>CATOUR010000065.1:8162500-10662500 GCA_951848785.1 Callosobruchus maculatus | reverse complement strand
AACCGGCGACTGTTGCTCCAGCACGCAATTATCAATCATATGTAATGGTGTAAAAAAGTAGTAATTTGCGTCAAAGTCAATACCTCTGACTGGAGGCCTTCTATTTTTCAATATCTATTAGCAATATTGCAAAAAAAGAATACTGACAAATCAAATTTAAATTTTCTGCCATTTGTTTCTCGTGTGTACTTTTCTGCTAAGTTAGTTGTTTTCTTTTACCTGAACAGGTTTTTGTTTATATTTCATGGCCTGCTACGCTGCTTATAGGAAGGAAAGTTGGAAAACGCCGATTTGTTTGAAATTTTGAAATTAAATGAAAACTACACAAGTTGAGCTACTTGCGTCAAGTTTGTGAAATGCTTCAGTCAAGATTATGAAATGCATCGGTCATAATTACCACATGCTTGATTTAAGATTTTGGTATGTGTGTATACTGATTTATCCGCCTTTAGGGGCAATTTCTGACCCCAAGGACGGGAAGGTGTCCTGACTCTTCTCAACTCGTCCACCCAAAGCCGTTGGTTGAGAAGGGGTTACTGTTTATACCGACAGTAGTTCGGTTCCTTTTAGTCGCCTTTTACAACACGCAGGATGTACGATGGTAGATATTCTAACCCGCCCCCTCAGGGTCACGAGTTATCGATCGGGGCCTTATTTGCTGTTTTCTGAGGAAGAAGCATTTCTTTCGGTGTTACAATATACACAATCCAGGGACATTTTCACTTTTATAAATGGCTTTTCACAAGTGATCGATTTAAATAATTAATTAACGCTGTATGCAAATTATAGTAACCTATGTGATGCAGATTTATCAAGTACACACATGGTATGCGACTAATCTTAATTAAGTTCTGTAGCCGCTTTAAAACTAATAACCTATGTATCAATCGAGATAAAACTGTATTTGTAAAATATATACCAAGAACATCTGTCTTCATTGGAAGTCGTTACGATCTGTAAGTAATGAACCATACAACCGGTCCAATTAGAGTTTATTCAAATAATACCAGTACCAGTACGTATTAAGTACTTTGTTATGATATCGAATATTTATTGTACTCCTCACTTTCCAACCAAATAATGAGCAGGCATCAATGAGAGCGTATTGGTAATTTAGTTTCCGACAGGTAGCAGGTTAGATTCAAATTTAGGTGACTGAAGAGTTTTATTTCCATCTTATCTTTGGGCTAAGAATTCAGCTGAACTTACACGAATTACATATGCTTGTAAATCTGTTCACTAACGTTTTAATCCATTTTTTATAGAGCGCAAACATTAGGATTCTTTTAGAAAGATCCAAATAATTTCAAACTGACATATAAAATTACAAACCATCAATATAAAGGCTACAATGGTGGGTTATAATACATAATAAGAAATCGTCAAAAACTTGTAGCAAAAATGATAGAACCTTATTCTAGAAATGAAATTAGTCGGCTACATTTTATTAAATGTGTTTCTCTTCATTGTGATGTAACTACTTTTTGATATTATAATTTTATTGTCATAACTAAATATAAGAAGGTAAGTAGGTATTAAGGATCTCTTGACGTTTGACGTTTCATGACTGATAGATTTTTGGTTAATATTGTTAGTAAACATTTTATATTTTAAATTTATTTAATAAAAAAATAGCTGTGAAAGCTAAATCGGCATTAAATTCCTTTCCGAGAACCAAATTAGAATTAACTGTGTGACCAACGTAAATTGACCAGCGAAAAGAATTCGGGGAAATAAGTTAAGACGTTGTCATGACTCTTTACAATTCTATCCTATCTCCATCTTTTACGACTAGTTTTATTTGATATATGAAGGAAATGGCAAATAATTTATGTTCACTTAATATCCTATTTATCTACTTCATAAAACTTATAACTACAAACGGCAACCGCAGATTTAATTCCCCACCTTAAAGACGGTTCAGCATTGGGACTGGATAATCGCAGCAGACGATATTTAATGTACCTATTATAGTATGTTTTCTTCCCTCTTTAAGCTCGACATGATAATGACGATCGCTACCCGAGGGAACCACCCGCTACCGCTCCTTATGCCGCGCTGCTCAATTTACGATGGTCACACATTACAAACCGTGTAAGCTGAAAATGTTGGTAAACAAATTTCACATAAAAGTAAGGTAAACCTAAAATATCGGAAACCACATGACACCTACGTGATCTGGGAACCAAATTAAACGTACCCCAATGAGAAATATCGCAACGATACTCAATTTCCGGCAAAAGCTTTGTACCGGGTTTGTCTCACTTAAGTAGACAGCGCTCATTTAGCAACCATAGCACATAGCAAACGCTGAACCTAGTTGCATACCTCAATATTCAATCGCCAAGCTGTTATCTCAAACTGTTATGATTCCTAATATTGTATGTTTTGTCATGTTTTTTTTTCTCCCTCTTTTTAATGCAGAACATCACAAAAAATCAGAAATCATATTAACTCCATGCATTTTTGTAGCAATATAAATTGGTTTGCGTTCCGAAATCGTCAGAAAAAATATATAGCAATGCGCCTCTATTTGCAACACACCCTGTTGCTAGAGCTGATTTGAACATGTGTGAGGTACTACGTTTCTTTGGATGAAAATTGCTAGATTATTATACGATTAAATTATACCATTAAAAGTTTTCCTTTTACTCCAAAGCTCTAATGGTTTTGAAAATATTTATTGTACATTGCAGTAAGTTAGGCCGTGAAAAGTACCCATTTCTGTTGTACTCCCGCTTTTCTTTGACCTTAAATGTTTCACCGCTGTTTTTTCTGGTTACAGTTGATTTGTTTTAAAAATTGTTTAATAATTTTGTACCGTTACCCTAGTTCGTCTGAATCTTTCTGCTAAGTTAATTACTTTCCTCTATCTAAACACGTTTTTGTTTATATTTCATGGCTTGCTAGGTAGGACTTTAAGTAGTACATTAATTCTATGAACAATAATGTCAACGAATCCATTCCTATAAAAATACATAAATATGAATACGTTCGTTTACGAAAACTCATATTCATACCCTTTGTTGCAAATGTTCATTCAATGAATTCTACAATGAGCATTAAGCAACCATTACAATGCATCGCAACTTACGTATTTTCTAATTATACCCCTAACAATGAGTTAGTATATATTTAGGCGAAATTCTCTGAGTCACCGTTTTTGATATTCTGGATTGTTTTCCACTAATAATAACAAAGCTAGTTTTATTCAAATTTCATAAAAGTATGAAGATTCTCAGAAAAGCAATAAATTACACTAACGTAAATATTTTTTTGTAGCACCACAAGATAAAATTAGACAAATATGTAAATGGGTTCTAATGCTTGAACGTGATACAAAATTGATACATATTATTACATTTTATGTACGAACATGGATGCACGTCGTTTAGCAACAGATGAAAAACAACGTCTTTGCTACCGGATGAGAAAAGAAACAGATGTCTGCTTTTGCAAGCAACGTTAACTGATAATGCAACAAACATATATAACATACATCACATGAATGACGTGGTTAAATCATGGAATCATATCGACAAGTAATGTAGGTAAAATGATTTCCTAGTCATAAAAGGATCTCGTGATATCGCCTTATTCTAGAGACAACGATGCCTTAGCTAACCAAAACCAGTATTTCCGTAGATATGCTAAAAAACAAGAATTATTATAATAAACCAATAATAATAACCAATAATAAAGTTATTTATCAAATAATCGTCAGAAAGGACTATGAACTGTTCGTTAAATTAAAGCTCTCATTAAAACTATTAGGGCAGCTATATGACAGCATGTCATTACACGATTACATTATGTATCGTACTGTGCACATAGTTAAAAAACTGCCTTTATATAAAAAATATATCATGATTATAGCCGTATGAGCAATTTTTTATGTTAAACCAATATAGATGTAGTTAACATGCTTGGTAGAAATGAAATCTATAACATGAGGAACCATTTACTGCTATAAGTACCTACACACTAAAAGTTCACAACAAAAAATAACCTAAAACTAGCTGCTATTACAATTTCATTGTCTCAATAATTCATAAAAGCTATGCAACTAAGGTACATTAAACATACAATAAAAATATTGTAACATACTGTATATTATGGTACTCGTGTATTTGTATTACTTGTCATTGGTTGTCAAACATGATGTAAAGTCAAAGTGCTAGGTTAGATCTTTTGAAGTGTAAACGTCATCGAATCGTCTAGAGTTTTCGAGAATGACGGATGGATTCTAGAAATGTCATCGAATCCTCTAGATGGTTCGATGAAGTATATATAAGGCTACGGGTAGCGTAGTTGAGTCAGTTGAGTTGAGACCTAGTGGAGATAAGGTTAAGAGTTATTGTATTAAGTTCTGAAGTAAAACGGTGAAAGTTACGTCGAGTTTGATTCCCTGGGTGAAGAAAAAGAGGCCGTCGTGACAATTGGTGTCGGAAGTGTGGGATCATCCATCGAATCAAGCCAGGAAAAGGAAAGAAGAAGTGAGTACAGTGTCCATTAATGCCAGTAACCAGAGCTATGGCGTCCGAAATGAATGCATTGATGGCTATGCTACAAGAAATGGGAAACAAATTAGATCAAAGTGCAGCTCAATCGAGAACAAATATGCAAGACCTAGAAGAGAAGCTAAAGCACCACCAAGAGGACCTTGAGCAAAAGTTGAAGCGACATCAAGATGAGGCAGTCGCAGGTTTGAAGAGTGACTTGAAAAGTGGACAGGAGCTGGTAATGACTAGATTGGAGGAGCAAAGACAGGCCGTAAGTCAGGCATTAGAAAATCAAGATCAGCGTATTAGTGCTATAGAGACATCACAAAAGCACATCGAGGAACAGTTAGCGACATCACAAAAAAACGTTGAGGAACAGCTGCAGCAAGTGAAAGATCAAGTCAAGGAAATCGTGAGAGAGGAGCTGCTAGAACTTGGTGCAGGTGAGCGTTGTTTAACAGCTGTACCATCCGCTTTTCCTGATAGACACAGTAGCGTAGTAGCAAAGCCCTATCCGTACAATGGCAAAACATCCTGGGACATTTATTATATGCAATTTGAAAATATCGCTCGTATGAATAACTGGTCAAATGAAGAAAAAGCTTGTGTGCTTACATCCATGCTAAGAGACTCTGCCGCAGCTATTTTGGAAAATCTCTGCTCATCAGATCTACGTGACTATGATAAGATAACATCTGCACTAAGGTTACGCTTTGGAGATGCGCACTTAACAGAGCTGCTACATGGTCAACTGCACAACCGGACACAGCAAGCCAAGGAGGATCTGACCACGTTTGCATATGAAGTCCAAAGCTTAGCGAAACGGGCATTCGTCAACAGCCCCGCCGAAACACAGGAATACGTCGCTGCTCGCCAGTTTGTCGAAGGCATTGCAGACGCGGAAGTTCAACGAATGGTAAAACTGTCCAGTCCCATAAATTTACAAGATGCTGTGATCAAGGCTTTGCAAATTGAAGCTGACGTAAAAGCCAAGCGAATGACAAGGAGGGTGCGCGCTGTCGAGCAAGATACAGAAGCAGAAGTCAGGGCCACACCGTTTATTTCAGGAAGAAGAGGTGCTAGCTTCCAAAGAAACCCAGTTCGCACAAGCCTAGAAGGAGCTGAAAAGTTTACATGCTGGAAATGTGGACAGAAGGGGCATCTTAGGGTAGGCTGCCGCACCCAGGCTGATAAGATACAAGCGGATGTAGTAAAAGCGGATGAATATGCGAACAAAATGAAATCTATGCAAGACACGGTAAACTCAATGAAGGAGCAGTTTGACAGAGATATAAAGAATTTAGTAAAGAAGAATGAAGAAAGTATTGCCAAACTTCAACAACAACACGGAGTAGCTATGAGGGAACTTAGAGCAGACAGGGATAGGATGAAGCAGTTGCTTGCCTCTCAGGAAAGGAGAAGTATGCATATTAAAAGCAAGTTTGAAACGAATAGAAAGAATCTGCTGAAGAAGGACGAACAACACGAAATAGCCTTGAGGAAGCTCAATAAAGAAGTCTCTGCTTTGAAGGGCGAAATCAAGAGATTGAAAGCTTTGAATCAGTTGAAGAAATCAGAGAGGGAATACGACCAAGTTAAAGATGAAAATGCAATGCTCAAACAGAAGATAAATCAGATGGAGGCTGAGTATGCATTCTGTAAAAAGAACTTGAACAAAGCAAATGACAAAGCCAAAAGGGTCGGTATCAAGAAGAATGAGTTGAGAGAAAGGTTGGCGCAGCTTGAAGAAGAAAACAAGAAGCTGAGAACAGATTTGAGCGCCGAGGTCGGTGATGCGAACAAGCAAAAGGAAGATTTGTCTAAAGCAAGAGAAGTTGATAGTAAAACTAAACAGCGACCGATGAATTTGGAAAATGAGAATGCTCGACTAAAAAAAGAGCTGGAAAACGCATTGACTGAAGTAGAGTATGGTAGCTCCAAGATGAAGCATATGAAGAATGAAAACAGTAACGTGGAGCAGAAGACTACACAGCTGGAAATTGAGATCGATAAGAAGAAGAAAGAACTGAGTAAGGTTACTGAGGATACAAAGAAGGGTGTGTCCGCAATATTAGCGAAGCCATTTTACGATGTAAAGTTTGAACAGAGATTGGCACAACTGAGGAAAGAAAACCCGAGGATAGGAGCAGAGTTTGGCGCTGCACTCAAGGACGCATCATGGGGTTTGGACCAGACCACGCAACTCAAAAGTGAGAATGTTAAGCAAAAGAACAGGATTGTGCAGGTGGAAGACGAACTCAGCAGGCTCATAGAGGAAGTGGAGAATAGCCTGAGTGATGGGAAGAAGGAAGTGTCGAGAGGTGACAGTCGTCAAGGCGAAAAGGTGCAACTGAAGAAAATGATAACAGAGCTAGGAAAAGAGGATCCTGCTGGAGCTGAAAATGAGAATCGCAAGTTGGGCAAAGAAGATCGCAGTTACGAGATGATCTGGTATGGTCTTGCAACAGACGATGGAAGGAAGGGTAGATGTCCGAAGCTACAACGCCATGAGGAGGAACCCTACGTGGTGATGAAGCGCCTCAACGACGTAGTCTACAGGTTATGTACGGAAAGTGGAAAACCGAAGGTCGACTATGCTGATGTCTGTGGTGATACAAGAATCGAAGTTGTTCGTCGAGGACGCCGAACGCTAAGGGGGGAAGAATGTAACATACTGTATATTATGGTACTCGTGTATTTGTATTACTTGTCATTGGTTGTCAAACATGATGTAAAGTCAAAGTGCTAGGTTAGATCTTTTGAAGTGTAAACGTCATCGAATCGTCTAGAGTTTTCGAGAATGACGGATGGATTCTAGAAATGTCATCGAATCCTCTAGATGGTTCGATGAAGTATATATAAGGCTACGGGTAGCGTAGTTGAGTCAGTTGAGTTGAGACCTAGTGGAGATAAGGTTAAGAGTTATTGTATTAAGTTCTGAAGTAAAACGGTGAAAGTTACGTCGAGTTTGATTCCCTGGGTGAAGAAAAAGAGGCCGTCGTGACAATATTATATCATTGCAAATGCTTATTACACTTTAAATGTAAAAAATTGGATATAAGTATTTATCTTTTAATTTTCTGCTGCTTTCGGTGTATCTATCTGTCATTGTTCTTGTGATAATGAGTAAATAATACTTTAATATGTATATGAGTTTTGAGATTAACTCCAAATGGAGTTAGTAGTATGTATATATTGTTGCACCATACTGAATAACTGTAACTTTGTAATTTTTTTAGTACTGTTTGTTTGTCTTTACATAACTATGTAATTTCCAGTTGACATATCCTATATTGCAATATACATGTACATACAATTACATGTACATAAAAACATTCCATTAAAACTGCATATATAAAAAGGGCCATACTTTTACACAAGGCCTGTATACCACATAATCTGTACAATCGTTGAGATACCTACTTAGATTTTAGTTTAGAAGTAAGACTAATATTAACTATAACTATCGCGAACTGCAAAATCCATTGCAATTATGTGAGATGCCCGAGAATTTTCCTCTAGAACGAATTTTTGAGGAGATATCACTTCTAAAATTTCTTTCTGTGACATACCAGTTCAGGCGTGACAGTAGGTCTAAACAAAGAGTAAGAATATAAAGGCATTTCCATTGTTTATCTTTGACATGGGCGTTAATGAGATTTTGAGGTCTCCACAGAAAATGATAAGACCGCTTAGAAGAATTTAGAATGAAATGCTTCGATGCATTTGTTTCGAAATTTGCTGACAATTTCGATAAAACATATCTCCCATAGGAAGAATTTATACTTTATGCTATTGAATTTCATAAGCTTTTGGGTAATATTTTCTTAATTTGAAAATCGCTTAAGCCAGCTTGGCCGAATTTCTCCAATGCAGCTATGTTCTCAAATACAATCCATCAAATTCGTACTCTGTGGTTATTTAGAGATATTTGGGTTACCATAAATGAAGAAACCCGAATTATTTTTGGAGAAAAAAATGCGTTTTCACTACAATTTGTTGTTACATTGGATAGAGGTTTTTCAGTCAAGCATATCGAAGCAGCCCAAATGGTTGACACTTTCTATATGCAAGTTCAATCAAATACAAATACTTAAGAACAGTTTTAACCAACTCTGTGGAGGTACATTGTTTTCTTTTTCGAAACAACGGATAATTTTTAACATACGCCTAGTCGAACTTCATGGGTAAATAAATAAACAACAACAACAAATATTTATTTATTAATATACCTATAGTAGAATTTACTGGAGCTGAGCTTTTTACGCTCAACGAATTTCTCCTAAATGGCATACACTATGTTAAGCACTTTCTGCAGTCAAATCTATTCAGACAGCCGTGATGAACTTGCCTGCAATGTGGTTTCGGTAAGGCTGCAGTTTTACCACGTTGACCGGACCTGTCTCGTAACACTAGATGAAAAAGTACGAGATATTACCAAAGTCAGAGTATCAACAAACGTCAACTTTCATTTTGCCATTGACGTCAGTCGTTAGGATCAAAAATAATCGTACTTTATATTAATATCAGCGATGATCATTCTGTGACTTGCCATTAGCAGCTGTAGCACGTTTTCTGAAAGTTGATTGCTGATAAGGAAAATCAATGCTTCAGTGTTATCAAAACAACGCATAGCTTTTTTTATTTTTTGTCAGATGTTTAAATAATTATATTGACAGATAAGGTTGTAATTCATTCATGTTTTGCTTTCATAGCTTATTGTAAGATCTTTTGTGGTTTCAATATCCTGCGTCATTATTC
This sequence comes from Callosobruchus maculatus, assembly GCA_951848785.1. Classification (NCBI taxonomy): domain Eukaryota; kingdom Metazoa; phylum Arthropoda; class Insecta; order Coleoptera; family Chrysomelidae; genus Callosobruchus; species Callosobruchus maculatus. The sequence goes on along the minus strand of CATOUR010000065.1, from coordinate 10,653,237 downwards.
TGCGACTAGAAATAATTGAATCAATATAAAAATCACCGATTTCAGAAAGATTCGCGACAATGGTTAATGTATATGTACAAAAACTTTTCTGTGAACTTCTGCTATCAGTAGCCCAAATATAAAACATTTTCAAGTTTGTTTTAAGAAGTATGAGCAATATAGTAACATGTAAAATATATATGACTATCCGCGGAAGTTCATTGCCTGATTTTATTATTTATTATCCATGCAAACACTGCGTCACCGTCTTGTATACAATAACCTGGGAATGTATAATATTTACTCCAGTACGCTCCTATATATGTTTATTTACATTCCATCCATCCTGCTGTCAGTAACACTGAAATGTTATGCTGTCAAAGATAAATAATATCATTCGGAATAAAACCACTACATTATTTTGCGAAAACCAACGAAATACAACGGAACACTAGATATAGAGATGAGGGCATATAACGTGAAGCAGTTCGATATTTGAAAATTATTCGTTAAGTGTGGAATATTCAGATACATTCAGAGAAATGCACTGTGGGAACTGAAAACTGTGCACTAGTTGCAGTTTCACTGCAACATAAATTATTTCTAAATGCTTGGTAACTCCTTTCAGTCGAAGTTCTATGTAGCTAAAACAGCTCCAAAAGATATGATTTAAAAAATTTGGTAAGTTTCAGGTTTTAAATGAAGTTAAATGTACCGGGTTATTCACGGAGCATTACGGCTAAGTGTGGCACCCTATAGGATTTCCTACATATATGGTATCCCTATTTTATTTAAAATCTTGTCTTTGATGTTATAAGCAAACTTATTCTTTTCATAAAATTATGAGTATAATGTAAATAAAATAGGACGTAATGACGCAAAAACGGATAAAAAAGAAACCTAAGTAGGTTTTTAATGGTACTGAATTACCTACCGTACACGCTTTCGAAAACAAACATCTTTTTTATCCTTCTTCATTACGAAAACATTACGCCTCAAGCAAATCCTTAGTTTATTTATCCTATGCCTATGAATTTAAGAAAAAAATGGTTTGTATATGAAATCAAAGGAACTGCAGTATATTAAATAAAATAATGACTTCATTTATGTAGGAAAAGCTGAATGGTGCTATTTGAAAAAAAAGTTAGTGGTGAGGTTTAGATGTTCAAAAACAAAAAAGATGTTTCGAGAACATGGTATCATAGGTGATTCAGTACCATTTAGTCCTCTTTTTTGTCTGTTTTTTTTTTAATATTACACCTTAAAAAAATTTTTGTTTTATTCATCTTATGCTTATTATTTCACAAAAACAGGTTTGTGTATTAGATAAAATAAAAAAAAATAAACTCAATTTGTATAGGAAAAACGATTCGGTGCTATTTGAAAAAAGAGCTGGGGGTGAGTGTTTTAAGGGTTGAAGTACATTAAAAAATGTTTTGAAAGCATGGTATGATAGACCCTATAGTACTTTCAAAAATTCCACTCGGTTTTGGATTGAAGTTTTTTCTTTTACGAGAATAACAAGTGTCAAGAAAATTGAGGGACACCCTGTATAGATGTTATAAATATTGTTTTATAAAATTGCTTCAAAAATCGTTGTTTTTAAATCTATCATTTACGTCACATGCACTAGCCAGTAACAACATCATCCAGATGCCAATGCGTTTAGATCTTGTACTTGACTGATAAAAATTTAGCATATAACCTTAAAATACCTATGTACCTCCTTATACCCTGTTGCCCGATACTCTAGACTGTCAGCCGTATCAACAGCGAACAGATTTTCTAGTCATATCTGAAAACCCCCCAGAATGAATCTTGACTCATGGTTTGACGGCATAGGTACAGGGCTGCACTTGGTGCTCGTACCGCTCATCATAGTCACAATGTCTTAACAGACACGTTGTGAACTCGTAAAATGCATTAAGTCGGAGCTAGAGTATTGCCGACACGAATATTATCAATAGTTTTGAAAACTGTAGCTCGCCATCATTCGCGATTTGTTGTCAGATTAGTGGCGCTCTTGACACTCATATCCAGCAACTGTTTCGTCGTATCCACCCAGCGTGTAGGGGGACGGCCACGGCGCCGCCCACTCGGGGCATGACCCTGAACTACAAGTTTCTCCATATTATCGCTTCTGTGTATATGTCCGAAGAATGTAAGCATTCTCGTCGACACAATGGAGGATAGTCTCTTTGGATTACCGACCTCATCCAGTATGGAGACAGCATTCTCCTCCATGTCCACATTTCAAAAGCGTCTATGCGAGCTCGATCTGCCTTTTTAACAGTCCAAGTTTCCGAGGCATACAAAAATATGGAGAACACAAGAGACTGAACCAGCGACATTTTTGTAGCTTTAGTGATGTTATGGTCACGCCATATTTTAGTAAGCTTTGTCATGGCCACACGTGCCTGTTGAATGCGCCGTCGAATCTCATTTTCACTGCTACCCGAATTATCTGTCAAAGAACCGAGGTATATAAAACTTTGAACTGCTTCACAACGGCCTATTGACTTTATTTCTCGATAATTATCATGCTCTCTATCTACGATCATAACCTTGGTCTTATTGTAGTTAATACCAAGACCATACTCTGCACTACGTTGTTCTAAGATGTTTAATAGAACTACTAGTTCTTCCTGAGAAGCTGCAATAAGGGTTGTATCGTCAGCAAATCTTAAGTTGGATATTTTGCTTCCGCCAATAGCTACACCGCCATTCCAGTTGTCTAATACCTGTCTCATCACAAACTCGTACCGCTACTGACGGGTAATTAACGCTTAATAATATATAAACGAAAAAATATATTTGTTTCTGTCCAGAATTTTTGCTGTGAATTTTTAAATATTGAATAAATTTCTTGTTCACAGAAGTGGTCATTATTTTTTGGCAATGAGATATTCAATAGAAATATTACTAAGACGGTCCTGACTTGCACTATTGCCAATTCAGACCACTAATAAAAAATTAAGTCTGAGATGCACTTCTTCGTCAGCTGATAGATACCTATCAAATAGACGTCAAGCCAGTCTAAAAGTATCAGGTAACAGAGTATAATGTTATTGGTTCAGATCATGTGCAGTATTTGTGACGGGTTGAATATTATTCTAATTTGGGTTATAATTTTCTTTATAATGTTATTCTCATTAGGTTCAAGTTTTCAGCATTCTTAGATTAAATGTTGCTATTCTTCGTCGGAAGTAATACCATAGTAAACATATTGGTTTGTGTGAAATTATAGTATAGGCCACATTATGTTATCAAGTTGTTACTTAAAACTTAAGGAATAATTGGAGAATTATGTGTAGCTTTCCACAAAGAATATGTAACTTTGGTGCGCCAGGACTGTATAACTGACACTGTATAATTAATTTTTGACCTAGACTACTAGAAACAATTTCCAAACTTTGCTATAAAGATATCAAATGCCATCAAGCAAATGCAAGAAATTTGCAATTATAAATTAGCACAACTCTAAATATTTTATTTCACAGACATGAACTTTGTAGAGTGCAATATATAAACTATATTTTATTATTGTTAATATTTATCATTGCACAAATACAAATATCCGATCAGTGGCATTTTTATTTTTTTGCTGCTTTGCATTTTCAAGCATCGTAGGTTTGGTAAATATGTATCGATTTAATCGCAAATATTTCCAAGTCGCCACAAACCAAACATTGCCAAATGACTGCCATGGGCGTAGTAGGCGTAGAGCCGGGCATATGCGGTTTCCTTTCTGGCAAGTAAGTGTCTCCTACTATCTGGCCAACGGTCTTGCAACTACGGGGTATGGGCAAGAGGGGTATAGTTGTAAAAAAATATGGCCGATTTCATTCATGAAATAGGCATGGGCGTGCGGATTTTACGTGAATACTTCAGGGTTATGAAGCGTCTTTCCTTTTGTGTAAATGTTCATTTTTAAATAAGATAATAACAATAATAACGACGAAAAACAGTGTACCTAACAAGCTGGCAAGACAATAAACTCGACAAAACAGATACTCAAATAGTTTGGGACAATCTGTAGAAAGATTATAAGCACGACATACAAAACGCCACTGGTATTTCGATATTTCCAGACAGAGAGAGAGAGAGAGAGAGAGAGACAGGGACACAAAGTTGGTGGCAGGGCGGCCAATAGCAAGATTTAATCTCCATGGCAACGGCATGGTAGCACATCCTCAACCAACAAGGTTCCTCGACAAGATGTTGGATGACAGGATTCGTGGGTTATTTCCGGTTCACCTGAAGTTGATGATATCTTCAGAAAATATGAACATTGTATAACAGGCAGATTAAGAAATATCGGTTATTAAATAAGAATACATTAACAAATATATAAAAATATCAGTTATTAAATAAAAATACATTACAACTATATTAAAGTAGCTATAAAAATATCTTAAATTGCTGTTGCCGTTAATTTGGCTTTTTTATAAATAAACTTGGCAACATCGAACATTTTGGTCCGCATTCCTTTTGTAGCTTCAGATCCGCTGGTCAGATAATACAAATTTAGATTCGTCATGAAGCTAGAATAAATGTTTCGTAGGATGGTAGTTCGTAAGAGTTGGTAGCTTAGTGACGTTATGACGTCACAAATATGGCCCCCAGGATAAAACGTAGTTAATCCTTCTACATTTTGGTTTTATGTATACGAGGTAAGTGAATTATACAAATTTTGATTCAGCATATAGCGAGAATTAATATTTGGTATGATACTTTATGACATTCTGTAGCTTAGTTACGTTGTGACGTCACAAAGGTGCCGACAAATCTGGAATTCTCTGCACCGGTATTTGTATGGTACTCTTACTCCTTACAAATGAAACCAGACTTTAGAATGCTGAACTAGCATTTTAGCTCGCCGACCATCTTTGTGACGTCGCAACGTAACTAGACTTCAGAATGTCATAAAGTATCATAGGTACCAAATATTAATCCTGCAGCCGCAAAATGCCTGTAAAGTGTCTCATTCTTGCATTTATCGCAAGAATTGTAGAATTTACTTCCACCACTGTATCGATCCAGCAAAACGAACATGAACCAAACAGAAATAAGGTCTTAGAAAACTAATTCTTGTGCTTTGATGGCATAGGGTTTCCTCAAGTAGAAATTGATAAACAATTTAAATGATTACCTAGAGACAGTTTTTCATTGTTATCAATGAATTTTTTTCATCGGGCCAGAACCAACATATTGTATATCGTACAACATGGTACGGATAGCAGGCTGTCACCAGTTGGGTGTCAAATGAGCACCCGAAGCGCTGGGTAAAAATGGTGATGAATGTTCAGTCTGTCAGTGGTTCAGTCTAAGAGGATGCTAAGTGGACCTTGTGTTCTAATACTGCAGACGCTCTCAGACTGAGCAGGAAGAAACTACGAAGGATAATTGGATTTATAACTGGCTATTGGTCATTCAGTGTATACCTGGAAAGGTTAGGGATCGATGTAGCAGATGCAGTTTATCGTGAATAATTCATGTTCTCCATCTGTCAACTCTTGATCTGTCACGTTATGGACGCGTGTGATTATGCCTGTCAAACATGGCAGGCTATTCATATCTTGCATTTTAATCACAGCTCAACAAAGGTTGCATTCAGCAGAAAGATCGGGAGCCGCTACTTTTGTAGCCGCTACATCTCAACAGTTGGCGTTCTGCTGGAAAGCATTATTTGTACGACTGTCAAATCAGTAGTCACATTTGACTCATTTGAGGTTGTTAAAAATAAAAAAGTTATGTCTAATTATATCAAAGTTTTGGACTGTGTAAGTAGTGTGGACTTTTTCTTTTAAATATGACAACATAACCTATACCCTATAACACAAGTGTCATAACATGTGACACTCACAAGGTCAAAAGTAGCTTATTCCGCTCCGCTCCAAGTGAGTGTACTTTTCTATCGCTACAAAAAATGGCGACCGCTGGAGCGGTAGCTGCTAGGTAGCGCACGCGTTCAGCACAAAATTTGGTAGCTGCTCCGCAACTGTTGAGTCTGCTGAATGCACCCAAACATTCACCTGTCTTACTTACGGTCGGTTCCTTTATGATGACATGTTGCAAATATCTGACGTCAGCGACGCCATTTTGGGATAGTTTTATTCAAAGTGACGGGGGTGGAATAGAAAAAAGTGTATAACAGGGCAGAATTAAGAAATAATACTCAACGCATGCGGTGTAAAAGGAAGGTAAACATTAAAGACAACATACAGTTTACGTAGTCCTTCACGTTTACGTCCCATGAAGTACTAGATTTGCGCTGAGCTCTACATTATTTATAGGTATACTCGTATTCTATGTAGATAGCCCTTGTAGATAGAAATCAGAACCAATCTAACCCAAAATGTCGATGCGCAAAGGGATAGGCGCAAAGCATACCCAGACCACGGCCCAACAAACAAGCAGCTGTCTTACTCACGGTCGGTTCCTTTATGATGACATGTAGCAAATATCTGACGTCAGCGACGCCATTATGGGATAGTTTCATTCAAACTGACACGGGCGGAGTATAAAAAAGTGTACAACATGGCAGAATCAAGAAATAATACTCAACCCGTGCGGTGTAAAAGGAAGGTAAACATTAAAGACAACATAAAGTTTACGTTGTCCTCACCTCCGACAAAGTACTATATTTGCGCTGATATCTACATTATTTATCTCTATACTCATATTTTGTGCAGATAGCCATCACCCTGCCGTGCCGCCGCTGTTGAAATCAGAACCAGTCTAACCCAAAATGTCGATGCGCAAAGGGATCGGCGCAAAGCATCCCCAGAGCGTGAGAATGACAGCTGATTGCTTGTTGAGCCGTGCTTTTATTGCAACATAGTTTTTCTGTATTCATATTTAGTTGCATTGGCCAATGTTTACTTTAGGCATATGTACGCCATTGGTATAATTTCAGTGAACTGAGCAGAATATGCCATTTTATTTTAGAGCAACGGAAAAGCATTCAAGGCACGTTCTGCTGGATACATGTTTTTCAAATTAACATTAACCGGTGAAATGTAATTTGGTGTGCGGAATATTTTAACAATTCTACGAGTAAACTGCAGACCACAACATTGCAATCGAACGTATGATAGCGTTGCGTTGTCGGATAGCGTTGTTTGGTTTTTCGGTGGTAGCAGGGAACGAAGCAAAATGATCGTCAAGTCGTTAATGTGCGTTAGAGTGGTCCATACAACAGTTTCTCCCAGTTGCAGTCATGTCCATCGATGATAAGTTTGTCGGGTTTGGTCACCCAGATACCAGACAAAGCCAGGGAGTGGCAAGGGAAGAGCAAGATTTAGGAATTGCGTCGGTCGTAGGCTTGACATTGTCGATTAGGACTTTGCGTTTATCGAAAAGGTCAAATTTGAGATTCGATTTTGGAAAACGACAAACATTTTGTTGTTTCGAATATCGCACGTTTTGAGTGACCTGATTAAAGTGCAAGGCGCGGTTTTGTGTGCTTGAGAACTTGCTCGACTTGTAGTCCACTCTGACGCTGAACAGAGCACTGTTCTGGGATTGCACTTGTCTATAACGTCGTTGCGACTGTTGTCTAAAGCCCTTAAGTAATCGATGTTGACGCACCTGTGAAGGCATGCGAGTTTTGGCGAGTAAGTACCAGGTCGCACAGGCGTAGTTAATTGCTGGTCTAATAATAATCTTGTATAATCGGATCTCATTCATCCGAATTAATTTTTAAAACTACAGCTTCAAAATTATACAAGGTGCTCATTTGACAACTTCCTACCCCGACTTTATCGAAAATCACTCATACTAAAGCAAAAAGGCCGAGACACTACAAAAGATTTGTCAAGGGGGACAACCGACGGGACAACCCTTTAAACTTAAACGATCTGCATTCTCTGACCCCAGGGTCGTCCCCAGTTTAACAAAACAACAATTATTTAACAAAAATCTGCAGCTTGGACCTATTACACCGAGGTGTTGTTCCATTACACCGAGGCTACTCCTTACACCGCGAGGTAGGCAATCACTGGAACCGCAAATCGTGCATCTCAAGTAGGATGACTGCCTTCTTTATTCAGGCGGCTAAGATGTGCGCCGCTACACGGCACACCGGCAGTGCAGAGAGCACCGTTTTTCTTATTCCACGTAGAGATCCAATGACCCTAACCAGCAGTCTTACAGGGTAGTCTGGGCACAGCCTGCGAAGTTGTCCGAGCAAGTCCTGATATTTGGTGCACTAAGGACTGGTTTCTCAATGTCGAGTTAAATATTTATCTGCAAGATAACAGCAACTGTTAGATAAATTGTTTAAATAATTGAAGGCTAAACTTACGAAGTCACGTAAATCTTATCTGACAGTTGTATCGATGCAACGCTATCTGGCAGATACCTATCTAACACTTTAACTGGACATTGAGAAACCGGCCCTAAGATATATAAGTTTTTTTCATTTGCTCAAAAGCGTATCTGTCGATTCTAAAATATCAAACGTCAAAATAAAAGATGTCGACGTACTCTTGAAACAGGCTATCACTCGACGCCTTTGTCCTTTAAAAATTTTAAGTGGATGACCCTAGGGGCAGAGGGTACAAGGGAGTGAAGTAGTTTTTGGTTAAAAGGTTGGCCGCCTTGAAAAATCTTTTGAAGTGTCTCGGCGTTTTTAGTTTTATTTTGGTTTTTGATAAATCTGTGGTAGGAAGTTTTCAGTTTTCATTTGTAAGATGATTATTGGCTAAATGTGTGCTTCCAATTACCAACAGCTAAACCAGCAATTCAATTAACGATACACTAAAACTTCACGGTAACAGCTATGTATGAGGTAAAGTGACAAACACCTGCACTATCAGAACTTTTCGGCTGCGAAAGGATAGTCTCAAAGCTAACTTATGAGACATTACGTACCTGTTATTGCTACTATGCTTTTTGCATCCCGTCATAAAGTCGATGAAACCTCGGTTGAAACTATACTGTGTGACTTAGAAATTGCAACATGCAGTATAAGCCCAGATATATTAATAATTTTTTGTCATCTTATTGTTCATATGAACTGAAGTAAACGATAACATTTTTGTTCGAATTTATCTTCAAATACCAGTTCGTTTTTGCATTTAACAAAAAATGGAGTAGCTTGTATTAATTTTTCTATTGTTGTATTTGCTAAGACAAATTTAGTTTTATTTCTTATGTGGTATGTAAAACATTGTTTAGCGATGCCTCCCATAAGGAGACGTGCCGTGTATAGTCAATTAAGTGAATTTGAACGAGGTAGGATAGTGGGTCTACGCGAGGCTAGGATGTCCTTCCGGGAAATTGGAAACAGAATTGGTCGGAATGCTACAACAGTGATGCGGTGTTAGCGGGAGTGGTCTATAAATCGTCGCCATACACGTCGCAGGGGCACTGGGACTTTAAGGAGAACCAAGGACCCTGAAGAACGCTTCTGAAGATTTAGTGCCCTAAGAGACTGTTTTAGCTCAACCAGTGCAATCGGACATGCATGGAGAGTAGCTACGGGTCTACAGTTAAGCATGAGAACAATTTATCGAAGAATTAGGGCTTATGGGCTACTATCATACCATCCTCGGTTGGTATTACCATAGATCAATAGACATAGACAGCTACGACTGACATGGTGTCAAAAACGGGGTCATTGGAATCAGGAGTGGGATAGTGGAATCATGTCGTTTTCAGTGACGAGTCACGTTTCTGTTTGTGGGCTCATGATGGTCGCAGAAAGGTCAGACGAAGACATGGAGAAAGGCGCCAACTTCAATTTTGTGTGGAGCGCGAGACTGCGCTTACTAGAGACGTTATGGTATGGAGTGCTATAAGAATTGGAAGCAGATCACCTCTAGTATTTTTAGATAGAAACATGACCACCCAGTCCTACATTAATAACGTATTAGAACCTGCTCCGTTGCCGTACCTTCAGCAACTACAAAACCCAATATTTCAGCAGAACAATGCCAGACCACATACCGCTGCAGTTACCAGAGACTTTCTTCGACAAGCCCATGTGACCACCCTTCCATGGCCCACAAGGTCACCTGACCTATCGCCCATTGAACATGTATGGGATATGATAGGTAGAGGACTGGGTCGATTGCAAGTTGTTATACTGGATGTAGGCCAACTACGTGTTGAGGTTAGATTAGCCTGAGACAGCATACCTTCAGGCAGATATCGATCATCTCATTTGCAGCATGCCACGAAGGGTTGCAGAGTGTCAAAACTTAGATGGAGGCGCAACTCACTACTGATTTTTTGAGAATGCCTTTCAATAAATTTGTTTCACAATTCCATCGATTATTATTCCTGTTCGTCTCATTAGATTCTCCAAATATTGATAAAATATATTAACGTTTACTGGGTGTTGCAATTTCTATGTCACACAGTATACAGGGTGGGCCAATAGTGCGTGGACGGAGGATTGTGGGCTTACTAAAAAATATTTCAAAAATCTGTTGCTTGATCATGGTAGGGACCCTTGAGGGTTATAACGTAAAAATATTTTCACTCAAATTTTGACGTTTATACAGGGTGATTCATATCAAACCTACATTTTCTTTAATGGAACCCCCTATATATTATTGCATATTTGGATTCCTTGGTCAATTCTAGTGTGACTTTATGTATCACATATGGAACTTTAAACGAACCGTTTAGGCGCAAATCACCATTTTTGGTATAAGTAGGTATCAGAAAAAAATTGAATATCGCATCGATTATAAAACTTAGAAGGCCGTGACTTTGCAGTACGACTAAGCATGAAATGCGTCACCTTAGGTCAGACGGCAAAAATTGAATTCTTTTTGTACTTGGAGAAATCAGTAGATTAATCAAGGAAACTTCAATCACAGATAACTTGATTTTTTCAAATGGGAATGCTAAGTTTGGTTTAAAGAATCAAATGTAAAATTTGATTACCTTTCTAACGATATACCATTCTCGATATCAATCTTTTTTGGTTTTCATTTTATTTCAAATTTTCAGTCAAATCGGTGTTTTTCAATTTTCCTGCATGCAAGCAATCAAGCAGGCCATGGAAAATAAACAAAAGCTCGTTAATATGGAAGAAACCAACTAACTTAGTAGAAAGATCCACACTAACTCGAGCAGCGAGGCAAGATTATGAAAATTCCTTACAACATATTAGCGCTAACCAGAACCAATAGCGGTAACAGGAACGCTCAATTTTTCATAGCCTACTAGTTATTAGCCAATTTCCAAAGTCAGTAAAAAAATATTTAATCAAAGGAAAACTACTAGTGATTGTTACTGGCAGTAGAATATCTGTTTCTTCTGAATAAATTTGAATAAAATTCCACATTTAATGCCATAAAAAAGGAGCCATTTCCGTAAGCCAAAAGTAATGATACTCCTGACTGCAACCCTTCAAATTCTTCAGTAGGTACTTTTACTTATTAGCAAAATACGGAAAATGAAATTTGGATTGCAGTCTGTTTGAATTGTAAAACATAATTTAGTTTGCAGAAAACTACATGAAATAATCACAATTACAACATAGCGAATTAAAATTTTCTAGCAATTATTTCAATAGATGTTCAGAATGCTCCAGTTGAGGATATCTTCACTTTTGACTTAACTAAACGGAAATGACTATTTTATCCCATTAAATGTGAAATTTCATTCTAAACATGTTAGACTGTAAGCAAAAATCGCCGGTAGTTTTCCTTTTGTTTCAAAATTTTTAATCATTTTGAAGTTGTCAAGCTCTAGTAGACCTCAATAGCTAGTAGGCTGTGAAAAACAATCACTTACTGTCATACTCCAGCTACTCAATGACATTAGATATCTTGCCGCTGTTGTATCCGGTTAGAGCTAATATGTTCTAAGGAATTTTCATACTCTTGCCTCATTGCTCTAGTTAGTTTGCATCTTTCTACTAAGTAAGTTGGTTTCTTCCATATTAATGAGCTTTTGTTTATTTTTCATGGCCTGCTAGGTTGCTTGCACGCAGGAAAATTGAAAAACACCGATTTGACTGAAAATTTGAAATAAAATGAAAACCAAAAAAGATTGATATCAAAAATGCTATATCGTTAGAAAGGTAATCAAATTTTACATTTGATTCTTGAAACTAAAATAGGCATTCTCATTTGAAAAAATCGAGTTATCTGTGATTGAAGTTTCCTAAATTTATCCTCTGATTTCTCCAAGCGCAAAAAGAATTCAAATTTAGCCGTCTGACCTAAGGTGACGCATTTCATGCTTAGTCGTACCGCAAAGTCATGGCCTTCTAACTTTTATAATCGCTGCGATATTCAATTTTTTTCTGATACCTACTTATACCAAAAATGGTGATTTGCGCCTAAACGGTTCGTTTAAAGTTCCATGTGTGATACAGAAAGTCACACTAGAATTGACCAAGGAATCCAAATATGCAATAATATATAGGGGGTTCCATTCAAAAAAATGTAAGTTTGATATCAATCACCCTGTATAAACGTCAAAATTTAAGTGAATATATTTTTACGTTATAGCCCTCGAGGGTCCCCACCATGATCAAGTGACAGATTTTTGAAATATTTTTTAGTAAACCCACAATCCTCCGTCCACGCACTATTGGCCCACCCTGTATATTCAAAACAGACACTCATGTTAGTTAAGAACAGTATATTTCCTCATTAAATGACGTTCTCAGCTTAACAAATAAAGCAGCATTAGATAATTATTCACAGCTTAGTTGTTTGCAAATCTGCTAATAGCATTTCTACACCCTGCAGCACTAAACGTACTGGAGAATTTGCATACGCAATAAAAGAGAACACACGCTTTTTGGGCGCTTTGTGATATCTCATCTACATAAAGAAAATCCACAGCACTCATTTCAATTGCTCTTTCTGTCTGTTGGCACATTTCTAGCCTTGTATATAATCTCAGTAACCGCTGCATGGGTTGTGATGAAATTTGGGTAACGATATGCTGTGGTGTATTAGCAAGAAACAAAAAACAATTCAAATATCACCAAACTTCGTCTCTAGGTGTTTTAGTAGTTCCTGATCACCTTCTACTTTTTTATTGGGGTGGTTGGGGATGTAAAACTGAAAAATATGTTGTATTTATGATTTTATATTTTCGTGACCGTAGATTTCAAACTGATTTTTTCTAATGGTATTGCGGTCAAAGTAAATGAAACACTTTTCCTTCCCACGACGTTTCGGTTTATTATATTTAAACCATCGTCAGGTATATTTTCCTTCAAAGTTTGTTACATATTTTTTAAGCATTATACAGGGTGTCCCACGACGATTAAGACAAGAAATATATCGGAAATGGCCAGTAGTAGGGAATTATAATTTTGGGGGTGTAAATTAGAGCAAATATAGTATCTTTTGTTATTATTGTGTCACTCAATGAGGTATTTGTTTTTGGTCACGTCACGTCCGATTCAAAATTTTTAATGGGTTACCCCGTATATTTGTGACTTGTTGTGTTCCTCCCGATAAAACAATTCCAACAAACTAGCACACTTAGGCTCTAAAGTGATTAATTCAAGAGCTACAGGTACTTAAAAGGATGGTACCACTACCATTGATTATAACATGTACCCCTACAGTTGAATTACTTTGTATTGGTAGTGTTGCATAATGGTAGTGGTACAGTCCTTTAAATACCTGTAGCTCTTGAGTTGATCACTTTAGACCCCAAGTGTGTCAGTTTGTTGGAATTGTTTCATTGGGGGGAATACAAAAAGTCACAAATATACAGGGTGTCCCATTAAAAAATTTGAATCGGACGTCACGTGATCAAAAACAAATACGTCACTGGGTGACACAATAATAACAAAAGATACTATATTTGCTCTCATTTAAACTCCTAAAATTATAATTCCCTACTACTTTCCAGTTCCGATATATTGCTTGTTTTAGTCGTCGTGGACACCCGGTATAAAGCGAAACCGTCTCTGAGGGTTCAGAGAACGGAGTCCTTCTCTTTCAATACATTTAATGTGACTCAGGCCTTTTCATTTCCTTAACGATTTTTTCCTCGTCTATTGTGATAATAACAAACTGCAGAAATGGAGGGAAAACATGGAATATCTCCTTACTAATGCGAATGTGACCCGGAGCTAACTACAGACTGAAAAATTCATTATATTCCAGCGTTACTGGCACTCAGGCCGTTTATTATAGTATCGGGGTTCACACGTAGACCCTTTTTATGCAATAAAATCTAAAACGTCAAAAATGGCACTTAGACCCCTTGTAACTTATGGTTTTCAAATTTTGTCGTGTTAGAGAGACATGCAAGAAATTATTTACAAGAGTTTTTCTGTTGGACGTTTTTTGTAGGTGGGCGGGTGGGCGATGGTTTGATTGTTAGAGGATGTCAAATTAATATAGCTTCATATCATACAAAAATAACAGAATGGTATCACCGTAATGTGTAAGAAGTGCCGAGTCAATCCAAATGACTTAATTTCTTTGGGTAAGGTCATCAGTATAAGCTAAAGTACATGCAAATCCTCAGTTTTGAGCTAGTCGCTCTGCCAGTTCGCACCAGACTATAACAACTGATGTCGGTCGGCTGTTCGGTGGGACAAGCATCAGTGTGGGCCGCATTGAGTGGAACCTTCGCATAAGTTCCAGGCAGCAATTAAGTTTTTTCCCATTTTCAATTTGCGTATCGCATTGGCCGCGACGACCGCTGAGTTGCGTGCTGCGTTCCATAATGCAGCGGCGTTGACCAGAAAGCGGCGCAACGTGTTTGCGATTTTGTACGGAAACCGCGCACAAAGTCGGCTGTGATACGGTTGACAATGTCGTAAAAGTATCAAAAGCAATTTCACGGTAACCAGAGTTCGGCTGGAAACCACGTTCTCGACTTTGCGCAAAGGTTACAGGTTTATTAATAGAAGTTACAAACAATAACAATTACAAAAAAAAATGGAGTCAAGTTGATTGACTCAGTACTTCCCACACATTACGATACTAATTTATTATTTTCCCATAGCATGAAGCTATAGTCTGAAATCCCCCCTTGCAACCAAATCATCGCCCATTTGCCCACAAAGAAACTCCCAACACAAAAACTCTGGTAAGTAGTTTCTTGCGTCTCCCTCCTTAGGAACTAGGACGCCACAGTGTTGATTCCTCATGCGATGCGAAACGCTCAGGAGCCTAAAAATCGTCTAAAAACGAAGTATGAGCTGTTTCTATATTTTCAGTTTTATGATTATTGTTGCGCCGCCACTGACAGGACTTTCCAGAAACTGACGTGTTTCCATTTTCGCCGCGATAGTAATTCCTGTGTCGAAATTTCATTAAAATCAATTCAATCATTTTCGCTGTACGCAATATACATAGAACGAAATTAAGTAACACTCGTATGTAAACATAACAAAATTCTAAGTCCCATGGTTTCTGTAACAGGCAAGCCAATGTCCAGATGAACTTATAAAAAGAATATGCCGCTAGGTATTTTTTCCATAGGTCAATGGACACAACAAACTTTTCAGTTTTACAACCCCCCACCCCAAATTCACCCCTACCAAAAAAAAAGTAGAAAATGATCAAGAACCCCTAAGTCGCCTAAAGACAAAAGTCTGAGGCATTTTTTTTTGTTTTTTTATTATTGCTGCGCCGCCGCTGACATGATTTTTCCAAACCATACGCTTTTCCATCCTCGCCGCGGTAGCAATACTAGGACAAAGTTTCATTAAAATCCATTCCATAACTTTTACGTTACTCAATACAGAACGATCTAAAACAATAGATATTCCTATGTAGTTATCAGAAAATTCTAAGTCCCTTTGTTTCAGGAATAGGCAAGGCAATGTTCGGATGGGCCTAAAAAAGGGCATTATGCCGCTAGGTCTTTCTTTTACGGGTCAATGGATAGCCTATTATGACTTATGAGTACAACACATTTTTGTGATTTACAACCCCCGACACCCCCCAACCACCCCAATTTCACCCTCACCCAAAAAAAAGTAGAAAATGATCAGGAACCCCTAAAACACCTAAAAACGAAGCTTGATGCACATTTTTTTTTGTTTTTTGCTAATTACTCCGCCGCCCCTGCAGTCCCTGCACCGATTTCCAAAATTATAAGAACATTCTCTACTACGACCTCCCAGCATATCGCTGCCTAAATTTCATCACAATCCATGCAACGGTTACTGAGGTTACGAGGCTAAAACACGCGCACAGACAAACCGACAGACCGACAGACCGACAGACCGACAGACCGACAGACCGACAGACCGACAGACCGACAGACCGACAGACCGACAGACCGACAGACCGACAGAACGACAGACCGACAGACCGACAGACCGACAGACCGACAGACCGACAGACCGACAGACCGACAGACCGACAGACCGACAGACCGACAGACCGACAGACCGACAGACCGACAGACCGACAGACCGACAGACCGACAGACCGACAGACCGACAGACCGACAGACCGACAGACCGACAGACCGACAGACCGACAGACCGACAGACCGACAGACCGACAGACCGACAGACCGACAGACCGACAGACCGACAGACCGACAGACCGACAGACCGACAGACCGACAGACCGACAGACCGACAGACCGACAGACCGACAGGCCGACAGACCGACAGACCGACAGACCGACAGACCGACAGACCGACAGACCGACAGACCGACAGACCGACAGACCGACAGACCGACAGACCGACAGACCGACAGACCGACAGACCGACAGACCGACAGACCGACAGACCGACAGACCGACAGACCGACAGACCGACAGACCGACAGACCGACAGACCGACAGACCGACAGACCGACAGACCGACAGACCGACAGACCGACAGACCGACAGACCGACAGACCGACAGACCGACAGACCGACAGACCGACAGACCGACAGACCGACAGACCGACAGACCGACAGACCGACAGACCGACAGACCGACAGACCGACAGACCGACAGACCGACAGACCGACAGACCGACAGACCGACAGACCGACAGACCGACAGACCGACAGACCGGCAGACCGTAATACAACAGGTTACGTTAACGATATTCATAGCCAATTTAAAACTTCAGAACTTGCTTGTCTACACCACATTATACTAGCAAAAAATATCGGAGCTGCCACACTTTTGGTTCAATAATTCTATGTATTTTTACTATAGGCTGCTCATGGAATCTTTCCGGTATTGCTTCTAAACAAATGATCCAGCACAACCCTTTTTATTTCTTCAGGTATTTCAATGTATATCTTGGGCGCAAGGTAGGTGTCACATCTGTGACCAATAGCTTTTTGTTTCTTTGGTATATTCGGATGGTTCCGTTATCTCTGGTATTGTATCCGTGATTGGCGTAATTCCTATGGTTTTTATGTTGGAAGATTGCTCTCTCAATTTGTCAATTTTTTTCATATAAATATTTGAACTCCGCCCCATACATGATGATCAAAAATTGTCTTCAGAAATTTGAATGTTGTTATGAAGTATCTAAGATTATTGGTCAGATGTTTTATTTGCTCATCCTATCTCTAGTCAACGTATACCCCTAAATACTTAATATTCTTCTCTGATTCGATTTAAAATAGCTCATCCTCGTTACGTTTACGTATATGTATAACGAAAGCATACACTCTGTGGCACCCCACAAGTAAGGATCATGCATCTGCTTTTGAAATCTCCTACAACTACTTTCTGACGTTTCAAATTCCCACACAAAGGTGGAGAGAGTACTGTAATCGCAAAAAGAATTAAAGTTTGTGTTATTTATAGGCAGATTCAAGCTCTGATCTCCCAAACGTAACAGCTTAATCGTATCTGTGTCATTGGCATAGCCACACAAACTCTGGAGTTTTGTAAGCGTCACAAACTATTGATTGCATATGATCTGTGAACGTCAATTTCGAACCATGAATTACCCCCAGACTTTGACACTATTCAGACGACTCAGAGTTGAGCCTCGATATTGTAATTAAACGCCAAGGCATTGCCCTTATTCGAAAAATTGAAGGCACACGTTTAAAGGTAATGTAATGAAATGGTTATGTACGAGTTATTTGCAGATGATAACAGTCCTAAAGCCCCTTTACTGAACAGCTTAAGAACAGCTTAAGATCATTTGCATAGGTATATAGAAAAAACGATGTCTGAATCATAACATAAATACCATGGGCATACTAGAGGTTACTGTAATGTTTTTAGACCCCAATCCAAGATAGGAAGCATATTGAATACGCTCCAGTAAAATAGGATTTGATAAATAAAAACAAATCGTCGCCTATTCCAAAACTAGATAGTTTTTATAATAATATATATCTTGGTTCAGACATGGTTGAGACAATTAGTTGGCTATGCATCATCAACTAACTAAAGTTGGGGGAGGAGCTCTATAAAATTTAAAATATTTATTGAAGGTCGGTTTGTGCACCTAATGGGCAAGTACAACCCTGTCGCATATTAACTGTCAGTAAAATACTTAAAACACTAATAATAACAATAACAAATTAGCAAAGGAGATAAAAATAAATCAACAAGGATTATTCATGAAAAGGCGTAGTAGAAACGCCAAGAAGATTAACGTTGAAGTACAACCGCGGAAAATTAAATATACTTCATTACTTTTAGTACAGTATAACCTAAATACAGGGTGAGTCTTAAGTTGGCACTTTTTTTTTCAACCGTGTATAAAAGTCGTTAAAGTGAACACGTTCCTCAAATAACTTTTTTCAGAAAACCGAAAAATGAGTGAAATACAAAATAAAAAATGTAAATTTGGGATTGTGTGTCAAGACTTACCGAGTCTGTTTATGCTTAGTTTTTTGATCGGATTTATGTCTTATCGATTAAGAATTGCACCTGTCGGATAGTCCAGAAGTCACTTTCTGTTTGTCGTTGTTAACTTTAAATAAATAATACAAGTGGCACATTACGAACGTAACTTTTAGGATTTACCGATTGAGTACTACGAAAAACTGAAGGTGGTTAGTGTACTAACCGAAGGTACAATGCCTGATCGACAAAACAAAAATCCGAGCAAAAAACTAAATACAAATAGATCAGGTACGTGTTGATAAATAGGCCAGGCTTACTTTTTTTGAATCTATATCTCGCTTACTTTTCAGTTTACGGAAAAGTGTTTATTGGCTTCTGTACACAGTTGAAAGAAGTATTAACCTTAGACTCACCCTGTATAGTCTATTTCAGCTTTTGTGCGAAGAAGCAAATAGTGGGTACTCTGAACAACTATTATAAGTAGTACTTAAATAAATAACTTTTAATTTTCTGCCTACGTTTATGCCTAATATATATTTTTCGTCGACATTTTTATTTCTACTCTCTGTAACTCTTTATATTTGTCATTATTCACTTTGTTTGCAGTAATTATAGGTTCACCGGCCCACGGACAAAAATATATTATAAGCGTCTTCTAGTAGTTCTTTAGCAGGGAGTGGTTAAGGTTCGGTTACCCTGCTCGTTGCCGCTCACACTTTATATTATATTATCTTTCAAATTGCGATCAAATCATCCATGACATTTTTCAGTTACTACAGAAAACTGGAAGCATCTCTCATGTTTAAACGGTGTAGTATTATACAGGGTGTCCAGTTAGTGTGTAATTCTTCGATGTCTCGCAAAGTGTACCTGATAGAAGAAAATGTCAAATACAAAAGTTATTTGGTTACTTCAGACGCACATTATAAAAATATTTTGAAATATACAGGGTGTTGCGGAAAAGTTGGATAGTGATCAACTTGATTTTTTTATATGGAACTATAACTTTTTCTTAAATTTTTCTAGTTTCCATCATTGATCTCTATTCAACCCTAAAATATTTTTGGGATCGGTTTGGACGTTGCCAAGTTATAATTTATTTTCTATTAATTTCCGGATTTGCAAGGTCGCAAGTAATACGTCCAAATTGATATATTCCTTCAAATTTTCTCAATAATATTGTACAGCGAGTTACCCGAGTATCAAGTGGATATTATTATGGATTTTTCCAGCAATTTTTGTCTACAGGGTGTTCTTGGCAGAATTTTAAATTACGGCAATTTGAAGGTCCTTTTACTTTGGTTTTTTAAAAGTAACACTCTGTTTGTTTTATTTTTAATCGAAATATCTACTAATATCCTATCTCACCTTGTAATTTTTTTTTCGCGTTCGCGGCGTTGCCAAGTTATAAATTATTTTTCCAAATTTTTAAACAAGTATCCCTGATTTTAATTTATTTTAAACAGAGTCCTCTACTTATTTTTATTGCAATGAATTGCGCATAACGAACTTAGTAAGATCTCACAATTTCAGAATTTTGTTTCTATTAATTACTGAGATACGACAACACCGCCTTTTCAGTAAACGGTACCGGAACGCTTAAATATTTCCAAAACTGCCACAGCTAGAGAGGTGAAATTCAATACTTGGAGGTTCTTAAGCATACAGAATTCAAAAACGCTAACATCAGTGTTGTCAGATTTACCATTTTACCAGATTTATAGATATGCGATATTCAGTCCTATAATTTATACCATGGTCATCCGCCTTAACTCAACGGTATCTTCTTTCTGAGACTCCCCAAATATAATATGTCTGCCACAAAAATAGCTATTAAAAGGTATTATAATATCTCAAATGAATCTACCGTGAATAGCGCATCCTTTTTATCCTCTCAAGGAAGTCTTTCCCATCTATAAACGCAGATCATAAGCCAGCTAGGGTGAATTTCCAATTCTAAAATATGAATCCCCACAAAAGACTGGGAGATTATAAATCTGCTTCGAATGGAAGCATCTCAATAGTCGGCGGCCCTGGAAAGCAATCAAAGTATCCGCATTGTCTCAAGCGCGGGATTTATGTTTTCTTACTCTTTGCAGTTTCCCTAGGCCCTTGGCTCTATGGGTGCGCGCTATGCAAACAGTAGGGGTTGAAACCTTCTCAATGCCAACAGTACGAGGATTTGTGCGAGGCTTCTGGAAGTAATATTTTACAACCGGGCAGATATGATGTGAGATTTATATATCTAATGGGGAATTGCAACCCAGATATAAATTGGGTAGCCTGAGTGTGCTCGCTGAGGGTGGAAATTCTACGAAAATAAGTATATTCATATTGTACTTAGCAATATATCTAGCGAGTTGAATTTTTAGCAGATCTATCGAAAGAAAATTCGCCAGAAAAATGATATAAACTAAAGATACAAACATTACGAAAAACCTGAGAAAAGTATTTTCCGACTCTGATGTAGCTCTCGGTTTGTTTTTTTGATATGTGGTAAAAAAACTTGAAAAGAATGTATCAGGATACTCTTAACAATATGCTGTTTCGGATATACAAGAATTCATTTATTTTTATTTCTCTTTTATTTCTTCTTCATAGTATACCAAAATATTGGTGTTATAGAAATGAAATTTGCTATACCTATGAATGTGATACTTGAAAAAGAATGGACAAACAATTTCTATAAATATCTGGGGCATGAGGCTAATATATTTTTTTGAATTATTTGGTAACAAAAAGGTGTAACTGGTTGCAGTAAAATTTAGTTCAACCGCGTTTTACTGGCCCATCAACAAAAGCATATGTGCTTGGAAAATCAACTTTTTACTGAGATTTCGACCACCTCTATGGTATTTATCAAAGGACATGACAAAAATAATTTTGAATATGAGACAGATGCATCAGGAGTCAACTTTTTTTTCGAACTAACTCTATCTACTAGAGTCAATCTTTGATCCTACTGAACATGATAAAGATAAATCCAATTCTTGACAGGGGGCTCCTCAAACTGTTCACACTGCATTTTCAAGGCACCAATGCTAGTGTCGAAACTATACTATTAAGTTCAAAATTGTTTCTTCGACAACATGACGATCATTAGAGCACTTGATATAAGCCTACAGCTTTGTGGTCGATGGGCCATATATACAAGGTGTCCCACGACGATTAAGATAAGCAATATATCGGAACTGGGCAGTAGTAGCAAATTATAATTTTGGGGGTATAAATTAGAGCAAATATAATATCTTTTTTTATTATTATGTCACCCAATGAGGTATTTGTTTTTGGTCACGTGACATCCGATTCAAAATTTTTGATGGGACAGGGTGTCCCATTAAAAATTTTGAATCCGACGTCACGTGACCAGAAACAAATACCTCACTGAGTGACACAATAATATATATTTTTGCTCTAATTTACACCCCCAAAATAAATTATAATTTACTACTACTGCCCAGTTTCGATATATTGGTTGTCTTAATCGTCGTGGGACATCCTGTATAACATACGACTTTATTTAACAATTCCATGACGCGGCAGAGTGCGGAGCTTGATTGCGGTGTAGCCTAGCTAATCAGCTCTTACACTTAACCACAAAAGCTACAAATATAATCGAAGTTTACATAAAACAAAAATAGCAAGTCATAAATAAGTCAAAAATTATGATGACAACCTCACCAAACATACATGAAACATATTTACAGAATTGATATTGAAAAAGACATAAGCTACATAAGTTTTCAAAAGGTCTGTTTCGAGGGTCCATTGTGATTACAATTTTGAGCACGACGTTTCGATTGTTATGCTATCTTCAATCCTTTTCAGGTAAACTGTCGAATATGTTCTTCTCGTTGCTATTTATTCTCGGCTGGCTGACGTGTCGTTTTTCGTGGGTTATTCTGATTGGTCGGTGCGGCGTTCTGTAATCAGAACAACCCACGAAAAATGACGCGTCAGCTGGAGAAGAATAAACTGCAACGAAAGGAGCATGTTCAAAAGTTTACCTGAAGACTATCGAAACGTTGTGCTCAAAACCATATAGACAATGGAAGTCTGAAATAGACCTTCCGACACATCTATCTTGTCTACAAACCTCAAACAACAGCAGCATAATTTTTATCGCAAACTCGCATACTAGACTAGAGTTAAAGCCTACCATAGACGGTGATTTCTACCTTCAGTTCTGCCTGATGCGAGCCCATACTGCACCGTGGTATGTATATGTTGTACTCAATAACCGAATTCGGCCACTAACCGAAATTTATACTCAGAACGCGTTGTGGATTACTCTAATCTCTTACATCGCGTTCAGGTTAACCCCGAATATCTAAAATCGTTATCTGACTTCCTGTCAGGACAAAAACTCGTAAGGTGTACAAATTGAGAGTACCAATTTCAAATCTGGCCGTTGTTTTGAGTTTCTGCCTCAGGTAAAGAAGATCAAAAATTTTCAGACCCTCTAATCTTAAGGTTTAACCTTAAATATCTAAAATCATTATCTGACTTCCTATCAGAACAAAAACTCGTAAGGTGTACAAATTGAGAGTACCAATTTCAAATCTGGCCGTTGTTTTGAGTTTTTGTCTCAGGTAAAGAAGATAAAAAATTTTCAGACCCTCTGATCTTAAGGTTTACCCTAAACATATAAAATCGTTATCTGACTTCCTATCAGGACAAAAACACGTATGGTGTACAAATTGAGGATACCAATTTCAAATCTGGCCGTTGTTTTGAGTTTCAGCCTCAGGTGAAGAAGGTCAAAAATTTTCAGACCCTGTGATCTTAAGGTATACCCTAAATATCTAAAATCGTTATCTGACTTCCTATCAGGACGAAAACTTGTAAGGTGTGTAGTTTGAGGGTGCCAATTCCAAATCCTGCCGTTGTTTTGAGTTTCAGCCTCAGGTGAAGAAGGTCAAAAAGTTTCAGACGACCATTTCGCGTTGTGGGTAATACAAATAGCCACAACGCGGAAATATAATAACCTAAATAACATAACGCAACAAGTGTTTTTTTTACTTATTCAAAACAATGTTTAGTAAGATCGTGGAATCGACAGAAACAATTCGAAAATAATTCGAGAATGGTTTAGATAAACTCTATATAGCGTCATCTCGTAGGTTTACACTTCTAGAAGGTGACTATGAAAAAATCACAGGTAAGGTTAAAGAAGGACAACAACTGTGGAAATTATGCCTGTCAGCTAAACAGTATTGAAAGCTGAATCGACACGAATTATTGAAAATCGGACAAAATGAATAATTGATAGCTCAAAGGTATAGGAATGAAGAGGAAATTAATTTTTTCCTGAATAATGAGCAGGTATTTGATATAACACATTGTTTTACATTTTTTGATTATAAAATTTCGCTTTGTGGCTATATTTGTATTGTCCATAATGCGAAAATGGTCGTGTGGTTCCGATGGTATTCGGAGTTTTGCATTGTGGGTCTTTGTAATTTACCCACAACGCGTTCTGCGCATCCAAATATTACCCGCAATGCGGTGTGAGAAATTAGCGAAATCCACAACACGTTCTGGGTACACAGTTCGGCCAGTGGCCGAATTCGGTTATTGAGTACAACATATACATATTTGACGTTGCGGCCAGCCCTCTTCAGTAGGCAGGATGGACGCAAGCGATTGGATCAGATCGGTCAGGACTAGGGTTGCCATCCGTCCGGATTTTCCCGGATTTGTCCTAGTTTAGAAGGCATCCGGGGAGCATCTGGGCGGAACTTCATTTGTAGTCCGGCCTTAAAAATTTGAAGTCTTGCGCCAATAAGTATAGTAGAGTATATGAGTACATTTTTTGTTTATTTTGTGTTTTATAAAGCTAATAGTGTAATTTAAAGTTACATTACATTATTTACTGAATACTAAAATGGTCTTTTAAGCTTTTTCAGGTAAGGCTTAATATTTTAATGAAGTATTGTTTTCAGATCGTATTAATAATTTGTGTTTCATTTTAAGAATAACAAATTTTAACTGATTATTGAACAAATTTGTAACAAGGTGCTGTTTTATTAGATACATTTAAAACGATGATAAAAAAGAAATTTGATTTTAAGATCTGTGGATGAATAAAATGGAGGTTCATGACATTTTTAGCTATTTTTATCACACTATGTTAAAAAAAACATGTTTTGGGCTCCAAAATCCGGGGTTTTTACGCGTCTTGTCCTGGTTGCCAAATTCAAGAGATGGCAACCCTAGTCAAAACTGACGGTCTCTAAAGGACGGATCGTATGTTGTATGACAATCACTTCAGTCGGCGCTCGGGCAGATTCCTCTGTAGGTGTATCGGTGCGCGAAGAATAGCTACGTAGTCCCGAGAATTTTTAACAGAATTTAAAGCTCAAGAAACGCTGTGGCTAATAAAATCCAAAGACACCGAAAGAGAAGGTTAACTTGTCTGAAAATTGTTTGGGTGTGCCAGTTGTAATAAGCTTACAAGAGCTATACAAAGCAATAGTGCATTATTACAAGATCATTAAATTTCACCCTTTTGAGAAGCGGATATCTGAACGGCATATGGTCAAACTTTCTTAAATTATTTTGGACGACATGAGGGTCATAGCCTGATTCAGGCACGGAAAATATACAATACCATAATGGCTAAGAATTGAGAAAACAATATCTTCGCAGAACTTTTTTCTAGTTTTAAAAATTGAGCAAGTGTTTATTGACATGCAGCACTCTTAGCCTAACAGCCCGTACACAGGATGCGGTCAAATCGATGTGTTTCGGTAATTTTGACGAATCGGCGCAAATTGAAAACGGTTGTAAACAGATTTTCATCCGAGCCCGGGTGCTCGGTTCTTTTAGGAATAGTTTCCTTGCAGATGAATGTATATACAGGGTGAGCTTTTAGTACCGGTTCGGTCGATAACTCCACTACTGTAGAAGATAGCGAAAAATATTGTATATAAAAGTTGTAGCCACGGATATGCTCCTTACTCAGAAAATATTTAGATGTATATAGTGTGATCCATAATTACGTGATGATGCAAACATGCATTTTTTAAATGAGACACCCTATATATTATTCCTTATTCAAATTCTACTAATGATTTCCGTTGTTCCAATAAGGGTACTGTTACAATATATAGGCTACTTCAAAAGTTATGACCATTTTTATACCCAAATCGCGGTTGAATGGACGTACTGTATATCAAAACGTAATGAATCAGAAATTATTTTTTTCACATGGAAAGATTAAAAATATCCTCTAGTTTTTAAATCGGCTATAAAAAAAGCCCGTGACGCATATTCGTATACAGGGAGATGTAGAATCTTCTCTCTTTTTTTAAATGTTAACCCCAATACTTTAGTATATCAGAGAATTGCCTTTAATATGCTCTTTCATCTTTATATAGCACTTATTATGGCTGCATTCATTAGTTTCTGAGATATTTCGATTTTTCTAGAAATTTTAAATATAGCTCCTACTAAAATTTATTTATTTTGAGGAAATACTATCAAATTTTATGTTTGCTTAACAACAACTAAAATATAAGGCCATAATAGTACTCGATCAAGTCGAAACTCTGAACTAACGATATAATATAGGTCGTGTGCTGAGAATATAGACGTCATGCATAATAATCGAGCAGATGTATCAGGTAGGCTATGAAATATTAAACGACACAGTCCAAATGAAACGATTCTTCAATCTTTCAAACGCATTAGTTTTAGAGTGCCTCCGATCTGGATATTGCTGTTCATAGTTGATATATTCTAGAGGCAAGTAGACAATTTCTCAAAGATTCCCCTAAGTACCCTCAATGAAAAAATTAATTTTTAAAGTTGGTTTTCCACACAGTACGGAATTATTGAGCATGTTGTGAAAACTGTCAACTTTTAAAAGCCTACCTGATAAATCTGCTTGATAATCATGCATCACGCCTACAAAAATTTTATCTCAGCATACCTGACTTTATCATCTAGATGATTTAGGGTTTTGACTTCATCAAATAGTATCAGGACCTAATAATTTTGTTGTTGGTTAAATAAAAAACAAATTAGATGGTATTTTCTCAAAATAAATGAATTTCCTTACCAAAAAATCGAAATATCTCGGAAACTGATGGACGTAGATACAACAAGTGCTGTACAAAGATGGAAGAGCATATTAAAAGCAATTCTTTGGGATAGCAAAATATTGAGGGTTACATTTAAAACAAAGAGAAAATCTAGGTTTTGCATTCTTTTTCTTTTTTAGGTGGAAACGAAATGCTTTTTACGCACGCTGTGCTGGGCTCGGCCGAATAGGCCCCTACCAACTAAAACAAAAACCACCTCCCTACACTATCCCTACCGGAACCGCGCATGCATAAACATCAGTACAGATAGCCGTCTTATCCCTTACTGTATTCCTTGGGCCTGCAGCATTCGTTCTTCCTTTTCCTTTAGGGCCATTACCTCTTTGATGTAGTGTTGTGCTGACTTCCACACATCCTTGTCCTCGATCATCTTCTGTATCAAGACGCTGGGATCTAGGTCTTCTAGATTTACGCCTAAATCTATCGAGAATGTGCCTCTTAGTGCTGTCCGCCTGTGGCACCCGAAAAGCGTGTGCTGTGGGTCATCCATGCTTCCACAATATACGCATGTATCATCGGTGGTCTTTCCGATCCGTTTGGTGAACACTTTGAATGAGCCATGACCGCTTAAGAACTGGGTCATGTGGTAGTCCACTTCTCTATGTGTGCAGCTTATCCACGCTTGTATGTTTGGCACTAGCTGCTTGGTCCATTGTGCAGTGCTCAGAGTTGCATCCCACTCCGCTTGCCATGCTCGAATGGACTCTCTCCTTTCTTCATCCTTGGCTCCTTGGCCTCGTTTGTATTTCCGTCCGTTCTTCGGTATAGCCTGACTCACTCATCTAAAATGAGGTGGATTGGTATTGCGCCGCTAATAACTTGCAGCGCCTTTGCGGAGATGGTCCGGTAACCGCTGGTCACCCTCAGAAGCATCTTTCTCTGGATACGCTCAAGCATATTTCGGTACTTGGCTTTCTCCAGCACTCTATGCCAAACCGGAGCCCCATACGTCAGTATTGACTGTACGACGTTGTACAAGAATAGCCTTTTTGAGCTCCTTGGTCCACCGATGTTTGGGAGAATTCTAGCCAATGCGGTGACTGACAGAATTATTCCCAGGTATTTGACGTACTTTGTTGAACGCACCACCACGTCTCTTAGTCGGAACTTAGTCTGGTGCGAGCTCAAGTCCATGTTCTTGCATCCATTGGTCTATCAGGAACAGGGATCCCTCTGCTCTGTTTACCAGCTCCTCTCTACTACTTGCAGCGACGACAAGCGCTAGGTCATCAGCGAAACCGACTGTAGTGACACCGTCGGGTAGGTCCAGTTTCAGGACTCCGTCATAGAGGACGTTCCACAGTATTGGGCCGAGAACTGAACCCTGTGGGACCCCCATTGACACGGCCATAGACTCGTTCTTCTCCAGCATGATGGATCTCTTCAAAAAATAGTCGGTCACAATATTAATGAGGTAACTGGGTATTGCCTTTTTCTTTAGCTCTGCTAGCATCAGGTCCCATTTAGCCGTGTTGAAGGCGTTTCTCACATCTAGCGTGACTAGCAACGTCCAAGTGTTCCTTCTGCTTCCAGAGGCTAGCGCCATCACTTTGCTGACTGCTTGAACTGTCGAGCGTCCTCGTCTGAAACCGAACTGGGTGTCAGATAAGCCCCCAGCTTTATCGAGTTCATCCTCCAGTCTGACCTTGATTAAAGACTCAAATAGCTTGCACGTAGTGTCGATAACACAAATAGGTCTCAGCTTGATTTCCCCAGATGGGCCCGGCTTTTTGGGGACTAGCATAAGTCTAGACACCCTCCAGTTATCAGGCAGTTCTTGCTTTGCCAGGAGCTCGTTCAGTGTACCTAGCATCCATACTGGGGATGCTTTTGCAGCTTCAATGACGGCCTCTGCAGGAATATTATCTGGCCCTGGTGCCTTTCGTCCTTTAAGCTTCACTACCGCCGCCTCCAACTCCTCCGGAGTGAATAGGGTCGCGCTTGATTCTGCGGGGTCCTTTTTGAGGATGAAAATGGGTTTCATGCCAGCGGCGTATAAGTTATAAGGGTAAATATTTCATAATAGTCCTTCATCTATAATCCATACAATTTTTAATTTTTAGGAAGCGAAGTACGTACTTACAAACTTTAACCACAGCAAGTCTCATTTCCAAATAATGCTGGAATGCACATTGTTAAAGGTATGTTTATATAAACTGTTGTTAATGGTTGATAGTGCACTTTCTGCTACCAAGTTCATGCCACATACGGGGGATCATTCATTTGACTTGTTGTTGTTAATTGCCCTCATTAAGATGATTGAAATTTTTGTGCGCGGAAGACTTTAGGAACGCCGTCCATTGGGTACTCATTTTGCCCCACCTAGTGACAATGCATCAACGTATACGCATGTATGCCCTTGGTCAGGTTTTTTCGTCCTTGTGAACGGACAGCTTTAATACATTCAACCATCAACGCAGTAGATGGCGACGACGTTGTTAAAAAATATCTCCTAGCGTGATTCGTTGATAAAAAATGACGTCGTCACGGCAAAATCATCGGGTACAATGAGGCTCTATTCGACTGAAAAATTTCCAACTAAAAGGCGTGTCACTATTGTTAAAGGCGGTTCTTTCTGGCAGGGCGCCGCATCATTTTTCGATTACGCCATGGACCTCTCGCAACTAGACGGCAAGATACCGTTATCCTGTTCTGCTTACTTCATAACGCTCAATAACTATACACTGTTTCCCAGCTAAAATTTGCCACCCACCTTATCTCTGAAATAATAACAAAAAATAAAAATCGCCGTGACACGTCGATTTCTATTTCGAGGGACAACTCTTCCACCGAATACGTCATACTGTATTTTATACTGCGATAAGCTATACAACTCTGTGACTTACTATAATGTATTATTATGTACAAAAGTAGTCAAATAAATCTACTCTATTTATTATTGTGCAATCAACCCCCCACGTCCAGCAACGCCTACTTCAAAATCTTAAATGAGACCATTATACTTGTGATACATCATTTTGTAGGGAATTAGTTGACAAATACATCTGTGTAATCTTATTAAAGATTGAATTATTATTGAGGAAGTTGATAAAAAATGTCGTGATTGTCAATATTGGGTATTACTTTCATTACCTGAAATATTATCGTAAGAAAGTTCCGAACGTGACTCATTTCATTCCATACAGACGTACAGGCGATATTCAAAGTATTTCGCACATTTCTCAATATCTCCGGAGTCACTGTGGATATCGTCTACAGGACCGGGCTGCGTAATATAAACTTTGGTTTCCAAACGTCCGTCCACATAAAACAAGTCGAAGACGCTTTGAATATCGCTTGTCATGTGTATGGAACAAAATGGCTCTCATCTGGAACCTTTCTTACGATGATATTTCAAGCAATGGAAATCATACTTCATTTTAATAATAACCATATCTTTTATCGACAATTCGGGTAGCTGAGAAAATGAGATTCGACGGTGTTTTCAACAGCCACGTGCGGCCATGACAAAGCTTACTAGAATATGGCGTGACCATAACATCACTAAAGCTACCAAGATGTCGCTGGTTCAGTCTCTTGTGTTCTCCATATTTTTGTATGCCTCGGAAACTTGGACTGTTAAAACGCCAGACCGATCACGCATAGATGCTTTTGAAATGTGGACGTGGAGGAGAATGCTGAGAGTTCCTTATACCGCCCATCGAACTAATGTTTCCATACTGGATGAGCTCGGTAATCCAAAGAGGGTATCCTCCATTGTGTCGACGAGAATGCTTAAATTCTTCGGTCATATTCACAGAAGTGATAATATGGAGAAACCTGTAGTTCAGGGTCACGCCCCGAGTGGGCGGCGCCGTGGCCGTTCCCCTACAGGCTGGGTGGATACGACGAAATAGTTGCTGGATATCAGTATCAAGAGCGCCACTGAACTAACAGTAAATCGCGAACGATGGCGAGCTACAGTTCTTAAAGCTATTGATAATAGTATTCGTGTCGGCAATACTCTAGCTCCGATTTAATGCATTTTACGAGTTAACAACATATCTGTTGAGACATTGTGACTATGATAATGATCTTTTATTAACTTCCATAATAGTGAATCAATCTTCAATCTGATCACATAGTTGTATTTGTCAATGAATTTCCCTCTTCAAATGTATCGCAAGTATGTTGGTCTCATTTTAAGATTTTGAAGTAGAGGTTGCTGGGGGTGAGGGGGTTGGTGGCACAGTAATGACGTACTCGATGGAAGAGCTCACCCTCGAAATAAAAATCGACATGTCACTGCCATTATTATTTTTTATCATTTCAGAGATTAGGTGGGTGGCAAATGTTAGCTGAGGTACACTGAATAAAATTAAAAATAAATAAATATATAATAAAATAGTTTCGGGAAATAATAAGTATTGATTTACATCTGATTATTCTGATTTACATATGAAGCATTCTGATTTTCAATTGACTGTTCTGATTTATATTTGATACGTTCTGATTTACATATGATGTTTTCTGAATTACAACGGATGCTTTTCGATTAACAGCTGGAAAAAGTGTAATCGCATTGGTTTCTGTAATAGGCGAGGCAGTGTTCGGATGGACCTAAAAAAGTTTATTATGCCGCTAAGTCTTTCTTTCACAAGTCAGTTGACAGTCTATTAGGAATACAATAAATTTTTAAGATTTACAATCCCCCACCCCTCAACTGCCCCAATTTCACCCCCACCAAAAAAAAAGTAGAATATGATCAAGAATTCCTAAAACGCTATCCACTGATTTTTAAAATTATAGCAGCATTACCTACTACGACCCTACAGCATATATACAGCTGCCCAAATTTCTACACAATCCATAAAGCGGTTATGGGGATTACGAGGCTAGAAAAACGTTAACAGATAGACCGACGGAAATGAGTAACGTGGATTTTCGTTATGTAGGCATCATAAAACGCCCAATAAGCGATTATCCCAAAATCGAAAATTCTCGCGATCACAATACTCCCCTCACCTATTGGTGTGGGAAGTAAAATCGCCCAAAATATTCGGGCACATCTACTGCCAAAATTCACTTCAACTTCAATTCACTCAATTGGTCTTGTACAAAAATGGCTTAGCTACGAAATTGGATAACCCTGTAATGTTTCAGATGACCACGAACTTGAGCATGTTAAGGCAAAGTCCACTGGATACATTTGTAGCGCAACAATGTTGTGCACCATATCACACGTCTATCCTGTGTACATATCGAGAAAACAATAACAGGTAACATGAACGCAGTGTGGCGGCGAAACAGGTTTGTAGTGATACAAATTCCTGCCGACGCTGGTTTTTTCTTGTAGTGTCGATTGTGCGGAAAATTTTGAAGTGCAAAGTTGTCCGGAGACGAGATATTTCTTTAATAGCAGATTATGAGGCAAGACGTGAGTTATGGGATGTTGTTTGAGACATCATTTACGTCAATCATTTATATGAGTCACCTAAAAGCTAAATGTGCAAAAGGACTCCATGTAACCAAATTAATGCAAAAAGCAAGTTAACGTACCTACCAGTAGCTAAACACCGCAAAGTCACAGCAAGATGTTCAACAGGAGTAATTGATTTTCTCATCCGATTATCTTTTTTCCTTATCTTAGCCAAGACAAGTCCTAATAAGTGTTTAAAATCTGTTGGAGCCATGCGCAAGATATGCAAGATATTATACAAATTATGATCTCCACTACTCAATTGATTTCATGCCGCTTGCTCATTTCTAGCATTCCAGTCAAGAATACAAAACCTTTGGTTTTCCTCTTCACAAGCCTTCATTTTAAATTAGCAATTACAACGAAAGCAGCAGAAATTTGCGATATGACTAATCAAATACACTGTTGACCATCTAGTATGATAAACCAACAACTGCACACAGACAAATCTGTCGTTTTGTCAAATATTTACGCTTAGATTCAACGGCACGTTACACTCAGCATTCCTCACAGCGATGATTTATCCAATGGGAAGTGTATATATAGTTGGTAACCAATTATATCGTATTGTCGATCCAACTACAAGATGTCATTGGATTCCAATGAATGATTCAATCGCAGCCTGTTGTTGAATCGGATCTGTGTTTGGTAATTGATTCTAAACTACTTTCTTTTCCTTGGACCAACACATTTTTTTGCGAGGATAGCTGATCGATTTGTTTGGATGTTTAATGGTGTGATTTTATACGAAGTTATAAGGAGCATGATATAAGAATTAAACATAAGCCTGCACCAGTTGTATTTTTACCTGAAATATAACTTCTTAGTAGGTCCTCCATTTAATATATAACTGGACACATTTACATCACACAATTGCTGATGCAATACGCAAAAACACAAGATGACACAATACGGCTAACAACGAAACAACACAACGAAACAACCTCCTCCATGTTGGAGGGTTGGCGCCGATAATAACACTAAGATGATCCCCCAGTTCTTCCTTTTTAGGTTCACTGAATCGGGACATTAGTCCCACCAAATACTGATTATAGTTCAGTGAACAAGCGCCATTGAATTCGATATATGATTTTATTACTTACTTACCAATTTCTCTAACAGCAAAGACAATGTTTTGAAAGCATGGGTTATTCTTCGCGTAATAGTTACCTTTTGAAACAAAATTAATGTTTATCAGATGAATTATCACGAACTGCTGTTGCAGGAATAATCTTTGTACATCGAATAGATTGTATGCTTTGCTTAAATGAAACATAGGGTAAATTTTGAAAACAAAAGGACGTTTCGATTGCATCATATGTCAATACTAGTATTAGAACGAATATACATACCAATAGAAGGAATATAAGATTATTTTGAATTTATTGGCGTACCTGCGATTACTTCGAATATAAGGATAAAATTCTTTCAATGACATGGACTTGAAACAACTGTAAATATACTTAAAGCGACGGAAAAACATCCAAATACTAACAATTAATTGAAAACGCAACAGTATTTTTTTCTGTGTGAAACAATCGGCAGTAGGCACAATTAGCGATACATTTTTATCCACGATACTATCTTGCATGTACACATGCAGCATGCAACAGGCTGGTAAGTGGACATGGCACAGCAATATATACAGAAGTGTCCAATGGACTCATACCTTAAGACTTAAGGAATCGGGGAAAATTGCGTCTAGTTTTGAAACATCGTTGGACGATGCCGAGGCATGCTGTGCAGCGGAATATGTTCGACGCGGAACGTAATTATTGACTTTTTTCAATGGTTAATTGATTGCTGGAACTCTCCTGTCTGCTGGCTGGATGGTCGGCTTAACGGGAAAAATATCGCCAGATTGACACTGTGAATTTGTTAAATCTATTGACGTTTCTGTGGTTTAATTCCTGGAGTATCCAGTTTTCAGAGTATCTTCAATTCCATCGTTTGACGGTTAAGAGTGCGGGTGATTTGTTAAGTCAAAGCATTTTGTTTTTATATGTATATTTCAAAATTATCTATTCTTAGATGCCCCGTGTGGGGGCGGGTTAGAATATCTCCATCGTATATCCTGCGTGTCGTAAAAGTCGACTAAATGGAACCGACCTACTGTTGGTATGAGCAGTAACCTCTTCTCAACCAACAGCTTTGGGTGGACGAATTGAGAAGAGTCAGGACATCTTCTTGTCCTTGGGGTGAGAAATTGTCCCTAAAGGCGGATGAACCAGTGTAGATACATCTGGTCAACGGCATAAGGATGCAGAAAGCAAATGGGAAACTACTGCATTAAATATCTTAAAGATATCCCAAGAAAAGCTCGTAAAATGAGTACATTTTATGAGTTCACATGACTGTTAGGACATTGTGACTATGACGATGATTCTCAGATATTAGGGTACCCAGAGAGTTTGACCTCTGACTCCAAAAACTGTCCATGTATTAATGTAAATCCTTCTGAATTACATTAAATACATAAAATACTGAAATGTTTACCAACTTTTTTACCATTTTCGACTATTTATTATTTTTTTAACGATTTTAATTAATCTTCTTGAATGCACAAAACATTGCGCCAATTCAAATTCATCGTCAGCTCTGTCAGATCTATGGACCGAACAGCACAGGTAAGCAGATAGTGCATCGCTTGTGTAGGTAGTTTTCCGATGGTGTTAAAGTGTCCATGATGAAGAGCGCTTTGGGCAACCACCCATCATCAATGATGATCTTTTTGCTTTGATGGAATTTGGATAATGGGAGCTGTTTGATCATCCACCTTACAGCCCTGATCTTGCTTCTAACAATTTTCACGGTTTTTGCATTTCAAGAGATCCTTTTCCTCCGGTGAGTGTTTTGGCAACGAACAAGAGCCGAAGACGTCTGTCGCACGCTAGCCCATATTCATGCGGCAGAGATCTACGATAGAGGGATACAAAAATTGGCCCACGATATAGCAAGTGTCTCATTCTGATAGTGCCAATGTTGAAAAATAACCAAAAAAATTGTCGTACTTGTTCCCATTACATAATATGTACCTGAAAGTGTATGTTCTTAATTCTTTTAAATGGGTAAACTTACTTTCTGGATGCCCCTCATAGATATCGTTGAGCACTACAGAGTTGTGGTAGTCTACTACAAGTAGTACTTGCCTTAATGACAAAACTTCCGCGAGGTTAACCGAAGTAAACGTCCGAGAGATAAATAGCTTCAACAAGAAACAACTCCTCGAAGAAAACAAAAAAACTAGATATCATTATAATGCACATCTGCTTTCCCACTCCCATGATATAGTTTTTAATAGCCTAAGCGTGCTCATCAATCACCACTGTCAGAATGCTCTTTCTTGCTCTTTATAACAATGATAAATCTTATCGGCGCTCGTCCTTCCAGATTTTTTCTCTGCTATCTAGGGCCTTAGCTTTGCTGCTTCGCGACGATAAAGTCGTTTGCCTTTTATATATCATGAGCAGTTAACAAATGCTGCTGCCGACGTCACCTAATTGCTCGGTTCTGGTATTAGTCATGCAAATTAAGGCTAATATTTTGTTTCGCTAAAACTTCGGAGGCACTCTGTAATAACCACTTTCAGTGTACGTGCCCTGGAAAGCAGTGCAGCAAATATATGTTTAAAAATAAGTATAAAAAGCGCCACAGTGATTTCACACGATCACCCTGTACAGGATGAGTCAAGCTCAACGTCTCGGACTATTGTGACCAAACGATACCGCTTTTCGAAAAATCAACTTAGCGAACGTATGTAGGTCGAGTTGAACTACATTTTCAAAATAATGACTTATGACATCAAATTATGTTTTTTCTTTAAATGGAACACCCTGGATATTATTGCATATTTAGATTCCCGGGTGAATTTTAGTGTTAGTTTATGTATCACACATGAGACTTTAAGCGAACCGTTTAAGTGCAAATCGAATATCGCAGCGATTACAAAACTTAGAGCTGCAATATCCAATTTTTTCTACCTATACCAAGCATTGAGATTTGCACCTAAACGGTTTGATTTAAATCCTATGTGTGATACATAAAGTCACACTCCCATTGACCCGGGATTCTAAATATGTAATAATGTACAGGGTGTTCCATTTGAAAAACATAACTTTGATATGTCACGCTTTTATTAGACGCCCTGTATAAAAGTTATTATTTTTAAAATGTAGTCCAACTCGACCTACATACATTCGCAATGTTAGTTTCTTGAATAGTGGTATGGTTTGGTCACAAAAGTCCACAAAAGTCCGAGGCATTGCGCTCGACTCACCCTGTATACAAGGTTTTATAGTTCTATATTACTTACTATATTGGCATTCGTCGTGAAAATTAGGGCTAAGATATTCTTTCATTGAAGGTACAAAGACACTCTCTAACGATCACCTTCTCGTCAGCACCAGAACACGTTTGCTGGAATGGTAACTGGTCGCCTTAAAATGTAACTAAAGTGAAAATTATTCACATCACTGCATGAGTACACCTGCCTGCAGGAGTGAGTCACAAAACTGAATCTAAATTAGTGCATTTGACGCATTATAACAAAAGGTCTCTTCCAAATTAGGGCTCTATCACCGTCCCAGAACCGTTTTTAGAAGTGTAAAATGGGCGGGCCATGACGAAAACAGTTCTGGGACGGTGATAGAACCGTAATTTGGAACAGCCCTATAACAAGATATGTTAATGTCATCCATATTATAGACTTTCCTAAACTATTCGATAGTTTTGAGCATGGAGTATTGTTACAAACTCTTATAAAGTGTAGCCATCCGTCTCAGTTTTCCATATTTATTCTTCCTGGATTCAATTCTGGATACTGGGGGCTTGTCTTTTGTCTAATGATGGTCTACATGCATGACACTTCTCGCCTGATTTGAGGGGCGGGCAATTCCCGTTAATATGTATAGGTGGTCTAGGTTAGTAGGTTTTAGACAGCCCGTAACTATCCTGCAGGTGTCGTGCAGGGTAGAGTCAAGTTTGTTGGCATGAGTCGATCTGGACCATACAGGGCATGTGTATTCGGCTGAGGCAAAGCACATGGCAAGGGATGTCATTTGCAATACGCCAGGGTGGTCCCTCATTGGGACTTAACCAGCTTGGGAGTAGCACAGTCCCTCGTGTTCACTTTTACTCTAGTCTCCTCTACGTGTTTTTTATAGGACAGGGTCCTGTCTGAGGTAAAAATAAGAAACTGGATTTGGGCAGTGCTGTAGCCTGGACGAATTCCATTCAATTTGCAGTTCCCTGTTCGCTTCCGGTTATCAAGATGGAATAGGCAGGTTTGAGTATTATCTGGGTTTGGGCGTAGCTGGTTTAACTTGTAGTACTCGTCCATTCCTTCTAGGGACTCTGTTAACCTTTTTTCGATTTACTCAGTAGCATGATTGGTACGTAGTGGCTACGTCATCGGCGTAAATGAATGTGTTGAATATGTTACCGCTAATTGTGATATTCTATTACTACATTATTATAATATTAATAATCGGCTATACAGAAACGCGAATGACAAAAGAATATATTGGTCCGAAATTAAATAAGATGTGGAATGACACAAAAATAAAATATTTAGAATATTTTTAGTCTTCTTCTTCATTGCCAAAGACGCCCGAAAGCATTCTTTTTACTTTGTTCACATTTCCGCATACATAACCCTTTCAAATTCACGGAGATATAATTAAAAACAGCATACAACTTTATCTGCCCTTCATCTGATTAGCACATAGGTATCAGCCATTGGCGATTAGCTTTGACGACTTCAGGGCTTTATTGTCGATTACATTAACCGCAAAGTTGGTAAGCTAGGACGGCGATGGAAGAGACTACACTGAACGAAAGAAGTAACTACGTTATAGTTAATAGAGGAGCTCATAAAATCAACAAACGTCAACATCACAGTGAAAATTAGTGTTTTCTTAGTTGCTCCTCGACTGTCCTCAGGTAAATGCATTAGTTAATTCTATCTTACTCTGTACC
The DNA here is from genome assembly GCA_951848785.1 of Callosobruchus maculatus. Lineage (NCBI taxonomy): Eukaryota > Metazoa > Arthropoda > Insecta > Coleoptera > Chrysomelidae > Callosobruchus > Callosobruchus maculatus. The sequence continues at coordinate 10,615,031 of CATOUR010000065.1, read as the reverse complement.
TTTTTATAATAAAGGCTTATTTTAATTGTTTTTGATTTTCGAATAAATTGTTTACCTGTACATGAACAGATGTGTGACTACAGTGTAAGTCACATATCTTGTGTGTTTTACATATAAACAATATATCTGATGGTATTTTGATTATGCAATTTTACATAACATGTAATGACAGCTTACTATTTACATGTACTTTCTCGGTACGTTTAACGCAATTTCACTGAATTTATAGTGGTATTATGCAAATGTTTCCCAATGTCACAACGCATTTCTACAGAATTAATCATGAACATATTCCATATCTAATACTGGGGACATTGTAAACTATTTTTCATGTTTGTTTGTTTCATTGTGTATCATGGCAAAAAATGCTAACGTTTGGTACTAAAATTTTACATTTTAGTTTTTTAATGTGATTAATCCTGCATCTACGACATGAGTCGTTAGTCATAATGCTCAAAATGGCTTGGAAAATAAACTTGAGAGTGCGTGAGTTAGTACTGAGTGACTAAATTTGACAATTTTTTTGTTTCTAATCGGAATGATTTTTTAAACTCTTCGTCTTTACGACTCTGCTATATGTTGCCGAGACCTGGACGCTTAAGAAGGCAGAAATTGATAAACTGGAGGCTTTCGAAGGATGGTGTTATAGAAGAATGCTGAGGATCTCTTGGACTGATAGGGTCTCAATGTGCAACTACGGCAGAGAATCCAAAAAGAGGAAGAAATCACTAACACCCTCAAAACAAAAAAACTAGAGTACCTTGGTCATGTTATAAGAGGACCCAAATACACACTACTACAAAACATTATGGAAGGGAAGATCAAGGGCAAGAGAAGCCAAGGAAGAAGAAGAACCTCTTGGCTGAAAAACTTGAGGGATTGGTTTGGGATGACATCTGGTCAACAATTTAGAACAGCGGCAAACAAAGTTGGAATTGCCATGATAATATCCAACCTTCTCTAGGAGATGGAACTTGAAGAAGAAGATTTTTAAATTACTAGACTGCTACCTTTCGTCACTCTCAATCAAGTAGGTACATATTGTAATTACTACATTTTAATGTTGTTAGCTGTTGGTTATAATCAGCAGTTGAATTCATGGTTATTCCTTTTAGAAGGGCGAGTGGAGTAACTACCAAAAAGATGCAATTAATTCGGCTTCTGTGTGAGCATAATTATTATTGCCGCATGAATTTAATGAGAGATAACTTGCTGATGTAATGACTAATGCCATCAACGGAATTGCACATAACATTAATTAGTGTTGCTATATATGCCATTAGTGAAGATAATTACTTTCAATTATGATAAATATAGTTAGGCGTAATGTAGCTTGGAAAAGTGTTACGGTTTCTGTAGGGTCAAATACTGCTTTTAGTGCAGCCAGGCCGGCATCGAAAATAAGAAGGTGGTTGAAAAAATTAGTAGTTGGTAATAATCATTCGAGTCGACTTGCGGATGAAACTTCTTTGAGGAAAGTTAGAGGAATTTCGACGCTGGCTCTGAATTACGACTAAAACCTCAATCCTACGACTTCGACTTTAAAAACGAATCGTTTAGGAGGATCACAACGTTTTCGTTTTCAGGGTTCCTCTAGAGGTTAGTGTGAGAGAAATTACGAATCGGGAAGAATAAAACGGTATTCACCTTACACAAGGTGAGCTCAAAGATATCACAATACTTGTTTATCATCATCATCATACACGTTGTCCCTAGTCCAGCGCTGTTTTGGTCTTCCAGATCTCATCAGGTGGACCTGGGTAAAGCCAGATGTCAGTCTGATATCACTCTGAGGGAAAGTACCTCTACATTTGCCCCTAGTATCTGCAAAGTTAAAAAATATTCCACCATGGTGCTTGTTCCTGATATTGCAATATAATGGTGTACCTTACATAGCCTGTGGTGGCAATATTAGGAGAACTTGCACATGTTTTTGAATATTCATTTATTTCCCACATCGATAGATGCGTGGAGTACTGTCATTACGAAAATTTTTGGTTTTGAGATAATACGCTTTTTGGGCGTTTTATGATATCTAGATAACGAAAATCCACGTCACTCATTTCCGTTGGTTTGTCTGTCTGTCGGTCTGTTGGCGTTTTCCTAGCCTCCGAATCTCACTAACCGTTGCGTCGATTGTGATGAGATTTGGGTAGTGATATACGGTGGTTTCATAGCAGGTAATGATGCAATAATTTTTCAAATTGGTAATCAGCAAAAACACCAAACATTTCAAATATTCCTCAAACTTCGTTTTTGGGCGTTTTAAGGGTTCTCGATCGTCTTCTACCTTTTTTTGGGTGGGAGTGGTAAGGAGTTGTAAAACCGAAAAAAATGTTAAGTTCATAATAACCTGTCCATTGGCCTGTGAAACAAAGACCTAGCTGCATAATATACTTTTTTAGGTCAACCCGAACATTGCCTTGCTTATTATAGGAACCAAACGACAGAAATTTCTGATCTATATTATGTTACCGGACGAACCCGATTTTAAGATAAACTAGTTTCTACTAGACCAAATCAGTTTATCCGAAGGGCAATAGGATTAACTAGTTTATCCTAGTCTAAACTGGTTTTTCCTGAAATCAATTAATTGTAACTAGTTAAAACTGATCTGTCCTAGTCCGCATATAGTCTCTTAAAAAAATGAAGTCAAGTTGATTGACTCAGTACTTCCCACACATTACGCTGATACCAATTTATTATTTTTCCATAGCATGAAGCTTTGCAACCAAATAATTGCCAGCCCCCCCCCCTAAAATTGTCTTATGCCGCTAGGTCTTTCCTTCACAGGTCAATGGACAGCCAATTATCGATACTACAAACTTCTCAGTTTTACAACCCCCCACCCCTCAACCACCTCACTTTCACCCCCACCCAAAAAACTGGTAGGAAATGACCAGGAACCCCTAAAACATTTAAAAACCGAATTTGAGTTGTTTTCAAACTTATCGTTCTTTGATTATTGCTACGCTGACACTGACACGATTTTTAACAAACATGCGCGTTTTCCATTCTTAGCACGGTAACAACATACTGTGTCAAAATTTCATTAGAATCAATTTAATAGTGTCCACGTTACAAAATACAAAACGACTTAAACCAATAAATTCTCGTATAGTATACAGAAAATTCTCTCCCTTAGTTTCCGTAATAGGCTAGGCAATGTTGGGATGGACCTAAAAAGGTGATTTGTGTCGCTAGGTCTTCCTTCACAGGTTAGTGGACAGCCTATTATGAGTACAAGAAATTTTTTTATTTTTCAACCCCCAATCCCCCAACCACCCCAATTTCACCCCCACCCAAAAAACGCAGAAAATGATCAGGAACCTCTAAAACGCTTAAAAACGAAGTTTGAGCTGTTTTTATATTTTTAGTTTTTTTATTATTTCTGCGCCGCCACTGGCACGATTTATCAAAACCATACGCGTTTTCCATCTTCGCCATGGTAGTAATACTGGTTCAAAATTTCATTAAAATCAATTCAACAGTTTCCTCGTTACAACGATCTAAAGCAATACTCTCGTATGTTTACATCAGAAAAAATTCTAAGTCCTTTGCTTTCTGTAATAGGCAAGGCAATGTTCGGATGGGCCTAAAAAGGTTATTTATGTCGCCAGGTCTTCCTTCACAGGTCAGTGGACAGTCTATTATGAAAGCAACAAATTTTTCAATTTTACAACCTCCCACCCCCCAACCACCCCAATTTCACCCCCACCCAAAAATAAGTAGAAAATGATCAGGGACCCCTAAAACGCCTAAAAACGAAGTTTCAGCAATATTTAATTTTTTTGTTTTTTGCTAATTACTCCGCCGCCTATGCACCGATTTTCAAAATTATACGAACATTACCTACTACGACCCCACAGCATACCGCTGCCCAAATTTCATCACAATCCATGCAGCGGTTACTGAGATTACGACGTTAGAAAAACGCCAACAGACAGACAGACCGACAGACGCAGACAGACCGACGGAAATGAGTGACGTGGATTTTCGTTATGTAGACATCGTAACATGCCCAAAAAGCGTATTATCTCGAAATCGAAAATTTTCGCGATCACAATACTCGCCTCACCTATCGGTGTGGGAAGTAAAAGTAACGTTTTCACTACTAATTAAAGAAAATGCTATTGTCGTTCATCTGGCCCTCTTAAATAAAACCACATATGTTGACTCTACCATTTACCGACATTTCGGCCACCTCAGTGACCTTTTTCAAAGTACAAAGCAAGTAAAATTGAAAAAAAAATTTTTTATGTTTCAAATTGACAATGTCATATCTATTTATCGCTGTATCCAGGCTTACAGCTTTCAAAAAACAAATCATGAGTTTTTGAATCCCAGATGAGCTATGTTTTGTGCCATCATTTTTTGGAGTACAATGCTGTGCAATCAAAAGATCAACCAAGCACAATATATTATCCTGTGTGAGGATACATTACTGTCTCATCTTGGAGTCAAGAACAGGGCAAATGCACTACTCTACATCCTAGATTCCATAACCTTTAGTGAATTTCTAAACCATAACGTGGCTCATGGTAGAGATAGATAAAATCTATGGTTTTTGAAAATTGTGTTAGTGGCGATAAAAGTAAATTAAAAAAAATAGTAGAATATAAAAGCCGTTCAAACTCAATTTTTGGGTCATGTAGCGATCTCTGACCATTTTCTATTTCTTTTTTGAGTGGCCAAAATGAGCTAAGGTAGGATGGGGCTCGAATTGGGTGGTTGGGAAACCCCGGAACACTTTTCATTGCCCTTTAAAGATGCATACTGGTAATATAATCAGTTAATCGGTTTTTAGATATCGAAAAATAAGCATATCGTGTGATTAGGACATCAGTTTAAAATTACAGAAGAAAAACTGTGTGGCCCTAGTTCCTACGGGAGATATGCAAGAAAATATTTACAAGAGTTTTTGTCTTGAATATTTTTTTGCGAGCGGGCGATAATTATGTTGCAAGGAGATCTCAGATTATAGATTCATACTGTGGAAAATTAACAAATTGGTAAAACCATGGAAAGTATTGAGACAATCAACTTGACTCCATTTTTTTTCAGTATACCTTCGTATGAAAGCTTTTAAATGAACTCATAGTGAACCATCGCTCGCGTGAAGCAGAAGCCATTTTAGCGTTCGCATGCAAGCCATGCTGTCAACCGAAATATTTGAGCATTTCACCGTTACAACTTCCATCATCCGGTCGCTACAGGAAGTCCCGCCTATGCAATAATATATATTCATAACGAGGATTACCTAAAATGAAATAAACATTTGAAATGTATGCGTTCGTCCGTCGACCGCCCCGTACAAAATTGTCTCATAAATATTAATTCCGAACAGTGAGTAACATAAATTTTAAATCAACATTGTTTTTAATTTAGTTCTAGATTTGCATTTCACAAACATAAATGTTTATTAAAATTTTATTGTTGGCATTTTGGACTAATTTTAATGGGCTGTGTCTGCAACAGCATTTATGGCGTATCGAAATGCTGTTTGGCAGATTCCACACCAGGGGCGTACCTGAGGGGAAGGTAAAAGGCGTTTTATTATTGTAATCATGTGGTTGTCTTTCTGGTCCAACTGTTTAGAATAAGTGGTACAGTTTGATGCTATGCCAGAAAACATGTTTTCTTTTTTACGAACTAATTTCGTAACTGAATCGGAGATTCTCAAATAATTATAATACTAATGATAAACTTGCGCCAGGTAGGCCTGGACAAAAAGTTACAACGTATTTCAAAAGTTTGTAATCTTCAAGACCTGTAATATTGTACGATCCTTCCTAAATTCAGATCAATAAAATAGTTCAGGCATTGACTTGATACAGCTCTTCGTCATTTGTTGCTACTGCAATCATGCGAGCGGAACTTAGAAGGTCAGAACAATTAGAATAACTCACAAGTAACACAAGAGTTTAGGCCGACTTTTAGACTGCCTAGTAATGTTATTAGGCGAAAAAGTGTTACAGATCTTTTCGATAGAGTTTATCGACTTAATACGCGATAAAATTCTGATTTTATTAACAATCACAAACCACCCCCTATCTTTGGGGCACTGTATAATGGAAACCAATCGTCGCACACAAAAAATGTAAAGACCAAATTGTGAAGAATTTTGTTGTCTCCATATGTCATTTGAACTTTTTTCAATAGCGTTTACTACAACGGCGCTATTTGTCAAAAAGCGTCACAAAACAGTTTTCACTCAACTACCCCACCCTCGAGCGGCAAACCTCAGATGTCGCAAATTGATTCTTATCTTAATTAAATAATGCCGGCTTAATATCATTTCTACTAAAAGTATGCACAAATATGATATTTTTCGCAACAGCACGTATCGGTAGTAGGTAGGGGTGCGTTTCTAACGACGTAATTTTTTTAAACCAAATGCTTGAGTTTAGGCAGCTGCAGATAATAAAAAAATGAGAAGATATCATTCTTTTTGGAAAAAAAATGTTACAACGTTATGATAATGTTCTTCGCCTTAATCCTCCCGTGAATTCTGATTTTAGTGAAAAGCACAAACCAACCCCAAACTTTGACGCACTGTAGGACGGAAACTGTTGCTCGCACGCGAAAAATGTAAAGACCAAAATTATGCAGAATTTTATTCTCTCCATAAATCATTTGAAGCTTTTTTCGGCATCACTTACCAAAATGGCGCTATTTTTCGGAAATCGTCGCGAAGAGCTTTCACCCTCCAACCCTCGAGCGGCGACCGCCCCACAAACTTGGAGATTCAATGTCTAGCGTGTCACCAAATTTCATTTCCTAATGACCTTTTGCTGTCAAAAAACCCCTAGTGCCTGGACTAGTATTGTAGCAAGGTTGAAAATGAAATATCTTATTCTGTTATTCGCATGATTATTATAAATGTAGTTTTTGAATAGCGGACACCTAGGTGGGTCCAGCATACTGGCAGACGCTATAATGGCTCTGCCGTGCTAATTAAACAGCATCAGAAGTGACTACTAAAACGTGATTTTAGCAACAATGCCGTTTTAATATACTGAGGTATATACCACCTTTTTTTATTGAAAAACCAATGGGAGACACTTATTGCGGTTCCTAATATTTCAGAAGTCACTTTTGCTGCTTTTTAATTAGCATGACAGAACCTAGGTGTGTGCGATTCAAAGGCTGCATTTATAATAATAATGTGAATAACATAGTGTCTTTCATCCAACGTAAGTTTACGCAAGATCACATTTTAGACATTACTTAGACGATGTTTAATTAAAAAGAGGCATATTATGGCGTCTGCCAATATATTGGGACCGACCTAGATGTCTGCCATTCAAAAACTACGTTCATAGTAATAATGTGAATAAACATATATCATTTCCATCATTGCTAAAATACCGTAACTTTGCATAAAATTTCCAATTTTTGAAATCTCTTAAAACACATAAGGAACCGGAGTAGGTGTCTGCCATTGGGTTTTTGTATAAGAAAAGGTATATACTACAACATATTGAAAAGGCAGGCTTGCCAAAATGACGTAACTGAACTTACGTTTTGGCGCTTTCAGACTCCCGCTCACACCCAAAAGAACTATCGCCGTCGTATATGGCATGTATAATAGTATACTTAGCATCAATATGAAGTTTGCTAAAATACCGTATGTCTGCCGATCACGATAACATTTAATCGTACCACAGATCGTACTTTGTCTTTAAGTTCAGACCATCGATATACTCGTTTTTATCGACGATTTCTTCGCGAATTTATTCATGGATTAGTCCATGGTCTTCTTCAAGGTCAAATTGACTGTGTTTACCTCAAGCGAACAAAACAGGATGACAGTTTGGCAGTTTTCTCAAGATCTATCCAACTTGTATTGTTTTGTGGTCATGACAGTAAAACTCTTGATTCGATTGTGAACTTTTATCCAGAAAATGTTTAATAGTATACAGAGACGGGCATATAACATGCATGATATGCATTGGGTCTATTGTATAAAAACAAGTACTTGCTTATTCTTCCTCTGATATAAATCTTTACTTGATATTCATTGAATAAAACGTCAGAGTCGCCTTATTGTAAATGAGCCTACTTACAGCGTTAAGTATACTCTTTCATTTTCAAGTAATTACTGACGGTGTAAAGATACACTTGAAGTTTTTCAGTATTTACGCCTGCTTTTGAATAAAAAGAAGAGTAATCTTAAATCGGTGAGTCTTAACTTGAAGTTTCTTGATGTACTTCTAACGCATACTTATTACGAGAGAGTGGTTATGCTAAATAAATTTCTTGGATTTAAGTCATACAGGACTTTACCCTATTCGTAATACTAAACAGTACAAGGAAAGAAAAAGCATAAGTTGCAGTAAATTTAAGGTTTTATTCCGATTTGAAAGTGAAACTGTAGACTATCTCGCGGGCCATATTCTCAACCGGATGAAATCAGAGGAGGTGCAGTCAGCTCTTAAAGAATGTAGATATTTCTATGATATCTTAGTGACACCGGATTTCAAACAGCTGTTGCTGACCACTCTGGCATGCAACATACGACGGTGTCTAAAACCATAAATGATGTAGCTGATAGGATGCAAAAGCCCATCAGTGGATACATTTCCAGTCTGAACTAGAAAGTATGGAAGAAGCAAGGAGGAAATGTTCAAACGGATTTCAAACACCTATAGTTATTGGTGCACTATTGCTGGAACCATTGATTTATTGAGAAGATTTCTATAGTTCTTCAGCAAATTTTAAAACATAAGCCTTTGACAACCAGTCTCGACAGCCAATTCTTCTTCACTTGACGACATATCGTCATTTCAGCTTCATTAACTAATTCACTACGTACTGTATCAGGATGTTTGCAGACCTGTTAAGACTTACATTTCACTTTTATTCAACTAAAGTTACGTGATATCTTGTACATAAAACTGTTAGCTTATATTTAAAAGTTACTACTTTCAAGGTAAACCTTCTTTTTATTCAATAGACCCATTATATGAGTTTATGATTGGTACCACACAATTGGACGTGAAACTTGACCAGAAATTAGAGCAGGTTTTAGATGCATGAAAAAATGCATGAAGAAAACCGTGGACTTATTTGACGTCAAGTTTCTGTTTTATCTTGTCAAGTTTGACCACGCACTGAATTCACCATTTAAACCATGGATTTGTCGATAATGTAAAACGGGTATTGCAAAACAGTGGTCTCATGTTTTAGAGGCTGTTTCAATCTAATATCCTTATCCGGGTCGAGTTGCACTGTGATATAGCATCCGATGTACTTAAAATTGGATATTCTCTCAACCACCTGTCTTTTTTCTGTACTGTAGGTGTTATACTATGAGAATTAAATAAATTATTTCCACATTCTTGATTTCAGCCTGAAAATATGCAATGCAGCCTCAAGCCTATTGTAACGCCTCTGCTATTTTGCATCAACGTTTATGACTAATGCAGGTTTGCGTGGAAGCACTGTGGAATTGAAAAATGTAATACAGTATGTACGCGAAATGATTTTGCTATGATAATAAATACTTGAACAGGGTTTAATTGAAAATTCTATATAGGACTGGAAAGGATGACGTGATCTGCACAGACAGAAATACGTAATGAAAAAATCACAACCGAATACTGATCAACGTTTATACGTCATGAATTGGTTCGTTGGTTATCATTTGTACTTTCCACATGAGGGGGAGTGTTATTTTCGATTTTGAGACAAGTCTTTGGGCGTTTTATGATGCCTGCATCATTTTCATCATATCGTTTCCAATGTCAGTTCCTCATTTTTCGTTAAATATATCAGTTGAAGGTTAAATATTAAAATTTTATAGTACTTCTGTACCTATGTGAATGCGTATTGATTAGACAAATCGATAGATAGACAGATACTTATTTCCAATAGGTACAAGTGCACCTAATTACAAGAAATGGTCAATATATATTTGCAGTATGAAAAAAAAATAGGTATATACTCACAAACTCGTCTGTAGTAATACGAAAATAAATACGAGAAACAGTGCTACACCACATCCGATAAGTTATTACCAGTACACATTGTGGCATGTAGTTGAGGAGAATGTTCGCAAAATATTTGTGCGCGGCGTTTCAATGTAGAATGCGAGGTAGAATATAATCCCGTGTATAGTGGCTAACCATGGACCATGAATGATTATTTTGCCCGATAAATTTGGGCAGCTGATTTCACTACGCAATAGTTAAAAAAAATGATATTGAGCTAAGCATTCGCCTAGTATTCAGTAATAAAGAACTCATAAATTCTTACTGCGAATAATAGTATTATAGAAATAAGGTTCAGTGATCTTATCTTCAATAACTTTGAAGAAATTAGATTACAGGGTGTCCAGTTAGTGTGTAATTCTTCGATATCCCGCAAGATATACCTGATAGAAGAAAATGTAAAATACAAAAGTTATTTGGTTACTTAAGGCGCATATTATAAAAATATTTTGAAATATGTAGGGTGTTGCGGGAATGTAGGATAGTGACCAACTTAATTTTTTTATATAGAACTATAACTTTTTCTTAAATTTTTCTAGTTTCCATTATTGATCTCTATTCAACCCTAAAATATTTTTGGAATCGGTTGCGACGTTGCCAAGTTATAATTTATTTTCTATTAATTTCCGGGTTTGCAAGGTCGCAAGTAATAGGTCCAAAATAAGTTAGTTAATAAGTTACTTGAATATTAGGATGTTACCAGCAATTTGTATCTACAGGGTGTTTCTGGCAGAAATTTGAATTACGGCAATTTGAGGGTCATTTTACTTTGTATTTTTAAATTTAACGCCCTGTATGTTTTATTTTAAATCGAAATATCTACTAATACCCTATCTCGCCTTGTAATTTTTTTTCGAGTTTGCGGCGTTGCCGAGTTATAAATTAATTTTCCAAATTTTTAAACAAATATCCCCGAAAGGCAGATCGAGCTCGCATAGACGCTTTTGAAATGTGGACATGGAGGAGAATGCTGAGAGTTACTTATACCGCCCATCGAACTAACGTCTCCATACTGGATGAGGTCGGTAATCCAAAGAGACTATCCTCCATTGTGTCGGCGAGAATGCTTACATTCTTCGGACATATACACAGAAGCGATAATATGGAGAAACTTGTAGTTCAGGATCATGCCCCGAGTGGGCGGCGCCGTGGCCGTCCCCCTACACGCTGGGTGGATGCGACGAAAAAGTTGCTGGATATGAGTGTCAAGAGCGCCACTAAACTGACAACAAATCGCGAACGATGGCGAGCTACAGTGCTCAAAACTATTGATAATATTCGTGTCGGCAATAGTCTAGCTCCGACTTAATGCATTTTACGAGTTCACAACATATCGGTTAAGACATTGATGATGATGATCCACAATTTTAATTTATTTTAAACAGAATCCTCTACTTATTTTTATTGCAATGAATTGCAAATGTCGAACTTAGTAAGATCTCACAATTTCAAAATTTTGTTTCTATTAATTACTGAGATACGGCGACACCGCTTTTTCAGTAAACCGTACCGGAACGCTCAAATATTTCCAAAACCGCCACAGCTGGAGAGGTGAAATTTAATACTTGGAGTTTTTGTACATACAGAATTCAAAAACGCTTACTTCAATGTTGTCAGATTTACCAATTTTATAATAATTTTCATAATTTTGAAAGGAATGCCCCACTTATGAAGTCTAACGTAAAAGTGGTAAATCTGACAACATTGATGCAAGCGTTTTTGAATTCTTTATGTTCAAAAACCCCTAAGCATTGAATTTCACCTCTCCAGCTGTGGCTGTTTTGGAAACATTTAAGCGTTCCGGTACGGTTTACTGAAAAAGCGGTGTTGCCGTATCTCAGTAATTAATAGAAACAAAATTTTGAAATTGTGAGATCTTACTAAGTTCGACATGCGCAATTCATTGCAATAAAAATAGGTGGAGGACTCTATTTAAAATAAATTAAAATCGGGGATATTTGTTTAAAAATTTGGAAAAATAATTTATAACTTGGCAACGCCCCAAACTCGAAAATAAATTACAAGGCGAGATAGGGTATTAGTAGATATTTCGATTTAAAATAAATAATACAGGGTGTTACTTTTAAAAAAACAAAGTAAAATGACCTCCAAATTGCTGTAATTTAAAATTCTGCCAAAACCACCCTGTAGATACAAATTGCTGGTAACATCCAGACTAATATCCGTTCAATATTCAAGTAACTCGCTGTATAATATTATTAAGAAAAGTTGAAGGAATAAATCAATTTGGACGTATTACTTGCGAACTTGCAAATCCGGAAATTAATAGAAAATAAATTATAACTTGGCAACGTCGCAACTTATTACAAAAATATTCTAGGGTTAGATAGAGATCAATGATGGAAACTAAAAAAATCTAAAAAAAGTTATAGTTCCATATAAAAAATTAAGTTGGTCACTATCCTACTTTCCCGCAACACCCTACATATTTCAAAATATTTTTAGAATATGCGCCTTAGGTAACCAAATAACTTTTATATTTGACATTTTCTTCTATCAGGTATACTTTGTGAGATATCGAAGAATTACCCACTAACTGGACACCCTGTATATTTCTGACTGGATGTTGAAAAATATATTATTACTGACTTAGTCAAGATAAATTTAATTTTTCTAATAAACATAATCAATCGTGTTTGAACTCAAAGGCTGATTCGGATTCAGAACAGTTTGGTTCTGGAGCATTGTTTTTCTTATTTCTGTCTAGGATTTGTACCAGCTTGATAGTCAAGATGGTTACTTTTATGTGATATGTGCAACAATGTACAACTGATCAAGTCAGATCACTTTTACCTGTTACTTTATTAGTTCTATGGAATAGGTCAAAACGAGCTGTTAGCTAAACTTGTAAAACATATTTGAGTATTGACCTGGGCAATGTTTCCTGAAAGGGGCAAAACTATTTGTAGTCGCTTGGTACCAAGGGACCAAATCATCGATTTTTGATTTAGTCGGTTTTTGCAGTATACCTACCGACGAATTAATATGATTGGATTGCCCTCAACCTTAGACAATTTCAGTAACATCCAAATCGGAAAGATCTCTAACATTTGTCATTATAAATACTAACATTCTACATATTTTCTGACGATTAGCAACCGACACAAAAGCTCTAACTTTACACTGTGTATTCTGAGAGAGGCGTTTTTTATGGCCGGTGCCTTAGCCGCAAAGGAATCTCATACAATTATACTACTGGTCAATAAAGAATAAAATAATATCGCTGCTGTGTCATTTTTAAGGAAGGCTTATGTAACGGTGTATGTCGATTGAGCGCAATCATATTATACCCCATACCCCATACTTTGAAATCACGTGCGACTTAGAAGGCGCAATAGGGAAGGCGGCACGATCTGAATGACCTAACATTACAACAATTGGATGCAGGTTCCGTAATTTGTAGTATTGGATGCGAAAAATAGGAAATTTTGGACCTAAAGAGGTATATACACGAAAAAGGAGAGAGAAATAAGAAAATTGTTACGTTGAACATTTGGCCTCAGCTTTCTGGAAGCCACCAAAGATTCTAGCTGTTTTGTGGAAGACCCAAGGCTACTATGCCTGCAGACCCTAGGATTACTGCTTTCTGTTATTATTTAACGGATAATAATTATATCAGTGAGTTAGCAGATTTCCACCAGAAATATGGGTTTCATGTTCGGCGAGAAGAGAAAGGAGTACCAACGCATGAGGTTCGTTTTACAACTACTTCAACGCTAAATTTTATTGTAGATACTCATCCAAATACATTTGTATTTTTAAATGAATTAAAAAGTGTCCCCACCCAAAACTACATTAAATTAAATGGTGTTCATTTTGAAAACAAAATCAGAGAAACTGTGCTTGTATTAATACGATTTCCATTACATTTACAGTGTTTTAAATAATTGATCTCTGATGGATTGGGACTGTACCTGTAAGTATTATTATAGCACATGCATTTAGATGTATACTAAATTTAGTTCCTTCTGCTTTGTGCTCGTAACATACTATTGTAAATTCTTGCGCCCAATTGGCACGTGCCCTTATGTAGCGTATACCGACAGTAAGTAGCAAGGAATTAGAATCCGTGGTTGCATGTGGAATAAGTTCTGTATTATATTACAAGACACAAGAAATAAGAATATCATTTTAAGTTTGCATTTGCAGGTACTTTCGAGTTACATTGAATACCATCAACATTTTATAGCGTTTATTATACGAAAATAGAAATTTGTATAAAAGTTAGTAAACAAAAGTCCTTTGTGCATACGGCTAAAATAATTACAGAAACATGAGTAATAACAAATGAAGTTCAGGGATAATTACAGCGCCTCCTCCTTGAAAAATTACCTGGAAGCACGAAAACGTCCAAAGCTGACTGTAGACATTTTCTTAATCATTTGTTATACTTTCGTCATGATTAATGCACCGCAGATATGAACCTAAAAGATTATGCACTATTTCTGTCCCTACCATTGCAATTAAAATATGTCGAAGCTTTGTTGAAATTAAATTAGCAGTTTCTAGGTAATATGGTTATTGACAAATTTAATACGTATCGTACTATCTATATACAACGGCTATAAACTGAAAATTATTCTGTTAACTTCTTCAGCTGAAGGCAAAAGTCTGTTATGATTTATTTTTTTTATGAATAGCACCAGCTTCTATACCATATTTCATCTCAACTGCATCCCTCCAAGTTTTTTGAAATGGATCTCTAAAACTTTGAATGTGTTTTTATGCGACTAGATCCATTTTCAAAATCAGTAAAGGTTTTTAATCCTGAGCACTGTCGCTCCCATTACAGTTACTATCATCAGTATTACATTGCTATGGGAGCATAAGATTCCCGTTTTGGGACTTTATCGCCCATTGACATTATTGTCATGCTACAACGGTCGTCGGTGGTAGTTTAATTAATATCCAAAATAGAAGACTTGAACACCAGCTTGCTGTTTGCATAAACTTATTACCTAGTTTTCTAAAGTTACAATAATAATAACCCATTTCTACGTCCACATAAATTTCGGTATTCTGATCGCTTGATATCTTCAGGCATAATGCATCACGTTTAGTAAAGGTTGGCAACATGTACAAACCTGCGTTTTATCAGATTATGTTAAGAGAACGAAAATGGCAAAATGTACCCCGTTTTAGTCACGTCCGCTAAAACGCATTACCGTTTAGTCTCTCCCAATGAGAGCAGTGGAAATCACACCATGGATTGTACCTACAGGGTAGTCCAATAAGCGCGCAGTGCTATCTAGCAGCCTTACCGTTTAAATTAGAAGAAAATGTCTCGAAAAAAAAGCCTTTACTTTCAAATGATCTTCTTGCAAAAAATAATTTCAAAGATGGCGGAGATCCAGATATACCGGAAATTGGCATCAACTTCCTTATTTTAAAAAAACACCCTAATAGATTATTACGTTTTTGAATTTAGCATTGATTTTTAGGTCCAGTTTGTTAAACATAGCCTTATGTTTATGAGCCTATTTTCGAAGTAATCGAAGGTAATGTTTAGAAAAATTGACTTTTGTAGTACTTTGAAAAAAATGTTAATATCTCGGAAACTAAGCACGACAAAAAGATGCGGTTTTTGGTTTTAAAATGAGCAAGAAACATATTTGTGTTATAGTCAGGTCATTGCAAAAGCACATTAATTCAACAGAATTTATAGTTAGATGGGGCGCCTGCATATTTTTGTATTAGAGACCGAAACACTTTGGATGAAAAGTCTGTTTCATCTACGAGCTACGCCACCTACGATTTTGCTTAAATAAAAGTGAAAGATAATTTAATTTCGCATCCACTGATGTGAAACTTACCATACCATCTCATTTGAAAAAAGTTTTTAACGCTTTTGGAAAATTGCTAGTCTACTGATTTAACATGCCTTTGAAATAATGAACTTCGCGCAACACAAGTATGTTTCTTGCTCGTTTTAATACCGAAGACCGCATCTTTCTGTCGTCCATAGTTTCCGAGATATTAATATTTTTTTGTAAAATACTACCTACTACAAACGTCAAATTTTCTGAAGATTGCTGAATAACTTCGGAAATAGGCTTCGCAGACATAAACTAAATTCAGAAACGTAATAATATACAGGTGGTTCTATTTGAAATAAGGAAGTTGATGCCAACTTCGGACTTCAGGTATATCCGGATGTCTGCCATCTTTGAAATTATTTTCTGCAAGTAGTCCTATTGAAAATAAAAGTTTATTATTCGGGACATTTTCTTCTAATTTACACGGTAAGACCGCTAGAGAGCACCGTGCACTTATTGGACCACCCTGTATAACGATACATATTGCTTAAATGCATACCGTTACCTATACCCTATAGGTACCCCTGAAATTCAAAAATGTTTGCCATTACGGTATTTTTTTCCGCTTATTGGTGTTGGAAGGTGGAACCAGATTATGCCACTGTAGACATCAGATGCCTGTTAATCTAATCAACTAATCAAACAGCCAAACAACTTTCAGACGTCCACAGGACCCGTTATCTGGCATCCGCAAAAAAGCGTCACTAGTGAAAGGAAGAACCAGATATGTATGTTTGCCTAACATCACGTTGAGTATAAGCTCTCAAGACGCGCGTACACGAAATGTAAATTGTGCCAAATGAATGCAGGTATTCATATTTATGAGGTCATTATTCCACGAGCACAGGAAACCTTTTTTGGGCTTATCTACCATCGGTGCTCATAAAAAGCGCCTATTTCAGGGGCGTACAATGAAGGATCTACGATTAGTTCATTGTAATTTCGCGTTGCATTAGTGCTAGTTGTTTAGCTGTGGTGCTCCATTAATATCTATAAAATAACGTAATTTCTGAAGCTTATCCTGTGGTTGTCTGTCTGTTTCATCGTGCATCACTGGCCTATTAAGAAAAAAATCACATTTGCTGAATGACCAACTGTACTGACATTTCGGCCACCTATGAGGCTTCTATCAAAGTACAATATTTGACAGAACAAATAAATTTGAAATTAAGTGGAGGTTATAGCGAACTGCTTGAGGACAAAACATTTTTGCGGGTTAAAGGGAAGAGGTAAACATTTGAGCTACAACGTGCATGGCCAGTTTACTATAATCCCTATAATAGTACGGCCCAACTAGCGAATACTTGCGGAACTATTTAAGGCACTATGAACTGTTAAAGTCCAAAATTCACTAAAACTAACAATAAACCCGAAACGACCAACCAAAATAAAGCTGCTACTTATATTATGCCACTAATTAGTCTGTAATTTTTAGGCCCAATTTCACAATCATTATAATAACCCCTAGCAGTCACTTAATCGACAGATGAAAGTTAACCCGTAGTTGTCGGATGGCTGTGTTTCAGAAAGAAATTGGCAGCACGGATGTGTCTCAGAGCATAATTGTGTTCTGTGAATACAACCTAACCCTTTGACAAATAAACCTAACCTTTGTATTCATATTCTTGACTTATGTCACAATAGAATATAATCAAAATTCATCGAAGTTTTAGACGTCAATGCCAATACGCATGTTTTTATAACCTCTAAACTAAGGTTATGTGTCATCGGTTGCCCTCAAA
The DNA here is from genome assembly GCA_951848785.1 of Callosobruchus maculatus. Lineage (NCBI taxonomy): Eukaryota > Metazoa > Arthropoda > Insecta > Coleoptera > Chrysomelidae > Callosobruchus > Callosobruchus maculatus. The sequence continues at coordinate 10,597,457 of CATOUR010000065.1, read as the reverse complement.
AAACGTCAGAGATATCCCATACTGTATCCTTTGGTTAACTTAACTACTGGATAAGCAGAGCTTTCGACGTAAACCGCCGATTATGAAACAAAGTGTTCGCTAATTATTAGTTTCCTCTTTAACCTCTAGTTAACTACGGATTGTGAAACTGGGCCTGAGGGTTCTTTACCTGCTACGACAAAAATCCTTGTTTACTTCTTCTAACCTATTCAAATTCGTTGGACCCAACGACATAAAATTTACGTATATCGACTCTCATATGCAGGAGCATATAGAACCGCGTTCTCCTGGTCAGCCAAGCGGACGCGCCGTGGGGGTCCACCACCGCACCACGGGGTCCGCTGCTGTTTAGCAGCGATTTTCTTTGGTTTGCTGTTACCTTCGGGTACCAGACGGCGCACAGGCAGGTCTTTTCTGTCGCCTGCTCTGACATAGAATTTGTTTACCGAGCATAATGATGACCATACAACCTGGCTTGTAGAAAAAAGAACATATTACGTTATTTATTTTATTTATCTATTTGTAACTGTTATACAAATTGCGAATCAATGTAGGCATATTTTGGAACTTTGTAAACAAATGTTGCATAAATGGGTTGTACTAGAAAAGGATATACCACCAACCGACAAATAATATTTTGGCAGTAGGCAATACCTCAAACGTTCACGCGAACCGGCATCTGGCTGGCCGTTTACCCGACCAGAAAAAGGTATTGAGACTTCTTTTTATCGTCGTTAAGAAATATACATTCTCTGTATTCATATGGGTAGGCGTAACGGTGAAAAGAGTAAAATGTTCAAAAATGCAACTCAAATATGAATGATAATAATATGCGTTTGTATGTTACAGGAAGATCTGAGGAATTCCCTAAGGCTTTCGCTGAACAGTTTTTAGACATGCCGTTGGAAAACTGAAAAATTTAAGAGGATCACGGCTTCTAAATTCAGTGAAGTATTCAAAAAGAGAAAGCAGTTTCTGTTCATAACTTTGTGAAATCTATAACAGCTCCAACCAACAGAAAACTTGATAGCAGAAGCGCTAGACAGGTGGAGATAGCTCTAAGGACATTATATTTTACAATAAATCAAATGGAATTAATGTATAGGTTTGGTCATATTTTATATGGTATAACGGTTTCAAATATCATTATTATGCAAATATGCGATTCACCTTTTATGATGTTAAGCACAAAGTAAAAAATATCGGTTATATTGCTTTTTTTATTCCCAACGCAGAAAATGTGAGCGAAAGGCTCTAAAATTTTCGCAATTCAAATTCTAAACATATAAATTTGGTTAAAAATTTTAGGATTTACCTTCTGAGGATGGTAACTGCTTAAAACCAATCACCGCGATTTTTGTTTAAATTCTAGTAGTCCTTAGCTTTTGGCTTGCAATGTAAATTCACCCAAAACCACCGACTATAAATTTAGTCGGGACCGGAACGATATCTCATTCCAGATCAAATGAACTTCATCTCATTCATAGGTAGACAGTACTTTGCGTACTAACTTTCCCGACAAAGGAGGTGAAAGTTATTACAATCGGCCGGTTTTTGCAAATTTTGCCAAAATCAACCTGTAAGGTTTCATTTCCAAGGTAAAATCACCATCTAACTCATTTTCTGAAAAAAATGCCATATTATTATTACTTTCTCATTCACCCCCACCATCTCTCACCATCAAATCTTAGATTTGCACCAAAAGTAGACCAAAAGATAGAGAACAAAAACCTTTTTAAACCTCCCTAAAACTTGAAATTATTTGGATCATTTTTATGGCAGTTACTGGCATTTTACAGCTCGAAAATTTACTACGGTTCATGAATCTTTACTCCACCATTTTGAAAATCTTGCGGACATGCGCGGTAGCGTTTTCTAAATAAGAAAACATGCTTTTTATTGCACTAGCATTTGAATTTCATGTTATTAAATTATTTGTTGAGTTACCCCCACCCCCACCCCTTTTTATCATCGCAGCGGGACCAAAAGCTAGATATTTGTTTTTAATTATAACCTTCCCATAGTCAGCAAGTTTGCAGAAAATCGGAAAGCTTGGGCCTTTGTTGTCAGTCTGTGTGTTTGTACGTTCGCGATTTCGTTCTCCAAAGATTACTCAAAAATGCCATAAGAAATTGCTCCCAAATTTGGCCACCTTGAATTAGTGAAAGTCCTTTCGTGTTGAAGCGGTTTTGGTGCTGAAAATGAAATAAATTGAAATACTCAAATGTCATTATAGAGTGGCGCAATTTCTTAACGCAAGGCTCTGGCTGTACCCGTTTTTGATGCTGTATATTAATAATTTTTGGCACTATACAAATATGCGGTTTGCGTTTTCTTAAAACTTCAATCTACACCTTTTGATAATTCAAAACGGTCAAGTTAATTTTCCGACTCGTCACTAGTAATTTCAAACTGTCGTGTGCAATTTATACCTGTCCTTTAGAATTTACAATAGACGAGTTGGAAAATTAACTTTACCGTTTTGAATTATCACTTGACGCTTTAGAAACTACAGCTGGAAGAGATGTAGATCAATATCGATCCAGATTTTAAAATAAGTGCACACAGGGTGATTATATTCAAAGTAAACGCTTCCACCGTATGGTTTAGGCCCCAAAATGTGTGAACATTGACTAACGACGTGCGAAGGTAGAAAGAACTGCGTTCGACACAGAGCAGCCATCGATGAAATTCTGATTTTCCAAGGCCTAGACGGTTTCGCGTTCTAGGATCTACTCGAAAACCTGGGAATTATGCTAGAATTAACCCTAAGAAGAAATATGAAAGTTGTTCACAGCCATTGTCGTTTTTGTAGGAAAATCGCTCTAAGCGCAAGTCGTACACCGCTATGGAGATAATAGCTAATTTCGATCTAGAAGTACTATAAGATTCCCATACCTGTCTCCTTTCGATGACTATCTGTTTCCTCATTTAAAAAAAAACAGTTATAAGCACATAGATGTTGTTCCGACCTAGGTACTGTAGAAGCTCGTGGAGGGCTGGTTTGCAGAGTAAGATACAATTTTTTTTAGGTCTAGGTGTTTGCCATTTCACTACAGTAAATAGCGGGTGTTCGAGAATTTGCTTGACTCGTGATATTTCAGTAACGAAAAACAGTTCAAGCAAGAACTGAATTGTAATTCTGAAGGTACTATGACCTATCATACCATGGATTCAAAACATTTTTTCGTACGTCATCCCGAAAAGCTCACCCCCAACCTTTTGTTTTCAAATAACACCCCATGGGTTTTTCTACATAAATGATGTCCCTATTTTATTTCAAATCTAGTGGTACCTTTGATTTTATACGCATATTATTTTTTTTTTCGTAAAATCATAAGCATAATGTAAATAAAATAAGGATTTGTTTGACGCCTGTACTTTTGCAAAAAAACGGATAAAAAAGATGGGTGGATGTTTGAGAGTCTTGAATGAAGCATCACACCATGCTTTCACAAAAAAATGTTTTTTTATCCTTTTTTATTACGAAAGTATTACGCCTAAAATAAATGCTTATTTTATCTTATGCTTGTGACTTTACGAGTAAACTTGGTTTGTGTATGAAATCAAAGACACTACAAGATTTTAAATAAAACGATGACTTCATTTATGTAGGAAAAGCTGTGGGATGCTATTTGTTTACTAGCTATTACAGGCTAAGAATTTTTCACTATCTCCTTGTAGGCACATTAATCATACAAATGATCTTAATTTTGAAACCTGAATGTATTTGTTTTTGTTTGTCATTAAATTCAATGTTTGTATTTCATTTTACTGTTTATGACTTATTATCAATCCATGTAGCCATACCCTAAATAAACAAATGAAATCATACAAATCGAAACAGGTTAAACTACAGCCTGAAACTGAAGATGACACATACATTCTTCACTACTATGTACAGGTTAAAGCAAAATTAGCTGGTCCAGGTATCAAAATAGCTGTAACCACATTATTTTTATTATAGTGCTACTGATAATATCAGTCCACGAGGTTCGATGAGACCGGCCTAATTGTACAGCCTTCTATTGTCTTACCTGAAGAAGGTGTTATAAGCTCACAAATTCTGATCCGACTTAGGTATGTTGATGAACCATAAAATATGCTGAACCTAAAATTCTGTTTAGTGCTATTACACGCTAAGAATTTTTCAATATATAGCCTGTAATAGCACTAAACCGAATTTTAGGTTCACCATATTTTACATACAGGTATACTGATGATATGGAATGGATAAACTACAACCTGAAACTAAAGATAACACATACACTCCTCGCTGCTATATAGAGGTTAAAACAAAATGAACTTATGTCCAAGTATTAAAGTAGACGTAACAACATTCTTTTTCTTATAATGCCACAGATAAAATCAGTCCTTAAAAAAATTCTGGGTACGGCCATGATGTTCGATAAGGCCAGCCTATTCGCACAGCCGGGTTCGAGCCTTCGAATTCATAATTACTTCAGGGCGTTTTTTTCAGAGATACAACATTTCGGGCTGCAGTTATCAAGATCCTTTATCTCATTTGAAGGATGACTAGGCAAACATCGCTGGTGATTAAGAATAATAGAATCATGATTGTAACTCGGATTTTTTCACTGATTTGTTCCGCCCCGAAGTAATATCTATAATGAGTCAGACGGTGCCTCTAGCTCATTTATCCGGACAGTCTGATGTTTACCGTTTTCTTAATTCCATGGTGAATTAGGTATAACATTAATTAGCACTGTTGGAAAAATAGCTAGGTATACTCGCTCACAGCTTTTGCTTCAGAGAGCTTTTTATGTGTTTAGACAAACAACTTTGCCATTTGCTTGTAACACTTTGAAAATGTAACGTCAACACTATGGACACTTTATTATTTTTCCATTACTGCCCTAGCCGATGAACATGTTGCGTCTGTATCTATGTTGATGACACCGCAGGGTAAGACTTCGTTTTAGCGGAAACTGAAATGGGGGTCGAAAGTACCGTCAAACTACTCCGTTTGACGAATCGAACGAGGCCACTCCCAGATCGAGGAAACGTTCTCGTGAAAAACTACGACATTTTGGAGTTATATTACCTAACCTAACTTATCAAAAAAAATTGACTTGTTGAGCTCCAAGTGGGTGTTAATCGACATGGCTGGACATCATGACTCGAATTTGACCACTTCCAGGGTGAGGAAACATTCCGGTGAAAATCTACACACATAAAAATAATTTCTTAGCTGAAGTACAGATGCTTTAATTCAAGTATACCATAACTTCCATTACGCGCAAAATTATGCTAATCTTAAAGTGAGAGTACGATATCTTTGACCATATAAGAGCTAGATTAAGAAAATGTCTTCAATGCAAAACTGGAAAATTCTTGAAAGTAAGAATACCAAAATCTTAAATCAAGCATATGGTAATCTTGACCGAAGGATTTAATAATCTTGACTGAAGCATTTCATAATCTTAACTGGAGCATTTGATGAACTTGACGCAAGTATCTCAACTTTATTCTAAAATTATGATATTGGATGAGGAATCTAGTAGTATTGATTTGAGCATTCAAACTCTCCTATGAGCATGTAGAAATTTTTCTCGTCTATGTCATTATCTGCAAGAAAATTTTTTAAATGACATTTAACAAACGTGCTGGTAGGAACTCCAGAGTCAGGCCTTGGCATCCCAATTTTTTTAATAGCTCATTCATGGTTGGATAGATCCAGTGATAAGGACACTGACGGGAACTGGGACGCGACTCAAATGGCGGTGGACCAGCACTACCGGCAGATTCGTTGACCGATGGTTGACGGTGGTGTCACGGGTGTCACGTGGCAATGGAAATGTATTTAACAGTTTGTCTAGATACTCTATTATGTGCTATTATGCAGGATCCAGGATGCAGGTATTACGCCACGGCGCTAAATACGGCAACGAATGCGACAATCAAAAAACAGATAATGGCGGCGCGGACGCGGACGGACAACAGGCTGTTGAGTAGAGAGGGTGGAGGGGTGAGAGTTGACACGTAACACGCTACGCGCCAGCGCACTCCGACGTTGGTAGACGTCAAATAAATGATTTACTTGGTACAAATGTAGGGTGTACTTGTAAAACAGCGTTCATTTTCAGACCAAGATTATCATATTGTAAATGAAGGTTCGCATTTGCAAGCTGTCTATATTCTTGATAGGAGTAAACTGGACACCGCTGGAAAAAATGATAATCTTCATATAAAATTATGAAATATTTGTTATTAAATTATTATAGTCTTGGTTGCAAAGCAAATTATATTTTCTTTCGGAGCATATTTCTTTAAAATAAGTATATAAATCAAAAATATAATTATTATTCTTGATACAAATTTCCTATAATTTTCTCATCAATTATTCTTTCTTAGAGTGAGAACCGATATTCTTGTTGTGAGTATGTATTTACAAGAATATCACAATTCTTGACTTGAGAATTTCTTTTTGTGTGTGTACACCACTTTGAAGTCTGGAAATTTCAATACCTTACCTGACATAACCTAACCAAATGAGTTGGGTTGTAAAGGGGTGTCGATCGACTCGGTTTGATGACCTGACTCGAATTGTATCAATTAATGGACTGAAAAAACGTTTATTCTGATTCTCAGTTTAGGAAATTAAGCAAAAAAAGGTTTTAGAGGGTCTGCGCCTGTGGCCTATTCCGGCACACTGTGAAAAACTGAACAGGTGACAACCCTATCTGAAGGCCTATCTGAAGGTCTAAGGTATTCAAAATCTACAAAATCAGTGATATCTGAAGGGGGGACAGCCCTCCCAGGCCCTCTTAATGTGCAAATGAACAAACCTAATTCAACTTAAGCTTACCCAATTTCTAGGAGCATTAAGAATTCAAAGCATCATAACTTTTTTATTCTCCGCTTCTGCTTCTGGTGCCGTTATACACTAGTCGTCAAGTATTTTCGAATTGGATAAATATTTTGTGAAAAATATATCGAAAGTCGCTTTCAGGTTAGGTTTGAAATGTCAAGGAGGCGTAGATTTTCATCGGGCCGCTTTCTCAGTCTGGGAATGGTCTCGTCGCACTCAAGGGGTCAAACCGAGTCAACTATAATCCCCATTTAACCCATTTTGACCTCAACAACTTGACCGGTCGGGCTAAGTTAGGTGGGAATGGTCTCATTTGACTCAGGACGTCAAACCGAGCCGATTGACGCTACTCCAGCGCTACTCTCAACCCCCATTTTGGTTTCCGCTAAAACGACGTCTAGCCCACCGCACTATTAGCCAACAACAATGTACCAAAGCGCTAGTAATTTACCCGTGATAAGTGATTCCTGGCTCCTTCCTGCTGCTGTGGCTTTTACAACCATAAGCTGCACATCCTACCATTATGCACACCACAATATTTTACAATGGTTGGTCTTAGAAACGCTATATATCATAAAAAAATATATTGACAGCTATTCACTTTCGGTCACAGCTAATTCATATAGCATAAAATGGGCGTGCGGTATCCCTCTTTCCTTAACTAAGGCTATGACAGACAACATACTGATACACTAAGGGTCGCACTAGAGTGGGCGTATCGGTAGCTGACCAAAATTAACCACTTTCAAATGCATCCTATACAGGGTGTCCATCTGAAAACCTCCCACCATGGATCTATCGAAAGCCACTGATTACAAGAAAAACGCCGAGACACGTCAAAAGATCTGTCAAGGGGGACAACTTTTGAACCATCAGAAACTACTTCATCCCCTTGAACCCTCTTCACCAGGACCATCCCTTTAGAAGTTTTAAATGACAAGGGGTATCGAGTAATATCTTGTTTTCAAGGTATGTTGAGGTAGTTTATTTTGACTTTTGAATTTTAAAACAGGTTGAATCGTTTCCTAGAAAATTAGATTCCTTATGTATCTTAACTTGTTCAAATAGAATACAAAAACATACGAAAGTATCACTATTTATTGCAATAAGTATTCGAATGTTGCCCGTTATTGGCCAAACAAAGATATAGGCGATTTACAAATTGCTGACGGACAGTTGCAAAAACATGTTGTGGGATATGGATATCATGGCAGCTTCCGATAATGCATTGACGAAGGTCATCCAAACGACTACAGGTCGTTCACACACAAAAAACAATATACCTAATTAAATCTTAGTTCATTGTGAAATAAATACCAAAACCACAAATATCTCACAGTACTATTGTCAGTAAAATAAACTTCCATAGAGTATAGTTTTATATTATAGACAAAGGAAGGTTTTCAATTTTTTTAATCTAATTCAGGGAGTATTCTGACGTTTTCCGAAAGTTTGTTCCACATTTTTATGACTGAATGTTTAACGTTTCCCTGTATGTAAATAAACTTTGTATGTACTGTTTTTAGGTAATTTTTCGATCTAGTGCTGTGCCCGTGATTGTAATCATATCTATTATTTTCAAAAATATCTTCATTTTTTTTCAAACGAACATTACAGCCTCTGTATTATACAGACCGAAGACGGTTTGAATTTCATGATCCTTAAAGATTTCCCTACCGCTATCTGTTGGCTTCATTCTAAAAATGCCTCTAGGAATTCGTTTTTGGAGAAATAATATGCATTTAACATCAACTAAATTTACCCAAACAATAATACCGTAGGACATTCTTCAATGTATATATAAGAATAATAAGCAGTTAATGCTGTTTTTGTATTTACACTCACAGACAAACCTGTTACGTGATACGCGTAACCTGATAACCTTTCGCATGTGTTATTGACATGTCCTCTCGAGTCAAGCTTATAATCAAGTGATACTGCCAAAAATTAAACACTTTGCAGAAATATTTCCAGTATTGAATGGAAAACTAGTTTCTTGTTTAGAATGAATCAAATGAGCCTCATTGACATTAATTATTAGATCGTGTTGTAAAAACCAATTTTCAAGAGCTGTTAGCGATCTTACCATACTTTTTCTTGCTGTCGTCAACAGTGTCCTTCGAAAAAATTACAAACGTGTCATCTGCATATTACAGCCTTTTCATTTGCATAATACTTAGCTGTGGCAGTTTTGGAGATATTTAAGCGTTCCGATACATTTTACCGAAAAATCGGTGTTGCTAAATTTTGAAATCATGAGACCTACTAAATTCGACATCCGCAATTCATTGCAATAAAAATAGATAGGTCACTTCATTTAAAATAACAAAACTATGACGTATAACGTAAGAGTGGTAAATCTGTTAATATTACCATTAACAAATACACCAAAGCGCAAATGATGCTCTCTGTAAAAATGTGAAAAGCTCATTACCAGATATACGCCAATCAAATTAGGATTCTTTCTGGAATTAATTCCCAGCAGGCTGGAAATCATCTTATTTATTGGGTCCTAGATACGTGGAATCTGCGTTTGCACCATCGCATGTGGTGAGCTTAACTTTTAACAGCCCAAAAACTGTCAAATTTTTGCACTTTTTTTTAGTTTTTTGGTTATAGTTGGAAAATGATGCATCGGACGGAAAATGTCGTTATATGCAATATTGAAAAGGACTGAATTTCACGTCGAATGACATCTAAAACTTTTAAGTGGGTTTAGCGGTAGAGCCTAAATCTACAGTTTCACAGCCTAAAAACTGACAAATTTTGGGACTTTCTTTAGTTTTTTATATTAATATTAAAAAGGACTAAATTTTGTATCGAATGACATCTAAAACGTTTAAGTCGGTTCAGCAGTGGAGCCTAAATCAATAGTTCGAGCGGTGAATTTTTTTCACTTAGGTGCAAACTAACATTATGCGGCTATCTAAGACTACATATTTTTAAAGCTGGTACTCCTATTGAAAAATCCAATAGAACAAGAGATGTAGTAAATAGAATTTTACGTTACCTAGATACTCCAGTTTTAAAATTCAATCATATTGACATATATAATTTTACAAGAATTTCAGATCCAATTTACTTTTACTTTACCCTTTTGGCTAGACTTAATTTCACCCTTGGTATATAGTCAAGCCATACATCTTTCGAAAGAATTTTACGAGTATAGTACAATGATACCAAACGTAACATATCTATGGAAAATATTGGCAACGACATCAATCGCAACTCCTAGAAGTGAAAAATAAAAAAAAAATATAATATTTTCCATCTTTTATGTTAAATCTACTATGTAGATAAACAACACCAGGTTAGTTTAGCTTAAATTTGGCTTATGCATGCGTAGTTGCTAAATGCCTGGAGATCCAGATATCCGCAGAAAAAAACTCACTATGATATTTCAATACTCTAAAGCAACAGATACCCTCAGATACGATTGTCACCTATACCGTCTTTCTCATAGCGTGTCTCGGCAGGCCACAGAAGATTTTTATTTTGCTCTTTGAAGATGATACCTAATTACTCCTGAGAAACTGAGTTGGCCCCTAGGCCGCCTTAGCATCGTTTTTGATGGTTACCCTAATGCGGCATCAGCAAAGAGTACCAAATGAGCTGAGCGGCTTCGCCGTAGAAGCAAGTACTCTTCTGCACATGTGGCACTGCACTGTAGTGATGAATGCAACCATCCCGAAAGAACAATTTCTCTCCAACGAAAAGAACAAAGGGCGGCTTATTTCTATGCTGTGTGAGAATTTGGTTTAAAGTAAGGCTGTGTTGAGGATGCACCCTTATTGTCAACACTGCCATTGAATTGGCTGGTAAAGTTGCTACGGTCATTATAATTGGGGAGGACACTGACTTATTAATCCTATTAACCGCCAAAGCACCAAATTCGTCCAACATTTTATGAAACCTGGAAGGGAACCTCTCAGAATACATTCTACTCTCCCAAGTACTTCAGCTTCTCTTCTGTTGTCAAACAGAAAAGGTAGTTTTCGTTGTTCTTAATTAATCTTACCGCTTCGGTTAACAAATACGTCGTCAGAACTGCTATTTGACAGATAAATAAATAGTTTTCGGAGCAAGGCACCACTGTAAGATGCCTTATTGCTCTTATTTTGAGCTACAACTTTGACACCATAACGTCAAAGTAGCAGATGAGTATTGTAAAGGTTGTTGTTTGAAAGAAAATCATAATTCAATAGTGTTCGTTGTAGTTTGCCCTAAAATGATGGACGAGATGATTTTATTGGACACCAGTGATGACTCAGATTTTGAAGATGCGATCTTGTTGTAAGTATTTGAATGCGTGTCGCTTCGTTAATCGCTATGGCTATCGCCTGTACAATACCGGCATTTTGCGGTTACGATATACGTAAAACGAAATCCAAATGTCAAAGTTGTCAAATAGCGTTAAACGGAACATCACTTTGTAAGTAACGAAAACTGCTAATATCCTGTTCTTACATGCCATCAATCAAATGAAAAAAGTGCTGAATAGTCGGGATCTAAGCCTGGAATTGAAGATGCGGCTTGTGAGATGCTACGTATTTCCTGTATTGTACTATGGGATGGAAACGTGGACGATGAAAAAAATAGATACCCAACGCCTCGAAAGTTTTGAAATGTGGATATATCGTCGAATTCTGAGAATATCATGGGTAGACAAAGTTACAAACGAAATAGTATTAATAAGAATGAAAAAGCAAAGGGAAGTGTTACTAACAATAAAGAAAAGAAAATTACAATACCTGGGACACATCATGAGAGGGGATAAATATCATCTACTTCAAGTAATAATTGAAGGAAAAATCGCAGGGAAAAGAACAATAGGAAGGAGAAGACATTCGTGGTTAAAGAATCTGAGGGATTGGTATAATTGCTCCAATAACCAGCTATTTAGAGCGGCGGTTTCCAAAATTCGAATTGCCTTGATGATTGCCAACCTCCAGAATGGGGACGGCACCTAAAGAAGAAGACATGCCATCAGTAGATGTGGTACAACCTCTGCATTCTATCGCCAAGGTAAGTTGAAGTTTGTCAAGCTTCTTGAAAAGAACACGACATTACAAGACACTGTCAGGGTCTTTCATGACGAAGATGCAGATCCTGAGGTTCTCATTTCAGCAGCTCATCTGTTCTTGCCAGCCCTCTATTCGCCTAAGGCAGATGTGACCTCCTTGGACCAAATCAATCTCTAACAAAGCCAACTTTCGAACTGGCTTCCCTACCTCCAACAAGTGGAATCCAGGACTGGTATGGAAGGATCCTCTTAGCTGAATTACCGTAGAACCAGAAAAACTTGTAAATATGAAGATGATCCAGCTGAAGAGGACCTCAATATGCAACAACGCTTTCCGCTTTTCAGATGAAGGACCATCGACGTCTAAGAAAATATGAATACGAATGCTGTCACAGAAATATCTGTCGTGTCACCAAATACTCACACTTTGATTCAATGAGATTTCACATTCACAATTCCTTAAAATACAACAATATTTTATTTAATGGGAAGAGTATTTGACAACTAACTAACTAACTATAGCCTGTTGTCGATCCAACGGCAAAGATCATTGAATTCAGTATAAGATACCTTTAGTTCAAATACTGCTTATCAATATCATAAATAGCATAGACAATGTGGTAAAGGCAGGAGTTGTTGTGTCTATTAAAGTAGCCTTTTAGACAAGATGAATCTTTTTATTGAACTAATTATCAAGAAATTCTATTGTAACAATAATTTTAAGGTGTATATTGAAAACGAAAGAATGATTTAAATGCATTTAACGCTAATATTACTATTGGTATGATAGTAGATATCATTAGAACGAATATAACCTATTTCGAAATTATTAGCTTACCTGCAACTGCCTCAATCCTGAAAGGTGAATTGTTCAAATGTCACGGTTTTGGAACAACAACAACAACAACAAATATAGTTGAAGTGACAGAAAGGCATCCAAATACTGACAATGAATTGAAAACACAACAACATTTTTTTCTGTGTGCCACGGATTTCTGGCCCTGGCTGGTATTAATATCAGCGTTTGCCGCTAGTCCCGTTTAGTTATTTATTCATTTATTTATTTATATATTTATTTATTTATACTGTGTCTAAATTTATATTTCATTAATAAACTTGTAAGTGATATTGTTACTTCATTGTACCTAAACTATTGATAAACTTAATAATTTTAGTCAGAATGTGCTATTTTGGTACAAAATTTTGATATGATTTTATCTTACATGATTTCAAATCATACGAAACGACGAAAATAACTATTTTAAATTAATTCCAAATTTGGAATTTATATGACTAAATTTAATAACTGTGGTATCTATTTAACGTGCAATTTCATTCTCTACAACTTTAACCCTATGTATCTTTTGATGGGAGTATCTCTTTTCAAGATATGTGGTCTTGGAAAGCCGCAAAATGTAAGTTTGCACTAAAATACGATTTTTTTATTATTTTTAGCATTGGATTTCAGCTATACCACTGAACCAAATTTAGTGTTTTATATACCATTTGACACAGAATTTAGTCTGCTTTGTTATTGAATGGAACGAAATTTTCCGTTCGATGCACCATTTTCCAGCTACAGGCAAAAAACAAAAAAAAAGTGCAAAAATTTGACAGTTTTTGGGCTGTCAAAAGTTAAGCCCACCACCTGCGACGGTGCAAAATCAGATTACACGTATCTAGTACCCAATAAAGGTAGGTACTAAGATAACTTCCAGCCTGCTGGGAATTAATTCCAGAATCCTGTTTTTTTTTCGACTCTATTTGATTGGCCTAATAGAAAGGTTATACTCAAAATCTTAGACAAGGAAAGAGAGAGGACGGAACGCGCGACTGACATTTCTGACAAATGGCACCAAAAAGTAGCAAAATATACCTGTGATGAATGATTCCTGGCTCCTTCCTGCTGCTGTCGCTTTTACAGCCGTAAACTGCACACCCTCATTATGCACACCACAATATTTTACAATGATTGGTCTTAAAAACGCTAAATATCATGAAAAATGTTTTGGCGGCTATTCGTTTTCGGTAACAGCTAATGACAGCTAATTCATATAGCATCAAACGGACATGCGATATCTCCCCTCTTTCCTTATCTAAGCTCAAAATAGATAACTATACCAGAAAACAAAGCAAATCTGCAATAATGTCTGCTTGTCTGCATTGTTTCTGCATGTGACTGTCAATGACATACAACGGAGTCAGACTTCTTGATGTGAAATCAATTCCATCTTATATGTGTTTCTCAGTAAGAAACCTTATTATGTTAATGATGAGAACAGAAAAGAAGAAAAAAAGTTGTGGGCCTTGTACATGGCGATACTTATCATTTATTAGGGTTGGGCTTGCCGTATCTTTATCCTGCCTCTCTAACTACGAGGGGCATGGATATAAAAAATATGTTTTTGTGATAACCCTTGTTATCCTTCGTCATTTTCTAGGAAAATTGTACCCATAAATCTGAGAGATAATACGGAATGCTATTTTCGGAATTTATTTATTTGTATCTGTAGTTTGCTTTATGATGGATTAGGTAATATTTTGGAATTTATGATTATATCACTACTCAGGCACACATACATAATTAGCATCAATGTTCATAATTTTAAATTGTATAGAATGTATTGAGCATTTCAAAAAATAAAGGTTAAAGATATCAATGATTTATTGTTTATAGAACCTTATTCTCAGCACAAAGATTTTGAGCTGCGTGGTATCATCGCATCTATATGGAGATGTTTTCAAGGATTTGGAAATGTTTACCATAAGTTAGTGCTACGGCAAAAACCTTTCAATGCTTTTGGAATTGGATAGAGTGATAAATAACAAAACAAAAATTAAAATTATGAAAATTAAAATTCTGAAAAACGCCGAATTCCGTTTTTGTGCCTCGTCAAACGAGTTTTTGGGCCAGGTTACATTTTATTAAGCAGCTATCTGCTCCCACCTCTAACCCGGGATATACAGGGTGGTCCAATAAGCGCGCGGTGCTCCATAGCGGCCATACCGTTCAATCTAGACGAAAGTGTTTGGAATAAAAAAAGTTTCTTTTCAAATGCTCTACATTTAGAAAATAATTTCAAAGATGGCGGACTTCCGGATATACCGGAAGTAGGCATCAACCTCCTTATTTTAAATGGAACACCCTGTATATTATTACGTTTTTGAATGCAGCATCGATTTTTACGTCAAGTTTCTCAACCACTGTTTATGTCTACGAAGCCTATTTTCGGAGTTATTCAGCCATTTTTACAAGATTTGACGTTTGTAGCACTTTACAAGAAACGTTGATATCGCGGAAACTAAACGCGATAGACATATACAGTTTTCGGTTCTGAAACAAACGAGAAACGAACTTGTGTTTCAGTAAGATCATTGTTTCAAAAGAACATTAAATCAATAGACTAGCAATTTTCAAATTTGAAAAGTTAGAATTGTTAAAAACTTTTATTTTTCAAATAGGATAGTATCATAAGTTTCACATCGGTGGATGCGAAATTGAATTCTCTTTCACTTTTATTAAAACATATGTGGTTCTATCTTTGATGGTTTTCAAGATATTTACGGTTTTGCAATTATGGCGTAGGAATTGGAAAAATCGTAGGTGGCGTGGCTCGCAGACGAAACAATTGGCAGGAGACCTTTCATCCAAAGTGTTTCGGCCTCTAATATTAAAATGTGCTTTCGCTCCATCTACCTGTAACCAGATTATTCCTAAAAACCCCAGTGATAAATTTTCCAACAGGTTTTCCAAATGTTCATTTAGGAAATTTTAGAAAACATTAGTTTAATATGCGGTTGTCAATAATACCACCCCAAATGCTTACACTCCATGCTGGTTGTCAACAAAACTCTCAAAATTTGGATTCTTGGAGTCTAAGCATTTGGGGTGGTATTACTGGAAACCGCATAATAAACTAATGTTTTCCAACATTTTCTAAATGAAAATTTGGAAAACCTGTTGAAAAATTCACCACTGAAGTTCTTAAGAATAATGTGGTTACAGTTAGATGGAGCAAAAGCATGTTTTAGTATTAGAGGTCGAAACACTTTGGATGAAAGGTTTCCTGCCAATTGTTTCGTCTGCGAGCCACGCCACCTACGATTTTTCCAATTCCTACGCAATAATTACAAAACCGTAAATATCTTAAAAATCATTAAAGATAGAACCACATGTACTTAGATAAAAGTGAAAGAGAATTCAATTTCCCATTCACCGATGTGAAACTTATCATACCATCCCATTTGAAAAAAAAAGTTTTTAACGTTTTTAACTTCTCAAATTTGAAAATTGCTAGTTCTTGTTGTTCTTTTGAAACAACGATCTTACCGAAACACAAGTACCTTCCTTGCTTGTTTCAAAACCGAAGACTGCATCTTTCTATCGCGTATATTTCTGAGATGTTGATGTATCTTGTAAAGTACTTCAAACGTCAAGTTTTGTAAAAATTGATGAATAACTCCGAAAATGGGCTCCGTGGACATAAATAATGATTAACAAGCTGGACCTGAAAATCTATGCTGAATTCAAAAACGTAATAATATACAGGATATTCCATTTAAAATAAGGAAGTTGATACCTACTTCCGGGATATCCGGAAGTTTGCCATCTTTGAAATTATTTTCTAAAAGTAGAGCGTTTGAAAAGAAACGTTTTTTATTTGAAACATTTTCGCCTAATTTAAACGGTATGGCCGGTAGAAAGCACCGCGCGCTTATTGGACCACCCTGTATATGTATAAATGATGACGTCTGACCCGGGAGTCGTCGAACGGGTAACAGCTTCTAATCATGCCATCCACTCGTAGTGGTGAGATGTCAAGCAACGAAGCGCGCTCACCCCAAGGTCACGTCGTATCGACGACTGTCGAACAGCCCAAGAACCTGCTGTTCATCGGATCATGGCCGCGAAAGCAACTTCTAATTAAAATGAAACCTAATTTTAACATATTGTTTCATGGAAAAGGCATGTGTTGTCCATTGAGAGTACCTTTAATGGTGGTATTTCTGTTGGTTAACTGCTTTCATATCAGCCTGACACCGGGCTTTACCCAGGTCGATCTGATGAGATCCGAAAGATCGAAGTAGCGCTTCCGTGGACTAGGGACTTCGTGCCTGACGTGATTTAGGACATGTTCCAAACTAGGATTGTGATATCCATGCTCACTTTCGGTAAGGTGGAAATCATATTTTTTATAACGTTTCCCTAAAGGAAGCACCCGAACCAATAGTTTAGTTGTTTCTGTTGATCCATTACATCATACGATCAGGACATGCTCTAAGCAACAATTATAATATCCTTGACCTTACTTTCGGTAAGTTACAAATCGTGTTTTGGTTTTTGATGAACGAGTAATTCGAAAATTTGAAGATTTGTTTAAACCTCGATGTCTGATATTCTAATGGTCATTGGCCACTTTTAAAGATCGAAATGGGGAAACTTGATGAGACCGTAAATATTCGGAGGACGGATCCTGCTACCAAAACATTCTCAGACTTTGAGGTGTCGCTAAGAGACAGAAGTATTTCGTACGTATAAATTACAATTAAGGTTCGAAAGGTCCATTTATTAAACATTTCAAGTTTTCCATACTGCCGCGCTGTTGCCGCTGATTTAATCGTTGCTCTGTTGTACAAGAACTTCAAAATTTTGTCCAAAAATGATTTCCGGCACATTCTAGTTTTTAGTAAATTTTGTGCACGATATAGATATTGGCACCATGCCAAGCGAACAGAAAACAGCAATAAATTTGAAATATGTCAGCGTTGTTTCAAATCACGTTGCAGTTTTAGTCAACATTTGTTGTAGATTTGACAATAATAATATTCCTGAGAATTTTATGCGACGAACAGGGGAAAGAAAATGTTGTCCTAATCTCTCATAAAGATGGAAACATAGTAACAGATCTTTATAGGCTCAAACATAAGCACCAATCCTGGCTGCACTCAAAAGGTGTCTTCTCAAAAATCCCCAAAAGTATATAAAATCCCAAAACAACTAGGAAGACCGAGCTTAGCATATTGAGATGTATCGTTGCCTTCGAAAAGAAGAAACGTTTCAAATATGTCTCCTAAGCTGCAGCATGAAAAAATATTGTTAATTGAGTTACCAAACATGGCCGCTCATCAAAAATGTATTGAAGAGGTCTTCATTTTGGGCAACACACCTAGTTCTGCAAAAAATAGACGTATATAGCCAAGTGGTAAACAGGAGCAAGTAAATATTAGAGATTGTAATTTAGTGGGCTGTATCGAACCAATATAGGTGTAAATAAATGCTAGCAAGTGTTTGCGATTTTTTAAGAACTGAAGCATTTTCAGTTTTAATAAAATGTATAAATCGCACTGCAATCGCTCAGATTTTCCTAAATACGCATTTATCAAAATCAAACATACTCTAACGAACTGTTTTTTTGAGTAAGACATACCCTCATTATTATCGTTCATCGTAAAACTTACTGCTATTGATTCATACAACGCAGAATCCACGCTTTGCCTTCACAACTTGTAACACGCTGAATAAGAAGAAGTGACCGTCGAAAACGCTCGATGCGAGATAACGTAGTCTGAAATAATGCTGCTAGATTTCAAATGTATTGCTGTTTTCCGTTCATTTGGCATGTTGCAAATATATATCAAAACTAAAATGTACCAGAAATGGCTTTTGGCCAAAACTTAGGGGTTCCTATACTATAATCCGTCTGACCGCCCTCAAATCTGGCCCCCCACTTTAGGGCACTTTTTTGCCCGTTGCCAGAATCAGCCCTGCACCTCTTAGAGATACTACCCTCCTATCTAGAGGCAGGCTGCCTGACAATACTGAGAGCTTGGAGGTCAAACAATGGTTTTCTGTTAACAAACTGGTCCTAAATGTTATGGTTATGTATTGTTCAGCTCCAATAGATTGAAAGCTTAGATCAGAATCTGTGAGGCTGTTAGGAGTTGTGCTGGACACGCGCTGAACTGGTCTCATCAAGTTGACTACGTCTGCTCTATGCTGTCATCACAACGTCCCGTTCTTAGACGTATACGACGATTTCTCGATAGGGGTTCTTCAAGGTCGGTTTATTTTAACATAATTCACTCTCATCTAACGTATTATATGTCACATTACTAGGAGGAGATTCGGTCCCACAGGGCGTTTGCGATGCCAAAAGCAGTCATTAGGATTATTGAAGGTGTCTTTACAGCACACCTTGTCATCCATTATTTAAAAAACTAGGATCCTTCCATTCTCATGCATATTCACACATGTCACGTTAGTTTACATACATAAAAACATTTTCAAATTTACAACCCACCCCAGTATACAATATACATACATACGATAGGAGGCACGCCACTACCCTTGCAATACCCCAATCGCGTATACGCATGGCAGCTAGAAACAACTACAGCGGTCAGGGAACCGGTGTAAATTATTCCAAATGGGGTAAAAATGACATTTTTGGGGGTAAAAGTGAAGCTTTTGGGAGCAAAAAGTATACATATATTTTTAATTTTCTATTTTATATCCTGTTAGTATTTATGCTGCTAAGAAGAGGCGATTTCGTTTTTTTTGCTCTTCGCCATGGGGTGATGGGTAATATCAACTTACACAAAAATATTTTGGGGTAATGATTAAAAAAGTTCCCCGACCACTGCTCTAGTTGATGCTGTTGATGATGTAGAGATAATATATTTTTGAGATTCCATAGATATGACGACATTCATATTATGAACGTGTACCAATTTAGTAGGTTTATCAAAAAGTTCCTACTTACGGAACGATTTTACTCTGTAAATGAATTTTACACACATATTCTGACGCCAGTCTATGTATTTAATCTATAAGAATACTGTTAAAAGCCTCAAGCATGTAATATGTAAAGACGGTCATAGACCGGCCTACATGTGTCACATACATGTATGTCATACAAGCTTCTACGTTGATATTCGCTGGTGTGTGGGCAAAAAGTGACATGCATGTGCGACATACAAATTTTCTGTTTCAACATGAGTTCATGCACGCCCATACATGAATGAACATACATGTATGTTGGTGTGTGGATTAACCTCACTCTGTCTTAACGCGATTATTCTGTTCAGTGTCGCATAGGTAATATCATAGATCATTTGTATATAACGTACTATTTTCGAAATGTCTGATTTGAGAAGTTTCTCAAGAGATTTCATGACAGAATTCATTGAACTTTATAAAAGTTTTGACTGTCTGGGGAAAACTAAATGCAAAAATTACATGGATAGAATTAAAAAAAGACGCAGCGAATAAACTACAGGAGATTCGTAATTCCCCCCAGTCGCTAAATAGCGAAGCATGGCTGATAGTCGCTCATGAGGTGATATAGCAGACCTCAGAATTTAGTCCTGCTTCTCAATTACTGGAGTTACTAAATCAAGCATCATACGATAACTAGCTTCATCCGCCCTTAAATAGTTTCTACAATCATCCGGTTATAAGCGCAATTCTTCCAGTAAATTTATATGTGTTAAAAGTTGTCGTTTCACCCAGTTTGTGCGAGTCTGCTGTTGTTTGATTTTGTTTCTCTTTTTTTTGACAATGCACGCGTACGCCACTGACATCAAAATTAACTCGATTCACTGCTCATCGTTCGTAATCAAACTATACATCTTTGACACTCAAACAGCCTTGTTTGTGGACAACAGCGTTCTTACCGTCAGGCTTAGTTTGTGTTTCGCATACTAGTTTGACAGTCCTGTATGTCACACATGAAGGCGGGTCTATGGCCGCCTTAAGAGTGGTAATATACTATCCTATAAACAGCTTTAAAAATTATCAGATGCCAAATGAATCATAGCGATTACTACCAAATCAATTTACTACTGTAAATTGGATGACTCTATTCTATTCATTCTCTCTGATTGGAACGCGACGTCCATATTGAAGTTTCTGCACAAAACTGAATTGCATTTCAACCGAACACAGCCCATCCAAAATTAACGAACGAACTAACAAAACGGACTCCCGCATTGTTCGTTCAATTTACTTCGGTCATATAATGAACGGAATGTTACTAGCTGGGTGAAAAGGGCAAGAATAATGGGTAATTACCTTTTTATATTGGATCGATTACCAATCCTTAACTACAAAGGAAATGAATTCTTTGTACGGCGCACTTTGAAAATTTCATTCCTGATGCACTTCGTTATTTATTGTCTGCCTCGCTACAACGATTGGTTGGCGTGACGCATCAAAAAAGAATGATAAGTGTTTTCTTGCAGTCCATGTACCCTTATACCGGGTGTATCGTATACGGCTGACTAAAAATAGGAGTCAAGTTGATGGATTCAGTTATCTGCTCTCGCGGCGTCGTTTACGTGACACCAGTTTCTGACATCTCGGAGCCGTTAGTGTTGCTTGCGACCTGGACATCTCCTTCCTTCAATTATATCCACTAAAATTCCTTTCTATATTTGGGTCCTCTAAGTATGTGACTTAAATAAGCTAGTTTGCGTTTTTTATTATTTCCAGTAACTCTCCTTGGGTGGTGGCTCTATTCAATACATCCTGGATCGTAACGCGGACTGTCCATCGGATTCTCAAAAGCTGACATAGCACATTTCGGAAGCTTAGATTCTATTCCTAGACCTGTTTTGAGAGACCAGGTTTCAGCGTCAAATATTAGTATTGACCATATATAGCATTTTACTGCTGCTGTTGACCTTTATAAAAGTGTTCCTGGCCATCGCAATACATATTTTGATTTTTTCATCACAGTCCCATCGTGCATTCAGTGTCGAACCCAGATATTTGAATTTGTCTACTCGTTCGATCAGTTAGTGGTCTATGAAAAGTCACCTCATTGATTGCAGGAGTTTGAACTTTGCGTTTGTATTATTTGACACGAATATGAACAGATGCAGACAATGAAATAACTTCTATCGTGGAAACCAGCCTACTAAATGAAGCCTTAGTTAATATTTAACAACTTCTACAGCCTGGATAATTAGTAACATACACACAAAAATAAATTCTTGGACGAGGAATTTATTATACTTTCATTTAAGTATACCATATCTTCCGAAACTGTAATAATCTCAGGCCAAGAATGTGATATTTTTTAACATTATTAAAGTCCCATCAAAAATTATAAATTGTTCTGAAACTTCTGAAGGGCCTATTAGCATTGAGACTTTGCGCGCAATTTATGGGGAAGCATGTATATCTGTACGAGGCGCATCCAGAAAGTAAGTTTCCCGATGTTTTCCTCTTTGAAATAAACATAACTAGCCATTCAAATAGCGCATGCGTAACAGATCTATGACGTATCATTCAACATATCAGTTCGATAGGTCCCGCCTCGTGCCAGTAGCGAGGTAGCAGTGGTCCTAAATGGCAGCTCTTATTCCTTCTCCAGCCTCCTGCGAGGTTTGGTTGGTGATAAAGTTCGTGAATGTACAAAGCATTGCGCCAATTGAAATTCATCGTCAGATCTATGGATCGAGCATCATGAGTAAGCAGATGTAGGCAGCTTCCCGATGGTGTCTAAGTTCCCTTGATGAAGAGCGCAGTGTGTCACCGTCCATTATAACAATCAATTTGGGTGGAAGTTGTTTGCTCATCCACCTTACAGCCCTGATCTTGCTCCTAGCGATTTTCACGTTTTTTTGCATCTCAAGAAATAAATTACCTCCGGTGAGTGTCTTGGTAACAACGAAGAGCTAAAGACGTCTGTCAGACGCTAGTCCATTCACAGGCGGTAGAGTTCTACGACAAAGGGACAAAAAAGTTGAATCGACGATATGTCAAGTGTCTTAATTCTTATGATCGCTATGTTGAAATATACAGGGTTACTGGTAACTCGACCACTTTCCTGCGGGAAGTGATAGAGGGACTCAAATGCAATAGATTTAACCCCCCATATGTAATTCCGAAAACCGATAGTTTTCGAGGAATTAAAATTTAATGTTTTTCAACGATATGTCCAAATTTCTACACTACATTCCAAATTTAGAAAAAAACCTGTTGTTGATTCTGATAATTTTTATTTTAGTATTTAACTAATACATACACAAAGCTAACTCAGTATTAAAATGCTTAAAAATAATAAACAGTTACAAACTAAATACAAATATTTAGAAAATAATCAACAAAATTTTTATATTCACCGTGAAAGAAAATTATCTAGCTCAACAAAAATTATACAAACGGTTGAACAAATCGCTAAAAAAACTTTCCTACCTAATAACCTTTTCAGAAAGATTATAAACAGCATTGAATAAAAATTACCTATTCAAAAGGAACGAATGGCAGTACAATCATTATTGATAACTCAGTTACATACTCGAATGTTTGCAAATGCGGTCGATGATTTTATCCAAGTAAAACAAATTAAATCCACTCAAAGTTTCTGGAGATCTTGCTCAATGTGTTGCCCTTGATTTCGGATACAAGTGCGGATCCGCTTCCTCACTTCGGATTTTGTAACTCGTGTTGAAAAAGTTCGTTTCATCTCCTCCGCCGCATTGATAATTTTTAGCCTTAGTTCGTCAGCAGTATTAACTGGGGTCTCGTAAACGCGCAGGCCATGGGATGGGTCCACCCCTCCCTATCCATTTGTTCGGGTATGTGTTGTCCAACAACTGCCGAATTGTGATGCGGTAATGTGCTGGACAACCACCATGCTGGAATATCATGTTGTTGATGATTCTGTCGGGTACATCAGCTTCTATTAGTAGATTTCTTAAACGGTTTGTAAGAAAATCTTCGTACATTTCCCCATTCAAATTTTGGGGCAAGAAGTATGGACCAACCAATTTATCGTTTATAGCACCCATCCATACATTCAACGAAAACCTACGCCGTGATGCTGTTGGTTTTATTTTTTTTGGATTTCCATCTGCTTTAGGAGCCCAGTAATGCAGGTTGTGAAAATTTGTAATTCCGTCTCTATTAAATTTAGATTCGTCCGTCCATAAAATGTTTGTTAAGAAATTTGCGTCTTCGGCATCTGCATTTAATAAAAAACGACAAAATGTTAGCCGTCTTTCTGGATCTCCCTCTTCTAAACTATGGACAGGCAAATAATGATATGGATGTTGACGTGATGAGTGCAGTAAAGACCAACCTTTCCATTGCGACAGACCAAATCGGCGCGCTACTATGTTCGTCGAAGTTTTCGGATCATCGACAAAACATTGCAATATCTGTTCTTCTTCGTAGGCTGTGTAGCTGCGTGGTCTGCCAGTATCAGTCTGGATTCTTTGTACATGCCCTGTTTCTCGCAATCGTCGGAAGGTAGATCTAAACACACTGACGTCTGGAAGCCGACGATCAGGATAACGCCGCTGATATTCTCTCCGAGCCGCGGCGGAGTTACCCTCACAACGTCCATAGCAGTACAGTATGTCAGCATATTCAGAATTTGAATAAGCAGCCATTATTGAAACAGTAACAAATTTACAGCAGGACGATAAAAGTCTCTTTGATCTGCGGATAACGACCCAAGTGCAGGCACAGCGTTAAAACTAATTACATAACGTCAAAGTGACAGCCACTTGAAATCAGTCGCCTACTGGATTGAAGGCAATAAACTCAGCTATCAATCGAGAGGTTTCAAGGAATGCGTAACAAGTGACATGAGTAAATAAGTGGGCGAAAAGTAATAGAACAAAGGGTATTTCTTGCGCCGCGCATCCTGAGTTTGTATTATGTTGATAAATTTTGTTAAATAGTTACTTGTGGTTGTACTGTCATTCTTGTCCTTGGAATAGGCCATCACATAAGGAAGTTTTTATAATAACTTGTTTGACTGGTTGTGTATCTTTTTTTTGAGCTAGACAATTTTCTTTCACGGTGAATGTAAAAATTTTGTTCTTTATTTTTTAAATAATTGTATGTAGTTTGAAACTGTTTAGTATTTTTACACATTTAAATACTAAATTAGATTTGCGTATGTGTCAGTAAAAAACTAAATTGAAGATTACTAAAGTCGACAACAGGGTTTTTTCTAAATTTGGGATGTAGTGTGGAAATTTGGACATATCGTTGAAAAACATTAAATTTTAATTATCTCGAAAACTATCGGTTTTCGGAATTACATATGGGGGGTTAAATCTACTGCATTTGAGTCCCTCTATCACTTCCCGCAGGAAAGTGGTCGAGTTACCAGTAACCCTGTATAATAATATGAAATATTGCCGTGAATGAATGAATGAAAGAGGGAGAGAGGCTTTCTGGTGGACAGCACCACCAGTGCATAGGCCTACAAGCGGGCCCTTTTGCAACTCTCCTTACCCTGGCTCCCAAGTCCAACCCTCATCGCAAACGTGAGGATGGCCTTGGGTTCTGCCCATTTTATATCCTCAGGTGTAAGAACCCTTCAACCGAGTGTAATCTGCCTGTGATACCCAAGGACTTCACAGCGACATAGAATGTGTGCCGAGGATTCCTTCTTCTCGCCACAGCGTGTATACGTCGGATCACTTGCCACCCCCATCACAAGTGACGTTTGAAGGTGTTATGGCCGGATAGCAGGTCGAAAGGTAACCTTAGTCGGCTTCTGTCCAGGGAGAGACAGAACCGCCCACCTTGGCCAGAGGTCCTAAAACAAGTTCTATGCTTGATGGAGGTGTCCAGAGACTCCTGCTGGCTCAGGACCCAGGAAGTTATTCATCGACGCTCGCCTTGCGAGCGCGTCCGCCATTTAATTGCCACCAAGTCCAGCATGACTCGCTACCTGGCTGTCAGAGCCGATGGTGATCTGCCTGCTAGGCCCCTGAGTTTCGTAAATACGAAAGGCACAAGCTAAAATCGCATATATCCCTGCCTGGAATACCGTGGTATCCTCCAAGAGAGAGGGAGAGCTTCATTTTGGCCGGAGCGCCGGAGCCTTGGTCGGTAAGTTAGCAGTCGGTGTACCAGACTGGCCTTCTCCCCTCAAAAGGCCGCATGCCGCTGGCCCCCACTCTTCGCTTCCAGGATACTTCATCGTGAATTTGCAGTCGAAGCGATATGTAGGAGAAGTGATATCACGCCTCATATGTATGACAGGGTCATCACTTTGCAGTTCCGAGAGGATGGTAGAGTGTCCCCTGCCAGGATTCACAAAGGACCAACTGCCTTGACTCCACAATCGGAACGTAGACACCCTTGCCTCCCTTTGAACTACCAAGTCGGGTAGAGGGAGATTCAGCAGTGCTTCTAGAGCGTTCAACGCAGTCGTGCGTACTGCACTTGTTATACTAACACAAGTCAAGCCTTGAAAATATTGCCGTATTTTTGTTCACATTAAATATGTACCTGAAGGAGTATGCTCTCCATTTCTTTTTAAATGAGGAAACTTACTTTCTGGATGCATCTCGTATTTATATCACCGTGTAGTCCAAAACTAAATACCTATTTAAATATGTACTATGACACCGGATCCATCATTTAACGATGTCAATTGTTGTTCGAATGAGAATGTAATAACCCTCATGCAGTGCCGAAGTCGTGCTATGTTAGTTTTCAGTTCTGATGCGCTCTGGTGCTGGTACCAGGATGATTGCATAACACATACCTTAGTCTCTCGATCAGTGAAATAACCGTTATGGATGTAAATTTTTTACTGAACAACATTTCTCCAGAAAAATTAGTATGAGATGAATAAAAAAAAATTTCAGTAAAAAGGTACATATATTAAATTTTATAGCAAAACTTATGAGATCATCATTTCCGTACGATGTCGAATTATCTAATTGTTTACATGTTCACTTGCACTGTTGTCAGACTGTACGGAATGTCATTTTATTAAACCAGACTACCTTATCTTCGATTTAGGTAAAACATTATCATGATTAATCTGGACACGTGGGCTAGGTATCGGGTGTTTTAAGACATAGAGAGAGTAAAAAAAATAGAGAAATAGAAATTCGAGATTATTGAGTACCCAACACTTCGTTTAGAAAAGCTGAGATTGTTGAATGTTTTACAAAAAAAATATCACAACTTCACGAGAAATTGAAGCAGTTAGTTAGTAGGGTTAGTAAAAAGCTACAACTTTGAGAAAAAGTATATCGTGGCTGAAATGACGCGAAGTAGTGGGTGTGAAGTTTTAAGACTTCCACCCTATTTTTGTATTTTTGATCCAATTGTATTGATATGGAGTTATTCTACAAAGAAATATCAGAAAGTACAATAATTATCCCAAAAGATCATCAGCAGCTATAAATCTTATTAGAAATCAGGTACATTTAATAACTCAAGGAAGATGGCGATACTGCACTAAACATGTAATAAAAGTAGTCATCATTGATAAATACACGACCGAATGCAATTATTATCAATCTGATTTATAGCGACTCATCTAAATCTGATTTTGACTTGTGTTATATTATTGTTATCCTCTTTTATCATTCTCATTCCCAAGTAATATTGTTAGAATGTAAGTTTTAATGGTACTTCTATTAAAAATCTAATAGGGAACCACGTTTGGTTTTCTTCTTTGATGTTAGTGTGGCCCTGGATGGCTCTGTTCTCAACAGCCGGCACGCGATACTGTGCGTTCCATAATTGATGTCTCTGGCATTAAAGGACATTCATTTTTTGAGAAATTATGGCCATAAAAATACTGCCGGGTATATCTCGAACGTTTTTACCATGCAAGTACATCATTTGCACAACTTTTATGTGTTGTGTCGATAGCCACCGCGTATACACCCATGTAGCTGTTTTATCAATAATCAGTGCCGATTAATCTAAGATCGCCGGTCGTTAGCATTACAAACGATTTTAATTTAGTATCAACAAAAAAAATCAAGTTGGTATCTCAATGATGTCTAGGTCTGTGAACCAGAACTTCTTGTAAGTATAAGGATTGAGAAGAAAATACGAAAAAAATTCAAACCTAGAAAACTAAAAAAAAAAATACGCAGTATATACGGGGGCGACTCAGATACTTCTAGGTGTACTCTATGCCTGGACTTCCGCTTGACACTATTTTTTGGGACACCTTGTATATCCCGGGTCAGATGTGCCACTACTTACCTT
Organism: Callosobruchus maculatus; assembly: GCA_951848785.1. Taxonomy (NCBI): domain Eukaryota; kingdom Metazoa; phylum Arthropoda; class Insecta; order Coleoptera; family Chrysomelidae; genus Callosobruchus; species Callosobruchus maculatus. Next base: position 10,569,611 of record CATOUR010000065.1, on the reverse strand, counting down.
TTTTTAAAGCTTGCTGCTTAGTGGAATGTTACCCCATACATTTTTACAGGAAGTTCTTTGATGTTTAAGGCATTTAAAGACGGAAATCGACCGTATTTCATAATTTTAGTTCTTGTTTCACTATTTATCACTAGATCGAATTTTAAGAGCATTGAAGAACTTTTGGCGTAGTACTAACCCATGGTAAACATTTCAAAACCTTTAAAAAAGATCCCTATTTGAGTGCGGCGATAACTCATAATTCTATGTGTTCAGTAAAAGATGCTCAAATGCTCAAATTATTCCAGATAATTCAAAATTATGAACATGGATGCGTTGTGTATACGTGCGTGAGCAGTGCTATAATCATAAATTCCAAAATATTAGCTAATCCATCATACATCAAACTACAGATATAAATAAACAAATTCTGAAAATACATTCCCGTATTATCTTTCAGATTTATGGGTATGATTTTCACAGACAATGACGAAGGATAACAAGGGTTATCATAAAAACGTGTCTTTTGTATCCATGCTGCTTGTAAATAGAAAGGTAGGCTAAAGATACGGGCAAGTCCAACCCTAGTAAATGATAAGTATCGCCATGTACCTACATGGCCCACAACTTTTTTTTATTTTCTGTTCTCATAATTAACATATTGTTTCTTTATGAGAAGCAGACATACCTAGGACTTGATTACATATCAGAAGTCTGACTCTCCGCTCTGTTTAATTGACATTAACAAGCAGAAACAATGCAGAAGCTCTCGTAGGTTTGCTTTGTTTGTTGGCTTTAGTTGCCCATTTTGAAAAAGCTTTCAATCTTATGATGAGGCTTCCACATGTTTACAGAAAGCATCATTTACGGTTTGATGTATGAGGAATTCTATTTTTATAAATATGTATGTAACTTCTTTTAATACATTATTACAGTAGAGTATGTATACTGCCTAACACTATCTACATATAACTTTGGGGTACCTAACGAATAAACTAAGTCGGATCCTCTAGTTTTTTTGTAAAAAATTACCTTCCAGGTGTAATGATTCACAATCTATGTAGGAAATAGGACCATCTCTTGAGCTGCTAGGCTGCTACCTAAATGTGTCTATTAGATCTTCTAACGTCAATAATATTATATAAATGTTAACTATTTTATTTTGACCTAATCTATTATGTCAATATAAGATGAAGTTTAGGCGCAAATTTTATAAAATTTTACTTCACTATTATGCTTAAACTGCAAGGGTAGCTTGAAAAACATTCAAGTGAGTGGTAAGTTTTAGATTTTTTTGTCACACATAAAATAATATCAAATAATATAAGTATGAAAGAACTAAGTTTTATCTACACTTAACCTACTCTTGATCAGCGAAGTTGAATTTTGTTTCTGTTTTACCTCATATGGCCGTAGGGACCTAATGGCATTCAACATTTCTGTGCAAATCTACGCGAAAGTAAAATGCGGTAAAAAATTATGAATAGTATGACGATAATACAATATTCTCATTAAACGTAGACAAAGATCGAATTTGAAATTTTTCCGGACCGACGGAAATGAGTGACGTGGATTTTCGTTACGTATACTATTCGCAAGTAAAATTCGAACACCTAAAAAAAAAAGTATATTTGCGTTATTATGTACATACACAGCTTGGCAGTGCCATCTCTAGTACACATGTAAGTAACACTTTGTTCATTCAGACGCTATTTACCTACATTTTTAAAAAACCCTAGACATGTAAAGACAAAGCATGGTTTTTTGTCGATCCAAAAACGATGATATCTGTTGCAGATGTGGCAAGAGACCAGTTGGTCGCGTCAAAAGTATGAGTTGATTGTGTAAGGATGCCCCCTAAAAGACGACAGCCCTAGTTTGGGCAGTTAAGCACCCACGAGACCGTGGTGCTTCTTTCAGAGCAATTGTTGTAATCTTGAGGCGTAGCGTGGCTACAGATATAGCAGCATGTCGCGCATGGGTCGCAGAAGGGCGAATGCAGCGAGCTAAAGGTTCTGGAGCATGTAGAAGAACTACAGATCGGCAGATCGTCATCTGCGACTACTATTCCTTCGAGACACAATGCGATCCACTCGAGCTATTGCTGACGCTTGGTATGCAGCTATAAATGACTGCGCAACGTTATGGGAATGAGGTGTTAGAACCAATTGCCGCTCCATATGTCTGAGGCACAGACGAACAGGGTTTCTTCCAGCAAGATAATGCACGTCCTCATATTGCAAGGGTATCGATGAGGTTCCTAAAGGAAGCTGAGGTCATATACTCCCTTGGCCTCCACGATCACCCGATTTATCGCCAATTGAAAAAGTACGAGATTGGATGTGTGATACGTAGGTGACTTACCCAATCGTCCGACGCTGGACGAACTGGAACATTCTGTGAGGACAGTTTGAGAGGCTGAAGCTCTAAAGTTTATCAACAACCAGATTACGAGCCGCGTAGACTAGAGGAGTACATTCGTCAACTTGGAGGGCCCACTCATTATTGATCTGTTGTATTTTTTATAAACCAATTATGACCAATGAGCTCGCTTATTATTGTATTTAGTCCTACCGCATTTCATCAACCTTCAACCATCTCAGTGTTCGGATTTCACTTACGAGTAGTATAGATACCATAAAACCCCCAAAAATCAGATTATCTCAAAATCAAACATTTTCGCGATCGCGATCTGTGGGAAGTAAAATTACGCGATTCAGGAATCCCATTTCTCGTTTTAGGACAGGTGAAACGGATCGAATCCGACATACTAAGCGTAGTAATTTGCCTGTTTCATTACAACGATCAGAATCACATCAAAGTTTCCACAAACAAAAAAAAAATGAATACGTATTGTTGCGGTCTGTAATGCAGCACGTATATCAATTTGAAAAAAATTACAAGAGCGCACGCACCGAAAAGTTACAATACCAATTTTCTCGTCATGGCCGAGCTGAATTATGTTGAATTATAAAGTAAGGCTGTGGAAATGTCGGTAAAAAGGGGTTCGGGAATAATTTAAGCACACGAATTCAAAGTGGTAAACGAGGTGAACCGTTAAGTTTATTGGATGGGGGCAAATATATTGTTCAAAAATTATTCAGGTAGATAGTTACGTATTTTAATATGGAAGCTCTTATATTCGATGTTTGTGAAACATCGCTGTAATTTTCTTGGTCACTGTTGTGAAGGTAAAGGTAACTTTAGTAGGGTTGTCTGTTTAATAAAGCTTACTATTAATTTGGCAATAGATTGTCTCAAATTTCCTACTGATTGGAAATTGAGGTTTTGAAATTTGATTTTTTTTGTGTTAGACGGGAAGATCATATATCTGCTTCATGAAAAAAATATGTTTTTCTTTTTTTACGCACTAGTTCAAAAGTTATATACCTAAAGACAGAAATTGTTTTTTGAATCCAGTACCGAAGACACGCCGACAACTCCCGAGGAAAACCAAGCGCGTGTGAGGTCAAAGTGTTATATTTTCACAAACGACGACCTACTCCGAAACCTACTACAATTGTTTTATCTAGATTCCCAGCTAATCGTGAAAATAGTTACTTGTTTAACTACATTATATTCAATCCCAAGATAAACTTCAAATAAACAGTCGCATGCAACATTCGCGTTGTTACTGTCTGCTAACGTCTGCGAATGCGCCAGCTATAGTCCAGTGCAATTATAAAATTTTATATGACTATTCAAAAGAGTTGCCCTATGAGCTCATTGCAACTCAAAAGTAGCCAGTTGCCAGTTTGAAATGATCATTAGGCAATGAACACTTGACATTGCATATTTGGATCTACTTTCCAGTCAGCCTTGGAGATTTTGACTTGCCAGATTATAACACACAATTTACACATAATGCACTGGACTATTAGGGACCCCTTGTTTTCATTTGGTCTAGCTTGGCTGTGAATAGAGTATAGTGCATATTCGTTGCACGATAGACGATGAATTAAGTTTGCAGCTCGAAACGAAGTCAACTATTGCAATAAATATATTTTTGACTGTTAGAAATGAGTTCACAAATTAGTTTCTTCAAAACTCTAAGCGACAGTTCGCTTATTTTTATCATATTATTTTAATACCCACTTAATTTTCATAATTTGCCAATTTCTCACACCCCGTTGCGGGTAATCTTTGTATGCGCAGAACGCGTTGTCGGTAAATTACAAAGACCAACAATGCAAAACTCCGAATACCATCGGAGACACACGACCATTTTCGCATTATGGGCAATACAAAAATATAGCGACAAGGCGAAATTTTATAATCAAAAGATGTAAAACAATGTGTTATACCAATATATGCTCACGATTTAGGAAAAAATTAATTTTCTCTTCATTCCTATACCTTTCAGCTATAAATTATTCATTTTGTCCAATTTTCAATAATTCGTATCGATTCAACTTTCAATACTGTTTAGATGACAGGCATAATCTCCACAGTTCTTGTCCTTCTTTAATCTTACCTGTGATTTTTCATAGTCTCCTTCTAAAAGTGTGGACCTATGAGATGACGCTATATAGAGTTTATTCAAACCATTCTCGAATTATTTTCGAAGTGTTTCTGTCGATTCATTGATCTTACTAAGCATTGCTCTGAATAAATAAATAATGTTGCGGTATGTTAGGTTATTAGATTTCCGCTTTGTGGCTATTTCATAGTATTACTCACAACGCGAAATGGTTGTGTGTTTCCGACGTCATTCGGATTTTCGCATTGCGCATACAAAAATTACCCGGAACGCGATGTGAGAGACTAGAGTAATCCACAACGCGTTCCGAGTATAAATTTCGGTCAGTGGCCGAATTCGGTTATGGAGTATAACAGATACATCGTTCAACGCCCAATAGAAAAACGAACGGAAATGCCAAGGAGAGTTGACGCGGTTAGAGCCGGAGTGAGTTCTCCATTCATCAGCTTGTATTGTATGTTTTCGTGCGATTATGGCTTTGTGGCGTCTATTCGATGTTCCTATGGATCAAAATGCGATCATATGGAGACCATTTGGTGATGTGCTACATAGCCAGAGTCTCCCGAACGAACGAACTGAGTGGAAACCAACAACGAAGGCGCGCTATCATTTGCCTATCAAAACACAGCAGATTGTATTAAACATGTTTGAAAAGTTGTTCGAGGAGAACCAATATAAAAAGATAGGCGCAATCAAAAGAATACGTTCAGTAGTTCAGTTGTAACGCTTATACGCCAGTGAGTCTTTTATAAATAAACACGTGGCCAAAATATGTAAACTATGTTGAAGAGGTTGAAGACAGATAGGTACAGACAATCGTGGATAGCTGTCGAATCTGTGATCATCAACAACCAACATTAGCAGTGACAGTAATTATTAAGGCAAATTCCATATAGCAGATATAATTTAGCTGGTAGGTACTGGTTTTTCCGGGGCGTCGACCCAAATACTATACAGGGACTTTTCGCGAGTGTTCAAGATGTTAGCAAATAGAGCGCAGCATTTGTGGGTTTTATTTATTTTCAAGAAAGTCGACAAAGAGAAGCAACAAGAAATACACATGTACTCATAAAACGCTAAAATCCTACATGTTTTGCTATCGGTATAAGAATCCCAAATATGAAAAATAGTCAATTATAAATAGCAGCTTTATTTTTCATCCCTTTAGAATATAATAATAATAGTCCAGTCTAAGAATTTCATAAGCTTCGGTTTGTTGTCCAGGCACGTTTTAATCTATATTATTACTAATAAAGTTTGTTCATCGCAGTAGTTTCTACTTGCACCTCTCTTTTGACCATCGTAGTTAGTAGATTATAGTCAATTTTCTTCTACTTTTGGTCCCATTTTTATTGATACTGTATCGCCTGTAACTTTCTCCACGTGACCTGTTGTCAGAATTCGACGATATATCCACCTTTCAAAACTTCCGAGGCGTTGGGTATCTACTTTCTTCACTGTCCTCGTTTCCATATCGCAATTTCAATTCCACGCTTAGATCCCGCCTATTTATCAGTTTTTTCATTTTTCATGAATGTATATATTTGGGATCGTATCGAGATTCAAATGTCGTGGAAACAGCAGCTGTCACTTTCAAAATGTTTTGAAATGAACTATGCACAGCACAGTGCATAGCTGTCTAATGTCACTATGATTGGTTTAGTGAAGTTTATTCGAATTTGAACCTAAGATTTATAATAAACAACAAAATAAATTATAAAACTAGAAAACGACATTTATTAAGAGTTTGAGTCGAAAACGTTTTGAATCACCGGCAATCCAAAATATCAAAACGTTTTGAAAACAATCATTTGGTTCACAGAAAAATGAAGGGCACCGGCTGGATTCGAACCAGCGTTTCCAGCATTCTAGGCTGACGCATTACCAACTATGGGTGACCCGCAATATAGCCGATACACAGCACCAACGATACGGTATCGAATCTGTCTACCCCCACCACTCCCCTGTATGTCTCTGCGAACCATGCATTTCAGTCATCCAGAGAGATCTAGTCGGCTGTTGGGTGAGTGTGAATCTCCCACCGCTATTTGCACGACAGCTCTCTTTCTTACTGAACAACGACTCTCCGTCGGCCAGGATTTCATGGAATGGAGATTCACACTTACCCAACAGTCAACTACATCTCTCTGGATGACTGAAATACATGGTTCGCAGAGAGATACGGGGGAGTGGTGGGGGTCGACGGATTCGATACCATATTATCGTTGGCGCTGTGTATCGGCTATATTGGGGGTCACTGTAGTATAGTTGGTAATGCGTCGGCCTAGAATGCCAGAGACGCTTTTTCGAATACAGCCGGTACCCTTTATTTTTGCGATTTTTCTGCGAACCAAATGATTGAATTTATCTCCCTCTTGCGGAGTAAGCAAGCACCTTTATTTCGTTTTGAAAACAGTTTTGAGAGCCCGTGGAAACGTAGTAATTGATTTTTATACCTATATACCCATACCTTCTATTTTTTCTAGTGACCTGCTGATTATATCTTCCGAGTATAGATTAAATGGAGTCGGCGAAAAGACGCATACCTGTCTGACCTGTCTCTCAATTTCAATGTCGTTCGATATGTTCTGCTCTACTCTTATCTTAGCTAGTCAGTACAACCTTCTTACTGCCCTAGGTTCTTCAAATATGCTCAGTAGTCTTTGTTATGGATCAGAAGCTTTTTTTCATCATTGCACTTCTTTGTTTCCCTAAAGCTTCATGCCTGAGCTTGTTGTAGATGAAATTCCGGTTATTGATAAATTCTGTACGTGTTTTCAGAATTCCTCTAAATGAGAGTTGCAATCTCGTGCCGTCATGAGGTGTTTATGTTACATAGTTCATTGTATAATAATAGTTTTGAAAAGTTTAATCCTTTAAAGCTTATTTAGTACATGTACATGTATTAACCCGTTATACTTCTATATAAAAAGGAATATGAACGTGATTCTTGTACTCGATGGCTGCTTTTATTCATTGTTTTTTTGTAGCCAACATTATATATGACCATGTAGTCTTTAGTTCATCTAAAGCTTTGGATATTCTCTTTTGTTTCTGATATTACATCATTAGTCCCTTTTATTAGTTCGTAGTCTTTGTTACATATACCTCCGAAATTCCAATGGGTTATCTTTAATTATTTTTGGTCAATTTATCCTCACCTACTTATATTCTCTCTTTGATCGTTAACGGAATATCTCTCGTTTTCCGCTTTAATTTTACGAGTATATCGGATAGAGTGCCAGCCTATGGCAAAGTTAGTAAACTGGTGGGGCTGTCATCTCAAGACAGTGAGATTGTCTCCGTTAGTCGATAGTTACGGATTTAAGGCGCTGAATATCCGCTTGTCACCCCCCGCCATCTAACACATCATACGTCTAACGCACGTATTGCACAGGATTCACAAAGTACGACTTGCTAGGTAGAGCTGATCTATTTCCGGAAGTAGTAGGAATTTACCGGGATTTAATGGCCTGTCTCATTTGGCACTCAGTCCTCCTCACCTTACTAGTCTTTTAACCCCATCACAATTTAATCATAGTAACTCACTGCTATCTAGTTTTGTATGCGGAGCCACACTTGAACATAATCTACATTTTGCATCGTGTACGGCATACTCTAGAGCGTATTCAACTGCATAATTTTACATATAGAATGCCTCCTCATTTGGAAACTTTCCTAATTCCATTTTTATATCAACGACGGCGATTTAACTCCGGCTCTCTGGCGCTGAAATTTTTAGCCTCGCTTTAAAATGTTTATTTTGCAGTGCTTTTCATGGACTCCGCTCTCTTATTAAAATTGTCGGAATGATTTGGAGAGTCGTCTGGAACTCACGAAAGCATGGCGTTCTGAGCATTTGTAGCATAGCACATAGTGTCGAATTTATCTTCTTGTACGAGTAGTTGTTATAGTTCAGGCGACAATATAGAAATGAGAGCTGTAATAGTGCGTCATCGAATAACTAAATGAGAAATACTTTGCAACTTCTTTTTCTTCTTTGAGTGCCAAACGCTTTGCCGCGTTTAGGCGGTTATCTGCTCTCATGGTCGTCGATGCGTAGAATGCCGTCTTCTGGTCTCCTCACTATTGTTGAGGTGTTGACGTGACACCAGTTTCTCGTGCCAAAGGACTCGATTCTATTCATGGACTTGATTTTGAGGGACCAAGTTTCAGCGCTGTATATCAGTATTTGTCATTTTGCCATTCGGAGTCTGAGGTTCAGCGATGTTTGTTGGCGTAGAAGAAAGCTGTTGCACTTTGCAAAAGTATTCCTGGCCAGCGAAATACGTGTTTTTATTTCTTCGTCGCACTCCCATCTTGTATTTACGGCCGTATGCACCGCATGTCAGTTGCGCGATTAGTTACGTAAACCTGGACTAGATTATTTGTTTACTATGCACCGCAAACTGACAATTTTGACACTGTCACTATCAGAACAATCTTGCGAACACAACCTTGCCGTATCTCCAATCTCGGTTAGATAGTCTCTTGTCGGTGCATGGCTAGATGCCAAAGATTAGCAAAACGTGATTAGGGAACTAGGATTAAAATCGCCAAAGGTGCATGCGGGTGTTAGTGTTGCACCATTTTGTGACTAATATATTTGTACACAGGTGTTATCGACCTTCTGCATTGAACGTACAGTAGTAGTGTAAGTTATCAGTAAGTAATTCGATCGGAGAATTTTATATAGATAGATAGATAAATATACTTTATTGTCTAAGAAATTACAAAATTCTTATTGACAAAGCTATATAACCACAAAATGCGGAATATTCATTAAAACTCGCCATAGCCGTATATCAGTATTTGTCATATTTTTACCATTCGGAGTCTGAGGTTTAGCGATGTTTCTTGGCATACAAGAAAGCTGTTGCACTTTGTAAAAGTGTTCCTGGCCGTAGCAATACATATTTTCATTTCTTCTTCGCAGTCTCATCTTGCATTTACGCCCGTATGCACCGTATGTCAGTTGCGAGATTAGTTACGTAAACCTGGATTACGTTACTTGTTTACTGTGCACCGCAAACGGACAAACGGACAATTTTCACACTGTCACTATCAAAATAATCTTGCGGCCACAACCTTGCCATGTTTCCAATCTGGATTAGTTAATCTCTGGACGGTGCATGGCTAGATGCCAAAGATTAGCAAAACGTGATTAGGGAACTACGATTAAAATCGCTAAAGGTGCATACGGGTGTTAGTGTTGCACCATCTTGTGACTAACACAGAAGTTCTCGTTCTCTTGCATCAGTAAGTAATTCAGTCGGAGAATTTTATATAGTTCGGCTATTTTAAGGCTGCGTTTCCACCGGAGATGTGTTAGAAAGATGAGCGGTGCGAAGATGTGTGACGGAGCTGTGGAACGGTGTGCAGATGAGCATTGCAAGGATGTGAAGCGGTCCATTTTCAGATTTGTCTTTTTGCTCGCCTACGTCCCCAGTACATATCTCTAGCACAGATCCCTCCCAACGCATTTCTAGCACACATCTCTCGAAACATATTCCTAATACACATTCCTTGTTTTGTGCCTACAAAAACTTCGCTCCGCTAAGCCGTGGTTTGTTAAAAACACATTCCTCGTAACACATCCTCACACATCTCTGGTGGAAACGCAGCCTAAAACCTGGATTTGAATAATTTGTGGATTATGCACACATACACTCTGAGGAACTACTTTTTTCGTCACACATCATGGGTGTGATGGGAATTATAGTCAAGGTATTTTTTTAATGTGTTTAATAAGTTTCTTTTTATGATCCCTATATAATGCAAATATAAGGCTGCTCATTTCCGTCGATACGCTTGTCTGTCTGCCCATCTGTCTGTCACCGTCTTTATCGCCCCGCTGCACTGATTCTGAAAAAATTTGTGGTGGGAGGGTTTGCGCTGTAGGGTCGTAATAGACAATACTTCAATACTTTCGAAAAACAGCACCTTTGCGAAAAAAAGCTCTCATAGCTGCTTTAAAATTCGTTTCTAGGTATTTTAAGTATGGCTGGAGGCGTGACACAAGGATAGTGGGAAGGGTCGAGGATGGAGTAACTCGTAAGACTTTCCAATACTCAAAAATAACTGACCTGGTGGATATTCTGTACCGACAGACCCATCTCAATAGTTTATTTGAATACTGTGGAATTTTACTTCCAAAGACACAGATAATCATTTTATATTTCGAGGTAATAAACTTTGTGGATATGTTTCTATATCACTCATTTCTATCGGTTTGTATTTTTTTTGTTTGTCGCCGCGTAGACTTGGTAAGCGCTGAACAAATTTCCAATGAAATTTGAGGGGATATATACTGTGGGGTCGTAGCCGGTGGTGCTGCTGTTATGTAATAGTGATTACTTTCTTATTGAATAATTCTTAATATGCTTAACTGTAGCATACAAAATGATGATATTGTCACGATAACGGCTTTTTCTTCACACCAAGGAATCGAACTGCATGTACTTTTCACGTTTTTACTTCACAATTAATCAATTATTGATTGCAGAGTCACTTAATCTTATCTCAACTACACCTTTTCCAGCTGTAGTTTCTAAAGCGTCAAGTGATAATTCAAAACGGCCAGGTTAGTTTTTCAAATCGTCACCTGTAATTTCAAACTGTCAGGTGTAGTTTATACCTATCAGTTTGAATTTACAATTGACGAGTTGAAAAATTATCTTGACAGTTTTGAATTATCACTTGACGCTTTAGAAACTACGGCTGGAAAAGGTGTAGAACTTCTCTCAACCGCAACTACTACTACTCCTCCACCGTACTCGTGGCGCCTTATATAATCCATAGAATTTTCCAGAGAATTCACATTCAGATGAATTTCTAGAACGCCCATCCATCATTATCAAGAACTCCAGATGATTTGACGACGTTTGCACTTTAACGATCTAACCTAACATTTTGACTTTACGTCATATATGACAACTAACACACTATACACCAATGCCATAACATACAGTATGTTACAATATGAAACGCATAACATTTCATTAAAAATACGGCAGAAAATAGGTCAAATGTTGATGTTCCTTTAAGAAAATTATGCTATAATTATTTTAACAGAAAATTAAATTAGAGTAAATCCTAAACCAAAACACTAGCGCTATTCGAAATAGCTGAATATACATGATTGAGAAGCCATTGCTTCCACATAAATGTCGTCAAGCATCGGTCGGATTGATATCTCGTAAAATAAAATAACAATAAAACAGCAGGTTGTGGTATATCGTTAATAAATATAGTTTGAAAAATGAAAAGAATCCTTAATATTAGCTGAAAATAATAAAAAACAAAAAATACTAGTTTATTGTGAAAAAGGGGTGGGTCGCTTTGTGCGATATTTTTCATAATATCAAGCAACTTTTTTCACGATAACAATAATCATTATTATATTTTTCATTCGCTATCACTTTCAGCTTATACTAATGATACTTTTTTTAGCTTTATCTTTCAGTTCAGTATAAGAAGACAAACTTATTTAATTATCGCATTTTCGCCTATCCTTGATAAGCGTATAAAGTTTAAATTAAATTTGTTCATTCAAAGTGGGTCAGAATCCAATCCGGTTACAAACAAACATACAGACATATATGAGACGCTAACAAAACATTTTAAAACAGTCTTCTCAACCGCTATCCACATCTAGAAATGTATAAGGAGCTATTTTTAAAGTAAGGAGGTTAACAGTAACACGCTGTTCTAGTAATATTGCAAATTTGAAATACTTCCTAGAGCTTTCATGAACATAAATATACAATTTTTGTGGTTACTTGGTAATTATTTATTCGTACTTATAACTCTGGAAGAAAGCCCCTCAAGTATTTTGTTACTCCTTCCAGTTAGCTGCAACGTAACAAAATCCTTCCTCTACACCGCGTTACCGTTTCGTGTCACCTAATATATGTAGGTCTTCCACAAATTATTTACATCCCTTAAGCCTTTATGTAACGGAGCTCCCGGCACGCCAAGCGCTTTTTCTTGGATTAAGGGCATTACGTAAAATAGCCGCAATTTGTGTTTGTAGGCGCGTTATAAATACCACGTTTATCCTGGAAAACATTCAAAGGCAGACAGACGTTCCTGATTAAAATGTGACATCCTGTTGTTATTTTGATGAAACCTTAAATCGGGAAATCTATTGTCAAAACCTAGTGAAGAGGTTGAACTCCTCTTTTTTCCTTTATTTCACGGAATAAACATTTAAGGTTATTAGCCGTTTGTCCTTTTGTTTCCAAGTTCTTATTTTATAGAGGTGTACATTTTCGAGATCGCATAGTATGGGTATTCAGGAGCTGAACATTGATAAATGAAAGGGGGGTTTATTATAATTCTAAATTTTGAAATAAGTATACTTAGCATTATAGGCTTTTAGCGGCTTGTGTATTTACAAAACATCCTTGAAAGGTACTTTGTATCGAGCATCGTGATCGTACAAAGGACACGTCAGAATAACTGTCAGCGTGCAGTGACACTAAACATAGGGTGAGGCTGTATCCGAGGAGAAGGTGGGATGAGGTGAAATGGGTGACCAAGTCTTATTCTTGTTAAACAGGCTTGCTCTCGTCTTCGTTTTTAAAGGTTGGTTGAAATTTTCGTAAGCATCTAGTAGTTTGCAGCCATTACTCTGCCAGAGCGGCCTTAGATGTATCGTTTTCAGTTGAGGTCATTAAGTGATGCTTCAACTATAGCTCAGTTGATAAACAGATACTATGCTCAAGTATACTCAACATTACAATATGTTAGGTATTGAATTGTGGGGACCTAGTTCGGCAGCCTTCATCATCATAGTCACAATATCTTAACACACATGTTGTGAACTCGTAGAATGCATTAAGTCGGAGCTAGAGTATTGCTGACACAAATATTATCAATATTTTTGAGAAGTGTAGCTCGCCATCGTTTGCGATTTACTGTCAGTTCAGTGGCGCTCTTGATACTCATATCTAGCAACTGTTTCGTCGTATCCACCCGTGTAGGGGAACGGCCACGGCGCCACCCACTCGGGGCGTGACTCTGAACTAGAAGTTTCACCATATTATCGCTTCTGTGAATATGTCCTAAGAATTAAGCATTCTTGTCGACACAATGGAGGATAGTCTATTTGGATTACCGAGCTCTTCCAGTATGGAAACATTAGTTCGGTGGGCGGTATAATGAATTCTCAACGTTCTCCTCCACGTCTATCCGAGCTCGATCCGCCTTTTTAACAGTCCAAGTCTCCGAGGCATACAAAAATATGGAGAATAAAGGAGACTGAACCAGTGACATTTTGGTAGCTTTAGTGACGTTATGGTCACGCCACTTTTTAGAAAGCTTTGTCATGGCCACCCGTGCCTGATGAATGCGCCGTCGAATCTCATTCTCACAGTCGACCCGAATTGTCGATCAAAGAACCGAGGCACACAAAACTTTGAACCACCTCACAATGGCCTATTGACTTTATTTCTCGATGATTGTCATGCTCTCTATCTACGATCATAATCTTGGTCTTGTTGTAGTTAATACCAAGACCATATGCTGCACTGTGTTGTTCTAAAATGTTTAATAGAACTACTAGTTCTTCCTGGGAAGCAGCAATAAGGGTAGTATCATCAGCAAATCTTAAGTTAGATATTTTGCTTCCGCCAATAGCTGTACCGCCATTCCAGTTGTCCAATACCTGTCTCATCACAAATTCAGAGTGAATGTTAAATAACATCGGAGATAATACACATCCCTGACGACTCCTTTTCTGGTTGCTGTTTGACCAGACAGATTACCATCAATTCTTACACGAGCCGAGCTAGACTCATAGAGTTGCTGTATGAGAAATACTAAGTGGTAAGGGACTCCCATAGAAATAATCATTTCCCACAGTTTAGGCCACTTTACGTTATCAAACGCTCGGCAGCCTTAGGTGTTTTTAAAATACAAAAATATGCTGTGAAGTGTATTTTTAATGTGAGATCACAAACGTCATGCTATCCATATTTCAAACAATACATAATTAATTAGTATACCGTAATAAGAGTGAATATGTGAGAATTTGTGATGTTCACAGTTTTAACAAAAGACAACAACATAACTTTAGAATTCCTAAATGTAGGTTTAACATTTCACAATCCACACCAGCAACTCGTGGACTAAAAGTTTATAATAAAGTACCTCCCGACATAACATCCCAAGCGGCTCTAGAGGCATTTAGGAGCGATCTCAAACGGTTAATTACTTTTTATGTGTTATATCCATTATACCGGGTGGTCCAATAAGCGCGCGGTGCTCTCTAGCGGCCATACCGTTTTAGACGAAAATGTTTTAAACAAAAACCATTTCTTTTCAAATGCTCTACATTTAGAAAATAATTTCGAAGATGGCGGACTTCCGGATATACCGGAAGTAGGCATCAAATTACTTATTTTAAATGGAATACCTTGTATATTATTACGTTTTACTTCCCACGCCGATAGGTGAGGGGAGTATTGTGGTCGCGAAATTTTTCGATTTTGAGATAATACACTTTTTGGGTGTTTTATCGTGTCTACATAACGAGAATCCACGTCACTCATTTCCGTCGTTCTGTCTGTCTGTCTGTCTGTCTGTCTGTCGGTCTGTCCGTACAGGTTTTTCGAGCCACGTAATCGCAGCAACCGCTGCATGGATTGTGATGAAATTTGGTCAGCGATATGCTGTAGGGTCGTAGTAGGTAATGTTCCTATAGTTTTGAAAATCGGTGCATGGGCGGCAGAGTAATTAGCAAAAACAAAAAAAGTTAAATATTGCTTAAACTTCGTTTTTAGCCGTTTTAAGGGTTCCTGATCATTTTCTACTTTTTTGGGTGGGGGTGAAACTGAGGTGGTTGGGGGTGGGGGGTTATAAAACTGAAAAATTTGTTACTTTCATAATAGACTGTCCACTGACCTGTGAAGAAAGACCTAGTGACATAAATAACCTTTTTAGGTCCATCCGAAGATTGCCTCACCTATTGCTTTAGATCTTTCTATATTGTGTAACGAGGAAACGGTTGAATTGATTTTAATAAAATTTTGACACAATATTACTACCGTAACGGAGATGGAAAACGCGTATGGTTTTTATAAATCGTTGCAGTGGCGGCGCAGAAATAATACAAGAACTAAAAGTATAAAAACAGCTGAAACTTCGTTTTTAAGCGTTTTAGAGGTTCCCGATCATTTTCTGCGTTTTTTTGGGTGGGGGTGCAATTGGGGTGGTTAGGAGTTGGGGGTTGAAAAATTCAAAAAATTCTTGTACTCATAATAGGTTGTCCACTAACCTGTGAAGGAAGATCTAGCGACACAAATCACATTTTTAGGTCCATCCGAACATTGCCTAAGGGACTTAGAATTTTCTATATACATACGAGAATTTATTGGTTTAAATCGTTTTGTGTCTTGTTACGTGGACACTATTAAATTGATTCTAATGAAATTTTGACACAGTATATTGATACCGTGGTGAGAATGGAAAACGCGTAGGTATGTTTGTTAAAAATCGTGCCAGTGGCAGCGTACCAATAATCAAAGAACGAAAAGTATGAAAACAACTCAAATGCGGCTTTTTAGATGTTTTAGGGGTTCCTGATCATTTCCTACCAGTTTTTTGGGTGGGGGTGAAAGTGAGTTGGTTAGGGGGTGGTGGGTTGTAAAACTGAGAAGTATGTAGTATGGCTGTCCATTGACCTATGAAGGAAATACCTAGCGGCATCAGACAATTTTACGGGGAGGGGCTGGCGATTGTTTAGTTGCAAGGGATCTCAGACTAAAGCTTCATGCTATGGGAAAATAATAAACTGGTATCAGCGTAATGTGTGTGAAGTACTGAGCCAATCAACTCGACTTCATTTTTTGAATTTAGCATCGATTCTTAGGTCCAGTTTGTTAACCATTCTGTATGTCTACGAAGCCTATTTTCGGAGTTATTCAGCAATTTTTACAAAATTTGACGTTTGTAGTACTTTACAAGAAAAGTTATTATCTCGGAAACTGAACGCGATAGAAAGATGCGGTTTTCGGTTTTGAAACAGGCAAGGAACGTACTTGTGTTTCAGTGTGATTGTTGTTTCGAAAGAATCTCAAATCAATAGACTAGCAATTTTCAAATTTGAAAAGTTAAAACGTTAAAAACTTTCTTTTCAAATGGGATGGTATGATAAGTTTCACATCGGTGGATGCGAAATTAAATACTCCTTCTCTTTTATCTAGGCACATGTGGTTCTATCTTTGATGGTTTTCAATATATTTACGGTTTTACAATTATTGCGTAGGAATTGGAAAAATCGTAGGCGGCGTGGCTCGCAGACGAAACAATTGGCAGGAAACCTTTCATCCAACGTGTTTCGACCTCTAATACTAAAAAGTGCTTTCGCTCTATCTAACTCTAATCACATTATTCTTAAAAACTCCATTGGTGAATTTTGCAACAGGTTTTCCAAATTTTCATTTAGAAAATTTTGTAAAACATTAGTTTAATATGCGGTTTCCAATAATACTTTAAATTTTAAATGTTCGCGTCCCCACATATTGTACTTTCATGAAGAACGTTAGAGATTCAATAAACAGGATCCTTGCAATCATATTGTTTAACTCTGCGACATTATAGGACTAATATATCAAGCAAATTATTTCCGTCATCTTCGTTGATTTCATGTAATCCTTTATAAGAGACGTATACAACATTCATATAGTAATTCTTTAGTGTCTTCTGAAACAACTGCCATATTGGTTAATTTGTTGTATAAGGCGTTTATACAACAGTTCTATAAGTATTGTTGAAATGTGTCTATATATATATTGTATAAGTATCCTATAGCTTCCCCTTGCAGGCCTTGTACTGTAAAAACGTTGTATAAAAATGGGCCCTATTTGCTTGTATAGGTATCATATTAGGGTTTAAAAACCGCTTATAGAATAAGTTGGTTTCCTCAGTTTTTATTCTATAGATACTTATAAACATGACTTTGCTTGTTGGGCAGGTTTCTCCATATTATCGCTTCTGTGAATATTTCCGAAGAATGTAAGCGTTCTCGTCGATACAATGGAGTATAGTCTATTTGGATTACCGAGCTCATCCAGTGTGGAAACGTTAGTTCCATGGGCGGTATAAGGGACTCTCAGCATTCTCCTCTACGTCCATATTTCAAAATGGAAGCTCGGTCTGCCTTTTTAACAGTCCGAGTTTCGGAGGCACACAAAAATGTGAAGAACACAAGAGACTGAACTAGCGACATTTTGGTAGCTCTAGTGATGTTATGCTATAGGAAAATAATAAACTGGTATCACCGTAATTTGTGGAAAGTGCGGAGTCAATTAGCTTGACTTAATTTTTTTAATACCTACTATTTTCGATAGATTTGCTCATACTAAATGTCTCAAATTTTTTCGGTATTACTACAGGTCAAAATGTATACACCCATTCTGTATATACCGTCATAACTCCTTCAAATGTAGAGCTTAGAAGGCAAATTTAATTTTGTTTCCAAAGACGCACTCTCTGCCAACCGCAAAGCACCTCACAAAAGGTACAATTTCTGTATAAGTATGTACCTCTGTTTGCAAAAACCATTTGCCTATCTCGAGATGTGGACATATGCCGTAGTCAACCTGTGTGGTCTGCCGCACAGCCAGTCAGTCAACGTTTCTTGGTACTTGGTACCTACCGTCTTCGAAACACATTTTCGTTTGCATTCAGTCGGCGTAAATTGATATTTACATATTGTTAGGACTCAAATGATAATTTGTTAATGTGATTTTAGAAGCGTGACGTCTGAGGTGGCTGGGTAAATAAAGTTTTTACAGCCATGTTCATAAAATATGTATAAACCACTCTTTTCGTTTAGCATATTATTCTTAACAGCGGAAAAAGTAAAAAGCTACTAGTTTTGGGTAAAAGTGAAATCGTGTAGATGCGTTCGCTTGCTCCATAGATTCAATCACATCAGCTTGCTTATTCATCATTGTTGCAACTGAAATAGGGTGAGTGATAGCTGAGGTAAATGTCATCAAATTTAGATGCGTAATATTATTTTGTTCACTGCTTTACCAGCTGTCAGTTGTCGTCAGTAATGTTACTGTTAGTATATGGCGCCCCAAGTTGTAAAGTGCAATATCTTAGCAATTTTGTAAACTAACAAGAAAAGTTCCTGTTAAAAATACAATTGTCATTGAGCATAAAAAAACTGGTTAAAAAATCATGAAAGATGCAATAATAGCAAATGCTCTTACATACTTAGAATCTTGCAACGCATGATCCATTGACTCAAATGAACTCTTTTCCCTAATTCACGTATTTGTTCAGGAAAACAGGAGAGAAAATATACAGGGTTATTCACGTTATCCGACACGGAGCATTATGGCTAGAGTATTTGATAGAAAAGAAAATAATAATTTCGGATGGATAGAGACCCATAAAGGCTACATTTTAAAAATATTTTCATATTATACAGGGTGTCCCAAAAACACGAAATGTATCAAAGCTATGTTTTTTTAAATGGAACACCCCGTATATTATTGCATATGCAGATTCCTTGGTGAATTCTAGTGTGACTTTATCTATCACACATGGGGTCTAAGGTGAACCGTTTAGGTGTAAATCACCATTTTTGGTATGAGTAGATATCAGGAAGAAATTTATGGAATATCGCAAAGATTATAAAATTTGGAGGGATGTGCCTTTGCCATGTTACTAAGTATAAAATGCGTCAGCTTTGATGAGACTGTCAAATTTAATTTACGTTTATGCTTGAAGAAATCAGTCGATTAATTAAGGAAACTTCGATCAGCGATAACTTGATTTTTTCAAACGGGAATGCCTAATTTTTTTTATACGGTTAAATGTAGAATTTAATAACGTCTCTAACGATATAAGGCTGTGAATATCATTCTCTGGCAGTTGTCATTTAATTTTAAATTTTCAAACAAATCGGCGTTTTTCAAGTTTCCTACCTATGAGCAACTTCGCAGGCCATGAAATATAACAAAAACATGTTAATTCAGATAGAAGAAAACAAGTAGCTTAGAAAAAAGATATAGACGAAATAGAATAAAGAGACAAGATGATAAAAATTCCTTAAAACAAATCACCTCTCCCAGAAACAACTGCGATAACATCTCTAAGCTCAAAGAGAAGCGGAAGTATGGCAGCAATAGATACTATTTTTTACAGTCTACTGGCTACCGCAACTTACTAGAGGTTAAAAATTTCCAAAACAATTAAAAACCCTGATATGAAACAAAAACAACCAGTGACTGTTGCCCCAGCATGCAATTATCAATCATATGTAATGGTGTAAAAAAGTAGCAATTTGCGTCGAAGTAGATACCTCTGACTGGAGCCCTTCTATTTTTCAATATCTATTAGCAATATTGCAAAAAAGGAATACTGACAAATCAGATTTAAATTTTCTGCCATTTAAGTTATGTTTTACAATCTGAACAAATTTTAATTCATTCTCCATTTTCTGCGACCTTGCTAATAGGTACTGAAGAATTTTCAGAACTCCAGTCAGAGGTACTTTTGACTTGAGTTTTTACAGAATTGCATACTTTCTTATATCATTAAATGTGAAGTTTTATTATGAAAATATTTAGTAAAACAATCTTGGGATACGGTCACTTATTATATTTCCAAAATATAAAATTTTACGACGTTTCGACGCTTCTATTAGGCGTCATCTTCAGGTATTAGAACTAAAATAAAATATCAGAATTGTCAAACAGATACAAAATGACTAACATTTACAATTAATTTTTTTTAAACAATTAAATATCGAGGGAGGAAGGTAAATATTGATAAGATGGAAGAAAGTATAGGCTATGTTCCATTTATTAAATTTGTATATATGCATGAAAGATTGCTCGTATCTGTCCTGAAATTCATGCTGTTAGAACTTTTTTTATATGTATCATCTCTAAGATGTTTCTTTTATACCAATCTTTCTCTTTGCATAAAGTTCTAGCGTTGTTAAAATCGATGGTATGTTTGTTTTCTATAGAAGCGTCGAAACGTCGTAAAATTTTATATTTTGGAAATATAATAAGTGACCGTATCCCAAGATTGTTTTACTAAATATTTGGTACCGACGGTCAGGATTCAAAACGCAAAAAAATTATGAAACTAATAAACTGCCTACAACATTGTCTAGTAGTTTTCGTTTCATTTCAAAATTTTTAATGGTTTTGGAAATTGCCAATCTCTAGTACATTGCAGTAGCTCGTAGACCGTGAAAAAATCCATTTCTGCCATACTCCAGCTTCTCTTTGATCAAAGATGTGTTACCGCCGTTGTTTCTGGCTAGACTCTGTTTGTTGTGAGTAATTTTTATAATCTTGTTCCTCTTGTCTAGTTTGTGTGTATTTTTCTGCTAAGTTAGTTGTTTTCTTCTACCTGAACAGGTTTTTGTTTATATTTTATGGTCTGCTAGGTTGCTTATATGTTGGAAAATAGAAAAACACCGATTTGGTTGAAAATAAGAAATTAAATAAAAACTATCAGAGATTGATATTCACAGCCTTATATCATTAGATAGGTTATCAAATTCTACATTTAACCGTATAAAAAAGATTAGGCTTTCCCATTTGAAAAAATCAAGTTATCGCTGATAGAAGTTTCCTTAATTAATCGACCGATTTCTCCAGGCATAAACGTAACTTAAATTTGACAGTATCATTAAAGCTGACGCATTTTATGCTTAGTAATACGGCAAAGTCACAGCCTTCCAAATTTCATAATCTCTGCGATATTCAATTTTTTCCTGATATCTACTTATACCGAAAATGGTGATTTACACCTAAACGGTTCACTTTAGACCCCATGTATGATAAATAAAATCACACTATAATTTACCAAGGAATCTGAATATGTAATAATATGCGGGGTGTTCCATTTAAAAAACATAACTTTGATACATTTCGTGTTTTTGGAACACTCTGTATAACATGATGTTTTTAAAATGTAGCCCTTATGGGTCTCTATCCATCGGAAATTATTATTTTCTTTTTTATAAAATACTTAAGCCATAATGCTCCGTGTCGAATAACGTGAATAACCCTGTACTATAGAACTCGATGTACAGGGTGGTCTACTAAGAATGGACGATGGCAATATCTCGGTAACTGTTAATCACATAACTACAGCCAAATTATATTAGATAAATCGGCTAAGAGAAATAACTGGAAATTATTTTCAAGCTCCCCAGAGAGGAGGCGTTACTGTTACTATCAATCGGAAAACAGCTTTTTCTCAAAAGTATGCAAATAAAGGTATATTATAGATATTACCATCATGTAGACTGGTCAATTTTCGATTTCCTTTGTTAATCATTTTTTACTCTATCTTGTAAGAGATAGTGGTGGGAGAACGCCAAAGAAGTTTTTATTTAATTGGCAATAACTTTGGTACAAGTTAACGGAATTAAACAAGCTAGGTCTTGTTTGAAAGAGCTGTTCTTACCTATTCTATTATATAAAATTTGTCCAGGTTTATCTTCACTTAGTAGCTACAGGGTGATATTTGATATCATAACAACTATTACGCATTATTACGAACATTTCAAAGGGCAGGCTATATCTTTTTTGACACAGATAGATATAGGATACAATTCTTAAAAAGCCAGTGCGAGATCCAACTTCCTAGCTGTTTTGAAACCAGAGATATCAATAAAACAAGTATTATGACAAGTGTGCTGTGAGTTTAAGAAAAAATTGCTGCCCTTTAGGAGTATGGCCTCCGTCACAATGTTTTAGTAATATTTCAACAAGTAATACTCAAGTGAAGCTACTAGAAATCTGACTTTCTGAAATAACCACCAAGGAGTAGGTGCCAATAAATGCTGTATTCAATTTTCATAATAATGGAATTTTTGAAATATTTAAAAGAAACAAATATTGACAAACTACAGTACGAAATTAATTACTATTTTTTATTATTAAAAGTCAATTTGAGCTGATCACAAGGTGCTATATAAACTCAACAAGCAAAGATAGTAAGAAAAAATCAATGTTATAGATCTTTAATATTAAGGCCAATTAACAGCAAGATTAAGCAAAGTTGGGTTGTACAATAACAATGATAACAAACAAAAATTTATAATCGTAATTCGCATGCGCATACTATACCTATTCTCACTACTGCCTTAGATGTTTGATGGCGTCCATCGTCTTAGATGCAATTATGCTTCCACTCACGCGTAGATAAACTTGCCAGTTTGGGCAGCTAGAGCAACACTGACAATAGGTATAGTATACGCGTGTGAGTTAGGTATATGTATTTTATTTGTTAATCCCGTTGTTATACCATGTTATTTTGCTGTTAGTTGGCCTTAGATTTTAATATCTCTATACACATTAACTTTTTCTTGCTATCTTTGCTTGTTGAGTCTATATAACACTTTGTCATCAGCTCAAATTGACGTTTAATAATAAAAAAATAAAAAATAAAAATCAATTGTATATTCTAATTTATTTTTGTTTCTTCCTTTTAGAGGTTCCATTATTATAAAAATGAATGCGGCACTTATTGGCGCCTATTACGCCACCTGGTGGTCATTTCAGAAAGCCTAAATATGATTTGTAGTAATTTTACTTGAATATTGTCTGTAGAATGATTATTAAAACGTTGTGATACTAGTTTTATTGATATATCCGGTTTAAAAATAGCTAGGCAGCTGAATCTTGCGCTGACTTTTTAAGATTTCGCCCTCTATCTACTTATGTAGAGGTATAGCATAGCATTTAAATTTTTTGTAATAATAGATAATAATAATTGTTATGGTGTCAAATACTGCCCTGTAGTTACTAAGCCAAGATAAACTTGGACATTTTTATGCAACAAATGAAGAACAGCTCTTTAAACGAGACCAAACTTGTTTTGATCCATTGGCATATACCAAAGCTGCTGTCCTTTAAATAAACACTTTTTTGACGTTCTCCCACCACTACATCTTACAAGATAGAGCAAAAAACGCTTAACAAAAAAATCGAAAATTGTCGAGTCTTCATAATGGTAGAATTTATAATATACTTTTATTTGCATATTTTTTGAGAATAAACCGTTTTTCTGATTGGCCGTGGAAGTTACGCCACCTAACAGCTTCCTGCTGATCTTGAAAGTAATATACAGCGACTTTTCTCAGCCGATTTAAACAATAATATTTTTTGCTCGAAGTTGTATGATTAACGGTTGCCGAGATATTGCCGGCGTCCATTCTTAGTAGAGCACCCTGTACATACATTGACAACATTTTAATAAGAGGTTTTGAATGTTCGCCATCTTCGGCAAGTTTATTAGGTTTCCAAATAAGTTGGAAATGTTACTTTTATAATACTATATAGCATGTCAAGCAACCAAGTTTCATTCTCGCCTCTACCTTCACTTTAAGTACGAAATGTTTCCAATGCAGCTACACAAGTGTACTGTAACACCAAGCACAAAAAGGTGTTGGTAGGCCACACACGTGTCAGAAATTGCGTGAGCTTTTGTGAATACATTCCCATAATGATAGATATCGATCAAGCATTTATTACCATTATATTATACTTTAACAAACATAAATTCATATTAATTCTGTTTTTTATCGTAAGGTTCATTGTTGTGGCGTTATGAATACCACACTTTTCCATTTACATGGTAAATTGTTAAACGCGCACGGGTCTCAAGAAGCTAACCACTGTGTAACTGCAGTGAAGAATTCGGTAGCTAAAGTTTTACCTAGGACATTGCAATATTGCCTGTAATTCATACCTATATCCTTGAGATCGTTTGATGGGAATAATTATTTTCTCTATTTTTCATGTGGATTTAACACATTGTCAAATATTTGATAGTCCGCTTCGGATTTTGCATATTTCGTTATATCTTTATGTTTTGATTGGCCCATTTTCGCAGCTAAACAGTCTGTAGGTGCTGATATCATTTATATTTGGATCAATAGCTAAGCACATAAACATAATTTGTGTTATGCAGTGACCATTAAATATTTAATGTAGATTGAATTAAAGCCATTAAATGAGAGCAGAATATCCTTTTTTTAATCGACCACATGGAGTGCTATTTTACTTCCCACACATAGATGAGGGGAAGTATTGTGATCGCGAATATTTTTTATTTTGGGATATTTATTTCCAAGTTCCGTTCTGTCTGCTGTCACTAATGTCTATGTTGCTGTTTGTTTGTATCCCTTCCTATATCTCTGGCTTTGCTCATTGTCCAGAAAAAATGATTTTTTTTATTTGACCATCGTCTGTTGACGATGAAGTATATTATCGAAAATCATACATAGCTACGATCACATTGTAACAATCTGCTATAGCGTCCTAATCAATTAAGTATTAATTCTCTCTATTGTAAATGACCGCATTATATGTTAGAAGCACCTTCAACCACTTTTTAGAAATATTCACATTTTTGACCCCTTTAAGGCATTTTGACAGAAAGTTATGTAAGTCGCATCCTACGGAATAACTTTTGGAGATGTCCAGTAGAATGCAGACCTCCAAACGAAAACCCTAATAAAAGAAAATTTTATTGTCGGATTTTGGAACTTTTGGTATTAGTCCTTAAAAAATATGCAATCCGTATAATCACGTCATTATCGACTGAAAGAAAGTGATCATGTTGTATGAAACACTTCGCGAGGTAGTATCAAAATTGGCATGTGTTGAAAAGTGACTCCAACATACGTTACAAAAAAGATGGAGTCAAGTTAATTGGCTCAGTACTTTCCACACAATGATGATACCATTTTATTATCCTCCCATTACATGAAGTTATAGTCTAAAATCCCCTTGCAATCAAATCATGGCCCGCCCGCCCGCAGAAAAACATCCATAAATTTTGGGAACATGATCAAACGATGGAGGAAATTGATAATAAATTTAGGTACAGCTAATGACAGAGAAACTGACAGTGATGCCACAGATGAAGATGATGATGAAGTATGAAGTATACTAATCTATTTGACTGAAAAACCATTCTTAAACCATGTTCAGTTCAGCTATGCTCCTCGTCATTACCATCAGTATTCAATTATCATAGACTTAATACAATAAACATTAATTACATGCAACGTTCACGTTTTTCATTTATCGCACGCCGCTGGTCTCAGCATTTCATGAAAGAAAGCCAGGTACGTTCAATTACCACTGTGCACCCCTCACCTCATTCTGCACTGTTCAGTTTACGATGGCCAAACAATAAATATTTCTTGCGTCTCCCTCGTTAGGAACTAGGACGCCACAGTTTTTTTTCTGCATGCTTCAACTGGACGGCGCGAAACGATGAGAAGCCTCCAAACCATCTAAAAACGAAGTTTATGCTGTTTTTATAATTTTGGTTTTTTTTATTGCTGCGCCGCCACTGACACGATTTATCAAAAACGCGTTTTCCATTCTCGCCGCGGTAGTAAATTCTGTGTCAAAGTTTCATTAGGTTGCAAGTTGCAAGGTAATGTTCGGATAGACCTATAGAAAAGTGTATTATGACGCTAAGTCTTTCTTTCACAGGTAAGGTGGACAGCCTTTTATCAATACAACAAATTTTTCAGTTTTACAACCACCCACCCCTTAACCACCCCAATTTCACCCCCACCCAAAAAAGTAGAAAATGATCAGGAACCCCTAAAACGCCTAAAAACAAAGTTTGAGGAACATTTAAAAATTTTTGTTTTTTGCTAATTACTCCGCCGCCCTTGCACTGATTTTCAAAATTATTAGAACATTACCTACTACAACCCTACAGCATATCGCTGCCCAAATTTAGTCACAATCCATGCAGCGGTTACTGAGATTACGAGGGTAGAAGAACACCCAAAGACAGGCAGACCGACAGACAGACAGACCGACGGAAATGAGTGACGTGGATTTTAGTTATGTAGACATCATAAAACGACCAAAAAGTGTATTATCTCAAAATCGAAAATTTTCGCAATATTCCCCTCACGTATCGGAGTGAGAAGTAAAAGGAATTTATCTAAAAAGGCCACCAAATAACTAATCGCTCACTTTACGGTAAAAACATTCCCATCCTTCTGCTACCACTGGTACCACAAACATATTTTAATTATTGAAATATACTTTTCATTCGGTAAACAGATCAGTGATGGTCGCCTTCCGCTTTATATGAGATCCTCTACCATAAGGAATCTAGAAATTATTTCTGGCAGAGGTGAAGCGAATAACGAAAAGCTCTGAAAGTTCGCGAAATGCACGCGTGGACCTTTATGTTTCTAGCATGACCGAGTTTTTTCAGCTCACATGTCCTCATATGCTTGTAGTTGAATTGTGCTCGACGCTGGCGCTGGTCGGTTCAAAAGAATGCCGTTTCAAAGTTTGCTGACGTGCGTTCACCGGTTCAAAAGGGAGCGCAGATGAGCGGGGGCACGTTATGCAAACACAGAGAATTTCAAACGCTTCCCTGGCCGAGGACGTGGCAGAAGCGCCTATTAAATTACCGGGTATAGTATGGGAGACGTGAGCAATTTAGCAAAACTAATTTTCACAGTACTCACACTTCCGTATCGTATTTGCTCATGGATGCCTTTAAATGAGAATTTCTCTCAGTAAGTAATACATACTACAAACTTTAAAGCTATAAAAATGGAAAAACGTTGATTTAAGCTTTTGACATGCCCAAGCCTTGTACCTTGTACCATTGTGATTTGTGAGAGATGGGCGACATTGAGGTCAGAGCTACAGGAGCAAATCGACAGCGAATTAATTGTGAAAAGCATGACTGGAGAGATGATTGGCAGAAGATGGAAGTGGGCTAAAATAAAAACTCTTACTAGCCACGTCATGAAAACAAAAAATGTAGTCAGTCTGATTGACCCAGTACCTTCCACGCATTACATTGTTATCTTCCCATAGCATGAAGCTACAGTCTAAGATCCCCACGCAACCAAATAATCGCCCACCCGACCAAAAGGAAAGTGTGTTATGCCGCTAGGTATTTCTTTTACAGATCAATGGAATGCCTAAAAACAAAGTTTGAGCTGTTTTTTATATTTTTTTATTTCTGTGCCGCTACTGACACGATTTATAAAAACCATTAATGTTTTCCATCCTCGCCATGGGAATAATACTGTGTACAAATTTCTTTAAAATCAACTCAGTAGCTTCCACGTCACATTACAGAACGATCAGAAGCAATAATCGTATGTATATCCATCAGAGTCCCTTGGTTTCTGTACTAGGCAAGATAATGTTCGGATGGACTTAAAAAAGTGTAATATGCCGATTTTTCTTTCACAGTTCAATGAGCGGCCCATTATAATAACTATAATTTAGCATTTTTTTTAGTTTTACTACCCCCCACCCCCCAACCACCCCAATTTCACCCACACCAAAAAAAATAGAAAATAATTGGGAACACCTAAAATGCCTAAAAACGAAGTTTGAGAAGCATTTGAAATTTTTGTTTTTTTGATAATTACTCCGCCGCCCCTGCATCGATTTTCAAAATTATAGAAATATTGTCTACTACGCGCCCACAACATGTCGCTACCAAAATTTCATTACAATCCATAAAAACGCCCAAAGACAGACAGACCGACGGTAATGAATGGCGTGGATTTTCGTTATGTAGATATCATAAAACGCCCAAAAAGGATATTATCTCAAAATCGAAAAATCTCGCGATCACAATACTCCCTTCACCTGTCGGTGTTGGAAGTAAAAGGGAAGAAGAAATGCTACAGTGAGGAGAAGATGAAATCACGAAAAAAAAAATGGTAAACCCGAACTCCTAATCTTTATGACCACCTGGGGGACGGGATATATAGGGCCATAAGAAGGAGATAAAAATGAGGACGGAAAATAAAGCCTGTTGCCTTGACGATGTGTCAAGAATATCATGTCATCCAGAGTAACAAGCGTTTCGCAGGAACCACTTGTTCTATGCGTACACAGTATAACGCTCCCATAAAAAAACATCTCCTAGAAATTTAATAATCTTCTTAATCTTAAATGTAATAAATTCAGAATACGATACACTGTATCATCGACCTGATGAAATATTTACGATATTGTTAAAGTATGCCCACACTAAATTGAAGATTTTAAGAATAGTATCCAACCTAACTTTCTCAAAACTATTTTTTACATTGACCTTGGCCCTTTTCGAACCAATGCACAAAACTAATCACAGCTCCGTACTTCGTAATCGCTCATGGTTGCGCTTAAATGAGGATTCTTCATAATAGATAAGTAAGTAGTACATATTTTAAACTTTCATTTGCATATACAGATAAGAAAGCCTCACTAGGAGTTAGTAAATCTGAGCTTTGGTGCTTGAGAGCAAACTTGTCGTCAATGATAAGGGGTATCAACAGATGCCTGATCGGGGTGATTTTTGGATACGTAAACAAATACATTCCCAAACTAAGGATAAAGCTATACAAATGGGGAGAATTCAACTAAGAGTTAATAAATCTAAGCACCTAAGATTAAGAATTTTTTTAACCACGACACTACTTCACAGAAAAATATTAATCAAAATTTGACTCAAACTCAACATACATACATACAACAACAAAGGCAATCATATAGCGGATGGTCTAGCCAGGAAAGCTGCAAACCAAATAACTTTAGGCCTTTTCTGGAATGTCGACAATCACAATTGCGGAAATAATAATAAAACGACGGGAAAAGCTATAGGAATGCCGATTTGCCAAGGAAACCCTTGAAATTTTTGGCATGTCAATATTTAGGATTATGACTTAGCGATGTAGGATTCCTGACTGACCATTCTCAACTCAAGAAAAACCTCCACATTATAAGATTAAGTGACACAGCACTGATATGTAGAATTTTTGGAAGCGAAGACAAAACTGTGGAAAACTTCATATGTGGGTGGCCAGAGTTAATGTTTGATAGATCGATAAAATATATAAGAGTTTTATATAATAGAGTTATTTCTATTTTGTATGTCTTCACAGTGTTTATATGTTTTATGTATGGTGGGAGGTCTTACAGGACTTTGGCCTAAAGCATGAAAATGTTCTTTATGTTAAGGTCTTTTTTAATAAGGGAACTACAACATTTCTATTTGCTAAATCTACTGCAGTATTTAGTACATCCACTAATGAAATTATGAAACATTCTGCGTTGAATGAAAGTTCGGTTTAAATTGGATACGTTACTTTCCTTATACAACAATTCTGTAGAATAAAACATAGTTTTTTTATTTTAAAAGTTCCAAAGTCGTATTCTATGCAGTTTGTAAAACTTGAATTTTCGTACTAAAAGCCTCCCCCTCAGCAGTGATACCGTAGCATAATATCGGTTCAACTAAAGCAGTTCTCCTAAATTTGCACTCAATATGATTAGTTTGGATAAACTTTACAGTTGTATCTTAGTTATTATTCTATATTGAATGCCTATTTCCACACGTGCTTAATATTGAAATGCGATTTTATCTCTGTTTGATACTGCGATGTTATAAGGTACTGTATTTGCTCATAAGACAAACAACATCGTCATTCAAAGATACTGTTATTTGTAGTGTCCCACTCTGGGTTCGTGAAGGCATCATAATCACCGACTTAACTAGGAAGTTATTTCAAAAAGAAACAAAAGATTTTTGCTGCCACCGCTTACAAATGATGTCACTTGCTCCAAATTAACTTTTTGTCAAATATTGTGTACCTTCAAAAAGACTACTGGGTGGGGCGAAACTTAAATTAAAAGTATATCCTATCTAAAGTGCAGTAAACCAAAAATATCTTTTTATGCAAAGAGAGGGGGTTATTTACATGACATATTTAGTGAATACATCAATGTCAAAAAGCATACACTAAAAAATATATTGCTTGTTATGACACGTCAAGGTTATTTGAACACCCTGTGGCGAACAAAAAAATTGTTTCACCTGTTGCGGTTTTATTACAAAAACCTCACCTAATTACATTCACTACATCTGATTCGCTCTCGTGTAATGATAGTTCGCTATAGCAATTTTTGTTTTCTAAATATACCTACCGCTGTACAGGTGGTGATTTACTTAATAATAGTAATTGTTTTTACATTAAATCAGGTAGTGGATCCTGACGTATGCACTCCATGCCATGCTTAGTAAGCGAAGTGAGTATGTTGTTTGCTCATCTGTTATTCTTTGAAGGTGTGTATTTACTCTTCGTCAGCATTGGCAGTTACAAATTGTACCCATGTTTAAGGAAACCCAGCGGCGTATACAAATGGTAAATGTGTAGGCAACGGTCTAGCTGCGGCATAGACAGGGTGTCCCACGACGATTAGGACAAGCAATATATCGGAACTAGGCTGAAGTGGCATATTGTAATTTTGGGGGTGTAAATTAAAACAAATATTTTCTTATTATTGTGTCACTTACAGTGGTATGCACCAGTCGTAGCTAAAGTTGTAATTAAAGTTAAGCCTTAATTAAAGTACGAATTGCTTTGCACCGGTTGTAGTTAGCGTCAAACTCATAATTAACTTTAAGCCAAAGGCAAAGTAGGGTTTAACTTTGACGTTTCTTGGCTTAACTTTTGACATTTGTGGGTTTAACATATTCTGACAGATCACCACAGAAATAAGTTTGGTTGGTTTGTGAAATATATTTTATAAAATTATTTCTATATCCTATAAGCAATTATGGATCAAAATAGATCACTTGGATTCAATATCAAGTCGTGGGGAACTGAGGATACGACCATAACCTCAATCTACAACTCTATAAAGCTGATTCTGGAATTGGACAAATATCACTGTTGTAAGACACCGTGTTATGGTTTATGAGATTTTTCGTGTTCAACAGCTTTTTGGTCATTGTTGTGTTACTGCTGTCTTGTTCAAGGAGTCTTTCTTAGCAGGTAAGCAATTCAGTTATTTAGAATGCTGTAATTTATGAGATAATGGGCGCTCAAAACTTGGATGGATTTTGAAAACAGTAAAGATAAAACGTTTATTTGTAAATTACAGTTATCACATTCACTAGGGACAGTTGTTTGATACTGCATCTTAGTTGCCCAATTTTTACCATATAAAGAAAATAAATTGATCTGCTTGAATTATTTTGCTGCTGCTGCAAAATGCAGTATTATTATGTGAATAGCTATCACAGTAGTAGTTATTACTGTAAAAATTAGAATGCAAGTGTCCTCCCGTTCTCACATGGATTTTATTTAATTCATCTTCACCACCCATTAGTTAATTTCCTTCTATCTTTAATAAAAATATTGTTTATTTCAGGATCACGGATGATAATGAATACTTTAAGGGACTAGTGAAAAACTGAAGCCTCTTTATTAACAAAAACTGAGTAATTTGAATAATATTGACCCATACTGTATTATTGAGCACTGCGGCAGCAAATCACTGTTGTGTGTTCCACCGATCACCCTATCCTAATTACTGAATTTTCTACTATTCAGGACAAGCCCTGATATATTGAAAGAAAATATATATAATAAAAATATAAGAGAATTCAACCAGTAGTTTTTGTTCAAGTAATAAAACTTACCTTCTGATGGGTGCAACTTTACGTCACCCAATGAGTGTTTTTTTAAATAATCACCTTGTTTGACAAGACAGAAATTAATCACTATCTGTGAGCATGTTATACAAACTATCATTTAAAATACATATTTTTAACAAGGCATTCTATATCTAAACACCATTTTATATCACATATTAGCTACTGATACTATGAAATATTTTAGATTTTGTTATATGAGAAGTTATAAGAAAGTGATTTTTTTTCTCCAGCTTTATTAACAGATATAATTACAATATATGGATAACATATGCATTTATTGGTTCTATTAATTTACACAGTATGTGGAACATATTAGTATTTACTTTCTATAAAGCCATCACAATGAAGCTCTAAATGCATAACATTATGTCCTCTTCGCCTCATGGTATCGGACTGCCTCTTCCTTCTCAAATACTTGGCAACCTGAATAATTCTTTCTCCACACCTGCAATGACAAAAAGAAGGTATTTTGTAGTAGTGCATATATCACAAATCTGTTTTAATAGAGAAGTTGATAGTCATAATATGTATATTGTTCGTTGCATATTATATCACTTGTTCCGGAAACTCATCTTAAGGTTATGCCAAAAGATTACTGTTTTAATTGTTTCATTCCTTGAAACCACCTATATATACATATAAAAATTGTAATGATTATCTATGAATGGACATTTTGCTAGTTTAACACTATAAATGTATAATAAAGATGTCGTTAGTTGACCTCAGCACTTTGGACATTTCTCTATATTTTTACTTACCACAAACAGATCCGGCATAAATGTTATTACTCTGATGTCTTCTGTAGCCACTCCTATACAAGAGAATCCAGAATTAAGACACCCAAAATCCACCAAATGTTGGGTCACTGCAATCAACTATTTCATAGACAAAATCTTGCCTAAAGAAGAGCATTTACTTCAAGGATTTACTTTTACCATTGTTGTTATATTCTGTGAGTTGGATATTTACGATAATGGGTTATCAATTAATGAAAATGAAACTAAAAATACTAAAATGAATCCGAAATTTCTTAATCAAAACAAATAGCCTCACTTGAACTTGAAAGATAATGTTTGACAGCCATCAACGACAGTGACATGAACCTTCATTTCCATCACAGAACATCAAAAATACGACATGATTGCCAACGTAAAATCTGAAGTTCGTTAAATTTCCCTGTAAGAAAAAGTTAACTCATAATTAAAGTTAATCATGACCGGTGCAAAGACACACAACTTTAAGCCTTAATTAAAGTTAAGCTTTAATTAGTTAAGCCAAAGGTTTAACTATGACTGGTGCAAACCACTGTAAATGAGGTATTTGTTTTTGATCACGTGACGTTCGGTTCAAAACTTTTAACAGGACACCCTGTATATTTGTGACTGTTTGTCTTCCTCCCGATAAAACAATTCCAACAAACTAGCACACTTGATGTCTAAAGTGATTAGTTCAAGAGCTATAGGTATGCAAACGACTGTACCACTACCATTATGAAACACTACCAAAGTACTGTAACTGTAGGGGTAGATACATGTTATAATCAATGGTAGTGGTAGCATCCTTTAAATACTTGTAGCGCTTGAATTAATCACTTTAGACCCCAAGTGTGATGGTTTGTTTGAATTCTTTTATCGGAAGGAACACAAAGAGTCACAAATATACAGGGTCACGCATTAAAAATATTGAATCGGACGTCACGTGAACAAAAACAAATACCTCACTGGATGACACAATGACAAGAAAATATGTTATATTTGCTCTAATTTAAACCCCAAAAATTATAATTCGCTACTGCCTCCCAGTTCCGATATATTGCTTGTCTTAATCGTCGTGGCACACTAAAAAGCATGTATAAAACAAATTAATACTAATCCATCCGTTGCGCTGCACCGCCCAATAAATATATATACATTCATGAGAATTTGAAAAGTCAAATTAACAATGTAATAAGCCCAAGATGAGTCGAGAAGCGCCATCAGGTTCGGGATCTAAAAATCAGCCATACATGTGTGTAAGAACGCATCGAAAGGTTTATGGTTTCAATATTTGCTGTAGGCAATATTGAATATATTTTTCCTGTCACAGTGCAAAATGGGTCCATATATTTATACTATGGAAGGATGATATGAAATAGTACACGAAGAACGTATAGGGATCTGTTCATGTAACGTTGAATTGTGACTATGTTCTATTATTCAGTAGATTTTGACTAGTTGTGATGCAGATGCTTCAGGGAACAACCTAATCAGTATTCCCCAAAGCGAAAAGTAGCACGTGTTTTTCCAGGTGTTTTTGCGATTTGTTCCTAGATCTCGAATGGCATGCGTTTTTCTCTTGTCTTAAGGGTTAAGCTGCTGTATATTACATTATAGCTCATAATGGTGCAATACTACAGCGATGCATATCAGTAAGCCATTTGAACTATTCTATTTTCGTGATTTCGTCCTCAACCCGTTTATTTAAATAGATGTGATGTTATCCAAGTACCAATAAAGAACAATGAGTCAGAGAGACAACCACATGATAAGCTGTAATGGTCCACGCGTTTTGAAAATTCATTTTTAAAATCGCCGGGCATAGTTAAATGTATATAATTAACTATCCACTACCCACTGTTCTCAGTGATTGTTATCCAATCATTTATTATCACCCCTTGTCAAGTTATACCGATACGCAAATTTATCGAGTATAATCCCTTTCCCGAGCCGACCCCCTTTCTACTTCTGCCTGTGACTCTCCCGGCATATATTTTTTTACGTTTTCCCCACCTATTTGGTACAAATTTTACCTGACAAGTTTCTAACGTGGAATTTCGCCGTTCTTCCAACCTCCTTTTTGCCTCAGCCTTTTGATGTTGATTACGTCGTAATATATTTGTATAAAATTATTTATATAACGAAATCATGAGCATGAATTGCTAACCGATTAATTTCTGGTTTTATAAAATCACTGGGAAGTTGACGATCTTATCTATTTTTCCTATGTTACATACTTTTTTTTATATATTAGTGTTTTATTTATATATTTTTAGTTATACGTATTTGTGATATAATTTGTTCAGTCATGTGACTACAAATTTTACATCCCCAGATATCTTTCTGACCACGTATATTTTAAATTGTAGGACTATGTAGATAGTATTGTAGTAACATGGAATGAACTATTAGCGTTCTGTGTCAAGCGTCAGCTGTTAATGACGTAGTTGACAGTCGGATGTTAGGTTCATGTCATTACTTACTGTCATGAATCACTTAATGCTTTACGTTATGGTTATGTATTATGGGTTTATGTGAAGAAGAATATAAAAGTTACAAAAATCGAAAGCCATCCTTTCAATGAAGAAGACTTTACTACAGTATTATCATTTTAATATATTTTTCTCCATTGTTTTTGTTTCCGATCCATTTTGATTATTTTCCCTCTTCAACCTCCATAGAGAACCAATTTTTATTAAGACTGTGACGTGTGGCACTACTACACAGAAGGCCAATGAAATTTGATGAACCCTTCCTCAAAGACCTCTTGGGCTTCTGCGACAACTACCCTTTTTGGAGGAAGATGAAGTATCTTCTTGGGGCGCTTCAGCGAGGATTTTATGAGTCTATTTATATTTTCCCCTGGAACCAGCGCTTGCCTTCAGAAGATAAGTTTTTTTTTGGGTAAACTATCCACTCCTTTCTTTAACAATTATTAAATTTAATAAAATTTTGGAATTTGGTTGAACCTACCTCTTGCATTTTATTTCTCAACCACAACTGACCCACCCTATCACTCACCATCTAGAGTTAGCCTTTAGCAAACCTGCTGCTAGGAAATTTTTATCGAGCTGCATTCCACAAATAGCAGCTTCATAGGTTATAAAGCTTCAGAAGTTACATTGCCTCAGGATGAGAAAATTTTATAATTCAAAAATACTATCCGAGAGTGTAATCTTATGCATGAAACGCAAAAGCGATGCCATAAATAGGAAAGCCGAAGTCCAACCGTGTTTATAATAAACAAATCATCACCCGGCCGATATCCTCTTCTAAACAGTCTGATGAGCTTCACAATAGTTTAGGCTGTTCTCTGTTCGTCACATTGTGAATAAGGTCCGAAATTTTGTATCATATCCGTTTTATACCTGCTCTAAATTGCGTCTATTTTCAGGAATCTTTTGTCGAAATATCACTCAGAATAGCTCCAAGTCGTATCACCTACAGTACAGAGGTGTTGTGATTGTGCAATGGCCTCTCACAGAATTCCCATTTCTCATAATTGTATCGCTATTTCTTGATATTATTGATTTATTTTGTTAATTTATTTGGGAACCTGTTTAATAGATAATTTACAAACTTTCGTACACACATTTATATCATTAATCGCTTGATAATTCAATTCTTGAGTGACTGCGATATGAAAACAGATAAATAATCTCCAAGTACGTCGCGAGTTAACCCCTCGTATTAACTAGTTCAACGGGGTAGATACTTTGCGAGTTGACCACCTGTATCTTAGAGGAGGCCTCACAGTTATTACGATAATATCCACCCTAGCTGTTTTGATCTTTTGGTAAGGTATTTCGCGAGTTGATCCTTAATTCCGATGACCTTTGAGATGAAGTTATGCTATAGATAGATAGATAGATGAATCTTTATCATCTCAGACGATATAAAACATGTCATAGAGTCAGGTTTACATATCTTGAAAAATAACAGTGATTATATATTATGATTATAAGCGAGGATTGCACTCACGATGTCAATCAAAATGTCTTCGAATAAATAGTAAATATATGATATGAGTAAAAAAAACCGTCATAAAACACTTAACACTTGATATACACGAAATTAAAAAAAACAACAAAAAAAACAGAAAAATTAAAAACTTGTACATGTTCAAGTTAGGTTTACATATCTTGAAAAAAAAATGCAAATTATATAACATTATGATAAAAAGCGAGGATTGCACTCACGATGTAGATAAAATGTCTTCAAATAGATACCTAGTATATGATACGAGTAAAAAAACTATCGTAAAACACTTAACACCTGATATACACAAAATTAACAACAACAACAAAAACACAAAAAATTTAAAACTTGTACATGTATCTACTCATAAAAAAAATTATTAATGAATTACAATGTCTCCAAGATACTCAGCGATGGAGTAGTATGCTTTCCTAATTAAAAGTAATTTCAACTCTAGTTTAAACCTCGTGTCAGGCATGTTTCTGAAACAGTTAGGTAATCTGTTATGCAACTTGATTGCCATAAGCTTTGGACTATTTTCTGTGTTAGCAGGTCTATGAGAAGGGACAATTAAATGTACTACTATTTCGTGTTGAGTAGTTGTTGTGGCAATTAAGTCTGCAGAAGTTGTCAATTATTAGCTTCACATACATCAGTCGCTCAAAAATATATAATGTTATTCTGTATATTAATAGTATATGTTTCATCTGCCAATTCGGTGTTTAAAGGCTTATTTGATGTTATGTCCATCAGGCCATTACAAAATATCGTCGTGGTCTTTGATTCTACATTTGGTACTATTGGTACTATTATTCAAATTCTTGTTTGATCAACTGGTTATTCAGCTATCGCTTTACTTAATTTCCAGATGTGTCATCTCGATCGCTTTGCCTGTTAAACCTAGGTTAGACGCCCAACCTTTTATTGACGTTAAATTAGGCAGTTCTAGTTAGTTACTTTTCAAGTATTTCAATGTGTTCTTACTCAATTTATTTTGGCCATTTTTTTATCGATTTGACTGTTCCCTTATTAAATGTCGATGATACTATCGCCCAGAAAGACCATTTATTCTTTTGTCCCCTACAGTTTATTCAATATTAATCCCCTTACGTGAGTAAGTAGATTGTGTAAGTGATTACAGATAGGTATGGTTCCTCATCCCTTGTGGTTTTGTCAGTTATTCAAACACATCATAACGACTGACTCGACACTTTTCTATGGTCTGAATCGCTGTCGGAGGAGACGAAATAAGAATATACAAAATACAGCTGGATAATATAACGTAACGTGTCTGCAGTTGGTGTATATTTATTTTATTTGTAACATAGGCTTCAATAAAACGAACACTGTGTATGTATGTATGTATATGCAGGCGTATGGTGAATGCTGTACTTGTAGCGACTAGCGAACAGGAACCGCAATATATCTTTATTACTTTTTCTCGTTATGACATTAGAAACATCTGCCTCTGTTAGTTCAGCTTAGCGAAATTGGAACCGACACGCACGAACGTGATACATGAAATGAAGTTTGATATGGTTTAGTGACCGTTTGCGACAGGACCGTAACAAGGGTAGTTTCAGATAATCCGTTTGACAAAACTTCAACGCCAATGCTTATGGTTTACTGAAACCAGGAAAGCACTGCGAACTTGTGGAAAATTGTCGCCCCATTGCGCTACTCAGCGTCTGTATCAAACTCCTACAGCGATTAGTCTTGATGGGAATAGGTCCCAATTTAGAACAACATATACTACGCCTTTTCCAGGTGTAGTTTCTAAAGCGTGTGATAGTTCAAAACGGTCAACTTAATTTTCCAACTCGTCAATTGCAAATTCAAACTGACAGGTATAAATTAAACCTGACAGTTTGCAATCACAAGTGACGAGTTGGAAAATTAACTTGAGCGTTCTGAATTATCATTTGACGCTTTAGAAGCTACAGCTGGAAAAGTTGTAGTTGAGTAGGCGAGTTTCAGACCGAATCATAGTTGCTGTGACCATGTACTCAGCGTCACATCTTTTGTCGAAAATGGATACCGACGTTGCCTTAAGACTGGCATAGTGTTCGTAGACCTGACTGCACCCTATGACACCGTCTGGAGAGAAAGGCTCTTATACAAGATGTAGCGTATCATACCCTGCAAAACGGTAGGCACCCAATAAACAACATGCTTTCAGCCGGATCATTTCAGGTCGTCACGAGCTCTGATACCAGCAAAGTGAGAGATTTAAATAACGGATTACCCAACTTCAGCTATAGTCCCGAAAATTAGCATATGCAGATGACCTTGCTCTAGCGTACAGAAATACCAACTTTGGCATTCTAGGGTAAATACTAACGGCCAATCTTTCAATCCTGAGGTCATACTTCAGCAGGTGGAAGCTGAAGCCAAGTATAAGCAAAAAAATGACATCATGTTTTCACCTTAATAATAAAATGGCAAACCTTAGCGGCACCAACGGAGTCACACTAGATAGAATACTGTCATTTAAAAAACATATTCAGTCCATCCATCGCAGCGAAAGTAAGCAGCAGAAATAACAACATGCAAAAATTATGTGGAACCTTTTGGTGCGCCTCCGCTTCTACGCTCCGTACTTCTAACTTTTATATGAAGACTATCACGGGATGCATCAAATCAACCCCAACTTACTGGCTACCAACACTCAGCCAAATACCTCCACGACCCAGCCCTCGAGAAAATGCCCTTCTGAAATAATACAACAAAATCAAAACAAATCCCTCACTGCTAATTCACGAAGATAAACCTGATCTCTCTTTGTGCAGATTACGGTGCAGAGCGCCACCAATTACAATAGCTTTCCAACTTGAGTTTGATAGTTTTAACCTTGCAGTTATATGGGCAGGAATTTGGGTGACCTAAATACTAGAAGAGGTGAACAATAGTCCAAGCCCCCTGGCTTTCAGCTCAACCGAAAGGAATGGCCGACCCTAAACAGAATTCGCACTTCGCATGGAGTGTGCGCTGATTCGCTATTTAACTGAAACAAGCGTGAAACCCCACGATGCAACTGTGGCGCCAAACTGTCAGGCATATAGTACAAGAATATGGCCTTACAGCATATCCAGTTAACAACAAGGACTTCCTCCAAGCCAGGTCATCAGCCTTAGAATGGATTTCCGGGCGGAATATTGACTTATAGCTTAGTTACTGCTTAGATCGCATTTTTTATCTTTTTTTTTTATTTTATTTTATTGCGGCACTGCAGCACTACAGCATTTCTCAAAGCTCAAATTTTCAAATCTCAGTAGATTTATGGTAGATGATGGCATCA
Source organism: Callosobruchus maculatus (assembly GCA_951848785.1). NCBI lineage: Eukaryota > Metazoa > Arthropoda > Insecta > Coleoptera > Chrysomelidae > Callosobruchus > Callosobruchus maculatus. The sequence goes on along the minus strand of CATOUR010000065.1, from coordinate 10,529,629 downwards.
TTTTATTCATCTTCAACCTCCTTGACGACTTCAAATTACTAAATATAGTACACTAGCGAGCAAAATATTTAGGTCACTTTAGGAATTACAAATAATTTTGGAAATAAGTTAATTACTGATTCATCGGTTCGTTAGGCAGTGAATCTTTTATTTTCCTTCGCTTGTCCTCGATATAATTATACGTTGTAGTTTCCGTGAAATCTACTTGTCAGCACGATGTTCCTAAAAATAACGATAAACGAATAACCCCCTCTCTATTGCATCCGCCTACCCTAGACGCTACTGCTACCATCTCATTCCGTTATTCGTGCTTGTCAACACAACATCTTCCGCAGTTTACAAACTGTTTAGGTGTTTCGCAATAAAAATATGTCGAAAAGGGCAGTGTGCGTGCTCCACATAAGGAAATCAAGAGGCATAGGAGGAAGCTACTACAAATCCAGTGTGAAAAGAATTATTAGGTTTGCCTATCGTCAGACAGTTCATCCGAATCATCAGGTAGGCCTTAATGTTGTAGACAAATATACTCTTTTTAGGTACGGAGGAGTCATCTATAGTGTTAATGCAGCAACCTCCCGTAAACATATGCATCACCGCGGTCGCAGTGTGGTGCATATTCATTCCCACTTAAGATAACGTTCGTTGTCTTTTTAGCATAAATAGAATCGTTCGATTCTATTTATATGTGGGGTAGTAGAATTCATATGCATGGGAGCATAATATCTCCATATCTCCCAATCATCAGGTAGGCCTTAATGTTGTAGACAAATATACTCTTTTTAGGTATAGTGTTAATGCAGCAACCTCCCGTAAACATATATGCATCACCGCGGTCGCAGTGTGGTGCATATTCATTCCCACTTAAGATAACGTTCGTTGTCTTTTTAGCATGAATAGAATCGTTCGATTCTATTTATATGTGGGGTAGTAGAAGTCATATGCATTAGCATAATATCTCCAGAAACTCGTTCAAATAAGTAAAGTCGTTCGATTTTATTTATTTACGGCCTTGTATTGGCTCGGCATTTTTTGCTAAACAAAAACAGAATTAGCGTTCGTTAGTTCTGGGTAAAAGATCGAGTTGGGAGATGTGATGAAATTATTTCTTTGTTCATCTGTTGATCCTGTTTTTTTCTGGATTAATGTGCGTTGGTCCAAAAAACAGTTAAGCAGAGGGAACACTTCGTAGGAAAAATAAGATTAGCATGCGTTAGTCTTTATTCCTTTTTTGGTAATAAGTAGTAAGCAGAAGGCATATATTCTTCGAACAATCCTCGCAGCTGGTGGGTTCCTGTTCTAATCTCAGACTCATCGACAGATCGGAAAAGGCAAAAAGTGTTCCACGGCTTGTTTAGACCAACGAGCATGGACGCTTCACGCCTCAAAGCCGGAACCGTTTTTTTTTTTATTACTACCTCGGCTTCAAACCAAATTTTGAATATAAGGTAGGCAGCCAATACATGACGAAATATCATTTCGTTCCAGTAGTTTTTTGCAGAAATGGCTGACAAAGAATCAAAGAGAGGAATTTTTAGGAGAATATAAAGTACCGAGCAACTGTAAGGCATTACCTTCTCCTCAAATTAGTGGCGAAATTATTCACTGTATAAAAAAAAAAAAAAGAAAGACAATGGTCATTATAGATTCCTAAATCACTTACAACAACAAATGGCTGTAGGGTTAGGTGCATAGGTGCAATCGCAAATGTTATAGATGCATTAAGGTTTGTGCAGGAACAATTAAGCAACCTCATACGTCCAGCTGAAGCTCACAACCTATTTTGCTAACGTGCATTATCCGTTCGTTACACCGTCAATCAGTTCCTCGTCAGAATTCAGATTGTACCAAAGGTTAAAAACCTGCTAACTTAGATAGCACTCAGCGGGCATACACAATCATCGTTACTGAAACTACAACCTCCCTCAACTCAAATTCAAGAGAAGGAGAGAAGGGGGAGAGGAAGTCGGGTCATCCACCATCAGCATATTGTAAGAAAGAAGCCAGCTAATGCTACAAACAAAGTCATACAAAGTGTATACATGCATGTACATATATATTACTTAAGCTGGCAATCTATCAAAATATTTGCAAAATTGGAAAACCAGAAAGTCTTAGTATGTGTAATATCCACTCGCTTTTTTGTGGAAAAGAAAAACCAGAGCTATTGTTTACACGTTTATTCGTACTAACACAACAACCGCCCATACATACTGACTGCGCGCCTAACGCTCGGACGCCAGCCGTCAAGTAGATAGTGCTTACTCACTACACTACAGATTGGAGTGATATCTATTCCTTTTCAACTTATGCCAATGCAAAATTCCGAACTTACTATGTAAGAATTTCGGATAACCTATTCCCTGAATACCAAAGTTAATTGATAAGTTATTCAAGATTGGAGGTAGCAAAATATGTCCTCCTACTCTAAAATTCACTTCATTTTAATTTATTTTTCATTCCAAAACCACAAGGAACATATAGATTTAAGTTGAATTTAATTAATAGATTCAGCCACGCCCCCCCCCCCACTTCAAGTGAGGGTCATAGAACAGTCTTAAAATTATTAAATAAAGATGCATATCTTTCCAAAAGAGGCTCGAAATCCTTCGTTAAAAAGAATCATGAAATATTTTTAAGGTTCAGATTCGACAATAAATTGTATTAATTTACTTGTCTTGCCATTTACTTGAAGGTAGCTCTCTATATTTTCATCAAACTTCTCAAACCAGGGGCGGAAAGACTTACACTCAAAGGCGTATTGACAGTTTTTCTATTTAGACGATATCCTAGTAATAGGAAAGGATAAATTGCAATGTATGAGGAATACTCGGGAGAATACTGGAATAACCGTAATCCTCTTAAAACGTTAAGGTTTTTTGTTAAAATTAGGATCTGCTACTACTTAGATCGGCTACAGGCCAGTTTTTGAGTTTTGAATGTGATGCAGTAAATATGCAGATCTCACTGCAAGAACAAAAAAGACATTAAGAACTGATTTGCAGATTAAAAATAAGACTAAAAAACTAAACTTTTAATGGAAAATTGGTTATTCCAGAAAAATTATTGCTAGAATTACAATGGTGATATACCTACAGAGATTGGAATATGGCAAGATATTAAACCTAGATCTTCTTCTATGGACATTTTTTCGGATGCATCTCCAACCGGTGGGGGAGCCTCTTGTGGAGAAATTACTCGCCATGAGTTTTAGGATCGATGCAAGCATATTAATTATCTAGAAACTAAGGCGGCATAATCAGGTCTTGCGATCAAAAAAAAAAACTAATATTCGTATACTATTATAACCAAACTGCCATTTCTTGTATAAACAAATCATGTAGTATTATTAAGTATCCACAGTTAAATGAAACCGTGAAAGCGCTTTGGCAATGGTGTGAGGAGTAAAGTATATTAATAGTATTTTTTTTTTGTTCTAAAATACACAATTTCCAATGTATATGGTAGCTATACTTGTACTTGGAAAACAAAGAAGCTGATAAAGAATCGAGGTCGCTTTCTGTAGATACAGAGTATGTAATCAACAAGTTACATAGTTTCGAGCAAAAAAAAAAAACTGATAATCCCGGCATAAACTCATATGCAAAAAAAAAAAATAAATATAATTCAGAAATTTATGTCCGGTTTTCCGGACCCAGAATCCTTCTACTGACACATTTACAATAAATTGGGCTACACATACTACTTGTATGTTTTCCCCATATTCAATAGAGTTCTGAAAAGAGAGAATCTTCAAGAAAGGGCTTCAGGAATTGTCGTTAATCTAGATTGGACAACACAACCCTGGTATCTCCAATTTTTTTTTTTTCACTATAAAAAAAAAAAGAATAATAATAAATAATAATAACGTCATTTTTTAGCCTAATGAGTATGTATACTCAGTTCTCCTTTTTTAACAGAATGATCCTCTGTACAAGCAGATTTTTCCTACTGGCAGGGAGATTGTACAGCGCTATTTTCAGACAGGTAGGTACCAGAAAACGTTATAGAAATGACGATGATAGCCTCTTTAATAGAGGGACCCCCGAAACAGTACTCAGCTTGTTTTCAGAAACTACTGAAAATTTTGTAATTACAAACAAGACCTTTTTTCGTGTATAACTTTGAAGTATATCTAGGTTAATTTCACCGAGAGTGAAACTCCTCAGTTTTTGAATTCCTAATTCTAATCAGTTCTAGCGAAGAAAAGATAATATGTAGAATCTTTAGAGAAGTTTTTTTATAGACATCCATCAAGACCCAAACAGGGCAGACCTGGAATCCAGATCTCTAACAGGGCAAATGTTATCCGTCACACAGCTTAGCATTTGAAAATCTAACACATAAACATGTTATGCGTGTGGGTCTGGTACTGCTAGAAGAGTTTAAGTCAACTTTATCGTCGGTGGTTCAAACTTTAACATTAATGGAGTTTGAAAGCATACAGAAATTATCTGATAAAATTAAAAAAAAAAAAAAATCATATCAAAAACATCTAGACTGGGCAGATATCAACCGAATCTAATATTTTCTACTATAGAATTTTGCATGAAAAAGAGTACCATATCGCAAAAAAAAAAAAAAAGAAAAAACAACTCATGCTCACTCATGAAGAAGTATTCCATGCAGCTTGGTCACAGATCAGTATAAGTTGGTGAAAAAAAAAAAAAAAAGAAAAACCAGATTTAGCTGGAATACATACATCAAACATTGTTATAATTGTTCATCAAACTCTAATGACTTGTATTTGCATTTCATAATAGGTCCTTGGAAGATCCTAATAACTTTGCCGAGACAATTGTTAGTATGTTTATTATATGTGTGTGTATTATACATTCGTACACACGTATAATAATATAATATATAATAATATATAATATATTATATAATAATAATATATAAATTTTTTTTTGTTTCGTTGCTGTGTGATTAATGCTGTGGAATTAATTTTGTAGGTATCAGAAATACATATGTAGGGTGTGTATGCTATTTACATTCAATATAGACTTATATTTGGTACATATAATTATGTACGAACTGATGTTTTCATTGTAAATTTATATTGAAAAGGATATATATTTTTCCATATTGACCTCGGATGATATTCTATATACTAATATATTGAATTAATATATGTTGTTCAAAAAAAAAAAAAAATCGCCCTCTTTACTCTGAACCGCTACAACGTATAATTATATCGAGGACAAGCGAAGGAAAATTAATAGATTAATCGACTTACCTTAAGGAAGATTAATCCTAATTTTCCGAGCTTGTCCGAAGATATAATTACCCACCCGCCCTGTATCTCCCGTTGGTTAGGCGATTTTTTTCTCAATAGCACTTCAACGGAATGAGATGGTAGCAGTAGCGTCTAGGGTAGGCGGATGCAATAGAGAGGGGGTTATTCGTTTATCGTTATTTTTAGGAACATCGTGCTGTCAAGTAGATTTCACGGAAACTACAACGTATAATTATATCTTCGGACAAGCTCGGAAAATTAGGATTAATCTTCCTTAAGGTAAGTCGATTAATCTATTAATTTTCCGATAAATGCTAGGAGGCATATTTGTTATCTGTCGGTTGTTGTCAGCGCATTGTTGATTTTAGATGAAATAACGTGAATTCAGCCTAATTAATAGTTCGCACGGCCAAAAACATATGTATTTTAAGGTCTATTTTGGTTGTAGTCTGTATCTAACTGGACATAACATAATGGGTTTAGATTCTATTGTTGGAGCCAGAATTGTAGTATTAACGCAAGATGACCGGGGACAACGAGAAACTGCCAGAATTGTTGGTAAGAGCTTATGTGCTATATAAAACGTGCACCAACACTACCAAGAGACTGGCCTGATAAGCAGATAAGCAGAAGATCAGAATCCAGTCGAAAAGGACCATTAGCCAAATATTGTCGATTTTTTTCAGCGATTTGCCTGCGAAATCAACTTCAAGAAGTGAGAGATGTTAATATTACCCAATGGACCGTTAGAATAAGGCTTCATGTCAATGGACTGTTTTGTCGAAGAATGGCTACAGAAATGCCCGAAATCACTTGGAATGGAACGATTATTTGAATGGAGCAAGCTACTGTTTTCGGGTGAATCCCGTTTTTGCCTAACTGGGTCAGACCGATGTCGAAGGGTATGGACGAGACCCGGACAAAGATATCTGTCAGATTTTATTGATGAAAGACTTCCACATGGTGGTGGGTCCATTATGGTTTGGGTGGGAATCAGTTCAGAATCACGCAAAGAGTTGGCACTCACAGAGAATGGCTCTCTTACAGCTCTCGGGTACATTACGAAATCCTGGACAATCATGTTATGCCTTTCATGGTCACTATGGGCTAGGACAACACTTTTTGTGCACGATAATGCTAGACCACACACAGCCAGAGTTGTCACTCAATATCGATATGTGGTGGGAATTAGGTTTGATTGGCCAGCACTCAGTCCAGACCTAAATCCCACCGAATAGGTGAGATAAGATGGGACGACGTATTCGAAGGCATATACCACCTCAAAGGAGTGCCAAAGGACTAAGAGGGTTGCTAATGAAGAAATGGAATAATATCGATCGGAATGTAATGAATGTATGTAAAAGCATCCCTCGTCGACTAGAAGCAGTCATTAAAGCAATACAGGGAAGGGAGGGAATACAGTTTTTGTTGTACAACAGTGGTGTTAAAAATGATAGGCAAAAATGTGGACAAAATCGTTTGAGTAGTGGGGGTGGACCAGGTCTTCTCCCGCGATACCACCACTTACGTCGGGCCCCTTTTTGACTGTTGCTTTTCTTTCAGGACTGTTGCGCAAAACTGAAATATTCGTTTTTTAGTATCACACTTCCACTTTCTTGGTATGTCCTGATGACTGCTATTAGAGCATCCATGACACACAGATGAACTACAATGTCCATCAACAAAAAATAAAACTGCAACTGTACTGTAACCCATTGTTTCATGGGGTCTGTTTTGGAAACCTACGCATTACATATGATTTAGTATATTTTATTGTATATCGCATCGAAAAAAAGGACAAAAGCTTGCCTTTCTGAGTTTTCTCCGTTAACGATGACTGTGATTCGTCATGTTTTATTCATGTTATCATTCTCTAAAATTCTTACCTAATGATATTGAGGTGGGTTAATCGGTTATTTATCCTTATTTTTTTTCATTAAAAGGCTTATAAAAAATTCATACATGGATGTCGCGTGACGAACGAAGCCGATTATAAAAACGGACTGTTTCTAATGCCATAGAGTCAGTTTCCTAAATATGATATATGCAAGACGAAAGCCAGTAACTATCAATAGGTCTCGAAAAGTGTTTTACGACAAGGTGAAGATATCCGAATGCATAAATATTCAATTCCGATAAAATGTCTAATTCCTTAACAGTCCGTGAATCAACCCGTTTGGATATGGTTCAAAGAAGAATCTGATCAATGGTCTCTCACAATTTGTTCCTATTTTTTATTGGTTCGTGTTTTATGTCAACATTGGTTTTACGTTGTAATATCCTAATTTTATTCTTGAAACAGATATTCATAACTGTATTCAAAAACCTTAGAAAAAATCGAAACAAAATGTCATGGTGGGCCACTTTCTTAGTCAATCGGTGTCCCCATTATTTCATGTAAAACGTTTATTTTTTCATCATGCAATTTGTGCTTGACCATTGAGTACTGACATGCCACATGTTAGGCGACAGATGATTTTAAATGTACGATAATCTGTTATTAACAATATTTCACAATACTAGCTTCATGTAGTCTCATTTGGCAATACCCTCAATAGTTTCTAAAGTATATATGTAAAATTAAGGTATAAGCGTAACTGTTTGAGAATTTCAGAATGAAAACGGACCCTAAAGTAGGCTCATAAAAAACGGTTCGTTGCAAAATAGCAAAACAGTTGACTGAACCACACGTGAGAAAGACTGAAGCCAATCCATAAGATTTCCAGGATAATAAAAGTCCAGTATGTCTAACCAGGAAAACACGAATGACAAAATGCTCCCAAAGCCCAACCGACTGGCACGGACAATTCTTCATTCAATGTGTGGAGCACCTTTAGTAATATACATAAAAAAATCGTTATATTTGATTCGTGCGATCTGATTTGTGATCTGCCTTTCGCTATTTTTTTATGTATGAGATATTGACCTAAATAATAACATCAAATATGAGTTCTGTTGAATTATTTTTGAACTGCAGGGAGAGAGAGAGAGAGAGAGAGAGAGAGAGAGAGAGAGAGAGAATTACTCTTTAATTACATGTGTCTATAACATCGCTGAGTAAAGCCTGTCCAAAATATAATTTAATGTTAAATCGAACTAGGTAACTAATGATTTTTAGCTCTCACTGACTCACTGAAGTGAGCCTATGCAGAGCCTCTGTCTGTCCGTCCGTCTGTTTGTTCGTATACAAAAGACAGCCAAAACTACAGGTGCTGGAGTAAAACTAAATACAGATTTGGAATCAGGATGAAAAAACTAGTCCGGCAAAAATCCGGTTATGTTAATATCGCTTCCGGTTAAAAAAAAGTTAATTAAACCATGACAGGTAACTGACGACGTATTATGTACGGTGTATTGATATTCCTGAAGCACACGCGTGGCCGAGCGGTTAAGACGCTAGGCACCAGCTCGAAAGGGCGTGGATTCGAATAGCACCGCGGTCAACTTTTTTTTAAGACTAGATGTTAAATTTGTTGATTACTGGTCCGGGAAAAATCCGGTTTGTCAATATTATAAAAAAATTGAATTTTTATACCAACAAATTCCACAGTGAGAGCGCGGTTTGATTTTACTCAAATAAATTCTTTCCTATTTTTTTTTGTGCTGTTCGAGGTGCTGTCCCTCAGACCACTGGTCAGTGACAATGTTAAAAAAACATCTACTTGCCCTTAGTTACGGACTAACCTTAGATACCGGTTTGCCTGAACGCTCGGCCTCGGATTTTCTAGTGAAATTTCAAACTTACAGTTTGCCTGACTCCTAGCTCAGCCTGTTTCGGATTTCTTATGATTCCGGCATTTTCCCAAAAGACTGGAAAACACCTTGCATCCAGCCGGTGCCAAAAAGGGGATCCAAAACTGATACGACCAACTCTACAGACCTATAGCTCTGCTTTCTGTAATCAGTAAAGTGATTACTGGGCCTGCGGATACAGGCCCATTCAAATCCTACGTTAACAAACTTCCCCTAACATAACCCTTTCACAGCAGCGGCGGTACTCTGGTATTTAGGCCCTGCCTGCGCGGTCTGCTCAGTTATAAAAAAAATTGTGTAGCTTTAATAAGTAATGAGTGATCGACAACGTGCTGAATCCATAACTGAGTCTTACAAATATTTAGAACTTTCATGTATTTAACCATTTGCCATTACGTACTGTGTAAGACTTTCGGGGCCGTAGTCCAATTAATTTAGGGTTCTTAGGTCTTTAGGCCGCCCAAACTACCTACACTAAACGTGATTTGTTTAGTTGATTCCACATGCGCGAGCATGTATCATAAGTTTTATTTTCAAAATCTGTATCAGCGACCAAGCGAAATTGTTAGAATACCCGCCTGTTTGGCGTACATAATATAAATACCAGATGTTACCCTATCTGTGACGTCGTTAACCGGAGACATGCGAACTTTGGCGAAGTAATATGGAACGAGATTATTAAGTGATAACGATAACTGTGGACCGTTAATGGAAATTGATTGATATTTATTACGGAAACGGTCCCAGCAGCTGCAAACAGGATTTGCTGAAGGTTGTCCGTCACTCACGTCTCTCGATTTACGACAGCTTTTAATTGCTAGTGAAGCCTAGCAATTTCAACTCCACAGTCGACGCATTAATTCTAATGCGGAACATCTACCTAAACATGAATCAGCGACAGTAATACAATAAAATGAGGTAAAATGAAACATCGAATAGAATCTAGCCACCTAATTCATTATTAATTGCGTCAAACGTTTGTACAGACACTTTTATTTAGGAGGCAAAATATGCATAGGTAATAGATAGAACAGGATAGAACAGTTAAAATGGATCTGCCGCAAAAAAACTATAAGTTAACAATGTTTGCTTATCTAATAGCTTGCCTGAATTATATAAAAAAATTCTTACTAGGATTAGTAAATCTGATTAAAAGTATTTTTCAAAAAGTATACAGTCCTTCTTGGGTGAAACTAAGTCAAACGGTAGGATAGATATACGACTAATTGGTAATTAATTTTAAAAAGGTGCAATTTAACCTATCTGAACACTGATACAGCAAAAATATTTACATTTGTAATGCAACACAAAACAGTACCACCACGAAGGCTAAACAAATTCCATATTTAAGAAACTGGAATGCATATATCAATTGAATAACTATTTTAATTCTGCTGAGATTGGAAGCCATAGTTTAGTTCGTGGACAGCACTGTGGTTTCTGTAACCGAGAACTGTCCGCATTTGTTAACAATGTCAAATATTCAGTTTAGTGTATGTCTGGTTTTCAAACTGAAATAAAGACTTTAAACTTGGTACCTGTTTCGCCAACAATATTAGTATCTTCAGGCGACATTTAAGCTAAATTTGGGCTCCCAATCCCCTCCGCAATTATAATATGTTCACCTCACTTTAACATGTTTTGTGTACATATATTGCCTATCTAGAGGGACACATTATCTGACCACGTAATCTTGAACTACATTAGACTGTTTGATTTCATTGCTATTTCTAAGCATTCACATGCGTCCAGTTTCTTAAAGTTTACTATACTATGCACAGTATGAACTAACACACTGTCGAACACGTGTTCGGCTAAGCTAGACTTATCTTTTTATCACATCTTACATTTTTTAAATCTAGTCCCTATACAGGGTGTCCATTTAGTGTGTAATTCTTCGATATCTCGCAAGGTATACCTGATAGAAGCAAATGTCAAATACAAAAGTTATTTGGTTACTTAAGCCGCATACCTTAAAAACATTTTGAAATATACGGGGTGTTGCGGGAAAGTAGGATAGTGATCAACTTGATTTTCTTATATAGAATTATAACTTTTTTAATTTTTTTTTAGTTTCCTTCATCGATATCTATTTAACCCTGAAATATTTTTGGGATTGGTTGCGACGTTGCTAAGTTATAATTTATTTTCTGTTAATTTCCGGATTTGCAAGGCCGCAAGTAATACGTCCAAATTTATATATCTGTTTAACTTTTCTCAACAATATTAAACAGCGAGTTACTTGAATATTGGGTGAGTATTATTTTGAATGTTACCAGTAATGTGCATCTACATTGTGTTTTTGACAGAATTTTAAATTACGGCAACTTGAAGGCCATTTTACTTTGTTTTCTAAATGTAACACCTTGTGTGTTTTATTTTAAATCGAAATACCTACTAATACCCAATCTCGCTTTGTAATACTTTTTTCCGCGTTTGCGACGTTGCCAAGTTATAAATTATTTTTCCAAATTTTCAATCAAATATCACCGATTTGTATAAATAGAACATACTGTATATTTTATTTAACGTAGAAGCACTCCGTAGTAATGGTTTACGGCATGAACAAGTTTTAACTGGTATTCCTAAAATAATAAAACAGTTTTCCTTGCTCATACTATCTATTTCGAATACCAGGTCAGTAAAAAGTACAGGAACGCTTAAATATCTTCAAAACTTGCACAGCTGGAACGAGAAAATCAATACCTGCAGGTTTTCGAATATATTCTAACAGTAGCTGATCAACTTTTTTGTTGATCAACAGAAGTTTGACCTAGTCAAACTTTTGCTGAAAACGTGTGAACAGACTTTCAACGCTTATAAACAGTGTAGAAGGCTTAATACATCCCGCGGCACATGTATTCGTTTGTATTTCTCTATAGAAGATTAAAAAGTCAAATAGTTTAGTAAAATAGTGGTCGGAAAGTGTTATGAGGAAATTTTTCAAACTATATTATAAGCATGATTGCCTTTGGAATCACCGAACGGATAATTAAAAAAGAAAGATGGTCCAGAAAATTCTCTAAGCTCTACTGTCAAGGAAATGGATATCTCTGATCTTACTATTACTCATGTGAAGAATAAAATTAGGATTATCACAACAATATACAAAAAAGAACATGTACTGGTTTGCCGATCAACTGAAACAATCGGTCAGTTTCTGTTGAAATGTGAAAACTATAAACTCATTCAAGTCGTATTCCACGTTTGTTGATCAACTACAGCCGGTCAACTAAAGTTGACTCTTGAGAACGCGCCTTTAGCAAACATTGCCTAACATAACCTATTCACAGCAGCCGCGGTATTCTGGTATTTAGGCTCAGCCTACGTGGTCTGCTCAGTTATGAAAAAATAACATGGAAAATCTGTAACAAAAGAAAAGTAGGTTGTTCGAGATTGGTAAAAGAGTTGCAGATACTTTTCCAGTCGTTCGAAATTATAGGACTTGGATAATATAAATAAAAATGGAGTCAAGTTGATTGACTCAGTAATTCCCACACATAATGATGATAACATCTTATTATTTCCCATTGCATGAAGCTATAGTCTAGAATCCCTTTGCAACTAAATTATCGCCCATCCGCCCGCAAAAACAACATCCAACAAAAAAACCCTCGTAAATAGTTTCCTGCGTCTCCCTCCTTCGGAACTAGGGCGCCACAGTATTTTTCTGCATGCTTAAACTGGACGATGCGAAACGATCAAGAGCCTCCAACCCGTCTCAAAACGAAGTTTGAGCTGATTTTGTGTTTTTGGCTTTTTGATTATTGCTGCGCCGCCACTGACACGGTTTTTCAAAAACAGAGTCGTTTTCCATTCTCGCAGCGGTAATAAATTTTGTGTCACAATTTTATTAAAATCAATTCAATAATTTTCGCTTGAGGCAATATACATAGAACGAAATAAAGCAAAACTCGTATGTGCAGATCACAAAATTGGTTTCTCTAATAGGCAAACCAATGTTGGGATGGACCTACAAAAGTGTAATATGCCGCTAGGTATCTCTTCTACAGGTAAATTTTTCAGTTTTACTACCCCCTACCCCACAACCGCCCCGATTTCACCCCACCCAAAGAACAATGAAAATGATCAGGAACCCGTAAAACGCCTAAAAACAAAGTTTGAGCTGTTTCCATATTTTTAGTTTTTTTATTATTGCTGCGTCGCCACTGATACTATTTTTCCAAAACATACGCGTTTTCCATCCTCGCTGCGGTAGTAATACTGTGTCAAAATTTCATTAAAATTAATTCAATAATTTTCGCGTTACCCAATATAAACGATCTAAAACAATACTCGTATGTATACATCACAAATTCTAATTCCCTTGGTTTTAATAATCAGCAAGGCAATGTTCGGAGGTACGTAAAAAGTGTATTATGCTGCTATAGGTTTTTCATTTAAAGGTCAATGGACAACCCATTATGAGTACAACAAATGTTTAAGTTTTACAACCCCCCACCCTCGAACCACCCCAAATTCACCCTCACCCAAAAAAACTTAGAAAATGATCAGAAGCTCCTAAAACACCTAAAAACAAAGTTTGAGCTGTTTTTATATTATTAATTTTTTTTTATTATTGCCGCGCCGCCAATGGCCCAACTTTTCCAAAACATACGCGTTTTCCATCCTCGCCTTGGGAGTAATACTATGTCAAAAGTTCGTTAAAACCAATTGAACAGTTTCGCGTTACGCGATATCTAACGGTCTAAAACAATACTCGTATGTATACATCACAAATTCTAAGTCCCGTGGTTTCTATAATAAGTATGCAACGTTCGGATGGACCTAAAAAAGTGTATCATGCCGCTAGATTTTTCATGCTCATATCAATGGACAGCCCATTACGAATACAACAAATCTTTCAGTATTACAACCCCCCACCCCCCAACCACCCCAAATTCATCCCCATCCAAGAAAAAGTAGAAAATGATCAGGAACCCCTAAAACGCCTAAAAACGAAGTTTGAGGCATAATATATGAAATTTTTCGTTTTTTGCTAATTGCTCCGCCCCCCGTAAAACGATTTTCAAAATTATAGGAGCACTACCTACTACGACCCCACAGCATAACGCTGCCCAAATTTCATCACAATCCATGCAGCGGTTACTGATATTACGAGGGTAGAAAAACGCGACAGATTGATAGACAGACCCACAGACTGACAGACAGACAGACGGACAGACAGACCGACGGAAATGAGTGACGTGGATTTTCGTTATGTAGACATCATAAAACGCCCAAAAAGCGTATTATCTCAAAATCGAAAATTTTCGCGATCACAATACTCCCCTCACCTATCGGTGTGGGGAGTAAAAATTGCTGTAGACGCTAGACGCCCTACTGAAGCACTTTTTCCGCTTACAGGTATAAAGTTGTTATTCGGTTAGCTGCGTCGGAGCATCCGCTGCACTCACATGCTCGTATATATCGGTTGAGTTCCCGGAACATGAAATCCACTCGAGTTGAGTATTTTTCATGGTTTCCATGTCGGCGACTGTCGGCGGGTCGGCGCGCCGTGGATATTACGGGCCGCGCGATGGGGTCTCTTAATGGCTTTAGCCTGTACTTCAAAAGGTTTCTGACGAGCATGTTTGTGAACAGAGACGGAAAACCGCAGATAAGGACGACGCGCGACGTCACGATGACGCATGCAGGGGCGTGCTTCGTCGTAAGGAGAAAAGGGTCTTATATAAGGGCGTATATGTCTTAGGGTCGGATGCCCCGGGCATCCGGGGGGCCCCCGCTCAGCCTCGACCTCCACTACCTCGAATAAGCTTTGTACATACTAATAACTATAATACATATACTTATTTTTATAGCGATGGAATCATAATTTTCCAAAATCAAATTAAATATATTTTGCCATATTTTGCCTTTTTAGGACATATTTTAGGGCAAAATTTGAAAACACGACAACGTAGTCGAACGTAGAATTCAAAATGGAAAGAATAAGTGTGAAAAGTTACACTGACGCGACGCGTATTCTATGCCAACGAATTTGAATAGGTTATAGAAAAATGCTCTGACAGGCATGTGTGTGTTCCCAAGACCCCACTGTGTTCACAGAAACGATGTTATTTTTCACAGAAATCAAAATTTAAATCTTGCGGAATTGTATTAAATAGTCTTTTTACTTTTGCATTGTTAAAACCCAAAATTTACTCAAAACTATAACAATAAACCAGAAACGATCAACCAAAACAAGGTTGCTATTTATATTATTCCACTATTCATCCCATTATTTTCAGAGCTCTTTACCTGCTATCTCTAAGTCTTTTTACTTTTGCATTGTTAAAACCCAAAATTTACTCAAAACTATAACAATAAACCAGAAACGATCAACCAAAACAAGGTTGCTATTTATATTATTCCACTATTCATCCCATTATTTTCAGAGCTCTTTACCTGCTATCTCTAAGAGGGTCTAGGAACAAAGGGTATGCGGGTTTATCAACGGGATGTATTATTAACACCATCATCAAGCTGCCGCTCAATCACTACTTTGGATTGTTTACTTCTTCTAACCTATTCGAATTCGTTGGTGCTGACAAGTTGTTTCTGGGAATCCCTGAAAGTCGATGCCGATGCCTTGGTGCTTACGTTCGGCTCATGCAGAACGATCATTTTCAAAACTAAAACTTTTAAAAAGTTTTGCAAGATTGACAATGGGTGAAAGGTGCCTAAGTTCTTTGGCATTAATTTCTATGGAAAATGAATGGGCAGAAGGCATAGACTGAGACCAAACAGTTGATACATTTGTTGCTTTAGATACAAAAAAGTAGTTTTTTTCTTTACATTAAGTGCAAGTCAAATGATAATGATAAATTTTTTAGAATTAAGGTGTTTTGTTTGTTTGTTTTTGATTTTGTTATAGTTTTGTGTAGTGACTTAGTGATGTTTATCAAATAAAAAAGTTATATCTTAAATTCTGTAGCTTTCTAAACCTAAAACGCATAGTGGCCATACAATATAGATGGAGTTTGTTGCACTAATGTGACTAATCGATGTATTGTAAGGTATATGAATTATTATTCTTCAAAAACTCGAACGAAAAAAATATAAAGTTGAGGTCACTCAATTTTTTTTCTATCTATAAACCGATTTGAAATATTAATTTTTTATATAGAGGGGGCCCCGTGAAAAAGATTGCGGGGGGGCCCAGAAGACATTGGCACGTTACTGTATTCATAGTCGATGAGGGTTCCTTAATACTTGAGGGTCCCTTAAGTACAACCAATTGAGATGAGACAGTTGGAGACTCTTATACAAGACAGATGCAGAATAGCTGGAGAACATAGTGATGAAGATAGAATTCGAACTCCTAATCCCCACACTGTTGGAGACACAGAAAATGGAGTCAAGTTGATAAATTCAGTACTTCCCACACATAACGGCGATGGATAGCCTATTATGAATACAACAAATTTGTGAGTTTTACCACTCCCCATCCCCCAACCATCCCAATTTTACCCCCACCCAAAGATAAGTAGAAAATGATGAGGAACCCCTAAAACGTCTAAAAACAGAGTTTGACGAATATTTAAAATTTTTGGGTTTTTGCTAACTAGTACTTCGCCGCCCATGCACTGATTTTCAAAATTATAGGAACATTACTTACTACGACCACCCGGCGCATTGCTGCCTAAATCTCATCACAATCCATGCAGCAGTTACTGAAATTACGTGGCTAGAAAAACGCGTACAAACAGACCGGAAGGCAGCCAGACAGACAGACCGACGGAATTGAGTGAGGTGGATTTTCGTTATGTAGACATCATAAAACGCCCAAAAAGTGTATTATCTCAAAATCTAAAATTTTCGCGATCACACTACTCCCCAAACTTATCGGTTTCGGAAGTAAAAGCAGAATAATGAGGGAAAGAGTCCCTAACCTGAAGTGATGACGCCGCGCACATTTTACGTGAACATAATTTGGGCAGACATGGAGATACTTATATCGCAAAGTATTGTTGTTGGTTTTTGGGCTGTTCGGTCGGCGTTGACACACTCCGCGACTCCGGCGTCTCCACGCTTCGCTGCTTGACGTTTCGCCAACACGAGTGGCTGGCATCCTCAGAAACTGTTACCTGTTGGGCGTGTTCCGAGAAAGTTTCCGAGATTAAGATGTCAGTTGAAGATTGTGGAATAAAAACTATTTACGAGAGTATTTGTGTTAGATGTTTTCTTGCAGACGGGCGATGACTTGGTTGCAAGGGGATCGTAGACTATAGGTACATGCTATGGGAAAAGAATAGAATGGTATCACCGTATGTACTGAGACAATCAACTTGGCTCCATTTCAGATGATGAATCTTATTTAATAATAATGTTCGTCATCTTATTCACATATACGTATATGTATACTATTTATAGAAATTTATGTATGTGGCAGCCATTAAAAAATGACTGCCTTAACTAATACACTAATTAGACATATACCGTATACGAGTATCTAGTTATTACGAATGCTGTTGCTGGCAACATCATTCATACGCTTCCGGTTGAACATATGTTTAAACTCATCCTGCAAAAGTAAAAAAGCCGTCGACGATCCTTGTTGTCATAGCCATTAAGTGTTCTTGCGTGGCTCGTTAAGAAATTCACTAGTGGAAGCGACTTATTGAATTTTCTTCCCACATGTCCTCACACTTCCATTTGAGCAGATTTCGAGCTTACCATGACCTAGGCCTAGACAGGAGAAGCCATTAGGTGCAAAATGTTTACGACGGGGGATAGACACATGCTTGTTAGTTGCACTGATAAAAGAGTTCTATTGAAAAGAGGTTAAATGAAATTAAATGAAAGCCGCTGTGATCTTGTATATGTTCAAATGAATATCGTCGTGGATGGAGTCAGCCATATCCTTAGCTTTTAGCTATACGCGCCTTATTTTGAATCTTAAGTACAAGCTTAGTGTATTATGTGCACCATATTATATCTTAGGTAATAAATGCCAACAAACTAATTGCAAAATTAGTATTAACACTATCAATGATTTTATTACAAAAAAAAACACTCATACCTTATCCCTGGGAAAAAGTTCAACGTAGTGAATATAATATATCGGAATAAATACCTTGCTGTTTCACTAGTTCACGCTTGGTGTATTCTGTGCACCAGACGAAGCAGCATTAGCTAAAATATTGACATCATTACCTTTATATAACTTTTTTACTAAAAGGGATTGTAGGTATTAAAAAGTATATTTATAAAAAACCCAAAATAAGTTTGTTATATATATATAACAATAATAATATACTTTTTACACAACTACAAGCGCGGTATATTCTAGGGACCAGACAGACTAGCGGTCAAACTTTACTTGCTCGACAAGGATTGCGGGACAACTGACGACTGATGACGAAGCAAGTTTTAAGTAAATGCCATCTTTCACGGCTCAGCAGAACGGCAGAGGCGACACCCTACATCTTTCTGGAAATTCAACGTACTTAAAGGTTAATTAAGAAAAACTAATAACATCTTAGATGAAATAAATAATACTTTAGCACAAGGTAATATGATTCAAATGTTTATGATGAGTATTTAATTCAAACTCACACTTACCTATTGTTGTCTTGAGCCAATACAACTTTGTGCAAAGCCAATATATTTCGTACATTAATAACACATTACCATATGAAAAGTGTATTTGTTGCAAATATAGGTGATATTGACGGACAAACTTCACTACTGACTTTTTGAATTCCAACGTATACTCTGCCCCCGGTACTTACTTTTTGCACTACGGAAAGTAAAATGCCGAATAAAACTTGATTAAAAACACATTTATTTCAATCGTAGAATAGAAACACGTGAAAAAGGCATACCAATAATTTATTTGAAAAAAAAAATTTAAAAGAGCTATCGAGTTATGGGCTCAAACCCGGACATTGTCGGGTCGGAAGGCTAACGCTTATCCATTGAGCTATCATGATGCTGCCGAAAAAGTTGCTTCCACAAAACATTATTTGATCAGGCACTTTATTATTGGAATTTGTAATCTAATTTCAAACATTCAAAAACATATTTATTTCAATCGTAGACTTCGCCTTGAGCTGCAGACTTCATTCACTGTCTATCGTGAAACAAATATACATTAGTTACACAAGTAACTATTTTCACGATTAGTCGAGAACCTAGAAAAGATAATATACATTTCTTGTATTTGAACTATGATAAAATATTCAGAGGCACCTTTCAAAACACTTTGTATTCATAAAAATTCCTGGAAATATTTGTTTAGTGAGCACTATATTATTGAGGTATAATGTTCACTATTCCCGTAACGCAACTAGTGAATTTCGGTTATTTCTGATGCAACATTCGTAAAGCTCATCTATGTACAGGGTGTCCCATTTTGGGCACTTTTACGGGGTATCTCGGTTATTTTTGAAGATAGAGAGTTGCGGTTTTCGCGACAGTATGCACACTTTTTTGTGAAACTAAAGATGCCGTCAACAAAATTATCATGGCCCTCTTGGCTTTCGAGACACGGGGTGAAATCGAAAATTATCGATTTTGGGAGCACCCTCGTATCTCGGTTGTCTTTCATTTTATTGAAAAGTTCAAAGAAGGGTCTTATATAACTTTTTCTGTAGAATCGAGTGGTGTAGTTTGATTTTTTCTTGCTCTAACCATTTGTCAGTTATGAAGCAAACATATATTTTTTTAAATGGATAGTATAATATATAATATACCCTGTATATTATTTTTTTAGATCAATCGGAAATAGTTCAAGCTTTTCAAAAATATATATTAGTGTTAAGTTATTTTGAGAATTATGCTCAAAATTTGAGTTTTCCATTATTTACTTTATTTGTAGCAGTAGGCCATGGTTAATCAACTATAAATAATAAGCTTGTAAGCAGCTATTACTCTACAAGAGACTTCCTACTCAAATTCGAAAAAACAGAATCAAAATACATTTTTTTTTGAATAATAGTGTCTCACTAGAAGGATGAATATTGTGATATTATAATATTGACCAGAGTGGGCTATGACTCATCTGTTAAAAACGAAAAAGCAAATCTGTAAAAAACTTGCGAGACTGTCAGCTTTTTTTTATTTTTTTATTAAACATAGCTTTGTTCTGTCTGTGTTTTCATTTTAATTATTGTCAATTTTCTGTAATAATGGCAGCTTAGATATCCAGAGAGACAGCAACCGTTTTCAGGTATATTTGTTCGTCTAAAAATAAATACAGTTAGGTACGGATTCTTTATTGAACCACGTCCTAGAACTTCAAGGATAATAGGGAGCAAAGGGAAGCAAACGTATTAGGCTACATAGAAGCAACACCTTCATAATCTTGTAATCCACAAAGAAGAAGCTGTAGGGGTACAAAATTCAACTGCAGAAATAGTTCTGAAAAAATACATTTACCATCCATACAAGTTTAAAATACTTCAACATTTGCACAGGATCCAAGTTTGGGAATTTTTGATCGCCATAACACGAAGAAGTCCAATAGTTCTTTTAAATGCCACTAAATGAGTAAGACATTGTGCCAGATTTACATTCGAGAAAATAGCCTTCAACTTGAACCAACATCTCTAAAAACTCCTCGATGTTTTCAGTCTTTATTTTGATTCAAATTCAAATTTAATAGTGTGTTGATATTCTTCAGATACAATGTTTGGTTTTAAGTAATGTAATACAATAAATAATATTTACTGAACATTATCACAAATAGTAGTTATTAGGGTATAAAATACAATTAAATAATTGAGTTCAAAAATATTGAGTATCTTGTATCTTAATAGTTGTTTACTTGGACATTGTTTTTAATAGATTAGTCATGGCCTATACTGCTCAAGTATAAAGTAAATAATCAAATTTTGAGCGCAATTTTCAAAATAACTTAATACTAAGATTTATTTTTGAAAAGCCTGAATTATTTACGATTGACGTAAAAAATAATATACAGGGTGCTCCATTTAAAAAATATATGTTTGCTTCATAACTGAAAAATGATTAGAGTAAGAAAAAACCAAACTACACCACTGGATTCTACAGAAAAAAATCTATAAGACCCTTTTTTAAACTTTTCAATAAGATAAAACACAACCGAGATACGAGGGTGGCCTCAAAATCGATAGTTTTCGATTTCACCCGGTATCTCAAAAACCAAGAGGGTCATGATAATTTTGTTGACGGCATCTTTAGTTTCACAAAAAAGTAGCACACTGTCGCGAAAACCGCAACTCTCTATCTTCAAAAATAATCGAGATACCCCGTAAAAGTGCCCAAAATGGGACACCCGGTACAATGACAACTCGCGATTTAAAAGTCTTCAGGCCCAATTTTGCTTCGGAATTTAACGTGTCTGACATTAATAAAAGCCTACTATAAGTATTTCGAATTTCCGTAAGAGGAATATCAAGCTGAGTTAAGGAAATGCAAAACTGTTTGGAATCTATCAACATGCGTGGCGCCATTTAGTAATCCAGAATCAAGTTCTATAAGTTCAAATCGCGATCTGAGTACATGTAAACCAGTTGACCATCCGCAGTAAAGGTTAACCTTACAAAAACCTAGTTCAACGTGTTCGTTGCTCGAAGTGTGAGGCTATGTACAGCAGCTGCTGGTAGCATGTTTGATATTATACCCTAATTTGTTTTAAGTACGCCTGGTTTATACGTTTCGTAACAAATCTGTTAATCCGCCTAAACATGAGCTACAAGGATTCACCTCCGCCATAATACCATATACACGATTTGTTGCCGACTTTATCTGCATATAAATATGCAGATTGGTACGAGAATGCGGATTTCGATGATATAAGATTATCCATCGTTATGGACGTGATTGTAGCTCCCCGTTCCAAGCCCATTGAAAACTATGCGAACCGAAAATCCTATTTATTATACGTGTATGTTGTACCTACAACCGCATAACTATGAGGTCTTATACTATTCGTATATCGAAGGTAAGTTATCAAATCTGGGGCCAAAACTTACAGGTTTCCGTGATAAAGGACATGATCTTGAGGATTTCCTTCCGATTTGTTATGTATGCACTTAACAGTTTCGTTTGAAAGTCGAAATAGCCGAAATCTGTTGAAGAAATCTTCATCAGTAATTCATATGAACAGTTTTTTGTCTTACAGTTCTAGTTTATTCAGGACAAATATGACGTATTATGTTAACCAGTTCCATATTCTAAGGCGTTTGATAACGTAAAGTGGCCTTAACTATGGGAAATCCTAATCTCTGTGGGAGTTCCTTATCACCTAGTTTTTCTCATACAGCAACTCTACGAGTCTAATTCGGCTCGTGTAAGAATTGACGGTAACCTGTCTGGTCAAACTGCAACCAGAAAAGGAGTTCGTCAAGGATGTGTATTATTTCCGATGTTATTTAACATATACTCCAAATTTGTGATGAGACAGGTATTAGACAACTAGAATGGCGGTATAACTATTTGCGGAGGCAAAATATTCAAGTTAAGATTTGCTGACGATACAACCCTTATTGCTGCTTCTCAGGAAGACCTAGTAGCTCTATTAAACATCTTAGAACAACATAATGCAGCGTATGGTCTTGGTATTAGCTACAATAGGTCCAAGGTTATGATCGTAGATAGAGAGCATGATAATCATAGACTATAAAGTCAATAAGCCGTTGTGAAGTTGTTCAAAGTTTTGTGTACCTCCGTTCTTCGATCAACAATTCGGGTAGCTGTGAAAATGAGATTCGATGGCGCATTCAATAGGTACGTGTGGCCATGACAAAGCTTACTAAAGTATGGCGTGACCATAACATCAGTTAAGCTACAAAAATGTCTGGTTTAGTCTCTTGTGTTCTCCATATTTTTGTATGACTCGGAAACTTGGACTGTTAAAAAGGCAGATCGAGCTCGCAGAGATGCTTTTGAAATGTGGACGTGGAGGAGAATGCTGAGAGATTAGTATACCGCCCATTGAACGTATTCATACTGGATGAGCTCGGTAATCCAATGAAACTCTCCTCCATTGTGTCGACGAGAATGCTTACATTCTTGGGACATATACACAGAAGCGATGATATGGAGAAACTTGTAGTTCAGGGTCATGCCCCGAGTGGGCTGCGCCGTGGCCATTCCTCTACACTCTGGGTGGATAAGACAAAACAGTTGCTGGAAATATTCATCAGGTTACAAGGAATACTAGGAATGTATAGTAACAACGTTCGAGATATACCCGTCAGTAATTTTTGTGACACTCTATTGTCTCCAAAGTTAATCTGCCAGAACTGCAATTATACGTGGCTGTACATTATTTCAG
Source organism: Callosobruchus maculatus (assembly GCA_951848785.1). Lineage (NCBI taxonomy): Eukaryota > Metazoa > Arthropoda > Insecta > Coleoptera > Chrysomelidae > Callosobruchus > Callosobruchus maculatus. The sequence goes on along the minus strand of CATOUR010000065.1, from coordinate 10,506,374 downwards.
GGTTACGCCCCGAGTGAGCGGCTCCGTGGCCGTTTCCCTACATGCAGGGTGGATACGACGAAACAGTTGCTGGATATGAGTATCAAGAGCGCCACTAAACTGACAGTAAGTCGCGAACGATGGCGAGCTACAGTTCTCAAAACTATTGATAATATTCGTGTCGGCAATACTCTAGCTCCGACTTAATGCATTTTACGAGTTCACAACATGTCTGTTAAGATATTGTGACTATGATGATGATGATGATTTAGATCATTAAGGAGATCTATATAGTGCTAAAGATCAATCTTACAAACAAGAAATATACAAACAGTAATTAACTGATAAATTCTGAAGTACTTTAGATATTTGTTTATTTTCCCCCCATCACTTCTTGCATTACACTGAGATCCGCTAAAAGGTAACGTTATTGCATCATTTCTAAGACTAATGGATCGTGTCGATTAATTTATTCATTGACTTTTGACCAGAAAGTGACGTACTGCATTGTGTTCGATCAGCTCAAGTATTGTTAGGGTTGTGAAACTTTACTTCGTTTGCACTTCAGAAATGGGAAACCTCGCCCATGCCTGAATGTGCAAATGCGTCAGGACCTTACCAACAACCTTTTTCTTCATGTGAACCTTTTGACGCTAGCCCGATAAATTGTGACGGGCTGACGTCTAATTTATTGGGTAAGCAAGCAATGGCGTTATAGATTTTTTCACAATTTTATTAACAAAAATTGATTTATTCTCTTAATATATCATAGAAGAATTACTAAATGCGTGAATTCTAGAGTAAGTCGCAAAGAGCGTAACTTTCTCCATTTTTCATAAAATATGGATTATTGCGCCAAATAGTAAAATATCCTACCCACAGTCTGAAAAACGCCTAAGTCCGAAATCAACCAAGTTGACTTATAACCAATTTGAACAAATTTACGTTTCACTGATGTCAGTTATTTTCATTTAAATTAGTTTTCTTACTACCTTGTAGCATTTAGTTAAATGGAGTTACGCAGTATGCGAGTTGCGCTGACGATATAACTACGTAACGCATGGAGATGGTAGGTGCAAAAAATACACCGACTTAAGTGCACCACCGTGGGCGCAACGCCTTCTTCGTTTTTTAAATTTTTTTCTAGTAGATGATCAGTCCAGGATGTAAATTCATCCGATGTTATTTGAGCAACAGAGGATGGGCCTAGCCACATATCCACGTCACGACGTCGTCAACGTGGAACGGTGCGATGTCGCTACATGGTACCGTTGCCACGACGTGCTAGTGACGGTACGGCAACGTCATCGTGGAACGCCACGTCGAACGTCGTCGCCGACGTGTGGCTAGTAGGCCCGATTTTATCAACAGGCGCATTTTAACAAAAACTTTGACCTATCAGAGCAGCCCATTCGAGAACATGCATCTGAAGAGAGCCCTATGTCTAGATCTAAACTACTAAAAATCCAAAATATACATCACGTGCAAGAGGGGTTGCGTTCCAATGGCATCACTTTAGCATTACATAAATTTAACGCTACAAGCTAATGGGATAAGTATCTGCGACTTCAACTTTCAGATACTTATCTTATCCCAAGGATATCACTATCCCAAACTAAACTCTGAAATAAAATTTTATACTAATCATCAATATTTTCACCCGGATGTGAAATAACAGGACCATGGGGATTAGGAAAACGGTTTGAGGTTGTAATTAACGGCTATATGTTTTACGAATTTATCATTATTATGCTATGATGACACCATCGAATTATTGCAAACCTACACGTGGATTTGCGTTGGACAATCAGCACGTCAAAATAACAGTCAGCTATAAAAATTTAATGTTGCAGCAACATCGTTGTTCTGATTAAACTTTGAGGGCGGTGTTGGATTTCAATATAAAATTTACTGGCTCGACGGAAATATGAAAACGTATCATAAAGGTGTGTTGGTGCTTTTCATTTTGCAGTTAAAAACTAAATTTTACGATCGATGCCTTTTGTTCTACCAGTATAGCAGCACTGCACCTTTGTATAGGGTTACAAAGTTTATGTTTGGTCGCATTATGCGATTTATTTATCGTTATTGAAAATTTAAATTACTAAATGAAAAAGCAATATAACGTATAGTTCCTGATTAAAACAAACACTTGTTTATAAATTGTTCACCACATAAAATGTGGAGTAGATGGTAACAATCTGTTATTACTCCTTTTAGGCCCTTTTCCCTCTCTAAATCGGGAACTTATAAGAATATGGCGTCAAGGTTCTTGACTTAGAACATCCCACATATTGTCGGTGCATAAAAGGAATTTGGAGTTTGGCTGTCTCTGCAGAATCCTCGTCAAAAAAAGTATACAATGATTAGGGACGTTTGAAACATCTAAAAATGAAATTTCAGCTATTTTTATACGCCTAGTTTTTCATTATTGCTGCGCAGCCACTGACATCATCTTTAAAAATCATTAGCGTTTTCCATCCTCACCGCAGTAATAATACTGAGTCAAAATTTAATCAAAATCAATTCAATAAATTTCCAGGTCACATAATGCAGATTGATCTAAGCAATACTCGTATTTATACATCAGAAAACATAAGTCCCATAGTTTCTATGATAGACAAGGCAATGTTCATATGGACCAAAAATGTGTATTATGCCGCTAGGTCTTTCTTTTACAGGTCAATGGCCTTAGAAGAATACACACTCTTCAGTTTTACAATCCCTCACCCCCCGACCACGCTTATTTCACCCCCACCCAAAGAAAAGTAGAAAATGAAGAAACCCCTATAACGCCTAAAAATGAAGTTTGAGGAATATCTGAAATTTTTTCAAAACTATAGCAGCATTACCTACTACGATCCCAAAGCATATCGCTACCCCAGTTTTATCACAATCCATGCAGCGGTTACTGACGAAAGTGAGTGACGTGGATTTTCGTTGTGTAGATGTCATAAAACGCCCAAAAAGTGTTTAACGGCGTGGGAAGTAAAAAGCAAAGAAAGGGAAGATGATAACGTAGATAAGAAGTAACTACGCGCTATGAATTTCGTGTTTCGAGAAATTTTGATGTATTCTGAAATAAATCTGGATTTCAGGTTTAAAAAAATTAAGTCAAGTTGAGGGACTCAGTACTTCCCACACATTATGGTGATACTAGTTTATATTTTCCCATGCATGGGAATACTACTGTGTAAACATTTCATTTAAATCAATCCAACAGTTTTCACATTACACAATACAGAATGATCAAAAGCAATATTCGTATGTATACATTAGAAAATTCTAAGTCCCTTGGACGAATGGACCTAAAAAAGTCTATTATGACGCTAGGTCTTCCTTTCATAGGTCAATGGATAGCCTATTACGAATACAACAAATTTTTGAGTTTCATGACCCCCCACCCCTCAACCACCCCAATTTCACCCCTACCCAAAAAAGTAGAAAATGATCAGGAACCCCTAAAATGCCTAAAGACGAAGCTTGAACCATAAACGTATTCCATCATCGCCACGGTAATAATACTGTGTAGAAGTTTCATTTAAATCGATCGAAAGCTACCACGTTACGCAATTCAGAACGTTGGAAAGCAACATTCGTATGCATGTATACATTAGAAAATTCTAAGTCACTTGGTTTCTGTATAGGCAAGACGATATTCGAATGAACCCAAAAAAGTCTATAATCACGTTAGGTCATTCTTGCACAAGTCAATGGATAGCCTATTATAAATACAACAAATTTTTGAGTTTTACGACCCCCCACCCCTCAACCACCCCAATTTCATCCCCACCCAAAGAAATTAGAAAATGATTAGGAACCCCTAAAACGCCTAAAACGAAGTTGCCCATGTACCGATTTTCAAAATTCTAGGAACATTACCTACTACGACCCTACAGCATATCGCTGCCCAAATTTCATCACAATCCATGCAGCAGTTACTGAGATTACGATGGTAGAAAAACGCGACAGACAGACCTACGGACAGGTCGACATACATACAGACCTACAGACAGACAGATAGACCGTCGTAAATCAGTGATGTGGATTTTCGATATGTAGGCATCATAAGACGCCCAAAAAACGTATTATCTCAAAATAGAAAATTTTGCGATCAGAATACTCCCCTCACCTACGGGGTGGAAAGTAAAATGTATGATTTCTGAATGTTGCTCGACTAAGTTTGTATTTTGTATACTTCAAAACATAAACAAATATGACTAAAATAACGAGGCAAACATCACCAGTACATGATTTTGATTTGACCGCCCGGCATAACCCACCGGTAGCAAGCAAGCCGCACTCAGTTATTCCCATCCATCTCTCACCCTAAACCGTGAACCCCAACCCGGTGAGATCCCTGAGGATAAATCGGGACAATTATCGTAATCCTTGAAGGATGTGATCCGGTCGTCCTATTGAAGGAATGATTATTTAATGAGGGGGTATTCCGAACAGTATTCAGTCAGGATTGATAGGCTTTGATGCAGACCCCGAAGTGTTATGCCGTGATTAGGGGACTGTTTACCATACCGCTGACCAATCAGTGTAGGAATTAAAATCATGGGATCAAACGAACTTACCTAAGTGATGTTCGATATTGATTCCCACATAACATAATAATACAATGTACATACATTGGAAATCGAATCAGTGGATATGTATATCCACAAGTGGATCAAGAATGTCCAATGGATGTCAAATAGACATCAAAAAATATACATTGCATATACGTTTGTCGCGAACTTTCACATCAATGGCATATCCGTAGAATGTACATATGTACGTCTAATGTACATGCATAGTATTTGTAACATAGTCCAGGTATGAACATGTATGTTCATAATGTATACCATGTATATACTTACATATTATAGTATATACAATGTACATACATTGAATATGTATATCCACAAATGGACCATGAACGTCTAATGGATGTAAAATAGACATAAACGAATTTACATTTCATGTACGTTTGTCGTGAATCTACACATCCATGGTATATCCATTAAATGTACATTCATGTACTTTTAGTGCACATGCATAGTGTATGAAAGTTCAATGTAGAGGCAGAAAGATAAACAAACCTTATACTTTCATTATGTTTTGTTATTAATTCACTTTCTTGTTACAATAATAGTACTTGGCAAAATCGATTACTATGATTGTCATCTCTTTCCTGTTGAATGGCATGTCTAAAGTCACAAAGAAATCAAGGTTATAAAATTTTGTAGGTGGTTTGTTCCGCTTACGGCTTACCGTCAAACGCTGGATGCGAGTGTTATCAGTAGCCAGAAGATCACATACTCGATCAGGTAATCAGGCACAACCAGCACCAGCATACACACGCTAACTACGACGAATGGCTAGAAATCAGCAATGGCGGCAATAGCTGTTCTTCGCGCAGGCGTAAACTACTAGATGTATATATGATACATAGACCAACATCTGATGTATATTCACATATGTATATACCTCCGTGACATTATTTTAGGAAGCGGGTAATCGTTGCCGATTTGTTAGGAAACAAAACTCAAGCTAGATGGCTGGGTAGCGGCAAATAAACAGCGAAGTGTAATCTTAAAACTCTATTTCCAAGCTTTCGGGATCATTTGACCCCTTCTTCAGGGCTACAAAGACAATTTAGCAATCAGCAACATTGGAAAAATTAATATTGAAAAGTTTTTACTTACAAAAGTTTGTGAGGATGTTGCTGGAAGATGTTATAAAACAAGCCAAAAGAGCAAGTAACAACACATATCTTGCATGAAGCACGTTATACAGACACAGACATTTACGAAAAACATTACACAGTTTACTGTTAAAAGTTAAAATCTTAATAAAATCGTAAAATGTCCGTTCGATGATTATTCTGCGTGCCGGCAATTACGTCTTTATCGAGACGGTCAAGCACACGTGTCTGAGCGGAAATAGGTTAGTGGAGGGAAACTCAAATTTTGTTCATTTGTCAATTGTCATTTGCCTAATTTTGGCGCATGTGCAATCTATGTTAAAATTTTTGTGGAAGGAATTTATGTATAGGGTGATTCAAAGTATCACTATGCAGTGTCAAACAGAATGATCTGTTGTGATGAAAATGTTTTAATGTATGTAATTTTATGAAATGTGCGTGGATAGCAATTAATATATCAAAAGGTAGAAAAAGAAGAATTAAATGTGCGTTAATAGCAAGAATTATAGTGATAATGTGAAATTATTCATTAAGGGGGAAAATGTTTAATGATATATGTGGTGTAAATTAATTTTATATGTATTACATTTAAATTGATGAATTGTCCACAGAATTATCAATACCTATTCCCGCTCAGACACGTGTGCTTGACCGTTTCGATAAAGACGTAATTGCCGGCACACAGAGTAATCATCGAACGGACATTTTACGATTTTATTAAGATTTTAACTTTTAACAGTAAACTGTGTAATACGAGGGTTGCTCTATACCTCCGTCAATCCACCAGTACGCAGACAGCTGTTTCACGCTTATTAGCGATCATCAGTGCGCCATAGGTCGATTGACGGAAATAGAGAGCATCAATTTTTCCATGTTTAATAAACATGTAAAAGATGTGCGAGCAGACAGAAGGAATTCTGCCGGTGCGCCATCTAGTACCCGAAGGTAACGGCAACCAAAGAGAAACGCTACTAGCAGCAGTAAACTCTTTGGTGGAACGAAAAGGCTCGTTCGATTTTGCCACTAGAGGCACGGATTTTGACGCAAGCAGCGTAAAGCCGATATACGAGGGTTGCTCTATACCTCCGTCAATCCACCAGTATGCAGACAGCTGTTTCACGCTTATTAGCGATCATCAGTGCGCCATAGGTCGATTGACGGAAATAGAGAGCATCAATTTTTCCATGTTTAATAAACATGTGAAAGATGTGCGAGCAGACAGAAGGAATTCTGCCGGTGCGCCATCTAGTACCCGAAGGTAACGGCAACCAAAGAGAAACGCTACTAGCAGCAGTAAACTCTTTGGTGGAACGACAAGGCTCGTTCGCTTTTGCCACTAGAGGCACGGATTTTGACGCAAGCAGCGTAAAGCCGATATACGAGGGTTGCTCTATAACTCCGTCAATCCACCAGTACGCAGACAGCTGTTTCACGCTTATTAGCGATCATCAGTGCGCCATAGGTCGATTGACGGAAGTAGAGGGCATCAATTTTTTCATGTTTAATAAACATGTGAAAGATGTGCGAGCAGACAGAAGGAATTCTGCCGGTGCGCCATCTAGTACCCCAAGGTAACGGCAACCAAAGAGAAACGCTACTAGCAGCAGTAAACTCTTTGGTGGAATGACAGGGCTCGTTCGCTTTTGCCACTAGAGGCACGGATTTTGACGCAAGCAGCGTAAAGCCGATATACGAGGGTTGCTCTATACCTCCGTCAACCCACCAGTACGCAGACAGCTGTTTCACGCGTATTAGCGATCATCAGTGCGGCATAGGTCGATTGACGGAAATAGAGAGCATCAATTTTTCCACGTTTAATAAACATGTGAAAGATGTGCGAGCAGACAGAAGGAATTCTGCCGGTGCGCCATCTAGTACCCGAAGGTAACGGAAACCAAAGAGAAACGCTACTAGCAGCAGTAAACTCTTTGGTGGGACGACAAGGCTCGTTCGCTTTTGCCACTAGAGGCACGGATTTTGACGCAAGCAGCGTATAGCCGATATACGAGGGTTGCTCTATACCTCCGTCAATCCACCAGTACGCAGACAGCTGTTTCACGCTTATTAGCGATCATCAGTGCGCCATAGGTCGATTGACGGAAATAGAGAGCATCAATTTTTCCATGTTTAATAAACATGTGAAAGATGTGCGAGCAGACAGAAGGAATTCTGCCGGTGCGCCATCTAGTACCCGAAGGTAACGGCAACCAAAGAGAAACACTACTAGCAGTATATCGGCTTTACGCTCCTTGCGTCAAAATCCGTGCCTCTAGTGGCAAAAGCGAACGAGCCTTGTCGTTCCGCCAAAGAGTTTACTGCCGCTAGTAGCGTTTCTCTTTGGTTGCCGTTACCTTCGGGTACTAGATGGCGCACCGGCAGAATTCCTTCTGTCTGCTCGCACATCTTTCACATGTTTATTAGACATGGAAAAATTGATGCTCTCTATTTCCGTCAATCGACCTATGGCGCACTGATGATCGCTAATAAGCGTGAAACAGCTGTCTGCGTACTGGTGGATTGACGGAGGTATAGAGCAACCCTCGTATATCGGCTTTACGCTGCTTGCGTCAAAATCCGTGCCTCTAGTGGCAAAAGTGAACGAGCCTTGTCGTTCCACCAAAGAGTTTACTGCTGCTAGTAGCGTTTCTCTTTGGTTGCCGTTACCTTCGGGTACTAGATGGCGCACCGGCAGAATTCCTTCTGTCTGCTCGCACAAACTGTGTAATGTTTTTCGTAAATTTCTGTGTCTGTATAACGTGCTTCATGCAAGATATGTGTTGTTACTTGCTCTTTTGGCTTGTTTTATAACATCTTCCAGCAACATCCTCACAAACTTTTGTAAGTAAAAACTTTTCAATCTTAATTTTTCCAATGTTGCTGATTGCTAAATTGTCTTTGTAGCCCTGAAGAAGGGATCAAATGATCCCGAAAGCTTGGAAATAGAGTTTAAGAGCACACTTCGCTGTTTATTTGCTGCTACCCAGCCATCTACCTATGACTATATATAGTATATTACACTAGTGTATATCATTTTTCATATGTACATTTAACGTCCTGTGAATATTCAAAATATACATGTTCAAACTGGAATATCTAATGTACATTCTGTGGATATACATATCCATATAGTGTTATGTGGGTTATATGAAGCCTCGTCCAAGTAAATAAAGCCCCTAAACCCAACCTATTTATTGGAAATAAATTCCTGAATGACCTTTTTTCATACTTGTTCTTGGGAGGTACAACTATGACATGTATCAATGTCATCCATTTTATATTATGCTTAGCTGCATTTTCAACCCATATAATAAGGGGTGATGTTATTGAGCCCCTTCTGAAAGGAAACGGAGAACATTTGTATAAAAAACGTCATCCCCTTTAAATAATATGAACAATTTTTTAACGATTTCTAACGAAAATGACGTAAATTTCTCATAAATGCCCAACAGGAACGGATGACAGTATTTTTTGTGTCATCTACAAAAAAAGCCATCAAATTTCGACCGGTTTCGTCGCGATTTTCTTATTTTCATTTAAAAAAACGGTACGCGAAACCGCCCGTACATTTCGGATGACGATTTTTTGAAACATTAGCTTGTAGGTGTACTAAAATGCTACCGCATTCTCATGCGGTTACATAACGATTTTTTTCTTGACGTTTTAACACCCCCCTCTACCTAAAATCCTTTCCACTTTAGGGTTATAATGCAATGACAAAAGAGTGTCCAAACTGTTAATATCTCCCTCCACGTATGTATGCATGTGTCGTGAAAAACATCTCTAAATCGAATATTTTCCTGGCTACAATGCTCCTTCACTTATGGCTTGGGAAGTAAAACAGTGCTCGTATTTTCTCTAACAACATACATGCTACTATTATAAGAGCTTCATGCAAGTGGATTGACATTTAATGGATATCCTGCTCAGGTAGACTGGAAAAAAGGACATCCCATTAGGAGGTAAAAAATAAAATTTATCGTAACGAGTAATCACGCCATGAATTCATCAGGGCCTCGCCGCCCGGGGTGTTTCCCTTCCATACCAGCGCCACGCCTGACGATCGCGCATACAGACGGACCGATGGGAGGGGTGATATGATTTTTCTTTATTCTAATCGCACAATAGATACAACGAACAATGTTTTTAAAAGTCTATTCGTTAAATTAAAACACCCTGCATATTTAAGAATTACTGTTTAATATAACCTTTTCTACTCTAAGATGCAATATGGTAATACTATTTGGGGTGCCTCAAGTGCTACCGGGGTATTTAAAATGCGGAAAAAAGCCATTAGAATTATAATGGGCTTTAGCTTCAAAGTGTGTTGTAGGTCTTCTATTTCTAAATTAAATCTTATGCCATTTCCATCTATTTACATGCATATGAGTCTCCTAGAAATACGCAATAATTCAGCTGATTTTACGGAACAGTCAGACTTGCACACTTTTGACCCCAGAAATACTCATCTGTGATTACCGCGTTATCATTTGAGCAAATTCAGCAAAATACCCTCAACCTTAATTAAGCTCTTCAATGTACTGCTGGATAGATTCAGGATTATGGAGGACACAACATTTAAAAATTCAACTTCTATAGCTGCGAAGTGCGAAGCATATTTCAGCTAGTTTGGTTGAAGATGTGGCATACTCTCTTTTATTGGTGTTCCTTTGTAAATGTATGTGTCGTTTACTCATGTGTGTTACAGAATTTTATCTAACTCTTGTTTGTTGTGTTTCTTTTAAGTTACTGTTTTGTATAGTATAGTCAAATAATTTACCTTACCTCACTTATAAGCTGTAAATGTCAAGAAATTTCTAGGATAAACAATAAACAAAAATATTTTAAAAGCTTTTATTCAACTTGCAATGCGTGTATGTATGTAATTATGTATGTATGTATTTATCTACGTATGTTTGCTCAGGTGGAATCATGCTACCTACTCGATTTTGAAGCAGATTGGGCTTAAACTTTGTTGTACGTTTAGTTTGGATGATAATACACGATGAGCTGTGTGACGTCCTTCTAAATCCAATATGACGGACCACAGGGTCAGATACAAGGGGGGTGTTAGGGGGTTCAAACCCCCCCATGAGTGTTGCCACGAATGGAATTACTACTAAAATAATACAAAATAAAAATGATCAAGATGCTTTCTCCAAGCTTAGTGACTTATACTACTACTAATCAATCACTCGGCGCTCATGACACATTAGCAGCAATGCAATCTGTACAGTTTTTAAGCAAATTGGGACATTACAAAGTCAAGTCTTTTCTTTTATACATGAACCCCCCAAAGTCAACATGAACCCCTCCCATGGTCAACGCCTAGCTACGGCCCTGGCGGACCACCCAAGATGGCGGAATAGTTATTTTTTAGACACTTCTACAATATGGGTATCAAATGAAACGGCTTGTTGAGAAAAAATAATGTGACGTCATTCTACATCCAATATGGCGAAGCATCCAAGATGGCGGAATAGTTATTTTTTATGCACTTCTGCAATATAGATATCATATGAAAGAGATTGTTAAGAGTAAACAGCAAAATATTGTGACGTCATTCGATATCAAATATGGTGGACCATCAAAGATGGCGGACTAGTTAATTTTTATGCACTGCTATAATATGGGTATCAAACAGAGCGCTTGTTGAGGGTAACTCGAAAAATAATATGAGGTATTGTTGATCCAATATGGCGAAATAGTTATCTTTTGCGCGCTTCTGCAGTATCGGTATCAAATGAAAAATATTCTGACATCACTCTTACTCCAATATGGCAGATTTTTGAAGTCAACCAGGTCGAAACCCTTTTCTGCTGGACAAGCATAGGGGGCCTTATGTAAGGTAAAATCCTTAGCAGCTCTTCTTATTGGAGAGCTAGATGTTCGAAATTAAACGTCAAACGACCTTGTAACAATGATGCGTTAAATAAGACAACTCAGAAACCTAGCCAGCGATAACTGAAAAGTCAAAAATAAATTAAATGGAAAAAATTAGAAAAAAGCTTTTATTTGAATGCTCTAAATATAAGAAAATAAAAGTTTCCTTTAAAATTTTAACTATAAACTTATGGCATCATTATACACAATTTATATGATCATAAAAGCTTGCCGCGAGGTTTGCATAAGTACATATAAGTACTTAATTAAACTGAAATTTAAAAAAATTAAGCTTAGAAGATTAAGTTACTAAATTAACTCAGTTAACAGTTTATTTACACAAGTAAATCGCGCGACAAGCTTTTATAATCATATAAATTGTGTATAGTTGATAGTTTAAATTGTAAAATTTTATTTTCATCTTTATAGGGGATTTAAGTGAAAGCTTTTTTTATTTTTTTTTCATTTTAATCTATTATGTCATATATTTAGCACTTACGTATCGACACAAGTGTCAGATATAAACGCACCTTAGCAGCGCACACGCCTCTACAAACTCAGTGTAAGTAAAATGACATTTACTGGATATCCTCCGCAGGCACACTGGGTAAAATAAAGGATAAGTCCCATTAGGAGGTAAAAAATAACATTCATCATAGTGAGTAATCGCGCCGTGATTTCATCAGTGCTCGCCGCCCGGGGTTTTTTGCCTTCCCGCAGCGTCAAGCGCCACACCATCGCCAGCCCTTATACAATGGCGCGCTCAAAATTGGACCGACAGTCGACAGCAGACAGGCCGACAGCCGCCGATGGCTTGTAACAGACCTCTTTTAATAGCAGCGCTAATCCTATCACCCCTACTGCGTTGAAATGTAATTAAAACTAATAGAACCCCATGTCATTACATCCCGCTTGTTCTAGCCGATTTTATTGAAGCTGCATAAAATACGTTAGTTAGGAAAAGTTTTGTTGGCATTTCAGCTGCTTTCGATTTCTATAATACCATATCTTTCTAATGCCGGTTTTCCACTAAACGGACAGTTGAGTTTATGTTTTGTTTGTGTTTTCTCTGGAACCTGAAAAAAAAACCAAAACTAAAACAGACTTAAAACTCTTGCTTCCATTAAGCGCACCATACTATGTTCGAGTTTCGTTTTTGTTTTCTGCCCTTTTCCATTGGTCAGGAGCACATATTTTTCAATAATCGCTATTGTCTGAGGTTCCCGTGCAACCAAATCATTGCCCGCCCGCCTGCAAAAAGAAATGTGTTTGTTATACGGCTAGGTCTTTATTACGAATACAACAAATTTTTCAGTTTTAAAACCCTTCAACCCCCAAACCACCCCAATTTCACCCCCGCCCAAAAAAAGTAGAAAATGATCAAGAACGCCTAAAAACGGAGGTTGAGCAGTTTTTATAGTACTAAGACCTCACAGCATATCGCTACCCAAATTTCATCACAATACATGCAGCGGTAACCGAAATTACGAAGCTAGAAGAACACCAACAGACAGACAGACAGACAGACCGACAGACAGACAGGTGGACCGAAGGAAATGAGTGACGTGGATTTTCATCATGTAGTTGTCGTAAAATACTCACAAAGCGTATTATCTCAAAATCGAAACTTTTTAACTGAAATTACGAAGCTAGAAAAACACCAACAGACAGACAGACACACCGACAGACAGACAGGTGGACCGAAGGAAATGAGTGGCGTGGATTTTCGTTATTTAGTTGTCATAAGACGCTCAAAAAGCATATTATCTCAAAATCGAAATTTTTTAACTCAAATTACGAAGCTAGAGAAACACCAACAGACAGACAGACAGACAGACCGACAGACAGACAGGTGGACCGAAGGAAATGAGTGACGTGGATTTTCGTTATGTAGTTGTCATAAAACGCCCAAAAAGCGTATTATCTCAAAATCGAAGAGGTTCGCGATCACAACCCCTTCACCTACCGGTGTGGGAAGTATAAGTATGTACTGTTATTTTAGGAGAAAACGACGCCAACACAGATATTGGATTCGATCATTGATCTCTAGACGAATAACTACTTGCACGATGGGACTGCATTGAGAGCTACGTTTCTCATTTTATAATTTTTTTATGTCTATCTCTGAATTTGAAGAGCTAATAATATTAATTGACAAAAAAGTCAAACATTAGAGATTTAATTTACGTGAAAGGTCGATTAGCAGTCAGATTGTGGTTCCTTGCCATTGGGGACAGTTATCAAAGCTCAATTTACTTATGCAAAACGAAATATAGGTCTAAAGCTCTCAAGAAACATACCACAACCACTTATATCAGACAGACTCGAGTTTCATTCAAACACGTCGAAGCCCTTTGATGTACCGCATCCGAGCGGGACCTGAAAAACGAAATTCAACCTGTCGCAAAACACGCCAATCTTCAAAAAGACTGCGAAATATTGCAGTTTTGTTCTCCTCGACAGGAGTTTGTGTTTGATTATTGTTTTGTCTCTTTAATGGAATACCGGCATAAGAACGCAGTGCAGGTCAGAATTGCCATGTCCATAGTTGCCACTTAAGGGTTCCTTAACACTTGAGGGTCCCTCAAGTACTGTTTTTATGTTTCACTGTCGTTCGACAGCCGCTTGTAGCTCAAGTGTATTAAGCCAGATAGCACACTTGTGGGACACTCAAGTAACAAAATTATTATATTATGTTACGTTGTACTCGAAAAGATTCTGTAGGTTAACTTTGAAGTAACAAAAAATACCAAAATACCTAGGTATAAGCATGAAATACTGTGTTGTTTACAAATGGAGTTACATTTCATAACAACGGTCATATTAAAGGCCATAGGACACTAGCGCGCCGCGGTCATATTGGTCCTAATCCCACCGGTCAGAAGCGCGCAAAATATTTCGATCACTAGATGGGCCATAGGACACTAGCGCGCCGCTATCAGATTTGTCCTAATCCCACCGGTCAGAAGCCCCCAAAATATTTTGGATTAGAGGCAGGTATGTGAACACCAGCGCGCGGGGCGGCGAGGTAAACTTATGTCTTATAATTTTAACAGATTTTAATTCATTCGTCTTTTTTTGCGATCTTGCTAATAGTTACTGAAGAATTTGTAGAACAGCAGTCAAAGGTATCGTTACTTTTTACATCAGCAAAGATGCTATGCATCCTCTTCTAGAGCATCTGTAAGCTGCACCACGGGTGGTTTCTTTATCTCTTCGGAACGTATACTCTTCAAGGACCATTAATTTCTGCCCTTTCACACTTAACACAGTCTCCATGATGAAAAAGTAGAACACAAACGATACTCACAAACAACAACTAAGGATTGCAAACTACAGAAATATTTTCAATAAGGGTAGTGTTATATACCTACAGAAGCCGGATAGTCATTTGAGTAATCTAAGGAGTAACTGTAAGCTACCGTAAGTCGTGAAAAGACAGATGAAAGTTCGCAAGAATAAAAGGGATGTGGTCATTAGGGATAACCAAGCTTAATTTTCTTTCGGCGCGCAAGTGGCCGGTGCCGATGAAGGCACCCTTTTTGTGAACAGGTAAAAATCAAACCGCGGGCGCTCGTGACCGATCACCGTATTAAACCGATATAATTTACATTTTTGCGGCGCTAATCCAAATTTTGAGAGGTTTGTTGACAACCAACATAGATAGAGTCTAAACGTATGGGGTGGTATTAGTGGAAACCAGTTAACAAGCAAACGTTTTCAAAAAAAAGTTAAATGAAAATTAGGAAAAGCCACTGGAAAATTTACCACTATGGCTTTTACTAAACATGCATTTTAGCATCAGATCCGAAACACTGGATGAAAACTTTCCACCTACGATTTTTCCAATTCCTACGCGCCATTACGGAGTAATTACAAAAGCGTAAATATTATCAAAACCATCAAAGATTAGAAACACATAATTATGGATAAAGATAGAGGTGGAAGAGAATTTAATTTTGCATCCACTAGTGTAGAACTTATCGTACCATCCCATTCGAAAAACATGTTTTAACGTTTAAACTTTTCAAATCTGAAAATTGATAGTCTACTGATTTAATGTGCTTTTGATATAATGACCTTACCGAATCACAAGTATGTTTTTTGCTCATTTCAAAACCGCAAACCGCGTCTTTGTGTCATGCTTAGTTTCCGAGGTAGCATTTTTTGTACTACAAACGTCAAATTTTCGAAAAATTGCTGAATAACTCCGAATATTGGCTTCGTAGACATAAAATATGGTTAACAAACTGGACCTAGAAATCGATGCTGAATTTAAAAACGTAATAACATACAGGGTGTTCTATCTAAAATAAGGAAGTTGATGCCTCAATCCGGTATATTCGGATATCTACCATCTTTGCAATTATTTTCTACTAGTACAGTATTTGAAAAGAAACGTTTTTTGTTCAATAAATCTTCTAATTTAAACGGTAAGGCTGCTAGAGAGCACCTTGCGAGGAAAGAAATAAAAACCATTTCATGGCCTGTTGAAAAAAGAATAAGATACCTCTGTTCTTCTTATTGATAGACCTTAATTCCAAAGGAATATGTATGATCCAAATTAAAGTATAAACATTCATATAAAAGTGTGTTCTAAAGAGTCTGGTTTCCAAGATAGAGGGTAGGGTGGCGTTTGTTTGTAAAAAAAATATTTTTTGAAACAGGGCTTTTGAGAGTGTAAGTCGATTGAATTTCTAATTAATCAGTTACCTTTGATTCAGAATAGTTGGACATCCTCAGGGATCTGTCCCGTCCCCTACACTATTTCTACTGTACATCAAAGAGCTGCTGGAAGTAACATCCAATCCAATCTACACCTTCGCAGACCGCAGACGATAGTACATTAATATCGTGCATGGAACCAGGCAAGCCACTATCATCCCAGGAGATGGTACGTCGGCGATAGCAATATGCCCACAAATCAACGTAGATATCGAAACAATAAATTGTGGAGTGGTGATTAGTAAATAAAGTACAGTTCAACGTACTGAAAACTCAGCCAACAATACTTACAAAGAAGTCTCACGTTGGTTTTTCAACTGTGAAAGTGGAGGGTCACCCCACAGCCGAGACACCTTCCGTCAAGCTTTTGGAGATCAACATCAACAATACCTTGGTACTGGCACGACCACGTCGTCAGTATTGCTAAAACGGCATCCCAGATGCTTGGAGTTTTGTGCTGCTGTAGGAAGCTGCATACACCAGATACTTCTGCTCTACATGGCACAACTCCAACCATCGTTGGAGTATTGCTCCCATGTATGAGGATGCGCTCCGAGGCACTCTCTATAGCTTCAAGATACTCTTCAGAAGAGAGTAGTTAGACTAATCGATACGTGTGACATCACAAGGAACCTGCACAGCCTGAAACATCGAAGAAGGGTGGTTAACCTGTCCTTGTTTTACAGATTATATCGCGATGCTCGAGTTTGCTCTTCCAGATATTAACATCAAAGGCCGCACGAACGAGGAACACTAGAGAAGCTCTGCGAGCTCATCCTTACCAGGTCGAGGTCCCTACTTCTGCAACCAGTTTCCTGGAGCATTCCTTCTTTTGGAGAACTTCAACACCGTGGAATGAGCTGTCGGAGAATTTGTTTCCCGGTGGCTACAACCTGTAGCGTTTTACCCAGAGATTTATCTCCTCGCAGCGCTTTTACAGCGCCATAGGCGGGAGGTTGACCATAAAAAAGATACTTCAACTACTTAGGACATACATAAATTCGCAAACTAACAAAAGTTCCTGGTACAGCCGTGAAGCCATGTCACTTCTAAATTAATGACTTGACAAGTTTTGTACTTTGAAATAGGCTACAGAGGTCGCTGAAATGGCAGTAAGTACTGCTATACTTCGTGTGGAAAGTATATTTTCCCACCTGCAGTTCAAATGTGATACACACAGACAGATTGTATCTGATAATTATTACCGCCGTAGCGATACAGACAAAACAGTCAGCTTGTTTATTGACCCGGCCTTTCAGGCCGTAATTGGTTATGAAATCTTTATTACAACAAATTGTGTTTACCATAACAATAACGTCATCCTCCGAAAGCTTTTCACATCAAGCCATCGTGCATGGTAACAGCTCTCTATTGGGTTCATTTGCATCATACTCAGATACAAAAAAGTATGTAAATATATGCAGATAATTTAAATTGCTTCCTTGGAACATATAATATTTGAGCGATGGTATTTGCATCAGATTTTTTAATACTGCTAACTGTAACGAAATCCAGCCTCATGTTCCCAGAAAAAATTTAAAGTTTTAATTGTCCCTCTGTAAGTACAGCGTTTCAATGAACTTTGAAATTTAACCTCACTTTATGCGGGTACTTCGTACCCATTTTTAATAAGTAACTATAGCAAAGCCGCATATTTTTGCAATAAAAATATTGAGCTTTTACCACACCCAACAAACATTTAAAGTTGAAAATACCTGTTTTTTAATTTCAAGCTAGATGCTGCTGCAGGCTGAAATTAGGTTGATGTTTGGTTATCGGCCTGTCGGTCTGTCTGTCTGTGGCGATTTTCTAGCCTCGTAATCTCTGTATTCGCTGCATGGGTTGTAATGAAATTTGGGCAACTTTATGCTGTGGGGGGTCGTAGTAGGTAATGCCGCTGCAATTTTGAAAATCGGTGTATGGGCGGCGGAGTAATTAGCAAATAACACAAAAATTCAAATATTGTTCAAGCTTTAGGCGTTTTAGGGGTTTCTGACCATTTTCTGTCTTTTTCAGTGGGGCTGAAATTGGGGTTGTTAGGACGTGGAGGGTTGTGGAACTGAATAATTTGTTGTATTCATAATAGGCTGTGTACTGGCCTGTGGAAGAAAGACATCATCATCATAGTCACAACGTCTTAGCAGACATGTTGTGAACTCGTAAAATACATTTACCCATTTGACGAGTTTCTCTTGGGATATCTTTAAGATCTTTAATGCAGTAGTTTCCCATTTGCTTTCTGCAACCTCATGCCGTTGACCAGATGATATCTACTGATTCATCCGCCTTCAGGGGAAATTTCTCATCCCAAGGACAAGAAGGTGTCCTGACTCTTCTCAAGTCGTCCAACCAAAGCTGTTGGTTGAGAAGGGGTTACTGCTTATACCGACAGCAGTTTGGTTCATTTCAGTCGCCTTTTACGACACGCAGGATATACGATGGGAGATATTCTAACCCGCCCCCACACGGGATGGAAGAAAGACATGTCGGCCCATCCAAACATTGCTTTGCCTATTATAGAAACCAAGGGACTTACAATTTTCTAATGAACATAAGAGTATGGCCTCGCAGATGGTTCTGTATTGTATACACGTTGAGTTGATTTTAATTAAATTTCGACACAGTATTACTACCCTGGCGAGAGTGGGACACGTGGATGGGTTTTAAAAATCGTGTCAGTGGCGGCGCGGCAAAATTCTAAACAATAAAAATATAAAAACAGATCAAACTTCGTTTTTGGGCGTTTTAGGGGTGCCTGATGAATTTCTACTTTTTTTTTGGTGAGCGTGAAACTGAGGGGTTGGAGGATGGGGGTTGTAGAATTGAAAAGTTAGTTGTCTTCTTAATAGGCTGTCCATTGATCTGTGGAAGAAAGACCTAGCGGCATAATATACTTCTTTAGATCCATCTGAACGTTGCCTTCTTGCCTGTTACAGAAACCAAGCGACTTAAAATTTTCTGTTGTACATACATACGAGTATTGCTTTAGATCGTTCTGTATTATATAATCTGGAATCTATTTTAATGAAATTTCGAAACATTATTATTACTGTGGCGAGGATGGAAAACGCATATGGTTTTTAGAAGTGGTGTCAAAAAAAAAGCTCAGACTCCGATTCTAGGCGATTTAGGGATTCCTGATTGTTTCGCTTCGTGCAGTTGAAGCTTGCAGAATAAAAACTGTGTCGTCCTAACTCGTACGAAGAGAGATGCAAGAAACTGTTTAGGATAGAAAATGGTATTACCATTGTGTGAATAGAATAGAATAGAATTGAATAGATTTTTTTTGTCTTGTTTCGGTTACAGAAATGCAATTGAAGTAACAAGTCAAAAATACAAGTAAGTAATAAAGTAAATGACATACAACTTTTGTTGATAGTACATACATACATAAAAATAAAAGGATGTAACAAACAAGCCACTGTTTGGTGAAAAATTTATTATGATTCCACTAGAGTGCAGAACACGTCTGAGCTGTAAGGCTCTAAATCGCATATGTATTTGTGAATGGTTTTCTTGAATAGATGTACTGATGAAATTGCCTGCTTTGTGGTAACAAATTGCATATCTTAAGTACTGAATAGTGTGGGTATTCTTTAGTAGAACTCAGTTTATGAGACGGGTATATATATATATTTATTTACAGCGGATCACCCAGCGTCCGGACCAAAAGCGTTTTACCCAGCGCCAGCGTCTGGCGTATATAACTGTATATAAGTAAGTTTCAGAAACAGGTCGCTTGGCGTCATAGTTCACCGTTAGCTCCACTGGGCGTCCATCTTTTTTATGCCTGTCTATTAATAGAATTTATATACAGACTTTTTGTAAATTCAGCGTTGATGTTACTAGGCGTCCACCCTTGAATGGCTTATTGCCACGAGGCAAGGGTTCTGAGAGCCGTTAGAATGAGTGGAACTTTGAGCGTGTTGATTAGAAGCGTAATGGCTAATGAGAGAAGAGTCACTGCCCAAGAACTATGATACAGCTATGCAGTTATAGTGGTACAATACTACAGGGTGTCTCAAAACGACCCGACTGTTTGAGGTAGGGAAAAACCAAAACCGGCTTATTGTAAATACCATTGATTAGTGCCAATGGAGAGATGAAGGAAGAAATTTTACTTTTTCAAAATAACATTCTTTAAATGACGCCCATTTTGTTGAAGGCGTTTTTCAAACCGTTTGTGCACATTTTATCAAAAACTGTTCCAATGAGTTGCTGAGTTGCTATCGATCTGATGCTTTCTTCAATATTGTGGCAACTAAACATGCATCCTGGCAACTAAAAGTGCAATATCTAACCAGTGTTCTTACCGAGCGAGCGGTGCGGGCTTACTCCCTCCACCACGCTTTATTTGCGTTTCGTGCACTCTAAGTAGTTGGACCGTTTTGATAATGTGCATAAACGCTTTGAAGAATACCGTCAACAAAATGGGCGTCATTTTAAGAATTTTGAAAAAGTAAAAAAAGTAAAATTTCTTCCTTTATCTCTCCATGTGGTTTTCCCTACCTCAAATAGTCGGGTCCTTTTGAGACACCCTGTATATGGTTACGGAGATTTGAGCACAGAATATGTATAGAGCTTTTCATTGCGTACTGCAACTTAAAATAAAGTCACTATAGCCCAAAAATTGCCTTTGAGTGTATTATATTGTTGGTACACTACGCTTACACGGAAATGGAATATACTGAAGAATTGCATTAGCATATTATGGAGGAAATGTGTTCATAGGCTTTTCGGTATAGCCTAAACGCTCAACTCCTAAGTTCTTAGCATGCTATTAAGTACTGTACCCATGCAAGAAACACAAATCTGCAAGTACGTCGTGAGCAGAGAATATTTGATAGCTGGGAAAGACGCTATTATCTCAAGTAATTTCGGTACTTTGCACATTTCAAGGGCAAGATTCAGCGACAGACGCTGGGTAAACCGCTGCAAAACACAAAGAATATGATGATACTAAAAATAGATTTACTTTACAATAGGGGAGCATAGTAAACCTGTACACTGGATTTTTTATGAAATAAACAATGACCTTTAACATTTTATATGGATTTCCCTTCTGGACACCCCCCATTTATCTCACAAATTATTTTATGTTCACAAAAAGGCTTATGAGAGTTGAATGATTATTTATATGGATGTCGAGGGTGAACAAAACAAAATTACAGCATGTACAGGAAAGTGGGGCGCAACTAAAACAGATTCTTTAGGTGCGCTGCCCTGGATAATTTCATACCATTATATTATTTTATATTTACAGTATAATCTTAATATGTGGCGTTATCAAATTTTTCAGAGGTGGTCGATAGTTGGGTAAACTAGAAAGGTATCGAAAAAAGTTTAACAAGGGTTTGTAGGAGCAGTCATCAGCAGTCTCATTTTTAATTATAAACAGTGACTCCATAAATTCGGCAAACCAAAGTTGTATTTGTTACATGAATCAAGCTGCATATTACTGATTTTCACGTAAAACATGAAGACTGGATTTTGCCTATTTCGCTCCCAGATCATATGAAAATCTCTAAGAAAAATTCAAACTTTTAAAATAGTTTCTTTTTGACAAAAACTGAGAACTTCTGAAAAAAACGTAAAGTTTAGAAACTTTGTGAAATAATTATGAAATTTTCGAAAAAAATTTGACTTCCTAAAGAACTATAAAATTTTCAAAAAAAAAAATATAAAAATTTTGAGATATCCTACTTCAAGATAATCACGAAAAATTTGAGTTTTTTGGAAAGAGTTGAATATTCAAAACAGAAACCTTAAGAAAATTATGATCTTAATAAACGAGATGATTCCAAAACAAGTGAAATTTTCGACCAATTTTGCAACTTTTCGAAATTTTGAAAAATAAACATTTTAAATTACTAGGGTACTTGCAGAAAAAAATATCATGTCATTTACGCGTTCCTTAGAGCCTAGTAAACATGACAAAATCACTTGTTTTGTTTTTTGGTGTCGGCTGTGAGAGATATTCCAAAAATTATTTCAAATGCCGGAAGATGCCGCGCAAACAACCTCTGACGTCAGTGATATCCTATAGTGATGGGATGTAAAGTATTGATATTCGATATCGATAGCCAATGCTTACCTAACATTTTGACATTGATCATTATAGGCGCTTTCCTTTTACCTGATTTATCTGATAAATCTCACTTGTGACGTCATGACTCATTTCGATGTACGTTCCTTTTGTCTTCTGAATCTGAGTCTAAAGTGAGATATTTTACCCCCACTTAAGCCCATCTGCACAAGATTGAAAGGTAGATCAGCTGTCTCAGATCATTTAGATGTCAAATAAATCAATAAAAGAGGTTAGAATTTTTTGTATGTTTGAATTTTAGCGGGTTTTGTTGTGTATGGATAGTCGATAGTGTACGGTGAGCTACGAAAAACGTAAAAAAATAGGTTATGGAAAGGATCGACAGATTATAGAACCATAGCATATTACAAAATTTCGAGGATTGACATTTAACTGCACAAACACGTTCCTTTAACTCATCTGAGCATCTGAGGTTTCCAACTGAGCTGAGCCATCTGATTTTTAAGTGATCTGAGTTAGTGCGGGTGTAAAAGGAAAGCAACTTATAATCACAAAACAGGCACACACAAAAGTACAAAAGTCAAAAGAATAAAAGTTAGGCTAGATTACTAATTCACCTTGTAGGGATGGGCTTGAATTAGATTCTATCTTTGAATTCATTCATAATGGGATGCGTCGAAATAAGATGATGGCTTCGATTAGTTGTGAATCTCGGTCACAAACAGGATGAACTGTGATACCTATCAGATATAAAAATGTATTGCAACAAAAATGCCTGTTTCAAATATGTTTAAGTATCAATAAATTGAGTCGCATTGTTTCATCTCTAGTCGAATGCGCAGTTGGCAAACCACAAAGAAAATATGGTTGCATTCGAACAGCTGATATGATTTCGTTTTGCATTTTGCATCTCGCAGTATTACTCAATGAGGAACTACGGCTGTAGTAGGATAAAAGAGAAGTCTTATTTCATTTGGGAATATGTATACCCATATAACAAAACTCGCTCGTAAATTAAATTATTGATATTTGGCCAACGTAAGTATTTAAAAAGAAATTTGGCAACATCAGAAATAGTTTGCAGTTGAATCTCACTGACCTGCGCTGTAGCAGTATCGATTGTCGATATCGATAAGATACCTGTGACGTCAGCCCTTGCTTTAAGCCACGTGGAAAAATTTGAATATATCCTTATTTTATTTTGCAAATATCTTTTTTTGGCTGTCCGTAAAATCATGTTTTTTGTTTCCTACTGCTTCTTGATATGGTTTTCTTTACGCTATGTATACTCCCGAGGCGATTTCACGACCTCTGCAAGTACCCTAACGATATTGTCAAAAATTACTCACATTTTGATTATTTTTTGTATTTTAAAAATGTTTACTTTTTCAAACCAATGACCCTTTCGATAAAATTCAAAACTTTTTGGAAAATTCCGAGATATTTATAACAAAAACAAACAAAGAAGCAGGATTTATCCGAAAAATGAGGTTTTTAGAATGAATTAATTTTTAGACCAATTTTGGAAATTTGAGAAACCTCAAGATGCAATAAATATTTTGAAATTTTACTAGTCTGCATCTTTTTACTAAGTTAGTTGCTTTCTTCCATATTAACGAGCTTTTGTTTATTTTTCATGGCCTGCTAGGTTGCTTGCACGCAGGAAAATTGAAAAACGCCGATTTGACTGAAAATTTGAAATAAAATGAAAACGAAAAAAGATTGATGTCAAGAATGCTATATCATTAGAAAGGTCATCAAATTTTAGATTTGATTATTTAAACCAAAATAGGCATTCCCATTTGAAAAAATCAAGTTACCTGTGATTGAAGTTTCCTTAATTTATCCTCTGATTTCTCAAAGTACAAAATGAATTCAAATTTAGCCGTCTAACCTAAGGTGACGCATTTCATGCTTAATCGTACCGCGAGGTCAGGGCCTTCTAGGTATTATAATCGCTGCGATATTCAATTTTTTTCTGATACCTACTTATACCAAAAATGGTGATTTGCGCCTAAACGGTTTAAAGTTCCATGTGTGATACATAAATTCACATTAGAATTGACCAAGGAATCCAAATATGCAATAATATATAGGGGGTTCCATTCAAAAAAATGTAGGTTTGATATGAATCACCCTGCGTAAACGTCAAAATTCAAGTGAAAATATTTTTACGGATCCCTACCATGATCAAGTGATAGATTTTTGAAATATTTTTTAGTAAGCCCGCAATTCTCCGTCCACGCACTATTGGCCCACCCTGTATGTATCATCTAAATCATTGTAAATCTTGATGGCATTGTAGGTGTATGATCTGCGATATAGTACAGTTTTATACATGGGATCTCTAAAATTGATGTCTAAATTACTACGTCTAAATATAAATTTTTCGTAAAGGGGGGGAGCGAGAAGAAACAATTTTATGTGTAAATGTTGCTAAGTAATATTTACACGCATTTTATATGCCTAACCAACCATGCTGATTTCTCTTCAAAGAGATATGATCGTATTTTTTCAAAGAAAATACAACACATGTTTTGCAGTTTTTGTAATATGTTCTTAGTAACCGAATCTAAACAAAAATAGTATACACTGCTACAATAAAATATGCTAGGAAATATGAGAGACTCACATAGTTTTTTCTTACTTTAAAATTCAAAATTGAACGATTTACATATAAAGACTTCAAATTAATATAACATTTTTTCAAAACATTTGACACATGTTCTTTGAAACGCAGAGTATCAGTATCAATGGTCAATCCCAAATTTTTGGCAGTATTTACCATATTCAAAGAGTCGTTGTTAATTTTGACATCAAAGTGATTGGTTATAAAATGATGTTTAGGGCCTGGGCAAAATAACATTACAGAACACTTGTCTTTATTAAGTTTCAAATTATTATTTTGAGAGTAGTTTGCAATGGCATTTAGATCATTATTAATCTGAAGGAGTGCACTATCCATGGAGTTGGTGCTGAAGCTTTTGTAAATTTGTGTATCGTCAGCATAACACATTACTGACGAGTTTTCTACGGAGTTGGACATATGAATTGTGTAAATTAAATACAAGAGTGGTCCCAGGACTGACCCTTGAGGAACACCTGAGGATATTTCAATTGGGTTGGATAAACAGCTATCGATCATAACTGATTTCCACGTAAAACATGAAAACTGGAGTTTGGTCTATTTCGCTCCCATATCAGTCTCTAAGAAAAATTCAAACTTTTAAAATGGTTTCCTTTTGACAAAAACTGAGAACTTCTGAAAAAACGTAAAGTTTTGAAACTTTGTGGAATAATTATGAAATTTTCGAAAAAGATTTGCCTTCCTAAAAAACTATAAAATTTCCAAAAAAATATAAAAATTTTGAGATATCCGACTTCAAGATAATCACGTGAAATTTTAGTTTCCTGGAAAGATTTGGATCTTCAACAGAAACCTTAACAAAATTATGATTTTGGTAAACGAGATGATTCAAAACAAGTGAAATTTTCGACCAATTTTGCAACTTTTCGAAATTTTGAAAAATAAACATTTTAAATTACACCAAATTATGATATTGTCGAAAATTACTCACATATTGATTATTTTTTGTATTTTAAAAATTTTTACTTTTCCAAAGCATATATATATATATAGACAAAACAAAACCAAAAAAGGTGCAACCCGGGCTCCGACACACCGGGCTGCTGTTCCATTCCCCAGCGACTACTCCTCACACCGTGAGGTGAGCAATCACTGGGTCCGCGTATCGTGCGTCCTAAGCAGACGAAGGGACCCATGGATGACTGCCTTCTGCATTCTGGCGGCTAAGATGTGCGCCGCCGCACGGCACACCGGCATTTTGCGCAGTGCAGAGAGCAGCGTATCCCTCATACCACCTAGGGATCCAATGACCATTACTAGCAGACTCACAGTGTAGTCCGGCCAGAGCCTGCGAAGTTGTCCGAGGAGCTCCTGATACTTGGTCCGCTTTTCCTCCTCCTTAGAGACGATGTTCCCCTCTGCAGGTGCCGAGAACTCGATAACGAACATCGTCTTTTGTTGGTAGTCGAGGAGGACTATGTCGGGCTTATTTGCATGTATAAGCTCGAGCGTGGAGAATGAGTAGTTCCAGTAAATTCGGCACCTCTCGTTCTCCACAACGGACTCAATGTCCCCTGGAGCGTATGGCAGCACCGGTGTCTCATCTATACCGTATGAGTGCCTCAAATGGTAGTATAGCACTCGTAGAGCCGCGTTGTGCCGATAGACGTAGGCTGTGCCAGCGTACACCTTACACGCCGACAAGAGGTGCGTAAGGGTCTCTGGCGCCTGCAGGCAGGCTCTACAGCGGATATCGGGCACATCCATACCCATAATCCGGCTACGGTATACTAAGGTGTTGAAGACACCGTCTTGGCAAGCCATTATAGAGCTCTCAGTCTCCGACTTCAACCCATTAGACCTTAGGAAGGAGAAGGTCAACTGCTCAGATAAACCATGCTCTTCTAGATGTTTGTAGAAGATTCCGTGCATTGGTTTATCTTTGTGAAGTCTTAAAAGCAATTGGACTTCAGCAGTTTTAATCCGGGTTTTTAATTGTGCGGGAGCAAGTTCCGTAACGGACTGCTGACACCTCCGCGTGAAGTCGAGCGTGAGACTAAGTTCTTCGGCTGCCCGTGTTGCTGCTCTAAAAAGGAAGGCTCCTTTACCCGCAATCTCGTGCTCTCGCACAAAGCGGATCAGGGGATCGGTGCTCGTCGTAACATAGCAGGCAGTGGCCAGTACTACTCTGTTGTGCAGATGCTCCAAACTCAATAGTCCACGCCCTCCCAGGTGTCGCGGGAGGTATATTCGCGGGACAGAGGATCTAGGATGTAGACTTCCCTCCATATTCATCCTTTTGCGGGTCTTTATGTCGATTTGTCGCAGCTCTTCCACGTTCCAGTGGATAGCACCAAAGCTGTATAGCAACAATGGGACCGCAAGCATGTTTGTGGCAGCGACTTTGTTTTTGCCGGACAGTTCTGACGACCAGATCTGCCGGAGTCGGTGCAAATACTTGCGGCGGAGACACTCTTTGACCAATTCTGCCTCTTGGATGTGACGCTGCGCCACTCCAAGGTAGGTATAAGTATCTCCGGCATGCAGTTGTCGCAAGATGCTCCCATCAACGAGCTGCTCCTCATCTTCACTATCTCCGCAACGTCCTCTTTTGAGATGAACCATGGCACATTTGTCTATCCCGAACTCCATACCAATAGCTTGACTGTAATCCTGCACTACCCTCAGCGACTGCTCTAAATCGCGTTGTCCGGAGGCATAGAGTTTCAGGTCATCCATGTAAAATAAGTGGGTGACCTTGTGCCTCCGGTAATTGGGCTTGCCACAGCTGTATCCCTTAGTATTTTTCAGCGCTATGGACAAAGGCAGTAGCGAGATGCAAAAGAGCAAGGGACTTAAGGAGTCTCCTTGGAAGACCCCTCTTTTAAATGATACCAACTCTGTTCGAACCCTGGTTTCACCCGATGTTATAGTGAACCGAGTCTTCCAGAGCGGCATCAGTTGTTTGATGCATCCCACTATTTGATCATCTACCGAAAGACATTCCAACAGCCGCACAATCAGTTCATGAGACGTAGTGTCGAATGCCTTCCGATAGTCGATCCAGGCCATAGAAAGGTTTCGCAGGTAATGCACGGAGTCCTGTGTGACACAGCGGTCAATCAACAGGTTATCCCTGCAGCCAGCTACTCCTTTCTTAGACCCTCTTTGTTCATATACGCTGAGAAATACGGGATTTACAGCTTGAAGGATACGCATGTACAAGATTCTGGTGAAGAGCTTGTAACATGCGTTCAGACATGTTATTGGCCTGTAGTTTTTAGGATCAGACAAATCTCCGGTCTTCGGGAGAAGCACGGTTCGACCCTCGACAAACCAAGCCGGAATTGGCTGCTCCTGATTTAGCCACGAGTTAAAAACTCTAGCTAAATGCCGGTGGCAACTGGGAAACTTTTTCAACCAGTAGGTGTTTATGCCATCCGGGCCAGGAGCTGCGAAATTCTTTGCGCCTCGTAAGGCACCAAGAATTTCTTCCGTGTTTATCGGGTGACGCAGTACATTCAGGTTTGGAGTCCTCCTACAAACGGACTCGAACTGCGCCAAGGCCGGAGTGTCTGCTTGGAGAGGTTTGGGGTGTTCGTAAATGCCCCTCCAGAAAGTCTCCACGCGATCAGCAGTTGGCGGCTGCTCTATGACTGGTGGTCGCTGTTGGAAGAGACGAGCAGGCTTTTCGGAAAACAATCTGTTTTCCTCCAAACCTCTCGCCCGCGTCACCAGTGATCGTTTAGCAGCGATTAGCGTCCGTATCCTGTCAAGACAATGCTGCTTGACAACAACCAGTACCGCTTGACTGAGCGTGTGATGGTCGCGCCTTAGCTCTCGGGCTATCTGGCGCACGCGGCGCGTAAAAGGCCTACCGGCCGCTCTATATTCCATCACACACTGGATACGGGATGCTTCTTGGCGAGCCAACTGGATTTTCGCTTCCATCTGGCGCACCCGCCTCTGTGCTCTCCCGACAGGAGAGTCTCTCACTCTCCCCTGTCCAGCCAGCCTCAGAGCCGCAGCGTAAATTTCGCAATTGATGCTCCAAATGTCAGAGACCTCCGATAGACGTTCACTCAACGCCTCATCCTCTCTCTTTAAATCTGCCAGCTTTGAGGACCTCTTGTTGTTATGCAAGGCCCTTCGGTCACTGAAATCTCCAGGTGAGACGGCTTCGTCGATTTCCCTCTCAGCGGGCCTCATCGGCGACCTTTCAGCCTGGTTAACAGGCCTTTCAGTCGCCGGAGGGGCAGGCTGAGCTGGAGCACGAACGTATCCCTGCCCCCGAAGGTAAAATACCTGGTTCCGCAAGCTCTGGGAGGTAATTGTGCTATGCTCTGGATGCATTTCACACCACCTCCCATGCATGCGGGACATGTATCCCCTACGGCGCGGGCTACTGCTCTCGTAGCAGCTCAGCAGGTCATCCTTCAGTTCCGTCGTCCACCTAAAACGGTCCATGTCGTTGCGTGTGTCGTCGTCAGGGCGATCCGAGGCACCGCCACCTTGCCCAGAGCCGGCTTCCGATACCGGCCTGGTGTGGGTGCTCTTCTTCTGGGGCGGTCGAACCAGAAGGTAGGGCCCGTCCGGTGGTTAGCCTTAGGGCCCCCAGCCGACATTTCGGAGGCAGCCGACCACATTGCCTCCTAGGGATGACCTGTACAGGTTGCCGGCCGGCTTTCATCCCTGGCTTGGGTTATCCCCACAGTATCGCCACGCACCGAATAGCCGTTTGATGTTGGTCGGCTTCCTGGGGGCGCATTTTATACCTACTGCCAGGTTTGCTATCAGCCGCCCCTAACCTGGGGTCAGACGCTGTCGGGAAGCCGTCCTTAACATAGGTGCAGCCGCTTCCTCACTATGGTGGTTCATACGCCTGCTTTCACAGCCGGTGACCACCATAGGCCCTTTTAAGGCAAGGACTACCAATCTTTTAGTCGCCTCTTACGACAGGCAGATTAAACCCTGGGAACATTCTAAACCCGGACCCAGACGGGTACATACGGGTATATATATATATATATATATATATATATATATATATATATATATATATATAAGACAAAACAAAAACAAAAAAGGTGCAACCCGGGCTCCGACACACCGGGCTGCTGTTCCATTCCCCAGCGACTACTCCTCACACCGTGAGGTGAGCAATCACTGGGTCCGCGTATCGTGCGTCCTAAGCAGACGAAGGGACCCATGGATGACTGCCTTCTGCATTCTGGCGGCTAAGATGTGCGCCGCCGCACGGCACACCGGCATTTTGCGCAGCGCAGAGAGCAGCGTATCCCTCATACCACCTAGGGATCCAATGACCATTACTAGCAGACTCACAGTGTAGTCCGGCCAGAGCCTGCGAAGTTGTCCGAGGAGCTCCTGATACTTGGTCCGCTTTTCCTCCTCCTTAGAGACGATGTTCCCCTCGGCAGGTGCCGAGAACTCGATAACGAACATCGCCTTTTGTTGGTAGTCGAGGAGGACTATATCGGGCTTATTTGCATGTATAAGCTCGAGCGTGGAGAATGAGTAGTTCCAGTAAATTCGGCACCTCTCGTTCTCCACAACGGACTCAATGTCCCCTGGAGCGTATGGCAGCACCGGTGTCTCATCTATACCGTATGAGTGCCTTAAATGGTAGTATAGCACTCGTAGAGCCGCGTTGTGCCGATAGACGTAGGCTGTGCCAGCGTACACCTTACACGCCGACAAGAGGTGCGTAAGGGTCTCTGGCGCCTGCAGGCAGGCTCTACAGCGGATATCGGGCACATCCATACCCATAATCCGGCTACGGTATACTAAGGTGTTGAAGACACCGTCTTGGCAAGCCATTATA
Organism: Callosobruchus maculatus; assembly: GCA_951848785.1. Taxonomy (NCBI): domain Eukaryota; kingdom Metazoa; phylum Arthropoda; class Insecta; order Coleoptera; family Chrysomelidae; genus Callosobruchus; species Callosobruchus maculatus. The sequence continues at coordinate 10,475,620 of CATOUR010000065.1, read as the reverse complement.
GAGCTCTCAGTCTCCGACTTCAACCCATTAGACCTTAGGAAGGAGAAGGTCAACTGCTCAGATAAACCATGCTCTTCTAGATGTTTGTAGAAGATTCCGTGCATTGGTTTATCTTTGTGAAGTCTTAAAAGCAATTGGACTTCAGCAGTTTTAATCCGGGTTTTTAATTGTGCGGGAGCAAGTTCCGTAACGGACTGCTGACACCTCCGCGTGAAGTCGAGCGTGAGACTAAGTTCTTCGGCTGCCCGTGTTGCTGCTTTAAAAAGGAAGGCTCCTTTACCCGCAATCTCGTGCTCTCGCACAAAGCGGATCAGGGGATCGGTGCTCGTCGTAACATAGCAGGCAGTGGCCAGTACTACTCTGTTGTGCAGATGCTCCAAACTCAATAGTCCACGCCCTCCCAGGTGTCGCGGGAGGTATATTCGCGGGACAGAGGATCTAGGATGTAGACTTCCCTCCATATTCATCCTTTTGCGGGTCTTTATGTCGATTTGTCGCAGCTCTTCCACGTTCCAGTGGATAGCACCAAAGCTGTATAGCAACAATGGGACCGCAAGCATGTTTGTGGCAGCGACTTTGTTTTTGCCGGACAGTTCTGACGACCAGATCTGCCGGAGTCGGTGCAAATACTTGCGGCGGAGACACTCTTTGACCAATTCTGCCTCTTGGATGTGACGCTGCGCCACTCCAAGGTAGGTATAGGTATCTCCGGCATGCAGTTGTCGCAAGATGCTCCCATCAACGAGCTGCTCCTCATCTTCACTATCTCCGCAACGTCCTCTTTTGAGATGAACCATGGCACATTTGTCTATCCCGAACTCCATACCAATAGCTTGACTGTAATCCTGCACTACCCTCAGCGACTGCTCTAAATCGCGTTGTCCGGAGGCATAGAGTTTCAGGTCATCCATGTAAAATAAGTGGGTGACCTTGTGCCTCCGGTAATTGGGCTTGCCACAGCTGTATCCCTTAGTATTTTTCAGCGCTATGGACAAAGGCAGTAGCGAGATGCAGAAGAGCAAGGGACTCAAGGAGTCTCCTTGGAAGACCCCTCTTTTAAATGATACCAACTCTGTTCGAACCCTGGTTTCACCCGATGTTATAGTGAACCGAGTCTTCCAGAGCGGCATCAGTTGTTTGATGCATCCCACTATTTGATCATCTACCGAAAGACATTCCAACAGCCGCACAATCAGTTCATGAGACGTAGTGTCGAATGCCTTCCGATAGTCGATCCAGGCCATAGAAAGGTTTCGCAGGTAATGCACGGAGTCCTGTGTGACACAGCGGTCAATCAACAGGTTATCCCTGCAGCCAGCTACTCCTTTCTTAGACCCTCTTTGTTCATATACGCTGAGAAATACGGGATTTACAGCTTGAAGGATACGCATGTACAAGATTCTGGTGAAGAGCTTGTAACATGCGTTCAGACATGTTATTGGCCTGTAGTTTTTAGGATCAGACAAATCTCCGGTCTTCGGGAGAAGCACGGTTCGACCCTCGACAAACCAAGCCGGAATTGGCTGCTCCTGATTTAGCCACGAGTTAAAAACTCTAGCTAAATGCCGGTGGCAACTGGGAAACTTTTTCAACTAGTAGGTGTTTATGCCATCCGGGCCAGGAGCTGCGAAATTCTTTGCGCCTCGTAAGGCACCAAGAATTTCTTCCGTGTTTATCGGGTGACGCAGTACATTCAGGTTTGGAGTCCTCCTACAAACGGACTCGAACTGCGCCAAGGCCGGAGTGTCTGCTTGGAGAGGTTTGGGGTGTTCGTAAATGCCCCTCCAGAAAGTCTCCACGCGATCAGCAGTTGGCGGCTGTTCTATGACTGGTGGTCGCTGTTGGAAGAGACGAGCAGGCTTTTCGGAAAACAATCTGTTTTCCTCCAAACCTCTCGCCCGCGTCACCAGTGATCGTTTAGCAGCGATTAGCGTCCGTATCCTGTCAAGACAATGCTGCTTGACAACAACCAGTACCGCTTGACTGAGCGTGTGATGGTCGCGCCTTAGCTCTCGGGCTATCTGGCGCACGCGGCGCGTAAAAGGCCTACCGGCCGCTCTATATTCCATCACACACTGGATACGGGATGCTTCTTGGCGAGCCAACTGGATTTTCGCTTCCATCTGGCGCACCCGCCTCTGTGCTCTCTCGACAGGAGAGTCTCTCACTCTCCCCTGTCCAGCCAGCCTCAGAGCCGCAGCGTAAATTTCGCAATTGATGCTCCAAATGTCAGAGACCTCCGATAGACGTTCACTCAACGCCTCATCCTCTCTCTTTAAATCTGCCAGCTTGAAGGACCTCTTGTTGTTATGCAAGGCCCTTCGGTCACTGAAATCTCCAGGTGAGACGGCTTCGTCGATTTCCCTCTCAGCGGGCCTCATCGGCGACCTTTCAGCCTGGTTAACAGGCCTTTCAGTCGCCGGAGGGGCAGACTGAGCTGGAGCACGAACGTATCCCTGCCCCCGAAGGTAAAATACCTGGTTCCGCAAGCTCTGGGAGGTAATTGTGCTATGCTCTGGATGCATTTCACACCACCTCCCATGCATGCGGGACATGTATCCCCTACGGCGCGGGCTACTGCTCTCGTAGCAGCTCAGCAGGTCATCCTTCAGTTCCGTCGTCCACCTAAAACGGTCCATGTCGTTGCGTGTGTCGTCGTCAGGGCGATCCGAGGCACCGCCACCTTGCCCAGAGCCGGCTTCCGATACCGGCCTGGTGTGGGTGCTCTTCTTCTGGGGCGGTCGAACCAGAAGGTAGGGCCCGTCCGGTGGTTAGCCTTAGGGCCCCCAGCCGACATTTCGGAGGCAGCCGACCACATTGCCTCCTAGGGATGACCTGTACAGGTTGCCGGCCGGCTTTCATCCCTGGCTTGGGTTATCCCCACAGTGTCGCCACGCACCGAATAGCCGTTTGATGTTGGTCGGCTTCCTGGGGGCGCATTTTATACCTACTGCCAGGTTTGCTATCAGCCGCCCCTAACCTGGGGTCAGACGCTGTCGGGAAGCCGTCCTTAACATAGGTGCAGCCGCTTCCTCACTATGGTGGTTCATACGCCTGCTTTCACAGCCGGTGACCACCATAGGCCCTTTTAAGGCAAGGACTATATATATATATATATATATATTTACATCTCTGAACATTCCGGCCTCAAACCATGTTGCAACCTTATGGCATCACCTAGAAGCAGTTACGCTACCATGATTGTAGGTTATGTATATCGCTTAGGAAACAACTTTTGGCGCCCTGATGTACTTTAAAGTTTTCTACTTAATCCTTCAAAATACGCTGGCTCACCGCCGTTGACACGTTGTGGCCTCTTTACAAGTATCTGCCTTTATAGCTTCACAAGTATATAGTTTTGTTCACATTTGAATGTTGTGGACTCATATACAGCATATTACGGCCTCAGACAGTGTTGCCGAACATAAAATAGTAGATAGGAGGCACGTGCGCGTGCGCGTCCTACCCATTACCTTCCAGTGCTGCCGATAGAACATCTTTTTCTACACATCAAAGAAACTCGTATCGTCCGTATAGGATATCAGCACCACGAAAACAACCCTAGCAAGTCATTTTGTGTTAACAGTTTAAACTCCAGCATGGTACAATTCATGTACGATGTTACACGATGTGCTCATGCTTGATAAAAGAAGAATAATTGCCACATAAAAAAATGGAGTCAAGTTTATTGACACATAATGATGATACCATTTTATTATTTCCCATTGCATGAAGCCATAGTCTAAAATCCCCTTGCAACTAAGTTATCGACCATCCGCCCGCAAAAACAACATCCAACACAAAAACCCTCGTAAAAGTGTGTTTGATTTGGCAACGTCCCAGAAATCACGATGATTTCGCGGCAAATGATATTATAACCTCTGTATTTGCTAGATAAGTGTTGTGTGTAAGCTCCACGATGAATAAATCATCCCGCAGTTACAGGTTATTAAGTATATGCAAGAATATAGAAGGTAAGTTTATTAATTTTCGTATTTTTTTGTATTTATTTGTACACAGGTTATAAAATGTTACGTACAATTGATGTTGATATCCGTGAATTCACATATTAACTTTGTGCGCTGAAGAAATATCTAGGGGCGTTGTTGTCAAGCAATATCTTAATTTATATTGCAGAATGCTTTTTTGGATACCTACGATAATTTGATTTTTTTTTTGAAAATATGTATAAATCCAATTTAGACAATATCGCTCAATCTGGTGTAATCAATCTTACTAACTCAGCTGTTTTACAGATTCAAATGGAGCAGAGAGGACTGATCGTAGCTATGAAAAGGTAAATATTCACAAAAGTGTGGAAATAATAAATCATAGTTATTTGGTTTAAAGGTTACATATGGAAGTGGGTATTGGAACCACAAAAAAGAAAATAGATGGTTTTGTAATCGACCGCTATCTCCTGTACAAAACGATGATCCGCCAAAAGTGAATGTTCTACAAAACATTATACTCGTTCCAGGCCATTCTAATCAGGATGATGTAGATGTAAGTCTGTTTTACTGCCCACACTGATAGGTAACTGAAATCCACGTCACTCATTTCTGTCTGTCTGTCTGTTGGCGTTTTTCTAACGTCGTAATCTCAGTAACCGCTGCATTGATTGTGATGTAATTTGGGTAGCGATATGTTGTGGTGTCGTAGTAGGTAATGTTCTGATAATTTTGGAAATCGTTGTACGGGGGGTGGAGTAATTAGCAAAAAACGAAAAATTTCAAATATTCCTCAAACTTCGTTTTTAGGTGTTTGAGGGGTTCCTGATCATTTTCTACTTTTTTGGGTGGGGGTGAAATTGGGGTGGTTAGGGGGTGGTCGAAATTGGTCCGGAATAGATTCCACCCCTTACAGAAAAATTATATTGCTAAGTGTAGAATCGCACGCAGAAGTGGAAAAAATGATAATTAAGTTGAATTTGTGAAAGAAGTGGCCGAAGAGCAAAGTATAAATAAGCCCTTTCAGTTTTAATAACTAACTTTGAGTCAGCGCCAAATAAATAGCGAAAAACTATGAACGGATACACAGTAAAAAATAGAAATGTAAAATTCCGTTGCCTTTTTTGCCATGATATACAGGGTGTCCAGTTAGTGGGTAACTCTTCGATATCTCGCAAAGTATACCTGATAGAAGAAAATGGCAAATACAAAAGTTATTTGGTTACTTAAGGCGCATATTCTAAAAATATTTTTGAAATATACAGGGTGTTGCCGGAAAGTAGGATAGAGACCAACTTAATTTTTTTATATGAAACTATAACTTTTTTTTAAATCCTTTTAGTTTCCATCTCTGATCTCCATTTAACCCTAAAATATTTTTGGGATAGATTGCGACGTTGCCAGGTTATAATCTATTTTCTATTAATTTCCGGATTTGCAAGGTCGCAAATAATACGTCTAAATTGATATATTCCTTTAACTTTTCTTAATAATATTATACAGCGAGTTACTTGAATATTAAGCGGATATTAGTTTGGATGTTACCAGCAATTTGTATCTACAGTTTTTCTAAATGTAACATCCTGTATTTTTTATTTTAAATCGAAATATCTACTAATACCCTATCTCGCCTTGTAATATTTTTTTTCGCGTTTGCGACGTTGCCAAGTTATAAATAAGTTTTCCAATTTTTTAAACAATAAATTTTAATTTATTTTAAACAGATACCTCTACCTATTTTTATTGCAATGAATTGCGCATATCGAATTTAGTAAGATCTCACAATTTCAAAATTTTGTTTCTATTAATTACTGAGATACGGCAACACCGCTTTTTCAGTAAACGGTAGCGGAACGCTTAAATATTTTCAAAACCGCCACAGCTGGAGAGGTGAAATTCAATACTTGGGGGTTTTTGAAGATACAGAATTTAAAAACGCTAACAGCAGTGTTGTCAGGTTTACCACTTTTACGTTAGACTTCATAAATAGGGCATTCCATTCAAAATTATAACGTAAAATTGGTAAACCTGACAACACTGCTGTTAGCGTTTTTGAATTCTGTAAGTTCAAAAACCCCCCAGTATTGAATTTCACCTCTCCAGCTGTGGCGGTTTTGAAAATATTTAAGCGTTCCGGTACCGTTTACTGAAAAGGCGGTGTTGCCGTATCTCAGTAATTATTTGAAACAAAATTTTAAAATTTTGAGATCTTACTAATTTCGACATGTGCAATTCATTGCAATAAAAGTAAGTAGAGGATTCTATTTAAAATATATTAAAATCGGCGATATTTGTTTAAAAATTTGGAAAAATAATTTATAACTTGACAACGCCGCAAACGCGAGAAAAAATTACAAAGCGAGATAGGGTGTTAGTAGATATTTCGATTTAAAATAAAACATACAGGGTGTTACATTTGAAAAAACAAAGTAAAATGACCTTGACATTGCCGTAATTTAAAATTCTGCCAAAAACACCCTGTAGATACAAATTGCTGGTAACATCCAGAATAATATCCACTTGATATTCAAATAACCTGCTGTATAATATTATTGAGAAAAGTTGAAGAAATATATCTACTTGCGACCTTGCAAATCCGGACATTAATAGAAAATAAATTATAACTTGGCAACGTCGCAACCGATCCCAAAAATATTTTAGGGTTGAATAGAGATCAATGATGGAAACTAGAACAATTTAAAAAAAGGTTATAGTTCCATATAAAAAAATCAAGTTGATCACTATTCTACTTTCCCGCAACACCTTGTATATTTCAAAATATTTTTAGAATATGCGTCTTAAGTAACCAAATAACTTTTGTATTTGACATTTTCTTCTATCAGGTATACCTTGCGAGATATCGAAGAATTACACACTAACTGGACACCCTGTATAATGTAATCTTATAACTTGAAAAATAATGTAACAATGTTTCTCGAATAAGATTATGTCATCATGTCATGATGAATTCTTAAACGATCGTTGTGACATTCAGAAACATGTCAAATTCAAGCTTGCATTCCAAAATGTTATTCCTATAATTTTGAAAATCGGTGAAGAGGCGGCGGAGTAATTAGCAAAAAACCAAAAATTTTACATATTCCTCAAACTTTGTTTTTGGGCGTTTTAGGGGTTCCTGATAATTTTCTACTTTTTTTGGGTTGGGGTGAAATTGTGGTGGTTGGGGGGTGGGTGGTCATAAAGCTCAATTTTTTTTGTATTCATAATAGGCTGTCCATTGACCTGTGAAAGGAAGACCTAGCGGCATAACGCACTTTTTTTGGTCGGGCGGGCAAAGATGATATAATGACCCGTTATGTGTGGGAAGTACTGGGTCAATCGACTTGACTCCATTTTTGGTTCAATAGTTACGCTCTTGTAGTAGTATCATTCAATCAAAATCTAGCTGAACACAGATTTTTATTTGCAGGACACAACACCGCCTGATCCATTTTCCAACTCCAGTGGTTCTTCTTACAGGCCATCAGACAATAATGTTAGTAAAAATAAGTTTAATTACCGCAATCGCAGTTTTAAATGTCTATACTACTTGCAGGAATCTTCATCGGCACCGGAGGGTTCTTTCTCTGACTTCAATGTATACACTCCAGAAGAAGTACCAAGTAGTAAGTCTGATGAATCATCAAATGTGCATCATTCAGGTCATTCGGAGCAACGCGTAGCTGAGAAATATTTGCCTTTTGACGCGTATACCGATTTGCGTATTATAGACATCAGCAACAAGAACGAAAATAAACCTGAGGAGCCCATAAGAACTGCAGCAGATGTAGATAATCATCATGGTCATTCGGAACAACGCTTAGCTGAGAAATATTTGCCGTTTTTTGACGCGTATACCGATTTGTGTATTATAGACATCAGCAACAATAACGAAAATAAACCTGAGGAGCCCATAAGAACTGCAGCAGATGTAGATAATCATCATGATCCAAAATATACCAATAGCAACAGCGATACTGAACATGAGAAAAACAAGGAGAAAAATTCAACAAATAAAGCATACCCAAAAGTGTTAAATGAACAAAAAACTCTTCTCACAAATACAGCCGCTGATTTAGATATTCACCAAAGTAAAAAAATAGTTCCAACGAAAAAGCTCAAAAATTTTTGCTACTATTGTGAAACTGATGTCACAAATTTTGCAAGGCATGTCAACAATAATCACTCGCAGGAAATTGAAGTTATAAAACTAAATTCTCTGCCTTCAAAAAGCTTAGAGAGAAAACGTCTTCTAGCCGAGCTCAGAAATAAAGGAAATTATTTGAACTCAGCTAATAGCTGTCCCAGGCGCGTTCGCAGAGCGTGTATCCCAGATACTCCCGTGTTACCCTGTGACAATTGCCTAGGATTCTTTTCTTCAAAGCTGCTGCATAGGCATCGAAAAAGATGTGGTGCTGAAAGAAGTGGAAGGGCTCAAAGTGAGGGGCAAACAATATTGGCGCGTAATATGCGAGTAAATGAGAGGCTAAGACGCGAAGTTTTTCCTCGTATGCGTGCCGATAAAATTTCCTTAGAAGCCAAATCAGATAACCTAATTTGTGCTTTTGGAGCTCGATACTTGAGTACCCACAGGGAAAAGCATTTCGCTACCTTGACCTCTCGTAAAATGAGAGAATTATCTAAAGTGCTCTTGGAAATAAAAAAAATTAATCCTGAGATTAAGTCTATGTTTCAGGCTTTAACTCCCACAAACTTTGATCTTTTTGTTCAAGCCACGCAAATAGTGGCCGGGTATGACCCTTTAAAAGAAAAATTCGAGTCACCGACATTTGCTATGAATATCGTTAATTCATTCAAGCAATGTTGTGATATAGCTATAAACTTTGTTCTAAGAGGAGAGCATCAATCCTCAGTAATACCAAGTGCAGAAGCTGAAGCTCGATTCAGAACGATGATACATTTATTTCAATCCAACTGGAGATTTGAAGTATCTAGCGTTGCGGCTAGCAATCTAAATTTGAACAAATGGAATAAAACTACCATTGTTCCGCTTGCCAGCGACTTAAAGCTTTTAATGAACTATCTCCTAGAAATTGCTAAACAAAACATCGAAAAACTTCAAACTAATAGCAGAGACAAAGCTGCTTATAATCACCTTGTAGAAACTATATTCTGTCGGGTGATTTTACTTAATAGGCGACGACCTGGGGAACTCCAAAGGATGTTACTTGACACTTACATAAACTGTGGTAATGACAAGGAACAATACCAAGAGTTTGAAAATATCATCAGTGAGTCAGAGCGTGTTCTGCTGAAGCGCCTGAAGCGGGTAGTAATTAGAGGGAAAAGAAGTAGGGGAGTACCGGTGTTGTTTTCCAATGATGTTCAAGAACATATAAAGATAATGTTGGAGAACAGATCCAAATTTGTTCCTGAGGATAATGTGTACCTATTTGCCAGAGCGGGATGCTCAAGTGAATTAAGTGGGTATAAGACCTTGAAAAAGCATGCGGATATATGCGGTGCAAAGAATCCTAATGCGTTAACCTCAACAAGACTGAGAAAGCACCTTGCTACGCTCACCCAAATTTTTAACATGTCTGATAATGACATAGAACAGCTAGCCGCATTTATGGGCCACACTGTTGGAATCCACAGAGGTTCCTATAGACTTCCTGACGATGTATATCAGACTGCAAAATTGTCAAAACTTCTACTGTTGATGGAGAGAGGGCAGGCTGGCGATTACAAGGGGAAAAGTTTAGAAGAGATAGATTTAGATTTGGATACAGATTTATTAGAAGAACCAAACGAACAAGAAGAAAGTGATTTAGAAAATGAAACAGAGACACAGTCGGAAATCTTATTAGATGTAGCAGATATAAATGTCCCCAACACTACCGATACGACTTCTACAAGTAAAAAGAAAAAAAGGACATTGATACCGTGGACAATGGAAGAAAAGAAATTGACCAAAAAGTTCTTCAAAGACCATATCAGACGTTCGAAACCACCCAAAAGGCACGAATGCCAACAACTTATAGACGAGCATCCTGATACCTTTAAAAACAGAGACTGGTTAAAAATGAAAGTTTTTGTTCAAAACCAATACACGAAGAAGAAAAAATCTGAGTATGATAGTGACGATTAAGATTTATCAGAGTAGATCAGATCAAGTGAATTTTTTTAGTCAAATTTATTGCCCAACATAGTTTATTTCTTTGCTTTTATTACTGCTACCCTAGGCAGTTCAAATCTTAATCTTCGCCGCTTTAATCTGTGCAGTTTTGTGCAATTTTTAGTATTTTAGTTAGTTAGTTTGATCTCTTTATTTCTTTAATCAGTGCAGTTTTGTGCAATTTTTAGTATTTTAGTTAGTTAGTCTACACGGAGAAAAAATCTGAGTATGATAGCGACGATTAAGATTTATCAGAGTATATCGGATCAAGTGAATTTTTTTAGTCAAATTTATTGCCCAACATAGTTTATTTCTTTGCTTTTTATTACTGCTACCCTAGGCAGTTCAAATCTTAATTTTCGCGACTCTAATCAGTGCAGTTTTGTGCAATTTTTAGTATTTTAGTTAGTTAGTTTGATCTCTTTATTTCTTTAATCAGTGCAGTTTTGTGCAATTTTTAGTATTTTAGTTAGTTAGTTAGTTTGGGCTGTACCAAATGTAAATAAAATATTACAAAAATAAAGATGTCTTGTATCTATATAAACATGTAGTTTCTCTTCTGCAAAAAATATATTATTCTTTAAATGCATAAATAATGATACACGTCCCAAAAAAACTGTTTGCTGGGAATAGGAATAAATGTTTCAAAACCTAGATGTATAAATACAACCCTTCATATCCCTGTAACCGATTAAACTATTGCTGAAAAAGATGAAAATGTCAAAGGTTCTAATAAGCGATCCAAAATAGGAGTCTGGAATAAAATGTAAAAGAGATTAAAACTAATAGGATTTCGTGCTCCTTCCTCTGATGGATGCTATAATTTGATATAATATCAAACTACCATTACTTAGATAAACGTTATCAAATCCGGGGTAAAAACTGCCCAACGTGTTTAATTAAGAAATGGCTTGCTTTGTTCTTGGACAACCATGAAACGGCTTAACTGGTAACATGACGAAATAGATACCCTTGGGTATCAATATAAAGTCATGCAGGAGAACTCGAGACACAAGAGGATTATCAAGCCTCCTTACTCTGAATGGTTGTTAACTTTGTCAGCTGTCAGTGTAACTATTTCCCAACTAGATATTATTTTAGGCAGTTTTTAAATTGTCTGGGGAAATATTTCTCTCATTCATGGTAGTTGACTATAATAGCCCATGCGAACTTAAAAAAAAAAAACGGAAATCTTGTACCAATATACTACTAAATATATTTTCATTGTCGCTGTTATTTGGACTAAAAATACATATTCATTATTTACTTTTCTCACCCAATCCAGATAGTTTTTTGGATGCTAAAGAAATGTTATGGAGGTGTTAGAGCTTTTTATGAATATTGGAATGTATCATTCAATGAGTTTTCTCAAAATTTTGTCCACTATAATACCAAATTCTGTTTTCGGATCCAACTAGAAAAATACAAAAATAAGTATGATGTGATACATGCAAGGACCTGCGTGATTATTACCCTCCAAACCCTCTAATATAAATCACATGTTTCACTGTAGATTGGCTCCAGTACATTTATGGGGCATCAGGCGTCGCAGTCGGATATCTGGTAGGAGAGAAATTATTCTGCTGGCTCGTTTTTTTTACTGTGCATTGTTGCCAAATAGTGTGAATTCGTAACGTACACTATTGGGATATAATATACCTTTCATGTATATTTTCAGCGCCACCCCAGTGGGAGAATCGTGAACTAAAAGTATTCATTGTAGCCATTTTTCTAACATTACCGCCTCTCGTAAAATTATCTACATCTCGTAATTATAGCTTTATTTGATACAATTATCTATATTTTCCAACTTATTTACAATCAGGAGCCATCAGCGCTTCCAAGACAATTAACGAAGTCATAAATAGTGTAATGCTAGCGCTGGAAATGGTACTTGAATTACGGACTCAGGTATACGGAGGCCGTAATTCTCATGAGGCCGTTGTGTATGCTGGTTGCATGTTATCTGAGTTCGTATCATACGCAGGACAAATATATATATATATATATATATATATATATATATATATATATATATATACAGGCTTCAATCTTGGGGTTGCAGCCGTAGCAAAAAAGGTGAGGCCAATGAAGAAAGTGAAACTATTTGTTCATGCTAAGCTTTCGGAAATGTTTATTTCCTTCTTCAGAGCTTGCTACAATATAAATACAGGTTGAAAGTAACAATATAGAATAGTAACAAGAAAAAAACTTACAACGGTAGGTTTTGTCTTCAGGAGTCACACTATCGAAAAGCATGAAGGTTACATCGAAAAACATACAAGTTAAAACGCACACGACTGGTCACAAGGTTAAAAATTGATCAATAAACGATGAAATGATTATTAAAATGGTGAAAATCATGAGAATTTACATTAAGTCGGAAAATTCGAAGAACAGCGTTGAGCATGCAACATGTCCGCTAAAAGTGTAACCTGTCGAATGAAAATGAAAACGGAAGCGCAGCAAGTCCAATGAGGAAGAAGGATAGATATATCATTCGTAATGAAAGACCGAATGACAATCAGGTAAAACAATGCTAATATTCAAAAGTAACTAGATTTGAACGTCCCTGACCAAGGTTAATACTTTGAGAGGGAAAACATAGGCGGGTCGTTAAAGAAGGTATAGACACAAAGCAATATGAATTAAAATTGAGATTTTCATATTTGTGGAAATTATCGGATTTTAACTGATTTTTTGGGGAAAGAAACAACGGCAGTGAGTTGAGACGGGCCATTTTTTTAAAAATTATTATTTATTGTATATTATTAGGAAGGTCCATTTTAATTATCATCTATAGACATATAATATGTGTTTATTAATGAGAGAAGAGATGCATTGTGTTAATGGTGATGGGGGAGAACGAGAGAACCTTAATGAATAAGCTCATAGTTATAATGTAATAAGGTAATTTTATTGAATTAATGATATTTTTTGGAAAAGTTGGTTTATTAGCCAAAATACTGGTTTAAAAGAGGAGATGTAGTAAACATGTTGTTAGGAGACCCAAGAGGAAAATTTCCCAGGATCCATCAATCCTGTTTTAGTTGAAACAAAGAAACCCAGCTAATGAGACCGGGACAGTATCAAAGGATCCAGCAGAAAAACGCCTAGTGGGCTATTCCCCACACCATGTTATTTAAATAGAGGAAATAGATGTGTTGGTTAGTCCCACCTGATCAAATCTCAAAATATAAGAATAAATACTGCTAAGATTTTTAATGTCTGATCTTTTGTTTAAACTGTTATCACAATTATTGATGTGGACCATCTCTAGGAAAAGTCTTTTTTCAAAATTAGTTTCAGTGTCCAAAACCCTGGCACTATCCCAATTGACTTTATGTCCAGTTTCAATTGCATGTTCAGACAAGGCACAACTGTTAATCTTGCGATTAATGTCACTTTTATGCGATGTGATACGAGCCTTCAAGCTTCTAGAAGTCTGTCCAATGTAGGAACTGTTGCAGTTTAGACATGGTATCGAATAAACGACATTAGAGTTTTCAATTGGTTTAATGGGGGTTTTTAATTTGGAAAACAATGTGGAGACCGGTAGTACATTGCATAAAGCAATCTTGACCGGTAAAGTTTTGAAAATGTTTAACAGCCTTGGAGTAAGGTCTTCTATAAAAGGTAATGTTTTGTAATACATTTCAGTAGTTGGAGGATGAGGAAGTGCAATAGCATTATTGCTGTTGTTTTGTACTCCAATTTGTGGTGGTAGCTCATTTGTTAAATTTTGAGGATTGTGATTATTTGTGACAACATTTAAAGGATGAAATTGATTATATAGCAAGAAATTTACATACTTAACTGGATAGGAATTCTCTAACAGCAAAACCTTCAATGCATCAAGTGACTCTTTTCGGTGTCTTGGGTGGGTGACACGTAATACCCTATTTTTCAAAGCCAAAACCAGATTTCTTTTCATACGGGGGTGGTGGTGGGAATGGAAGTTTATGTAACGCCCACTACTCATTGGCTTTCTGTACCATTTCGTACAGAGAGTGTTGGTAGCGGGATCTCTCATAACAACCATATCCAAAAAGGGGATACTGTGATCGGTTTCCCTTTCCACAGTAAACTGCAGGTTTGTATCAAAACCGTTAAAGGTAGATAGCACCTGTTCAATCTTGTCAACTGGCAAGGCTAGAAGTAAGTCATCAACATATCTTTTAACAAATGGTATATTGAAGGGGATGCTGGTCAGACAATCGCTAACCAGGTCATCAAGCACATAATTTACTAAAATGGGAGATATTTTTGATCCCATAGGGGTTCCAAAAATCTGTTTGAAAAAACAATCTTTGAATACAAAATAATTTGAATCGAAAATGAATTTTAGAATTTTTAAGAAAGACTCAAAATCCAAGGTTGTATGTTGACAGATTTCATTCCAGTGTTTATGTAAGCTATTGATGATAACATCTAGGGGAAGATTTGTAAACAGAGAGACTACATCAAAACTTACAATGACATAATTTTCTGGAAGCTTGTAATCATTAATAAAGTTGCTAAAGGCAAAAGAATCCTTGACATAAAAATCATTGTTTGTATTGTAAGCTGAGGTTAAAATGTTTGTTAAAAAAGCAGCTAAGTTACTATTGGGGCAATTAATTGAGGAGACAATTGGTCTCACTGAGAGAGTAGGTTTATGAATTTTTGGTAAGGTGTAAAGACGGGGGGCAATGGAATTATATATTGTCAAAGTCTTGGAAACTGTTGAATCGATCAAACCACCATTCTTTAGAACAGAAACCAACTTGTTGGCACGCTGCTGTAAAGAACTTGTGGGATCATTATTGATTTTTTTATAGTATTTCTGGTCATCTACCAATGATTGTGAGAGATTGAAATAGTCATCTTTGTACATAATAACCGTGACATTACCTTTATCACTCTGAACAACAATAAGTTCAGGGTGTTCCTTGAAAAAAATTTTGCAAACCTTAGCATATTCAGCTAAAAAATGTTTAGAAAAATTATGTTTATGAAGGAAATTTGTTATAATATTTGTATATTGTGATCTGAAAACATTTTTCTGATCTTCAGATTGACGTGAAATAATATTTTCCAGATCTGCAAGAAGTTTGGGAAGATTTATGTCTCTGATTGAGGGGGGAAGGCAGAATTTGGGGCCAAGTGAAAGAATAAACTTGACTTTGTGGGGAATTTCAACAGAAGTTAAATTTTTCAACCATTTTTCATTGATGGCAATTTTTTGGATATATTCAGCCCTTAAGGCATCTATTTTATTACAATTTGTTGCTTTAACCGCATGGAAATGAGAGTTATATTTTATTTTTTGGCGCCTAGCAAATTCATTAAAAATATGAGGGGGAATAGTTAAACTGTTTTTAAGAGAAGTAATTTGATTAAGAGAAGCTTTCAGATCACTGATTGTGGCGGAAATTTCAAGATTTAAAAGTCTGAACATTAACCTGTGATTGTGCTCATCTATCTTCTTCCCTATTCTTCCTGTTGCATGATGAAAAAGAGATGAAACGTTAGTTAAGCTGTTCTTAATATGATTAGGGATGAGGCGTTCCTTCCTGCATGTTAGTAGAAAAATCCTCCTGTTCTTCAAGCTTGCAACTCGAATGTTAAGCTTGGCCCATTGCTTCAAGACCCTGACGTTGTAAATTCCAAACCGATGTTGGATGTCTTGATAAAACCCCATCTGGAGAGAGAGAGGAAGGGTAGTCTTGGCTGACTAGTTAATGTACAGGCTTCAATCTTGGGGTTGCAGCCGTAGCAAAAAAGGTGAGGCCAATGAAGAAAGTGAAACTATTTGTTCATGCTAAGCTTTCGGAAATGTTTATTTCCTTCTTCAGAGCTTGCT
Organism: Callosobruchus maculatus; assembly: GCA_951848785.1. Taxonomy (NCBI): domain Eukaryota; kingdom Metazoa; phylum Arthropoda; class Insecta; order Coleoptera; family Chrysomelidae; genus Callosobruchus; species Callosobruchus maculatus. The sequence continues at coordinate 10,459,686 of CATOUR010000065.1, read as the reverse complement.
ACAATATAAATACAGGTTGAAAGTAACAATATAGAATAGTAACAAGAAAAAAACTTACAACGGTAGGTTTTGTCTTCAGGAGTCACACTATCGAAAAGCATGAAGGTTACATCGAAAAACATACAAGTTAAAACGCACACGACTGGTCACAAGGTTAAAAATTGATCAATAAACGATGAAATGATTATTAAAATGGTGAAAATCATGAGAATTTACATTAAGTCGGAAAATTCGAAGAACAGCGTTGAGCATGCAACATGTCCGCTAAAAGTGTAACCTGTCGAATGAAAATGAAAACGGAAGCGCAGCAAGTCCAATGAGGAAGAAGGATAGATATATCATTCGTAATGAAAGACCGAATGACAATCAGGTAAAACAATGCTAATATTCAAAAGTAACTAGATTTGAACGTCCCTGACCAAGGTTAATACTTTGAGAGGGAAAACATAGGCGGGTCGTTAAAGAAGGTATAGACACAAAGCAATATGAATTAAAATTGAGATTTTCATATTTGTGGAAATTATCGGATTTTAACTGATTTTTTGGGGAAAGAAACAATGGCAGTGAGTTGAGACGGGCCATTTTTTTAAAAATTATTATTTATTGTATATTATTAGGAAGGTCCATTTTAATTATCATCTGTAGACATATAATATGTGTTTATTAATGAGAGAAGAGATGCATTGTGTTAATGGTGATGGGGGAGAACGAGAGAACCTTAATGAATAAGCTCATAGTTATAATGTAATAAGGTAATTTTATTGAATTAATGATATTTTTTGGAAAAGTTGGTTTATTAGCCAAAATACTGGTTTAAAAGAGGAGATGTAGTAAACATGTTGTTAGGAGACCCAAGAGGAAAATTTCCCAGGATCCATCAATCCTGTTTTAGTTGAAACAAAGAAACCCAGCTAATGAGACCGGGACAGTATCAAAGGATCCAGCAGAAAAACGCCTAGTGGGCTATTCCCCACACCATGTTATTTAAATAGAGGAAATAGATGTGTTGGTTAGTCCCACCTGATCAAATCTCAAAATATAAGAATAAATACTGCTAAGATTTTTAATGTCTGATCTTTTGTTTAAACTGTTATCACAATTATTGATGTGGACCATCTCTAGGAAAAGTCTTTTTTCAAAATTAGTTTCAGTGTCCAAAACCCTGGCACTATCCCAATTGACTTTATGTCCAGTTTCAATTGCATGTTCAGACAAGGCACAACTGTTAATCTTGCGATTAATGTCACTTTTATGCGATGTGATACGAGCCTTCAAGCTTCTAGAAGTCTGTCCAATGTAGGAACTGTTGCAGTTTAGACATGGTATCGAATAAACGACATTAGAGTTTTCAATTGGTTTAATGGGGGTTTTTAATTTGGAAAACAATGTGGAGACCGGTAGTACATTGCATAAAGCAATCTTGACCGGTAAAGTTTTGAAAATGTTTAACAGCCTTGGAGTAAGGTCTTCTATAAAAGGTAATGTTTTGTAATACATTTCAGTAGTTGGAGGATGAGGAAGTGCAATAGCATTATTGCTGTTGTTTTGTACTCCAATTTGTGGTGGTAGCTCATTTGTTAAATTTTGAGGATTGTGATTATTTGTGACAACATTTAAAGGATGAAATTGATTATATAGCAAGAAATTTACATACTTAACTGGATAGTTAAGTTAAGTATGTAAATTTCTTGCTATATAATCAATTTCATCCTTTAAATGTTGTCACAAATAATCACAATCCTCAAAATTTAACAAATGAGCTACCACCACAAATTGGAGTACAAAACAACAGCAATAATGCTATTGCACTTCCTCATCCTCCAACTACTGAAATGTATTACAAAACATTACCTTTTATAGAAGACCTTACTCCAAGGCTGTTAAACATTTTCAAAACTTTACCGGTCAAGATTGCTTTATGCAATGTACTACCGGTCTCCACATTGTTTTCCAAATTAAAAACCCCCATTAAACCAATTGAAAACTCTAATGTCGTTTATTCGATACCATGTCTAAACTGCAACAGTTCCTACATTGGACAGACTTCTAGAAGCTTGAAGGCTCGTATCACATCGCATAAAAGTGACATTAATCGCAAGATTAACAGTTGTGCCTTGTCTGAACATGCAATTGAAACTGGACATAAAGTCAATTGGGATAGTGCCAGGGTTTTGGACACTGAAACTAATTTTGAAAAAAGACTTTTCCTAGAGATGGTCCACATCAATAATTGTGATAACAGTTTAAACAAAAGATCAGACATTAAAAATCTTAGCAGTATTTATTCTTATATTTTGAGATTTGATCAGGTGGGACTAACCAACACATCTATTTCCTCTATTTAAATAACATGGTGTGGGGAATAGCCCACTAGGCGTTTTTCTGCTGGATCCTTTGATACTGTCCCGGTCTCATTAGCTGGGTTTCTTTGTTTCAACTAAAACAGGATTGATGGATCCTGGGAAATTTTCCTCTTGGGTCTCCTAACAACATGTTTACTACATCTCCTCTTTTAAACCAGTATTTTGGCTAATAAACCAACTTTTCCAAAAAATATCATTAATTCAATAAAATTACCTTATTACATTATAACTATGAGCTTATTCATTAAGGTTCTCTCGTTCTCCCCCATCACCATTAACACAATGCATCTCTTCTCTCATTAATAAACACATATTATATGTCTATAGATGATAATTAAAATGGACCTTCCTAATAATATACAATAAATAATAATTTTTAAAAAAATGGCCCGTCTCAACTCACTGCCATTGTTTCTTTCCCCAAAAAATCAGTTAAAATCCGATAATTTCCACAAATATGAAAATCTCAATTTTAATTCATATTGCTTTGTGTCTATACCTTCTTTAACGACCCGCCTATGTTTTCCCTCTCAAAGTATTAACCTTGGTCAGGGACGTTCAAATCTAGTTACTTTTGAATATTAGCATTGTTTTACCTGATTGTCATTCGGTCTTTCATTACGAATGATATATCTATCCTTCTTCCTCATTGGACTTGCTGCGCTTCCGTTTTCATTTTCATTCGACAGGTTACACTTTTAGCGGACATGTTGCATGCTCAACGCTGTTCTTCGAATTTTCCGACTTAATGTAAATTCTCATGATTTTCACCATTTTAATAATCATTTCATCGTTTATTGATCAATTTTTAACCTTGTGACCAGTCGTGTGCGTTTTAACTTGTATGTTTTTCGATGTAACCTTCATGCTTTTCGATAGTGTGACTCCTGAAGACAAAACCTACCGTTGTAAGTTTTTTTCTTGTTACTATTCTATATTGTTACTTTCAACCTGTATTTATATTGTAGCAAGCTCTGAAGAAGGAAATAAACATTTCCGAAAGCTTAGCATGAACAAATAGTTTCACTTTCTTCATTGGCCTCACCTTTTTTGCTACGGCTGCAACCCCAAGATTGAAGCCTGTACATTAACTAGTCAGCCAAGACTACCCTTCCTCTCTCTCTCCAGATGGGGTTTTATCAAGACATCCAACATCGGTTTGGAATTTACAACGTCAGGGTCTTGAAGCAATGGGCCAAGCTTAACATTCGAGTTGCAAGCTTGAAGAACAGGAGGATTTTTCTACTAACATGCAGGAAGGAACGCCTCATCCCTAATCATATTAAGAACAGCTTAACTAACGTTTCATCTCTTTTTCATCATGCAACAGGAAGAATAGGGAAGAAGATAGATGAGCACAATCACAGGTTAATGTTCAGACTTTTAAATCTTGAAATTTCCGCCACAATCAGTGATCTGAAAGCTTCTCTTAATCAAATTACTTCTCTTAAAAACAGTTTAACTATTCCCCCTCATATTTTTAATGAATTTGCTAGGCGCCAAAAAATAAAATATAACTCTCATTTCCATGCGGTTAAAGCAACAAATTGTAATAAAATAGATGCCTTAAGGGCTGAATATATCCAAAAAATTGCCATCAATGAAAAATGGTTGAAAAATTTAACTTCTGTTGAAATTCCCCACAAAGTCAAGTTTATTCTTTCACTTGGCCCCAAATTCTGCCTTCCCCCCTCAATCAGAGACATAAATCTTCCCAAACTTCTTGCAGATCTGGAAAATATTATTTCACGTCAATCTGAAGATCAGAAAAATGTTTTCAGATCACAATATACAAATATTATAACAAATTTCCTTCATAAACATAATTTTTCTAAACATTTTTTAGCTGAATATGCTAAGGTTTGCAAAATTTTTTTCAAGGAACACCCTGAACTTATTGTTGTTCAGAGTGATAAAGGTAATGTCACGGTTATTATGTACAAAGATGACTATTTCAATCTCTCACAATCATTGGTAGATGACCAGAAATACTATAAAAAAATCAATAATGATCCCACAAGTTCTTTACAGCAGCGTGCCAACAAGTTGGTTTCTGTTCTAAAGAATGGTGGTTTGATCGATTCAACAGTTTCCAAGACTTTGACAATATATAATTCCATTGCCCCCCGTCTTTACACCTTACCAAAAATTCATAAACCTACTCTCTCAGTGAGACCAATTGTCTCCTCAATTAATTGCCCCAATAGTAACTTAGCTGCTTTTTTAACAAACATTTTAACCTCAGCTTACAATACAAACAATGATTTTTATGTCAAGGATTCTTTTGCCTTTAGCAACTTTATTAATGATTACAAGCTTCCAGAAAATTATGTCATTGTAAGTTTTGATGTAGTCTCTCTGTTTACAAATCTTCCCCTAGATGTTATCATCAATAGCTTACATAAACACTGGAATGAAATCTCTCAACATACAACCTTGGATTTTGAGTCTTTCTTAAAAATTCTAAAATTCATTTTCGATTCAAATTATTTTGTATTCAAAGATTGTTTTTTCAAACAGATTTTTGGAACCCCTATGGGATCAAAAATATCTCCCATTTTAGTAAATTATGTGCTTGATGACCTGGTTAGCGATTGTCTGACCAGCATCCCCTTCAATATACCATTTGTTAAAAGATATGTTGATGACTTACTTCTAGCCTTGCCAGTTGACAAGATTGAACAGGTGCTATCTACCTTTAACGGTTTTGATACAAACCTGCAGTTTACTGTGGAAAGGGAAACCGATCACAGTATCCCCTTTTTGGATATGGTTGTTATGAGAGATCCCGCTACCAACACTCTCTGTACGAAATGGTACAGAAAGCCAATGAGTAGTGGGCGTTACATAAACTTCCATTCCCACCACCACCCCCGTATGAAAAGAAATCTGGTTTTGGCTTTGAAAAATAGGGTATTACGTGTCACCCACCCAAGACACCGAAAAGAGTCACTTGATGCATTGAAGGTTTTGCTGTTAGAGAATTCCTATCCAGTTAAGTATGTAAATTTCTTGCTATATAATCAATTTCATCCTTTAAATGTTGTCACAAATAATCACAATCCTCAAAATTTAACAAATGAGCTACCACCACAAATTGGAGTACAAAACAACAGCAATAATGCTATTGCACTTCCTCATCCTCCAACTACTGAAATGTATTACAAAACATTACCTTTTATAGAAGACCTTACTCCAAGGCTGTTAAACATTTTCAAAACTTTACCGGTCAAGATTGCTTTATGCAATGTACTACCGGTCTCCACATTGTTTTCCAAATTAAAAACCCCCATTAAACCAATTGAAAACTCTAATGTCGTTTATTCGATACCATGTCTAAACTGCAACAGTTCCTACATTGGACAGACTTCTAGAAGCTTGAAGGCTCGTATCACATCGCATAAAAGTGACATTAATCGCAAGATTAACAGTTGTGCCTTGTCTGAACATGCAATTGAAACTGGACATAAAGTCAATTGGGATAGTGCCAGGGTTTTGGACACTGAAACTAATTTTGAAAAAAGACTTTTCCTAGAGATGGTCCACATCAATAATTGTGATAACAGTTTAAACAAAAGATCAGACATTAAAAATCTTAGCAGTATTTATTCTTATATTTTGAGATTTGATCAGGTGGGACTAACCAACACATCTATTTCCTCTATTTAAATAACATGGTGTGGGGAATAGCCCACTAGGCGTTTTTCTGCTGGATCCTTTGATACTGTCCCGGTCTCATTAGCTGGGTTTCTTTGTTTCAACTAAAACAGGATTGATGGATCCTGGGAAATTTTCCTCTTGGGTCTCCTAACAACATGTTTACTACATCTCCTCTTTTAAACCAGTATTTTGGCTAATAAACCAACTTTTCCAAAAAATATCATTAATTCAATAAAATTACCTTATTACATTATAACTATGAGCTTATTCCTTAAGGTTCTCTCGTTCTCCCCCATCACCATTAACACAATGCATCTCTTCTCTCATTAATAAACACATATTATATGTCTATAGATGATAATTAAAATGGACCTTCCTAATAATATACAATAAATAATAATTTTTAAAAAAATGGCCCGTCTCAACTCACTGCCATTGTTTCTTTCCCCAAAAAATCAGTTAAAATCCGATAATTTCCACAAATATGAAAATCTCAATTTTAATTCATATTGCTTTGTGTCTATACCTTCTTTAACGACCCGCCTATGTTTTCCCTCTCAAAGTATTAACCTTGGTCAGGGACGTTCAAATCTAGTTACTTTTGAATATTAGCATTGTTTTACCTGATTGTCATTCGGTCTTTCATTACGAATGATATATCTATCCTTCTTCCTCATTGGACTTGCTGCGCTTCCGTTTTCATTTTCATTCGACAGGTTACACTTTTAGCGGACATGTTGCATGCTCAACGCTGTTCTTCGAATTTTCCGACTTAATGTAAATTCTCATGATTTTCACCATTTTAATAATCATTTCATCGTTTATTGATCAATTTTTAACCTTGTGACCAGTCGTGTGCGTTTTAACTTGTATGTTTTTCGATGTAACCTTCATGCTTTTCGATAGTGTGACTCCTGAAGACAAAACCTACCGTTGTAAGTTTTTTTCTTGTTACTATTCTATATTGTTACTTTCAACCTGTATTTATATTGTAGCAAGCTCTGAAGAAGGAAATAAACATTTCCGAAAGCTTAGCATGAACAAATAGTTTCACTTTCTTCATTGGCCTCACCTTTTTTGCTACGGCTGCAACCCCAAGATTGAAGCCTGTACATTAACTAGTCAGCCAAGACTACCCTTCCTCTCTCTCTCCAGATGGGGTTTTATCAAGACATCCAACATCGGTTTGGAATTTACAACGTCAGGGTCTTGAAGCAATGGGCCAAGCTTAACATTCGAGTTGCAAGCTTGAAGAACAGGAGGATTTTTCTACTAACATGCAGGAAGGAACGCCTCATCCCTAATCATATTAAGAACAGCTTAACTAACGTTTCATCTCTTTTTCATCATGCAACAGGAAGAATAGGGAAGAAGATAGATGAGCACAATCACAGGTTAATGTTCAGACTTTTAAATCTTGAAATTTCCGCCACAATCAGTGATCTGAAAGCTTCTCTTAATCAAATTACTTCTCTTAAAAACAGTTTAACTATTCCCCCTCATATTTTTAATGAATTTGCTAGGCGCCAAAAAATAAAATATAACTCTCATTTCCATGCGGTTAAAGCAACAAATTGTAATAAAATAGATGCCTTAAGGGCTGAATATATCCAAAAAATTGCCATCAATGAAAAATGGTTGAAAAATTTAACTTCTGTTGAAATTCCCCACAAAGTCAAGTTTATTCTTTCACTTGGCCCCAAATTCTGCCTTCCCCCCTCAATCAGAGACATAAATCTTCCCAAACTTCTTGCAGATCTGGAAAATATTATTTCACGTCAATCTGAAGATCAGAAAAATGTTTTCAGATCACAATATACAAATATTATAACAAATTTCCTTCATAAACATAATTTTTCTAAACATTTTTTAGCTGAATATGCTAAGGTTTGCAAAATTTTTTTCAAGGAACACCCTGAACTTATTGTTGTTCAGAGTGATAAAGGTAATGTCACGGTTATTATGTACAAAGATGACTATTTCAATCTCTCACAATCATTGGTAGATGACCAGAAATACTATAAAAAAATCAATAATGATCCCACAAGTTCTTTACAGCAGCGTGCCAACAAGTTGGTTTCTGTTCTAAAGAATGGTGGTTTGATCGATTCAACAGTTTCCAAGACTTTGACAATATATAATTCCATTGCCCCCCGTCTTTACACCTTACCAAAAATTCATAAACCTACTCTCTCAGTGAGACCAATTGTCTCCTCAATTAATTGCCCCAATAGTAACTTAGCTGCTTTTTTAACAAACATTTTAACCTCAGCTTACAATACAAACAATGATTTTTATGTCAAGGATTCTTTTGCCTTTAGCAACTTTATTAATGATTACAAGCTTCCAGAAAATTATGTCATTGTAAGTTTTGATGTAGTCTCTCTGTTTACAAATCTTCCCCTAGATGTTATCATCAATAGCTTACATAAACACTGGAATGAAATCTCTCAACATACAACCTTGGATTTTGAGTCTTTCTTAAAAATTCTAAAATTCATTTTCGATTCAAATTATTTTGTATTCAAAGATTGTTTTTTCAAACAGATTTTTGGAACCCCTATGGGATCAAAAATATCTCCCATTTTAGTAAATTATGTGCTTGATGACCTGGTTAGCGATTGTCTGACCAGCATCCCCTTCAATATACCATTTGTTAAAAGATATGTTGATGACTTACTTCTAGCCTTGCCAGTTGACAAGATTGAACAGGTGCTATCTACCTTTAACGGTTTTGATACAAACCTGCAGTTTACTGTGGAAAGGGAAACCGATCACAGTATCCCCTTTTTGGATATGGTTGTTATGAGAGATCCCGCTACCAACACTCTCTGTACGAAATGGTACAGAAAGCCAATGAGTAGTGGGCGTTACATAAACTTCCATTCCCACCACCACCCCCGTATGAAAAGAAATCTGGTTTTGGCTTTGAAAAATAGGGTATTACGTGTCACCCACCCAAGACACCGAAAAGAGTCACTTGATGCATTGAAGGTTTTGCTGTTAGAGAATTCCTATCCAGTTAAGTATGTAAATTTCTTGCTATATAATCAATTTCATCCTTTAAATGTTGTCACAAATAATCACAATCCTCAAAATTTAACAAATGAGCTACCACCACAAATTGGAGTACAAAACAACAGCAATAATGCTATTGCACTTCCTCATCCTCCAACTACTGAAATGTATTACAAAACATTACCTTTTATAGAAGACCTTACTCCAAGGCTGTTAAACATTTTCAAAACTTTACCGGTCAAGATTGCTTTATGCAATGTACTACCGGTCTCCACATTGTTTTCCAAATTAAAAACCCCCATTAAACCAATTGAAAACTCTAATGTCGTTTATTCGATACCATGTCTAAACTGCAACAGTTCCTACATTGGACAGACTTCTAGAAGCTTGAAGGCTCGTATCACATCGCATAAAAGTGACATTAATCGCAAGATTAACAGTTGTGCCTTGTCTGAACATGCAATTGAAACTGGACATAAAGTCAATTGGGATAGTGCCAGGGTTTTGGACACTGAAACTAATTTTGAAAAAAGACTTTTCCTAGAGATGGTCCACATCAATAATTGTGATAACAGTTTAAACAAAAGATCAGACATTAAAAATCTTAGCAGTATTTATTCTTATATTTTGAGATTTGATCAGGTGGGACTAACCAACACATCTATTTCCTCTATTTAAATAACATGGTGTGGGGAATAGCCCACTAGGCGTTTTTCTGCTGGATCCTTTGATACTGTCCCGGTCTCATTAGCTGGGTTTCTTTGTTTCAACTAAAACAGGATTGATGGATCCTGGGAAATTTTCCTCTTGGGTCTCCTAACAACATGTTTACTACATCTCCTCTTTTAAACCAGTATTTTGGCTAATAAACCAACTTTTCCAAAAAATATCATTAATTCAATAAAATTACCTTATTACATTATAACTATGAGCTTATTCATTAAGGTTCTCTCGTTCTCCCCCATCACCATTAACACAATGCATCTCTTCTCTCATTAATAAACACATATTATATGTCTATAGATGATAATTAAAATGGACCTTCCTAATAATATACAATAAATAATAATTTTTAAAAAAATGGCCCGTCTCAACTCACTGCCATTGTTTCTTTCCCCAAAAAATCAGTTAAAATCCGATAATTTCCACAAATATGAAAATCTCAATTTTAATTCATATTGCTTTGTGTCTATACCTTCTTTAACGACCCGCCTATGTTTTCCCTCTCAAAGTATTAACCTTGGTCAGGGACGTTCAAATCTAGTTACTTTTGAATATTAGCGTTGTTTTACCTGATTGTCATTCGGTCTTTCATTACGAATGATATATCTATCCTTCTTCCTCATTGGACTTGCTGCGCTTCCGTTTTCATTTTCATTCGACAGGTTACACTTTTAGCGGACATGTTGCATGCTCAACGCTGTTCTTCGAATTTTCCGACTTAATGTAAATTCTCATGATTTTCACCATTTTAATAATCATTTCATCGTTTATTGATCAATTTTTAACCTTGTGACCAGTCGTGTGCGTTTTAACTTGTATGTTTTTCGATGTAACCTTCATGCTTTTCGATAGTGTGACTCCTGAAGACAAAACCTACCGTTGTAAGTTTTTTTCTTGTTACTATTCTATATTGTTACTTTCAACCTGTATTTATATTGTAGCAAGCTCTGAAGAAGGAAATAAACATTTCCGAAAGCTTAGCATGAACAAATAGTTTCACTTTCTTCATTGGCCTCACCTTTTTTGCTACGGCTGCAACCCCAAGATTGAAGCCTGTACATTAACTAGTCAGCCAAGACTACCCTTCCTCTCTATATATATATATATATTTCTGATTTTTGCGGGTATTATATGTGTAATTGAAGATATTCTCTACAAAATTTTCTTTTATCTTTAAAATGTGAAAATTAGAATGTGGGAAGTACTGGGGCAATCCACTTGACACCATTTTACTTCCCACACCGATAGGTGAGGGGAGTATTGTAATCGCGAAAATTTTCGATTTTGAGATAATACACTTTTTGGGCGTTTCATGATGTCTACATAACGAAAATCCACGTCACTCATTTCCGTCGGTCTGTCTGTCGGTCTGTCTGTCGGTCTGCCTGTCGGTCTGTCTGTCGGTCTGTCTGTCTGTCTGTCGGTCTGTCTGTCTGTCTGTCGGTCTGTCTGTGCGCGTTTTTCTGTCCTCGTGATCTCAGTAACCGCTGCATGGATTGTGACGAAATTTGGGCAGCGATATGCTGCGGGGTCGTAGTAGGTAATGCTGCTATAATTTTGAAAATCGGTGCATTGGCGGCGGAGTAATTAGCAAAAAACGAAAAATTTCAAATATTCCCCAAACTTCGTTTTTAGGCGTTTTAGGTGTTCCTGATCATTTTCTATTTTTTTTGGGTGGGGGTGGAAATTGGGGTGGTTGGGGGTTGGGGGGTTGTAAAATTGAAAAATTTGTTGTATTCATAATAGACTACCCACTGACCTGTGGAGGAAGACCTAGCGACATAGATAACTTTTTTAGGTCTATCCGAACATTGCCTTATGCCTATTACAGAAACTAAAGGACTTAGAATTTTTTCCGATGTATACATATGAGTATTGCTTTAGATCGTTCTATATTATGTAACGAAGAAACTGTTCAATTGATTTTAATGAAATTTTGACACAGTATTACTACCGTGTCGAGGATGGAAAATGCTTATGGTTTTTATAAATCGTGCCAGTAGCGGCGCAGAAATAATAAAAAAACTAAAAATATAAAAACAGCTCAAACTTCGTTTTTAAGTGTTTTAGAAGTTCCTGATCATTTTCTGAGTTTTTTTGGGTGGGGGTGAAATTGGGGTAGTTGGGGGGTGGGGGGTTGAAAAACTGAAAAATTTACTGTATTCATAATAGGCTGTCCACTGACCTGTGAAGGAAGATCTAGCGACATAAATCACCTTTTTAGATCCATCTGAACATAGCCTTGCCTATTACAGAAACCAAAGGACTTAGAATTTTTTCTGGTGTAAACATACGAGTATTGCTTTAGATCGTTCTATATTATGTAACGAAGAAACTATTGAATTAATTTTAATGAAATGTTGACACAGTATTACTACCGTGGCGAGGATGGAAAATGCGTATGGATTTTATAAATCGTGCCAGTGGCGGCGCAGAAACAATAAAAAAACTAAAAATATAAAAACAACTCAAACTTCGTTTTTAAGTGTTTTAGAGGTTCCTGATCATTTACTGAGTTTTTTTTGGTGGGGGTGAAATTCGGGTGGTTGGGGGGTGGGGGGTTGAAAAACTGAAAAATTTGCTGAATTAATAATAGGCTGTCCGTTGACCTAGCGACATAAATCACCTTTTTAGGTCCATCTGAACATTGCCTTGCCTATTACCGAAACTAAGGGACTTAGAATTTTCTGTATATGTACATACGAGTATGTATTGCTTTAGATCGTTTTGTATTTTATAACGTGGAAACTATTAAATTGATTCCAATGAAATTTTGACACATTATTATTACTGTGGTGAGGATGGAAAACGCGTATGCTTGTTAGAAATCGTGTCAGTGGCAGCGTAGCAATAATCAAAAAACTAAAAATATGAAAACAGCTCAAACTTCGTTTTTAGATGTTTTAGGGTTTCATGACCGTTTTGTACCTTTTTTGGGTGGAGGTGGGGGTGAAATTGGGGTGGTTGGGGGGGGGGGGCGAGGGGTTGTAAAACTGAAAGTTTGTATTATTGATAACAGGCTGTTCACTAACCTGTGCAGGAAAGACTTAGCGGCATATGACAGTTTGGGGGGGGGGGGTACTGGCGATGATTTTGTTGCAAGGGGATCTCAGACTAAATCTTTATGCTATGGGAAAATAATAAACTGGTATCACCGTAATGTGTGGGAAGTACTGAGTCAATCAACTTGACTCCATTTTTTTAATTCCCTTGAACGTTGTTCTATTTATGTGCCAGTGAAACGCGATGGTGTGTACCGAGGTATATAAGGCTGACCACGCTTTCAGCGCACGGTTCTGTATTAGTGCATCTCCAATTCGGTTCTGCAATTTCTGCATCCTAGTTGGCGATCCTACGGCTAGTATTATCTAAATCAACAGCCGCTTTCTCGTTTTCCCGGCACTACCATTAAGGTATGATTTCGTAAATGTTACATATAATGAGACTCATTTCGGACCTACTTCTTTAATGGTGGATGTCCCGATTCGTACAGCCCACCGTTTTTATCATGCTACGTGAGATGACTGAAGCTCTCGCAATCGTCTTCGCACTGGCACGCTGTTTGGGATGCGGAACTGTGAAAAGTTATGAACATTGCTTATGAGTTTTAAGAGAAAGGTTCATATTGTAGCTCCTAAGTTTTTTTATACAGGGTGGGCCAATAGTGCGTGAACGGGAGATTGTGGGCTTACAAAAAATCTGTCACTTGATCATGGCAGGGACCGTTGAGGGCTATAACGTAAAAATATTTTGACTAAAATTTTGATGTTTATACAGGGTTATTCATATCTAACCTACATTTTTTGAATGGAACCCTCTATATATTATTGCATATTTGGATTCATTAGTCAATTCAGGTGTGACTTTATGTAACATACATGGAATTTTAAATGAACCATTTAGGTGCAAATCACCATTCTTGGTATAAGTAGGTATCAGAAAATAATTGAATGTCGCATCCATTATAAAACTTAGAAGGCTGTGACTTTGTGGTACGACTAAGCATGAAATGCGTCACCTTAGGTCAGACGGCTAAATTTGAATTCTTTTTGTACTTGCAGGAATCAGAAGATTAATTAAGGAAACTTCAATCACAGATAACTTGATTTTTTCGAATGGGAATGCCTATTTTGGTTTAAAGAATCAAATGTAAAATTTAATTACCTTTCTTGTAACAACAAAAATGTTGCCTGGTCATGAACTACCAGCCAACACTTTCATTACTCATAGCAACCAGCAGCTCAGTAGGTTTGCATGAGACTAGGGTATGTAGGTGCGTGCGTAAGTGCGTGAGTGCGTGAGTCTAGTTAGCCGCCAAGAAATGAAAACTAGGACAACAATGGTTTAATAAAGATTTATTTTAGTATATATATGAATGCAGTACATTTTATTTATTTTTTTTAAAGAACACTTAGCTTCAGAAGGAAGTCCTCATGGTAGTGCCCTTCCGAAGGGAAGGTGGTGCTCCAGAGGGCTGGCTTCTTCGGAATGAGTTCAGGTGGTGGCATGGAAGAGGTGTGGTGCCCCCAAAGAAAAGGTGTCTTCATTTTGGCACCCCGAGAAAAAGAAGGTGGCTTTGGTGGTGGCACCCCGACAAAAGTTGTTCTTCATGGTGGCACCCCGACAAAAGGTGGTTTCGATGTTGGCACCCCGAAAAAAAAGGTTAGGTCTTCATGGTGGCACCCCGACAAAAAGGGTGGTTTTCCTGTGAAAGAGTTATGGCTGGTATTAGCACCTTGTGGAGAACTTCACAGGACTTCGCGATCTGTTTCTGAAGTATGGATCTTCATGCGTTCTTACATTTTGATAAATTGCATTCATATACTTCAGAAACAAATCTATGAAGTAGCATGGGGGAATTAAAAAGCCAAAAAGCAGATAACTTTCAAATGTTCACATGGTATAGATTAAAAAAGAATATAGATATATACAAGAGGGAATAGATGGAACAATAGTTAAAAAAAATATTCTTAAATGCTTTGTATTTTCAGTCCTATCGGATCTTTTCAGATATGTAGTGATAAATAAAAAAAATGTACAAAGCATGTTCAAAAATTTACAAACTTTTTCCTCACGCCTTGTAAAACAAAATTACAAAAATGTCCAACAGATCTTTTCATTGGGTTCTCAGTTAGCAAATGTGAGTGCTAGGTATTTTTACGTAAGGAATGTCATAAATAAAAATGTGAAACATTAAATACACACAAGATAAGGCAACGTAACACAAAAATATATGGCTAGAAACAAAGAATAATGTTCAGCGACTCTTCTGTTAGATAATTGATAAAAGTACAGTGTATGATTGACTTGATATTTAAAGATTAAAATGTTCGCTATCACATGTTCATGGAAAAAAATGTATAAATCGGAAAAATCACATTCCTACACATAGCTGTAAAATAAATATGCAGAAGCAATGAAAATATGGGAAACCATAGCAATCAAATCGTTATCGTTACCTTGATTAAGACATAATGGCACAGACACAAAAGATTGTCTTAGAGAGACATAATTATATTAGTTGTTAACTGCTTGAGTTCAAAAAGCAAAAGGAATAAATCATTACATTTTATCTAGAAGCTAACTTCGGTAGACGAGCATACCCCCCCACTCATTAGATTTTCCCAAAATTTGGCGCACTTGCACAGTGTGTATAATTAACAATATTTGCAGCTCAAGGAGGTAGAGATGGGAAAAAGGTAGAGGTGAGAAGCAAAATAGTTATAAAAATGTAAAATGTGTATAATGAGGAAGTAGTTGCTAAAAATGGAAGTTATAAACTATTTGTATATGGTAGCCAAGTAAATAATGTAAAAATAATTTTGAAAACGGGTGAACCGTTACATTCTAACGATATAGCATTCTCGATATCGGTCTTTTTTGGTTTTCATTTTATTTAAAATTTTCAGTCAAATAGGTGTTGTTCGATTTGCCTGCGTGCAAGCAACGTAGCAGGCCATGAAAAATAAACAAAAACCCGTTAATATAGACGAAACCAACTAACTTAGTAGAAAGATGCAAACTAACTAGAGTAAGGAGGTAAGATTATGAAAATTCCTTACAACATATTGGCTCTAACCAGAAACGATAGCGGTAACAAGAATGCTCATTTTTCACAGCCTACTAGCTATTAGCCAATTTCCAAAGTCAGTAAGAAAATATACAATCAAAGGGAAACTACTAGTGATTGTTGCTGGCAGTAGAGTATCTATGTCTTCTGAATAAATTTTTATATTTAATGCTATAAAAAGTAGCCATTTACGTAAGTCAAAATTAATGACACCTCTGACTAGAACCCTTCAAATTCTTCAGTACGTATTTCTACTTATTAGCAAAATCGCGAAAAATGAAACTTGAATTGCAGTCTGTTTGAATTGTAAAACATAATTTAGTTTGTAGAAAACTACATTAAATAAACACAATTACTACATAGCGTGATTAAAAAATTCTAGCAATTATTTCAGTGGATGTTCAGAATGCTTCAATCACTTTTGACTTAACTAACGGAAATGACTATTTTTTTATCCCATTAAATGTGAAATGTCATTCTAAACATGTAAGACTGTAACCAAAAATCGCTGGTAGTTTTTCTTTTGCTTCAAAATGTTTAATCGTTTTAAAAAGTTGTCAAGTAGACCTCAATAGCTAATAAGCTGTAAAAAACAAACACTTCTGTCATACACCATTGACATTAGATATCTTGCCGCTGTTGTATCCGGTTAGAGCTGATGTGTTATAAGGAATTTTCATGATCTTGTCTCGCTACTCTAGTTCGTTTGCATCTGTCTACTAAGTATTGACTGAGAATTTGAAATAAAATGAAAACCAAAAAAGATTGGTATCGAGAATGCTATATCGTTAGAAAGGTAATTAAATTTTACATTTGATTCTTTAAACCAAAGTAGGCATTCCCATTTGAAAAAATCAAGTTATCTGTGTTTGAAGTTTCCTTAATTAATCTATTGATTTCTCCAAGTACAAAAAGAATACAAATTTAGCCGTCTGCCATCTGACCTAAGGTGAAGCGTTTCATGGTAAGTCGTACCGCAAAGTCACGGCCTTATAAGTTTCATAATCGCTGCGATATTCAATTTTTTTCTGATACCTACTTATACCAAAAATGGTGATCTGGGCCAGTTCATTTAAAGTTCCATGTATGATACAGAAAGTCACACCAGAATTGCCAAGGAATCCAAATGTGCAATAATATATAGGGAGTTCCATTCAAAAAAATGTAAGTTTGATATGAATCACCTTGTATAAACGTCAAAATTCAAGTGAAAATATTTTTACGTTATAGCCCTCAAGGGTCCCCTACCATAATCAAGTGACAGATTTTTGAAATGTTTTTTAGTAAGCCCACAATCCTCCGTCCACGCACTATTGGCCCACCCTGTATAGCGTGTGGTTATATGGTACACATGAAAAATGTCATTAAAAGGTAAAAACAGCTTTTTTTTATCTTATTTTTTTGTTTTTTTTATGCGATCTAAATAGTAACTAGGCTATAGGTTAATATCGAACTTTGAAACCCATTCTATGGCTGACGGTTTGGCTTGAAGCAAGTCCTTGTGGATATGCTCTAAGGCCACATTGCACTGTATTCCTGACAGTTTGGCGTTCCGCTTCACAGTGGCATCGTGGTGACTCGCGCTTGTTCCATTTAAACACCAAATCAGCTCACACTCCATGCGATGTGCGAGTTATGTTCAGGGTTGATCATCTCCTTCGGTGGAGCCCAAAACCAGGAATTTCTTAACCAACAGTTAGATTACTATTTACTTCTTCTGGTGTTTGGGTCGCCCAAATTACTGCCCAATTAACTGCAGGGTAAAACTATCAGACTCGAGTTGGAGAGCTGTTGTAATTGGTGGTTTTTGTGGAATGTAATCTACGCAAGGAGAGATTAGGTATATCTTCGTGGATTGGCAGTGAGGGAGTTGTTTTGATTTTGTTATATTCTTTCAGAAGGGCATTTTCTCGATGGATGGGTGGTGAAGGTATATGGCTGAGTGTTGGTAGCCAGTAAGTTAGGGTTGATTTGATGCATCCCGTAATAGTTTCCATAGAAGCGGTTATTTAGGCATCTATCAGTCTAGTATGTGAGCTGTTTAGCCACAATGGCGAGCAAAATTCGGCCGCAGGGAAACAGAAGCTCAGGGCGACGTACGGAGCGTAGAAGCGGAGACGCCCCAAGGGGTTCTACATAATTTTTGCAGGATGTTATTTCTGCTGCTTACTTTGGCTGCGATTGACTGAATATGTTTTTTAAACGGTAGTATCCTATCGAGTGTGACACCTAGGCATCTGGGTGTTGGATTATAGAGGTAGCAAGGTGCCCTTCCTAGATCCTATATCCTAAGTGCATTTTTATTGCCTTATATATGTTATAAGGAGCAAGTATATACAGGGTGTTTTAACAGTTGGGACTTTCCTTTTCAGAAACAACTGCCAAAATTTCAAATATTGCTCAAGCTTCGTTTTCAGGCGTTTTAAGTATTCCTGACCATTTTCTACTTTTTTTGGGTGGGGCAAAATTTGGGGTGGTGGGGAGGTGGGGGTTGTAAAATTTAAAAATTTGTTGCTTTCTCAATAGACTGTCCACTGACCTGTGAAGGAAGACCTAGCGACATAAATAACTTTTTTAGGTCCATCCGAACATTGCCTTGCCTATTACAGAAACCAAAGGACTTTTTTCTGCTGTAAACATACGAGTAGTGCTTTAGATCGTTGTATATTGTCTAACGAGGAAATTGTTGAATTGACTTTAATAAAAAAAGCTAAAAATATAGAAACAGCGCAAACTTCATTTTTAAGCGTTTTAGAGGTTCCTGATCATTTTTTCCGTTTTTAAACACCGATAGGAAGACCTAGCGACAAAAATCACCTTTTTAGGTCAATCCGAACATTCTCTTGCCTATTACCGAAACTAAAGGACATAGAATTTTCCGTATTCATACGAGTATCTATTGCTTTAGATCGTTTTGTATTTTGTGACGTAAAAACTATTAAACTGATTCTAATTAAATTCTGACCCAGTATTTTTACCATGGTGAGGATGGAAAACGCGTATGGTTGTTAGAAATAGTGTCAGCGCAGCAATAATCAAAAAGCTAAAAAGATGAAAACAGCTCAAACTTTGTTTTTAGACGTTTTAGGGGTTCCTGATCATTTTCTATTTTTTTGATGGGGGTGAAGTTGGGGTGGTTGGGAGGCGAGGGCTTCTACAACTGAAACGTTTGTAGTATTGATGAAAGGCTGTCCATTGACCTGTGAAGAAAAGAGCTAGCGGCATAACACAATTTGGGGGGGGGTGGCGGCTGGCGATGATTTGGTTGCAAGGGGATGTCAGACTATAGCTTTATGCTATAAGGAAATAGTAAACGGGCATCACGGTAATGTGTGGGAAGTACTGAGTCAATCAACCTGACTTCTTTTTGTACTGCGACATTCAGAATAAAAGTGTGTTACATACGAAGACTTGGTTACGACGGAATGTGCTACATCGTCATGCTACGGAGCAATAACAGCTGAACAAGGCGAAAATATTGTTAAGTTGGACAAAGTAAAAGTCTGCGAAGTACTGACACCCTCATCTTGACGTTATTATTTTTCTTTTGATGGTTGTATTTTTAGTTGTTTAAATACTTCAGCGACAGTGGAATTCTTTGATAAGTACCCTAAAAAAAATCTTGTCTTCAAATAGTGCTAATACGAGAGCGCAGTTAAGAACTACCAAAGATCAACTGGAGATCTCCTGGCTTACATCGCACATGTGTGGAGCAAACTCGTCCAGTCATTTGGAGAGGCTCACGTCGTAGCTCTCGATATTTCAAAGGCATTCGATCAACTGTGGCATGCAGCTCTCGTAAACAAGCTCCCGTCTTATGGGCTCCCTGTTAAGCTCTGCGGTTGGCTCGCAGACTTCCTCTCAGGTCGGAAAATCTCTGTCGTGGTAGACGGCTTTTCCTCTTCTTTCCATAGCAACAATGCCGGGGTTCCGCAGGGATCGGTATTGGCTCCGACATTGTTTCTGCTTCATATCAATGACCTACTCTCTAGCACTACAAACCCATTTCAGGTTTTAAAATGACAGTACGCTGCTTGCAGGCATCATGGGACCGATCTCTGTGGTCGAGCTGTAACGCAGAAGACTGGCAGTGGCAGCTTCACTTTCAAAGAATCTCGATACCATTACCGCTTGGGGGCTTAAGAATATGGTTGAATTTAATGCCTCCAAGACCCAGTATTGTACGCTATCAAACAAGGAGTGCCCAAGCCAACACCAGGTTCTAATGAATAACCAGGTTCTGCCAAGGAGTCACTCATTTAAGCTGTTAGGAGTCAACATTACAGAAAATCTGATGTGGCACGAACACGCCGCGTCAATTGCATTAGGTGCTGGTAAAAAGCTTGGGTACCTATTTAGAGCCAGAAAGTATTTCTCACCATGTAACCTCCTCACGTTATATAAATCCCAGATAAGACCTTGCCTGGAGTATTGCTCTCATGTCTGGGAAGCTGCTGCCCCTACTACCCTGTCTATACTAGATGCCGTCCAGAGAAGGGCAATTCGACTAACTGGCGATCCGGCCTTAACGCGCCACCTTCAGTCACTTTCTCACCGGCGTGTTGTTGGTGATCTCTCACTCTTCTACCGATATTCCAATGGAATCTGCTCCTCTGAGCTATCCTCTATCGTTCCGGCGCTCACTGCTCCTATCAGATGTACCCGTGCGACCGCTGCATCTCATCCTAAGACGGTCGTTCTTCATACATCAAGAACTGAGCGGTACAACCGCACATCTATTCCCAGGGTGTCCAAGGCTTGGAATGGACTGCCAGAAGATGTATTTATTGGGCCTGCGGGTATTGGCCCATTCAAATCTCGCGTTAACAAACTTCCCCTAACATAACTCTTTCACAGCAGCCACGGTACTCTGGTATTTAGGCTCTGCCTGCGCGGTCTGCTCAGTTATAAAAAAAAATTCTCTACAAAAAAAAATTAGTTTAAAAAGTAGTAGTAGTTGAAAAGCGCGCTACTATGCGTAACTTGAATTACATTGGATACAGGTATACAGATAGGAGGTAAACAAGAAAATCCAACTGGCATTCGAAGTTCTTAGGCTTACCTTGATCCCAAGGAGGCTGAAGAAACCGTAAATGAGTAGGCACAATTTAGCCTTACGAAGGTTTCTTCTTGCCCATAAACATTGGCATCACAAAAAGAAGAAAGATAATTAGAATTGTAAAAGAGCTCCATTATGCGCTTCGCGATGAATGATTACTCTTTATCCACCATCATCATTCTCCTTACTTGATAACACAATTTAACAACATCCATTAATTATATACATAAAGGTCTTTTATTCCCACCCAATAAAAGTTTTTCATCGCTATTAATGATTGTACAGGGCTGTCTCGAATAAGATTTGTACACCGCAGTCGCGTCGTTATTTGTAGATTTTGATTCATCGTACACAAATGAAACTATATGACGCCATATAACAATCGACAAAAAAATGTGTTTGTCTTATATTCACAGTTTATCTTTATGTCATTTTGTTGAAGTCATCATCGCTTTTGATGCATTGCCATGGATTTCATTGAAATAAAAACAAAAGTGTTTTTTAAAAATGTTAGACATATTTTTGTACTAAATTTCGATTTTCAAGAAAATACCCCCACAACCTTACTTTATTGTCTCGCCCCATCGAAAACCATTCAATGTCCTATCTAATAAAGAACTACAACGTTCTAATGTTCTATACTTAGCAAGCTTATCTACATCATGCATGCATTTGTCATCGTCATTTGTCTTTTCTGCATTATCACTGTTTGCACAGACACCGACACCTCTCTTTGACATTTTGTTACCTACTCTTCATCGTGACACTGTATCGTCATATAGAAAATCTTGTGCTAGAGAATGTTGCAGTTTTTCTATTATACAGGATATTGGATAGTGATCGATGGGATAAAACAGAAGAAGTATAGTGATGGGGATACTTCTTTAAAAATCTAAATTTAGTTCAAGGAAAAGTGAAAGTGACGCTTTCTACGAGACGCTTTTTTAGGTTCATCCGAAAATTGCCTTGACTATTGCACAAATCAAGGAACTTCAGATCGTTCTGAATTTAGTAACATGGAAATTAGGGAATTTATTTATTTAATAATGAAATTTAGACACAGTATTATTACCGTGGCAAGATAAAAAATGCGTCTGGTTTTTAAAAATCGAGTCAGTGGCGGCGCAGCAATAATAAAAAACTAAAAATATAAAAATAGCTCAAACGTCGTTTTTAAGCAATTTGTGGGTTCCTGATTGTTCATTTCGTCCAGATGAAGTTCGCAGAATAAAAATTGTGTCGTTGCAGTTCATACAAAGGGAAAGTGATAAAATGATATCACTGTTATGTGTGGGAAGTACTGAGTCGGTCAACTTGACTCCATTTTTTGTTTCATCCTTCTCATCATTTTTCATTTATAGCTTGCTTCATACATGTGAATACCTAGCATAAATCATAAACTCGTCTTCAAATATGCATTTTCGACATTGTTATTTCATCATCCTCATCATTTTCATTAATTACTTACCAGATACACGCGAATAACTATAAACATGTCAAAACTCGTAACTGCTGGGCCAGACTCGGACACGCACGTTATAATAGCAATATAATGCAAATCTGAATGCTTGAAACAAAGGGAATTCTATTTATCTGGAAATAAACGATAGGTGTAAAACCTCGCTAAAATCATACCGAGTTTGCAAAAAGTACCAGAATGCTTAAATATCTCCAAAACTACTAAAGCTGGAACGAAAGGTTCAATATTTGGGCTTTTTAACAGCAATGTAGCTAGATGCACCACTTTTAAGCTACACGTCATTCTTTTGTTATTTTAAATAGAATGTCCTATTTATTTTTGTTGCAATGAATTGAGCTTGTTAGTTGTGGTGAAGTCACATGATTTCGAATTTGTTTTCTATTAATAACTGAGATGCGGCAACACCACTTTTTCAGTAAAAAGCACCGGAACGCTTAAATATCTCCAAAACTCATACCTGGAACGATAAACCTAATACGTGAGGGTTTTTGAACACGCAAAATAAAAAAATGCTAACAGCAATGTTGTGAGATTTACCACTTTTACGTTTCACGTCATCATTTTGTTATGTTAAGTGGAATGCCCTATTCAATGAAGATCCGCAATAACTTTGGCAAATGCTTCTCTACCTTTTGCTCTCCTGAGTAAAGTATGAGAATCCAAACCTGTCCAGTCTCTGACATTTTTCAACTATGAGCTTTGTCTGCGCCCTGGCCTTCTTTTACCTTCAGTTTTGCCTTCTGTTATTCAGAAGAGCATACTTATTACTCCTCATTATATGTCCAAGATAGGTGGTTTTACTCTTCTTTATGGTGGTCTCTTGTTCATTCGCCGCAGGACTTTGATAGTCATAACACTGTCTGTCCAAGGTATTCTCAACATTCAGCGATACACCCAAAACTCAAAAGCATCCATTCTGTTCATTGTATTAATCTTCATCGTCCACGCTTCGACTCCATACAGCAGCACCGGGAAAACTTAGCATTTGAAGAACATGGTGACAACATTGCTGTTAGCATTTTTGGACTCTCAATATTGATAAACCCACATATATTGAATTTTATTGTTCCAGCTCTGCCAGTTTTGGAGATATTTAAGCGTTCCGGTACCTTTTACTAACCCGGTATACGTGAACCCCGTAGACGATACGCTGCTGCATTATCCATTTGTTTCGCTCTAGGGGGAAGACTCATTCCGATCAGAACTGCAAGTCAGTACTTTGGAAAACAATAACGAAATTAATAAATGGACAATGGTAATGCAGATTGCCTTCTCCGACAATATGAATTTTTTATAATAGCTCTCTTTGATCGTGAGTGGGTATTCGATTTCAAAGGAGCTGGCAGCTGTTTTAGCTGAAAAATTCAAATGCACTCTTAGATTACTTTTCCTTTGTGCACTCACGTCGGGCGCTTTACCTGACTTTGTGGATGTAGTTTGATTTATCTTTCAAAACAGTCTGCTCGGGTTTTGTTTGGGAAAAGATGACAAGAGAAAGTTTCAGATTTACTGTGATACCATTGTTTGCAGAAAGTACCAGACTATATAGAATTAAAGCAGCATGGCCGGTGCAAAAGACTATCTTACACAGTTTTACAAAAAGGTATTTCAATATGAAAAGTAGTAATGCCATATGCTGCGAGATACCTTGATATATTTTATAAATGCAGTGTTGGTTCTAGACTTTGCTCAGCATATATGGTATTACACTCATAGGGCTATTTTCGCAATCATGGTAACTTCTGTTAGTTAGACAGATGGATGTTAACCTGAAGCTCTCAATTTTTGGTCGGTTAGAAAACCAATGGTTAAGGGCGCGTTCTGCGGATCGAATAACTGGTTTCAAGGACAGTGTGAAAACGACAAAACCAATTGTTGTGAAATTTTAGTATGATAAATAAGACACTACCTTCTATTTGATGTGGTAATATCATATAAAAAACATTTCTTTAAAAAAAGTTATTTTTTGCAAAATTTTATAAATGCTTTTGTACACATTTATATCTATTTCAAACAATGTACGATATTACACAGATGATATATGAATTTGATTTTTGCTGGTAATTTTGGTATTTTTTGAGTTCTCCTTGAAATACCCAAAATAACACAACGACTGTGACTTTATGCAACCAATACAACAATGTCACCAGGCCATGTGTTCAGCATTTTCCCGGTAGGGGCGAGCCTGTTTCTGGTAATTTAGTTTTTCGATATTGGCTATTCTGCCTGATTGTATTCGACCACCTATTCGACATTGACAGTTTGTAATCTGTCACTGTGTTGACAACTAACCTAATATTTGTCGTGGTTGTTCAATGTTCATTGTTTATTTGTACACAAAATTTCTGAAAATAATGGTCTTATAAAAATTACACTTTAGGTGCATCGCATTTAGTGTCACATAGTATGTTGTGTGAATATTTAATGGATTTACAAAAGCTAATAATTATGTGTTCTAATCATTTTTTTTTTTACTTCTGTGTCATAATTTAAATTGCTATAACCAAAAAACTATCTGGATGTGATGTATAGGTAAAAGAAACTTATCGCAATAAAATTTTAAATCTAGGTTGAGCTTTTTATTATTTCACTGTGCTAAACATGTTCTATTCAACCGAAATAGTACGAAATTGCGTTCTTATTAACTATCACTATTAAAGGCTGTTCAGTGGCCTTTTTAAAATTCTTAATTCTTTCTCTCTATTGATGTCAAAATGTACCTTTCAACCCCAGGGACTTGTGTGTATTCAATATTCAACATCGTTAGGGTTTTTGAAGTGTCAAAATGTACCTTTGAACCCCAGGGACTTGTGTGTATTCAATATTCAACATCGTTAGGGTTTTTGAAGTGTTCGATAACTTATTTCCAAACAAAGTCCCACCTAGCGTACTGTCTTTGAACAGGAGTGACTAAAGACTAAATTACATGAGGACAGTTTTGGAATCTTAAAAGTGTAGTAACATTTTTAAATATGTTTTCATCTAACAATTCAGAAAATAAACCCTTAGTTTGTTAAAAATAAAATTATAACAATTCCAATGACAATAATGGAATCTAACTTTGAAGATCAAGACTTTTTTACCCAATACAATATGAATCTAGATTGAGATTATATGCACCCTCTATGTTGTGAACAGAAAATGTCATCATTAAGAAAATCTGATTATTGCTGAAGCAATTGAAAATTTTCTCCAATCTAAACAAAGGTGTGTACGTTTCATACACCTAAAGTCAGTTGTATATATTTTGTGTCAAATATTTGAATGTTGTTTTAAGTTTGTCAGGAGAAAAGTAATTTTCTATAATAATCTTGACAGAAAATGAATAAACACTATAAAAAGTATGAGGATTAGTAACATCCTTAAAATTTCTTTGTGGAACTCAAAATAATGACAATCTTCAAATTAGGAAACATCAGTATTTTTCATTATTAAATCATAAAACAATCTGTGGAATAAGATTTCCTGTAGAGGATAAGTAACAAGAAAGACTATATTTGTACTAATTCAGTTTATTACATAATATACATGCTATAGTATCCAGTACCATAGAATTTTCCATCATCGTCTCCTCCTCTCGCTTTTAGCCCACTCTGAAATCAATTTAGTTAGTTAGTTCAAAGTGCTTCCTTATCAACAATAAATGGTCTCAGTAGCTTACTTATTATAAACAACATTTCAAAATACATGTTATTACCTATGCCGGTTAGAAACATACATTCATCTATTATTTGCTCGTCTTGTTTGGCCTCCTGGCTAGTCTGTGTTAGACTGTTTATTAAACCATTTCCTACTACTCCTACTACTACTTCTTTTGATTGTCTAGCCAAGCACTCTTGTAGGCTTTCTGCTACAGCATGCTGTATTTACTTCTACCCCTTGTCAACATTTTCCTCCTCTCGCTTTTCGCCCACTCTGAAATCAACAATGTTTCTAAGTAGCTTTCTTATTATAAACCCAGATCAAAATACATATTTTCACCTTTCAGATAGCAGTCTAGAAACACATATTCATCTACTATTATTTGCTCCTCTTCTATTGAATTGATCTCCTGGTTAGTCTATATTGAACAAATTCCTACACTACTTCTTTTTGATTGTATGTACCAAGGACTCTTGCAAATCCATTCTAAAATCAACAACAAATGGTCTAAGTAGCTTACTTATTATAAACAACATTTCAAAATACATGTTATTACCTATGCTGGTTAGAAACATATATTCATCTATTATTTGCTCGTCTTGTTGTTTGGCCTCCTGGCTAGTCTGTGTTGGACTGTTTATTAAACCATAGGGTCGACAATATCTGAAGAAAGTTTATCAGCATCACTCTAAAAAATTATTGGATTAATAAACTATGAACTGGAATAATAAACAATAATACTAACAAACCATTTTGAGCCACTTCTATGGCATGCTTCTGTGATGTCTATGCTATCTTGTATATCTTTAGTCTTAGAACTAACATATCCCATATTATGTTTGATTATCCATTATCCAGTCTTGGTTATCTCTGCAGGCTGCCCTAAAAATTGAATTTCTGTAAAACATTGACCTCTTACTACAAAAAATAGTCTTGGAGATAACTAAATCTTATATGATCAACTAGTCATACTTTTAACGAAGGTACTTACCCAGTATAAAGTGAGCAAATTCTAGTATTTTGCAAGAATGGTTTATACCATCGACGATAAATAATAATGCTCATTCCCTCGCTTCGAAGATATCACCCAACATTTTTAATGTTGATAAACCAACTTTTCGTCCTGATCCTTTAAAGCTGCTGGAATTTTGAAAAAGCCGACCTTATTCTTTTCTGGGCTTTCTAAACAGCTTGCTAGTATAGAAAAAGTTCGCCACGATTGAAATATTGGAAAAATGATTGGGAAACAGATTATATTACGATTTTCTAGGTTATAGTATCGGTGTTCATGTGTCATTCTCTAAAACATCCAAATGATAGAGATGCGGATTTCCCATCTGCTTTTGTTCTCGATACTTTGTATTTGATGACTGATATATAATAGAACATAAAGCTAAACGGAGGTAGAACTTCAGTATTCTGATAGTTATTTCGCATAATTATTCGTAGAGTGCTAAATTCTGAAGTCACAAACGTTTAGCCTACTCTTCTAAGGTCATCGATCTAAGGCTATCGAAGTTCGATAGCAAATAAGAATTACGTCCCATCATTACTTTCTAAAATCCTTTCATCGCCAAAATACTCGCAATAGCCAAAATAATAAAACTGAAATTACTAATGTATGCTAATCCGACCCGGTGCCGACCGGATGCAATGTCGCCCATGCAATTTTTCGATATGAATTACGTTTGGACGTGCTGACCTATCGACATGGCTTACTGTGACGAAATTTAATACCCAAATAGATATCCAAGCGACATCTTATTTTTACTGTGAACTATTAGTTTAACTAATGACAATTGGGGGACCGAATGCGACCTTAAGCTTATTTGTTTTCAAGTCTGCGTCAAATTTTTGACATATGGGTCTCGGAACGCTGCCGTAATTGTGTTCCCTGAACCGATCCTAACTATTGTATGACATATTTTTGGTTTATGATATTTATACCCTTTTATATTTCAACGTTAAGGCTCTACCACAGGTCCGTGGTTAGCGAACTCGAAAGACTTCTCATTGTGTTTTTGAGTGGTTTAAGTTTTGTCTGACAAAACGTGATTCTTTTCATTAACAAAATAAACCGCGACGGGTTATTATTAGCGGTGGGACGAGTTTTAAATCCGATAATATAGACCGATACGTCTTAAAAACTAATAACACTTTTATAGTTCGTCATTAGTACTTCTCGTAACTACTGTGGTATCCGGTGCAGCCGCCTGCAGTTGATCTAGGTTAGACACTCGATCAAAATATGTGTATGTCACGCTTAAGGTACATGTTGAAGTCATTGGTGCATCGCTTCTTGTGAACAGATGAACGTGAGTCAGATGCGGAGTCGAGAAACAACTACTTGATCTCTGCTGTTTTTCGGTAGTTCCAGTCTAGTGCGTATGTCCGGTTGAATTTCCTACAGTTTACAGCTGTCGTTCCATGGGTTTTGCCACTGATTGGGTACGTCATATTCAAAAAGAGGCTTCAGGTCATAGTGGGGTGTATGAGTGATGACCAGAGCGGCGTCGTACATTATCGCTTGCACAGTAGCTTTGTCGGCTTCTTCATTCCCATTAGTGCCGCAGTGCGAAGGGACTCGAAGGAATTTTTGCGAGGATCTTGCAAGCACTTCAATTGTTCCTTGACTACAAGCGGTTAGCCGTACCAAATGTACTTTGGCTCCCTGACTTCCGCATGTGCAGAGTACTAATGTCATGTTATGATTTGAAAATTGCGCGCCTTATATTTTTAAACTTGAAAATGAAAATGTAACGTAAATTGTATTATTTAATTATGTGCCTATGTATTATACACTGTGGTCCTTTTAGTCTGCAACATATGGGAAACTTTTTTATTATCGATATCTCAGAACATTTTATTTGTGATAAAAGATTGTGCATAATCAAAAACTAGCTGTGAGTTGACCAAATCTGCCATTGTGTATACAGGGTATGTAAAAATTCGGAAAATCTGAACGGTTTTTTCCTATTTATTTTGGATTTTTTGCATTTTCAATGACAGTTTTCGCGGTAACCACAGCTGCTACGCAAAAACTTTATAATGCTTTTCTGTTCACAATTTTAGAATCTATAATTTGGTTATCACAAAAATTCAATTTTTTAGGTTAGTTTCATCAGATTCTCCGAATTTTTACATCCCTTGTATACACAATGGTATGGCAGATTTGATCAAATCACTGCTAGTTTTTTTCTATCCACTATCTTTTATCATGAATAGAATTTTCTGAGATATCGATAATAAAGAAGTTTCCCGTATGTTGACCACACTATATATCAATCTTTTATTTCTTTACAGTGGTAAAATGAATTAGCTTAATATACTTCGGTATTCGAAAGGGAATCAGTTTTAAAATTATAAATGATCAAAACAAAAAATAAAAAAAAATAATCAATTTGTTTATACTGAAATTCAGTTAGTTTTATTCTGGTGGACATAAAAGGTTTAGCGCGATATTATTTTGCTTCTTTGGCGTCTGGTTTGGCAAGTATTTTAAATCTTTTGATGGCGTTTTTTTTTTTGTTTTGTACAGACGTTGTGAACTTACTAGGGTGAAATTTTTTCACATGCAGCCTTAAATTGCAATGCTTTGAAAATAATGTATTGCATATAGTACATCTTAAAGCTATTTTTGTAATTCATTCACAGTAAATAATAGACGTTAGTTCAATTCCAATATCATTAAAAACCTCAGACTCTGAGACGAAAAATATCAGCGATACATAAACCGCGAAAGCAGCGAAAATCCCAAAATAATGCGGGCCTTTTAGTTTTAGGCTATGTTCCGTGTCAACGTCAAAGTCAGGGAGTCAAAGTACACTTAGTACGGCTTGATCCTTGACTTTTTTCAGCATTTCGTTAGCTGGATACAGTTGTTTTACGCTGTTTTAAGTGCACTGCTCCCCGTTGTAGATGCTGCAGTGTTCAGGAAGCTTTATTAATAGTTTGTAACTTGTAGTCACTACTGTCGTATTTACGCCTGCTTGAGTTTTTGATTTATAAATAAGTTTGTAGTTATTGTACTGTGAGGTGGCTTGAGAGAACTGCTAATGTGTGATTGAGTTTCAATTTCCTTCTTTGAGGTACAATGTCAAGGATGCAGCTACTTCTGATTTTGGTATCGTCCATGGAGGTGAGTGAAGCGTTAGCGGCATGGTACTCTTGAATTTAGTCATGTCGGAGTTTAAGCATCTGAATCTTTCTTTGAGAGGTAGTTATCTTTTTAGATGGAATGTTTCTGGGTTGATGCTTCGAAATGTATTTTTGTATAATTGATGATTTGGAGGCTTAATACGTTTCCTGCGTAGCATAATAGTAGTAGTTGTCTCCATAAGTATAGCGGTAGCTTGTTCGCTAATGTTAGTAACATACTATCTGTGCTGGACTTAAAAGCTGGGGTTGCGATCCTTATGGTATAATGGACTGTTTGCAGTAGTTTTATTCGCAGTCATAGCAGATGCACCGATAGTCAATTTTACATGATTTACTTGGCCCAGAATACGCTTATATCATTCAAAGAATTTAGTTAAGTTAGAATATATCATATCACACGGTTACTTTAGGAAGATTATATTTTTTCACAAAAGGTCATGCGAAGCCATTTCAAGTTTGATTTTAAAGTATAAGGGTAGTGCCAGACAACCAACTAATTGCAATTTTTACTGTCTAGACGTTTCTCTAGCTTTACGTAGGATTAGTCATTTGAATGTATGATCTTTGCCTTGGAGAGGCAAGTAAAAACATAAAAACGAGGTAATACGCTTTTTGGTCGTTTTGTGGTATCTACATAACGAAAATCCACGTCAGTTATTTCTGTCAGTCTGTCTGTCGGTCTATTACCGTGTTTCTACCCTCGTAATCTCAGTAACCGCTGCATAGATTGTGATGAAATTTGGGTAGCGCTATGCTGTGGAGACACAGTAGGTAATGCTGCTATAATTTTGCAAGTACGGCGGAGTAATTGGCACAAAACGAAGAATTTCTAATATTCCTCAATTTTCGTTTTAGGCATTTTGGTGGTTCCTGATCATCTTTTACTTTTTTTTTGGAAACCCGGAGGGGGGGGAGGGGTGAAACTGAATAACTTGTTGTATTCATAATAAGTTGTCCTTTGTCCATTGACTTGTGAAAGAAGTGCCTAGCGGAATAATACATTTTATCAGCTCAATTGTTTAGTGACCTACTGAATACTATCCAGGAAACAGATGGTTGGGGTTAGGTCAAAAAAAAGAGGGAGTCTCTTTTTACTGTTTCGCCTAATAAAGGCCGAAACGTCGGCGAAACAGTAAAAAGAGACTCCCTCTTTTCCTTGACCTAAACCCAACCATCTGTTTCCTGAATAATACATTTTTTAGGTCCATCCGATCATTGTCTTGCCTATTACAAAAATCAAGCGACTTAAAATTTTCTGATCTATATATACTAACTAGTATTGTTTTAGATCGTTTTGAGTAGTGTAACCCGGGAATTGTTGGATTGATCTTAACGAAATATTGACACAGTATTATCATTGTGGCGGGGCACGATAATCAAAACACCAAAAATACAAAAGCAGCTCAATCTTCGTTTTTAGGCGAATTGGAGGTTCCTGATCGTTTAACACATTTTACTTCCTACACCATAGGTAAGGAGAGTGTTTTGATCGTTAAAATTTTGATTTTGAGATAATATACTTTTTGAGCGTATTACGATATCTAGATAACAAAAATTCACGTCACGCATTACCGTTGGTCTGTCTTTCCTGACTGTTGGCGTTTTTCTAGCCGCATAAGCTCAGTAACCGCTGCATGCATTGTGATTGTGCTGAGTTGAGTAGCGATATTTACTGTAGGGCCATGGTAGGTATTGCTGCTAATTCTTACGCGTTTTAGAAGTTTCTGATTACTTTCCATTTGTTTTTGGGCGTGGCTAAATTCGGATGATGGGGTATTTGAGAACTCAAAAACTTATTCATAAAATACTCTACATTGCGCTGAAAAAATTGACTTTGGTCACATCATGTGTTTTTAGACATATCCGAATCTTGCCTTTGAATTCTATATCTGTATAATAATTAGTTACATACTATTGTAATCCTATAACGTGTAACTTGGAACTTGATTGTGATGAGATTGTTACCGTGGAGGAAATGATAACAGTGTATCGTTGCTGGTTAGAGGAACTCCAAATGATTTGTTAGCACGGATAATATGTTGGAAGTACTGAGTCCAGACACCTGACACCATTTTTTGCCGTTAAAGTTGTGTCAAAAGCTATGTATATTTTCACATTCAGTATACCAAACTTGTTAAAATGGCTAGCTGTTTTACCGGGAAGAAATTTTTCAAAGGCAAAATGGGGGGGGGGGGAGTGGAGGAGCAAAAACGACCAATATACAATATTCTAGAAATGATAAGAATAAAAGATGCATAGTGCTGGAAATTGGAACATAATGCAGTAGCGGGTGTAATTATAATCTACTTTGTAATAATAAAAAAAAGGTATGTGCGTATACAATAAGATTTAATAATATCATAATAAAGTTAAAAAATGGACACGTAAAAAAATAATTTCCTATTAACTTTTTTAACTCCTTATAAAAACTAGGGGGGCTTTGGCTCCCATGCCCCCACGACGCGCCGCCGCTGACTACACGCAATTGAAAGTGTAGTGGATTCATTTCAACCCTCCCTCCGCTATGTCTATGCATGTCGATAGCATGGCCGCATACAAACTTTAGGAAATTGCTGGCCTTCTCAAGCAATGGATACGTTTTTAGGAAATGAGTGTGACCGCACCATAATTTCTGAAATACGAACTAGCGTGTCTAATAACATTATAATGGTCATTCGTAATTCAGCAGCCCGTAGCAATATATAAAAATGAAATGTTTGTTGTATAGTCAGCACGCAAAATCAAAAGCCACTGGAGCGAACTGTGGAGGTTTTGCATAATTTATGGCTGGAATAAATATGGATATATAATATTCAGATATTATGTTATATGGGAATTATTATAGTCCCACAATATGCCTCACTAATCATAGTTTAACTTTGGATAAGGCCGCCACATAATGGTGACATATAAACACATGACATTAAACGTTTGGAATGAAATTACCCCTGACGATGAAAAGAAGTCATATTTTATTACTGATGCGTTGACTGAACAAGGAGGGTTATTTCCACTTAAAACTTGAACTGAATATTAGAAATTTTTATAAGATATTCATATTTGAACCCAGGTTACTCTATTCTTATATTAGTTTTTGACGTATGACACAATATATACGTTCAATTTTAGTGAGGCAAAGAAACTTCTTCCTGTGAAGAAGCAATGGAGGTCTAAAAAATTATTAAAGTCTGAAATAACATACTCATGCATAGTAATTTGATAGATTACTGCAAAACCAAATACCTTACATATTTTAAATTATTTTGTACCACAACAACATTTTTATTTTACTTTAGCTTTAGCTTCACTGATGTACCTAGAAACTCTTTCATACTATCTTGTAGCTTCCGAGATAGACAGGTATTTTCCGTTTTTCTTTATTAGTGTTACTTTCTATCGCAAAATTTGGATATCACCATTTTCATCATCCTACCAACTTCTTCGTACCATTTTAAAAGCTGCTCTTCAAAATTAAAACACAAACACTTTTGGTGACAATACAAAGAAACATGTGAACAACTAAAGGCTTATACAGATGAATCGTTCTAGTATTATCCTCAAAACAAACCATCGTTGAGGTACTGAGACGAATATCTATTAGGGTGAGCCGATTTATATAGTCGAGTTGAGAATTTGTTACCAATCATGTTTGGATGTTAAAAAAGTTGTGAAGTAGGACAGGTAAAATATTCCATTAGAAAACAAAATTATATTTCAGTTCTTAGAACTGGAACAATGACACTAAATTTTTTATTCCCAGAAATTCCAATGTTTGCAAGACGCCTTTAATTAAAAGATCAGTTACTTAAAAACATACAAATTTTCTTCAGTCACTATTATCCTACGTTTGTGATGTGTACAGTCACAAAGACATTTCCTTAGAATTATTATTTACATTTATTTGAATCTGTGTTTCTTGTGTTTTTAGACCGGCGCTGTTTAGCGTTACGGTTTGACGTTTGGTCACCACGAGTGGATGGCATCTTCAGAAGCTATTTCACTTCGGCGACTTCCAAAATATAATAAATACAGTATTTTGGAGGTCGCCGAAGTGAAATAGTTTCTGAAGATACCATCCACTCGTGGTGGTGAAACGTCAAACCATAACGCTAAACGACGCCGGCCTAAAAACCCAAGGACAACAAATTCATTGGACGTAGGCCGCGAAACCCTCACACAGACATTTATTTTTCTATCATTATGCAAGTGTTGAAAAAATATTATTCAAATAAGATGAGTTTCATATTAATTTATTATAAATTGAATCCGTAAGTTTTACAAAATGCAAAATGAAAGTGTCTTAATATCCAAAATAACATTATTCATTCATACAGACAGTCAAAAATAACAGAAAACAATAGTAATTTCTGTTGTAACCTGTTGTTTTCTATTGTGTTCCCTTGTTTCCTGTTGCTTTCGGTTGTTTTTTACTTCCAACACCGATAGGTGAAGGGAGTATTGTGATCGAAAATTTTTTTAACAGGCTTTTTGGGCGTCTTGTGATACCTACAGAACGAAAATCCACGTCACTCATTTCCGTCGGCCTGTCTCTCGGTCTGTCTGTCGGTTAGTGTTCTTCTAGCCGCGTAATCTCATCAACCGCTGCATGGATTTTGATGAAACTTGGGCAGCAGTATGCTGTGGGATAGAGGTAGGTAATGCTGCCATCATTTTGAAAATCGGTGCATGGGCGGCGCAGTAATTAGCAAAAAAACGAAAAATTTCAAATATTCTCCAAACTTCGTTTTTAGGCATTTTAGGTGTTACTGATAATTTTCTAGTTTTTTTTGGTGGGGGTGAAATTTGGGGTGGTTGGGAGGTGGGGGGTTGTAAAATTGAAAAATTTGTTGTATTCGTAATTGACTGTCCTCTGACCTGTGAAAGAAGACCTAGCGACATAAATAGCTTTTTTAGGTCCATCCGAACATTGTCTTGAATATTACAAAAACCAAAGGACTTTTTAAAGATTTTTTTCTGACGTAAACATTACAGCTATTGCTTTAGATCGTTATGTATTGTGTAGCGAGGAAACTATTGAATTGATTTTAATGAAAATTTTGACACAGGGGCGAAATTGGGGTGGTTGGGGGTCGGGTGCTGAAAAACTGAAAAATTCATTGTATTTATAATAGACTGTCCATTACCTGTGAAAGACAGACCTAACGGCATAATACACTTTTTAAGGTCTTTCCTAACGTTTCCTTGTCTATTACAGAAACCAAGGGACTTAGAATTTTATGATCTACATACATACGAGTGTTGCTTAAGTTCGTTCCGTATTGTGTAATCTGGAAATGACCGAATTGATTTTAATGACATTTCGACACAGTATTATTAGCTTGACGAGGATGGAAACACGTATGATTTTTAGAAATCGTGTCAGTGGTGTTTATATTTTTTCAAAAAGTTAGATTAGCACTGCCGGTACTTTATCGTAAAATCTTTGTTATAAAAAGAGCTTGAATGTTACTACTCGCATCTAGCAATGCGTCAATTTCTAACCGTCTCACAGACGTCACGTTAGTAGTTAAGGGTGATATTTTCGATATCTAGCCAAAGTCAAATCTTCTACGCCACTGAATGTGCATTCCGAATGATTTGAGGAATTCGCTATTGATCATTAAAGCCTGAAAGAGGCCGGGATAATGGGCAGCACTACCGATGGGTGGGGCTCTAGATCCCCATGGCTTAACAACGTATTAAATTTCTGCCTGATTATAGGTTCACGCTCTCTTGGCTTTTTTCACCCGGACCAGCCGTGATGCGTTTTAAGATAACCGGCAAGGATTTTCTGCAGTCTGCCGTCGTGCGGTTTATCTCTGAACATTTTGAATAAATTTTCCCCAATCCGTGATAGCACCTGAAATCCTTTGCATAGCTAATGATCTATCTGCTCACGTAACGCCTTGTGGAAAAGACTTCGTCAAACACACAGAAAAAGAGCTATCAAAATGTACCAAGCATCGCTACCCTCAATACCTACCGCTACTATACCACAAACCTCTTAGCTTTTGAGGTATAGGACGATAAAGTTCTCACGTCTTCCTTGCGTAATATCTGAATTGTATATGTCTCACTTGCTTGTGACCAAAACAGTATAAGAGGTATTTCTAGGGTTGAGTCACTTGTTCTTTTAGTTAAAGTAATGACGTCGACAAAAAAAACCGGATGACGCTTGGTATTTGAGTTCTAGAGACAGTTTGGAAACTTTTTTGTCATTCCACCATAACCCTAAAATAGAAGGTATCGGAGATAGAGAGGGGAGGGTGTTGAAACGAGAAAAATAAATGCCGTAGCATTTAGTACATCTACCAGCTAATGTTCCAAAAAATTGTCATCCGAAATCTATGAGCGGTATTAATTTTTTAGAATGAAAATAAAAAAATTGTCATTTTCATTAGAAGTCGTTAAAAAATTGTTCGTATTGCTTAAAACGGATGACGTTTTCTATTCATGTCTTTGGGGGTCCAACTGTGACATGTATCAATGTCATCTGTTTTTATTATATTTAGCCCCATTTTTCAACCCCTATAGGGGTGATTTTATTGAACGCTTTCTGAAAGGATACGGAAGACGTTCAATAATGTTACCTCCTATAGGAGTTGAAAAATGCGGTTAAACATGATAGAAACGGATAACATTCCACATCCGCTTGAAACAATATTATTAATTTTTAACGATTTTTAACGATAATGACGGGAAAAATCGAAGTTTAAACTCAAATTTATCATAAACTGCCCAGCAGAAACGGGTGACAGTACTTTTTGTGGTATCTATAAAAAAAATATTTGCCCATAAATTTCGGATGACGGTTTTTCAGAACATTAGTTGGTAGTTGTACTAAAACGCTACCGCATCTTCATTCGAATACTTAACGATTTTTTTCACGTTTTAACACCCTCCTCTCCAATCCCTCCCATTTTGGGGTTATGGTGCAGTGATAAAAAAGTTCCCAAACTGCATCTAGAACTGAATATTTTAATTGAAATTTCGATTTTGAGATAGTTTTCCACTGCCAACTAATCTGATCTTGAAGGTAAACTTCGGAAAATATATTCAGATATACATCAAGGCATTATATGCAGACTTCTCGAATTAGGTTTGACTATAAGAATTTATTACAAATATATACAGGTACAGAGTTTGAGAAGTTTGGTAACTCCAAAACTGTTATAAATAAGGAAAATAAGGCGAAAAATAAGGCCATCTGCGGAATGAGCTCGAGCAACCTGAAAATTGCAGAGTGCTTCATTTTGATGTTATAATGATGTACAAAAAAGTCTCATATTCCTATCCTTGTGCGTCTTGAGATACTGAAGGTCAAAGGTCATGAAAATCGGTTTTTCGCGAAAATCTCGCTTCTACTGCACCTGACGTCTTAAGAACATATAACAAAGCTTGCGTAGAATAGTATTCTCTACAAAATTGTTGTTAAATATAGTGTGAAAAAGCGGGTGCGTGTATTTCTAATAGGTAATACTGTATTATACTGCGGAACTGTAACTTTAAATGCATGTTTCCTAATCTTTTAGTCTCAAAAATCAAACTTTAACATGAACATTGATAAAGTTTGTTTATTTATAAAAAAATTAAATAAATGATATATAAGAAAAAATACATTCTTTTCCACATCACTAATGGAGTAGAACGCAATGCGCGTTTTTTTCAAATGATATCCCTAGTGGCCATTCTTTCGATCTTAGGAAAAGCTTTTTGCATCAGTTTATCATTTTTTCCAACTGGCGCTGAGCGCCTTATGTTTCTTTGCCTTCCTCGATGTCGATTTGCTCTAGCACTTCGATCAACATTATGTTCTTCAGACACTTTCTCTAAGTTTGTTGAATGTTTATAGCAAAAAACTCCGCAGCGTCAAAGTGACTGGAGTCTGCTATGCTTTGTATCTCTATTGACGGGTTTTGGCATGCCTGTCCGTGACACTGACAACAAACTTCGGAGCATGGCAGCCCGACTTCTCTACACCCGCACTCTGCACCACAGCCCTTTTTACAGTAAATTATAACATATTGCATACTGTAGTTCTGAAGCAGGTGGCAGTCGTGTTGTTTTCGGTTGTAATATAGTATTATTCCTGAAACCGAGTCTAGCAGCTTGATGCGATTTTTCATTAAAGTCGGCTATAATCGGTTAGTTTTTACTGCGAAATGTAGCTAGTACCTTTAAAAGGTAATTGTTATAATCAGTGCCTTCAATGGAAAAAGCGAAAGAGATCATCTTTATGCAGAAGCTGCAATGCCGTCCAAAAACATATTTACAGGAAAAAATCTCCTGGTATACCATTTTTCCTTTCAACTCTAAGCAACGCAAATGCCACACAAATGGTATAAGTGGTGGTATAAAACATATACTATTCCATAAAGATATCTGAGATGATATTCTAGCTATTACAAAAAATATTGAAACTATTCAACGATGTGTCTTAAATAGAAATGATAGAGTTTCAGAACATACAATGGTATGAAGCTTTGAACAAATTTCTCCCAATCTGCGATAGCATATGGAATATTCTTTGTATAACTAATTGTCTTCCTGAGTAATGTATTGGTTTTGTCTCATGGAAAACACTCGACAATATGAATAGATAAAAAAAAGTAATCATACAAGGTGTATGAAGGTATACCGAAAACACCTTAAGTTTTGATACACTACAATGCGAAGGATGATCACGTAACGCCTTGTATTGTGCCATACCCATTTGATTCAAGAAAAACCACTCCTTCCTATTTTTTTAGCGGGTAACAGCGAATAAACCTTAAGTTATTCATACAGCAGGCAGCTCCTTACTATAAATTGTAAATTTCGATTCACATCGGATACTATTCTAAGTATATGTTGATCGACAACAAGGAAATAGAAAATAGGAAACTCAACTTTAAGGGTCTAGGGTATAGCGCGCGAAATTGAGAATCAAAGAAAAGACGTATACCCGTGTTAGCGAGGAGGCGTGGTCGCCTGTTTCCTTTCTCCAGTGTGTGTGTCTAAGATGAGGGGAGATAAGTCCAAAAATCCAAAAGTATGGTCGAAAGGTCCAAATGTAAGGTCCAAAGGTCACCATAAAAATGAATTTCGCATTTCCAAGCTCCTGATGTTACGTTTAAACTTACAGTAATGACTCAAAGAGCAAATTGAAGAAGAAAGCTTGCGCTTGTGCAACTATTTAGCCTTTTTTTGATATCGTGTTCGGTTGTTAAATTACAGGCATTTATAGAACGTATGATTTTGCATAGCAAGTTTTTTTGCACATTAAAAAACTTTTTTGAGAAAATCGAAAATAGTTGTCATTCATTAAGGTCCTAACTATCGCCTTCTGAAATACTATATATATGTAGTTTGAAAATAGAGTGCGTTATGCGAGAAATTGTGAGTCCGTGTTTTACATGGCAAATACGTATGTATAAATGTGTGTATCCAGGCCCCTTAATTTTAATTTACGTTGCCATTAGAAAGTGATTCTTGGACTACATTTATTATTCAATAGTAAAAAAAACTTTTAAGCAATATTTCAATTTATTTATTTGTCCTATTATGAGACAATATAAATGCTGCCACCTCGAAGGCTACGCCTTGTATGGGGTACCGGCATTGACACTGGAAATATACATGAAATTTAGCTAACCTATCTCGCTGCCTCTCTTTAAACTGCTACATTTATGCAGTTCTTGCTCCTCATGGCTTTCAGAAGATCTATCTCGGCTTTTTTTTGATATCTACGCCTAAACAATTGAGACTCATGGATATCAATGCATGTGCATAAAATAAGGACGCATTAGCTAGCCTCTGAATATAAAACAACGGCTAAGTAACAAAAACATATTAATGTTAACGAATGTGTGGAGGTTCATTGATTTTCCATTACGTATCCCAAATAGACAAAATGGATTTAAATTAAAAACGAAGTTATAGTCTGCTCTTCGAGGTACAACTAAAATATATATATATAGATAAAAGTGGTTCTTGCATTATTTAAAATGAACGCTTTAGAAAAACATGGCTAGCAGCACAGAAACTGATGAAGCCTGTATAGAGACCACTGATATAAAGTATATTCTAGTTTCCACCATCATGCATCATTCTGGCTAATAAAGTGCAAGCAATGTTTAACTATCAGCTAGAAAAAACGATGGAGTCCCTTCGAGCTCCATTGGAGTAACAAATGAAGCCACAAAGATTGAAGAAAAAGATTTGCCTTTCCCCAAGTATAAAAAGTAGAAATTGATCAGGAACCCCTAAAACGCAGAAAAACTAAGTTTGAGGAATATTTGAAATGTTTTGTTGTTTGCTAATTACTCCGCCGCCCACGCACCGATATACAAAAATATCATTAAAATTATAGCTACCTTACCTACTGCGACCTCACGCTACTGAAATTTCATCACAATCCATGCAGCGGTTACTAAGATTACGAAGCTAGAAGAACGCCATCGGACAGACGGACAGAGAGACCGACAGATAGACAGACCGACCTCACCTATCGATGTGGGAAGTAAGAATGTGAGGTGACTAAATTTGGAACTGTTTTGCACTTTGGGTGTGAAGTTTTTTCTGTTAATGATAAATATATCTCCTACAATTAATCGGAGATTGATATAATATACCTATACTGGATTAAAAATAATTAAACCAATGCATCTCTATAGAAAATTACATTGGAGGCTATTATAATTCCAACTTTCTGCATTCAATCGCTTTTTATAAATTTTAAAATAGATTTCATCAGTTCATCACAATGTAAACGTTTCTCATTTTCACCCAATTGAAACACTTTGTTTGGTTCTAGTCTTAGATTTTGTGGGTACACTAAGTATTTTACCTCAGATTCAGGTTCAGCATAAAAAGTACTAAAGACTCCATTAGTTTATTTTACTACACCTTTTCCATCTGTAGTTTCTAAAGCGTGAAGTGATACTGGAAAATTAACTTGACCGTTTTGAACTACCACTTGACGCTTTAGAAGCTACAGCTGGAAAATGTGTAGTTTAACAATTTTCCCTTATGTGAGTTGCTGTGGATGATCCTTCAGTAGATTGCCATAAAAGTCAGCTCTCTTCTGGTTTGTTAATTCCTAAAAGCCTTGGTGTCTTTATAAGATCAATAGCTCTTCCGCTTACCTTACCTAAGTTTTTGGATATAGAATTTGTTTGCTTAACAAATGAATTCAATACGAAAAAAATGACGTCAAGTCTCTTGACTCCGTACTTCCCACACGTTATCTGTGCTAACAAAACATATCGAGTTCTTCTATCCCTACACCATCCTCATCAAAAAAGTAGACAATGATCAGGGATCTTTGAAACATCTACAAACAAGGTTTTAGGGATTTTGAAATTTTGCAGAATTGGGAACTCCTAAAATGCCTGAAAACGAAGCTTGGAGGAGTTTTGGCAGTATTTTTCGGCCGCTAATTCATCATTGATCAATTCCTACCATGACCCCATACCATATCGCTACCCAAATTTCATCATAATCTAAGCAATACTGAGATTACGCGGCTAGAAAAAACGTCAATAGACAGGCAGACAGAGGGAAATCGCTCATGTGGATTTTCGTTATGTAGATGTCATAAAACGCCCAAAAAGCGTAGTATCTCAAAATTGAAACTTTTCGCGATAACGATACTCCCCTATCCGCTATCGGTATGGGCAGCTAAGTGTCTAAAATTATCGGAAACTTCCAAATCGCCTAAAAACGAAGTTTGAGCTGCTTTTATATGTTTAGTTTTTTATTATTTCATCACAATACAAGCAGCGGTTACTGAGATTACGCGGCTATAAAAAACGTCAATAGACAGACACACCGAGGGAAATGACTGAAGTGGATTTTCGTTATGTAGATATCATAAAACGCCCAAAAAGCATAGTATCTCAAAATTAAAACTTTACGCTATCGGTGTTGGGAGTAAAATGTCTAAAACTATCAGGAACTTCCAAATCCCCTAAAAACGAAGTTTGGGCTGTTTTTATGTTTAGTTTTTGTATTATTGCTGCGCCGCCACTGATACGATGTTTAAAAACCATACGCGTTTTCGGTCCTCGCCACTGTAATAATACTGTGTCAAAATTCCATCAAAATCAACTCGATAGTTTCCACGCTACACAATACAGAACGATCTAAAGCAATACATACATACAACAAAAAATTCTAAGTCCCTTGGTTTCTGTAATATTCACGGCAATGTTCGGATGGACCTAAAAAGTGCATTATGCCCCTAGTTCCTCCTTTCACAGGTCAATGCATAGCGTATTATGGATACAACAGTTTTTCAAATTTACAACCCACCACCCACCAGCCACCCCAATTGCACCCCCCAAAGAAAAATAGAAAATGATCAGGAACCCCTATAACGTCGCAAAAGAAGTTTGAGGAAAATTTGAATTTTTTTTTGCTAATTACTCTGCTTGCTGCCCATGCACCGATTTTCAAAATTATAGCAAGATTGCCTATTACGACTCACACAGCCAGACCGATGGAAATCAGGAAATCAGTGACGTGGATCTTTGTTACGTAGATATCATAAAACGACCAAATGTATATTATCTAAAAATAGAAAATTTACGCAATCACAATGCTCTCCTCACTTGTTGGTGTGGAAAGCAAAATATGTAAGGCCAGTTGTTCTAGTTTCTTGGTCTGGAAGCCTCTTTAATTTATGTATTATACAAGTGATAACCAAGGAACAAACACGCATAGATTCTGAATGTCATTTAAATCTTACAATATATATGAGCTTTACTATCGGAAAGCAATAATTTTGGGTTTACTGCTACCTACACTAAATATTCTGCCTTTATAGCCAATAAATTATATTTATGCGTATATATATTTTTCCGAGTTTCTAAAGTCAATGTAATTACCATCCAAAAATACAAATGTGGGATTCCTATCCATAAAAACTTTTATTTTTATGTGCCTGCGATATCGCTTAGTCAATTATTGTGGGTTGTAAAGTTCCTCGGTTGTTGATAACAATGCTGTATCCGAGATATATTTATGGCTGGTGTTCTGTTTTGTTATTTCAAAAAGAAATAAAAGTGGGACACACGACCGAAACTGCTAAACAACTGCAACAACACTTATTTATAGTGCTTGGAAGCATCCACCCATTTTATAGAAAGTAAGATATCCAACATGTGTCACCTTGGTCGGTGAATCTGTTTTATAATAATTCTTGTTGTAATGCCTTCAGCCGGAACGTATGTGAAGTTCATCTACAGGTATCTATAGTTTTGATTAGGGTGTTAGTAAAACAAGAACAAGAAACCATAAGTTAAGTTTAAGAAATTACATATAACCTATTGTTCTGCAGTACGGTTAGATGCGAAGATATCTTTGAGTTAAAACCCGCTTTGTGTAGATCATGGCAATAAATATGGTTACAATATAAAGCAAAGTAGGCTCTATTCGCTTGTGTTATTAAAAAGTTAAAGTCCGTTTCCAAACAAATGACAGTGTGTTTTTGATTTTCCACTTTTCTTAAAAAAATTAGGTTATAACTTCATTTCCTTCACCGCCCACAGAATCCTTGCAATGTATAATGAAGATTTGACATTTAGTAATAATAATAATATTTGACTATTGAAGGTGTCCCTTACAAAACACACCTTGTCGTGCATTATTTAAAAAAATAGGATCATTCCACACTCATGCATATTCATACTTGACAAGTTAGTTTACACACATAAAACATTTTCAAATCTACGTACGAAACGAGGTACCCCACTGACCTTGCAATACCCCGATCGCGTATACGCATGGCAGCTGTAAACTAGCCTCTAGTTGATATGTGCAATATATTTTTGAGATACAAATGATGAAATTCATACTATGAACGTGTACCGATTTAGTAGGTTATTCGACAAGTTCTTATTTACGGAATGCTTATACTCTGTAAATGGATTTTACACGCGTAGGTGATGTATTGAATCTATAAAAATACCGTTAAAAACCTCAAACATGTAACATGTAAGAG
This sequence comes from Callosobruchus maculatus, assembly GCA_951848785.1. NCBI lineage: Eukaryota > Metazoa > Arthropoda > Insecta > Coleoptera > Chrysomelidae > Callosobruchus > Callosobruchus maculatus. The sequence goes on along the minus strand of CATOUR010000065.1, from coordinate 10,415,529 downwards.
TGGCAATATACTATACTAATATGCTATACTAATATTGTACTATAATCGTATAAATGCATATAAAACTATATTATACTATAACTATTATAACGGCGAAATCTGGTCATAGTTTCAGCTGCAATTTAAGTACAACCTGACAAGGATAGCAAGAGACGAGAGGCTATGAAATAACGTGTGCGTGTGAGACAGCAGCGAAATTCCCAAGTCTCTTGCTACACTTGTCAGGGTTGTACACATCTTTGGTTAACGACTGGTAACACACAACATATAAGGATGATGACTGACTTATTTTTTGAAAAGAAAATGCTTTGTTATATTATTATTTTTCCGAGTAATCCCCACCACCCCCAACAACTAAACCATAGATTTGCACCAAAAGTAAACCAAAAGATAGAGGACAAAAACCTCTATATGACAGTAGAGTTTGAAGTTTTTGGATCATTTTTGTGATAGTTACTGCCATTTTAAATTTCGAAAACTTGCTACTTTTTATGAATTTTTATTCGGCCATTTTGAAAAACATGCTCTTTATTGTAGTAGCATTACAATTTCACGATATGAAATTACCTTTCGAGGTACCCGCACCCTTTTCTTATCATCGCAGCGGGTCCAAAAACTAGATTTTTGTTTCTAGTGATAACCTCTCTCATAGTGACCAAGTTTGAAGAAAATCGGAAAACTTTGGTTTTTTATGTCCATGTGTGTGTCTCTGTACGTCCGGGATTTCGTTCTCCAACGATTACTCAAAAACGCCTCAAGGGATTACTCCCAAATTTGATCAGCTTAAATTAACAGAGGTCCTTTCGAGTTGAAAAGGTTTTGGTGTGGATTGGACAATGGGAGACGGAAAAGGGTGGGGGTGCACAAAAAAAAATGTAATACAACATATAAATTTGATAGCACCAGTTGAAAGAGAATGTGTCTTTATGTCTAAAACGATATATCAAATCTTATTATTTTCTGAAATAGAAGCAAGAAAAATTAAAATAAATTGAAATACTCAAATGAGATATGATATGAGATTGGCCATTTGAAGAATGTGATCTTGCATGATTAAGTTAAGGTCAAAAGTTCTTAGGATGTTTGTCTCGACCATTTGTTTGTGCACCTCTACTGCCCAAGATACCATCCTGGTCATATTTTGACCTTGTCTCAATAATTCAAGGTCAAATTTTCAATCTCATAATGAGCAACAATCATTTGAGTTAGGGAAGAACCTAGAACGTTCAGCGTTCACATTTTTACTATTGCGTTTTGCTTCAAGTAGAGATTTGCGACTAACTGAATTTTTCATCTATCTATTCCAGTCGTTTTGAGGACTTCAATGAGTTTTTGGTCGTTGGCGCAATAAAAGGCCTTTTTATAACCCATATAACAATCGACTACATTGACGTTCATGTCTCTAGATCCATACTTAAGGGACTTAATACCAACGGACGCAATGACAGTTTTTTCCCGGTTGATTTTTGATCGATATTGAGGTTCTGTTATCATAAAGCCCGCTAGAACTTGGTATCTTTCATTTTATTGTGGCCTGATCCTTACTTACACGAAGATACAAATCTATGTCACACATTAAATTGGCAGCAGCTGCTAACTTTAGAAACTTTTCTCAAATAATGTTATCCCTAGCAACGAGCCTTCTATTTTCGAATCTCCCCGTGCGAATAATGTAACAAAAGGCACTGTTTTCTCTTCGCTTCCCGATCCATTGAAGTGAATTCCTCCGAATCCGATTATGCTTCGAACCCGTATAAGGGCCTAATCCAATGATCTCCGATAATATTTGCTTTTTTGTCAACTTTCATCTCCGATCTCGGATTTCTTGAAACTTGAAAGCGCCGTAACGAATGAAAATAGGTGCGCTCGCTCTGAAATGTGGATTTCGACAGAAGCTTTCCTGTTGTATGATGAGAAACTGAATACAATTGCCTTCTCAGTATTATTTATGGATAAAGATTGTAACGGAACGAAAAAGTGCTGAATTGTTGTTGCTGCGCAATCACCAGCGCATGTTTCATTATGATGGCAAACTTCCCATTCAAGCAGGGATTTCTTTAATCCGAACTCATTATTTTTGGAAATTTATGCACGTTGGTTATTTTGGTTTCAGGTTGATTTTAAATTCACAGATATAACCTAGAATTTTACATGGCAAGTTTGTTACTGCCCAAGAACCACATATTATATATAGTGTATTTAGCTAACGTATTCATACTTGTTTATATAGTTAATGCTTAAGAAACCTAATATGTAAGCCTGTAGTATGTAACATCTATTATTAAGGAGAATGCACATGCAATTCCTATTTGCATCTTATAAAGTATTTGTGTATTGTCGACTTTTGGAAGATATACTGAGCTGCAATTACTTAAAAAGAAGAGAAAATATCAGCATTAGAATTATATCAACGTCAAATTTCACTGCATTAATCTAGTTCTAGGACATTTGTTCACCTATCCATGTTTCGGAAGAAGAGGTTAGTTGTACCTGATGTAATCTGCTATTGACATCTGTCTGCCTGTCGCTGTAGACATTTGGTCATAAATCAATGATTGACTGATTGATTTGATGGCATTTTGGCACAGCCGAGTTTAGCCCCAATTTCAGCAAAAGTAAGAGAAAATTATTTAGCTTCTATTTTCCTTCTTGCTCACCTTTAAGACCAGGGGGTCTCGCACGTCTGCGGATTTAAAATGGGAGTTAAGCTGCTAATTGTTGGATTTTATTTATACAATTATTGTCTATACTGCGACTTCTGTGGCTACGAAATCCAATAAGCGCCGGACCAAAGGAAATGGCTTCAAAGCCAATCAGCACCAAAGACTTTTCAGGTTGAGGCAACGACCACTCACAAAACAGCACTTGGTTGAGTCGTCAACCAACTCCAAACTGCTTGGTGTTTGTTAATGCATCTTGTTTTTCTGCATGTTATGCCTAGGACAGCCACATCCCTTTCACATACTTGCACTATATTCCGATTGAACGATTGCATGTCAGCCTGCTAGTAAGGAGACTCCAGGTAACCTTGGACCACATCCATTAGAATACAGGTGTGAATAATTAGCTTTATTATAGTAGATGCTGTAGCCAGTAGGAACGTATACCTTGAACAACAATTTTATTAGTTAAGGTTTTTGAACAATCTGTAAGCAGTTATTATTCTACCAGACTGCTTCATTCGCCATTGTATAGTGATTATTTCAGATTATTACTCATTCCATTTGGCACTTAGAACAGTCAGATTTGAGAACCCAGTACAGAATAAAGTGAAGTAGAGGTTACGACGTTGCCGGTGGTACTGTTTAGTACCACAACGTCGCCACACTTGTAGAGACCTCTGCACCTAACAGGTTCACTAGCTCTGGCTTTATATTCTTGTTCTATGGCGCTTTACTAGCCCATCATCAAAACCTAATTTGTTCAAAGACAAACCTCTACTGACTAAAAAGAAAGGTTAAAATTTGTCTGTGACAAAATGCAGTTTTAGACACGTCTTTAGAGCAACACACATGAAATCGTTTATTCATTCTCACAAAAAAGCATCAATCGCAAAATATTGATTGAGGTCGACATATTAAACAGACCTTACGTACCGCAAATGTTATATTGGTGACCCCTACTAATGTAGAATCAAAGAACATAAAAAGCGAATACGTTTGGGAGTTAGGACGTATTGTAAAATGGAACGAAGTTTCTATGTTTACAAAGCGAATGCTAGTTGCCAGAGAGGAAGGTATAGAAATTTACCTACATAAAATTGAATGGGCGGATGTAAATTGCAGCCGCGGTTACGGTATAATCATATAAATCTCAAATGTGACCATAAAAGATGTTAAAAATTGCAGCGAGGATCCCTTATCGGCTTATCGGCGTAGCCGCAGGGGGTGGACTAGGGTAAGTCTACCTGTTTGGAGGTATTCTAAAAATTAATTTGGATTTGTATCGCAAAATATTATATAAAAATAATATTCTGTGACAGGTCAAATTAATTTTTATCTGAAGCAACAATTTGGTGGCATTTACTTACCTAATTCTGTTAGTGATCTTGAAAACTATATGACATGATAATGACTTTTTTAAATTACAAACCCAAAATTGTATTCGCTATAGCTAACTATAGTTAAGCAGAGATTTGCAAAATCTCTATAACAATAAGTGCGAATACAATATTGGGTTTGTAATTTAAAAAAGTCATTCTAGTGAACTTAACTAGAAAAGTTAATTTTTTTATACAGATTTCCATTATTTTAGGCAATATCGACAATATAACAATTATTGTGACAATTTTGATACTTTTTTGCAATTTTCGGAAGGTGGTAATATACCCAATGTGCAGTTTTTTTAGACTGAAACTAATAAGTTACCTTTCTTTTGTTAGAGAAGTAATAAAACAAAAACTATTGACATTGAAAGAAAATTATATTTTTCTAAATTGTTAATTGTTAATAATACATAACATTATGTACAAACATGTTCTTAAATTGTCTTACATAAATATATACATAAAAACCATAATTACTAACTCAGGTTCTCACCATAAAAATGACTTTTTGTATATTCTAATCTACTTATCCTATTTTCATTGAGTAAACCTATTCTAAGATTCAAAAAATCTTGCTTCCTTTAAGTTGTTGCATTTGGAGCGTGCTTTATACTGACACCATTAATTTTAATGTATGTGTCTGTTTGAGTATTTATCAAAGACTCTACAAAAATAAACAATGATGGATGGCTGTTTTAAAAACTCTCGTTAAGGTGCGCATGAAATGATTCACAGGCGTTGGTAGTGCGAGATGTGTTGGTAGAGTGTTCTGCCCAAATTTCTGGAGGAAACTCAGAATGCCCCGATATATAATTTTCGACTAAATAGTCTGCATATAAAGACACCCTTGCATCAGTAGGCTGAAATCCTACCAAGTCGAAAGCATAAGTGTCACCTACTTCTTTAGGGTTCAGAAATTGTAAGCCAAATGTATATTTTAACCATTTACCAATATCGGTCAAATTTTTGTACTCACTCGCTAAACCTAGACTTTGTATTTTACGCCACCATGCTTGACCTAAGTGAAATCGACATCCAACAATCTGAACTTCAGACCAAACATTTTTTACTGCAGTGTGTATTGCTTTTTCAAAACCTATGACTACAGTTGTTGGTTCTAAATTTAAGCTGTTTTTACAACAAATATTTTTGAGAATAGCAAAACATTTTTCATAAGATGTTATTAACTTGTCTTTTAACAATATGAAAACCAATGCAATGTAATGTCCATTCTTTAGTTCATGGATTGTAAACAGCTGCTTGAAGAATTTTGTACAGTACTAAAAAGTACCGTCGCGGTCAGTAATTATTATCTCATCTATCCCTAACAGAGGGTCGGCCGCTGCAATTTCCATGTTTACCTGAAATGGAAAAATAACCAGCCGCTGCAATTTTCATATCCCGGATTAAGAATACTTGACCATCGCTGCAATTTGCAATCGCCGAATTGAATCACAAGCAGTGTTTATGATTACAGAATCAACGGAAGTTATGATCATATTCGAATAACAACTATGAACCTATCACTGTACCCACAGTTACTGTAAAGATCACAAGATCATTGAAAGAGGAATATACAGGGCGTCCCACGACGAATTATACAAGCAATATATTGGAACTGGGCAGTATTAGAGAATTATATTTTTCGGGGTGTAAATTAGAGCAAATGTTGTATCTTTTGTTGCTATTGTGTTACCAAATGAGGTATTTGTTTTTGCGCACTTGACGTCCTATTCAAAATTATTAGTTATTAATTAGTGGGATGGGACACCCTGCATATTAGTGCTTTTGAGTGTTTCTCCCGCTAAAACAATTCCAACAAACTAGCTCACTTGGGGACTAAAGTGATTTATTGAAGAGCTACAGGTATTTAAAAAATTGTACCACTACGATTGACTATTATAATATGTACACCTACAGTTAAATTATTTTGCTAGTTTGTTTCACTTTTTGTCTTAATGGTAGTAGTACAGTCCTTTAAGTACCTGTAGCTCTTGAGTGAATTACTTTAGACCCGAAGTGTGCTAGTCTGTTGGGTGGAACACAGAAAGACGCAAATATACAAAATGTCTCATCATTAATTTTGAAATGGACGTCACGTGACCAAAAACAAATATCTCATTGGGTAACACAATAGTAAGAAAACAACATTTGCACTAATTTGCACCCCCAAAATTATAATTTTCTACTACTGCCCAGTTGCGACACACTGCTTGTCTTAATCGTCGTGGGACACCCTGATAATAGGATGAGGAGTTTCATAATTAAATACAAAGCTAATCGCTTAATATCAAAATGGAGTTTATCCAAGTAGATCGACAGAGGATGCGATATATAGTATTTGCTTTGCAAGTATATGATTCCCTCGATAGAGACGACTATGTGAAATCGTCATCTTTTTCGATTTGACTAACGCGCTTAATATTATCGACACCTTCGCAGTTGTAAGCAAACTAGAAACGCTAGCTTTTAGAGGGTTTTTACATTTTTTTAAAAGCCTCGTCTGAATGAAAGACGAATTACTGTAAAGTTTAAGGGAAAACGTTCTGATCTAATATGGTGTTAGATGTGCCCCAGGGATCTATCATGGGACCCTTAACTTTCCTCTTGTTTGTCAAAGATATGCCAGCCCATATAAATACGAATAATTTAGTATTGTATGCGGATGATAATACAGTTGCTGTATAAGCAGAAAATCCGACGGAAATAAAAATAAAACTAAATCTTGTTGCATCAGAATTTGTTCACTTAACACCACAAATAAAATGTCATCGTAGATGGAAATAACATTTATTCATCAACTACAGCGAAATTTCTAGGTTTATTATTAGAAAGCGATATATGTTTCTCTAGCAATATCAACAATATCAGTAAACAAAAAAATTAAAGCTTTTATCTGCTCTTGCAATTAAAATCAAACCTCAACCTTTCACAACTTATTAGTGGTACTTTACCACAATATATTCACACCTGTCCTATTATAATATTTTATTATAGGGTAATGTTTCTGGGAAGAAAGGGTTATTTGTGGCGCAAAAAATCATCATGAGGTATAACATTCTTGCTTTTCCTTGTATACACATTTTCAAATCAATTGTCATGTGACAGAGCATATGGATGATTATAATACAACTACAAAACACACTAAATAGAAGAAAGCTTTGTATGGGAAACAATAATAGCCAATCTATATCCATCTCTCTGCGTTAGTTAACCTACTACTTAACGGAAGAAGTGATCATTTTCTTTTACGCCACCAACATTTTGTCTAAGTTCAATATAGGTTAAGTTACAATCTGTTTGCACCAGCTCTAAATTACGCGCTAGCCTACTCAATTTGCAAAAAATTATTACATGTTTCCTTCCATCAAGTGCGGCAATTTCTCTACAACAATATACAGAAAAGCAAACAACCGCAGTTCATTGTCAAGAAAGGTGGATGTAACTGCACACTGAATTTTGAAATGATAGACACTACTGAACAGGCAATTCTAAAATCTAATTCTGTACGTGCAAAGCTCGCTATTGTCCAACACGCCTCTGGCGTATCCCCTGAATCCGTACAAGTCCCCTAAACGTGTTACGCTGACATGCCGTACATATATATTTCACAAATAATGGATGTCACATAATATTCTTGGAAAGAGAATTTCTATACCGGCCTACCTATACGTGTACCTTCCTGCAGTTTGCGCACGACTTTAATGCACACGCTACAACCCAAACGGGCGGAAACAGAGCTATGTTGCCAGTTTTAGACATGTTACACATTTATGCAGTTAGTGTACTTTAGTGATCTATTAATGAAACCGAATATGCTGCAAGATAAACTCTTTACTGTCATTTCGGCCACGGCTATGGCCGTTATCAAAGTGGAATGCATTTGAAAAAAAAAATGGCTACCATTGACAATTACGGCATTAAACCATTTTTGTTTTTGCAAGTACTAGGTTAAGTTAGGTTAGTTTGATAGTGAGTGGGTGGGTGGTCAAACTGCAACCAGAAGAGGAGTTCGTCAGGGATGTGTATTATCTCCGATGTTATTTAACATTTACTCTGAATTTGTAATGAGACAGGTATTAGACAACTGGAATGGCAGTATAGCTATTGGCGGAAGCAAGATATCCAACTTAAGATTTGATTTATGGCCATAATTTCTCAAAAATGTCTTCTCCTTTAATGGCCAGAAACATTTTACAACGCACAGCGTCGCGCGCCGGATCTTGAGGACAGAATCATCATCCAGAGCCACACTAACATTAAAGAAGAAAATCAGGCGTGGTTGCTTTTATATTTTTAATACATAATAACGTTAAAAAAGGCTCTATATATAAAAATGAATTCCTTTTTGCCTTAGCCACGGCATCACGTGAAAACGACTTCACCGATTTCATCCATCTTTTTTATAAGTTTTTTGTTACTTCGTAGAAGGTTCTTACGGAAAGAAATCTAAGGAAAGTTATACAGAATATTAGAAAATTTAGAAAAATTAAGAAAACTTAACGCCTACGAAGGGTGGAACATATAGTGTTAGTGATTTGTTTGTTATCGTTGTCATGTATGGCGTTGCTGACAAAATTGCAGGTTAGATGTTAGATGTTTAAATGTCAAGGAGTCATCTGGACATTTCGAGCCTGTCAAGTGTGCGTCGTGGAAATAATGACGAATACGTATACAGAATGTTAATTAGTAATCGTAATATCAAAGATATTTTATGACCCAAATTGAAATAGAAAAGCTCATACAGGGTGTCCGGATAATTGACCGACAACACTTGACAGATGATAGACCTCACATTTTTAAGAACATTGAGATAGGAACATGAAGCCTTAAAATGCTTAGTTTTCAAGATACAAGGTGTCAAAGTTTTACTTTTATTTTCGTTTTTTCTCAATTATTTCGTAACAAAATGGCACACCAATATAAAATTGCGTATCGGGGGTGCTTTAAAGCGAGAAATTCAAATTCAATCACAGTTTTGCTATCATGTATAGAGGGCGCCACCTAAGGCACATTTAAATTATCAAAACTTTTTTCCGGTTTGGTGGATCAATGTGGGTATCAAAAAAATCTTTTCACAATGTTTCAAGTGAAAAAGGTATAATTTGTTTGAGTCCCTAAAGGTAACCGTTTTCGAGATAGCCTTCATTGAAATTTCTAATGCGACTGAATTGTAAATTGCGATCGAAAAAATTATCGGTATTTCCGCACGAATTAATATTAAGCTTAGGCTTATACTTTTACATACCATTTACGAAGTATTCTTAAACATCAACACCACCTATTTAAAAAATTAGATATATTTGAAACATGTTTTTTGATCTACCTAATTATTAAGTATTGCGAGAATACCGATAATTCGTTCGATCAATCATTCGGTCGTGTATTCAGAAATGATGACATGTTTCATTCAATTTCGCCATTTTTTTTTGAGTTATTAAATGTACCTGATGTGAAAGGGGTGATACACGTACGAGCAAGTACGCGTACTTGGCTCGACGACCTTTTTCGCCTGTGTGTCAGCGTAAGTACGCGTACTTTAAAACCGTCGCGCAAACCGCCGGCGAGCCAACTGGTTTGAAATGTTGCTCGTAGCTAGTCTCAGCTCGTACTGCGAGCCGCGAGCCACCACTTTGTTTTGGCAGGCCATCGATGCGCGACGCTTGTTGTGCTTGGAGTTTGTTAAAAGTTTTGTTTATTTAGGAAAATTATCAAATTAGTGATTTCAGCTTCACGTGTGTCACCGCGTCGAGCCGAGTAAGTTCGCGAACTTAAAAACCGCGTACTTAAAGTTCGTACGTGTATCACCCCTTTAAGATTTTTAACTGTGTTCAGCTTCTGGGGTGATTATATTACTTTTGAAAGCGCTCCATATTCAATTGGATTAGAAATACAAAAATGGGGTGGAAGTCTTAAAACTTCACACCCACTACTTCGCGCCATTTCATCAACGATATACTTTTTATTAGTTTGTGTGTAACTTTTTACTAATTTCTATAGCTGACTTTTTGTTTCATTTTCTGGTGAAATTGTGATATTTTGTTTTGCAAGATATTCAATAATCTCAGTTTTTCTAACCGAATTGTAAGGTATTTTTTCCAATAATCTCGAAATGGTTGTTCTCTATTTTTTCTTTCTACTTCTTAAAGCAATTTCCTACCTGAACCGAAAATACTGTAGTCCACTGTTTTAAGAAAATGACATTGCGATTGTAGTGTAACTAAACTTGTAAACATTGTAAACATTTAGATAATAGAAGATCTCGAACTTGCCATATGGTTCAAGAAGCAAAGGCAACGTTGCAGTCAATACAAGCCAAAAGATAAAACCATCGACGCAGCAGGGCTGTTATTGGAACACATTTTATATAATATAATGTTATCTAGAATTTCGCCGCCAGTCTTCTGTTACCCAGTAGCGGCTGTCAGATGTTGTTGACCACTTGGATGAAGGCTGACGTTCCTGAAAAAATAGAGATAAAATGGTAAATCTGCGGGAAGTTACTGCTGCCATTGAGGGTGCAGTCAATAGTATAATCGAAAGAAAATACGAATGAATGGGGCTCTATATATTTCTTTACATGAAATGCGTGTTCGTATCAGGAAGCACATTAAAAGTGATAATATAAAAATTATTATTATGCTTGTTAGAAGATAAGGACATGAAACGTGTACTCAATACGCTCCACAACTGTATCCTAAGAATTGATCATTAACAAGAATAAAATAGCGCGATAATTTTCATGCTTTTTATTGTATTGTACTTTATTGTATAGTTCCATAATAAGTTTCTAAGACTTCAGTTATTATAGGTAACCTACAAATATAAAAACATATCAAAAAATAAAAAAGTTATACAGTAAATAATGGTTGGAATAATACCTTATAAAAGTGTACGTCTTATACTATCTATAAGAAAATTCAAAATTTTATAGAACAAACTATGCAACTTTGAGATCTAAATGGAGTTATCTTCTGGCATTTTTTTCAACTTATGAGACCTCAAATTACAATGTAATTTCCCAGAATACCACATGTGTTTTATTTATACACGATAAATAATGTACTCTCCTCCACCATGAGGTGCCTTCATCGGTTGCTCCGCCATTTTTTGGTTTGTTTGCTTGTTAGTGCCGTTCAAGAAAATTTTTCTGTGAAAGCTCGAGTAGGGTTGATAAATTTTTGTGTGTTTCTACATGTAGACAATCATAGATCATTCAGGATATATTTCTGTACGACTTCCTTTATAAGCTTGGCAATTTAGAAATATGAGCTTCATCAGTATGTACACAGCAATTTATCCAGGAGTTTACTACAGATATTCACATGAAAGATGTATTTTTGTTTTAAATGGTATTTTTTTGTTTTAGATGGAGGTTACCAATCATTGAGCTCTTAATTATATTCAAAGCACTATGTGTGAGTAAATAGCTGACATAGAAAATTGTGCCAAACGAAGAACTTCATTTAAAGGTTGTCAAAAACATATTTGATTAGTTGCTCCTCAACTGTTCCCAGATAAATCAGATAGGTCAATTATACGTGTCAATCATAATGGCGTTTTTTGAATTATTTTTATTTTCGAAGAAATTACTTTCCTGTGAAGGTACATATATAGGTTTGTAAATTTACAGCGTACAATCACACATTATGTCTGTTTTTGCATGTAAACAACATATTTATGGGATTTTGAAACCTAAAATACCCTTTTTCTGCTAAAGTGGAAAAGGATTAAACTGATTGAATAGTTTCTTCAGTAGCCGTTGCCAGTCGTGTCCATAAAATCTACTGGGACAGATAATGTCAATAGTGTAAAGTCCGGGTGTTTAGATATTAGAATGGGCGTGCCTCAGGCGTCTATTTTAGGCCCTATATTTTTTATACTGTATAATATTAATAACACATTCCGAATAATTATTACGTTGTATATACTGATAACTTCTCATGTTTCGTTAAAAATACACCAGATACTCAAATTGAAGACAAATGTTCAAACTTCATGGAAACGTTGGCAGATTATTTTGCTAGTAATTGTTTGTACTTAAACCAGAACAAAACTGGGATAATTCAATACCATACCAGACAACACTACTATCTATTATAGGTATGCAACGGAAATATCAAAAATACTAGTAAATCTGTCAAGTTACTTGGACTTCTGTTTGATGAATATGTTACATGTACTTACTTACTTGTTCTGCAACCTAAAAACTATTTTTGAGAGTACCCATCTTGTTTGTATGTATTATGCTGTAATCAATAGCAGATCAAGGTACTGGATTTTCTTATGGGGTATACCGCCTTGTGATACTGCAGTATTATTTCACAAATAGAATTATTAGGACTATAGCCGGTATTTCTCATACATCTTGTAATAATGGGGTAAACTTTAAATTGAACTGTGATATTTATTGTAGAAATACTCGAAACAAGAACAATTTGTATGTTTCTATGACTAGACTAGATACTACTTCGGATGTTCCAAACTACATGGGTGTTAAAATATATCTATAATCACAGCACAGTTATAAAAAATTGCATGTCACTGACACTTTGCAAAAGACTTTCAAAACACTTCTTGTTCTTGGTCTCAAAGGCTTTTTATGCGCTGCATGAATATTTCCAGAGTAAAAATTAAATGCGCTGGTAGTTTTGGAAGCTCGCTACTTTTTTAGTATGTGTACGTTTGTTGTTTCTGTTGGTTTTATTTATGTTCTTTTTAGATGTAAAGCAGTTGCTGCTATTGACAATTTCCTATACTGTTTTACAGTCAAATAGAAAATCAAGTTATTTTTATTATTAGAGTAATATTACAATGCACATAGGCATTACATATTTGACTATGTACTCATGAAAATGCTTCGCAATGTCATAATGTATTTCTACAGAATTAATTATTATGAAACATATCATATAACATGTCTAAGGTTGCGTTTCCACCAAAGATGTGCGAGGATGTATTAAGAGGAATGTGTTTTTAATGAACCAATAGAATCACTTGAATTACCTCGCCTCGCTCAGTACAGCTTTGGTGGAAACGGCTTAGCGGAGCGAAGTTTCTGTACGTACAAAACAAGGCATGTTGGCGAGGATTTGAGGAATGTGAGCTACTGATGTGTTTCGTGAGATGTGCGCTAGAGATGCGTCGCGAGGGATGTGGGCGACAGACGTGTACTGTTGATGTAGGCTATCAAACTCTGAAAAGAGCCCGCTACACATCCTCGCAACGCTCATCTGCACACCTTTACACAGCTCGGCCACACATCTCCGCACCGCTCATCTTCTTAGCACATCTCTGGTGGAACACCCACACCGTTTCACAGCTCCGCTACACATCCTCGCTGCGCAAATTTGCCTAGCACATCTCTGGTAGAAACGCAGCGTAATACTGAAAACCTTCTGCATTATTCTTCATGTAATAAAATTACGTTATAATCGAGGTTATGCTTTTGAAATGTGGACGTGTAGCAGAATGCTAGGAGTTCCTTATACCGCCCATCGAAATAACGTTTTCGTACCGGATGAGCTCGGTAATCCAAAGAGACTATCCTCCATATTGTGTCGACGAGAATGCTTACATTCTTCGGACATATACACAGAAGCGATAATATGGAGAAACTTGTAGTTCAAGGTCATGATCCCAGTGGGCGGCGCTGTGGCCGTTCCCCTACACGCTGGGTGGACACGACGAAATAGTTGCTGGATATGCGTATCAATAGCACCAATGAATTTACCATAAAGGCGGCGATAGACCGGCCTTCATGTGTGACATACAGGACTGTCAAACTAGTATGCGAAACAAAATCAAACAACGGCAGACTCGCACAAAGCGGGTGAAGGAATGGCTTTCAAAACGACAACTATTAACACACATAAATTTACTGGAAGAATTACGATTATAACCGGATGATTGCAGAAACTATTTAAGGGCGGATGAAGCTAGTTATTGCATGATGCTTGATTTAGTAACTCCAGTAATTGAGAAGCAGGACACAATTCTGAGGTCTGCTATATCACCTCATGGACGAGTATTAGCCATGCTTCGCTATTTAGCGACTGGGAGGAATTACGAATCTCCTGTAGTTTATTCGCTGCGTCTTTTTTTAATTCTATCCTTGTAATTTTTGCATTTCGTTTTCCACAGACAGTCTAAACTTTTATAAAGTTCAATGAATTCTGTCACGAAATCTCTTGAGAAACTTCTCAAATCAGACATTTCGAAAATAGTACGTTATGTACATATGATTTGATATTTATTACCTGCGCGACACTGAACAGAATAATCGCGTTAAGACAGAGTGAGGTTAATCCACACACCGACATACATGTATGTTCATTCATGTATGGGCGTGCATGAATTCAAGTTGAAACAGAAAACACACCAGCGAATATCAACGTAGAAGCTTGTGTGACATACATGTGTGTGACACACACCGACTATAAACCTAGGGTGACACATGTAGGCCGGTGTATGGCGCCTTAAATCGCGAACGATGGCGAGCTATAGTTCTCAAAGCGATTGATAATATTCGTGTCGGCAATACTCTAGCTCCGACTTAATGCATTTTACGAGTTCACAACATGTCTGTTAAGACATTGTGACTATGATGATGATAATCGAGGTTATAATACAGGGTTATTCACGTTATTCGACACGGAGCATTATGGCCAAAGTGTTTGATAAATAAGAAAATAACAATTTGGCGTGGATAGAGACCCATAAAGGCTACATTTTAAAAATATTTTCATGTTATACAGGGTGTCCCAAAAGCACGAAATGTACCAAAGTTATGTTTTTTTAAATGGAACACCCCGTATATTATTGCATATTCAGATTCCCTGATGAATTCTATTGTGACTTTGTGTATCATACATGGGACCTAAAGTGAACCGTTTAGGTGTAAATCACCATTTTCGGTATAAGTAGATATCAGGAAAAAATTGAATATCGCAGAGATTATAAAATTTGGAAGGCTGTGACTTTGCCGTATTACTAAGCATAAAATGCTTCAGCTTTGATGAGACTGTCAAATTTAAATTACGTTTATGCTTGGAGAAATCGGTCAATGAATTAAGGAAACTTCGATCAGCGATAACTTGATTTTTTCAAATGGGAATGCCTAATTTTTTTTATACGGTTAAACGTAGAATTTGATAAGCTTTCTAATGATATAAGGTTGGGAATATCAATCTTTCGTAGTTTTCATTTAATTTCAAATTTTCAAACAAATCGGCGATTTTCAATTTTCCTACCTATAAGCAACGGACCAGGCCATGAAATATAAACAAAAATTTGTTCAGCTAGAAGAAAACAACTAAGTTAGCTGAAAAATGCACACGAACTAGACTAAAGGGACAAGATTACAAAAATTACTCACAACCAACAAAGTCTAACCAGAAACAACGGCGGTAACATATCTTTGGTTAAAGAGAAGCTGGAGTATGGCAGAAATGGATTTTTTCACGGCCTACTAGCTACTGCAATGTACTAGAGATTGGCAATTTCCAAAACCATTAAAAATTTTGATATAAAGTAACAACTACTAGAGAATGTTGTAACCAGTTTATTATTTTCATAATAAAATTTCACATTTAGTGATATAAAAAAGTATGCAATTCTGTCAAAACTCAAGTCAAAAGTACCTCTGACTGGAGTTCTGAAAATTCTTCAGTACCTATTAGCAAGGTCGCAGAAAATGAAGAATGAACTAAAATTTGTTCAAATTATAAAACATAACTTAAATGGCAGAAAATTTAAATCTGATTTGTCAGTATTCCTTTTTTGCAATATTGCTAATAGATATTGAAAAATAGAAGGACTCCAGTCAGAGGTATCGACTTCGATGCAAATCAGTACTTTTTTACACCATTACATATGATTGATAGTTGCGTGCTGGAGCAACAGTCTCTGGTTGTTTCTGTTTCATATGAGGGTTTTTGATTGCCTTGGAAATTTTTAACCTCTAGTAAATTACGGTAGCCAGTAGACAGTAAAAATATCTATTACTGCCATACTCCAGCTTCTCTTTGACCTTGGAGACGTTATCGCAGTTGTTTCTGGGAGAGTTGATTTGTTGTAAGGAATTTTTATAATCTTGTCCCTTTAGTCTAGTTAGTGTGTATTTTTAAGCTAGGTTAGTTGTTTTCTTCTAGCAGATCAGATTTTTGTTTATATTTCATGGCCTGCTACGTTGCTTATAGGTAGGAAAATTGAAAATCGCCGATTTGTTTGAAAATTTAAAATTAAATCAAAACTACGAGAGATTGATATTCACAACCTTATATCATTAGAAAGCTTATCAAATTCTACGTTAAACCGTATAAAAAAATTAGGCATTCCCATCTGAAAAAAAAAGTTATCGCTGATCGAAGTTTCCTTAATTCATCGACCGATTTCTCCAAGCATAAACGTAATTTAAATTTGACAGTCTCATCAAAGCTGAAGCATTTTATGCTTAGTAATATGGCAAAGTCACAACCTTCCACATTTTGTAATCTCTGCGATATTCAATTTTTTCTTGATATCTACTTATACCGAAAATGGTGATTTACACCTTAACGGTTCGCTTTACGTAGCATATATGATACATAAAGTCACACTAGAATTCACCAAGGAATCTGAATATGCAATAGTATATGGGGTGTTCTATTTAAAAAAACATAACTTTGATACATTTCGTGTTTTTGGGACACCCTGTATAACATAAACATATTTTTTAAAAAATTATTATTTTCTTGTTTATCAAATACTTTAGCCATAATGCTCCGTGTCGAATAACGTGAATAACCCTGTATATCATGGTAAAAAGAAGGCTACGTTTGGTACTGGAATTTTACATTTGAATTTTTTTGCAGCTAACAGCAGCAGTTTTTCACATGGCTAGGTATTATTTGACGCACCCTGTAACCAATCCTGTACATTTTAGACGATGTGTACGTCAAAGAAACGCGCTCATATTTCTCCCCCGGCGGCGCGGCGCGGCGCAAATCCTCCACACATGCAGCAGCAGCAGCTTTGACATTTCTCCGGTGTGCGGGCATCGTTAATCGCCGACACCGGCTTCACTCTATTGCATTACCCGGCGCGAAAGCCCATGTTCCAGAACTAATGAAATGATTGATGTATATGCCGCACCATCGGTCTGCGATTCCTTTTACCGCTCGCTCCACCAACAGCTGCTCCTACTAAATTAAAATCGATGGTGTTCTGCGGATGTCTGGGTAATATGGTATTTACATTTCTAAATGCTCCACTGCTCACGTTCTGATGATGGCTATATATCAGTCGTCTAAATGCAAAACCTGACAAGTCACAAATTTTTCAAAATAGAGTTTTATATACCATTTTGTTCATTATTTGAAGCGCTACCATTTTCTATATTTTCCGCTTACAAAACCCGACATTAGACATGAGATATTTGGATAAGAAAACTAGACTTAGGTGCAAACACCGACATGTCCACAGGAGCCAATACGGACAACGGGAGCAAGTCACATGTCGATCGCACGAGGTATTCTGACCGTTGTGCGTTTTTGTTTTATCCAGTCGCTGAAAATATGTTGTGGTGAATTCATGTGTTTTTCAGTTTACTGAGAGAATGACATTAATTTATGCTGTATTGATAAATTATTGATAAAAATAACCATGTTTTTTGAAAAACGCTTTGGATGCGGATTTTGAAGAGCCTACTTCAACAGAAGCTAGGTCCACATTAATGCAGAGGATCGAAGCTAATTGTGAAAATGCATTTGCTAGTTCTGAAGAATTTTGTTTGTCAGAAAATTTAGATTTTGATGTTTAAACCTTGTAACCCTTGAAATGTATCCTTTCTAATATCTAGCTTTACGTTTATAGTTCCTGTCGTTGAGCACAGTGTTTGATTAGATTCCTTTATATTCAGTAAAATAATCCAAATTGATAAGTGTTTCACTTACTTTGATCCGATTCCACAAAAATAGCAGTCAAAACACGACATGTCACAGTTCCTAACATGTAAAACCCGACGTGTCCAAATTTGAAAGTCAGATTTTAGAAAAACTATATCTCCTAGATTTTCATCGTATAATACTCTCGATTTCGTACTATTTTCGCTCATAACAAGACTTTGATCTGTTTTTCTTGATTTCTGTAAAACTTGTTACCGTGGACTTATCGGGCTTTGCATTTAGACGACTGATTTCTAAATGCTTCACTGCTCACGTTCTGATGATGGCTATGTGTTCTTCACTGAAATCCTCGCTACGAAAGACACTTTTTTTCAGTTAACTTACGCTTTATAAATCATAGGCTCAATATACAGAGGACCCTTTCTCTACAACAGTCTGCCTTCAGATCTAAGAGCTTTCGGTGAATACAGTAAACATAGTATTAAGAATAAGGAAGAGCGATTTGTTTTCGACAATTTGTAATTATATTTTTATATGGTCTTACACGGTCTCTTGGGATTTTGTCTTAGGCTCCTCTTTTCAACCGTTTTTTTATTGCTTAGTAAGAGTGTCTTTACCTATAATATATTGTGATATGACCTTAGCATGATGAACTTTAATAAATGCAACTCTCCTGTATTATGTGTCCTGTACTGAGGATGTCATATATTTGTATTTCTTTTTTACATTTATCTTTATACCTTGACTGCTGGTTTTTACTAAGTAATTTTTTGTAGCTTTTGCAATTTTTATATAGCCCCGGTTGCTAGTCGAAGCAGCTTTAAGCTGCTTTACCCGTCAGGTAACATAAAGACTACTTATTAATATTATTAAGGTTATTCTTTCCTGTTGAAGTAATCAAAATTAAAGTTACTTTAAAATCTAGAAATGCTGCCAAAAAACTGCTGACATATATCACATCGCCCCCTGTGATCTGAAAGCTAATAGACATAAAGCTCTATAGAACCAAAAGTGTTTTGAAAAAAATCTATTGAAGGCTCCACTAACAGCTGCTTCTATAAATTTGAAATCGATGGTGTTCTGCGGATGTCTGGTGATATGGTATTTACATTTCTAAATGGGCACGTTCTGATAATGGTTATATATTCTTCACTGAAATCCTCGCTTCGAAAAACACTTCTGTCCTGTTGAAGTAACCAATATTATAGTCACTATAAAATCTAGAGACGCTGCCCAAAAAATTGCTGACATATAATATAGCACCCTCCGCTATGATTTGAACGCTAATAGCTAAAAATCTCTACATCTAAACAACCAAAAGGATTTTGCAACGAATCTATTGAAGGCTCCAGTAACAGCTATTTCTACTAAATTAAAATCGATAGTGTCTTGCGGATGTCTGGTAATGTTTTGTTTGTTTGTTTGTTTGTTTGTTTTATTGCTCTCTTTGAAGTACAAGACACAAGCATTAGAATTTTAATGTTTAATATAGCAAGACCACGACAGGAACATCTGCCTAGGCTGGAGCCTGTCTTGCTGCATCTTCATGCCGCGATCCAGCCACAGAAAGAAGCTATACAGTTATATGTATAGTTGACAGATGAGCATACTATGACAACTATGTACTATGGAAGTAAGTAATGTAAGATCTTATCTTATCTGTATGCGAGCAAAAACACCCTAGGGAAAATGGAATATGGTGAAGGATACTTACATTAGAAGGCAATACGTTCATGTATTCAATGCTATTTACCTTTACAAATGCTGCACTGCTGACGTTCTGGTGATGGCTATATATTTTTCACCGAAATCCCCCCGCCACGAAAAGCACTTGTTTCCTGTTGGAGTAACACGCTATCGAAAAATTACTGACATATCACCCGCCCTCTTTGCACCAGGGTAATCAGGCCCACGATGGTATGGTGGCCGAAGGTTCATCAAAGCACTATGTACACATATAAGATGTGGAAATAAAAAATGGATGGTTTTTTATATAAATTAAATGCTCTAAGCCCGGCGCATAGCTCTTTATGTGAAATTTAAGCAAAATATGATGGTTATGCATACTTCCTAATCCTGAGGTCTATAATAATAGAAGTACAAAACATGCATATTCTGCCTGATTATAGATAACAATCATGAGGTTGTATTGCGGAAGAAAACTTCTCATATAAGGTGAAGATCTGAATAAAGTTCTGCTGTTTCGTGGTCCTTCGCCGATTAATCAGTAAGCCACATTTACTTGAAGAAAACATTTACTGACCTCTCGGTCACTTTTATTAGTTCTTTAGATAGTAAAAGTTTGACACAAAATCCGTTTTGAGAAAATGACATTGTCTCAAAGCTGTTCCAGCAAACAGCTTTTGTTGGTAACTAGATTTCGAAATAAGGGTGACTCTGAAATCTTAATGACACAAAGTGCTACATTCGTATTGTTGATAAATCCAAAACGAAAGCCACTAAATACAGTAGGGTCTTAGGATCAGTCAGTCTGTACGATTCTAAGGCGCTACTGTATAAACGCGAATGCTATACCTGTTTACTTTAGAACTCAGAATCACCGACACTTATTTAGGAATCTATTTAGAAAAAAAAACAAAATCTGTTCCTTTATAACCAGTCAAATAATCTCATTTTTTACGTTTGATGTTTTCCGAATCTTAAAACTTATGCTAATAATCGGGATCGAGATTACGTCAAGTCGAAATACTCACAAAACCTTCCGTCTCTGACGTTTCATAAAACCAATGCAATTTACTGTACCAACAACAATCACGGCTATTAAATAGTTTACTGGACGATTGGAATAATAAATGCTAGTAGTCCACCTGTCAATCAAACAATCAATCAATCATTTATTTGTCGCGTTTTACAAATGGATAGCCATGGAATGTTTATACAATATCTACGAAGTTGAGGAAAATATCTAAAATACTGTAGAAGACTCCCTTTAATCTCTTGACTGAAATAATGAAGGAGAGAGGTTTTCTGATGACCAGAACCACCAGTGCATAGGCCTACAAGCTTAGTTTCCAAGTACAGCACTTATTGCAAAGGTGAGGATGGCCTTGGGTCCTGCTCATTTTATGTCTTCAGTTTCAAGAACCCGTGAATCTAGTATAGTCTGCCTGCGATACTCAAGTGCTTCACAGCGACATAGAATCTGTGCCGGAGACTCTTCCTCCTCGCCACAGCGTGCACACGTCGGGTGTTTGCCACTCCCGTTACACAGAAGTAACGTCTGAAGGTGTTTTGGCCAGATAGCAGACCCACTGGTAACCTTAGCCGGCTTTTGACCAGGAAGAAACAGAACCGCTCCACCTTGACCAGAAGTCCTAAACTAAGTTCTCTGGCTTGACATAGATGTCGGGAGATTCCTCTCCATCTCATAAGATGTTTATTTTGCAACCACACCTCTGTTTTTCTTCTAATACTACCTGCTGCCAGACCCACGGTCGGCTCAGGACCCAAGAAATTATTAGTTGATACTCGCCTTGCAAGCGCGTCCACCGTTTCATTACCGCAAACTCCGGCATGACTCGGCATCCAGATAAGTGACATCTCATGTCCACAGATTATCAGAATAGGTTGGGTTAAGAAGATGGGACACTCAGTACAACAACTATTCACTATCAGTTCTTACCGCAGTCACAAATGTCGCCACTGTCAAGGATCGTCTTGACAGCTACTTTGGCGGGAAATTTAAATTTCAGACCTATCACTTGCAGGTATGCTATTCGAATTTTTTAATTGTTTTTATGAAAAAAATCTCTGAAGTGTTTGCACTAATTTATTTTACATACCAATCATAAGGTAATACACAACTAGAAAACCTAGAATAGTAATTGATACAGATGCTGGGCATAAAGGGTTAGCTTGTATAGCTAACCAATTTAACATTATCTATCCTACAAATATTAAAATGATTATGATGGCTGACAGAGAATACAAGAAATTTTTGTTGAAAAATATGGATTTAGAAAAATCGTTTTGGAAACGAAAAATAGGGATTTGAGGTAAGAGCTTTCATTCGTCATTATGTTGTTTCATTCTTCTTATAGCAAAACATTTTTGCTTTGTGTTTTAAATAATATTCGTGAGGTTTTTTCTGTTGCGGAAGGCTTCAAATTTGGAATCATCATAGAAATGGGCATCACATATCACAAAGTTGTTCCTCAAAGTGGTAACGCTCTTTTCTTGGAGATCCACACGACCCGAGACACGACCGGTAGCTTTCACCCACATTTTGCAAAGCTAACATCAATAGTAAGAATTAGTAAGGTGATTTTTTATTACAGTTTTCACATATTCAAGCTCAAACCATAGGCCATTGCGTACATTATGGATATTGCAAGTTAAATGTTTGATGTGGGTACTCACCTCAGGATGCTTAGGGAACCTATGCAATTTTTTGTGCTTAAAAGGACAGTTTTTCACGCAGCACTGCGATACCATTATAATTGGAAACTATAAGGAAAAAGTGCAGATAATGAAATAATCCAAGGGAAAAGCTAAATAACACCGAAAAAATCACAATGGACGCTAAATTCACAAAACGCCAAGTTGACATTTCATTGCAAAATGCTAGTTAAAAGGTTATAAGGTTACTTTAGGCTGTCAAGAGTCGAAGAGTCTCAAGTGTCATTGACAAACTAGCTCCAGTGCTACCCGTGACTGCGGTAGGAATTAAAAGAGTGTCCAGGGCATGCTGATGTCTTGCCAAAATGTCATCCAAGACCTTTCTACATTACAGAACGCGCATCCATGTAAACTTACAAGCACCCAATGCTCAATGCTGCCTGGCTGTCAGAGCAGACAATAATCCCCCTCCTAGCCCCTGAACTTCATGAGTATGGGAGGCATAAGCTAAAAGAGCATATATTTCTGCCTGAAATACCGTGGTGTATCCCCCAAAGGAGAGGGGGAGTTAATCTCCATAAAGGACGGTAGGTATGCGTTTTGTTCCAGCATTCTTGTAGTACTAATTTAAAATCCTTTTTTATTTTTGTGTTAATGGTAAGATATCCTATTACGCACGAAATTTATTGTCAACTTTAATATACAGATTCTAACTTCGCGTATTAACTATCATGACGGCTGGCAGTTTCGTGTTCTATTAGACCCGTTATAAATTTTATGTAGCTTTGCCTACAATTTCAGATTTATGAAACTGATGCTATTCAAGATAAAATCTGGATTCCAATTCCAGTATATCCTCGTTATTTATGAGCGCATTAAAGTAAATCTTGACGTTTTCGAAGCTTTATGCTTCCCTTCATGCAATAAAATAATGCAAGAGACATGGGCGTCACGTCGGTGGAATATGGAAGCACTGGCAGGTGCTTATATAGATATGTGAAAACTAATATCTGTCAGGTGTGGATTAAGAATAAAATTGTAGAAAGTTAGGGAAGAATAAGGTAAGGTTAATGTACTATTTCCGGTAGCTGTGTCAAAAGGATGAAATTAAATTTCTAAAGCGTTCAATGTAGTTTCAAACTGTCAGTTTTAATGTATTATCTTACAGTTTGAATATAATGTAGAAACGTAATTTGAGCCTTTTGAAACTACTGCTGGAAATAGTATAGAGTAACTAGAGTTGAATTAGAGAGAATCCGGCTTTGTGATATTTTTATTTATGTACCTTGTCAGTGTCAGCCTATGGTGATAATCTCCATTGTGAAGGCTTTGAGTATTCTTCATAAAATGAAGAGAAGTTTCTCTGGCACTCGGTCGTCGCTGCTTTTTTTTTAGAAAAAAAGAGGGCAGCCACTGTTCGCCGAACGTTTAAAGCCATACTAAAAAACGTAGATATATATACATGTCTGCATAACTGGATAATTTAAAAATATGAACTCTCGTTTAAAAAAAGTACTTTGCTGCCGGACTTTCTCTTTACCCGGTTTCCTTTGACCCCAAGACCTACGTTTAACATAGTTTCAACTAGGTCCCAGATGATATTCCAAACCACAGAGTTAGCATCTCTAGAGGCAACAAAATGCACAGGTTGCTGAGCAGCCAACATGTAGCGGAAATTTTGACATATCAGTAAACAGCTTGAGCGTATTACAAACAAAAGCCAGTGCCGTACGACCTTATATTAAAATTGGATGTTCATTAATAGATTCAGTTATTACTGCGATCTTACAAACTGATCCAGTAAGTTGTATTAGTATTTAGCTATACTTAAGGGGTTGCTCTTATTATAATTTGATTGTAACAGTTGATAAGCTTATTACCACGAAGTGTTTGTCAAAACGTATCTAACAGAGTCCTGAAAGGTAGCCTGTTGGAATGGCTGCATCGTGTTTTTACTTCAGCAATAAAATATAATAATTGCATTAGGTAATATCCAGTTCTATAAAATTCACCTAGATAG
Organism: Callosobruchus maculatus; assembly: GCA_951848785.1. Lineage (NCBI taxonomy): Eukaryota > Metazoa > Arthropoda > Insecta > Coleoptera > Chrysomelidae > Callosobruchus > Callosobruchus maculatus. Next base: position 10,391,219 of record CATOUR010000065.1, on the reverse strand, counting down.
AATTTATGTAAGTAAATGAGGCATACATTTTTGCATTTCATGTCTTAGTTTAAAAAATGGGATTTGGAAAATTCATCTTTATTGACATGAATGTGATGTGTCTATTTACCGCCTGGTACAGAAACTGTATAAGGGCGATAGGTAAAAATAATAAATGGTATAGAATAGCTCAATAATAAGCTGAATAATACAAAAAACATAACCCGTAATATGCTAAGTGAGGAACGGACAACAATTGATTTGAAGTAAACTGTATTCTAACAGGTACAATAATGTTTGAGCAACATGGAAGTCATTGAAAACTAAACAGTTCACTTTTATTATATTTTTGAAACTGCAACGACATAGCCGCAGTATCAGATGCACTGGTATTCAAAAGAGTGGAAGATTCATCAGTAAAATATGTAACAAACATGGTAGTCTAGTGAAGCGACATCGTTAACCTGAAAGTATTACATTTATCATGAATGATATAACGAAAGATTCATTTCTTGGTGTTGCTGTGGTAAGCAGTCGGTGTACAGAAACTAAGTCATAAAAAGTGATCAAAACAGGAAATTTCAAGCACAGAACTACACGGAAATGATTTGAAGCATGATCGTATTTCTAAGGCAAAAAATAAAAATCGTATTTATAAATAACTATGATACTCAAACATTGCTTCTGGGTTTAAGGTCACTGGTGGCTAAACAAAATTGTTTTTCTTAATTTTGGCCTGATTCTTGCCTGCATGTCACTTTTTCTAGATAGCTCATAATGTATTCTTAAAGTGACATATTTTTTCAAAATTAACGTGGTTAGGATTAAAAAATGGTTAAAAAGAGGGTCGTCGTCATACATATTATGGTCAGCAAATACCATAGAAATATTTTGTGGAAGACACTGCATGGTCCGATCTATGATTATATGTATACTGGGCTTTACTGATATCACTTGTAAAAATATTACTGAAACTGGAGTGAGGTTACAGTTGTTCTCAGTTATCCCCATACTTTACGCTACTGAAAACCAAAACAAAACCTATACTAACCTATGATACGTGGTGTTCACCGATTCGTCGCTATTACAGCAGACTATGCACTTTTTGTTTCGTCCCATGATGCAATTATACCAATTTTGTTCATAAATAATTTAACTAACACCACAAATAGTTACAAAGTCACTCAAATACACACTATGTAAAACAAAATAAAACTGGAAGTACGAAATAAACACAACTACAATGACACCTTGAGTGGAATCCAAACAGACGCCGGCTGCCAGATTTACGACGTATTAGGAGTTATTGACGACATTCCGCTATGACGTTTACCATTTTTGAGATTTCGTTAACTCAATACAAATTGTACGAGGGTTGCTCTATATCTCCGTCAATCCACCAGTACGCGGACAGCTGTTTTACGCTTATTAGCAATCATCAGTGCGCCATAGGTCGATTGACGGAAATAGAGATCATCAGCATTTTCATGTCTACCAGACATGTGAAGCATGTGAGAGCAGGCGACAGAAAAGATCTGCCTGTGCGCCATCTGGTACCCGAAGGTAACGGCAAACCAAAGAAAATCTCTGCTAAACAGCAGCAGACTTCTTGGTGGAACGCCACGGCGCGTTCGCTTGGCCGTCCAGAAGTGCACGGTTCTATATGCTGCTGCATATGAGAACCGATGTACGAGGGTTGCGCCATATCTCCGTCAATCCACCAGAACGCAGACAGCTGTTTCACGCTTATTAGGGATCATCAGTGCGCCATAGGTCGATTGAGAGAGATAGAGAGCATCAGCATTTTCATGTCTACCATATGAAGCATGTGAGAGCAGGCGACAGAAAAGATCGTACATCGGTTCTCATATGCAGCAGCATATAGAACCACGCTCTTCTGGTCGGCCAAGCGAACGCGCCGTGGCGTTCCACCAAGAAGTCTGCTGCTATTTAGCAGCGATTTTCTTTGGTTTGCCTTTACCGTCGGGTACCAGATGACGCACAGGCAGATCTTTTCTGTCGCCTGCTGTCAATACAAATGATCTTCACGTAAATGAGTTACATTGCAAGAATATTGGAATGTACGGTTAAATACTTTGAGGAACATTTTGCAGAGACTACCGATTTTGAAGAAACTGGAAGGTCCTTCAGCGGACAAAGAAGAGATTGGCAATAGCGGTATAGATGCTGGCTGGCCAATATTCAAATTACATTCCCTCTAGAGATGTTTACTCTGAGTTCCAAACCATGATCCTTGTAGGGCATCGGAAAGCCAACATGAACAGTGGTGTCATGCTGTCCGTTATTCCATCGTCGCATAATGGTCCAAGTTTGGCCATGGCAACTGCCTCGCCACGGCGCGTTGGCCGTTTTTACCGATTGTTCCAACTTTTTACATTACGCCCGGCCGCATTTGAAAGTCAGAATAGGCGTTCGGGTGAATAATGCATACCGAAGCTATTTGGTTTTAATGCAAACGCTCCGAATACGGGCTACGAAGAATGATAATATAATGTATTGTTGGGTGCGGGGTTACGCGGGTTCACTTTCAGACAGTTATGTATTGTTGTTCGGTATTTTTTACAGCGATGAATGGTGGTATCGTTAACGCGGGGCCGCCCGAAACGAAACTGGGTCGGCGGCTATTGAAAATGAAATTGTTTGGGACATAAGAAGCAGAAGCACAGCCCAGTAATAATTTCAGTTTTCAAAAGGTAATAAATTGCTCCTAGAACCCGTTTGTGGAATTTAATCGACTGTACCATTCACATAGACAGCGTTAAGGCGGCGACTGACATGAGCCGAGCTTTGTAACGTATAATGTTCGTTGAGCTCGTAATGAGCATTACATTTCAAAGCTTGTGTTTACATGAGGCAGCGAATGCTCATTTCGAATGTTCTGTTCAACATTGCTATTATTTAGTTAGTTCGGTATGGCAGACCTGGAAGTTTTTTTATTTTTTTTTTTGAAACGAATTTATTATTAAAGTAAAGATTAATTACTACACCATCTTTAACAATAACTCTAAACAGAGCTTCAAGCACTGGCCTCGAGCAAACAAAATTTAAACTTAGAAAGAGTGTGAGGTACAATTATCCTATATTTGTATATTAGCAAAGTAGGTTTTTACTTTATTTACAAAGGAACTGAAACTATTTGTAGTCTCTATGCCTACTGGTACGTTGTTGAAAGTTTTAAATGCATTTACTACAGGATTGTTGAGACCCGTGTTAGTTCTTGTGCTAATTTGGTAAATGTTGTTTATGATCCTAGTCTTATAATTATGAACTTGGTTAGCTAATATTATACTAGTATTTAATTTTTGTTGCTTATTGAATACTTTGTATATGAATTTACATTATTCAATTAGTAGTAATGAGGTCAGATTGAAGGTTTTCAGATGTTGATATAGTTTGCTTGTGCTAGTGAGCCTGTCATAGTTGTATAACACCTTTAATACTTTATTTTGTAATAATTTCATCCTTTGAAAATTCGATTTGCCACAAGTGCCCCATACAGGGAGTAAATATCTAAAATGCGATATGAAAAAAGCATCTAGGACCATGTCTTTAATTTTTTTTTGGTAATAATTTCTGCACTTAAATACTATGTGGATCATCGGCAGGATTTTATTATTTATCTTATTTGTGTGTTCAGTCCAATTCAATGTATCATCCACAATTAATCCTAAATATTTAATTTCACTCACTTGGTCCATAGGTGTATTATTTATGTGAATATTTATATTTTGTACAAATTTGTTTTTTTGTTTGAATACCATCTACTTTGTTTTGTTTATATTTATTTTTAATTTTTTGCAGTACAGCCAATCTACATAGCTCTGGAGGTCTATGTTGATCTCCTCACAAATTACATTCTCATTTAAACCTGTATAAGCCAGAGCAGTGTCATCTGCAAATGTAAGATAGTGAGCTTTAAGATTAGCAGTTTTTTGGCTTAGAACATATAAGGAGTACAACAACGGCCCCAGAACTGAGCCTTGAGGCACTCTATAAGAGTTTGATTTTATTTGACTTGTTGCATTTCCTACCGTTACAATTTGATCTCTGCCTTCAATAAATGGTTTAATTAGATTAAGCATTTTCCCTTTGAACCCCAAAATTCTTCAATTTTTGTATTAGTATATTAAAACTAACTCTGTCAAATGCTTTTTTCAAATCTATATATACTACAATAGCAACGTTCTTGTTATCTAATACTTTCGAAACATGATTTATAAAATCTACAGTAGTACTTAAAGTGCCGCTGTTTCTGAGGAAACCATACTGGAATTCATCCACTAGATGAGTCTCTGAAATATGTTCTAAGACACGATTTTAGTTAGTTTTTCTAAAATTTTGGAAAAAATGGTCAAAACCGATATTGGTCTGTAATTATCCATATTTGTTTTACTACCTTATTTAAAAATTGGACTTAAATACTTTTAACTCATCTGGAAAAATACCTGTGGAAATAACATTGTTTATAAATTTTGTCAAAATTCCTATAAGATTTTCTTTTAAGTTGCAAACATCTCGAACTGTAACTCCGTCATAACCAGGTGATGAGTTCTGATTTAGGTCCAGTATAATTTCCCTGATCTCATCCTCATTTGTCAATGAAAAGTTCATCATAGCACGCTCGCTTATAACTTCATCACATATTTTCATTCCCTCAGATCTATTAATACTGATCTCCTCCTCCAAGTCACTCACAATCCTGGTACCAATATGAGCAAAATGATCATTCATGTGAGTTGCAGTCTTCTATTTCGTTGATAATATCCTAACTGTCTTTATTAATGCATTTAATTTCGGTTTTACCTGTTTTGTTATTAACAAAGTTGTTTACAAATCTCCATTGCTTTTTAACATTTGTGCCAGCACTTTCCCACTGATTTTTAAAATACCTGCTCTTCAGTGCTTTAGTTTTGTTATTGACTTGATTTTTGAGTTTTTTAAACTCTTTGTCCAAATGCAAGTTGCGAGTGCTGCTTTCATTACATTGTGATATTGTTTGAGGATTCCATAAGATTGGCTTATTACGATACTGCTCAATAAAATATAAAATCTCTTACGACCACTCCATTTTTATGCTGAATAATACGTTTCCTATTACGGCAATACTTATACTGAATGTGGATGCAGCTCATAACTGTCATAACGAACGCGACGTAAACTGGCACTGACTTGTAATGTAACAACCAAAAGGATTCGCGAGAAAACCGACAACCAAGTGGAACACTTCTTGTCGAGCCGAGCCTCTCGACTCGTCGCTCGTCACACTGCACTGACTAACGAACGCTCGCATCGTAACGTGTTACATTACGGCGTTTTGTTACAGGTCAGTCGCCGCCTTTAGGCTTTAAGGCGCAGAACCCAGAAAAAGGCACAACCCCAAAAACATTAGCAAAGCTAGTAGACTCTGTGACTAACACGAAAGCAGTATTATGAACAAGAAACATATCGCATATTCGTGAAGTAATGTTTTGCTGCGAACTGGTTTATTTTGGGTGAAATATTCAAGAGATTTTTTTGCTTAAAATGAAACGCTATCGGAAATATAGTTTTAAATGGTAAACAAATAATAAGACAAAATGTTGCATTGGAAACAAATTTTTGGGGTTGCGTTTTCCACCCCAGACAACCATCGGGTAAACCAAATAAATTACTGGCTGCGTGTCTTTTTGGTAGCAGAACTTTATGTATCATACATGGGACTTAAAGCGAACCCTTTAGGTGTAATTCACCATTTTCGGTATAAGTAGATATCAGGAAAAAATTGAATATCGCGTCATGCGTCAGCTTTGATGAGACTGTCAAATTTAAATTACGTTTATGCTTGGAGAAATCGGTCGATAAATTAAGGAAACTTCGATCAGCGATAACTTGATTTTTTCAAACGGGAATTCCTAATTTTTTTATACAGTTAAACGTAGAATTTGATAACCTATCTAATGATGTAAGGTTGTGAATATCAGTTTCTGGTAGTATTCATTTAATTTTAAATTTTCAAAGAAATCGTCGTTTTTCAATTTTCCTACCTATAAGCAACGTACTAAGCTATTACATATAAACAAAAACCTGTTCAGGTAGAAGAAAACAACTAGCTGAGCTGAAAAATACACACGAACTAGACTAAAGGGACAAGATTATAAAAATTACCCACAACAAACAAAGTCTAACCAGAAACAACGGCGGTAACATATCTTTGGGGAAAAGGAAGCTGGAGTATGGCAGAAATGGATTTTTTCACGGCCTACTAGCTACTGCAGTGTACTAGAGATTGGCAATTTCCAAAACCACTAAAAATTTTGGAATAAAATAAAACTACTAGGGAATGTTGCAAGCAGTTTATTATTTTCTTAATAAAATTTCACATTTAATGATATAAAAAAGTATGCAATTCTGAAAGCTCAAGTCAAAAGTAACTACCTGTGACTGGAGTTCTGAAAATTCTTCAGTACCTATTAGCAAGATCGCAGAAAATGAAGAATGAATTAAAATTTGTTCAAATTATAAAACATAACTTAAATGGCAGAAAATTTAAATCTGATTTGTCAGTATTCCTTCTTTTTTGCAATATTGCTAATAGATATTGAAAAATAGAAGGTCTCCAGTCAGAGGTATCGACTTCGACGCCAATTAGTACTTTTTTACACCATTACATATGATTGATAGCTGTGTGCTGGAGCAACAGTCGCTGGTTGTTTTTGTTTCATGTCAGGGTTTTTAATTGTCTCTGAAATTTTTAACCTCTAGTAAATTGCGGTATCCAGTAGACTGTAAAAAATATCTATTACTGCCATACTCCAGCTTCTCTTTGACCTTAGAGATGTTATCGCAGTTGTTTCTGGGAGAGTTGATTTCTTGTAAGGAATTTTTATAATCTTGTCCCTTTAGTCTCGTTAGTGTGTATTTTTAGCTAAGTTAGTTGTTTTTGTTAGTTTTTTTTTGTTCTACCTGAACAGGTTTTTGTTTGTATTTCATGGCCTGCTACGTTGCTTATAGGTAGGAAAATTGAAAATTGCCGATTTGTTTGAAAATTTAAAATTAAATGAAAACTACCAGAGATTGATATTCACAACCTTATATCATTAGAAAGGCTATCCGATTCTACGTTTAACTGTATAAAAAAAATAGGCATTCCCATTTGAAAAAATCAAGTTATCGCTGATCGAAGTTTCCTTAATTGATCGACCGATTTCTCCAAGCATAAACGTAACTTAAGTTTGACAGTCTCATCAAAGCTGAGGCATTTTATGCTTAGTAATAAAAGTCACAGCCTTCCATATTTTATAGTCTCTGCGATATTCAATTTTTTTCCTGATATCTACTTATACCGAAAATTGTGATTTACACCTAAACGGTTTGCTTTAGGTCCCATATGTAACATAAAGTCATACTAGAATTCATCAGAGAATCTGAATATGCAATAATATACGGGGTGTTCCATTTGAAAAACCACAACTTTGATACATTTCGTGTTTTTGGGACACCCTGTATAACATGACAATATTTTTAAAATTTAGCCTTTAGGGGTCTCTATCCATCCGAAATTATTATTTTCTTTTCTATCAAATACTTAAGCCATGATGCTCCGTGTCGCATAACGTGAATAACCCTGTATACAAAAAGCGTTATAGCCAAAATTATGATTGGAAGATTAAGGGCCGGTTGTACAATGCAAGCTTAAGCTTTGGCTTAAGGTAAGCCGACGTTAAACCACGTCAGTGGCAAAATGTCCGTTGTACAATGCTAGCTTAACCCCCCTCTCCAAGCTTAACACGAGCTTACGTAAGCCGATGCTCAACGCGAGCTTAGCTGAGGTTTAAACCTAACCTGGTATAAAAATGACATGATTTGTCAATGATGAACCTTCAAATTGCTTGTCACTTTATTAGGTCAAATTTATTGGAAGATTTGTATCTAATTTAACAAAGAGAGCGAATGAAAGAAAAGAGACAAAAACGGTCGTGGCCAAAATTTGACACAAACTGTCATAAGTGCCTAACCAAAAAAGGTAATTTTTCAGATCATTATGTCAGTACGTATTGCTTCATTGATGCCAACTGTAGTGAATTTCATTATCAACCAGGTTTAACTAAGCCGACGATTGTACAACAGGGGTCGACTTTAAGCATGAGCTTAGCTAAGCTTAGGCTTAACAAAGCTCGTGCTAAACCCGCATTTGTACAACCGGCCCTAAGGCCCAGTTGTACAATGCGAGCTTAAGCTTCGGCTTAAGGTAAGCCGACGCTAAACCACGTCAGTTGCAAAATGTCCGTTGTACAATGCTGGCTTAACCTCCCACTCCAAGCTTAACACGAGCTTACATAAGCCGAAGCTCAACGCAAGCTTAGCTGAGGCTTAAACCTAACCTGATACAAATGACACGATATGATAAGGAGGAACCTTCAAATTGCTTGTCACTTTATTAGGTCATATTTTTTGAAAGATTTGTGTCTGATTTAACAAAGAGAGCAAATGAAATAACAGAGACAGAAGCGGTCGTTGCTAAAATTTGACACAAACTGTCGTAAGTGTCTAACCAAAAAAGGTATTGTGTCAGTGCGTATCGCTTCATTGATGCCAACTGTAGTGAATTTCATTATCAACCAGGTTTAACTAAGCCGATGATTGTACAACAGATGTCGACCTTAAGCTTGAGTTTAGCTAAGCTTAGGCTTAACAAAGCCCGTGTTAAACCCGCATTTGTACAATCGGCCCTAAATCAGTGCTAAGTGGAGCATTTTGTAATATCCTCTTTCAACCTAAAATATTCATAAATCAGTTCTTGTATCAGATTCTTTCAATCAAATTGTAGTGTAATATTTGAGTTAATGCTATCCTTATTAAACTAAAGTATTTTCAATTGAAGTACAAGTAGTTATAGCTGAAGTTTATAGTAAGCTCAGTTATATCCCATTATCCCCATATCCCCATATCATTAACTGTTGTATCTTAAACTCATATTTTCCTAGATTATGGAAAGAAGCTATTGGTATCCCTATCCCCAAAAAAAGTAATCCAGTAAAATATTCAGATTTACGTATTATTAGTATTTCACCTACGATATCTAAAATTTTTGAAAAATGTATGTTCAAACAAATTTACCAATACTTTTTAAGCCATAACCTCTTACCTGATTGTCAAAATGGATTTCGTCCAGGAAGATCTACTGTTGACCCGCTAGTTACTGTCACGAACGATATTTTAATGTCATATGACAAAGGATTATCTTCTGTTCTAGTACTTCTGGATTTCTCGAAGGCCTTTGACACTATTTGTCATGAACTAATGTGTCAGAAGTTGAAATATTATGGCTTCGATAATTCAGCAGTATTCTTAATATGGAACTATTTATTGGGTCGAACTATGACTGTACCTGTCGATGGCACATTCTCCACCCCCACTGATATTTTGTCTGGAATTCCACAAGGTTCTATCCTCGGTCCCTTACTCTTCATTATATACACCTCTGACATATTGAAAGGGATAACTAACTGCCAGATACAGGCATATGCGGATGATACACAATTGTATCTAAGTTTCTCTAGTAACGATATTGACATGGCCGAGATCAGGATGAACAGTGACCTTCAAAAAATTAAATTACTGTCTGAGCAACATAATTTGAAGTTGAACGCAGACAAATGTAAAGTACTGTATTTTGGGAACAAAAATAATATAAACATTTTAAAGGAGCATTTAACATTAACCTTAGACACCACAGTTATCCAAGTTTGCGATGATGCTCGAAATTTGGGACTGATATTTGACTCCACCATGCGTTTCTCTTTGCATGTAAAAAGTTTAATAAGTAAAGCATTTGCCTCATTAAAGTTAATTTATGCCAACAGGAAAATTCTTAATTTTAAAACTAAACGTTCATTGTGTGACTCGCTAGTGCTTAGTCATTTTAACTACTGTGATTTCATTTATGGAAATTGCCTGACAAAATTAGATAAGTTCAGAGTACAAAAAGTTCAAAATAGTTGCTGCAGGTTGATCTATGGCGTAAAAAGATCAGAACACATTTCCCATAAGATTAATGAGTGTAAATGGTTGACCATGGACAATCGCAGGCTTCTACATCTGGGCGCATATATACACAAGCTTTTGAACGACGTAGATAAGTCAACTCTAACACAGAAGCTCATTCCTCGATTCAAAATTCACTCCAGAAATGTTCGTTTCAAATTTACCCTGACCATGCCTCAATACAGAACAGCTATTTTTCAAAGATCATTTATTTTTAACGCTATTCATTTATACAACTCGCTTCCGGCTGAATTTAGGGCTTATAATATAAATAAATTCAAATACAAACTCAAGATGTATTTGCTTGCTAGGCAGTTATAGTTTATAATATGTATTTTGCCGGAAAGATATAAAATGACAACAATATTAGGTACTAGTTTTAAGTTGTTATAGCTGTACTTTTTGTTCATTAACAGATAGCTCAACAATTTCAATGTTTTCTGCCCTATGTTCCTCCATACCATGTTCTTCTTCTTTATCAAGTAATTTTTGTATATAGTTATGTAATTTAAGATATCAGTGTCAATAGGTGATATTCTTGGTATTCTTTTTACTTGAAGTTCATTGTTCTTTTTATCGGGCTTAGTCCCGTTGAAGGTTAAGTAAAATAGCCAGGAGCTAGACTTCGCCTTCAATTTAATACAAATTGTATAGCCTACATTTTTTCATTGAATAAAAGACGGTTTATTATTATTATTATTATTATAATCTAATTTGCCTATTAATAACCTATCATATCAGCAAATTTAATGCCACCTTTTTTGTGTTCGACAGATGCCTGGAAACAGAGCTAGTTTTCCCATTAAAGGTACTACATGAGAAATTCAAATAACCACAGACTAATTGGGTAAATAAATGTATTTGCATGAGCATCTACAACCCCCTGTACTGAAACAATTTTCTAATTATTTATTGTACAGATCGCCAGAGACAACACGGAAAACAACCCATAATATATCAGTTTATAATCAAATTTGTATTCGGGTCGAACGCGCAACCACAGCCCCTAATGGTTGGATTGATTGATGATTCAATAAATCATTTTGTTTTACTATGGAACTGTAATTAATATCGGCCTGATGGATATAAAAATATTGCGGGGTATAATGGATGATCCGAGATATATACGTCAATGTTGGAGATAATGGTTCAAGTTTTGTTGTGGAAGTTGCATTTTTTCAGGCTATTCAGATCTTTATCTCTAGCGAAGTAGCGAACCGGCAGCATAATTTTCCGATTCATCCGATTCATTTTTCAATAAATTTTATGGAGTAATGCAAAGTATATAGTAAGTATTGTGAAAACGTTCGAAATATAGTCGACAGTAACTTTATGACCTTAATTTATCTTAAGTTGATCTCCCTTAATGGCCACAAACATTTATTATACAACGCAGTGTCGCGTGCCGGATGTTGAGGACAGAGCCATCTAGGATCGCACTGACATTGAAAAAGAAAACCAAATGTGGTTGCCTATTACAGTTTTGATAGATATTAACATTATGAATACCCGTGTGGGGGCGGGTTAGGATATCCCCCATCGTATATCCTGCGTGTCGTAAAAGGCGACTAAAAGGAACCGAACTACTGTCGGTATAAACAGTAACCTCTTCTCAACCAACATCTTTGGGTGGACGAGTTGAGAAGGGTCAGGACATCTTCTTGTCCTTGGGGTGAGAAATTGCCCCTAAAGGCGGATGAACCAGTAGATATCATCTGGTCAACGGCATGAGGATGCAGAAAGCAAATGGGAAACTACTGCATTAAAGATCTTAAAGATATCCCAAGAGAAACTCGTAAAATGAGTAAATGAATTTTACGAGTTCACAACATGTCTGTTAAGACATGTCTGTTGTGACTATGATGATGATGATCATTATGAAATTTAGAGTAAATACAATTCAAACTTACATTATAACAATATTATTCAAGAATACAATTGAAAAGTAAAAAATAAGATCGGGTGAGCCGCTATCATTCAGGTTAATAATAATTTCCTAATCGGTCATGTATTTAAAGATGATGACCACTTTTATTACATGTTCAATGTAGTTTCGCCATTTTACCTCCCACAGCGATAAGTGAGGGGAGTATTGTGATCGCGAAAATGTTTGATTTTGGGATGACCCACTTTTTGGACGTTTTATGATGTGTACATAACGAAAACTGAAACATTTGTTGTATTCATAATGGGATGTCCATTGATCTGTGAATGAAAAACTTAGCGGCGTAATACACTTTTCAGGTCCATCCGAACATTGTCTTGCTTATTATAGAAACCAAGGGACTTTGAATTTGTGATGTCTACGGACCAGTGTTGCTTTAGATTGTTCTATATTGCGTAACCCGAAAATTATTGAATTGATTTTATTGATTTTCTGACACAGCATTACTACCGCGGCGAGGATGTTTTTGAAAAATAGTGTCAGTGGCGGCGCAGCAATAATAAAAAAACTGAAAATATCAAAATATCTGAAACTTTGTTTTCAGGCGTTTCAGGGTTCCTGATCATTTTCTACTTTTTCTTGGGTGGGGTGAAATTGGGGGTTGCAAAGCTGAAAAACTTATTGTATTCATAATAGGATGTCCACTAACCTAAGAAAGAAATATCTAGCGGTATATTACACTTGTTTAGGTCCATCTGAACATTGGCTTGTGATGTATACATACGAGTATTGCTTTATTCCATTCTATGTATATTGCGTAAAGCGAAAATTCAATTGATTTTAATGAAACTTCGTAGTGAAACCTCGTTTTTATAGATGGTTTGGAGGCTCCTGATCGTTTCGCATCGTCCAATTGAAGCACGAATAAAAACTTTGGTGTCCTGGTTCCTAAAGAGAGAGGCGCGAGAAACTATTTACGAGAGATTTTGTGTTGGATAATTTTTTGCGACGGTTAGACGATGATTTGGTTGCAAGGGAATTTCAGACTATAGCTTCATGCAATGGGAAAATAATAAAATGGCATAATCATTGTTTGTGGGAAGTACTGAGTCAATCAACTTGACTCCATTTTTTTAGTTATTAAATGTACCCGATCTCTCATAAGGTCTACAACTGCTGAGAAGCTTTCGGGGTGGCTATTGTCTTTCTGATATTGGCTTTTAAATAGCTCAATCGGATTGAAAATACAAAAATAAAGTCGAAGTCTTAAAACTCCATACCCACTACTTTGCGCCATTTGATGAACGATATACTGTTTTTGAAACTTGTAACTTTTTAATAATTCCAATAAATGACTTTTTGTTTTAATTTCTGGTAAAATTGTGATATTTTTTTTGTAAGAAATTCAATAATCTCATCTTTTCTAAATGAAGTGTTATAGGTATTTTTCCAATAAACTCGAACTTATATTTCTGTTTCTTAAAGCACTGATTACTAGTGCACGTTTCCGGATTAATCATGATAATTTTCTACCAGAATCGAAGGTAGTCCTCTGTTTTCAGAAAATGGCATTCCATACAGTCCTACAAACAGTACAAGTAAGATGTAATAATTTAGATAACTCGATATTGGTAGCTCACTTTTAAGTATTAATATAAAAATGACTTCAGTAGTACCCTGGCCATAAGGATTGTATAATGTATAACCACGAATAACTGTGGTTTTAGGAGCTTAACTTTTGAGAGACTAGAGTGCCCCATAAAATTTACTGCCGGGAATATTTCGGACGTTGTTACTATATTTATATGTTTAGATCTTGCCTCTTAGAAAAAAGGTATATATAGTACCGTATTTTGCATATTACACCAAAAACCTGTTTTACGCGCAAAATCAGCGATTAATGCCAAACACCAGAATGATAAGTGTCACAAGAAACATTATCGATTAAAAGGTGATTACGGTACGCCACATCCCATCGCTATAGTATATCACGTAGTAGTATGACGTCAGAGGTTTTTTTCGCGTCGTCTTCACTCATCCAAAATTATACTTGGAATAAGTCACGTAACCAACTTCAAAAAAAAAAAACGTAAACTTCTATTTTACGATGCAATATGTTACAATGGATGCTTCAGAGCAATCTTTTTTGGTGCAAGGACCCTATTATAAGCACACGATTGAAATGCGACGAACGTCACACCGTACGATAGAACAGATGAACGAAGCTTTTCGAAATGTCTCCGCAAATGAGCACATTCATACCGCCCTCCTCCCCCCCGCGTCGCGCCAGAAGTACTGTGAAATGGCCTGATGGCATAACAATAGCCTTCAGAGAATCACGCGGCCGAATGCAGCGGGAACGGATGGAGCGACAAGCAGGCCCATTCAGGGCGCATTTAGAATTCGCGAGACGTTCCGCATTCAAAAGTGAACGGTAAGCAAGGCATCTCTCATTGCATATTCATCACCTGCCCAGGAAAATCCCCTCTGACCTGGCTGGAATCGACCAACTTGGAGGTCGCTTTAGGCGTACCGGATGCTATCTAATTTCGCGGAATTATTGGATTCTCCATCATAAATTAATGAATGTTCGAAATATTATCGATTCTGCTTTCGGCATTCCCGAAAGGAAGAATTAAGAAAGAAACAAGTGTAAACTAGAATCTTGCACTCGCACAAATAGTGCCCCATCGTATTTCACTGGCGACACTGGCTCCTAGCGCCAAAAAATGTTTAACCATATAGATATTTTGGCTATGCTGACGTATGGTCATCAATTAAAGGCAAAATGGGAATTTAAGTAAAAAGGTTTGTTTGCTCTACGAAAAGACACCTCATATGTGAAAGGCGTTCAATAATAAGCTCAAAACACCTTTTCCTATACGCCCAAAGTATTTTCGAACTTATAGAGCCCGATTTTATCAACACGGGCATTTTAACAAAGGTTTTGACCAATCAGAGCAGCCCATTCAAAAACCTGCATCTGTCAAAGTTCTCTGAAAATTATTGGTTTCTCTTGAAATTTACTTCAAAAAGGTGAAAAATACATGCTTTCCATGTAATCGACCATTTTGAACTCTCTAGTATCTTTTCAACTCTGATTTTCCATCCTAAATGGGTGAAAACTTGCATTTTCCTGTTCAACAAAGTGTTTAGCAATTGCTAATCTCAACCATTCAGATTCCACGAAACCGATACATTTCATCCAGTGATCATTGGATCAAATGTACTATTAATTAATGTTAATTTAATGAAAATGATGACAAGAAATTCAAATTACTGCATTATTTTGATAAAACAATAATTTACAATCGATAATAATTATAAATACCTCCAATGTACCTTTGTATTATAGTAAAAAAGGGTAGAAATAACGTTTTATTGCACTTCACAAATCTGTTATAGACACACACGATGCAAGGGTGCAATACTGGTTGCCTATCCTGCTTAACAGCAAAGCCTTGCGATCTGGCAAAAGTATAACGTATAACCAAGTGTAACCTAATTTTTCCTAAACTAGAAACCTTTCGTATAGTCAGAAAGTGAATAAGGTGCTTTATATAAATGTGTTTATGCGCTACGGTGCCTTTTACGCAGTGCCTACAATCTTTACATCCTCTGTGAATATTTCTATAAGAAGGTCAAACATGCATCCAGTCTATAACCAGTTTGACTGCAATTGCAATATTGGTAATTATACAATAATTACCAAGGTAAACGTTAAAAATCTAGCATTAATTTGCAAATCAACTACTTTGTTCTGATTTTCTGCTATGATTTTGATCCATGAATTCTAAAATATTTTTAATGAAAGTGTCATCCAGCTTTGACGTTTTGTTTCCAATATCGATAAAATACTATTGGATGATACTTATTAACATAGCCCTCAATACCCAATAGAAAGCTTTTGCTAAACAACATCCAACAGAAAAGCTTTGTCAAAGTCTTTCTTAAATATGCATGTTGATAAAATCGGGCCAAGAAGTTATATAAAATTAAGTTTTATGACAAATGTCTACATTGAGCGGAAGCCGTATATGCCATATTAATAAAACAGTACTTCTATTCGCGCACCTAAGTAAGCGCCGCGGTAAGTTTAAACACTGACAACTCACACAACAAACACTTCACAGAGTTTCACTGTCCACCGTCCATTGGATTACATTTGCAGTATTTTATGAAGTTTAAACTGATTACCAGGTTATTAGGTCAACGAGTTTAACTAAGTATTTACCATGCATTCTCGAGTTACACAAAAATTCCGAAAACCATGGAAAGCTTTTGCCTATGCTGACGTATTGTCGTGAATCGTAAGGAATACAGGCATTTGTATTAAACTGTTCCTTCATCATGTGTTATGACATCTGAAATGTGTGTAGGCATCTAATAGTGATTAAGCTCAATATTTATATAGTTTGCGGACTAGATATGTATAACAATGCATTCAAAAGCGAACGGTAAGCAAGGCATCTCCCATTGCATATTCATCACCTGCCCAGGAAAATCCCCTCTGACCTGGCTGGAATCGACGAACTTGGAGGTCGCTTTAGGCGTACCGGATGCTATCTAATTTCGCGGAATTATTGGATTCTCCATCACAAATTAATGAACGTTCGGAATATCACCGATTCTGCTTTCGGCATGCCCGAAAGGAAGAATTAATATGAAAACTAGAAACTCACACAAAAAGTACCCCACTATCCAGCCTGTTCCAAAGTATAAGTTGATTCATAGGCGTGAGGTACTTTGACTAAGTAATCAGCATACACTTTTGAGTTACCCAAAAAAATTCTGAGAGCCGAGACGAGCTATACTGACTGAGTATGGTCATTAATTCCATATAAAATGCTAATTTGTGTAAAAAGGTTTGTTTGCTCTACGCAAAGACAGTTGTTATGTGGAAAGCACCCATCTAATAAAATCAAAACGCTTTTTCAATTCGTCCAAAGTATTTTCGAACGCAAGAAAATAAATGAAATTAAGTTTGATGATAAATTTCTACATTGAATGGAAGGCCGTATAAATATGATACTGATGACGAAGTACATGCATTCAACGCACGTAAGGAAGAACTATCCAGGGTAAGTTTAAACACTGGGAGCAGTGGGAACGCATACTATAATATACAAATACTCCATGGCTTTTCACTGTCCACTGTCGGGGTATTTTCCAACTTGCTAATATTGCCTGTTTAATGGCTGAAATGGATTGCTTGTATCTAATTTGTAATGATGGCAGTGTTTGCTCAATTTTTTTCTACCCACGTGGAGTAAAGATTAGACTTGAAAAGAGCTCATTTAAATCTCTTAAACATCCCGCCTAAGAAATCAACCAATCAAAAGTGATTTTCACGCCGGATGCAGATAGGATGTGTGACTATTTGAATTTCAATTGGGCGTAGATTCAAGGTTGTCACGTTGTTAATATTTTGCGTAGTTTTTCTATAAAGGATGTAAGCTTTATTTTATGTTTATTTAGTTTCGCTCTTTTTGTAGACCATAAATGTTATATTGCACAGCTATTCCATTTTTTGCATTGTTATGAAATTAGCAGTTTACTCTGAGAATGTTTCATAGTTACTTTTCACAATTTTATCGTCATTCGGCAACACTCGTCTTTAACAGCCTGTCACTAGTGTCATGCATACATAACCTCCCCTGGTGTCACGACTGTCACGGTCTTAGATAAGGAAAGAGAGGGGATACCGCACGCCCATTTGATGCTATATGGATTAGCTGATACCGAAAATGAATAGCTGTCAAAATGCTGGTGGAAAACTGACGGTAGTGTCAAGGTGGTGTTTTTTGCGATATTTAACGTTTTTAAGACCAATAATTGTGAAATATTGTGGTGAGCCTAATGGTGGGGTGTGCAGCTTACCGTTGTAAAAGCCACAGCAGCAGGAAGGAGCCAGGAATCACTTTTCACAGGTAAATTTATGATCTTATTTTTTTGGTGTATCCGAAATTCATGCAAATATCTCGATATCTAGTTCAAAGATATATGTGTATCCGAAATATAATTTGGAATGTACCACTAACATGCGAATCATAATGTTTTTGAGCACGTAAAGTCTAAAAATTATGTTTTTAAGGGATTTTTTGGTTCAAATACAATCAGTTTTCCAGTGGCGTATCTATTATAGCTTACATTTTGAATAGAAATATTATGACTTTGCATTGTAATATATAATATACCAATACCCTTATACAAGGTGTGCATTTCAAGGGTGGCCTTTATTTGTAGTTGTATGAATAATAAAATTAATTTTCTTTCTTCCTCGACAGGTTTCCTAAAGATCTTCCTAGACATGATTTATGGATCAAAAATATGAGGATCGAAGGTTGGAAGCCTACAAGCAACGATAGGCTTTGTTCTAAGCATTTTGAACAGAATTTCCTTCATCAAACAAATCAAAAAGTATATCTTCTGAAAGGAGCAGTCCCCACCATATTTGACGAGCTTCCGGAATACTTACGTCCAAAAATTGTAAGTTATAATTCCTAGCTTACATTGTCTACGCTTAATCAATATTAAAATAATAAACATCCTAGGATTATGATAGATGGATAGATGGATAGTTGGATAGATGGATAGATGGATAGATGGATAGATGGATAGATAGATAGATATACTTTATAGTCTAAGAATTTACAAGATTCTTATTGACAAAGCTATATAATAACAAACAAAACTTTTGGGATATTCACTAAAACCTGTGAGGAGGAAGTTTGTTATAAATATTCACTCCATTGTATATAATTGGATCATTAATGAGTTATGATTTGGGTGTGATATTAATTTAAAATCATTCTTATGCCTTATGCCTATATTGTATATTTATGGTCTCAAATTTGGTTTTATATTTGAGTATTAGTGATGACGTTTCCAAAATAAACAGTGCAATAAAGTAAGGAGAAATACGATTACGAATGGCTGAATAACCATTTAAAAATTGATAGCTATGAAAATCAAAAGGCAGCTAACCTCAAAAATGTAATAATTTCTTGTGTTACAGTTACATTATTAAACAACTATATTTAGGTGTGTTCACTCGATACGAAATCAAAACAAAATGTTACTGTCACTTTTCCTATAAGATTCAGTCACTCATTCACATCTACTTAAATCATAAATTAATTTGTTCTGTCTTTCTTTCGGAAATAATGTTTCAAACATTGTCTAATATACAGCTCTGTTATTTTAGGCAAAAGAAAGAAAAAGACCCCGTGAACGTGATGTTCATCCAGAACCATCGCCATCAACCTCAGCTCTGGCTGCACAGGACGACTCTCCCCGGAAAAAGAAACTTAGAAGAGAACTGCTGCTGCAAAAAGATAAGAATAAGGAAAAAACGAAAAAAATCCGTGCCCTTGGTCAGTCACTGAAAAGAGCACACAAAAAAGTAGCCTCTTTAAAAATAATTGCTGAGGAATTAGAGCGACAAAATTTACTATCTCAAGAAAATTTAGTATTAGTTCAAAATATGAGCAAGGTTAATATAGAAATATTGAACAGAAAAATGGGGAGAAATGTTCAATATTCACCTGAACTTAGGAAATTTGCCCTGACATTAAATTTTTTTTCACCAAAGGCATACAACTATGTGAGAGATGTTTTTGACACTTGTCTCCCGCATAGCAAAACTATTGCTAAATGGTTTCAGAATGTGGATGCTGAGCCTGGTTTTACCAAGGAATCAATAAATACCTTAAGAAATAAGGCTCAATCATCTGACAGACCAATAATTTGTTCATTAATTATCGATGAAATAGCCATACGGAAACATTTAGAATGGGATGGAAAAAAATTCCATGGTTATGTGAACTGTGGTACAAATTTAAACGATGACTCTAATGCTTTAGCCAAAGAAGCTTTTGTTATAATGTTGGTTTGCATCAATGGAACTTGGACATTACCTGTCGGTTACTTTATTACAGATTCTTTGAATGGCAGTCAAAAACATTCAATTGTATCTCAATGCATCCATCTGATTGAAGATACGGGAGCCAAAGTTATGTCAATCACATTCGATGGTGCTCCATCTAATACCGCTATGTGTCATAACTTTGGATTCCTATTTAACATTTCAAATATACAGACAAGTTTCAGAGTTACAGATCACAATGTATATATTTTTTATGATCCATGTCATATGATAAAACTTGTTCGCAATGCATTTGGTGAAAAGAAAATCCTAATTGATTGTGATAACAATTTTATTCAATGGAAATACATAGCGCTTCTAGAGAAGCTGCAAACTAGCGAGGGCTTACATTTAGGGAATAAGTTACGTCGCGCTCATATTATTTTTTTCAAACAAAAAATGAAGGTTCGGCTTGCAGTTCAGTTACTTAGTGCATCAGTAGCCGATGCTATTGAGTATTGCGAAAAAAAGCTGAATCTTGAGGATTTTAAAGATAGTCAGGCAACAGTTAAATTTATTAGAATTGTAAATAGCATTTTCGATATTTTAAACAGCAGAAACCTAGTAGCACCAGGTTATAAAAAAGCATTATGTCAAAAAAATATAGATCGATCTGCGGAATTTATCAATAGTGCAATTTTTTATCTTTCAAAGTTGAAATTATCTAATAATGAGCAAGTAATCATGTCTAACAGAAAAACTGGGTTTATTGGATTAATAATTTCATTATCAAGTTCTTTAGGATTGTACAAAGAACTTGTTTCTGAGAGAAAAACATTACTGTACCTTCCGTTGTATAAGATTAGTCAAGATCATTTAGAATTATTCTTTTCGTCAATTAGATCAAGAGGTGGCTGGAATAATAACCCAACCGCTCGACAGTTTCTAGCTGCTTACAAAAGGCTTCTGGTTCGAGCAGAAATTAGAGAGGGCGGTATGGGTAACTGTATTCCATTAGATCAAATCCCTATTCTAAGTAGTTCTACAAAAAATGTAAGGTCTGAAGATGTAATTAATAGTAGTTTATCGAACTATAGTTTAATAGACATAAATGAGCCTTCTGATGATCTAGAAACTATTTGGAAGGATCATGACTACATCATGAATGCACCTGTGATAAGTGAATGTTCATCCCAAATTGTTCAATATATTGCTGGTTATGTTTCGCACCAATTACAAAAAACAATAAAATGTGAAACATGTGTCACAGCATTGATTGGTACTAGAGATCGGTTTCTCAATTCCCTAATTGAATTTAAAAGCCACGGCGGTCTGACTTACCCATCAAATGATGTTATCAAGATATGTTTGAAATCGGAACATTTTCTGAGTGTTAATGAAAATTGTATTCACACCAAACATTTTGTACCTTTGCTGATAAGCAAAATAATATCAAGTTTTCTAGGCACCCCTATTTTCAGCTGCTTAGAACGTCACGTATTAGAAAATGATGTAAATCATATATATTTTTTAATAAAAGCTGTATGCACGAAATACTTAAATATCAGAATCCATTTTATTGTAAAATCTCGATCACAACAGGACAATCCAGTTCGGAGCCAATTAACAAAAATGATTCTGTTTAAAGGGCAGTAAAATATTGGTAGTTTTTGACCTCCATGACTGTAATATTGACTGCCATCAATTGTAGGAGCAAGCGAAATGCCACGTTCCTACAAAAAATTTATTTTTGTTGAAGCACACAATACTGAGTTTCACCCAAACTTCCCCATAAGTAAATACATAACTGCAATAAATTAGAACTTACTGGAAGCAAGGGGTTAAGTGATAAAATAGAGTTGTAATTTCTATGTAAGTTATAGGACCTCACCTATATTGAATGAATTGTTCGTTTTTATTTACTACTAGCTAATCTAGGGGTCATTTTCTAATTTTGTAAGTGTTTTGATTTTGGATAAGATTAAAGGACCTTTGTATTTCTAGCCCAAAACTTACTTTATTTCATGTCTGAGATAATTTTTATGTTTAACCCTCCAGCTTTTTCATTAATTATTGCCACCGTCGCAAAAAGAAGTTAAATATAAAAAAGCCTCGTTGGAGTAATTAAAAATACTGCTCTTCATTACACACTACAAACAGCAAGTAACAGCGTAACAGCAAGTAGATTTTTTTACTGCATATGGGGACTTCGAGATTGAAGGCATCAAATTCCTCAATCTCGTAAGCTAATCTATAATAATAAAAATGTTTTATTGCTGCTTTTGTTTACAGTATGTAATAGACAGTATTTTATATATAAACATAACGTCAATAAATATAAATATACTATAGGTATTATGTGTTCTTTAATAATAAAAAATTTATTTACTACAAACTACAAGCAGTTTTTTTCTTTCTGGGTAGAAGTATAATCGTGTCTTTCATCAGTCATATACTGCAAATGAACATAACATGTTCATGACTGAATAAAATATATACATTATCAATTTTTATATATTATTGGCCACAAAACAGCAGTCGAATGAAAATCACGGTTACGGTAATGTTAGTCACTTAAATTTTAATTGTGGATGGCGAAATTGGCCATATAGAAACCCTGAATAACAATATTTCATTAAATTTTATTTGAAAAAGATTATTTCTACAAATAGCTCAACCATAACGTTAATCCCATTAGTTACGCCACTGGGAATAGCGCTTTGGTGCCATTTGGTATCAGAAATGTCAGTCGCGGGTTCCGTCCTCTCTCTTTCCTTGTCTAAGGTCACGGTATCTCATTTAACCAAGATAGATCATGGAATGATGTAAACAAACATCTGTCAATATCAGTACGAAGCCGTACGCTGTAGATTCCTTATCTAAGCTGTAGATGGACAAAAGGGGGTCAAATGACAAGGTACAGTCACATTCTAAGGATAGCTCCATGAAAGACTTATTACGTCACGCTTAGATTTATTACGTCACAGCTTTGGCGCGAAATTTTATGTTTGAACTTTGCAGGGGCTTTTAAGCCACTTCGCGTTCACAATAAAAAGTAAAAATGTTAGTTACATGGTTTTTGGGGACGTAACATCAATATTCCGTCATAAAATTTTGTTCGGAAAATACCCCATTGGCTACATTTGTGGTATTTTAAGAAGTACAACCTGACTAACAGGTTATTAAGTCAAGTAGTTTGACTAGATATTTACCGTACATTAGAATAAAAATTTCGAAAATCATGGAAAGCTTTTGCCTATGCTGACGTATTGCCGTGAATCTTAGGGAAAATAGGGATTTGTATTAAACTGTTTCTTGATCAAATGCATCAAGTGCAATGACATTGTAGCGGCAAAGTGTAGCAATCATCTAATAATGACCAGGCTCAAAACGTTTGCGGACTAGAGTTATATGCATTCAAAATCGAACAATAAGCAAGGCATCTCTCATTGCATATTCATCACCTGTCCAGGAAAATCCCCTCTGACCTGGCGGGAATTGACAAACTTGGAGGTCGCTTTAGGCGTACCGGATGCTATCTAATTTCGCGGAATTATTGGATTCTCCATTATAAATTAATAAACGTTCGGAATATTATCGATTCTGCTTTTGGCATGCTCGAGAGGAAGAATTAACAGGAAAACAAGAGAAAACTAGAAAGTTGCAAAAAAATACCCCACTGTTCGTTGGCTACTGCCTTTCCAGTCTTTTTTTAACCTCGGACGTACCGTAAATGTCACATATACTCGGACCCGTCGCCTCAGAGACGATCCACATTGTCAGCATCATATTGCTGTAAGATGGTGGTTTAGTACATTCGTAATATTATGTGTGCATTGCTGTATGATAATGATAACTAGATATGCATTTAAAAATTTTAGAGGTAGCCACGCAGCTTACACAATTATACTGTGTTTATAGACGTAGACATACACACATACACATTCTGGTTAAAAATGGGTTAAATATTTTTTTGACTTAATACAGCTAATTTTCAGACTATACCTACTTATTTGCTACTATATCATTGTATATAGATGGATTTGCGAGGAAAATAAGAAAATCCTGGCGCTGCATGGTATAAAAGAGTAAACGAGTAAACTTGGACGCGTCTTCTCATCGACTACTCGCAGTGACGATCTCTCGATAGCTAATGCCATTCTGAACAAACGCCGATGTTGTTATGTCGACTGTATGCCATCCAGTCGTACTTAGATTAGATGAAGTGGAAACGTTGTGCATGAAGCGGTATTCCATTTATGGCAGTATTTTAGTATCGCCTCGTCTGATAGACGACGCGTCCGAGGTTTAGGCTTAAAGTACAAATTGACTCACAGGCTGTTGCGTCAGGCACTTTGGCAAATTAGCATACACTTTTGAATTACATAAAAACTTCTGAAAGCATGGAAAGCTTTTGGCCATGCTGACGAATGGTCATCAATTAAAGACAATGGTATTTGAAAAGCACCCATCTAATAAAGTCAAAAGACTTTTTCAATACGTCCAAAGTATTTTCGAACGCAAGAAAATAAATAAAATTAAGTCTGATGATAAATTTCTACACTGAATGGATAATGATGAAAAGGTACATGCATTTAACGTACGTAAGGAAGAACTATCCAGGGTGAGGTTAAACACTGGGAACTCGCACTATAATATACATTTACTTCATTGCTCTTCACTGCCCACTGTCAATTGGCTACATTTGTGGTATTTCTAGAAGTACAACCTGACGAACAGGTTATTAAGTTGAGTAGTTTAGCTAGATATTTACCGTATATTTTGGAGTTATATAAAAATCCCGAAAATCTGGAAATCTTTTGCCTATACTGATGCATTGCCGTGAATCTAAGGGAAAATATCTGATAACGCATACGCTTAAAATAGACTAGAGACTAGAGGTGTATACATTCAAAATCGGGCGGTACGCAATGCATCTCTCATTGCATATTCATCACCTGCCCAGGAAAATCCCCTCTGATTTAGGGGGAAGCGATGAATCTGGAGGTCGCTTTAGGCGTACCGGATGGTATCTAATTTCGCGGAATTATTGGATTCTCCATAATAAATTAATGAACGTTCGGAATATTATCGATTCTGCTTTCGGCGTTCCCGAGTGGAAGGATTAAGAAAGAAATAAGTGTAAACTAGAATCTTGCACTCGCACAAAAAGTGCCCCGATGGCATTTCACTGGCACACTGGCTCCTAGCCTCAAAAAATGTTTAACCATATAGACCTTTTGGCTATGCTGACGTATGGTCATCAATTAAAGGCAAATTGGGAATTTGAGTAAAAAGGTTTGTTTGCTCTACGCAAAGACATCTCGTATGTGAAAGGCGTTCAGTAATAAGCTCAAAACAACTTTTCATATACGCCCAAAGTATTTTCGAACTTATAGGGGCGGATTTTATCAACACGGGCATTTTAACAAAGGTTTTGACCAATCAGAGCAGCCCATTCAAAAACCTGCATCTGTCAAAGTTCTCTGAAAATTGTTGGTTTCTCTTGAAATTTACTTCAAAAAGGTGAAAAATACATGCTTTACATGTAATCGACCATTGTCAACCCTCTAGTATCTTTTCAACCCTGATTTTCCATCCTAAATTTTTTATTTTTTTTATTTATTTATTTATTTGTATTCTTTGCATTTTCCTGTTTAACAAAGAGTTTAGCAATTGCTAATCTCAGCCATTCAGATTCCACAAAACCGATACATTTCATCCAGTGATCACTGGATCAAATGTACTATTA
The DNA here is from genome assembly GCA_951848785.1 of Callosobruchus maculatus. NCBI lineage: Eukaryota > Metazoa > Arthropoda > Insecta > Coleoptera > Chrysomelidae > Callosobruchus > Callosobruchus maculatus. Next base: position 10,365,692 of record CATOUR010000065.1, on the reverse strand, counting down.
ATTAATGTTAATTTAATGAAAATGATGACAAGAGATTCAAATTACTGCATTATTTTGATAAAACAATAATTTACAATCGATAATAATTATAAATACTCCCAATATACCTTTGTATTATAGTAAAAAAGGGTAAAAGTAACATTTTATTTCATTTCACAAATCTGTTATAGACACACACGATGCAAGGGTGCAATACTGGTTGCCTATCCTGCTTAACAGCAAAGCCTTGCGATCTGGCAAAAGTATAACGTATAACCAAGTGTAACCTAATTTTTCCTAAACTGTACCTTTCCCTTTCCCTTTCGTATAGTCAGAAAGTGAATAGGGTGCTTTATATAAATGTGTTTCTGCGCTACGGTACCTTTTACGCAGTGCCTACAATCTTTACATCTTCTGTGAATATTTCTATAAGAAGGTCAAACATGCATCCAATTTGCAAATCAACTACTTTGTTCTGATTTTCTGCTATGATGTTGATACATGCATTCTAAAACATTTTTGACGAAAGTGTCATCCAGCTTTGACGTTTTGTTTCCAATACTGATAAAATACTATTGAATGATACTTATTAACATAGCCCTCATTACCCAATAGAAAGCTTTTGCTGAACAACATCCAATAGAAAAGCTTTGACAAAGTCTTTGTTAAAATGCATGTTGATAAAATCGGGCCTAGAAGTTATATAAAATTAAGTTTTATGACAAATTTCTACATTGAGCGGAAGCTGTATGTGCCATATTAATAAAAAAGTACTTCTATTCGCGAACGTAAGGAAGCGCCGCGGTAAGTTTAAACACTGACAACTCACACAACAAACACTTCACAGCGTTTCACTGTCCACCGTCCATTGATTACATTTGCAGTACTTTATGAAGTTTAAACTGATTAACAGGTTATTAGGTCAACGAGTTTAACTAAGTATTTACCATGCATTCTCGAGTTACACAAAAATTCCGAAAACCATGGAAAGCTTTTGCCTATGCTGACGTATTGTCGTGAATTGTAAGGAATACAGGCGTTTGTACTAAACTGTTTCTTCATCATGTGTTATGACATCTGAAATGTGTGTAGGCATCTAATAGTGATTACGCTCAATATTTATATAGTTTGCGGACTAGATATGTATAGCAATGCATTCAAAAGCGAACGGTAAGCAAGGCATCTCTCATTGCATATTCATCACCTGCCCAGGAAAATCCCCTCTGACCTGGGGGGAAGCGATGAACCTGGAGATCGCTTTAGGCGTACGGGATGGTATCTAATTTCGCGGAATTATTGGATTCTCCATAATAAATTAATGAACGTTCGGAATACTATCGATTTTGCTGCCGGCGTGCCCGAAAGGAAGAATTAACAAGGAAACAAGTGAACACTAGAAAAAAAATGCCTCATTGCGTTTCACTGGCCCCTGTTCGCTGGCTACTGCCCTTCCAGTATTTTTTGAAGTACAAATTGAAAGATCGGCCGTAACATACACAAAAAACGTTAGTGACAAGAAAATCACCTTTCCAACATCTTTCAGCCGTTTTTTTTTCAAAAGAACGCTTATATACAATGTTATACGTTATACAATACGTTATTTTATAGAGACCTTATAATATACAGGGTGAGTTTTTAGGACCGGCTCGGTCGATAACTTCACTACTGTAGATAGCGAAAAAAGTTGTAGATAAAGGTTGTAGCCACTAATATCCTCCTTGCTCGGAAAATATTTAGATTTATACAGGGTATCCATGACTACGTGGTGATGCAAACATGCATTTTTTTTAAAATGAGACACCCTATATATTATTCCATACTCAAGTTCTACTAATGACTTCCGTTCTTCCAATATAAGGTATTGTTGCATTATACAGGGTATTTCAAAAGTTATCAGTGTTATCACCATTTTTGTATCCAAATCGCTGTCAAACGAACGTACCGTGTATCAAAAAGTAATGAATCAAAAATTATTCTTTTCACATGGACAGAATAAAAATTTCCTCTAGTTTTAAAATCGGCTATAAAAGAAGCCCGCGCGGCATATTCGTATACAGGATGATGTAGAATGCAAAATCCAGATTTGCGCTTTTTTTAAATGTAACCCCCAATATTTTATTATACCAAAGAATTGCTTTTAATATGCTCTTTCATCTTTGTTATGGCTGCATCCATTAGTTTCTGAGATATTTCAATTTTTCTACAAATTTTAAATATACCTCCTATTTGTTTACTAAAATTTATTTATTTTGAGAAAACTAGTGGTGAAATTTAGAACCCAATGTTGTTTGCGTGTCCGTGATAACCAGGTTCTTTTAGCATGCATGTGTACAAACTCAGAGAGAATGAAATCAAAACACAGAAATGTTATGATATTGTTTTTTTATTACTTGTTTCTTAACATTTGTTATGTATTTATTATTCATGAGTGCTTTGTATTTCATATATTTTACTGGTGAAATATTTATATCGATATGTTGAAATATATGATTCAAAAATGTCTTAATAATAGTGGTAAACTGGCTCTTATTACTGATGCTTGTATAATAGAGTAATGGTTATAAAAATTCACAGTATAAATGATTTATAATAATAATAATAATACATGGTAGGCTAGGACTCTGTTCAACGACATGGAGAGAAATATGGATAGGATAAATAAAATGTAAGATATAGGCATATATAAATAAATAAATATAAACAATAAACATCATATAGAAGGGTTGTTTGGAGGAAACCGTATAACGCTTATTTAAGTGACTACAGTAAACTTGCCACGGTTTCCACAACCATAAAATACATATCATATATAAATAAGGAGGACCAGTAAAGGTTCTAAATACCACAAAGGTGTCTCTGCTCACCACCAGCCTGTGATCCCTCAGGACCTAATACCTAGAGTAGACGTAAATCGAAGACCCAACGCCATATAATATCGTCTCAACAGCCGGATTTATAGTATAGGTTATGGAACACTTTAAATATTGTGACTAGACCACATTACTTAATAATACCTCAAAGGACAACATACCTGCAAATATTTGTGAAAAAGACTCAAAAACGCCTTTGTTGGAATTTTCGTGTCTGGCTTCTTACTTTTTCCAAAAACAATCTCCTCTCGTAATCAATAAACAAAACTATGACAACGAGTCTCCAAGTGACAAAGAAAATAAAAAGCATCACAGAACCGTATCTTTAGCTTAGATTCATGGAATGAACATGGAACTGTTAAGGAATTGTTTGCTCTATGAACAGTCATTCATGATCTGACAAATATCAAAATATCTGAACAATATATGTATGATGTAATAATAATCAAATAAATTACTTATCTAAACTTCATCGAATGATTACACTCATACGCTTATGTTATAACAATTTGGACCGCTTTTCTTTTCTAACATCTGTTAATGCCGTCAATGTCAATCTTCGGTCACGTGACAGCTGAGAGTGCGTTCTTCTAACTTTACAGCCAGGAGCGCGTTCCGGATCACCACAGCTTCAAGGTAGAAAAATTAGCGGGCTCTTAGACTACATAGAAATGCGCGTGGCAAGGCTGAAAAAAGTTTCACCAAATGAGGCCATTTACAATCCACATGAGACATCTCGTGCGTTCAACCGTTCCCTGTCGTGCCATTTTTTGTCCCTCGTCATTTTTTTCAGAGCATGTCTTTCGTGAATGCGTCTGCCCTCATCTAGATTAAATGAAAAGTAAACCCTTTGAAAAGAGGCCAGGGCGAGTTCTTGAAATTAAACAAGAGCCCGTTGCTGGCGAACGTTTTTGTGGGGTTTTCCCAGGACCCCGCCTGCCTTTTATCCGGTTTGTTTCGCATGAAAGAAAGTGCTGCCAGCTTTCTTTGGTTAGTCGCCGTATTTCTCGCACGCCCGACCGTGCTGTTGGGAGCCAGACTGTAAAACTAGACTTACGATCAAAACAGCTAGCATCACAATAGCTACTCAGCATGTCCATTTTCAAAATAAGTTGCATGATATACCAGTAGTTAGCTAGTAATTAGCTAGTTGCAATAGATTGCAACGCTATTTACAATGGGGTTGGTAAAAATGATTTATAGTACGCGTCCAACGAATTGGAATAGGTTAGAAGAAGTAAACAAGGTTTTTGTTTATGCCCAATCCTAACGCGGCAGCTTGGTAACGATGGCACACTGACCGCTGATAAACCGGAATCCCTTTGTACAGATAGCATGTGAAGAATCCTAAAAATAACAGCACTCATGTAGAGGCATAATACAGGGTGGGGCATAGGAATCAAGTGTTTTTAAAATAATCATAAAATTGTTAGTTTTTACTCTAAAAAAATTATTGGTAGTAGAACATAGCTGATAATAAACCATTTTGAAATATCTAAGTGCAAAAATTACATCTGGCATATGATGCAGCCGTTCACGAAAATTCCATTCCACTGTTTCCAGTATGTCTCTGTTGATTTTTGAGAGATTTCATGGCAAATCGCTTCCTTCTCTGCGTCTATCGGGGCTTGGCCTTTTAAACACGTGACTTGAGTTACCCCCATAGAAAAAAATCACAGATTGATAATTAATTCGGTAACCGGGGAAGTCATAAAACGCCACCAAACCTCGAAATTAAATGATTTGGAAACAGGTGGCGAAGAACAGCCATGAATGCTCTGGCGGTGTGTGCCGTGGCCCCATCTTACTGGAACCACAAATCTTTGATACCCACACCTCTTCTTTGCAATTCAGGTATGAAAAAGGTATTCATCGTACGAATGTAACGTTCAGATGTTACTGTAGCGGTGACCCCATCTTCTCCAAAAAAATATGTGCCAATGATGCCACGCGTTGTTCTAGCGTCTACCGCTCTATGATGGCAAGTGGCAAGTAAGAAAGTGAAATGGTTTGAGTCAAGGAATGGATTGTAATAAACCGCGCGCCCCCGCCTGTTCAAATATATGAGTACTACTCAAACCAACCCCACCCTGTATAAATAGCTACTTTGCTTTGGTTGATCGTTTCGGATTAATTGTTATAGTTTGGAATGAATTTTGGGTTTTAACAGTGCATAAGTGTTAAAAGAAATTTAAATCCTTTAGATTTTTGTAAAAAATAACATCGTGTTTGTGAACACAGTAAATAATAACAACGGGTTCTTGGGCACACTCAGATGCCTGTTAGAGCATGGGCGTTGCTTTTTCTAACCTATTCGAATTCGTTGCCTATGTACAACAAAATTATCCCTTCTGCACCGTCTCTATAATAGTCATAATAGTAAATACAGTAAAAAATGTCCGTCGGTCTGTCCGTAGGTTCTGAATAACAAAACTGAGTAACACACACACATAAGGTTTATTAGATTAGAAAACATTGGAAACTAGATTCTTTATACAGTTTTATACAGTCAATATGGCGGTCTTTTTTCAAAACCTCTTCCAAAACATTATAACAAAAATTTATATTTCGTTTTACATCTTATAAAAGTATTTTTTCGATTGGAATGATCGCTAAGATACTCAATCTCTCTTGTTCCTTAGTATATTTCCCAAGTAGGTACGAATTCGTTTTATAATGGAAAAAGATCATTCTGCCGAAGCGCTACTAGCTAGTATTGTCACAAGTAGCTTGGTTGATCTAACAAGTTGCGGAAGCACGTGCCACAAACAGCTTTTTCCGAAAGATCTAATAATAATTTGTTTGAGACCGATACATTCAGACGAAGCTTATAAACAGATCAACCTATTTTTGAATCTTTGAATCTGTCAAAATCAAATCATTTGCTATGTCTTGTCTTTAGCTCCAAAAAAAATGTCATCAGGTTAATTAGCTTTTGATTCTGGATCAAGGGGGGCCGAAAAATTGCGGTTAGATATTTTTGTTTTGCATTGATAAAAAATTAAATCAGTGACAAGAGCTCACGTCACGATCGGCTTCGGTGACTGAAACTAAACCCTAAACCCGTAAGCCGTTTTTCCGCCTATCCAGGCGCGTACCAGAGGGGGGGTTATCGGGTTAAGCCCCCCCCCCCGAAATTTCAAAAAATTGCAATAAAAAAATATCAACGGTTAAGACGCCGTCACGCTTTCAACGTAGATAATAACCTTTGATTAAGTGTATTATTAAATAAGTATCAGCACATCACAGCGAAACATTAAACAACATTGCTAGCGTGAAAACGCGCACAACCATGTGCGTAAGCATGAACCTCGTCTAGCCTAGCGGCAGTACGAACAGAAACTTATAGTCTAGATACTGGAGGGAAAAATCATAACAACACATGCATTGCTACTCTGATTCTTCATTTCATCCAAGGACGTTAAAACAATTGCTTTGATTTCATCAAACCAACAAAACAAAAATAAAACAGCAACTCGATTTTTCCTAACCATTTGGCAACAAAACCAAAACGTTCAGGCAAATATTTTGCTTTGTTGGTGTTTTCAGCTACTTATCATTTTCATGTGGCCAGTCGGAAAATGTCAAAGTGTTGATGTTTTGTCCGCGCTTCTGGTCTGTCGATGTGTACGGGCTCAGCTAGAGGAAGATAAAATAAATCCCTAGTTCAGTTTGCCCCGTTGATGTGTGCTACGGAGTATGTCGGGAGAAAAAATAAAATAGAGTGTTGAAAATACGTGCAAATCAATTGAACTTTATACAGAAGTTAAGTTTTTATATAATCTGTTTGTACAATTGCTATAAAAGGTCACACGCCGTGAAAGAATTAGGAATATTTTGTGATGCTTCTTCAGATGAGGGTCCGATCTATTGTATTGTAATTCCATTATCAGTGCTATTCGTTCTTGTACAGGGTTTAAAGCTAGGTCGCATTTCTCTACTAATACCGGCATTACAGACATCACCTTTTCGTAAATCTTCTAATAATTCTAATAGTTCCTCAATGTGTCTTTTTAGGTCTAACTCAAAAAAGTTTTTAGTCTTTTTGGTCAATAAATAGAAAACACGATTCGCAATTTTCCTTAATTAATATACCGATTTCTCCAAGCATAAACGTAATTTAAATTTGACAGTCTCATCAAAGCTGACGCATTTTATGCTTAGTAATACGGCAAAGTCACAGACTTCCAAATTTTATAATCTCTGCGATATTCAATTTTTTTCTGATATCTACTTATACCAAAAATGGTGATTTATACCTAAACGGTTCGCTTTAAGTCCCATGTATGATACATAAAGTCACACTAGAATTCATCAAGGAATCTGAATATGCAATAATATACGGGGTGTTCTATTTAAAAAAACATAACTTTGATACATTTCGTGTTTTTAGGACACCCTGTATAACATAAAAATATTTTTAAAATGTAGTTTTTATCCATCCGAAATTATTATTTTTTTTATCGAATACTTTAGCCATAATGCTGCGTGTCGAATAACGTGAATAACCCTGTATAGTGGAAAATTATATACAAAAGAACGCATTATTTCCACCAAGTACGTTGCCAATTTGATTTGAGATGTATAAAATAGAGCTATTTTCCGATTTGATTTTGCTAAAAGTGTAAGCTATAATTGCTATTAGTAATAAATTGTTTAATCTGTATATTACTTGTTTTTTATTATCAAATGAATCAATCAATTCGCTGGGTTTAATTAAATTTTCAGCGTTTAAAATAAGTTTTCACTTAATTCTAAATGAATATTACCAGTATTCGACAAGTTGGAAAAGAACGACGTGATGCAAATATAGCTGACAGAAAGTGCCGCTTATCTATATTACACATTAAAATTTATTTCAGTATACTACGACATACGTAAACGAGAACCGCCCCGCGCGCTTGTGTCCACATATCTGCCGATTATCCAAATATTTTGGGGGCTTCTGACCAGTGGGATTAGGACAAATCTGACCGCGGTGCGCTAGTGTCCTATGGCCCATCTGCTGATCGAAATATTTTGCGCGCTTCTGACCGGTGGGATTAGGACCAATCTGACCGCGGCGCGCTAGTGTCCTATGGCCTCCAATTCAGTTTGCCGACCCTATTTTAGTTTTAAGATTTGGAGTGACAACAGATGAACTCACTGGGGTTAGCACGTGGTTTGCCAATACTGTTCTCGTACTGAATAGATGTCGGTAAAGTTCCTCGGGGGTGTCTTCACAAAGAGTATGTATGTAAGAAAATTGTTTCAGTAACATATTGTGTCGACCGTGTCCGGTTTATTGTAGGAAAGTCGGTGGTACTTTCATACTTATGGAATAGCTTGGGGGGCATCTTATCATTATACAAAAAAGATATGAGGCTGATGGCTGGAGTAGATAGGAGAACCAGTTGTAAGACCGTTTTTGTGAATATGAGAGTTTTAACTTTGGCAATCATCTACATATTTGAGGTGCTTGTTTACATCAAAACTTTCTGAGCAAGCTTCCGAAGGTTATCTAATGGTCATAAACATAACACTAAAAATTCATTTTTTTACTCTGCAAGTTCAGATTGGTCCTAATCCCACCGGTCAAAAGCGCGCAAAATATTTCGAAGAAGAGGCAGGTATGTGGACACAAGCGCGCAGGGCGGCACTCGTTTACTTTTGTTGTAATGCCGTTGATTGCAATAAATGGTAGTACGTGATATCATAGATTAGCAGCGCTTTCTGTCAGCATTAAATTCGCATTGAATTGCATCACGTGTTTTTTTCCTAACTTGTCGAATACTGGTAATATTCATTTAGAAATAAGATAAAAACTTTATCTAAACCTATATTACTCGAGACATTGAAAATTTACTAAAATTCAATGTATTTAAAAAATAATAGATGTTCTGAATCCAGTGAATAATAGCATAAAAGTCTACTACAAAGCATTTGGCAACCTACTCATGATCTATAAATAATGAAACGAAAGTCCATCTCAACCAATGCCCAATTTCAGAATTAGCATCCTTATATGCTACAAGTAAACTTAAGTTCTGTATTTTTTTGAACCAGGCTTGTATTAGATGAAATCTGCACCCTTTTATTTATTGTACAGTTAGGCCAAACTTGCTTTGTTTCTAAAATGGATGGCGATTTCAAAATCACAAATTATTTGTGAGGGGTTAAAAGATGAATCCTTTTCTCCACAGTAACAGACTAACAATTTAAAGCCTAAAAAAATATGTAGAACTTAATTTGTTAGGTAGTAATATAAACACCACAAGTGTATAAGGACCATTTTTAACCCTAGAATACTAACCATCGTAAATTTTACGACGAGACTTAGTTTAATCTGCAATTTTATCGACGCGGCTTAGCCCTTGACCTTGTACGCCCGCCTAATCTTCTATTAGATCGGTGTGAGTAAGTTAGTGACCCAAAGTGCATTTGATAGTAATTGGAATAGTTTTATTTGGACAACGGCGTCGTAAATTTGACAAAGGTTAGTATAAATGTTATATTAGACATAAGACCAGTTTAGCGTTATTTTGATTATTTTTTGTCAATATCGTTAGTTTCTAAGTTTTTTCAAAATATAACATTATGGAAGCTAACAAATGGGATATGACAAATATAATTACCATTAGAAGCGAAACAAGGTTTAGCAGGATTATTTCCCGGTGAAAATGAGGAGAATAGAGTGCGTTGGATAGTGGTTCCGAGAGCGAATATTGTGTTAAAGAAGCCTTTAGTCCATCTGAGTCTGAATTCATGGATTGTATGTAATCAGAACCACCAAACAAAGAGCTAGGAACCATCCCGAGCAAAAAATTATGTATTTATCATAAAACCAGCTAATAAAACCATGGTTGGTACAATGAAAAACTTGACCAACTTTAACCCGCTCGCTAAGATTAATTATTGAGAATATATTAAACCAAGATGGATCAGAGGATAGACCCACTCCTAGTCTAAACAAGAGTGCAAGGTGCCAACACTGTCCTTCAAAAAACTTAGAATGGCGACGCTCTAATGTGAGCACTGCCAAAGGTCCTTTTGCGGAGAACATCTGCTCTTTGCTGTGTGTTTTGCAGTTCAAAAATGGAATTTTTCTTGTTATTATTAGTATTTTTATTCAAAAATATCCTTATTATGAACAATTTTCAGTAAAAGTTAATAAACGATAAAAACGTTTTTTTTTAATTGTGATCCTTTCTCAAGTAGTAAATTTTACGAAGGTTAGTAGTAATAGGTGCAAAAATAAGGTTAGTATTCTAGGGTTAAAAGCGTTGATTATAAACAATAAATTCAAAACTTTGGCACAGTAATCAAAGGCGTCATCTACGTATACCTTAATACAGGAGCACAGAAAATTTAAGTTTTTTCGCAAGAAAATATAACTAGGTTAAGGTCGTATTTATTACTGATTAAGAATTAAAAACACGTTGTCATTAGGAACACCGAAGTTCAATTTTCTTCCGGCGCGCAAGTGACCGGTGCCGATTAAGGCACCCTTTCTAAAAACAGGTAAAAATCAAATCATGCGCACTTGTGACCGATAACGCTAAATACAGAATCCCGTCCCAACTACATTAGCGTAAACCTATACAATAAAATAAAGCAATTTGTTGTTTGCAAAAGACTTGTATTGCTTGCCATGTGTTTACATTAATGCCGATGATAAGATCTGCATTTGCTTTGATGCTCAAGTAATCGTCTCTTGCAAGTCGCACAGCACTTCACCATCTTTTGGATTGTCCAAAATAGTGTATTTTTCGTTAATTCTTTTATTTGCATATTTACTAAGAAAGTATATGACTTCATTTTATGGTAACAGAACTTGAAACAATGTCCTAACGAGTTCACATCCAGGAATCATGTTTTACCTAAATTGGTATGTTTCGGAATCATTACTGCTAAATGATTAAAATACACTTATAACAGTCCACCATATCTGGTACGAGTATATGGTCGTTACATGTAAATTACTGTAACTGCACCACGATAATTTCACTCATTTCGATCAGCACGTAGCATATAATTTGAAAATTAAAGACCCCTATACAACGAAATACAATTTTACGTGTTTTCGCTATTAGCGAAATATTATACTTGCATTTTCTGATGTATATTAAAACTGTTTCCATTATGGGTTACTTATATTAATGTTGCAATGTAAGGGTATATCAGCTAATGGATTCTCCGAGGTATCTAATGACTTCCTGATTACACGTCTAAGCATTAGTAGGCCTGCCAACATTAATGCACCCGGGAGACTGTAGACGGTTGAGAGGTGTATAATATTCGGGTTTGGGCACCAATACGTCGGGTTTGGCTAAGTTCTCCAGGTCTCATCAAAATTAAACTAATATTTCAATCGCTCTGGATCTCTCAATATGAAGAAGGCGCCTTGTAAACTGTCGTGCTACATTTGCAACTTATTTTACGTAAACACACATCATGAAGTGTTTTTGTTTACATCATGGAAAGACGAAGGATAAAAATAAAATATACAAATTAGTAAACACATACCTTCTTTCACTTTTGACAATATTTTATGTAGAGGAAGCTGAAATTTGGGAAATAGTCAGTGACGAACACTGAACTGTTTTTTTACCCTTCTGGTTATTTTTTTTTGGCTAAGCATACAAAATGCATAAGGAATAAATTCGGACACTCTTTAGAAGCTCCTTCCACTGTTTAATGTTTGCCATTTCCCTACTATACTAAAAGTTGGTCAAGGAACTTGAAAGTGGCTGAAATCAAGATTTGCGATTGTTAAAAACCATTTTTCCACCACCTTGCTTATTTACTACACGAACAGATCTGCTACAAATGTTCTGACTGAAGTGATTGTAATCTCAAATAAAAAAGATACCAGCGTTGTATAGATATTTCAAACGTATCTCTGTCTCGATTTTTCTTAAAGTCGTAGAGAGTTGATTTTGGACAGCTTCAGCATTTCCGTCAAAATATCTGGTGTGAGGTAAATTTGAAATTTACTCAAAATTCCTGCTTCAAAACAATTTCGCAAAAATTTTCTCATGATGGATAGTCCTGGTTTATATTTCAAACCATTATCACAGTCCAATCTCACCCCCACACAGTCTTATTTCACCTCCTTCCAGAAAGAGAAAATGATTAAGAACTCCTAAAACGTCTAAAAACCAAGTTGGGGATCCTGATAATGTTTCGTTTTTCACCAATTTCTCCGTTACCAATGCACCGATTTCCAAAATAATTATGGGAGCATTATCTACTGCGACCCCACAGCATATCGCTACCCGCATCATTACAATCCTTGCAGCAGTTACTAAGTTTACGCGACTAGAATAACGCCAACAGACAGACAGACCGATGGAGTGATGTGGATTTTCGCTATCTAGATATCATAAGACACCCAAAAAATGTATTATCTCAAATTCAAAAATTTTTGCGATCACAATACTCCCCTGTCTCCTATGGGTGTGCGAAGTAACATGCGGCAAACTATCAGAAGCCTCTAAATCGCATAGCTTGAGCAGCTTCTAGTTTTGTGATTATTGGTGCGTCACCACTGACACGGTCTCTAAAAACCATACAACGTTTTCGCTACGGTAACAATACTGTCAAAATTTAATTGAAATCAATTCAATAATTTCCATGTTACACGATAAAGAACGATCTAAACCAAATCTCGTACGTATTGTACCTCAGAAAATTCTAGATGCTTTGGTTTGTATAATAGGTTAGGCAATGTTCGGATAGATTTAATCACAATTCATGCAGCGCTCCTGAGCGGTCCTTGACTAGCAAAATGCCAACTGACAGATAGGCAGATATACCGACGGAAATGATTGACGTGGATTTTCGTTATGTAGGTATCATAAAATGCCCAAAAAACGTATTATCTCAAAATCGAAAATGTTCGCGAGCACAATACTCCCTACCTAATCCCCCGTCACTATTAAGCAAAAAGGTATCATAGAATTTTTTTTTAACAGTTTCTCTTGATAAATTCTCGTTCATACAAATGATGGTATTTGTACCAAAAAGTCGGACAAAAGTTGATTTCGTAGGCTGGGCCGTATTGAAAATCTGACTAGAACCAGAGATTGTCATATTACGCTGTTCATATAACGGTGTTCCGTGAAATTGTTGTCATAATAATACTTCGAAGGTTTTACAGATCTTTAAGAATCTCTTATCAATTATTGAATGTTCACACTTCTGTAGTACGTTTGTATAACAAATTTCATCGATTCTAGTAGAAGTATATACTGACATTAGGAACACTGTCCCTTTAACGAAACTTAAATGGCTTTGATACCCTTCTGGATGAGCCCTGGGTTTAATTTTTGTCTTATATTACAAACCTAGATCTCTCCTATTTACCGCATTAAAAAACGTTTCAAGTTCGTGCAAATGTATGAACAATATTCCCAAATATTGTAAAATCAAACAAGAATAATTTTTTGTTGGTGTAGGTTATGGCAATGACGGAAATATAAATCGAAAATTTTTTCTAACAATGAGATATCATCAGAGGCAAATGGAATGGATTTCGGTCTCATTTTTCATCTTAGGGTAATTTTGGTAGCTATCAAGCAGACATAAGATAAACGCGCAAAATTATAAACTTTTTGTTTGGACACTGCAAGTCTGTACGTAGAAAATTATATTCGTGTTATCCAACGACACCAACTCTTCACAAAATCTTACTTCAAGTTATTAAAGAGACTTTATTGCCTTTAGAAATGATGTCGAAAGATACCCCCAAGGCGCGTAATAAATAGTTTCGGGTCGGTCACCTAACCTTCGATATTGAAAAAGCATTTTATACGGTATTGCATGAAGGCTTATTACATAAGTTAGTATCACAAAATTTTCCAGTGTATTTGACCAAAATCATACAGTCTTTACTTGAGGAACGAGTTTTTAAGGTGCTTGTGAATGATAAATTTTCTACGTGTAAAACGATTTCAACTGGTGTTCCACAGGGAAGCGCATTGTCACCAATGCTCTTCTTAAACTATATTAACGATATTATAAAATTAGACAATACACAGCTAGCATTGTTTGCCGATGATGCAGCTATCATTGCTAGTTCTAGGAGGACATCCATTGCAAATCAAGGAATCAATCACCGCCTTGAAATCTTAAGCAATTATTATAAAAAATGGAAAATCAAAATTAATCCAACCAAAACGTCATTGATAAATTTCGATAAGAAAAAATAGAAACACAAGTCACTAAATATCTTGGAGTACACCTTGACAGGAAACTCACTCTTCGAGAACACCTATTCTAGTTACGGAAAAAAGCTGCCGCAGCCAGAAAGTACATTTACCCTTATATCTATATTCATTCACCGTTAAGCCAAAAACTGAAGTTACAACTTTAAGAAGCATGTGTCAGGAGTATACTTCAATACGCTGCACCTATTTGGAGCTCTGCGGCAGAATACCTTCATAAAACTATTTCTGTTTCAGGAACAAACTGTTTGAAACTAATTTTAAATAAAAAAGCTTACCAGATTAGTAACAGAGAACTTTATAGAGCTTTACCCATTATGCGACTGGGGCAACTGATTTATAAAAAAGCTGAAACAACAACAAGGTCTGGAATCTTGAAATTGCAAAGAATATTGGTCAGTTATATCCAAACCCTTTAGGATTAAGCACAATCTTATAAATCAGTTGTTAATTAACTACGCTGATTAATTAACTTCACGGTCAATGCTCAATGCTGCTAATGAATTATCTACTAAAAAAATTAAAAAAAAACAGACGAAGATATATTGATAAAAGCAAAAAAAACAGGCAAAGATATATGTAACAAAAATAAAAAATAAAAGAAACAAAGTGATAGAAGGCTAGCCAAAAATTATCTTCTAAATATACCTGTTTTAGAAATATTATGTGTATGTTTTTATAATTAAGCTGTTATGTAACTGGTAAAATAGGTACAGTTGATGTAAATTAATATACTTATATTTAATGTACTGAAAATGGCAATAAATCATGAATAAATAAATGCAACCTTGATATAATAAATAGATTATTACTGAGCCCGGATCCCCTGATTATAATGTATTGGCATGAGACCCACTTCTAGATAAACTACTAAACCATTCCTCAAAAAAACTTTTGCGATGCTTTTACCTGCAGAAACTATGTATCAGTCTTGTTGTTTTTACAATGAAGACGTTGCAGAAGAAGTAAAGGACGACTGTTAAGATGGATCTTGCTTACCGCTGTCCTACTAACACATTTTTATGAATATTTTCTAGTTCTTCAAAATATACGCTTTTTATTATTTAATTTGGTGTACTAAGTACAATTGTTGACCATGTATTACATTTAATTACACCGTTCCAAGCAAATTGGTTTTAAAAAATAATTTTGTCTGGACTTTTAACATAAATACCCCTATGCATCCGATTCTTAGAGGGGACGAATGTATAGATAGCACTATATCGCCAACGGGTTAAATCATGCCTGGGAAACACGAACGTTGATATTATCAGTACACGATAAACAATCCAATAATTTTTTGCATCCTGAGCGGTGTGTCGGTCAATTATCAGTCACGCCATCGTAAAAATCCGGTAATTGCATGCGAGCCTCCGACCTCATTACAGGCGGCGCAGCGTGTGGCGAACATATGGTGCACGACCGCTATCATAAAGGGATTAAAATAACAGGGCCGTGCACGCATAAATACGGGCGTTAGCCGATATCACATCAACGGCCTTTTTGTCCAATTTTTATAGGCGTACAAAGTACCAGGTAGAAAATTCTATGGCACTGCTATAAAACAGCGTTATTTAGTGCTTTGCCTTTTATTTGCCAATAAACAGAAATTGAATAGGAACCTCAAAAAATTTCTTTGTGAGAAGTTAATGCTGTTCAAAACCGTTGCTGATATGAAGCGTTTAGAAATCGTAATATATGACATTCAGAAAACTATAAATTTCTCGGACCATAAAGCCGGTGCCACACATGCGGTATTTGACACTATAGTAAACGTATTCCGAATTGCAAATATTTCTTTCTTCTTTCAGTACCATCTCCTCAGCGGGGGTTGGCGACCATCATTTGGAACTGTTCTCTGTCTTGGGCTAAACGAATGATTGTGCAGGCCTCCCTTATATTAAACCACTGGCGTAAGTTCCGAAGCCAGGAGAACTTTTTTCGCCCGATCCCTCGTCGTCCTTCGATCTTTCCCTCAACGATCAGTTGTAACAACTCGTACTTACTATTTCTAAAAATATGGCCAAAATATGCTGCTTTTTTTCGTTTTATTGTGGTTAAAAGTTCCTATTCTTTATTCATTCTCTCTAGTACCGTAATATTTGTTATCTGCTCGGTCCATGATATCCTTAATATGCATCTGCATAGCCACATCTCAAAAGAGTCCAAACGTGACATGGTGCGAGCTTTTAATGTCCATCCCTCAAATCAGTATAATAATGTGGACAGTACATAGCATTTTGTTGCTCGCCATCGAGTAGCTAAACTTAAATCTCGGTTGCAGAGTATCGTTTTCGTTTTGAAAAAAGTATTTCTAGCTATTTCGATTCTTCTTCTAATCCCTTCATCAGGATCCCATTTATCATTTAGCCAGCATCCCAAGTATTTGAATCGGCTTACTCTTTCTACGTCCTGATTGTCTATTTCTATTCTTACATTATTATTTGCTGCTGGTTATTTCCCAAATGTTCATATTATTTGCCACTCGACTCATACTTTTGATGCCAAATGTGCTAAAATTATGAAAATATTGGGCTGCTTAGTAAGTTGACCTCTCTAGTTTTCTTTCATTTAGCACCTTATGCCTATTTCGTCGCTGTGTATTAATTTATAATCAAAGTATGAACGCGGTGGACTGAAGTATGTCTCTTATATAGGAAAACCAGCCCCAATTAAATAATAAATGCTCTTACAAAAAATTCTAATTATATTTTAGAGTGTAAAAGTGGTTCTTGACTTTAAATTTAAAGTTAGTCAGAAAGGGTTAGATTTAAGTATATATTATAATATTAAAATGAAGTTTGTTCAGACTTTTCCCTACAATCTAAATTATCATTAACAATAATATTGAGCACTTCGAGGACTAGTTCTGTCAAATAATTTTCTATCCATAATCAATATCTGATTTTAGTTAAAAGGGTTTAACTGTGGTGGTACCTGGCCCTTGTTGAAAGATTACAAATTCATTTTGTAATGTTATCAAAAAAAAAATCGTCTATCAACTGCCTAATAGCACATAGTTCGTCTAATAAACCAAAAGAAGTAGAATTTTTGGTTTGCAGTGAAATAGAACGTTGCTTGTTTTGTGTTACAGTTTATTTAGTTGTGAGTATCTTTAGGTATTGCAATCTAATGTAGGACACTACATGACGAAACTGGTGTACACCAGACGAAACAGTTTCATCATGTAGTGCACCACACTAAAATATCTGAATATGGTTAAAATTAAATAAACCGAAACGCCTTAAAACAAGTAAGCAATGTTCTGTTTAATCACAAACCAAGGAATCCATACAGATTGTGAATATTTGGTAATTATAAATAATCATGTGCAAAAAAGTGGGTCATTATAAAACAAAAACCATTTATTAACCAACCTCGAATATTTTTGCACCACTACATAACCAAAGTGTGTCGAATGTTTGAAATTTGTGATATTGTGTTCCTGTATGGATAACACTATACTCTTTTCAACATATGAGATATAATGGAATGTATTCTACTTCTAGGCAGTAGCATGTTGCCGTTTCAATAGATATTACTTTAATACCCGCAAGCACAACGTGTCTTTTGTTTTTCAAAAGGCTACAAAAACGGTCAATCAGCTTTATGCGCACAAGCCAAGACGCCAAAAGCGATTCCAATGGGTTTTTAAAACTCATCAAAAAGGCTTGAGATGCTTCAATGAGGCTTGCAGACACTTGATATTGGTGAAACGTATATCAAGTAACGACTGCGGTACATTATATCAGAACGTAATAACAATAAGTCTATGATTGCCAGTCACTAATGTTCCGAACGACAACAACTCTAGCAGTTTTATAATGACATATGGCATTTATTATTTTGTATGTTCGCTGTTCATAGTTTATTGACAGAAAAATCATTGTTGTAATAGACGAAATTGTTAACATCAGTTACCGTCGAAGGCAGACAAGTATAACACAGATTAGTGTTCCGTATTTGGACCAGTTCCTCTACTCATTTAGTAAATTGAATCAAATCTGAAAACTAACGAGTCCTGTCCAGCTCTGACGTACTGTACAAACTATTTAACGTGCACCGCACAATCATAGCTTTATTATGTACTGTCGCAGAAGTGATAATGCAGTGTTTTCCACTGTCACTATATTACATTTCATAACCCAGCCCGTCGCGTCGTGTCGAGTGGGCTTTGACGATCTGTTCTGGACAACGGCAACGAATAATAATTAAAGTGGGACCGCATGTTGTATATAGACAATGAATATGGTCGTCAAATATTACTCTGTGGTCGAGGGTTTTGATTTGATCGAAATTCTACTAAATTGTTATGACAAGACCGCACATCGGCCTGCTACGATCAAAGGACTATATAGGATGCCAGAGGTAGCGACCGCATTTGAAAGCTCGGTTTTCGATATTTCAGGGGGTATATTTATCTCTCTCGCTACACGATGGATGATGGTCACGCTAAAATGTACTTTTCCTAAAAGCGCAGCGCTTATATGGAGTACAAACCAGTGGTGTAGGTATGTATTTTGTTGTTTTAGGTATAGCAAAACCAACCAGGATACATAGGGCAGAGTCCACCGGCAGCAATAAAATTGATGCATGATTACTATATTTTGGTGTATAATTGACAGGCGATACTTTAAGGATGGCGACTGGGCACCGTATTGAAAAAACGTTGGATTGAAAGGGGGTTTAAGAGCTCCTGACGAATACTTCACAACTCTAGAATATAAAGTCGATATCTTCACTTCCAAAAAACGGCGGAATGTGTAAAAAATTGTTTGAATACAATGTTACAGAAACATCATTGTATTATAAACATGTTCTTTTTATCTAAATAAAAATAAAAATAAATTCTCTTTTAAATTTCTACGATGAACATCAAGTATATTCTAGGGTTGTGAGGTATTCGCCCAGTCGCCATATTGAAAGTTTAATCCGTCAATTTTACTCCAAAGTATTGTTTAATTTTTCCAAGTTTCAGTTTTTTTAGTTGATCTGTTTCAAAAATAAAAGAGGGGGCATTAAAGAAAATCACTGTGTAATACGTTTGGTAGATAATACGATCATTATCCTTTCCTGGTTCCTTATTCTTTTGCGGTTTATTGCCACTACAACATAAAACATGTTAAGTGTACCTAGATACTACATAATACACTCACGTGCATGTATCCTTTAGAAAACTACTGACAACTGTATCACTTGTCAGAGGGATTAGGTCTGATACAGGTTGTCAACTAATAAAAGCGCTAGTAAAATATTTTTTCTACAGCCGTCTCGAAAATAGAGCTTTCGGTATGATTTATTAAATCGAAAGTGAAACTTTATACAAATCGTACCGAAAGTAATGAATCATACCGAAAGTTCTATTTTAGGGGCGGCTATAATGTTCATAAGTACCTATACCTATGATTTTTTAATATTTTATCTAGTAAACGTCTGCAGAAGTAATATTGTACGTAATGCTACCAGAAAGTGATTTAACGGGACTCGCAGGCTTCCAGGCTACTGCCTACTCATCCCATAAAATATCACTTTCGATACCTGTTACGTAAATAACTATTTCTTACGGGTAACGGGGACGGTGCACATTTTTGGGACATTGGAGCCGTTGTGGCTGGCGTCAAAATTGAAGTATTTATTTGTTTAAAAAGAAATATAGGTATGTTGAGCACACACTACTAGAGTACTAGAGTTTTTCTGCCCAACCGCTACATCTGAGAATTTATTTTACCTAAATACTTCGTTGCCAATGTACTATTCCCAAAAACATCAGCATTAAGTAACAATGGTATATCGCACCCCATGTTTAATGAAAATCGGTGTATTATTACCGACTGCTCATTACGCGAGTAGAAAAAAGGCACACAGATAGGCAGACTGACGGGTAGACCGAAAGGAAGTAATGACAGACTTTCGAGACGTAGATATTACAAAACGTTCATGAAGCTTAGGATGCGAAAATAGATTCAGTATCACAATTTTATTGAAATCAAGGATTGATTATTTGTTGCTAATACGTGAGTGTTTAGTACATTATTTTGTTCTGTCTTATATTTTAGTATCCACTTGTATGACTTCTGCTACACGACTTGGTAACCTTGGTGAAAACAAGGAGTGATCCCACATGCCCGGTTTGTGTAGGTCACAAAATTTGTGCTTCGGGGTAATACAATTATTTAACGTGAAAAGCCCCCAAAATCTCCAACAAATAGTGAACAATCATCAACAGTGAGGTTAGAGTAAGCATCGCACTCTTTTGAAAGTATGCGCCTATGGTTTCAGAAATGTTTGAATAAGATGTCATTAGCAGGGTCATTATAAATTGACAACGAAAAACCCGGGGAAAAACCCAACTCAAGGGGAAACCTTTTACAGATCAGCGTCGCTTTCAAAAAACATGTTTAGAAGGAACTTTTGCAATCAATACGGTGAAGAAATTCACCAAGTGAGAGAGTACCTACGATCCATTGTTTTGTTAAATGTTTATAATTATGTTTGACAATGGCCCACTATAGACCAATAAGACATTACAAGATCTGCATCTCATTCTAAAAAAATATGTCCTCGTTACTTTGAGCTATCTAACATCAGAAGACTTGAAAACATTGAATATAATGTACGATACCTTATTCAGGCATAAAATAGTCGTTATATAATAACTTTCACATCATCACATATCACATCAAAAAACATGTATATAAATGGATAAATAGAGAGCAAAGAGGACTTTACGTATACGAACAAATTAGCCTAAAGACGCTTATGACGTTTAAAGACAAATAATGGAAGGACAAACAAAGGATCTAATGTAACCAGAAAAGAACATGATGGAAATAATTGTGCACTTTGGTAAGACCTGCATAAACGTTAGTAAACATTTTTCGGTTCAAAAGACGCCGATTTGTTTATGTTTAGCAAAATATCACACAGGGGCAGTGCGATATGGGGCGCTGAGTCTGATTATGGAGCTACGTTTTGTGGGTAATATACGTCAAACAGAGACCGATCTAGAGTTCATATCATTTTTTTCTAAATCTTATGCTAATGGTGCAGACATTTTAATATTATAAATTATATCCAATATATTTAGAAGAGAACATTAATTAGGTTTTTCTCTGGAGTACATGCAATAATTGAAGTAGCCACACTGTACTGGAAAACATTATGGACCTTAAAATACCTCAAATGGTAGCTCTCTGGTATTAATATTTTTGTTGCGCTTTCACTAGGTTGAAAAAACTATGAAATAATTTCAGGCTCAATATAAACTTAATATAATGATATTATGTAACAATAAAAATACATATATTCTTATGGTTACTAATTATGTAGTATTTAAACAGTTAAATAAACGTAATTCATAACTGCGATAGAAAATTAGTCAATCAAGACATTAAAGAAACAAAAATATTTACGTACAAATCTATCATTTTCCTTCGCTTGTCTTCCGATATGATTACGTTGTAGTTTCTGATTTATCACATCCATCGATACGTGTTTACAGCAGAGATTCTTTGTCAGCAATCCCACCGGCGCCCGACACAACCGTTGCTTACATACTCATTCTGTTTTTCGTATCCATCGAGTGAACCCTATTCGAATTCGTTGAGTGAACCGAAACTTGCGCGCGATTATTTTGGATTACTCGGGAGTGCCAATGCGAACCAAAGTGGCTCCCCATTCATTACTGTGCACCAGCGCAAAAAAAAAAAAAGATTAACAATCTGTTCATACAAGAGTTAGCACATTTCAAAGAGAGACTTGCGAACTTAACGGGTAAGTTTACGACACTTTATTGGTCTTTAGACAATGTCCATTTAAACTATTCAACTGTCTAACTGAGGGACATAATTTTGACGGATAGCCGTGGGTTTATCCATTCTATTGTCCTTGGATTCATCTCTACCGTGGGTAGAATATGAAAATCTTTTCAAATACTACGGGACATAATTCTGACGGATAGCCGTGGGTTTATCCATTCTACTGTCCTTGGATTCCTGTCTACCGTGGGTAGAATATGCAAAATATTTTCAGCTACTGCGGGACATAATTCTGACGGATAGCCGTGGGCTTATCCATTCTATTGTCCTTGGATTCCTGTCTACCGTGGGTAGAATATGCAAGATCTTTTCAACTACTGCGGGACATACTTCTGACGGATAGCCGTGGGTTTATCCATTCTATTGTCCTTGGATTCCTGTCTACCGTGGGTAGAATCTGCAACATCCTGTCAACTACTGCGGGACATAATTCTGATGGATCGCCGTGGGCTTATACATTTCTATTGTCCTTGGATTCCTCTCTACCGTGGGTAGACTATCCAATACTGTGGACAATACTTTTGACGGGTAAGTACTTTTTTTTCAAATTCTATGGCCAATACTTTTGACGGATAGCCGTGGGTTTATCCATTCTCTTGGTTTTTGACTTTATCTCTACCGTGGGTAGACCATTTCATAGCCGTGGGCTGCATTTTTGTATGTATCTACCTCTTGGTCGTGGACCGTACTACCTCTTACTCCAAAGACTCATGGCCGCCCGCTGTTCCAGCGTCTTCCTCATCGAAGGACGATGATCCACCTGACCACTTCCCAGTACACTATGGTTTCACGGCTAAGGCGGTTAAATTAGACAGTACTCAAGTGGAACCTTCTTCCCGACCTCCCACACCACAACCCGTAGATAACCAAATTCAAGGGGAGGAGCTGCATGATGACATTGCATCACGTTGGGACTCTTCTTCGCAAACAGGTGTCGAAAAAGATCATAGATAAATATCCGATAACTCGGCGCTGGCTCCCCCAAGATTAATGATGAAGTTTTGGATTGTTTCAATGCCTCGGCCAACAAAAAATATTATTCTTTGAGGTCATTACAACATCAAATGGGTCATGGCCTAACGGCTATATGCGTAATTATGGATACCTTAATTAAGGAACATCACACCGAAACCAACTTGGCCTGTTTGGCTGACGCAGTGTCATTATTTACACATGTTCATAATACCTGGTCAATGTCAATGCAATATTCTACTTCTACTACATGCCAAGTCACGCCAAGTAGGCTTCCTTAGCCAAATGGATTCAGGTTTGTTTGGTGCGAAGTTTGGGGAAGCTGCCAAAAACCAACAAAATTTGCAAAAGAACCTTTCTGTGCTAAAGCATAGGTTTTTCACCCCCACCAGTTCTCCAGGACCATCTTCAGCTGGACCATCATCAGCTACACCATCAACCTACATTTCCCCGGCTCCTCTTCATATAATACTTCCTCTAGATATTTAAACTACCCGCGCGGGGCGAGGAACACCCGAATGAAAACAGACAATCTGTACAAATCGAAGAAATGGGCAATCGCGACTGCTTCAACAAAACTTACATCTGGTACATACAAAATAGGCGGGTCGACTATCAACTTACATTTCTGCGTGGCAGGAAACAGCAAGTTGGCTGTACTAAGTTGACTTAAAGGTCTCACATTAAAGTTTCTTCGCCAGTCTAAGCAGTCACATTACTCTTTAGAAACATTTTCGAGTGTCGAGCTAAGGTTATTCTAATCTATATAATCTATAACAGCACTCTTGGACATTGCTGCCATTGCAAAATGTGCTTATGATACTGGCGACCTCTTATCGCCATTTTTTCTTGCCACCCAACCTAATGGGAAAAAGAGGTTTATTTTAAACTTAAAAGCATTGAATAAATATATTTTCGCTCCTCGTTTCCAACGCGAAGATTTCAGAACCGTTAATGATAACTTCTAACCAAGACTTGTTATGCAACAAGTTTGGATTTGAGGGATACATATTTTACCTTCCCCTCCAAAGTACCGAACACACTTCAGGTTCCTTCTAGAAGGCCAATGACTTTACTTGCCTTCTGTTTTGCCTAAATCTCGCCCCTTATATCTTTACAAAAATACAAGTGGCTAAGTATCTAATTAACAAAACCTGTAAGACATATACTATTCCTATCAGAGACTTTACGAAAGTTATTGGAGTTTTGCTGGCGGCAACTCCAGCCATCCAATCACACTAAGATATTAGCGCGTAGAACATTCCAATTCCTGATAACAAAAACCTCTAATAGCAACATGTTAGTTACTCATCAAATAAAAAAATTGGTGGATCCAAAATTTACATTTTTCTGGAAACACTAAATCCAAAGCATTTTCTTTAGAAATATTCTCTGATGCATCCGCCACAGGATGGAGCGCTTTCTGCAATGGTATGCATGCAAAGGGTTTTTGGCAGAAATCAGATAAATTCCAACATATTAATTACCTTGCAATACAAGCTGCTTTTTACGGCTTAAAATCCTTTCCCAAAACAAAAAAGAATATTCGAGTTTTATTAAGAATTTATCATAAGACTGCCTACCTAACAGGGGGAGGGAGCGTAAAATACCGAAACCTTAGCAAGATAACCTATCAGCTTTTATCTTGGTGTGAACACAATCAAATAACACTATTTGCTTCCTACATTTCTTCTAACGAAAATACAGAAGCTGATAGGGGATCAAGAGCAAAGTCGGTTGGAACTGAATACGACTTACGTACACCGATTTTTAACAAAATAATTAGAGGTTTCGGGGAACCGGAAATAGCCCTTTTCGCAACCGACCTTAATCAAAAATGTAAAAAGTACATTTCTTGGTTCCTGACCCACATTCAGTAGCAGTAGATGCTTTCATAACATCTTGGACAAATGTTTACTTTTATGCATTTCACCCATTCTCAATAAAACGCAGTAAAAAAAAAAATTCAGGACCACGCAACTGGTATATTGGTGGTGCCTGCGTGGCCATCGCAGCCTTGGTGCACTTTGTTTATATCTTTATTAATTGGAAAGCCAATATCGTTTACACCTCATGAAACTGTATTACTCTCTCCCTTTAGAGAGGCTCATCCCCTACACAGGAAGCTTTCACTGGTGGTAGGGAAATTGTCCGGAGGGCATTCTTTCAAAGAAACATTTCCTGCCGGGCCATACCAGTAATGTTTTCATCTACCTCGGAAGGCTCATGGAAACAGTAGAATGCTTGTTTTTCGAAAATATTGGATACATTGTAGAGGCCATCATCACGATGTGTTCAAATATGACACTTTTTAGTAACCGAAATAAATGAACGTGCCTCTTACGCAAGAATAAACACATACCGATCAGCTCTAAATTTCATGTTTTCACCTGCCAATATTGATGAAAAAATAATCAAACGATTTGTTAAAGGGAATTTAAAACCCCCCAAACCTAAATATGACTTTACTTGGAATGTAGAACCTATTTTCGGGTACTTAGCAACCCTTTACCCCTTAACAAATTTATCTCTTGAACCATTAACCATTAAAACAATCACGCTTATGGCTTCAACTTCTGCGCATGTGATTCAAACACCAGCAGCAACAAAATCGATATTACTCATATAAACACTTCTAGCGACAAAATTGAACTTCGAATCTCTGAAAAACTAAAAACTTCAGCCCCTTACAACAATCAACTTATTTTAACGTTTCCATTTTTTGATACACCTGAATTATGTGTACCCTCTACTCTGAACCATTATCTACAGGTCACAAAAAATATTCGATCAACTTGCACTTGCCTGTTTATAACGCATAATAAACCTTAGCATCCTGCAACAACACAGAAGTAGATGGATCAAGTTAGCATCCAAAACAGCGTCATAGGTGGTACTGTTTTTACGGAATATAGTGTTCGCCATGCGGCACCGTCTGCGACTTTTAAATCAGGGGTAAATATAAATGTCATGAAGCATACAGCCGGATGGAGCCTAAATTCAAATGCTTTCTTTAAATTTTATAACCGTCCTCTAGGTATGCCTTATTACATATTCACACATACCATATCGAATTTAGGTTTACCTTAATTACGTAGTGTCTATCATAGTCTATATACGCATGTGTACATATATAAATTCATTTTTTTTTTCGTTTACACATGTATTGTAAATGTTATTATTTTTTTGTCTTTACATATCTAACGGTATCTATGTATTTCTGCTACGCCTATTTATTTCTCAACGTAATCATTTTCAATAAATCGATTTCCTTTTCTTTTTTGGAAATATTGTTTACCTTTTAGAGTGGTTACCGCAAAATTGCACCGACTAGCTTTTAACCGCTACAACGTAATCATATCGGAAGACAAGCGAAGGAAAATTTGAAGATTAATCGAATACTTACCTGTATGAAGATTAATCGTAATTTTCCGAGCTTGTCTTCCGATATGATTCCAACCCGCCCAACCACGTACCCCTATAGGGGCAATTTTGCTTAAAAAACAGAATGAGTATGTAAGCAACGGTTGTGTCGGGCGCCGGTGGGATTGCTGACAAAGAATCTCTGCTGTAAACACGTATCGATGGATGTGATAAATCAGAAACTACAACGTAATCATATCGGAAGACAAGCTCGGAAAATTACGATTAATCTTCATACAGGTAAGTATTCGATTAATCTTCAAATTTTCCATCAGTAAATGTAAAAACGAAATTCGGTTTTTATAGATGCGCTAAGCTCTAGTTCACTGCTCTAGTTAAACAGTGCTTGAGTTTACCAAAATCACTTGTTGTGTTTAAATGATAAGCTTACTTTGGAAGTTATAAAAACATTGACTTTTGATATGATTTTTAAATGCTTGTGTCGTAGTGATGAAGAAGTGAGAACATCCAGATCATTTTGGCTGGGTAGGTTTCTTTCTGAAAAATACAACGCTTATGAATCTTTCTCCAGGTTCAGACTTATGCCTCTAATTTGTTGTGCCCCTTCCCTAGAGTACGTTCTATAGCTTCATAAACCTATTTTATTATTGAGCGTGTATATTGTCCTCCCCTATTTTATCACTTCCTGTATGTTTTTTCTTATTTTTCATTGGTCATTGAAATTTTCTAACATACTGTCGCCTCTTTTTTCCGTGTGTTGTAGAGGCAGTATTAAACTATCTTCTAACATTTTTCATGCTTTCAAACTTCCCCTGTTTCCGCGTCATGGCATAACTCTTATACACACACATAAAAATAATTTCTTAGATGGAGCACAGATGCTTTAATTCAAGTATACCATAACTTCCTATACGCGCAAAGTTATGCTAATCTTAAAGTGAGAATACGATATCTTTGACCATATAAGGGTTAGATTGAGAAAGTATCTTCATTGCAAAACTGGGAAATTCTTGATAGTAAGAATACCAAAATCTTAAATCAAGCATATGGTAATCCTGACCGAAGTATTTCATAATCTTGACTGAAGCATTTCATAATCTTAGCTGGGAGCATTTCATAAACTTGAAGCAAGTAGCTCAACTTTATTCTAAAATTGTGCTTGTAAAACAGCGTTCATTTTCAAACCAAGATTATCATATTGTAAATGAAGGTTCGCATTTGCAAGCTATCTATATTTTTGATAGAAGTAAACTGGACACCGCTGGAAAAAATAATTATCTTGATATAAAATTATGAAATATTTGTTATTAAATTATTATAGCCTTGGTTGCAAAGAAAATTATATTTTCTTTCGGAGCATATTTCTTTAGAATAAGTATGTAAATCAAAAATATATTATTCTTGATACAAATTTTCTATACATTTCTCATCAAATATTCTTTCTTATAGTGAGAACCGATATTCTTGTTGTGAATATGTATTTACAAGAATATCACAATTCGTGACTTGAGAATTTCTTTTTGTGTGCATTTTAATAGACCTTAATATTCTCATACTAGTGAAATACATATTCTACATATAAAATATACATACTTTATACATACTTTCAGAATAAACAGTCTCAATATGGTGTCTGGGGTGATAGGAACCAAAAAAATTAATACAAAAGTCAGGGCGTGTTCACCGGACGTAGTTACGGCAGTGCTCCGAGACCTAACTGTTAATAATTTGGTGCCAACGTGAAGATAATTAAGCTTAAAATTGGTTTTACAACCGACACTGAGAAACAGAGCTCTATTGGAACCTACACTATACCTATGCTTCTGTCGGTTAAGTGACAATAGAGGTTACCAGGGATTGTAAAAATGACCCAAGACAATATTAACATGCTTCCCCTCTATCAAATTGGGACGCATTCGTGACCAGCCTCCATTCTGCCTTTTTTTTTGTTGCAGGCACTGTATATAAAGTTACACAGCACATATAATTTTTTAATCCACATACACGGTACCCGAATTTGTAAAGAGTTAGTTAACATAATAATGGGATGCTTATTCCGTTCCCTCACCCACCCCTTATTCCAATGCAAATCCACTTTATTTACGATACGAATCCTTTTTGAATGTCCCTACTCAATTTATCGAATATGGCGCGATAAGGAACTTGTTATTTATTAGCATTTTAGAGTGAACCACGGAGGCATTGTGCTTATTTACTCTGCATACGAATGGGGAAAATTAAATAGGCTGAAAAATATTTTCAGGCCTTTACGTAAATATACTACTCCCAAGTGAAATCCTAATACCTCGAGAATGACGTGGTTTTTCGTTATGTAGACATCTTAAAACGTCCAAAAAGCGTATTATCTCAAAATCGAAAATTTTCGCGATCACAATACTCCACTCACCTATCGGTGTGGGAATGAATGAATAAGGACCAGAGGCTATCCAACACGGAATGTGCCTGGTGCATAGGCCACACGATGGGCCCTTTTGCGCCTCTATCCGCGTTAGTTCCTAAGACCTGCCCTTTTGGCAAAGGCAAGTACATTCTTAGGTCCTATCCGTTTTATCTCTATTGATTCCAAGGTTCTTGTGCCCAGCATAGTCTGCCTGTGATAACCCAGGGTTTCACAGCGACACAAGATGTGTGCCGAGGATTCTTCCTCTTCACCGCACCACGTGCACGTTGGGTCGTTGACCACTCTCATCACAACCAAGTGACGCCTGAAGGTGTTGTGACCCGTTAATAGGCCTACTAGCAATCTCAAGTTACTCCTATCCAGAGAGAGACAAAATCGTCCTATTCTCTCTGGAGGCCCTGCTAATAGCTCCCGAGCCTGACGGAGATGACCAGAGATGTTGTTCCATCTCAGAGAGTGTTGATTCTGGATCCACTCTCCAGTTGTTTTCCTAATCAAGTTTGCAGACAGTCCTAAGGCTGGTTCCGGGCCCACAAAACTGTTGCCGGATCCCATCCTAGCCAGATGATCCGCCATTTCGTTACCCTTTACCCAGGTACCCACATCAGTGATACCTTGTGTTTAGCTGAGATGTCGTCAAGAGCCCTCCTGCACTCCAGGACCAGTCCCGACGTTATTTTCCAAGCACTCAGTGCTTTGATGGCTGCCTGACTGTCAGAGCGGATAGTAATCCGCCTCCTGACCCGTCAATTTCCCGAATACGATTTACACAAGCAAGTATCGCATAGAGCTCAGCCTGGAACACTGTGGTGTGCCCCCCAAGAGGGAACGAAAGTCTTGTATGGGGTCCGTAGACTCCCGAGCCCTCTCTAGCGAGTGAACCTTCTGTGTGTGGGAAGTAAAAGGGATGTTCGCATTTAAAACGTGCGGATAACTTAGCAGGACACTCTCTAGTACACATCTAACACTTTTTCTGATTTTGGGATAGCAAAGTGCTGCACAGGTTTGTTTACTCAAGAAGCCGACATTTCGGCGTTGATTGTACAGCAGTAAATACCAAAATTCAGATGTGTTCACAAACGGCATTTATCATTCTTTTTAAACATCTTCTGGAACGTTTCTTGTTGTTTGACCCAATGGGACATGTCATCCCTTGGTGCTATAGGGGTATGCTCGATAGCCCTGAAGAAGGCGTAAAATAAACGCCGAAACGTCGTCTTTTTCAGTAAAGAAACCTCTGCAGTACTTTATTATCCAAAAATCCGAAGATCCTTTTCTACTAAATAATGAAAAGACTGGGATAGGATTTGCTTTCTACTGTATTACATGTAACACTTGTTAATTCAGCCTCTCTTGACATGGCACTACATAAAAAACTCTATACGTGAAAAAACAAACCATGGCTATCTGTCGATCCAAAAACTATAACCCCCTTTGGGCGGGGTCGATTGAAGGTCAACAAGAACGTTATGTACCTTTCAGAGCAATTATTGCTATGACCATGGGGCATAGCGTAGTTACATGGACCGAAGAAGGGCGAATGCAGCGAGCTGGAAGTTCTGGAGCAGGTCCAGAAGAACTACGGACCGTCAAGATCGTCATCTACGACTCCTGGCCCTTCTAGACAGAACCCGCACGGTGTACCACAGGTTGCACGAAATTGGCTTAAGATCATATGGATCGCATCTAGAGCTTTCACTCACAGCAAGTCATCGTCGCCAACAGTTAGATTGGTGCCAAGAACAACGACAATGACATGCTGAGTCCGCCTTGTCTGAGGAGCTCAGGCCTTGTCTGGGGGTTCACGACGGACGCTAACACCTTAGACGATACTGGGGTGCACGACGTGACCTGCGGTTTGCTGTTGAGTCCCGTGTATAACGTCCTGTCGGTTTGGTGGTTTGGGATGCTATTGTGTTTAGCATCGAGTCTTACTTGTGATTCGTGGTACAACGACGGCCCAACGTTATGTGAAAGAGGTGTTAGAACCAGTTGTCCTTCCATTAGTTCGAAGTCTCGAAAAGGGCTTCTTCCAGCAAGACAATGCACGTGCTCATATTGCAAGAGTGTCGATGAGGTTCCTACCGTGGTGCGAGTATACATGGTGTGCTCGCCAGCCGTACGCATTGCGTCAGCAAGGAGATTTTTCGCGCGGGGAATTATTAGACGTGATACTCGCTAACGATTATTGTTTAATTTACTTTGTATTCCTTATTTTGAGTTATAGAAGACTGAAATTTGTATACATAATGCCAACTTGTGCAGTTGTTGGTTGTAAAAACCATAGTAAGATGAAAGACCCAAATGTTAAATTCTATAAGTTCCCGAAAAATTAAAATCTCGCAATGCAATGGAGTAATGCTTGCCGCCGAAAGGACGAAATTAATATGAAAAATGGTAATCATTTCACAAATTAGCATTAAACATTTATTAAAAGTGAAATTTTTATGGTACATCCTCGGAAAATGTTCACCTGCCTTATTTTCAATGAATAAATATGCAGAAGAAAGCAATGAATCGTGCCTACTTGAACCATTACAAGTGAAAAACTTACTTTCGAGTAATTCTAACATCGAAGCTGAGGAGTTTTTCAAGAACGTTCTTGTTGACAGCGATATTGTTGGGACAGAGAATGATTCAAATGATATTCATTTTTCCAACTTTACCTTTCAGAGTCCAGATTATGACCTAGATAAATTTATTTCTGAAGAACATGACCTTTTGTGTCAATTGGAAGAAAAATAAAATGCCAGACACGATTTCCAACGAGGGACTGAAATTTATTGACAGATATGTGGCCTACAGATTCAAAAACGAATATCCTAATCTAGCTTTGGGGGCGCAAACCAAATTTCATTCTTCTAATCGGGCCCCAGACTGGATTGAGTTTCTATCTAGAGTCAGTCTTGTATATCCGAGTAGCCCGTTTTGGTTGAGATAGAGTTCGATAAATTCCATGGATAGTCGTGTTCTAAACAATCAAACATATTTAAAAAATTATTAGAGATAGACCCCAGTGGAAACCATCAAACAATATCCTGACAAAATAATATTATATCTAATACGAACGAGAATATACGTCAGGCTCAGACATTTAAACAAAAGGATTAGTTTCGAAAATTGTAGGCGTAAACTTAGGGAAAAAAATGACCAAATTTACCAATAAATAATACATTTTTGTCGAAAAAGTCGTTAAATTACCTATTACACTTCTCTATAACATAATTGTCAAATAATTGGCTATTGAACTCCTTTAATCTATCACTTTGAAATTAAAATATGATCCATCATGTGGTATTTCCGCTAGTTCGCCGACAGAAGTCTCGTTGCTGACGTCACAGCGTGCCGGCGCTCGGACGGCTGCATGCGGGTGAGCACACCATATTTATTTACACTATGGTTCCTACAGCAAGCTGAGGTCAGGGTGCTCCCCAAGGCCCCAACGATCGCTCGCTGTATCACTACATGAAAGTATTGGATTGGACGGGTCTCTATATTCGTAATTTACCCAATCCTCCGTCCACGCTGGACGAAGTGGAACGTGCTGTGAGTACAATTCGTCAACATGGAGGGCCGACCCATTACTGACCTGTTGTATGTTTTTATAAACCAATTGTGGCAAATGGATTCGTTCGTTATTGTGTATAGTCGTTTTCTACTTTGGGTTGCTTGAGTTAGAGTAGTTGTGGCAGTACAGCCTGTCAAAATATCAGGTAATGTTTGAGTTGTGTTCCCAATTTTGAGACTTTTCATCGTTTTTCTCTGCATTCTGACATTAATTGCGAATCAAAGATGGGGTCACGGGGAGCACGACCAAACTTTACACTAGATAAATTAGACAAGTCTTGGTAAAATTCACCCTGGCATCGCAAATTGTTTAATAAAAATACAATCAAGGTATTTGGCTCTTTTATAAAATAAGTTTGAATCTAAATCTTCCACAGAAAAAGGTAGGTAGGTACATCACGTGTTTTTCCAGGTTATCTTATAATGTGTACGTTGATACTGAATGAGTTGCATCTCCACTTAAGTGTACACAACTATTTGTTGCTCATAAGACGGCAATATCGTTATTGCGAGACTGACCCTCACTACATTGTATCCTTTTATTGAGTGAAATGCAAGTCTAGTGACTTCTGGCTAGATTCAAGCTTTGAATGAAATCTTGAGAAAGTTGTGGACCGAGACGTGAACATAATATATAGGGGATGCAAGCATCTCCAGGTACTAAAACGTGGTCAAACAGTAGAGTATTGACCAAAAAACATAAACTTATTATTAAATCCCTACAATTTCAGTTAACCCAACACTAATTAGATTTGAGTGAAGTTCAGAACTACAAAAAACTCAGCTGCGTGCTATTTCCCCATATGGAAATAGCAAATTCAAAGGATCTACAGATGAAATTACAAGGAAAGGAAAACTACAATGTACAGCGCACAACAAAGCAATAATTATTGCCGAAGATCCCGCTGCGTGGAGATAATAAAGAAAGAAAGGAATAAAGATAAGTGCGTTTACGTGAAAGAATGTAAGGGAGGGTAGATTATGTTAGCGGGATCCCGTGGAGAGCGAAAGGACGGATATAGTCCAGTTAGATTAGGTTAGATTAGGAGTACCAAACTGGCATCGTCATTTTTGTAGATCATTTTGGTACAAATAATTAATGGAAACTTTTACTGCATCAACGTTATATTTCAAGCATAAACATGAAAATCGTCAAAAAAATTATTTGCTCGTATAGATTTGAATCGCCACCTTATTTATAATCTTCCGGTATAATGTGACCAGTTCAATTGATATCTTCCAGATGAGAACCTAGTCAATGGTTAAGCAGGTAGACCATGCATTTTTACGTGTTTTCTTATAATTTGGCCTTAGATACCGGATGAGTTTCATCTCAGCGTAAGTTTACCTGCTGCTCATAAGACCGGCAATATCGTTACTGAAAGACTGACTCTCACTTTGGACTTACTAACTATACAGGTCCAACAACGTTCATTAAGGTCTCATAATAATCCATTTGATTCTGGAGACAGAAGTGATCATGGTGCAGCTATCAATTAATAAGGTACAAATGTTTTTAATTAAATCGCGGAAACCATGTGTCGCATGATCTTTGTAGCCTTCGTCAAAGTATGTACCAGGTGGTGAACTAAGAATAGCAGGTTTATCTACGCGAGAAAGGATGCATAAGTGCATTGAACATGATAGATGCCATCGAATATCTAGAAAAGTACTAGTAATAGGTATAGTATCCGCATGTGTATTAGGTTTATGTACTTTTTTTGTTATCTTTGTATACCTTACTTTTGTTTTATTTTGCTCTTAATGTCCTTAAGGTTTAAGATCTTTAAGTTTATGTTCTGATTAACTGAGAAAGTCAAAATGTAATTTCTAGTGACTATTATAGAGTTATTAATAAAACGTTGTGATGGAGAATTTATCCCTGTCAGACACCAATTGTTTCTGAAATTCACAGCACACTTGCCATGATAACTGTTCTATTGATATCTCTGGTTGGGAAACAGCTAGGATGTTGAATTTTGCTGTGGCCGTTGAGTAATGTTGTTCTTTATTCAACTATGTTAGAAAACGTATAGTATGCTATTTAAAATGTTCGTAATACTGCATAAGATTTGTCGTGATGCCAAATAGCATCATCTAGCAGCCACGGAAAAAGTAACTTGGACAATTTTTATGCAACAGATCATTAGGAAAGAAGATCTGCTCTTTCTGTCTAGCCTGTTCAGTTCCTAGAGCAAAGTTATTGTCATCTAAATAAAACTTGTTTAACGTTACCCCACCACTAAGTGTAGGCATTATATGAAATATTATAAAATAGGACGAAATACCATTTACAAATAAAAATTATAAATATTATATTATATTATATGATGTCAATATTTATAATATACCTTTATGAGCATATTTCTTGAGGAAAATATTCTTTTGTGATTCACTGTAACGATTACGCCCCCTAACTGTGAGTTGCTCTTAGTCTGTTTACCTGATAACTGTTTAGCTCGAAATTATACGATTAACGGTTACCGATATATTGCTAGTATCCATTCTTAGTTGGCAATCCGGCACAAAATGTTTGACAAAAAAATTAGTTTGAAGCAAGTGACATTGATTGACAGCTATGCTAGGTAGCGGCTTTCGCTTTTTGCGTACCTACTAGCTGCCTAGCTAAGTTGGTGATTCTAATATCGTGAAAAATAGACTATCTCGTTTGAACTGTTGCTCCATCTAACATGAGAGGCAGGATATGTATATTGGTGTCTCTGGTTTACCACACTGCGTATGTTTGTTGCTAGGAAACGAATAAGCGGACTACGATTTGACTTCTAAATTGTTTTATATAGTTCCCTTATAAAGTATAAATATATTTCAGAAAGTGTTCACATATTTAGATGACTCGTCAAAACGAGGACCTATCAGCCGCAGGTAGGGTAAATTTACGGACGGGAAATACCTTTTTTATTCCTTCTGAAGAATAAACCGTAGTTTTCCGGATTTTGTGGGAAAAGTAGTATACACGACATCGAAGACATTTGTCTGTACTGAAGAAGAACAAAAACACTTAGCCTTTCTCGTGACAAAAAAGATACAGGGTGGCGT
Organism: Callosobruchus maculatus; assembly: GCA_951848785.1. Classification (NCBI taxonomy): domain Eukaryota; kingdom Metazoa; phylum Arthropoda; class Insecta; order Coleoptera; family Chrysomelidae; genus Callosobruchus; species Callosobruchus maculatus. The sequence goes on along the minus strand of CATOUR010000065.1, from coordinate 10,330,417 downwards.
TAGCACATGTTCTTTACCCAAGCGGGTATGATATAGTTCACATTGAAAAATGTTGGGATATAGCGATGTGATGTGACGTAGCGACATATTATCTAAAATTCAAACTTATGTACCTACCAGATAGAAGATACAGACACTACGTATTATTTAAACTTTGACAGCAGCGTACAAATGTCGGAGCTAATATACCGGTGGTTACAGTCCAAAAATATCACAGTTAATTTTGTAACATAGATAGTCGTATTTTTAATATTAGTCTGATGTCACTTAAAACTACTATGAAACATCAATTTCTAAATACAATGTACTGAAATAATGTGCAATACTAACATATTATGCGATGTGCGTGTACCTTCTGAATTACTTTCTTTGACTGTTTTATTGTGACTTTTATTTTCTACTGTTTTACTGTCTTTCTCTTGCTAAGCATACTGTGTAAAAATTTGTAATAGTACCCAAATGTAATAAAAAAATGTAAGAAATAATAAGAAATATGTTTCTCATTCGCAGAATTTTCGGCATATTTATGTTTATGATTCTAATCTGAGGCGTACGAGCTGATATGTTTCAAATTCCATCATGGATTTACGTATGTTAGCATGATCAATAGAATCGTAAAATAGTCAAACAAATCCTCCTTCAGTAGGTGGTGACATTTCTATAAAAGGTACATGAGAAAGAAAAATTGGGTATTTTTTCGGGCACCGAAACTGGATTTTAAGGTCAGAATGTTTTACAGCTTGATAATATTTTTGTTACATAACGAAGTACATCTTTTAGTTAGCATTATTCGTTAGTATATTTATCTATATTTTGGTTTCAGATGTTAAACAATGTCACTTGTTTCAAACCAACTTGTTGTCAAATTTTTGTACATACTTTGATAAAGCCTACAATGCTGTCAAAAACGTCATCAGTAAAAACTTTATCATCGAACACGTGTAGTTTTAGTGATTTCATGAAGAAGCATTTGGAACTCAAGGATTGATTAGTTACAGTAAAGAAAAAATCATAGACATACATTAAGATGATAAGGGACTCCCACCAGATGACGCATTAACGATTAATGATGTACTTAGGATAAACCAGGTAGTTAATTGGACATGAGGGAGTTATTGGACGTATCATTTTTATTCACCAAAAACAAGGAATCTATGTTCGTTAGTTGATCTATTTGCCCTTAGTTGGTATAGCTATTGTAATCACAATGTGATTCAAATTATATCTGTGACGTCGAATTTTCTATTTTGGCGCCAAAACTAGAAGTGTGGTTATCTGTATCCAAAACGCCGGTTTCTTTAGATTTTGTTAAGTTGATGTGAGGTGGAAGTGTGAATATTCAGTCCTTTTGAACTGGATATCAAGATTTAGGCAATATCTGAAGTGTACCGTTACACCAGAGGTGTCTATCTTAAATAAGTGAGAAGGGTTATGTTTTAACAGGGTGTCCAATAACTAAACGAAATTTTTTATATCCTTCAGCTATTAGACTTCCGTCCAATAACTGAAATTTGCATGTCGTTTATTATTGGACTGTACGTTTTTACGCATTCTTTTCTGGATTGAAACGTATGAATAGAATAAATTTATCTTCACTATAACCTGTAATTGGACAACTGTCCAATATCTAATATTTCAGGTGTCCACTAACTAAGCTTTTGATTTTAGATACTTCTAAAATTCCAAAAAATGCAAAAAACGAACTTCTATGACGCGAATTCCATGGAATTGGCAATACCGAAAAATAATATGTCCTACAGGGTAGGCATTTCGTGTTTGCGGCCTATTCTCTTTCAATCCAGATGTAGTCGACTACACAAAGCGTCTGGGTAAGGAGAATGCATCAACAGAGGAAATGCAGTCATCGATTATGGACCACAAAACATTCATAAGCTTTGCTGGAAAGAATCTCATTAGCAAATTCAAATTATTGTTAGATGATATTCTCACAGAAGGCATAAGTGAAGAAATCAGGACCCTGTACAATATTTGGATTTTTTTTTGAAAACTGGGTGTTGTATCAGATGGAATAAGCTCGATGCCGGAAGGAGAAGCCTCTCCAATTCGTATCTTACAGAAAATTGTTGTGAAAGCACCAAATACCTTGAAAATCTTCATGACTTCCCTTCAAAAGCATCCACAAGTTATAGTACTGCTTGCTACTTGCAGGTACCAGGAAAGGTTAGTCCTATATCACCGCATGAAGTTCCTAAGATCATTAGCTCACCTCAACGCCTAGATGTTCCGCTGCTATCACCAAAAGTTGGCGATAATAGCCGATATGGGGAACCAAATTTTTAATTCACCATTATCAGGGGAAGTCTATTAAGAATTACCTCAAAATACCGGATAAACCCCAAAGGAAAACCAAGTGTCAAATAGAGCGTGTTACTTTTGCTATAGCATCAAGGCTTTACCAAGACAGCTTAGAGGCAAAGAAGGCTGCTAAGCTGGAGAAAGATAATGCAAAACTTGAAAGAAAACGCAAGAGGGAAGGAAAGCGCTTAAGACTAGTTTGAAAAATAAATCCAAAACATAGGTAAACAGAAAATGTGGAAATGTGATACTTGCATCATCCCCTATGTTGACGATAACAATCCATTTATGTGTCATAATTGCTATGAATAGGCAAATGATACAGAAGCTGATAGTGAAGAAAGTTTTGAAGAATCTGGAGGCGAGGAGCAGGACCCTAGAGAAGAACAAAATTGCCAAAATGGCAAGAAATTAATGAGGAGTACAAGAAATCGCTACATGAAAAGCTGCCATTGAGAAACAATAAAGAACAAGAAGTTGAAGATTTCCAACAAATAAATGATAGCGACTGGGAACAACTAGAGATCGATAAATTATATGAATTGTGTAAAAACAAACATGCCAGATAGGTACTATTAAAACATTTTATACAGCTTTTGGGTTTATCTATATCTATAAACATGTTGGTAAATGTACACTTAGCTAACGGTAATATAGAAAGATCCAGTGTCGAATACTGCAAAAAATGTCCAATAAGTAATGTGTTTCACATGGTTTCAGTTTTTTAGAGCTAACTAACATCACATCTACTTTAAAAAGATTGCCATCAGCAAGGCTTGAAGAAGACTTAATTCTTTATAGAATAGTGGATTGGCTAAAACTCATGGGTTGGAAAATATGATTTTGACATACACTTGAGTTCACAAAAAACCTTGACTGTCCAATAACTAGGTGGTTTACCCTATATGGCCTTAAAGTGGTCTACATTCGGAAATATCTAAAGCTTACGGTTCTCCTGGCCTAATTTAGTCCGCGATGTGACGCTAAGGGAATTCGGACCTCAATCGAGTTTAATGCGGTATGTCTGTATTAACGTCGCCGCAGGAACGCCAGGCGTATTTTATTGCGCCCAAAGAAAGAAATCCTAAGGTACATGAAGAAATATTAAAGTCGGGATGCAAAGAGAGAGAACCAGTTTCGGCGCTACATGCAAGATTGAATAGCTATCCGGATGGTTTTACATATTCTGTTTGCTAGGGTGGCCTTTGAATCGGGAACGCACTGGAAACCAAACAAAGATATTGACGACAGGTTTAGATCATGGGCGTCATACTAGGACCTCACACATACATTTTGTGGTAGTCATGTTTCAGCGCACACTCATTGTTGCACACATGCGTAGATATTAATGTTGTTGGTGTTTTTGTAAAGGAGATAAACGCAGTATTCGAACTTTGAATAACATTTTTAAAAGCTTTTATTTAACTTGCAGGGTAGGTATGTACGCTTGTTTGGGTGGAATCTTGCAATTCAATTTTGAAGCAGATATCTTCAACCGAATGAGCTGAAATTTTGTATACACGTTTAGTTTGCACGACAATGCACGATAAGCTGTATGACGTCATTCTAAATCCAATAATGGAATATTTATTTAATGCATTTCTACAATATGGGAATGGAATTAATATTATAACGCCCAATAGATTGTAAGGGGAATGACAATCAGTCAGAGCGATGTCATCACTGACAATAGAGCCACTGATGTCATTTTTACTTAAACGATAAATTTTGTTGTGAGACTGGGAAAAATATACTATTCAAAGTCGGTGAGTTGTTTTACCACAACATGAACCTTACGACCTGAGAGAAGATAGTCTTTGCATTTGGAGTCCAACTAGAGGCTTGCGATGTGAGCAATAATCTGGCAGCAGTGACGGGATTCCGGATCGAATTGTAGGAGTTCCTTCATACAACCTACGCAGTGATCATCGCCAGGTTTTATCGACGTGTAACGTGCAAATAAAGGCAAATAATATGTCATTTTTAGATATAATACGATGGATTTTGTTCATATAAAGTTCTGGAGATAATATACTATTCAAAGTTGGTGAGTGATTTTATCAGTGCATGAACCTTGCTTAGTGCCTGAGAGAAGAGAGTCTTTTCCACAATGAAAGGGCTTATTGAGAGTAACTCGAATAATGTGACGTCATTCTAAATCCAGTATGGCGGAAAAGTTTTTTTTAATGCATTTAAACAATGTGGGTATCCTATCAACCCTATACATTTGTCCCAGCAATGCATCTATGGCGTTGGTTCTCCTTAATGGAATTGACAGAAAATATGAGACAACAAGACAGCTGAACTTTTAAAGATCTTCTAAATGCATTACAAATTGGAGAACTTCAGTCACATCATTTTGATATTTTCATGAATCGGCTAAACAAAAAACCAACTGGCGAATTTGCGAAAGCCCTGCGAATTTACCCTACTAACCAACAAGTACACAATCACAACAAAACTTTTCTCGAACATTTCCGGGCACGTAGTGTAACTATTAACAAAATCATAGCACAGGATAGTCTAGTAGATTGTACTCTAAAAACTGACAACTTAGATCTAAACAATATTATACCATCAGATATAAACAAGACAGGATGGCAACCGAGCAGCTAGAAATATTTGTTGAGGCCAAGGTGATGTTGCGCTACAATGTAGATGCGTCCAAAGGTCTGGTGAATGGTGCCATTGGACATATTACAGAAATTGTAATATGGCCTTGCTTCCGAAGAGCACAAATGTATGACACTGATCTACCATCTCTCCGTATAGACTTCGGTAAAGATGGTGTTCATCTCATTCAGCCCAAGTCTGTGCAATTTCCAGCTAAATATAATCACGGAACTGCAGAACGAAGAAAGCTGCCAATAGTATTATGCTGGGCTTGCACCGTACACAAAATGCAGGGTAGTACTGTCGACCACACCGTTATTTACCTAGGCTACAAGCTCTTTGCTGCTGGTCAAGCATACGTGGCCTTAAGTAGGGTAAAGTCATTAGAGGGCATCCTTATCGAAGAGCTAGACTGTTTGAAATTAACCAGCAAACGACCTTGCAACAATTATGAGATGAATAGATGAATAGACTCAGAAACCTAGCCAGCAATAACTAAGAAGTAAAAAATAAATGGAAGAAAAAAACTTTTTTAAGAAAGCTTTTATTTAAATGTTCTAAAAAGAAGAAAATAAAATTTTCCTTTAAAATATCATGTTAGCTATCAACTTATAGCCTCATTATACACAATTTGTATGATTATAAAAGCTTGTCGCGAGGTTTACGTAAGCACCTACAAGTATTTAATTAAACTGCAATTTTAACACAATTAAACTTAGCAGGCCAATAGTAAATTAAATAGGTACTAGTTCATTCACACAAGTAAATCGAGCGACAAGCTTTTGTGATCATACAGATTGTGTATAATGAGGCTATAAGTTGATAGTTAACATATTTCAAAGGAAAATTTTATTTTCTTCGTTTTAGGACATTCAAATAAAAGCCTTCTTAAAAAAGCTTTTTTCTTCTATTTGTTTGTGATAAATGCAAACATCATTATATATAAGTTTTATAACAGAACTTCTACAGTACCGAAGACACGCCGACAAGTTCCGAACAAAACCAAGCACGTGTGACGGCAAAATGTTATGTTTTCACCAACGACGTCCTTTCCGTTTTGTACCGTAATCAAATTTTATTTATCATCGATCACATGAAGCGAATACTCACTGCGACTGAAATCGCTGCGAGCAAATTCCCTGTGTGTGATACGATTTTTGAAACTTGGTTGATTTGGAGCTTGAGATACCCAGTCAGAGCCTTTTAAAGCTGCTTCCAGTTCTCATGTATTTCAGCATATTTTCTAATTTTGCCAGACAGTCAATGTTTGTTGTAACAGCGTCTTATTTCTTTATCTCTGGGCTGATTAATTGAAGTAATTGTCCTGCGAAGTTTTGTAAATTGTAGGTTCTTCAAGAGCCGATTCTCTCAAAAGAGTAGATATTAGAAGCTCCGAACTTTTTTCTTCGGCCAATCCAATTACGAACTCATTTTCTTTTCTTGCGAGTTGTAAGCTCACTCAGCATTTATTTATATAACAACCGAAACGACTGCAAAATACACTGTCTAGACGACACTCTGGCAACGTTTCACGTTCTAATAATCTAACTCGCGTGACGCGAACGGAACTCGCTGCATGTGATAGACAAGAAGCGAATGAACCGCAAACTTTTACTCGCTGCGAGTTCATCGTCTTTGACATCGGTCAAATGAAGCGAGTTTACTCTCAGCGATGAACTTGCAGCGAGTAAAAATTCGCTGTTCATTCGCTGCTTGCCTGTCACAGGCAGCAAAAAGTTGCCAGAATGTCGTCTACACCTTTTCCAGCTGTAGTTTCTAAAGCGTCAAGTGACAGTTCGAAACGGTCAAGTTCATTCTCCAACTCGTCACTTGTAATTTCAAGATGTCAGGTGTCATTTATACTTGTCAGTTTGAATTTACAACTATATATATATGTTATATGGCCCTTTGACAATGAGCCTTATTGTAATAGTTTCAAACAATGAATCTATTGTAGGCAACTTTGTTGCAAAGTTACCTCCAAAGAAGACAAACAACTGATAACGACTTCCTGCAATAACAAGTCACACAAAGCATCATTGTTCGATGCCACGTGTGCAAAACACTTCTGTCAGCAGTAATTAAGTATAAAAGGGTGGTACTGCGTACCACAGTTGTTCAATACCCGGTTAGACTCCGTCATGTCAAGTAGTCATAAGAATCTTTTGTAAAATTGTAACTTGAAAGTGCGACACAAGCTTGTGCCGCAAATAAAAGTTTTTAAAAAGTTAATCATTGCTTCAATGATATAACAAAAATTGGTGTCAGAAGTGGGATACCTCAACGACGTTAGAACGAGAACACCCCCAGACCGTAGGCTTGGACCTTCATACGTTTCAAGAGCCAGCAACGACCTAACTTCTGGACCCCTGTAGCAGCCAAGTCGTTTGGACTACAAGGACCGGCAGAACAAGGCGACCCCTGTCTCCAACAACGCTCAGGAAGTCTGCAAGCAGCGAGTACAAGGCCTGTCCTCACTAGCGGCGGCGGATCCCAATCCCCCAAGGGAACCCAAGCAACAAAGAAAACAAGAAAGAAAAAGAAGAAAGAAAACGGCACGGAGAACAGAGCGATTCCCGATGCACGGATACATGTAAGTCCAATACTGAAATCATTCACTTCCAGTTAGTGTGATTATCTGGTATAAGGTATAAACAAAGTATAATTAAATAGAATTAATAAATTTTCATTCACAAAATAATTTCATAAACAAAATTCAAAATGGCAACTAATAATACGCGAGCTGATGTCGACTCCGCCACAGTAGACGATATTATAGAGCCATACCGATTGTCTGAAATATTCTCCATAATACCTGAATACGATGGCAATCCAATACTTTTGAACACATTCATTAACTCCTGTCGCACTGCTTATCAAATGGCAGTGAACGATCAGAAAGCTCTAGTCATTTTACATTTAAAAAATAAGTTACGCGGAAAAGCAGCAGAGTTGATAAACTCTAGAAATCCCTCCACTTGGGAAGAAATTCGAAGTTTGCTAGAAACACATTTTGGTGACCTTCGAGACCTAACATCCCTTATTGCTGATTTACAGCGCATCAGGCAATTACCTGGTGAGTCAGCGTTAACTTTTGCTGCGAGACTTCAGACGCACAATGCAAAAATGCATTCTGCAGTCAACCGACAACCCCTAACACGAGAACAAAAATTAGCTCAATCATCCCTCATCGAAACGATGACACTAAACACACTCCTTACAGGCTTAGAACCTCGTATTGGTGTAGTTGTCCGATCAGGAAACCCTCCTGATATGTTAACAGCCATGTCACATATAAAAAGGGAACTGCAACTGTCATACTTGGAAAACCAAAGGTTTGCTAGAATGCAAGTTCCAAATCAAAAACCAAAAATTTGCAACAATTGTCAAAGGAAAGGACATGTAAGTTCTGAATGCAGGATGAACTCTACACAGTCATTTCGTACTCAAGTACAACAGCAACAATTTAGACCTCAGGAATATTCTAGACCGAATTTTCCTAATCAAGCCCCTAGTTCGTTTAATTTCCAAAATTTCAGACCGAGTCAAAGTCAACAGACAAGACCGATCCAAAATCAAAGGGAAGGCTATCCCATTCAACCAGCCCAGAATTTTCAAAATCGACACTCTGTAATCAGGCCTAACCCTAGTTACCAGCCTAATACGAATTTCCAAAGGAATATTCGAAATCCAAGCTACAACCCATCACAAAGGGCACATGTCTTAAATGAGTCTCAGTCATCTGGGATGGACGTTGATTACCCTTATACTGAACAATATTACGAAGAACCCTATGAAAATTACCAAGATTATTACAAAGAACCCTCGTACGGATCTTCATACGGAAATGATCCTCATGATCAGGATTTTCCCATGCTTGCGATAGAAGAAAAACCTCCTATCGACAGTTCCGAGATAAACCAATTAGAAACGAGGATACAGAAATTGAGCCTAATGAACAATTTCAATCCAAATTTAAACTTCCCAGAACGAAAATCCCTTTAAACCAAAATCAAGTTCATACAGCTGCATCTAGTAATTTATTTTATATGAAAGACACAGGTGGATTAGGTTTCAAATTTCTTATCGACACTGGTGCGTCGTTAACTATTTTTAAACCGTATGTCATTGAAGGCTATACTCACAGAAACACAGAGAATATGATTATTCAAGGCATTACCGATGAGAAAGTGAAAATATCTGAATCAGCATGGATAAATTTTTCCGACGTACACGATCCACACAAAGTTTATATTCATGATCTAGATATCGAGTTTGACGGACTTTTAGGTGTTGATTTTCTAGAACATTTTCATGCAGTCATAGACGTAGTAAACCAAGTTCTAATTACTAACTATGGAGTTGTACCAATTTTCAAAGTAACAGGTGATGAAAAATTATCAAAATTTGAAAGTGCTAGTTCATCAAAACCGCCAGAAAACCCTTCCCATTTCCAAGAACATTCAGAAGTAGTCAACAACATATACATTGAACCAAGATTAGAGAAATGCGTAAAATTAAAATCAAGTCTTAGAAATACTGAAGCTATATTATTATCTACTGAACAAGACAAAGTTCGAATTCCAAATGCTCTTGTCAAAATTGATAACAAAGGTGAGTTTATCACTACCATTTTAAATTCAGATTGTTCTGCTAGAAAAGTTACTTTTCCTTCGTTATGTTTTGAACCTTTTGATATTCAAGAAGTGAACAACTTCAAAATTGTTGAAAAGGAAGCAGATACAGAACTTATAAATAGAAAAGAAAAGATTTTGGATAGTTTACGTTTAGACCACTTAAATGAGGAAGAAAGAAAATTAATAACTGATTTGTGTTTAAACTTTTCTGATATATTTTATCTTGATGGTGATAATTTAACTTTCACCAGCGAAATTAAACACCCAATAAATCTTTACAACGAAAAGCCCATATACACGAAGTCATACAGGTACCCCCAAATTTACAAACAGGAAGTAAAAGAACAGGTTGCAAAATTACTAGAACAAGGGATAATTCGCCAGAGCATAAGTCCATTCAATTCTCCTCTATGGATTCTACCAAAGAAGATGGACGCCTCCGGAAAACAGAAATGGCGTATGGTCATAGATTATAGAAATTTAAATGCCCAAACTATCGATGACTAATATCCTTTACCACTTATCTCAGATTTATTAGATCAATTAGGCAAATGCGAATATTTTAGCACCCTCGATTTAGCATCTGGTTTTCACCAAATCGAAATCGAACCCAAAGACATACCCAAAACAGCTTTTACAGTCGAAAATGGTCATTACGAATTTGTTCGAATGCCATTTGGTTTAAAGAACGCTCCATCCACATTTCAACGTGTAATGGACAATATTCTTTTAGGAATTCAAAATGAAAGATGTCTTGTATACATGGATGATCTTATTGTCTATAGCCCTACCGTAGAAGAACATAAAAACCGTCTCAAAGAAATTTTCAAAAGACTTCGAAAATCTAATCTCAAACTTCAACCTGATAAGTGTGAATTTTTGAGAAGAGAAGTTGCTTACTTAGGACATATTATTACCCCCGAAGGTGTAAAGCCAAACCCTTTGAAAATAGATTGTGTTACAAGATTTCCAGAACCCAAAAATCAAAAGGAAGTAAAGTCATTTTTAGGATTAGCAGGTTATTATAGAAGATTCATTCCCAATTTTGCCAAAATTTCAAAACCCTTAACCCTTTTATTAAAGAAGGATGTTACCTTTAATTTTTCTCTCGAATGCAAACAAGCATTTGAAGCTTTAAAGAAAGCTCTTACAACATCCCCTATATTAATTTATCCAAATTTTGATGAAACATTTATTGTAACTACTGACGCAAGTAATTATGCCATTGGTGGTGTATTATCACAAGGCCCTATAGGTAAAGATCTTCCAATAGCCTATGCTTCCCGTACTCTGAGTAAAGCTGAACAGAATTATTCTGTCATTGAAAGAGAACTCCTCGCTATTGTATGGTGTGTACGCCACTGGAGAGGTTATTTATATGGTAGGAAATTCAAAATTGTTTGTGATCAAAAACCCTTAACGTGGTTATTTTCCATATCTGACCCTGGTAGTCGTTTAGCTAGATGGAGATTAAAACTCGAGGAATATGATTACGAAATTATTTATAAACCCGGCAAAACAAATAAGAATGCAGACGCTTTGTCCAGAATCAAATTACCCGATATGAGCAAACGCGCAACAGTAAATACCTTTTCTGCTGATTGTGTTGATGCAGAAACATCCACGCAAAATATAGAAAGTGAATTTAATATTTTCTGTGACCTATATAAAACAACATCTTTAATTGATTATAGTAAAGTCGAGTTTTCAACAGCTCAACTCTTAGACAAAAGTCAGAAACAAATATCAAAATTTCTAATGAAAAATGGACTCTGTTAGTATACAAAGATTTGGAATTAGTTGAAAAAACATTAACACACAATAACAGGTTATTAGAAAGAATGGAAGATTTAATCTACCAACCAACGAATCGCATGCAAGCTTTTAGGGCTCAAGTAAAAACACATGTTAGTTTGCTTAGTCAAATATCTGATAATTTGAATACAAAATTCCGATCGATATTTGCCAATACTCAGTCAGCCAGTAGAATGCGACGAGGATTAATCAATGGGATCGGAACATTTTGGAAAGCAATCACAGGAAACTTAGACTCTGATGATGGAGAATACTTCAACAATTGCATTAATAAACTATCTCAAGATGAACATCAGATAGAAAATTTAATGAAAAACCAAATTTCAGTTACTACATCAGTAATTAAAAGTTTTAATAATACCATTCGAAAGTTACAATTAGATGAAGAAACTTTCAATTCTGATTTAAGTCAAATTGAAACAACTATTTACAATATTTCTGAATCACTAGCATTTTATAAAGCTCATTTGGAAATGCTAGAAATGTGTGAATCACTTATGGAAAGTTACTTATTTTTGGAAGAAACCATTAATGACATTTTGAATGCGATTACATTTGCAAGATTACATATTATCCATACTTCAATAATAGATCCAAAAGACTTAATGTATTTCTTACAAGAAATTTCTCGTAATCTGGTAAGAAACAGTCTTCCTCTACCAGTCTATGAATCACATGTTGCTACATATTTAGATTTTATTGAACTTGAAGCTTTTCAAACAGAATCGAGAGTTATATTTGTCCTTAAAATACCACTAGTTGAACCTGAAAGTTATACTTTGTATAAAATTGTACCTTTACCCGTACCAGATAAGCGTACTGGCCTTTTCCATGTCCTATTGACATCACGAAGGTACATAGCTCGAAGTGATGATTCATTATTGTATTTATCTATTCGTGATCCGGATAAATGTAAAAAGCTCTCGTTCTTAACAAAATTATGCTCAGATGTATTACCATATCCTGTTGACGAAAATGCTATTTGTGAAGCTCAACTATTAAAATATAGCATTACGTTGCCAAAAACATGTCAAGCCACAGTGATAGCTGCAGAAGGGTATACAGTTGTATCATTATCAATAAATCATTGGCTAGTAACAGTAACACAGCCTATTCCAGTTACAGTAAAATGTCCAAATAAGGGTGTAGTAACAAAAACCATTGGCAGTAACTCTATATTGAAACTCCAGCCAGATTGCAATGCCTTTGTAGGTAGTACTCGAGTACACTCAAAACCTCGAGTAGATGTTTACAAAAATATGACATACAAAAATCACCCTATCGAAATTCCATTCCAATGCTGCAAAGACTTGCCTAAAAAAGAGGATCTTCCAGTATTAAAGTTCCTCAAATTGAATAAATTGAATCTTGATGATTTAGAAGTTGCACATCATAAATTGGACAAAAATGCAGAAGAACTGGATAAAATAATAAATGAGCCCTTCATTTCGAAAAACAGGTCATGGCTTACATACACTGTAGTTACCTTAATTTGCATTATCCTGGTACTATATGTGATATGCAAATGTAGAAAACGAAAACCCTTTCGACTATCCATTACTGGTGCAATACGTCCCGATGATGATCCAGACCCTCAAGGAAGTTCTCTCAAAAGTTATCCACGACTCTTCCCAAGAAGACGTCCCATCTTCCACGGAGAAGGAATTCCTGAAGAAATTCCACTTTCGTGACTTGTGCAGTGTATGTGATTTTGTGGAAAATTGTGAAATTTTGTTAGCAAGGACTTTAAGCATTTTTACCTTTTGCAATTTTATATTTTACAATTTACATTTTTACATTTTTATTTTATTTTGAATTTTGATTTTACATTTTTATTTTATTTCCATTTTGGGAAAAGTTGTTGCATGGCATAGCAACAACTTTTTGAAAAAACGGGGAGTTGTTATATGGCCCTTTGACAATGAGCCTTATTGTAATAGTTTCAAACAATGAATCTATTGTAGGCAACTTTGTTGCAAAGTTACCTCCAAAGAAGACAAACAACTGATAACGACTTCCTGCAATAACAAGTCACACAAAGCATCATTGTTCGATGCCACGTGTGCAAAACACTTCTGTCAGCAGTAATTAAGTATAAAAGGGTGGTACTGCGTACCACAGTTGTTCAATACCCGGTTAGACTCCGTCATGTCAAGTAGTCATAAGAATCTTTTGTAAAATTGTAACTTGAAAGTGCGACACAAGCTTGTGCCGCAAATAAAAGTTTTTAAAAAGTTAATCATTGCTTCAATGATATAACATATATATAATCTAAAACCTTATGTACCCGTAGGTGTAAGGCGTTGATAATACAATATAAACCTATATAATACATTACTTTACAGTTTTATGTACAAATGTTGCCCATTGTCTTTTGTCCCTAGCTCGTCGGACTGCTTCGTTCCAGCTTAATCCCCTGCTCATCAATATGGAAGCCACTTGATCGTTCCAAGTCTTCCTTGGCCTTCCCCGAGCTCTTCTCTTCTGCTCCTTTGCCTGCCATATCATTTTCACTGGTCTGGTTTCATCCATGCGTATTAGGTGGCCGAACCATTTTAGCTGGTTTTCTTCTATTTTTTGTAGGACGGATTTCACGTCAAGCTCACTCCTTATAATGTCGTTCCTTATTATAGCCCGTCTAGTTACCCCATTGACTCCTCTCAGATATTTCATTTCCAAAGCTTGTATTTTACTTTTCTCTCTATTTGTTAATAGCCAGCTTTCACTTCCGAAGGTTAATAGAGGCCTAAAGATGGTCTTGTAAACTGTCATTTTTGTTTTCCTGCTTATCTCTTTTTTTGTTATGAATGATCGCCTCAGGGTATGATAAAGTTTTGATGCTCTCATTAACCTTTCTTTTATTTTACCCTCCATTGTCCCATCTTCCTAGATTACAATTCCCAAATACTTAAAGGCTTCGACTTGTTCTAACTCTCTTCCTTTTGAAACTATATGAATGTATTTCCCTTTTGTAGTGGTCATTACCTTTGTCTTTAGTATGTTGATTTTCAAATTTCTACTTGACAGTTCTTCATTCCAGATGTCGAGGTTGTCTTGGAGGTCTTTCGTGTTTTTGGCGCAGAGCAGCAGGTCGTCAGCGAAGGCGCATTCTGATATGCCAACTGGTCTCATTTTGTAGAAGCCTACATGAACTTTCTTAGTTTTGTTTTTGACAGCCTTTATCACATCATCCATCACAGTAATAAAGAGAGTTGGGCTCAATACTCCTCCTTGTCTTAGTCCGTCGCTAATACCAAATGGTTTCGATTGCATATTATCCTTTCGAATAAAACATATACTCTGCTCAAACATGCTCTGGATGCAATTCTTTTAGATAGCTATTAATACCTCTTTTCTCCAGGCTTTTCCATATCACATTCCTCGGAACACTGTCAAACGCTTTTTCTAAGTCTAGGAATGCAAGAGTTAGCTTGGTATTTTTCAGCCTGCTTTTCTCAATAAGTTGTTTTATCGTGAAGATATGGTCCTGGATGCTGTGTCCTTTTCAAAAACCACTTTGAGCCTCATCTAAGTCACTTTCAATATGTTCTCTCAGCTTCTTATCCAATATCCGCTCGTATACTTTTGATGGAATGCTAAGCAATGTTATTCCTCTATAATTGTTGCAATCCATACTATCTCCTTTCTTATGTATTATTATTCCGATCTTCCAATCAGCTGGGACCTGCTTCTCTGTCCATGCCTTGTTCAATAACTCGGTGAACAGTTCTATACCCGTGTCACCCATATTCTTCAACATTTCAGCAGTCACTCCATCGTGACCTGCTGATTTTCCTCGTTTCAGTTCATTGATAATTTCGGTAACTTCCTCTATCGGTATTCTAGTTTGCTCTCTGATGTGCGCCGCCCTTTCTTGCGTTAATATGAATCCTTCGTTGTTAGTCTCATTTGTAGTACCCGTATTCAGCAATTCCTGACAGTGTTGCCTCCACGTTTCCATTATCTCAGATCCTTCAGTAATTATTTCACTGTTTTTATCTTTAATATGCCGTAAATGGTATTTTCTAGGATTGTTTAGACCTTTTAGTACCCGGTAAAATAGTTTTTGATTCCCTTTGCTGTCATGTTCCATCTTATTCCCAAATTCTTCCCAAGACTGCTTTTTCGATGCAATTGCCATCTCTTTTATTTTTATACGCTCTTTTTTATATTCTTCGTAATTTTCGTCTGTTTTCTCACCCAAGTAGATTTTCCATTTCCTCTTTTTAATTTTTACTTGCCTCTTGATTTCGTTATTCCACCAGCTAGTTTGTTTTCTGCTTTTATTCATCGGGGATACTCCACACACGTCTTCAGCAGATGATACATTAATATCCTTGAATAGTGCCTGAATTTACAATTAACGAGTTGGAAAATTAACTTGACCGTTTGAATTATCACTTGACGTTTTAGAAACTATAGCTGGAAAAGGTGCAGACAACGTCTTTTACAGTTGATTCGGTTGACATATTTTCCATAGCGAAACAAATGCTGAGTGAGCAAGAAAAGTAAATGGGTTCGAAAATGGATTGGCCGGCGAGAAAAGTTCGGAGCTTCTAATACTCGTTTGAATGAATTGGATCTTGAAGAACCTACATACAAATTACATGAATGTTGTACGCATTTCAGAGGGAAAGTTTCTACAACTACTTGAACTAATTAGCCCAGAGATAAAGAAATAAGCCACTGTTAATAGAAATACCATCGACTGCAAGAAAATTACTGTAAACTATATGGGAGGTGGAAGCAGCTTGAGGCAATTATCGTACTTATGTCACACGACTCGCTCGAACCCTGCAATCGCGCCGAGTAGTCCACTCGCGGCGACATAATTGAACATGCTCAGTTCCACTTGCAGCGATTTTTCTCGCGGCGAGTATTCGCTTCGTGTGAACGATGCTTAAGTATCGGTTACATGCCTCAGAATACTATATCAACCACTTCGTTGTAAAGTTTCAAAAATCTATCTTCACGCCCATTCTTGCGCATACACTTTTTGTTTGCATGTCACAGCTCTTTATATCTCCTGTATACAGCTAAAAATCGTACTTCATGGATATTGCCCCATTTAAACATGTCCTGCTTTTTCTCTTCACTCGTGATGCCACGGGCTTTTCACAGAGATGTCTTTGCGCACATGGATGTGGCAACCATTCGTACAACACGCTGCTCTTCTAATGCCTACTCGCTCTGTCACACGACTTGCTCGAACCTGCAATCGCTGCGAGTAGTGCACTCGAGGCGATATAATTGAACATGTTCAATAACTCCACTCGCAGCAATTTTACTCGCGGCGAGTAATTGTTGTCGCAGCGAGTACCGTGCCATACACAGCTAATTTGCTCGCAGCGATTTCACTCGCAGCGAGTCTTTGCTTCATGTGACCGATGCTTAAGCCGGTCCCACACGATATGGCGAATGCCCACATCGTGTGGGCGTGAGCTGGCAAATTGCATGTGTCCAACGTTGGCCGCATGGCAAGTTCGGGCACTTGTCGGAAAAACTGATCTGTGTCAAAGGTGCTTCCAACACTGGAAGCAACGTTCGTCACAATCCTACGCGACGCGCGACCCTCATTCACGTGTTTCGATTTGTCAGTAGCGCTGGAAAACATTTCGCTGATCTAACTTCCTTTTTAGGTTTTCATCATGGGAATAATCGCAGTAGGTATAAATAATAACTTGTGTATTTTTGTTGTCTTATTATCTTGCTTCATAACTTTGTGGTCCAATTTTCGTTAAAATTATTTCAATATGTTCTGCGGACTTGCGACAAAAATTATAGAATGTTCCTGATGGCACTATTCTTAAATCAGCTAAGATCTTTGACGGACTGTACCTAAAAGTAGGTAATTAAATTTCTATGTGTGCGAATATTGAAAGAACATGACATAGTTCAAAAATGCATCAAATCTATACTTCTATTCAGGAAAATGATCCACCACCTCCCGCTTCTTGGTCTCTTTTCTTCTACCAAACAGTATCCCGCAACATGCAACCACCATTTCAGCAGCAACAATTCATCTTTACAGGCATATATCTTTAAAAACAACCCTTATTGCCGCTTCTCAGGGAAAACTAGTAGCTCTATTAAACATTTTAGAACAACACAGTGCTGCATATGGCCTTGGCCAGGCTAGAGAAATAAAGTCAATAGGCCGTTGTGAAGTTGTTCAAAGTTTTATGTACCTCGGTTCTTTTCGACAATTCGGATAGCTGTGAAAATTAGATTCGACGGCACATTGCTGGGTGGATACGACGAAACAGTTGGTGGATATGAGTGTCTAAAGCGCCACTGAACTGACAGTAAATCGCGAACGATGGCGAGCTACACTTCTCAAAACTATTGATAATATTTGTGTCAGCAATACTCAAGCTCAGACTTAATGCATTTTACGAGTTCACAACATGTTTGTTAAGACATTGTGACTATGATGATGATCTTTAAAAAATAAGATTACACCCGTACGACAGTGACATCGAACGTGCATCGAACTAAAACCTTGGTAGCAACACTTGTGCCATTTGTCACCCCAAATATTAAGCTGCTGACAAAACTGAGCAACATTGGCATTAGAGGCTCAGTACATAAGTTACTAAACTCATATCTCTGTGATCGAAGGCAATATGTAAAGCTTGGTGAGGTAGTTAGTGAACTATTGACTAATTCGTATGGAGTACCGCAGGGATCGTTTCTAGGTCCATTGTTGTACTCACTTTACGTGCTGAATTTGAAAGTAGTAAACTTGAAAGCCAGGTACTTTACATTTGATGACGATGCACAGCAAGGAATGAACTTGAACTCCAGGCTTTAGTGAATCAAGACTTGGACAAATACCTCAAATGGCTATTTTATAATAATTTGAAAATCAATATTGATAAGACCAAATATATTTTATTTAAAAAGAAAAATACCATAGTTAATGAACTTCAGATTGCAATTGATTATATCATGTTGGAAAAGGTCTCATCAATAAAATATTTGGGGTTGATAATGGATGAAAGTTTAAATTGGCAACCACATCTAAATCATATTACTAAAAAAGGTACTCCGATGCGATATTTAAATGTCGATATTATTTCACTTCAGAAAACCAAATTTAGCATTTATAACGCATTTTTTCTTGCACATTTGAGGTACTTAATTCCAATATGGGGAACTTGTTCAGGAACTTTATTTCAAGATGTTCAAACTTTACAAAATAAGAATTTGAAAATACTATTTAATTATAGCAAACTTACCAATACAATCACGTTATATACAGAACTAAAAGTTGCACAGATGGATAAACTTTTAGAACTTGAACAATGTAAATTAATATTTAAAATAATTAATAGCAGGCAGAAGAATAACACTATCTATAATTTTGTAAATGAAATACATGATCATTTTACCAGGTCACAAAACAATATATATCTGGTTTACAGTCGTACAAATATAGCGTTGAATTGTCCAATGCAATCCGCGTCTAGAGCTTATAAAAGGTTACCAGTTGAAATTAGATCTAAAATATGTTATAATAGCTTCTTGTACAATTTAAAACAACACCTAGGCATGTATGTAGTTAATTAAGTAGTATATAATATAATTAAGGACTGTAGTAGCAATCTAGTTAAAGAAAAAGAATAAGTACTGTTGATAAGTTTATGTTTATAATTCTCGAGGCCAGAACCTTCGGTACTGTTTAGAGAATTGTTAAAGTTTATGGTTATATAATTATTTCCAAAAATAAACGATGTTTCAAAAAAACAAAGATTTGTCGCATCCTATGGGAGAACACACTTGCCAAAGTTTAATGTGTCAAACGTTGGATCCAACGTTGGACGCATCGTGTGGGACCAACTTTACTGAGTTGGTGCCCTCTCAACCCCAAAAATGTCCCCGACATTCCGCCACTGCTGCGCCTGTATGCCTCCGGTGTTCCTCAAACGATGACTGTGCCGACATTCTGAGTGGCTCTCGGCGGCGTCGCCTCGCCGATAAGTACGTTTCCCGGAAAGTTCTTTTGTACGGTTTGCGCCATACTGTCAGGAGCGAGTTCTCGAGAGATTACAGACTGTTTTCTGTACGTGACGCCCCGATTCATTTGCCCACAAAGATTGCTGCCCGAGGAACAATCGAAGCACAAAGCACCGGGCCTGTCTTTCTCTGTGTTGCCGTTGCCAGGGTACACCAGCCTCTTCAGCCGTCTCGCCTCTTCATGCTGTGCTGGCTTCAATTAATTTCGGGACGTAATAATATTTGGTAAGAGGATAGGAACGTCGCGTCGCGCCGTGGACTTTGTATTTGAGAAAGACGATGGTGCACAGATTCAAAACAAATATTTGCGTCATTGAATATTTTAGAGCTTATATTAATCGAAGACAGAGGCGGCGCCACATGGGGGTATTTGTACTAACACATCGGACAAAAGTCGATTTTGCAGATTGTTCCTTACAGAAAATCTGCGCTGGTACTCTGCATCTTAGAAACCCTTTTCTATGCACTATGCACTATAGGATCGGGTGGCTTCGTAAATATGTCAGCGTGTGGTAGGCACCCGGAACTGCCCGACCATCATGGTCGTCATGGTGATAAAGACACGTTTCTATCTCTCAAGTTACAGAGTACCGGCGCTGATTTGCATCAGAGAGATTGGCTTAGACGCTAGATAAAGTGAAAAAAATTGAGTCAAGTTGATTAACTCAGTAGTTCCCACACATAATGATGCTATAGTCTGAAATCCTCTTGCAATCAAATCATCGCCCATCCTCCCGCAAAAAAGCATCTATCACAAGAACCCTCGAAAATAGTTTCTTGCGTCTCCATCCTTAGAAGGTAGGATGCCACAGTTTTTTTCTGCACGCACCAACTGGACGATGCTAAGCGACCAGTAGCCTTCAACCGTCTAAAAATGAAGCTCCTTTATATTGTTAGCTTTTTCTTATTATTGCTGCGCCGCCACTGACACGATTTTTCCAAAACATACGCGATTTCCATCCTCACAGTGGTAGTAATTCTATGTCAAAATTTCATTAAAATCAGTTCAATAATTTTCGCATTACGCAATACAAAACGATCTGAAACAATACTCCATCAGTAAATTCTAAGTCTCTTGGTTTCTGTACTAGGCAAGGCAACGTTCGGACGGACCTAAAAAGGGTATTATGTCGCTAGGATTTTCATTCACAGGTCAATGGACAGCCCATTATGAATACAACAAATTTTTCAGTTTTACAACCCCCCCACCCCCCACCCACCCCAAATCCACCCCAACCCAAAAAAAGTAGAAAATGATCACGGACCCCTAAAACGCCTTAAAATGAAGTCTGAAGAATATTTGAATTTGACTGCATATCACACGACATTTTGATGGTTAAACTGAACTATTACAATTTTACATCTGCAAGCAGTAGCCTTATGCACTCTTATCTATCAAATAGGAAACAGTACACCTCAAGTAATGGTCAATGCTCAGGTCTGTATGATTTGCTATATGGCGTCCCACAAGGATCGGTGCTCGGACCTGCCCTCTTCTTGATTTATATAAATGATCTTGTGAAGGGGGTGCCGGGCGCTGACCTTGTATTGTTCGCTGATGATTCAAACTTGTATGCTACGCATGAATATTTAGAAACGTTACAAATCTTAGTAGAAAAAATGCACAATCAAGCGACTGACTGGTTTATCAGTAACAAACTGTCTGTGAACGTAACAAAAACCAAACAAATGACTTTCAGCCACCGAAGCATTCCTGAGGGGAAAGCTGAATGTGTGAAACTTTTAGGCGTTCAGTTGGATCCCACACTGTCTTGGAAAGAACACACCAATACTTTCGCAAAAAGATTGTCTACAAATATTTTTGTCATAAGAAATCTAGCAAGAGTAATTGACCTTAACCTCTTACTTACTGCATATCATGCTTTATTTGTTTCTCATTGTGCATATGGGATTTTGAGCTGGGGTGATTCAAGTCACATGTCCAGAATTTTCGCGTTGCAACGTAGGGTTGTCAGAGTAATGTTAGGCTTAGGATATCGCGATGAGGTCAGGAAAAAGTTCGTCGAGCTTCAACTACTTACAATTCCATCCTTGTATGTATTAAAATCTCTGATATATGTTAAAAGCCATTTAAGTGAGTACGCTACGAAATCAGATAAACAAAAATATAACTTAAGAGAAGGACAAAATATCCGAATAGAGTACCTACGTTTAGAAAGCTCGAGAGATGCATATAATTACTATGGACCGAACTACTTTAATAAACTTCCAGATAGTATCAAAACACTTCCTGAAAAAAAATTCTGTCAAACTATCAAAAATATGCTGATTAGAAAAAACTATGAAACTATATATGACATTTTAAATGATAATTTGACAGAAAGAGATTTTATATAGTTGACATTTTGGATTATGTGTGTACTATTTTTTGTGATATATTATGTGATTGTAACTTGTGACAACATCTAATAAGTGTTATTTTATTTAATGTTCGTTATACGAATTTTGAGACAATATTTGAAGTAAATATTTTCTTTGACATATGTAAAACATTAATGTAATGTTCAAACATGAAATATATATATTCTATTCTATTCTATTCTATATTCTATACCGACAGACCGACAGACCGACAGACCGACAGACCGACAGACCGACAGACCGACAGACCGACAGACCGACAGACCGACAGACCGACAGACCGACAGACCGACAGACCGACAGACCGACAGACCGACAGACCGACAGACCGACAGACCGACAGACCGACAGACCGACAGACCGACAGACCGACAGACCGACAGACCGACAGACCGACAGACCGACAGACCGACAGACCGACAGACCGACAGACCGACACACCGACACACCGACAGACCGACAGACCGACAGACCGACAGACCGACAGACCGACAGACAGACAGACCGACAGACCGACAGACCGACAGACCGACAGACCGACAGACCGACAGACCGACAGACCGACAGACCGACAGACCGACAGACCGACAGACCGACAGACCGACAGACCGACAGACCGACAGACCGACAGACCGACAGACCGACAGACCGACAGACCGACAGACCGACAGACCGACAGACCGACAGACCGACAGACCGACAGACCGACAGACCGACAGACCGACAGACCGACAGACCGACAGACCGACAGACCGACAGACCGACAGACCGACAGACCGACAGACCGACAGACCGACAGACCGACAGACCGACAGACCGACAGACCGACAGACCGACAGACCGACAGACCGACAGACCGACAGACCGACGGACCGACGGACCGACGGACCGACGGACCGACCGACCGACAGACCGACAGACCGACAGACCGACAGACCGACAGACCGACAGACCGACAGACCGACAGACCGACAGACCGACAGACCGACAGACCGACAGACCGACAGACCGACAGACCGACAGACCGACAGACCGACAGACCGACAGACCGACAGACCGACAGACCGACAGACCGACAGACCGACAGACCGACAGACCGACAGACCGACAGACCGACAGACCGACAGACAGATCGACAGACAGATCGACAGACAGATCGACAGACAGATCGACAGACAGATCGACAGACAGATCGACAGACAGATCGACAGACAGATCGACAGACAGATCGACAGACAGACCGACAGACAGATCGACAGACAGATCGACAGACAGATCGACAGACAGATCGACAGACAGATCGACAGACAGATCGACAGACAGATCGACAGACAGATCGACAGACAGATCGACAGACAGATCGACAGACAGATCGACAGACAGATCGACAGACAGATCGACAGACAGATCGACAGACAGATCGACAGACAGATCGACAGACAGATCGACAGACAGATCGACAGACAGATCGACAGACAGATCGACAGACAGATCGACAGACAGATCGACAGACAGATCGACAGACAGATCGACAGACAGATCGACAGACAGATCGACAGACAGATCGACAGACAGATCGACAGACAGATCGACAGACAGATCGACAGACAGATCGACAGACAGATCGACAGACAGATCGACAGACAGATCGACAGACAGATCGACAGACAGATCGACAGACAGATCGACAGACAGATCGACAGACAGATCGACAGACAGATCGACAGACAGATCGACAGACAGATCGACAGACAGATCGACAGACAGATCGACAGACAGATCGACAGACAGATCGACAGACAGATCGACAGACAGATCGACAGACAGATCGACAGACAGATCGACAGACAGATCGACAGACAGATCGACAGACAGATCGACAGACAGATCGACAGACAGATCGACAGACAGATCGACAGACAGGTCGACAGACAGATCGACAGACAGATCGACAGACAGATCGACAGACAGATCGACAGACAGATCGACAGACAGATCGACAGACAGATCGACAGACAGACCGACAGACAGACCGACAGACAGATCGACAGACAGACCGACAGACAGACCGACAGACCGACAGACAGACATACAGACCGACGGAAATGAGTGACGTGGATTTTCGTTATCACATGAAACGCTCAAAATCGAAAATTTTCGCGATCACAATACTCCACTCACGTATTGGTGTGGAAAGTAAAAGAAAATGGTAACAGACTAAAGGAAATGAGTGATGCGGACATAATAAAACATCACATTTCAGGCCTTGAAGGGTAATAATCTACTGAAGAGTTCGAAATACCATTGCAATTGAACTTTAAATAAGCAGATTCCTTTACCGTTTTCTTATAACTCTAATTCTTTTTGGGAAGTGGATTGACTTACGCTTTTATTGACTCCTATATGTGCTCGTTAAGTGCTTATTTTAATATTTCCTTTTTTATGTGATACACTACTTAACTAAACTGCAGGAATAGCGGTAGATTTCAGTCCTCCAGAGAGTCAGTTCTTCGAATAACTTCAACAAGTCACATTAAGGTTATTATTTTATTATTATTTCATTTTGTAATGCAATGCAGAATAGCGCCACCTCGAAGGCTATGCCTTTTATGGGGTTTAGGCCAAATAGGTCATACACTACAATTTTTATATACACTCAATTTGTCCAACTTCACCTTATCTGCAGCTAATTTGCTTAACCCTTCTTTCTGTTTGGTGTTATTTCCTTCGTCACTCTTCGTAGACCATAGAGATCTGGACCATAACTGAAACTGCAGCAGTATAGGAGGCTATAATTTCCCATATTCATCAATATGTAAACATTTTGTACTTGAAAATTTGACGAGATGTGACAAACGTTATGACATTATGAACATAAAATTTAAATTGATAATGGAAATGCAGAGGTCGCATCAATGTTTTTGGCTCCTTATAAACAGGACTCCAATTAATTGATTTATTTGCTAGTGTTAATCCTGTCTCTCTTTAATACTGAAATATCATGTATATTGTATTGCTTATTTGTATTATTGTTACGTTTCTTTCAAATTAATGGGTTATATTTTTGATGTGTAAACGTCATCGAATCATATGGAGTTTTCGGGACTGACAGATGGGCGTTCTAGAATGTTCTGAAAGTCTCAAATTAATTCTCTAGATGGTTCAATGAAGTATACAGGCACCGCGAGTAGCGTGGGAGTAGTTGAGTTGAGTTGTGGTTAAGAGAAGTTCAGTTGAGATAAGTTTAAGTGATATTGTATTGAGTTGTGAAGTAAAACGGTGAAAGTTACGTCCAGTTTGATACCTTGGAGTACAGAAAAAGCAGCCGTTATGACAATCCTATTAGAAGACACTTTAGGATCATGTTTGTATTGAAATTGTTTGGAAGCAGCTACACAAAAATCGCGTAATGAAATTTGAAATAAATAATGAGATACGAAAAGTATTTATCCAAAGATACTGACAGATCAGCCTCATTTTTAGAACCCGAGCACGTCCTTTCGGTTCAGTACACTCAGTCTAAAGTAAATATCTTTCGATAAAGATAATCTAATATTGGACTTCCACTATTTACACATTATACATAAATAAACTATTTACCTACTTGGTATGTCTGTTATACATACAGGGTGAGTCAAGCACAACGCCTCGCCTTGTGACCAAACGACACCACCTTTCAGAAAATTAACTTTATGCGTGTATGTAGGTCGAGTTGGACTACATTCTAAAACTAATGACTTTTATACAGGGTGTCTAATAAAAGCGTGACATATGCAAGTTACATTTTTTAAATAGAACACGCTGTATATTATTGCATATTTAGATTCGCGGGTCAATTTTAGGCTGACTTTATGTATCACACATGGGTTCTTTAAGCGAACCGTTTAGGTGCAAATCACAATTTTTGGTATAAGTATATATCAGAAAAAAATGAATATCGTAGCGATTAGAGGGTTGTGACTTTGACTCAGAGGCATATATGTTATACAAGGCTGAACGGCATTGGTTGTTATCCGTCACCAAGGATCTTGAAAATGTTTTTTCGTGTATTATGTAATACTGAGTCCTAAAAACATGAATGAATTAGTTTTTGGTAAAGCCTGGTTGTTCATTACAACCAGGTTTTTACCTGGACCCTTCTTGTTTGATACTTTACTGTAGGTATATACTTTTTATTTAAAAAATAGCGATTGAATTTTACCATATTCTTGATTCCGCAACACACCAGGTTTTAAAATTTGATTTTTAACTAAGTCCAAAATCTCATAACATGTTGCTTTATCCATTGGTGCGGTCACTTTCAATCTCAGATACAGACTTGAGAGTGAGTAGAACTACTTTCGTAAGTAACTTGGAAACAACATTACAGTAAAAAATGTAATATTGTTGCAAGGTTATGACTCGCGGATGCTAATAGATAACATTTTTGGAACTCCTGGGACAGCTCTATGCATCAGACCAGCACTCGCAACTCTTAATTAAAGGTAAGTTTGGTCAAATAACTTTTTCCCTAATTATACCTGTCTGCAACTACATATTTCCTGCCGTTGATGACGGCTTTGCATCCTTCGAAGGATAAAGGATCACTTCGTCGAAGAAACTTTACGAGGATACATCATTTCTGGGGCATTAATCAAGGGTGGGCTCGGTATATGGCAGCTTAAATTTCAAGAGGGTAATAAATGAGACATTCGGAATTGCTAATTTAAAGTTACGGGCAAATGGGCCTTTGGCGTTGGTGCGCTGAGGATGTACTTATAATAGTTATTGTCGCCTGTAACCCTAAGCATAGTAGATATATTTCGTGGAAAATATTGCAAGAGCGATCATAAAGGATTCATCCATCAGGTTTAATTTTAGTAGGTCTCGCTACTCCACTGCCGACAATAATGGGCGAGAAAAGCATAACAATTCATTTTCTAAATCTGCGATGCTTAACCTTTAGCTACACGTGACTTGTTTTTAAACCTAGGTACAAGTGAATAATAGACTGTACGTTACCTGTGAAAGAAAGACCTAGCGGCATAATACACTTTTTTAGGGTCTTCCTAACGTTTCCTTCCCTATTTGTGATTTAGATACATACGAGTATCACTTTAGAGCATTCTGTGTAACTTGGAAATCACCAAATTTATTTAAATGAAATTTCGACACAGCAATACTACCTTGGCGAGGATGGTATGGGTTTTTGAAATCCTGTCAGTGGTGGTGCTGCAATAACCAAAAAACTAAAAATACAAAAACAGGTTAAACTTCGTTTTTAGGCGTTTTAGGGGTGCCCGGATCGTTTTACTACTTTTTTTGGATGTAGGTGAAATTGTGAAATTGGGGTGGTTGGGGGGCTGGCGATGATTTGGTTGCAAGGGGATCTCAGATTGTAGCTTCATGCTATGGGAAAGTAATAAACTGGTGTCATCGTAATGTGTAGGAAGTACTGAGCCAATCAACTCGGCTTCATTGTTTGTTTCACGCGTACACGTGTGGTGTGAACAGATGAAGCAGCATTAACTAAAATATTGCCATCATTACATGTATATTTTTTTTATAACTGAGCAGAGCGCTTGCTGTGAAAGGGTTATGTTAGGGGAAGTTTGTTAACGCGGGATTTGAATGGGCCAATACCCACAGGCCCAATAAATACATCTCCTGGCAGTCCATTCCAAGTCTTGGACACCCTGGTAATAAATGTGCGGTTGTACCGCTCGGTTCTTGATGTATGAAGAACAACCGCCTTAGGATGAGGTGCATCGGTCACGCGGGTGCATCTAATAGGAGCGGTGAGCGACGTAACGATAGAGGATAGCTTAGAGGAGCAGATTCCATTGGAATATCGGTAGAAGGATGAGAGGTCACCAACAACACGCCGGTGAGAAAGTGGCTGGAGGTGGCACGTTAAGGCCGGGTCGCCAATTAATCGAATTGCCCTTCTCTAGACGGCGTCTAGTATAGACAAGGTAGCAGGGGCAGCAGTTCCTCAGACATGAGAGCAATACTCCAGGCCAGGTTTTATCTGGGCTTTATATAGCGTGAGGAGGTTACATGGTGAGAAGTACTTTCTGGCTCTAAATAGGTACCCAAGCTTTTTACAAGCAGTTGTTGTAAGGCAACGTGTTCTTGCCAGATCAGGTTTTCTGTAATGTTGACTCCTAACAGCTTGAATGAGTGACTCCTTGGCAGAACACGGTTGTTCATTAGAACCCGGTGTTGGCTTGGGCACTCCTTATTTGATAGCGTACAATACTGGGTCTTGCAAGCATTAAATTTTACCATACTATTGAGCCCCAAGCGGTAATGGTATCGAGAACCTTTGAAAGTGAAGCTGTCACTGCCAGTCTTCTGCATTCCAGCTCAACGACAGAGATCGGTCTATTGCTCATGATGCTTGCATGCAGCGTACTGTCATCCACAAAACTGTGGATTGGATTTGTAGTGCTAGAGAGTAGATCCTTAATGTGAAGCAGAAACAATGTCTGAACCAATACCGATCCCTGCGGAACCCCAGAATTGATGCTATGGAAAGAAGAGGAAAAGCCGTCTACCACGACAGAGATTTATCCACCTGAGAGGAAGTCTGCGAGCCAACCGCAAAGCTTAGCAGGGAGCATGTAAGACGGGAGTTTGTTTAGGAGAGATGCGTGCCACAGTTGATCGAATGCCTTTGAAATATCGAGAGCAACGACATGAGCCTAGCCAAATGACTGGATGGGTTTGCTCCACACATGTGTGACGTAAGCCAGGACATCTTCAGTTTATCTTTGGTGTCGGAGTCCATATTGTCTGTCGTTGATTAAGTGATGGAGCTCTAGGTATTTCCTGAGCTCTTTGTTGCCGCATTTCTCCAGCACTTTACTGATTACAGAGAGCAGGGCTATAGGTCTGTAGTTGGTCGGATCAGTTTTGGATCTCTTTTTTGGCACCGGCTGGATGCAAGCTGTTTTCCAGTCTTTTGGGAAAATGTCGAAATCGTAAGACACTCGAAAGAGGCAGGTAAAGATGGGAGCGAGCTCTGGTGCGCACTTTTTCACAACAATGGAGGGGATCATGTCGGACTCATTCGCCTGATTAATGTTAAGTGACTGCAGCACTTTCCGAACTATTTTTGCTCTGAACATTATTTCGGTTATGACTTGGGGTACTCTCGGTATGGATGGTAACTGGGCACTGGATGGGACTTTTATAGTGGAGTTTACTGCAAATACTTGGCAAATAATTCGGCCTTGTCCTTGGACGCAGTTGCGATTGTTGTTGTACTGCGATTTGAATCTTTAGGCAGTTGAAAGATGTAGTTATGAAAATCGAATATTTTGAATAAAAAATGCTTTTGGTCAACACAATATCAGATGTGTTGACAAAAGGTATTTGTTATTCATCTTAACCATCTTGTGGAATGTTTTTAGACTTTTGACCCAAAGGGATATGTTATCCCTTGTTGCTATAGGGGTGTACTCGATAGCCCGGAGGAAGGCGTAAAATAAACGCCGAAACGTCGGTTCTTTGAGTAAAAAACATGTGCAGTACTGTGTCTCAAAATCCAAAGAACCTCTTAATAAAGAAAAAAATAGTGTTGGTTGTACTTGCCACGAAGTTTCGAGTTACCCACAAAAAAAAATCAAAATATTCGAATTTAAAATATGTATACCATGGCATGGAAATATTCGTGCAATGTTCTGAAATACGTTTGGTCCAACTTCAGCATCTTTCCAAAAGACTAACTCAGCATGTATCTAGCTGGTCAGAAAGAGGGATCCAAAGCTAATCCAACCAACAGCAGCCATATAGCCATAGTTTCTGGGAATTAGCAAAGTGAGGAGAACATACGTCAACCAAGCCAAATAGCCAAAAAGCACCCCCATGCCCAAATGGTAAAACGACGCGACGGGAAAAACTACAAGGATGCCGATTTGCCAAGCAAACCCTTGCAGGTTTAGACATGGCAATATCCAATAAGTACTTGGCGATGACCAGACCAAACCTACGTCTTATGAGATGTAGAGCAGTGTGTTGTA
Source organism: Callosobruchus maculatus (assembly GCA_951848785.1). Lineage (NCBI taxonomy): Eukaryota > Metazoa > Arthropoda > Insecta > Coleoptera > Chrysomelidae > Callosobruchus > Callosobruchus maculatus. Next base: position 10,300,629 of record CATOUR010000065.1, on the reverse strand, counting down.
TGAATGGAAAGGAGGACATTTCGAACGATGTTTGTGAGATTTGTTTCTTTTTTTTCCCAAAATAAATGTCATGCCCACTAAGTATCTTGTTTTATTGCCTTCTCAACTCCCGAATTTGAGAATAAAGGATCATATTCAAACCATCATAGTTTCTAAACTACTTCACTTAGGGCTAAGGTGTACAGCTTTTTTCTTTAGGAAACATCATGAACTACCGCCTAGAGATAAAAAAAATGTAGGTTATCCACTCAGATTTTTTGAAAAGCTAAAATTGTAAAAAAACGCAAAAAATTACATGATTATTTTCTTTTCAATTTTTTTGCCCTGATATGAAATGAAATCTGGAAAATGTTTAGTTTACCATTAGTTTATGGTCTACATGTTTTGCTATCGAATGAGACTTATTTTGTGTTTGTAGAACCTCTACATAGGTAGCTATGGCTAACTTAGAACACAACACTACATTTTATTATGGTGGGAAAAAGCAACTTTTGAGGGGTGTTTTGTCGATAAAAATTAACGTATTTTATCCTCCTAACGGCTCCAACACCGATGACCAGATACATGGTGTACAAATTCCCTATTAACTTGTGCATAAAAACAAATCAAACGCTTCTTCGTTACCAAATCGCTATGGGAGGTATAGCTAAATTAAAAAAAAAACAGTATTCAATGTAATGGACAACTTATAAGTGATTATTTGACAGAAGGAAGATAATAAGCAAGAGAAAGAAAAAAGCCCCCGTTCCTACTGATTTACGATTTTCCGTCTCGAACTTGATTTAAAGCGAACTACAATATTTACATTCCTTCCCACGTAGATCCAAAGCTAAGATTTGCCGCCGGGTTATTTTCATGCTCGGCTGCCTCCATCGTCGCGACTACAATAGACACTTTGTACTTCGGAACATAATTTCGTGAATAAAATCGATTTGTTTTATTTCTCTCTTGTGTTACGTTTTATTCCTTTGGTCATAATCGATTGGCCATAGTCAACTTGAAATTTTACGATCGCTCGTTCCATGTTCAAGGACTACATTTTCGAGTTATTTTTCTGTATATTTCTTTAGACGTATAGCATTGCTACGGAAGTTTATATATTCATAGGAATCTAACACGGTATCAAAGAACAAAAATTTATTTCAGTAGATCAGAGCCTTACGTTTACGTTTCTCCTAGAGCTAACAGCTAAACCACGCGTGATTCTAAGATGAATTAATCAATCTAGAAAAAAACCCGCTACATAAAACTACCGTGTTTTTCGTGACTGTCAAAATTATATAACTTCAACAAACGGAACTTTGCATGGAAAAGGGATCCTCACTAGGCCCTATAAGAAATATATTCTAGAACCATTCTGAAAAACCCATAGTGATTTATGTTTAGTAAAAGTCTTACAGTTTTCGAGTAAGTCACACTGTTATGAAGTTTTTTCAATGTTTACCTTCTATCAATGCTTTTGCATTAATTTTTACAATTTTGTAACTTTTGTCACATCTTCTTTTTTTGGAAGACAACCTACATTAATATTAATGACTTCATCGAGTGCATTTAACAAGGGTTTTTAAATATTGCAGCATCTCTCATTTTTTAAACTTTCTACATGTTTTATTGTTTATCGGTCAAATTTGAAGGCCATTGTTTTAGAATTGTGTACAGTGCTTACTCGATAAACCACATAACAAACTTGCTTGCTTTATGTGAATTTTGAAATAATAAAATAGCATACAGTTGTTTTTTACTAAACGTAAGGTATTGAGTTTTTTATTAGAATGAAGCCATTCTCTGCAAGATTGAAGATTGCCTCTTTGTATTACCAAACTTTGTTTTATTTGACTCTGTAAAAAGTGCCAACAATTGAATGCAGTATAGTCACGCAGAAAGGCATTTATTTTTTTTTCTGTCAAGTGTTTTGAGCAGGCGGCCTTTACTATATAACAGGTATGTTATGATATAGCTCAGAATAATGACTGTACAGCATAATATACATCTGAACAAAATAGAAGAATGCAGAGAGCACTTGAATTTGTATTGAAATAACCAAGCGCTAAATACAGAGTATTTGGTCATTGTACCAAATATTGATACCTGATTACTATAATGATAAATCAATATAGAATGACTTGGCTATAACAGGCCGTTATACCTGGCCTGTTATATTGATTTTTCATAAATCATCGACTAGGTCAAGGATCAAACTACCATCATCTGGACTTCAGCGCTCTATTTATAGAACAAACACTCTGTATAAAAAATACTAGTCAGTTTAACCACTAAAAATGATTTTTTCAAACCCGGCACTTGCTTCGCTATATTAGCATCTTCAGGGGAAGATCTAGACGCATATAAGTTGAGTTGTCCGAACAAAAATTATCACCAAAATTGCAATATTTTGTAAAACTTATTGCAAAAACATTGATAGAAGACAATAATTTTAAAAAATCGTAAGAGCTCGAGTTACACAAGAAACGTAAGACTTTTGGCTTCATAGGGCATATAGTACTCGCCAAAAGGAGTGATTTTTACTAGTAACATAAGCGAAATGTTTAGGGATATCAAAATGCAATGGTAATGAAATCCTCGTTTCTAATTCCGTCCCAGTGCGATTGGATCAAAACAGACACAAAATGCGCAGTTTACTATGGAACATAGATGAACGTTGCAGCGCGCGTTTGACGTCTCTCAATTTTTTGACGTGATACATTGGACTTTAAAAACAACAAAAGTGGCACAACCGTTATAACTATAATGAACTGGTGGACATGATTTTAGTGTACGGTGAATGTGGTGAAAATGCCTCTTAGACTCCGCGAGTGTATACAGATCGTCTCCCTGACCGTATTCCGTAGGATGTTAGTATCCACATCATGGTGGAAGACCTAGACAACCTCGAATGGTCCAAATCGAAGAAGAAATACTTGCGTTTTTCAGTTCCGCTGCCGAACTTCAAACTGTATACATAACGCTTAGGTGACAGGACCGCACTTAAAACTTCGCAATGAATGAATAGTAAGTATTTCTTACCATTTTTTTAATTCTTCTGCTGCTGCTTTACCATACATTAGCTTTCTCATTTCAAAGTCAGTCGCTTCTGAACCCTGTATACGAGCCTGTATATAATAACAACACAGCTGCATCATTAGTATGATGGCGCTATGATGGTGTATTTACTATACGGCCACACAATAGAATGACTGATAATCATTTTTAGATTAAACAAATAACAACGAATCGCATGATCACATTCACAATGGAAATAAAAGTAGTTTTCGTCTCCTCAATATAAGCATTCAATGGAATGGAAGAAGTCATTTTATATTAGTGATATCCAGGAAACCAACACAGACCAGTAGATGTTTGCATTTTAAATCTAATCACACAATGTGTATGAGGAAATGTGTTGTCAAAAGTGTAATGTATAGGGCAAAACAAACATTGTCGAAGAGTCAATTTCTGATGAGAAGAAGCTTCACCTAGAAGGTAGTAGTAGTAGTAGTAGTAGTAGTAGTTTATTGTGATAAAATGTAAACGCTATACACAAATTTACATTAAATGGAATATCTGCACAACAAACTTGGAGAAGCCCAAAAAGTAAAAACTTGTGCTGGGCATAAACCAATAATTGAATAGCATAATAACTGTTGTAAAAAGAATCTTAAACTTACAATAGGTACAGATTAAAACAATGTAAATAAAAAAAATAAATTACAGATGAGTAAAAATCTCAATTAATAATTTGATATGATGCACTACATAAAACTGAAACAAAAACTGCAAGATATCAGGGGACAATAGAATAAACATGGTGTCCGACTATTACAACTTATTGAAGTTTTTTTATTGAAAAAAACTCTGTATGGATGAGTATTGGAAAAAAAGGAACAGTAACTTCTAAACATACACATAATAATATTAAATACAAACCTCTGTCCGTGGTAATGACCTCCATCTATATTATTATTTTAATTTTGTTATTATAATAAGTACATTAGTAGTAAAAAAAATTATGAAAAGAACACCAACTTAAATGTTTTTTGTTCTATATATTCATGAAGAGTTGTTCTAGGGATATTATATATCCATTGTTTGACTTTTACTTTAAATAAATTCAAAGGGTTCAAGGACCTGTATTCTAAAGGCAAATTGTTGTACAGTTTGGGTCCAAGAAACATCCACGATCTCAACAGCACTGATTTTTCGGGTTTCGGTACCGAAATATGCGATTGTGCCTTCTGACGGGTGACATATGTATCACAGATCACAGAAACAAAGTTTAGATTTGTCACTTTGCCGTTCCCGCCAAAAATTGTTCTGTATCCAATCGCAAACACCAACGGCGCGCGCGGCGCGTCACCGTATTTTATATCTACTAATCAAGTCTGCCTCTGTCTTAAGTCACAAGCTTGTAGCTTGGGCTTTGACATTACTTTGACAGATCTAAAATTTTTTGAACGGTGCGTTTGAATTTGAAAGTGTGCAACGTATATGAATGGTGATATTTTTATATTCTTGATATCGGTAGTACCTATCTATTATATTGATCATTCCTGATGGAAAATTTTGAAACGTTGAAGCCCGAAAAGAAGTGTTGTGTGCCGGGTTGTATTGAAAGCCGGGGTCAACGAGATCGGCTTCCAAAACCAATTGAAGAATTATTTGACTTGTGGCTGGAGAGGATCAAACCTCATAATTATGAACAACTCTCAAGGGAACAAATTTATAATAGGTTTTATGTGTGCGACCAACATTTTACCCCTAATTGCTTTTTACCTGGAAGCCGGAAAGGGCTGATGTAGAATGCTGTGCCATCGCTGCTGATTCCAAGTAAGTGTAATTTTTGTTTGAGAATTTCACATTATTCTTCGTGTTCTTTTCTGCAATGTTTGATGACCTACTCTACATATATGTATAATATGCATATAGCACGTGCAAGTGAGTGGCCCTAGCTAGGATGGGGCATATATGTAGTTTAAGAGGCAATGCCCTACCTATGTGGATAGGGCAGAAAACCGCGTTTTATCAGATGCTTATTTAAAATAAAGTTTCAACCGTATAGTGCCAAATTGTATAACGAACCCCTAAAACTGCAACCCACAATACCATGAATTATTATATGCTACAGCCTGTAATAAAAATTGTATGATATCCTACTAAATATCCTCTTTCCAATTTGATACAACTTATCGTAATATAATTTTATTATACCACGTATATAGATATATGTAGTTATATTTATTTTCATTTTTAGAATTACAAGATAGTCATTCTCATGGGTTTCCAGTTCTACCAGGAACATCAAGAGGTAAGGTGAAAATTGTGTATTTTATATCCAACCTGACAAAGATGCCTCACATTAAAGTACTTCTAATTAAAAAAAAACTGATAACAGTTCTTGAAAAATTAAATTTTTATTAACAGAGTATATCAGTCATCAGGCGGATATATTTGACAAAGTGTTTTTTTTTTAACTTAACAGTAAGAGTAAGATATGGAAATGATGAACTTTGCATGTAAATGAAATCATAATCATTATTAATGCTTTAGGAATCTACAACAATACTAATATCTGAGAAAAGTGCTTTATGAGTTGTATCAGTTTTGTTAAAATCAGCTGTACATGACATTAAATTTTGTAAGCAATTTTGAAATACATATAGATTTTGCTGTGATTTTTGTTTGGGCAAGAATTAAAAAATCCTGTCATCAATTGTTTGCGACATTACATCATAATTGCAAGTTGTAACATTGTGCAAACATTTTTCTGTATACCGTGTCCCAGGACGAATCCCGAAAACTTTAAGAATGATTTCTGGCACCGGCTTATGTATTAATATGTTTGAGTTATATATTTATTCTTAAAACCTAAAAAGCTCAGTTGCCCTTAATTAGATCGCGAAATGATTAGTATGTGGCTGATCGTATCACATTTGTACGCAGGCACGTATGTAGGGGGGTCCAGGGGGTCCGGACCCCCCCCCCCCCCGAAACGTTATAAAATGCCACCTAAAAAATGGAATCCACAAATTCCCCCCCCCCCGCAAATTTAAGGATTTAAGGTGGCAACTCTAATCTGGACCCCCCCCCCCCGAAAGGTCAACTAAGTGACACCCATAATCTGGACCCCCCAAACCAAATCCTGGATATGTGCCTGTTTGTACGGTACGAAAACTACAAAAATCTGATCATTGAGGTGAACAATCGACAAGAACATTAAAGTGTAATCCTTCTAAATGATCTCCGATTTTTGCTGTAAAATAGATAAGAAAATCTGGAAAGTGGAAGTGAGATAAGGTGGGCCAGACACGTTTCAGTTATCTTTAAAACCAAACTTCAAACGTTGATTTCTCTGTAACAAATGCGAATTTCAGAATAATTCCTTTGATATCGTCTTCACCTTCCGAAACCTAAGTACGATTTCTTTTTTGGTTTTCGTCTTGACATACGGTGTATATTACAGTCATAAAAAATTAACTATATTTACTTATCTTTCAGGTGATAATTCTGTACTCCAGCCTATGTCTAGTGAAGACGCTACACCCAAGCGACCACCACACACTGTACCCACAGTTGCAAGACTTAATAGAGGTAAATATTGTTGCATGTATAGTGTGGATACCAGTGGCGTAACTAAGGGCCCGCCTTTGTGCAAAAAGAAAGTAGATACTAAGTTAAAAGGTCTGTTTCCTAGTTATTAATATTCTTTACAAAAAATACCTATTAACCCCATGATTCATACCTATCATTGAAAAAGTGGGACAGTAGCGAGTAAACCTCAATGTTAAAGCCCCGAAGATGGCAATAAACATTGCCGAAAGCTTGGCAGTTTCCTTTATGTAGTGACCTGTGTTTCTAATCAAAATTTTGGCCACAACAGATGATACTTTTCTTAACTGCGTACTGAAGTCGTTGAATAAAGCTAGCTCTTCATGTAATTTTATTTAGAAAAACTGAAAAATATGCGAGCTCCAAAATAAAAAAATGGAGTCAAGTTGATTGACTCAGTACTTCCCACACATTACTGTGATATCAGTTTATTATTTTCCCATAGCATGAAGCTTTACTCTGAGATCCCCTTGCAACCAAATCATCGGCAGCCTCCCCCTCCCACTAAAATTGTCTTATGCCGCTAGGTCTTTCCATCAGAGGTCAATGGACAGCCTAAGACATCTTAAAATGAAGTTTGAGTTGTTTTCATACTTTTAGTTTTTTGATTATTGCTATATACGCTGCCACTAACACGATTTTTAACAAACATACGCGTTTTCCATCTTCACCACGGTAATAATACTGTGTCAAAATTTAATTATAATCAATTTAATAGTGTCCACATTACAAAATGCAAAAAGATCTAAAGCAATAAATAATCGTATGTATACAGAAAATTCTAAGTCCCTCAGTTTCCGTAATAGGCTAGGCAATGTCGTCGAATGGACCTAAAGAGTTGATTTATGTCGCTAGGTCTTCCTTCACAGGTTATTGTACCCCCTATTATGAATACAAAAAATTTCTCAGTTTCTCAACCCTCCACCCCCCCCAACCACCCCAATTTCACCCCCATCCAAAAAAACGCAGAAAATTATCAGGCACCTCTAAAACGCTTAAAAACGGAGTTTGAGCTGTCTTTATATTTTTAGTTTTTTTATTATTTCTGCGCCGTCACTGGCACGATTTATAAAAACCATACGCGTTTTCCATCCTCGCCACGGCAGTAATACTGTGCCAAAATTTCATTAGAATCAATTTAGCAGTGTCCAGGTTACAAAATACAAAATGATCTAAAGCAATACATACTCGTATGTATACAGAAAATTCTACGTCCCTTAGCTTCCGTAATAGACTAGGACAATGTTGGGATATGGACCTAAAAAGTTGATTTATGTCGCTAGGTCTTCCTTCGCAGGCTAGTGGACAGCCTATTATGAATACAAGAAATTTTTCAGTTTTTCAACCCCCCACCCCCTAACCACCCCAATTTCACCCCACTCAAAAAAAACGCAGAAAATGATCAGGAACCTCTAAAACGCTTAAAAACGAAGTTTGAGCTGTTTTTATATTTTCACTTTTTTTATTATTTCTGCGCCGCCACTGGCACGATTTATAAAAGCCATACGCGTTTTCCATCCTCGCCACGGTAGTCATACTGTGTCAAAATTTCATTAACATCAATTCATCAGTTTCCTTGTAACACAATATAGAAGGATCTAAAGCAATACTCTCGTATGTTTAGTTGTTTACACCAGAAAAAATTCTGAGTCCTTTGGTTTCTGTAATAGGCAAGGCAATATTCGGATAGACCTAAACAAGTTATTTATGTTGCTAGATCTTCCTTCATGGTTCAGTGGACAGTCTATTATGAAAGCAACAAATTTTTCAATTTTACAACCCCCCACCCCCAACCACCCCAATTTCACCCCCACCCAAAAAAAAGTAAAAAATGATCAGGAACCCCTAAAACGCCTAAAAACGAAGTTTAAGCAATATTTAATTTTTTTTGTTTTTTGCTAATTACTCCGCCGCCCCTGCACCGATTTTCAAAATTATAGGAACATTACCTACTACGACCCCACAGTATATAGCTGCCCAAATTTCATCACAATCCATGCAGCGGTTGCTGAGATTACGAGGCTAGAAAAAAGCGACAGACAGACAGACAGACAGACAGACAGACAGACCGACAGACAGACAGACAGACCGACGGAAATGAGTGACGTGGATTTTCGTTATGTAGACATCATAAAACGCCCAAAAAACGTATTATCTCAAAATCGAAAATTTTCGCGATCACAATACTCCCCTCACCTATCGGTGTGGGAAGTAAAATGTAAATCTCGGCTTGTGTATCAAGACGGACCTACCCTAATCTGTTCAGTTTTTTGTTCGGATTTTTATCTTATCTATTAGACACTGCACCTGTCAGCTAGTGCAATAGTCACTTTCTGTTTAAATTTGTTAATTTTAAATTGGTAATTCCTAAAAGTGACGCATTATTATAAACGCAAAATTAAGATTTTCCAATTTAAAACTAACTACGATAAACTGAAAGTGACTAGTTATTATTGACAGATACAATACCTGGCGATAAGACAAAAATTCCAGAAAAAGACTAAACATATAGAGACTAGGTGCGTCTTAATACATAAGTCCAGATCAGGGTTTAGACTTACTTTTTTTCTGTATCTCGCTTATTTGGCAGTTTTTGGATAAAAGTTATTTGAAAACGTAGTTTATTTTAATGAATTCTATACACAGTTTAAAGAAAAATCAACTTAGGATTCACCCTGTATATATATACCGGCTGTCCCAGAATTAATAATAATAATAATAATAATGTTTATTTGTATCCCAATACATTTCAGTTTATATAACAACATTTTTAAGTCACAAACATAAAAATATATAGAACATGACACGTGATATTTTCGTAACGAAAAACGGTTCAAGCAAGAACTGAGTGGTACTTTTGAAGGTACTATAGGGTCTATCATACCATGCATTCAAAACATTTTTTTTGTACGTCAACCCTTAAAACTCACCCCCAACTTTTTTTTCCAAATAGCACCCCATAGGCTTTCCTACATAAATGATATCCTCATTTAATTTAAAATCTTGTGGTACCTTTAATTTTATATGCAAACTTATTTTTTCCGTAAAATCATAAGCATAAAACAAATGAAATAATAATTTGTTTGACGCCTGATATTTTTGTAACAAAAACGGAAAAAAAGAAAAGTAAGTGGGTTTTTCAAGGGTAGTGAATGACCTATCATTCCTTGCTTATGAATCATTTTTTTCTTACTTAAACCCCTGGAATCCACCCCTAGCTTGTTCTTTGAAATATCAATCCACAATTTTGCCTGGAAAAATAAATTCTTTACTTGAATTTAATTATCGTAGTGCCTCACTTTTTATGCCCCTACTGCAATTTATCGTTAATTTTGGCGCCCGTGTGCGGGGCACACCCTGCACACGGGGTTGGCGCGGCACGATGTAGCCATAAAACTTTTTCACGTGTTTGCACTTAGTTTTGTTGTCACATTTTTTTATTAGTTGATTCATGATAATAAAAACATATTTTCCACACATGTGTTTTAATTAATTCATGCTTACGATTTCATGGATTAAACGAAAAAAATTAACGATAAATTGCAATAGGGGCATAAAAAGTAAGGCACTACGATAACTAAATTCAAGTGAGGAATTTATTTTTCCAGGCAAAATTGTGGATTGAAATTTGAAAGAACAAGCTAGGGGTGTACTCCAGGGGTTTAAGTAAGAAAAAAATGGTTTATAAGCAAGGAATGATAGGTCATTCACTACCCTTGAAAAACCCAGTTAATTTTCTTTTTTATCCGTTTTTGTTACAAAAATATCAGGCGTCAAGCAAATTATCATTTCATTTGTCTCATGCTTAAGATTTTACGGAAAAAATAAGCGTTCGCATAAAATTAAAGGTACCACAAGATTTTAAATAAAATGGGGATATCATTTGTGTAGGAAAACTTATGGGGTGCTATTTGAAAAAAAAAAGTTGGGGGTGAGTTTTAGTGGTTGACGTACAAAAAAAATGTTTTGAATGCATAGTATGATAGACCCTATAGTGCCTTCAAAAGGACCACTTAGTTCTTGCTTGAACTGTTTTTCGTTACGAAAATATCACGTGTCAAGGAAATTCTGGGACATCCGGTATATATACGTAAAATATTATTAAAAAAAAGAGGCCACGCAAAATTTCTTGCCACTGCCACTGATGGATACATTATGTTTCAAATTTTCTTTTGTGCTAACATATCCGTCAGAATATTTAGATTAATTATAATGATTTTTACTGGGAAAATGGTGTTATCCTCAAAAATATATATTTTTGGTGGCAACCCATGTCTTTTTCTAATTAGTTTATATTTTTTTGCAGGTGTCTCTGAGCGGAATTCTGTTTTGGGGTTGGCTAATGTCAATCGAAGTAGTCAACTCAGTCCACAAGCTAAACAGTTTTACACAACTATTAGAAAATGGAGCGTAAAGATGGGAAAGATGCAGAAAAACATGATCAAGTATAAAGAGCGCTTCAAAGTTGTTGAAAAAATATTATCACTCTTTGCCCAACAGTTTTTTTGTAGCGTAAAAGTAAATATTTGAAATTTATTTGTTTCTTAGTATTTGTAAAATCTTCTTGTTACAACATTATGCATTAACTTAATCTTAAAAGTAAATAGTGGGCCACTTATATCTTTTGATTTATATTATAAATCTACATAAATATATGGATACAAGTAATTATTTGGTTTTTATCTCCTAGAATTTGTCTCAGAAAGTAGATACTTATATGTTTTTGGTTTTTTTCACTAATTTGAGAGAAGGATCCATAGTATTTATTTTATTGTACAATAGCACCTATATTGTTTATACGTGAGGAATATTGAATGACGGCTTATGAATTGAATAGAAATAAAAAGTCATAAACATACTGTTAGACTCAAAAAGATCAACTTTTGCACATTATTTCCACCAAGGACGTTAAAACAATAATTTCTACATACAGCTCACGTTTATTTTGTTTGTGCATTATGCATTTTTTTATATTTGCTCAAATTGGTAAACAAATTAATATTAAATTGGTTACAAAAGTAAATCAAGGATCAATTTTACAATGTTGTACATAGTTTTGTTTTTAAGTTAGGATAAGTAATTGTTTATAATTTTTCATTGTATTAATATTGGCAAGGGCTGAGTGGAAGAACACCATCAAGGTGAACTCCTCCTTGAGGTTGTTCTGATTGCATATTCATTTTTTTATGTTATCATTAAAGTTTACTATTATGTTGCTTTTGGAAGAATAAAGACACTATTACTAATTATTATTATTACAGGTTTTCACGGATCACGTGCCAAACTGATTCGGGTGAAATTTGAAAAGCGCATGAGCAGTATGACTACGGGCGTTCGCGGTGTGTAAATTCATGTAAACTGATTCTGTGATGTAAATCGAGCCAGCTTACGTGCAATATTTATATACTACGAACGTCCTTAATCATAATGCGGATGCGCTTTTCATTCGAATCAGTCCCAAACCAGTCCGAGGCGTGATCCGCGTAAACATCTATTATTATTCATTCATACAAGTATAAATGCCACCTTTGAAGGTAACACCCTGTATAAGCTTTAGTTACAATCGCAAACGCCAGGGGGTGTGATACGAACAGTTTTTGACAATTGACTATATCAGTTTCATATCTATAAGTGTTTCTGTGATCTGTGCATATGTATGGTCAACTTTAGTTTGAATGCTTCTGTTTTGGTACTGAAATATAAATAGTTGATAGGTACCTATATAGTTATCCTATGTTAAATACTTTAGTTTGTAGATATAACTCATTGGTGGGGTAGGTCTTTGGTTTATTATGAATTATTTTAATGATACGCTTTCAAGGTGTCTCATATCGGTGACTGTTGCTCCTCCCTAACCTAAAATACCGTTGGTGAGATGCTTAGACAAGGAAAGAGAGAGGACGGAACCCGCGACTGACATTTCTGATACCAAATGGCACCAAAGCGCTATTCCCAGTGGCGTAACTAATGGGATTAACGTTATGGTTGAGCTATTTGTAGAAATAATCTTTTTCAAATAAAATTTAATGAAATATTGTTATTCAGGGTTTCTATATGGCCAATTTCGCCATCCACAATTAAAATTTAAGTGACTAACATTACCGTAACCGTGATTTTCATTCGACTGCTGTTTTGTGGCCAATAATATATAAAAATTGATAATGTATATATTTTATTCAGTCATGAACACGTTATGTTCATTTGCAGTATATGACTGATGAAAGACACGATTATACTTCTACCCAGAAAGAAAAAAACTGCTTGTAGTTTGTAGTAAATCAATTTTTTATTATTAAAGAACACATAATACCTATAGTATATTTATATTTATTGACATTATGTTTATATATAAAATACTATCTATTACATACTGTAAACAGAAGCAGCAATAAAACATTTTTATTATTATAGATTAGCTTACGAGATTGAGGAATTTGATGCCCTCAATCTCGAAGTCCCCATATGCAGTGAAAAAAGCTACTTGCTGTTACGCTGTTACTTGCTGTTTGTAGTGTGTACTGAAGAGCAGTATTTTTAATTACTCCAACGAGGCTTTTTTATACTTAACTTCTTTTTGCGACGGTGGCAATAATTAATGAAAAAGCTGGAGGGTTAAACATAAAAATTATCTCAGACATGAAATAAAGTAAGTTTTGGGCTAGAAATACAAAGGGCCTTTAATCTTATCCAAAATCAAAACATTTACAAAATTAGAAAATGACCCCTAGATTAGCTAGTAAATAAAAACGAACAATTCATTCAATATAGGTGAGGTCCTATAACTTACATAGAAATTACAACTCTATTTTATCACTTAACCCCTTGCTTCCAGTAAGTTCTAATTTATTGCAGTTATGTATTTACTTATGGGGAAGTTTGGGTGAAACTCAGTATTGTGTGCTTCAACAAAAATAAATTTTTTTTAGGAACGTGGCATTTCGCTTGCTCCTACAATTGATGGCAGTCAATATTACAGTCATGAAGGTCAAAAACTACCAATATTTTACTGCCCTTTAAACAGAATCATTTTTGTTAATTGGCTCCGAACTGGATTGTCCTGTTGTGATCGAGATTTTACAATAAAATGGATTCTGATATTTAAGTATTTTGTGCATACAGCTTTTATTAAAAAATATATATGATTTACATCATTTTCTTATACGTGACGTTCTAAGCAGCTGAAAATAGGGGTGCCTAGAAAACTTGATATTATTTTGCTTATCAGCAAAGGTACAAAATGTTTGGTGTGAATACAATTTTCATTATCTCTCAGAAAATGTTCCGATTTCAAACATATCTTGATAACATCATTTGATGGGTAAGTCAGACCGCCGTGGCTTTTAAATTCAATAATTAGGGAATTGAGAAACCGATCTCTAGTACCAATCAATGCTGTGACACATGTTTCACATTTTATTGTTTTTTGTAATTGGTGCGAAACATAACCAGCAATATATTGCACAATTTGGGATGAACATTCACTTATCACAGGTGCATTCATGATGTAGTCATGATCCTTCCAAATAGTTTCTAGATCATCAGAAGGCTCATTTATGTCTATTAAACTATGGTTCGATAAACTACTATTAATTGCATCTTCAGACCTTACATTTTTTGTAGAACTACTTAGAATAGGGATTTGATCTAATGGAATACAGTTACCCATACCGCCCTCTCTAATTTCTGCTCGAACCAGAAGCCTTTTGTAAGCAGCTAGAAACTGTCGAGCGGTTGGGTTATTATTCCAGCCACCTCTTGATCTAATTGACGAAAAGAATAATTCTAAATGATCTTGACCAATCTTATACAACGGAAGGTACAGTAATGTTTTTCTCTCAGAAATAAGTTCTTTGTATAATCCTAAAGAACTTGATAATGAAATTATTAATCCAATAAACCCAGTTTTTATGTTAGACATGATTACTTGCTCATTATTAGATAATTTCAACTTTGAAAGATAAAAAATTGCACTATTGATAAATTCCGCAGATCGATCTATATTTTTTTGACATAATGCTTTTTTATAACCTGGTGCTACTAGGTTTCTGCTGTTTAAAATATCGAAAATGCTATTTACAATTCTAATAAATTTAACTGTTGCCTGACTACCTTTAAAATCCTCAAGATTCAGCTTTTTTTCGCAATACTCAATAGCATCGGCTACTGATGCACTAAGTAACTGAACTGCAAGCCGAACCTTCATTTTTTGTTTGACAAAAATAATATGAGCGCGACGTAACTTATTCCCTAAATGTAAGCCCTCGCTAGTTTGCAGCTTCTCTAGAAGCGCTATGTATTTCCATTGAATAAAATTGTTATCACAATCAATTAGGATTTTCTTTTCACCAAATGCATTGCGAACAGTGTTGTCAGGACACAAAATTTTTTTGTACCACAAGAAACGTCAAAATGTACCACATTTGATAAAAATGTACCACATCGCTAAACGTCA
Source organism: Callosobruchus maculatus (assembly GCA_951848785.1). Taxonomy (NCBI): domain Eukaryota; kingdom Metazoa; phylum Arthropoda; class Insecta; order Coleoptera; family Chrysomelidae; genus Callosobruchus; species Callosobruchus maculatus. Next base: position 10,285,574 of record CATOUR010000065.1, on the reverse strand, counting down.
ATTGTCATCCACAAAACAGCTGTCAGTACGTCAATTGTCATCCACAAAACAGCTGTCAGTACGTCATTCCAATGGTTGCCAGTGTAAAAATTCAGTCACTGGCCCTATTGACACTCAAAGTTCAAAAACAACAAATCTTTAGAAAAAAACCACCTTTTTTCTCAGTTATACAGGAAACCAAGAATGTTTTGTTACATTTAAGGTTACTACATTGTATTTTGGATGTGATTTAAACAAATAAAAAATAATAACTCTAAAAATAAAATATATAAAAATATACTACTTATGTACACCCACAACACAAAACTATAAGCAGAAACAAATAAATATGCTTCAGAGAAGCCTAGCTGCTTAACAATGCTCCCTTACATATGGTGATATGGCTGTAAATGAAGAAAAAAATAAAAAATACTATAGTTGTCTCCGTACAAACGAATTGCTAAGACAAGACAAGTAAGATGACAGAAAAATCACCAGAAATCGTTTCTTCGTTTTGTACCACATTCTAGTAATTTTAAGAATGTAGTACCACTGTACTTTTATTGTTTAAAATGTACCACATATGGTACAATTGTACCAGTCTGGCAACACTGATTGCGAACAAGTTTTATCATATGACATGGATCATAAAAAATATATACATTGTGATCTGTAACTCTGAAACTTGTCTGTATATTTGAAATGTTAAATAGGAATCCAAAGTTATGACACATAGCGGTATTAGATGGAGCACCATCGAATGTGATTGACATAACTTTGGCTCCCGTATCTTCAATCAGATGGATGCATTGAGATACAATTGAATGTTTTTGACTGCCATTCAAAGAATCTGTAAGAAAGTAACCGACAGGTAATTTCCAAGTTCCATTGATGCAAACCAACATTATAACAAAAGCTTCGTTGGCTAAAGCATTAGAGTCATCGTTTAAATTTGTACCATAGTTCACATAACCATGGAATTTTTTTCCATCCCATTCTAAATGTTTCCGTATGGCTATTTCATCGATAATTAATGAACAAATTATTGGTCTGTCAGATGATTGAACCTTATTTATTAAGGTATTTATTGATTCCTTGGTAAAACCAGGCTCAGCATCCACATTCTGAAACCATTTAGCAATAGTTTTGCTATGCGGGAGACAAGTGTCAAAAACATCTCTCACATAGTTGTATGCCTTTGGTGAAAAAAAATTTAATGTCAGGGCAAATTTCCTAAGTTCAGGTGAATATTGAACATTTCTCCCCATTTTTCTGTTCAATATTTCTATGTTAACCTTGCTCATATTTTGAACTAAAACTAAATTTTCTTGAGATAGTAAATTTTGTCGCTCTAATTCCTCAGCAATTATTTTTAAAGAGGCTACTTTTTTGTGTGCTCTTTTCAGTGATTGACCAAGGGCACGGATTTTTTTCGTTTTTTCCTTATTCTTATCTTTTTGCAGCAGCAGTTCTCTTCTAAGTTTCTTTTTCCGGGGAGAGTCGTCCTGTGCAGCCAGAGCTGAGGTTGATGGCGATGGTTCTGGATGAACATCACGTTCACGGGGTCTTTTTCTTTCTTTTGCCTAAAATAACAGAGCTGTATATTAGACAATGTTTGAAACATTATTTCCGAAAGAAAGACAGAACAAATTAATTTATGATTTAAGTAGATGTGAATGAGTGACTGAATCTTATAGGAAAAGTAACAGTAACATTTTGTTTTGATTTCGTATCGAGTAAACACACCTAAATATAGTTGTTTAATAATGTAATTGTAACACAAGAAATTATTACATCTTTGAGGTTAGCTGCCTTTTGATTTTCATAGCTATCAATTTTTAAATGGTTATTCAGCCATTCGTAATCGTATTTCTCCTTGCTTTATTGCACTGTTTATTTTGGAAACGTCATCACTAATACTCAAATATAAAACGAAATTTGAGACCATAAATATAGAATATAGGCATAAGGCATAAGAATGATTTTAAATTAATATCACACCCAAATCATAACTCATTAATGATCCAATTATATACAATGGAGTGAAGATTTATAACAAACTTCCTCCTCACAGGTTTTAGTGAATATCCCAAAAGTTTTGTTTGTTATTATATAGCTTTGTCAATAAGAATCTTGTAAATTCTTAGACTATAAAGTATATCTATCTATCTATCTATCCATCTATCCAACTGTCCATCTATCCATCTATCCATCTATCCATCTATCCATCTATCCATCTATCCATCTATCCATCTATCCATCTATCCATCTATCCATCTATCCATCTATCCATCTATCCATCTATTCATCTATCCATCTATCCATCTATCCATCTATCCATCTATCCATCTATCCATCTATCCATCTGTCATAGTCCTAGGATGTTTATTATTTTAATATTGATTAAGCGTAGACAATGTAAGCTAGGAATTATAACTTACAATTTTTGGACGTAAGTATTCCGGAAGCTCGTCAAATATGGTGGGGACTGCTCCTTTCAGAAGATATACTTTTTGATTTGTTTGATGAAGGAAATTCTGTTTAAAATGCTTAGAACAAAGCCTATCGTTGCTTGTAGGCTTCCAACCTTCGATCCTCATATTTTTGATCCATAAATCATGTCTAGGAAGATCTTTAGGAAACCTGTCGAGGAAGAAAGAAAATTAATTTTATTATTCATACAACTACAAATAAAGGCCACCCTTAAAATGCACACCTTGTATAAGGGTATTGGTATATTATATATTACAATGCAAAGTCATAATAGGTCTGTTTTTACAGAGAATCACAAACCAGTCAGAGCCAATCAGTATTCCCCATTGCAGTTGTCAAACTATTTCTGACTAGTACTGGCCAATCAAATTGACGCTGACTAGTTTGTGATTGCTGTAAAAACAGACCTATTATTTCTATTCAAAATGTAAGCTATAATAGATACGCCACTGGAAAACTGATTGTATTTGAACCAAAAAATCCCTTAAAAACATAATTTTTAGACTTTACGTGCTCAAAAACATTATGATTCGCATGTTAGTGGTACATTCCAAATTATATTTCGGATACACATATATCTTTGAACTAGATATCGAGATATTTGCATGAATTTCAGATACACCAAAAAAATAAGATCATAAATTTACCTGTGAAAAGTAATTCCTGGCTCCTTCCTGCTGCTGTGGCTTTTACAACGGTAAGCTGCACACCCCACCATTACGCTCACCACAATATTTCACAATTATTGGTCTTAAAAACGTTAAATATCGCAAAAAACACCACCTTGACACTACCGTCAGTTTTCCACCAGCATTTTGACAGCTATTCATTTTCGGTATCAGCTAATCCATATAGCATCAAATGGGCGTGCGGTATCCCCTCTCTTTCCTTATCTAAGGTGAGATGTGACTGTACAGGCGCAAGATAAAGGGTATTAAGTGACTTTAAGTCAAGAAAAGTTGAAAGATGTCTGAATTTTGGTAGTAAAGTTCTCAGCTTTCTCACGACGTAACCAACATGCATGTCCCACTTAAGATGACTGTCAATATATATGGAGAGGTTTATTTATCAACTTATTAACGAAAATCGCCGCTTACAAGATCAGTATGAATTAATAATATCAAATCTATCTGATAAAGAAACTATTATAGATAGTCTAAAGTTCATCGAGTCTAAAATAGAACAAACAAAAAATGTCCCAATAGTAACAACATACGCTGAAGTAGCCTCTGGCATCAAGACAAGGAACATTGAAAAAGTATCGCTAAAGAAACTACTGGTAATTCCGAAAGAAAGACAAAATAATCTTACTACTAAAAAAGACCTAAACAAACACATAAGTTTATCAAAAATCAAAGTTAAAGTGCATGCTGTCAAGGATATAAATGATGGTGGAATAGAGGTTAAAGTTACGCAAGAAGATCTATCGACATTAAAAGATGAAATACAGAAACAACTACCGAGAAAGTACAACATAATTGAATCAAAACCATTAGTACCAAGAATCAAGATCACCGGATATAAGGCAAATGAAGAACCGAGTGAAGAAGATCTGATAAATGACATAGTTAACCAAAATCCAAGTATTGAAAAAAATGATATAAAAATAACTTATTTAAAGCATAACAAAGAAAAAAATAATTACACAATATTTGCAGATGTTAAAGGTAAAGTTTTAGACATCATTGAAAAAAAATGACGGAAAAATATTATTAAGTTTTCAAAGTTTAAGAGTATTTCAAAACAATTTCGTCAGCCAATGTAAGAATTGCTTTCGTTTCCGTCACTCAACGGGCAAATGTAAAAACAAACAAACATGCAGCAACTGTGGTGAAGAACATACATCCCAATCTTGTAAATCCAATCAACCAAAATGTCTAAATTGTGTATACAGTAATACCAAATATAACAAAGACTACAATACTGCTCATAATGCAACTGATAGAAATTGCCCATGCTATAAACACTTCCAAAATGAATACCTCGCCAATATAGAATACTCATAACTTCGTCTCTAAAAAAAAAAGTCAAATTTAATACATTTCTCAAATTTTATAATATAAATATGAATCAATACATAAATCAATTTCAAATTCAAGATATTGAAACAAAATCTATAAAATATACAAGTCAGCTAGATAATTGGCTAGATGGTCTTAACCTTTCGCTTTTTCACATGAACATTAGAAGTATCAACCAAAATTTAGATTCTTTAAAAATAACTATGAGTAGTCTTAAAAATAAATTTGATGTGATAATACTTACAGAAACATGGCAGATAGGAGATATATCATTGTATAGTTTTGAGGGATATGATATGCATTATAACTATGGTTCTTTAAATCAAAATGATGGTTTAGTAATATACATAAGAAAGAATTATAATTACACATACAATACTATCACGTTAAAAAATGGTATGAAAATAATAGAGCTCATTCTTACTTTGGAAATAAGCAAGATGAAAATATCGGCAATCTACAGGCCACCATCGACAAATGCGGATGAATTTATTGAATGTTTGGAAATGTACTTAGATAATGAAAATATACCAACAGCTCAACATATAATTATTGGTGACCTAAATATAAATATTCTTGATAACAATAGAGTTACAAATAACTATCTTAATGTTTTATATAGCAAGGGATTTTTTTCATACATTAATAAACCTACTCGTGTATCCAAAAAGTCCGCTTCTTGTATCGACCACTGCTTTATTAAAAATCCTATACAGGCCTTTGACTATATTCCTATAGTACTAGAAAGTGAGATAGCCGATCATTTTTCTACGATTTTAGTAATCAATAAGATTTTAAAAAATGGATATCAAGATAATCGTTGCCAACCACCAAATTACAGAAAGTTTGTTGATAATAATAAATTAATCAACTACGCTAATTCAGAAAATTGGTTTGATATATGCTCCACTTATAAGGTAGATCAAGCTACTGACCTATTAATTAAAAAAATACAAAAAATCATAGAGAGAAGTACAAATTTAGTTAAAATTAAACGTAACGAGAAGCCTAGGAAATTTTGGATCACGAAAGGACTAGTAAAATCAGCCAACGAAAAAGAAAGGTTATATAGACTAATGAAAACGTCACCCAGTCAGCATAACATTGATAATTATAAAAATTACAAGAGTATGTTTTCAAGACTAATACAGATAGCTAAACAAACATATTACTTAAGAAACATAGAAACCAACAAACCAAATTCCAGCAAACTATGGTCTACAGTTAATGCAATGATTAACAAATCTGACGGCCCAAGTGATCATATAAATGAAATCAAACTCGACAACCAGCAGACAACAAAGGACAAAAAAGAAATAGCTAATACGTTTATTGATTTTTTTACTGAAATTGGGGAAAATTTAGCAAACAGGGTACTTAAGAGTCCAACATCTAAACAGTTTCCAACAACAAATATACTCAAATCCTTTGTTTTGGAGGAAGTGGCAATAAATGAAGTTAATGAGACTATCATGTCGCTTAAAAATAATAAAAGTCCAGGACATGATGGATTGAAAGCAGAACATTTAAAAATTATTGCACGATACATTGCTAAGCCTTTCACTCATATTATAAACATAAGTTTTTCATCAGGCGAATATCCTATAGCATTCAAAAAAGCACTTATAACACCAGTTTTTAAAGCAGGTGATAAGTTAAATGTGACTAACTATCGACCTATTTCAGTAATATCTAATTTAGCGAAAGTCTTTGAGAAATTGTTAGAAAAAAGGATGAGCAATTATTTAGAAAAATACAATGTATTATCAAAAAATCAATATGGGTTTTCAAAAGGCAAATCAACGACAGATGCTATTTTATCAATAATAAATAATATAAATAAAAACATTGATTTAAAGATTCCGACTATTTGCGTGTTTGTTGATCTTGCAAAGGCATTTGACACCGTTAGTCATGTGCAGTTATTAGGTGTATTAGAAAGAGCTGGATTCAGAGGAACATCATATAAATTGATAAAAAATTATCTATCAAACCGCGAACAACTTGTTAAAATTTCAGAAGTACATAGTCATGAACGAATTGTCAAATACGGTGTTCCTCAGGGCACAGTTCTTGGACCATTATTTTTCAATATATACCTAAATGACTTATTCAAATTAAAAAGTGAGGGTAAAATAGTTAGCTTTGCTGATGACACTGTGATATTATACCAATCAAGTAACTGGATAAATTTAAAACATGAAATAGAAAAAGACTTGAAACAAATATCACAGTGGTTTAGCAGCAGGTTACTAACCATAAACTATAATAAAACCCACTTTGTTGCCTTCAATTCATATACAAATTATTTACCAAATTATACTTCGCTTTCGTTTAAAATCGGTAGAGAACAAATAGAAATTCAAAGGTCACCCAATACCAAATATTTAGGAATATATGTTGATGAACACATGAAATGGGATATACATATTAAATACGTAGTAAAAAAGCTGAGATTCATTTTACACAAACTAAAATATATATCGACTATTCTTCCTGAAAATTATTTACGTATTTTATATTTTGCTTTAGTAGAAAGTCATATGACATATGGGATTTTAGCTTGGGGGGCTGCTAGTAAAAACCATATACATGAATTAGACATTATACAAAGATATATAATTAAAACGATATTTCATAAATCGCGACTATATCCCACAACAGCTCTGTATGAGGATACTAAGATATGTGACGTTCGACAGCTGTATTTCTTACATTCCAATTTACATTATTATAAGAATAAGTCTGATCAGTTAAAAATTATACATACCTATGAAACAAGATATAAATTATCGTCCAACTTTGTTTTCAAACCGCATAAAAGTATTATGTTTAGGTCATATGTTTACTTGTCCACAAAACTATACAATGTATTACCATCAGTTATTAAAGAAATTCGAAGGTTAAGCCATTTCAAAAAACAAGTAAAAAATTGGATTCAAGAACTTCCCCGCTACCAAATACATAAATATATAGAGATTATATAGTACCAATACTAGTATACCTAAATTACCTGGCTATGCAAAACACCCTAATTAGACTCAAAATTACAATTATGATCCTTTACCTAGTTATATAAACCACCCTAAGTTGATTCAAAATTAAAAAATTATGACCCTTAACCTGGATATTATATTTATTATTACATTTAATATTATATGTTCATTTTCATACACCACGTACAAGTGATGCACTTTTGTGGTAATTCGTTGTTTATATCCTCGTATTACTGTTGTTTTATTTGTTTATGTTAATCAAGTATTCTTGCAATGTATATATATATATTTTCTTGAGGAATAAACACTATTATTATTATTATTATTATTATTATTATTAAAGTTTTTAAAGCGGCCCAACTAGAACCTTCATAAAAACCTTCATAAAAAATGGTTATTCACTGTTGTAGAAGACGTCCATCAATGTAATACTTGATAACAAAAAACGTCTATGTTCAAAGGGTTATCATTAGCTTAGTCCACATTAATTTATTTTGTTACAAAAAAAATGCCGATAGCATTGAGAATGCCAAAGGCTTGAGGGAATTCAAATACATATGAACATTTTACATCATGTAAAGTTCTGGATCTCTAGTTTTGTATATTTGTTTATATTTTCTGGTCAAGCCATGCGTGCCATTCATAAAAATATTATTACTATAAATCAATGTTCCTTTAATCAAGATGCTAGTTCCAGATTTATGTATGGATTGTTTTCGATTCTCGGTATTAATCTTTGTATTTCATATCGGTACTTTGGGACACTGTTGTGATATGTGTGTTCTAGGCGTAGACATTTTTGAGGACGGTTTTTAAAACTATTTGCTACAAACTACAACACTGTTATGTCAAATTGTACGTGTAATCATATCAAATGATTTGAAGTCTAACGGAGGTTGAGAAAACATCAAACTCGCAGAAAAATAATTATAGTTGCTACGTTTTTTCCAGATTTCCGGTCCCATGTTACTGAAAAGATGAAGATGGCAAATCATCTGAAGCACCTCTAGCCGAGTGCTTTACTGCGTAACTCTGTTTCATCTCAAAACTTTGATATACAAAATGGGCCCTATTTTTCTTTCAATTTGTCAGAATTACACCAAAACAGCAGGATCAACCGTAGAAGATGGACTACTCTAGAAATAGCTGGCTTTTGCTTTTATTTGCACAGACGCATACGCTCCAGGTGGAGCGGAAACAAAAGAACCATTGTTTCATTCTTCTTACAATTCCTTTGCGAAACTCGACGTATTCAGTTATTTAGCTTTACGCTACACGCATGCCTCCTTACTGTATGACTTAATATTGTACTGGCATTTAAATACATTGGGTATATCGGGTTCGTCAGAATATCGGAGTACATCGTAACGCTTAGGTGTCTATGAGTAAAACTACGACGAACGACCCGTTTGCCAGTGATTCAGTTGTAACCTTACTTTGATATAACTTTTGAAATTCATGCAGTAAAAAGTACGGTAATGACCAAAAGGTAATATCGACGCATTTTCCAACACCGACAGGTGAGGGGAGTATCGTGATCGCGAAAACTTTCGATTTTGAGATAATACGCTTTTTGGGCGTTTTATGATATATCTACATAAAGAAAATCAACGTCACCCATTTCTGTCTGTTGGCGTTTTTCAGGCCATAGGAGACTAGCGCGCCGCGGTCAGATTGGTCCTAATCCCACCGGTCAGAAGCGCGCAAAATATTTCGATCACCAGATGGTCCATAGGACACTAGCGCGCCGCGGTCAGATTTGTTCTAATTCTACCGGGCAGAAGCCCCCAAAATATCTTTGATAATAGGCAGGTATGTGGACACAAGCGCGCGGGGCGATTCTCGTACTTGTGTCGTAATATTGTTGACTGAGATAAATTGTAATGCGTAATATAGATTAGCAGCACTTTCTGTCAGCTTTATTTGCATCACGTGGTTCTTTTCTAACTTGTCAAATACTGGTAATATTCATTTAGAATTAAGTGAAAATTTAATTTAAACCTATATTCCTTGAAAATTAAACCCAACGTATTTAAATAAAACATAGATGTTTTGAACCCAGCGAATTGGTTAAATTGATTAAAGAATTTATTTCTTCAAACTACTGAAATATTTTCATTGAGGGTAGTTTTATATACCTACAGAAGCCGGATAGTCATTTAAATAATCTAAGAAGTAACTGTAAGCTACCGCAAGCCGTAAAAAGACAGATGAAGGTTCGCAAAATAAAAGGGATGTGGTCATTAGGAATATCCAAGCTTAATTTTCTTCCGGAGCGCAAGTGACCGGTGCCGATGAAGGCACCCTTTTTGTAAACAGGTAAAAATCAAACCGCGCGCGCTCGTGACCAATCACCGTTTTTCAGCCTTGTAATCTCAGTAACCGTCATATGGATTGGGATGAAATTTGAGTAGCGTTATGCTGTGGGGTCTTATAGCAGGTAATGCTGCTAAAATTTTGAAAATCGGTTCATGGGCGGCTTAGTAATTAGCAAAAAGCAAAGAAATTCCAAATGTTCCCAAACCTTTTTCTTTCGTCTTATTCCGATTATTTTCTACTTTTTCTTATTTAGGAGTGACATTGCCATGGTATGTGGGGAGGGGTATGGGAATACTAAAAAATTGTTGTGTCATAATGGGGCAACCTATTGACCTGTGAAGGAAACACCTAGCGGCATAATATACCTTTTTAGCTCCATCTGAACATTGCCTTGCTTATTACAGGAACCAAGGGATTAAAATTTTCTGGTGTCGTGTCAAATGTCTCCTAGATTGAAGTACTAAATTACCAAAAATACCTTTCTGTACACAAATTGTTTGAACAGAACGTAGAAAGCGGTTACACCTAGATCCCTATGCATCAAGGGTTGTTAGGTGTTTTGCATTTTGCCGAACATCTTACCGTTTTTTTTTCGGTGTTCAGTGTCGAAATATAAAGGCCAAGACTTTTTGAAACTCGAACACCGTTTGAGAGGTTGCCAGGACATTGAAGTATTATGGTTGATACAAAAAATGTTATATTTTTTCTACATGTCTTGTTATGGAGCTATTAAAACTATCATTTTCATGGTCCTTTTAGTTTTAGACATTGCCTAACGTCATACTTGTTACTCAATCAATATTGATACTGGAGAAAACAGCTTTTGTTAATAAAAGTGAGCAATTTCATATACAGGATGTTGCTTAATTCTAGGCAACATCCTGTTGCCTAGAATGCGCCGCCATGGGCGCATTTATGACCCCAAGTTCAAGTAGAAAAGTCCATATAAAAAACATGAATCCTAAAGAATCTGGTTTTCAAGGTACAAGGTGTAAAAGTTTGGAAAAATGAATTCTTATTAATTTCTCAAAGATAATTGAGTCGACTTTTTTGTAATTTATGATAATATGGCAAATCAGTAACTAGCTAGAAGACAATTATGATTTTTCCAGTGGCGTCTCGGGGGCAGTCCCACGATTAATATTAGCAAAAAAAGTACGCCACTGACTAAAAAAATTAAATGTTTTCCAGATTAAACAGATGTCTCTTGATATCTCTTCGCATCTCACTATATTTTCGAGGAAAAAATAAAAACCACTTCATAGTCTGTCGAAAAGGAAATGTTAACACAAAATAGGTTAACTTTATTATTCTTTTTGATAGGCCTTAGTTTAAAGATTGAATTAGACTACCCTATTTTTGAGATCAGATTTGATTTCATTTCTTGAACCAACATTGAAATGAAAAATGATCTTAAAAATTGTGATCATGCAGTTCTTCTTTCTTTCTTTCTTGTATTTTGTAATATGTGAAATTCAAAATACACATTCTGTTTGGCGTTTTAATTTATTTATTTATTTCAATTGAGATGCAATGAACTGCGCCACATGGTCATCCGCAGTTTGCAGTTGCAAGATGGTTGTCCCTTTGTGGAGTGTAGAGTGAGGCGAAGTTTTCAATGTTTGTAACATACTTCAGCACCTTTATTTCTGCTGGTGCTTATTGTTTTCTATACACTTGGGTAAGTTACTCATGCAGTCTGTTCCCCCTCTTTTTTGAGCATCATTTGTACTTGGTATCTGTGAGCGAAGCGAGCCAGTTTGAGCCCTATCTGATTGTTCACTTATCCCAGCATCACTATCCTCATATTCCTTGTGACTTGCCTGAAAACAGAATACTGCATTGAAAGTTTAGCCTTCCTGATATATGCACATACAACCTTTACAGGTAGTTTCGAGTTATAAGGAAGTTAAGGCAGCAAAGTTGAACAATACATTCAAGTACATGTTAGGTTATTCCTTTGGCTCAAAGTGCAATTATATAGTTATTAGTAGAAATTTGGCACTGTTATATCAATACTACACCACTTCATTTATGATAAGCTCTTACCTCGTATTCTCCCATTCAAGTGCGAAGTGACTGAAACTTTCCTCTGTTCTTGTAAATATGTTGACCTTAAGCCCATAAACTTCTTATGTACCTCTTGTTCAGTTACAGTACATACACATACACTACCATGGCAGTGATAGCAGCACTCCATTTGTTTTTACTGTGGTAGTACACATACTTGACCAAATACAAGCAGGGATATTGTTCGTACATCTCTATCAGCAGAGATATCTGCTCAGTAGACCAGCACATTCTTAAAGCCAAAGAAATATATTAATCTTAATATTGAATGCCTTTCTGTTATCCTCAGTGCAGTCAAGTGTGGCTACTTAACCGAGGTCCTCTGCAATATGAAAAAACAACAAAAATAATAATAAGCATATGATGACACCCCAAAAAGTGACAATGTTGCCATACACTGAGCCAAAATATGAGATACACTTAATACATTGTACATAACTAATAGTTAATACATCCAAAATATAATGTTGGTCTTAATACAACATTACAAATTAAATCAATCGAATCAGCTGAGCTTAATCAACTTTTTTATAGTGTAATTTGTATCACACGTTACTTTTAATATAATCAGGGTTGTTATTGTATATGAAATTGATATGAAACATAATTGCGAAGATACTAACTTCTTACCTGTTATATTTTCTTCTAAACGCACAGGAAATGAAAAACTGCCATAACCGCTTCCACACAATTCGCAGGAATGTTGGTAAGCCGCCAGAAAGGTAATAAAAGCACCCATCTTGGGGCTGGGGGCTTTCATATTCCATAACCAGTTCAAAATCCTTCAAATCTCAATGTCCGCGTGGCATTCCGATCGGGTGGAGATTTCCTAGCCAGGGCCGTAGGATTAGCATGTTACTTGTTTTTTTTGTTGTACTTTCATCCGAATGTGGATTTTTCAATTTATATTAGTACCAGAAAACTTTCGACCGAATTTAAAAAGGAGGGTTAACTGTCCATATTTTTGTTTACCTCTTCCTCGACGCAAGGACATTTATGTTTCAAATGCGCATGCCCCCGGCCCAAAAATGAGTTGGAAATAGAACGTGTTCTAAATTCCATTTCAATTTTGATCCAATCTGCATATTTGAAACAATTTTGTGTACGACACTAGCCAATTTGAGCAATTCAAGAAATGAAATCAAATCTGATTTCAAAAATATGGTAGGTAGTCTAATACAGTCTTAAAGGCCGTATATCTGATCCAAATTCAAGGAGAAATGAGAATTTAAAATGTGTGCTAAGGAGTCTAGTTTTCAGGATACAGGGTTTCAAATTTTGGAAAAAAATGATTGATTGATTGAAAAAATTTGCGTTTTTTCCTGTTTAATATCACAGATAACATTTAATTTTTAAGCTCAGTAGCCTAAATTTTTTGATAATATTAATCGCGGAACTGCTCCTAGGCGCCACAGGTAATGATAATTATTATCTTCTAGTCAGTGCTGACTTGGCGTCTTATTGCAATAAACATTGCTGCAAAATTACAAAAAAGTCGGCTCAATGGTGTTTATAAAATTAATAAGAATTATATATTTTTTAACTTTGACATCCTGAATCTGGAACATCAGACTATTTTCTACTTGAATTTAGGTCAGGCAATGCAGCCTTGGAATTACCGCCTATCATTAAGTGACACCCTATATAGTAAAATGTTACAGTAATTTCAGGGACATTAAGAAGCTAACAGCGCAGCGCAGCGCGACTTCAAAATTCACTCCAAGGAAAATAATTACACATCCCCGAAGCAATTTATTTTCTCACCAAAGTAATTGCGTCTTGGAAGTCGATGTCTCGGCGGTGGGATAAGAAAATCATTTAGAGTGGAGAGGGGGAACGATCTGGTGCTGGTAAATTAATCGTAACTGCACGAAAACACACCACACCACCCTCTCACTAATTGCTTCAAGTAACGATAGTCTGCGGATAACTTTCTGGGTGGCCACGATCATTAATTACCTAGATTGCTCCCTGTTCGCTCTCAGCTAGATTTTTTCCGGTATCGTTGGGAAAATTGATGCTAGGTACTGCATATCGGTTTAATCATGAGAGCTAGCAGAACTGATATTGGCTCTAATGAAGTGAGTGAAGTATAGCTCAGTATAGTACAACCCATCTATACAGGATTCATTTTAAAAGTTCCCACTACGGATTTATTAAAAACCACTGATTAAAAAAAAGTCGACACACATCGAAAGATTTGTCAAGGGGGCCAATTTTCAACCAAAAACCATTTCTCATCCCCTTAAAATTTTCAAATGACAAGGTATATCGAGTAATATCTCGTTTCAAAAGTATTTCGAAGTCTTTTATTTTGACGTTTGATTTTTAAAATATAACTTTTTATTACAATACGTGTTCAAGATGTTGCGCGTTATTGCCCAAACAGTGATATCCATATATAGATTCGTGATAGACAGCTGCAAAACCATGTTGTGAGACATCATGGCTGCTTTTGATGATGCGCTGACGAAGATCATCCAAGCTTTCAGGTTGGGAACCAAACACAACAGATTTTAAATTGTCCTATAGAAAAAAGTGTGATGGCGTCAAATCAGGAGATCTAACCGGCCATCCTACAGGCCCTCTCCGCCGTACCGATTTATCTAGTAACGCGTGTCTTCTATCCATTGCCGAACCGGAAGACCATAGTGAGAAGGAGCGCCGCCTTGTTGGAAATAGATTTCAGCCTCATCAAGTATGCGGATTGCTGGTATTTCCCAACATACCCAAATAAATATCTCCGTTCACCTTAATTTCCATTAATAAACAATGCCCCAATCACTTTGTTTCTCAAAATGCCTGCTGATACATTACCTTATTGGGATACTGGGCCTTCTACAAATGCATTAGTATTTTCATTGCTCAAATACCTGCAGTTATGCTTATTAACAAATCCAGTTTGGTAAAATATACATTCATCAGTGGGGCAGATAACCTTTACATGAGTGGTATTATCATGAATCGCTATAGTCATTAATTTGTTCACAAAGCTCAACTCGCTGATCGAAACCATTTTCGGTTAACTCTTGCACTAGTTTCATGTTGAATGGATAAAATTTATGAAGTTTAGTAACTGTGTGTATAGAGCCAAATGAATATCAGTCGCATCCACAGTTTTACGTGAAGTATTAGGATTGATGGCTTCATCCGGAACTCTCCGTTTTTTATTTGCAACAGATCCAGTTTGAGTGAATTTCGTAAAAAAGTCCAAAGCATACCTATGCGAAGTTATGTCCCCCGGATGTCGGGCGTTAAACGGAACGGGGAACGGCAGTTTACCGAGCACATGATTTTGGGCACCATAAGTTTGAATCATTTCCACTGTTTTTGCAACCGTTTTTCAGGGGTTTGAGTATCGCCTATATCATTGTTTAGCCAATAACGAGTAACATTTTAAATACCTATTGGAATAAAAAGTGGTACTTCCTTGTGTTTTTGAACAAATTATGATCTTCTCGATAACGAATAGACCGATTTCAAAAGATCAAACGTCAGATTAAAAAACTTTAACATACCTTTGAAACAAGCTATTACTCGACACACCTTGCCATTTAAAATTTTTAAGGGGATGGCCTAGGGGCAGAGGGTACAAGAGGAAAAAGTTGCTTCTGGTTAAAATTGACAAATCTTTCGACGCGTCTCGCGTTTTTTCTTTTAATCAGTGGTCTTCGATAAATCCGTGGTGGGAAGGTAATGCTGTTA
Source organism: Callosobruchus maculatus (assembly GCA_951848785.1). NCBI lineage: Eukaryota > Metazoa > Arthropoda > Insecta > Coleoptera > Chrysomelidae > Callosobruchus > Callosobruchus maculatus. Next base: position 10,269,991 of record CATOUR010000065.1, on the reverse strand, counting down.
TAATTTTGAAAATTGGTGTATAGGCGGCGGAATAATTAGCAAAAAATGAAAAATTTCAAATATGCCTCAAACTTCGTTTTTGGGCGTTTGAAGGGTTGCTGATCATCTTCTACTTTTTTTAGTGGAGGTGAAATTGGGGTGGTTGGGGGGTGCGCAGTTGTAAAACTGAAAAGTTTGTTGTATTCATTGACCTGTGAAAGAAAGACCTAGCGGCATAATACACTTTTTTAGCTTCATTCGAACATTTCCTGTTATACAAACCAAGGCGCTTAGAATATGTGATGATAAACATACGAGTATTGCTTTAGATCGTTCTGTACTGTGTAACGTGGAAACTAATTAAATTATTTTAATGAAGTTTATACACAGTGTTATTACATTTACGAGGATGGACAATGCGTATGGTTTTTAGAAATCCTGTCCGTGGCGGCGCAGCGTTAATAAAAAAAACTGAAAATATAAAAAAGGCTCAAACATCGTTTCCAGACGTTTTAAGGATTCCTGATCATATTCTACTTTTTTAGGTGGGGGTGAAATTGAGGTGATTAGAGGTGGGGGATTGTAACAGAAAATATATTGTATTAATAATAGAGGCCTAGCGGAATATCACATTTTTTGCGGGCGAGCGGCCGATGATTTGGCTGTAAGAGGATATCAGACTATAGCTTAAGGTTATGAAAAAATAATAAGCTGGTATCACTTTAATGTGTAGGAAGTCCTAGGTCTATCAACTTGACTTCATTTTTTAATACCAAATAAATACAATACAAACAGGTTCATCCAGAACGCTATACAGTCTTTAACAATGAAAGTGGGTACACTATCAATACCGAAAGTCACATTGTTTTTTAGTTTACCAGATGCCTGGAAGGTTCATGCTCGCTGATATGATCTAGTGATATAATATTACTCTTTAAAACTGTCTTACTTACATTGACCGGATTTGAAACTGAGAACACGCTAGAGAAATATGTACTGCAAAAATCCATCAATAATAGAGTTAGGACTGCCTTCATAAGTCATACAACCAGGGATTTTAGACTGCCTGTTTTTTCTGGCATCCTGGGGATTGAGTCCTCAACCTTTTTAATGTATGCAGCATTAGCAACTTTACTTTGATATCGATTGACATTGATTGAGGACAGCGGCAATGTGGAGTAGCGGTAATGCGATGCGCCCTAGAAACATTTCAGCAGCTTGTTAGCTTCATGGAGCTTTTAAATAGGTTTTAAGGTGACATTTGATAAGAGTTGTGCTTTATGACTGCTTTGACTGTGGCCACTCAAGATCAAATTATCCTATCATCAGGTTATAAGGAGTAGCCATAAAACCTATTTTATAAGACCAACAGTCAATTTAAACTGTAGGGTTTTAAGGAAGCTTCATGGTGGTCTCATATACATTCTGTTAAAGGTATTTTGTTCTTACAGCTGTCTTAAGACTTACAGACTGTAAGAAAGCTTTCAAGAGAGCCTAATGGTTGCATCAAGCACTTGACGGAAAATAATCAATAAAGCCGCCTAAACAGTTAATACTACATATTTTTCAAGTCAAATAGGTGGAACTAAAATCTTCCTCCAAACATGTTGGCTTTAAGGATCCTTATGATAAGATAGAAAGGTTTTAGCTAAGTAAACATTACCGATAAAGCCATCTCAAAGTATGTTTTTGTTAGATAGGCTTCGATAAAGTTAAAACTTAACTATGGATCCCAACTTAGTAGGTGGTACAAAATAAATAAAAATGGGCATTTCTAAGGTGAAATAAAAAAAATGATTTGGTGATAAGAAATACCAACGTCATTTCAAACAATTTCAAAGGCTCAAATCCAAGCACACCAGCACATAATTATTAATGCACGAAACCACAAAATGAGTATAGTGAGTAGTGAGAACACTTTTTAGTTTGTCAATTTCAATGGCACGCAGAATTGCCAACATCAAAGGGTTAACTTACTTACGATATATTACGGAACAAGAAATATGTTTTGCGGTCAACTACTTTAAAACAATTAGGCCAGTGTCAAGACCATATTATCCATATGCAGGACTTGAGTTTTAAAGTGGTTTTAAGAATATCCTGGAAATGGGCGTCTATCGTGCCATACTATTTGCGTTACCGTAATTATTTTACAGGCTTCTATTATTATAATTATTTTATAATTATGTAATTGTATTGATAATAGAACAGTTCTTAGCGTGTGTATCGACTGAACATATTGCAGGTAAACCCCTGCATTTTGAAACTAATATATATGTGATTTTAAATTTTAAACTAAAAAGTTGAATAGGTACCTTTTAATTAATATTTTTATCAGAATTATATATGTAATTATATATTTGGAGGGCTCTAATTTTTTAGGGCTATTTTATAAAATTTTATCAATAAACTCTGATTCGTTTTATTTTTTTTTCATTGTAATAAACGAGAACCGAGACGAGAACATTCTAAATTTATGATCATAAAATAGTAATAGGTGGTATACAAACCAACGTAAATGTCTAGATAAAAAGGCTTTCCGTTTTCGTGATAGAGCATTGGGAAAATGGACATAAAACCAACTTACCTTCACCAAAATATCTACATGAAAGCAATCTTAAGATATAATAGTTGTATCATGACCTCACGTTATGAAGTCTTAAGGCCTAAGGGATTTAACAAAGCTTTAAGAACAGAAAAATGAGTATTTATCGGAGACTTAACGGAGACTTGCTAAAGGGCTTGTGGTTTTACGGCTAGCTGTGACAGCTCTATTAGGTGTGGGTCCTCCCGGCTGTGAGGAGGTTATATCATTGTCTTAATGGAGTTCTTAAGACATGTTTGCTTTAAATGGGCACGAAATACTGAGCTGTATTAGCCTCCTGTAGGCTTTGATAAAACTAAAAATGTTTTTTGGGCGATGCGATGAGTTATAATATAAGATCGAAAAAATAAACCGAGATGCATGTGTATTCTCCATGCAGACATCATTATCCTGGAGATGCAAAAATTCCAGGATCACGCTTACGCGTGGGAAGTAAAGCTATTATTTATGACCTCTTGGATAATCCATGCAAATGTCCCACGCAAAGACCGACCGACGGCGACGGCGACGGTCCGTGTTGTCAGTGCCATTGATGTATGCCGCGGTGGCAGCGGTTTTGCTCCGTGAGCAGCTGTGAGCCCTAGCATGCCGCACGGCATCCAGCGAGGAGCGCGTCCGACCAAGACCTCCCACTAACCTATTTCCCTCTCCGTCTCGCAGACTGCCTCGTCGTCTCGTGGGGCCTCCCCGCGACCCCTCTACGGCCCCTCTTTGCCGGCGGCGAATTAGCATCAATACGCGATACCGCCGAAACACAACATACACATGTATCAAGCAACGCAAGTCCCGAATATGCCTTTACCACAGCATAAATATTAAATCAGCAGCGCAGCTGAAACCAAATGTTTGGGGACATTTTGACGACCTTGAATTTTTCGGGTGTTGCGTCGACCATCGCGTTAGAGAAGCAATTCATACAGGACCTGAGTGAGAATATTATATCCGTAAATAATCCCATAGTGATTATATTATAATCACACCCAGGTATAATGGCCCGCATGACCATTAAAAGACAACTATGAAAGGATAAAACATAGACATGTGAGAGCAGACAGAAAGAATTCTACCGGTGCGCCATCTGGTACCCGAAGGTAACGGCAGCCAAAGGAAGTCGCTGCCAGAACAGCAGCATACTTCTTGGTCGAACGCCACGGCGCGTCCTCTTTGAGCCACCAGAGAAGCGCGGATTCTATATGCCGCTGCATATTAAAACCGATGTACGAGAGCTGCTCTATATCTCCGTCAATCCACCAGTACGCAGACAGCTGTTTCACGCTTATTAGCGATCATATGTTTAGTAAACATGGAGAAATTGATGCTCTCTATTTACGTGAATCGACCTATGGCGCACTGATGATCGCTAATAAGCGTGAAACAGCTGTCTGCGTACTGACGGATTGATGGAGATATAGAGCAGCCCTCGTAAAACATAATTTGGGCAGGTAATAACTCGGTAATCCCGGAAAACCGGCAAACACACTATAAAACAACTGAATAGGGCCCTGAGATTCCCGATGTACGCTGTGTCCTTACCGTGATTTCATACCACTAACGATAAATCTAGGTAGACCCTTTATTTACAAAATCTTCTGGTCGGAACATTGAAGCACTTTTGCCCGAATGCAATGTAGGAGAGCCAAATTTACGAGATACATGTTCATTACTTTGCATTGAGTATGATTGGAACTGAACTAGTGGCAGTTGGCACAAAATTTTAAAGAAAAAACTACACAAAAGTCCTACCAGATTGTTGAGTTGCAGCTACACCCCACACATAATAAGAGATTCGTGCTTCCTCAAACAATTATTTCTTAAAAGATTTTCTAGCTAGTATCACAAAAAGTCACTTCCTAAGAGTTATTTTACTTATCAGCCCGCCTAAGCAAGAAAAAAATTTGGGAATCGAACGCCTGATTGAAACACGTTAGCGCAACCCACCGAACCAAGCAGTCGTCTTCCTCATTTTGTCAAAACATTGTATATTATGGTAGTATCAACTTATTATCATCTTTGTAATGTTATTTATAATTTCCTTAATTTTTATTTTGTGCTCTAAAAAAGTTGATCAAAGTTCATCCACAGCAAAGCGTTAGCCCGATCATACATTTTAAATATCAGATTAGTATGTTAGCATCGCTAATGTAAACAACGCGCGTAGCGACTCTAACAAGAGAAGATAACTGAGGCGCGTCAGCAGGAGCGGCTTCTGTTCATATGTCACCGCTTTTCATTGGTCATTTTCAAAGTCGATGTATGATTGACCAATAGGAGCGCTCTCGGTCCATCATAGGTGGCTTGGCGCCTTCAGTCAATCACGAGACGAGACACTGGTTGAGTTCGAGCTTAGAGTGCCGCGAGTGTCAGTTTTTATAGTCTGAGCACTGTGTGCTACTTACAAATCCAGCAAACAATGTAGTTAGAAATAGGTACTGGCACTGAATGGATACCTACTAAGAAGTATTTTTTTTCTGTTTTGCTCAAGGGGGCGCGCGGCATCGTGCCTCAAGGAAGAACCGCCCCTGAACTGAACTGAAGAGCTTTACGTAAAAAAAAGAATATTCGTCGGGCATATATTTCGGACCTGCACCGTCGCCCGTTGCTCGTCGCTAGACGGTAGAAACTGATAAAAATCTTGCATTTTCATTAACATTTATTTGTTCCAGAAGTCATGTTCCTTTGCTAAGTGCTCCACTTTCACGATTTTTTGTGTTCAGACGGCAAATAGTAAGTTTTTGTGACATGGAACTGCCACTGAACTTGATAAAACCAATAATTCTGGTTTCTCTTTAACGTACCATTTTTCAACCAAAAGGTCATTTTTCTTCTCTGAATACCTTCTTCATCAGGTGTCATATATCAGGTAAAATAAGGACACCATCTTGGTGAGGCAACATTAGAGGTCATACAGGCATCCATTATAGTCCGTAATTAATACCCGCACTTTTTTATTAATCGCTCAACATCAGAGAAAGCAAATTTTTCTTTTTCTTCAGAGTATATAATCGTTTTGGCATAGGTGCATAGGTATATCTGTGTTGGAGGTGTTATAGATTTCACAAAGTTGTTAAAATGCGTCCTCTTTTTTGAATACTTTATCGAAATACAGAATTCGGCGGTTGTAATTCAGAATGCAGGTAGATATAGTGTCACTATGGGGGATATATTTTTGAAGGCCTACTGGTGGGGGGAGGGGGGCAGGCATAATTTGGTTTATTTTTGTGGAGTTCGTTGTGAGTCCAACAATAATTTTGCTGGTGCCTCCTGGGGGTGCTGTAGGCAAAAAGTATGAGACATGATAGTTTTTTTTTTAAATTTATAGTTCCAAGGGGGGAACACGTCCCCCTATCCCCCGTATTTACGCCAATTCTGTAATACGTTTACATCTTTCAGTTTTCCAACAGCATTGGCATATCTATAAAGAACTACTCAATGTACAGTGAACTTCACTGAATTTAGCTGCTTTACAAATAGCATATACACGCATAATGCTGCCATTGGTACTTTTGTTGATTTTTCATATTTTCACCTTATTTTCCGTCTTATATATATATGCCTGAAATACACAGAAAAGGGATCAACTGTGAAGGCAGGTATAAATTTCTCAACGACGGCGATGGACGATCAAAAAAGCGTCAGCGGAAGCCGGTTCGCCATCACCATCACAGACCCCTCGGTATTTAAACAAAAGAGTGCGGCGCGGCGCCTACAAATACTTTTTATAACTTGGTGGTATATCCTTGTAGTAGGAATAGTAAATAGGCCACGCCCCCTCTTACTCGACTTCTTAGCTCTGCCCTTACCCCGCAAATTTGTTACCCTCAAGCAGTTTACTATAACCTCCACTTATAACAGGGTGAATCCAAAGTTTTCTGTGAAGTAATCTATGCCTCCTTCGACGATACCAATACAAAATTACAAACGTATTTACGTCCATTCGCAACAAAGCTTATCAAAAATGGACCGAAAACCTGGCGTCGGCTGAAAATCTGTTTACAACCGTTTGCTCTGTGAACATATCATTCGGTTTGCGCCGATTCGTTAAAATTACCAAAACGGTGATTTGACCGCATTGTGTGAACGGGTTGTAACCCGACCCTATGCTGAAGCCTGAATGCGGAGACGTTGAAGCAGCCTGCGCAATGCCACGTAGAGGTCATGAACAGTCAGACAGAAGGAGAGTTCAATTTTAGAGTCGCGCTGCTGGCAGATGTATATGCTGCCGCCCAGGCATGAATGAATCGCCAGCTTGGCGGACGACGCGGCCGGGACGGATAGCGGCATTTTATTAATCGGTCTCACACACGGTGTTACGTCGTTTCCTTTTCTTGCGGAACACCGATTACGACGATTACCGAGAATGAGGAATGGGAAATCGTTAACGAGCTCCGGCGCTACGAGCTTATAGTAGCAATCTATAAAAATAGCGATATAATGGCATTGCATACTTCTTCAGTAATACAGGTCTTCAGACTTATGGAATTCATCATACTAATGGAAAGTACCCAAACTATCAGGGCGCTTTAATAAATCCTGAAATAGATACAGTCGTCGCAATCACCAAGAAACTGGCTCCAAAAAGTGATAAAACTTCGTAAAAATATTACGCAGCCACATGGCTGCGCTATTGTGTACCTACCTGTAGCAAATAAACTAGCGATATTTCAACTCTGCGTTTATAGAAAATTGGTGGTGTTTGACTACATGTATACGCCAAATATGTTTCCTGCATGACTCTTTATAAAAACGCGACGTAAAATATGCTGAAACTAGGTAACGTAAATGACAGGTAAAAGGGAAAGGACAAAAGACAGCCCAATGAAGACCGTGAAATCAATAAATAAATGACAGAGGAGGAGCGAGGCTTTCTGGTGACAAGAGCTACCAGTACATAGGCCTACAACCGGGCCCTTCTGCACCTCTCCTCACTCTAGTTCTCAAGTCCTGTCCTGACTGCAATAGTAAGGTTGGCTTTGCGTCCTACTGATCTAATATCTTCAGATTCAAGGACCTTTGAACCTAGTATAATCTGCCTGTGATACCCAAAGGCTTCACAGCGACATAGAGTGTGTGCCGAGGACTCTTTTTCCTCCTCGCTACACGACGTCTGAAGGTGTTACGGCCAGATAGCAGGCCCAAAAGTAACGTTATCCGACTTCTGCCAATGAGAGACAGAACCGCCTCACCTTGTCCAGAGGTCCTAAAATAAGTTCTTTTCTTTATTATTCCTTTCAATTTCATCTCCTTTTTGGAGTGCCGTCTTTCTTAGACAGGTCGCAATCATTAAGGGAATTTTAATTTTTGATATATCGTCGTCTATACCGCAAACAGGCGTATCTGCCAAAAAATCAAAATCCAGTTAGAGGTGCGAAATTCATGAGATACAAGGTATCTTTAACCTTGCAAAGGGGCGTATCTCTAACTAGTAAGGATATCGAAATATAATCAGAAAACCAAATGTCTTATCTCTATGAAGTGAAATTCCAGATTCCGCATAAAGACATAAATGAACATACGCCTATATGCGGAGTCAATTCTTGCAGCTCTCACAGTGGTCGCTTAGATACGTCCTTTTGATTTACAGAATACTTCGATAGCAAATACATGTAATTTAGACAAAAAAACATAGATGTCGTTAGTATTCATTTACTCTATTTAAAAAGACCTGTTGCTGGGTGAAAAAAGTTATCGTGCACATTCGTGAGGCAAATATCTTTAAAATCAGGATTTACATGAAAATTCAGTTTAGTTCTGCTTACGTCGGTGATTTGTGAAAAGTCTATCAGAAGGTAAGTCACTGCATGGCTATATACTTTTTATTTATTGCTAACGAATTGATTTTTTAGTCTACCTAACCTCAAAAGCCATGGATGTGATTGTTAAGTGGAAAGATGGCACTATCAATTGTGTAAGGTCTGATGAGATTAAAACTGTGAAGAAAGGTAGCCATACACAAGTGGGAACTGAAGTTAAGATGTTGTATAAGAAAAGATGGTACTACGGCGTTGTGACTATGGTTGAAGATGACAACTATGAGCAGTGGTCTGAAAGTGATGAAGTACCGCTCATTCATTTCATTTCAAGTGATCAAACTGCACAATCACAAAGCGAGCCACTTCCTGTTAAAGCCAGTGACAATATGATAACTGATGCATGTAATCAACAAAACGATAAACCTGAAGATATGCTGGCAGACCTTTCTGATACTTCTGATGATCCCTTCGCTGACATCGAAATTTATAACTTGGAAGACCCAGACTACCAACAAACCTGTGAAGTCAGGAACTGTAGGGGTGAAGTTTTTAGTTCCTGTTTTCAATGCTCAATTTTACTGTGCTGGAAGCACTTTGAAGATGATACCACCTCCTGCAAAGATGGACACCGGAAGAGAAGAGTGAGTATACATACTCAACAAGAAACAGCAGAGAGGCGACCTGAAGTCTTTCATGTGGATGGTTCACATGCTGAAATTACTAGGGAAAAGGTAATCAGGGAAGACAAGAGAAAAGTAGCAAAAAGATTGAGGAATCAAGGCCAGGCATATATGTCTCCTGTGACAAAGAAAGCTGTGAAAGGGAAAGAATTGAAGGAAGTTTGCAATATAGATATGTGTAGGAAAAGAAATAGAATGTGCTATTTGTTTACGCTCTCATTAAGAGAGGCATTATTTAGAGATTTTTGGAAGCTTGGTGATCTGCAACAACAGAGGGAATATATCGCGCGTTATGTAACCACTGAAAGCCCTAAACATAGAACTACAAAACAACATGAATCGCGTCGCAAGCAAACGCACTATTTTTACTTACCTCAAGACGGTATTCGAAAGCAAGTTTGCAAAAAAATGTTCCTGGGAACACTTGGAATCAGTGAGAAAACATGTAGAACCTCATTGAAGAAGGTAAGCAACACCACTGGTATACTGGATAAGGAAAATCGTGGAGGTCGACGTGAGTCTCAAGCATCAAGAGACAGAGTAATTAGAAAAAATATTATAGAGCATATAAACAGATTTCCCAGAGTAGAATCGCATTACTGTCGAAAATCCACAACCAGACAGTACCTGCATGAAGATTTATCTCTAAGTACAATGTACTACTTATACAAACGTGAAGATATAGCAAAACCAAAAGGAAGTTTTTCATTATATAGAAAGATCTTCAGATCCATGGGTTTGTCATTCCATAAACCTAAAAAAGATCAATGCGGCATGTGTAAATGTTACAGAGAAGGGTCTGAAGGGGTGAAGGCTAATTTAGAAAAGGAGTACAGGGCGCACATCTTGGAAGAGGAGACGGTGAGATCAATAAAGAACGTTTCCAAGGAAAATGCTAAAAATGACAAAACAGTTCTCTGTGCTGCGTTTGATCTTCAACAAGTAATATACCTACCTATTTCGAACCATGGTGACGTATTTTATAAGACACGACTCAATGTCTACAATTTAACTATGTATGATGTAGCATCTCGAGACTGTTTCTGCTATACATGGAGTGAGACTGAAAGCAAACGTGGCGCATCGGAAATTTCAACTGCAGTTTACTTATTTATTTTGGAAAAAGACGTGCAAGGCTACAATGCAGTACATCTATTCGCTGATGGTTGCTGTGGCCAAAATAAAACTCAATAATGGCTACTACTCTTTTATATCTCATTAATAATTGTCGGAACGTTAAAGAGATATCGTTGAAGTTTTTTGCTACTTCTCATGGACAAAATGAAGGAGATTCTGCGCACAGTGCGATAAGTTACGCAGTTAAAAATGCAGGCGAAATAATTATACCCAGCCAGTTACTTCCAGTATTTACCTTAGCAAGGAAGAAACAGCCGTATAAAGTGCGTCCTTTAGATTATAAGAGTTTTTTTGATTTTAAACAGCTGGCTGTAGACATGAGAATATTATCAATCCGACAAGATGATGATGGAATGGAGCTTAACTGGAAGGATATGATGGAATTCAAGGTAACAAATCAAGACCGTAACAAAATTTTCTTCAAAAACAGTCACACACAGACAAACTACAGAGCAATAACTTTAAAAAGAAATGTGACACCTCTCCTTATGAAACAATTAAATCGGTTGAATAGTCAGCAGCGAAAAATAAGTAATAAAAAATATAATGATCTAAACGCACTATGCCAGGGTAAGAAACCAGCTATTTCGCTTCTTGAACATCAGCGCTTCTATCAAGAAATACCGCATGAGCGTGAGGATAAACCTTAAACCATTGTATTTGTATGATTTTTTTTGTTTTTTCTTGTGAATGTTTGTTATGTTATTTACTTCTCAAATTAAAGTTTTTCTACTAAATCTTACAGAATCTGATTCTATGTCCCATAAATCCACAAGCGTATCTATGGGCAAGTACGCTATTGGTATTGTTAAGGTTACCGCAAAAGGGCGTATCACGTACTTTTTTTCTGAATATTTATATTATTTGAAGGTTATCTTATCTCTCTGTACAACACTCTCAGAGGGTGGTGTATATACCTTTGAGGTTTATTATTAGAAGCAAATATGTTAAAAATAACAGAAAGGAAGACGATAATATGAAATCATACAGATGCGATAATTAAAAATGCTTGTACTGGAAAGTTGCACAAAACGAGATACGCCTCTTTGCAGTATGGACGACGATATGTCACAAGATATTGATTTTGCAACCACACCTGTGTTTTTTCTTAAGTTACCTGCTTCCAGCCTTACAGCCATTTCAGGATCCAGGAATTATTTCTACATAAATCAACGACATAAATGACACCTGATGTCTTGAATAAATGTCATCCAAGACCCGTATACGTTGCAGAAAGAGCCTTAATGTAAACCTATAAGCATTCAATACCTTCAATGCTACCTGGCTTTCAGAGCAGACAGTAATCCGCCTCCTGGACGGCGAGCCGTCTGTGTTCCAGAAGAGGAAGGCCTCCTCAAAAGCACCTGCTGGTTGACTCATACTCTTCCTTTGTAGAACAGTAGAACACTTCACCGGAAATTTTCAGTCGAAGCAATATTTAGGAGAAATTATATCACTCCTCATATGTAGGATAGGGTTCGTCCCTTTGCAATTTCGAGAGGGTGATACAGTGTTCCTTACCAGGAGTCACAAAGAATCAACTACCAAGTCAAGTGTAGGCAGATTCAGAAGTACTAGCGCGCTTACCGGAGTCTTGCGTACTGCCTTATACCAGCACAGGCCAAGCGTTCAGTTTTATTTGTCTTTGCTCTGATTGTTTCCATCCTCACACATCGCCACCAAACTAGTGATCCATATAATAAGGACGGCCTTACGATTGTGGTACAGAGCCAGGATACCCCGCTGGGAGTCCGCTCGCAGTTCACTCCTACAGCCCTTCTACATGCCCAAAAGGACGTACCTTGTTGACTTTATTTTCAACATAATGTCTCTACTTCAGCTTCGAGTATAGAATTACATCTAGATATTTTACTGATTGAGCCGTTCAAGTGATGTTCCAAAGAAGATTGGCCTGATATATCCATCCAATTTTTTTCCTCTAGCGAACATAACTAGCTCGGTCTTCTCGACATTAACCGATAAATCGACCCCGTTGTACAATGATTTCACAACGCATAAAGCGCCTTGCATTATCTCTTAGTCAGTATCTATGAATCAATCTCTAACTACTATGCTAAGATCATCTGCATAGTTCCGCCTGACGAGAAGTTCATTCACCACCAAGCATCACAATAATAGAGATAAGACTCCACCTTGCAGACAACCTCGCGCTACTTCGACGCTATACGAAATATCATTCATCGTAGCAGTAGCTTTTTGACCCTCTGAGGTGAAGAGGATCCATTCCATGAGGGAGGACCTCACCCCAGTTCTGTCTAAGGCATGCCTTATCGAATCAGAAGTGGTACAGTTAAACGCACCCTCAATGTCTAGGAAAGCTACCAAGGCCACTTCCTTTTGTTCCAGCGTCTTCACCATTCTACAAACTAGCTGCGTGTAATATCTTACCACTGGACTATGACAGAAGTAGTTCTTAAAATCTTGTTGGCGATGGTTGTATTAGAAAGATACACTAAACAGAACGACATAGAAATTCTAGATCTAAAATTCGTTTGGTTAACCTCTCTGTTGAACTATCGCTACAGCGTTTCTAGTAGTCGCCATAAATCTTCACTACATCATAATACATCCCATGAATCCGCAATTTTTCCCAACGGAAAACGCATAGTAAGCAGTAAAACAAAACAAATGCGACTGACGCCATTTGGCCAGGTCGTTGTGGATATCGCAATATAAATCGAATAATAGAGTTTGCATCAAAACAGGTTAGCAGTTGCCAGCAGATAGCCTTTTGGAATATCTTAGATAAGATAGAGGAAAGGCTGCTAGGACTCAAATCGCTTATGTCTTTGGGGTCAGACTCCTAGCTGGAAAATACCCTGACTCTAAACATGTGTTGATAATATGTGTGATAAATGGCAGCATAACAGGGAGAGCATATTTGAACATGGAGAAGCTCAGATTATCAACCGCTTTAGCTACCGAATTTAAATCTTTTACAATTGTATATATTTCTGCAGGATTCGGTAGCTAAAAACCAAAAACGCTAGAATTAAATATATTCTCAGTATATAATTTTAAACCGTCGTTATCTACTGAACTAGAATCGAAAACTTATATCAAATAATCTCTTATAGTAGCAGGATCTGTTAAACGTTTAGGAATGGGTGCTTTTCCTGATGTTTGAATGTGCCGACCAACAACAAGCAAAGGCATATTTGTGATGATATTTGAGAATACATCAAATATTCGGGCAAACACAGCGATGCTGCTACACAAATACGCTACGCCAAGTGAAGTGCCTGCATGCTTGCACTATAATCAGGGAACGAGCAAGGAATGCAGCAGTGGAGGTTAGAGTGACTTTTCTTGTTGTGTTTGTATGCGGTATAATAGCTCACCATTAGGCTGTGACAAAAACTCTCTAAAATCTTGTTAGCGATGCTTGTATTAGAGAGATACACTGAGCCGAACAATATAGAAACTCATCGAAAATTCGTTTGGCTGAATAGTGAGACCGGTTCAATCGCCTCCCTAAGCACGGCTAACCTCTCTGTTGAACTATCGCTACAGCATTTTTAGTACTCACCATAAATCTCCACTACATAATACATCCCATGAATCCACAATTTTTCCCAACGGAAAACGCATAGTAAGCAGTAAAACAAAACAAATGCGACTGACGCCGTTTGGCCAGGTCGTTGTGGATATCGCAATATAAATGGAGGGATTTATGCGGGACCGCAATTAATCTTCTTTAAAAATATCACCGTTCTCCTTTGACAACTTGAGTAATGACGCTAATTTCACGATTGTTCATTACTCCTTCTTTTTATATGATGGCCGGGAGGCGACGGTAGCCTGGCCGTTTTTAATGAGAAGTTGGAGTTGGAGTCTTTATGAGCTTCTTCGGCTTTTATGCGTGTGGCAGGGGTGTGAAGTACCTTGTATAGCGCGTTTGCTGAATATAAAATTGAAGAAGAAAGATATAAGCAACATACAGGGAGTGTCCCAAAGGTAATGAAGTATATATTTTTTGGCGTACAGAAATCGGACACAAAGGCCTCCTGCATATTATTAGATTTGTGAAAAACAATAACACTCGACTTCGCTTTTAGGCGTTTAAAGGGTTCCTTATCATTTTACACTTTTTTTTGGTTGGGGTGAAATTGGAGTGGTTAGGGGGTGGGGGTTGTGAAGGTAAAAAAATTGTTGTATTCATAATAGGCTGTCCACTAACCTGGGAAAGAAAGATCTAGCAGCATAAGATACCTTTTTTAGGTCCATGCGAACATTGCCTTGCTTACTTCAGAAACCAAGGGTCTTGGAAGTTACTGATGAATACATAGGTTTAATGCTTCTGATCTGTTCTGTATCGTGTAACGTGGAAACTATTAGATTGATTTTTGTTATTTGTTTACAGAGTATTACTGCCATGGCGAGGATGGGAGACGTTTATGATTTTTAGAAATCGTGTCAGTGGCGACGCAGCAATAATAAAAAACTAATAATATAAAAACAGCTCAAGCTTCGTTTCTAGACACTTTAGGAGTTCCTGGTCATTTTCTCCTTTTTTGGGTAGGGGTGAAATTGGAGTGGTTAGGGGGAGGGTTGTAAAAGTGGAAAATTTGTTGTATTCATAATAGGCTGTCCATTGACCCGCGAAAGAAAGACCTAGCGGCAAAATATACTTTTACATGTCCATCCGAACATTGCCTTGCCTATTACAGAAATCAAGGGACTTGGAATTTTCTAATGTATATATATGTTTGTTGCTTCCGATCGTTCTGTATCGTGTAACGTAGAAACTATTAGATTGACTTTAATGAAATTTTTGCACAGTACTACTACCGTGGCGAGGATGGAAAGCATTTTACGGTTTTTAGAAATCGTGTTAGTGACAGCGCAGCAATAATAAAAAAACAAAAAATATAAAAACAGAGCGAACTTCATTTTTAGGCGTTTTAGGGGTTCCTGACTATTTTCTAGTTTTTTGGGTGTGGGTGAAATTAGATGGTTGGTGGGTGGGGGGTTGTAAAACTCCAAAAATTGTTGTATTTATTATTTATTGACCTGTGAAACAAAGACAGTGGCATGACATACTTTGTTTTTGGTCGGGTGGGCGATGATTTGGTCACAAGGGGATGTCAGACTATACCTTCATGCTATGGGAAAATAATAAACTAGTAGCACCATAATGAGTCGAAGGTACTGGGTCAATCAACTTCATTTTTCAATGAAATATTACACAACATATACAGAACTCGTAATAAATAAGTCAATTGTCGTAGTGGGGCAGAGTGTATTATTATTTATCGTGTATGAATAAAAACACATGTATATTCTGGAAAACTAGTTTGTAATTTCGGGTCACATAAATTGAAACTATCACATAGTTCGACACGAATTACAATAGTTTTCATGGAATGTTCCATCTTTCTAAAAATAATATTTTTACATCTTAAATATAAAGTAGGTAATTCCAATTATGTTTAAAATTTAATCTTTAAAATTTTGGATTTGCTTACTGATACAGTAAAACGTAGATTTATTTTATATGGTTTTACTCCATCAATATTTTACTGTGTAGTTGTGTAGTCAAGCCGATAGGGGGGTATTTTAACACACAAAAGCATTGAATTATTTAAGATACTGTTTTTGGGGCAGCATTTGGAGCTTGACTTCAGTCGATTTGCTTATCTGACTGCAGTTTAACTTACCTTTACACAATTTCTTACATCCTCTAGTGTCTGCTATATCACAGATTGAACACATAAATAAACAAGGTTTGAATTGTGATAACTCCTACTAGTTTTTGGATAATAGGAAGGCAAAAGTGTCAATATTTAGGCAGGACAATCTACATATATCAAAATAAATTCTTCATTCAAGTATACTATGTCTTCCTATATGCGCAAAGCTGTAACAATCTTAAACCAAGAATGCGATATATTTGATAAAATATTGATATTGATTAAATATTTTCAATGCAAAACTTGGAAGGTTTTGAAAGTAAGAATAGGGAGATATTAAATCAGTTTTATGATAATCTTAAAACAAAACAATGTCACTATACATATATCACCTATAAGAATACTATATAATTGACTGAAGCATTTCGTAATCTTGAGGCAAACAGCTAAAGGTGTTGGTCTTCGTGGAAGAAGCAACTAAGTGCATCTGTATAAGCATTCTGTACTTTCAAGTTGTCTAGTATTTTTCAAAATATGTACTTGTACTCTTGAAGTATAAGAATATGTTATGCTCACTGGTTCCGCCATTGTTTATATTCCATTCACAACTACTTGCATAAATGTATTGAAAATCACATACTTGGTATAGTGTATCCGAAGTGACTTGGAACAGTAAAAAACTCTGCGTTTCAGCTCAAAAGTTGCAAGCGTGTCTGGCTAGATTTTTCAAGATACAATCTTTTTTCACCTTCTTCTTCTTCCTTCTTTAGTTTAGGCGAATCACCTGTTTCAGTCCTTCGTATCTCTGCTTACGCTGCTAGGTTGTCGCTCCATCGTCTCGGGGGCGCCCTGGAACTCCTGGACTTCTGCGACCTAATGGAGACTTGTCTTCTTTCGTCCAGTCTACTTATGTCCTCGTTCCATTCCTTTTTTCTACCTTTTTCTCTAAGGTAGAGAAAAAAACTTTTTTCATGAAGTGCTAAAATAATAGACATTCCTTTAGGTTACTAACGAAAACGTGAAGGCTTCGATTTTATTTCGTATATCACAATCACCTTTCAGAAGTGGAATCACTATGTAACGAAATGATAATAGGATGAAAGGGAGGTAGAACACAGTAGTAATTTTTTTCGACTATGTTCAACACATTTATTTCATGGGTTTGTGACGGCAATTTTACTCACTGAGTTTCTTACATTGGCCAGTAGTGATCCACTTGATCGTGATATTTGGTTATTTTTTTCTATTTCTTCTTCCTTTTGAATACTCCAAACCATCTTCACTGGGTTGAAAATACAGTAAGTTCTTTATTAAAGTTTTGCTCTTTAATCAGCTCTAATATTTTCTTTGTGGGTTTCTGGGGCATTTACAGCCTGACAAGTGTAGCAAGAGACTTGGGAATTTCGTCGCTGTCTCACACGCAAACGTTATTTCATATCGTTTCATCTCTTGCCATCCATATCTATCTCACATTTCTCACGGCTCTTGTTATACTTGTCAGGTTGTACATGTTTTGCTATGCATGAATTTAATGATATCTCGTTGTTTAGTGTCTATGTTTGGAAGTTTTGTTTACTGACGGAAATGGTAAGAAGTATATTATGAGAACAGTTGGATAATCTGATATCCTTACTAAAACTTTATGAAATGCTTGAACGAAAAGCATTGAAATTTTATAGGTGTGAAAAAAAACAATAGTCTTAATCCAAACATATTTGTTTAGAATGAGTATCGAAATCATAGATGTATTTATCTTGGTTCAAATTTACCATAATTTGCTCATGACGAAAATTTTCTCAGTGCGAGAACAGATGCTCTTGTCGCAAATATGTATACCAAAGGGGGAAAGTTATCGGAATTCTTGAATAGAGAATGTATTTTTATGTGTGTACAGCTGTGTTTTGATTAACGACCGGGAATCCTTTCTGAAGTGTGCTGAACCGAAATTCCATCGGAATCATCTTGACATTGCCATTTCCGAAGTTTGTCGCCCCGAAGGGAGATTTCGATAGTCGAATTGACGTCGGCCTGATTAAACGTCCACTTGGAAGCCGGTAAGTAATCGCGAGTCGCAGGAAATTGTGGAGCGGTGTCGGGAGTTGAAAGGACTTTGAGGGAGTTCCTCTTGTGCTCCTAAGTAGGCGAGGCAAGGGGACGCGACGCGACGTGGCGAGCCGGTCGATAGTTGTTGCAGTATCTAAGTGTATTAGAATGGCCAAATTACTTCGCTGCACAGCAGTGTTCCAGCGCTTGGCGATAACTGCTGTTGTATACAGGGACGGTAAGGGTAAATGTCCCCGTGCGGAGGCGGGTTAGAATGTCTCCCATCGTATATCCTGCGTGTCGTAAAAGGCGACTAAAAGGAACCGAACTACCGTCGGTATAAGCAGCAACCTCTTCTCAACCAACAGCTTTGGGTGGACGAGTTGAGCAGAGTCAGGACACCTTCTTGTCCTTGGGGTGAGAAATTGCCCCTAAAGGCGGATGAACCAGTAGATACATCTGGTCAACGGCATGAGGATGCAGAAAGCAAATGGCAAACTACTGCATTAAAGATCGTAAAGATATCCCAAGAGAAACTCGTAAAATGAGTACATTTTACGAGTTCACAACAAGTCTGTTAAGACATTGTGACTATGTCTTCGTCTGACAGACTACGCTTGTCCTTTAAATGTATATATTGTTGTTCTTTATAATGTGAAGAACTTTTTTCATGTATACTCTCAAACTAAGACACGATAAGTACTCTGCCTTAGCAACAGCGCTTTTGGTCAAATAGTTCCGATGATATCCGTATTCAAAAATCATCCGTCGTTCACCAGACGAGGGGTCAGCACGAGCGAACTTTTTTTGCGTATAGGTAAGTCAAGATACAGATTCCATACAATGGAAAAACGAAAAATATGCTGCATTTGTCCCAGCAGCAATGGAAAAATGACTAAATATCTTTGATATATATACGCAACAAGCCAATATGCCTTCAGTGCGCGAAAATAGTATGTATATGTTACGGTTAAAATGTCTACTTGGATCGTTTGTAAACTAGCTAGATTGTATCTAAACTATCCCAGTAATGGTACATTTAGTGGGAAGTTACCTTTCAATTAAAATAGCAAAAATGAAGTCAAGTTGATTGACTCAGTACTTCCCACACATTACGCTGATACCAGATATATTATTTTCCCATAGCATGAAGCTTTAGTCTAAGATCCCTTGCAACCAAATAATTGCCACCCCCCCCCCCCTAAAATTGTCTTATGCCGCTAGGTCTTTCCTTCACAGGTCAATGGACAGCCTATTATCGATACTACAAACTTCTAAGTTTTACAACCCCCATCCCCGCAACCACCTCACTTTCACCCCCACCCAAAAAACTGGTAGGAAATGATCAGGAACCCCTAAAACATCTAAAAACCGAATTTGAGTTGCTTTCATACTTGTCGCGTTCTTTGATTGTTGCTACGCTGCCACTGACAAGATTTTTAACAAACATACGCTTTTTCCATTCTCACCACGGTAACAATATACTGTGTCAAAATTTCATTAGAATCAATTTAATAATGTCCACGTTACAAAATACAAAACAACTTAGACCAATAAATTCTCGTATAGTATACAGAAAATTCTAAGTCCCTTAGTTTCTGTAATAGGCTAGGCAATGTTCGTATGCATCTAAAAAGGTGATTTGTGTCGCTAGATCTTCCTTCACAGGTTAGTGGACAGCCTATTATGAGTACAAGAATTTTTTTTAATTTTTCAACCCCCAACCCCCCAACCACCCCAATTTCACCCCCACCAAAAAAAAAACGCAGAAAATGATCAGGAACCTCTAAAACGCTTAAAAACGAAGTTTGAGCTGTTTTTATATTTTTAGTTCTTTTATTATTTCTGCGCCGCCACTGGCACGGTTTATCAAAACCATACGCGTTTTCCATCTTCCATATTTACTTTTTTTTGTTTTTTGCTAATTACTCCGCCGCCTATGCACCGATTTTCAAAATTATAGGAACATTACCTACTACCACCGCACAGCATACCGCTGCCCAAATTTCATCACAATCCATGCAGCGGTTACTGAGATTACGAGGGTAGAAAAACGCGACAGACAGACAGACAGACCGACAGACAGACCGACGGAAATGAGTGACGTAGATTTTCGTTATGTACACATCATAAAACGCCCAAAAAACGTATTATCTCAAAATCGAAAATTTTCGCGATCACAATACTCCCCTCACCTATCGGTGTGGGAAGTAACAAATGTTGGTTTGTTTGTATACTATCCAGCGAGTTCGTAAACTAGCCATGAATTGCCATTAAAGTACAAACCACAAAAGAATTACACAAATTGGCCGGAGTTTTTGGCTAGTCTAAAAAACTATCTACAGTATTGGGATAATGTGTGAACTGAATATTTCTAGTAATGTATAACTCCCAACTCGTTGGTTAATCCAATTTTTGCTCGGAATTATTTAAATTTATTAAATTAATCAAAGAAAATGGCTTGGCTTGCATGCTAACCAACGAGTTAGTTATTACATATTTCTAGGAATATTTAGTTCACACTCTATCCAAATACTGTGGTTAGTCTGTAAACTAGCCAAAACCCCCGGAAATTTGTGGAATTCTTTTGGGGTTTGTACTTTAGCTACAATTCGTGGCTAGTTTACAATTTATCTTGATGCAATACAAGCTAACCAACATTCATTAATATTTTAATCGAATAGTAGCTTTTCACTAGAATAACCAGGCGTTTGGATAGTTTATATACTATCCAGCTAGTTTATAAAGTAGCCAAGTAAGCACTTTAACCGTAACAAATACATTGCGTCGAATATTTATGAAGCATCAAATTTTGTTACCTTTAGCTATTGTATGAACCTACTTAACAAAAGCTTTGTTAATCTTCTTGTGTTCTCTTTTATTTGTTACATTTTTAGTAACAGTTTAGAAGTAAAGTGTTAGCCTCATTTAGTTTAGTTTTTTCTCTGTTCCTTTTCATTTGGAAATGTAACTTTTTTTATGTTTTTCAACACTGTGACTTATAAATTATCTACCACGTCACGTCATTATCTGTTTCAATTCAGGGCATTTCTGTTATCTCAAGACATGTACTAAATTCATGTGACAAGTTCCAGTGATGTCTCATTAATTATTTTACATAAATATCAACGATAATTTTTAAGGGTTAAGGAATTTTAACAAGCTGTGAACTCCATTGGCTCACCAATCACTTCAAGTCGTCAATCGTTCTTTATGGCAACAAATTTTTGGCCAAGGGATAGGCGATTGTACGTCAGATTTGGTAACGACTGATGGCATTCTCAGTTTGTTGGACCATTGACGCAAAAGGCTCACAAAATGCCCTTTTTTAAGCCATGTCTTGATTGCATAATAGCAGCTATTCCAAACCATAAACTTAAATGCATCGTTTTTAAGTCCACAAAAAGCCAGGCTTTGTTTTTACACGTCTAGAGTTTTTTTAGACGTGTCATGTAGGTTAATAACGTGAATGAATAAAATGGATTACATATGTACTAAAGATGGTACTTCCAAGCTGTGTATGACTTTTCAACGCAAATATCCATTTCTTTCTAGGCCTTCGGATATCACTTGCGAGCAGTACATATAAAAGTTGTTTGATGTGAGTTAGACTTTAGTTTTATTATAGCTTTGTATATACAGGGTGGTCCATTGTGCTTGAATCAGTGTCAACTTTTTTATTCCAAATGAAACACCCTATAATATATTTTTCGAGTTTCAGATTACGCTCTTAATATTTCTGCAACTAAGGCTTTTTCAGATTCTATCTGGTTTTTATGCAAATCGGAATTACACTTTTTCTTCTAAAAATAAGTGTATCTGAAAATCACATTTTAACCGCTCTGTAAAACACATGTCATTACTACTATGATCTAAAAACATCTACTAGGAGATAGAATATAATATTTTAATATTGTACTTGTATATTTTCGAAACACTAAGTAGATTGGTATCCGGTAAGTAATATTCTCAAGAAGATTTATAAACTTCTATTCCTCCCATAGTTTCAGACAGAATCTTAATATATACGCTTTAGAATATCAATCACAAAGCGCTGTCAATTGCATTTTGCAATAGAGTCGCACATGGTTTATAGGATCTATTGCAAAAAGTGTAATAGATGTTACACAGCACAAGCAATGCAACGTATTAAAAAAGGTTGTAATAAGGAGCACAAATTATTTGTCTTCAGAGCTTTAGTACAACGTGTAGAAAATACAAACCATTTTGAATTAAAAAACACAAATAATTTCAGTCTGGCGCCTTTTATCTAAAATACTGAGAACTGAATGCATCCACATTACAAAATAAATTCATGCAGGTCTTGATGACGTGTCTTGTTGGCGTTGGGTCTACTTACAGTATTTGGATGCTTTTCAGGTGTATTTTGGCGAGCAAACGGCGAACTGTAGAAACGTTAGCAAATGCTACTTGTTCATGCTGCAACTTTATGAAGCCGAATGAATATTGGTAGTCAGAATTTTTGAATTGAATTCCAGTGCAGTAATTGAGGGGGGGGGGTTAACCCGGTCAACATGTAATGTGGTAGCTTCGATAAAGAGCTATCTTGCTGTGAAATTCCCAATCACCTAGCTATTTTTCACTTTCATCTAGAAGATGTCGTATTTGGAATATAGATACAAGATTTCCGATTTCACTGTCTCACCTGGTAAACAGAGTTAATTTATCTATTCATACCATACCTTAGTCAAATGGTTGATCATTATCTGAATGCTAAAAGTTGCGTACTTCGTCGTTACCACTATGTTTTCAAGTTTTGATTGAACTAATTCAACAACTTGCCTCTTGTTGCAGTTATGAGAAATCGTTGACCCGACTATTGAAAAAAGTGATCAATTTAAAATTGGCTACCGAATTGAAAGCTAGAAATCAGTTCAAGATACTGGACCCTGTATGGTCAGTGCTATAGGTAGTGGATTTTTGATAACTTGTTATATTCTGGGAAGATGCAGATTATGCATCACATCCAAATTTTAAGTTACAAATGATTAGATCATCGATAAAATTAAAGAAGAATGTATGCTGCTGCTCAGGATGGATCCATTGAAGGCGAACTCATTGAAAGGCGTACGAGCAGCAGTACAAAGAGAGGCAGCAGCATAGTTATCAAAATTTCATATTAGCATTTTCATTGTCATTGTCACACACAAGGCGTAGCCTTCGAGGTGGCAGTTATATGTAATGTAAAGTACAAATAATAAATGACGAAATGAATAAATGATGCCTCTCACATTTTCTGTTGCTGCATTAATGATGAAACTTTATATTTCTACTTGAGATAACGGTACACTCAACAAAGAGAATGAAATGTTTGAAGTACCTATACATCCAGACAATACGCGTATCTGCAAAATCATCCTACCATTCAATTCAATAAACAACGTTCACTGTTGACAGCATAATTTTACATCCAGATAGCAACTTGGTTAATTTGAAATTTCGATTTGGCGTCGGATATTTTCATGAGCTGGCTTTTGTTTTGCGAACAAAGGTCGAGCTTTGTTCGCCTTCTTACAAGCTATAGAGAAACAGTTTTATTGTCCACTGCACAGCTGTGAAAGCAAAAACTGAATGCGGGTATTTTTGCGTTATGGTGAATTGGTGGAAACAATCGCTTTATCTCGATGCGAAACGATAATAATTGTAGGCTGTTTGTAGGTTCCTTGCTACTATGAATTAAAATGCTTGGATAAAGTTAAAAAATATAACGGAATGTGTATGTGAAAATTGGTCGTGTCAAATTTGTAAATACAGCAGCTGTATTTGATTATGTATCCTAAAAAAACGATTAAATTAAATTAGATAACGTTTATTATAAATATAAATCTAGAATAAATAATTACAATAAACAACAAGTACCCACAAAAGGTTAAAAACGTATGCTTGGGTGTATGGTAACTATTATGGAATAGAAGCAACAAACAAGTCACATTTAGGAATTTTTATATATTCAAATATTTATGTCTTCCATAGATAATTAGTAATGATAGGTATTACAGTATGTCAACAGTTTCTTGACTTTTCATACGATTATTACTTGCTACCCATTTTTTTCAACTATATTTGAATGAATTTAAATGGACTAGGCATTTTATTCTATCTGGTTGTATTGTTGGGAGAAGAAACGTATAACTCCGCAGTAAAATAATTATGTTGTCTTGCTTTAGGTACAGCATTAGATTTGTATCTTATGTCATATTTAGGTTCTATCAATTTTGATTTATTTAAAAGCTTTTATTTAGCTTGAAATGTATGTATGTTTGTTCGGGTGGAATATTGCTACTCAATTTTGAAGCAGACATCTTCAACCGATTGAGCTGAAATTTTGCACGCACGTTTAGTTTGGATGACAATGCACGATAAGCTATAAATGGCGTCATTTTAAATCCAGTATGGCGGACCATCCAGGATGGCGGAATAGTTATTTTTATACACTTCTACAATATGTGTATCAAATGGAAGGGCTTTCTCAGTGTAACTCGAAAACAAATGTGACGTCATTCTATATCCAATATGGCGGACCATCCAAGATAACGGAATAGTTATTTTTGAGACAATTCTACAATATGGGCTTGTTGAGGGCAACACGAAAAATAATGTGACGTCATTCTAAATCCAATATGGCGGAGCATCCAAGATGGTGGACTAGTTATTCTTATGCAGTTCTGCAATATGGATATCAAATAAAAGGGCTTGCTGATAATAGTTAACAAAATATCCTGATACCACCCTCAATCAAATATTGCGGAGTTTTGAAGTTTTTTATGCTTTCCTATTGCACGGAGAATATAAAAAAAAGTTAATAACTAAAAAATAACAAGTAAATTAAGTGATTTTTTGGCTGGAGTTCGTTTTAGCGAAACTCGATACGGGCGTTGAGATTGGTGTCAATCGACGCGGATTGATGCCCTAAATCGAACGACATCACTCCTAGACTGAGGAAACGCCCCGGTAAAATTCTATGACACTTCAGTTCACTTCAGTTTCAGTACCTAACATCACTTATGCCAAACGGTCAACTTATTGAGGTCAAATTCGGTTTAATTGGTCGTTAAATAAGTGCTAATCGATTCTGCTTCATCTCCTGAGTCGAATTAGATCTCTCCAAGACTGAAGAAACGCTCCGATGAAAATCTGCGCCACTTTAAAATTTCAAATCTAACCTCAAAGTTACTTCGATATTTCGATGAGTTCTCATGAAATATGTAGTCAAACGATATATCGTGCAAAAGCGCTGGATGAGTACAACACAACGCCACCAGTCGCAACATCCTAAAATGGGAAGTAAAAAAGTTATGATACTTTAAATGTTTAATGATAAAACTATTGAGGAAATATAAATAACCGAAAACCAGGTTAGTTTATGTTGAATTAGGTCCGTGTAAACGTATAACGGAGGGCCTGGGGGGGCCCGGCCCCCCAGACGTCACTGTCTTTGAATATTTTGAATAGTCTAAGCAACACAAGTTTCCCAAGTAGGATCCTCACCTGTTCGGTTTTTTCCATAGCATGCGGGGGTAGGGCCCAGAGGAACGTATTTTGATCAATTTAATTTGAGAGTGAAAATAAACGGTTGTACAGTCTAAATTTGGTACAATTTAAGTCAAGATATTAGGTTGAGTCGCTAGACACACCTTCTTACCTGAACCGATTTGCTTACTTTATATTAGGTAAGCTATATTGGAATTTGTGAATTTCAAAGTAGCATAGACTTTCACCAAAATGTTTTCTCGCGCTGGTAATGGTCTAGTTCGTCTCAGGACTCCAAGCCGAGTCGATTAAAACTTATTTCAGCTTCAATCATTCAACTAGTTTGGTTAAGCTAGGTTAGGTTTGGAATCTTCAAAGTGCTGTAGTTTTTCACCGGAACGTTTCCTCAGTCTGGGACTGGTATCGTTCGACTCAGGGCGTCAATCCGCGTCGATTGACACTAATCTCAACGCCCGTTTCGGGTTTCGCTAAAACGAACCCTTACTTAAAAGCTGTTATTCAAAGGCTCCAAAAAGAAGAAAATAAAATTTTCCTTTAAAATGTTGCCTCATTATACACAACGTATGTGATCATAAAAGCTCGTCGTGCGATATACTTGTGTAAATGAACTAGTACCTATCTACTTCATGTACTAAAATTAATTGTGTTAAAATTTCAGCTTAATTAAATACTTATAGGTACTTACGTAAACCTCGCGAAAAGCTTATATAGTTTGTATAATGAGGCTATAAGTTGATAGTTAGCATTTTAGAGAAAAATTTTATTTTCTTATTTCTAGAGTATTTAAATTAAAGCTTCTCTTAAGTTATTTTTGTTTTATTTGATTGATACTGGCAAACACCAAAAAACATAAAATAAGATTGGCTGACATCTAGAATTTTTGTTTGAGAATATAACAACTCACATGGGTATGTAAACCTCACTCTATATATCGTTTCTATTATTCGTTTTCGTATGATTTCACTATGTTTATGGCATTTTTACATGCCGCACCCCACGTCACAATATAATACCGTACGTGACTATGTACAAGGGTTTAATATACAACAATCATCTTTTCATAGGTAAGTAGAGCGGGTAGGTATTTAAATTTGCTTATGACGCAACGTATTTTTTAGACAACTCAGTCTCTGTGTTCCTTCCATTTGATGTAGCAATCTAGATAGTACTTGTGGCCATTGATATAGGAGCTACCTGCCTACAACTGATTTGTAAGCTGTTGTAATTTGGTAAACCATTTGTGTAAGACGTGAATTAATCAAACTGAATTTTGTTTCTACTTTAATACCTATATCCGCATGTGGATTTCTCAAATTAAATTCGTTCCGATTTAAATTAAGAAACAAAGTGAGTTTTGTTGAAATAGTCGACTACAGAACCAATTGACTATTAATTTTCAACTAATTCCAGCCTTTGATTTTATGATTTCCCACCTTTTAGCAGAAAATATAACAGCTGTATCGTTTGCAACACTCACCACATTTTCATCATCCACAATGTCATTTATATGTAAGCTCCCAGTAGCGTTCCTTGAGGAACACCGCACGTTAAGACAATGGAGGAAAATAGAAAATGGTCGTTTAGTACATCGAACTGAACAGTAAAAACTAATTTTGTTAAATAGGATTGGTCCAATTTACTTCTTCTACTCCTAATAACTTCACTTGATGGAGATAGCAACATACTTAATAAAGAGTATGAGCATGTTTGAATTACCTGTAGATTACCGGTATCTGCAAAATCATCGTACCATTCAATTTAATACACAACAGTCACTGTTGTCAGCATAATTTTACATCCACATACTAACTTGGTTAATTTGAAATTTCGATTTATCGATGACAACGATACTAAAACATACAGATACAAATTACGTATGTGCATACAGACGTAAAATAATTTAATATTTATTCCTGATTATCCTTGCTAGGATACTTGATCTTTTGAATTATTACATTATCGTCTATTCTCAACACTTGTGCTAATTATTAGGTTGAATCGATGGTTCAAAATAGATCCAAATGACATTGGACTCAGCTAGATAAATAAATACACATTCATGTGAAGCTTATGAATAAGGTAAGCTGAGAGGGCTATCTATCGTCTTTTAAACGTACGGGGTTAGTAAAAATTACCTGAACGCTTGAATATTTCCAAAGCTGACAAAGTTGGAACTATAAAATTCAATACCAGAGGGTTTTTAAACATGCAGAATTCAAAAGCTAAAAGAAATGTTACCAGACTCATCACTATTACGCTACACGTCATAATTTTGTTATTTTAAATAATGTCCTTTTTATGACGTGTGTTGCGACCCGGGTGACCTTTTTTCGCTTTATAATTGTTTTTGTCAATTTTGAACTATATCGCTTAAACCCCCTTGGCACTAAGAGGTGGTGACGCCTTTGGTTGTCCGAACAGGGACATGCGCTAAGTGGCAGCCTCCAAGAAGAACCACTATCGCTAGAACTCTCGCTAGAACCGTGCAAGAACTATCGCCAAAAACTCTCGACTCGACACAAGTCGCGCTAACGCAGTTTGTTCCGCCGCGCCATTTATATATCGATATACGCCTTTATATTCGCCGCGCC
Source organism: Callosobruchus maculatus (assembly GCA_951848785.1). Taxonomy (NCBI): domain Eukaryota; kingdom Metazoa; phylum Arthropoda; class Insecta; order Coleoptera; family Chrysomelidae; genus Callosobruchus; species Callosobruchus maculatus. Next base: position 10,242,040 of record CATOUR010000065.1, on the reverse strand, counting down.
TCCGCTACCCTTTGTGACCATCAGCAGGACCCTGCAGGGTCAGAAGAAGCAGCGCACCCAACCAACGCCACCAGATAGCAAAGGTAACTAACCATTTTTTAGTGCCTCGCGCCATCATCCACTAATTTTCAAAGGCCGCCCCAAAAGGGCTACGCCACCGCCAGGCACATCACGTGTCCGCAACAACGTGTAACATAAATCTGACAACACTGCTGTAAGCACTGTTGACTTCTGCATGTTCAAAAACCTCAGGTATTCAAATTTATGGTTCCAGCTGTGGCAGTTTTCAAGATATTTAAACATTCCGGCACTTTTTCCTGAAAAATCGGTATTGTCGTGTCTCAGTAGATAATAAAAACAAAATATTGAGGTTATGAGACCTTACTAATTCCATACAACATAAATAAATGGTACATGACAAAGCTTTGATGTGCAACGTAAAACGTAATGTTAAAATTTTGAATTCTGCATGTTCAGAAACACCTGGTATTGTATTTCATCGTTGGTTTGGCAGATTTGGAGATATTTAAGGGTTCCAGTACTTTTTAATAACCCAATTATCCTGCAGCTCACATATTATGTAAGTTCCCTTGTACTGCATGAAGATAGATCAAAGCGTGTGGTGCCTTAACAAAAAAGCTATAACCGCACTTCTGTCAATGTGAATACACTAAGCTGACATGATGTTTGTTTGAACTTTTTACGACGTTTGTATGAACTTTTTAAAATGGTTCAATATATTGAAAGTTATTGCCATCAGCTTTAAGTATGCGTGTGTAAATTTTCAGTTTAATACAAGGCTTTCAAATGGATGAGCATCATATTCAAGGGTTAAAGCCTCGTTTTCACGGCGATAGTCGCTATTTTATTGTCGCGACAGTGCTACCACTCTATCTTGTTTGACGAGATAGTCTACTGTCACAGTGCAAACAACAGTGACAGCACGATAGTTAATTTGAAGTCTATCTCTTGGTTGGCGCCAATTTCTCTTGTTTTGTCTATGTTTTGCATAAAAGATGTCTGAACGACATGATGTTTTAAAGTTTTTAGAGAATATCAATGGTGGCCATATTTATGGAAAAAAATTGGCAAACTTCAGGAATAAGGTAAAGAGGGACCATGCAGAAGAAATTATTTTTCCACTGAGTCTTCTACTTTATCACTGTTTCGGAAGTTCCCAGTATACTTCGTCTTTGGATTCACTGTCTCATCCAAATCTTTCTGCATTTTTGAGCCTTTTTACGACTAATTTTAAGATTTCACCAATAACAGCAGCAACCACTGCAGTCATGTCCGCTTTATTGCTATTTCTTACTAGTCTGATTCTGTAAGTGCTGCACTCTGTGCTTGCTGCTATCACAATACCCTTTCAACGTGTAGACATTACACTTTCATAACACGACTATCGCGCTGACTATTATGAGAGCACTTCCATGAAAGTAAGTATCACTGTGAAAACGATGCTTCAGTTACACAGATAGTTAGTCACACGTATTTAATCAATTATAGCTACATACATGGATTCATACAACCAGGTGAAGTCAGTAAAAGCGTGTCAAATAATACAGTTAGTAGCTGTGAGTGCAAGTGAGAGTTTTTTGTCAAACAGACTGATTCCGAAACCACGGATGAGGCTCTATCAACTACATGGAAGGTGAGTGCTGTTTGAATTATTTGAAAACGTTGATGTTTCCAATGGTCTTCTTCCGACTTTCGGTGTGTATATAATTTTTGACATTATCGACGGCGGAATTTCAATTCACTGACCGATTTCGATCATCTTCAAATGAACCGGGACCATGTTCCTTCAGTGGGGTATCCATCCGCAGTAGCTAGTGGGTAACTGTGTATGGCGAATTTTGATTGTTTAAAGTAACGTTCCGGTTGAGTGAATTAATTCTCTGCAGGAGTTGGTGGTTCGATGCACATGGGTTGTCACTTTTGTGATCAAGTTTGTCCGGTCGAATTGCAGTTTATGAATATTAGTTATGTTATGAGGGGATCCTGCATAGGGTTGCTTTTCATGCTAGGTTTACTGTAAGCGCTTTTGTCGGCGACAACAATACAAGGGAATACTACGGACAGAAAAATAGATCATGACGGGCCCTAGCATTTAGGTACTATTTTGAATATAAATAAATATCATAATATCATTCATACACAGAAGGATAGGGTGACGCAAAAGATATTAAAGGATGTTTAAAGACGTGATATACTCTAATTTTGTAATCGAAGCTAAACCCAGAAAATCAAGAAGACAAATACAGGACTTACCAAGCACGATACAGTTTCGGCAAAATAAAGGGTGTCCCAGTATAATGGGCACAAACGAAACTGTGTGAAACTAGATCACAATTTATCGATAAAAAAAAGATTTAAAAATATCTCAAAAATTATGTTAGCCTTATAATCACAGTTTAGTTTTATTGTCCTTTTGATTTGGCATCATTATCACTTTTAGAGCATTGCGTGCATTTCGTTGTAATAAAAATATTTATAATGCCCAATATCGGAGCTCTGTTTCAGAAAAAAAAACCAATGGCTAACCTTTTTTGTCTCTAAGTTGGCACCAAGGATGGGTCTCAGAGCGCTGCCGTAATTGTGTTCCGTGAATACAACCTAACGCTTTGACAAATAAACCTAACTTCTTTATTCATATTTTTGACTTGTCATAACAGACTCAATGTCAAAATCCATGTTCTTATAACCTCCAAAGCAAGTTTATCGGGCATCTGTTGACCACAGCAAACGTCAAGATAATCCATACTTTATCATTGGGCTAACTTTACTATTGGTTCACCAGAGCTTTTGACGTAAACCGCCGATTATGAAAAGGATAGTTTTCGCTAACCATTATTATTCTTATTTCAGCCACTGGTTGATTAACGATTGTGAAACTGAGCCTTAAAAATCTAAATTTAGTTCAAGATCAAGTGTGTATAACATATGTATTCAATCAAGACGTTTCTGGTGCAGCCAATGGTACTCTTTCTGAAGTGCTAGACCAATTTCAAAACTACACGATAATCTATACAGATGCATTAAAAAGTGATAACGGTACTGGTTATGCTTTCTATGTGTCGTCTAATGAGGAATCGCGTATGCTTAAACTTAACAAAGGTACCTACATCTATATTTTCGGCAGAAGCAATGGGAATTCTGAAAACTATCGAATATGTCTAAGAAGAGGCTATGCTAAAAGCAGTCATTTTGACAGATTCTCTATCAACTCTAAAGGCATTTTCTAATATGCTAGACATAAATGATATGTATATAAACTCATATCTGAAGAAAATCAAATTAAAGCTATACAATTTATCCGAGTCAGGCTATGACGTGAGACTTATGTGGGTAAAGGCCCATAACGGTAGCAAATGAAATGAAATTGTTGATAGGTGGCCAAAAGAAGCACATCGGCAGGTGATAACATCACCCCAGCTCTGACGGTATACCTCCACAAAAAGCAGTTACAAAGGACAAATGGAAGGAGATATGGAAAGCCTACCCATCAGAACATCCAACCAAATACGTTCTAATTCACCCAGAAATACCATCACATCACTGATACAGAGGATGTAATTATTCAAGGAAGAGTCTAGCAGAACTCATAAGAATGAAATGTGGGCACGCCTGCTTTCCAGCGTATCTTCACAAGATTGAAGTTAATCCAACAGATTTATGCATAGATTGCATGAGAAGGTTGATTTAGATCATATTATTTTCTACTGCTCAAAACCACCAGTCAGTCTCAGATTTTGTATAATAAACTGCTCACCCTTAATATCAATACTCCATTCAATATTACACACTTACTGACACTGAATCAAAAATACATCTACGACGCTTTATTAGAGTTTATCTATACTTCTGATTTGAACTTATAGAATTTTGTCTTTAGCTAAGTCCTGTATAAAAATTCTCTGTTATTACCCCCCTTAATCGTCGTGTTATCGAGGCACGTAGAAGCCTTAAGATCTCAGGTCTTGATTCAAATACAAAGCAAAACGCATATAGACAGCTCTCACGTGAGATGCCAATACTAATCATACGAAAGAGATGTTTTTTAAGGTCAAATGCCTCAGTCGGGATTTTAAACCCAAATCTTGGGCCGTTAAAAATCCTGAGGGACAGCTAATTACCAACTTGCACGAGATTATTCTTTTGTCTGAAGTGGAACCCTCAACAAGTTAAAAACAAATAGAGCTACAGGCATTGATGCTATTTCTGCCGAAACATTAAAACGCTTGGGTGAAGATGACATCTCTCTTTTATATAATATTTTTAAGAGGCTCTGATCCTCCGGTGTTTGGCCAGATGAATGGTGCACATCCATTTTTATTCCACCTCATAAAAAAGGATGTCCAACAAATCCAGACAATTATCGCCTACTTTCGTTAATCTCTCATGCAAGCAAGGTTCTACTATATATTTTACAGTCTCGTTTGGAGGGTTTTATTGGCTGGAAAATTTCTCAGGTGCAGGCAGGCTTCGTAAAAGGACGCGGTACGCGTGAACAGATCTTAAACTTAAGACAGATTATTGAAAAAGCCAGAGTGCATTATTTTCCCGTTTTTATCTGCTTTGCGGACTATTTTAAGGCGTTTGATAAAGTAAAGTGGCCTAAACTGTGGGAAATCCTTATCTCCATGAGAGCCCCTTACTACTTAGTATTTCTCATACAGCAACTCTATGAGTCTAGCTTAGCTCGTGTAAGAATTGACGGTAACCTGTCTGGTCAAACATCAACCAGAAAAGGATGCGTATTATCTCCGATGTTATTTAACATTTACTCTGAATTTGTGATGAGACAGGTATTGGACAACTGGAATGGCGGTATAACTATTGGCGGAAGAAAAATATCTAACTTAAGATTTGCTGACGATACAACCCTTACTGCTGCTTCTCAGGAAGGACTAGTAGCTCTATTGAACGTTTCAGAACAACACAGTGCATATGGCCTTGGTATTAACTACAACAATACCAAGGTTATTATCGTAGATAGAGAGCATGACAATCATCGAGAAGTAAAGTCAATAAGCCGTTGTGAGGTAGTTCAAGGTTGTGAGAATGAGATTCGACGGCGCATTCAACAGGCTCAGGCGGCCATGACGAAGCTTACTAAAATATGGCGTGACCATAACATCACTAAAGCTACCAAAATGTCACTGGTTCAGTCTCTTGTGTTCTCCATATTTTTGTATGCCTCGGAAACTTGGACTGTTAAAAAGGCAGATCGACTCGCATAGATGCTTTTGAAATGTGGACGTGGAGGAGAATGATGAGAATTCCTCATACCGCCCATCGAACTAATGTTTCCATACTGGATGAGCTCGGTAATCCAAACAGACTATCCTCCATTGTGTCGATGAGAATGCTTACATTCTTCGGACATATTCACAGAAGCGATAATATGGAGAAACTTGTAGTTCAAGGTCACGCTCCGAGTGGGCGGCGCCGTGGCCGTTCCCCTACACCCTGGGTGGATACGACGAAACAGTTGCTAGATATAAGTACCAAGAGCGCCACTGAACTGACAGTAAATCGCGAACGATGGCGAGCTACAGTTCTCAAAACTATTGATAATATTCGTGTCGGCAATGCTCTAGCTCCGACTTAATGCATTTTACGAGTTCACAACATGTCTGTTAAGACATTGTGACTATGATGATAAATCGTGGTGTACCTATGTTGTTTTGTAGCAAAGTCGCCGTGAATGAACGCAGTGGCGTGGAAAGTGTGTCCTCGTTACTCCTTTTAGGGAATTTTGAGATACACAGTTACGCCGTGTGGGCTCTGAAGAGCACAATCATGTCGAGGGAGGTAAGGCGCTTGATGGGGCGAACAGAGTAACCCTATACTGATACTCAAGCATCCTCGTATTAGTGAATTAATAACTGGCTGTATGGACAAAGTCTTAATGCCAAAAAAAAAGATCAAGTGTAAGCGACGGTCTTCTACAAAGAGCTAAATTGCAGTGTCTCTGCAAACAGTCATAATGCAAAAGACGATCTGTACCTGAGCGATGATGATGATTAACTAATTAAACTGTTAACATAAGTCAATGTGGTTTAGTTTCACCCAGTTTTGTTTTTACCATTTATGCTGGGAGTAACTTTAGCTCTTGTACATCGTTCTGCAGTATTTTTCCAGCAAATGCTGACTGGCGATAAAAGCACTAATAATAACCATCTTAGCCCTAGGGACACCAATCGATCTTTCCCTGAATAGTTCATTTTATGAACGCCGCGCCGGCCGTATATCATCAATTTAATTATTGTTAACTGATCCAGTCGGTTGAGCCTGAAAAAAATTACGTTGGATGGTGGCCGGAACTGAAACTGAAAACCCTCCAAATTGAAAACAGAAGTGTGTTAATTGCCTTTCATGCTCGTTTCAGCGTATCCTACATCTTTAATCGGATACCATTGATTTTCAGCCTACGACGTTGCCAGTTGTACACCTGACGAATCAGGAAGATGTGAGTGGATAGACGGTTCACATCTCAGAAATGACATCTTAATTTGGAAAGCTGCAGTTTATAGTTTGAAGAAACTAAAAACCACGCTATTAAAGAACATCTACCTCAATAGTTAAAAATAAATTTTAAAATAGGCTTAAAACAATAATGAACGAAAAAAATTAGTATTATTGACAAAAAAGCGTCAGGCGCTTGATTTACAAATAATAAGGCACAGACTGCCCATGCTTTTTTCACAATAATACTAGTACTTCTCGTTTATTATTATATCTTTTAACTTTTTAGTTTGGTGTTCTTAAAAAGCGTGGTTTCTAGTTCTTTATATTATTGTTTTCAATTTTTTAGTTAAATTTATCATTGAAGCGTTTTTTTTATCTTTTAAACTGTATTGTAGTGGTAGTTTTAGTTGACGATGGATCTACCGACCAACTGTGCTGGGACTCGAGTGAGAGCACCAATTTTCACAACAGGTTTTCCATAATATCGGTCAACCTGGCTTCTCCAGGTGCCTGCTCCACCAGTTACAAAAATTTCCTCTCTTTTAACATCACCATTGTTTTTGATCAACATTCATAGCATAGTTATTACTATTACTTACTCTATAAACGATAATTAAAACTGTGGACTTTCCTGAATAAACTTCGCAAAAATACTAACTCCCAAACAGTTGGATGTGATGCCTTTTAAGTTCTCGTCACTACTGCTCTGTATAATATTAACAACTTTAAGACGGCCGCGCCATCCCTTAGTTAGTAGTGTCACAAGCTTCCTATAAATGCGCAAAATCCCAATGAATCAACTTTGTTTACATCCGCACCACATGTCGTAGACGTAGTCAGTTATTACGTAAAAGTAAGCAAGATGACAGCATGTTAGTAAAAATTACTTTATTAGTTTTTAAATGAACAGCCACATAGTTGTCAATCATTAGAGAACCCTAATAATATTTTATTATGTGATAGATGCATCTTATGATGATAGTTATAATAAAAGCGTGTTAATAGCAGTAGCAAGTAACTTGCTCTTGATCCAAGGGAGAGATACACACTCACAAACAAACGTGCAGGTGAAGCCAATAACAGCATTTTTAAATTGCAACCTATAATATGATGATGTCATTTGTAATGCTGCGCACACATCTGAGCAAAAGAACCGAATGAGCACATCGCGCCGAATGAGCATTCGTTCGGGCAGTTTTTGATTCTCTCGCACTGAACCACATGAGGCGCTCTACCAATTCGCCGAATTACTTTATCGACCGCGATTGAAAATCTAGGTACAGTAGTTTTAAAAGCATGAAATTACATTTCTAAAGCGTCAATTGTAAATTCAAACTGTCAGGTGTATTTTATACCTGTCAGTTTGAATTTATCTTTGATGCTTTAGAAATATAATTTGGTCCTTTTAAAACTATTACTGGAAATTGTATAGATGGTCATCACGATTATTTCTTTAAAGAAGTCGAGATTGGAGCCTTAACAGTTCTTTTATTTTGCATGATATCCGGAGCGACAGCGACGGGAGACGATTTAAAAACGTTGCTTTTACTTTTTAATTTTACTGTAATAAGACTCGTATTTAGCATTCCGCAATATCGGTTTTCTTTCAAATTCCTACACGTCTCGTTTGAAAAATCCATTTTGTGCGGAGCGTTTCGGTGTTGTGTTTTTAATCCCGTCCAGACAGAGCACGAATTTCCTTTATTGGATCGACAACTTTCGCATCGGCTGGCACACCGCATGAGCCTGTTCAGCGTGGTGTGTGCATACGTCTACATCTGAATGCTCATTCGGCGCGAAGTGCTCATTGGGTTTGTTTGCTCAGATGTATATACAGCATAACATTCTACAAAATAAGGAAGCAGTGAACCAACAGAAACAACTACTCCAAGGGTAAATACCCCTACCGGCATTGAAATCTGCTAAAGGCTCGAGAGCTTGTTCTGGGGGAAAAGAAAATGATTTCCACCTCAAGTGAACTCAAGGCTCTTACAATACTTCTTTGGAACATGTCCGACAATGCATCAGGCACGATGTCCCTAGTCCAGAACAACGCTATTTCGATCTTTCGAATCTCATCAGGTTGACCTGGCTGATGTGAAAGCAGTGAACCAACAAAAACAAACTACTGAAAAAAGGCGACAGACAACAGACAGAGAGGGAAAAAGAGTTAGATTTTCGTGTGGAACATCATAAAAGGATCAAGAAAACACATCTCCAAACCAAAAATAGTCGCTATTATTGTTGCGGACAGAGCTATTTGACCTGTTTATATTTGTTTCAGGTCTCCAGCAGTGCCGACACTTCTACAGTTCAGTTGAGTTATTATGTAGACCTGAGTAATGATAAAAACATAATTATCTATACAAAATATATATTATAGTCATGCAGAAAGTCATTGGAGATCAAAATCATTATATTATATTCGCAAATACCAACTTGGCCTGGAATAGATAAAAACAATATAAATTGACCTATTTGCATATTGAAATCAGATTATACAAAGGTAATATCACAGAGTTAACATCTCTAGAGGGAGCCTAATTTGAATATTGGCCAACCAACATCTATAGCGCTATTGCCACTCTTCTTCGTCCGCTTAAGGACCTTCCAGTTTCTTCAAAATATGGCAGTTTCCGCAGTTTGAACACATGTTCCTCAAAGTATTTAACTGGGTATTTAACTATACATTCTAATATACTTGCAATGTCACTGATTTACGTGAAGATAATTTGTCTTGATTTAACGAAATCTCAAAAATGGTAAATTTCATAGTGGAATGTCGCAATAACTTCTAATATGTCGTAAATCTGGCAACCTATAATCGACGTCGCCCTTAAGCTGCCATGTGGCTGTCATTGTAGTTGTCAAGTTGTGGTTATTGCGTATGTTGAGATTTTTGTAGTTTTAGTGTAATTACTATATTTACTTATCATAGGTTAGTATAGGTTTTGTGTTGGTTTTCAGTAGCGTAAAATATGGTGATAACTGGGAACAAAAGTAACTTCACTCCTGTTTCGGGAATAACAATGGTTGTTGAAACAAGTGACTTGATGCATTACAGCTGAAAGGTGAAATTGGGGTAGTTGGGGGGTTGTGAAACTCAAAAATGTGTTGTATTCCTAAGGGCTGGCCATTCACCTGTGAAATAAAGACCTAGCGGCATAATTTCTTTTTTTAGGTCCATTGGAGCATTGCCTTGCGTTTTACAGAGACGGGACTTAGATGTATGCATAACATGTATGCGAGTATTGCTTTACATCGTTCTGTGTTGTGTAACGAGAAAATCGTTAAATTGATTTTATTGAAATTTTGACATAATGTTATTCCGTAGCGAGGGTGGAAAACACGTATGGTTTTTAGAAATCTTCTCAGGGGCGCCGTAACAATAATAAAAAACTAAAAATATAAAAACAGATCAAACTTCGTTTTTATGCGTTTTAGGGGGTCCTGATCATTTTCAACTTTTTTTGGGAGGGGGGAATTCGGAGTGGTTGGGGGTAGGGCTTGTAAAACAGAACATTTTGTTGTACTCATAATAGGCGGTCTAGTGTCCTGTGAAAGAAAGACCTAGGGACATAACTTACTGTTTTAGGTCCATCCAAGCATTATAATAAGAGTAACTCTCTAAGTATAGCTAAATACTAATACAACTTATTGCATCAGTTTGTAACATCACAGTAATAATTGAATCTATTAATGAACATCCAATTTTAATATAAAGTCGTACACCACTGGTAATGCCCTCAAGCTGTCAAAATTTCCGTTACATGTTGGCTGGTCAGCGACCTGTGCATTTTGTTGTTTACATGTCCTCTAGAGATGTTAACTCTGTGGTTAATACACTTTTTGACTACACTCTGACCGAACAAGAAACAGCAAAAAATGTACTGGCATCCCGAAAGGGATTACGGTCGTCGACTTCCAGTGACAGCATAAGGAAAATTAGGGAATCTTGTCAGAGTCTGTGACAGTATAATGTATACAGTGAGGTGGACAAAATTGCGGTAATAGTTGTGGATCTGTAACTATAAATTGTGAGACTTTGTGTTATTTATCATATTTGTATAGACTATAGAAAATGAGCGGTGAACAATGCGCATCAGCAGAGCGTGCAAGATATCAACGGTAAATCCGAATTTCCCCATGTCATTTCTCTTACATTGTTGTGACACTTCTGACAGTTTTGACATAATTTATCTAAATAATTTTACCTACAACCTGGTTTATCTGAACCGTCAAAAATGCTGGGTGTTGTTTTTTACTCGTTCAGTTGAACATTTTAACTCAATCATACATAAGCAGTTTGCCCCCATTACAACTTCATAATAATTTGATGGAGAAGTTTTACCACAACTCGTACTAAACACATCTCCAATCCCTAAACTTCATAAGAAAATCCCTAATGCCGTCCTTGTCTGGTACTTGCCGTTATCGGGTTTTATGGTTTTATTTCGCAGTCCAAATGTAAAGAGATCTAATAGAGCTATCCGTCACTATACAATACTCCTGTTACCTACAATTTGGGAAGTAAAAAATTGATAACAAACTACAGTTACCTTTCAGGGATGCCTGAAAATAGCGGGCTTAGAGGTAGACATTTCGAATTAAAATTTTCATGGTTTAACTCGATATGGCATGGCTACATGTAGCACTGCGGAGTTGGTACACTCGCGAACAGCGGAACGTCCCCTTTGTTAATTACTGACGAAAATCCAACAGCTGAAATTTCAAATATTTATTTTAATAGCGCGGTCCGGAGGCAATTAGAGCCCCACATACAGAGAGCAGCTGGGTTTCGTGTCCTGTCACGTCCAGCTTCCCTTTTGAAATAGAACATCAGATAACGTGATTCTGATGTCTAATGCAGCACACTGCACAATGAGTAGCGATCGTGGTAGACTGGCTGGTTGTGGTTAGATACCCTCCGATGGTTTATACAGGGCGTCTCGGAATGTAGGGACAGAAGTAGAGAAGAAGCATAAAATGGGTACAGTATCTGTAAGAAAATTAAAAATTTTACAGAACAAACTATCCATCTTTGAAATGTAATTGGAATTACCTTATTATAGTTTAGGTACTTTTAAAATGTACAAGTTCGGTTATTTATAGATACATAGAATATTCCATTAAACCTATTGTAATAACCGATACTCCGCATTAAAGTATGTAATATCACAGATTCAATTCATGATAGCACATGTGTTTTACTTATACATGATAAATAATGTACTCTCATCACTATGAGGACAGATTTATTCATTATAAATTATGGATATGTGCGAGGATATTTGTAATATTCCATTATAAACATGTTATAAGTAATGTCATGTAAAATTACAGTATATCGCATAAAATCCGTCATCGTTTGTTATCTCATTTTTAAATTTGTTTGCTTGTTAGTGCGCTTCAGGAATACTTTATTGTGAAAGCTTTGACTATTATAGTGTCGACAGTATTTTGTGCTTTTTACATATAAGTAATCATAGATAATTCTGGATGTATATCTGAATACGACATGTTCTTTTAAAACCCTGTCAATTCTGAAATATGAGTTTCATCACTATATACACCGCAATTTGCCGGAAGTTTCATACAAATGTTCACATGATAACTGAATTTTTGTTTCATTATTATATTAGTATTTACCGGTGAAAGTATATAAATATATTTGTAATTTTACAGTACAATCACACATCGTGTGTGTGTTTTACATGTAAACAATATATTTCATTAAATTTTAACGTGTTTTGACTAGTAGTCCCAGAATGTACATAAATATTACATATTTAATGATGTACTTCTTGTCTCTTGATTATGTAATTTTACTTGAGATATAATGATAATACTATTTATTTGTACTTCTTTGGCATGTTCAATGCAATCTTACGGAACACAGTGGTATTATAAAAATGTTCCCCAATGTGGCAAAGTATTTCTACAGAACTAATCATGAAAATATTCCATGTCTAATACTGGAAACATTATCATGGCAAAAAAGCCAACGTCTGGTATTGGAATTTTACATTCTAATTTGTTACTGTAAATCCGAAGGACATCCAAATAAACTTTATTCATCGCCCATCAATAAAAACCAGTTATATTTGAATATAAACTTTACCGACGTTCCAGCTCCCTCAGTGGCCTTTATCAAAGTACAAAATTTTACAAAAGAATTCGTTTTGTAGAAGTTATACAGGGTGGTCAATCGGGTGACGATAATAATTTTTTTTAGATAGCCCGTACCAAGACCTATCCAAAACAGCCCCATGTATGTGTACCGATTATTATTGATAGTTTTCGAGTTATGATTTTTTTTTAAAACTTAGAGATTTTCCAGTTTTTCCAAGAAATCGTCGAAAACAAAAACAAGAATGCTTTTTGGCTTTTATTTTTTTCTGCAGTTATACTCAGTATTAAGCCTACTTTAATATCCAATAAAGAGAACCTGTACATCCGAACAACAATTAAATACATTTTGGGGCCAAAGTTTGAAATCTCTGTTTTTAGTCAGGAGACCAAAACCTTCAAAATAAGATTAAAAATACTTATGCCTGGTTCTGGAGCTTCAAACTAATCTTAAAAAACTTTCCAAGACATTGCACTTTCGAAATAATAATGAAAAGGAAGCACCTATGGGGACATTTTGCGCCGTACGTGAGTGTTAAAGGTAGAAAAGTGATAATTCACGAATTTCCAAAATGATTTAAAGAACTATTATTTTGCTTTATTATGACAAATTAAAGAAAAACAGACTCGTAACAACTAATAAATCTGATAATCGTTGATGTTTTGATACTTTTAGTAAAGAAACTAGTACCCAAATTGTGATTTTTGAAGTGTTTTTGCTATGTACTATTGAACTTCTGCTAAATTAAGTTGTATGGAAAGTTAACAAAGGAAAGGAATAATAAACAATAATCTGACTTCCAATTTCATGGCAGAATTACCTGGGAAGCGATGTCGTAGCATACGCCATCCCTTTCTTTCAGAGTAGCTTTTTGCGAGCTCATGTCGGCGAAGCGCAGTTGTGTTAATTAATTTTCGGTAATAGGCAAGGCAATATTCGGATGGACCTAAAAAGATGATTTATATCGCTATGTCTTCCTTGACAGGTCAGTAAACAGCCTATCATGAATGCAACAAGTTTTTCAGTTTTTCAGCCCCCCGCCCCCCACACACCCAAATTCCACACCCACCAAAAAAAAAAACGCAGAAAATGATCAAGAACCTCTAAAACGCCTAAAAACGAAGTTTGAGGAATATTTGAAATTTTTGTTTTAATTACTCCGCCGCCCATGTACCGATTTCCAAAATTATAGCAGCATTACCTACTAAGACCTCACAGCATATTGCTGCCCAAATTTCATCACAGTCCATGCAGCGGTTACTGAGATTGCGAGGCTAGAAAAACGCGTACAGACAGACAGAGCGACAGGCAGACCGACAGACAGACCGACAGGCAGACCGCCAGACCGAACGACGGAAATGAGTGACGCGGATTTTCGTTATGGAGACATCATAAAACGCCCGAAAAGCGTGTTATCTCAAAATCGAAAATTTTCACGATCACAATCCTCCCCTCACCTATCGGTGTGAGAAGTAAAAGGGATGGCGTATGCTACGATAAAGCTTCCCAGGTAATTCCGTCATGGAATTAAAAGTCAGACTCTTGCTTTATTATTATTTCCCTTTGTTAACTTTCCATACAACTTAATTTAGCAGAAGTTCAATAGTACACAGCAAAAAGCACAGGTATTAATTTTTTTATTAAAAGTGATTAAAACATCAATGATTATCATATTTATTAGTTGTTATGAGTTTTTTTTCTTTAATTTGTCATAATAAAGTAAAATAATAGTTTTTTAAGTCATTTTGGAAATTCGTGAGTTATCACTTTTCTACCTTTAATAGTCACGTACGGCGCAAAATGTCCCCATAAGTGCTTCTTTTTCATTATTATTTCGAAAGTGCAATGTCTTGCAGAGTTTTTAAGATTAGATTGGAGCTCTAGAACCAGGCATAAGTATTTTTAATCTTATTCTGAAGGTTTTGGTCTCCTGACTAAAAACAGAGATTTCAAACTTTGGGCCCAAAATGTACTTAATTATTGTTCTGATGTACAAGTTCTCTTTATTGGATATTAAAATAGGCTTAATACTGAGTATAATTGTTGAAAAAAATAAAAGCCATAAAGCATTCTTGTTTTTGGTTTTGAGGATTTGTTGGAAAAACTGGAAAATCTCTAAGTTTTCAAAAAAAAAAATCATAACTCGAAAACTATCAATAATCGGTACACATACATGGGGATGTTTTGGATAGGTCTCGGTAGGGGCTATCTAAAAAAAAATTATTATCGTCACCCGATTGGCCACCCTGTATTGTTTGACAGCCGTGGTGGAAAACAGCTTTTGTTTTTTTAACTAACCAACCGCGCCTCTGAAAGCTTAAGGAGCATAGTCATTGGTAACCTCGAGTAGTCACTTAACTGACACATGGAAATTAACCAGTAGTTATTGTGGAGCTCTGTTTCACTAGCAAAAACCACTGGTTTAGCTTATTTATCTTCAAGTTGGCGCCACATTTTTCACGGATGGGTCTGGGAACCCTGCCGTAATTATTGTATTCCGTGAACACAACA
The DNA here is from genome assembly GCA_951848785.1 of Callosobruchus maculatus. Taxonomy (NCBI): domain Eukaryota; kingdom Metazoa; phylum Arthropoda; class Insecta; order Coleoptera; family Chrysomelidae; genus Callosobruchus; species Callosobruchus maculatus. Next base: position 10,226,922 of record CATOUR010000065.1, on the reverse strand, counting down.
TAACTCTTGTACTCATACTTTTGATTTATTTAACCACAGAGTATAATCAAGATCCATGTTTTTGTTTTTGTAACCTCCAGATCAAGCTTATCAGACATCGGTTGACCACAACAAACGTCAATAGGACCCATACTTTATCTTTGGATAAACTTAAATACTAGTTAACCTGTTCTTTTGACTCAAATTGTTGATTATTTAATGGATTGTTTTCGTTAGCTGCTATTCTTTTAACCCGGGGTGGTTAACTAACAATTGAGAAACTGGGCCGTAGTTTTGCACTTGCATTGTGGATATATCTATAGCTGCTTTTCGCAATGCCCGCAAATGCTTCTGGTCCAGTTCTTTTGGAGTGGGTCGGCCATTGCCTTCCAACTTAGTTATGACCTGGAACACAAACCAAAGTTACTTTGTTTGTTGTTCCACGTTAATTGAGGAGTTGTATGTAGCTCTACACGAGCCTTGAGTCAACCTTTCTGGTGCTCAGTATAGGCTGGCTATCTGAGAAGGTTTTTATAGATTTGTTTGTCAGGGGTTGTTTTTAGCTCCCTGACTCCAAACTCTGGCTATCATTTCTGCTCAGATGACTATGGTATACCCTCCAAGGCTTTCTGAAATTTCAAATTTTGGATTAGTACCAACTACTCCCGCCCCTGTCCTCTACCTCTGACCTGGAGCCATCCGTGAACAGCGCAAGGTTGGATGGTGATATGAAACTGTCCTCTGACGAATGTCTCTACATTCGTCTCTTCCTGGGAAAAGGAAGTTGTAGGATGTTTCCGTATACGTTTGAGGAACCACAGGGTGTGAAATCATTCCCCTAACCTAACCTTTTTATATCAACCGCGATACCCTGGAGTTTATGCTTTGCCTTCGAGACTGCTTAGATATACAAAAACTTCCTCAGTATGTGGGGAAGTAAAATTTTTATTACATACATACATTTGTCAGATACCTTGCTTTTTACGAACATGTATCACTAGTGGTAAAGTAAATTGCTATTTGTTCTTTTATCATAATCAAAAAGTTCCAACAAAACACTTCTTCCATTATTTCATATGCAAATAAGACACATTTGATTGAATAACCACACTAACATCACCTACAATAGCAACTAATCATATTATATCGCTGAGGTGACTTGCTATTCTCATATCTACATTGATCTGACGACCATATAGAATTTCACCCCCATAAAATATCCAATACTGCTGTCTAATGCAGCCTCGAACTTCAAGGGTGGCTTTTTTGATATGCCTTTTATAAAAACGAACGTAATTATACCGAACAACTTTTCGATAATGATATATTGCACGGAAAAGTTGAGAGGAGGGTTCTACAATACTACCGCTTTGAAGGAGTCTCTATACTTTCTTTGCATTCAGCTATGATTAACGATTATTACTTTTATTTATTTGGTACAGTCGTATGGGTGAAATAAGTTTCGGTCGTTAACGGCATAACAGTAATGGGGCTTCATTTGTAGTAACTACGAGTAGTCCAGTTAGAATAGCCTTCCTGTTATTTTAACCATATACGAATGTCATTCTTTAGCATGCGATTGAAATAGTGTTATAATAATAATATAAATATAATAATCGTTAAAAAAAACTAAAAACACGCTTTTAAAGAACTTAGAACTAAAAAGTTAAAAATAATTTTTAAAAGGAGCTTAATACAACCATGAACGAAAAATACTAATAGGATTGTGAAAAAACGTAGGTGCTTTGTTCCATATTATTCGTAAATCGAGCGCCTGCCAGGCTCTATATCAAGGGCTTAGAATCATAGTAGCGTAACTACAAAACTGCCATTTTTGAGATAAGTGCGTTTTCACGAACAAATTTATGTATACCATCGAGCGCCAAATAAACGAAACTCCTTAGTATTACATTTTCTGATGTACGCGATTCCGTATCTAAAAAATTTTTATCATATTTTGCACCAAAATAACGTATTGGCTGATCCGTAATTACGGTTCTTAACTGACCATAAGCTATAAGTAACGTAAGTGGAGTTACGTTTGTTTGGTCCTAAAAGTTAGCTTTATTCCATGCTGGTTATTATAGTGGATAGATATAGTAGTTACGTTGTATACTTTTGAGATTAGTTGCTTTTCAGGTACATGCAGTGGACAAAATAGAAATATTAATATGTCAACGATGTTCCTTTATGCAGTGCAGACCAAAGATATTAATGTCATTAACCAATATTTTTTCCAATCTGGTCACTCAATGATGGAATGCGACCCTGCGCATGCGCAAATGGAACCCAAAAATAGACATATTAGCATTTTTGATCCATCAGAGTGGTACACGGTAATTAGAGCATCGTCCAAAATATCGAAATACAAAGTTATCGAGATGAACCAAGATAGGTTCCTAGACTTCACACGTTTACAAAAAGAAATAATTAGGTACAGAAAACTAGACACAAACGGAAACAAGATAAACTGGTTGAAAATTGCTTGGCCGCAATATAAGAAAAGTGCACCAAATAAGATTTATTTTAAATACGACATGGATTCCGATGGCTTTCTTCAGTGTCAAGTTTCAAAATCCCCCAGCAAGAGAAGTTCACGGATAAACGCAAACTCGTCATCAGATGAGCTCACCCTTCACCCAGCCTACACCAAACCGGTTCCTATATCAACAGAAAAATATAAAAATCTTATGAAGCTATGTCAAGGTCGCGATGCAATTCCCGTTTTGTATCAAAATTTTTATAAATCTCTAACACATTCCGCACAAGTTGCCCATGGATCCGCCGATAGCAGTGAGGACGATGGATCCTATTTTTTTTTCTTTCAAACTAGATGAGTGTGTGATTTTTTTATTTAATGATTGCTCATAACACTTGCGTTACCTCTAGTGCGTTACAGAATAACAACTTATTTTTCTTACCATTATATTTAACGATGTTTGTGTTACCTCTGTTAATTTCTGTATCTAGTAATTGAAAGCTATATACGTATATCAGCTAAAGTGTACTATTTTCGGCTTTATCTTATGTCTAAAGACTTGAAGAATCTATTTTTACACCAACTTGAATAAAACCGTTAGATCACATGGAGATTTCAAGCAAGAACTGGGAAAAAACGCTATTATGTCCTCTCCTGAAAATAACTGATTTTGTAGTTACGTTACTACGACTCTAAACCCTCGATATAAACCACTACCCGATTAACAACAACTTATTAGTTTCAAAATTAATTAAGGAAGCACTTAGAACTATCAAAACCAACCTCTATTAAAAAATAATATTACAAAAAAGCTAACACCACGCAGTGTTTACAAGCGGTCCCCCTAACGAGTACTAAACGCGCCTAACGCCGCCTAACCGCGGCGATCGTCGAGAGACTGAGTTTTCACCGTGACATGACCGTTACCTAATGAAACAGTTGACTGTGTCCGCCTGCCTGCTTTGCATGTCCGTCCGTCGATCATTTTGTACCAAGGCGTTAATTACTTTTGTAATTTTTGTGGCAGGTCGCGCGGTGTGTGGTCGACCTGCATGAGGTTCACCTCTAACTGATAAACTGATTCGGACATTAGATACAATACCTAACTGTGAACTATCGAGCTACCAACTTGATTCTAACTGTTCTTGGTGTATCTTTAATTGAACTTAAGCTACTCATCCTGCAGAAATGTTCACTTTGGTTCTCGTAATTCTATTACCATTGTCCTAGTGTCGAGAACACAGAGTCACGTTATGTCATTTACAAGACATTGTGAATGTGAATTATTAATGCAAATCCTAACTCAGGCGAAAGGTACCGTCAGTTATAGGTGGCTATGCATGAAGCGAGTTCGACACATGGCACATTACAGGTTGACACAACAGATGGCGCAATGTTGCAGTTACTATCGCGCACCCGACAAAATTCAACTAGGTATCTTTCTAGGAGCATGGGAAAGCATATTTATAAATGGAATGACACGAGTGAGTCAACTTGCTTTCAATTCATATGATGTTTACAAGCTCACAACCCAAAAACTTACATACAGGTGGAGCTAACAAAAGCGTTTTAAAAAGAATGTGGGTTGACATTACTAGAAAAACCATAAAATACCTACATGTGAAAGAATGTAAACATGCTCTTTCAGTACCTCTGTGCATCATAATTATACGATTTATCTCTTAGAATTTTCACGAACAAGAACCTAAAAATTGAAATGTATTGTCATAATACGGTCGATACCCTTATACAAGGTATATGCTTTTTACAATTTACAAAACAGTTACAGATACAATGAAAGACCTAAACATGACGTTACTTGCAGATATTTAGATGTTTTTGAAGATGCACAGTTTGACGTAAACGTTTATGTAAAGGAACTGTAAGGAAGTGAAAAATAAAATCCTTCCACCCAACTTCGTCATACTTCACAATGACAAATGGTAATAGCGAGAGTACATCAAGAACGTGGTATACATTTAAAATTGTTCATTCTAGCCTTGGAAAATTAGGCATATTTATAATCATTTAAATACGTAGATTTAAACACTGAAACATGCTTTTGAAATAACTGACTACATGGAGAAGTTAGCACCGTGTTTACGCATTTTAAAGCTACTTCGTAAGTATCAATGTTAATGATATGATTCACCCTAGCAATAACTATTGTTATTGCTACTAATCAATGCAATTTCTGAGGCGGAAACATCACTGGTTTAAACCTAAGCATAGAAAGAAGCATGCTTTCCATATTTCACAATTGTATAAAAGGGTAGAAGAATATTTACAGCTATTCCTACCCGAAGGGGATTTCAAAATAGCCAACCGATAACCGAAACTCCGTTTGCTAAAATTTTTCATCATATATCCGAAACTATAATTGCATTCACTGTCCAAATTTTCCATATTGAGGGAAAAACTTTTAATGATCTTGTCACCCCTGTTCCTACAGTCTATAACCTGCGCGTCTGTGTGTCCCTTCCCCTTATGTGACAAATTCTCTCCCCGGGGTTCTAATGGTGGGTGCGGCTGAAGTGCCAATAAAGGGGATCACGGCGGCAAAGGGGACCGAAGCGGTAAAAATTACTGAAGCATGCCAACGCCGCTTAATGGCTTTCTTTGTTTACTTTTTAATTTCATTTCCAGCTGCCACAGTATAGATTACGCTGAAGCTCTTACATTGTATTTTTACGCCCGCCATTTCGCTGGCTAAGAACATCTATCAAAGAAAATCTCTCGTGGTAGTAGTGAACATTTTATGCTTATTTTTCTAGTGACCGCGACTATAGATTATGGTTGTTTTTCATAGGTTTCGGTCAACAATTGAAACTATAACTTGCCTTCACTGCCAAATAAACCGAAACGTAGTGAAAAAAAGTTATAGTTTCAATTTTTTACCGAAACCCACGAAAAATAACCATAGTGAACATTTTAGTTATTATAAAGTGATGACATACTAAAAATGTATTATTTAAAATTGAACACCCCGGTACATTATTAGGTATTTCAATTCTTCCTTGAATTTTAAGCAAGCACAGCATCGCAATCCTCATCAATTAGGCCAATGGGTCTATTTTTTTATGGTCAGTCTCCCTCAAAATTTGAAAGCCTATGGCGCTGTAGAAGCGCAGCGAGAGGATAAGTATCTGTGCATGTTTGATTTGAAACGCTGCAGGTTTTAGCCGTCGAGAAACAAATTTCCTGGCAGGAGCTGCCGGCGGCAGCTCATTCCATAGCGTCAAAGTTGTCCAAAAGAAGGAATGCTAGAAGAGACTGATTCGGAGAGTAGGGACCTCGACCCGGTCACGATGAGCTCGCAGTACCTCTCTAGTGTTTCTCGTTCGGACGGCCCTTGGTGTTATTATCTGGGAGAGCTCACCTGAACATCTTCTGTGATAGAATTTGTAAAACAGGGACAGGTAAGCCATCCTTTTTCGATGTCCAGGCTGTGGAGGTCCTTTGTGAGGTTAATTAGTCTAATTGCTCTCTTCTGGATAGTATCCAATAGCTTTAGAGAATGCTTCGGAGCGCATCCCCACACATGGGAACAATACATCAACGATGTTCGGATCTATGCCTTGTAGAGCAACAGCTCTGGTGTGTACAGCTTCTTACAGCGGAACAAGACTCCAAGCTTCTGGAGTGCCGTTTTAGCAATACTGACGACGTGGGCGTGCCAGGACATGTTGTTGTTGATGTTAATCCCGAAAAGCTTGACGGAAGGTGACTCGACTATTGGGTAACCCCCTATTTCCACAGTTGGTAAGCCAACATGAAGGAGACGTGAGAGTATGGAATAAAAAGAAGGTTAACCTTAAAATTAGTAACCTGTAGATATAGGCTAACACTTCTAAAATATATCACTTAACTATAAATGAATAAAAGTGGGATCTTTCTTAAAAGTTAGTACTGGAAAAACAATCTGAAATTTGAGTAATTGCTTGTAATTATTTGCTCATAGTCATAAGCGTTTAGTTACAAAATTGTTATGGGTTATTCACGTATGCAGAAATGTACGCTAAAGACAACAAGTCTTAACAGATCTGCAAACGTCCTGATACCGTTCGTTGACAATTAGTCCATGAAGCCAAGATAATGTCGTCAAGTGAAGAAACATTGCCTGTCGAAGCTGGTTGTGAAACATATTTTTATTTATATTTTCCATGTTCTTGAAGAACTATAGAGAAGTCAATGCTTCCAGCAATTGTTCAGGCCACAGAAAAGGCATGGAAGGATATCTAAGAGGAATTTATTAAGACGGCTGATACAAGTATTGCTAGTGTGAGGGATTGAAAAAAAATACCCAATAATGTGAAAACAGATGTAAAGAAAAAGACATATAAAAAGATGACAGGTGACAAGAAAATTAACCTACGTGAGTGAGAAAAAGCATTTTTGGAAATTTGTATCATGAAAAAAATCTAGTGTTCGCAAAAATTTTTCTTGAGGTTGTTCTATTGGAGCTAACATCGAAAAAGCGAATTCTACAGAAAAAACTGGTTCAGCTAATACAAATTCACAGACATCTTCATGTACAAGCGCTATAGAGAAGCGCCCAAAAGATAAATTTAAGCAAAAGACCGAAGAAAGAAGAATAAATTTATCGACACATGCCATACCATGACTTGTACCACTTCAGTTAAATGTTAAACTACAAACGAAGACGGAACAAGTTATGATAGACAAACTGACAAGTGTGTGTAGATGGAAAATAAATAGATAATGGCGGTATCAGAAATAGGAGACTCTATACTTTTACAATTAACCACGTGCTTCCAAAATATGTATTGCAATTTCTTGTTTAAATGATGTTTCCTTTTGTGTCCAGAGTTTAATTTATTTGGATGATAAAGCCACGAAATGTACTACGTATATTTAGTATTGAATAAAAGTTAACTACATTGAGTAACAAAAATTTAACGAAGTTATCTTCTTCATATCTACTTCTTCATCAAGGTGTGCAAGGTGTGGGGGTCCTCCAGGAGTTCCATTCCAATTTCTGGGAACTCAAAATCATCCCGTAGATATTTGCAAATAGTATGTAGGACAGCACAGCAAACAATAATTTTTTGAACTTTGACCAATGATACTATCACCTTATGTCTTAAAATAGGAAACCTCTGCTTCAGCTGTCCAAACACTCTTTCAATTATGACCTTTTCGAGTGTATCCTTATATTATCAGCAACTATTTGAAAATAGACAAATTTACTTAACACTACAAGAAGATTAATTCAAAATGAGCAATCACTGATACCTTATTCAATACATATCAAGTGAAGACTTATATCCTCTGTACAAGTACTTACTTGCTTTTATTCAATAGTCCCAAAAAGCCATTCATGTTTTGAATCTGATGAAATGATAATAATAAGCTCTAATAACACCTTGTGCAATACTGCTAGAAGGTAAAAGATATGCCTATAAAAATAGGTTTCAACGTAACATAAAGAATCCAACCCCCTAGTCAGTGCACCTAGACTTGACCCTATGTGAGACGCTGTCCCAAAAAGGGAACAAAGCGAAACGATGAAGAGAGTGAGAGTCTATAGATCCCGTCGCAAAGACGCGTTTTTAATCCCTTTGGGATGACGTTTTTCACGAGAGATTACGTAAATACCCCGCAACGTGATGCCATGCATCAAAGAAATACCCCCTTTCAGTTAACCGTGAAGAGAGACCGTGTATGTTTCGCGATAGCGAGAGGCACAGACGTCTCCAATTTATCTTTCTGCGGGTATTAAAAGTGAATACGATAACCAAGCGGGAGCCAGTGTATCGCTGGCAGGCTGGCTTAGAAGCGTGGGATTGAAACTGAGAATTATTCGAAATGGATATGAGAGATATCAGTTTTAAGGCCTTATCCATCTCGGATGTGTAACAAGAGCGGAAATACGTGACTGCATTGTGGTATGTTGCTCGTACTGTCCTCAAGTTCTTAGATAACTATCATAATTTGATCCTTTCATGTTGTGCGCTTAATGCAGTCCATACAGTATGATATAAAAGCCACTCTTACTTCTCACGCCCTAGCTGCTGTAAATTTGCGGGCTTTACAGCACGAAAAATTAGCAAGCAGAACCGAGCATCAAAGATTGGTGAGTCTATTGTGTACATGGAACGTTGGTTAATTGAAGCGGTGTAGAAAGTTATTCACTAGCGACCGCTGGTGATCATAGTAAATAAATATATTTGTAATAATAATTATAATAAAACACTATTTACTTTACCCGACGGGTGAATGAGATGAGGGCTGCTTTGAGTACTAACCAGATCTACATAAGTAATAGAAAAAATTACAAAAACTACAAATAATGTGGTTGATTTGAACACAAAACGTCTTAGCTAAATTACACAAAGGTTTTCAGATAAAATCATAAGTCAATTTTGAGACAATAAAAAAACACTGACGAACTAAAACAAAAAATACTTGTTTTAAAAAGCTTTTATTTAAATTGCTCTAAAATGTTCCTTTAAAATGTTAACTATGTACTTATAGCCTCATTATATACAATTTATATGATCATAAAAGCTTGTCGCGAGGATTAGGTACCTAAGCACCTATAAGTATCTAATTATACTGAAATTTTAACACAATTAAACTAAGCGGATTGAGTTAGACAATTAAATAGGTAGTAGTTAATTTACACAAGTAAATCGCGCGACAAGCTTTTATGACCATATAAATTGCGTATAATGAGGCTGTAAGTTGATAGTTAACATTTTAAAGGACAATTTTATTTTATTCTTTGGATTTAACTAAAAGCTTTTTTTGTTTTAATTTATTTTTTTACTTTTAGTCATTAACTTGTGTTTATATTCTCTATTCTATAGGAAATTATAAAGAACTTCAAAAGTCCGCTATATTGGACATAGAATGACGTCACATTTGTTTTCGAGTTAAATAAATGTATTTGGAAGCAAATTCCGCTAAATCCCCTTTTAAACATATACGGAATATAGCAGTTAATTTCAAAACCCGATAAGTCCATCAGGGAAATAAAATCAGAACACGCTATTTTCACGCGTCGAAGTAATCTGCGCATGCTTGGCTGAGAGCTGTCTAGAGGCTGCAGTTGTAGTCGATGCGTACTCGTACGACCATCGGGTCGTACAAAAACGGACGTACGTCGTCGTACGACTTGGGCAGTTAGATTGCATGCCTTCAACTCCGACTAGTTTTGCTCAGAGAGCATGGTCAACGACGACGTATATTTATTGGAAAATAATTTACTACGTTTTTTGTTGTTAGAAAATGCAAGAGGCACATGGGTAAACGAATAATAATTATACAGGTACCGACTTTTTCCGTTCATTTCCTTCTCCACATCTTACGAACGATATCTTGATTGTGGTAATCTTTATGTGTTTCATCCCATAGCTCGTTGTGTTCAAAAACTCCCAAAATCAATTTTTCAGCATTCATCATGAATATCGTACTTGGTCGGACGAAAAAACAAACAAGTTTGATTCTAAAAATCCGTCGGGCATACACGTGCGTACTCTGACGACTATAACTGGCCGGTGTTTGTTTCGACTCGATGGTCGTACGAGTACGCATCCACTATAACCGCAGCCTAAAACAGTGTTTACTGTACTACTGCTCCTCAACATATTTCGTTTGTTCTTCTAGACGTTTGCTGTTTTAGACTAAATGCCTGTGCAAATGACATGCCAACCCAACAGCGAAACGAAGGTTACTCTATCGATCTGATGTTCTTTTGTGGATCTTTTTTTTAAATGTTTACCAGAATATCAGTTTGTTGTTTCAAAAGTGGCCAATAAGAAGTGCAAAAATTGAGTCCCGTTTTTAGATCCTGCCTCAATAAACATTAAAATAATAGAATTGTTGATTATTCCCGAGAATAATCATGGCACGGAAATCCGCATATTCATCACGCTTGTCTTCAAAACCCGCTATGTTCAATCTGTTTCATCAAAATCTCCATTAAAAAAAGTTAAATAACAGCCAAATCCACTGACATTTAGCTCAACCGTTCAAGTATAGAATCTTTAATATGCTACATAGTACTTACATAAAGCAAGAAACCAAGTAACACTAAAATATATTGCCTGACACGCTTTTCTTATTTACTGAGAAATTCAACTTTGAAGATAGCGGATTCTAATTCTAGACCCCTTATTTGATGCTCGTATGGTAGAAATGCATAAAAAATAACTTAATCCTCCATCTTAGATGGTCCGCCATATTGGATTTAGAATGACATCACATCGAGTTACTCCCAAAAGGCTCTTTCATTTGAAAGCCATATTTCAGAAATGCATAAAAATAACTATTCCGCCATCTTGGATGCTCCGCCATATTGAATTTAGAATCCCGTCACATCTGTTTTCGAGTTACTCTCAAAAATCGCTTTCATTTGATTCCCATATTGTAAAAGTGCATAACTAATAACTATTCCACCATCTTGGATGGTCAACCATATTGGATTTAGGACGACCCCACATAGCTTGTAGTGCAGTGTCATCCAAACTAAACGTGTATACAAAATTTCAGCTCGATCGGTTGAAGATATCTGCTTCAAAATTGAGAAGCAAGATTCCACCCGAACATAGATACATACATTGCAAGTTTGTTAAATAAAAGCTTTTAAAATACACGACTCACTTGATAAAAAATGAACGGAATCAGAAGTACTGAATGTAGTAGTAAAAACAAGATAACGTGACTGATTTAGAACAGCATCAAACAAAATACCTAAGAAGAGTTCCACATTATATATACTACATAGTTATTTAATGTTAAGATCATATAACATGTTAAAACTAAAAAGACTTTTACTAGACGATACAAACATTTGAGCGTTGGAAACAAAATCACAAAAAAACTTGAAAGATAATATAAATATAGATTATGGCTAGAAATTGTCGGAAATAAATCGCTAATCGCATTATTAAAACTATGTTTACCGAGAACTCGTAGCTCTAATGAAGTTATTTCAAGTGGTTCATTGCTTTCGTATCACTCTGATACCGGGCTCTACCCTGGTCCACCTGATTAGATCCCAAAGGCTGCATGCCTGATGCGGTTCAGGACATGCTCCAAACAAGGATTATGATATCCTTGAGCTGACTTTGGGTGAGCTGGAAATCATTTCTTTCATGTTTCCCTAAAGAAAGCACCGGAGCCGATAGTGAAATTTTCTTTTTTTAAATTACAAATAGACCGTCCTATTTACGTTAAATATGAAATTTTCTATAAAGCGTAATTGTGTTGTAGATGGAGGCGGTCTTCTATTGAGCGAACTCTTGATCATAATATGAATATAAGTAAAAATGGCAGAAATGGAAGAGAACGTGCTGAATGGAACATGATAGATGAAGGACTACGTACTCCTACTCGAAAAATCGCATATAATTTATACCAATCGGACAGCTTTAAAAATTTCTAGGGCTTATTTCTAAATTTTGCATAAATTGGTTCAGCCCTAATTTGTTTTGGTCTGAAAAAGACTTACATGAGGTGCTTTATTGTAATCAACATCAGCCCTCGCTCAACATTTGGCTTAATTATTTGTATTATGTGGCTGGCGATTTTTACCGGTATTTCTCCTATAAAGTGTCATCAGCGAGATGTATCGTAGTTGTTTGGAATACGGTGATTAGATTTACGAAAGTTATACCGAAATATCTCAAGTCAATATTTCACACTAGTCCAGTGAATAATGTGGAACACTTGCTGCATAAGATAACCGGTGATTGTAACTCAACTAGATCAAGTCCTAGCGCTTTTGGAAGAGTTTGGCAATTCATAAGGACAATACTGGGATTTGGTAGTTTCCAACAGTTTTTGTCGATTTGTTCGCCCTGTACCTTCAAACTATAGTAAGTTTTCAGAAAACGTTATGGAAAAAGTATCCGTGGAAGGTTCAAACCATCTTCCTTTCAATGTCCGTTTGTTCGTTTAATGAACACCATTTACTTTTATCTTTTTCAGCGACGGATATGGTCTTTAAATGTTGCTTCATTATCGAGCCCCACACCATATAATTTTGCCTTTATGGTGGAATATCGAACATTTATTAGACTATAAAAATAAATGGCCTTAACACCCGTACAGTGGGATAGCTTTACGGCTCGAAGCTACAATTAAAATAAGCCTCTGTAGTTTATGAGGAAAATTACGAACCTGCCAAAAGGCTTTTACCAAGAAGTTCACAATGGTATCAAGTTGCCATGTTCGAGACAGTTGAAAAGAATTTTAAAATGAGCCATGATGTAATTGTAATCGAACGCAGATGCGTAGCAGACAGTGATCCCCGTGACGAAATGTCTAGAGGCAACCTGTTTAATATTTTATGTAGATAGATGTTATAGTTTCGATAATAAAATTATATTTTCAGAGGTCAATAATACTTTTTCATAATCAATTAATAAAACAGAGCTGTCTGGAATCTGGGGAGCATTAATATCACTCTGTTTGTTTAATTAATACTGAATTGATAACTATAATAGAATGTATTTCTTGAATTATAGAAATATACTATGTATACTGAGGAAAAATTTGTTCCGTTCGCAGTTGCCATATAAATAATATTTAAATAATAATTTCGGATGAATGGGGACCCATAAAGGCTACATTATAAAACAATTTTTTTGTTCTTCAGGGTGTCCCCAAAACACGAAACATATGAAAGTTATATATTTTTAACTGGAATACCCGATATATTATTACATATTCAGATTCCTTGGTGAATTGTAGTGTGACTTTATGAATCACACATGGGACTTAAAGCGTACCGTTTAGGTGTAACTCACCATTTTTTGTATAAGTAGATATGAGAAGAAAATCGAATATCACAGAGATTATATAATTTAGAAGGCTATGACGTTGCCGTATTACTAAGCATGAAACGCATTAGCTTAGGTTAGACGGTCAAATTTGAGTTACGGTTGTGCTTGAAGTAATTAAGGAAACTTCAATCAGAAATAAGTTGGTATTTTCAAATGGGGATGCTTAATTTTTTATATGATGTAAAATTTGATAGCCTTTCTAGTGATATAAGGTTGTGAATATTAACCCCTGGTATTTTTCATTTAATTTCGAATTTTGAATCAGATCGGTGTTTTCCAATTTTTCTACCTACAAGAAATCTAGAAGGCCATCAAATATGAACAAAAATATGTTCAGATGGGAGAAAACAAGTAAATTAGCAGAAAGATACAGAGATCAAGATTATAAAAACTTCTTACAACAAATCAACTCTAACCAAAAACAACGGCGGTAAGATATCTAAGGTCAAAAAGGAGCAGTGTATGACAGAAATAGATATTTTTCACAGCCTCCCGGCTACTGCAATGGACTAGAGATCAAAAATTTCCAAAACAATTAAAAGCTCTGAAATGAATGGAAAAAAGTCAGCGATTGTTGCTCCAGTACGCAATTATGAGTCACATATAATGGTATAAAAAATTTGTAATCTGCGTCAGAGTCAAAATTTGCGCAGATGTATTTCGTGATTAGTTATGCGGGAATCTTTTGATTCTGATAATAATTATCTACCTATACCAAAATTTGTGATTTACATCTAAACGGCTCGCTTTAAGTCCCATGTGTGACAAATTACACTAGAATTCATCAAGGAATCTGAATATGCAATAATATACCGGGCGTTCCATTTAAAAAAATGTAGTCAAGTTGATTGACTCAGTACTTTCCACACATTCCGATGATACCAGTTTTATTACTTTCCCATAGCATGACGCTTTAGTCTAGATACTCTAGATACCCTTGCAACCAAATCATCGCTCGCCCGACTGCAAAAAAGTGTGTTATTCTACTAGGTATTTCTTTCACAGGTTAATGGACAATCTATCATGAATACAACAAATTTTTGAGCTATATAACCCCCACCACCGAACCACCCCAAATTCACCCCCACCCAAAAAAAATTTGAGAATGATCAAGAACCCCTGAAATGTCTAAACACGAACTTTGAGGTGCTTTCTTATTTTTAGTGTTTTTATTATTACTGCGCCGCCACTGAAACGATTTCTAAAAAACATATACGCGTTTTCCATCCTCATCATTGTAATAAATCTGTGTCAAAATGTCATTAAAGTCAATTCAAAAGTTTCCAAGTTACACAATACAGAACGATCTAAAGTAATACTCGTATGTATTTTGTATACATAAGAAAATTCTCTTTAAGTCCTTTCTTTTCTGTAATCGGCAAGGCAATGTTCGGATGAACCTCAAAAAGGTATTTTATGCCGCTAGGTCTTTCTTTCATAGGTCAATGGGCTTCCTATTATGAATACAAAAGAAAGCTTTTCTCATATTCTTAGTTTTTTTAGTATTGCTGTGCCGCTGAGACGATTTCTAAAAATCATAGCGTTTTCCATCCTTGCCAAAGTAGTAATACTGTGCCAAAATTTCATTAACATCAATTAAGTAGTTTCCACATTACAAAATACAAAACGATCTAAAGGAATACTTGTATGTATATATCGGAAAAAATCCTTTGGTTTCTGTAATAGGCATAAGGCAATGTTCGGATAGACCTAAAAAAGTTGTTTATGTCACTAGGTCTTCCTTCACAGGTCAGTGGGCAGCCTATTATGAATACAACAAATTTTTCAATTTTATAACTCCCCAACCCTCAACCACCCCAAATTTCACCCCCACCCAAAAAAAAAAATAGAAAATGATCAGGTTTGGGGAATATTTGAAATTTTTCGTTTTTTGCTAATTACTCCGCCGCCAATGCACCGATTTTCAAAATTATAGCAACATTACCCACTACGACTTCACAGCATATTGCTGCCAAAATTTCATCAAAATGCAGGGTAGACAGACCGACAGGCAGACGGACCGACGGAAAAAAGTGACGTGGATTTTCGTTATGTAGACATCACAAAACGCCCAAAAAGCATATTATCTCAAAATCGAAAATTTTCGCGATCACATACTCCCCTCACCTATCGGTGTGGGAAATAAAAGTATAACTTTGATAGGTTTCGTGTTTCGGGGACATCCTGCATAACTTGAAAATATTTTTAAAATGTAGCCTCAAGGAATCCCTATCCATCCGAAATTATTATTTTCTTTTTCATCAGACACTTTAGCCATAATGCTTCGTGTACAATAACGTGAATAACCTGGTTTATTGAAATGCAATATGTTGCACTCTGCAGCCTAATTTTGAGCTAATGGTGTACATGAAGGGCGAATGAAGTTTGATAATTGGATATTTATATATTTTTTAATTGCCAAGCCAGTAATCCAGAAGAATTTGCAAAGTGAGGGCTAAAGGGCTTTCTTGTGCCATCATGTAGCGTCCTGCACAATGTCTTCCACTGTTGCTAAATTCAGAAATCCTTTCGCGACATAAATATCTTCCGAATGGTTGCCATTTCTTGATCCCCACTAAATGATTAAGTATCACATAAGACTACACTATGTATATGACGAATTGTTTTGAAGTATTTATTGGTCTATGAAGAAATCTCTATTTGTAACTCATTTGTAAATATCTATGTGCTTCCGCGTCATGTAAAAGCAGTCTATGAATCGACGAGACGACCGCTACAGTATCTGTCAGTTCTTAGATGGGGCCTATTGTTGCTTTATTTAATTTTATCTCCTGACAAACACAAGTTCCTCTCAGTGTGGGTCGTTATCTCTTTTGTTCGATAGTCTCGCTCTGTCCGCATGTGTGCTCTGGAGAGATAAGTGGAGAATTACTGTTTATTTTTCGATGGGGTTATATTTTTACGCATGCTGCGGATGTTAGTTTAATCGTCGTATGTATATTTATGAGGATTTTGGGGGACAACCGTTTTCCGTTCTGGACAATATCGATCGATACGTTTTTTAATTTCCGTTTATGTTTATGTGGGATGGTTCCGCATACGAGTGGTGGTTTAGATGGTCCTAATACCCACTGAAAAATATCGGCAAAATTCGTATACGTTTTAAGGAAACAGAAATGTTACACTCATCGCTTTTAGAGCCTCAAACCGCTTCCAACTCATCCATGCCCACATTGGATCAATAACATGAATTAGACTTCGTAAACTTGATGTGGGCCTGTAATTTGACTTACTTATTCAGGTAAATCTGGTTTAATAGTAGAACACTCACTCATAAATTTCAGTAAACACAGTACGTCTTCTTCACTTCGTATGCTAAGGACTCGCCACATTATAATGATTTATGTATAGTAGAATTAATAAACAACGCAAGTCTAAGATGAATATAACATTTCTGTATAGCACTCAATACCTTGGACTATACGAGTACATATATCGATGTGCACCTCAAGGGGGATAAAACCCCAAAGTATATGGTTAGCGAGGTTGAAAGGCTCCTCATGATATTATATAAAATAAAATTTCTAAGTAGCATTTTAGAGGTGGTACAACTAAAAACGTTATTCCATGAGCCATATGAGATACGCTATCATCGCTTGAGGTGCCGTGAATGCAGCCCATATAAACAATTGAGGTACTCCAAAAAGTTGTTCTTTAAGCCACCTTCAAGAAGCCGATGCTATATCCGACCCCCCAACTTTACAAAGATACCAATACGCTACATGTACGTCATTTATATTTATACAATATTTTCATAACCCAGCACCAACAGAAAGCAACTTTAGTTCCAATCCAACACAACTATGAAACACCAAATAGAAATTACGCATAAGCCCCAATCCTGATAAAAAGTCCTTCAGAGGTCGTTCTAATTCATGGAGCCACGAAGTTACAATACTATACCAGGACATCTGAAAACTGTAGTTCCCATACAGCTATTTAAAAAAGAATGGATTATGATCTTACCAAGACTGACACATGAAATAGTGAATATTAAATAAATTCGGTTTTAGAGTACCTTTTTTTTGGGAGAAATGTATTTGAATTCTGGTCTCAGAAAAATTATGATTGCATGCAAATAAATGTATATACAGGGTGAGTCAAGCTCGACGCCTCGGAGTCTTGTGACCAAACCATACCACTTTTCAGAAAATATGAAGATAAGAATATGATATGTAAATATCAATCTCTGATAGTTTTTATTTAATTTCGAATTTTCAATCAAACCGATGTTTTCCAATTTTACGGTCTATAAGCCACTTAGCAGACCATAAAATATAAGCAAAAAACTGTTCAGATGGAAGAGAACAATTAACTTAGCAGAAAGATACAGACGAACTAGAGTAAAGGGTTTAAATTATAAAAATGGCTTACAACAAATCAAGTCTAATCAGAAATAACAGAAGTCAAAAAGCACCTGGAATACGACAGAAATGGATATTTTTCACAGCATACTAGCTACTACAATATACTAAAGATTGACAACTCACAAAACCATTAAAAATTTTGAAACGAAAGGAAATCTATCACCGAATGTTGCTGGCAGTTTAATAGCCTCAGAATAAAATTACATATTGAATGATTTAAAAAAGTAGTAATTTCCGTTAAGTCAAAAGTAGTGATACCGCTGAACGTAATTCTGCAAATGTTTCAGTACCCATAAGCAAGACCGCCGAAAATGAAGAATGAATTAAAAATCTGTTCAAATTATAAAACATAATCTCCTGGCAGAAAATTGAAATGATTTGTCAGTATTCCTTTTTTTTCGCAATTTTGCTAATAGATAGAAACATTTGATGGGCTACGGACGGTCAGTCAGGGATATCATTACTTTCGACTTAGACAGAAATTACTACTGTTTTATACCGTTAAATGTGAAATTGTGTGCTAAGGATATTAAACTGCTAGCAACTATCGCTGAAAGTTTTCTTTTCATCTCAAAGGTTTTAGTAGTTTTGGAAATGGTTAATGTCTAATACATTGCAGTAGCTAGTAAGCTGTAAAAATTATCCATTTGTCGTATTTCAGCTTCTCTATGACGTTAGACATGCTACCGCCGTTGTTTCTAGTTAGAGTTGATTGGTTGTGGTGAATTTTCATAATCTTGTCCCTTTACTCTAGTTCGTCTGTATATTTTTGCTGTTAGTTGTTTTCTCCCATCTGAACACGTTTTTGTGTATATTTCATGGCCTGGTAGTTCGATTATAGGTAGGGAAATTGAAAAACACCGATTTGATTGCAATCTCAAAATTAAATGAAAACTACCAGAGATTGATGTTCATAACCTTACATCATAAGGAAGCCTATCAATCTGCACATTTGATCGTATAGAAAACTAAGCATTCCGTTTGAAAAAATCAGTTTACCACTGATTGAAGTTTCCTTATTTAGTCTACCGATTTCTCCAAGTACCAATGTAATTCAAACTTGACCGTCTAGCCTAAGGTGACGCATTTTATGCTTATTGATACGGCAAAGCCACAGCCGTCTAAGTTTTATAATTATTATTGCGATATTCAATTTTCTTCTGATATCCACTTATATCATAAATTGTGATTTGCACATAAACGGTTCGCTTTAAGTTCCATATGTGATACATAATGTCATACTAGAATTGAGCCGGGAATCTAAATACATATGTAATAATATACAGGGTGTTCCAATTAAAGAAGCATAACTGTGATATGTCACGCTTTTATCAGACACCCTGTATAAAAGCCATTATTTTTAAAATCTAGTCCGAATCGACCTACATACACCCGCAAAGTTAATTTTCTGAAAAGTGGAATCGTTTGGTCACAAGAGACCGAGGCGTTGGGCTTGACTAACCCTGTATACAGACATTTTTTCGTGGGGTTTTTTTAATAGTTAATTTAGAGTATATCATAGGTTTTCTCCCACGCACGTCATCAGTGGGTTTTACCATTTTACTTTATTGTGCACTATACGTTTTATACATATTCGGTAAACAAATTATTTAAACAAACGGGTGCAGCCCGGGCTCCGACTCACCGAGCTGCCGTTCCATTACCCAGTGACTACTCCTCACACCGTGAGGTGAGCAATCACTGAGTTCGTGAATCGTGCGCTCTAAGTAGGCGAAGGGACCTAAGGATGCCTTCTGCATTCTGGCGGCTAATATGTGCGCCGCCGCACGGCACACCGACAATTTGAGCATTACAGAGACCAGCGTATTCCTCATTCCAGCTAAGCATCCAATGATCATAACACACTTGCAGTGTTGTCTGACCAGAGTCTGCGAGGCTGTCAGAGCAACTCCTGATATTTGGACCGCTTTTCCTCCTCCTTAGAGACGATGTTCACCTCGTCAGGTCAGAACATCGTCTCCTGTTGGTGGTCGAGAAGGACTATGTCGGGCTTTCTTGCCTGCACAAAATGAGGTACATGTACATATACAGGGTTGGGATAAAGTATGGAACCAAGGAAATAACTTTGGAACGGAAAGAGTGATATTGCTGAAAATTTGCAGGCAAGTGTAGTGACGTCTAATGCATCCGAAGACATTATGTTAGCTATTAATGTACTTCCGGTTTAACCGAAAGTACCGTCAACTTTTTTAATTTAAATGGGACACCCTGTATATTTTTGCAGATTTTAATTCATCTTTTTTTTTCCGAATACGTCCATAATAGGTTTAGTATTTGATTCTTAAAAAATTTGTCTCGCAAATTCGTCCCTGGCGGTCTGCGGTCTTCCAGTTTGAGGTAATTTTTTTGTATTTTTTTTTAGTCACCGTCAAACGTGTTACAGGACCCCTGTCAGGACATAAATCATTAAAAGTTGACACACTTCTTTGTGAGTTCTCACGCGATCGCCAAAACCGACTTTGAATGACCGGCATTTTAAACACCTGAAATGATAAAGAAGCTTTATCTTTCCCATCTACAGCAACTAATACTAAACCCACTATGGACGTATTCGGGAAAAAAAGATGAATTAATATCTGCAAAAATATACAGGGTGTCCCATTGAAATAAAAAAAGTTGACGGTACTTCCGGTTAAACCGGAAGTACATTAATAGCTAACATAATGTCTTCGGCTGCACTAGACGTCACTACACTTGCCTGCATATTTCTAGCAATATCACTCTTTCCGTTCCAAAGTTATTTGCTTGGTTCCATACTTTATCCCAACCCTGTATATGCTCAAGGATAAGATATTTGAAGAAACATCTACGAGTATTACTGAGGATTATTAAAATTCATTATTTCCGATGAGACTATTATCATTAATGTATACTACAGCTGTCATTAAAATCTATAAGAATGATTCGTTTAATTATAGATGCCTCAGCTTTGTTTTTGATGTAGTATAATGTGTATGCCACATGTATAAAATATAGCATATATATGAAATATAGCATATACCTTCAAAGCTCTAAATAAGAGTAAGCAATGAACAATTTTTAATGATATTCTATTTCCATAAGCATAATGTCTACCTAATACACGCGTGCTTTGTTGTTGCAGTTGTCCAAATATCTAATTTTATATAGCACTAATAAATTATTAGTATTATTACGTATTATAGTTATTGAGGATATACACGCGCTGAGCGTTTATGTCATAGAATTGGTTTGCATTCTAATTATTGCATTCAAACAATAATTTAATGTATGAATTCATCCAGTTTTCACAGCTAAACGAGGTATTGTTTTTAGAAATTCATTTGTGCTGTCGATGTTGCATTCATAATGTAGATGTTTTGAAAGCGGTCATCAATTTAGCTCAATGGAAATTTCGAGGAAAAACAATTAATTATGAAGCGCTATACAGTAAACCTACATGCACAGTGTCAAAATTTAGAATCACCACCATTTACTACGTTTACACGTTTACCTTAAAACAGTTTACTGTGAAACGCTTTAGTTAAAAATTATGTATAAACGCTTGT
Source organism: Callosobruchus maculatus (assembly GCA_951848785.1). NCBI lineage: Eukaryota > Metazoa > Arthropoda > Insecta > Coleoptera > Chrysomelidae > Callosobruchus > Callosobruchus maculatus. The sequence goes on along the minus strand of CATOUR010000065.1, from coordinate 10,205,714 downwards.
TAAGACGACTTAAGGCATTAAAACGATTAACTCAAAGCGTCTTAAAAATGAGCTTTAATGTGGTTTAAACCGGTTTTACTTCACGTACCATATAAACACAGAAAACGGTTCAGCTTAGATGCAGTGGTGCCACCAACCACAAATTCAAAATCCCATTTGCGAAATTCAAGGTTGGTGTTTATGACAGCTAACCTTACTTCTAACCATTAACAATAGCTTCTAACCTCTAACCGTTTATACGTCAAATAACCTGTCAAAATTTAAGTTCTCATAAAGTTGTAGAAAAAATTTGAAAATTTACGGGAAACATTTATTATGCCCAGTTTGAAGAGTGTAAAAGCATCCTGCCTACGAGTGTGAGTGAAGGCAGCGTAGCACATGCAGAATACGAAGATAAGTAATCAAGAGATCCAACACTATACAGGGTTGGGATAAAGTATGGAACCAAGCAAATAACGGAAAGAACGGAAAGAATGATATTGCTGAAGATTTGCACGCAAGTGTAGCGACGTATAGTGCAATAGTGCATTTGAGGACATTATATTAGCTATTAATGTACTTCCGCTTTAAATGATGCCAGTACATAATTTTATGAATCGCACAAGGTATCGTATGGTAGGAAACACTCGTTTGTAAAAATAACAAAATATATATAAAATAAATAATACTAATAAATAACATCATGTTCTTAGATTGAACATAATATGGTACTCTATTATTCCTATTATCGAAATTCTTTGTGTCATCTCGAGCGCTTTTCCGATACTCGCCCAACCTTTTATTGATGTTAAATTAGGTAGTACTAGTAACATATTTCTAAATATTTCATTGTGTTCTTACTTAATTTATTTTTGGTTATTTGTTTATCGATCGAATTGCTACCTTATTAAATGTTTCCAAGACTATCGCCCAGAATGATCATTTATATCTTTTATCCCCTACATTGCTTACCATTCTAGTAATTATTTATAACTTCCTTTAACAGATCTACGTGCCACCTGTCCCAGAACATAAGTATCTGCATTTCCTATAAAGCACGCTCGACTGAATAAAGGAAATCTCAGCTCGGATTTCAGCACAGGACGTTGGCCCACCTGTGCCCAGCAGGTCGGAACCGTCCTAATGCACATCAGCTGTCGGAGGCCGACCCTACGGCTACCCCCCATTCAACGGCCCCCTTTGAACCGAGCCATGGGGACAACTCGGCTGCGAATAATCATTATTGGACCGCAAACAGGTGGTAACTGTTACGGTTCTGACGGTACACTGTGCCATGCATCTCCCGTCTCATCGATTGTACTGACCGACATTAAGATTAAAGGAGGTTCAATGCATGTCAGTATCATCAAAGTAGAGTAGAGTAGATTTATATGACTATTTTGTACATAATAATACAGCATAGCAAGTCACTGCGGTATATAGCGTAGCGAGGTTTAAAATACATGTTTAGAATGCATATCGGCAAAAAAATACCACTATGGTAAAAAGTACAAATATTACAAACAAACAAAAAATATGCAAAAATGCACATCGGTATACTAACAAACTATAACATCGATAACAATAAGCCAATAATGAACCTCCATTTGCAGCATTTCATTGGTCTGACAAAATATTAAATATAAAATTGCTATTGACATTCTTGTACCTACTGAATAAATGCAATGAGTTAGTACTAGTAATACTGCTTTATTGATTTTTTAGATTTTTTGTTAGAGAGTTTTTTAATATATGTTGGCAGCTTATTATTTTATAGCACAAAGAGTTTGAAGCCGTTTTTGAGGTGATCGGTCACGAGCGCGCGCGGTTTGATATTTAACTGTTTACAAAAAAGGTGTCTTCATCGGCGCCGGTCACTTGTGCGCCAACAGAAAATTAAGCTTGGTTATTCCTAATGAGCACATCCCTTTTATTCTTGCGAACTTTCATCTGTCTTTTTACGACGTGCGGTAGCTTACAGTTACTTGTTACTTCTTAGATTATTTAAATGACTACTCGGCTTCTATAGGTATATAAAACTACCCTTAATGAAAATATTCCAGTAGCTTGCAATCCTTAGTTGCTGTTTGTGAGTATTGTTTGTGTTCTACTTTTTCATCATGGAGACTATGTTAAGTGTGAAACGGAAGAAATTAATAGTCCTTGAAGAGTATACGTTCCGAAGAGATAAAGAAATCACCCGCGGCGTAGTCTACAGATGCTTTAGAAGAAGATACATAGCATCTTTGCTGATGGATCAATCGGAAGAGATTGTTCTTATAAAAGAAATAATGAGCACAACAATGATGCTCCCACAAAACAAGCTGAGAAGGTAAATTTCTCGGACTTTTTTTTACAACGTCAAGAAATCGATCAAATTTGTGACAAATTAGAACACGTTCTGCTTAATTAAAATTTTTTGGGGAACTATTATAGAGACATTTCGGTCTGCTGACATTAACAACTTCTTTATTTGCGTCTATTATAGTGATCAGATTAACTTGTTATGTTCAGAACAAAATTTTACATTTAATAATATAAAAAAGTAATTAATTTCTGTCAAGTCAAAAGTAACGATACCTCTGACTGGAGTTCTACAAATTCTTCAGTAACTATTAGCAAGATCGCAAAAAATGACGAATGAATTAAAATTACTAAATTATTATATAAAATTATAAGACATAAGTTTACCTCGCCGCCTCGCGCGTGCTCATTATCCAAAATATTTTGCGGGCTTCTAACCAGTGAGATTAGGACCAATCTGACCGCAGCGCGCTAGTGTCCTATGGCCGTTTATGATAGTCTATGAACTTAAATAATGATTAAATGTGATCTTAAACTGTGAGAGTGATTTTTATAGGTGGATGGTAGCTACATCTTCTTTTGGTGAATTTCAATTAATGTAAAATGAACGAATATAGATGGCAAAAGCATAACTTTATGACCCTAAAACACAGTGTTCGCGATAGTGTGCCCCACACATAACTCTACCACTCCTTTCTGCAGTTTGAAAATTTTTTGCGCTGCAACGCTTGATCCCCACAATGGATTGGCATAAGAAAGTCTAGAGCGAAAAAGTGCGAAATAACAGGTTTTCAGAACGTTAGAGCCCACAAGATTGAAAAAACTCCACTTAGATTTTCGTAATGCTGAATCCAAGACAATTTATCGACTATAGTAAGACCCAAGAGTTTAACGCTACGCCCCTCAGCTAATCTAGCATTTCTAAGTACTTTGAGATTTTGAGATTTATCGTTGTTTAAAAGAAGATTTTTGCCACTGCCCCATTTTTCAGATAAGATCAAGGTAGCAACGGAGGAGTCACTTAGAGTCTGATAATATGGACTGGACGTGATAAAAGTAGTGGCGTCAGCAAATTGAACGCATTTGATAGCGATCTTACATTGTACCAAAAACAAAACTGGTTCCATGATGGAGCCTTATGGGACACCATAATTAAGTTCTTCGGGACTAGACAAGTTGTTTTTGAAGTCTGTCGTTTGAATTCTGTTTCTAAGATAACTTTCCAACGGTTTTTAAGGCATCCCTCTTATACCACAAGACTCTAGTTTATTCAGAAGTATGTTATGGGAGACACAGTCAAAGACCTTTGATATGTCATACAATGGTATGACATTGTGCGACCATACATCAAGACCCCCGACCACTTCCTACATAATTCTTAATGGAGAATTATTGTTATTGTTGTAGAAAGTTTGGACATGAAACCAAACTGATTAATTACGATCGCAACCCATTTTTCAGAATTGTCTCTATTATTTTCGTAAATAAAGGGCCAATACTGATTCGTCGATAATTGTCTGCATTATTCTGATCCACTTTTTTGTAGCAGTAGTAACACCCTACTGATATTGAAAGTGGTGGGTAAAAATCCCGTAGAAAAACTTTTATTCATTAAAGTTATAAAGTCAAATGTTTGCTAATATTTTCTAGTCAGCTTCAAAAATACCGACTGACGGTGCGTTATTTAGTGAAAAGACATTGTAGACCTCCGTTTCACTCACAGGGCCAAGAAGAAAAGAGCTTGCGAAAGTAGGTCGAGTTGTAGGTAAAAATACATTCATATTCACAATTGGTATGGTTTCTCCTGGCACACGGTCAATTAAAACATTGTTTGCTTGTTTTACTACGTTTCGATTCATTCAAAGTTAAACCGTCTTCAGATATACGAAGCTGAAGCATTGCTGTTGCAGTTCAGCCCCATAGAAGTTAGCTAGCAACCAGTAGCTCACAGGGTTTGCTAGAGATCAACTCCGGTGATCAGTGATTGAATGCCAAGGTCATTTGTGGATCAGAAATAAAATGCAGGAGGTTGGTTCAATAAAAATTTATTAAAAATGCTCTTTTAAGGATGCTTATTGAGTACAAAGACTTATCTTTCGAGATTAGATATTCCGGCTTCAGGGACAGTGAGGAACCATCAGCAGAATAACTAATATTGACCACTTCATGACGAAGAACTAAATCAAGTGGGATGTTAGAAGGAGTCCATACAAAAGTACTACATCATAATATAAAGTAGTCCATACAGAAGTCTACAGAACTGGAGCAATAGAACGAAAAGTACACCATCTCTGGGAGAGATTGACAAGCACGATTCCTCATAGGCTTTAATAACGGATTTTCTGATATGGTAGTTTACCAAGTCTGAACATTTATCATTGCAGATTACGGCACCATATGAGAATTCAGCGGTTAGCTGAAGATTACTAGTGCAGGCTGCGCTTGAAGCTGAAGGAATCACGGCGAATCATTCTAAATAGGTGTACTACAATGGTATGATACGGGAATGGGAAATACGTCCACCAATGAGAGTAGGACCTATTAAAGGAAATGAATATGAGTAGGTGTGAGCCACGATAGATCAGAGTGTGGTGGATGGACCATCCACAGGTTGGACTGCTGGTGGAATGACAGTACGGGGGGCACTGCTGCCAATTCTATCGCCTGCTTTATTGCTACAGCCACCTTGGCTTGGCTTGAATGTTCTCCTCTTCTAAGATTCTTTATGGTATTTGTGTATCGTTCTGTTTTCCGTAGTTTGTTCCATTTGTTTGGTTCCTGAGTTTGAAAGACTTCTGCATTCTTAGTTGGTTGTACAATCTCACACTACCACATCTCTTACTTTTTTATCACCGACTGCTTCACATCGATCGCGATAATTTTCACTTTTAGAGAATTTCTTTTCATGGCCTGCCTCTCGCAAAGGCTAAAAACCTATGGCGCTGTAGAAGCGCTGCGAGAGGATAAGTATAGGTGCAGGTTAGATTTCAAACGCTGCAAATTCCTCGGCAGCTCGTTCCATAGCGTCGAAGTTCTCCAAAAGAAGGAATGCTGGAGGAGACTGGTTCGGAGAGTAGGAACGTCGACCTGGTAAGGATGAACTCGCAGGTCCTCTCTAGTGTTCCTCATTCAGAACATCTTCCGTGGTAGAGTCTGTAAAATATGGACAGGACTGGCACCCGTCTTTGACATTCCAGGCTGTGGAGGTCTTTTGTGAGGCTAGGCGCATGGATTAGTCTAATCGTTCTCTTCTGGATAAGGTCGAGAAGCTTTAGAGCGTACTTCGGGGCGCATCCCCACACATGGCAGTAATACTCCAACGATGGTAGGATATGTGCGTTGTAAAGCAGCAGTAGTTATTATGGTGTATACAGCTTCCTACAGCGGAACAGAACTCCAACCTTCTGGGATGCCGGTTCAGCAATACTGACGGCGTGGCCGTGTCAGGACATGTTATTGTTGATGCTGATCCTGCTTTTTGGGCATTTTATGATACCTACACAACAAAAATCCACGTCTCATTTCCGTCGGTCTGTTTGTTCATAGGCGTTTTTAAGCAGCCGCATAATCTTAGTTACAGCTTAGAGTGTGATTTAATTTGGGTATATTCTGTAAGGTGGTAGTAGGCAATGCTGTTATAATTCTGAAAATCGTACCTAAATATGTATTGGCCGCCGCGGACAAATTGATAAAAAAACAAAAAATTATCAGAACCTCACTAAACTTTGTTTATAGACGTTTCAGGGGTTCCTGATACTTTTCCATTTTTTTTTTGTTTTGGAAGGGGTGCAATCGGGGTGGTGGGTTTGAAAACTCAATAATTCGTTAAATTCATAAAATACCTTTACATTGCTCTCAGTTTGGCGATATCGCGTGCTTGTTAGATCTATCCGAATGATGCTTTTGAATGTTTTATCCGTGAAATAATTGAATACGTACACATTATAATCCTATAACTTAGAAACTTCGATCCTGATTGTGATGAAATTGTGAGACCGTGTTCCTACCATTGAAAAAATGTTAACACTGTGCAGTTAGTTCTTGGAGCTCTTGCCAGTGGGGGAGAAGAAATCAAGAAAAAAATTAAAAGATTCAAAATCACTCAAACCTCGTTTTTAGATGTTTCAAATTTCCTGATCAATATCTACTTTTGTGATGAGGATGGTGTAGGAATAGAGGAACTCTGTTTTGTAAGAAACAATAATTTGTGGGAAGTGCTGCGTTATGCCACTGACGTCTTTCTTATTACGTCGCGTAGATTAACTGAGCAATCAAAACAAGCCTGACGAATTAAATTTCGTACAAGTTTTAGGTATAGACCTCTTTTTCCCTAAAGCCATCCCTGCTGCTAAAGTCGTTAGAGAAGAGGACGTTTTACAAAATAAAGTCTCATTAGAACATAATTACTGCACATTTTCAGCGACACAGCACGTCGCCACATAAATTATAACTTTATGCTAATTTCTCGTTTTACGAACTGTATACAAAGTAATTGTACGTCAGTCTATCTGTCGTTGTGCTAGCATACACAAGGGGTGATTATCTTCAAATGAACGACGTCGTAACGGTAAAATTATTTAATGACGGACTTTTTATCATTTTGTTGACGAATTACTATAATTGTCAACTTTTTTGTTTACAATAGTTGTGGCTAGCTGTAGACATTTTTAATGTCTATAAGTATCATACATGACATGCTAACAGATCGATCTCCAAATTGACACGCGTGTTGACTTTTGACAAGAAAATGTACAATTTATAATATACATAGTTATAAGTTTTAGTTTGACTTCAATAATTTATGTTGTACCGTCTTGATACCTGTTGTTGTGAAGTTGCTTGTGTAAATCGCACTCAACCTCAATTTTCTCAAGCCTCATCTTATTCTCTACACTATACAAATATGCTAGTATGTGGGAAAGTAGAGCAACTACAATGTTCTCCACAATAAATTTAATCGCAGTCAATTTACATCGCGGTTTGAATGCAAATTTTTTAAAACTTTTGTTATTTCCAGAAATCGTAAATGTAAGCAAATCTGGGAGAGTATTGATCGTACCCAACGTCCTTCATCGTACCCTCTAGATAGTGATGTTAGGTATGCCTAAAACAGCAGAATGAAATCAGACGGTTAATATAATTGTGCAATATAATTACAGCCCAGGAAAATAAGCTAGATTTTTGTATGGACCTTTGTTTTGACTTTGTAAGACGTATCTCAAAAATCGAATAAAATAAGTAGCAATTGCGTATTGAGATATTGAAGGGAAACTGCCATAAAAATGTTTTTTTGCGAATATCTAGTTTGCTTTGCACTCTGTCATTTTTATTTACTGGGAACGTTAAAGATTATAACATTCTCTACATTTTTGTCTTAAGCAATTTTGGATATCATGCGCAGTTCTTGAAATAGAGCCTGAAGATTGGGGACGGTCCGCCCTCTACGTGACGATTCAACCCGGACAGTCGAGGATAAGTAATAATAATGGTTATTACGTTAATTATTTTTTTTTAGGCGGCATCAACAATCCAAGTTATTAGCCGCGTTCCAGCTTCTCATTCGAGAGAAAACGTCGCAGTATTTACCCTTTGGCATAGTTTGTTCACGTATTCACACTTTGTAAGATAAATTCGTGTTTTTTAGGATAAGTACCTATAGCTTTTTTTTATTTTCCTGGTTTTCACCCAAGATGGATGTGATGCTGTTCGGTAATTGACAGTTCCGTCTGTGTACCTCGTATCTTCTGCATTCTGTTAATATGTGTTTGACTGTAGATGCACAGCCAAATTCTTCGCATTCCGGCACTGATTCTCTTAGGTACATGTACGAGGAGGTCAAACGAGTATGTCCTATTCTCATCCTTGTTATAACAACTTGTTCCGTTCTGTTGCCTGATCGAGAATTCCATGCTTTCACCCTTCTTTTTATCCGTGTCAGATGGGTTTCGCGACCGTTCCATTCCTCCTGCCACGACTCCCACTATTCATTTAAAATAACATTATTATGAAACATATCCAAGTATTTGCTAATTAATTAATTATATTTCTGGCCAAGGTTAATAGATGAATAATCGGTTAAGAACATATCACGTTTTGCTACCAGTAATTTTCAAATATGAGTATAACAAACTTGAAATTCAATGTAACAAATGAAAGAGCAACTTTTCTTACGGTTATTTTATGTATCAGATGGAGCTTTAGCTCCCCAAATTCCACCTGGTCGGAACCTATGTAAGGGATGTATCTTCACTAAATTCTACCTCTGCTTCACACTTATATTTCGTGCATGGCGATTTCTTTTTGCGGACTTTATACCAATTCTCTGTAATTATTATTTATGTGCTAACACAATGATCACATATTGCTCCCATTTATACTTCTAGTTGCAACTTACCTGTATCATCGATGTAATAGCATAACTTCAATTACATAATAGAAAAATGTTATATTATGGACAGTAATCAAGACATTTGGAAGTAATTGATACAATTTTGATTAATTGGTTTTCCGCATCTGCCCACTTTCAATGAGAGCAACAGGATAACGTGCTACCAAGGGCTTATCCAGACATCAGTCTTGGGTTGGAGGGGGGGGGGGGGGTGTAGCAGGGAATGAGATTTGTGTATGCTTTTCCCATTTTCTGTAATACCTTCGTCGCGTCAGCAGTTGAAGCAGCAGAAAGGAATATGTGAATACTATTATAATAAAGAAAGAGAAGATAAGCAGCAACTGAAACAGTCAAGTTTTGGCGCCTTTTTCGAGCAGTTGCAATTGACGAAACATGTTCGTGTCGCAATCGTTTTCTTGGATGTTGATACCTAACAGCTTGCATGAATGACTTCCTGACGGAGCCTGATTGTTCATTAGAACCGGATACCCGCTTGAGCAGCTTACACTGAAACGCCTATTTGAATACACTTCTTGTCATAACTGTAACATTATACGTATTTCACTGTTATATTTCATACGGACATTTATTGATTGGTCACTTGTAAAGAGGTACCTTAACCTTTGCCATTTTGCCACTGTCTGACGAGCGACGTGGGTACTAGAGTACACGGTAATTCAAATAATTATCGGTGCCCCCTGTAATTGCGGGTTGTGTGATATACGAGTAGATTAAAAATATAGCTTCCACTCAAAGCTAATGTAACGCCACTAACCGATATTTAAGGCGCTAATAGAAAGACCATTAAAGAAATTGTATATGTGACTCGGTATGGCTTTCCATTACATTAATTTATGGCGTAGTCGTTAATGTAGAACTTTTAAAATGGCAGATTACATATGGCAATATGATGCTGTAGGTCCATATGAGGGTAAACCGAAATGGCTCCGACCTAGATGAGTGTAGTTGGTATAAAATAAACTTTTTTGCTACATATTGAGCAGAAAACTATAAAAAAGCATCCAGGGTTTTGGAATCATTTTTGGATAGATAACGATCTTCCATTACAGTTCATAAAAATCGAAATATCTCAGAAACTGATGAATGTAGGTATACACAAGAGCTATACAAAGATGAAAGTAATTAACATTAAAAGCAGTTCTTTGGTATAATAAAATATTGGGGGTTACATTTAAAAAAAATCTAGTTTTTACATTCTACATCATCCTGTATATGAATATGCGTTGTCGGCATTTTTAAAGCCGATTTTGCAACCAGCGTATATTTTTTATCTTTCCATGTTAAAAAATAATTTTTGATTCATTACTTTTTGAAATACAGTACGTTCAGCGATTTGGATATGAAAATGGTCATAACTTTTGAAATACCCTGTATAATGTTACAATACTTTATATTGTAAGAAGGAGGATTATTAGTAGAATCTAAATATGGGATAATATATAGGGCGTCTCGTTTAAAAAATATATGTTTGCGTAGTTATAGATCACCCTATATAATTAAACATATTTTCTGAGCAAGGAGCATATCCTTAGATACAACTTTTGTATGCAACTTTTTACACTTTTACAGTAGTGGAGCTATCGACAGATCCGGTAGGTACTAAAAACTCACCCTGTATATTGAGCTAAATTATGTAGCCATCAAGAACGCCGAATTGTTAATGGAAATTGGTAGATAAGGGTATATTTGGAAATATTAAAGTATTTGCTGGAATGTTTAATCCTGTTGTGCCCCGTCGAGCGGCCTATATTGGCAGGTCGACTTTAAACGTCAACTAGCGTGAGATGTAGCAAACCTGATTTTACCTGCAATGAATATCATTATGCTCCCTATTCAAAAATAAACTAGACTGATTTTAATTTTCTAGTGAATATAAGAATGATTACTACTTACCTTGATAACGTCGCTATATCGATAATATGCAACTTGATATCCTTTGAATGAATTTCAATGGTGCGTTTATTGCACGGATATGGGGCGGTCAAAGAGTTTTTGCACATGTACATTTGTAGTATAATAGACCAAGAGCTCCCCACTTCCTAGTATCAGGAGTTGCAAAGTATAGCTTATTAATACGTCAAAATAACCCCAAATTCTAAGTTCAAAACGATGATATCACTAATCTCTTTAAGGAAGAATGCATGCTGCAAGCCGAGATAGATTCAGAGAAAAGACGTTGTATCACCTCAGGGCTAGCAATGGAATGCCACCAATCTTTAGCCCATGCTTCGGACAAAAACAATATTGTCCTGAGGTGGGTTAAAGGGCACAATAACAACAAAGGCAACCGTATAGCGGATGGTCTAGCCAGGAAGGCCGCTGACCAAAGAATTTTAGGACCATGTGACCTTTCTGGAATGTCGACAACCACAATTTCGGAAATAGCCAAAAAACACTCCCATGCCCAAATGGTAAAACGATGGGAAGAACTACAAGGATGTCGATTTGCCAAGGAAACCCTTGCAGGTTTTGACATGGCAATATCCAAGAAGTATTTGGCGATGACCAGACCAAACCTACGTCTCTTAGTAGGATTCCTGACTGGCCATTGTCAACTCAGGAAACACCTCCACACTATGGGGTTAAGTGACACACCGATATGTAGAATGTGTGAAAGTGAAGACGAAACTGTGGAACACGTCATATGTGAATGCCCAGAGTTATCTTCTATTAGAGAGTGTGCGTTCGGCGAGTCTTGGCCTACACCTGCCCACATAAGGGAGATGTCCCCTAGCGACTTGTTCACCTCCCTACAATTGGCAGGATGGACGATGACCTGAGGAAACGACTCCCTGGGAGGATGCACAATGGGCCAGTTGTGGCCTAAGTGCAGTGGGACCACTCACCCTCCCCACTCTACAGATACAGATAGATTCAGAGAAGGCCACGAGGAGACTTATGATTATGCCTAAATGCATATTTAAAAAATTATTTGTCGTCTGGCGTGGCATTACATTATATCCATTAAACGATTTATCAAAAAAATACACTCACCTTCTCCCGTTACGCTTAAAATTTTAGGTCTTTCTATGTTTATTACTAACACTTACATTTTTTATAAAACGCCTTTATTTTTCATGCAGTGATAATGAATAGTTGACTTTTAAGATTTCTTAGCGGCTTGATAGCGGCAATGAAAAGGTAGCGGTATTTCGTCAGCCAGGCACTATTTAAATATTGCCCTTGTTAGGACTCCTCAATACGATATCTGTCGTGGGATCGTTAAAACAAAACGACATAATATAAACTACAAAATACAGAGTGAGTCCTAAGTTGCTACTTTTATTTAAGCTTTGTATCGAATTCCTTTAAATAATTTATTTCAATTGACTTCTTTCCGAAAACTGAAAAATAATCGAGACACAGAGTCAAAAAATTAAATGGGCTTGTGTATCAAGACGTGCCTAGTCTATTAGTTTCGCTTGGATTCTTGTCTTATCGATCAGGCATTGTACCTGTCAATCAGTGCGCTAGTCATTTTCAGTTTTCATTGCTAATTGTAAATAAAAAGATAAGGTTGTTCATAATAATGTGCCCAATTTTAGGATTTACCAATTTAAAACTAACAACGATAAACAAAAAGTGACTACAGCACTATCAGATTATAGGTGCAATGCCTAATTGATTTGACAATAATCCGAGCAGAAAACATAGACTAGGTACGTCTTGATACACAAGCTCAAATGTACGTTTTTTATTCTCTATTTCGCTTATTCTTCAATTTTCTGGAAAAAGTTATTCGAAAAAGTTGTTTATTTTAACTGATTCTATAGACAGTTAAGAAAGAATATCAACTTAGGACTGACTCTGTATAGGGCATTCTACTTCTACTAAAAAAACAAAATAGATGATATTTACTTTGATTTTTGAATCACTATGCTAACATGTTCATTTTAAAACTTCCCACAGCGGGTTTCTCGAAAACTGCTGAACAAAACAAAAGACGCCGAGACACGTCAAAAGATTTGTCAAGGGAGATAAATTTTTAACCAAAAATTACTTCACCACCTTGTACCCTCTGCCCCTCAGGTTCATCCCCTTAAAAATTTCAAACGACAAGGGGGGCGAGTAATACATTGTTTTAAGGGTATGTCGAAGTCCCTTATTTTGACGTTTGGTTTTTTTAAATCGGTCCAATCGTTTGCGTGGGAATTAGAGTCTTTATGTATCTTAACTTATTCAAATAGAATTCAAAAAACATATTAAAATATCACTTTTTATTGCAATAAATGTTCAAATGTTGCCCGGTATTGGCCAAACAATGATATAGGCAATTTTCAAATTCCTGACAGGTACGGACACAAATAAATCTTTAAACTGCACAGTGCACACATGCTAATGGCCAATGCAGTTTAATATAGGAAGTTGTCCTGGCCTACACTGTAATTCCAGATAATATTTTGTAATGAAGGAAACACGTCAAATGTCTAATGCCACAGCTATACCGAAATGCGCAGCCAAAAGAAATTATTATTTCCTCATGAGGGTTGTTCATATTGTCATAGTTTATCAGATATTGACCATTTCACTGCAGTATATGGAACTCTGGATACAAACTCGGCAATATCTTCACCTCCACAAATAAATTGAACGTCATAGTTATGCAACTGGAGACTGCGACAGCGTCAGACGCATTAATGAAAATAATCGCTTTCCTTGGACTGAGGAGATGCATTTGTCATAAGCCTTGTACACATTTATTTTCTGGAAAGCGGGAGCTTTAGCCAAGGCAGCTTCATATATTATTGTTGGAAGAAGCATGGTAATGGAGACTCATCTGTAAAAAATGTTCTCTATATCTCATTTACAATAACAAAATACTCAAAATTTTTCATAAGTTGATGGATCATAAAGTACAAAAACTTATACTCACATGCATTTATATATTATTATATTGTTTGGTAATGCTTCTAATTACCATGAGAAAGAAAAACATTTCGTAACCGTGGTTTTTGCCATCACGAACCAACTCATGAAAATTAGTGGCATAATATTACCTCTAGATCTAGGTATTTAATTATATTTCATACGCATGGAAGCTTGGCTTCGTACTGCCCATTTCTAAGAAAGGCAAGAAAAAAACGGTACCATCAACTATAGACCTGTGGCTCTTCTCAGCATCATGTCTAAGGTTATGGACACTGTCATTATCACACAGCTCCTCAAATACATAGACAACAATAACATCATAAGTGATCGTCAATATGGCTTCAGTAAGCATAGGTCTACGGGTGACCTCCTGGCCTAGGTCAATCACTTGTAGAACAGACCAATTGAAAATAATGGCGAATCCTGTATTTTAGCACTTGACATATCGAAAGCCTTCGACAGGGTGTGGCTTGAGGGACTTCTGGTCAAGCTTGCTGCTTATGGACTACCACCTGGCCTGCTCTGTTCTGCTGTTCATCAGACGTATTTTCAATAAGCACCGGTGTTCCTCAGGAATCTGTCCTATCCCCTACAGTGTTTCTGCTGTGCATCAGCGAGCTGCTGGAAATAACGTCCAATCTAGTCTACAGCTTCGCAGACGACAGTACGTTAATGTCCTGCATGGAACGATGTAAGGCACTATCATCCCAGGAGACTGTACGTCGGCGGCACTAACATACCTCACAGATCAAAGTAGATATCAAAATAATTGTCGAGTGGGGGTTAGTAAATAAAGTACAGTTTAACATAAAGAAAACTCAAGCAACAACACTGACAAAGAAGTCTCCCGTTGGCTTACTAACTGTGGAGATGGAGGGTCACCCAATAGTCGAGCCACCTTCCGTCAAGCTTTTGGGGATCAACATCAACAATAACTGCCCGTGTGGAAGCGGCTTAGAATATCTCCCAGCGTATATCCTGCGTGTCGTAAAAGGCGACTAAAAGGTACCGAACTACTGTCGGTATAAGCAGTAACCTCTTCTCAACCAACAGCTTTGGGTGGACGAGTTGAGTAGAGTCAGGACACTCTCTTCTCCTTGGGGTGAGAAATTGCCCCTAAAGGCGGATGAACCAGTAGGTACCATCTGGTCAACGGCATGAGGATGCAGAAAGCGAATGGGAAACTACTGCATTAAAGATCTTAAAGATATCCCAAGAGAAACTCCTAAAATGAGTAAATGCATTTTACGAGTTCACAACATGTCTGTTAAGACATTGTGACTATGATGATGATCAACAATAACATGTCCTGACGCTACCACGTCATCAGTATTGCTAAAACGGCATCCCAGGAGAGTTTTGTTCCGCTGTAGGAAGCCGTATACACCAGAGCAACTACTGCTGCTCTACGATGCTCAGAACCGACTATCATTGGAGTATTGCTCCGATGTTTAGGAATACGCTCCGAGACACTGTCTAAGCCTTCTGGACACTATTCAGAAGAGAGCAATTAGACTAATCGATACGCCTAACCTCACAAAGGACCACCATAACCTGGAACATCGAAGAAGGGTGGCTGACCTGTCCTTCTTTTGCATATTCTATCACGGAAGTCCTTCGAGTGAGTTCTCCCAGATAATATCACCAAAGGCCGTCCGTAGAGAGCTCATCCTTACCAGGCCGAGGAACCTACTCCTCGAAGAAGTCTCCTCCAGCATTCCTTTATTGGAGAACTTTGACGCTGTGGAATGATCTGCCGTGGAGTTTGTTTCCAGGTGGCTACAACCTGCAGCGTTTCAAGTCTAATGTGCACTGACACTTATCCTCTTGCAGCTCTTCTACAGCTCTATAGGCTTTCAGCCTTTGCAGGGGGCTGACCATAAAAATAATGTATTGCAGCTTGCAACTTCTAGACAGCTGAGCACTTCTTGATGTGATACCCATTTGACTGTACTAACATGAGAAGGCACCGCTTTGATTTACCTGACTTCGTCCATTTTTCAATAGGTAACATCACACACACTATCAACATGTGGTACTTTTTAGAGTATGTGAGTCTCTAAATAAATAAATGAAATCTGCATCTACTGGTCTGTATTTATGGTTCCCTGTTTACCTATAATATTATAATTTAATATTCTCTCCGTTGAATAATGATTGTTTTGGCTTAAAATAAACAACGCCAGATATTTGAACCAAATCGAACCTATAACACGCTTTCACGATTTTCCAAAATTAATTAACTGCCGATCTACAATTAGAGGATAACGCAATATTTGCACAACGTTTCTCTCCCGGCAAAATGTAATTTTTATATTTGCATTTGGATCGTCGGGAATAATTGGTATAAAAGTGTTGAAATGGTTGACGTTCTATTACAGCCAATGGTGTGCAGTTTTGTAGTGGTTGTGTGCGTCCAATATCTGTAATACATCAGGCAACAAATTTTCATAATTTAATCGCTTTGGCTTTAGTGCAGCGTGAAAAATCCGGAAGTGCATTAAAAAATAAATCGCTTGACGTTACGGAACAGCTTATTTGCAATTGTGGTATAACGGGGTCAAATCTCGAATCAAATTAGTGGTCCTGCGTGAAATTCTTGTCAAAAAATATTATATATATTGGATTTGATGTGATTCCTATTCCAGTAGCCCTACCGAGATCCAAGGTTCCAGTCTTTTGTTTTACCAGGTTATACACTTTATGATGGTTGAATTTCTTATTATACTTTTTAATGTATCAATAAAAATATCAGTACACATTGTAGTGAGCAACTAGTCACTGGCAAAACTGATACCAAATTTTGAAATAGCCAATGCGATCAAGATGTCTAGTGGTGGAATTTAGAACCCAATGTTGTATGTGTGCCCGTGATAACCAGATTCTTTTAGCATGCATGTGCACCAACTCAGAGAAAATGAAATCGAAACACAGAAATGTTATGATATTGTTTTTATTATTTGTGTCTTAACATTTGTTTTGTATTTATCAATCATGAGTGCTGAGTGTTTATGATATGGTTTTATTACTTGATTCTGGTATTTTATAAATCATGAGTGCTTTGTGTTTCATATATTTTACTGGTGAAGTATTTATATCGATATGTTGAAATTCAAAATGTCTTAATAAAATGGTAAGCTGGCTCTTATTAGTGACATTTGTATAATAAAGTAATGGTTACAAACATTCACAGTCTAAATAATAAATAATAATAATAATAATACATGGTGGGCTAGGTCTCTGTTCAACGTCAGGGAGAGAAATATGAATAGGATATGGAAAAAATTTAAAATATCAGCATATATAAATAAATATAACCAACACATAAAGGGGTGAATAAAGGATGTAATTGGAATAGTACATCTAAAATGTAAGCAAAAAAAACTGGTTCGAGGAAACCGTATAGCTCGTGACACGTGATTCATCCCACTTATATTCTTATAAGATGATTAGGATGTCCCGGCAGTCGCCACGGTTTCCACAACCATAAAATAAATATCGTATATAAATAAAGAGGATCAGTAAATGTTGAAACAGATTCACCTAAATACCACAAAGTTCTCTCTGCTCACCTAGAGTAGACGTAAATCAGAGACCCAACGCCATACAGTATCGTCTCAGAAGCAGGATGTATAGTATATGTTGTAAAATACTTTAAATATTGATTGTAGCCAGATCACACTAGTTAATAATACAAAGTCAAAACACAACATACCTGCCGATAATTGTATAAAGACTCAAACTTGCCTTGTTTAAATTTTGGTGTCTGAAATCTTCCTTTTTCCAAAAACAATCTCCATCCGTATGCAATCAACAAAACTATGGCAACGAGTCTCCAAGGACTCCAAGTGAAAAAGAAAAAATAAAAGGCATCACAGAACAGTATATTTTGCTTAGCCTCACAGAATGAAAGGAATTGTTTGCTCCATGAAAAGTCACTCATGATCTGACAAATAACAAAATATCTGAACAATATATGATGTAGTAATAATAAAATACATTACTTATCTGAACTTCATCGACTAATTACACTCATGTTCACATCTTACAATTTTTTATAAATCATCCGTCGATGCCGTCAATGTCCATCTTCAGTACGTGACCGCTAAAGGTGCGTTCTAACGTATGGCAGCCAGGAGCGCGTTCCGGATCACCACAACATTGACATTATTATTAGCCAGAACATCATCCCATTCTACTGTCTCTAATAGTTCTTTTAACTTATTGGTTGTAGGTATACTTTTTGTTCACCTACATTAATATGCTTTTTAGTAACAACATGGCGCAGAATGGCATCACGATCAGTTAATAGTCATTCCAGGATAACACCCCTTATATTCTGATACTCACTATATTTGCACTTTACAAAGTGACGATCAAGGCATGACTTTGTATCATTTGTTTTTCTCGTTGGTTTCTTCATAGTGCTTACAAACCTATGCATCTACATCACTGATAAGTAATTATTAGTTGCCTCTTCTTCCAATGATAGAGGATTAATATTTATGTCTCCAGTGAATATTTATATTTTGTTACAGTCTCCTCTTTCTTGTCCAAGAATACTATTCTAGTTATTTACACGGGTTTCTTTGGTCTCTCTAAAATATCTATACAGGGTGGTCCAATAAGCGCGCGGTGCTCTCTAGCGGCCACGCCGTTCAAATTAGTCGAAAATCTTTTAGACAAAAAACGTTTCTTTTCAAATGCTCTACATTTCGAAAATAATTTCAAAGATGGCGGACTTCCGGATATACCGGAAGTAGGCATCAACTTCCTCATTTTAAATGGGACACCCTGTATATTATTACGTTTTTGAATTTAAAATCGATTTTTAGGTCCAGTTTGTTAACCATCGAGTATGTCTACGAGGCCTATTTTAGGAGTTATTCAGCAATTTTTACAAAATATGGCGTTTGTAGTACTTTACAAGAAAAGTTAATATTTCCGAAACTAAACGCGGTAGAAAGATACAGTTTTCGGTTCTGGAACAAGCAAGAAACGTACTTGTGTTTCAGTGAGATCGTTGTTTCAAAAGAGCATCAAATCGATAGACTAGCAATTTTCAAATTTGAAAAGTTAAAAACGTTAAAAACTTTTTTTTTCAAATGGGATGATATAATACGTTTCACATCGGTGGATGCGAAATTAAATTCTCTTTCACTTTTGACTAGACACATATGGTTATATCTTTGATGGTTTTCAAGATATTTGCGGTTTTGTAATTATTGCGTAGGAATTGGAAAAATCGTAGGTGGCCTGGCTTGCAGACGAAACAATTGGCAGGAAACCTTTCATCCAAAGTGTTTCGACCTCTAATATTAAAAATTAAAATGTGCTTTCGCTCCATCTAACTGTAACCACATTATTTTTAAAAACTCCACTGGTGAGTTTTCCAACAGGTTTTCCAAATTTTCATTTAGAAAATTTTGGAAAACATTAGTTTATTATGCGGTTTCCAATAATACCACGCCAAATGCTTAGGCTCCATGCTGGTTGTCAACAAACTTCTCGAAATTTGGATTTACGTCGGCGTATAATATGAGAGAAGGAAACATGTACTAGTAATACATGAAGATAGTGAGTATAACATTCTCGCAATTGTACTTGAAGATCCGCATAGCAGTGCTGCAGCAGAAATTAGTCGCTATTGGGCATTGATAAAACATCTGTGAACATGATCTTAATGGAGTACATATAGCATCCTTATCACATGCAGCTAAATCAAGCAATTGAAAGACAAGACTTAATTTCTGTAACTAGGGTCGTGCTCGAGTCCAAGAAGATGCACTCCTTTCCAACAGTGTGTTGTTTACGAATGAAGCTACATTTTCTATGAAATTCTTTCATTTTCTTTCTTGTGAAATGTAGCTACAGCGTTATCATTAACGGCCATGTAAACTGGCATAATTTACATTTTTATACCGACGTAAATCCAAATTTTGAGAGGTTTGTTGACAACCAGCATGGTGTCTAAACATTTGTGGTGGTATTATTGGAAACCGCATAATAAACTAATGTTTTCCAAAATTTTCTAAACGAAAATTTGGAAAACCTGTTGCAAAAATTTTCCACCGGAATTTTTAACAATAATGTGGTTACAGTTAGATGGAGCGAAAGCACATTTTAGTATTAGAGACCGAAACACTTTGGATGAAATGTTTCCTGCCAATTGTTCCATCTGCGAGCCACACCACCTAGGATTTTTTCTATTCCTACGCCATAATTACAAAACCGTAAATATCTTGAAAACCGTCAAAGATAGAACCACATGTGCCTAAATAAAAGTGAAAGAGAATTTAATCTCGCATCCACCGATGTGAAACTTATCATACCATCCCTACTGAAAAAAAAGTTTTTAACGTTTTCAACTTATCAAATTTGAAAATTTCTAGTCTATTGATTTTATGTTCTTTTGAAACAATGATCTTACTGAAACACAAGTACGTTTCTTGCTTGTTTCAGAACCGAAAACTGCATCTTCCGATTCCGAGATATTAAATTTTCTTGCAAAGTACTACAAACGTCAAATTTTGTAATAATTGCTGAATAACTCCGAAAATAGGCTTCGTAGACATAACAATGGTTAACAAACTGGACTCAAAAATCGATGCTAAATTCAAAAACGTAATAATATACAGGATGTCTCATTTAAAATAAGGAAGTTGATGCCTACTTCCGATATATCCGGAAGTCCGCCATCTTTGAAATTATTTGCTTAATGTAGAGCATTTGAAAATAAACGTTTTTTATTTAAAACATTTTCATCTAATTTAAACGGTATGGCCGGCTAGAGAGCACCGCGCGCTTATTGGACCATCCTGTATATTGCCAAGACTTCTACCACTGCAGCTACGGCCTCAACAATCTCTGATAGGATTTTCGTGTAACTTTTTCATTTAAAATTTTGTGCGCATCTCCCCTTTCGAGAACTTAGGGTTCGCCACTGCTCTCACGAAATGATTGTTGCGAAGTTGAAGATGTGGGGACCTCATATGGATGTTCATAAGTAAGTACCAAGTATGTGATATGCAATGTATTTATGTAGAAGTTGTGAACGGAATGTAAACAATGGCGAAACAGTGGTCGTATTCTTCTAGTTCGGAAGTACAGGTACATATTTTTATAGTATGTTGTGATCGGTATTTTTCAAGGCATTTTGACAAATACCTATTATATAACGTGAAACTGTAAAACGCTTATAGATAAACCCTTAGATGTTTCTTCCAAGAAGACCAAAATCTTGAGCTGTTTGAGCCAAATCTATGAAATGCTTTAGTCAACATGAAGAACTCTTATAAGTGATATGCGCTGTTTTGTTTTCAAGATTATCATATGTATCATATATTGATTTAAGATTTCGGTATTCTTACTTTCCAGACTTTCCCAGTTGCGACCTGAAAATATTTGCTTAATAATTTACTACAGCTTTGCGCATATATGAAAATATGGTATAACTTGAATGAACCTATACATACAGGGTGTTTAAAAAAGATGCAGCAATATTCAAGAGGGTAACTCCTCAGATCATTCCATGAAAAAAAGTTCATATAAACATATGTCCAAAAATGTATGGTTTCTAAGATACAGGATGTTAACTTTTTTTAACTAACGTTTTCTTTTAATTAATTATATCATCTTCTAACCGATTTTGTTGAAATTCAGTAGCGTTGTTTTTGGTAGTAAGGGGGTGATTTTGCCCTAACTAGACAAAAAAATTATGTCCAGTGGCGTTAGAGGTGGCAATTTAATAACAATTTTAAGCGGAAAAATGTACGCCACTGACTGAATGTACTAACCAACTACAATTACAACTTTTTTGTCTCGTGAATTTTTCTCGTATCTTGCTTTGTTTGCGGAATAAAAACTATTCTATTGTATATCCATTTATCATACGAAAACATCTTTTAAATTTCCAAGAATACTTGCGAATTGTACGTCAGTTTAAAAATCAGTAACGTTGATGTTATTTGAATGCCTTCATTCACTTTGTCAAATTTGTTGAAGTTTGGTAACCTGAATCGCTATACGACTTGACCGACATGCTTTTCATTTATGGACTTGCTGATGGCAATGCTTTAGAAGCTAGGCGGTTATACATCGAAAGATTTCCTGCGCATATTGCTCCTGATAGGAAGATGTTCGAAAGCATTCATCGATGCCTTCAAGGAACAGGGACATTAAAACGAAATGGGGGAGCGGGATGACCAAGGACCACAAGAACGGTAGCGCTGGAAGAGAATGTTCTGAACGTGGTTGAAAAAGAACCAGGTCCTTCTACTCGAAAAATTACTGAGGTTCTAAGTATTTCTAATGATACTGCTTGGAAAATTCTTAGAGAAAATATGTTATATCCATACCACATTCAACGCGTTCAGGCGCTTCTTTCTACTGATTTTCTTCCACGTATTGAGTTCTGTCAATGGCTTCTACAAGAAATGGTTGAAATCCCTCAACAACTGGTGCTGATTCTGTTTACAGATGAAGCGAGTTTTTCAAGGAATGCGATAAGGAATTTACATAATAATCATTTACGGTGTGATGAGAATCCACACGCAATATTTGAAGACCGTTTTCAGCATCAGTTCTCGTTGAACGTTTGGATCGAAATTGAGGGTGACTGCCTCATTGGACCAATATTTCTACCTGCAAGACTTACCAGAGAGATATATCGCCACTTTTTGGAACATACTCTCCCTGGATTCCTGGAAAACGTACCTTTGGCACTAAGACATGCAATGTGATGGTTTATGCACGATGGCGCACCGGCGCATTTTAGTCGGGTTGCTCGTGAGTTTTTAACTCAAACCTACGGAAACCGCTGGATTGACCGAGGTGGACCTCACTTATGGCCTGCAAGATCCCCGGACTTAAACCCCCTGGATTTTTTTCTTTGGGGCCACCTGAAGTCAATAGTGTACGCTACTCCTGTGGAAAATGTGGAGGACCTGAGAAATCGAATCATTGCTGGCTGTAACTCAATTAAAAATGACCCCGGTATTTTTGAGAGAGTTCGCCAATCAATGAGGAGAAGACTGGATTCCTGCATCCGAGCTGGGGGAGGTCACTTCCAACAGGTTTTGTAACTTTTCTTATAATAAATCGATATGAATAGTGATGTGTCAGTGGCGCACATTTTTCCGCTTATAATTGTTATTAAATTGCCACCTCTAACGCCACTGGACATAATTTTTTTGTCTAGTTAGGGCAAAATCACCCCCTTACTACTAAAAACAACGCTACTGAATTTCAACAGAATCGGTTAGAAGATGATAGAATAATTTTAAAAAAACGTTATTTAAAAAAAATTATCATCTGTATCTTAGAAACCATACATTTTTGGATATATGTTTATATGAACTTTTTTCCATGGAATGACCTGAAGAGTCACCCTCTTGAATATTGCCGCATCTTTTCTAAACACCCTGTATAATCTTCGTCGAAGAATCTATTGTCACGTGTGTAAGAAACTTAGGAATTCAAAATAATGTCAATACACCGACTTTAATCAAACGAAAGTTCAAAAACAAACATATCAATTTACTTTGAATCGATTTTTCACCACCGCCTTCATATGATGCATCCTAAATAATAAAAATAGCCACGTAAGATGTCGATGTCAACCTTGAGTGCCTTTAATATTATTTCGATTTCAATGAATCCTTAAATATAGTGGATGACGGAACGGATATAACCACGATAAAGATATAATGAAGGGTACGTGTTTTCCACGTCGCTGTCTGTCCCGGCAGAGTTATTACTTATGCATAGAAATAATGGTGTATCATTAGTTATTCCAGACATCTTTGTCTATTTTATGCCAACGTCATGTATCTCCGTAATTGCATACGTAGGTCTACGGTTGTTGGTATTAATAACAATTGTCATATTATTAAACAGGGAGGTAAGGTTTCCGTGAAGCATCTGTGTTGTAATACACGAATTTTAATTCCATTTGAAATGTCATGACTATGCATATTTCAATGCTTAAGGAAATAAGGGTAATTTGCTTAGCAATTTGTTACGTCAGAGTGACATGAATTATAGGGCCTTCCCTGTATGTTTCTATGAAATTGCAACGTTATCAAATAGAATTTCAGTCTTGGCTAATAAATATTTCAAAGGATGAAGCTATGCTATTTTCGGCTTTACATCTCGCAGGGTGTGTACAATTGCGTTATTAATGAGTGCCTTAATAAAAATGCAAGATTTGAATTGCCTGCTGTATTTAACAGTCATAGTGGCAGAAAAATAGAGCATTGCACCATACGACAACTACCACATCTTGATAATGATCTGAAACCGAAGTTTGACGAATATTTGAAAGTTTTTTTGCTAATTACTTCACCGCCCATGCACCGATTTTCAAAATTATAGCAGAATTTCATACTACAACCCAACAGCATATTGCTGCCCATATTTCATCATAATTCATACAGGGGTTACTGAGATTGCGAAGCTAGAAGAATGCCACAGACAGACAAACAGACAGACCGACGGAAATGATTGACGTGTTTTTTTCGTTATGTGAACATCATAAAATGCTCAAAAAGCGTATTATTTCAAAATCGGACATATTCGCGATCACAATACTTCCCTCACCTATTGGTGTGATTTTTGAAAAGTAACATATTATTAGATGGATGAGAATGTCTCATTTAATTGAATTTAATTATCTCGTATTGGTTCGTAAGATTATTATGCCCTCAAAACCCATATATCTGCGTAAAAAGGTATTACTATGGGCAGTTGCGCATAACCTTCAGGTTATGTTCACAGCAGGAATGTAACCTACAGCCTAACAACTTTCACTAACTATTTAGTGCCCAGTATCAATAAATGTTAAACACTTTTCAATAAAGAGTCAATATCTTGATGTTTGCCTAGTCTGAAAACTACACCAAACTCATGTCAAACAATTATTGTAAATAATTAAGCATATTTTTGTTGGGCTATAGTGAAACGGTTTATTTAATTTTATTTTTGTATCTCATATATGTTTGAAAATCTGCTAAACGTGAGGTACTTTAAAATCTTTGCCACTGTTTTTTATATGAGTTTCTCAATAAGGGCCCGGTATTTTTATTGTTATTCTTCAAGGTATACTCCCTAAAGGTTTCCTACAATGTATCAGTTCCTCAAAAACTTTGGCCAAGAGACCGTACGCGGCAAAGATGATTCTCCTAGCTAAGCTTAAGTAGAAAAATATGAATGCCGATTTTGCGTCCAAAATCATTTTCAGTAAACTCTTACGCCCCGATGGCGTGGGCAGCAGTGATGCCAACCCTATTGAAAAATCAGTAGATCTACTCAGTTCACCCTTAGTCTGCTGATCTACTGATTTGTGTTGGAAATCTACTGATATATGGAATACCATTTTCAAATTCACTGAAAAACCGCGTCACTGCTGATTTTTCCATTGGCTTCATTTATAAATCTACTGAAATCTGGATGTAATTGTTCTGACACCTCCATTCGTCCCGTCTACTATTTAGCAGGCAGCGCCATCAAGTAGCGAGCCACTGTATCACTTAACTTGGTAGTGTATATACTTATAACCATATTATAATCAATAAAATATGTTTTGTTTGGTTTTGTAACATTAATTTCTAAAAAATAAAGATTTATTTCTGCTTCATTGTATTATTTTCATAAACAAAAAATTCCTAGAGCAACTTCACCCAAAAGAGGTCCTAAAATAGTTTAAAATCAGGAAAAACAGGAATATGGTGTCCAAATGGGTTTGAGTGACGCTTGAGAAACGCTTCTCCGCTGTAAACAGCAATGAATAACTAGTTAGCACAAAAGCGGAAGTTACCAGTCATGTTGGCTGGCGCTGAAGCGCTCTGAAAAATCGTTGATATCTTAGTCATGAGAATTCTTCTGATTTCTACTGATTTTCGTTAGCGTCATCTACTGCAAACGGTAAAGTCCAGTTGGCAACACTGGTGGGCAGTCGGCAAACTGTCACATTTGGAGAACAACGGATTCAACAAAAAGCAACTTATACAATACCTACATATCACCGATTGGCATGCATTGTGACATGGATGAATGATATGGCCAATACATCTTCCAAGATAAGAAATACAATCCATCAGCGTGAATAGAGAACGTTATCGTGCTATGATATCGCGGCTCTTGCTGACTCATTTGGAGCCTAGTGCCACGGCCGTCTGTATGTACGACATGTGCCATATGCCATACCGTTTGTGAAACACTGTTCCTGGTTGTATCAAATTCCTGTTCGGTGACCAGCATTAGATGCCAACAGATTTTACTTCTAGCGATGAGGTTACCTAAGGTCACAGGATTGTGTTGACAAGTCCACGACCATTCAAGTATTGAAAGCCGAACATAAGTGCATGTATACAATAATAGATAGATAGTGCACGTCCTGTGCCTTATTAAGGACAACCTTATTTTGACGCGATTTGCGATAAGGAAAGCCCTAACAAGGATAAGGCACGGCCTTATTAAAAACACATTAAGAGCTTACCTTATTTTTGTCTTATTATACGATTTGCGCTGATCTGCATCAAAAAGATATGTTCGTGATTGCTTTATTTTTGGTTTGCAAGCAATTTGTGTTTAACAGAATAGTTAGCTCTCGTTCACTTATCGCTTATTTGAGATTTGTGACTGTCTTTTCAGTTCAAAATGGAAAAAAGGTAGAATTAGATTCACCTATGAGGATGAACTAATATAGTTAAGGATGTGAATAGAAATAAAAAATGGAGTCAAGTTGATTGACTCAGTACTTCCCACACATAACGATGATACCATTTTATTATTTCCCATTGCATGAAGCCATAGTCTGAAATCCCCTTGCAACTAAATCATCGCCCACCCGCCCGCAAAAAAAACGTCCAACACAACAACCTTTGTATATAGTTTCTTGCGTCTCCCTCTTCAGAAAATATGCATTAAAAATCAATTGAACAATTTTCACGTTACGCAGTCTAGATCGATCTGAAACAATACTTGTACCTATATATACATCACAAATTCTAAGTCCCGTGGGTTCTATAATAAGCATGAAACGTTCGGATGGACCTAAAAAGTGTACCATGCCGCTAGGTTTTTCATTCGCATATCAATGGACAGCCCATTACGAATACAACATATTTTCCAGTTTTGCAACCCCCCACCTCCCAACCAGTCTAAATTCACCCCCACCCAAAAAAGTATAAAGTGATCAGGAACCCCTAAAACGTCTAAAAACGAAGTTTCAGCGGTTCTCATATTTTTAGTTTTTTTAATATTGCTGCGCCGCCACTGAGACGATTTCTAAAAATCATACGCGTTTTCCATCCTTCCCCATGGGGTAGGTAGCAATACTGTGCCGAAATTTCATTAACACCAATTCAGTAGTTTCCACATTATAAAATACAGAACGATCTAAAGCAATACTCGTATGTCATACATCTGAAAAATTTCTAAGTTCTCTGTTTTCTGTAATAGGCATAAGGCAATGTTCAGATATACCTAAAAAAGTTATTTATGTCGCTAGGTCTTCCTTCACAGGTCAGTGGGCAGTCTATTATGATTACAACAAATTCTCCAATTTTACAACCCCCCAAACCCCAACCACCCCAATTTTCACCCCCACACAAAAAAAGTAGAAAATGATCAGGAACACCTAAAACGCCTAAAAACGAAGTTTGGGAAATATTTGAAATTTTTCGTTTTTTGCTATTTGCTCCGCCGCCAATGCACCGATTTTCAAAATTGTAGCAGCATTACCTACTACGACCTCACAGCATATTGCCGCCCAAATTTCATCAAAATCCATGCAGCGGTTACTGAGATTACGAGGCTAGAAAAACTCGCACAGACAGACAGACCGACAGACCGACAGACCGACAGACCGACAGACAGACAAACAGACCGATGGAAATGAGTGACGTGGATTTTTGTTATGTAGACATCACAAAACGCCCAAAAAGCACGTTATCTCAAAATCGAAGATTTTCGCGATTACAATACTCCCCTCACCTGTCGGTGTGGGAAGTAAAACGTATCATCTTATAGTAGCAACAAAATGTATTATCTATATTGATATGATTTTGTACAGCTAGAAGCCACAAAACCAAAGCAGACCCCAAAATCACTCCAAACGAAAATAAATGTCATATGTCAAAATAATGCTATCATCTATTGCTGTGACTGCAATAATCCCATTTTGTGTCCTTATTAAGGTACCCATAAGGCTGGCCTAAATAGGGAATGGCATTATTTAAGGGTCTAGGGTATAGCGCGCGAAATTGAGAATCCAAGAAAAGACGCATTTCCGTGTTAGCGAGGAGGCGTGGCCGCCTGTCGCCATTCGCCAGTGTGTGTGTCTAAAATGAGGGGAGATAAGTCCAAAAATCCAAAGGTAAGGTCAAAACGACCAAAGGTAAGGTCTAAAGGTCGAATTTCGCATTTCTAAGCTCCTGATGTTACCTTTAAACCTACAGTAATGATTCAAAAAGCAAATTGAAGAAGAAAGCTTGCGCTGGTGCAACTATTTAGCCTTTTTTTGATATCGTGTTTGGTTGTTAAATTAAGAATGTATGATTTTGCACTGCGAGTTTTTTTGCACCTTAAAAGCTTTTTTGAGCAAATCGAAAATAATTGTCATTCATTAGGGTCTTAAATATCGCCTTCTGAAATATTAAATATGTAGTTTGAAAATAAAGTGAGTTGTGCGGGAAATTGTGAGTCCGTGGTTTACATGGCAAATACATAGGTATAAAAGTTTCTACCCAGGCCCCTTAAATCAGGCTTGCAATAACTCTCTAATGTAATTGAAAATTTTGTCAGTTGTTATGCATGTGCTAGCAAAGATATTTTGTTTCATAAATAATTTCCAAATGCATACATACACTATAGATCATTAAATACTTTACGACATTACACCCTGTTTTATTGAGCCTTTACAAATTAAATGTGTGTGCATAAGCACCTCATTTAAAATTGACTTACATGATTTTCTGAGGCTGACTACACATGTAGAGTTGCAATTCATACAGTTTTCAGTCAATATTTTCTTCTTGCTATTAACGCACATACCATAAAAATAAAGTATGCAAAATTTGCCTATCAGTTCATTCCTGGCTTGGATTAAACCTACGGACAATTGGACATATTGAAACTTTATGTGAGATATATCTTTAACTTCGGTATTCATAGCCAGCTTAACATGCAATTAAACAGCAGCGAAAGTCCAATAATAGTACATTGTTCAATGAGTAGTAATGAGGGCAATAACTCAAGCAGTTGTAGTTGGCTGCTGAGTGCAGTAGATTAAGAAGTAATCCACTACTATTACCACGGGTCCAATACAATTCTTTATCTACGACCGTAGCAATAAATAGTATGATTACTGTTCGCCGCAGTGTATTAGCGAAGTAGCGAATGGCATTGGTGTCTAAATAGTAGACATTGGCGCTATTTGTTTATAGGTTACCTGTTCAAAAGTAGTTTGGTAATCACTATAAAATTTATTCATCTTAGTGGAATTTGAAAGTGTTACATACTATACACATTAACCTAGACTCATCATCATCTACGCCGACGACGTAGTCATCACGTGCCAATCCCGTGACGTCGGGGAAATCGAAAACAGGTTAACAGAGTCCGAATACTACAAGTTAAACCAGCTACGCCTAAATCTTGATAAAAATCAAACCTGCCTATTCCATATTTATATCTGGCAAGTGAACAGAGAACTACAAATGAATAGAATTCGACCAGGCTACAGCACTACCTAAATCCAATTTACCTGGGTGTTACCTTAGACAGGACTCTCTCCCATAAAAGACACAGAGAAGACTAGACCAAAGTGAACACGATGGAAGGTGTTCTTCGCAAACTGGGAGTCCCACTCTGGCGTATTGCGGACCACATCCCTTGCCATGTGATTTGCCCCAGCCGAATGCGCATGCGCTGTATGGTCCACATCGACAAACTTGACCCTACCCTGAACGACACGTGTAGGATAATCACGAGCTGTCTAAAACCTACCAACGTATACCAGCTATACATGTTTGCGAGAATAGCCCCCCCTCAAATCAGGCGAGACTTCTTATGTATGGCAAAACGAAGTAGACAGTCATTAGTCAAAAGACACCGTCTATATAGACACAAGCCCCCAGTATCGAGACTTAAATCTAGGAAGAATTTCATCATGTCCACAAACCCACTGACAGACTCAAAATCAGTAACCAAAGAGATACTGTGGAAGCGATGGCTGCCGCATCACAATTGGAATGAAGGACCTGGAAAAGTCTCAACAGGATTAGATACCCAATGGGCAGGTCTGATGTTAACCTATAGTGAGACGGGGATACGCTGAGGATTCTGGATTTATGTGCTTGCGGAGACAACCAGACGATCGAACATCCCCTATCTTCCCATCCTTGGAAACCCCTTGCACAATCCAGGACCTATGGGAAGCGAACGACACGTCAGTGCGGTGTGCCAGACACTGGAAAAGGATATGAGTAAATAATACAATCATTTCTCACTTGTGACGTCTGTGATCGTCACATATATGTGTTTTTTCTTCCTCTAACAATTACTAATTAACTAATACTAATATAAATAGAAAAAACAAGAAAAGAAGAAAAAATTAAATCAAAGAAAATTATATAAAGCTAACCAGTTAATTCAAGTATAGCTCAGACACGAATAAATAAATAAAACGTAGAATAATATGTTTGATTATAGAGCCTAGTCAGTTGATCAGGGAAATTGAAATTCTGTATATGATCTTATTTAGTATTGCTTAATAAAAATTTTAGTACCTGCTCAATACATATCGATCAACAATAGGTAGGTGTCTAGGTGCGTAAGGCTTTAGCTTCTTGTTTGATTATAGAGCCTAGTACGTTGACTAGAGGAACTGAAATTTTGTATATGGTTTCAACTAATATAAAACATAGAAGTTGCTTAATAAAAATTATAGTATCTTCTTAATAAATGTCGATCAACAATGGGTATGTATCTGTGCGCAGAAGCTTTGCTTCTTACAGAGTCTTTTGGGATTGACGTTTTTTTGTGAATGAAACTTCCTCATGATGTGGTCTCATACAGCTTTTTTACGGAATGATCAACAAGACGAAATTGGTATTGCGGTACTCTACCCAAAACGTGTCTGTATAAAAAGTGCTGATTCCATTTTATAATAAGACGGAACACAAACTTGACATTATTACACATTTCAAATCTTATCTCCATTATGTGCTTCGCTGTCTATTTCATAACAAGTTGGTTGGACATCCTAAAATAATAATAGATGCTGTAGCCATCTAAAAAATCAACGACCTGACATCCCTTATGATTCTGAAAAACAACTTTCGTCATGCTTGGTTTAGGCAGTACAAAAGGGCTCCCCGTACCGACTGTGTGAAAAAAGTTTTGTATATAAGGGTAGGGTACAAAGGCATACATTCAAATATTATACACCAAGTCACTGATGTCCCACAGAAAGCAATTTGTATAGTGATTACTTTTTAATATCTTTCGACGATAACGCTCGAACTGGTTGTCCGTAAATCTCTGGTCAGGCTGGTCTACGGTCTACGTCTTCAACATTTTTTTCACACCGGTCGCATTTGCAACAAGATACCCTGTCCGGGGCCCATCTGGGCGTTGACCACGGAGGGAGGGATAGGTGGTTAGTAGGGTGGAGGGAAATTTCAAGTTTCTGCAATTATAGTGCATTTCTGAAATGTAAATCGAAAATACCTATTACCTGCTTTGACCATTTTCGGTGTAGGTCATAGACGTAGGTAAACTTTACCATCTTACCTGATATGATATCTGACTCTCATTATTCATTTATAACGGAGTATAGGAAATGAATGACACCTTAATGATAAAGTAATTCAAAGATACGGTAGCGCATGTAAAAGTATATCTCTTTCTAGTTTAACGCATCAGTATCTTCTGTTAAGCCGTAGTGGTACAAAAAAATGAAGTCAAGTTAACACATTACTGTGATACCAGTTTATTATTTTCTCATAGCATGAAGCTTTAGACTGAGATCCCCTTGCAACCAAATCATCGGCAGCCCCCCCCCCTAAAATTGTCTTATGCCTCATGTCTTTCCTTCACTACTACAGACTTTTCAGTTTTATAATCCCCCACCACCCAACCACCCCAATTTCATACCCACCCCCAAAAAAAAGGTAGAAAATTATCCGGAACTCCTAAAACGAAGTTTGATCTGTTGTCATATTTTTAGTTTTTTTAATTATTGCTACGCTGCCACTGAAACGACTTCTAACAATCATACGCGTTTTCCACCCTCATCACGGTAGTAATACTGTGTCGAAATTCTATTAGAATCAATTTAGTAGTTTCCAAGTTACAAAATACAAAACGATCTAAAACAATAAATACTCGTGTGAGTCGTGTGTACTACTCCTTAGTTTCGGTAATAGGCTAGGTAACGTTCGGATGGACCTAAAAAGGTGATCTATGTCGCTAGGTCTTGCTTCACAGGTTAGTGGACAGTCTATTATGAAAGCAACACATTTTTCAGTTTTACAACTCCCCACCTCCCAACCACCCTAATTTCACCCCCACCCAAAAAAAGTAGAAAATGATCAGGAACCCCTAAAACGCCTAAAAATGAAGTTTGAGCAATATTTATTTTTTTGTTTTTTGCTAATTACTCCGCCGCCCATCCACCGTTTTTCAAAATTATAGGAACATTACCTACTACGATCCCACAGCATATCGCTGCCCAAATTTCATCACAATCCATGCAGCGGTTGCTGAGATTACGTGGCTAGAAGAACGCGTACAGACCGACAGACAGACAGACGACAGAGAGACAGACAGACTAACAGACAGACCGACGGAAATGAGTGATGTGGATTTTCGTTTTGTAGACAACATAAAACGCCCAAAAAGTGTAATATCTCAAAATATAAAATTTTCGCGATCACAAGACTCGCCTCACCTATCGGTGTGGGAAGTAAAATAGCGACACTCACACCAATGTTTCAACAATTTTTCACTATCGGTCACTGAAAAAGTAATTATTTTAAATGTCCATGATTGCGTAAAATACGATTACCCCAATTTTACTGTACAAGAAACTGTCGACCGTATTTCCCGAATGACTGGAGTTGGAAAGTCCACCGTATTTAAATTATTACGGGAAAAAAGACTGCAGGTGAAGTGAAACCTCCCAAGAAAAGTCCAGGCAGACCAGTAAACGTCCTTGATGAAGACACCAGAAATGTAATTCGAAAAACAGTCGACTCTTTTTATTTCAAAAAGGAAATACTCGCCCTAGGTAAGATTTTAGTGCAGCTTGGCTAGTATGACAGTATTCGGTTGATAACCAGAAAACGATTATGGACCAGTTTAAAAAATATTGGTTTTGCCTGGGAAAAGCATAATCGTAAAGCACTTTTACTGAAAAGCGATGAAATTGTTTGCTGGAGACGAAAATACTTGAGAAGTATAAAGCAGTACCGAAAAAAGCAGAAAAAATATATTACTTTGATGTCACGTGGATTAATAAAGGTTATATATTCTGATTCAGTGGCAGTTATGGAAAACTTATGCTATCATTCACGATGCATAGAGAAGACTCCAACTTCATCTAGGAGAAAGCAAGAACTTATCAACTGGTTAACCTCCAGAGATATTGAATTTGAAAATAATTTGATAAAAAAGGAACTTATAATAGCAAATTTACACAAACATCATGTTATGAGATACGCCGTGCAAGATAAAGCAGCAAAACATGGTGTAACAGTCGTATGCACACCACCATATCATTGCGAACCAAATCCTATAGAACTCAGATGATGAGTTACTCAGATGACGAAGACTATTATGATTTTTATAATTATATTTCTGTATAATATATTTCTTGTATGTTCAATAAAAATGAGGTATACCTAATGTTAAGTAAATGTCTTTCCTTTTTACAAGTATACTACCTGTACGTCTTTGTACGTCATTTTCAGTGTTAATGAATAGATAACGATAGCCAAAACCCATTAATTAATTCTCCAAACTCGGGTACTACCTGTAATTGATAAAAGGAAAGAATTTTACAAATGGCGAACAATGCGAAATGGCTCGAGTATTCCCTGTGAGAGTCTGTAGTCGCTTTGCATACATAATGAGCTTTTATTGCTCTAACCTTCCTGAAATGCACTAAAAATTCTGATGGGCGCCTTTAGTACTCATAATATTATTACGTGAGAAAAACCTGAGCACCTAAAAACCCAAAAATGAATTAAGCATTCGATAATCAGCACTGTTATTTTTTAATTATCGCATTTCTGATATCTTAAAATTTGAGCACCTTGTATGCTTGATGAGTGCTTACTATATTTTTGCGACACCGTAGTTAATACAGGTTTTAGAAACGGAGTGATGCGAGGTTAGAATCGGATCTAAAAAGACCATTGCAGTGGATGACTTGTATGTTACACACTAATGAATTGCCGCTACGCCACTATTTAGACGGAATAACTACGGGGCCAAAAAGTTTTCGGGAGATATTGGCAAAACACTTGAATCCTGCAAAAATTTACCTGCTGTAGAGTTTGAGAAAATCGAGTCATTCTATTCTTTGCTTAATTCAGAAACCAGATGCCAAGTACGGGGTGCCCATTTTGGGCACTTTTACGGGGTATCTCGGTTATTTTAAAAGATAGAGAGTTGCGGTTTTCGCGACGGTTTGCTATTTTTTTGTGAAACTAAAGATGCCGTCAACAAAATTATCATGGCCCTCTTGGTTTTTGAGATACAGGGTGAAATCGAAAATTTTCGATTTTGGGACCACCTCCGTATTTCGGTTGTCTATTATTTTATCGAAAAGTTAAAAAAAGGGCCTTATAGAATTTTTTCTGCAGAATCTAGTGGTGCAGTTTGATTTTTTCCTACTCTAACCATTTTTCAGTTATGAAAATAATATACAGGGTGTTCCATTTAAAAAAATACATTTTTGCTTCATAACTGAAAAATGGTTAGAATAAGAAAAAATCAAGCTACACCACTAGATTTTACAGAAAAAATTCTATAAGACTCTTTTTCAAACTTTTCCATAAAATAACAGACAACCGAGATACGGGGGTGGTCCCAAAATCGATCATTTTCGATTTCACACTGTATCTCAAAAACCAAGAAGGCCATGATAATTTTGTTGACGGCATCATTAGTTTCACAAAAAAAGTAGCAAACTGTCGCGAAAACCGCAACTCTCCAACTTCTAAAATAACCGAGATACCCCGTAAAAGTGCCGAAAATGGGACACCCTGTACATGTATGAGAGCAAGTGTCAAGCAAACTTCCACGGGAGTATTAAAATAAGATTTTGCTCTAAAAGCGCCAAGGAAATTGTCCCACTCTGGATGGCTTACCACAGCCAATGGAATCCTAAGGTCATACGTTGCCATCAATGAGCCCTCTCAAAACCTGAAGATATTGACTGAATTTATAGTTAAAGGATATGCCGTGTGCTGGTTTTAAAGATGGGGCTAGGGGCTAGGCACTTATTTAGCATTATCAATAAATATCGATACCTTCCCAATGAACTGAAAAAAGTGAAAAATCCGGTAATTGATAGAAATGGATATTTTGCTCATTCAGAAAACCTTTTGATCATTTGAGCATTCTGCCTTAAGGGTCGGAGGGTAGGGTATAACTCGAGATGCAGCCACCTCCACGTGGTGAGTTCTGCATAGTTTTTCCAGAAAACCTGGCTTGCTTTTCACAGAATCTATCTGGGAACTGCTTTTTGCATTTTGTTATTAGTATTTAATGACTTATAATTTTTCAAATTGTCAAGGTTATTTCGGCAGCCGGAAGAATTGTAATGTGGTAATCGTAGTTTTATTTGGTAGCTAACAAATAATCTCGAAAGGCACCATTTGCTCAACCAAGCATATTGCTTTTCGAAAATTAGTTGATTTGGCCCAGTTTTCGCTCCGCCCTAGTGGTATATCTGATACGTTTTATTGTCAGGCCGCTATTTACACATTAACCGCTGCATCGCTGGCACCTTCAATGCGAACTGTTGAAAGTTACTCGAAGCTCTGATGAACTGCTGGTTCTTGGGCTGTTCGACCGGCGTCGACACAACACGAGTGGTGGGCATCCTCAGAAGCTGTTGGGCATGTTTCGACAGAATCTCCATACAAGAGACGCGTACTCAAGTTTGGAACTTACAAACCTGAAATACAATCCTTTTAAGAATGAGATATTTATATGAGCTTGCTATTCTTCATGCATTGGTTTACAAGGGGGACTAGAGTTAACCATTGCATTTGCACGGCCATATTTAATTCAAGATGAAGGCCTACCTCGGAATTAAATTTAACCTGTACCGGAGCTGCTGATTAAGTTGAGTTTAAAAACATATTTGGGCTGTTCTACGGATATTACTTGTTAATTAGCCGTTGACCTACCAAATAACCATAATCCGTCACAGGTACCTAGCCCGAGGGATTTCAAGGAAGTCTAGCCCGGCGATGAAAATCCAATTGTAATACCATTTACCGAATTTTCTGAAATAGTTATAATGATTTTCCAATATATAAAAGGCAGATGGATTATATTTTACAGTGTTATTCTTTGCTTTCGTTCCTTGTGCATGGATTGTGTTTCGCTGATCTTTATTGTCGGGTGTGATGAACAGTACTTCGCCAAAAGGTAAGTTTTCCTATTTATTTACACTTATTTCCCAAAATGTTAAATTTGAGATAATACACATTTTGGGGGTTTTTGTCCACATAATGAATATCCACGTCATTTATTTCCGTCGGTCTTGTCGATCCGTTTGTTAACGTTCTCCTGGCACAGTAACCGCTGCACGGATTGTGATGAAATTTTTGCAGCGATATGCTGTGGGCTTAGTAAGTAGCGCTGATATAATTTTGAAATCCGTGCATAGGCGACGGAGTAATTAGCAAAGAACAATTCTAAATGTTCCTCAAGCTTCGTTTTCAGGTGTGTTGAATGAGGGTAAAATTGGGCTAGCTCGTGGTTGGGGAGTTGTGTCCATAACAGGCTATCCACTGCCCTGTGAAATAATGACCTAGCGGTGTAAGACACACGTTTTTGCGGGCGGGCGATTATTTGGCTGCAAGGGATCTTAGACTATAGCTTCGTTCTATGGGGAAATTATAAAGTAATGTGTAGGAAGTACTGAGTCAATCAACTTGATTTAATTTTTTTGTTTATTGAATATGACCAGGAGGCCTAGATTAAAACCATGTCCTCAATATATGCCATTGCAGAATCGACTTTCCTTCCCTGTATTGAAATAACTCTATTATTGGTATTATGTCAATAATTGAAACTCTGATTCTGAAACATCAGATTGCAATCAGGATCAGGATTTATCGAACACTTACCATTAATGTGAAATATTGTGGAAAAAGCTAAATCATGAGTTTTTACTTCCCACACCGATAGGTGAGGGGAGTACTGTGGTCGCAAAAATTTTCGATTTTGAGATAATACGCTTTTTGGGCGTTTTATGATGTCTACATAACGAATATCCACACCACTCATTTCCATCGGTCTGAATGTCTGTCTGTCTGTCGGTCTGTATGTCTATCCGTCTGTCTTTGGCGTTTTTCTAGCCTCGTAATCTCAGTAATCGCTGCATGGATTGTAATGAAATTTGTGGGCGTTAAGAGATAATGCTTCTATAATTTTGGAAATCAGTGCATGGGCGGCGGAGTAATTAGAAAAAAACAAACAATTTCAGATACTTCTTAAACTTTTTTAAGCGTTGGGGGTGGGGGTTGTAAAACTAAAAAAAATGGAGTCAAGTTGATTGACTCAGTACTTCCCACACATAACGCTGATATCGTTTTATTATTTTCCCATTGCATGACGCTATTCTGAGATTCCCTTGCAACCAAATCATCGTTCGCCTGCGCTCAAAAAGCATTTAACACAAAAACTTTAAAATAGTTGCTTGCATCTCTCCCCGTAGGAAGTAGAACGACATAGTTATTATTCTGCGAGCTTCTAAACTTGAAGAAACGAAACGATCAGTATTGCCTAAAAACGAAGTTTGAGCTATTATTTTTATATTTTAAATTTTACTTCCCACACCGATAAGTGATCGCGAAAATTTTAGATTTTGAGCTAATATGCTTTTTGGGCGTTTTGTGATGTATACATGACGAAAATCCACGTCACTCATTTCCGTCGGTCTGTCTGTCGGTCTGTCTGTACGCGTTTTTCTAGCCTCGTAATCTCAGTAACGGCTGGATGGATTGTGATGGAATTTGGGCAGCGATATTCTGTGGTGTCGTAGTAGCTAATGTTCCTATAATTTTGGAAATCGTTGTACGGAGAGCGGAGTAATTAGCAGCTATTTAGAGCGGCGGTTTCCAAAGTTCGAATTACCTTGATGATTGCCAACCTCCTGAATGGGGATGTCACCTAAAGAAGAAGAAAAGAATGTTTCTCAAACTCTGTTTTTAGGCGCTTTAGGGGTTCCTGATCATTTTCTACTTTTTTGGTTGGGGGTGAAATTGGGGTGGTTGGGGGGTGGGGGGTTGTAAAACTGAAAAATTTGTTGTATTCATAATAGGCTTTCCACTGACCTGTAAAGGAAGACGTAGCGACATAATACACTTTTTTAGATCCATCCGAACATTACCCTGCCTAATTACAGAAACCAAGGAACTTAGAATTTTTTGATGTATTGCTTCTGACCGTTCTTTATTGTGTGACGAGGAAACTATTGGATTGATTTGACAGAAATTTTTACATAGTATTATTACCGTGGCGAGGATGGTAAGTGTTTATGATTTTTAGAAATCGTGTCAGTGGCGGCGCAGTAATAGTAAAAATACTAATAATATAAAAACAACTGAAACTTCGTTTTTAGGCGTTTTAGAGGTTCCTGATCATTTTCTACTTTTTTTTTGGTGGAGGTGCAATTGGAGTTGTTGTGGACAGTCGTAAAACTCAAAAATTTGTTGTATTCATAATAGGCATTGACCTGATAAGGAAAAGCCGAGCGTCATAATAGACTTTTTTAGGTCCATCGGAATATTGCCTTGCCTATTACAGAAATCAAGGGACAGAATAAATTTTCTGATACGCGTATTGCTTTCAAATGTTCTGTGTTGTGTAACCTGAAATTAATTTTCATGGAATTTTGGCATATTGGTACTACTGTGGTCAGCTCAAACTTAGTTTTGAGGCGTTTTAGGGGTTGCCGATTATTTTCTACTTTTTTGGATGAGGGTGAAATTGGTTTAGTTGAGAGGGTGGCGGGTTGTAAAACAGAAAAATTGGTTGTATTCATAATACTGTCCATTGATCAGTGATAGAAAGAGCTAGCGGCATAGTACAGTTTTTTAGGTCCATCGGAACATTGCCTTTCCACACCGATAGGAGATAGGGGTGTGCCCGCGTGTATCTACATAACGAAAATCCACGTTACTCATTTCCTTCGTCGGTCTGTCTGTGTGTCTGTCGCTCTGTCTGTCTACTGTCGTCTCCCTAGCCGCGTAATTTCAGTAACCGCTTCTTGGATTGTGACAAAATTTGGGTAGCAGTGAAATCGGGATGGTGGGGTGTGAGGATGATTTGCAAACTTAAACAGTTAGTGATGGCTTGTGGTTTTGAGACCCATCCGATTGTTATCTTTGTTTTATATAATACTGAGCATAAAAATAATGTATATTTTTTATTTTAATCAGATACAAACGACAATGTCGATATATGGGGGAGGCGACGCTCAACAAAGTTGCTGTTCCATGCCACCCATCTGTGGAATAATTTGATACATATGCATATTATAATCTAACGTGTAGCTTGCAGATTCGTTTTTAGATGCTTCAGAGGACCCATTCATTTTGTCAATTTTTTTGAGATCTATGCTTTGTATTTGAAAGCTTAAGAATTTGTTGTATTCATAAAATACTCGCTATTGCTTTAAAAACAGTACTGGTAATATTTTGGGCTTTTGAGACCTATCCGAATGTTGCCTATGAAGACATACCTGTGGAGAAAAAATAAATAAAGAACTCGAAGAATCTTTTTACAAGTCCTGTTGTGTATTAATATTCTCAACTGATGGAGCACCATGTTTTCATATTTGACGACGTGATATAGGTGAGGGTGTATTGTTTCGCGAAAACTACAATTTTGAGGTAACTGGGTTTTTGCTCTTTTTATGATGTCTATCTACATCGCGAAAACCCACACCACTCACTCATTCTCGTCGATTTGATGTCCAGCTGCTTTCTCAGTCAACTGTCGTTTGATCTGCTTTGTATGCCCGTCGGTATGTTCGTTGGCGTTTTTGTCACCGCGCAGTCTCAGCAACCGTTGCACCGATTATTTTTTCTTGAGAGGTTGGCATCAGAGGTGCTTTTTAATAATATTTGGATATTCTATGGGGTCATAGTAGTAGGTACTGCTTCTAAATATGAAAAATCGCTAGATAAGGATCGGAAAATATCCAAACATTCGTTGTTTCTAGTCATTTCAGATATCGCTGATCTTATTCTTTTTTTAGGGAAATTATTATTTAGGAGGTAGGATGTTGCGACTCAACCAATGTTTTTTGTATTTATAAAAATCGTTACATTGGCCCACAAAGGTTTCAACCTATCAGAACGAAGACTTAAACAATTGCGGAAAGATATTCAAAATATTTGTATGTGTAAAATAGCTTGCAGAATCCGAGGATAGTCATTTCAAAACACTGAGAAAATTGTAATTGAATAAATTTTAATATTCTTCAACAGGTCACCGCGTTTGGAACACCCTGTTTATAACGGAAGCATGATCCAAAGGAGATTTTTCAATCACGTCTGGTTAAAAATAATACCTACGTAAATATAGACGTTGAAAATAATTAAATTCCACATATACGATTACGATAATGCATAGCAAGCGTTACTGGAGAACAGTTTTTTATTTAATTTAATAACAAAAAACTTTCTATAAAAAATGCACGTACAAATTATACGATACTATGTTTGTAGGTAGCTGTATTAAAATATTATGATGCCATGCTTGGTCATGATCTCTGGCGGCACGTTTTTTGTTATCGCGTTTCTTGTTGGCTAACTGATGCACAGTGTCGCCAGGTCAAAATCTAAGGACACACTTTGCTGGTTGCCTCTTAGAATAAATTGTTGCCAGGGGGTGTAAATATACATATTGTAGGTGTGTAGTAACATATCTATATTATTATTTGATTTTTAAATTAATAGCATCTAAAAGTCAACTGAAAACTAACATTACGCTCCTTACGTACCTAAAAATTACATAAATTATGGTTGGTATGCATTCATGCATACATGAATGGAAAAATTAGTTTGCTTAACGTTGTGGTAAAAAGTTAAAAGCAAAAAACCTTTTTTAAACAAAACTCTAAAAAGAATTAAATAAAATGGTCCTTTGAAATTTTAACACACACACACACACACACCTATACAGGTGCTCGTATTTGCTGTGACATCCATGAATTATCCTCAATTGTGGCCTCATCCAAAACATACCGACTGTTAGAGAGAGAAAAATTTTATCATCACGTGACTCTTTCCCGTTTCTTTTTACACTCCGTGGTTAGGTAGCTGTGTTCGCATGCAAGAACCTGACTTGTGACATCGATGTCACAGCAACTATAAAATTCACGTGTGTAACTTTCTGCTTCTGTATTTGTTGTGACATCTTTAAAGGGATGCCACAGCAAATACGGAATTGAAGTGTGTATAACGAGCTGCATAAAAGCTGTGTTAATAATATGACTTCAGACAATAACCACTTGTTTATTTTTGTAAATTTTATATCATTGGAGATGGAGCAATGAAATTCGGATTCTAGCAAATATCAAAATAAGCTGCTGAAACCAGAAATACAGTAAAGCTTTATTTAAAAACCGTACAACATACAACACAAAACAAACAGCCAAATCTGTTTTTTAAGAAATCATTAGATCTAGTCTAAGGGACTAAATAGAGTGCGGTAAGGTAAGAGGTAACGTAAGACGTAAGGTAATAAACCTGTGGAATCAGATGAGAGTGTTGCGTTACCTCTTACGTTACGACTATAAACACTCTCATCTGATTCCACAGGTTTATTTTCTTACGTCTTACGTTACCTCTTACCTTACCGTACTCTAGTTAATACTTAACACTTTTTTCCTCTGCGACCTTTTTTTCGGGTCTCGGAGGGCTTTGTTTGGAGACATTTTATTGACTAGGGTATCGAACAACTAGGACAACTCGGCTATTAGCATCTTTATCTCTTTATCCTGAAAATCTTATGTCATAATAAAGTCGTTACCTAGCAAAGTTGTAATGACATGACCTGCTTTAGCATCTCACAACTAATTGCTGCAGAGTAAATAAAGATATTGTGCCAGTTCGGCCCTGTCCGCCATCTCGCGTTAGTCGCTCGAGCGATTGAATTCACAAAAACGGGCCGAATTCCAGAAACCTGCTTGCTGTGGCCGCCAGCGTCGAGAACGCAGAGAGAACGTTCGAGAGCGGGCGACAGGCATTATATAAGAAGGAACAGCGCAACCGGACAGCAGAGTTAAGCAGCAAGTCACAATCCGTGGTCTACCAGTCGCGTGCGTAAAATAAATGGTTAGTGAAATAAAAAAGTAGAGTGAGGGACAAGCATAAATTAGTATAGTGACTGTAAATAAATTAGACTGATAGGTGACAGGTTAAGCGTAGGCATACCAGTGTATAAAGTTAGTGTAAATAAATAGTTTAATCCGTAGCAAGTGTCTTCCTGCCCAATAAAATCAAAGACTTGTAACAGTGGTGTCAGGTGTGGGGTAGACTGATTGACTGGGGAACATGGTACGGACAACTAAGTGAATAAACTGTCAAAATGGCAAAATTCGAGAGCTCGACGAACGTGGTGCTAATAGCAGTAGGTTGCAGGCCGTTCTCCAGGATCGACTTCGGCATATAATGATGGAAGGGGGCGAGGATCCAGAAGCCTTCATATTCGAATCAGCTGAATTCGAGTGCGCCAAACAGCTCCAATAAAAAAACGAAGCAAGCTCCAAACAGATTACTGCTGTAGCAAAGAACATCGAGGAAAGGATTGGAGCCAGAATCGACATCTTAGAATCGATAATGGAGAAACAAAAAGAAGATCTGCGAGACAACATCCTGGGAATGCAGCTTCAGGCTGCAAGCGTAATCACACTAAGTGATCTGAAGGCAGGAGATTCGAGCAAGCTGAGATT
Organism: Callosobruchus maculatus; assembly: GCA_951848785.1. Taxonomy (NCBI): domain Eukaryota; kingdom Metazoa; phylum Arthropoda; class Insecta; order Coleoptera; family Chrysomelidae; genus Callosobruchus; species Callosobruchus maculatus. The sequence goes on along the minus strand of CATOUR010000065.1, from coordinate 10,162,941 downwards.
AGAACTTCCTCAGTATGATGGTAACACGTCCTGGCAGAATTACCTCCACTAATTCGAAGCGGCCGCAAACGCTAATGGTTGGTTATCTAGTGAAAAGGCGACAGTACTGAGAGGCGAAGCTACAGATGTGCTTCGGACCCTATCACTGACAGAACGAGGGGACTACGTACAGCTAGTCAGACATCTGGACATGACATTTGGTCAAGTCAGATTCGGTCACGTCTTCCACGCTCAGCTGAAGAATCGCTCCCAACGATTAAACGAGACGTTGCAAGAGTTTGAAGCAGATGTAGCCTGCTTTGTTCAACTGATATATCCGACGCGACGGCTCCAGGAGATCTAATGGAGCGACTAGCTGTGTAGGGCACTCGTGGGTGGCCTGCGTGATGGCGAAATGCGTCAAGCTGCAGCTCTGGAATGTGAAGGTGAGACAGAAGTGCTGTCCCTAGTGGAGGAACTGCGGCGGGTAATTATCGAGGCCCGTCCCAAGAAGGAAAGAGAGATCCGATTCTGAAATTGCGGCGAGCTGGGTTATGTTAGAAGCCGCTGCAAGTAAGAGAAGAAGACACTGTCGAAACCGGAAAAACTATGTCGGGTCGAAGACAAGAGGCAATCCCCAACCCGCGTCCAGAAGGCCGGAGGAAGAACTGCTCGTATGGCCTACGTTGGGCAGCAGATGAAAGACGCCATGACAAGAAGAACCACCGTGGTGGATGATCTCTGGCAGCCTATTGAACTCCAGAAAGACCAAGAGGAGGATTCTAGCCTGATCAATCATCGAGTGGAAGAGGGAAGACTAACGACCAAGTTCTTCACCTAAAGTTTCACTTTACTCGCCCACCGTCAAGTCCTACTGGGCTCAGTGGGACACTCTGGTGATGGCGGATGGAATCCTGAAACCAATGGAGGACAAAGGAGGGACCAGAGAAAGAAGACAGACCGTGATGGTACTAAGGGAGATTCACAGCGGAACCAGTGGAGCTCATCTGGGCGTGGCCAAGATCCTGGAGAAGGTTCGGAAACGGTTCTACTGGTTTAGGTGAAAGGAAGACGTTAGGAAATGGTACAGGAATTGTACAGTTTGTGCCGCCAGCAATGGTACAGAGAGATGTACGAATTCTCCCACGCACCAATACAATGTTGGAAGTCCCTTGGAGAGGATCGCTATCGACTACTAGCAAATGGGTCGAGGCTTATGCTCTGCCAAACCAAGAGGCCGCAACCCTTGCCGAGGCTCTGGTTTAGGACTGGATTTGTCGGTTTGGAGTCCCTCTCGAGCTGCATTCGGACCAGGGAAGGAACTTCGGGTCTGCGCCCTTCCGGAACCAGTACAAAGCTTTGGGGATTAGGAAAACTCGGACCACGGCGTTACATCCTCAGTCGGACGGCATAGTGGAGAGGATGAACAGAACGGTGAATCGCTATTTGGCCGAGGTTGTCTCGGACCGCCAACGAGACTTGGATAGCTGGCTTCATCTGTTCCTATTGGCGTACCGCTCGGCAGTTCATGATACCACGGGAGAGACACCAGCCAGTATTGTGTTTGGGCGAGAACTCCTGCTAGGATATCATGTATGACCTCATGTTTGGCCGCAAATCAGGGGACGATGTGGCAGGCGAAGGCTACGTTGCCAACCTTCACAGAAGAATGGCCGAGGTCTATGAGTAAGTTCGGCACAATACTCGCACCGCAAGCGATCGGATGAAGGTGACGTACGACGCCGATGTAGGGTCCAGCGAAACAGCATACCATTCCGGAGCCCTGGTCTGGCTGTACAACCCTCAGAAAGACCGAAGCCTGTCACCGAAACTCCAGAGCTCCTGGGAGGACCCGTATGAAGTCGTCAAAAAAATCAACGACGTAATCCATCGAATCCAGAATGCCAACGATGGAAAACCCAATGTCGTACACTTCAACAGATTGGCTCCATTTGCTGGAGATAATGCGGGCACGCAAGTTAGAGAACTTGAGCAACTCAACCCGGAAATGAGCTTCGAAGATTTCATTTCATGGTCACTCACACTCTAGATTTGACCCAAAACTAATAACATCAATAACAATCAGCGCCCATGTGAGACAAAATAAAAACGCTAAAATAAGGGATTATCGTTAGTATTATTACTATCGCTGGTAAAAGTAAGACCGTTTACCTATCTTTGGCTGAAATACGCGCTCTTCTCCAATGCTTTCCCTTGTGCACCAAAGTGATGCTGATAGCAAAAGATACGTTTACACACTTTTACGCTCATAGTGAAATGTGTATTCTGCAGAGGGCGCTTCAGAACAGACTTTATAAATGATGTTACAATTCAGGATGAAACCTGTGTGCTACAAACCGAATTGTGACATCACATACACAATCGAGGAAAATATTAAGCACTGAGCGTAGACCAACATCGATGAACTCATCGGCGGCGTTGCCAAATGGTCGTCCCGAAACAATAGAAAGGATGGATTTAAATGATAAATTAAGAGAGATATCGCATGTATTGCTGTGACATCGGGGTGTAAGATGCCACAGCTAAGGCAGAGGTCACAGTCCACGATTATTCACGCACACGATGTCACAGCAAATGCGGTACATAAACACCCACACACCATCACACCCACACACACACCTATACAGGTGCTCGTATTTGCTGTGACATCCATGAATTATCCTCAATTGTGGCCTCATCCAAAACATACCGACTGTTAGAGAGAGAAAAATTTTATCATCACGTGACTCTTTCCCGTTTCTTTTTACACTCCGTGGTTAGGTAGCTGTGTTCGCATGCAAGAACCTGACTTGTGACATCGATGTCACAGCAACTATAAAATTCACGTGTGTAACTTTCTGCTTCTGTATTTGTTGTGACATCTTTAAAGGGATGCCACAGCAAATACGGAATTGAAGTGTGTATAACGAGCTGCATAAAAGCTGTGTTAATAATATGACTTCAGACAATAACCACTTGTTTATTTTTGTAAATTTTATATCATTAGAGATGGAGCAATGAAATTCGGATTCTAGCAAATATCAAAATAAGCTGCTGAAACCAGAAATAAAGTAAAGCTTTATTTAAAAACCGTACAACATACAACACAAAACAAACAGTCAAATCTGTTTTCTAAGCAATCATTAGATCTAGTCTAACACTTTTTTCCTCTGCGACCTTTTTTTCGGGTCTCGGAGAGCTTTGTTTGGAGACACTTTATTGACTAGGGTATCGAACAACTAGGACAACTCGGCTATTAACATCTTTGTCCTGAAAATCTTATGTCATAATAAAGTTGTTACCTAGCAAAATTGTAATGACATGACCTGCTTTAGCATCTCACAACTAATTGCTGCAGAGTAAATAAAAGGAAATAAAGATATTGTGCCAGTTCGGCCCTGTCCGCCACCTCGCGTTAGTCGCTCGAGCGAATTCGCAAAAACGGGCCGAATTCCAGAAACCTGCTTGCTGTGGCCGCCAGCGTCGAGAACGCGGAGAGAACGTTCGAGAGCGGGCGACAGGTATTATATAAGAAGGAGCAGCGCAACCGGACAGCAGAGTTAAGCAGCGAGTCGCAATCCGTGGTCTACCAGTCGCGTGCGTAAAATAAATGGTCAGTGAAATAAATAAGTAGAGCGAGGGACAAGCATAAATTAGTACAGTGACTGTAAATAAATTAGACTGATAGATGACAGGTTAAGCGTAGGCATACCAGTGTATAAAGTTAGTGTAAATAAATAGTTTAATCCGTACCAAGTGTCTTCCTGCCCAATAAAATCATAGACTTGTAACAGTGGTGTCAGGTGTGGGATAGACTGATTGATTGGGCAACATGGTACGGACAACTAAGTGAATAAACTGTCAAAATGGCAAAATTCGAGAGCTCGACGAACGTGGTGCTGATAGTAGTAGGTTGCAAGCCGTTCTCCAGGATCGACTTCGGCATATAATGATGGAAGGGGGTGAGGATCCAGAAGCCTTCATATTCGAATCACCTGAATTCGGGTGCGCCCAACAGCTCCAATCAAAAAACGAAGCAAGCTCCAAGCAGATTACTGCTGTAGCAAAGAACATCGAAGAAAGGATTGGAGCCAGAATCGACATCTTAGAATCGATAATGGAGAAACAAAAAGAAGATCTGCGAGACAACATCCTGCGAATACAGCTTCAGGCTGCAAGCGTAATCACACTAAGTGCAGGAGATTCGAGCAAGCTGAGATTAGAACTCCCTCAGTATGATGGTAACACGTCCTGGCAGAATTACCTCCACTAATTTGAAGCGGCCGCAAACGCTAATGGTTGGTTATCTGGTGAAAAGGCGACAGCACTGAGAGGCGAAGCTACAGATGTGCTTCAGACTCTATCACTGACAGAACGAGGGGACTACTTACAGCTAGTCAGACATCTGGACATGATATTTGGACAAGTCAGATTCGGTCACGTCTTCCACGCTCAGCTGAAGCATCGCTCCCAACGATTACACGAGACGTTACAGGAATCTGAAGCAGATGTAGCTTGCTTTGTTCAATCCGACGCGACGGCTCCAGGAGATCTAATGGAGCGACTAGCTGTGTAGGGCATTCGTGGGTGGCCTGCGCGATGGCGAAATACGTCAAGCTGTAGCTCTGGCACATTCGGAACGTCTGGTGGTCGCACTAGCCAGAGATTTAGAATATGAGGCTGTAGGTTGTGAAAAAGACCTACCACTGCCTGGCCCGAGTTCCGGAATGTGAAGGTGAGACAGAAGTGCTGTCCCTAGTTGAGGAACTGCGGCGGGTAATTATCGAGGCCCATCCCAAGAAGGAAAGAGAGATCCGATTCTGGAATTGCGGCGAGCTGGGTTATGTTAGAAGCCGCTGCAAGTAAGAGAAGAAGACACTGTCGAAACCGGAAAAACTATGTCGGGCCGAACACAAGAGGCAATCCTCAACCCGCGTCCAGAAGGCCGGAGGAAGAACTGCTCGTATGGCCTACGTTGGGCAGCAGATGAAAGACGCCATGACAAGAAGAACCACCGTGGTGGATGATCTCTGGCAGCCTATCGAACTCCAGAAAGACCAAGAGGAGGATTCTAGCCTGACAATGATCAATCATCGAGTGGAAGAGGGAGGACCAACGACCAAGTTCTTCACCTAAAGTTTCACTTTACTCGCCCACCGTCAAGTCCTACTCGGCTCAGTGGGACACTCTGGTGATGGAGGATGGAATCCTGAAACCAATGGAGGACAAAGGAGGGACCAGAGAAAGAAGACAGACCGTGATGGTACTAAGGGAGATTCGCAGCGGAACCAGTGGAGCTCATCTGGGCGTGGCCAAGACCCTGGAGAAGGTTCGGAAACGGTTCTACTGGTTTAGGTGCAAGGAAGACGTTAAGAAATGGTACAGGAATTGTACAGTTTGTGCCGCCAGCAATGGTCCAGAGAGGTGTACGAAGGCTCCCACGCATCAATACAATGTTGGAAGTCCCTTCGAGAGGATCGCTATCGACTACTAGCAAATGGGTCGAGGCTTATGCTCTGCCAAACCAGGAGGCCGCAACCCTTGCCGACGCTCTGGTTTAGGACTGGATTTGTCGTTTTGGAGTCTCGCTCGAGCTGCATTCGGACCAGGGAAGGAACTTCGGGTCTGCGCCCTTCCGGAACGTGTGCAAAGCTTTGGGGATTAGGAAAACTCGGACCACGGCGTTACATCCTCAGTCGGACGGCATGGTGGAGAGGATGAACAGAACGGTGAATCGCTATTTGGCCGAGGTTGTCTCGGACCGCCAACGAGACTGGGATAGCTGGCTTCATCTGTTCCTATTGGCGTACCGCTCCGCAGTTCATGATACCACGGGAGAGACACCAGCCAGTATTGTGTTTGGGCGAGAACTCCGGCTAGGATATCATGTATGACCTCATGTTTGGCCGCAAATCAGGGGACGATGTGGCAGGCGAAGGCTACGTTGCCAACCTTCACAGAAGAATGGCCGAGGTCCATGAGTAAGTTCGGCACAATACTCGCACCGCAAGCGATCGGATGAAGGTGACGTACGACGTAGGGTCCAGCGAAACAGCATACCAATCCGGAGTCCTGGTCTGGCTGTACAACCCTCAGAAAGACCGAAGCCCGTATGAAGTCGTCAAAAAAATCAACGACGTAATCCATCGAATCCAGAATGCCAACGGTGGAAAACCCAATGTCGTGCACTTCAACAGATTGGCTCCATTTGCTGGAGATGATGCGGGCACGCAAGTTAGAGAACTTGAGCAACTCAACCCGGAGATGAGCTTCTAAGATTTCATTTCATGGTCACTCACACTCTAGATTTGACCTAAAACCAACAGCATCAATAACAATCAGCGCCCATGTGAAACAAAATAAAAACGCCAAAATAAGGGATTATCGTTAGTATTATTACTATCGCTGCTAAAAGTAAGACCGTTTACCTATCTTTGGCTGAAATACGCGCTCTTCTCCAATGCTTCTCCCTTGGGCACCAAAGTGATGCTGATAGCAAAAGATACGTTTACACACTTTTACGCTCATAGTGAAATGTGTATTCTGTAGAGGGCGCTTCAGAACAGACTTTATAGATGATGTTACAATTCAGGATAAAACCTGTGTGCTACAAACCGAATTGTGACATCACATACACAATCGAGGAAAATATTAAGCACTGAGCGTAGACCAACATCGATGAACTCGTCGGCGGCGTTGCCAAATGGTCGTCCCGAAACAGTAGAAAGGATGGATTTACATGATAAATTAAGAGAGTTATCGCATGTATTGCTGTGACATCGGGGTGTAAGATGCCACAGCTAAGGCAGAGGTCACAGTCCACGATTATTCACGCACACGATGTCACAGCAAATGCAGTACATAAACACCCGCACACACACACACACACACACACACAATTTATATGATCATAAAGGCGTGACGCGAGGTTTGCGTAAGTACCTATAAAGATTTAGTAATTAAACTGAAACCTTAAAAAGTGAAAGATTAAGTTAGGTATTCAATTAAATAGGCACTGATTTATTTACACAAGTAAATCGCGCGACAAACTTTTGTGATCGTGTAAATCGTGTATAATGAGGCTATAATGTGATAGTTAAAATTTAAGGAAAATTTTACTTTCTTCTTTTTAGGGCATTTAAATAAAAGCTTTTTGAATAAAGGTTTTTTTGCTTTTAATTTATTTTTTGGTTTCTAGTTATTGACCTGCATTTTTATTCTCAGCGAACCCTTTCGTTTAATACCTATAATATAGGAACGCATGAAAAACTTCTAAAGTTCGCCATATTAGATTGAGAGTTATGTCAGAATATTTTTCTAATTATTCTCGGCAATCCCCATTTGATACCCATATTGCAGAAGTGCATATTCGAAGTACTCTCAACAATAAGCAGTTTCATTTGATACTCATATTGATATCTTGAATGTTCTGCCATATTAGATTTATAATGACGTCGCATTATTTTCCGAGTTACTCTCAACAAGCCCTTTCGTTTGATACCCATATTGTAGAAGTGCATAAAAAATTACTATTCCGTCATCTTGAATATTCCGCCATATTAGATTTACAATGACGTCGCATTATTTTCCGAGTTACTCTCAACAAGCCCTTCTATTTAATGCCCATATTGTAGAAATGCATTGAAAATAACTACTTCCGCCATCTTGGATGGTCAGCCATATTGGATTTAGAATGACGTCGCATTATTTTACATTATACTATTTGTCATCCAAACTAATGGTGTGTACAAAATTGTTGCTCAACCGGTTAGAGATATCTGCTTCAAAATCGAGTAGCAAGGTTCCATCCGAACAAGCATCTTACATACATACATTGCAAGTTAAACAGAAGCTTTTAAAATAGGTGCCTTATTTGGATGCTTAGTTGTATGGTGATATTTCATTTGAAGCTTCCGGTTCCTCCTTTTTTGTAAGAACCAAAAATGTTGTCATTTCTAGATTAAAAAGATGCATAAAAATACTTACTTTTGGATCAGTAAAACTGTAAATTGAAACTGTAATACACTACTTAATTATAAAAGAATCGAGAATTAACATCAGAAGTTATTCTTAATCCTCGTAGTCTAAATATTTACGCGAGTGAAACTTTGTTATTCAAATATACAAAGCGCTGCGAGTTGACACTATAAAACTTCTCAAAGATTTCAATGATGAAATTATAAGATCAAAAAATTAAAAATAAGAAAATCTGTAACGTAAAATTACCACCGTGAAAAAATACCATATGATATGAATGTGATTTTTATGTTCTCTAATATCTCAAATCACTAAAATCGCTAGATTTAGGGCCGATTTTGTCAACATGCATATTTAACAAAGAATTTAACAAAGCTTTTCTATTGGATGTTATTTAGCAAAAGCTTTCTATTGGGTATTGCGGGCTAGGTTAATAAATATCGTCCAATAGTATTTTATCAATATTGAAAACAAAACGTCAAAGCTGGATGACACTTTTCATCATATCGTATATAAGCTTTATAACAAAACTATTGTTGTAACAGGTATATATTTGTTGCAACATAGGGGACGAATGAAGTTTGCAGCTCGAGACGAAGTCTACGATCGAAATAAATATCTTTTTGAATGGTTGAAATTAGATCACAAATCCCAGTAATAAAGTACCTGAACAAATATGTTCTGAGGCGACTTTTTCTGTAGCATGCTGGGTGGCCGAGTGGCATAGTGGCCGACATCGTATGACTTGTTATCGCTGGTGGTGTTGGTTCGAGACCCAGCCCGTGCAACTACTTATTTTTTATTTTTTTTTATCAAAAATTATGAATAATTTTACTTTTTTGGAATAATTTCATTTTGATACCGTTATCAGAGCAATTGGCGATTGATATTGATGGATAAACTTCACTTCCACTGACTGAATTCTCCACCGCCTCCGGTACTTAGCTTTTGCAATATGTCAAGTAAAATGTCTTATAAAATTTGATTCAAAAACATTTTTACGTCGGTGATACAAAAAATGTGTTTAACTTGAGTAAAAAGCATTCCAATGAATATTTTGGATAAAAAAAATAAAAATGAAGTAGTTGCACGGGCTGAGTCTCGAACCAACACCACCAGCGATACCAAGTCATACGATGTCGGCCACTATGCCACTCGGCCACCCAGCATGCTACAGAAAAAGTCGCCTCAGAACATATTTGTTTAGATACTTTATTACTGGGATTTGTGATCTAATTCCAAACATTCAAAAATGTATTTGAGTAAAAAGCATTCCAATGAATATTTTGGATAAAAAAAATAAAAATGAAGTAGTTGCACGGGCTGAGTCTCGAACCAACACCACCAGCGATACCAAGTCATACGATGTCGGCCACTATGCCACTCGGCCACCCAGCATGCTACAGAAAAAGTCGCCTCAGAACATATTTGTTTAGGTACTTTATTACTGGGATTTGTGATCTAATTCCAAACATTCAAAAATTTATTTATTTTGATCGTTGACTCTCGAGCTGCAAACTTCATTCATCGCCTATGTTGCAACAAATATACATTTTAGTTACAACCGTTACAAGCATTTTCACGAAGTACGTCACACGGGTTCGGGAGCCGTCGGTGTGATTTCGGTTCTGGATTCAAAAACCCATTTTTATTTTGATATAACGTTTGAATTATTGCGAAAAAAAAGAAGAAAAGAACAGTTTTGTTGTAAAAGTTATATTTGATCTCTCCATTTATCACAAAAAAAAATATTCAAAACCCTAATTTTTTGTCATCATCATTTTAGCAGAAGAAAAAACCAGCGATCAAATCTAAAGTTTTTGCGGATTCTGATTGGTTGAAATTAACAATTGTTAAACTTCTTGTTAAACAAGAAAATGCAATTTTTCACCCATTTAAGATGGAAAATCAGACTGGAAAAGATACTAGATGGTCCATAATGGTCGATTGTATATAAAGCATGTCATTTTTAACCTTTTTGTGGTAAACTTCAATAGAAATCAATAGTTTTCAGAGTATTTTGACAGATGCATGTTCTTGAACGGGCTGTTCTGATTGGTCAAAGCCTTTGTTAAAATGCGCCTGTTGATAAAATCGGCCCTTAGGCAACTAAACCTGACAACACTGCAACGAAGCTCGAAAAAACCTCACGAAGATACGACGACCGACGACGTCGACTCGGTAACATTTTAATATTCATAATATAGCGTTATTGTGAACTGATTGATCAAGTGATTTGGTACATTATTTTTACAAGTTATTTCTGCCCTATTTAGTGATTGGTGGTACTACAGCTTACCTAACAGGTATGTGCATGTATCTGCATATATCACACAGATCTTTAACCCTTCATTGGTTATCTAGGTATTGCGAATTGGTCACTCGTATTCCTATTATGGTCAAATGTGCGTGGATTTTTACTTATATTTATTGACTACAAAACGCTTTTCGTGTTAAAATGTCTGAAATGTAGAAAGAAGGTGTGAAAATTGCATATCATTTTTTTTACTTTGTGCCGCCATTAAGTAACCGTGTACGTTCAAAACATTTATCCAATGGAGTGTTAATTTTGCTTGTATACAATACGATTCATAATTTCTGGTTATCTTATAGTAATAAACCCGTATCTTCCCAGTTCTGCGTTAAATTTTTTCTATAGTGACTGATTGATGGACATAAAAAATTGGATTATGTCTATACATTCTTAGATATGGTAGGTATTAATTTTTTTGTTGGTATAATGGTATAATGGATTCTCTGGATTTCTGGATGTTAGCTATCAAATACGTCTAGTGTACACACCACTGGTATTATAATTATAATTGTATAGGTACTAAGAAAGTACACAGGTTTGCACAAGTCTTGACAGGAATTCGTTTTTGTTGTACAGCGCGGCGCGGTATAAATATGAGCATTATAAATAATATATTATCTTTCGCACAATATCATCAAAAATAATTCTTTACTGTAATATTTATTACACAGAAGTTGGTTTTTGCATCATTACAAAATGTATACGTTTCGTATTTGAAGCACACATAATTTGAATTTCTTGTAATACATACATGTGCATTTAGTTATGATCAGTGTCCTGAACATTTGAGTTTCTGACCGCAAAAAAGTGTGGACGGACGGACAATGTTCGGATGGACCTAAAGAAGTTCATTATACCGCTAGGTCTTTTTCTCTCAGGTCAATGGATATCTTATTATGAATACAACAAACTTTTGAATTTTACAACCCTCCACCCCAATTCCACCCCCACCCAAAAAAAAATTGAAAATGGTCAATAACCCCTAAAACGTGTAAAAACAAAGCTTGAGGTGTTTCTATATTTTTATTTTTTTTATTATTGCCGCGCGACCATTGAAACGATTTTCAAAAACCATACACGTTTTCCATCCTCGTCATGGTAATAAATCTGTATCAAAATGTCATTAAGGTCAATTCAAAAGAGTCCACGTTACACAATACAGAACAATCTAAAGTAATACTCGTATGTATTTTGTATATGTACATCAGAAAAGTCCCTTGGTTTCTGTAATCGGCAAGGCAATGTTCGGATTGATCTAAAAAAGTGTATTATAACGCTAAGTCTTTCCTTCACCCCCACCCAAAAGAGTAGAAAATGATCAGACACGCCTACAACGCCTAAAAGCGAAGTTTGTATACGTTGGAAAAATTTCTAGGTCCCTTGGTTCTTGTAATAGACAAGGCAATGTTCGGATGGACCTAAAAAAGTGCTTTATACTGCTAGGTCTTTTCTCTCAGGTCAATGGACAGCCTATCATTAATACAACAAATTTTTCAGGTTTACAACCTCCCACTCCCCAACTACCCCAATTTCACCCTCATCCAAAAACAAGTAGAAGTTTAAAAAATATTTGGAATTTTTCGTTTTTAGCTAATTACTCCGCCGACCATGCACCGATTTTCAAAATTGTAGCGACATTACCTACTACGACCCCACAGCATACCGTTGCCCAAATTTCACCACAATCCATGCAGCGGTTACTGAGATTAGGAGGCTAGAAAGACGCCAACAGACAGAGAGACCGACGGAAATGAGTGACGTGGATTTTCGTTATCTAGACATCATAAAACGCCCAAAAAGTATATTATCTCAAAATCGAAAATTTTCGTGATCACAATACTCCCCTCACCTATCGGTGTGGGAAGTAAAATGTATGCCGACGGCTTTTATTTAGAAAACAAGTAGGTACCTAGTATTTTTTTAAGCTGAAGGACAACCTTTTGAGTATTGTACTTGTATGAACAGATTTTTGTTTTTCAAGCTCTTGTTTGGTATAATTATCTTAGCATAAGGTATGTTGTGGCAGAACTTTACTTGAGCTAGGCAGAAATAGGAATAGTCAATATTATACAGGTATTAAATTGTAGTACAACATTTGTTTCCAGGTAGACGCCGTTCCAGTTCATTTAATTTGAGCAAAAATCAAATGTTGGTGAGTGAGTACATGTGGCACTTAGTAGAGTATCTAGTTGGAGTGGGCTGTATATAGTCGGTAACTTTCAGGCACCTCCACCACCTAAATTCAATGATCCTGTTATCAAAGGAATGAAGAGGTTGAAAGAGCAAAGCAGATTGTCGAATTTGTCTGAATTTTCTTTCAATACCTATCAAGTAAAAATATTTTACCAAAATGTCAGATCCTTAAGAAGACATTTAGATGATATCAGCTGTGACGCTTGGTACCAAAATGCCGATATACTGATTTTCTCTGAAACGAACACTATACACACTATACCTACGGACAAGATACAAACTGATTTGTCGTACAGATGCAGATACGGTTCAAAGAAAACAAAAAGGAGTGAGGTGTTTCGCAAAAAACGATATAGACGTTATCGTCATATCGTGCATACACGTCGAGGATAAAATTGATGAAGGCAGATATGTAGGATACATAGACTTGATTAATCTGACATATCTGATCTCTAAGGACCTATTAAGGACGTTGCTTGTGGAAAATGCTGTTTTCTTAGGTGACTTCAACTTTGACATGGCCATGGGACAGCCAAATAAACTGAGAAAATATCTGGCCGACGATGGATTAGTATCAGTTCTTTCTGAAGACTCATATACAACCGATATGAATACACAAATTGACGTTATATTTACAAATATCCCACAGTATAGTGCAGGTGTATATGAAACTTACTCTTCGGACCACAAACCAATTTATTTTCTTGCAAAGCCAATAGAAAATACTGACACGCTTAATATTATGGAACATGAAATCTTTCCAACAAGAACAAGGCAGACGCTCAAAGTGGAGTGCGACCAGTACAATACAAACATACCAATTAAGATCCAAAATATGCCCGAGGTTCAAAGCAAAAAAGTGGAGTCACTATTGCTAAAGATAAGCCGCAAAAAATTGATGAGTCTTGCGAAGTGGCCACAATACTGCCCCACGCACAATACTGCCACAATAAACATTTCAGAGACTGCAGACATTTTGCAATGGCAACGTAAATGTATAAGTAACGATGGATTTAGATACTTTCGTTGTTCAGAGAGTTATTACAAGATATTGTTATCAACAGATTTGGAGAGGTTCTAACCAACTTTTCTAATCAAGCATCAGGACGTACTTTATTGCCAAGGACCAGAATATATAGACACTATCCCGCAGGGTGTCCCAAACATACAAATTTTGTTCGGCGGCAACTTGGAACTAGGTCACTGGATTTGTTCTTATTATGACGGAAAGCAGCTGCACATTTATGACAGCATGAACGCTGGTACTATTACTGAGGAACTTCACCGGCTCTATTTGAGAAAATTGCATCCATATATAAAGAAACCTATTCATCATGTAGTGCAGCAGCAACCAGACAATATCGTGTGTGGATTGTTTGCCATTGCATTTGCAGTCTCTAGCCTGAGCATATTCGGTACAACATGGCACAAATCCGAGAACGTTTGTGGAGAACTCTTCAGGAAAACAGGCTGATACGGTTTCCTTCAATGTGAGATATAGCCATACGCTAGGCTTATTTTTTCATGGCACTGTAAAATTTCAGTACTTTGGATTTTCTCGCAAATATGTGATCTCAGAGGAATTTCTTCATTCGATACAAAAACTGGATCAGGTTATTGTAAATTTACTACTGTAGTGGGTAAGATGTGTGTCATTTGATGTTTACGCTTTGGAAAACAGGCAATACATTTACGTTGGATATACTGCATTGTGAACTTGGGACAGCTGCAACCTATTGCAGTTCATAATGATGAAATGGCATTTTACGTTAGGTACCTGCGCTGAAAGTGTACCATAATGAAGCCAAAATGCGGGAATGCTGGCACTTAGGCGGATCTTTTCGCTTTCCTTCAAGGATATACACTGATGGGAGAAGAAAATAGAGGAACTGTATAAATATGATGGTGGAATGAGAGTTCTTCAGTGCAGTGTTAGTACCAGTACAGTATTACTACCGCTATTACAACTACTACTGCTATACTACTACTTGAAATGGAGTACTCGAACAAGTGGATCCCCTGCCCCTACAATGCAGAACATCAGATGCGGCGTGGCTCAATTGGAGGCCATTTGCAGATTTGCCGTTTCCAGGGTTGTGCTCCTGTGAACTGGCCACAATATATTGATGCGTATCTGAGTAAAAGTAAGTTTTCTCATTTCATTTTATGTACAGGGTTATTCCGTTATTCGACACGGAGCATTATGGCTAAAGTATTTGATAAAAAAGAAAATAATAACTTCGGATAGATAGAGACCCATAAAGGCTACATTTTAAAAATATCTTCATGTTATACAGGGTGTCCCAAAAACACGAAATGTATCAAAGTTGTTTTTTTTAATGGAACACCCCGTATATTATTGCATATTCGGATTCCTTGGTGAATTATAGTGTGACTTTATGTATCGTACATGGGACTTGAAGCGAACCGTTTAGGTGTAAATCACCATTTTCGGTATCAGTAAATATCACTAGATATCAGTAGATATCAGGAAAAAATTGAATATAAGAATGAGACTATAAAATTTGGAAGGCTGTAACTCTGCCGTATTACAAAGCATAAAATGCGTCGGCTTTGACAAGACTGTCAAAATTAAATTACGTTTATGCTTGGAGAAATCAGTACATTAATTAAGGAAACTTTGATCAGCGATAACTTGATTTTTTCAAATGGGAATGCCTAATTTTTTTATACGGTTAAACGTAGAATTTGATAACGATATTTATTTTTTTCCTGATATCTACTTATACCGAAAATGGTGATTTACACCTAAACGGTTCGCTTTAAGTCCCATGTATGATACATAAAGTCACACTAGAATTCACCAAGGAATCTGAATGTGCAATAATATACGGGGTGTTCCATTTAAAAAAACAACTTTGATACATTTCGTGTTCTTGAGACACCCTGTATAACATAAAGATATTTTTAAAATGTATCCTTTATGGGTCTCTATCCATCCGAAATTATTATTTTCTTTTTTATCAAATACTTTAGCCTTAATGCTCCGTGTCGAATACCGTGAATAACCCTATATATCCTCAAACGAGCAAACTTTCAAATGGCAACTAGTTTATAACAGAATAATCAAAAATTCACAGTTGTTCTACAATATATCTCTTTATTTGCAGAGCCGTCCACCCAGCCAGGAAGCCATAAGGAAGCCGAGGCCAGCAACCCCACCACGCCACCGCAGGACCCATCGAAGCAGGGACTAGTGCAATGTCCGCGTGTTGCAGCGCATTGGGTCAAACCTACGTCGATGGGAATGCACCTCCTGCGGTGTACCAGGAACGTACCAACCACGTCAACACAACATCGCCGCCCAGCCAGATGGAAAGAGTTAGACGTGGAGGTTCAGCCTGAAGGTACACAATTCGTTTCTGCGACAAAACTTTTTTCCTGTACCAACCACGTCAACACAACATCGCCGCCCAGCCAGATGGAAAGAGTTAGACGTGGAGGTTCAGCCTGAAGGTACATAATTCGTTTCTGCGACAAAACTTTTTCCTTTTTTTTTCATATATCTTGCGTATGGTTATTCTAGAAGTTTCAGAAAATTGAACCCTACTAAATAGCGTTGTAGTCATTTTGCACGGATACAATCATATTGAATAACTCCAAATTTTAAATAAATCAAGTCACACAAAAAATTCTCCAGTACATTCACGTAGATTTTCAACCTTCTGAATCTTACCTACATTCACATAAATTACAAAACCATATTTTCTATTATTTCAGAAAACTGGAATGATTATGATTTTCCCACATATCGGCCGAACCTGAAGAATAAAGCTATTATACGAGATCCTCCCCCTTTCCTCTCCAAGAGGGAGAGAATGATGTGGAGAAGAAGCGGAGTAGTGCGGTTGAGCAATTTAAATTAAATAAAATTTTTCATTTATCCTAGGTGAGGTATATTTTATGTTATTAAAGATTTAAGGCATTTACGGAAACTTTGATCGGGTTAACCGTATCAGTTGTATCTCTGATCCTGACGTTCGGAAAGTGATCTCTGGGATCAGTCAGAAATAGGGTCAACACGCTCTTGAACAGTAAGTGATTGCGGTTGAATGATTCAAAACAGCAGCTGCTTTACTTAACCATCTGTTTTTTATTCTTAAACCAACTTTTTCGTTGTTCGATATTCGTTAAATCCATGGAATCGCAAATCTCACTTGACAGCTGTTTGACATATCTGATCTATCTGGATCCAGATCACTGTCACCGTAAAGGCCTTAAGTTATAATTAAATAATAAACTAAATTAAAAAAACCGCTATTTTATTTTCAAAAGTAAGAGAAAAAGTTTGATACCGTTTTCTTCATATCATCACCTAGAAGTTCCAATGCAATGTCTAATTTTGTATTCGGTATCTATATTAAAATATCGTCAGCAAATATTTGAATTTTACAATGCCACAAAATATCTGGTAAGTCATCTATGTATAAAATAAATAGTGGTGGACCTAATTTACTTCCCTGTGGTACTCCGACTGAAATATTCTTGACGCTTCAAAAGTGTTTCCCGTTTTAGTTATATGACTTCTATTTATTGTTAATGATTTTGGAAAATTTCATATACTGGATTTTTCTCTTCTTTTTTTCTGCGCTCATTGAATCGGGACATTATTATAAATGATTACCAACTACCACCAGGTTATGTCATAGTTAGTTCTGATGTTGTATCACTATTCACGAAAGTACCGTTAGAAGTTATTTTAGATACACTAACTAGAAACTTAACACAATTTCTCAACATTGTAAGCTTGATTTAGAATCTTTCTTACAAGTACTCAAATTCATTTTTGATTCCAATTGTTTAGCGTTTGATGGTAAATTTTATAAGCAAATTTTTGTTACCCCAATGGGTTTTAGTATAAGCCCCATACTGGTAAATTTTGTCCTTGATGACCTAGTAAGCAATGTTCGTACAAACACCAATTTCAATATTCCATTTATAAAACGTTATGTGGATGATCTTTTGCTTGCTTTACCCGAGGATAAAATTGAGCATGTTTTAACAATTTTCGATTCCTTTAATCATAATATCCAGTTCACTGTGGAAAGAGAAAACAATCATAGTATTCCTTTTTTAGATATGCTGATTATCAGAAATCCTAACATAAATGTTTTGTGCACTAAATGGTACACCAAGCCGATGAGTAGTGGTAGATACATTAACTATTTTTCCTATCATCCACCTAGGATGAAAAAGAATCTTATTTTGGCATTTTGGCATAATTATACGTTTGAGCCATCCACAACATAGGAATGAAAGTCTTCAAAAATTAAAGAAATTGTTAATTGGAAATTCTTACCCCATTAAATTCATTAACTCATTGCTTTTTAACTATAATGAAAGATCCAGTTTTATTTTGCAACATAACAATATTAATGATATCAGGATAGATTCAAATGCCTTTTCTAATCACACTTTACCTGCGACCATCCCATCAGGCAACGCCCAAAATAATTATAACCAGGATGGTGTTGTAGTCCTTTATAAAACATTACCTTATGTAGATAATCTCACACCTAGATTAATTAATATTTTCAAGAATCACAACACTAAAATTGCATTGACAAATGTCATTACAGTTTCCAAACTAATTATTATTTTTAACACACTAAGTTGTCAATGAAAATCATATTGCAGAATCAACTGATAGAGTAACACATCTAGCAGCGAAATGGACTTCACTACAGAGTCAAACGGACCTTGCAACTCAATGTCATGGTTGGAGGGCTAAGAGGATAGCTCAAGCATATGGAGTGTCGAGACTGCAGTACCTGATGATGAGTTGCCCGATCAATCACATTGGGCAGTGGCGAGGTCACCGATGGACAGTGGATTGTGCGAATCCACAGCACAGCCGCTGGAGTTCCTGCTATTTACTATAGACAGCTCATCAGGCTCACATGTCTGGAACTGTATAAATATGATGGTGGAGAGTTTTTCAGTGCAGTATTACTACCAGTACAGTATTACTGCCGCTATTACTACTACTACTACTACTACTACTATACTACTATTTGAAATGGAGTACTCGAACAAGTAGATGCCCTGCCCCTACAATGCAGAACATCAGGTGCAGCGTGGCCATTTGCAGATTTGCCGTTTCCGGGGTCGTGGGCCTGTGAATTGGCCTCAATATATTGATACGTATCTGAGTAAATGTAAGTTTTCTCATTTCACTATATATCCTCACAGGAGCAAGCTATCAAATGACAATCAGTTTATAACAGAATAATCAACAATTTAAGTGGTTCTACAGTATATTTCTTTATTTGCAGAGCCATCCACCCAGTAAGAAAACTATGAGGTTGAGGTCGAAGAGAACAACTCAGCCGCACCATCGCAGGAGACGTGGATGTACGGACTGGTACAATGTCCACGTGTTGCAGCGCATTGGGTGAAGCCGACTTCCATGAAAATGCACCTTCTGCGGTGTACCAGGAACGTACCAACCACGTCAGCACAACATCGCCGCCCAGCCCAGGTACATAATTAGTTTCTGCGACAAAACTTGTTACTTGTTATTAGAGATTTAAGGCATTTACGGAAAGTATGATCGGGTTAACTGTATCAGTTGGATCACCGATCCTGACGTTCGGAAAGTGATCTGGGATCAGTCAGAAATAGGGTCAGTTCGCTCTTGAACAGTAAGCGATTGCGGTCGGATGATTCGGAACAGTAGCTGCTTTACTTAACCATCTGTTTTTTATTTTTAAACCAACTTTTTCGTTGTTCGATATCCGTTAAATCAATGGAATCACAAACCCACTTGACAGCTGTTTGACATATAACTGATCTATCCGGATCCAGATCACTGTCTCCGTAAGGGCTTTAAGTAAGAGAAAAAGTTTGATATTGTTTTCTTCATATCATCACCTAGAAGTTCCAATGCAATGTCTAATTTTGTATTCGGTATGTATATTAAAACATCGTCAGCAAATATTTGAATTTTACAATGCCACAAAATATCTGGTAAGTCATTTATGTATAAAATAAATAGTGGTGGACCTAATTT
This sequence comes from Callosobruchus maculatus, assembly GCA_951848785.1. NCBI lineage: Eukaryota > Metazoa > Arthropoda > Insecta > Coleoptera > Chrysomelidae > Callosobruchus > Callosobruchus maculatus. The sequence goes on along the minus strand of CATOUR010000065.1, from coordinate 10,143,445 downwards.
ACTTCCCTGTGGTACTCCAACTGAAATATTCTTGACGCCTCAAAAGTGTTCCCCGTTTTAGTTTTCTGACTTCTATTTATTGTTAAGTGATTTTGGAAAATTTCATATACTGGATCTTTCTCGTCTTTTTTTCTGCGCTCATTGAATCGGGACATTATTATAAATTATTACCAACTAACACCAAGTTATGTCATAGTTAATTCTGATGTTGTATCACTATTCACGAAAGTACCATTAGAAGTTATTTTAGATACACTAACTAGAAACTTAACACAATTTCTCAACATTGTAGCCTTGATTTAGAATCTTTCTTACAATTACTCAAATTCATTTTTGATTCCAATTGTTTAGCGTTTGATGGTAAATTTTATAAACAAATTTTTGGTACCCCAATGGGTTCTAGTATAAGCCCTATACTGGTAAATTTTGTCCTTGATGACCTAGTAAGCAATGTTCGTACAAACATCAATTTCAATATTCCATTTATAAAACGTTATGTGGATGATCTTTTGCTTGCTTTACCCGAGGATAAAATTGAGCATGTTTTAACAATTTTCAATTCCTTTAATCCTAATATCCAGTTCACTGTGGAAAGAGAAAACAATCATAGTATTCCTTTTTTAGATATGCTGGTTATCAAAAATCCTAACATAAATGTTTTGTGCACTAAATGGTACACCAAGCCGATGAGTAGTGGTAGATACATTAACTATTTTTCCTATCATCCACCTAGGATGAAAAAGGATCTTATTTTGGCATTAAAGAATAGAGTTATACGTTTGAGCCATCCACAACATAGGAATGAAAGTCTTCAAAAATCAAAGAAATTGTTAATTGGAAATTCTTACCACATTAAATTCATTAACTCATTACTTTTTAGCTATAATGAAAGATCCAGTTTTATTTTGCAACATAACAATATTAATGATATCAGGATGGATTCAAATGCCTTTTCTAATCACACATTACCAGCGACCATCCCATCAGGCAACGCCCAAAATAATTATAACCAGGATGGTGTTGTAGTCCTTTATAAAACATTACCTTATGTAGATAATCTCACACCTAGATTAATTAATATTTTCAAGAATCACAACACTAAAATTGCATTGAAATGTCATTACAGCTTCGAAACTAATTATTATTTTTAACACACTAAGTCAATGAAAATCATATTGCAGAATCAACTGATAGAGTAACACATCTCGCAGCGAAATGGACTTCACTACAGAGTCAAACGGACCTTGCAACTCAATGTCATGGTTGGAGGGCCAAGAGGATAGCTCAAGCATATGGAGTGTCGAGACTGCAGTACCTGATGATGAGTTGCCCGACCAATCACATTGGGCAGTGGCGAGGTCACCGATGGACAGTGGATCGTGCGACTCCACAGCACAGCCGCTGGGGTTCCTGCAATTTACTATAGACAGCTCATCAGGCTCACATGTCTGGAACTGTATAAATATGATGGTGGAGAGTTTTTCAGTGCAGTATTACTACCAGTACAGTATTACTACCGCTATTACTACTACTACTATACTACTATTTGAAATGGAGTACTCGAACAAGTGGATCCCCTGCCCCTACAATGTAGAACATCAGGTGCAGCGTGGCCATTTGCAGATTTGCCGTTTCCGGGGTTGTGGTCCTGTGAATTGGCCTCAATATATTTATACGTATCTGAGTAAAGGTAAGTTTTCTCATTTCACTATATATCCTCACGGGAGCAAGCTATCAAATGACAATCAGTTTATAACAGAATAATCAACAATTTACAGTGGTTCTACTGTATATCTCTTCATTTGCAGAGCCATCCACCCAGTAAGAAAACTATGAGGTTGAGGTCGAAGAGAGCAACACAGCCGCACCATCGCAGGAGACGTGGATGTACGGACTGGTACAATGTCCACGTGTTGGAGCGCATTGGGTGAAGCCGACTTCCATGAAAATGCACCTTCTGCGGTGAACCAGGAACGTACCAACCACGTCAACACAACATCGCTGCCCAGCCAGCTGGAGAGAGTTAGACGTGGAGGTTCAGCCTGAAGGTACATAATTAGTTTCTGCGACAAAACTTGTTACTTGTTATTAGAGATTTAAGGCATTTACGGAAAGTATGATCGGGTTAGCCGTATCAGTTGGATCACCGATCCTGACGTTCGGAAAGTGATCTGGGATCAGTCAGAAATAGGGTCAGTTCGCTCTTCAACAGTAAGTGATTGCGGTCGGATGATTCAGAACAGTAGCTGCTTTACTTAACCATCTGTTTTTTATTCTTAAACCAACTTTTTCGTTGTTCGATATCCGTTAAATCAATGGAATCACAAATCCCACTTGACAGCTGTTTGACGTATAACTGATCTATCCGGATCCAGATCACTGTCTCCGTAAGGGCTTTAAGTAAGAGAAAAAGTTTGATATTGTTTTCTCCATATCATCACCTAGAAGTTCCAATGCAATGTCTAATTTTGTATTCGGTATGTATATTAAAATATCGTCAGCAAATATTTGAATTTTACAATGCCACGAAATATCTGGTAAGTCATTTATGTATAAAATAAATAGTGGTGGACCTATTTTACTTCCCTGTGGTACTCCAACTGAAATATTCTTGACGCTTCAAAGGTGTTTCCCGTTTTAGTTTTCTGACTTCTATTTATTGTTAAGTGATTTTGGAAAATTTCATATACTGGATCTTTCTCTTCTTTTTTTCTGCGCTCATTGAATCGGGACATTAGTCCTGCCGAATTCTGATTATAGTTCAGCGAACAACAGGGGCCATTGAATTCGATATATGATGTTGTTGGTATGAATACTACTTGCCAATTTCTCTAACGCATAGACAATGTCTTTGGAAGCATGGGTTATTGTTCGTGTAATAGTTACCCAACTAACAATTCTCAGTTCTTTTAGAGTTGTTAGAACGTTTACACAGCATTTCTTTCACAGCACCGTTTGCTGCAAGAAAGTTTGCAAAACGTTCTCACAACAGTTATACAGGCAAAATGGGCACAACATATAGAGCAGTTCCATCATTTAAGATGTTCTACAAAGATTGCCTGCAGCTGTTAAACAACAGTTGTATAAACGTTCTTGCAGCTGCTAAAGAGTCCTTACATCACTACTACATGACAGCTCCCTAGAAGCTGTGTATTGCTTGGGTACACGATTGTTTTGTTGCATGAATCAACTTTAATGTAATTAAATCGTTCTCTAAATATTGCATAATAGAAGTAGAAATATTTTATACAGACAAATTATTCTAGCTCCTAATAGCATGTCATATCTTATGAATCCATCTTGTTTGTGGATATATCGGCCATTAATAATCTTGAATAGTATCCTTAACAAATCCGATAGCATGCATCCAGAGGGCTTGGTTTAGTTGCACACGAAATTTTACTGTGCATTTTGCATAAAATAATGACGAATTTTTCACGCGCTCGGTATTTGATGGATTTTTCAACACTGCTCTATATTGAATTTCAAATTTAAACTACAATATTATGTTTTTATTACATTGGAATCATCAGAATTGCTACATTTTAGCGCATTTGTATAAAAATATATAGTTTGCGATTATTGAAACAAAATTAAATAACCTCCTCAGCATTATCGATTGATTAATTGACCAATATGGCCGCTGGTTATGATATTCATGAGTATCAAAGTATCATCGATATTGATTGTCGTCTTATAGAATAGAATGATGTAATCGGCAGTTATTATACAGCAATTTGGCGTAGCTCTGAATTAACAGCTGTCAGTCGGCTGCCATGCACTAGGCTAGATCCATCACCGACGAGTCGAGCCGTATGTCACTGAGTTGCGATTTGACCCCGTTCGCAGTAGTTATAGAGTAGATATAGAACAATTACTCCTTTAAGTTACTTAAGTAATGCTGTTATAGAGCAACATTGTTTTTATGGATGTCTTACAGTACTAATCTTTTGAGATATGCGGTTGGAGTGCTTTTATGAAATATAGCTTATATATAGAAAATATTGTTCAATAGGTTCCAAATCTTCAGGCCAATTATTTGTTCGCGCTGTGTATTATTTGGAGTTATTGTTTTCTTGCCAGTGGCTGTGACCTCGACTGGAACTTCTACTAGCAGGTTTGGGCGTATTATTTTCTGAATTACGTTTTTATATGGAATGCGGCAATTCTTTCCACTTTTTTCTACTTCGTAAAATCAGCCATTGTAACTATCAATTCACAAATGCGTATAACCTAAAATAATCATCAAAACTTAGAACGCTATAAAGCTGTTTCTAGATACCTACCTTAAAAAGCAAAAATATACCAGGCTAAGATTTTCTGCTCGGTAGTCGCTCCAATATAGCTGCCAAAAACAGCTTCTAACAGCTATAAACTACAGTTGTATAAAAAATACTACTGAGAGCAATGTGCTGATTAGAAAACACATTTCGTATGCTAAAGCAATAAGATGAAGGTTTATTGTATAATTCCTACAGAAGGAGCCGAACAGCTCGGAACGGCATTCTTACAGAGCTCTTACATAGCTATTTTATGCTGGCAGGTGATCTGTTGTATATAAATGTTTTAATAAGCTTTTATACAACAGTTCCAAATTTATCGCATAAGACGTTGTACAAAGTTGCTACAAGAACGTTCTAAACACTTCGTTAAAGAACAAATATGCTGCTGGGAGCAAAGTGGTATTTTGGACAGCATTTAACCAGCAAATTAGTATTTAGGAAACAACAGTACAACAACTTCACAACTGAACAGTCCTTTTATTCGCGGCTTATAGTGCGTCTTTGCTAGTTGGGTACCTTTTGAAACAAAATTAATTTTTTATCAGATGAATTATCACGAACTGCTGTTGCAGGAATAATTTCTGTATATCGAATAGACTGTATGCTTTTCTTAAATGAAACATAGGGTAAATTTCGAAAACAAAAGGATGCTTTGACTGCATTATATATCAGTACTAGTATTAGAAACTATTTTGAAATATTTGCGTACCTGTGATTATATCGAATATAGGGATCAAATTATTTCAATGACATGGATTTGAAACAACTGTAAATATATTTGAAGCGATGGAAAAGCATCCAAACACTAACAATTAATTGAAAATGCAAGAGTATTATTTTTTTCTGACATACATGTTTGTGAATCCTGCTTGATGTTTTGTCAATACTTTGTTTTCTTCGATAAATTCCTTCAATGAGCTTTTCAACATCTAGCAGTACATTTATTGGCCGCATATTTGTATATAACTCAGAGTTTTGAACTTTATGGAACATGAGTACTGGTAGAACATTTCAGTCTAGATGTTAATATTATCACTTGGAGATCGACAGTAAACATGCAGATTATACATTTGACGTAGTCTCATCTTCAAATTTAAGTACCACCACTTATACTCAGAAGTTATAATATTTTCTACTTTAACTGTAATGCTCTGTAGGATATATAGCAGTATACTACCTGTGTGCTTTGAAACTATGTCTGCCCTTATTATATCATACCCAAGGATATAAATTTCTCCATTTCTTCATCTTGAATGTATAACATGTGTTTTAATTAAACAGAGTTTTAATGGTTTCTCTATCTATTTATCTATCTTTATGTGATACGATAAGATATTATGTGTTTAAATGGTATATGAGATTGGCACGTTGTTGTTTTTTTTGTAATTGCTATGAGCTCTCACCATAATAATGTCTATTCTTCGAGTTTTTGTATTCAGTTTGTACAATATTCACATTGCTATACATTTTTAAGTATGTCTTCCTTCATTGTTACAGATGCTCACTGATGTCTGCGTCAATTCGAACAGCCCCTACCAAAGCGCTCAAGACTAAGCTCCCAAACGTCTGTTGCCACGGCTGACCTCTCCGGTGTGGGGTCAGGTCCAATCAGCAGAAAAAGAACGGCGCCTCGGAAACTTTTGACGAGTACCAGACGCCCTAAGAAGGAAGAGGTGGCGTCGAAAAGGAAACTGGTGGCACAACCGAACAAAAGAATTGGAACGGTGGTGCTGGGTTCAAGTTGTGCAAGTCTGCATTCAGGACATACAAAGCTCAAATCCAGCAAGGAGAGCTTCCTTGCTCCACTTCGAATGCTGTGTCGGAGTCGACGGTAGACTTTTCTAGTCTCGAGGCTCCGGTTATGGTTCAGCCAACTTCGTTCCGACCGCCAACTATGCGGGCTCTGACGTGTTGACGAAGCTAGCCCGGTGTCGTCATCGATAACTTCACTAGATGGAAAACAAGCAAACCAAATTGTTATCCTTCAGGATGTGCTTATTACCACTGTACTAGAGTCATCAGTTACGGCATCTAGGGAGGCGGCTAACCAACACAGTCAAAACCCGGAACCAATTGGGGTGAACGATGCGCCATCGGCACTTTCACCGGTGCCATCTGATACCAGGAAGGACTTGTCACCAACGCCCAGGACACCCAAAATACCAGCTGGCAACCATCCCAAGTGAGCAGCGAGAGTGGTAGCGAGAGCGATAGTAGCGACAGCGATACCAGCATCGGACCGCATGCGCTTCTACACGCGTACCATGGAGATGATGGGGTTTGAGACCGATCATCTAAAAAAAGAGCGGGCGATGCTTCAGAAGTTGAGCGAGAAGAAAGAACGATCGGTCCAAACTCATCAAAGAGGAGCAGTCCATCATCGAGGAGAAGCAGCAGCTCCGGCCACAAATACAGCGGCTCGATGAGAAGCATCAGCATGTCCGGAGTAAGCTGCAGGAGTTCGAGAGCGGTCAAGTCGATGTAGTCGCCATCGACAAAAAAAATAGCTACGCTGGAGGCTGATATTGAAAAAACATTAGCTCGGATAGATAGCATTAAAAATGTAGCCGACGTTTACAGCTGTCTATCCGAAGATAAGTGCATGTGGTGTGTGTATACAGGGTTTCCCAGGACTATTAAGACAAGCAATAGATCGAAACTGGGCAGTAGTAGATAATAATAATTTTGGGAGTGTGAATTAGAGCAAATTAATGTACCTTTTTCTATTATTGTGTTACCCAATAAAGTATTTGTCTTTGGTCTCGTGACGTCCGATTCAAATTTGTTAATTATTTGGAGATTTAGATGTTTATATGTATATTCAATTAAATTTTTTTTGTTATTTTTTTGAATGGCAGTATATATGCATATTTTTTCAATTTTCTTATATATAATAATTATGGTAATGATAAAAAATGTATTTATTGAGAAATTTATATTTTTTTCTTTAATAAATGAGGCAAAAATATACAAAAATGTAAGCTTATACAGCATTATTCTAGTTATTGTATATTCTCAAGATTTCATGTATATATTATAATAATAAAAAAATATTTATTCAAAGTAATGTATAAATGTATATTTTTTCAAATTCTTTATGTATATAATAAAATAATAATGAAAAATATATTCATCCTTTTTTTTTCTAAATAAATGAGGCAAAAAATATATAAAAATGTAAGCTAATACAGCATAACGCTAGTAAAGATTAAAAACTGTCAAAAATGACATATGACATTTTTTCAATCAAAAAGTCCTAACAAACTGAAAATAAACTGTTAAAATGACATTTAGGTAGTGGTACCATTCTTTAAGTACCTGTAGCTATTACATTTGTTCTAATTTAAACCCCCAAAATTATAATTCGCTACTACTGCCTAGTTCCGATATATTGCTTGTCTTAATCGTCGTGGGACACCCTGATTAGCTTGCCATATATTCCACCAATAAAAAAGTCAAAATTGTCTTAAACCATACAAAATCAAAATGGCTGGCGTACCTTCAAACTCAGCATTCAGATACTTTAACAAATTCAAACCAAAAACAGAAACATAGAATATAACAAATATTCTTCGATATCTCGCAAGGTATACCTGATAGAAGAAAATGTCAAATACAAAAGTTATTTGGTTACTTAAGGCGCATATTCCGAAAATATTTTGAAATATACAGGGTGTTGCGGGAAAGTAGGATAGTGATAAACTTGATTTTTTAAATCTTTAGCCATGATACTTCGTGTCGAATAACGTGAATAACCCGGTATAAGCGTGCCTAGAAGTTTTATTTGATTATCTTGAAATAAAACTCCACTATCTGTAAACAAATTTTCTGGGTGAAGTTATCTAATAAAAAAATTACATTACTCTGTTTTGTCTTTATTCAAGATCAACTGATTTTTTTCGCAACATGACTCCATCTGAGAAAGCCCATTATCTATTTTTTCCTTGACCTCTTCAGGACATCTACCATAAACTACTACTCAAGTGTTGCAAACCCTGACTCAACAATATTCTGATGTTTAGTTTGGAAACTTTTGTAATTACTGTTAAATGTTTGAATGTCCCTAAGGACTGGCCTACTACCGCACCGTCCAGTAAATATAGATATAAATGAAATATGAACAGTCCGAGCATAAAGCATTGAGCGCTAGCAGCGAGTTGCTTTTATCATGCATCGTGCGGTCTCATACAGCCATGTAATATGCGCACCACTCTCCATAAGCATAACAAAGGCCCTGGTGGTGGTTACGGCAAGCGGCTTCTGGTGCTTAAGGCTTTCCTCAGCCACCGCTACATAGGCACGAACGGACGTATCTTTTCAAAAATAGAAATCAGCTTAGCGTGATGCACATCTCCGAACAGAGGATTTATAGTACGGAAAGGAGCAGCTGCAGTTTCTTTTTCGCTGCTTTATGGCTGCATTGTGCATGGATGGAAGAAATAAGCTTGCCATGTTAACCGTACAGCGTATAGAGGGTCCCACAGACAGGGGGACAACGTTATGCTGGCATGTCCAAGATCTTGATTGCGAATTTGACTCAGAGCTAGGGTTGCCAGGTTGAGATTCGAAAATCACAGGACATAAATTTGAAAAGGGAAGGACAGATGTAAGTAAAGGACATTTTTTTGTTAGAATAATACTGAATTTATATTATATAAAAAATAATTTAAAATAAACAAAACTTCTTGTAACATATTATTGTGTAAATGTGTATTGTGTAAAGTAACAAATGAAGAATAACTTTAAAATGCTAAAAAGGATGAGTTGAATGAAAAATAATATTTTTTGTCAGATTTGGCAGCTTCCAAAAGTGTTTTGTCTTTGATTGTCATGTTGTAAAATTCTTTGCAGGTGAAATTAAAATTTGTTTTTATCTGAAGCTCTGCTTTTACATGGTTTACCAGTAGCTTATTTCGGCTATAGCTCCAGGCTGCTTCATATAAAGAAAAACATTTTTTGGAGTCGAAATTTGACCGATATGTTGAGAAAACGAACTGCATTATTTTCAAGAAATGTAATTTCGAGATTGCCTTTAAAAACATTATTCCTTTTATAGAAAACAGATTTTTCAGTAGAGGCGCAAGATTTGTCAAGGGTAGGTTTTAATATATACCTAAAACTCTTCATATAGATCATTAATATTCATGTTAATGGATCACTTTAATTCAGATACGACTTCGACAAATGAAACAAAAGTAAATTGGTTAATTAGAGAAAAGATATTTAATTTCGAAAACAAATTATTTTCTGGAAAATCATATTTTGAATCCAGACAGATAATCAGGTATATTCTTAAAAATTCTAAAAAGGATGATTTTATTTTGAGTTGCTGATTTGAAGAAAAGGTTTTTAAAAGATTTGTTGCCAGAATACCAAAGAATTTGTCATTCATTCTCTAAGCAATTTTTTTCTCTCAGAGATTTTAAAATATTAAAAACTTCAAAGCAATGTAGGTCAGCTTTTTCAAGTGTTTGTTCCGATTCAAAAAAACTCAGTAATGGAAAAAGCTTAAATAACATTCAGTTATTTGTATAATACAATTATCTTCAGAAAAAAATCCTGAAAAGCAACAGGCATTTCTTTTTCCTGTAACAGCTAGAAGAATATTCAGTAATCTTTCTATGGTTGGAAATAAACTCAGCCATCGTGTAGGTACATGCCTTGAAATAGTTTTATATTCCAAATTCACGAAATTAATAAAATCTTTTAACCCTTTGCACCTTTTAGCTTGGGATGAAAAGTGGATGAATATTTTTAAAATCAAAGTTTCGACATCAAATGAATACTAAAACAACGCCCAATATGATCACTCATAAATCTTAACAAGCGATCTGGAATCGCTCGCTTGATTTGTATTACGGATTTACAGGTAGTGCTAAGTTAAATAGCTTAAAATTGTTTTTTATTCTGAGCATTTAAGAAATCCAGGACATTAGGCGTCCTTCCGGAGTGCTTTGCAGGACGCTTATGTTGGGGCCTCAAATCCAGGCTGTCCTGCGAAATCCAGGACACCTGGCAACCCTACCCAGAGCCCGTTCACACGGCACCGATTCGGCTATTTTACCGAATCGCCTTTTTTACCGTGTGCTGCAGTGGCACGTACATTTGAATAGACGTATGCACACGGTGAGTCTATTCGGCAATTTCGTCGTTTCGGTCGCGTGTTGTCTCCAAAAATCGAAGAAAACCTGAGCGGTGATTAGTGTCAATCTGTATGTATTCGAAGTGTTTGCAACAGTTTTCTGTGTGAAGATATCATTCGGTTTGCGCCGATTCGTTAAAATTACCGAAACCGTAATTTGACCGCATCGCGTGAAAGAGTTGTCGCACACATGTACTGTATTTTCATAGGTTGCTGGAGCGGTACTAATGGACCAGATCTGAAGGAAGCTAAAAGTGTTAGATTATACCCTGGCGAGCATAGAATTAAGGTCGCCTTAGAATCTGCAAATAATTTTGCGAAATAAATTTGATTAGAATCCTTGAAAAGTGTAAATAACCATATATTTTCCTCTTTTGACTTATTAACTTATTCGGCAATGTTCCTGCAAACACGGTAAAGTAAGCCTTGTAAAAATCCATCATATCTAGTTACCTTTAATGATATTTTGATTTATTTAAAAATATTTCAGAGAAATTCCTTTAGGCGTATCATTCTGGTGAAACAGCATATTATTTCTAGTACCAACTCTACTTTCATTATTATTACTATAAAATGGGACAAACGTACAAGATGTTCTAGTCTGCCTAATAAAAAAAATTAAACATTTTGTTCCGAAACATTATTAAATAATTTATATTGCCACTAATGTGGTCATGCAACTTTGTACCAGTCACGCTTCAGTTATCCAGAGGGATAAGCATAGGATAAGTCTAAGAAACCCATTAGCAGTATAACAGTTTAGCTAAAATCATACTGCCCGCTACTGGTACAAGATTCATGAGTCCATAATTTTTTGCAGTAGATCTATCGCCCATCTAAACATGATGGTCACGGTTCCATTGAACCACCTGGAAGTCAAAATCGAATTCTGAACTATTAAATACCACACATAGAGGACGTTTCGGCTCACGAGTGTGGTTTTTGAAAATCTTAGCAGTAATACCTACCGTTATAAAAGAGCAGAATATTTTCAGGCTGTACGGAAATGTACTAAAATATTCTGAAAACTCAGCTTGATAGTTATAGTAACTGGGCAGGGGTTGATTCGCAGAGGCAACGTTTGGTTCAAGAATAAAGTCTCCACTGAAGGATTCGTCAAGTAATTCTACAGATTCGGTGGCATCAGTATAAAGACAGTCATTTGTGTTCCAAATCTGATGTGATGAAGCCTTTGAGTTCACGGAAGAAATGTACATGATTTTGATGTTGTTAACTAGACTATATTGTGAAAATTGCTACAGGGGACTTTTCAACCCATACTGCGGCGCCGTTTATCAGTTCTATCGATCATTCCAACTGTCAAAACAACCGCAACGCGTCTGGCATTCATTATCCTCCCTACACTCCTCGTACCGTACTAAATGGTACCTAGCAGGGTTCAATTTGGGGTAGGTAAAAGAGGGCTGTTAAAGAATATTGAAAATATGTAAGATAGGAACATAGCAGAACGGTCGCCGAAGGTAAATCGTTGCAAAATTTATTTCTAGTTAAATTTTCGATCGAAATTGCCAACCTATACCGAGTCTCCTAGAATTTCATTGAAATGTGTTATTTTCACGAAAAACGTTTCATGCAAAAACAAAGTTGTGGTTCTGAAGGTACTATAGAGTCTGTCATATCATGCATTTTTTTGTACGTCATCCCCTACCTTTTGTTTTTAAATAGCTCTCTTTATGTTTCTTCTGCGAAAACAATATCCATATTTTATTTAAAACCTTGTGGCATATTTGATGCTATACGCAAACTTATTTTTTCGTAAAGTCATAGGTATAATATAAATAAAATAAGAATTTGTTTGATGCCCCATATTTTTGCAAAAAAAAAACGGATAAGAAAAGAAAACTAAGTGGGTTTTTAAGGATATATTGAGTGACCTATGCTTTCGAAAAAAATGTCATTTCTTCCCTTCTTTGTTACGAAAATATTACGCCTTAAAGAAATTCTTATACAGGATGGTAGTCGTGCGGATCACAAAATGTAAGGAGAGAAAATCTTGGGGATGTCCGCAAGCAGGAAGAGGTTGAGGAGCAGAAAAATTGAAGGATGGTAACCCGAGCGATACGTATTTCTGCTAATTGGCTTCATCAGGCCCAAATGGATGTCATATGCCCACACCTAGATGAGGTCACATAACGTAACATTTGGTTTCGGGTGTAACCTGAGGAGTCAAGGATGGAAAAAACATGTGACCTCATCTAGGTGTGGGCACATCCATTTGGGCCTGATGAAGCCAATTAACAGAAATACGTATCGCTCGGGTTACCATCCTTCAATTTTTCTGCTCCTCAACCTCTTCCTGCTTGCGGACATCCCTAAGATTTTCTCTCCTTAGAAATTCTTATTTTATTAGTCTTACGCTTATGTCTACGAAAAAAATCTGTGTATGAATTCAAAGGTACTACAAGATTTAAAATAAAATAAGGACTTAATTTGTGTAAGGCGAACTATTGGGTGCTATTTAAAAGAATGGGGATACGTTTTAAGGGTTGAAGTACAAAAAAATGTACGTATATGATTGTACTTCAGATACAAGCTGTAGATCACGTAATAAAAGCTTTAGCACTTTCTGTGGCCCCGTACTCGTATATGAATATACATCGACAACAGACGGACATCCTTTATTATTTTACTGACTTTCGAGAGTTATGAGAGGATGAGAGGATGTTTGGCAAGGCATGATGTAGTGACGCTATGCAAAACGAAAATATGTCAGAAGTTCTGAGCTAATTAACCTGATTTCATTTCTGTGTTCATCACGTTTGCTATTCCCTTGTAGCCAATTACTTAGAAAAACTACGTGTAATGTTAATCTCGCTCAACGGAATTTTGTCCATCCTTTTGTCAGAGTAAAAATAGCTTGCCTAGTTGAATTTGAAAATACATTCTTATGTTTTAAACATACCTTTTGCCTTATTAAGGATGCTGCCTTTGCTTTGTTTGGCTGTACAGGATCTAAATAATATTATACTCTGGTTATTTGTTCCTTGTGCAATCCCACCGTAATCAATTCTAGGTGATTATTAAGCTCCATTCAACGGCTTCAAAGTGTTGATAGGTATTTAATCATATGCAGATCCTTAGATATGTATGCGGAATGCTTAGCTCTCAACTTTTAATATGTAAATTGGGTTTATACATCTTTTATACCTACTCGTGTTGTTGCCTGCCTTGCGTACATCACCTTTTGTCAGTGATTACATAAGGAAAAACAGCTGACTGTGAGCCATACTTGAAGAAGGTTTGTAGGGGGTACAAAATACACTCATAGTCATAGCCATATCTTCTTTTGCTTCCTATGACCGCCAGTAAGCTACGATGGTGGATTATACGATTACATAACTTTTTTGCAGGATGGAATGTATGTCTAAGACAAATTACAAAAGGATTATGGAGAGACCAAGAGACATTTTTCTTTTTTTAACAATAAACGGTTCTCGGCCATTTTTGACTGAAATTTGTAATTTAATACTTAATTTGATACAGATTTTGGACTCTTGAGTGATATGTCCTCCGACGTTCATATAGACGGATAGCTCGCTACGAAAAAAATGTCACTCAGTAAAGTCAAAATTCAGATTTGGTAGGTGTCAACATAAGGATAGGTAGGTCGTCAGAACGCGATGTGGACGGATAAAGTAAGGGTGGGGGATTAAATATCTAGATATGTTATGTTTTCGCATAATAAATGATATAAAGTACAGCTCTGAAAATTTGCAGTACAAACGAAAATGTTATAAGAAAGTAGGGAAAAAAATCAGAAGTGTAGGCGAAATATAAAGCCGTCAGAGGGCGCTGAAGTTGCGAAAAATTTTGCAGCAAATATGTCAGTCGGTGACTCGGTACACTTCTGACAGTTTACATACTTATTCTATAGGTCAAAATGAACCTAATTACAAATCGTCAGAAGGCTAGCTGGAAGAATATCGGAGATATTATTATCTATAGTAAGAACGTCGGTTCCCCACTCAATTTATCATTATATCTTATTCGACATGAAGTATTATGGCTAAAGTATCTAATGAAAAAGAAAATAATTATTTCGGATGGATAGGTACCCATTAAGGATTCATTTTAAAAATATTTTCACGTTATACAGGGAGTCTCCAAAATACGAAACGTGTCAAAGCTACGTTTTTTTTTAAATAGAATATTATTGAAGTGCCTTTCCCATGTTTCAGTATCCATTTGTTCTATAGCTTGTTCACCTAGCGATAAACGTAACGCAAATTATTAATAGACAAACATTCCCGTATAAACAGATACTATAAATGTTAATAATCAATGTTGCCTAAATATATTTTAGATTTATGCATTTGAGTAGTTGAATACAAAATATACAACGCAGTTTCACTGTAGAACAGGAATAATGTAGGTACTTTCTTAGATTATAATTTATGTTAACAGAATTGAGTGAGACTCCTAAAAAATAAATGTCAGAAAATCAAACATGATGCAATGTATCTACTTCCTAGAAATACCATGTTTGCATGCAAGCCACAAACAGATAGCGGTATATAGTAAATATTGAGATAAACATAATATATAGGGCGTTACAATTCATATTTATATAGATACGGTATGTTACTTAAAAGCAGTATAAGTATGTCCCCAGGGCTGGAATAAGTCCTTTTCAAAAAGAATTAAATCATAAATCACAAATCATTATAGTTTTAAAAAATTTATTTAAATGTTAAATCCTTTTGAGGGAAAACATTGATTTAAATCAAAAAGAATAATATGACTTTAACCATTCTTGCCTTAATTTAAATCCTTTTTTATGATTTAAATTGTTTTTGAATTGTAAATAATTTTGATAGTTAAAAATCCTTTCTCAAACACCATTCCCTACTAGTCCTACTACAGAAGCTTGAGAATAAATCAAAACTGAAAACATATAAATCATTATTCTACAAACAAGTTTGGAGAAATAAAATCCAAAATATAAACAGAAAACAGAAGTAATACCATTTGTAAAAAATATGTCAGTAACATTGCGGTAACAGGTAACAGATAAGTAGGTAACGAACTTAGTACTAAGTAAGTAAGTACCTACCATGTATCCAGTAAACTGATTTTTAATCGTGAAGAGATTTAACCCAGAAGGTATTTCGAATAATTAGCCAATGAGTTTGAATCAAAAAATGATTTAAAATCATGTATGCTGAATAGCAAATGATTTTAAACCATCTTGTCAAATCTTTTTGTCTAAAAATATTTAAATCACAAATCATAGATCACTAAGCCGACAAAAGATTTTAAATCAAACGATTCAAATAAAAAAAGATTTAAACCAAAAAAAGATTAAATTCATCGGAACAAATATTCAGCATGATGGCTGCCATTTTAGCGAAGAAAACGTTGGGGACCCAACAGCTAGATCGGCAAATAAAAAGATAATTCAGATACGGAAGCTCTTATAACAATCATGTTGGCATATATTAAAAGATGCTCAATAAAACAATGCTTCCCTTAGGCGTGGAATAGTAACAGTATAGGTTCCCACAACTGAAGGTATTGGCAAACGCCAATAACTTTCAGTTTTTCACATCAAAGCTTAAACCGGAAAATTGAACCGTTGAAAAAACCACTAAAAAGCGACCAATTTTGGGGTTCATAAATATTAATCATAAAGTATTGTAAGTAACTAGGACTGAATTGGTTTAAAATACCAATCAACACAAAAGATTCGCCAAATGATTCTCTGTATTCTCTTCTTGCTCAAGATATGTTGTTTTTGATTGTCATTATAATAATTTAACGGCAATTTTTTGCGATAAAACTGAAAGTTATTTGCACTTGTAAACAAGGCGGTGCTTTTTACCTCGGCAAAATTTCAGAATGACACAGAACATTAGCGCATTTAATTATTTTTCGGTGTTTCGCCATGGCCATATTGGATTGAGATTTACTTCTACATTTTAGAAAAAAAAATTTCAAAAAAAACCTTTCGAAATAGGGTGGACTAACCCTACATTTTTGAAAACAAGAGAAAAATATAATATACAGTGTCCCATTCAGAATATACAACTTTATACGAAAAACAGGATATCTTATTATTTTTTCTTTTAGTTCGTGTCAAATTCTAAATGACAAGAGAAAAGTATAAAACTTTCATCAAAATACTTTTTTTCTATCTCTTCAAATAAAAAAGACAAAAAGGGTTGGCAAAGTTTGAGGAAACACCCGGTGCAATAATGCACCGACCTTTTGCTAACTGTACACGTTCCGATGTTTTCAATGGGAGAGCTGATTAAATAATGGAGTACGGAAACCGACAACTGGAACGATATTTTTTCTGACAGGGTAGTTAATTACGCATAATTAACTACCCTGTCTCTTCTGCGCAAACCAAGCTCGTGGTTCATGAGATAACCAGTTAGTTATACTAAACGCTTAAAAATAAATTCTTGGAAAAAGAATATATAATTTAATTATATTATATATCCCTATATTCGCAAAGCTGTAGTAATCTTAAACCGATGATGTGATATTTTTGATCATACAATAGGTATCAGCGATTTGTGGGTGGACGATAGCTACTTCCCTATTTGAGATAGAAAAAAAGACTGTGATTGAAGTTTCCTTTCGTACCGATCTCACGAAGTTCAAAGAGAATTGAAATTTGACAGTACTACCTAAGCTGACACATGCTTAGTCACACCGCATAGCCACATCCTTCTAAGTTTTATAGACGCTGCGATATTCAATTTCTTTCTAACATGTACTTACCAAAAATGGTGATTTGCGCCTAAACAGTTTGTTTTAGGTATCATGTAAGTCACACTAATATCGACCAGGGAATCCAAATATGCAATAAGATACAGGGATTTATATTCAAAAAAATGCAACATTGATACGTAACATGTTTATTAATCATGTTAAATATTTTTGGAACATAGATTTCATTGTCCTCTACGTTTTTTATTTAAGATTTTTATCTAGCTCAAATATGGAAGCAATTATCATCCACCCACCCATCATTGATACACCCTGTATATTTTATATGAACTAAATATTTTTAACTCAAAACTAGGGAAGTCTTGAAGGTAAGAATACCGAAATCTTAGATCAGGACTGACTCGTTTCATATTGGCTTGAACAGCTCAAGATTATGAACTTCTTGGAGCAAACGTCTACATAAGTGCATATGTATACAGGGTGAGTTTTTAGTACCGGCTCGGTCGATAACTCCACTACTGTAGAAGATAGCGAAAAAAGTTGTATATAAAAGTCGTAGCTAGGGATATGCTCCTTGCTCAGAAAATATTTAGATTTATACAGTGTGATCCATAACTACGTGGTGATGCAAACATATATTTTTTTAAATGAGACATCCTATATATTATCCCATTTTTTTGCTTCTACTAATAATTTCTCTTCTAGCAATATAAAGTATTATAACATTATACAGGGTATTTCAAAAGTTATGATCATTTTTATATCCAAATCACTGTCAAATGAACGTACTATATGTCAAAAAGTAATGAATGAAAATTTTTTTTACACGGAAAGATCAAAAACATCCTCTAGTTTTAAAACCGGCTACAGAAAAAGTCCGAGACGCATATTCGTATACAGGGTGATGTAGAATACAAAATCTAGATATTCTCTCTTTTTTTAACTTTAACGCCCAATACTTTGTTATACCAAAGAATTCCATTTAATATGCTCTTTCATCTTATAGCACTTCTGTACCTACGTGCATCAGTTTCCGAGATATTTCGATTTATCGGTAAATTTAAAATATAGCTTCTATTTGTGTACTGAAATTTATTTATTTTGAGAAAGTACTATCGAATTTGTTTTTTATTTAACGAACAACTAAAATATTAGGTCATGATAGCATCTGATGAAGTCAAAACTCCGAATCATCGACATAATAAAGTCAAGTATGCTGAGGAAACAATTTTGTAGGCGTGATGCTTAATTATCATGCAGATTTATCAGGCAGGCTTTAAAAAATTGACAGTTTTCATGACCTACTCAATAACTCCGTACTGTGTGAAAAACGAGCTTTAAAAATTACATTTTCCATTGAGGGTATTTAGGAGAATCTTTGAGAGATTGCCTACTTGCCTCCAGAATATACCAACTATAAACAGCAATATCCAGAACGGAGACACTCTGAAACTAATGCGTTTGAAAGATTGAAGAATCGTTTTATTTGGACTGTGTCGTTTAATATTTCATAGCCTACCTGATAGATCTGCTTGATAATTATGCATGATGTCTATAAAATTGTTTTCTCAGCACACTTGATCTATATCATCTTGTTAATTGAGTGTTTCGACTTGATCAAGTACTATTGTGGCCTTACGTTTTAGTTGTTTGTTAGGCAAAAATAAAATTTTTACAGTATTTTCTCAAAATAAATAAATTTTAGTAAACAAATGGAAGGTATATTTAAAACTTGTAGAAAAATCGAAATATCTCAGAAACTAATGAATGCAGCCATAAAAAGATCTATACAAAGATGAAAGGGCATATTAAAAGCAATTCTTTGGTATATAATAAAATATTGGGAGTTACATTTAAAAAAAGAGAGAAGATCTAGATTTTGCATTCGATATCACCCTGTATACGAATATCCGTTGCGGACCTTTTTTATAGCCGATTTTAAAACTGTGTAAAAAAAATATTTCTTGATCAATCACTTTTTGATATACAGTATGTTCATTTGCCCCGTGTGGGGGCGGGTTAGAATATCTCCCATCGTATATCCTGCGTGTCGTAAAAGGCGACTACAAGGAACCGAACAACTGTCGGTATAAACAGTAACTTCTCAACCAACAGCTTTGGGTGGACGAGTTGAGAAGGGTCAGGACACATTCTTGACCTTGGGGTGAGAAATTGCCCCTAAAGGCGGATGAACCAGTAGATACCATCTGGTCAACGGCATGAGGATGCAGAAAGCAAATGGGAAACTACTGCATTAAAGATCTTAAAGGTATCCCAAGAGAAACCCGTAAAATGAGTAAATGCATCTTACGAGTTCACAACATGTCTGTTAAGACATGACTATGATGATGATGTTCATTTGATAGCGATTTGTGAATAGAAATGGTCCTAACTTTTTAAATACCCTGTATAATGTAACAACGCCCTATATTGGTAGAACGGAAATCATTGGTAGAATTTAAATATGGAATAATATATAGGGTGTCTCATTTTAAAAAAACTGATTGTTTGCATCATCACGTAGTTGTGGATCACCCTGTATAAATCTAAATATTTTCTGAGCAAGGAACATAACCGTGGCTACAACTTTTATAATTATACAACTTGTTTCGCTATCTTCTACAGTAGTGGAGTTATCGACCGAGCCGGTACTAAGAACTGACCCTGTATATCTGTATTTTCGGCAATTTTACGTTAAATAATATTTTTCTAAATTCTTATTGAAATATGCAGATTACCACAGAATATAAAGAACATGTATTTGTACTTTTGAACGATAGAAGAATATTTATGTTACACCGACCGGTCTGCCATTTATTATATTCAATCTTTTTATGAGAGTATAACAATATAACACATAGACAGTTAAAATTATGAATTATTAACAAATGACTGTAAGGCTTGTGGCGATCAGTAGAGGTGCATGAACCAAGATTATTTTCTCAGTGGTACTCCACAATTATTAGGCTGTTTGTATTCTTGGCCAAAGTAATAGAAGCTCAGTTGGATATGACCGGGGATATGACATTCTTAATAAGACTCTATGAAATACTTGGTCGAAATGTACTGAAATTTTAATGATGAATAAAATTATATCCTTGATCAGAGCGTATATTTTTAGAATCAGTATTGAAATAAAAACATATTTTTCTTGATCCAAATTAACCATAAGATTATTAGAATTTTCGAATTGAGAGTTTCTTTTTATGTCTATCAATCAAGACAAGTGCCTATTTGATATAATTTTTTTCTCCATTCATATGTATTCTGCTTTTACTGATTGCATCAGGAATGCTTAAAATTCACACTCACATCCGAATAATATATGACATTGATATTTTGTTTAATATTCACTACACTATATGCTTATGATGCCACATTACTAATGTCAAATAAAGATAATCTTGTTCTGAAGAATACTGCTAACCACAATGTAAGAAATTTGTACAGCTGGCTTAATGAAAATCACTCTATCTGAATATATCGAAAACAAATTGTTACTTTCCATATTCCACAAAATATCCGTCAGCCAAATTACGAAGTTCATATACCCAGCTGATTCTCAAATAGAACAATCAGATTGCATCAAATTTTTGGGCGTAGTGTTCGATCAGAAATTGACATTCAAGGAACATTGCGAGTTTATAGTCAGCACTTTGAATAAACTTGAATAAACGTTGCTACCAAATCCGAATGCTGAGAACTGTGCTTGGTATTACGGATTTTGTAATGTATTACTATATGGAAATGTCCATTCGCGATTAGTTTATGACGTGTTAGTGTGGGGTGGTTGAGTTGCGGCTAAGCGTGTATTTGCGGTTCAGAAACGCATAGTTCGATGCATCGTGAACGCTTCTCCCACGCAATCTTGCAAAGGAATTTTCAGATCCTTAGGAATACTTCCTCTACCATCTGTTTTTATCTATGTTGGCGAATATTCATCAAAATAGAGATAGATTCTTGAGATATTCCGATGTGCACTCGCATGATACAAGCTTTAAAGGTAATTATGTAGTACCGTATAGACGTTTGAACATCTCAATGAGAGAATGTCAGATCCTGCGTCTGAGGCTGTACGGTATTTCACCCGCTGAATGCAAAGAAACTGCATCACATGTATCTTTTAAAAAGTATGTGAAGAATCAGATATATTTCTATGTATTACTTCCCACACCGATAGGTGAGGGGAGTACTGTGATCGCGAAAATTTTCGATTTTGAGATAACATACTTTTTGGGCGTTTTATGATGCCTACATAACGAAAATTTAGTCACTCATTTCCGTCGGTCTGTCTGTCGGTCGGTCTGTCTGTCGGTCGGTCTGTCTGTCGGTCGGTCTGTCTGCCGGTCGGTCGGTCTGTCGGTCTGTCGGTCTGTCGGTCCGTCGGTCCGTCGGTCCGTCGGTCCGTCGGTCCGTCGGTCGGTCGGTCTGTCGGTCTGTCGGTCTGTCGGTCTGTCGGTCTGTCGGTCTGTCGGTCTGTCGGTCTGTCGGTCTGTCGGTCTGTCGGTCTGTCGGTCTGTCGGTCTGTCGGTCTGTCGGTCTGTCGGTCTGTCGGTCTGTCGGTCTGTCGGTCTGTCGGTCTGTCGGTCTGTCGGTCTGTCGGTCTGTCGGTCTGTCGGTCTGTCGGTCTGTCGGTCTGTCGGTCTGTCGGTCTGTCGGTCTGTCGGTCTGTCGGTCTGTCGGTCTGTCGGTCTGTCGGTCTGTCGGTCTGTCGGTCTGTCGGTCTGTCGGTCTGTCGGTCTGTCGGTCTGTCGGTCTGTCGGTCTGTCGGTCTGTCGGTCTGTCGGTCTGTCGGTCTGTCGGTCTGTCGGTCTGTCGGTCTGTCGGTCTGTCGGTCTGTCGGTCTGTCGGTCTGTCGGTCTGTCGGTCTGTCGGTCTGTCGGTCTGTCGGTCTGTCGGTCTGTCGGTCTGTCGGTCTGTCGGTCTGTCGGTCTGTCGGTCTGTCGGTCTGTCGGTCTGTCGGTCTGTCGGTCTGTCGGTCTGTCGGTCTGTCGGTCTGTCGGTCTGTCGGTCTGTCGGTCTGTCGGTCTGTCGGTCTGTCGGTCTGTCGGTCTGTCGGTCTGTCGGTCTGTCGGTCTGTCGGTCTGTCGGTCTGTCGGTCTGTCGGTCTGTCGGTCTGTCGGTCCGTCGGTCCGTCGGTCCGTCGGTCGGTCGGTCCGTCGGTCCGTCGGTCCGTCGGTCCGTCGGTCCGTCGGTCCGTCGGTCCGTCGGTCCGTCGGTCCGTCGGTCCGTCGGTCGGTCGGTCTGTCGGTCCGTCGGTCTGTCGGTCTGTCGGTCTGTCGGTCTGTCGGTCTGTCGGTCTGTCGGTCTGTCGGTCTGTCGGTCTGTCGGTCTGTCGGTCTGTCGGTCTGTCGGTCTGTCGGTCTGTCGGTCTGTCGGTCTGTCGGTCTGTCGGTCTGTCGGTCTGTCGGTCTGTCGGTCTGTCGGTCTGTCGGTCTGTCGGTCTGTCGGTCTGTCGGTCTGTCGGTCTGTCGGTCTGTCGGTCTGTCGGTCTGTCGGTCTGTCGGTCTGTCGGTCTGTCGGTCTGTCGGTCTGTCGGTCTGTCGGTCTGTCGGTCTGTCGGTCTGTCGGTCTGTCGGTCTGTCGGTCTGTCGGTCTGTCGGTCTGTCGGTCTGTCGGTCTGTCGGTCTGTCGGTCTGTCGGTCTGTCGGTCTGTCGGTCTGTCGGTCTGTCGGTCTGTCGGTCTGTCGGTCTGTCGGTCTGTCGGTCTGTCGGTCTGTCGGTCTGTCGGTCTGTCGGTCTGTCGGTCTGTCGGTCTGTCGGTCTGTCGGTCTGTCGGTCTGTCGGTCTGTCGGTCTGTCGGTCTGTCGGTCTGTCGGTCTGTCGGTCTGTCGGTCTGTCGGTCTGTCGGTCTGTCGGTCTGTCGGTCTGTCGGTCTGTCGGTCTGTCGGTCTGTCGGTCTGTCGGTCTGTCGGTCTGTCGGTCTGTCGGTCTGTCGGTCTGTCGGTCTGTCGGTCTGTCGGTCTGTCGGTCTGTCGGTCTGTCGGTCTGTCGGTCTGTCGGTCTGTCGGTCTGTCGGTCTGTCGGTCTGTCGGTCTGTCGGTCTGTCGGTCTGTCGGTCTGTCGGTCTGTCGGTCTGTCGGTCTGTCGGTCTGTCGGTCTGTCGGTCTGTCGGTCTGTCGGTCTGTCGGTCTGTCGGTCTGTCGGTCTGTCGGTCTGTCGGTCTGTCGGTCTGTCGGTCTGTCGGTCTGTCGGTCTGTCGGTCTGTCGGTCTGTCGGTCTGTCGGTCTGTCGGTCTGTCGGTCTGTCGGTCTGTCGGTCTGTCGGTCTGTCGGTCTGTCGGTCTGTCGGTCTGTCGGTCTGTCGGTCTGTCGGTCTGTCGGTCTGTCGGTCTGTCGGTCTGTCGGTCTGTCGGTCTGTCGGTCTGTCGGTCTGTCGGTCTGTCGGTCTGTCGGTCTGTCGGTCTGTCGGTCTGTCGGTCTGTCGGTCTGTCGGTCTGTCGGTCTGTCGGTCTGTCGGTCTGTCGGTCTGTCGGTCTGTCGGTCTGTCGGTCTGTCGGTCTGTCGGTCTGTCGGTCTGTCGGTCTGTCGGTCTGTCGGTCTGTCGGTCTGTCGGTCTGTCGGTCTGTCGGTCTGTCGGTCTGTCGGTCTGTCGGTCTGTCGGTCTGTCGGTCTGTCGGTCTGTCGGTCTGTCGGTCTGTCGGTCTGTCGGTCTGTCGGTCTGTCGGTCTGTCGGTCTGTCGGTCTGTCGGTCTGTCGGTCTGTCGGTCTGTCGGTCTGTCGGTCTGTCGGTCTGTCGGTCTGTCGGTCTGTCGGTCTGTCGGTCTGTCGGTCTGTCGGTCTGTCGGTCTGTCGGTCTGTCGGTCTGTCGGTCTGTCGGTCTGTCGGTCTGTCGGTCTGTCGGTCTGTCGGTCTGTCGGTCTGTCGGTCTGTCGGTCTGTCGGTCTGTCGGTCTGTCGGTCTGTCGGTCTGTCGGTCTGTCGGTCTGTCGGTCTGTCGGTCTGTCGGTCTGTCGGTCTGTCGGTCTGTCGGTCTGTCGGTCTGTCGGTCTGTCGGTCTGTCGGTCTGTCGGTCTGTCGGTCTGTCGGTCTGTCGGTCTGTCGGTCTGTCGGTCTGTTGGTCTGTCGGTCTGTCGGTCTGTCGGTCTGGCGGTCTGGCGGTCTGTCGGTCTGTCGATCTGTCTGTCTGTCTATCTGTTGGCGTTTTTCTAGCCTCCTAATCTCAGTAACCTCTGCATAGATTTTGATGAAATTTGGGTAGTTATATGGTTTAGGGTCGTAGTAGGTAATGTTGCTACAATTTTGAAAATCGGTGCATGGGCGGCGGAGTTATTAGCAAAACACGAAAAATTTCAAATATGCCTCAAACTTGTGTTCTAGGGGTTCCGGATCATTTTCTACTTTTTTTGGGTGGGGGTGAAATTGGGGTGGTTGGGGGGTTGGGGGTTGTAAAGCTGAAAAATTTGTTGTACTCATAATAGGCTCTCACATTGCCTTGTGTATTACAGGAACCAAGGGATAGAGAATTTTCCGATGTATACATACGAGTATTGCTTTAGATCGTTCTGTATTGTATAATGTTGGAATTACTGAATTGATGTTAATGAAATTTCGGCACAGTATTACTACTTTGGCGAAGATGGAAAACGCGTCTGATTTTTAGACATCGTCTCAGTGGCGGCGCAGCAATATTAAAAAAACTAAAAATATGAACATTGCCTTGCCGGTTACAGAAACCAAGGAACTTGAACTTTCTGATGCATACAAAATACATACGAGTATTACTTTGGATCGTTTTGTATTGTGTTACGTGGAAACTTCTGAATTGACTTTAATGACATTTTGACAAAGATTTATTACCGCGACGAGTATGGAAAGCGCGTATGGTTTTTAAAAATCATTTCAGTGGCGGCGCGGCAATAATAAAAAAACTAAAAATATAAAAAAACAGCTCAAACTTCGTTTTAGACGTTTTAGGGGTTCCTGATCTTTTTAAAAATTTTTTGGTTGGGGGTGAAATTGGGGTGGTTCGCGGGTGGGGGTTTGTAAAACTAAAAAATTTGTTGTATTCATGATTTATTGTCCATTGACCTGTGAGAGAAGCACCTAGTAGAATAAAACACTTTTTTGCGGTCGGGCGAGCGATTATTTGATTGCAGGGGCATCTAGACTATAGTTTCATGCTGAGGGAAAATAATAAAACTGGTATCATCGAAGTGTGTGGGAAGTACTGAGTCAATCAACTTGACTAAATTTTTTTAATCATGTTTTTGTTTTCAATGACTTATCCAATAGCACATTATGGAGCTCAAATGGATCAATAAATACTACTACTAAAAACAACTCTGACCGAAAAACCACCGGCAGGTTGAATCTCCAGATACATAAAGACAAGATCCATCAACGACAGTTTGTAGCTCATTCAATAAACTTGTGTGGTATGTACATACAGTGCCACACGAAAAGGGCTGTGCCACTGAATATAAAAGACCGGAATGGAAGAGCTAGTAGGGTGCCTAGCAATAAATTACCCACCGTAAGAAGACAAAAACTGTTTATGTTCAGAAATGAATCATTCTTAGCTTATTTACGCCTATCGATCATTTCTGACACGCCTTGTCGTATTCAATCATTTTAGATTCTACCGACGTAAAAGCCATCAGACAATTTCGTATTCAAGTGTTTCCGAGAGTGTTTCGTGGTAATTCTTTGTATACAGGGTCATATAAGAATCTGTGGTTCACAAAGCTCACAAAGTGCATCCTCAGTTACCTGATAGGGCGAGTGGACACAATATCGCAGTATCAGTTAATATTGTCACGACGACGGTCGCTTTTCCTTCACCCAGGGAATCAAGCTGCATATACTTTTGACGTTTTTACAACATCGCCGATTTACTACTACTCCTGACACGCTACTCATGGATCATTATACATTTATATACTTCATCGAACCATCTAGAGAATTCGAGACATTCAGATGATTCTAGAACGCCCATCCGTCAGTCCCGAAAACTTCAGATGAGTCGATGGCGTTTACACATGAAAGATCTAACCTAACATTTTGACTTCGTCATACGTGACAACAATACGACATGACATCTGTACAGTACGTTACAATATTAATGTCACTTCTGGTTTTCTTCTTTTATTCATCGCATATTATTTTTCAGTAGACAAGATTACATGAAACTAGAGAGATTCACTGATACTTCGGTGGCCTGTGAAACTACTGCTCTGAAAGTAAGAACTGCTGGGCACGAAATGCAGTTTGGAATGACATATTTTGATTATTGGATCTCCCAGAATGGCGGTACTCTGTTTAAAAAGTGAACTTTTTCGCTCATTGCAGAACCTGGAACGTTGAGTAACTCATGTATATTCTTGATAAATAAAAAAAGATATCCAGTAATTGGTCCATATCTCTTATTAGCAGAGAAAAAATGTGGACGTTAAACGAGGTAGACCTCGTTCTAGGAATTTCCCCGATTCAAACGGCCATCCCCTGTCCTTGTTTTACCATAACCTTGTGATAATATCAACTAGTAGAATTCGGTACAATTTTGAATTTTTGTTCCGCTTTTTTTGAGGAATAATCGGCATGATATTATCGCTTCTAACATAAAAACACGTCGTATTTTGACTTTTGGGAACAGGTCTACCAATGTGTTATATGACAATTTTTTTGTGCCACCCCCACTCCCTTTAACCCTTAAGAGTCCAATAGAATAGTGATATTATTTTGAGGTAGATATCTTTAAGTTATTCACGATTGCCTAATATCGAACAATTCTGTACCAAATACAGCAATTAATGACATTTGAGTATTTCGATTTATATAATTTGTATCGCCTCCATTTCAGAAAAAACTAGCATGTGATATATCGTTTTAGACATAAAGACTCTTTCAACTTGTGCTATCAAATTTGCATGTTGTATTAGATTTTTGTGTGCACCCCCCATCCTTTTCGACCACCATTATGCGATGGGCACCAAAACCTTTTCAACTCGAAAGGACCCTTATTAATTTAAGTTGGACAAATTTGGGAGCAATCGCTTGAGGCGTTTTTGAGTAATCGTTCGTTTAGAAACATATTTCAGTTGATAAAATATAATTTTAATCAGTAAGCAGATTAGTTAAGGTTGATTTTACTAGCCCAAGAAACATTTCAGCGGCCTATTAGCTATTAGCTACATGGAGGTTTTAAATAGATTTTAAGGTGGCATTTGATAAGAGTTGGGTTTTGTGACTGCATTGGCTTTTGCCAAATACACTCAAGATCAAACTATTCTGTCAACAAGTTGAAAGGAGTATCCAAAAAACCAATTCATACGGCCAATAGTTGGTCTCACATAAATGCTGTCACAGCTACTTTGTCCTTGCCTTAAGACTTAAGACCGATTTTAAGAAAGCTTTCAGAAAGCCCAATCGTTTTAAACAGGTGAAGGAAAATACTCAATAAAGCCTCCTTAAAGCTACACATCTTCAAAGTCAAATAGGCACAGCTAAAATCTTCCTTTAAACTTGTTGGCTTTAGGCCGATAAAGTTATTTTAAAATATGTTTTTGTAAGGCTTCGATGAAATTAAATTTAAAACTTAACAACGGATCCAAACCTAATAGGTGGTGCAAAATAAATAAAAATGGGATTTTCAAACGAAAAATGAACGAAATGATTTTGTGATTAAGAATACCAACTTCATTACAAAGGCTCAACTCCAAGCATAGCAGAACATAATATGTACGAAACCACAAAATGATTAGTTTTTAGTTTGTCGGTTGCAATGACACGCTGAATTGCGAACGTCAACAGGTTAACCAACTTATGACGTATTACGGAACCAGAAATATAATTTAGGGTTAACTATTTTAACAGTCAGATGGATTAGGCCATTGTCAAGACCGTATTATTCATATGCAGAACTTATGAGTTTTAAGGTAATTGGCGTCTATCTCGCTATACCTTTTGAGTTACTAGTTACCTCAATTATTTTATATACGTAATTGTGTTTGATAATAATACAATTCCTTGCGTATATATTGGCTGAACATATATTGCAAGTCAACCTTGGCATTTTGAAACTAATATATGTGCGAAATTGTAACCTAAAAGAAATGAATAGTTTTTAACCAGAATTTTTATAGAATGGTAATATATTTGGAGGGCTCTCGTTTTTTAGGTCTATCTAATAAAGTTTTTCGATAACCTGTCATTCGTTTTATTTGTTTCTTATTGTATTAATCGAGAAAATTCAGAATCTATGATCCAAAAATAGTAACAGATGATAGGGAATATACCTACAATATTCCGTGTTGTAAATGTCTTGATAAAAAGGCTTTCCCTTTTCGTGATAGAGCACTAACAAAATGTACATGAAACCAACTTATCTTCATACGTCATTTTTATACCAAAATCGGTAGAATAGTTATATCATGACATCACTTTATGAAGTCTAAATGATTTAACGAAGCTTTAAGAACAGGAGATTGAGCATTTATCGAAGATTTAACAGATACTTGCTCAAGTAATTTTAGTTCTAAAACTAGCTTTTATGAAAGCCGCGATATCTTTCTTAAGTGTGGGCCCTCCTGGCTATGGTAAGGTCGTATCATTGCCACAATGAAGTTCTTCAGGAAATTTTTCTTGAAAAGGGCAAGGAATACTCAACTGTATTAGCCTCCTGTAGGTTCTAATAAAACTAAAAATGGTTCTTGGGAGGGATTCTCTACAGAGTTTTTAAAAATATTTTTTATTATTTAAATTAAATATAGCATTGGCCATTTTACTTTGGGTAACTTTGTCGGTAGGAGTTTGGAAACATATTTTAATTGATAAAATATAATTTTCATCCGGGAGACAGGTTCGACCTTATATGGGATCTTGTACTACCTGTTTATCTGTTTACTTGTGCTGTTTACTACATAGCGATTATTTTGATTTGTGAGACCTAAGGACAATATTTTGTTAGTTGTTTTATCTTCAGATCCTCCAGACTGTAAAGCAAGCCTTTCGCGTTGATGTCAACTGTCTGTGAGACTCTAACTTCATGTTCCAAGAGTAACATGTTCCTGTCACATTACCGTTAGCCATATGATGGGGAGGCATATGATAGGGCTGTTCGCAAAGCAATCACAAGCTAGTCAACGTCAATTTGAATGGCCAGTACTAGTCAGAAATAGTTTGGCAACTGCAATGGCGAATATTGATTGGCTCTGACTGGTTTGTGATTCTCTCTTCGAACAGACCTAATATTATTTGTTTAGATGCTGCGACGTATTTGAGGCGGGTTCAAGATTGCTTTTAATTTATAATACAACCTTATAATATTATAATTATTTGGTTCAAGTTCTCTGCATTTTTTCATAGCAAATTATGCTATTTACCATCAGAAATAATACTATACACACAAATTGATGTCTATCACGATATAGACTCATTTGAGAAGCGAAAGGATGGTCGGAGAAATTTGTTCGTTTAAAGAGGTGCATTATTAAGCCTTTTTCATTGATAGACGAATTGGATGTCAAGTCGACCTTTTCGCATAAAATACGAGTTTTGTGTGTGAATCACCGTGACATGACATGATTCATGTTATTTGCCCATCTCAGCATGAAATGACCCTATACACCTATGCGTGCTTGCGTGTATATTTTGTCATTTAGTACTCCTATGAGTTTACTCCGCAACTACCTGGCACCTAAAATAATGTTTATTCTGTGCCGGTAAATATTATTTAAAAACGTAGATAAATATTGACGGAGCGCTTAAAATTCCTTGCATATGCACGCTAAAAGGGAATTTTTAAGGGGATTTGCTTTATTATTGCTTTACTGGGAGTCATGGGCGCAACGTTCTCCTTATTGTTTAGGGAATGGGAGGTTTATGAAACTGCCAGACATGCATTCCGTGTATTTCGTACATCATAATAAAAATAACTCAAACTTTTCATAAGGGGGCAATAAAGATACGTGATTTTTACACCGCCAATTCAGAAAAGTGTTCCATATATTTATGACTGAGCTGCCGTGAAGGCAAAGCCTAAATACTAGAATACCTGCTATGAAGAAGGGTTAGGGGCAGTTTGTTGATTTAGGTTTTGAGTAGCCTAACAGCCGATGGGTTCAGTAAATACATCTATCTGCTGGCAGTCCGTTCCAAGACCTGGACACGCTGGGAATAAAGATGTGGTCGTACACTCCAGAGAAATGAGGCATACTCTGCAAAATGAGACCGAACAAGCTGAATTTTTGCAGAGACCTCCATTTGGAAGCTCTAACGAGGAATGAAAAAAATCTCATAATGCCTACCTATGTGCGTCTTAAGATATCGAAGGTCACAGGTCATGAAAATCAGTTTCACGTGAAAATTTCGCTTCCAGCTTATGACAAAGCTTAGGTACGAAAAATATTATTCTCTATGAAAATATTCATATACATTTTTTTCATACGACCAACCGTTTTTGAGATATAGCGTAATAAAGCGGGAGTGCGTATTCTTAATAGGTAATTCCATATTGTACTGCTGTACTATACATTTAATGTAGATGCATTTTTTCTGATCTGTTACTCTCAAAACTAAACTTTCGTTATTGAAACTGTTTATAAAGAATAACAATAGATGACTAATAATAAAAAATACATTCTTTTACACACTACTTTTGAAATAGAATGCAAGGCGCGTTTTTTTGACATGGTATCCCTAGTAGCGCCTAGATCAACACACATTATGTTGGCTGTATGTATGTATGTAGGAAAAACCGCTTCAGGCTCCAGGTCACTCTAGTCTTCGACATTTTGCAACTCTGTTGACTGATTCAGGCATGCCTGTCCGTGACACTGACCACAAACTTTCGAGCATGGCATCCCCCCTTTCTACACTCGCACTACCCATAACACCCCTTTTACAATTACAGAATATTGTATTTATTAGTTCGCCTGGAGCAGGCGGTAGCAGTGCTGTTTTCGGTTGCAGCATGCCGTTCTATAATTCTCAACCCCATTTTACGGGTTGTAGCTTTCTCCCTAGTCAATATGTACCTGGTAGTAGACCAGATAGATATACTTAATTATGATATTGCAGAGCTCTCTATATTTCAAGTTAGCCACTACTCTCACACGTTGTCTTTGTGTCCCAAAAATCACTTTATACTGTGTAGAATATCCCCAGTTCAATATAAAATATGATATAGCTAATTGAAAATATGCTTGGTACTCAATTATTTATGAAAAAAAGTGCAGCCGTGTTCCGACACACCGAGCTGCTGTTCCGTTACCCAGTGACCACTCCACAGACCGTGACCAATGACCATAACTAGCAGGCTTACAGTCTAGCCAGAGCCTGTGAAGCTTTCCGAGCAACTCCTGATATTTGGTCCGCGTTTCCTCCCCCTTACAGACGATGTTCACCTCGGCAGGTTGGTGCCGAAAACTCTATAACGAACATCGTCTTCTGTTGGTGGTCGAGAAGGACTATGTAACAAGCTCGAGTGTGGGTAAAGAGTAGTTCCAGTAAATCCGACATCTCGTTCTCCACAATGGACTCTATATCCCCTGAATCCGTCAACAGAGCTGCAAAACATTTAAGACTTCAGTGACCTTGAGCCTGAAGACTTTATTTCAACAGACATCCAACAAACATAGAGAAAGCGCCTGACGACGAAGAGGAAAGCAAAGAAACGTATTGCGCGTGGTTCCACGCAATGTGAGAAAACATTTCTTAAGTTCGAAAAAATGGATTGGCCTACGGGGGTTACTATTTAAAAAAAACATACCTTGCATCTTACTTCAAAAGTGGTGTGGAAAAAAATGTATTAGTTGTTTTAATTATTTATTTGATATTTCTTATAAATAAACTAATGTTTAACAACTTCTATGATGAAAGTTTCATTTTTGAAAACAACTAATTAGGAAAATGTATTTATAGTTACAGCACACCGGTATAGCTCCGCAATATAATACAGTATTACCTGTTAGTAATGTGCAAAACTATTGGTCATACGAACAAAAGTTATATGATAATTTTGTAGAGAATACTATTATTATTATTTGTTACAGATTCTTGAGACGCCAGATGTATAGTGGAAGCGATATTTTCACAATAAACCGATTTTAATGACCTTTGACCTTCAATGTCTCAAGACACAAAGGTAGGAATATGAAATTTTTTTGTTCTTCATCAAAACATCAAAATAACGGTGTCTGGAAAGATGCAGCTTGCTCAGCTCAAGCTGCGGAGGAAGTATAATAGCAGCTCATGAGTGTTACTTTATTTA
The DNA here is from genome assembly GCA_951848785.1 of Callosobruchus maculatus. Taxonomy (NCBI): domain Eukaryota; kingdom Metazoa; phylum Arthropoda; class Insecta; order Coleoptera; family Chrysomelidae; genus Callosobruchus; species Callosobruchus maculatus. Next base: position 10,111,112 of record CATOUR010000065.1, on the reverse strand, counting down.
CTTACTATATTTTTCAGATTTCTTATGAAATGACCCTAGATAACTTCTTTGAGAGTTCCTGAGTATGTTGTCTCCATGATAGTTGCGAATCTAAGTACACACCAAAGAATTTTACGCATTCTATCCTTTCTCTTCGGATGAGCAAATATTCCACAGTACCCGTTCCAGTAGTCTAGATCCCTAGTTTCCCTGTGTTGGAGCTGCTGCTTTCGAAACTTGAGTACGTCTATGTGCCGAACGTTGTTCCAGCGAACGTAGCGTTAATTATATACTGAACGTGAAAAAACACATTCACCTTTTTAGCGCGCGTTTCTGTTATATTATGATCCGCTTAATGTCATAGTTCCCCGTTTGGGGGCGGGTTAGAATATCTCCTATCGTATCCTGCGTGTCGTAAAAGGCTACTAAAAGGAGCCGAAGTACTGTCGGTATAAACAGTAACCTCTCCTCAACCAACAGCTTTGGGTGGACGAGTTCAGAAGAGTCAGGACACCTTCTTGTCCTTGGGGTGAGAAATTGCCTCTAAAGGCGGATGAACCAGTAGGTATCATCTGGTCAACGGCATGAGGATGCAGAAAGCAAACAGGAAACTACTTCATGAAAGATCTTGAAGATACCCCAAGAGAAACTCGTAAAATGAGTAAATGCATTTTACGAATTCACAATATGTCTGTTAAGACATTGTGACTATGATGATGATGATGAAGATAATGTCATAGTACCAAATGTAATAGTCTCCTTAAAATACTTTTCAGACATAAAATGCAATAAACTTCCTGGAATATGGAACGATTGGTCCTTCGTCTTGTTTGGATGGTAAAAGGAAGTGAGAAAGGAAGGAAGGAAACTACGAGGACCAGCAAAAAAACGTTGCGGTGGTGGATACGGAAAATGGGATAGCGATTTTTCAATGTCGCACGTCGGTTTGTATTGATAGGCATTTTTTATTGACAATAAAGCCTTATACCCATTTTAGACAGATAAAGTCCATATATAAAAAATCTTATACCAAACAAATCCATTCATTTCTCCTTGGACTATTTACAACATTAGAAGCTGCCCTAATTTTCGTCAACGTTAGAGGCCAAATATAGCATCGCTAACGTTAAATGTATGTGCTTCATATTGATGTGCGAATATTTCAGGGGATGATTTCTTGGATGACTTTGAGTTAAAAACTTTATATGAACGTATGTCCTAAACGTCATAATTTTCGAGCTACAGGGGGTAAAAGTTTTAATAAAAAAAATCTTTTTGTAATAACTTTGGCAACGCTTTAGTTTTCTTTATGAAACATGGTATATTGTGTCAATATACCAAAAGGTACTTTTTGATAAAGGAACTTTGTTTGTTTCTACCAGTGGCGTTCGTGCGGGACATGACTTCAACATTTTTAACAAAAAAAGTGGTACGCCACTGTTTGATTTTGAATTAAAAGCTTATTTTGAATTTCCCTGTACTGGAGCTGCCGCTTTCCAAATTTCGGTACGTCTATGTACCGAACGTTTTTCCAGTGAACGTAGCGTTAATTATATACTGAACGTGAAAAAACACATTCACCTCGTTAGCGCGCGTTTCTGTACGACAGACACAAAAGGGTATTGAGGATGGCGAAGTTGTCTGTGTACACTGTGCAGTTATATTTGAGAGACGCTCCTTAGAAGCTCTTAAGCTCTTTAGACGCTGAAATAGAAATTACAACAACGGACGCCTTGAACTATTTTGACAAAACTGTACTCGTACATTCAGTGCCAAATGGTTCTAATTGAAAGGAGCATTTGTTCTCTGTCGTTGCTGTATGCCCTAATTCATACCCGTGTATACTCAGTAAACAATGAAGCACTGATTTATTAAGGAGATGGAGTTTTATTCAACACATTTTCACTATTCTTTTCAGGGCGACAACACCTGCGCTTTTGTACCTGACTAGCATTGAGTGCCAAGAATGTACTCGTATACTGGTGCTAGTTAAAACCGAAGAATTTTGCAGTGACTGCAACTAGTGATTTTTACTAGTACCTTTATAGAACACCATTTGGATGGGTGTTTAATATTCTAATGCAGAAAAAAAAAGGTGGATTTCGGATGATGAACGATCGTTCCTGAGATCTTTTTCCTGAAACATGATTCTCTTACCGTTACTGACTTCCCTCACTTGTAACTTGGAGGCTATACTACCTTGGTAGTTAATCGCATTGAAATTTTGAAACTCGATCACTGAGTCAAAGAAAACCGAAAGGTTGTATAGTTTTTGGAAATATTGCCACACACATAAATGTATAGGTACACTCCGAAGGCAAATACCCATACCGACAAAGAATTACACGCTCTTTCAATATTTCGCATCTCGTCAGGTGGACCTGGTTAGAGCTCGGTATCTGGCTGATAAGAACGCAGTGAATCAGTAGAAACAACTTTGTGTTGGCAGGTCTTGATTATTTCATAGCATACTAAAGACACTGCCATTTTTAGTTCATTTTAATTACTGCAAGGTACAATGTTCAGTTACTGTTACTTTTACCTTGACATATGATTTACTATTGTACCATCAATGCCTTTTCTTAGAGAATTCCTGTTGCGGTAGTAGAAGTATGATTAAAATTTGTGTATTTATGTGAATGAAACAGCTACTCTTACATTATGGCGTTATACCTGGTTCGCACAACATAGACATCGCATATAAACAAAGTCACACATTTCGTAAGTAATAAGACGCGGCGAAGCGTTATCTCTCTAAAACAGGTACCGATTACAGGTCCGGATTAAGATATCACTTGATAATAATTACATCTGATTACCTGTCGAAAAGTTGGAAATTGAGAAGAAATGAAAAATACTTATATAGTGGTAGAGAATATATATACAACATTAATATGAAATAGAAACACAGTTTGCGTTCATCTAACAGTACTATAATAAAATTATAATATTGCATCCCCGCCACAGTAGTTATGGATACGACAGCATGATTGGATGCCAGCGCAGCTATTTCAAAAATGGTTTATATGTTGTTATTTCAGGATTTTTCACGTAAATATCAAGTTGTCCATACTATCTATTAGACAAAACAAAATATCTAAAATATAAGAAAATCGGAAAGTGAATCTACTTAACAGCAAAAAATTAGTGAAAAATCTGGAATGCAACATTTCATGCAACTTCATCATAGGAAAAAGTGAACATTTATATCATTGGTGGAACTTAACTGCTCTGACAAAGAGAAATTAATAATTAATATTGACTGGCGGGAAGCCAAACAAGAACAGGAAGCAGCGATAACAAAAGACTCTTGTTTGTTTTTACGTCTCACGCCGATAGGCGACGGTAGTATTAGAATCGATTGCAGTATACTTTTTCCATATCTGCCCGTAGTGATATGGTGTCAAAATTTCATCACAATCAAGATGGTAGTTTCCAAGTTATAGATTACAGGTTACCTTCTGTCTGGTTGGAATAGGCAGAACTGCTTTATTTTTGACAATAGCTCACTGGCAGCGGGGCAATTATCGAAAAACAAAAAATTCCAGAATTGCGTCGTTAATGCGAACGGAAAAAATCATTTTGAATATGTACAAAATCCAAATGCAAGAAAATATCTATTTAGTATTTGAAGTGGTTGTATGGAAGGCTGCTGATACTTCAGGAGTGAGTTGGTCAAGTGTATACAAGATTATTTAGGGATATAAAAGTAATAAATCACTGTCAGAGATAGAAAGTAGTCGATGATTCCGGCAGGACTGGGCTCAGAAGAAAAGTACACAGTTATTTCTTCAGCCATCGACAAAATACTGAAAGAAGTGAATGATAATACAGACTTGCCGAATTTTAAGATAACGACGTTTCACTAATTACTTAAAGAACTGTACTTTCGGTTCTTAAAACAGCCGAGAAACAGTTTATTGCTTGAACGAGATGCTTCGAATACTTCTAACCTTGACGCACTTATCCTTTGTTGAATGCTGTGGAAAATGTTATAAGTGTGTACTTTTTGAAGAAGAGTAGTCCTGTCGAAATCATCGACTGCTTCTGTCTTTTTTTTTCTTTTGGGATAAGATTTTGGCTCTCATAGTGAACGATTACATTTATACTTCTCAATGATCCTGTATACACTCGGTTGACTCACACCCGAAATCTCAGCTACCTTCAATACACCTTCTTCAATCGCTAAATCGGCGTTTTGTTGCATTTGGTTTTTATAAATATTTAAAATAATTTGCTTCTCAGCAGCACTGAGATGCAATTTTTTGACCCTTTTTTTGGACGGTGTAAGCTGATATCATGGATTTATTCAGCTGTGTCCGTGTGAGACATTTCAGGATATAACAAATTCGCGCGGCGCCCCGTGCGTTGAACGGCTGTCAATATCGAGCAGCACTATACCTCAGAAGCAGCTTTTATTGTGTTTTTTCGGTGGGCGGAGCTATTATATCCCTCTGTCGGCGTTTTTGCGGAGATGCTGACCTTCGTAGATAAATGTTATATCGCATATATACAATACCATTTTTTATTCACAGAAATTTCCATTGAACTGTTTGGCAACGTTGTCTTGAAATTACAGTTGACAACGACGATCCACATAAAATATAAACGGCTAGCGTTTCGGCATGCTTTATACGCATTTTAATATCCATTTTATGTCTTATTCATGAAATAAACTTGAAGTGCGATAAAAATAAATTTCCAACTAAAGTGGATTGGGTCCAAGTGATGGTAGCTCGCAAAAACTGGTCCAAGTCTATTCGAAGAAAATAAAATTTACTGCATCGCCAATAAGTTTCGGATGACATCTATCTTCGACTCATTTTCCGACCCAAATAAAGCTGGAATATTCATGGGAACGTAAAAACGAGTCGAGGGAAACAGAAAGATATATACACGCATTGTCGAGGCAGTAAAAAGTTTGCTTTGATGAATATACGGGCGAGCCTTGCTCCATCCGGACTGCCGTTTTATGACCTAAAACGGGCGAATTGTTCTTATCCAATTCACAGAAATTGCTGGCGACCATCGAATGTACTAACAAGGGTTGTTTGTATACATAGGCATCGACTACGGGGGGTTTGGGACTCGAGCCCACTCCCTGCCCACCGGACCACTGCTGCAACTTTTTTTTAACTTTTATTCCCTATAGTGGATATACATGTTTAGCCATATGATTTTTGTTGAGAGAAATAAAGGCATTTGAGAATTTGTGAAAATTGAGTAAGTTGTGTTTGTACTGGGTGAGTGAAGCTCAAGGCCTCTCAGACTCTAGTGACTAATATCTCCTTTCAGGAAAGGAACAATGTGAATGTATTGTAACATCCTGTATATTACATTGCTTATTTGGATTTGTTAATGTTTCTTTCACAATGATTAGGTTAGATTTTTTTGATGTGTAAATGTCATCGAATCATCTGGAATTTTCTAGACTGACAGATCGGCATTCTCGAATGTCATCTGGGTGTCTGGAATCTTCTAGATGGTTCGATGAAGTATATAAGGCACCACGAGTAGCGTGGCAGGAGTCAGTTGAGTTGAGATCTAGTTGAGATAAGGTTAAGAGATATTGTATTAAGTTCTGAAGTAAAACGGTGAAAGTTACGTCGAGTTTGATTCCCTGGGTGAAGAAAAAGAGGCCGTCGTGACAATTGGTGTCGGAAGTGTGGGATTATCCATCGAATCAAACCAGGAAAAGGAGTTAAGAAGTGAGTACAGCGTCAGTCAATGCCTGTAACCAGAGCTATGGCGTCCGACATGAGTGCATTGATGGCTATGATACAAGAAATGAAGGCAGATATGAGAAACAGCTTCGAAAAGAGTGAAGAAAAGTTGAAGCAGCACCAGGACGAGCAAGCAGCTGTTATGCAAGCGACCGCCATGAACCTGGAAGAAAAGCTAAAGCACCACCAAGAGGGTCAGGCAGCCGTTATGCAAGCAACTGTCGTGAACCTGGAAGAAAAGCTAAAGAACCACCAGGATGAGGCAGTCGTGAACCTAGAAGAAAAACTCAAGCAACATCAAGATGAGGTAGTCGCAGGTTTGAAGAGTGACTTGAAAAGTGGACAGGAGCTGGTAATGACCAGATTGGAGGAGCAGAGGCAAGCCGTAAGTCAGGCGTTAGAAAATCAAGATCAGCGTATTAGTGCTATAGAGACATCACAAAAGATCGTTGAGGAACAGCTGCAGCAAGTGAAGGATCAAGTGAAGGAAATCGTGAGAGACGAAGTGCGAGAGCTTAGTGGAGGTGAGCGTGAACAACTACAGCAGGTAAAAGATCAGGTCAAGGAAATGATCAGAGAGGAGCTGCGAGAACTTAGTGCAGGTGAGCGTAGTTTAACAGCTGCAGCACCCGCTTTTCCTGATAGACACACTGGCGTAGTAGCAAAGCCCTATCCGTACAACGGCAAAACGTCCTGGGACATTTACTATATGCAATTTGAAAATATCGCTCGTATGAATAACTGGTCAAATGAAGAAAAAGCTTGTGTGCTTACATCCATGCTAAGAGACTCTGCCGCAGCTATTTTGGAAAATCTCTGCGCATCAGACCTACGTGACTATGATAAGATAACATCTGCACTAAAGTTACGCTTTGGAGATGCACACTTAACAGAACTGTTGCATGGCCAGTTGCATAACCGGACACAACAAGCGAAGGAAGATTTAACCACATTTGCATACGAAGTCCAAAGCTTAGCTAAACGAGCATTCGTCAGCAGTCCCATCGAGACGCAGGAATACGTCGCTGCTCGTCAGTTTGTCGAAGGAATTGCAGACCTTGACGGCCAGAGAATCGTAAGACTATCCAGTCCCAGAACCTTACAAGACGCTTTGGTCAAGGCTCTAGAAATTGAAGCTGCCACAAAAGCCACGAGAATGACACGGAGGGTGCGCTCTTTAGAACAAGATGATGAAGTAGAAGTCAGGGCAACAGCGTTCACTCCAAGAAGAAGAGGTGGTACCTTCCAAAGAAACCCAGTTCGCACAAATCTAGAAGGACCTGAGAAGTTTACGTGCTGGAGATGTGGGCAGAAGGGGCACCTTCGAGTAGGCTGTCGCATGCAGGTGGCAGAGAAGTCAAGGGAGGCTAGTACTAATACTGACAATGAGTCGGAAAACTAGAGCCGGCCAGTTTTAGGGGGCAAAAACTGGCTGGCCATCATGACGAAAGCCCCATGGTCATCGAAATTGAAGTTAATAAAATTGAGAAGAGTCCAGTAGTTGAAGGTTACATAGAAAATATACCATGCAAGATGTTAGTCGATACCGGAGCAAATGTGACTATAATAAGCCCTAACATATACCAAGAAATTCGAAGGAAGTTGCCAAGCAGAACCACGCAAACGGATAGAATGTTGCTGAAGACCGCTAATGGAGACCGTATACCAGTACTGGGTGTTGAAGAATTAGAGATTCGCATTGGCAGTTTCGGTAAGAAGCATCCCATTTTAGTAGCTTCAGTCACAAATGATTGCATCCTTGGTGCTGAGTTTCTGCAGAGCTCTGGCTGCGTAATAAACTTCACTAGTAATACCTTAAGCATTGGGGATTCAGAAGAGATTTCATTTAGCTGCCGAGCTGTTCATCTAGAGGAAATGAACGTTATGGCACCAAGGAATTTTACAATTCCACCACAGAAAGAGATTGTTATACCCATATATGCACATAAGGCACTTGAACATAACCTTACCCCATGCGTTTTTGAACCAGATCCTACGCTAGGTTGGAATAAACCTATTTTATTAGCCAGAACACTAACGGATTCTTCAAATATGTTAACAAGGGCTGTGAATGTATCCAGGAATTCAATACAAATCAAGAAAGGTACGCCACTGGGTAGACTAGAACCAGTAGCATGGATACGAAGGCTAGATGGCGCGGAAGAAGAAGATGATAGTGACTTCACCCAAATCTCAGATAGTCTTCAAGATTTGTATGATAGAAGCTGTGAGCGTTTGCGACCCGAACAGCAGCGGAAGGTCCTGAAGCTACTAAGAGAATTTCATTCCATTTTCGCTAAAAATAATGATGACCTAGGGCGAACCCATCTGGTACGTCATAAAATTAATGTAGGAGATGCCCAGCCAGTCAAGCAGCCCCCAAGAAGAACTCCATTATCTAGGATTGATGAAGTACAGAATATGGTAAAAGATATGCAGAAACGAGGAGTAATCGAGCCATCATCTAGCCCTTGGGCCTCTCCGATAGTCCTTGTTAGGAAGAAGGACGGATCAACGAGGTTTTGTGTGGATTACAGGCGGCTCAACGATTTGACCAAAAAGGATTCATATCCTTTACCAAGAGTTGACGACACTTTGGATGCAGTTGGAAATTCTTCATGGTTCTCCACCTTGGACCTGCAAAGTGGGTACTGGCAGGTTGAAATGGATGAAAAAGATAAAGAGAAAACGGCATTTACATCGTGTGCTGGGCTATGGCAGTTTACAGTAATGCCTTGCGGTCTATGCAATGCACCCAGTACCTTCGAAAGATTAATGGATGTTGTACTACAAGGTTTATCTTGGAAGACAGCACTGATATATCTCGATGACGTTATTGTGTTTGGAAAGGATTTTGAGGAAGAGCTACTCCGACTAAGACAAGTTTTCCAGCGGCTTAAGGAAGCGAACTTGAAGCTAAACCCTAAGAAATGCCATCTTTTCAAAAGGGAAGTAAAATACCTCGGACATCTGTTAACCAAAGACGGAATCCGGACGGATCCAGAGAAGGTGCATGCTGTGAAGGAATGGAAAGTACCGTCCAACACTCATGAGGTACGAAGCTTTTTGGGACTGTGCAGTTATTATCGCAGATTTGTGAAAGATTTCTCTACCATCGCCAAACCATTATTTGCCTTAACTGAAAATGGTAATAAGTTTTATTGGGACTCCATCTGCCAAGAAGCCTTCGACGCATTGAAAACGGCTTTGACCTCCTCACCGATACTAGCTCATCCTACAAGGGAAGGAACTTTCTACTTGGACACAGATGCTAGCCAATATGCTGTTGGAGCTGTCTTATCTCAAGAACAAGATGGCATCGAAAAGGTAATTGGATACTACAGTAAAACTTTGCACAAAGCGCAGAAAAACTGGTGTGTGACACGAAAAGAGTTGTACAGTGTGGTGAAAGGGATCGGAAATTTCCACCACTTATTGTACGGAAGAAGATTTATCGTGAGAACCGATCATTTAGCTTTGCAGTGGTTAATGAAGTTCAAGAATCCAGAAGGCCAGCTTGCTCGATGGATTGAATGCCTCCAAAGCTATGACTTTGAAATTCGTCATCGTCCAGGAAAGCAACACGGAAATGCCGATTCTATGTCACGCAGGCCCTGTGATGAAGACTGTAAGCACTGCTCGAAAGAAGAGAAACGACGAGAATTCGACATAAACACATTAAGAATAGAAGCATTTGAATTGGAAGGAACCAAGATTTCACTAGAAACCTTCAAGCAAGCTCAGTCACAAGACGCTGAGCTAGGGTTAGTTATTAATTCGCTATTAAATGGAAACAAGCCTAATCAACAGGAAATAAGTGCTATGAGTCCCATCACTAAAGCCTACCTAGCACAATGGGACTCACTAAAGGTAAGGGGTAACCTCCTGTATCGAATCTGGGAGGATACTGATGGCAGACATGCTAAAGAAAAACTTGTAGTACCAAGGAAATTACGGAAAGCAATTATGGAACAACTACATGATAGTAGCAGTGGGGGTCACTTTGGCATCAGGAAGACCCTGGAAAGAATCAAGGAGAGATTTTACTGGGTTGGCTGTCGCAAAGATGTTGAAAATTACTGTTCCACGTGCGATGTCTGCAACTCAAGAAAAGGTCCAAGTATTCGTCAACGATCACGCATGCAGCAGTACAACGTTGGATCGCCGTTTGAGAGAATCGCCATAGACATTTTGGGTCCTTTGCCGGAAACCAGCCTTGGGAACAAGTATCTGCTTGTTGTAATGGATTATTTATCTAAATGGCCAGAAGCAATTCCTGTGCCCAATCAAGAAGCAGGCACAGTGGCACAGGCTCTTTTAGAACACGTGGTGTCCAGATTCGGAGTTCCTAATGAACTACATTCAGACCAGGGACGAAGCTTTGAATCGGAAGTCTTCATACAGCTGATGAGAAAACTCGGAATTCGGAAGACTAGAACAACTGCTCTTCATCCGCAGTCCGACGGTATGGTGGAACGCTTCAACAAGACAATCCTAGATTACCTATCAAAATTCGTTAACGAACATCAGTCTGATTGGGATACGAAGATTCCTCTGGGAATGTTGGCCTACAGATCAGCGGTGAACGAGTCAACTCGGTTGAGCCCAGCGAAGATAATTTTTGGTCGAGAACTGCGGCTGCCTCTGGACTTAGCTCTTGGTCCACCCCCAGAAACGGAACGCCGTCTTCCATGCGAATGGGTGAGCGAGCTTCAGGAAACGCTCTGGGATATCCATGAGTCTGCTAGAGGAAACATCCAGTCTGCCAGCGACAGAATGAAAGCCAGATACGATCTGAAAGCAAATAGCCCAAAGTTCGTCGAAGGTGATCTGGTATGGTTCTACAATCCACGACGGAGAAGGGGTAGATGTCCGAAGCTACAACGCCATTGGGAGGGACCCTACGTGGTGATGAAGCGCCTCAACGACGTAGTCTACAGGATACGTATGGGTAGTGGAAAACCGAAGGTCGTCCATAGCGATCGCCTGTGGCCATACAAGGATCGAAGCGAACTGTTCGTCGAGGACGCCGAACGCTAAGGGGGGAAGAGTGTAACATCCTGTATATTACATTGCTTATTTGGATTTGTTAATGTTTCTTTCACAATGATTAGGTTAGATTTTTTTGATGTGTAAACGTCATCGAATCATCTGGAATTTTCTAGACTGACAGATCGGCATTCTCGAATGTCATCTGGGTGTCTGGAATCTTCTAGATGGTTCGATGAAGTATATAAGGCACCACGAGTAGCGTGGCAGGAGTCAGTTGAGTTGAGATCTAGTTGAGATAAGGTTAAGAGATATTGTATTAAGTTCTGAAGTAAAACGGTGAAAGTTACGTCGAGTTTGATTCCCTGGGTGAAGAAAAAGAGGCCGTCGTGACAGTATGTTGGGTTGGACTATACTTTAAAATCATTACTTTTATAATAATAAAAGCGTGACATATTAAAGTTGTGTTTTGAAATAGAATACCCTATATGTTATTGCATGTTCATATTTCTTGGTCAATTGCAGTATCACATGTGGGACTTAAAAGAAACCGTTTAGGTGAAAAACACCATTTTTCACAGAAGTAGATGTCGGAAAAAGATGAATATCGCAGCCATTATAAAACTTAGAAGGTTGTGACTTTGCCGTATGACAAAACATGAAATGCATCGGCTTAGGTTACATGGTCAAATTTGAGTTGTTTTTGTGTTTGGAAAAATCAGTAGATTAATTAAAGAAACTTCAATCAGAGATAACTTGATTTTTTCAAATGGAAAATCCTATTTTTTTAAACGTTTGTTTGAAGTCCCATATCTGATACATTAAGCTACATAAGAATTGACCAACGAATCTGAATATGCGATAATAATATAGGGTATTCTAAATGAATAACCACAACTTTGATATATCATGCTTTTACGAGATACCCTGCATAAGCCATTATTTTTAAAATTTAGTCTAAATCGACATACATGCGCATATGTACAACTCGACAAATATAGGAAGAGACTTGAGAATTTCGCCGGTTGTCCACACGAAGGAGTGAGAACGCATTCGGCCGAAAAGAAATAGAAACACAGTATACGCGTACACTCTATGTAAACAGTTAAAGATAGGAGAAGATGTGTTTTGTTAAGAAAGGTCTTCATTGTTGCATTTAAGTATCTACCGTTCCGAAGGTTCACTTTCACTATGAATCGCTTTCCGAATCTGAATTTAGATTTTATATAACTTTTCAACCTCACTGTCACTGTCTTCCTGCAAGTTTATTATTTGATCCTCCACAATCTCAACCAGAAATGGTTCTTTTTCAGTAAAAAAGCGCTCGTAGGAAATTGCATGTTCACACCTTTTTTTCCACGCTTCTTGCGAAAATATGGAAAAAACTCATCACAATATTTGTATTTGTATTTGAAATTGAAATCCACGTTTTTTTCTCCCACATTATGCTTTAGGGATGCCCATACTAGTTCAATTCATAATTTTAACTATTTCATAAGTTTTGTATCTGAACCGTATAACTCAGCTTTTAACATGTCTTCTGAAAATGGAATATTGCGCTGTCTTAACCACACTTTCATATTATTTCTCCTGGTTGCCATAATAGGACATTTGTTCAATTCAACATTATGATAAGGCGCGTCATCTATAACCAATACACTTTGCTTCTACAGGGAGTCCCAAAAAAGAGAGTCAAGCGGAAGTCCAGAGATAGAGCACACCTAGAAGTATCTGAATCACCCCCATATATGTTATGCAATTTTTTGTAGTTTCCGAGTTATGAATTTTTTTCTGAATTTCAAAGAATCCTCTACCTCTACAACTTAAAACTGTTCCAAAAGAGAAATCAAAAGACTTTTCCAAATTATCCTTTTTGGTAATTAATCTCCAAGAGTTTACTGTTCATACATAAAATAATCAGCTTCGTAACTTTGATGAAAGTTATAAAAATTTTAGTGTAAAGTGAAAAATTTACGATCTGATAATTATTACTTAAATCTTCGCCTCGCAATTAAAAATCCAAAGAGGTGATTTCATAATTTCTAAGCAGGTCTAAAAACTTCTTCAGACTCTCAGCTATCACAGTCATTGAAAAAAACTAGTACCTAATGGGGCTGCATTCGCTCCAATTGACCTTCAAAGACAAGAGGCGATGATTTCTTGAAATTAGCGATGTGTTTTTCAATTCATCAATAACTTATGTTAACGCGTTAATAGCAGATTGATTGTCAGTACCGCAATAATAAACGTTAAAAACGTTGCATAAATTAAACATTTATTAAAAAAGATTCTATTTCTTGCTAAAAAACCACAAGGAGCGCATTCTTCAAAACCGGTTTTTACCTGAGCGCCAACAAAAGGGGCTAACGCTTACGCAGTAAACGATGGCGATGTTAGAAAAAGATAGCTATGATATTGTTGTGACGTCTTTTCAAAATGTGTCATTGCATAAGTTGTTTTCGTTGTCTTTATTCAGTCGTCTTGCGGCTTTAAAACGATACGCTTTTGTTTGGATTGGTGTTGTTTCTGTTGTCTGACTACTTGGCTATCCTATGGACCTTGAGTGCACGACAACTGAATTTAACGATGCTGTTTTCTGCAAGAGACTATGCAACAAATGGATAGATCATGGTGGACCTACTGAATGGCCGTCACGGTCACCTGACTTAAATCCGATAGAGTTTTTTGTTTGGGACTACTACAAAAAACTAATTTATGCTAAAGAGTGTCGAAACATCAGCGAATTACGCAACAAATTAACACAGGCTGAAGAAACAATAAAAAACAATCAAAGAGCTTTTGTTAATTTAAAAAACAATTTTTTCAGATGATGTAGATTATGCATCGAACAAGAAGGTAGACATTTTGAAAATTTCTTGTGAAATTTAATAAACTTAGTGAAGAAATTTGATAATTTCGTTTCATTTTAAAAAAAATCTTAGCAAAGTGACACAGGTGGTCATCTATCGATATTCTGTTCGCATTGAATGTGTTTTATTGCGGCAATGACAATCATTTGGCTATTAGCGCCCTAAACTTAGTTATTGTTTCATTTAAAATCCCATCGCTGATTTCAAGAAATCTTCGCCTCTTGTCTTTGAAGGTCAATTGGAGCGAACGTAGCCCTATTAAGTACTAGTTTTTTTCAATGATTGTGATAGCTGAGAGTCTGAAGAAGTTTTTAGACCTGCATAGAAATAAGGAAATCACCTTTTTAGATTTTTAATTGCGAGTCGAAAATCTAAGTCATAATTAACAGAACGTAAATTTTTCACTTGACACTATAATTTTCATGACTTTCATCAGATGCACTAAGCCGATTCCTTTATGTAATGAACAGTACACTCTTAAAGATTAATCAGCAAAAAAGAGAATTTGGAAAAGTCTTTTAATTTATCTTTTGGAACAGTTTTAAGTTGTCGAGGTAGAGAATTCTCTAAAATTCAGAAAAAAATTCATAACTCGGAAACTACAAAAAATTGCATAGCATATATGGGGGTGATTCAGATACCTCTAGGTGTGCCCTATCTCTGGGCTTCCGCTTGACACTATTTTTTGGGACACCCTGTATATTTGGAAGAAGTTTTTCTTGAAGCCATTTTTTATAATTGTTATAATTCATTTCGCCGTAATAATCTCCCGACTTGGTGCCAGACTTGTAACATGACACGTAGGGTGCCAAATTGTTAGCGAGAGGGGGGGTCGGTAACTTGTCTCTTATGTTGGGTGTTGGGACATTTAAATGGAAATGCTAGGTTTTATCTCAAAGTATAATATCGTACCAAAAATATCACATAGTATAGTCAAACACATAATATAGTCAAACCCGTGACTGTACTTTTCACACTTAGAAGTACCTAAAAGTTTAATAAACTACCAAGAATATCACACAATATAGTCACACCTGTGATTGTACTTGTCACACTTTAAAGTACTTGAGTTATCTTTACTCATGGGGGGCCCACCAGAATTAAGATTTACAACTATGAGTTATTTAAAGTTAAGAATAGTGGTACAACTTCATGTAGCATCTATCATAGTTCTAAATGGTACAAAATGTGGAATGTATGCTCATGCTATAAATGATATGGTGAAATAAAGCAAGAGTGATAGTTTGCTACTTATATAAGGCCTAAGGTGCTCCAAAGGTGGATACACTACTGAACAGGGTAAGTAATTGATACGATATTGAACTTAATTAAAAATGAACTAATAAAAATGTCTCTTCTAGGGCCACCATGAAGATTACGACCTGGAAGGCGTCTTAAAAGCTAAGCTCCCACCTGATACTCCGTAAGTGCAGTACCCACAGTACCACAAGTGTACCAGCTCCAGGCGGTGAGGGTGTTGTAATGCCCATCCGGTACAAAGGGCTCGACATCCTAGTACAATACACTAATGGCTGTCTAAATATTCTTGACACTAAAGATGTAGGAAGAGCGATGAGCGTGCCAGATATAGATGGATGGAAGGTGATAAGACGGTAAGAAGATGATACGATGTAAAGATACGGTGTAAAGATGTAAAGATGTAAAGATGTAAAGATGTAAAGAGGCCTGCAAAGAAACAAAACATAGGCCTTAGTACTTAAAAAGGGCACAAAGACTGCGCGGTCGGCCACGAAGCACGTGGACGTACAGGTTACGTACCTTGATGGAGGGTGCCTCTCAAGTGAAGGTGAGTTGCCAATGCCCAGAATTCGTGATCCTGGATCCCTTCGCGGCTAGTGAACCCGAATCGGACAATTGGGAACCTGGTTGTGACGAACCTTTAAATCCGCTTCAGCGTGGTTTCCACAAGTTCGCCAGGTAACCTTTCACCTTGAAGAAAACTGGCCAAATGCGCGGTTCTCCCAGAAACTTCCAACGACGTCCAACGTCAGTCGTCACATCAAAAACGTCAAAGTGTCAACCACACTTCTGCTCAGATAAATTCTGTTCTTCCAGAATCAGAAATTTCTACCGACTTCCATCGTCAGTCGTCCCATCACAAACGTCAAAGTGTCAACCACACTTCTGTTCACACCTATTCTGTGCTGACCGTCAAGCGAATGTCAACCTCTAACCACACTTTTGATATGTAAACAAAACGCTGCGAATGTATAACTTTCGAACAAGATTGAGGTCTGATAACTCATCGGAATCAACTACAAAATGTACTAATTTCCCATATAATTTCAGGTACTACAGTGGCCATGGGGCACCAGTGGCTGAACAGGACCAAACCACCAAAATAGTTGAAACTGTGATTCGTACCATAGCCCTAGGCACACTATGTCAGCTTCTGACCTGAATAAAGAGGAATACAGAACCTTTAGTACGCCCTTTATTCTGCTAGATATAGTAAGAAGTAGCCTCCGTCACACATAAGCTGAGGTAAATTAAGCATAAGATGAGTCAAGATAGGTAAACACAAGGTAAGATACTTTTGACCCGTAACAACCCCCCCTTTTCCCGGGAAAGTTTTACGTGAAGAGAAAACTTTCTCGAAAGAAAAACTTTAACGAAATAAAAAAAACTACAGGAAAATCTTTCCAAAACATTCAACCTAAAAGAATGCATCCATAAACAAACAAAAAAAAAATGTTGTTCCTTTCCACATAATTTAACCAGAAATATGACATCCCAACGGTTCAATGAACCCCTGAACCATTAAAGTTTCACCCAAAAGCAGAATACTAAAAAAAACACATCACGAAACTTGTGGACAGGAAAGCGTCATCTTTCATACATAGGTAAATCATGACTAGATGTCTCTCCTGTCCGGTACATCGTCAGGAGGGTGGGCCTTTAAATCATGAGCCGACCAAACTCCTTTATTCCTGCCGACTTCATCGGTCAATTCATAAGTCCATGGTGACACTATTTTTGTGACCGTAAATGGTCCGTCATATTTAGGAGCGAATTTAGCAGCAATGCCCTTAGCAGCATCAGATAGAGTGAAATTCCTCTTCCACACCTTCTGGTTAAGATGAAAGGTTTCCGGTCGTCGACGTAGGTTGTATCGATGACTAGACCGTTCATAGGCTTGCTTCAATCGTTTCTGAACATCATCAAATACTCGCTTAAGCTCCTCTTGTCGTATCTCAGGCTGAAAATCGAGATTATTCGACAAACGGTGATCTTTGCCAGATAATAACACTTCACGTCCAAATATTACAAAATTGGGTGTTAACTGTGTTGTCTCATGTTTAGCTGAGCGAAGGGCGGCAGCTACTTGAGGCAAATATGTTTCCCAACTACGATGATTGACTCCTACATAAGCTGTGAGAGCAGTCTTTATGACTCGATGGGCTCTCTCTACCGGATTTGCTTGCGCATGGTAGTTAGCAGTTCGTTGATGAATGACTTTATACCTTTCCAAGAGTGAAGTCATCTCTCTTCCAACGACGTTGCTTCCATTGTCGGTGATTAACTTCATAGGAACCCCGAATACAAGAAAAACTTGTTCCTCTAAGTACTTGCATATGTTCTTTCCACTAGCGGAACGCAACGGATGCAATAACACAAATTTGGAGAAGATGTCCATTACCGAGAGAATGTAGTTATAGCCACTGCTCGATCGAGGTAGTGGTCCAACCAAATCCAAACTTAACACTTGCCAAGGCCTGGTAGTCGTCGGTGCTACACTAAGCATCTGACCTTTTGGAGGTCGCTGCTCCGGTTTCGTGCGAAGACAGGTAGCGCATCGATTTACGTATCGAGCTACATCTGCTTCCATCTTGGGCCAATAGTACTTGGACGCAATACGAGCATACGTCTTGTAAACTCCTAAGTGTGCACAATGCGGAGGGTCATGGTGGTCACTTATAATAGTTGATCTAGCCTCTTTTGGTACGACTTCTCGCCAAAATTCCTGCTCGTCTGCCAAGTTTGGGTAACGAGGCGTGACTCGCTTATACAAGGTTTTATTCTCTATTCGCCACAGAGGATAGTTCTGCGGTTGTTCAGTAACCTTATCGCACATGGACTTATACCAACGATCCGTGGATGGTACATTTGATGGTGCTTCACTATCACTATCTAGAAGATCCAGAACTGGTACAGTTCTTGACAACGCATCGGGCACAACGTGCTGTTTCCCTTTCCTATGTACTATCTCAAAGTCATAGGCTTGAAGTCGCAAAGCCCATCTTGCGATTCTACCTACGGGGTCCTTTATACTATGTAGCCACTTAAGGCTATAGTGGTCAGTGATAACGGTAAAATGAGATCCTTCCAAATAGGGCCGGAGTTTCTCTACGGCAAATATGACCGCTAAGCACTCCTTTTCCGTAACGGTGTATTTCCGTTCGGCCTTTGTCAAAGATCTGCTGAGATAACAGACAACTTTGTCCTCTCCGTCAATTTTCTGGACGAGGTCCGCGCCCAATCCATATTCTGACGCGTCCGTCTCGACATAAAAAGGTTTACTAAAATCTGGACAAGTGAGAATGGGTGCCGAAACTAAAGTCTGTTTCAGCTTCCGTAACGCATCTTCGCAGTTTTCATCCCACACAAACGGTTGACTCTTTTGAGTTAATCTTGTCAAGGGGGCAACCAAAGTAGAAAAAGATGGTACAAATCTCCGATACCAGGAAGCTAAGCCTACGATCCTTCGGACTTCCGTCACATTACGGGGCGCTTTGATTTTAAGAATAGCCTCGACTTTCTCAGGATCGACTAACAATCCAGAACTATTTACAACATATCCAAAATATTTCAATTCTGACCTACAGAATTGACTCTTTTCACGATTCAAGGTTAATCCCGCATCAGTGATGCGTTTTAAAACTTCTCGTAGAACGTCGACATGCTGTTGAAAATCTGAAGTACATACGATTATGTCATCAAGATAGACAAAGGTATGCCCGTCTAATCCAGGTCCGAGGACTCGATCAATAAGCCTCTGCCAGGTTGCTGGTGCCGAGTGCAAACCAAAAGGTAACCTGGTGAATTGAAATAAACCACGATTTGGCACAGTGAATGCCGTGAGTGGCTTGGAATCATCTGATAATGGCACTTGCCAATAAGCACTCTTAATATCCAAACTGGTGATATACCGAGCGTCTCGTAATTTATCAAGTATTGCGCTAACATAGGGTATTGGGTAGGCATCCGGAGTGGATACGGAGTTCAAACGCTTATAATTTACACAGAACCTCCAAGTTCCATCTCGTTTTTGGACCATAACTAAGGGACTACTCCATGGCGAGTTCGATTCCTCGACTATGCCTTTCTTCAGCATTTGATCTAGCTCTGCGTTGACAATCTTCTGCATTGCAGGGGACAAAGGGTAATACCTCTGCTTTATAGGAGCAGATGTCGTGCGGATCTTATGCTCGACTAGGTTAGTGCATCCTAGCTTATCTCCCATTTTACCAAAAGCCTCGTCAACTACTGAATTCAAAAGTTGTAATTGCTCTTGTGTTAATGTATGGCGATCTTGAATCCCACTAACATACAGAGTTTGAACAGAGTCTTCTGTACGGAAAGACCATTCTCCATTGAACAGGTCAGGAATAATTTCCATCTCTTTCCAGAAATCAATACCAAGAATTAACGAGTGAGGTAGGGTTGGTATCACCGCTACTTTAATAATCTTTACCTTGTCTCGAAGCTTGACAGGTAATGAAACTTCACCAATAATTTCACACATTTGCCCGTTGGCTACTGTGCAATGTCTACTTCCGGTGGTTTCGAGTTTGCATATCGTGCTGAGTCCCTCCCAACCAGGACCGCCTAAAACAGTTTTTGAAGCTCCACTGTCTAATAAACCTAGAAATGTCATACCAAATATCTCTACCGAAAGGTACGGGCGCTCATCACCCTTGGCATGCGCCAGGATATAATTCAGCAATATTCTACTTTCAAAGTCACAAGTGGCCTCAGTGTCTAAAGAATCTGGCGTGTCAGACAGTTGGCCTACTGTCTCGCCGCATTCGCGTTTTTTGCCCTGCAATTTGGACAAGTTGCTGCTGTGACGTCGTCATTCCCCCACTTGAAACAAAACAAGCGTTGCTCTTCCTTGCAGCTCTTGAATCTATGTCCCGTCTGTTTACAGTTCCAACACCTAGGGCCCTGAGCGTTATTGACATTGGTCGTGGACAGTGAGTTTACCTCTGGAGATATGCAATAAGCAACAGCTGAAGGACTTTCCGTAACGACGGATAAACGACCAGTCTCGATTCGGGGTTTGTGGTAAGCAAGATCAGGTTCAAGAAGCGACCTATAGTTTGTTGGAGGTGGTGTAAACCCTTGCACCATTGTCGTCGTTTCCTCAACTGCACGTGCTAGCTGAGTAAGTTCTGAGATACTGCGAATCGTATGCAGAGCCAAGTGAGACTGAATATGAGGAAGTAGATTCCGCCGAATCATTTGAACCCTTGTAGCCTCATTGGGCTTGTTAGGTCCCAACTTGTTGAACA
Source organism: Callosobruchus maculatus (assembly GCA_951848785.1). NCBI lineage: Eukaryota > Metazoa > Arthropoda > Insecta > Coleoptera > Chrysomelidae > Callosobruchus > Callosobruchus maculatus. The sequence goes on along the minus strand of CATOUR010000065.1, from coordinate 10,091,015 downwards.
AGTTTTCCATCGCTGCCACAAACATAACAACCCTCTCTAGAGAACCTTGTGTTCGTTTCCTAATCTCCTCCCAGAGATCAACCTCATAGCCATATGGAAGAAAGTCCTGTTTCAATTTCAAAGCAAGTTCATCCCACGTACTGAAATTTTGAGTCCGTAACCAATATAATGCATCTTTGGTAAACAACTCGGTAGCCGATCTCAACAGATGTTCCTTCGAAACTCTCCTGGATACTCGTAACTCTTCAATTCTTTCCAAAAAATTGGTAACACTGGTATGACCATCAAATTGAATTCTCCACCGCGAAACATCACCACCTTGAGAAAATGAATCTCCACGTCCACCGAAATGATCTAAGCAATAAGGATAAATCCCTGGATGACCAACATATCTGCTGCCATCAACAGCCTTCACCGAATCTGAACTCCTAACTCGACTGACAGGATCACCCAAAGTCAATCCACCCAATCCAAGGTCGTCCAAGACTGCAGACTGTCTTGTTTGTGTAGCTATACGACTGCTGTCTGTCGGTAAGCTGCCTGCGGGTGCTTCCCCAGCTAAGTCACCAACAAATCTTCCACCCCCTGAACGCGAGGATTCAGCACGAACCTCCCCTGTAATTGCTTCAGGAATCAAAGGGTTAGGATCATCCAGAAGGGAACCCTCTACAACATTTGGTTCATCAAAGACACAAGCAGTATGCTTTGTGCCACCCTGTATGCCAACATCATACACAGAACTGACAGAATCGAACAGCTGCACCACTTTACAAAGAAGCGATTGTTTGGCCTCATTCTGCTGATCGTTACCAAGTGGTAGTCTTCGCAAACGTCCTTGAATATGTGATAACCTTGAAGTAATTCGTTTGTATTCGTTAACCCTATTGCCGTTATCAAAATTATGTACATCATTCTCAAGTTTACCTAATTTCGCTGTACAAATGTTAATTTCATCATCAAAGTCTAAATCTAGAGTCTCACTGACCAATGACATTAAGCCATCCTGTTCACCCCTAATCGCTCGTCTCAAAAGAGCACGGTTTTCATCCATGTTCTTCTGAGCAGTTAAACCTCTAACTTTTAATTCATAAATCAATTCCTCCGCCAATAGACGATTTACCTCCATTTTTGGTATCCCTGTCTATAGATGAATCCTGAAAAAAAAAAAAGTCCAAACTCCTCCCCCACCAAAGAGAGAAACCTGTGAGGAAAGCAAAAAAAAACTCAATGCCGCAAAAAAAATGTATCTACATACACCGAACTTGCCTACTTGCAGACCAACAATCTGTCCCAAAAGACAAACAATGAAAACTTCTTAAAAGTCCAAAACTTCCTGCACGTGCCGCAACGCAATCGGAAAACGCAAAAAAAAAACACCAGAGGGTTTTTTCCCTCTTCAACTAGAACAGTTAAATACCTAAAGTACCTAGGATATGGTACCCAAACCAATATGTTCCAAATATCATACAACGCCCATCACTATCTGTAATAGGTATGTTAATTCACCCACAAAGAGCAAAAATGTAATGTCCCATCTCTAGCGCTACATCACTATTAAATTGTAACCAATATGGTGATTTAACTACAATGAAAAAAAAATGTAATGTCCCAACATTAGCAATAAATATCACTGGTTCTAACAGGTATGGTGATTTACTCACAGTGAACAAATTTAATGTCAAACAGTAATATGTAAATAAATTTTATCACATCAGAAAATGAAATTCCACCATAACCTATCCACGTTGAGGCGCCAATTTGTAACATGACACGTAGGGTGCCAAATTGTTAGCGAGAGGGGGGGTCGGTAACTTGTCTCTTATGTTGGGTGTTGGGACATTTAAATGGAAATGCTAGGTTTTATCTCAAAGTATAATATCGTACCAAAAATATCACATAGTATAGTCAAACACATAATATAGTCAAACCCGTGACTGTACTTTTCACACTTAGAAGTACCTAAAAGTTTAATAAACTACCAAGAATATCACACAATATAGTCACACCTGTGATTGTACTTGTCACACTTTAAAGTACTTGAGTTATCTTTACTCATGGGGGGCCCACCAGAATTAAGATTTACAACTATGAGTTATTTAAAGTTAAGAATAGTGGTACAACTTCATGTAGCATCTATCATAGTTCTAAATGGTACAAAATGTGGAATGTATGCTCATGCTATAAATGATATGGTGAAATAAAGCAAGAGTGATAGTTTGCTACTTATATAAGGCCTAAGGTGCTCCAAAGGTGGATACACTACTGAACAGGGTAAGTAATTGATACGATATTGAACTTAATTAAAAATGAACTAATAAAAATGTCTCTTCTAGGGCCACCATGAAGATTACGACCTGGAAGGCGTCTTAAAAGCTAAGCTCCCACCTGATACTCCGTAAGTGCAGTACCCACAGTACCACAAGTGTACCAGCTCCAGGCGGTGAGGGTGTTGTAATGCCCATCCGGTACAAAGGGCTCGACATCCTAGTACAATACACTAATGGCTGTCTAAATATTCTTGACACTAAAGATGTAGGAAGAGCGATGAGCGTGCCAGATATAGATGGATGGAAGGTGATAAGACGGTAAGAAGATGATACGATGTAAAGATACGGTGTAAAGATGTAAAGATGTAAAGATGTAAAGAGGCCTGCAAAGAAACAAAACATAGGCCTTAGTACTTAAAAAGGGCACAAAGACTGCGCGGTCGGCCACGAAGCACGTGGACGTACAGGTTACGTACCTTGATGGAGGGTGCCTCTCAAGTGAAGGTGAGTTGCCAATGCCCAGAATTCGTGATCCTGGATCCCTTCGCGGCTAGTGAACCCGAATCGGACAATTGGGAACCTGGTTGTGACGAACCTTTAAATCCGCTTCAGCGTGGTTTCCACAAGTTCGCCAGGTAACCTTTCACCTTGAAGAAAACTGGCCAAATGCGCGGTTCTCCCAGAAACTTCCAACGACGTCCAACGTCAGTCGTCACATCAAAAACGTCAAAGTGTCAACCACACTTCTGCTCAGATAAATTCTGTTCTTCCAGAATCAGAAATTTCTACCGACTTCCATCGTCAGTCGTCCCATCACAAACGTCAAAGTGTCAACCACACTTCTGTTCACACCTATTCTGTGCTGACCGTCAAGCGAATGTCAACCTCTAACCACACTTTTGATATGTAAACAAAACGCTGCGAATGTATAACTTTCGAACAAGATTGAGGTCTGATAACTCATCGGAATCAACTACAAAATGTACTAATTTCCCATATAATTTCAGGTACTACAGTGGCCATGGGGCACCAGTGGCTGAACAGGACCAAACCACCAAAATAGTTGAAACTGTGATTTGTACCATAGCCCTAGGCACACTATGTCAGCTTCTGACCTGAATAAAGAGGAATACAGAACCTTTAGTACGCCCTTTATTCTGCTAGATATAGTAAGAAGTAGCCTCCGTCACACATAAGCTGAGGTAAATTAAGCATAAGATGAGTCAAGATAGGTAAACACAAGGTAAGATACTTTTGACCCGTAACAAACTTGCATGCATTTTTTGTGAAATATGAAACCCATCATATCACCTATTCACCGTAAGTGATTTTGCCCAGAGTTGTACCCGTACGATACAAAATATCTGATGCAAATGACAAATTTGCTCGCTATCCACTGCGCATCGAGAGGCGTTCCTTATTTCATATTTCTCACGTCTCTTCCTATTCTTGTCGAGTTGTAGTTATTTTTTGGAGAGAGAGAGAGAGAGAGAGAGAGAGAGAGAGAGAGAGAGAGAGAGAGAGAGATATGTCGTTTACTCTTTTAGGGCCGGTTTTTCAAACTGTAGTTAACTATTAATTAATCTCGAATCATAAAATTACGAATTACGTCTTAATTACCAATTGAACTCCAGAAGTGTATTTCATAGCACATATAAATTGATAATTTGCTAATTTTTGATTACGTAATGTTGGCTACACTGGGGATCACCATTCTATTCTTAGACAAGGAAAGAGAGAGGACGAAACGCGCGACTGACATTTTTGTTACCAAATGGCACCAAAAATGTACCAAAACGTCATTAAATTTACCTGTGGTATGTGATTCCTGGCTCCTTCCTGCTGCTGTGGCTTCTACAACCGTAAGCTGCACACCCTACCATTATGCACACCACAATATTTTGCAATGATTGGTCTTAAAAACGCTAAATATCATAAAAAATGTTTTGACAGCTGTCAAATAGCTATTCATTTTCGGTCACAGCTAATTCATATAGCATCAAACGGGCGTGCGGTATCCCCTCTCTTTCCTTATCTAAGATTCTATTAAATTGTGTGTTGTAAGTTGGGCGATATTTGTCTAATTTTGTTGTTCGGTGGTATTTTGGCCTTTGTAATGGTGATATATGTCACAATAATTGAGTCATCATAACGTCACTTTTGGAAATTGTTTCGTTAATCACTGACAATATCGTTAATTTCACTTGAAATCTCGTTTAGTTTTACGGCTATTTTATGATTTACGCTTCCAGAAAAACAAATTAAATTTTTATTGAAACATAACTTGATCATGGACTCTGACAATAGGTAAGCAAGATATTATTAATCACATATTCTTGTCTTTCAATAATTCCTCAGAAAATATAGCTGTGTAAATTTTAAATACAATTGCAGATGTAAGAATGTACATCGAAAGAGGTTACCAAACTTCACAAGCCAAGAAGAAGCCCTTGTAAAATTAGTGAATAAATATAAATGCACTATTGGACTACTGAATGTAAAATGAGCGGAACCACTACATGGAAGGAATAAGACATGTGTTGGAGAAAAATTAAGCAACAGTTTAATGTGAATGAAAATGCATTTGAAGATTGGTGAAGTTATAAAAGTCAAATATAACAATACGAAACGAAAAACAAAGTTTAAGTTTGTTCTTCATCACTTGAATGGGCATTTAAGTCATATTCCATATTGAAATCGAAAGATAACAACGATTATAGGTTATCAGAATATCGTAACTTCTGACATGTTCCTGTCAAATCTATTTTAATTAATAATGGGTCTGTTTTTACAGCAATCACAAACTAGTCAGCGTCAATTTGATTGGCCAGTACTAGTCAGAAATAGTTTGACAACTGCAATGGGGAATACTGATTGGCTCTGACTGGTTTGTGATTCTCTGTAAAAACAGACCTAATGATTCCTGGTAATCATAACTCAAACCTCTGATTAGCTTAATTTGTAATTAATCCCCAGTTGCGAGCAAATTATGAATTAACTGCCAATTGAAAAACGCACATTTTGCGCTAATTTCAAGATTAACTTTAATTTATACTTAATTATACTTTGAAAAACCGGGCCTAAGGGTAATTAGAAAATTCTTCACTTCTGGATGGCACTGCGTTTGATTTGCGAGGCATCTTCAGGGCACTATAATGACCGTAACAGACTCAATTAGATCCGATAATAGCTACAAAATAAAACCTAAGAGGTCTTCAGATATAAAGTTTGATGCTGATCGAAAAACAAATTTAATTAATGCTCTCCAAACCAAAAGAGTGGCCCGTAACTCTTTTCCAGATGGTTTGTCAAGTTCAGTCCAGAATGAATAAAATGAAGCTGCCTATGAATGGACGTTGCCAAACCAAGACCTTCTAATAATGTATCAGGTGGTATCTAGTACTGTCCAAAGTCCCGAAGATAAACCGGCATGCCCTCATTTCTATTCGGACTACTTGATATATCATAGGTAACGATAACACAGGAAAATTCATGATTAGATTTTAAGTAAGCTTTGACTAACTTTTTTCCACCGCGGCGATTGTCGCTCCAGTGGTGGCGGAAAAAAGGTGAACAAAAAAACAAAAAAAAAATGTTCAAGCTACTGCAACAATTGAAAAAGAAATAAACTATGTATGTCGGAGGTTATGGGAGACAAAGGGCAGTTGCATGTCATATTCATTACTGACATTCAAAAGCCCTTTAATCAGACTGATCAAGTCGGTTAGCATGTTGGATTTTTACTGACGTTACATATAGCAGAAACCTGTTTTGTTGAATATGGCGGTTTTAACTATAACAATCAATACATCCCCTCAGGGGGTCTAAACAAGATGCGTATGTTACGACATATGCATGTTGCTAGATACGGGGGTGGCGATCCCGGGGCCCCAGCAGGATGCCTCGCCTTAAGAGGAGCTCCACAGGGTTGACGCTTGGCTGTGAGGTATACCGTCCGTGGTGTTTGTGCCGTGCCACGCGATCCGTGTCGTCGGATGAAGGGATCCTGGTGGTTGAGTGGACGGCGCGCCTGATGTCGTGCATGCCACTCCACAACACACCACTTTGGCCTTGATTTCGGCTAGACAGGTGGTCGGGAGCTAACCCACTCCCGATCAATCGGCTGTGCCATCCCGTCAGAGGGATGGCAGAGTGAGCCTTCAGAAGCCCGTGAAGGCGGACGGTGGAATTATTCACGGGCCTCGCTGGAGCCTGTTTCGGAGGCTATATTGCTCGGTAACCTTGGGGTGCTGCTCAGCTTGTGGGCGCGGACTTCCCTTACGTGGGCTCCATGGAGGGTGAAGAGTCGGAGTGACGAATTTACCTAAGCTCATATGGAAGACAAAGAGAAGCAACCTAGGCCTCCTATAGCCATAAACGCAGGAATATCGGGTGGCCCTGCGCCACCCAGTTATTTGGGTAGAGAGATGGAGGAACATGTTCCCTGGTTCTTGCTCATTCAAAGGACAGGAGGTGGGTCTCCTGATTTTGAGAAATGTAATCCGTTCGTTGTAGCCAAGGCATTGTATGGCTTGATTGGAGAGACTCGATCGGTGAAAAAAGTTAGGGGTGGTCTGCTGGTGGAAACTGTAAGTGATAAACAGTCCGAAAGGTTATTAAAAGTTAAAAGATTTTTTAAATGAGGCGTCAATGTGGTACAGATGTAAGACGAAATAAACACAAGAAAAGATGGAGAGATAGTAGAAACTGATTCCCATGTGCCTACTTTTAATACACCTGTCTAAGGACCGGTTTCTCAATGTCCAGTTTAATATTTATCTGCAAGATAACAGCAACTGTTAGATAAAGTGTTATACAATTGAAGGCTAAACTTACGAAGCCACGTAAATCTTATCTGACAGTTGTATCTATAGAAACGCTATCTGGCAGATACCTACAGATACCTATCTGACACTTTAACTGGACATTGAGAAACCGGCCCTTACCTAGACACGTCAGTCAGGATCGCGTTCTATAGTTTACCGGTAAGGCCTTATATCCCGTCCCCGGTATGGTCTCTCAATTGCCAAGAATTTGTACATGTTGCAGTAATCTGCAAAAAATAGAAATAATGTGTCTGTGTTAAAGCTCCCCATGAGGAAGTGCGTCAACTGCGATGTATCTAATTCTGATTTATACAAAGGATCTCCCAAATTCAAGGAAGAGACCGCAATACAGAGAGTGAAGACTGCTGCATCTAAAGTGTGGTTGATGCGACTTTTGTCAAAAAGGTTTTAAACCGGTGGTAAGTATGATTTTAAATATAAATACAAAGGTATTGGTTGGGGAGGGCGAAATCATTAAATAGAATGCTCTAATCGCCCTCCAGTGTCATCCCCTTCTAAAACAATTAACTGATTCCCCACAACAATACATTGCCCATATTTCATTTCCAGAATCTACAGAACGAGGGCACTTAAAAATATTTAAAGGGGTTTCATTTCCTTAAATATCTCTAAGAGGGTTTTGTTACAAAGGACGTATAAGGGTAGCCCACAAATCCAGTTGAAGGAAGTTTTAAGCCAATAAATGAATAAGAAACGTTCTATAACCGTGCGATAGTACTAAATTTTTAATAATGAGTTACTGTAAAGTAAAAATCTTTACGGCCAGATGCATCGAGGAAATTAGAATATAAGTATATTATTCAGATAAGTATGTGAAAGAACCAATCTTTGTTAATATCTTATTTGGAAATGTTTTGAAGATACCCCAAATTTTTCTTCTGTGGAACCTGAAGGTTCCATCAGAAATAACTTTTAAGATGAGTGGTATGCAGTCTCTAATTGCAGATAAGTAGTTTAAGAACACTTTAGATATTTACTCAAACTTATGTTTTTTAAGGTGTTTATCATTTTTTATTAATATCAAAAATTTCATGTAGTTGATAGTGAGCAACAAGGAACTTCAAAACAAAATAATCTGGTTAAACATTTTTTGGTGAAATTGACTATTTGTCACATGGACCTTTTTTATAAAATCTTATAATTTTAAGTACTGGAAATTCTATTTATTAATAAGCATCTGTAATGTACAGTTTTCCAGTGTTCTATTTTGTCAAAAGAATCGTCAGCGTCCAGACATAACAAATTTATGGGGGTGTATACAATTTCATCAAGACAATAAGCGTAAGCAATAAAATTAATGGCGATTTATTGAAAAATTATTTCGATATAATTTACTTAGCCAACCAACACACATAGAAATTAATTATCAATTCATTGATTCTGATAACCTTGTAAAGATATACTTGCGACAAGAACATCCTGTTCTCGCTTTAAGAGAATTTACTTCATGAGGAAATTATGGTTGACTTGAACCAAGAAAAATATATTTTTGATTTTAGTACTCATTCCAAAGAAATATGCTCTGACCAGGATTATAATTATCTTCACATCTAAAATTTCAATACTCTTCGACCAAATATTTCATAAATGTTTAGTAAAAACATCATACTTAAATGCAGAATACTAACAGCTTGAAAATTGTGGAGTACCATCCAAAATATGCTAATCTTGGTTCATGCACATAGACAGATCGGCACAGGCCTTATTATACTCGTTCGTAAGTAGTTTATAATTTTAGTTGTTTATGTGAATTATATTGTTACACTCTCATAAAAGCATTGTTGTGCAGTTTTGTTTATGGGGACCTCACACAGATGTTCGTATGTAATTACCAGGTGTGTGATATGCAATATACTCATGTTAACAGTTTTGTGAATTGAATATAAACAATGACGGACTGGTGGGCGCAACGTATTCGTCTAGTTCCAAAGTACAGGCACATATTCTTTACATTCTGGGATAGTCGTCATTTTTCAACATGAATTTAGAAAAATACCTAGACGCTTGCACTAAAAAGACTAAAATCTTGAGTTCTTTGCGCCAAGATTATCAGATGCTTCAGTAAATATACCTATGGTATTCTTATAGGTGATATATTCATTGTTTTGTTCTCCAGATTATATAATGCTTCAGTTAAGGTTTCGGTATGTTTACTTTCAGAGCTTTCTAAGTTCAGAATTGAAATTATTTACTTAATATAGTAACCATAATATGATTAAAAATATCACATTCTTGGTTTAAGATTAATACAGCTTTGCGCATATATATGAGAAACTTGAATGGAAGTGTATTATTCTTCGTTGAAGAATTTATTTTTGTGTGTGTACGCGGATTTGTTCTCAATCGCAGTACGATTGCCTCCAATTTACGCATATTATTGCGAACAGACATACACGATTTGTTTGCACTTTTTGTGCTCCTACCAAGTGCCGATACTAGACAATAGTATAGTCATATTACGGTATATGCATGGGTAACATTAAGGCTATTGGGTAGGACAATATATATGTCTGAGTAAAGCACAATCACACATAAGGCAGTACTTGTTCGAAATACTTGTTTTGAATCAAGCAAAATGAATTATGCATTGTAAGTATATCGATACCTGTTGACTCGTTCTTAAATCTATATACATAATTACTGGGCTATGTATGGGTCGGTACTTCGAAGGTTCGATCGGTACGAGTGAAATGACCATTGCGCGTGCGGCCAAAGTAGGCATTATTACAACCTGACAAGTGTAACAAGAGCCGTGAGAAATATGAAATAGACAAGGACAGCAAGGGACGAGAAGATATGAAATAACGTGTGCGTGTGAGATAGCGGCGAAATTCCCAAGTCTCTTGCTACACTTGTCAGGCTGTACGTTTCTAGCCAGTCTTAACCGCTTCATGAGAGGATAAGCTATATCAATGCTACCAATTTTTTTGTGATTGTGAAGCTATCTCCAGAAAGAGTACAATATTTCGACCGTGACCGACCATTTCGGACAGTGAAACTGCTACCAAATGAATTATTGTGGATGCATCTCACAATTATAATGACATATTCTCTATTTCATAATATTGGATTTACAAGTTAAGCTTACACATTTCTAGCTTTTTTATCCCCCGTAAAAACCAGTGGCGCTTTCTGAATTTCCTAAAGGAGGGCGCACAAAATGTTAAATAAAGAAAATTGCACGAAAATCCTACCAGAGATTGTTGAGGCCGCACTGCACCCTGCACATAATAAGAGTTTTCAGTTTTTACACTAATTTCTTAGAAGTTCAAAGTATCATAAAATGTCACTTCTTAAGAGTGTAATGTTATTTCTTGAGAGTTTTTTACTTATCATCCTGCCTAATCAAGAAAAAAAAGTCATTTAGCTTGGCAATCGAGCTCACAATGTCTGATTCAAACACATCAGCTCCACCTACTGCACCACACAGAGCCGTCTACTTCACTTATTTTGCGCTCTAAGGAAAGTCGGCCAAAGTTCATCTTAAGCAACACGTTCACCTGATTATCTATTTTAAATAATAGGTCAACGCGTAGCGACTCGAACAAGACAACCTGACTGAGGCGCGTCATTGCCGTCATTGGAAGTAGCCCCTGATCATATTGGTTCGTATGTCACCGGTAGCCTTTTGGTTTTCACTCGTCACTTTCAAAGTCAATTGATGTGTCATTACCCAATCGGAGCGCTCTCTTTCCGCTATCCGTACCGTCCGTGTCTTGGTCTTGGCGCCTTCAGTCAGTCACGTGATGAGGCACTGGTCAAGTTGAAGCTGTGTGCTGCGAGCGCCACTTTTGATAGCCTGAGCATAGTTTGCTACTTACAAATCAGGCAACCGATTGTAGCTAGAATTAGGTACATACCTACTAGCATACATCTATAAAGAGTTTTTTTCTTCTTTTTCTCAGGTGGGATGCGCGGCATTGCACCATAACCCACATAACACCCTATGGATATATACATCCACAGAATGTACATTAGATATTCGAGTTTGAACATGTATATTTTGAATATTCATAGGACGTTAAATGTACATATGAAAAATGATATACACTAGTGTAATATACTATGTATATTCACGTAGGTATATCCATATGTGATAATAAGATGTTGGTCTATGTACCATATATACATCTAGTAGTTTACGCCTGCGCGAAGGACAACTAGTGCCGTCATTGCTGTTTCTAGTCAGTCCGTCGTTCGCGTCCTTTGCCGTAATTGGCGTGTGTGCTGATGCTGTTTGTGCTTTATGACCTTATCTTATCTTCTGGCTACTCATAACATTCGTATCCAGCGTTTGACGGTATGTCGTAAGCGGAGCAAACCACTTACAAAATTTTATAACCTTGAGTTCTCTGTGATTCCAGACATACCATCCAACAGGAAAGAGATGACTATCACAGTAATCGATTTTGCCAAGTATTTTTGTTGAAACTAGAAATTGAATTAATAATAATACATAATGAAAGCATATAGTTTGTGTATCTTTCTGCCTCTGCATTGAACTTTCATGCACTATGCATGTGCATTGTAAGTACATGAATGTACATTTAATGGATATATCATGGATGTTCATACCTGGTCTATGTTACATATACTATGCATGTACGTTAGACGTATATATGTATGTACATTATATGGATATGCCATGGATGTGAAAGTTCGCGACAAACGTACATGAAATTTATATTTTTTTTATGTCTTTTTGACATCCATTGGACATTCTTGCTCCACTTATGGATATACATATCCATTGATTCGATATCCAGTGTATGTATATTTGTTATGTGGGAACGAGGAACCGTCCCTGGTAAAAACATGTAAACAAATCTTATATCTTTTGTTTTGGCTTTAGGACAATGCCATGCAGAAACTAAGAAACTAAGTTTGCAAAAACTCTAGCTAACAGTATCGTAAAATCTTATATCTCGGTCCGAAACTACCCTAACAGTACTAATGTTGTTTGTCTGGTTTCAGTTTTTTATATAGTACTTTTTTACTGGGTAAAAATTAAAGAATACCTAAACTTCCACACCTTCTTTGTGTATTGATACTGATAATTTCAGGTAAAAAAGTCGCCGTTCATCATTTATCGTTTGACGTCCTTTTTTGGTGACTTAAAACGATTTAGCGGTTCAACGAACTTAAATTGATGGAATGGAAAGTTTGTCACATATTGTTTGTACTCAGATGGAGGAAATATTTACAAAGAAATATTTTAAGCCGCTTGCAGGTGTCTAGTTTTTGTGACTTTCTTTCCCTTGCTCGCAAAAAATGTAAACAAATCTTAAAACGCTATCCTCGACAATACTCCATTTCGTCGGACTTACCGACAAGCCGACTAACTAAACTTTTTGTACATTAGCTCCCAGATTATGGTTGTTCTTCATGGGTTTCGGTCAACGATTGAAACTATAACTTTCCTTCACTACGTGTCGGTTTATTTTAATCTAAACCATCTTCAGGTGTCTATAAATGAATAGGAAATGATCTGTATATAATAAAAATAAGAATAAAAATACAAAATGAAACCACAACAAAAAATAGCAATTAAATAAAATAATTATAAATTGTATCTGTAAAATAGAAATGTAACTAACTACAAATCTATATATACAGGGTGGTCCAATAGGCGCGCGGTGCTCTCTAGCGGCCATACAGTTTAAATTAGACAAAAATGTTTTGAATAAAAAACGTTTCTTTTCAAATGCTCTACATTTAGAAATTAATTTCAAAGATGGCGGACTTCCGGATATACCGGAAGTAGGCATCAACTTCCTTATTTTAAATGGAACACCCTGAATATTATTACGTTTTTGAATTCAGCATCGATTTTTAGGTCCAGTTTGTTAACCATTGTTTATGCCTACGAAGCCTATTTTCGGAGTTATTGAGCGATTTTTACAAAATTTGACGTTTGTAGTACTTTACAAGAAACGTTAATATCTAGAAAACTAAATGCGATAGAAAGATGCGGTTTTCGGTTTTGAAACAAGCAAGGAACGTATTTGTGTTTCAGTAAGATCGTTGTTTCAAAAGAACATTAAATCAATAGACTAGAAATTTTCAAATTTGAAAAGTTAAAAACGTTAAAAACTTTTATTTTTCAAATGGGATGGTATCATAAGTTTCACATCAGTGGATGCGGAATTACATTCTCTTTCACTTTTATCTAGGCACATGTGGTTCTATCTTTGATGGTTCTTAAAATATTTACGGTTTTGTAATTATTGCGTAGGAATTGGAAAAATCGTAGGTGGCGTGGCTCGCAGACGAAACAATTGGCAGGAAACCTTTCATCCAAAGTGTTTCGGTCTCTAATACTAAAATGTGCTTTTGCTCCATCTAACTGTAACCACATTATTCTTAAAAACTCCAGTGGTGAAGTTTCCAACAGGGTTTCCAAATTTTCATTGGAAAACATTATTATGCGGTTTCCAATAATACCGCCCCAAATGCTTAGACTTCATGCTGGTTGTCAACAAACTTCTCAAAATTTGGATTTACGTGGGCGTAAAATATGAGAGAAGGAAACATGCAGTAGTAATACATGAAGACAGTGAGTTTGACATTCTCGCAATCGCAATTGTGGTTAAAGATCCGTATAGCAGTGCTACAGCAGAAATTAGTCGCTATTTGGGCATTGGTCAAACATCTGTGAACATGATCTTAACGGAGTACATATAGCATCCTTATCACGTGCAGCTAAATCAAGCAATTGAAAGACAAGACTTTGAAAACTGAATGAATTTCTGTAACCGGAGGCGTGCTCAAGTCCAAGAAAATGCACTCCTTTCTAACATACATTTCTTATGAAATTCTTTCATTTTCTTTGTTATGAAATGTAGCTACAGCGTTGTCATTATCGGTCATGTCAACTGGCATAATTTACATTTTTATACCGTCGTAAATCCAAATTTTGAGAAGTTTATTGACAACCAGCATGGAGTCTAAGCATTTGGGGTCGTATTATTGAAAACCGCATATTAAACTAAGGTTTTCTAAAATTTTCTTCGCGAAAATTTGGAAAATCTGTTGAAAAATTCACCACTGGAGTTTTTAAGAATAATGTGGTTACAGTTAGATGGAGCAAGAGCGCATTTTAGTATTAGAGGTCGAAACACTTTGGACGAAATTGTTTCGTCTGCGAGCCACGCCACCTACGATTTTTCCAATTCCTACGCAATAATTACAAAACCGTAAATATCTTAAAAACCATCAAAAATAGAACCACATGTGCCTAGATAAAAGTGAAAGAGAATTTAATTCCGCATCCACTGATGTGAAACTTATGATACCATCCCATTTGAAAAATAAAAGTTTTTAACGTTTTTAACTTTTCAAATTTGAATATTTCTAGTCTATTGATTTAATGTTCTTTTGAAACAACGATCTTACTGAGACACAAATACGTTCCTTGCTTGTTTCAAAACCGAAAACCGCATCTTTCTATCGCGTTTAGTTTTCGAGATATTAACGGTCCCTGTAAAGTACTACAAACGTAAATTTTGTAAAAATCGCTGAATAACTCTGAACATAGGCTTCGTAGGTATAAACAATGGTTAACAAACTGGACCTAAAAATCGATGCTGAATTCAAAAACGTAATAATATACAGGGTGTTCCATTTAAAATAAGGAAGTTGATGCCTACTTCCGGTATATCCAGAAGTCCGCCATCTTTGAAATTATTTTCTAAATGTAGAGCATTTGGAAAGAAACGTTTTTTATTTAAAACATTTTCGTCTAATTTAAACGGTATGGCCGCTAGGGAGCTCCGCGCGCTTATTGGGCTACCCTGTATAAAACTGTTAAACATAAACTTAGTGATATTATTTTCGTTTATTGAACATGAATATAAAAGAACTAAATTTACTGGGACAAGCAAAATAATACTAACAAACCTACTTACGTTAATCTCAGATGTCGGTTAAGTTTCTGTAAAATTGTTTTGTTTGTGAAACCGCCTCTACGGGTTGAGAGAGCTGAATGACCGGTACGGCGTTTTTAGGATATTGTAAAATACACAGATGTTCTTAAAGTGGTGGGTGAAGATTGAGGTGATAGTGATAGGTGTGAAAGCTTTTGTATCTATCTATGTATACACAAATATGGTTTGTTAGATTATTCCGAGATGCTGAAACCCAACTTTATTAAATTATCATATCATATCGCCTAATTGATTTATATCTGTTCTGAAATTTATTGAATTTGGGTGACTCTTAATGTGAATTATTTCTTTATATTTATTTTGTGTTGGTTACGTTCACGAGTTAATATTTTTGGATTGTCGAAATTAAATGTATGTCCTGTATCTAAGCTATGTTTTGCTAGAGCCGTAGACTCCTTCCCATTTACCGTATCGTACTTATGATTATATACCGTGTCTTTTAAATATTGTCTTGTTTGCCCAATATATACTCCGTCACAGTGTGTGCAGTCAATTTGATAAACGGTATTTGTTGTATTATGTGTTTCTGTTTTTGGTTTGAAAATATTAAAGTATCTGTATGTTGAGTTTGAAGGTCTGTCAGCTATTTGATTTTGTATGGTTTAAGACAATTTTGAATTTGTTTATTTATTGTTGGATTATATGGTAAGCTAATATATTTACTTTCTTCTGTATTTGATTGGTTATTTTGACGATTATTATTATACAAAGTATCGATTCCATTTCTTATAATATAAGCATTAGCTCCCAGATGACAAACGTATAGATACGACACCGATAGTAATAAGACCCCTTTGTATCCCATGTCCTGAATGATCGAGCTAAATGAACACAGAAAAAGTGTACTGTCACGTTCCAGTGAGGCGGATAGATGCAGTAAAATTGATCAAACGCATGTCAGCCGGAAGGCCTTATTTGCTTTAATTAATTTCAAAATGCGGAGCGGAGCCTGAGAAACTTGGACCGCCGCGACTCTGGGGGAACGCTACAATTTTTTACGGTTCATTAATAAAAACGTCGCCAGGAATTCGTTTGGAAATCCATTAAGTGTATCGAAATCTCGAATTGGACGTTGTCGCCGTCCCTGGAAACGTTAATTGACTAAATTACCGAGCAAGCTGCTTTAAAAAAGTTTTCTCCGCTTCAGTTGTTCGACTGCTCGTAGACAGTGTATCAGTCTTTATTTGTAATTGGTTTCACTTTGTACTTTTGAGTGCTAAGGCTTCTGTCAGATGGGGCTCAGAATCCGAAAAACGGATATTATACGTTGAGAAGGAGGCATTCAGTATCCCGATGCTGATAATCCAAATGCTGCACTCCCATATTTGGTATTACGCTATTACGCATACCGATTTAACATCACTATAAGCAACTTTCTAGACACGGATGTTGTTGATATTATTTGCTTGTTTCTTTATTTATTTTGTTATTTGGATACATCAAAATGTATTAGCATGTTATAGATGATCATTTGAGATGGGATCACCAAATAGAAAGTTTGATAAAGAGACTGAGGTGCCTAATACCTAAATTCAAGTTTTTTAAAGAAATTTTGGATAAGAAAGATCTGTATACTATATACTATGCCTTGGTACAACCACGTTTATCATATGGGATATTGGCATGGGGTGCGGTCAGTAATGTACATTATAAGAAGCTTGAGGTAACCCAGGAGTGGATAATCAAAATTCTATTTAACAAACCTATTACTTATCCTACGGATAGTCTATATAAAGAGTCTAAATTATATGACTGTAGACAACTCTACATTGAGAAGGTACTTATATATTACCTCAAAAATAAACATCTCATGGTTCCAATCACACATAATCATCAGACATGATCCAGAGGACATTCAGTATTGATACCAAAAAGCAACAAAACCATTGGGCAAAGAAGTTTCACTTTTCTTGGTCCAAAGTTTTATAATATAACACCCGTTGAAATAAAAGAAATTATTTGTTTCGGCAAGTTTAAGAAAAAATTGAAAGAGTGGATTTGGAGTCAACCCAGACTAAGTATTCATCTAAGTATAGACATGAGATCTGTGTACAATATTAATAATTGAGTAGTTAAACAGAACCTTATAATTTGAGCAAAAAAAAACAAATTTTGGAAAAATAGATTTATTAGATAGTGATCATGTGTGTGTGTGTGTGTGTGTGTGAGTTTTGCATGTAGATGCGTTCAAGACGATGTAGCCATTTGTATTGTATTTTATTGATGCCCAAGCACAAGTTTTTATAACTTTTTTGGGTTCTACCTATTTATTGCGTATTTTTACTGTTGTATTTTGTATATTTTTTATTTGCAATAAACATTATTATTATTATATTATTATTATTATTATGTCAAAATTACGTAAAAGAAATACTTGTAAATAAAGAAAAATATAGAAAACAAATACATAAATTACATCGCATCACACATAAAAAATATTATTTAAAATAAGTTGACAATAGATCCATGATAGGAAAAATTAAACAGGTATTACTCACTAAAGATTATCCCCCTAAAAAAGCCTTAGTCACAAGAAGATCAGTGATCTGTTCTTATATGATTCAATTTAAAAGAATGAATTTATTGTAGATGGTGATGTGTTATAAAAAGTGATGCAGTTGTAAAGTGGCGATTTTTTTTTAATTTTCTGTTCTATGCTTTGGGACTTGAAGGGAGCGTATGTCCAAAAAACTTAATTTAGATGAGAAAATCTTGGAGTTGTGGCCAAAATTTTGAAAAAAGGGACAGGGTCACAGCATAAAGAAGACTGTTGTGAACAGCCAAGTTTTCGACAATGCTTGTTGCTACCTTCAGGGCTTTCTACATAGTTAGAACAAAAAAAAGAATTTTAGTTTCAAAATATATAATAAATTTTTAAAAGATTTACTCACTACGTTGAGGTTTGCCAATTAAAAAAAAACAGCAAATGCATTGAGTGGAACGACCTCCTAATGCCAGCTACAATAATCGTCACAATTTTTCCAAAAAATGTTTAACTATGCTATCATGGCGTCTTCCACAAACAGGTCAGGAACAAAGAACATATAATTGTAAAATTACAAACACACAGAAGCGACCTTTACATGTTAAAATTTAAACCCGAGATACCAACTGTCAATATAATTAATATTTCATATGTCAATCATTTTCCCTTGCTGCTTTCTGTCTCCACATTTCACAAAGTAACGGCCATTTTATCACCTGTTAGACCAAGAAGGTCTTTATTAAAGAAAATTTAGATAGTAAAATGTGTGTTTTCAAACCACGAATTTCACAATACCTTCGGGTTTAAATTTTAACATGTAAAGGTCGTTTCTGTGTGTAATTTTACAATTATATATGTTGTTTGTTCCTGACCTGTTTGTGGAAGACGCCATGATAGCATAGTTAAAAATTTTTTGGAAAAATTGTGTCGATTATTGTAGCTGGTATTAGGAAGTCGTTGCACTCAATGCATTTGCTGTTTTTTAAATTGGCAAACTTCAACTTTGTGAGTATATCTTTTAAGAAATTCATTATATATTTTGAAACTAAAATTCTTTTTTTTTCTTCTATGTAGAAAGCCCTGAAGATGGCAATAAGCATTGCCGAAAGCTTGGCTGTTAAGACCAGAGTCTGCTTTATGCTGTGACCTAGTCCTTTTTTTCAAATTTTTGGCCACAACCCCAAGATTTTCTCATCTAAACTTTGGAATTTGTATAAGATTGTGGTGTCTAGTATTACAATTGTAATGTGTAAAATAATTTTCAACATCTTTCCAATACAATCCTATAAACACAAGACAGTGAAGTATTCAAATGGAGGACAAAGCTAATAAATGTTCCTTAATGTATGTTGACCTAAATGTCTCTCTGGGAGCTAAATTAAAAAGTAGTCCATTAATTCTTCTTTGAGCAATAAAAACTCTGTTACTTGCACTGCTGTGACACCAGCTCAATACAATGAAAGAAATATATGAAATAATCGAAACAGACTTGATCCCCAGTTTATATCGAGGCAGCTCCTATGGAAGGCACTATTCAGTTCAGCGTCAGCATGCTTGATTCAGTTCAAAGAACATTCCCAGATACATCCTAAGTATTTAAAATCACCAGATAGATTTATTTGGACTGCGAATTCAGGGTTTAGAGTAGGAGTAGTACGCACGTGGTGTTATATTGAAACTGTCTTTGAATTGTTAAAAATTAATCTGTTTCTACAGCACCAGGCATTCATGTCGTCTATCACTTGAACAATCTTTGCCTTCAATTGTTCTGTGGTTGCAGAAGATATTGTAATCGCAGTGTCATTTAGCAATCATTTAGCAAACATAGTTACATAGCTGTTTTTGATAGTCTGGTGAGGCACGTATCCAGAATTTGGTTTTGGAGGGGGTCCAGGTTATGGGTGTCACTTGGTTGACCTTTCGGGGGGTCCAGATTAGCGTTACCACCATCAATTTGCGGGGGAGGTAGTGCAAATTTGTGGATTCCATTTTTTTAGACAATATTTTATAACGTTTCAGGGGGGGAATCCGGCCCCCTGAACCTTCCCCTTAAATACGTGCCTGAGTCTGGTAGATGGTTAATATAACAAAGAAACAACATAGGTCCCAAGAACCCTGTGGTACACCTAGTTCTACTTACATACGAATCAGGCCACTCCACCATGTTAGTTGGAAACTGGAGAGCATGTAGTTTAGAGGACAAGAATGTAGGGTCGGCAGTATCAAAAGCTTTAGTTGGATCAAAAAATAATGTTACTATTCTTTTGTTACTACCCAAATATGAATATATGAAATTTAGGTGCTAGAATTTTAAAGGCGCGGGTTCAAATCCCGTTAGTAGCCGGTTCTTTTGCAGGCATTTTCTGGTAGCACCTTGATTTGAGAGCCCGACATGTGGCCAATAGCATGAATCATGGTATAAGATTAATTCCTTACACAGACGTGTGACGCCTGGTAGCGCCTGGGGTCGAACGCGGTTGGAGATCAATGCTGACTCAACATATTTCCTTTAATGTACAGATACGAGCCGCTTCGTACTACCAGAAGATGTCAAAGTCAGTGGGCGTGAAGAAAATTCGATTCTTCTTGGGATCACTTCGAATCTTCAGAAGCTGATGTCACCTATTCGGCGTGTTCCGAAAGACACAATACATTAGATCACTTCGCCGTCTGGATTACGATGACCGCAACGTCTCACGTGGTAAGAGCCCGGACTAGAGTTTCGGAGGCGCGAGTTCGAATCCCGCTGGTAGTCGATTCTTTTTCCAGCATTTTTTGGTAGCACGTTGATTTGAGAACCTGACATAAGAGCGGGCAATACCATGAAACATGGTAATACGAAAAGTTTCTTTACAAAATACTTCGGAAAATTATTTTAATTTTTGCCAAACGCTTTTTACTTTGGTAAATGCTACAGAGGTAGCCCAAACACCTAGTAAAGTTTTCCACAAGTTATGGTACCAGTTACAGAAGAGCAAGGAGTGAGAGAGGAACAGCCATTGAGTAAGTTTTGGAAGTTTGCATTCGAGAATAAAGTAAACTTACATAATATATAGTGTAATATGCTATTAATTATAGAGTTTGGTTGGCGACAAGTGTGTTTGCCCCAGGGTGTCTGCCTCGAAGACAATGACAGTGTAACAGGAGCAAAACTTCATCGTAAGGGACGAAGGAAGCATCTAAATACAACGGTGTAACCGGATAGGATCTGTTACAGGATGTACCGCATACCCTCTTCTCTTGGCTACAGGACGTTTGCCTTATCACGCTCACACACGTTTTGCTTTTGCTTCTCTGCCGACATGCAAGGCGTTCGGGATTGTAGTCTGTGAAACTTTCAGATTATAGGTATATGCATATGCGTCGGCAAAGAGAGACAAAAAGGGCGCATGCTTTAATAGTGGTAATATGTACACCTACGCCAAGCTAAAGGAACACTAGTTCAATGTCCAAGAATCTGTATAAAAGAATTCATCACAAAATGCAGTAATTTTTATCCTATTTATGATCTGCTAATTAATAGAAGGACATAAAAGACTGCAATTTATTATTTTTAAGTAATATGAACCTTCAAATTATTAACTTACCTTGAATCCCTATATGTACATTTGCTGATTTTGAATTATTTGCCTTTTGCCTTTATCTTTTTATTGAGGGCAGAACAACATAAATATTTAAATTATGTTCTGGGATCAATGCCATTCTGAAGGATTTGACAGGATTGTTCACTTAAAATGTTCCTGATTTGTTAGAATTTTTATAGGTATTTTTGTCCTTTTTTCCTAAAAGTCAGCGTAAATTGCTCTGATAAGTATTTTTTTCGTTTAGCAGTACGTTTTCCAAGGTATTCTGATACTGTTATAAAAATGCATGACACCCATGAGTATCTGGATAAAATCTGAAAAAGGATATTGTGAGGATAAATTAACATAGTTACATCACGATGGCTCATATGAGGTTACTAACTGGTAGTCCACAAGAAGCTTCTTTTCTGTATTGATTATTGTTGATAGTATAAAAATTTAAGGGAGAAAATCGAAATTCAAGAAGTTCCATTTTCTGCTCAGTTATAAGTTAGTTGAGCGCTTACCACGAATATGCTTAGGATCCCAAAAAACAACAACAAATTGACTTCTTTGATAATTTGCTTTAAAAAATACATGCCAATATCTACTGGTAGGCAAAGTAATTGAAACATATAGTTATGTTCCAAAGCTTTTCAAAGCCTTTGTTGTACCACGCCCCACCTCACCCCAGATAATAACACTAAAGGCCATCCGAATGAGGAACACTAAAGAGGTTTTCCGAGATCACTCTTACCAGGTCTAGGTCCCAACTCCCCGAACCAGTCTTCTCCGGCATTCCTTCTTTTGGAGAACTTCGACGCTGTGGAGTGAGCTGCCGGGGAATTCGTTTCCCGGCGGCTACAACACGCAGCGTTTCAAATCTAACGTGCACCGACACTTCTCCTCTCCCAGCGCTTACACAGCGCCACACAGCCTTTGCAGGAGGCTCGCAATAAAAAAACCTCTCTGATATCATTGGGCATACAATTTCCTAACTATACTGATGTTACTGTTCTTTCACAAAATCCCTGACCAACTCGAGTGACAGGTGTTAACAGTATTGAACCTGGTCGTTTTCAAACTAAAAAAAAAACGGCAAAAATTCAACCAATATGCAGGTATGTTGAGAAATCAAGCCAGTTTATTAAAAAAGTATACACCAGCGTAGTGGGCGGAGTATCGCGTGCAAGCCTAACGCGCAGGTCTGTGTAGGACGCAATACAAAAGCGTTATTTGAATATTGGTTTAGAGATGATAAGCATACACCTGTGCCCGCATGCACCGCAGATCTGACATATACAGGAAGCACATGTTTGTTCCCTTATACATCATTAGTCTGTTTGATGAGCTCTCGAATCCAGAATTATCTTTCTTGGATGGTAAATGTCTTTGGGGAGTTGGATTAACCTTCCTGCTTATTACACTTCCGCTAATGCTGAGATTTTCACACCTGCTACGATTCAACATTATACTAAACTCCAAATTTCACCAATATACTACTTACTAGACCAGCTGCATATTGTTAAAGATCTCGATGTTTAAATGATGAGCTGACATTTTATATTCAAATTGATAAAATGATCAATGAATCTAATAAAGCACTCGGATTTTTGAATCGATATTATCTCGGATACTATGTGTATTTTCATAGCGCGAAAACAACGATTTCTCTGTGTTACGTCTATGCATATAACTAATATGCCACTGTTTAAAGCACAAACATATCATAGTGAGCTTTGTAGTTATGATGTTTTTAATATTGGTTAGTACTCAGAAACCTTTTTTTCATAATGTTATTGATAAACATTGATCTGGTCCTATGATATATCATAAAAGAACACTAAATGTATGAGATTCTGCTCTCGAGGTCTTAGATCACTCAGTATGAGGTGTTACATGTATGTAACGCTAGGCTATACTGGGTGTGAAAAATACACCGACTCAAGAGCCCCACCACCCGCGCAACGTCTTCTTTTGTCATTTTAAATGTTTTCTACTAGATGATAAATCCAATATCTAACTTCATTGACTGCTCTTTGCTCAATAGAGGATGATTACGGAACGCTTCCGTTCCATTAGGTGCTGCAGTTAGACTAAATTCATCACATGTCAACCGAAGCTATTGCGTGCCCGTACTTATTAGCCCAATGAGCCAATTCTGAGCACTTGACTAGGTCCTGGAGCCCTTCTCCTTGCTACGAGTTTCTATGTAATGCTAGTCTTTATCGACGGAGTCCATGTTTTTCACCTCTTTTATTTTTCAGAACTCTGATGGGGAGCACAATTTCAGCACACCGTATATGGGACTCACACAACTGGTTAAACATCAACACCTAATGCTTTGTGTTTAGAACTGAGCTACTCAAAATCCAAAATACACACCACATACGAGAGGGGTTGCATTCTAGTGACATCACCTTGGTGTTACATAAATGTAACGCTAGGCACTAACGGGTTAAAACTACTTTAAAACACCAATTTCTGACTGTCCTGAACTGGAATAATATAACATTCTTATT
Organism: Callosobruchus maculatus; assembly: GCA_951848785.1. Taxonomy (NCBI): domain Eukaryota; kingdom Metazoa; phylum Arthropoda; class Insecta; order Coleoptera; family Chrysomelidae; genus Callosobruchus; species Callosobruchus maculatus. The sequence continues at coordinate 10,067,385 of CATOUR010000065.1, read as the reverse complement.
TCAACCTATTGTGATATACTCCCTCTAAATGACGTTCTCTTAATTGTTGTTGCAATATTTATTTTTTACCGTTTTTCGCTTGCTATGTATACTAAAATTTGTATTGTCTATAAGTATCTCGAAAAATGTACTTAATAAATAAATCAAGATACTGCGACCATCGGGCTAAATAAAGTCTTAGGGACCGCTCCGACAAATAAACGAAGCAGTTCCTTTCGGCTAATCCCCCAACGTCAGACACCGATAAACGTAACAAAACTTCCCGACCTCGTAGTTTATTACCCCAATATCCTTCGTGCAGATCACGGTCCTGATATATCCTAGCGCAGATACCCCAACGGCCGCCGTGGCGCAGCGCAAGCCGAGCCGAACCCACGTTCGTCGTTTGATTCATGTTACCGAAACATCCCACTATATCACCGTAATTTATGGCTTCGCGTTAGTCCGTCCCTGTTCCGCCTAGGGCTTTGCAGGTTTGCTGCTGGCTGTCCACTGATTTAACACAATCAGTCCTCATCCGGCTGACATCTTTAATACCTGTCACTATATTCACTTGCGATTGCTTCGTCTGGGGACATACAAGATTAAAAGGTGGAGGGTGTACGTTCGACGACTTATATTACAAAGGTTTCTTATCTATTTTGGTCGTTTAATGACCACATAACTGTAACCTTCTACGAAACTGAAAACATTAGTGTTGCAAGCCAGTAAACACGATGTCGTTATACTAACGTCATTTTGACGGCACCCCATTCGTCATTATCACGTCGATAAAGAGGAATATAAATGACCTGTCTGGGACAGCACGATGTCACAGCCCAGAGACATCGTGCTGTCGGCACCGGTCACTCTCGCGCCGGCAGAAACTTAAGCTTGGATATTTGTAATGACCACATCCCTTTTATTGTTGCGAAATTTCATCTATCTTCTTACGGCTTGCGGTAGCTTACAGTTACTTCTTAGATTATTTAAATGACTAACCGGCTTCAGTAGGTATATAAAACTACCCTTGTAATGAAAATATTTCAGTAGTTTGATTATTGTAAAAAAATGTCAATTATTTACAATTCACGCTTTTAAGAATGGTCATTTCATACCTGTGGTGTTTATGTTACTACCTAACAAATTAAGGTCGACCTATTTTTTAGGTTTTAAATTGTTAGTCGATTATTGCGGAGAAAACAATTTATCTTTTAACCCCTCAGAAATAGTTTGTGATTTTGAAATTGCCATCCATTTAGGAATAAAGCAAGTTTGGACTAACTGTACAATAATAGGGTGTAGATTTCATCTAACACAAGCCTAATGCAAGAAAAAAACAGAACTTAGGTTTAACTGTAGCATATGAAGACGCTAATTCTGAAATTGGGCGTTGGTTGAGATGGACTTTAGGTTTATTATTTTTAGATCATGACCAGGTTACGCTAGTGTGCTATGGCCTCACTGAGTGCTGTGTTAGTAACGCCCCTCATTGCCGTCTCAGTAACGTCACAATCGTGTCGCCTCAATATCGTTATGTACATACCTGTCGTTCCGTCTACATTACTTTATACAGTAACTAGCACCAGAAGGTATCGGCAGATCAGCAGTGATTATTGGCGGTGGTTACTTTGTCTTACAACCGTACATTAACAAAGACAAGTAGGGTTACTCTAAGCTCCGCCCCCAATGTGGTCTTTCCAGCTGTGCTCTCTGATACTACGCAAGCTGGCGGATTCTGGCGCCCGGCGATCTTGATCAGTAGCCAAACGCTAACAGCTGTGGTTTACAGGGTCAGTCCACCAAACACGCGACACGGTGTACGGGATACAATCGGTCGGATCGACCAGGGTGCCTAAATAAGTAGTGTTTGTGTGTTGTTTTCCGTTTTTTTATATTTGTGCCTACTTATTCCCATTGATTTTTAAAATATCTGTTTTTAATACTTTAATTTTATTATTGACTTGATTCTTAAGTTTTTTAAATTCATTTTTCAAATTCGTGTTTTCCGGTTCTTTAACTTTTTGTTTATAACTTTTGACTAGGTTTTCAATCATTTCGAGAATCTCTTGATTTATGCAGTCGTTATTTCCACGTATCTTATACGTCTTTTTAAATTCCGAATCTTTTTTACAAGAAGTAATTAAGTCAATTAGTTCCTGAAATGATTGAACTTCTGTAGTTTAAATATTCTTTTCAAATTTTTATTTTTTATGATCTATTCTGTTTACTTCTTTTCTATATTTTGTCGCAAATACTTTTATGTTTACCCCTAAGGTTACTGACAACAAATTATGAATGATCAGACTTTACTGTTACTTACTACTTTAATCGTACATTTCAAATTACTACATCTATCTGACAAAACATGATCTATAATACTCCCTGAGCTATTTGCCACCCCAGTAGCTGCATTTGCAGTTATTGTGTTGAATGGTTTATTGAATAATAAATTATATTCTTTCTATACTATAGAATTCATTTCTATTGACCCCCGTTATAAGTGAAGTGAACGTCGACCGCTGACGTCGACAATATCGCACAGTCGGATTCCCTGTAAGAAAACGAGATCGCACGAAGGGAACCGCTCTGAATTCGAGGCGGCTCGCATTTGTGAGACTCACATCAAAGTCGGCACGGTGAGTGATTCTACTTGTGTCTTACCTTATGTTTCGCGAATAATTAGTGCTGATCTGACGATATCTTCTGGTGCAGTCGTGATATAAAACAGTTACGACGTTAATTACCTTATAGGATAAATGTTTATGAGAAAATTCTGTGACAAATCTGTGTAATATTAATTTGAGGGAGGGTAATAAAATACACTAATTAAAATAAATGAATCATGTATTTCACAGTAAAGGCAGGATACAAAAATAATGATCGCAGCTTTTCTAGCCTTCTATAGAACCCTGCCTAAATCACAAAGTACTTTTTATTTTCAATCGACTCAATCCTTACAATAAGAGGTTACAATCCAGTAAATCCAGAATACCTGACAAAACACTGGACCCTTTTACCTATTATTATTATTATTTATGGCGGAATCCACACATAGAGACACTGCACACAGAGCACATAAGGTTAAAATGTCCGTCCCCGTGTTACAAGCCTCCAGCTGCATCGTAGAAAATGGCGAAAATGCCAATTTTCGGATCGGGTCGGATTACATGTGATTTATTCATTGGTCTGAACCTTACGAAAGTTGTGCAGTGACGCACCAGTGGACTGAGGCGCGGTTAATACAAAATTACCTCATGCAAATATAAAATCTATCGAAACTCAATTAACGGAATAAGTTAGCCATGATTCTGTCATATCTGCTGCTTATCTGGGATATAGGTTTCCTGAAGTTAATTACAGTTTTGGAAAATAATTTGAATATTCTATCTATATAATTGATTAATGTTTTTTAGTAGTTATGCGAGTATAGATATTGTTTTCATAAATGTATAAAGAAGGAATAAGGAAAGTGAAATTTTTAAGTTTTGAGATACATTTTCTCCCACTGTTATCCATTACATTTTGACGTGATAACGACGTCAAGTGAGAGACGTTTATGTGACGTCATTAAAAATGACGTTAGTGCAACGTCATTCATTCGGCATATGACGAACGTGACCAAAATTCACCACAATTCGACGTCATAATCACGTACGTCTCCTGGGTGGAAATGTAGCTCTTTAGGAGTTATCTAGCAAGCGGCAGCTCAGTGGTTTGCTGGTTTGCTAGAGACCAACTCAGGTGGTAGGTGATGGGGTGCCAAGGTCAGTTGTGGTTATGAAATGAAAATTCAGGAGGTCGGTTCAACAAGATTTTATTTACATTACTTTTTTAATAATAAATGTGTACGTTATATCATTGAAACATGAAATAACTTTTAAAAAACATAAGCTTGTGTTGCTGTTACGTTACAATTTACAAGACAGTATCGGCGTTTGTACCGGGTACGAACCTCGAATGGTATGAACAACTATGGTACGCAGTACTACCAATTCATACTACATGGACATGCTGACTTTTGCGTACCTGGTATCAAACAATGATGCTTTGTGCGCTTGTTATTGCAGGAAGTTGTTATCAGTTGTTTGTCATCTTTATTAGAAATTACTACAATAGTCTCATTGTCAAAGGGACCTATAACATTTACTTACTTATCTCCCTGCTGGTTCGAGAGAAGTATATTGACTCGGAAATATTTGACCCTGATGATATACAGAGCAGTCCGAACAGCTCCATTGCTGTGGGCTTATAATCTTGACAACACTATTACTATTTATACAAAACCAGTTTACTCTCACTAATGTATTACGCACTAATACAACACCTCTGGATCCATTTCTCCAGGTAGTTTACCGAGGACTATTTCTTAAATGTTGGATTATGGCCCATCAATCAAAATTTCTATCGAACAACAACATATTTAAAAAAAAGTAGGAAAGAATTTACTTGAGTAAATACAAACGGCGCTCTCACTATGGAACCGGAAGCGATATTGACAAAACCGGATGTTTTCCTGATTTGTTTTTCCATGCTGATTCCGAATCTGTATTTAGTTTTTCTCTAGCACCTGTAGTTTCGGCTATCTTTTGTATACGGACAGACAGGCAGATGATCTCCATAAGCTCTCTTCACTGAGAGCTAAAACGCTTACTCGTCCCAGTAAGGACTTTTTGGATGGATGCTTTTTTTGTGGATGATGACTTATTTCGGAGGAATGCTCTATAACTGGCGTTGGTATATTACAAGAAATGACCAAGTCTCGCAAGATTTTCGCAAATAGCTATTAAACGTAATTATATTAATAACAAATCACCCAACGCGTTTTTTTTTTAGGAGAAAAAGAACTAATAAACTTTCAGTGATCTTATCTTCAATAACTTTGAAAAAATTGTAATATATCTACCTTGGTCATGGTCATGCTTGATGTTAAAAAAACTTGGTCGAAGTAAATTTCAGTTTGCTCAAAATAATAAACATAATCATTATTTAAAACTAGAAGCCTGATTTGGATTCAGAACAGTTTGGTTCCGAGGCATTGCTTTTCTTGTTCTTATATGCAGGGAGGGACCAGTTGTGATAATTATGGTTAGTGCTTGTATAATACGATTAATTTTTATAATACTTGTGTATTCAGTAGTAGCTTCAAGTATATTTTTTGTTGTAATATGCACCAGAAAATAGTTCAGTATCAGATTCGAACTTATTTAGTGCTACAACATGATATAACCTAAATTCTCCAAATTGATGCAACAACAATGTGACAACTAACAGGGCGTTAGGTCGCTTGTTTGAGCGAATTGGAAATTTTCATGTTATGTTCAACAGCCATTTGCTGCAAACATTCAAGGAAGCAAGCACCATATTATTTTGTTTATGATTTCGACAATTTATCCTAACTGTTATTCTGGTACTCGTGAATTGTTATCCTAACTGCATTACTGTGATTTGCAACAAGAAGGTACCACTGCTACAACTTTGCATATCCTAGAATATTAAATATTTGAAAGCCCCTTGCAAACAAGTGGTCTGATACCAATTGTAGGATCTGTATTAACTGTACGCTGATACACTTTTACGTTAGACTTCATAAATAGGGCATTCCATTCAAAATTATGACGTAAAATTGGTAAATCTGACAACACTGCTGTTAGCGTTTTTGAATTCTGTATGTTCAAAAATCTCCCAGTATTGAATTTCACCTCTCCACCTGTGGCGGTTTTGGAAATATTTAAGCGTTCCGGTACCGTTTACTGAAAAAGCGGTGTTGCCGTAGCTCAGTAATTATTAGAAACAAAATTTTGAAATTGTGAGATCTGACTAAGTTCGACATGTGCAATTCATTGCAATAAAAATAAGTGGAGGATTTTATTTAAAATAAGTTAAAAGGGGGGTATTTGCGTAAAAATCTGAAAAAATAATTTATAACCTGGCAACGCCGCAAACGCGAAAAAAAATTACAAGGCGAGATGGGGTATTAGTAGATATTTCGATTTAAAATAAAACATACAGGGCATTACATTTAAAAAAACAAAGTAAAATGACCTTGCAATTGCCGTAATTTAAAATTTTTGCCAAAAACACCCTGTAGATACAAATTGCTGGTAACACCCAAAATAATATCTATTTAATATTCAAGTAACCCGCTGTATAATATTATTGAGAAACGTTAAAGGAATATATCAATTTGGACGTATTACTTGCGATCTTGCAAATCCGGAAATTAATAGAAATTAAATTACAAAACAATTTTTAGAGTGTATTGTAGTACATCAAAGACTTAAAGAATAATTGCGACTAAAAAAATGTAAAGAAAACGGTAATCGTGCAGCTGATTTTGATTTTGATGAGTTGAGTTTTTTTAATTGTATTGTAGTTCCATGTTATTATAGATAAGTTTACACATGTCAACGATGAAAAGACATATTAAAAGAATTACTGAGCAAGCGTATTGAAAAGGGTAAATCTGAAAGCCCAATAAATTTTTTCTATGTAATATGTATCTATATCATTCGTCTTCTAATAAAAACTAAATATCTGTCTCGCTGCCCACCCATCTCAAAGAAAACACCGATTGTCGGTCAGTATTTAGCTTTTAAGGTGATTCAATTCACAGTAGTTATACCCATGATACTACGACACTGACAGATATGATCACTTGGCGGACAGATTTCGAACCGGCCTGCGCATGACGTCACCGTGTGACAAAAGTGTACAAGCACATGGCGCCAAAGCGTTGATTTTTGAAAGTTTTATTTCGTTTCCTGTTATATCTGTCTTAGATATTTAATATTCATACAAAATGAAAAAACAGCTTATGTACAGTATAATATAAACGATACATATGTGTATCTGAATAAAAAATTGGTGAAATAGTTATACAGAGAATTGATATTAATCGACGCCTGACCCGTTTGCAGTAGTTCCGAGCGTTCTGAATTTCAGATACAAAAATTTGATCTATGTACTCAAAAAAAAATTACATTGTGAAAAGAGAACAGAGCCAGAGCGGTCTGGACGTATTTTTCTGAAATCTCATATAAGAGGTTGATTGGAGTGCCTAGTGAAACCATCTTTTTGTGGGAAAGTTTCTCGGGTAGGGGGTGGAATTTTTATATACTCCATTCAGGAGCCTTTGATTACCGTTCTTATTTTTTATATATATATAGATTATGATGTTGCGTCACCAGCTCTTCAAACGAATTTGCATATGTATTTACTGTATAATTCTCTTAATAAAAGGTAGACAAGAAATAAATAACATGATTTTGTCATTAGAGGTTTTTAAAAATCATGAACAAGCATAGTGGCATTATGTTTATGGCGAATGAATATTGACTTTTTTCTGCTAATGATTGGTGGAAAAATACATTAACAAATTTTCTTATTTTTTATTTATTCAAATATATGTCACAACCGCGTATATGTTACACATTAAATAAAAAAATATCACAATACTTACAACAATACAATGCCTTTCTGGGCATTGTACTTAGCTAGTACAGGTGAATTCTCGTATACTAAATATTCCTAGTAATAACAGGTTTTTCCTCAATTTTTTCAAAATGTTTTCACACGATGTATCTGTTTAACAATATGGTTGAATTAAAAAGTTTGATCCACTTGTAGTGATGGTTTCTGATGGCCTGAGTATAGGGCACATTATTTGTTGCTCTCTTGTGTTGTAGTTAGGTATTGATTCTGTATATATGAGTCTATGGGGAAATATATTTTGAACAGACAATCAGAACTGAAAAAGGGGTGAATAAGAGCATATAGAACTAGCCTTTCTCTATATCAACTGAAAATGAAATATCAAAATACGTTCTGCAATCTGTAAATCTCCAACCATCTTTTAGCGCATTTTTATTTTATGTAGCTTTTTTTTATTCCAAATAGGAGAGGCGCTAGGAAAGCTGGATACACCGCCGCAGGACCCTGTATACTTATTGCTATATACTATTTTACAATGTTAGTGAATCTTAGTTTTCTAATATTCGAGGTCTCTCTAATTATTCCCCTATCAAGAATTCGTATTCTGAAATACATTCTGCATCTAGAAAACAAGCTCATGTTTGCTTCATCCGTCACATATACATTCTCTGATAATCTGTTTAAATTCGCAAGATAGTTTTTTCAATTTTCAAAGCGTTTATAGTTGGAAAATATATGGCGGATCTCATTACATTTTGCCAAGAACTCATCTGTATGTTTTTGTAGTCCACCTTCTGTTAAATGGTTGATCCAAGTGAGAGAAGTATCTGTGCGATCTACTAATAACCCAGATTCTCCTTATTTTCAACTTAAATGCAATGAAACTTGCCAAATTTTCCAAACCATCCCAAGTAGCGGTAGTGTGACGAATAGTTTTTACTTTTTTATTATTACATCCCACAACCACACAATAAACCATTGTTCAAATATGTGTTAAACTCCAGAATCGCAAATAATTAGTGTTTTATCAAACTTTACTACGGTAAACGAGTAAACTCAAGAAAATAAACTGAAAATGTTTGGCTATAACCTGTAACTAAACGAGTAAACAAACTCCGTTTGTCACACGCTGACGTCACAGGTGGAAGCGAGACGGAAGACATCATGCGCGTGAGCATACCTTCTAAAGTCGTAGTATCATGAGTTATACCATATCATTGATTTATAGACACGCTGTATACGACATTCATTAAAGAAAAGAGAGACGATTGTTGCAGGAAGTTGTCCGTTGTTTTTGTGAATGACCAGCCAGCATCTTATTTCGCTATCGCACAGCACTCCCCATGTATACGTAAGTGGATAATGTGGCTGGCGTGTACACGCTGCCTCGCTATTTACGGCGTTAAACACTAATTTATTGTCTTGTAGATGCTATCATTTGCAAGTTGCTCGCTGTTTGCAGCAGGAATGGCTAATGGATGGAACGGTTGTGTGCAATAGAGGTTATTTTAGGAAGGACCATATCAGTCTACGGCAACACCAGAGGTATACTTATACCAAAACTTTTTTAATGACTTCGGGTGTTATAGTAGCTTACACACGCTAGCAAATTTAGCCCATCCATACACAGGTCGAACGGCGACGCACAGTCGGGCAGGAGAAGCTCAAATGTGGCATCAAATAGGATACTTTCTGTTAATATTTCTTAGTATTTTATTTACATCTAGTAGTGACGAAAGTATAAAATAAAACACAATTCAAGTATATATTTGTCATTTTCACTAGAAAAAAACATTTATAAATAAAGAAAGAAAGAGCATATTTCTAGAAAAAATGTCATGAGACTGAAAAATGCTTCCACTGGTACTAATTTACAAGCAGGGCCGTAGCTAGACGTTGTGCTAGACCTTGGGGGGGGGGGGGGTTATGTATAAAAGAATACGTAATGTCTTAGTATGCTTAAAACCCGTATAGATTGTATCGTTGCTAATATGTCATGAGCGCCGAGGGATTGGTTAGTAGCAGAATAAATCACTAAGCTTGGAGAAAGCATCTTGATTATTTTTATTTTGTATTATTTCAGTAGTTATTTCATTTATGAGAATTCTCATGGGGGGGTTTAAACCACCCAAACCCCCTCTTATATACGGCTCTGTTTACAAGCAATACTATTTGTCCTTGTTTAACTCTCAGCTTCACTGATACTGAGATCATCGCCCTCATCATCATTCTCATCATCATCTTTATCATTATTACTTTCATCTGGGATTGTAGAGCTTCTCTTGGAAGACGTTGTGTTTTTCCTATGTGGTTTTTATTTGCCTGATATAAGGGATCAGAACTTAGAACAAATGTGTTGAATATATCTTGGTTGGTTTGTACTCGACTGCATTTCCTTGCGTAAGTTTCGCGATATTTTTAAAAATCTTTGTTGCGTGCTTCCTGAGCACGTACTGAACCCGTCACGCCATTGTATATTATTTTCGAGAAATTTAGTATGTATCCTACGTGCCTGCTTCTAACGACACTTAAATTGTGATTAAAAATGAGATATTTATATCAGAAGGCCTCTGAAGTTCCATGAGCTGCTAGAGGTATTAAAACATCCCGATAGGATCCTTATTCCTCCTGACGGTCTGATACTTTTTCCCACTGAAAACGCAAATGATGACGTTACAGATTGTGATTCGCGAGATGAAGAATTCACTACGATGAACAGTCTTTCAGGCAGCCAACTGAGGAATGATGTGGAAATAATTCTCATCAAAACTTGTATGAATCTGACGATGAAGTACCCCTATCGCAACTCTATCCTCTCGAGCATCAACGTCCACTCTGGAAGCACCATGCCTCCCTGCTCCAAAAAAATCCAAGATGCGATAATGGACTGTCGAACGTATTTCTCCTACTCCCATTGGTAAAAAGAGTGGTTTCAATGCTACAGCGACTATCAGTGAAAATCGCATCTTGAACTGTCCTCTTACCAATTCTTCCCGCATGAAAAAAAAGGAAAGAGAGTCGTTTGTCTATAAACTACACAAAGATACAGGAATGGTTGTATGTCGATGGCATGATAATAGTGTGGTCATGGTTGCTTCCAATTTTACTCAAGTTTTTCCAGTAAAACTCAGTAAAACGACATTCACAGAAAGAAAAAAAAAACATATAAATATTGAACAGCCTAATATTGTAAAGACCTATAACTATATGGGTGGTGTAGACAGAGGAAACCAAAACCTAAGTCTGTATAGAATCTCTATACGAGGAAAAAAGTGGTGTTTTCCTTTGTTTGCTCAATGCGTCGATATAGCTGTTCGTAATGCTTGGCAGCTACACCGGTTTCAAGGAGGCAAAATTGACCAGCTAGAATTCAGGAGAGCTCTAGCTGGAAATTTGCTAGAAACAAATCAGAAAGATGTGAAAAGAGGTCCATCAAAGCGAAACCCAAAACAAAATGCTTATTCTAGGTATGATGGCCTCAATCATCTTATAATTTATCAATAGAACCAACAACGTTGTGGTCAACGTAATAAAAAAGTTCAATTCTGCTGTAGAAATTGTAACATTCCGCTACATCCAAAATTGTCCCTCAATCCCTCTTGAACAATTCTTATTAATCACATTTTATATATTTTCTTAATTAAGCAGTCAAAAAAGCTAACTTGTCTTCAATGCCATTACTTTGTGATCTACTTATATCATATAGGTCTCTTCTTTCCAGTAATACATTATTTTAATTCATTCCTGGAACAGATGACATACAAACATGTTCTTTGTAAAAATCAGTTCAAAAGTAATTTTTTTCTAACCTCGAAAAAAATGTTGTTCATAACAAAGGAGCAAAAAAGAGCAAGTACGTGGTATGAATTTGTATTAAATATGAATCATTTATCTAGCGAAATTAAACTTCAAAGCTTGATCTGCTTTGGAACATAACTAAAATTGTCGTTATTTTCGGGAAAAATTGTATAATATACGAGTCATCGAACATTCTAATGCGAGTAACGTTATATGGACTACACGTATACCTAAGTTGCTAAGATAATCACAGAAAAATCACCACATACCTGGCCATGAAACTTCCATATCGTAAGATGTAACTTTGTCACGTATACTTCCTTAAATAACATTTCAAGGCAGATTACAAGTGGCACGAAATTGGCACCCTTGACCTCTTCGCGGCTATAGACTATCAAACGATGCGTCTCGCGATAGTAGGGATAGGGTCGGAGTAAATTGTTTTGTGGTTTATTGTGTCCTGGTTAGGGACGTTTAATAATTGCGCAAACCGAGACGTGTATGCTCAATTTCATTTTTCCATTTATTACCAGGTTGTAGGTTTTCTGTCCCACTGTGCGACGTGGTCGATGCGAATCTAGTCCCACGTCTACTTGGCTTGGTCTCGGAATGCACATTCTACGTCTCGTTTATAAAGGCATGTGATCATATTGGAAATAGTGTTTGGAGTGGTTCGTGCATTTCTCGCGCCTGATAGATGTACATTTGGGTGGTTACACTGCTATACCATTCCTGTGTTTATAATATTATATGGGGAAATTACAAGCTTATGGGGTCCACGCGTAATCATTAAATAAGAGAAAGGTCTAGGGTAGGGGTCAGCAACCTTTTGAGATAAGTCAGCCAAAAGTTACAATTTATATTTTTATAAAAGTATAAGAATTTTAAACAGTTTTTGAGATTGCTATTCTAAAATAATAAGATTAATGATCAAAATAATATGCAATTTGTAGCGATATTGCAAAAGATATAAGTATTGAAAACGAGGTTGCTATTCTAAAATAATAAGATTAATGATCAAAATAATATGCAATTTGTAGTGATATTGCAAAATATATGAGTAGGTATTGAAAACGAGATAATGAAATTCGCCTCAACAGAATTACAACTCCACATGGCAGATGAGCGGAGTCTCGTGTACGTGGAGTAAAAGCAGTGACCACATAGGTAGTTCTTCCTCTTATACAGGGTGATTGGTAATTCGATATACTAATTCCAGAAGCTGATAGTAGAGGTGGTAAACGAATAAATCTATCATGTCAAATTCTCAATAGTTTCCGAGATAAATTGAATTTTAGTGACGTTCATTAAAATGTAGACCTGCAAACGAAAACCCTATTAAAACAAAATATTGTTTTCGATAGTTCTTAGTATTAGTTCTCAGAAAATATGCTATTACCTGATTATCTCCTAAAAGAGGGTGATCATGTATCAAACACTTCGCCAGGTAGTATCAAATTCAGCATGTGTTAATAACTGAATGCAAGAAGCGTTACAAAAAATAATTTATCATAAAGAATCACCAAATAATTAACCTTTACATTTGCGGTAAAAACATGCCCATCTTTCTATTTATCCCTTGGTACAATAAACTTGTTTTAAATGTGGTAAACATAGGCCATAAGATTGTATTTAAGCTCTAAAGGCATAACGCATCTCCGAGAGACAAAAGAAAACTTCGTCATTGGAATTCTAATTTTTGTTATGGGTACTTCAGTAATGTGCTATTACATCATGATATGTCGTAAAAAGTGATCGGTTGACCAAAACTTCGGTATAGTGCCTCAAAATTGTATAATTTTAGAAGAAAATTTCAAGTTGTAACTTGAAATGATTCGTCTTTCAAAGTTGTTGGAAAATCAAGCAGAACATGTAGGCCAAATTATAAAGTGTCTTGGTATCTGTAGATTTTCAGTTATGCATTTGCTCATCCGACCACAGAACCGTACTTAAAAAATTTGCATATTTGGCGTCCACATGAAGCATAAATCGACAAAACCCATCTTTCTGACAGGGTCGCCTTCATGCAAAATGAGTATCGGCATGTAATGGTATGGATAAAGACCGGTCGTGTGCACGGTAAACCAAGGCTTCCACTGCGAAATACCATATTGAGGCTATTTGCAACTGTCGCTGTAGGATGTTGTTCAAAATTTTGAAGAATCTAGTCCCCATCTTCGGGGTCATACAGACGAGGCCTACCGGCATCACTGGGACATCGTCTCGTATAGATGTTGAAAAGTCCTAGAAAGAACGCTACTGTTGGGTTGAATGCGATTGGGGTATTACCGTCTGTATTCCGAGAGAGAAGCCGCATAAACAAGCAAGCTCCGCAAGCCTATTCTTCGTTTGTAAACATAATCCACTTGTAAATGAACACACTGTAAATCGATCATGAACGTAAGTACGCTGTAGCTGAAACTGTAGATGATTACCGTGGACGCGTGAACATGGTCGTTGCCGGTTCTAAAAGCAGAGACGCAGCTGTCACAGCCCACTGGATCTTGGCTCACGCAGGTGTGCGTTTATTATTGTCGATCTATAGCACAAAATTTGCAGTTTCAGCTTAAGCGTACGTACATTCAAGATCGACCTATCGTGTGTTTACTAAAGATATCATGCTTAGTTTTAGAGCTACTTCGTTCTGGATGATTCACGACCTCTCATTACTACATGAGTGAAAATCTACGGATAGCAAAATACTTTATAACGTGTCTTGCGTGTTCCGTTTGGTTACCTAGCGACTTTTTAAGACGGATTGATTTTAAATTACAACTTAATTTTTTCTTTTAAAATTAAACAATCGTGAGGCCCTATACCGAAGTTTTGGTTAACCGATCTTTTTTTATGACTAATAGTTATGAAGTAGCGCATTATTCAAGTACCCATAACAAAAATCAGAAACGCGATAAGACCAGTTTTTAACAAGCCCTCTATTGAAACTTTGTACTCCTCTTGGAGAACCATTATGTTTTTAAAGCTTAAATGCAATCTTATTGTCTGTGTTTATCACAATTACAAGTCTATTGCACCAATGGATAACTAGAAAGATGAACATGTTTTTGCCGCAAATTGTACGTTTAATTATTTGGTAGGTTTTTAAGATAAATTAATTTTTTTGTATGTTTTTTGAATTCACATTTCAACATATGCTGATTTTGATAACATTTGTCAAAATTTTAACGACATAATTGTATATTTTCTAAGGACTAGTACCAGGAATTACAAAATCCGACCATAACATTCTGTTTTATTAGGGTTTTCATTTGGAGGACGACATTTTAATGACAATCTCTAAAATTCAATATTTTTCAGAAACAATTAGAAATTGGACGTGGTATTATATGGTCAGTTTATTAGCTTATCACCTCTACCTATCTCTCCAAATTAATCAACGAATTCGAATAAATCAATGTCTCCAATTTCTAACTACCCTATATAATGTTGCAGTATCAGTTTTATTAAAAGCACTGGCTGTTCGAGTATAATGTCAGTGATTTCTTAGTTCCCTCCAGAGCTATTTTTGTGCCATTTTCAAAGTGATTGATGTTTCAGTTTAAAATTAAGGATGCAAGTGAAGTTGTCTTCAAGGAAGAACCACCATGTAGCAAGGAGACGTGAAAACGCCTTTTGCAAAAAGCGCACGTCCATTCCTGACTCGCGGTCCATTTTTTCCAACTCCAATAATTCAAGCGGTAATTCAGCAGGAATGTTATCTGCGGTGGCAGCAGGAAAGAATGCGAGACGCGTTCACGTTTTCTGCGGTCGGGCGCAGGCGGCTGGCAGGCGAAGTCTATTGTTTCTGCTGGGGCTGGTCGGCGATTGTTTTTAGCAGTCCACAAAATGTGAGTCATGTCCGTGCAGTTACATAAGATAGCATAGCAGGAATATGTCGCTAAGAGCTAGGACACACTCAGCATCCGTCCATTGTTTTTGAGAGTTATTACTGCTGTACAACCTTCCTTTGGGCTATAAAGTGATGTGGAACATGGTGTGTTTAGCTGGTATATTTTATATTGTACATATCTTTGTTGTCGGGATCAAAAGTCAGTAGTAGTATTTTCTTGATTATGCAGGGCTATTGCCAATGCGATACGTTGCTTTGTTTTAGTGTCATCTGGGCTCATCCTTTGACTCATTCGAGAGTTCCAGATTAGTTTAGAGTTAGTATAACCTCTAAGTATTTAGCCTCTCCCGACAGATGTACTTGACTAGTCCCTCTACTTTTTTTTTTCTATGAATGCAACTAGGGTTGTGTTGTTTTAAATCCTCGTTCGATGTCCAAGTCGTAACATCTCAATTACTTTTTTAATATTCATCATGATTTGTCATATGTGAACTTCAGTGCATACACTTATTGTATGCTGATGATGTTAAAATATTCACTAAAGTTAAAACAGCTGATGATTATAACCTACTCCATCAGAATCTTGATTTGGTATATGACTGTTGTAGCAGGAACTGTTTGTCATTCAGTGTACCTATCTAAATGTAAAAATATACAAAAAAAATTAACAAGCTTTAAGGAATCTGGGTTTTGTTTCACCGTTCATATAAATCAGATGGTTATTTCGGCT
Source organism: Callosobruchus maculatus (assembly GCA_951848785.1). Lineage (NCBI taxonomy): Eukaryota > Metazoa > Arthropoda > Insecta > Coleoptera > Chrysomelidae > Callosobruchus > Callosobruchus maculatus. The sequence continues at coordinate 10,051,597 of CATOUR010000065.1, read as the reverse complement.
TCTAAATTATTAGACTTTGTATTAGAAAGTGGAAGAATTCTGAAAGTGTTGCTACAGCTTAAAGATTCTATACGTTGCATTTGTCAGGAGTAAGTTTAATTTCAACAATCTACAATAATTCTATAGATCTTATTGGACCGGTCCGTTGGAAGAACTTGAAATATATGTATTTTTCTCTGTTGTCTTTCTCCAGCGTCGATCCTCTGTGTATCAGACGTAACACTTTTGCCCTCTAGTTTTTGTTTGAATTATTACACAACGAAATTGACTGTTCCAGATTTACTTAATCAAATGAATTTTAATATACCTAAACCAGGAGGCCGACACCCAGATACTTTTTATTGTTCTACATGACATACAAATGTAATGAAGAAGTACCCTGTTCATACTAAGTGCACTTTATTCAACTCTATACAGGGTGTTCATTCGAACAACTCCTACCACGAAATTATTGAAAAAAAACTGATTAAAAGAAAAAACGCCGAGATACGTCAAAGTATTTATCAAGGGAGGGGACAACCTTTTAGCCAAAAACTACTTACTACCCCCTGACCCAGGGCCATCCCCTTAAAAATTTAAAACAATAAAGTATATCGAGTAATATCTCGTTTCAAAGGTATGTTGAAGTCCTATATTTTGACGTTTGTTTTTTCGATCCATCGTTTTCAAAAAAATTAGGAAAATATTTATATAGCTTAATTTGTTCAAATGGAATAAAAACACACAAAAATATCACTTTTTATTGCAATAAGTGTTTAAAATATTGTGCGTTATTGGAAAAATGATGACGTGTTCAAATTCGTGACAATAACAGTGGAAATGATTTCAACTTAGGGTGCCTAAAATCAATGTGCTCGGCAAACTGTCGTTCCGTTTAACACCAGACATCCGGGGAAGATAACCTCACATAAATATGTTTTGGACTTTGTTACGAAATTTCCTCAAACTCGATCTACTGCAAATAAAAACGGAGAGTTTTGTATGAAGCCGGTCAAGTTGAAGTTTTGGGTCATTTCGGCATACATCCTAATAATAATTACGCAAAATTGTGGATGCGACTGATATTTATACACACAGTTACTAAAATCCATAAACGTTCATTTGTTCATTCAAAATGAAAATACTGCGACCATTAGCCAAAGATGATTTCGATCGCCTAGTAGAGTTTTGTGAACAAATGGCTACAGCGGTTAATGGTAATACCATGCACGTAAAGAATATCTGCTTCACTGATGGATGCACATTTTATCTAACTGCATTTGTTAATAAGCATATCTGCAGACATTTGAGCAATGGAAATCTTTAAGCTTTAGTAAAGCCATTTTAGGAGACAAACTGATTGTGCTATTTTTGATTAACGGAAATTTGAATGGAGACATTTATTTGGATATTATGTTGAAAAATACCATCAATCCGCTTATTACTGAAATTACTGAAAATCAAATCAAAGAAGATAATAAATAAATAAAAAAAATAAACCATATACCTACTTGATGAGGCTGAAATATATTTCCAGCAAGACGGCGCACTTTCTCATTTTGTTTTTCCGGTTCGGCAATGGCTAGACGACGCGTTTCCAGTTAAACAGATAGGTGAATAGGGCTCTAGATCTCCTGATTTGACGCCATTAAACTTTTTTCTATCGGGCCATTTAAAATCTATTGTGTTTAATTGCCAACCTAAAAGTTTGAATGACCTTCGTCAACACATCATCGAAAGCTGCCATGATATCCCACAACATCCCGTGTTGTTGCACTTGACGTATCGAAAGCTTTCGACAGAGTGTGGCATGAGGGACTTCTGGGCTTGCTGCTTATGGACTACCACCTGGCCTGCGCCAGTGGCTGAATAGCTTTTTGAACGACCGATCTCTGTTTGTTGTAGTCGAGGGCTGTTCATCAGACGTATTTTCAATAAATGCCGGTGTTCCTCAGGGATCTGACCTATCCCCTACACTGTTTCTGCTGTACATCAACGAGCTGCTGGAAATAACATCCAATTCAATCTATAGCTTTGCAGATGATAGTACATTAGTGTTGTGCATGGAACCAGGCAAGCCACTATCATCCCAGGAGACGGTGTCGAGTGGGAATTAGCAAATAAAGTAAAATTCAACGTACAAAAAACTCAGGCAACAACACTTACAAAGAAGTCTCAGGATGGCTTACCAACCGTGGAAATGGAGGGCCACCCCATAGTCGAATCACCTTCCGTCAAGCTTTTGGGGATCAACATCAACAATAACATGACCTGGCACGACCACGTCGTCAGTATTGCTAAAACGGCGTCCCAGGAGCTTGGAGTTTTGTTCCGCTGTAGGAAGTTGTATACACTAGAGCAACTGCTGCTGCTCTACAAGGCACAGATCCGACCATCGCTGGAGTATTGCTCCCATGTGTGGGGATGCGCTCCGAATTTGTTCCCCGACGGCTACAACCTGCAGCGTTTCAAATCTAACGTGAACCGATACTTATCCTCTCGCAGCGCTTCTACAGCGCCATAGGCTTTCAGCCTTTGCGGTAGCCTGACCATAAAAAAACATGTTTTTGCAACTGTCTGTCAGGAATTTTAACATCGCCTATCATTGTTTGGCCAATAATGGACAAGATCTAGCAGCTACTTACTGCAATAAAGTGATACTGTTCTATTGTTCAGTTTGAAGAAATTAAGATATATAAAGCTTTTACTAATCTTCTCGAAAACGAATCGACCGATTTTAAAAAATCAAACGTCAAAATAAATAGACGAACACCCTGAATGTGATGATGAGACAGATTATTATAGCTACATATTTATCTCGGCTTTTAGCGACTAGTTAACTATCTAGTGTATTAATTTATCACACAGTAGCTACACTGATTTCTTTAACATTCCCTGTTATTGGGTGTAACCTGTTGGGAATAAAGTAGATATATAGATAGATAAATATACTTTATTGTCTAAGAAAGTACAATATTCTTATTGACAAAGCTATACAATAACAAAATGTGGAATATCCACTAAAACTCGTCATAAAACTCATCTAGTGTGTAACAAGGCTTTTGTAACAGAAAATTTCTAAGTGTTTTACAGAAAACTTTTAAGCCTTTTGGAATTTTAAAACAGTGAGGAAATTTGTTATAAATCTTCACTCCATTGTATATAATTGAGTCTTTAATTAGTTATGATTTGGGGGTGATTAATTTCAAATCATTCTTTTTTCTTGTATTATATTCTATATTTATCAGTAAAGTGATGGAGAGATGCATCAACCAAGAGCTCATGAAATACCTAGAGCTCCATCACTTAATCAACGACAGACAATATCGATTCCGACACCAAAGATCAACTGGAGATCTCCTGACTTACATCACACATGTGTGGAGCAAACTCATCCAGTCATTTGGCGAGGCTCACGTCGTTGCTCTCGATATTTCAAAGGCATTCGATCAACTGTGGCATGCAGCTCTCCTAAACCAGCGTCCGTCTTATGGGCTACCTGTTAAGCTCCGCGGTTGGCTCGCAGACTTCCTCTCAGGTCGGAAAATCTCTGTCGTGGTAGACCGCTTTTCCTCTTCTTTCCATAGCATCAACGCCGGGGTTCCGCAGGGATCGGTATTGGCTCCGACATTGTTTCTGCTTCATATTAATGATCTACTCTCTAGCACTACAAACCCAATCCACAGTTTTGCGGATGACAGTACGCTGCATGCAGGCATCATGAGCAATAGACCGATCTCTGCGGTCGAGCTGGAAAGTAGAAGTCTGGCAGTGATACCATTACCGCTTGGGGGCTTAAGAATATGGTTAAATTTAATGCCTCCAAGACCCAGTATTGTACGCTATCAATCAAGAAGTGCCCAAGCCAACACCAGGTTCCAATGTACAACCAGGCTCTGACAAGGAGTCACTCATTCAAGTTGTTAGTAGTCAGCATTACAGAAAATCTGATCTGGTACGAACACGTCGCGTCAATTGCAACAGCTGCTGGTAAAAAGCTTGGGAACCTATTTAGAGCCAGGAATTATTTCTCACCATGTAACCTCCTCACGCTATATAAAGCCCAGATAAGACCTAGCCTGGAGTATCGCTGTCATGTCTGGGGAGCTGCTGCCCCTACTACCCTGTCTATACTAGATGCCGTCCAGAGAAGGGCAATTCGACTAATTGGCGATCCGGCCTTAACGCGCCACCTTCAGTCACTTTCTCACCGGCGTGTTGTTGGTGACCTCTCACTCTTCTACCGATATTCCAACGGAATCTGCTCCTCTGAGCTATCCTCTATCGTTCCGCCGCTCACTGCTCCTATCAGATGTACCCGTGCGACCGCTGCATCTCATCCTAAGACGATCGTTCTTCATACATCAAGAACTGAGCGGTACAACCGCACATTTGTTCCCAGGACGTCAAAGGCTTGGAATGGACTGCCAGAAGGTGTATTTATTGGGCCTGCGGGTATTGGCCCATTCAAATCTCGCGTTAACAAACTTCCCCTAACATAACCCTTTCACAGCAGCCGCGGTACTCTGGTATTTAGGCTCTGCCTGCGCGGTCTGCTCAGTTATAAAAAAAAATATTTATGGTTTCAAATTTTGTTTTATTTTTGAATATTAGTGATGTCGTTTCCAAAATAAACAGTACAATTACGGTCATAATTTTGTATTCCAAAAATAGTGGCTTGCATGAAGTACTCTTGGCGATGCATCTAACTGCTCGCTTCTGTAAGACTAACAATTTATTTAAGTAGGTATGAGAGCAGACACCCCAAAATGGAATAATACAAAATAACAAGTTTTGGTGGTGTTTCTTCCAAGAGTTTCTCTAACTGTTCTTAGTATGTAAGTTACTTCAGCTAACTCATTAATTAAATTACGAACATGAATCATAGAATTCAATTTTTTATCAATAGTTAGACCTAAGAACTTCATGCTGTATGTTTGATGTAATTGTTCGTTGTCTAAGTAAATCACGTCAAGTAAGCATTAGACAGTCATGAATTCGGTTTTCGAGATATTAAAAGATAAAAAATTGCTGTCACACCATCTTTTGATTACACTTTCATTCATTCATTTTCAATTTTTTTCTTTAAGACGTGTATGTCATTATCATGCCAGCGTACTGTAGTATCATCTGGAAATACAGTGATTGGCCACTTATTTCTAATGTCATTAGGTTATTAATGTATACCAAAAATAAGATGGGACCTAATATCGATCCCTGTGGTACACCATCCTGTGTGTTCAATTTTTCAGAAGCTACACTTTTAGACAATTCAAAAATTTGAGAGCGGTTATTCAATATTATCATTATCTTCCATTACAAAGTGAAATAGTTCACTAACTCTAAGAGCATGTGAAAATGCATATATTACCAATGCCAATGTACGCGAACCCACAAAACGAAACATATCAGCCAAGTTTCGCAGTTATACCTTTTTATGGACCACAAAGCAACATTTTATTTTTACACCCAGAAGTATAGCGGCATGGCTGAGCGGAAACTTTGCCGAGACTTTAATGGCATTTTGTGGGAACTAGGCGACTTGAAAGGAAGAGATAAAAACCTCCAGCGCTTTCGGTTTTGCCTTATCTTCCTTTTGTTATTTACGGTGCTGGTATGAGCATATTACTTCTCCGCAGGCCGAGTATGAGGTTTTCGCGATTGCGTTTTGTACCGGAAACCAATTTACAGGACGAGATTGGACACTGAGTACTGGAGCTGCGGTATCAACTGTCTCTATTTTTTTTATTTCCCACGCCAGCAAACAGGGGAAGTATACTAGTGATTGAAAACAATTTGGAATTTGCGGCGATATGTTACTTGAATGTTCTGTGGTCCATCTATGTCTACAACACAAATATCATGCCAGTCATTCAAGTGGCCATGCCTGTGAGTTGGCTGAACCGACTTTTATGAAATTTTCATAATAGGTATGTAGATTGTTAACCAAAAAGAAACGATGAATAAGATCAAAGAACAATACTGCTTTATATATTTTAAAATCGTTTCAGTGGCGCCGCAAGTATAGTAGTAATCGCCAGAAATTTCAAATATACAACAGTACGCCTTTTAAACATTCTGTGAGGTATCTTACTGCTGGAAAATTACCGTAATTTATTTTTCATTGCGAACGTTCGCAAACTTTCGGTAATTTTGGAGAATTTTGGATAATGAATAAGAACTAGCTTAATTGGACTGTAATAAGAATGTATGGGAACATAGAGCTTTATAGAAACTCAAACAGACTTAATTCAACATTATAAGTATTAAAATATTATAAAGAAACGTTACATTCCTATATAATTCCTATAAAATTGAAAATGAAGCTTGCGACCTGGTCGCGGCGACAGACACGTTGCGACCTGGTCGCAGTGATGAGTTTCATTGATTGTTATGTAGGCGGCCATGCTAGCGACCAGCGACAGCGACTGATTTTGGAAACGCCTCTATGAGCGTTTTCGGAATGCCGCGACAAGTACGCTCTCCATAGTTTCTTTGCAGGTGGCCATATTTGCGTTCCAAACGTGGCTGTCGATGTTGGAAAAAGCACGTAAACCAGATTTTCACTCTCTTTACGATCGGGGTGAAAAAGGGAGTGGAAATGTTTTACACCGGATTATTTATAAATAAAATTCGAACATGGCCGGCGCTGTGGAATACAAGGTTCAAAGAATACACGAATAGGTATATAAACAGAAAATTTTGGACTGGGGCAAACCCATTAATACAGATAAAAACAAAAAAGATAAGCAAATATTTGTTCACACATTTTATTTTCGAACTACTTCTTGATGCGATTATAATATTTATTTTAAATCTAAATACATACCGTCTCTATACACCGTTTCCCAGGACGAATCCCGAAACCTTCAAGGGATGATTTCTGGCACCGACTTATGATGTAATATGATTAAATTATACGTTTATGCTTGGTAGTAAAAAAGTTGAAATTCCCTTAATTAGATCGCGGAATGGTTAATGTTTGGGCCCCTTTATCATATTCGTACCGTAAGAGCAATACAACATAATATATTTGCTGTAAACGGTCGACCAAAAAATTCAAAATACCCGTTAGCGTAATCCGACCTTCTCCGTCTTTGCAAGGAGTTCCTGAAAGTGACAGTGAAATAAGGTAGGCCAAACACGTTTCAGTTATCTTTACAACCAAACTTCAAACGTTGATTTCTCTATAACAAATGGGAATTTCAGAATAATTCCTTTTGATATCGCTTCACATTCTGAAACTCTAAGTGCGATTTCTTTTTTCGGGATTCGTCCTAGGACACGGTGTAAAGTGATGTGCTGTCCAGATTGGATCTACAGGTACGGGCGTGTTGAATATTATGATTGTAGTTCTTAAATATGAAACACAAAACTAAAAAAGTCAAAGTTGACGATGTAACTCGATTGAGTCATTGGAAAATAGTTAGCTGCTAGGCTAATTCTTTTGACCTCCCAGCAAAATTTATCGAAATCGACATTGCCAGATTGAGTTATCCTACAGAAGGTGCGGAAAATATGAATGTTTAGATAAGTGCTTTAAGTAAAATCCAACACGTACGTTTTTTAGTTTTTCTTTAACTATATTCTTGTAATGAAGATGAGGAATTGCTTTTGATGTATTCATAACATAATCAGTACCATTACGGTATATATAAACGATAACTGTGTGAAACTGTGGATTTCCCTGAATAAATTTTACAAAAGTATCAACTCCCAAGCTGGATATCACGCCTTTTAAGCTCTCGTCGCTAAGTTATGTTTGTGGTTCGTTCTCTCCAAACAATCAAATGTTTTGTGAACAGGAACTCTTTATTTTGCGTTAAATACACTTTTGTATTTACCGTGAAAACGCTCTAATGAATTATTAGGTCTTAAACAAAGCAAGGTTTAGTTGGAAGTGGAAGTAATTACGTATATAAAGAGAAAACTGTAAATAGTCAGCGTCCCTGACTTTATCGCACTTTACCGGAAAATGCATCTCAAGTTGCGCCTGCACTCGACAAATTACAATGCTACCACCGGTATATTCTGCGTAGCTGACCCTGAACTTGTGGACGTGCATAACAGCTACATATCTAGTCAGCGGATACGACCGGTGGTCCGACAGATTTGAAGCCGTCAAAATCGTTTTCGCGGCAAAGTTGGTGCGTTCAATGTTCTGTCTGACTTAATAATCCAGAGAAGAGTTACCCACAAATATACAGGTGAATAATAATAAGAAAAGATCTCCATTTCTTTAAAAAATCATAGGAGTATTAAAAGAAGAAGTACATGAACAAAACCATTGTGCATTCAAAAACAAAGCATACATGCGTAGATAGTTTTATTGTTGGCGACCTAAATCCGAAAGCTGAAGATTGGGGGTCTCCAATGACAGATAAAGAGGGAGATTACTATGCGAGTGGATAGCGGCAAGGTAGTGTTGAATAATGGCTTGCTACCCACCTTCTCCAGAAGATATTCGTTTTCGTTCATCGACGTCACTCTAGCGTTGCAGGACGTAGCTAAGTGCATTAAAGGATGGGAGGTCTTGGAAGGTGAACCTTTGAGTGACCATAGGTAGATCTATTCTGAGATGAGCATGGAACAGAAAGTTAAAAGGAGATCAACGGAGCGCCACATGCGTTTTGTTGATGTCAGCAAATTCCAAGAGGCATTTACCCCTAGACTTGAATTCTTGCATATCATGGAAAGCGTCACTGAACAGCGGTACACGAGGCTAATACAAGCCATCCTGAAAGAAAGTACCATAAAAAGGTGCCCAAGGACTGCAAAAGTATCGTACTGGATGAATTTAGGAATCGAATCTGCTAGAGCGGACTGTCTTCAAATACAGCGTAAGCTGTCGCGCATATGACGCGGAAACCACCAGCCTCAAGCAGCTATAAATGCCCGGCAGGATGAATATGTAGCCAAGAACAAGTTACTCAAAGGTCTGATCACTACCTGAAAATCCAAACACTGGAAAGAACTGTGCGGAGACTTAGAACATGACATGGGGTGAAAGCTACCAGTTGGTCACCAAAAAAAAAAGCATGATCAGGCAAACGTCAACGTATCTGCTAAATAACGACAGAAAGGTAGAGATAGTGAAAGAACTCTTTCCAAGTAATTCAGAAGTTTGGGAGGCGGAGATCCAGAGATCTTTAAGATGGAAGATATTGAGGAGGCTGCGGAGAAGATGAAAAATGGCAAAGCTCCTGGGCCAGAAGCGATAGCATCCACTGCACCACAGTTGCTATTATGTCTATTCAACCATCTTTTGGGTACGCAAACCGTACCAAATGTATGGAAAAAGGCAAACGTGGTATTCTTCAGCAAGGCTGCAAAACCGCCAGAGCTCTCCCCTTCATACAGGCCGATCTGTCTGTTAGACACCATCGGGAAGCTGTATGAAATCCTGATAAAACAGACGCTCGGGAAAGAGATCGAAGAGACAGGAGGACTCTCGTCATGCCAGTTCGGCTTCCACTCGTGTAGGTTCACCATCGATGCCCTGGAAACGGTAAGATTGCGGAAGAAACCAAGAGAAATAGCGTGCGTTGGTGACACTGGATGTCCGCAATGCTTTTAATACAGTCTCGTGGAACATGATTATGGAAGAACTAGCAGAGCTGAAGATTTCAAAATACCTCAGAAATCTTATAAGCAGCTATCTAGACTTCAAATCATAGCCGGAACCGAAATACCTATGACAACAAGAGTGCCTCAAGGATTACGACCGTTACCCTGAAACACTGTATGATAAGTTGCTAAGGCTGCCCAGCGGCGTGAAGACGGGTGGCATACGCCGATGATTTGGCACTTTGGCTATCGTGGCAAATGAAGAGACAGAGCTGGTCCATAAAGCAATCGCATCGCTGTCCAAGATTGACATGTGGAAGTACGATGATACTACAATCGTTAGGCCGTCCTTATTGTATGGATCACTAGTGTGGTGGCCATGTGTGAGGATAGAGACAATCAAAGCAAAGCTAAATAAAATTCAACGCTTGGCTTGTGTTAGTATATCAAGTGCAGTACGCACGACTCCGTTGAGCGCGTTAGAAGCACTGCTGAATCTCCCTCCATTTGACTTGGTAGCTCAAGGGGAGGCAAGGGTGTCTGTGTTCCGATTGTGGAGTCAAAGTAGTTGGTCCTTTGTGAATCCTGGGAGGGGACCCTATCCTACATATTAGGAGTTATATAATTCCTCCTACATATCACTTCGACTGCAAATTTACCGTGAAGTATCCTACAAGAGAAGAGTGAGGGCTAAGCGGCAGGCGGCCTTTTGAGGGGAGAGGGCCATTCTGGTACACCGACGGCTCACTTACCGACGAAGGCTCCGACGCTGGGGTCTATGGGCCAAAAACAAAGCTCTCCCTCTCTCTTGGAGGAAACACCACGGTATTCCAAGCAGAGATATATGCGATTTTAGCTTGTTTCTCTTGCTTTTACGAAATTCAGGGGTCAAGCAGGCGGATCACCATTTGCTATAAAGGCCAGGCAGCATTAGAAGCATGAAGTGCTTGCAGGTTTACAACAAGGCTCGTTCTGCAATGTAGAAAGGTCTTGGATGACATTTCGGCGAGAATCAGGTGTCACTTACGTGGGTGTCGAGTCATGCTAGAGTTAGTGGTCACGAAATGGCGGACGCGCTCACAAGGCGAGGGTCGAGGGATAATTTCTTGGGTCCTGAGCCCGCTTTGGGGCTGGCAACAGGTACCATCAGAAGGAAGACAGAGGTGTGGTTGCAAAATTAGCATCTTATCAGATGGAGAGGAATCTTCGGACACCTCCGTTAAGCTAGAGAACTTATTTCAGGACCTCTAGCTAAGGTGGGACGGTTCTGTCTCTCGCTGGACAGAAGCCGACTAAGGCTACTTGTTGGCCTGCTATCCGGCCATAACACCTTCAAACGCCATTTGTATGTGATGGCGGTGGTAAATGATCCGACGTGTACACGCTGTGGCGAGGAGGAAGAATCCTCGGCACACATTCTTTGTCGTTGTGAAGCCCTTGGGTATAACAGGCAAACTATACTCGGTTCAAGGGTTCTTGAACCTGAGGATACAAGATGTGCAGGAACCAAGGCCATCTTCACCTTTGAGATGAGGGCTGGACTTGGGAACTAGGGTAAGGAGAGGTGCAAAATGGCTCGTCGGTAGGCCTATGCACTGCTGGTTCCAGCCACCAGATAGCCTCTCTCCCTCTTTCATTCATTCGTTCATTCATTCAAGGCCACAAAAGAGAAGAAGTACCAAAAGGTCCTGGACAGATTGCAGAGAAGTTTCTGCTGAGGTTAGCCAGTGCTTATCGAACGGTATCCACAAGGGCTTTGCAGGTAATAAAGGTAATACCTTGCAGGTGATAACGGTAATACCGAAATAGGTCAATACCTATACTGTTCCTTATATACACAATTGTATATAAGAAACAATAATGGGCTTAATACCATCCCTTGTGGTAAACCTGTTCTTATTGTAAATGCCGCGCTGAATTACTTACCTGATTTGACTGTTTGCGGTAAAAACAGTCAAAATTTTAATTAAACAGTATAGCTATAAGATCGTGGCGTATCAAAGTCGTATTTTTTGAGCGGAAGGTCCTGTATATTGTTCTATAATTTAGTTTTCCAGTTACCCAATTTCTAACCTAGTAACCTCTTACCTAGTCTGTATGGCCAACGATTCATTCTTAATTATTTTACCACCTATGCATAAATAGTAAAACCTTTGCTCTAAGCTTTTTTTTAATTTAATCGTTTTCCAAACCCTCTCAGTTTCAGGGTGAACACTTTCCAAGTCTAAATTGTGAAGCTTTTCTATTTTGTAAATACCTTTCAACTCCTGTCAATAAATAATACGTCTAGACAGGTCTAAATGAATATGCAAATCCAATATAAACTTTAAAGGCTTTACAATGCTGACAGATGCTTGTTCTTTTTAGCATCAGCTTGGGCGTTACTAACAAAAATATTTGATCGGAAACTTATCCAGAAATACGATCGTTATACTTGTAATGCCTAGGCCATAGGTATTATCAGCTTTATTATAATTGTTTACCCTTAATGGGCGTTTTTCAATCTGGATAGCTTATGGTGGTATAAGATTGAGGCATTTATAGGGAAAACATGTTCTTCTATGCGTATCTAGTTAGTCTTAAAACTGCATTATAGCATTTCAAGGACAACCTTATTTAGTTATATTTCTTCAATAGCGTCAAATAATTACACAGTATATCATTAGGGATACACCTTTGATAGAAGTCTTGACCAAAAATAGTTTGATAGTGATCAGTGTGGATGTCTTTGAATTAAAGAAATAAGTATCTCATAATTCATAAATATATCAAACTGCAACTTTATGAATTTTATTTTTTAGCATTCCAACTCTTGAGGGTGATAAACAAAGTTTTAGAATTGGGCATGCACCTTATAGTAATGACAGGTAATATGCTGTTATCAGTAGTGATATCTCTAGGAGAACTGAAAATAGATAAATTCATGAAAATTGAAAGCTCATTCCTCGGAAAATTTTTTGAAAACAAACTTCAACTCAAAACAACGAAACATTTATTTATTTATTTACTGAAAGTTAGTGGTGAAAATACAGTTATTAAAATTTACCTCAACGTAAGATTCGTTGTAGTTCCCGACTATTGAAGGTCTATTACCACGCTTAATATTTTTGATCTTATGGTGTTTTTGATCGAGATTCAAATATGGCTTTATAGAATTTTGATTGCAATGACCAGTAATTTTCAGCAGTTGATCTTCTGCACCCCTTTTTGCCAATTGGGTAACAGCAGTTGATCTATTCCAGTGATCTTTTTGTCTTTTACAGTCAAGTCAATTGCAAAAGCGGCAGATTTAGTTCACTTATGAATAGTATTTTTTCCAGCAGGTATACTATCATTCCATCTGTCAGCTTCACTCTTGCAGTGCCGATTTGGTTTAATAATAATCGTGGTGATAACAGTTTATGACTACCTTTACAGCTTTTAGACTAACTTTAGAACCACGTTTTACTGAAACATCATTTGAAAAAGAAATCCACCAGACAATCAACTGCCTCTCCTCCTCGCCACGCTGATTCTGCAGCAGCAATGTATTAAAATTTATCCATAAGACCTTCAAGAGTATTTTCATGCATAATAATATTATTTTGTTAGCTTCTATCAAGAAAAAATGTAATGATTCTGTATAGAGCCCTTGTAGAATCTATTGCCAGATACTGCATTCCCGTTTGAAGTGCAGCCTTCAAATCAACTGTTTCATCGCTACACGTTGCTCAAAATATAATACTGAAGATGAAAAAAAGAATGGAGTCAAGTTGATTGACTCAGTACTTCCCACACATAATAGCGATATCATTTTATTATTTCCCATTGCATGAAGCTATAGTCTAAAATCCCCTTGCAACTAAATTATCGCCCATCCGCCCGAAAAAACAACATCCAACACAAAAACCCTCGTAAATAGTTTCTTGCGTCTCCCTCCTTAGGAACTAGGGCGTCACAGTTTTTTCTACATGCTTGAACTGGACGATGCGAAACGATCAAGAGCCTCCAACCCGTCTAAAAACGAAGTTTGAGCTGATTTTATGTTTTTGGTTTTTTTATTATTGCTGCGCCGCCACTGACACGGTTTTTCAAAAACAGAGTTATTTTCCATTCTCGCAGCGGTAATAGATTCTGTGTAAAATTTTTAATAACATCAATTCAATAATTTTCGCTTTACGCAATATACATAGAACGAAATAAAGGAAAACTCGTATGTACAAATTAGAAAATTGGTTTCTGGAATAGGCAAGCCAATGTTCGGATGGACCTACAAAAGTGTAATATGCCGCTAGGTATTTCTTCTACAGGTCAATAGACGGACTATTATGAATACAACAAATTTTTCGGCTTTACTACCACCCACCCCCCAATCGCCCCGATTTCACTCCACCCAAAAAAAAAATGAAAATGATCAGGAACCCGTAAAACGCCTAAAAACAAAGTTTGAGCTGTTTTTATATTTTTAGTTTTTTATTATTGCCGCGCCGCCACTGACCCGATTTTTCCAAAAGATACGCGTTTTCCATCGTCGCCTTGGGAGTAATACTATGTCAAAATTTCATTAAAATCAATTTAACAATTTTTGCGTTACGCGATATCGAACGATCTAAAACAATACTCATATGTATACATCACAAATTCTAAGTCCCGTGGTTTGTATATAAGCATGCAACGTTCGGATGGACCCAAAAGTGTATCATGCCGCTAGGTTTTTCATTCACATATCAATCGACATCCCATTACGAATACAACAAATTTTTCAGTATTACAACCCCCCACCCCCAACGACTCCAAATTCACCCCCACCCAAGAAAAAGTAGAAATTGATCAGGAACTCCTAAAACGCCTAAGAACGAAGTTAGAGGCATATTTGAAATTTTTCGTTTTTGCTAATTACTCCGCCCCGTATAACGATTTTCAAAATTATAGGAATATTACCTACTACAACCCCACAGCATCACGCTGCCCAAATTTCATCACAATCCATGCAGCGGTTACTGAGATTACGAGGGTAGAAGAACGCGACAGACAGACAGAGAGACCGACAGACAGACCGACGGAAATGAGTGACGTGGATTTTCGTTATGTACACATGATAAAACGCCCAAAAAGCGTATTATCTCAAAATCGAAAATTTTGGCAATCACAATACTCCCCTCACCTATCGGTGTGGGAAGTAAACACAAACTTTACCCAACTAAAGAACTATTCAATGAATCTAAATTACTAAATGTACATTTGCTATATGTTTACAGCTCTTAGCTGTTTAACTAGAATGTTTCATGATTAAAATAAATTTACCATCAGTTATATGAGAGATACCCGGTCAAAAATTAACCTTGGTTTTAAAACAGAATTTACTCATAAAACTTTTACACAACACTCCCTCACATACTACGGACCAAAATTATTCAACAAGCTTCCAAAAATTAAAATTGATATCAAAATTTCGATTACTTAAAAAAGAAATTAAAACATTTGTACAAAACAATAAAGAAAAATTTAACATTTAAATTTACACCGATTTCTGTATATTTTTCTGAAACATTACTGCTTGGCCATTTCGTTCACTAATTCCTTAAAGGTTAGTAGGTGTAGTTAACATATATTAGCAATTTTGTTTCTGTATTTTAACTTAAGTTACATGCTTAATATTAATATTCTGTACATGATATTATGTGAGATTGAGCAATACACTATTACGGAACAGACTTCCAAGCCTAATGTGATAGCTGTATTAGTTCGATCCCCACTTGATCTACATATTTATATAATACTGACTTACACATATTATTACATGACATTTTGTATAGAATGTTATTCTAAATTTTGCATGTATTGTAATGAACAATGTACGATACATAAATACGTTCATTCAGACAAATTCGACGGAACTTTTGTTTGCATCGATCTTCATGTAGTTTCTTCCCTATTGCTTCGCGGGCTGGTTTGAATACTGTATTGCTTAATGGTCGCTTAATATCAAGTCTATGAATATATACATTATATTGATGAATACTACAGTAATTTCTCTATGTCTTGCAATCATAGTTTGAAGTTAGTTCTTTTATAGTTTTACTGTATTGCATCGCACATCTACGATCAGAAACAACTGCAACAATCAGCCATTCGAAAAATGGATGTTTAATCATCTTCTGTACGCGCAACATATTTGTTATGAAACATTGATTAAAAACTGCCGCTCAGGTTGCTGTCTAGAGATCTTCCTGCATGGGCAATTTTCATTTAAAGCCGTCTCTGTAACTAGATACGTCAGCGTCTTCTTACATGTCTACAAAGTTCTCGATTTGTAATTTGAGTTTTGCAGCTCGAGTGACATCAAGGCTCTGCGGTAACATCTCACCGGTAGTCAACGATTCCAAAGACCAGCAATAAATTTTCCTGTGATCTGGTATCCATTACTACCGGTGTAAACATGTAATACTAAAACCACGTCGATATAGGTTTGCTATGTATAATTAAGAGAATATATTAACTCTCATGATGTCTGTGTTACTTGATAGGGCAATGTTTCTGCAACGGCCTCTAAACAGGGTGTTTCTGAAAGGCTTTCCCATAAAGGGTGGATTCTTCTTACGGACAAATAATACGACCTATACAGGGTGATCATTTCAAAACTTCCCACCATGGATTTATCGAAAGCCACTGATTAAAAGGAAAAACGCCGAGACACGTCAAAACATTGGTCAATGGCACAACTTTCTAACCGAAAAACTATTCCCCTCCCTTGCACCATTTTCCCTCAAGGTCATCCCCTTTAAATTTTTATATGACAAGGGGTAATATCTTTCAAAGGTATGTCGACGTCCTTTATTTTGACGTTGGATGTTTTAAAATCGGTAGACTCGTTTTTGAGAAAATTAGAAAAATGTTACCCATTATTGGCCAAACAATGATACAGGCGATTTTCAAATTCCTGTCGAGCAGTTTGGATGACCCTCGTCAACGCATTATCGAAAGCTGCCATGACATCCCACAACATGTGTTTGTGCGTTTGTACGTTGCCACGGGATTTGAAAACGTTTTCAAAACGTTTTGGGTTTTTAAATATATTGTGGAAACGTTAATTGGATGCGTTTTCGAAACGTTTCAGGTTCAACACCAGCTGTCACCTTCAAAAGGTTTTGAAACGAACTGTGCGCAGTGCGTAGCCGTCTAATGTCGCTATCGTTAGTTTATTGAAGAGTATTTGAATTCCAAACTAAAGATTTATGATAAACAAGAAAATGTATTATAAAACTAGGAAATGACGTTTGCCAAGAGTGTCAGTTGAAAACGTTTTGGTTCCGTTTCGAAACCTATCGAATACAGTTTTGAAGACCCGTGGAAACGTGGTAATTGCTTGGCTAATAACGGGCAACATTTGAACACTTATTGCAATTAAAAGTCATATTTTCGTGTGTTTTGTATTCTATTTGAACATAATACATAAAGATTATATTTTTCTCGAAAACGAATCGACCGATTTAAAAAAATCAAAGTAGAAATAAAGGGCTTCGACATACCTTTAAAACAAGATATTAATCGATACCCTTTGTCATTTAAAAATTTTAATGGATGACCCCGGAAGGAAGAGGGTACAAGGCGGAAGTAGTTTTTAATTACAAAGTTGCCTCTTAACAAATCTTTTGGCGTTTTTTCTTTCAATCAGTGGTTTTCGATAATTTTTCAAATGACCACCCTGCTACATCGTCTAGCTATGAGGTAGGATTTAAAGTTGAAAAATACTTTTTGATTTACTTCAAAATAATTTAATCTGAATGTGGTAATTCTAGGATAGAATACAAACGTTATATATATTTCAGGCTACTTTTGAAATAGTCATGTTGTCCTATAAGTGCTGTCCCTGTTATCTGGCAGCCGAAGGGCCGGTAACTTTCTTTGATAGAAGGAACATTTCTTTGCATTTTTTTCTTCGGAATAAAAACAAAATATAAATAAATCGCGCGTAGTGGAATATTGACAAGCAAACGTTTTTTGCAGAGTGGAGCAGCCTATTTGGACATCTCTACACCTTTTCCTGTTGTTAATCGGAAAGCATTCAAGTCAAGTGAAAATCAGAACACATCAAATGTAAATCAGAACAGTCAATTGAAAATCAGAATGCGGCATATATAAATCAGAACAATCAAGTGAAAACCAGAACGTATCAAATGTAAATCAGAGCAATCAACTGAAAATCAGAAAGGGTCATATTGATTTCAAAGACCATCAATTGTAATTCAGAAGGGGTCAAATGTAAATCAGAAAAAAACTACATATATGTACTATGTCTTAGGTACAGGTGCAAGTATCCTACGTTAGCACATATTCGTCGATTTTAAATCCCATTGAAAATATGTGGTCAAAAATAGTGTCCTACATAAAAACCCAGAAGTACCAGAAGTAGTGGCACCAGGTGTTGCTGAATTGAAATTATTATATTTGCAGTTAGTAAGCCAGAAATTTAGCGGCTGTTGCTTTTCATGGTACAGCCCTTGCTCTTGGACCAATGCCTGATGGAGTGTAACACGTTATAATAAGACTTATAATGTTCCACTATATAAATAATGTTTGTCGTTTATGTGAGTTTATTCCGTTTGTATATTGCTTTCCATTCAAATATTAAATCTTTTATACCACATTTTGCGTATATATTATAACTTAAAGCTTGTTTTTTACTTTTGACAAAACAAAAAAAATTCTACGATCTATTTTCTCCAGTATGTATGATCCACGAAACCATGCAGATAGTGACATTTTAATTAATGGCAATCCAAGAAAAATGTTTCAACCATTCTCTTCACATATTATGTGGACTGCATTCCGAAATAATACAATCCTGCCTGTACATGCATAAATTTTGACGGTTATCGTAATGCAGCATCAGCGAAGGGCATCAAATCAGTCAATTTTTTTCTTCCCTTCCTCCTCTGTTCTGTTTCATAATGTATTTGCGAAATTTGCAGCTATAGGGCAATCCAGTCCTCTACGCGTTTGCATAGTTTCTTCTTTCGGTTCGTTGTCCTTTTTATGTTTTAGGTTTGAAGACCAGAATTTTATTGATCCAAATATCAATGAATAAAGCTTTTCTCACATATATTATTACTCAATACATGTATGTAGTTTCCTTGTGATTTACATTTCGCCCTCTGCATTACAACTGATGGTTTCTCATATACAATTATTGGTACCTTCTGAAATTAATGTGAACCTTTCTGATTTTCAATTGACTGTTCTGATTTACCTTTGAAACGTTCTAAGTTTCATTTAGTTATTTTGTTTTTCATATGATGGTATCTAATTTACACCTGGAAAAAGTGTAGATGTCCAGTATGTCCACAGATAAAACAGATGGATGATCCTCAAAGAATTATTCTTTGTATACGTACTTGATGCAAGCTACCCGTCCAGCTTGTAGTGCAATACTGAACAGCATTTATGATCCTTGAAAGCAGTTAATCAACTTAGTTACCTAATGCAATATAGACCAGTTTTAACGCAATATAGAAATGCGGTCTGTACAAATTTTATGCAAGTGGGATCTAACAGACGGCAACTAAAATTACTGATAAAGGTCACTCCATAGGAGTAATAACGTACTAAGGGGTCTATTCTGTAACAGCATTGTTAAACATAACGTATGGTTGAAATAACAAACGCATATGCACGAAAGTGTGAGGGGTAACTGCAATGTCCAAGTATTTGCAAGTACTCTGCGCTAATTAATTTCTAACGGCACCATTTAAAACGTTCACCATAAACGCCCGGTTAAATTTTATGTTTACCGAATACCAATGATGGTTAAATTTGTAATTTGGCTGTTATGATTGACTTTTTAGCGACCCTGTTTAAAGTAACCAGAAATTTACAGAACAAACCCTTAAACGCACATGTGACGCTCAGAATTTCAATCCATCTCTGCAGCACGTATCACAGAAACCAACCCAAAGCTTGCAGCCGACGTAAAGTTGCGCACATAATATTCAGTCGGGCCACTCAACGGCTCAGAACTTCCTTCAAAGGCAAACATACGTAAACACGTGAAAGGCGCGCTCGGCGTTATTTTTAGAAACTTCTTCCATGCACGCTAAATTTCAAAAGAATGTTTGATTTTCATTAGGAGCTATACGAGCACTCAGCGGGATGTCGTTTTTTGTGTACCTACTTTTAAGCCTTGTCATGCAAGGTACAGCTTGTCATCACGTTAGTACGGGAGGTAGTGTACAAGGGAAAGAGGAATAGGATATCAAATCAATTCGTTTATTTCGTTTAACCTTTAACTACAAGAGCTGGTGTATTGGGTACACCATCGGCCTTAGGTACGTTGAATTTCTTGAAAGATGTAATGTGTTGTCTCGGCCGTTCTACCTAACCCTCAAAGATGGTATTTACTTTAAGCTTGCTTCACCGTCAGTCGTCAGTTGAGTCGCAAACCTTGCCGAGCAAGTAAAATATGACCGATAGTCCGTCTGGTGCCTAGAACACACCGCGCTTGTAGTTGTGTAAAAAGCATATTATTATTAATTAACAAACTTATTTAGTTGTTTTGGCTTTTTTATAAATATACTTTTTTGATACGTACCTAAAATCCCTTTTAATAAAAAAGCTATATAAATGTAATGTAATGTAATGATGACAATACTTTAGCTGGTGATGCTGCTTCGTCTGGTGCATAGAATACACCACATGTGTACTATTGAAACAGCAAGGTATTTATTCCGATATACAGGGTGAGTGTTTAGTACCGGCTCGGTCGATAACTCCATTACTGTAGAAGATAGCGAAAAAAGTTGTACATAAAAGTTGTAGCCACGGATATTGCTCCTTGAACAGAAAATATTGTGATTTATACAGGGTGATCCATAATTACGTGGTGATGCAAACATACATTTTTTAAATGAGACACCTTATATATTATCTCAAATTTAGACTGTAATAGTAATCCCCCTTCTTACAATATAAAGTTTTGTAACAGTATACAGGGTATTTCTAAAGTTATGAGCATTTTTATATCCAAATCACTGTCAAATGAACGTACTGTATATCAAAAAGTAATTAATAAAATAATGTTTTTTTACTTGGAAAGATTAGAAATATCCTCTAGTTTTAAAATCGGCTATAAAAGAAGCCGTCGTTGCATATTCGTATGCAGGGTGTGTGGAATACAAAATCTAGATTTTCTCTTTTTTTCCTCCCAATATTTTATTATACCAAAGAATCGCTCTTAATATGCTCTTTCATCTTTGTATAGCACTTGTTTTATCTACGTCCATCATTTTCCGAGATATTTCGATTTTTCGGTAAATTTAAAATATAGCTTCTATTTGTGTACTGAAATTTATTTATTTTGAGAAGGTACCATCGAATTTGTTTTTTGTTTAACGAAGAGCTAAATTATAAGGCCATGACATATTTATTTGGGTAGGTATTTGGTGAAGTCAAAACCCGGAATCATCGAGATAATGAAGTCAAGTATGGTGAGGAAACAATTTTGTACGCGTGATGCATGATTATCAAGCATATTTATCAGGTAGCCTTTGACAAATTGACAGTTTTTATAACCTGCTCAACAATTCCGTACTGTGTGAAAAACGAGCTTTACAAATTGATTTTTCCATTGAGGGTATTTAGGAGAATCTTTGAGAAATTGCCTACTTGCCTCTAGAATGTATCAACTATGAACAGCAATATCCAAAACGGAGGCACTCTAAAGCTGATGCGTTTGAAAGACTGAAGAATCGTTTTATTTGGACTGTGTCGTTCAATATTTCATAGTCTACCTGATAGAACTGCTTGATAATTATGCATGACGTCTATAAAATTGTTTCCTCAGCACACTTGACCTATAATATCTCGTTAATTCTGTGTTTTGACTTGATCAAGTACTATTATGGCCTTATATTTTAGTTGTTTGTTAAGCAAAAATCAAATTTGATAGTATTTTCTCAAAGTAAATAAATTTTAGTAAACAAATAGAAGGTGTATTTAAAATTCGTAGAGAAATCTAAATATCTCAGAAACTAATGAATGCAGCCATAACAAGTGCTATACAAAAATGAAAGAGCATATTAAAAGCAATTCTTTGGTATGATAAAATATTGAGGGTTACATTTCAAAGAAGAGTGAAAATCTAGATTTTGCATTCTATATCACCCTGTATACGAATATACGTCGCGGGCGTTTTTTGTAGCCGATTTAAAAACTAAAGAACATTTTTTATTCACCCGTGTCATAAAAATGATATTTGATTCATCTATTTTTGATTTACAGTACATTCATTTGATAGCGATTTGGATACAAAAATGGTCGTAACTTTTGAAATACCCTGCATAATGTAACAACACCTTATACTGGCAGAACTGAAATCATTAGTAGAATTTGAATATGGAATAATATATAGGGTGTCTCATTTAAAAAAATGCATGATTGCATCACCACGTAGTTATGGATCACCGTGTATAATTTTAAATATTTCCTGAGCAAGGAGCATATCCGTGGCTACAACTTTTATATATAACTTTTTTCGCTATCTTCTACAATAGTGGAGCTATCGACCGAGCCGGTACTAGAAACTCACCCTGTATAATAATCACTACGTTGAACTTTTTCCCAGGGATAAGGTATGAGCGTTTTTTGTAATAAAATCGTAAATAGTGCAATACTTGTATTCTGAATACAGCAAACTCGCAGGAAATTGTTCACAAGGAGATAGCATCCCAAATCTAATATTGCTCCGCCAGCTGGCAGTCAAGGCGTAACTAACCTATTTGCAGAATTTTTCAAAAGTGTGTATATTAATTCTGCCAAAACCTTTGATGTAAAGGAAACTGCTATCAATGACTGAAATATTATTCAAGAACTACCGATGTTATAGTGAGCATTGTTAGTGAAGTGAAAGTGAGAAAGAGTTCTGGACCTGATGGTATTCCTCTAATATTTGTGAAAGAATGTAAACATACTCTTTCAGTACCACTGTGCTTCATATATCTTTTATCTCTTAGAACAGGCTATGTCCCTGACAGATGGAAACTGCCTCATATTGTGCCCATCTATAAAAGTGGTGACAGAAGTAATGTACAAAATTTTCGACCCATTACTAAAATCTCAGTGTTTGCTAGGTGTTTAGAAAAAATTGTTTACACGAACATATACAATTCGGTAAAAAACATTTTAATTGATGAACAACACTGTTTTTGTCCAAGCAAGTCGGTAGAAACTAATTTGCTCTGTTACTCTCATTATATTTGTGAGGCAATCGATAATCAAGTCCAAATTGACAGCGTCTACACAGATTTCAGTAAAGCTTTTGATAAGATTGACCACTATCATTTGATGAGCAAGCTTTCTGAGATAGGCATCTGACGGGCTTTTGAAGTGGGTTTGGTCCTATATAAATGGTGGTAGTTAATGGGTACCATTCAGAACCGTTTTTCGCAACATCTGTGGTGCCACAGGGTAGTCACCTGGGGCCTTTATTTTTCATCCTGTATTATAACGACATAGTTACCTGTTTCAAAGTGTGCAAATTTTTGACCTATGCTCATGATCTCAACATATATCATCTCATCCGGGATGTGAAGGACTGTCTCGATCTTCAAGATGATATTGACAGATTATCAAACTACTGCATTTCGAACAACGTTTTCCACAATATTAATAAGTGTCCATATAGTACATTCTCGAAGAAAAAAAAATTGATAGCATTTAATTATAAAATAAATAATGAAATTTTAACAAGGGTCACAGAAATTAAAGATTTAGGCGCTATTTTAGATAGTCGTTGGTCATGTAAAGGTCACTATGAAAAATTTATTAAAGAAGCAAATAAGATGCTTGTAAAAATTTTAAGGATCCCCGAAGCGTTCGAACATTATACTACGTGTTCATAAATAGCAAATTGTTTTTTGCTTCAGTCGTATGGTACCCTCAATACAATGTTCATACAAAAAGAATTGAGGTAGTTCAAAACGGGTTCTTAAAAATTCTAGCAGCTAAATTTAAACAACCGGTTGATGTTACAGCCGAACACTTCGAGATCTTACCCTTGCACTATAAAAGACCTATTTCCAATTTGTGTTGTATTTTCAAAATTGCTAACTCTATAATAAATGCCCTGTCTTTGCTATCAAATATTTCTTTCAAAGTTCCTAGTAGAGAGCTTAAATCTGCTGTGACTTTTAACATTCCGTTCTGTAAAACAAATCTCGGACAAAACTCGCCTTTGACAAGAATGCAAATAGAATTCGACACCCATTGTAAAAACCATGATATATTCAATATCAATTTGATGGCGTTAAAAAATGAACTGAAAAGGTATTCCCTGGAAACACATTTTCAGTAATTTTTGATACCTGTAGTATAGTAGTAGTATTATGTTTTAGGTACGAATAAATAGCCTAACTAGTTTTGTATGTAGTGGATGCTTTATGGAACATTTGTTCTGTGGCGTCCCAAATTTCAAAATAAATAAAATAAATGAATAACCCGCAATGACACACTTCTTCTTTTTTGGCGAGAATAACACCTTTGGATTTAGATTACAAAAGCGTAAACACTTATTCCCCCCAGTCTGCTTGTCGGCCAATCTCTTTGAGTTTTTTTGCCATTTCTCTAGCCTTGTAATGTCAGTAAAACGCTGCAAGGTGTTTGATGAAATTTTTGAATCCGATAGCTGTAGGTTCGAATAGACAGTGCTGAATTTTGGAAATCTGTGCAATATTATAAAACATGCAAAGATAAAAAACTGTACAAGCACACAAGTCCAAACTTTTTTTTATTATACAGTAATTTAAGACGTGACACTAACCAACATTCTAATATGAACTTTGTATAGTATGCCATAGTCAAAACCATCTATACTTCTTCAAAGTTCCTTCAGGCAGCTTTTCTTCCCTCCTCAAAAATTTTCTCTAATGGACATAGCCGGTTCCTGCATTGGACCCTTTATTTCTTAACTGCTGTTTCATCGAGAAAATAGAATTTTTCATTGTAGTATTAATTTGTCAATTATCGATTATCGATTAATACTTATTCATGAACAATGTGAATCTATGTTCATTAATTTTTATCATGTTATTGGTTCTGATCTCAGATCAACTGGCCAGCTGTATGTTCATCAATATAAAGCATATAATACATACCTGATCATTAAATTAATGTAATATTTTTATTAGCAAAAAGCATCCGTTTATTGGTATAACGAACAGGTTCTTCATTTTAATGTTATGAAGAATAAATATTCATTATATTAATGAAAAGTTAGTATTCATCGTATTAATGGACTGAATCTGCAACCAATATATTTTGCATTATAATAGAGAATAATTTTATTAGTTCAATGAATATTGTTCTTTATATTTATGGATGTATTCATGAATACCAGGAACGAAAAAATTCCACATGATCGCCATGCTGATGCCATCGGTTATTTTGGTACCATTTACCAGATAGAGCGGAGACAAATTGGAGCACCAGAAAGTTTTTGTACGTTTTGTGTGAAATGAACTCCACAGCGAAGTTCACAACCAAACATTTTCAGTAGTCACTCCTTTTCTTTGATCAAAATCAGCAAAAAATCTAGGAAACACTCAATTGCCTCAGAACAACGAAAGTGTTAAGTAATGTAGTATTTTGTATTAATGACAATGCGAATTAACTCAACGACCTATTAGTGAATACAATTAACGATCAATTTCATAAATAAGAGTAGTACATACATATAAGGGTTTGTTACAATAAATTAACGGAAAGAGTCATTCATTTGATGAGTACAGTACATTTATATTGAGCTTTCTTGTATCATGATGAATGTCATTAACTTCAGCAATGGCATTGGCTTCATCGTTTTATCCACTGAATTAATTAAATCTGTTTATTCAAACAATGATCATGTTCAACACAATAATGAAACTGCTTTCCTCAAATTAATGTTACAGTTCATTATAACAACTAGAAAAACTTATGTTGGATGATAGACACAATGAACTGATTTTCATCGCATTGATAAACTCGTTTTTCGGCACAAAAATAATGAATTTGTTCATCAATTCAATGGAGCTTTTCATTCTATTTAAGGGCACTAGGAAGGAATAACAGAAAGATTTGTACATACAAAAAGGCCTCCTCACTCTTCAGTTCGCTATTGATCCCTTGTTTGAATGAACACCGATTTAGTGAAATAGATATTACGTTGTATTTTATTTGTTCCTAAGTAGGCTTCATGAAACTGCCCCATAACTTTGATGTGGCAATATCTTCTAATTCGCCGAGCACAGTTGCTAGCTGTCACGCTGTGCAATATCCTTCCGTGAGCTGGAGTGATCGTAAATATGCCCTTTAATTAACAGCCTTCAGGATACGAAGCCGTAATGCGATATTATTACCCCCCTCCTATATACCTCCAAGGCGTTG
Organism: Callosobruchus maculatus; assembly: GCA_951848785.1. Taxonomy (NCBI): domain Eukaryota; kingdom Metazoa; phylum Arthropoda; class Insecta; order Coleoptera; family Chrysomelidae; genus Callosobruchus; species Callosobruchus maculatus. The sequence goes on along the minus strand of CATOUR010000065.1, from coordinate 10,025,656 downwards.
CACTGTCGATCTTAATTTCTCTCCCCCTCAGCGGCTGTGAACTGCTTTAAAATTTCACATGAAAGTTCTGTCTAGTAACTGTAATCTCAAAATAGAATAATCATACGAAGGATCTGCTAATGCAATCTAAACGCCGTTCTTATATGAGTTTGATAAGGACAAAAAGGAAAAAAAGACTTTGATAAAAGCAAATAGGAACTTAATGGTGATCTCAAGGCTGCTATCCTAATTTTAGCGGCCACCTTACGGTCATGTTTGCAACTTCATGTCGTAGTCCCTATTTAACCGCAAATTGGAAAAAATCGTACATTTTTAATTTCTCCAACAAAGGAGGGGTAAGTTCTTAGTATCGGCCCGTTTTCGCAAATGTTACTGAAATCAACGTGCGAGGTGTCAATTCCAAGGTAAAGTCACCTCCTGACTCATTCTCTGAAGAGAAAATGCTATGCTATATTGTTATTTTTCTGAGTAATCTCCCACCACCCCCACCACTAAATCATGGATTTGCACCGAAAGTAGACCAAAAGATAGAGAACAAGAACCTCTTTATGACAGTAAAATTTGAAATTATTTGGATCATTTTTGTGACAGTTACTGTTCGAAAATTTGCTACTCTTTATGAATTTTTAATCCGCCGTTTTGAAAACCTTGCGGCACGCGCGAAGGCATTTTCGACATAAGAAAACATGCTCTTTACAGTGGTAGTACTAGAACTTCACGTTATACATTATTTTTTGAGTCACCCCAACCCCACCACTTTTTACTTCCCACACCGATAGGTGAGGGGAGTATTGTGATCGTGAAAACTTTCGATTTTGAGATAATACGCTTTTTGGGCGTGGTATGATGTCTACATAACGAAAATCCACGTCACTCATTTCCGTCGGTCTGTCTGTCTGTCTGTCTGTCGGTCTGTCTGTCTGTTTGTCGCTTTTTTCTAGCCTCGTAAATCTCAGCAACCGCTGCATGGATTGTGACGAAATTTGGGCAGTGGTATGCTGTGGGGTCGTAGTAGGTAATGCTCCTTTAATTCTGAAAATCGGTCCACAGGCGGCGGAGTAACTAGCAAAAAACAAAAACTTGAAACTTCATTTTTAGGCGTTTTAGGGGTCCCTGATCATTTTCTACTTATTTTTGGGTGGGGGTGAAATTGGGGTGGTTGGGAGGTGGGGGGTTGTAAAATTGAAAAACTTGTTGCTTTCATAATAGACTGTCCACTGACATGTGAAGGAAGACCTGGTCACATAAATAACCATCCGAACATTGCCTTGGCTATTACAGAAAGCAAAGGACTTAGACATTTTTTCTGATGTAAACATACGAGAGTATTGCTTTAGATCGTTGTAACGAGGAAGCTGTTGAATTGATTTTAATGAAATTTTGAGATAGTATTACTACCATGGCGAAGATGGAAAACGCGATGGTTTTTATAAATCGTGCTAGTGGCGGTGCAGAAATAATAAAAAAACTAAAAATATAAAAACAGCTCAAACTTCGTTTTTAAACGATTTAGTGGTTCCTGATCATTTTCTGCATTTTTTTGGGTGGGAGTGAAATTGGGGTGGTTGGGGGGTTGGGGGTTGAAAAACTAAAAAATTTCTTGTACTCATGATAGGCTGTTCACTAACCTATGAAGGAAGATCTAGCGACACAAATCACCTTTTTAGGTCCATCCGAACATTGCCTAGCCTCTTACGGGAACTAAGGGATTTAGAATTTTCTGTATACATACGAGAATTTATTGGTTTAAATCGTTTTGTATTTTGTAACGCACTATTAAATTGATTCTAATGAAATTTTGACACAGTATACTGTTACCGTGGTGAGAATGGAAACCGCGTATGTTTGTTAAAAATCGTGTCAGTGGCAGCGTTGCAATAATCAAAGAACGAAAAGTATGGAAACAACTCAAATTCGGTTTTTAGATGTTTTAGGGGTTCCTGATCATTTTCTACCAGTTTTTTGGTTGGGGGTGAAAGTGAGGTGGTTTGTGGGTGGGGGGTTGTAAAACTGAGAAGTTTGTAGTATCGATAATAGGCTGTCCGTTGGCCTGTGAAGGAAAGACCTAGCGGCATAAGACAACTTTGGGGGGGGGGGGGGGGTTGGCGATTATTTGGTTGCAAGGGATCTTAGACTAAAGCTTCATGCTATGGGAAAATAATGAACTGGTATCAGCGTAATGTGGGGGAAGTACTGAGTCAATCAACTTGACTTCATTTTCTGTTATCGCAGCGGGACTAAAAACTAGATTCTTGTTTCTAATGATAACCTTTTTATAGGGATCAAGTTCGAAGAAAATCAGAAAACTCTGGTTCTTTAATGTCTCTCTGTATGTGTGTTAACTTGAAAAGGTTTTAGTGCCGACCGGACAATGGGGGGTGGAAAAGGTGGTATGCACAAAAAAAATGTAATACAACATATAACTTCGTTAACACCAGTTGGAGGAGAATGTCTTTATGTCTAAAGCAATGTATCACATGTTAATTTTTTCTGAAATCGAGGCTTAAAAAATTAAATTGAAATTCTCAAATGTAGAAACAATAACCACTTGAGTCGGGGAAGTTCCTAGAACAAGGCCTACCTCGTCCAACGCCCACATTTTTACTACTCAAATTGATGACACACATCAGTGTCAGGGCTCGACTTGGAGGAACTGTCCTTGTCGACTGTAAAATGCCGGGATACTAAATGTTTTGTAAAGGGTTGCATCTTTGACAGTAGATATCATCACTAGAATCTCATGGAAACCAATAGTTGACATAAAATTAAACCTTTAAGGGGTGATACACGTACGAACTTTAAGTACGCGGTTTTTAAGTTCGCGAACTTACTCGGCTCGACGCGGTGACACACGTGAAGCTGAAATCACGCATTTTGATGATTTTCCTAAATAAACAAAACTTTGAACAAACTCCAAACACAACAAGCGCTGCGGATCGAGGGCCTGCCGAAGCAGAGTGGTGGCTCGCGGCTCGCAGTACGAGCCGAGACAAGCTACAAGCAAGATTTCAAACCAGTTGGCTCGCCGGCGGTTTGCGCGACGGTTTTAAAGTACGCGTACTTACGGTGACACACAGGCGAAAAAGGTCGTCGAGCCATAAGTACGCGTACTTGCTCGTACGTGTATCAGCCCTTAACATAGTGGACGTTTTCCGAAGTAAACTTTGCAAGCCTAGATAGAAATCCCAACTTTTTGTTGCTGATTCTAGAGAGTATGAAGTTTTACTCAAAAAATAGCGCAAGTATACTGGCTCCAGTACTTCCAGTAATAACTGTAACTTTTGAGCCAGCAAATTCCTAGTCTCCATGTCATCCTGGTTCTACACCCATACTTCTAGATACTACTACTTATTACAGGTAATAAGTAATCTGATGTTGTAGTATAAAGTCGATGATTGATAGTCACAACATTATATCATTAGAAATGCTATCAAATGTCACATTTGTTTTCATAAAAAATTTAGGGATTCCCATTCGAAAAAATTAATTCGATTCTCCCAAATTAATCTACAGATTTCTCCAAGTACAAAAATAATACGGCAAAGGAACAGCCTTTTGAGTTTTATAATCGTTGCGATATTCAATTTTTCTGACATCTACTTAAACCAAAACTGGTATTTTGCACGTAAATGGTTCGTTTTAAGTACCACACGTGATACATAAAATCACACTCGAATTGACCAAGGAATCTGAATATGCAATAACTTATTCGTTTAAAAAATACAACTTTGATGTGTCACGCTTTTTTTATTTATTATGTGTATGAAAATCATTATTTTAAAATATCCCTACACACCCTGGAACATTGATGAAAGGTGGTTGACCTGTCCCTGTTTTACAGACCCTATCTCGGAAAATGTTCGACTGAGCTCTCCCAGATAATAAGACCGAAGGCCGTCTGAACGAGGAACACTAGAGAGGCTCTGCGGGCCCATCCTTACCAGGTCAAGGTACCTACTCCTTGAACCAGTCTCCTCCAGCATTCCTTCTTTTGGAGAACTCGACGCTGTAGAATGGGCTGCCGGGAAATTTGTTTCCCGACGACTACAGCCTGCAGCGTTTCAAGTCTAACATGCACAGACACTTATCCTCTTGCAGCGTTTCTACAGCGCCTTAGGCTTTCAGCCTTTGCGGTAGGCTGATCATATAAAAAATGAGTCCAACTCGACATAGATACAATCACATTTTTCTGAAAAGATGTATCGATTGGTCAGCTTGGCACATTGTAAAAGAGGTCATATTTTCCAAAACTATTTTCTACAAGTCTGAAAATTCATAACTTACCCTCACCTCCTCACCATTCCTGATTTGAAATAACAAAAGTATAGCTCAGTATATCTACAGTGGTAGAATAAGGTTATGAAGTAAAAAACGTGTCAAAAAGTCCACATAATAATTATAAACGCACGGTGCTCTCTAGCGGACTTACCGTTTAAATTAGAAGAAAATGTTTCAATTAAAAACACGTTTCTTTTCAAATGGTCTACTTGTAGAAAATAACTTCAAAGATGGCGAACATCCAGATTTACCGGAAGTTTGCATCAACTTCCTTATTGTAAATAGAACCCTGCATGTTATTACGTTTTTGAATCCAGCATTTATTTTTTGGTCCTATTTATTAACCATAGCTTATGTCTATGAGGTCTATTTTCGGAGTTATTGAGCAATATTTTGAAAATTTGACGTTTGCAGCACTTTACAAAAAGCTGTCAATATCTCGGAAACTGAGCAAGACAGGAAGATGCGGTCTTCGCTTTTAAAACGAGCAAGAATCGTTCTTGTGTCTCGGTAAGACTTTTGCTTCAAAAGCACATTGATTCAATAGACCAGCAATTTTTAAATCTGGAAGGTTTGAAACGTTAAAAACTTTTTTTCACATAGGATGGTATAAGTTTCACATCAGTGGATGCAAAACTAAATTCTCTTCCACCTTTATCTAGACATATGCGGCTCTATCTTTGATGGTTTTCAAGATATTTACGATTTTGTAATTATTCCGTAATGGAGCGTAGAAATTGGGAAAGTCGTAGGTGGGGCGGCTCGCAGATGAAACAATTTGCTGGAAACCTCGCTGGGAACTTTTTATTCAAAGTGCTTCGGCCTCTAATACAAAAATTTGCAGGCGCTCCATCTAACTGTGACCACACTGTTCTTGAAAAGTCCAGTGGTAAGTTTTACAGAATCGTAAATATCGTGAAAACCATCAAAGACAAAACCACATACGTTTAGATAAAGGTGAAATAGAATTTAGTTTTGCATCCACCGTTGTGAAACTTATCCCGTTTAAAAAAAAAACTTTTAACGTTTCAAACTTGCCAAATTTGAAAATTCCTAGTCTATTGAATCAATGTGCAATGTGTCTTATTAGGTACAAGTATGTTACTTGCTCGTTTTGAAACCGAAAACCGCAACTTTCTGTTGGGCTTAGTTTCCGAGATATTAGCATTTTTTTGTAAAGTATTACAAACCTCAAATTTTCTAAAGATTGCTGAATCACTTCGAAAATTGGTTTCGTAGACATAAACTATGCTCAACAACTGGACCTAAAAGTCATGCTGAATAAAAAACGTAACAATATATGGGGTGTTCTATTTAAAATATGAAATTTGATGCCAAATTCCGGTATATTTGGATGTCTGCCATCTTTGAAATTCTGTAGGTAGACCAGTTGAAAATAAAAGTTCTTTACTCAGGACATTTTTTTCTAATTTAAACGGCAAGGCCGCTAAAGGGCACCGCGCGCTTATTGGATCACCCTGTATATCTTCAAAGTCAGTGTTCAGATAGGTGTAAGAAGTATAGGTGATCTTTTAAGGCAATAAACAGTCCTACAGGAACAGAAAACGTTTCAGAGTGTGAAGTTAAATCGACACATATTTTTAGAAAATAAACTGTTAGGTTTTATTTTGCCACTATGTGGTCCGCATTTAATTGCCCTATACATCTGATATGACAATATCTCATAAATTTCGTTGAGCACAATTGCTAGCTAACGCGCTGTGTGCAATATTTTCCTAAGAGCTGGAGTAATCGTAAATATGACCTTTAATTAAAGCCTTCAGGATGTGAAGCGGTAATGCAACGTTATTTCTCCCCACCAGCGCTAGGGCGCTGCATCATGGATTTTAATCACTCTCTCGCTCGGCCTGTGTTATATTTTAAAATTGTATATCAAGTTCTCTTTGGTATCTGTAGTACCAATGAAAATACTACAGCCCATTAGCTTGATCTACAGAGTATCCTTTAAATATCTGGAAAACAAAAATGGACCCTCATTCTGATCTTGAGTTCGCTTGCGGTCATTTTTTGTATTGTTTGGACTTAATATGGATCCGTATTTTATCCAACAGGTTGTAATATACGTGACGATTTTCATTTATGCAGTTAACGGTTTCAATCCTTCACCTCCTTCAAGCCTTTCAAGTATAAAAAGTACCCTAACAACTCAATAGCATTTTCTTTAATCATTCCTCTTAATAAATGAGATTTAGTGCAATACCATTAGGTATCTATCTATTATGATACTTTGTACTCGCTTACCGAGTGTCAACGCTTAGGGTTAAAAAAATACTTATAAGGGATGGTACAGATAATAGCTGGTACTCCAGTAGCAAAAAGCCGGATGAAAATTGCGTTAAATATCTGGACCCTTCCAACAATTTCTCGATACTGACAAATATCTTGAAGTTACCCATCTCCCATTCTCTTCAACATCTCAATTTAATCCTTCTAGCGGACACCAACTGTAAATAATTGAATGTGGTTGTTTCCTGGAAAAAGGAGAAGCCCCAGGTAGCAGCGATCTCTTTTCTCGTGCCAACGACCCTCTTCCTCAATCTTTTCAGAACTTCTACGTAGTAGTCTAGTCAGTATTCAATAAGTCACGAACGCGTTTGTCATTTTCGTCTCTTCTGCTTATTGACGGTCGTCTATATCGCGGGTCATCGTCCAAACCTTTCTAGCCCTTCTTAAACCTTTTCGTCCACCTCGAGGTTGTTAGTTTGAACACCTTATATTAACAAAGATAAGTAGGGTCACTCGCCGTGACTTTGATGTGAGTCTCACAAATGCGAGCCACCTCGATTTTAGAGAGGTGCCCTTCATGCGATCTCCGTTACTTACAGGAAATCCAACTGTGCGATATTGTCGACGTCAACGGTCGACGTTCACTTTACTTATACGGGGGTCAATAGAAATGGAAATAAATAGAATATAATTTATTATTCAACAAACCATTCAACACAATAGCTGCAGATGCAGCTACTGGGATGGCAAATAGCTCAAGGAGTATTATAGATGATATTTTGTCAGATAGATGTAGTAATTTGAAATGTACGATTCAAGTAGTAAGGAACAGTAGCAGTCTGATCATTCATAATTTGTTGTCAATAACCTTAGGTGTAAACATAAAAGTACTTGCGGCAAAATATAGAAAAGAAGTAAACAGAATAGATCATAAAAAATTCATCTCAAAATTTGAAAAGAATATTCAAACTACAGAAGTTCAATCATTTCAGGAACTAATTGACTTGACGTATAAGATACGTGAAAATAACGACTTGATAAATCAAGAAATTCTCGAAATGATTGAAAACCGAGTCAAAGTTTATAAACAAAGGGTTAAAGAACCGGGAAACACGAATCTGAAAAATGAATTTAAAAAACTTAAGTATCAAGTCAATAATAAACTGACAATCATAGAAGATGTGCCTTGGTGTCAAGTCACCCTTACAATAAGGCACACATCTATGATTGTCAGTTATACTCAAACTTAAGGAACATGATGCGACTACCGAATGATCTGAATATTTTAACCACCGTTCCGACTAAAGTAAGAAAATTAATCACCTTCCTTAAAATAACTGGACTCTCTTTCAAACCATAAGACCTCCGATAAACCAACGAACATAAGCTCATTACCTAACATTATAAATCACTAAGTACAAAATAGTTGATAAAAGATATATGGCTAATGACCATGCAGTCGATGCCTTATTTCGAATAAAAAAAAATAAAATTAAAGTATTAAAAACAGATATTTTAAAAATCAATGGGAATAAGTAGGCACAAATATAAAAAAACAACAGGGCTTTGTAAATAGGCTTATCAACAATAGAGCAAGTAAAACGCAGATTGATTGTATGATCAAAGACCAACAGGAAATACACAATAAATTAGAAACTGTAAATCACCTTAATGATCATTTTGCTAATATTGGCGCTAATATACACAGAGCATGTCGCCGGCATTTTTTTGTTAAATACGCGCAAAACGCTCAATAACACACAAACATTATTTGTTTAGGCACACCGGTAGATCCAACCGATTGTATCCTGTGCAGCGTGCACCGTGTCGCGTGTTAGGTGATGTTAGGTGGACTGACCCTGTAAACCACAGCTGTTAGCATTCGGCTACTGCTCGAGATCACCGGGCGCTAGAATTCGCCAGCTTGCGTAGTATCCGAGAGCAGAGCTGGAAGGATCACATTGGGGGCGGAGCTTAGAGTGACCATACTTGTCTTTGTTAATGTAGCCAACGCGGGAAAATATGGTACCGCTACCTAGTACAGGCTATCAAACCCCAAATAGACAGAGTCGCAGATAGGTGGACAGGCATATAGAAACACCAAGCAACTCCAACGAAAACCTGTCGTTCTGGTTACAATTTTTCTTCGTTAACCCATCGTGAGACTTCTTTGTAAGTGTTGTTGCCTGAGTTTTTTGTACGTTGAACTGTACTTTATTTGCTAATCCCCACTCGACAATTGTTTTGATATCTGCGTTGATCTGTGAGGCATGCTGCTGTCGCCGACGTACCGTCTCCTGGGATGATAGAGGCTTGCCTGGTTCCATGCACGACACTAATGTACTGTCATCTGCGAAGCTGTAGATTGGATTGGATGTTATTTCCAGCAGCTCGTTGATGTACAGCAGAAACAGTGTAGGGGATAGGACAGATCCCTGAGGAACACCGGCATTTATTGAAAATACGTGTGATGAACAGCCCTCGACTACAACAGAGATCGTTCGTTCAAAAAGCTATTCAGCCACTGGCGCAGGCCAGGTGGTAGTCCATAAGCAGCAAGCTTGACCAGAAGTCCGTCATGCCATACTCTGTCGAAAGCTTTCAATATATCAAGTGCAACAACACGGGATTCGCCATGATTGTCTGTTGCTCTGTTCCACAAGTGAGTGACGTAGGCAAGGAGGTCACGTGTAGACCTATGCTTACGGAAGCCATACTGGCGATCATTTATGATGATATTGTTGTCCAGGTATTTCAGGAGCTGTGTGTTAGTGACAGTCTCCATAATCTTAGACATGATTCTGAGAAGAGTCACAGGTCTATAATTGGTGGGATCAGTTTTTTTGCCTTTCTTAGGGATGGGTTGTACGCAGCCAATCTTCCACGAAGCGGGGAACACGCCTCGTTGATACGAAAGTTTGAAGAGCTTGCAAAGAATAGGTGCAAGCTCAGCGGCACAGCGTTTAAGGACAATGGCTGGAATTTGGTCAGGACCAGTAGCTTTATTGGTGTTCAGTTTTTGGAGGATGCTTTTTACATCTCGGTGTTGAAATTTGACCTCTGCCATTCTCGAGTTCACGCTTATGGTGGTGGTCGGAATATTTCCTTGAAAGTCTACAGTAGAATTGGCTGCGAAGAGCCTCCCCAAGATGTCTGCTTTTTCTTTAGGAGCAGAAGCGATGGATTTGTCCTCTCTGGTCAAGGGTTTTATTGAGGAATAGGAAGAGTTCTGACTAACAGCCTTAGCTACAGACCAGAATGTTCTGGACGAACTAGGACATGAGAGGAGCTTGTTCTTAATTTTTTGGTTGTGTTCCTCCTTGCTGCTGTCAATCACACGTTTACAGTGATTTCTGGCGTCGATAAAACTGCGGTGGCTCTCAGCATTTGGATGTTTCCTCCATTCTCTGTAATGTTGGTTTTTAGAGGTAACTGCATCTCTACAACGCTGATTGAACCATGGCTTGTTTTTGGAGGGATGCTTAACGACATGAGGAATATAGGCTTCCATGCCGGATATTAATACCTCTGTTATTTCTTGGGCGCAAGCGGATGGGTCTCGTGACTTGAAGCAGACGTCGCGTCGTTCCAGGGAAAGGACTGGTAGTATTCCCTTAGGTCGTCCCACTTTGCTGATCCGTAATGCAAGACCCGACGAGGCTTTGCATGATAGAAACTTGGAGAATGCATTCTGCATAGCGTCGAGACGGTTTTGTGGTCAGACGATCCCAGTGGGGCGGTTACCTTCACTGTGTAGACCGTTGGAGTAGTTGTGAGATATAGGTCCAACAGACTAGCAAAATCTCCGTGGCGGCTGGGAATCCTTGTTGGTTCTTTGACTATCTGCTCCAAGTCGCAGCTGATAGCGAAGGCTTCAGCTTCACGTCCCTCGTCGTCCGTTTTGTTTGAGTGTTTCAGCCAGTATGACTTGTGAACATTGAAGTCACCCAGAAAGGCTATCTCTGAATGAGGGTGAACTGATTGCAGCGCGTCCACAAAAGTATGGCAATCTGATGCATTTAAGTGCTGAAAAAATCTCTGACAGTGCTCGTAGAACAGCAACATAGTGCTGGATATATCCATAAAAGCTATAAACAGATATTCTATTTTGCATCACACGTGGATATGTAGATATATCGTGCTCCATTCAATATCATAAAATTATAATGCAAATCCACTCAGGCCAACAAATGACAGTTAGAGATACGGGTAGCGCAAGAGGATAATGAACACGTACATTACGCAGAACATAATACGGGGTGTGTCAAGCTTTATAAATTAGTACTTTCTGAATCTTAGTGCGCAAACACAGTGGGGCATTTTAGTGTGCGTGCGAAGGCGTGCAGGTACCGCGTCCAGGCTAACTTGCTCAACTGAGTTTTCGACCGCTTACCAGCGTCGGAAGCCCGCTTGAACGCCTTTATAGTAACAGAAATTTGGTTTGCTACCTGGTCTAATCTGTGGTGGTCGAAGATGGGTATCGATAAAGTATTACTTATAGCTTCAGTGTTTGCGAAAACCCCTATTTGGAATAAAAGACACAAGCTGCACTATAACCATAGATACTTTAGACTCACTCTATATGTTCAACGTTCAATTCATCCATGTACAGCCATATGCCTTCTCTGGCGATTTCCCCATTTATTTATTTTTTCAGTATACTTCATAAATAATAAAAATTAGTATTATCAAAAAAATAGTATAACAAAACTGCTTACCTCAAAGTTATAACTAGCCTTTCTTCTGGGAAAATAGGCTGTTTGTGTAGATTGCATCATTTTCTTGTTAAGCGATATTCCACTTTGTCCCTAATATATTTAAACGTATCCAGGGTCATTTCTGGTATATTGAAAAAATCTTTGATTATCGTTCTTTAAACTTTGGAATAAATGATGATATTCTCCATATTTTGTTCTTTCGCGATTAAGCATATGTATACCAACTTTTTTCCTTTTCAATTTAGTAAACACCGATTGTAATGTATTAAAGTCGTCATCTGAAGAAGACGACATGCTTTTTACAGCGTGTCTAGATACCAGTGGCAAATCTATACAAAATATAAAAAAAATGAGGTAACAAAATGAGCATTTAATAATGTTATAATTATATTATACCTGGCGGGCCAGCCCAAAGGATCTGTCCGACACGGGAATTCCCACTGAACCCAGGTCGTTCCTGATGCGTTGCCAAGTGCAGGAGCCTCCTTATGTAGCGCGTCCAATGTCAATGTTGTTCCCAATGCCCACTAAGCATATTATCTCAAAATCGATAATTTTCGCGATCACAATAGTCCCCTCACCTATCGGTGTGTTTCGGAAGTAAAAGCTATTCTAATATTAATGTTTAACAAAATAACAATGTACCCGACCAATGATATTACGAGACCAAAATATATATATACACAGTCACAACACTAGATATAGGCTAGCTGCCACAATAACTCCCAAACCAAACAAATCAGTCATGCGGCGGCCATATCTCAATTTAGCGTCAAAATGATACAACACTTCTACCTTTTGATACCAAAAACTTGTTTACAAAGCGATTCAAACAGTCCCTACCAGAGTGGATAGCTTCCCTAATAAGACGCGCACAAGAATTCGTTGAACATGTACAGTATCAGTCACATATTCATCTGATTGACAAATTTCAAATAAATGGTTCCAATGTATATGATGTGAATCTACATGTGTATGTACCAATAGTTCATCTGACAACTTCCCACCACGGATTTATCACAAACCGCTGATCAAACGAAAAAACGCCAAGACACGTCAAAATATTTGTCCAGAGAGACAACTTTTTAACCAAAAACTATTTCACCCCCTATTGTACCCTCTAGCCCCACAGGGGAATCATTTCCAGTGTTTTTGCAACTGCTCATTGTTTTGCCAATAATGGGAAACATTTTGAACCCTTATTGCATGCTTCCTATACCGTGCCTAGATGCGACTAGCCAATCTTTGTACTATTTTTCTTGTCTGTTTTCACTGTACCATGCACTGGTGTGCTTGACTGCGTGTGGAACCGGCGCCGGCCTGCTTCTACCTGCCGAGGGGACTCGGAGCTGGCCAACGCTCTCCAACGCACTCCAACGCTCCTGACTGCCGCTACTGTGCATGCCTACTTAGATATGCTTTCGCAGAACATAACTGTCATCAGCCATACAGAGTTTTAGAAATGTGTGGATACTCAATTAACAGTTAAAATATACTATGGCGCACTCATGATCGCTAATAAGCGTGAAACAGCTGTCTGCGTACTGATGGATTGACGGAGATATAGAGCAACCCTCGTATATCGACTTTCATATCCAGTTGGCATAGAAGCACACCTGTCTGGTTAGGTGAAGCGAATGCGCCTTTGCGTTTCGCCAAGAAGTTTGCTGCTTCTTAGCAGGGACTTCCTTTAGGTTGCAGTTACCTCCGGGTACCAGATGGTGCAGAGGCAGATATTCTATGCCGCCTACTCATACAATTGATTGTTTAAAATGGTGATCGGTCACAAGCCCATACGGTTTGATTTTTACCTGTTTACAGAAAGGGTGCCTCAATCGGCACCGGTCACTTGCGCGCCAGACGAAAATTGAGCCTGGCAGTTCCTAATGACAACATCCCTTTTATTCTTGCGAACATTTATATATCCATTGCCTTTTTACGGCTTTCGGTAACTTACAATAATTTCTTAATAATTAATAACTTCGACCACAACCTAGTTGTATTTTCTTGTGAAACAAATTTAAATTCTCTGTGCTCCTATGATAAGGTATAGTATACGAAGGTGGCTCAGATAGTTTGTGATTTTGAAATCGTCATCCATTTAGCAATAAAGCGAGTTTGGCCTAACTGTACCATAAAAGGCTGTATATTTCATCTAACACAAGCCTGGTTCAAAAAAATACAGAATTTATGTTTAACTGTAGCATATTATGAGGACGCTCACTCTGAAATTGGGAGTTGGTTGATATGGAGCTTCGATTTATTATTTCCAGATCATGACCAAGTTGCGAAATGCTTTGTCGAAGAATTTAGTTCCCCATAACAACCAAGATGCTAAATACGGGGATTATGTGTTGAAAAATTATATACAAGGGAATGCGTTATTTCCACCACATTTCTGGGCATCCTGTACGACTATGGTGGAGCAAACGACTAACTGTTGTATGAGTCTAATCATAGCCATTTCAAATCAGGTTCATACCATTCTCATCCATGTATATACAAATTTATTTCTATATTAAAGGATGTACAATTGCGAATATACTTCAAGATCAAGAGCATGTATTTAACGTGAAGTTACCAATTTCGATACCTTGAAAAGTTCACTCTATTGTAAACTTAGGACTATGAGAACAAATCATTTTTGATCTAAATATCATTTTTACGGCGTTTGTAAAGTGCCCGCAAAAAAAGTCTAGCATCTTTGGCACCGAGGCTCATCCCAGTGGAAACAGTACATTTCTGCTGTGCTGCTTGGTATCGTAGCATAAAGCCTATAGACAGCACATCACCTTATCTCAAAAATTCCTAATCCACAAAATTGACCACATTTATTTTTTGTGACGTATATAATGCACAAGGGTGGAGTCTAACCTGCAAGAAGGAAAAGGTACCTCAGCGTTTTCAGTTCATCCTGAAAACATAAGCACGCACTAACGTTTGATGTGCTGGAAATCTCCTCAAAGTCCGGAATAATGTACCGACCTTCTTTTGCTAATGGTTCTAGATCCGATGTGTTCGTTGCTAGTGATAGTACGACAACCAACACCTGGAACAATATTTTTTGTTAGTTACCTACGTTTATACCTATTTGTTCTTCTCTTCTGCGCAACCGAAGTTCGCGGCTCATGAGTGCATTACGTATAAGTAGGTATGCTCACGCTGGCCTTGAGTAGGCCAACCCTCGCAGGCATATCTTCCTTCTAAGCTTTGGATACCCTGAGAGCGGAGGTGGCGACATACCGCTCGGTTATTAATGTATATCCAACGATCGCTTTGGGATGAGATGAAGCATCTAATTGGTAGGGTTAGCGTCGGAATCCCGGTAGAAAAGTGAAAAGTCGCCAACAGCACGCGAGTAAGAAAGCAGCTGGAGGTGGCGTGTTAAGGCCACGCTACCGATTATTAGAATTTTTCTTCTATAGGCTGCAACAAGAGAGTAAGGACACCAGCTCTTCAAATAGGTATGTATGCCAAATTCCAGGCCAAGTCATATCGTAAGAAGGTCGGATAAGAGACGTCTTGCTGTAAATTATTGATATAAATCCTTGGTAGCTTGATGTCACTTTAAAAAACCAATCTCCAGACACTGTTGGTGTCACAAACGTAATATTTGGCTTCAGTTCTTAAATTGTTGGAGATATTTGATAAGAATACATACGCGTTGTTGTTAAGATACCCAAGCTCAAAGTATCTCTTTACAAAACCTCGTAAAACAACCTCCTGTATAAATATCCAGCTATATAGTCGTTATCGGTTGTCGTCCCGCCGGTGAGCGACAGAAATATATTTATAATGTCGGAGAGAAGACAGCTTTCTGCCGAGGCAATGCGACACCAGATATCACAGAATACTGAATCTATTGTTAATGCGAGAGGCGGACTACACTGGAACAGTCGGTCGGTATCAGAAGTCACTGACCTAGGATGGCAAAATTATATCTAGCTTTTGAATAAACTTACCTACCGTATTCAGTTTTTTTTTGTAAAAATTTGCAAAGAAAATTTCTATTAAAAATTACGAATCCAATATGTTACTTTTTCACATCAGAGCTATCTATGGAATGCCACCAATCTTTAGCCCATGCTTCGGACAGGAACAATATTGTCCTGAGGTGAGTTAAAGGCACAACAACAACAAATTCAACCGTATAGCGGACGGTCTAGCCAGGAAAGCCTGACCAAAGGATTTCACGACCATGTGACCTTTCTGGTATGTCGACAACCACAATTTCGGAAACAGCCAAGAAACACTCCCACGCCCAAATGGTAAAACGATGGGACGAACTACAAGGATGCCGATTTGCCAAGGAAACCCTTGCAGGTTTTGACATGGTAATACCCAAGAAGTACCTGGCGATGACCAGACCAAACCTACGTCTCATAGTAGGATTCCTGACTGGCTATTGTCAACTCAGGAAGCACCTACACATTGTGGAGTTAAGTGAGACATTGATATGTAGAATGTGTGAAAGCGAAGACGAAACTGTGGAACACATCATATGTGAATGCCCAGAGTTATCTTCTATTAGAGAGTGTGCGTTCGGCGAGTCCACCTGCCCACGTAAGGGAGATGTCCCCTAGCAACTTGTTCACCTTCCTACAATTGGCAGGATGGACGATGACCTGGGAGGATGCACAATGAGCCAGTTGTGGCCTAAGTGCAGTGGGCCTACTCACCCTCCCCACTCTACAGATACAGATGTTACTTTTTATGTCCTTGTCTTTTGATCCATTTCAAGAAAAACCTTTTCAATGGTAAACAATTATTGTTCTTGTTTATGTATATTCCAAGTAATGTATTACTAAATCCACCAAACTTCCATCACACACATTACTACACTTTTAATTCCTTTTAAGCCTTTGTTCTTTTCTGTTGTTTTTAGTGTGGACTGTTTGGAGTTACATTTCAGTATGTTTTCTTTATCCACAACATGAACACGTGCGGTATCAGAGTAAAGTAATTATTTGGAGGTTACAATTACTTACAATTTATGATATACTAAAAACCTATTATATTAATAAGTTGCTTACAATTATTAACTCTCGAAAATTTCTTATGGCAGTAGGATTTTATCTCATCAGTCAGAACCAAATAATAAATAGTTATGATATTAAAAACAAACGACCTATATCTGAACCTTTGCAATAATTATACTCCAAATTGATACAATTAGGATTGTCTGGCCGTTTTACCCCTTTGCACATGCCGTCTTTAAACAGAGATTTGTCACCTCTAATTGCATTTATTTGTTTCTCTCATATTGGGATTTAATTTTGGGTATACCCTTTTCTCTGTTTTGATCCCTTGTTGAGATTTTCTTCCTTTCTGTGGTTTAGTCTTTGTCTTTGCGTTTATTTAAATAAATGTCCTAATGGCCCCTGTACGGGAAGCGTGTGTCTCTGGTGAAATCTCTAATAATAATTCCTTCCCATTTAGTTCTTTTTTAAATCCTTCTGTATCTTCCATATCTTAAAAACTTTAATTCTAATATATTTTAATTAGTATGTTCATAACGAACAACGTTATCGACTAGCGACATTCGTCTTTATGTACGATTTTTATTCTCTTTCGTACGTATACAGGGTCTCTCCGACTTGGGACTATTTTTCATAAGACTCGCCAAGAGGAGTGGTTTAGGGGGTATCATAATGAAATCTTCATTTCTTATGCCGTCCCTGTACGATTAGATCAAAACAGAGACAAAAAACGAAAAAACCCAGTTTACTAAGCAGCATAGATGTACGTATCAGCGCGCGCTTGACGTCTCTAGAATTGTTAATGTGATACATCGGACTTTAAAAACAACAAAAATAGTGCAACCGGCATAACTAACAATGAATTGGTGGATATAATTTTAGTGTAGGTTAATGTGGTCAAAATCCCTTCCGGACTTCGCGAGTGTATACTAGTCGTTTCCCTGACCATATCAACCAAGCCTGCTCCCATCGATTTGCCTCGTGCAATCTGCTAGAGGATATTTGCATTCTCATCATAGTGGACACGCTAGATGACCTAGACAACCTCGAATGGTGCAAATTGAAAAACAGATACTTGGCTTTCCCATCTCACGGCGCGAATTTCGAACCATATCTATAAGGCTCATGTGACAGGACCGTACTTAAAACCTCGCAGCGAACGAACAGTAAGTATTTTATTACCATATTCTTTCAATCTTCTGCTTCTGCTGTTGATTCACCATTCAAAGGCAGTTGTTTCTGAAAGGAAAATACCAACTTTGAAAACACCCTGTATAATATATATGCACTATTATTATGTTTGAAACTGTGAAAAAATCTAAAAAAAGAAACGCACACATAATTCGACGTCTTCCGACTGGAAAGCAGACTAAGGTTCCAATATCCATTCTTCATCATACAACCTAAAGGTAAATCTTCCCAAAAAAATCCAGTTTCATGAAAATCGATGCTGCGACTACACTCCCTTTCTCAAAATAAAATGTAAGACTTATCGAACTGAATCGGAAAAAATGTTCGAATAATGTTTCCAAATGTGTATTCAATACCCAGAGTCTCAGGATCTTGAAAATCATTTCTAGAAATGTCTCTGGGAACGGTATATTTATCCGGGGCACGTAATACATAGCAGTGGCGGCTGATACTGAAGGGTTCAAGGGCACGTGCCCACCCAACCGCCCAGAAAAATTACAATAAATATAATTATCATTCAGAGCTCTATTCCTTCATGCATATATAGCTAATATGCTACGTCATACTTTATTCCTCCTCCGTCCGCTCAAAGATTCTTTCCGCAGTGACCAAGCGGCGAGCGAAACTAAGGGTACAAACATAGCGGAGCGACGAGGCTAGAGGCACAGCGACGAGGTGAGCGACGCGACTTAAATTTAACCGTGCATTGGAATTGAGTCAAGCATAGTAGAGACACAGCATAGTAAACAACCAGCACAATATCTCTGAGGATTTCCTATATAAAAATGGTTCCCACAGAATTTGACCTTGGGATGATTTTACGGATGTGAAGTTTGGGTAGAGATCCGAAAATAAAAAAATCGAAACCGGTACCAACTCGATATTTTTCAGCCAAATAGGCGCGTCTGGTTCGTATGGAGCATTTTGTGCAATTGATTAGACCCCTCACTAATTATATAATTATTTTCGATACCGATACAAACGTATCGTTACCGGCCTGGAATGCCTCAGAAAGTATCGTTGATAAAAATACTCGATATTAGAGCAGAAGTATCGAAGTCTTGTTAGCATCCCTACAAAAAATCATCCAAAAGTGGGGATGCGCGTGTAATTTCCGCCAACCTGAGTTATTGTGCTGGTTGTTTACTATGCTGTGGTACAGATGTTACCGCAGCGTGAGCGACGAGACAAGCGACGCGACTTACGCGGAGATAAAATTTGGCATTAACTGTCGCGTTGACAGTTAGTTTTGACAAACAGCGGTATAAGGCACGCGTATAGAGACGGCATTTGCAATGACTGAGCAGGTAAATATAATAGTGAATATAATAGTAAATATGTATAATAGCGTCTGTGTACATACTGATTTGAGCTCGGAAGTCGAGCAATAAATCGCAACTTTTGTCTAGGTAAAATCGCAAAACGTACCGCTCTACTATAGAATATGTTGTAACGAAATTTTTGTTAATTTCGTTACACGTCGTCTGTGACTCCTTTTATAGATCAATTCTTACAGAATGATATCCTAATAACAGGTAAATATCTGTTCCTCCCTTATGCTTTGCCGTTACGCTATTAAAAGAACCCCTTTTCCGCGCCTATGGATACCCATAATACGCCTGGAACTTGTTCTTTAGCCTATAGGTATGTTGTATTTGCAACAAGACTCGCATGGTGCGCAATGTGGGTTGCCTACCTGCGGGGCAGTTCTAATATCTACGATAGTATTATTCATATGATTTAACTTTGCAAAGTTGTTAGTTTCATTCTTTTAGTGCATTTCTCGTTCCCTATTATGAGTTTATTTCATTAATAATAGCAATTTCACCCCGATTTGCCATTAAGACTTTAGTTACTTTGAGGAGTTTGGGTTGGCAGCTCGTCACAGCTCTTCCCCCTCTCTATCCCAAATTTTTTGTCAACAGGCTTTAACAAAACCGCTTGAGCCTCGACGAGGTCTCTCTCTTCTGAATCCTTCGGCTTCTGCAACAGGTCAGGTGTATCGTCCCGGCATTCCGCCATCTTTAACCTAGGTCTTTTCTTTTGGCCTTCCGCCATGTTCATGAAATAGATTCTCTTATTTGTCGTGGGGTAGACTTTGAAGTTATTAACTCTCTTTTCGCGAGATTTCTATTTGAAGTACCTAACCCTATAACACGGACAATTATTTGTGAATTGTGAATACTCCTCCATTTTTTGGATTCTGTATTTCTGTTTAGTATGCTGCGTTGTTAAACCAGCGACTCTTTTGGATTTTTGCTAGCATACCGTTGATACCGAACCTTTAGTATCTGAAATCGATATCAGTGATTTGATTTAGTTTCATTTTCGGGTCAGGTTGTGAATGCCGTACTATGTTATAATATGTGTTTTCAGCTCAAGTGTGTGCATCTGCTTCCCGAAGGAACTGACCTGGTGCTGATGTCAATCTAAAGGAATACACGCCCTTTACTACCTACTTCTGAGACCCTGGAAGGATTCACAGGAGTGTGACTACAAGCTGTTCCTGCTACTTTGGATATAGAAGGTACGTAAAATTTGCTTATTTCAATTTTGATCGCCATTTTGGGAGCTATCGAGCTATTTTACGTACTGTCGCATCTAGAGTTTGTAGTCACCTCCAAATGTGACCTTCATTCCGCCTTTCCTTTTTTTTTGTTGCTCATTTGTACATTTTTGAGAGAGAGAGAGAGAGAGAGCACACCTTTTTTTTTATTTGTAGAGTTCTGTGTAAAAATTGCTTAGTTCATTGTTTCCGCCATTTTGGGCGACTTATGGGCATTTTTGCATAGATGTCTAACCTTGTTCAGTATTGCCCTTTTCGTACATTTTTTTTTTTTGAGAGAGAGAGAGAAGCATCTTTCTTTATTTTGGTATAGTTTGATAGTTTTTGAGTGTGCTCACACACATTCTGCAAATTTAGAGCTGTAATTTTGCTGTATGAGTTTGACAAATTTTTCCATATTTACAACCGATATAGCCCACCGAAGTACATCTATGTGAGACTGAACGTACTCATAGATTTTTGTTTCTTTTGGAGCTATAGTTTAACATTGAGAGTATTTATTGAAGTATAGTTGCTCGTACCTTGCAACTACTGTGCATATAGTTTCAATTTTCTGGATTATTTGTGATATTTGATTTTGAGTTATTTTAGTAAATATTTGTGGGCTTGATAAATTTTTTTTGTGGTTGCATTACCTTTCAAGATTCTAAATTTTCTGGAGTACTAGAGCCAGCAGCAACTTAATAGAATCATAGCCTTGATTTCTTCTTAAATCAATTAAACTGCTTTGAACTTAAGTGAACCATAGCCTTGCTCACTTCAAGACTCATATTTTTAAAGTTTTATTTTAAGTATTAGACTTGAAAGGCCTATCAAGTATCTAGGTTAGGTGATACTTTGTTGGTACGATATTGGTACTTTATTTTAAAATTATATTCCTTTTTTTTTATATACGCAGATTCAATTGTGAACCATTGTGGGGAGATATCTGCTATAGCTTTGTGTTTAACTTTTAAGAAATTTTTAGTATAGAATTTAAGCAATTTATAAGGGATCTTTGTTAAATTTAAGTAGATATTGTTTCAACTAAATTGTTGGGGAGGGGGCTTTTAATTGTTCAATTCAAAGCCAAGTAGTACCCCTGAGCTTGCATAACCTTCTACATCCTGGGGTTTCGCCATAGAGGGTCCAGGCACTAATCCTTCTTTTTTTATACTTTGCATGACGGCGGCCGGAAGTGGTAGCTGAGCCAGACCCAGATACCGCTCAGCCTAAAAAGGGGAAGTCAAGCAGGAGTGGTCTGGCCTAGGGAACCTGAAGAGGCTGCCGGTCATCAAAGAGGACCCTCTGAAGGAGCTGTCAGAAGGAGCCTGTCTACCGTCCTAGGAGCGTCAACCTCACTTGAGCAAGCCAGGTTGTATCGATCTTCTAAGCCAGCAGCCCCCCTTTATAAATCTGTACATTTTGATCACAACTCACTATTTCTTATATTATATTTTAAGATCAATATACTTGTTACTGTTTAATTCTCTTTTAAATTTTCTGCACCTATCCCTTCGGTGTTTCTGGAGATGTTGGGTAATTTCACTAACTTCCTTGGAGTTTGGAGGTGAAAACTCCTGACGCCCTTTTTCTTGAAGTTTTTGAGCCTTTAGAGTAATCTCGCGTTAAAAGTTAGTGATTTTGCCTGACATCTCTTATAAGAGGAAAAGAGTAAGTTGCCAAGGATTCACGACCCTCCGTAAGTAAACTGAGCAGCCCAAAGGCACCCCAGTTCTGCCAGCTTGAAGGTCTCAACTTAGTTGGGACTTTCAATCTAGCTTTACAATGTGTTTCATCGCGTTTTTCATCTCGTCGCTAGCCTCGCCGCTAGTCTCTAGCCTCGTCGCTCTACTATGTTTGTACCCTAAGGCTGTGTGGCGTGTGATTGACGTCCGCAGGGGAACAGTACAATATCTACTAATTTTCAGCGTACATATTTTGGGGTTCGCTGTACGCGATTATATTGTCGATTTGGGGCAACGAGCAGCGTGTCTCCAACAACGAGTCGAACACAATGTTTTTTTTATTTTTATGTGATAATCCCGGTTCATTTGCATTTGCTTGTTCTCCGTGATGGAGCCCGTGACAGCAGAAGTTAATTCTCTGCAAAATATTTTATAAAAAAGACTTTTGAATATAAAGTTTTAATTCAGAAACAAAAAGAAGGCTTACTCCTCGTCCTTAGATTAATTATAGTTTCACAAGTAAAACTTTAGTATTCAGTCGGAATATTAATGCAAAATACATGTTCACAACCAAATAATTTTGTTTTGTGTACCAAATTTATAATAAGAATGTCAGTGCATGGCATAGATAAGGGTTGGATATTGGATGATTGCGGAGAGTGCAAAGAATCACGAACATTCTGTTTCTCACATGAATGCATGCATGTATTTTAGTGCCTTGGGAAAGGTGAAAATAGGTGAACAGTTGGACAGTGCTTACTATATATTTATGTTTTTTTCACTTGTGCCCGCTCTCATTCGGAACCCACGAGCCGCCACTGTTGCCGCTATTTGGCATATCTTTGTAATGTTTGTGTTTACCGCCATCACACCTAGCTGTGCTAAATGACAGGGAAAGTATCATTTACCCTCCCCCTCTTTAGATTGTCTGAAGATGACGGTATACCTTATAAAATATTTGATTTGGATCGATTCTCACGAGAAGGAGAACTGCCACGTTTTGGAAACAACTCCCTCGTGCTAGCCATATAGGGACACCATATAATATTGTAGTCACAATGCACCTGGGAATCCAATACGTAGGTATCAAATCAATTCCAGGCAGAAGATTTTATTTGTGATTTGAAAGGTGGATCCTATGCTCCCCTCTCTCATACCATTCAAAAGTTTCTCGAGAAAACCTTCAATATCCCGAAGTTTTCCCTCAACGCAACAAGAAACGAATCTGAAACTGGAAGTGTACGAAGAAACCTTACATTTTTAATTGAATCGGATCCGGCGGTACGAAAAACCCGTAGATTTGTATTTTCTGTGCGATATCGATTTCGATTTTAATTGAAAATCAACGAAATTCATAATTAAATTAGTTATGGTCCGCGGGTTTTAATAAACTTTATTAAATTTTATTATGCTCCTGTCCCGGATAACGCAGAATATTAAATTGTAGTATCAGGTTTCATGCAATATTCTGATTACAAGTTAATCGTTTGATGTCAGGAAGCTATTTTAATTAAATTTTCGCGCTTATTCCATCGCGAATTCACCTTTGTAGATACAACTTTGGAATGAATAAGGGAGAAGTAAAAGTTTTCTTTGTAATAAGAGTACGCACAAGATATGTCGAAACAGAGCTACTGGCTACAAAAGGACTGCAACTTTTTAAGCAAAAAATCAACAACCGCGTAACGAGAAAATCGAATGTTTGGAATTTTGTGCAACCTACTCAATTAATTGGAATATAATTTGACAACAAGTTAAATAAATATAAATATATATTTACACAAAATGTTATAATAAATAATCTAATTGAACCACAAAAACTATGCTGTTATCGGTTAACTACAACAAAAGCCGTTGAACCAATAAATAACCTATACTTTGTCTTTGGTAAACTCAATTACTGGTTAGCAGAGCTTTCGACTCAAACCGCTGATGATGAAATGGATTGTTTTCTCTAACCGCTAGTTGTTTTTTAACCACAATAAAGCGACTATTTTGAAAATTGGCCCATGTTATACATTTTCTAAAATAAGGAAATTATATGTCACCCATTTTTGTCGGCCTGTTGGTTAGGTAGGTACTTAACCTCATTGCACTACTGTATCGGTTTTAATAAAACTTGTAGTGTGACATGCTATAGCATCATAGGAGATGAATCTGTTACATTTTTGAAAATTGGTGTACCAGAATCTTTCTAGACTTTATTTTATGCGTTAAAACGTATATGGACCTAAGAGTTCCTTGCCTTTTCTGTTTTTCTCTTTGTAGAGGGGATAAGAGTAACAGGGGTGGTAAGGTGATAGGGGAGCCTTCTAGATTCATCAGAAGATTGCTTTCAAAAGCAAAAAGCAAAGATGGTGCATATAAATAATCTGACATAGTAGAGGGCCTTGATAAAGACAATCACATAGTCCTAGCACTGTATTATACCGCAAAGGCCTTTGATTGCGTCAGCCATGGTCTTCTAATTGACAAAATTATTACAATAGGGACATCAGAAAAAACAAGATTATTTTTTAAATCGTACTTCGACAAGCGCTGCTAGGTGGTCAGTATAAATGGCTTTGTATTACCACAAAGGCATGGCGCCTCAGGCATCTGTCTTAGGCCCGCTCTTCTCCCTCATTTATGTCAATAAATTTCCCGAATTTATCAACCATACGAAATGCACAGTTATAGTTAGAAGTCCCGATATAGGCAACCTCGGACAATTATCTGATGAGGAAGATGAGAAGGCACGGCAATGGTTCGTTGATAACATACTTCACTTGAATCGTGACAAAACACAAAAGTTTATAACCTCATCAAAAGCATTTCTGAAACTAAAAATTGAAACAAACTCTTGATATACATGTTTTAAGAACTGTCACAACATAAAGGGTTTAGTATGCTCTGGTTCCACTTTAAAATGCAATATGGCATTATCATTGGGCGTACCTCGAGTGAAGCTACAAGGTTGTTTAAAATACAGAGAAAATCCATTAGAGTTATAATAAGCTTAAGTTTCAGAGAGTCCTGTAGTTCTTTTTCTGAATTACAAGTTATGCCACTGCCATGTGCTTACATGTATATGAGTCTTCTAGAAATACGAAACAATTCAGCTGACCTTACGTTACAGTCAGGCTTTCGCACCTTCGTAACCAGAAATTGTCATCACCTGAGATTACCGCGTTATCGTTTGAGTAAATCTCAAAAAAAATTGTCTTAACCCTTTTCAATGCACTGCCGGACAGATTCAAGAATATGGACGCCACAACATTTAGCATTCCGATGAAACAGTTATTTTAAATTAACAGCTTCTATAGTTGTGAAGACTATTTCAGCCATTTTGATCGAAGATGTGGCATACTCGTTCTGTATTCGTTTTTGAATTTTGTGTCTGTCTTTTACTCATATAGGTGAATTTGATGCATGACTTGCTGTGAACACTCTAGTGTATAAAACAGTCAAATAAATTACCTTACCTTAGCTTAATCCTATAATCCGTAACATGGAAACTGTCAACTTGATTTTAATAGAATTTTGACTCCGCTTACTACCGACACATTGGCGAAAAAGATTCTTGAGCAGCGGAGAAATTAGCAGAGAACTAATTAGCAGCAAGACACATCTTAAGGCGGCCACAGACCGGCGTACATGTGTGACATACAGGACTGTCAAACTAGTATGCGAAACACAAACTAAGCATGAAGGTAAGTACGCTGTTGTCCACAAACGAAGCTGTTTGAGTGTCAAACATGTAGTTTGATTACGAGCGATGAGCACTGAAAACGAGTTAATTTTGATGTCAGTGGCGTACGCGTGTAATGTCAAAAAAAAGGGAAACAAAATCAAACAACGGCGGACCCGCACAAAGTGGGTGAATGAATAGCTTCCAAAACGACAACTTTTCACACATATAAATTTACTGGAAGAATTACGCTTACAATCGGATGATTGGAGAAACTATTTTAAATGGATGAAGCCAGTTATCGTATGCTGCTTGATTTAGTAACTCCACTAATTGAGAAGCAGGACACAATACTGAGGTCTGCTACATCACCTCATGAACGATTATCAGCCACGCTTCGCTATTTAGCGAGTGGGAGGAATTACGAATCTCTTGTGGTTTATTCAATATCATACGCTGCATCAGTGTTACTCTTGTTCATGTAATTTTTGCATTTCGTTTTTCACACACTGTCAAAACTTTTATAAAGTTCAATGAATTCTGTCATGAAATCCCATGAGAAACTTTTCAAACCAGACATTTTGAAAATAGTACGTTATATATAATCTATGATATTACCTACGCGACACTGAGCAGAATAATCACGTTAAGACAGAGTGACGTTTATCCACACACCGACATACATGTATGTTCATTCATGTATGGGCGTGCATGAATTCAAGTTGAAACAGAAAATTTGGATGTCGCACATGCATGTCACTTTTTGCCCACACACTGGCGAATATCAGCGTAGAAGGATGTATGACATACATGTATGTCACACATGTATAGGCCGGTCTATGGCCGCCTTTAAGTTCATTTTAGAACATTCAGGCTATTAAGTGGTTTTTCTTTTTTTCATAGAAAACATACGAAGAGGCAAATAACTGGGTAGCCATCTGTTCAATTTGAAAAACAACATTTATTTTTTTTAAGGTTGGTAACGTAGATTCTTTGCTAATATTAGTTGCGAGACAACCCAACAAGACGCACTGGAAAAGATAACTATTTTCTAGTCAGTGCTAAATTAGCGTCTTATTGCAGTGAACAACACTTTCAAATTACAAAAAAGTCGAATAGACGATGTTTAAGAAATCAAAAAAAAAAATTGCAAACTTTGACGCCTGTACGAAGCTATTGCGCAACCATGTTGATATGAAATGTCCACCTTAAAATCAGTTTTTATAACGAATGTTAATGTTCTGGTACTAAAAGGTGGACCAGCCTGTGTCTTGATCCATGAGACAACGATATCTTAGAGGGTCGAAAACTGCATCACTGTAGGAAACCAAATGTGTGAGAAGAACTAAATCAATCAACTTCAATCCAATTCTCAGTACCAAGATTGTGTGGAAAGTACATAGGCAAGCCACGTGGAACCACTTGTTGTTTAGCTATAATAAGGCGTCCCTGGTGGCGAGTTCAAAGAGAAACCGTCATGTCACCTTAGAAGTAATGGAGAATCATTCGGGTAGAGCAGTAGCGCAGCACAGCATCTCCACCTGATTAATGACAACAGGACAGCTTCTAGGGAGAAATTTATAGTTGACCAGTTGTATCTGTTTCTGTTTATCAGATATGCCGCGCCGCCATGCCAGCTGGCTGGCATGCCACTATTTGCATATTCCATTACGGAGATGCGTACCACAAGATACATAGCGACACATTTCCAAGGGAGGAAGGCTGGGATGTATGCCGACTACATATCGAATGCAACAAAAAATGTGGCACATGAATTGTGTGATACTTGCAATAGGGCAACGCTACAGGAGTCTTGATACTTGAACTCGTAAAAAAATCACAGTTAGTGATCAACAATCAGTCAATCAATCAATCATCGTTTATTTCCAAAAGACAAATGAGTTATATGCCTAAAACGTTTTAAAGACTTCTTTTAAAATAGTTCATATTCGATGAATTTTTTATAACATCGTGGATGAGCGTTATAAATGTTCATGCCCATTGTATTGGGCGATTTCATAGTAACATATTTGTTCGTTCTCCAGTTCTCGAGAACAACCGTTTGTTCCTGTGTATACCGGGTGGTCCATTTAACTTGAGAAAGTCGAATATCGCGAGAAGGGTGAATTTTTGAATGAAAAGTTATGGTGTGAAATTAGAGAGAGGTAACCATGACATTTACTTTTGACGTTGAAAGCTTTTTCATGATTCAAGTGTCATGACATTCATTGTCGCAACCAAACGAGCTTTTCCCTAAATAATAACAGCGAAGTCTACCTTTTTTTGTTAGGAGAAAAACATGTTTACTGAATCGTTGTATTATTGAAACATATCGGAGAAGAACAAATGTTTCATTTTTTATCTGCTTGAGTTGTAATCGGAAAAATAGTCGTGAACCAAAGTTATTTGTTTTTACTCATGGAACATGACTCTGCAATGAAAAAGATATGCTCCTATTTCAAAACATAGGTGATCTTGGAAAAGCCTTGAAAACTCTGTCAATGTCAAAAACAAATGTCATCTTTTCCTTTCTTCCAATGTACCCAATTCCTTTTGTCTAACCATTTTTATTCAAAAACTCACCGTTCTCGCGATATTCGGCTGTCTCAAGTTTAATGGACCACCCGGTATACAGAGACACTTCATAAATGTACAGACAAAGTACTGTCATTATACTCAGTTTTGGAAGGATCTCGCTACAAATGAGTGGATCTGAGATACACCCGCAATGCCTGGTACAATTTGTTTTTGAGCGAGAAGTACAGATTTTCATGAGGCGGTATTTCCCCAAAGACAAACTCGTACCTCAACTTCGAGTCAATTTCGATACAATACTGATGACGCCGACGTCGCATTGCTAAAATAGAAAGCAAAAGCTTGACGGAAGGTGACTTGGCTATTGGGTGAACATCCATTTCTACAGTTGGTAAGCCAACGTGAAAATTCTATGTCAGTATTGTTACCTGAGCTTTCTGTATGTTAAGCTGTACTTTACTCACTAATTCCCATTCACAATTTTTTATGATCTACGTTGATCTGCGAGGGGTGTTGATGTCGCCGACGTACCGTCGACATTGGCTTGCCTGGTTCCATGGACGTTATTACTGTACTGTAGTCTGCAAAGCTGTAGATTGGATGTTATTTCCAGCAGCTCATTGATGTACAGCGGAAAAAGTGTAGGAAGGAAGGAAGGAGATAGGACAATATCCCTGAGGCACACCTCGTTTATTGAAAATACCTCTGATGAACGGCCTTCGACTACAAAAATCAGAGATCGGTCGTTCAAAAAGCTATTCAGCCACTGGCGCAGGCCACAGTCTGTCGAAGGATTTCGATATTTCAAGTACAACAACACGAGATTCGCCATGATTTTCAATTGGTCTGTTCCAAAAGTGAGTGACGTAGGCCAGGAAGTCACCCGTAGGCCTATGCTTACGGAAACCATACTGGCGATCATTTATGATGTTATTGTTGTATTTCAGCAGCTGTGTGTTAATGACGACAGTCTCCATAACCTTAAATATGATGCTGAGAAGAGCTACGTGTCTATAGTTGATGGGGTCGGTTTTTTTTTGTCTTTCTTAGGTATGGGTTGTACGCAGCCAATCTTGCATGCAGCGGGAAACACGCCTCACTGATACGATAGTTTGAAGAGCTTGCAAAGAATAAGTGCAGGCTCAGCGGTATAGCGTTTAAGGACAATGGTTGGAATTTGGTTCTTCTTGTTTAGGTTTTAGAGGATGTTTTGTACATCTCGAAGTTGAAATTTCACCTCGTAAATTCTCGATTTCACGTTTATGGTGGTGATCGGAGTACTTCCTTGAAAGGTCACAGTAGAATTGGCTGCGAAAAGCCGCCTTAAGATTTTTCTTTAGGAATGGAAGCGATGGACTTGTCCTCTCTGATCAAGGGTGGTATTGACGACTAGGAAAAGTTCTGGCTAACAGCCTTAGCTATAGACCAGAATGTTCTGGACAAACTAAGACATGAGAGAAGCTTGTTCTCAATTTTTTGGTTGTATTCCTACTTGCTGTAAGTATACCAATCACGCATTTACAGTGATTTCTAGCGTCGGGTCGATAAAAATGCGGTAGTTCTCAGCATCTGGATCTTTCCTCCACTCTTTGTAAGATTGGTTTTAAAGGTAACTGCATCTCTAAAACGCTGATTAAGCCTTGGCTTGTTTTTGGAGAGACGCTTGACGACATACGGAATATAGACTTCCATGCCGGATATTAATACCTCTGTTATTTCTTCGACGCAAGCTGATGGGTCTCGTGACTTAAAACAGACGTTGTTTCAGGAAAAGGACTGGTAGTAGTCTTTTAGCTCGTCCCAATTTGCTGATCTGTAGTGTACGTATGGTTAGCCAATTCTGGTGCTTTTTCCACCTGGTGCGTTGCAGCATCTCTGCTTTATTCCAATGCTTACAAATATGTTCCTGGAGTTGCTGAAGGTGCCGATATTTGGATAGACGATTGATAGGAATGTCTGTCATGTCCATCACTGATGTCAATGTCATTCGTATCATTCGATAGAGGACAGATTGGGCGAAAGCTCACAACGGCCTCGACCTGAACAAGTACTGAGCTCCTCGAATGTGATGAGGTGAGCATTAACTATTACCCGCTTTAAATATATTTTACAAGATTTCACCCCAGCCTCCCAAAGACCAACGAAATGTGGGGAGTACGGAGGTATAAAAACCCATTTAGTTTTTTGATTCGGTGCACATTCAGAGCCATCGTAATAGCACCTTTTGTCAAATCGCAAATTAGCTCCAGATGTATAGCCTTTGTAGCAAAACAAATACAGAGTCCAATATAGCATTCTAGTTTTGATACCACGACCTCTACGATCTGTGATAGACATTTTAAAAAGTCGCTACAAATCGGATTATTTTGTTAAATCGCCGCTACGTCTCAACGTAATCAAAATGTCGCTACTTTCGCGACAAGTTGCTATGAATGGCAACACTGTCTGCAGGCAGTACAGGTAGAAACTTGGAAAATGCCGACGGTGCCTCGGCAATCACCGATCAGCGTCGCACAACGTCGGTATCGGCACGCACGGCACGCATCGGCCGGCTTTATTTCTAGTTGCTAAATTTTCGCCGGATTATGAAAATTGCCTACCGTCCGCAAGTATGTACGATGGTCCATTAAATTTAATAGAAGGTAGTTTTCTCCGATCCGTACCGTCCGTCCGATGCCAATTTATGTGCGCGTACCTATAACTACCTGACAGTATTGACAGCAAGATTTCTTCTTAATATTGGTCGATATGAGGGCTGCCAATAATTGTTAAGGACCGGTGTGTAATAGTCTGTGGTGTTCAAACGTGAAAATTAGCTCTGTCAGAGAATGCTTAAAGCAAAGCACTATTTGTTGCTTTTATATTTATGAATTCAGGATTTTGTAGACGTCCTCAAACTCCAACGAGACTGTCGTTGTTTAATAACGGATTTAGGTAGAGAAGACGAGAATTACTGTTTAAATTCTTATGACCCTTTTATCAAGCTAATGTTGTCATGAATGATTTCAGCTGAGCTAACAGTATCAATTTTTTAAGAGCATTATTTATTTCTGAGATAGACAAAGGGTCTATCTGTCTATTTTCTGGTGTACTCTTGGGGTTTGATGTGAATCTCAGTAGGTATAACTCTTTTGAACCTAGTCAAATTAGAAACACTTTGAAATGGAAATTGCTCTGTGTTTTAAACGACACAACGGGTTTCCATATATCGGGTAGATCAACCTCTTCACTGCTTGGCGATGGATATATTAACTATAGCTGAGGCGGTCCAAAACATTCTTCTGTTGAATGTTAACCTTAGTACCTTGGTGACCTTACGCGCCAAGCGGGGTGAAATTACTACTCTAGCCGTGGCAGTGTAATAGTTTCCTACGGTGCCATTTCACTTTTGGCGAATATCAAAATAACAAAGTTGGCCCGTAGAGCGTATGTAGATACATGCTCCGAAAGCCTTTTTAGACGCATTTGAAAAACAATGCATTTCAATGCATTTTGGATCGTCTCATGTGGTATGGAGATTTATTTCTATATTATTAAGCCTAGAAAGCTCAGTCCTATACCCCACTCAAAGGTTGTTAATGTAGGCTGGTCATCCCTTTCAAGCCAAAGTTTCTGTAATACGATTTTGGTCTTTATTATACAAGAACTTGATAAACCAAGTGGACCGAATACTTGATGAATACTTAAAAGTATTGAGCGCTTGGTTATTTTCTGTTCAAATGTAGCAGGATCGATATATCCCTAACTATAAAATAGCCCATACTTACTACTTTATTGATTAATAGCCCACTGCCTTATTCAAGAACTGCAGGGTTTCTTCGTCAATTTGCTTTGAAACATCCATAACAATAACTTCAGAACTTCTGCACGGACTACTGACAAATGAAAACGAGAAGCACGTGTTTCTCTGATGTAGTTACAAAAAACTTGTTCATTATCTCATATTCCAAATTGAAAAATGAACTAAATATGAATTATCCGTTCCCCGTTCCCGTACAGGTCGTTAAAAAGTTAAAGCATTTTACTTGACTTTAGAATGAGAAATATTTCACAATATTCCTAAAGGTATTTGTTTCAGTCGGTTTCAGTTCATCCCTAGCATGGCATGTTAGGCATTGTTAAACAGTAAGCCTATATCCTATTACATTTTTACAGTCGACTTTGGCGCAAGCTGTCAATTGGAGCTGTCTTGTATTTTTATAAGTGAGAAGAATTCGTCTCATATATACAGAACTGATAGAAACAGCAGTGCAAATCAAAAAAAGTATATCCATTTACCCTCAATAATTGATTATTGATAGTTTTATGGTTGTAGATTGTACATTGTACAGTGGTTAAGGTAAGGAGATGAGTGCGGCCAGTGGCGGTAAACCCCAGAAAAAAGAGAAAAAAGGATGTATCCAACATAGTACAGTTACCGGCAGTTAATATGGAAGACGAATATATTGACAAACAAAATGGTAGAATAATGGCAGATATTCGAACACAATGTAAGTATTTATACAACTGCACAAGCGGAACCGGTTCTAAAAGTGAAAATAATATTGTAAGCAAGTTTCAATTTTGTGACTGGATCTACTTTTGAGGTAGGTAGTCAACTTCAAACGTAATTTATGACGTTATGTGTTCTTACCTGAAAACTACTCAAGGTTGTGACTTTCCTTCTCAGAAACAACTGCCTTTGAAATGACGAAGCCAATGTGCGGTAAATTAGCAGTAGAGTTTTAAGTGCGGTCCTGTCACATAAGTTTTATAGATACAGTTCGAAATTCGCGCCGCGAGATTGAAAAGCGCAAGTATTTGATCTTCAATTTGATCGATTCGAAGTTATTTAGGCCTTCCAGCGTGTCCACGTTGATGTGGATACAAATATCCTGAGTCTCTAGCTCTATGCACAAAATAAAAAGTCGACAGGGTGCAGGGTAAAACGGCCAGGGAAAGGATCAGGATATACTCGCGAAGTTTCAGAGACATTTTCACCACATTCACCGTACACTAATATCGTGTTCACCAGTTCATTATAGTTATAACGGTTTTTGTTGTTTTCAAAGTGCGATATAGCACGTCAACAGACAGAGCGACCTCAAACGCCCATTGCTACGTATGCTGCGCAGCCACCTGCGTTTTTTGTGCCTGTTTTGGTATAATCGCAGAGGGTCGGAATTAAAAATGAGGATTTTACAATCGGTCAATATCTTGATATCCCTAAACATTTCGTTTAAGGTTATGGTGAAAGATCATTCGCTTTGACGGGAAGTAACTACCCTATAAAGAAGTCCCAACTTAGAAAACACCCTGTATAATCTGGAAACCGGATCGCTATACCTCATTTAGAGCTACCCATGATGCATTTGTAAACGCTTTACCGGAGTCGCAATAGATGCTGAAAAGAGGACCATACCACGAGGTTACAGTAAAACTTACGTCCTGAGTTGAAAAACAAAGAGAGCGACGGGTTGTATGAGGACTTTGCAGAAAGTGGTGACCATGGAATAGCAGACGAACTTCTCAGTTGTCTTGATGCAGCGCGACGGTAGAAATGGCAGCAACTAACAGCTTCTTTAGATTTCAAGTATTACAACAGAAAAACGTGGAGTCTACTACGGAAGCAGGAGAAGCGCGGCCCACCAACTGTCACATCTAAGCGGTGTCACCTGATCAAGTCACGTCCCACATCGCCAAAACATCCAAATCTTACTGGGATAAAGAATTCACAAAAAGAATGAAAAAAGAACTAAGACATATAGAGAGAACGAGCATATCGCTTCCTGAATACTCCAGGTCGTTCTCACCAACTGAAATAGCCACCACCATCGGACGCATGAAATCGGGGAAAGCCCCAGGTTTTGATGGAACTTTTCCTTCCTTAATAAGCCACTGTAGACCACGTACAAGACAGTGGCAGGGGGCATTCTTTACAGATATTTTAAAGACTGGTAAACTACCTCCAGAATTGAAAAAATCAGCGTCTGTCTCACACTTCTCGTGTAATTAGTCTTGATGGGAATAGGTTCAAAGTTAGATCAACATATACCAGTTTAGCAGGCGGGTTTCAGATCGAATGGTGGCTGCTGTGACCAGGTACTGAGCGTCACATCTTCTATTAAAAGCGGGTACCAACAAAGCATTAAGACCGCCGTAGTGTTCGCAGACCTGACCGCAGCCTACGACACCGTCTGTAGAGAAGAGCGACCCAAACACTAGAAGAAGTGAACAGTAATCTAACTGTTGATTATACAGAAGATCTTAGACAGAATTCGCACGTCGCATGGAGTATGCGCTGATTCGTTGTTTAAATGGAATAAGCTGAATCTCCACATTGCGACTGTGGAGCGGAGCGTCAAACTGTCAGGGATAGGTATAGTGCAAGAATGTGGTCTTAGAACATATCAAGGGAACAACAGGATCTTCCTCCAAGCCAAACCATCAGCCGTGAAATGGGTTTCCAAGCTCGATATTAAGTTATAATCTACATAGTTACTAGGAATTTGGGTCGTATTTTTTATGTTGAGTTGTTTATCGTAATTGTTTTACTTTTTCATGACTTTCATGTGCTAAATAAATAAACAATTAAATGCGACATAGTTAAACGTGATTAAGACACTGTATTGTGAAATATCTAAATGTCATTAAAATATTACTAAATAATATATGGTTTGCAATTTTTGGTAATCTAGTAACCGCAAGCCTATACATACATATAGCGAGTAACGAGAACATTCCGCTTTTACTTCCCACACCGATAGGTGAGGGGAGTATTTTGGTCGGCAAAATTTTCGATTTTGATATAATACACTTTTTGGCGTTCTATCATGTCTACATAACGAAAATCCTCGTCACTCATTTCCGTCGGTCTGTCAGTCTTTCTGTACGCGTGTTACTAGCCACGTAATCTCAGTAACCTCTGCATGGATTGTGATGAAATTTGGGCAGCTACATGCTGTGGGGTCGTAGTACGTAATGTTCCTGTAACTTTGAAAATCGGTGCATGGCGGCGGAGTAATTCGCAAAAAACCAAAAATTTTGAATATTCCTCAAACTTTGTTTTTAGGTGTTTTAGGGGTTCCTGATCATTTTCTACCTCTTTTGGGTGGGGGAAATTGGGGTGGTTGGGGGTGGGGGATTGTAGAACTGAAAAATTTGTTGTATTTACAGTAGACTGGTAGACTGTCCACTAACCTGTGAAAGAAAGACCTAGCGTCATAATACACTTTTTTAGGTCCATCCGAACACTACCTTGCCTATTACAGAAACCAAGGGACTTAAAATTTTCTTTACGCATACATACGAATATTGTTTTAGCTCCTTCTGTATATTGTGTAACGTGGAAGCTATAAGACTGATTTTACTGAAATGAAATAATACTGTGGTCTTATTACTGTGGCGAGGATTTAAAACGTTTATGGATATTAGAAATCGTGTCAGTGGCGGCGCAGCAATAATAAAAAACTAAAAATATATAAACAGCTCAAACTTCGTTTTTATGCGTTTTAGGGATTTCGTAATCATTTTCTGCTCTGTTTTTTGCTCATTTTTTTATATTCATAATAGGCTATTCATTGACGTATGACCTAGCAGCTTAATACACTTTTTTGCTATGGGAAAATAATATTCTGGTATCACCGTAATGTGTGGGAAGTACTGAGTCAATCAACTTGACTCCATTTTTTTCTGTAGCTGAAATATGTGGTTCCATATCGAGAGAGGAAAGAGATTAATCAATCCGTATGAATGCATAGATAACCCCGTGCTTTTTCTGCAAATTTTTGAAGCGTACATCGACCGCTACAGCAGCGTTCCCAAAGACCCAGGCAGCCTTTTCATTAGATAATCTTTTATGCAGGGAAAAAAGCTGCTCCAACAAAAGCTCTTTGTTGCCGCACCGTAATACTGAAAAAGCTGTGTTCATTATGTCCGCCTATACAGGCTATTAATTCCCGTATGATACACGATAACGTATCAGATGTTCCATTTCACAGAGATCGAGAAAGAGAAGAGAGAGATAGAAGACGTCCAAATGGCACTACGCTAAAAATATATATCTGGCTTGATCTCCTACAGAGAGGAGCATGCCAGTACTTAGAGAGATAACAGTGGCGTGCGGACTGTTTTCTCCAATCTGAAACAAAGCGAGTAAGCAAACTTTGGCCTGAAGCGCAAAATAAAGAAATGATAATTAATACAAGCATCTAATATAGCATAATAGTGATCATGTCGGCTATACCACTTTGTAGTCCTGTCTCTTTGTTTACATCCTTCATGTTGCTGTTAGTCGATATTAAAAAAATGTTTCCGTATGCTTTTCAAAATCAAATATGGATGACTTTATTAGACAGCGCATATCGCAGAATCGATGCCTCGAAAAACTTAACCCTACGAGCACTTCATTTTTCTCTGGTACCTTGAAAAAAAGAAGTTGGTCGCCTCAGTACTTCCCAATTTGACGCTTCGCGTACCGCGATACCTCTTTAGCCTGACTAAGCTCTCACTAAACTAAATTAAACTAAACTAACGCTAAACCCTCACTGACCTTTAAAATGAGTTTTCGAATCACCTTTTACCTTTTATATCATCATACGTAACTGGCAGAACTCCATACGTAACCTATATAAATGTTTCATTTGTAGCAAAATGTGGTGTATCTCAGAGGTATGCGCTGAGACGTTTATTGTTTGTACTCATACATTGATGACATTGACGATAACTTTAGCGTTACTTTTTTGCTATATGTTGACGGTCTCAAATTAATTGTTCTGTAGAGTACGTGATTTGAATGACTGGTTGCTGTTGCCGGGTAATTTGAGCATCTTATACTCTTGGTGTGAGTTCAATACACTTGAGCTGGATATTAGCAAGTGCAATGTAATGACCTTCAGTCACATGATAACTGATCCCACATATGACTACAATCTGAATGGTACTATTATACCAAGATAAAATGAGATTATGGATTTAGAAGTTACTTTCGACAGCAAGTTGTTGCATCTAACCTCCTCACGCTATACAGGGTGGTCCAATAAGCGCGCGGTGCTCTCTAGCGGCCGAACCGTTTAAACTAGACGAAAATGTTTCAAATAAAAAACGTTTCTTTTCAAATGCTCTACATTAAAAAAATCATTTCAAAGATGGCAGACTTCCGGATATACCGGAAGTAGGTATCAACTTCCTTATTTTAAACGGAACACCCTGAATATTATTACGTTTTTGAGAGCAGCACCGATTTTTAGGTCAAGTTTGTTAACCATTGTTTATGTCTGCGAAGCCTATTTTCGGAGTTATTGAGCAATTTTTACAAAATTTGACGTTTGTAGTACTCTACAAGAAACGTTAATGTCTCGGAAACTAAACGCGACAGAAAGATGCGGTTTTCGGTTTTGAAACAAGCAAAGAACGTGCTTGTGTTTTTGTAAGATCGTTGTCTCAAAAGAACATTAAATCAATAGACTAGCAATTTTCAAATTTGAAAAGTTAAAAACGTTAAAAACTTTTTTTTCAAATGGGATGGTATGATAAGTTTCACATCGGTGGATGCGAAATTGAATTCTTTTTCACTTTTATTTAGGCACATGTGGTTCTATCTTTGATGGTGCACGAGATATTTACGGTTTTGTAATTATGGCGTAGGAATTGGAAGAATCTAGGTGGTGTGGCTCGCAGACGAAACAACTGGCAGGAAACCTTCCATCCAAAGTGTTTCAACCTCTAATACTAAAATGTGCTTATGATCCATCTAACTGTAACCACATTATTCTTAAAAACTCCAACTAATTTCACAGCCCCTGCTACTGGACGGGGGAAGGGTGTAAATTAAAATGCCGAAATACATATTTTGTAACATCTTAGTACATGTACAAAGAAACTCAAACTATATAATATACAAAATAAGGATATTAATTGTGGTAATCGAATAAATTGACAATGTCTAATTCCTCATAGTTTCCAGTTTAAATTTGATTTTAGATATTTTCATTAAAATGCAGACCTCATCCAAACGAAAACCCTAATAAAACAAAGATGTATTGTGAGATTTTGGAGTATTGGTATTAGTCCTTAAAAAATATACCATTATGTCATTATCGATTAAAAGAAAGTGATCATATGTCAAACACCTCGCGAGATAATTAGTGTCAAAATCGCATGTTGAATAGGGAAGTCAAAAAAATCGCTAGATATAGTGAAATTTCACTAGACCTGGCAACACTGTTGTGAGCGCCCCTTTGTTTTCCATTGTTAGCTGATAGATGTCTTGCTATTAATAAGCATATGTATCCGGAGTGTTTGCTTTTAGCAGGATCGATAAGAACATGCTCTAAAAAAGCACGCTAAATGTATGTTTTGGGCATGCCAATTTTAAGCATGCTATTAATGAGCAACGCTACTTCGTAGCATGTGTATATGCGCCTTGTTCGAAATAAGCATGCTAATTTCCAGCATGCTGAAGAACCAGCGGTCATGCGATTAAATGGAAATGTGTCAGTGACAGTAGCATGCAAATTTTAAGCATGCTTAAAAAGCATGCTATTTACGAACATGTGTATCTGTAGCTTTAGGCTCCGCCTAAGCGGTCTGCCCAGTGATAAAAAAATCTGTGGCTTTTCTTAGAAGGCGAGTGAAAATGATGGATCTATTTGTTTAACTCAAATATTTTAGATCTCCAAATAAATAATAGAGTAGCTGATTTCTGTTCTATTTTTTCGGGTTGACCAAAGTAACAAAGCCGTGATTTAGCTTATCAATTTTCAATGTCGATAATCTTAGGTATATTGCTGAAAACGAAAATCAGCATAAACCACAACTTCCAGGCTACTGATTTATATGTACAAATGTGGCCTTGAAATAAACGCTACTGTCCAGCCAGCGGTGAAATGTGACGTCTAATTTCCAAATTTACGTTTCCTAAACCTATCACAAATAAAATTTAAAACTGATCTCTTCAATTAGTATCCTAAGACGTTTCAATCGGGTTGGCATCGAAAATGTATAACACTGAAGAATCTTGTACATAAAGTCGATGAATCATCATCTTAAATATTCTGAGCATTAATTTTACAAATCTGTAATTTTTACAATGAATTTTGATCGTGTATTAATGACTAAGTAACTTGAAACAGTAAAAGTACGGCGGATCGAACCATAGAGACATTATTACTTCTGCACGAATGTTATCTAAATATAAACTGACTATGACTAAACTATTTGTAGTAATGTTTTTGTTATTTTATTAATACATAAGCAAACATCAGAGGTAATAAACATTATGTGTCGTTTCAATGAGCACTAAGGCTTTGATTTCATGCAGACAGCCATAAGCATTCAGAAAAAAAATCCTTAAAAAGTTGGCGGTGGCAAAATCAACCACTCCTCTCATTACTATTACGGATAGACGTTGGCAGTTCAGATATACAGGATGTAAATTAAGTATGTTAACAAATTTTAACTACGAATAGTACTCCGAAAAATAGAAAGAAAATGTCATGTGAACATGAAATGCTTCCTAAGGGAGCTACGCTTTTGCATGGGGCACCCTGAAGACGGTTTTCCCTCGATATTCTCGAAACCATTCATAACAAAATTACGAAATTAGCTACGATGGGTAAGCTTTTGACGCTGAATCTGATTCGGAATTCAGAATTTCATAATTTTAATCAGAGGCGTATCATACGAGAGGAGTTAAGGGTAAAAATAACCCCATTTTCTCAATGGTAATTTTTCAACATTTTGACTTTAGAATGTGGTATCCCATAGATTTCTACGTAAAAATGGTCTCTTGGTACATCTCGATAGGGCTCACCGTTTTCGAAAAAAATGCATTTATCTATTTACAATAGCCTGCATCGATTCAATGATTTGCATTTTTCTCGAAAACGGTTAGCCCTATCCAGATGTACCAAGAGACCATTTTTACGTAGAAATCTCTGAAATACCACATTCTTAAATCAAGATGTCAAAAAAATTACCATTTAAAAAATGGGGTTATTTTTACCCTTAACTCCTCCCGTATGATACGCCTCCGATTAAAATTATGAAATTCTGAATTCAGAATCAGATTCAGCGTTAAAAGTTTACCCATCGTACCTAATTTCGTAATTTTTCCATGAATGGTTTCGAGAATATCGAAGGAAAACCGTCTTCAGAGTGCCCCATGCAAAGGAGCGTAGCTCCTTTAGGAAGCATTTCCGGACCCATGTTCATATGACATTTTCTTTCTATTTTTTCAGAGTACTATTCGCGGTTAAAGTTTGTTAACATACTTAGTTAACACCCTGTATATTAAAGCCCGACGACCATCAACACATTACTGTAAGCATAATACATAACATGCCATAAACTGTATTCCTTGTATTAGCGACTCATGTCATCAACGCAACTTCAATGTTGACGTTCGTTGATTTGATTCACTTTTTTACTTCTCACACCGATAGGTGAGGGGAGTATTGTGATCGCGTAAATTTTCGATTTTGAGATAATACGCTTTTTGGGCGTTTTATGATGACATAACGAAAATCCACGTCACTCATTTCCGTCGGTCTGCCTGTCTGTCTGTCTGTCTGTCGCGTTTTCTTACCCTGGTAATCTTAGTAACCGCTGCATAGATTGTGATGAAATTTGGGCAGCGTTATGCTGAGGGGTCTTAGTAGGTAATGTTCCTATAATTTTGAAAATCGTTATACGGGGAACGGAGTAATTAGCAAAAAACGAAAAATTTCAAATATGCCTCAAATTTCGTTTTTAGGTGTTTTAGGGGTTCCTGATCATTTTCTACATTTTCTTGAGTGGCGGTGAATTTGGGGAGGTTGGGGGTGGGGGGTTGTAATACTGAAAAATTTTTTGTATTCGTAATGGGCTATCCACTGATATGTGAATGAAAAACCTAGGTGCATGATACACGTTTTTAGGTCCATCCGAACGTTGCATGCTTATTATATAAACTACGGGACTTAAAATTTGTGATGCATATGTTACGCTCAATACCCGAATTCGGGCAATGTTCGAAAAAATGCGCAGAACTAGTATTGAGCAAGAATTATTTCCCAAACCCGAAATATTAATTTTATACGGCTATTGAGCATTATAAAATAG
The DNA here is from genome assembly GCA_951848785.1 of Callosobruchus maculatus. Taxonomy (NCBI): domain Eukaryota; kingdom Metazoa; phylum Arthropoda; class Insecta; order Coleoptera; family Chrysomelidae; genus Callosobruchus; species Callosobruchus maculatus. Next base: position 9,984,725 of record CATOUR010000065.1, on the reverse strand, counting down.
GCAGAACTAGTTTTGCGCATCTTGAAATGCACAGAACTAGTTCTGCGCAATTTGAAATGCACAGGACTAGTTCTGTATATTTTGTGAATGACCAGCACAAATTCTGCTTCTTCCATTTAATCAGCGCAAGCGACGGACTCAAAATAAATATAAAGTTGGAGAAGTTAAATATATTTTATTGAATACCAACAACTAATAAATCGCCAACTGAGGTTGGTTAAACCTTTTATTTGATTGTGTGAGCATCAAATTGGCTTGTGCTTCCAAACCTCTTTTTGCGTTTTCACGATTTGCAGAAACGTTGGCAAAGAAACCTAACCTAACCTTACTTAACCAAAACGATAGGTTTTTGCTGGTTTTTGACACAAAATGCACAACGAATGTTCACTTTGGTTGTCATTCCGTACCATAGAACTAGTTCTGTGCCTTTCAAGTTGCGCAAAACTAGTTCTGTGCATTTCAAGATGCGCAAAACTAGTTCCGCCTATTTGGTAATGCTCAATAGCCGAATAAAATTCATATTTCGGGTTTGGGAAATATTCCTTGCTCAAAACTAGTTCTGCGCATTTTTTTCGGGCATTGCCCGAATTCGGCTATTGAGTGTAACATATAGATACGAGTATTGTTTTAGATCGTTCTATATTGCGGAACGCGAAAATTATTCAATTGATTTTAATGAAATTTTGACACAGTATTACTACTGCAGCGAGGATGGAAAATGCGTATATTTTGGAAAAATTGTGTCAGTGGCGGCGCAGCAATAATGAAAAAACTAAAAATATGAAACAGCTCAAACTTTGTTTTTAGACATTTCACGGGTACCTGATCATTTTCAATTTTTTTTTTGGTGGGGCGAAATCGGGGCGCGGTTGGGGGTGGGGGGTAGTAAAACTGAAAAATTTGTTGTACCTGTTCAGTCCGTCTATTGGCCTGTAGAAGAAATAGCTAGCGGCATATTACACTTTTTTAGGTCCATCTGAACATTGGCTTGCCTATCACAGGAACCAATTTTGTGGTCTGTACATACGAGTTTTGCTTTATTTCGTTCTATGTATATTGCGTAAAGCGAAAATTATTGAATTGATTTTAATAAAATTTTGACACAGAATTTATTACCGTTGCGAAAATGGAAAACGACTCTGTTTTTGAAAAACCGTGTCAGTGGCGACGCAGCAATAATCAAAAAACCAAAAACATAAAATCAGCTCGAACTTCGTTTTTAGACGGTTTGGAGGCTCTTGATAGTTTCGCATCGTCCAGTTCAAGCATGCAGAAAAAAACTGTGGCACCTTAGTCCTAAGGAGGGAGACGCAAGAAACTATTTACGAGGGTTTTTTTGTTAGATGTTTTTTTTGCGGGCGGATGGGCGATAATTTAGTTGCAAGGGTATTTTAGACTATAGCTTCATGCAATGGGAAATAATAAAATGGTTTCACCATTATGTGTGGGAAGTACTGAGTCGATCACCTTGACTCCATTTTCTTTAAATGTGACGAGAATTCCTCGTTTGATTTACAGCTTATAGTTTCTGTTTCTGGCTAATTTTGCACGTCGCCGTCGTGTAGATACGGACACGGAACTCCTACGTTACAGCCGTTCCGATCGTAGACAGTAAAGAGAAATACCTACAATGGAATCACAGCGCTTTATAATTCTTTATACAACCGCTAACGAACTTTGGTGGTAGTGCGGCTGATATCATAAATATTGAGTGCATACTGGACTTAAAGAACGGGCTATTATTAAGGTTTCTCACGGCCCCAGGGCCTCAGCCCCGCGGCGTTTCTGTGTAATTGATAGGGCATCACGCTCCAAGGGGAGCCAACCAAGGCATTAAACTGCATTAGTTTACGACTCAGGGAACAAACTAATAGGGAAATTAAAATTGCAGGAACCATTCGTTAGCCCAACCCTATTATAATTGACAATATCGGAATACATGTTGTTTGTAAGGCTGCCGAGTTGTGATATACTTCCACAATAATGAACGAGAAATATTAGTATTATTGTGAAAAAATGAGGTCAAGTTGATTAACTCAGTACTTTCCGCACATTACAGTGATACCTATTTATTATTTTTCCATAGCATAAACCTATAATCTGAGATTCCCTTGCAACCAAATCATCGCCAGCCCTCCCCCCACCCACTCAAAAAAAATGTGTTATGCCGATAGGTCTTTCCTTCACAAGTCAATGGATAGCCTATTACCAATACAACAAATTTAACAAATTTTTCAGTTTTACAGCTCCCCGTCCCCCCACCCCACCCCTATTTCAAGTACATCCAAAAAGGTAGGAAAATGATCCGGGACCCCCAAAACTCCTGAATTTTTTGGTTATTGCAGCGCCACCACTGACACGATTTCTGAAAATCATACGTGTTCTCCATCCTCGACTGTGTCGAAATTTTATTAAAATCAATTCGGTCATTTCCAAGTTACACGATACAGAACGATCCAGTGGCGTATATAAGAGGGGGGCTCAGGGGGCTCGCCCCCCCCCCGAAACCAGCCACGCATTCCGTTTTGACGTCTGGGAAGAGGCTGAAGTAGTTGTCAAAAAATATAGTACTGAATACAATTAGCAGCTACATCAAAAGGTAATCTAATAATAAAGCAAATAGGGCAACTTTAACGACCAGAGATGTCTGATTAGGAAGTACACCTTGGTTTCTTCGCTTCAATTTAGAATTATTATCTATAAAAATAGAAATTTACATTTCTAATATGCTTATGTTGTTTATACAGGGTGGTCCAATAAGCGCGCGGTGCTCTCTAGCGGCCTTACCGTTTAAATTATAAGAAAATGGTTTCAATAAAAAAGTTTCTTTTCAAATGGTCTACTTGTAGAAAATAATTTCAAAGATGGCGGACATCCGGTTATACCGGAAGTTGGTATCAACTTCCTTACTTTAAATGGAACACCCTGTATTATATTACATTTTTTAATTCAGCATCAATTTTTAGGTCCAGTTTGTTAAGCATATTTTATATCTACGAAGCCCATTTTTGAAGTTAATCAGCAATCTTCAGAAAATTTGACGTTTGTCGTACTTACAAAAAATGTTAGCATCTAGGAAACTAGGTACGGCAGAAAGATGCGGTTTTCGACCTTTAAACGAGCACGAAGCATACTTATGTTTCAGTAAGATCATTGTTTGAAAGCACATTAAACAAATAAACTATCAATTTTCAAATTTGAAAAGTTTGAAACGTTAAAAACTTTTTTTTCAAAAGGGATGGTATGATAAGCTTCACATCAATGGATGCGAAATTAAATTCTCTTTCACTTATATCTAGACATATGTAGTTCTATCCTTGACAGTCTTCAAGATATTTACGATTTTGTAATTATTCCGTAATATCGCCTAGGAATTGCAAAACTCGGAAAAATCGTAGGTGGCGTGACTCGCAGATGAAACAATTGGCAGGAAGCCTTTCATCCAAAGTGTTTCGGCCTCTAATCCTGAAATGTGCATTCGCTACATCTGACTGTAACCACGTTATTCTTAAAAACTCCAGTGGTAAATTTTCCACAGGTTTTCCAAGTTTTCATTTAGAAAATTTTGGAAAACATTAGTTTATTATGCGGTTTCCAATAATACCACCCCAAGTGTTTAAACTCCATGCTGGTTGTCAAAAAACATCACAAAATTTGAATTTGCGACGATGTAAAAATGTAAATTATGCCAGTTACCATAGCCATTAGTAATAACGGTGAAGTTACATTTCATAAGAAAGAAATGAAGCTTCATTCGTGAACAACGCACTGTTGAAAAGGAGTGCATCTTCTTTGACTCGAGCACGCCCCAAATACAAAAATTAATTCTATTCCCAAAGTATTGGCTTTCAAGTGCTTGATTTAGCTGCACGTGATAAGGATGCTATATGTTCTTCGTTAAGATCATGTTCATGACCAGTGCCCAAATACCAACTAATTTCTGCCGTATTAGTACTGCTATGCGGATCTCTAACTACAATTTCGAGGACGTCAAACTCACTATCTTCATTAAATACATGTTTCCTCCTTTCATATTCTACGCCGACGTAACTCCAAATTTTGAGAGGTTGTTTGACAACCAGCTCGAAGTCCAAAGATTTGGGGCGGTACAGTTAGATGGAGCGAAAGCACGTTTCAGTATTAGAGGCCAAAACACTTCAGATGAAAGGTTTGCTGCCAATTGTTTCATACGCGCCATTACGGAATAATTACAAAATCGTAAATATCTTGAAAACCTTTAAAGACAGAACCACATATATCTAGATAAAAGTGAAAGAGAATTTAATTTCGCATCCACTGATATAAAACTTATACCATCCCATTTGAAAAAAAAAGTTTTTAATGTTTCAAACTTTTCAAATTTGAACGTTTCTAGTTTACTTGTTTAATTCGCTTTCAAACAATGATCTTACTGAAACACAAGCTTGTTTCGTGCTCGTTTAAAAACCGAAAACCGCATCTTTCTGTCTTACCTAGTTTCTGAGATATTAACATTTTTTGTAAGTACTACAAACGTCAAATTTTATCAAGATTGCTGAATAACTTCGAAAATAGGCTTCGCAGACAGAAACTATGGTAATCAAACTGGACCTGAAAATTGATGCTGAATTTGAAGATGTAATAATATACAGGGTGTTCCATTTAAAATAATGAAGTTGATACCTACTTCCGGTACAACCGGATGTCCGCCATCTTTGAAATTGTTTTCTACAAGTAGATCATTTGAAAAGAAACATTTTTCATTACAGACATTTTCTTCTAGTTTAAATACTAAGGCCGCTAGAGAGCACCGCACTCTTATTGGACCACCCTGTATATAATTATTTTCGTTAATATTAGTACATTGTTATTTTATATTCAGGTTAGGATTATAATATTATAACGTATGAAATAAACTTCAATTTTTCCGATGCCCCCCCCCCCCCCCGAAATCGATTTCTATATACGCCACTGGAACGATCTAAAGCGATACTCGTATATACCTACATCACAAAAAGTTTCTTGTTTTCTGGGAAGGAAACGTTAGGAAGGACCTAAAAAAGTGTATTATGGCGCTAGGTCTTTCTTTCACAGGAAATGGACAATCTATTATGAATACAAGAAATATTTTAGCTCAACCCCCACCCCCAATTACACCAATTCTACCCTTGCTTAAAAAAGAAGTAGAAAATGATCAGGATCCTCTAAAACGCTTAAAAACGAATTTGAGCTACTTTTATATTTTTAGTTTTTTTAATAGTTCTGCACCGCCATTGGCACGATTTATAAAGACCATACGCGTTTTCATCCTCGCCACGGTAGTAAGACTTTGTTAAAATTTCATTAAAACCAAGTCAGCAGTTTCCACGTTAGACAATACAGAACGATATAAAGTAATACTCGTTATGTTTACATCACACCTTTGGTTTCGGTCATAGGCAAGGCAACGTTCGGATGGATCTAAAAAAGCTGTCTATGTCGCTAGGACTTTCTTCACAGGTCAGTGGACAGTATATTACGAATACAACAATTTTTTCAATTTTACAACCTCCCACCCCCAACTACCCCAAATTTCACCACCTTCACAACAAAAGTAGAAAATGATCAGGAACACCTAAAACGCCTAAAAACGAAGTTTGAGGCATATTTGAAATTCTTTGTTTTTTGGCAATTACTCCGCCGCCCATGCACCGATTTTCAAAATTAGCAGCATTACCCACTACGGCTCCACAGCATATTGCTGCCCAAACTTCATCAAAAGCCATGCAGCGGTTACTGAGATTACGAGGCTAGGAAAACGCCAACAGACAGACAAACCGATGGAAATGAGTGACGTAGATTTTCGTTATCATAAAATGCCCATAACGTGTTAACTCAAAATCGAAAATTTTCGCGATCCTCACCTATCGGTTTGGGAAGTAAAAGAGAGCTTTAGTAAACCTTAGCCGAGTGAAATAAAAAAATGGAGTCAAGTTGGTTGACTCAGTACTTCCCACACATAACAGTGATATCATTTTATTATCTTTCCTTTGCATGAAGCTATAGTCTGAGATCCCTTGTAAATAATCGTTCGCATATCCTCAAAAAAAATTCAACACAAAAATTAGTAAATAATCTCTCCGCAGGAACTACAACGACACAATTTTTATTCGGCGAGCTTCAACTGGACTAAATGAAACAATCAGGAACCCCCAAATTGCTTAAAAACGAAGTTTGAGCTATTTTTATATTTTTAGTTCCTTTATTATTCCTGCCCCGCCACTGACAAGATTTTTGAAAATCATACGCATTTCTCATCCTCACGACGGTAATAATACTGTGTCCAAATTTCACTGAAATCAATAATTCCATGATTTCCATGTTACTAAATTCAGAACGATCTAAAACAAAGTCGTGTGCATACATCAAAAATTCCCTTGATTTCTGTAATAGGCAAGCAATGTTCGGATGGACCTAAAAAACGTCTATTATGCCGCTAGGTCTTTCTTTCACAAGTTCTATTATGAATAGAAAAAATTTTTGGGTTTCGCAGCCCCCCACCCCTTAACCGCCCCAATTTCACCCCCACCCAAAGGAAATAAAATTGATCAGGAACCCCTAAGACGCCTAAAAACGAAGTTTGAGGGATATTTAATTAATTTTTGTTTTTTGCTAATTACTCCGCCGCCCCTGCACCGATTTTCAAAATTATGGAACCATTATCTAATAGGACCTCACAGCATATAGGTACAAAATTTCGTCACAATCGGTGCAGCAGTTGCTGAGGGGTAGGGTAGAAAAACGCTAATAGACAGACCGACAGACAGGCAGACCGACGGAAATGAGTGACGTGGATCTTTGTTATGTAGACATCATAAAACGTCCAAAAAGCGTATTATCTCAAAATTGAACATTTTCGCGATCACAATACTCCCCTCACCTATCGGTATGGGAAGTAAAATGGCATCAGGTGGCTTTACCCAGTGCTTCCCATACATACAGACTCCTCCTGTTCCTCCCCGGTCCTAAACACCACATTTTCACTCCCGTACCTGTGGAGGCTATTTTAAGGGTCGGCAGTATTCAATTTCTGTCAGAAATCACAAAAAATAAGGAGCTGTCAGATTTTTGCTCCAAACAAAAAGCTTTCCAAAAATAGTTACCATACATATATCGCTGTTGCCTGGAGATGCCTGATTCTTGCATGAAACCATCTACGGTATCCGAATCTGAATGGAAGATAAAAAAGCAGGATACACATTCGCTGAACAACCGATAACTCACATGCAAAATAGACGTATGGACTCTAAAGTATTGTAAATAGCCACTTAGAACATCTACGGGCAGAAAACCCAGACGCCCGGCGGGTTACATAACCGATATCTCATTTATAAATGTCCCTATTGTTCTCCAGCAAAAACAATAACAATTTCCATAGGAATCCAATAAAAGCCAATGGGGGCTACAGTTATCGCTACTCTGTCCCTGCAGGACCGCATTCCCGTTCGAAAGGATTGAGCTTTTGCGGTAACGTTTGAAATTACATGAGGCGAAAACATCCACTTGGAGCGCTAACTTCTATTGTTTCTCGTTATCTAGAACTTCAATGCGTACCTGAGGATCACTGGAGTAATTGACGAAGTTAAGCTATTAGTGGTTTCAGGTGGGGGACTGTGGATGTTTTTAATAAAACTTGTTCTCTTTCGGGACTCTTTAATTCCTTTTCGCCATCGTCATTCTTACTACCGAAGTAAACAACTCACAAAAACAGTGTTGCCAACCTCAGCTCATAATCACTACATTTCCACGGGCTTTCAAAACGTTTTTAAAACGTTTTGAGTTTTGAAATATACTGCGTGACATAGAAATTGCAACACCCAGTAAACGTTAACATGTTTTATCAATATTTGGAGAATGCATTGGGTTGAATAGGACGGTATGACAGTAGCCCCTAAGCCCTAATTCTTCGATAAATTGTACTCATGCTTAACTGTCGACCCGTAGCTACTCTCCTACGCATGTTCGATTGCGCTGGTTGAACTAAAACAGTCTCTTAGGGCACTAAATCTTAAGAGGCGTTCTTCACGGTCAGTGGTTCTCCTTAAAGTCCCAGTGCCCCTGTGTATGGCGATGATTTATAGATCACTCCCGCCAACACGGCATCACTGTTGTAGCATTCCGGCCAATTCTGTTTCCAATTTCCTGGAAGGATATCCCAGCCTCGCGTAGACCCACTGTCCTACCTCGTTCAAATTCACTTAATTGACTATACATGGCACGTCTTTTACATACCACAGAAGCAATAAAATTAAATTTGTCTTCGCAAATTCAACAACAAAAAAATTAATAAAAACTACTCCATTTTTTGTTAAATGCAAAAATAGCCTTGAAGATAAATTGGAACAAAAATGTTATCGTTTACTACAGTTCATGTGAACAATAAGCTGATAAAAAGTGATAAATATATCTGGGCTTATACTGGGTGTTGCAATTTCTAAGTCACACAGTATATATCGTGGAAACGTCAATTGGACTCGTTTTCAAAACGTTTCCTGTTCAAGGTTAAGTCGCTAATTTTTGGGATCGTATCGAGATCCAAATGTCGTGGAAACACCAGCTGTCACTTTCCAAACGTTCTGAAATGGACCGAGTGCCGAGCGTTGCTGTCTAATGCCAATCTTGTTAGTTTATTGGAGATTATTCAAAATTCAAAACTAAAGATTTATGATAATCAACAAATTGTGTTATACAGCTAGGAAATCACATGTGTCAAGAGTGTCAGATGAAAACGTTTTGAATGCCTTTTGAAAATCGTTTCGAAACCTATCGTGGACATATCGACAATCCAAAATCATAAAACATCTTGAGAACAGTTTTGAAAGTCCGTGGAAACGTAGTATATGACTGGGAGTCAAGTGTGATTGTTGACTTCACATTCAATATTTAAAATAGGATCTTACAGTAGTATCACAAGCAGGCTGCATGTCACTGGTATAAACTCGACCCAGAAACTACACATATGATAGAGAATTACAGAGTACTAAATAAACAAAAATAATGAAGTTGCAGGGATATTGTATATAAAATCTGTTCGGTATTTACATCGCAGATGAGATGAGATTTTCGTCACGTGACCTCAGATTGCACAGAGCAGTCTGTAATAAACGAACGGAATTGATGTCTGGTATCAGCTGACGAGCTGACACTTGTCAAAATACTGCTTTGTAGCCTCGCTGTTTGCTTAGTATCTACCGAATAGAAATTGTTTAATTGTTAAAGCTGCTGTGATCGCTTTTGTAGATGGATTCATTTTCAACGAGGATGATGAAAAAATGATCTCGCCGTTCTTGTGAAAACACAAAGCTTCTCCGAATAATTTGTTCAACGTTTTAGGACTAGACAGTCTAAAGAACATTTTAGTATGTCTCCCCAAACATTTCAACCTGTTTCCAGTTACTTCCATTTTCTACGATTTCCATGTAATCGCTGTTAGCAACCACCAATTTGCAAGTTCTTATCTCCCATTTCATGTCTAATAGTTTTAATCCCCTCACTTTTATAACCAGCTTGAACATAAACAAATAAACATAACTTATAGACCTCAGATCGATCGCTTCAGTCCGTCCAAATTCACAGAGCACATACATAGATGATTCTCGGATCAATCAGATTTCAATAACCGAACGACCCAGATTTACTTACCTTACCTCCGATTACAATAAACGAAAGGAACAGAGGAATCCTAGTGGTCTGATCTAAATACCGAACGTGGTAATTATAACTTAAAATGGTCCAAGAAGTCACCCCATCTCCAGTCAACCAACTTCAAATAAAATATATTGATGTGCATAAGATACTGTTATTCTAGATCCAGGGAGCACGTTACGCTCGTTGTGAAAACTGGCAAGGTGGTAGGCAGTCCCACCAAAATAGCAAGATGAATTTTTGTCATGACTAATCATTAAGGCCGCTTCCCGAAAATGTATATTATTGCATAATAGTAGCGTCAGATTGACTCCACTATCCATGAAAGGTACTCAACAAGTTCTGAACATCATGAGAATACTTTTTCTCTATGACCAAGGGAGACCCTAGCTTATAAATGTAAGAAAATGATTTCCACCTTACCCTGTGAGTGAGTGAGTGAGTGTAAAGTCAATAGGCCGTTATGAGGTAGTTCAAAGTTTTGTGTACCTCGGTTCTTTGATCGACAATTCGGGTAGTTGTGAGAATGAGATTCGACGGCGCATTCAACAGGCACGGGTGGCCATGACAAAGCTTACTAAAATATGGCGTGACCATAACATCACTGAAGCTACCAAAATGTCGCTGGTTCAGTCTCTTGTGCTCTCCATATTTTTGTATGCCTCGGAAACTTGGACTGTTAAAAAGGCAGATCGAGCTCGTATGGACGCTTTTGAAATGTGGACGTAGAGAATGCTGAGAATTCCTTATACCGCCCATCAAAATAATGTTTCCATACTGGATGAGCTCGGTAATCCAAAGAGACTATCCTCCATTGTGTCGACGAGAATGCTTACATTCTTCGGACATATTCACAGAAGCGATAATATGGAGAAACTTGTAGTTCAGGGTCACGCCCCGAGTGGGCGGCACCATGGCCATTCCCCTACACGCTGGGTCGGTACGACGAAACAGTTGCTAGATATGAGTATCAAGAGAGCCACTGAACCGACAGAAAATCGCGAACGTTGGCGAGCTACAGTTCTCAAAACTATTGATAATATTCGTGTCGGCAATACTCTAGCTCTGACTTAATGCATGTCTGTTAAGAGATTGTGACTATGACGATGATGACTGTGAGCTAAAGGATAATATCAAAATCAGAAGCAATGGTGTTTCGATCTTTGGAATCTCATCAGTTGGACCGCCTGGGCAAAGCCCGGTATCAGGCTGGTATGAAACCAATGGACCAAGAGAAACAACTATTAGCTCGAGTGCTTCCTTTGGGAAAATGATTGGGAAATCATTTTCATCATGTTTTCCCAAAGGAAGCACTCGAGCCAGTAGTGTAATTAAATGCCTTGTATGAGTATTTGCTCTCGGAGTAGTTGCTTCTGTTGGTTCATTGCTTTTAACCCAATACTTTTGTGTCCCCACCTCAATTTTACTGCCTACCTGATCTTTTTTAAACCGCTTAAGTAATGTCCAAAATAGGTACTTAAAATAAATCGTTCAGCTTTTTCCTTATTTTTGATTGTTATTGTCTTTCCTCCGGCACTGAGTATAATTTTCAATCATTGACCGTTTTCCATCAATGATGCAGGCTGTATCATAAAATGTTCATTAATATTTTACAACTTACAAAGATGCCTGGAGAGGGATGAAGCATGACTTTTGCAGAAGCAGGACTTTCTATTGTAATTGTCTCATACAGCATTTTGAAAGCTAATCAGATTTCAGAGAAGCCGAACATTTGATCACTAGTTTTATGCTGTATCAAATGATATGATGACAAGAACACACTCACTGCATTATTTGGATAAAACAATAATTTACTATCGATAGTAATTACAAATAAATGCAATATGTCTTTGTTTTATAGTAAAAAGGGGTAAAAATAGCATTTTGTTACTTTTCAAACGTTAAACAAACGATCTAACTGTTAGGCAAGCTATCTTCCAAGCGTTCACTATTTATCTACGTATAACCTCATTTTATGTACGCTTCAGTTTTAGATCCTCTGTGAATATTTCTATAAGAAGGCATATAACAAACATGCATCGGGCATCCAGTAAATGAAAGATTGATTCTTCATAAAAGTATGTATTTTTTTTTTCTAAAGTCCATCTGACTGACGGAGGTGGGATTTGTAATTATTAAATAGGGTAGTTACTGTGATAGATACTAGGTACTTTTATGATTCTGTCACAAATCATCGCAGTTTGCAATTAGTAATTATACAATAATTATAATGTAAGCATGAAAAATGTGGTATTAATTTACAAATCAATCGCTTTGTTCTGATATTCTGCTATGATTTTGATCCATGAATTCTAAAATATTTTTCACAAAAGTGTCATCCAGCTTTGACGTTTTGTTTTCAATACTGATAAAATACTATTGGATGATACTTATTAACATAGGCTTCAATACCCAATAGAAAGCTTTTGCTAAATAACAGCCAATAGAAAAGCTTTGTCAAAGTCTTTGTTAAATATGCGTGTTGATAAAATCGGGCCCTAGGCTGTAAATGAGCTATTGCCACCGACCGGGTGGCGTTGTGCGGTCTCGTTTATTTACAGGAGCAATATGTCGTGCGGTATCGATGACACCAACGTTACTTCTTCTCGTAGTGTTAATAAAATCTGCACTTCATATAATATCTAATGTACGAAGTTCGTACACAATGCCTAATGCTACTTATTTTTGAAGTTTACCCTACTCAAAGCCACTTTCTAGTAGATATTTAATTGGAACAGGTACGGTAACGTTTTAGCTATTTTTCAGTATAGCCACCATCAGAATTGAGACACTTCCTATATCGTGGAATCAACTTTTGTATCACTCTTCCGTAGAGCTCTGTCGGCTGTGAATGGACCAGTGTATGACAGACGTCTTCAATTCTTCGCCTTTGCCAAAACACTCGCTTGAGGAAAGGAATATGTTGGGATGCAAAAAGGCGTGAAAATCGCTATGAGCAGGATCAGTGCTGTAGGGGGAGGTTTAAACAACTCTCAGTCAAATTCCGTCAAAACAACATCACCATTGATGATCGATGGTTGCCCACTATGCTCTTCATCATGGACATTGTGATACCACCGTAAAGCTGCCTGTACCAGCGACGCACCATGATCGGTCCATGGACCTGATATAACTGATGATGAACTTCAATTGGTGCAATGCTTTGTGTATCAGGAACTTTGTAATCAACTGAACCTCGTCGGCGGTGGGAGAAGAAATAAGAGCTGCCATTTCGGACTACCGCTACCACGCTACTGGTGCCGGCTGGCATATTATTTATGCATCATAAATCTGTTAGCATGCGCTACTTACCAGACAAATTACGTTTACTTCAAAGGGATGACATCGTGAAACTTACTCTCTGGATGCTCCTCGTACTTGTTTCTATTTTTTCTCGACATCATCGGCTCGTGTCATCCAAAATTCAATCTGTTTATAGTTTCGAGTGATCTGATGCGCAAAATTGTTTGTGTCAGGATAAGTTTTATCATTTCAAAACGACTGACGAACGTCCATTGTCTATACAGTTTCAAAGACGATTGAAGATTATAGATCAATCGAAACGTTGTATTGAAAAATTGTATATATTTATGGAAGTTCGAGACAGACCTTTTGTAGCATCTACCTTGTCGATAAACTTTAAACAAGAGTTTAGTCATATTCCAAACCAGTCTTTAAACAATACTTGAAGCGTTCGTTAAAGCTCCATGCAAGAAAATAGCTGAAACACTGCTCTTCTTGAGTAGGAGTCAGCTCCGAATAACGACGGGTCTCCTCACAGGACATTGTGGCCTGAAGGGACACCTGAATAAAATGAGACTCTACAAAGGAGACCTCAACTGCAGATGGTGTGGAAGAGGAACTTAGTCAGCCCTACATGTGCTCTGTGAGTGCGAAGCGCTAGATCAGAAGAGACAACAGCTCTTTGGGAAGACCAAACTAGAACCAAAGGAGTACAGCTCAGCACCAGGACCAAAAGGAAAACAGCATATACTTATGCAGGGATCTGGATTGCTGGCGTGGATACTGTAAATGAAGGGAGTAATAATACAATAAGCCTTAAACCTTAAGTATTGACGGGGACAGTAAGGACGGACGGCTTCTGGAAAAAAAAATACATGAAGCGTGATAAAAGCAGACGTGGGCGTCGATGCGTAACTTTCATACGTCGACTATGAAATAAATTTCGACAATGTCAACAACTATCGCAGGCTTGATATTTGAAGTTCTGACTGAGACTTTCTTATTTCCACAGACACTTGTTTTCGATTGTTGAAATATATCAGTATCCGAACTAAAACTTTCCTATTTTTACTGATTGTGGAACTACCTACCCATTAACATTTTTGCAGATATACTTGCTACAATTTTTGAAAAAAACAAGTCGAAGAATGGCGCCGATGGAGTATCCAAGTACTAGGCAACTAGGCCCTTAAATCTCAAAAAAAAGTTGTTGCCAGAATGCAGCCATGTTCACACACCTCTTAGGAATCGACTGACATTTGAATATTCATAAATGTTGGCCCGTTTATGTTTTACTCATATCCATTTTTCCGTATGTTTATCGAAGAATAATTATCCTATCGTCTTACTAAGCATTTGTTTCATGATTTTCTTGATAAGTGTTCAAACAAAGCAGCTGTAGCTATAGTTTTTGTACTGAATTAATTGTCGACGCTTACGTCATCTATTAAGTCAACATTGGTATCATAGGTGACGCGTCAACGATTCAGTTTTCGGCATGACACTTTCAACGCCGCCCAATCCTGGATAAAAGCCAAGCGCAACAATTTATGTCCTGCTTTTAATACTGTTCTCTACACTGTCCCCTATAAAAATCTGTTAAAATAACACTTTTTATTGTAGGTAGTCTAAGTAGACAAAAAACTGAAACTACGACCCTGGCTGCCATTTACGTTAACTTCGTAGGAAGGGCAAGCCGAACAGCAATATTTATAGAAGCTTAATGGACATAAACACGTCCCTGCCACCTATATAAGAGGCCCCTATTGTTGTTTTAGGATGGAATATCGCGAACAGCTGCCTACGTCTACGTCACGAAATATCATAGTTGTTGCGTTAGGGAAAGAATCGCAGTAGGAGTTCCAGCATGCAAGCTCAATATAGTCCATTGGCTTTAGTGTCATGGCATTATAGATGACTCATATATAACGGATTTTTATCGAATAGCAGATTAGGCATAAATATCCAAGGGAACTAGTATTTTATTACCACTTGAGTACGTTGGTATTATTGTTAAAATCCTAAAAGGTGGAGACAAATAGACTGCTTCAATACTCGACCGTTGATGATCATTTAAAGTACCTCGGTTTGGTCTAGGCATATATATTTATGTTCTTATGGTAACATAAATCTGTGATTTGCGCCTCAAATGTTATGAAAATGATTCATCTTCACCGACCGGTGACGAGAGAAATTGCGTGGACAACAAATTTTCTATCCTCTCTCCTCTATCCCTACACCATCCTCATCAAGAAAGTTGAGATTGATCAGGGACCTTTGAAACATCTAAAAACAAGGCTTGAGCTATTTTGGAATTTTTCGTTTTTTGTAGATTTCACCTCCGCCACTAGCAGGAATTCCAACAACGATACACTGTTACCATTTCCTCCACAAGGGTGTCACAATTTCATCACAATAAAGTCGTAGTGTCCAAGATACATGATAATAATATAATATGTATGCATCAAATTAATCCACAGATATATAATTGAAGTGTAACATTCGGATGAGTCTAACAAGCACACGATATCACCAAAATTTTTCAGCGCAATGTGGATTATTTTATAAATGCAACAAATTTTTGAGTTCACAAACCCCTTACCATCCCCATCCCCTTCCAAAAACAAGTGGAAAAGGATAAGGGTTAGGCACAGACGCCTTAAAACGATCTTTGGGGAGTTCTATTAATTTTTTTTCTACCAACTTCTCCTCCGCCAATGTTCCGATTTCCAAAAGTACAGCAGGTTCACCTACTACGACCCCGTATTTAGTCTTTCCGATTTTGAGCCATGCTATCACGTTCTACTATCTTTTGTTATCTTCTACTATTATATATAGACTCCAAAAAAAATCATTTTTTTGTGTTCTGCCTTAGAAAGTGTGAGAGAGTTTTAAGTAAAATATCATTAGGGTCACTGAAAATGGAAAATGTTCATGAGGATTACCGTGTTTTAGTTCACCGTATACTTCTTACATCAAGTCCACCTTACTTTAGGAGACACTTAGCTTTTAGGTGATTTGGGTGTGAATAATAGCTATTTACGTAACAAGTCCTAAAAGTGATATTTTGCGAGATGAGTAGGCAGCTTCCAGGGCGAGCCTCTCATTAGGCTCATTTGCTAGAGATTTTTTTATCTTTCCAATGTCCAATCTTTCCAACTAACATGTTAAACATGTTAGTACCCAAATACAACAAAAATGTTAAAACAAAATTAAAAACTTATTTTATTAATCTAGTATGAATCTATTGTTTTCTGCAGATCATTTGCCATTCACCGTTCTTGATTTGAATGACACTCATGTCAGATATATTGACATATGACAGGGTCATTCTACCGAAACGCCAATACCGCTGTAATACAGATATTTTGGCCAGAAAGAGATTTGCTAAAACAATATAAAAATAGTATAAAATTAGACGATCTTAAAGGTATTCGCTTTTAAGATTTACTTTAAAAAAAATAGATTTTACTTTATTGGAGAATTACTAACGCATCCTAAAACTCACGACCGTCACGTGTAACCAGTACATATACGAACAATTCGAAACAGATTTAACATATCTAGATGTGATATTTCTATGTGGTATTTTTATTATTGTGATTATGATCATATTGTTCTCTCAATCTCATAACTAAAAATAATTTTGTTCTTTTTGCATTGTGTTGCTATAAGTTTACATACATTTTAGTGCATTTTTACAGCTGTAAAGGTACGTATGGTGACTTTGGTAGATTATTTTGCTAACGACCGTCACGCATAAAACGGCTGAAAATACCTTTGGTGTACATCATTCAATAACATACCTAACCTAGTAGATTTCGGTGTTGTCTACCGCATGGTGTGTGAAGTGTTTTGAGGTTATGTTTCATATAAGCCGAATGAGCAGTTTATCTTATAATCCTCACAACCGTCACACTCACGACCGTCCTAGGACCGTCACGCCGCAAATGTGACGGTCGTGAGCAAATTGTGACGATCGCACGATATGTTATATTTCTACGCCTGAACCTTCAAAAGATCGACTAATTCTTAACTAAAAGAGATATCTTTGCACTAAAATTGATTAATGCACTTTTTACACACAGCACAGTTTTACAAAAATTTATCACCAAGAAAAATAATCTCTGTTGAAGTTCATACAGCCAAAGTTCCTGAACTAAACTACCTTTTTCAGATAGAAATTCATCAGAAACATGGGTAAATTGAATGACAGCAGTAGTAAGAAGAGAAAAGAAAAATCGAAGACAACTAGTTCAGTTGAAAAGTTAAGGAAAGCCGCGGCTGAGCGGAAGCGAAAGGAAAGGGAAAGAATCAGACAGGACCCTGAAAAGCATGCTTTAATGAAAGAAAAAGAGAAATTGCGAAGTAGGAAACGCAGAGAGATGAAAAAAGTTAAGGGCATCAACGATCTTACTGAGAGGGGAAAGAGAAAACAAAGGGCCGAGTGGAGAAAACGATATCATAAGCATGCTGAAAAATTACGCAAACAAAGAGTAGTAGATCAGTTTCTTGATGAAAACTCTCCTCCAAGTTCCCCAGTTTCTGAGCAAATACTCGATGAAATAGGCGTGAAGGAAAAACAGGATTTACGGAAATCTAATCGGAAGAAGGCGCTTAGGAAATCTAGAGATAAGTACAAAGCACAAATTAAAGAATTACAGCTGAAACTTGAGGATCAAAAGAAAAAAACTAATAAATGGAAAATTAGGCATCACAGGTTAAGCAAAAAAGCAATAATTGTTAAAAAGAAGTCCTGTAAGTCAAAAAAGGTTCTACGTAGCAAAGGAAAAGTTAACCAGCGTAAAGTAAGATCTCTATTGCTGACTAAGAAAGTTAGGGAGTTTTTGACCGACGATGATAATTCATACAGTACCCCTGGTCGGAAAGATACAATTACTAGAAGAAAGACAAAAATGCAAAAACGATACTTATCGGAGAATTTAATTGTCCTCCACAAAAAATGTGTTACATCAACAAAACTAAAAATATCTTATGCTCTGTTCTGCAGGCTCAAACCTTTCTGGGTTGTGCACAGGCCTGCAAATGAAAGAGATACCTGTCTTTGCAAGTACCATGAAAACTTTCGGTTTTTATTCGAAAAGTGCAAACAATATACATTAATACAGCATAGAAATGTTCGTGAGTTAATTGGTACAATCTGTTGTAGTCTGGAAAACAAGGAGTGTATGTATAGGGAATGCAACAAATGTAACCACAAGAACGTCGTGTTTAACTTAAACTGTACAGTTCCGTTGAGTTGTATCGTGTACCACTATGAATGGAAGAATTTAAAGGAGGATAGGATCAAAAATGGCCAGACAGTGCAGGTGAAGGTTACTAGAAAGGTGAAAGAATATTGTAGTCTAAACCAATTGAAGGAAAAACTTAACTATCAATGTTATTCTCGTATATGCAGCACATATATAGAGTATTCCACCAATCAACATTTTCTAAGAGCTTAAGAAACTTTTTGGATGATGATGAGGTTTTCATTATTATAGACTTCTCTGAAAATTACCAGTTGAAATATTCCACTGAGATACAAAGCCGACATTTTGGTGCATCAAATGAGCAGCTGATTCTGCATACAGGGGCTTATTTTTTAAACAAAGTGGTCAATGGTAAGAAAACTACGACAGTATCCTCGTTTTGCACAGTATCTACCATTAACCGGCACGACGCCTCGGCAATATGGACTCATATGCAACCAATACTTATGAAAATAAAAAACGATCACCAAAATATAACTACAGTGAACATTATGAGTGACGGTCCAACTAAACAATATAGGAACAAAAGTAACCTTTATTTATTTTGTCACTTCATGCAGTACTTTGGCTTTAAAGCAGCATCTTACAACTTTAGTGAAACTGGGCACGGGAAGAGCGTTGCAGATGCAGTAGGGGGAGTAGTTAAAAGGACAGCCGATGCAGCAGTACTAGTAGGAAAAGATGTTTCGAATGTTGAAGAGTTTCTGAACTGCATAAAAGACCTACACGTACTGGTTGTAAAAATAGACGAAAATATGGAAACGACTGACAACATTTTGAATGCAGCCTTCAACACCATCAACCCTGTTCCGGAAATGATGAAAATTCATCAGGCTACATGGTTGACTGAAGCGAAAATGACCCTGAACTGCAGATTTT
Organism: Callosobruchus maculatus; assembly: GCA_951848785.1. Lineage (NCBI taxonomy): Eukaryota > Metazoa > Arthropoda > Insecta > Coleoptera > Chrysomelidae > Callosobruchus > Callosobruchus maculatus. The sequence continues at coordinate 9,965,667 of CATOUR010000065.1, read as the reverse complement.
TATCATGCGTGAATTGCAGAAGTTCCTATTTTTGCCCTGACAACATAACAGTTCACCATGAAATTGTCAAAGCAGCAAGGCTAGTAGAACAACCAACTTTGGGAGAAAGTACATCTGAACAAAACTTGACTTTGGGAGAAAGTACATCGACAACGGATGTAAAATGTATCCTTTTCGCTATATTTATAGTTTAGATTTTTTTGTTTTTCACTTCGCTTAAATCGAGCCTACACATTTTGGAAGTAATAACGCTGGTCGTATATATATATATGCATACGCGTACGTGTATGTGAATGCAGTAAAACCTATTTCAAGAGAAATTTAAACACCGTCATTATAGATTATCTTAGATTTTTTTCTTAACAAAAATGTCAGGTCTGACGAGAACCACAGGAAGATTGCGATACTCTGACATCTATTCTGACGATGATTCTGATGGTCCAACACACGATTTCACAAAACATGACTTTGTGGTTATAAGGATTGTCACTAAAAAGAGTTTTAAGCATTATGTCGGCCAGGTGTGTGAAGTTTATGGTGATGGCGACCTAGATGTCAAATTCTTAAGGAAGACACAAGGTGGCAAATTCGTTTTTCCGCCAGTAGAAGACCTTGCCTCAGTGAACCATAATGACGTGGTGCAAGCGCTACAGCACCCCCAAGTTCATCGCGGTGCTTATACTTTTAGAAATGACCTAAGTGCAATTGTCAATTTGAATTAAGTTTGTTAGGCTAAATATATGTTTATATGCTTTTGTAGTATATTTGCCTTTTATTCTTCTAAACTCTCACTGATGCATACGTTAGTAAAGTACTATCAATGTGCACAAAAGCTGTGAGAGCTACTTTAGTTGTCATTTGATGGTCTACCCTCACAACCGTCCCATAACACTCACAAACCGTCACGCAACACTCACGACCGTCACCCGTAATATTCTTGCTTTAAAATATTAAAATGAAATTTAAAATAGACTGGCGACAGTTTTTAAAGTACAATTGAATAAGTGCTATCAGACAGTCGCATTTATATTGAACAAAAATTGCAATTAAAACTAATATTTCAAACGAAATAAATATTTTTCGAGTTAGATAAGCAGAACGGGTAGTAATTTTGTGTGAAGTGCCTGATATTATATATAAAATGCCATCTTAGTAATTACAATGGATATAATTGAGCCTAAGAGGAGTTCCTACAGTATAAAATGTTAATTATGTTTTGAAATGGTTAGCTGACCGATTATTTGAGAGTATGTGACGGTTGTGAGGTTTTTATGGACATTGGTCAAAAAAAACATCAATATCTCAATAACAAACAAGAAAAAATAGGCCCCCTTCAGTATATGAGGAGGAAAATAGTTAATGACAATGGAACTATAATTTTTTTAATTCTGCGACATATTCAATAATTACTTGTTTTTGTTGAAGCAATAGTCATTTTCGGTAGAATGACCCGACAATAGATTTCTGTCACATTTAATGGCCCACTAACTGATGTCATATATCCAGGTTAATGCTACTGATGTAAAAATTTCTTGTATTTGGGTACGGACATGTTATGTCAAGAAAAAGGAAATAGAAAAACATATCTATCGAATGTGCCTAATGGAAGGTTATAATACTACCGTATTATGATAAATTCGATATTAAATAACTTTTATGTAAACATGTTTTTTATTATATTATATATTATTTCATAAATAATTCGCACACTGTGTATTGTTTATACCTAATTATGCTTAAATAGAGGCACAATAATGATAACAATAATACTTACATTGCTGTCTGTTTAGTGAGATTCCAAAGGAATCGTTTTACACATCGATAGGTTAAAAAATTGTTGTATTAACAATAGGCTGTCCGCTGTCCTGTGAAAGAAAGACCTAGCGGCATAATACACTTTTTTAGGGTAATCCAAACATTGCCTTGCATACTACACAAACGAATGTATACATTATGTATATATAGATACGAGTATTGCTTTAAATCATTCTATGTATATTGTGCAACGTGGAAACTGTTGAATTGATTTTAATGAAATTTTGATGCAGTATTGTTACCGTGGCGAGAATGGAAAACGCATATGGCTTTCAGAAATCGTGCCAGTAGCCTCTTCGGAACCATACGTTTGGCACCTAGTTTTAGCCAAGCTGTGCAACATGGTACAGTAAAAATGTTTTAGATACACAAGACAGTAATCTTATGGACTTAATTTCTTGAAAAGTCAATCTCCTCTAATGGGCAGAAACATGTGGTATATAGAACTGCCCTTAATGAAAATATTTCAGTAGTTTGCAATCCTTAGTTGTTGTTTGTGAGTATTGTTTGTGTCCTGCTTTTTCATCATGAAGACTATGTTGTGTGAAAGGGAAGAAATTAATAGTCCTTGAAAAGTATACGTTCCGAAGAGATAAAGAAACCACCCGTGGTGTAGCCTACAGATGCTCTAGAAGAGGATGCGTAGCATCTTTGCCGATGGATCAATCGGAAGAGATTGTTCTTAAAAGAAATAATGAGCACAACCATGATGCTCCCACAAAACAAGCTGTGAAGGTAAATTTCTCGGACTTTTTTTACATCGTCAAGAAATCGATCAAATTTGTGCAGATTCGCTATTTTTTTATTTATTAAATGTACCTGATCTAAGATTTATACCTGCTGCTAAGCTTTCGCGCTCGCTCCGTATTAATTCAGTTGGATTAAAAATACAAGAATGGGGTGGGAGTCTTAAAACTTCTAACCGACTACATTGCGCCATTTTATGAACGACGTGCTTTTTACCGAAGTTGCAACTTTTTAGTAATTCAAATAACTGGGTATTTGTTTTAATTTCTGCTGAAATTGTGATATTTGTTTGTAAGCCATTCAACAACCTCGGCTTGTCTGAACAAAGTGTTGCGTATTTTTTCCAAAAATCTCGATGTTTTACTTCTCTATTTTTTTCTATTCTTTCTACTTCTTACTTCTTAAAGCTTCGATTAGTAGCGCACGTTTCCGAATGAACCATGATACATAATTGTCTCCCTGATGAATCGAAGATAAGGTATTCCATTGTTTAAAAAATTACATTACGTACAATCCGACAACAGTAAAAGTTTACATTTAAACATGTAGCCATTGTACGGAAATGATTGTCTCGTTTACAAGTTTTACTAGTAATATAAAAATTATTTCAATACCAACCTGGACATAGAACGGTCTGCAATAAGGCTTGTTTAATACATAACCACGTATTACTGTGGTTATGTATTACTGATACATTCGATTGCCATGAAATTTATTGCCGGGTATGTCTCGAATGTTGTTACTATACAATACATAGATAAGTTGCGCTCTGTGAACTTATTTGAAACTGAGAAATTGTGGTAGGATTTACTAACGACAGTTCGTCAAATAAACTGTACTAGATATACTATATAAAATCCATTTTTTCATTTTTTTTTTGTTCAACAAGCAACAAAGCATCGATGTAGCATGAAACGTCGCTCACTATCCATGCTTTTAACGTAAGCTATTGTCATGCATGGTTTCAAGCATCGGATACGATTCTGCAAAATAGGAAAAACTTTTTTCGCAACGTCAGCAGCCATCACAAATAATAACAGATGTTCTATTTCGATGTAAATGGACGGCAAACACACCGCCCGTTCCAAAGTGAGTTTATAATGGTTCAGATAGATGCTTTTATTCGATTGGAATAATAGAGAGTTTTCAGTAATAAATATGTCAGTCGCATTGGGCATTGTATACGCGTTCCAGTGCGCTGTCAAATGCGTCCAACGCTTTTAAACACTCTTACCTAGTTTATGGCTATTTACTACTGTAATACGAGGATGTTAGAGTGGTGTAGCACAAGCTAGTCGTGACTGTGTTAGATGTGGTAGTTATTCTGATTTGCTTCATATGCGTAGGAAGTACTGTGAAAATAAAACCCCCAACCTTTTGTTTTCAAATGATATCCCTATTTTATTAAAAATCTTATGGTACCTTTGATGTTATACGCAAACATATTTTTTTTTCGTAAAATCATGAGCATAATATGAACAAAATAGGAATTTGTTAACCCCTAATATTTTTGCAAAAAATGTATAGAACATAGAACCAAGTGAGTTTTCAACGGTACTGAATGGCCTATCATATCATGCTTTAGGAAAAAATATATTTTTTATACCTTTTTATTACGAAAATATTACGCCTCAAACAAACCCTTATTTTATAGCTTATAGCTTTATGAAAAAAATGTGGGGTGCTATTTGAAAAACAAATGTTGGGGGTGAGTTTTAGGGGTTGAACTACAAATAAAAGTATTGAAAGCATGGTATGACAGGTCATTCAGTACCCATGAAAGACCCACTTAGTTTTCCTTTTTATCTGTTTTTGTTACGAAAGTAATACACCTCAAACAAATCCTTATTTTATCTATCTTGTGCTTACGACTTTACGAAAAAAAAATAGGTTGGAGTATAAAATCAAAGGTACTATAAGATTTTAAATAAAAGAAGGACTTATTTGTATTGAATAGGCCATTTTAAACAAACAAAAGTGGGGAGAGAGCTTCAAGGGTTGAAGTACAAAATAAATGTTTTTATAGCGTGGCATGATAGACCCTACAGTACTTCCAAAAATACCACTCAGTTTTCGTTTGGAAATTCTGGGACACCCGATATACAGGATGTTCCAAAAAAAGGTGACCCCGTCTCTAGGATAGATAGAAAACTAAAAAATGATTGGGCTTTGCTTAGGGCCGGTTTCTCAATGTCCAGTTAAAGTGTCAGATAGGTATCTGCCAGATAGCATTGCTATGGATACAACTGTCAGATAAGATTTACGTGACTTGGTAAGTTTAGCCTTCAATTGTTTGAACAATTTATCTAACAGTTGCTGTTATCTTGTAGATAAATATTTAACTAGACATTGAGAAACCGGTCCTTAGTAAAAAAAATTCTTATCGCCACGGCATTGAAGAAAAAAAATTATACACATGTTTTACGATTTTGCTGAAACTTCTGGCAACATTGTAATAAAATTTCACATGAATATGTTTTGGAAGCTATGAATTTGTTTTTATACTGACTGTCATAAAGGGCGCTAGTGACACGATTCATACCAGTATACAGTATTGAACATAACCTTTTTGAGTTAGATTTATAAATTATTAGGTGCGGTATCGGTGTTAGACATATTAGTTAGTACTTCTTTGTTCAGTCCATCTACATAAATTTCTTGACTGCTTGTACCACCGACTGGTTTGTACCAATGACGGAAGCAGGAACTGGCCGTTATGTTTTTGGATTCATGCAGGTGCAAAAAGCTTCTTGGCAAAAGCAGCTAAGATCTCTGTATCGCAGTTTCTTACTCGCTATCTTCTATTTACGCTTAGCAGCTCTATGTTCCCGTTCTGTCATATCTTTTACTTTTTTTTATGGTCAGCCTCCCACAAAGACTGAAAGCCTATGGCGCTGTAGAAGCGCTGCGAGAGGATAAGTAGTGTCGGTGCACGTTAGATTTGAAGCGCTGCAGGTTGTAGCCGTCGGGAAACAAATTCCCCGGCAGCTGATTCCACAGAGTCGAAGTTCTCCAAAAGAAGGAATGCTGGAAGAGACTGGTTCGGGGAGTAAGGACCTCGACCTGGTAAGGATGAACTCGCAGAGCTTCTCTAGTGTTACTGGTTCGGACGGCCTTTGGTGTTGTTATCAGGGAGAGCTCACTCGAACATCTTCCGTGATAGAATCTGTAACACAGGGATAGGTCAGCCACCCTCCTTCGATGTTCCAGGCTGTGGAGGTCCTTTGTAAGGTTAGGCGTATCGATTAATCTAATTGCTCTTTTCTGGAGTGTGTCCAGATGCTTCAGAGAGTGCTTCGGATCGCATCACCACACATGGGGGGCAATACTCCAGCGATGGTCGGATCTGTGCAGAGCACAGCAGTTGCTCTGGTGTATACAACTTCCTACAGCGCAACAAAACTTCAAGCTTCTGGGAAGCCGTTTTAGCAATACTGACGACGTGGTCATGCCAGGACATGTTACTGTTGCTGTTGATCCCCAAAAGCTTGACGGAACGTGATTAGACTATGGGGTGACTCTCCATTTCCACGGCTGGTAAGCCATCGTGATACTTCTTTGTAAGTGTTGTTGCCTGAGTTTTTCATACGTTGAACTGTACTTTATTTGCTAATCCCCACTCGACAATTGTTTTAATGTCTGCGCTGATCTGTGAGGCATGCTACTGTCGCCGACGTACCATCTCCTGGGATGATAGTGGCTTACCTGGTTCCATGCACGAACTAATGTCTTCTGCGAAGCTGTAGACTGGATTGGATATTATTTCCAGCAGCTCGTTGATGTCATTTCCTTACGTGGTATCCTTCAAGGTGTCTCCTTTCACCCTCATCGTTTTTTATAAGGTCTATCATCAACTTAAACCTGTACCCATCTGTAGTAGAAGCTTGCCTCTGAAAAAAAAACAAATAATAATCTATTGAAATTATTATTTAATGGGGATTTATAATTTAAATAATATACCTGAGAAACAGGATAACAACTGCGTTATCTTTTCATAGTAAGGCGGTGTAGGTGTGTAGCAGTAACGCAGTGGTGAATATTTAACTATTTTGTAAATATGTACGAAATGAAAAACTAAAAGTCAAACATTTGGTTACTGTCGAAACCGTTACCTCAGTAATGGTGCATAATTTTTATAGTAATACAAATATTGTTACCACTTATCACCTTTTAACGGCGGTAACTCAGCCGCCATGTAATAAACACACGCACTTCTTCCTATGACTCTTAGACGAATTATTCCTGTAGATTATCTTCCCTACGCAGCAGCCGTTGTTCCTTATAATATGAGTCATACCAAGTCGACCAATAGCAGGTACGTTAAATGAAATATACTAGCATTACAGCTTATTTTTGTATTACAACGCAGCATAGTTAAGACTTTATTTTTAGTTTGGAAAAAACGTGACATTTTTTTTATTTAATCAAGCATCCTATGTAAAAATTATGTATTAGAATAGTAACGAACCTCAAAAGACACAAGTTTAAAAACATTCAAGTGCTAAATAGCATCTCTATAAGGAATCTAGAGAGATTGCTATTTATAACTCAAAAAAAAAAAGTCAAGTTGATTGACTCAGTACTGTCCACATATAATGATGATACCATTTTATTATTTTCCCATTGCATGAGGCTATAGTTTGAAATGCCCTTGCAACCATATCATGGCCCACCCGCCGGCCAAAAAACATCCAACCCAAAAACTCTGGCAAATAGTTTTTTGCGTCTTCCTCCTTAGAAGCTAGGACGCCACAGTGTTTTTCTGCATGCTTCAACGGGACGATGCGAAACGATCAGGAGCCTACAAACCATCTAAAAACGAAGTTTGAGCTGTTTTTATATTTTTAGTTTTTATCTCATTGCTGCGTCGCCACTGACACAATTTTTTCAAAAACAGATGCGTTTTCCATTCTCGCCGCGGCACTAAATTCTGTGTCAAAACTTCATTAAAATGAATTCAATAATTTCCGCATTACGCAATATACACAGCAAAACTCGTACGTATACATCACAAAATTGGTTTCTGTAATAGGCAAGCCAATGCTCAGATGGACCTAAAAAAGTGTAATATGCCGCTAGGTATTTCTTCCACAGGTCAACGGACAAATTGTTATGAATACAACAATTTTTTTTCAGTTTTACAACCCCCCACTACCCAACCTCCCCAATTTCACCCTCACCCAACAAAAAGGAGAAAAAGATCAGGAACCCCTAAGACGCCTAAAAACAAAGTTTGAGGTGTTTTTATATTTTTAGTTTTTGTATTATTGCTGCACCGCCACTGACACTATTTTTCCAAAACATACGCGTTTTCCATCCTGGCCGCGGTAGTAACACTGTGTCAAAATTTCACTAAAATCAATTCCATAAAGTTCGCGTTACGCAATATAATAATATAACGATCTAAAAGAACACTCGCATGTATACAACACAGATTCTAAGTTCCTTGGTATCTATTATAGGCAAGATTCAGATTTACCTAAAAAAGTTTATTATGCCGCTAGGTTTTTCATTCACAGGTCAATGGACAGCCTATTATAAATACAATAAATTTTTCAGTTGTACAACCCCCCACCCCCCAACCACACCAAAAAAGTAAAAAATGATCAGGAACCCCTAAAACGCCTAAAAACAAGGTTTGAGCTATTTTTATATTTTTGGTGTTTTTATTATTTGCTGCGCCGCCACTGACACGATTTTTCCAGAACATACGTGTTTTCCATCCTTGCCGAGGTAATAACACTGTGTCAAAATTTCATTAAAATCAATTCCATAAAGTTCGCGTTACGCAATATAATAATAGAACGATTTAAAGCAATACTCGTATGCATGCATCACAACAACTTCTAAGTCCATTTGTTTCTATAATAAGCAAGCCAAAAAAGTGTATTGTGCCGCCTAAAAAAGTGTATTGTGCCGCTAGGTTTCCCATTCACAGGTCAATGGACAGCCCATTATGCGTACAACAATTTTTTCAGTTTTACAACCCCCCACCCCCCAACTACCCCAAATTCACCCCCACCCAAAGAAAAGTAGAAAATGATCAGGCACCCCTAAAACGCCTAAAAAGAAAGTTTGAGGAATATTTGGAAATTTTTATTTTTTGCTACCCTCCGCCCCCTGTACAATGATTTCCAAAATTATAGGAACATTACCTACTAAGACACCACAGCATATCGCTGCCCAAATTTCATCAGAATCCATGGAGCGGTTACTTAGATTACGAGGCTAGAAAGACGCCAACAGACAGACCGACAGACAGACAGACCGATAGGCAGACAGACAGACCGACAGACAGACAGACAGACAGACAGACAGACAGACAGACAGACAGACAGACAGACAGACCGACAGACAGACAGACAGACAGACAGACAGACAGACAAACAGACAGACAGACCGACGGAAATGAGTGACGGGGATTTTCGTTATGTAGACATCATAAAACACAAAAAAGCGTATTATCTCAAAATCGAAAATCTTCGCGATCACAACACTCCCCTCACCTATCGATGTGGGAAGTAAAAAGCCGTACAAAATTTTGGCTAGCTTTATTTTGATAGTAGTAATTATGTTCATGGATCACTGTGTATTTTCACCTACAGGGACCGATTTTTAGGCATCAAAAAGTATTTTGGCCCAGGCGATGCTGCTATATCTTTGAAAAACAGTGCATTATTTTGTAATAGCGAAGTATGTATTTGGAAGGTGTTATATTCGTTGTTCTTTATACTACTGACAAATAATGATTGGAGTAACAACAGGCATGCGTATGTATTACATGTTTTGTGTTCTAAGCTATTTAATTATTATCGATCGTCATGACCCCGTAATGTTATATCTCAGTATAACAAATCTCTATCCGAGCTGTTTTCAAACAGACCGCATCAGTAGTGATCGAGGTTAATGCTGGTTAAATTCTGTGCAATACCGCCATTCCGTTTCCTTCGAGAAGTACAGCCAAACGGGGATAATCTGCACATCCTGCTCTGTAATTGGTCTGAAAGGATGAAGCGATTACCGTTCTTAGATATTGTCGAATGCAGAACTCTAAATGGACAGCTAATACTCGTCTCTCGTCTGCCGTTCCAGCTTGCGGCCGACTCAGTCGACAGCAGTTTTAAGCACAATTACCAGTGCGGCTTCGAGGTACCAAGCCACACACGATGCGGCGACTTCCTCTCTTGTCGCTTCTTGCTCTTCATTCGATTCCGGAGATTAGAAACTGCTGTTTGCTACCAGCCAGCGGCGTAGCTGCAGTCTTGGCAAATATCTGGGTCAAAATCATCAAGTTGGTGAATTTGAAATTGTGAAATTTTGTAAAATATCAATAGTCATCATTATGAATAATCGCGCTGTGAAATAAGCGCACAAGTATTCACATTTTAATTATCTACACAGGGGTTCAAGGAAACATGCTGTATTATAGATGAATGAGAGAACGTGCTTAAGAAAATAGACATTCTTAGCAAAATATATGAGTATGGAAAAGCATATTTCATAGTGAAAGTACTAGTTCAGGCTGAGGGAGTTTTAAATAATAGAAAGCTGAATGAATGACCACACCTTTACTTCAACATTACATTTACAGTGTATATTTCGACAGTATACGGTTCAAATCAATAAATCAGTGTGTACTTACTGCTAACAGTATACAATAATTGCACACGCAAAAATACCTTCACCCTCCCACCCTCCACGCGTAAACATAAACAGCCAACAGCTCTTCAAACGGTACATCGTGTACGATGGGACGTCTCCAAATAATCTGCCCGCCGGCGCAACTGTCATCAGTATCACCCGATAGCGGGCAGTACACAAAAGAATAGGCAGTTTTCGTTACTTACAAAGTGATGTTCCGTTTAACGCTATTTGACAACTTTGACATTTGCATTTCGTTTTACGTATATCGTAACCGCTAAATGCCGGTATTGTACGGACGATAGCCATAGCAATTAACGAAGCGACACGCATGCGCAGCACGAATAAAAATTAGATCATAACCTGTTTTGGTTTTGACACTGACATTGGTTTTGACTTTTGAGTAGATCTGCAACAATTATTATCCGTCGTTTTACAAAAATGCAACAATCCAACAAGACCGTATCTTTCAAATCTGAGTCATCACTGGAGTCCCATAAAATCAACTCGTCCATCATTTTAGGGCAAACTACAGCGAACACTATTGCATTATGATTTTCTTTCAAACAGCAATCTTTACAATACTCATCTGCTATTTTGACATTATGGTGTCAAAGTTGTAGCTCAAAATAAGGTTAGGGGGCATCTTACAGTGATGTCTTGCTCCGAAAACTATATATTTATCTTTCAACTAGCGGTTCTGACAACGTATTTGTTAACCGAAGCGGTAAGATTCATTAAGAACAACGAAAACTACCTAATAGCTCGCCCAAATACGTTAAACGTCAGGAATAGACGACTGAATGACCGAACACCTGGATAAACGGTAATAAAGCTAACAATAGTTACTTCACTAAATGGAAATTACCTCTTTCCAAGGTGGGGCGGTTCTGTCTCTCACTGGAGAGACGCCGGCTAAGGTTACTTGTCGGCTTGTTATCATTTACTATTTTGAGACAATACAAATACTGCCACCTTAAAGGCTACGCCTTGTGTGAGGTATTGGCAATGACATATTGAAAATATACATAAAATATAGCTAACCTATGGTGATATCGTTTTGAACTTAGAATTTGGATGTGACATATGTCAGGATAATCCAGCCATAAAATCCACTGACAATATATCGCCCTGTATACAGGTAACTGACAGAAGTGTCAGAATTTGACCGCGAGATATATTAGCCGCAGCTAACATGGAGAAGGAGATTGGGGGGTCACTTAGTGGAGGCAACGTATATTTCGACCCCAGAAGGGAAAAAATGGTAATACAGAGAAGCATCGCGAGGCACTGACAGCAACGGAGAAAGGGCGTCAACAGGATGAGCTGCTCCAGATTATAGCGAACCAGGCAGCGCAGATCAAGGACCAGGCAGAGCAGATAAATCGACTGACGGACTGCTTTGAATCACTGAATACCCAGGTTTTTAATCTTAACTAATATGCTAAACAAATGTATTCCTAACAATGACAGTTCTTCTAAAATGTCAAAGCGTAGACATGACACGCCCACTAGTGACGCACTAACGGAGACTGAGGACGATATACAGGATGATAATTTCATTCCAGTTCGACATCGCAAAAAGCAAAATGGACGAATGTCCTCCTATACAATAGCTCAAATCCCCAAATAACGCATCTTCAATTAGCACAATACCGCCTGTGTCTGATCCTTCCATTTCTGCCAGCCAGCCAATAGGTGCACCAGCGCTATCCTCAAAACAGGCTGACATGCCTTTGTCACGATCACCGGCGACTCCAGTGGCTGGCAGCAACATAGTTCCTTCTCCATATCAAGTAGCTGCTCACGCAGGCTCAACAGTCTCGCCAAAGCCGAGTTACTCGTATTGTATTGAGGGATGGGACGAGATGGCGCACCGTTAATTATTCATTTATTAGCCTTGACATAAAGGTTGTCCGCGCAATACTGTTGATGCTGGGATACGCATTGTACCCAAAAGCGAGGATGATTATCGGAAGATAATTCATCTTTTCAAAGAGGAAAATATGCCTCATCATACATTTCCCCTGCCCTCTGAATGAAACATCCATGCCATCATCAGAGGCATCCCAGCATCAACTACCAAGCCAGAAGTCAAAGAGGAGCTCCAGCAGAAGGGTTATGCTCCCCACCACATAATTCGCCTGAAGCGCAATGGCGGCGTGCCCATGCCTTTGGTAGTGGTGATTCTGCCAAAGACTGAAAAATCCCAGCAAGTTTTCAATGAACATGAACTTCTGGGACTGTCTTATCAGAGTCGAGGTTTGAAAAAAACTGTCGATTGATTCTACCGCTGTCAGCCCAACACCCAAGACACACCTGTACCCTCAAACAGGACAACAGGTGCTCAAATGTTCAAACTGTGGTGGGGATCACCCAGCAAATAGTCCCACCTGTAGATTCACGCCTAGAAGAAATCTGCAGATCATCGCACAAAGGCTAGCCAACTTATACGCCGACGCCGCGCCGCGCCGCCGAGGATGCAACCTTGACTTCACCTGCTGCTTCGAGCTCACCTTCGACTGCCCAAAGCGTGGACTTGGCAACAGCGCTCAAGTTCTTGCAGCTGATAATTGAGTCGTTCCATTTCAAAAGTCGTCTTATCCACATTTTCTGAAAATTGTACCAACCTTACAATTGGAATCTTTACCACCAACTCTACGTTTTCAGAAGAAAATATCGTTCCAGAACTTGCCTTAATCAGTAGCAAAGTCAAATAGAAAATTGAGAAACGTTCCAAAACTCGCCTAATCCATTCAGAATGTCGCACCAAAAGTCGCCTTATCCCACGGACCAATCAGAGCGCTTTCAATGATTGGAAGGTGTTGCATGTTTTAGTGTGTAATGAGCTGCCGCTTCGTAAATATACGTTGTATTATCTTGTTTGGAACAAAATTGGTGTAGTGGGTATTATATTAAAAGTGAAAATAATAATAATATTATGGAGACGCATATTTTACCTGTTGACAGAAGTAAGGCAAGAAAGAGACTGAGCGATAAGAAACGTTGGAAAAAGGAGGTAGAAAAGAGATCAAGGTAAGTTATTGTTCATTAACTACTAAAAACAATGTGAAACTCAGGATATCATTTTTTGTAGGCATTCTCCAAAAGACCTACCGCACTACCCAGTATGCTCCCACAATGGAAAAACGTATCGATGCAGAAACTTAAATATGCGTGACGTCCGAGAATTTCACGCTAATTTTTATTCCAATGAAACAAAAATAGAACAAGATGCCTTTTTGCTTAAATATATAAAAATATCTAAACCAAAAAGAGAAAGATGTACTAAGGCCAATAGTAGTAGAAAAGGCGTAGCGGTACAGTACTATGTCAAGCTAGTGGCTTCAAAAACTTTTCAATTGCAAGTCTGTCAAAATACATTTTTGGGGATATTGCACGTTTCAAAGGACAGAGTTCAAAGAATAGCTCGAAATCATATTTTAACGGGGAAGCTTCCGGTAGAGAATAGAGGAGGGGATAGACGAGCAGCTTTTTATGAGGATCGTAGAGAGAGCGTAAAAAGCTTCATTGAAAAGCTCAAAGGAATTGAAAGCCACTATTGCCGCAGCAAAAATATACAACGACAATATTTATCCAGTGATTTAAATATCAGCAAACTTTATAGAATGTACAATGAAAGTGTGCAGGAAAACCTTAAAGTAAAGAAGACTTTCTTCAGAGAGATATTTCTTCGTGACTACAATATAGGGTTTGGTAGTCCAGTAACAGATGCCTGTTCTAAGTGCATAGAATTGTCCGAGAAAATTAAATCAGAAAAGGATGAACAAAAGAAAGTTATGTTGATGATGGAGAAACGCATCCATACACTGCGAAGTAAGGCTTTTTTCTCTTACCTGAAAGAAGAAAGACCTGGACTCCTTACCTTATCCTTCGACTGCCAAAAAAATTTGGTGAATCCTAAAGTGCCTGATCAAGCCGCATATTATAGTCGGCAACTTTATACATATAATTTCACTATTGTGATTGGTTCTTCAAAATCTCGTTTAACATTAGATAATGTATTCATATATACCTGGATGGAACATGAATTTGCCAAGGGATCCAACCAAATCTGTTCAGCAGTTTTTAATTTATTGAGCGAGATTGATCTATCTCAATATTCTGTAATACGGCTATGCGCCGACGGTTGCGGTGGACAGAACCGCAATTCTACGATGATAGGAATGTGCAGCCACTTTTTAAACAATGTAGCCCCTCCAAATATAAAAAAAATTGAATTAATTTTTCCAATTCCAGGACATTCCTTCCTACCTCCAGATCGTGTATTCGGAAGAATAGAAAAGATACTTAAAAAGGAGGCAACTATCACTAATCCATTAACTTATAATGAAATTTTCAAAATGCATGGAACAGTGAAAATTTTAGGTAGGGATTGCACTGTAAAGGATTATAAACTAGAAACCGAAAAGTATTTTAAATCTGTAGGATCCTGGCATTTTAAATTTTCTGAAACCAAAAGATTCATATTAACTAAAAATGTAAAAAGTAATGTTGTACTCAGAGGTGAGACGTTTTACAATTCTGAACTCGCAACGTCAAGATCCATTCTGAAAAAAGGAAAAAACCTTTCAAATTTTGATCCCGTTGACATCCCAAAAGGTGTGGCTCTAAAACCCGACAAATTATTGGACATCCGGAAGTTATTGGTGAAGCATTTTGGAAACGACTGGTTCAACAGGGATGATGTAGTATTTTACAAGCAACTTTTGGAATATAATGCAGCTGAGCTTACCGAACCTGAAGACGACTTTTGTGAACCAAGAGAAGAAAACGAAAGTAGAGAACCTAGAATTTAGTTTGCTTTCTGTTACTTGAAAAAACCTTATTTTTTATGTTGTATGACTAGAATAAGTGTACGTTATGTTACTTAAAAACAACCTTATTTTTCATTATCTATGACAGAAGTGTTGAGATCAGCTTAAACAATCTGTTTCATTTTATATGCCTTCATGTGGCAATTTTCTATGAGCATATTAAAGATATTACAGCAAGAAAAACGTGTATACATGATCATCATCACCAATAATACCAAGATCTCATTGTTTTTTGAAATATTTGCATCAAAACTTGCTTTATCCGCTGTGATACATCAAAACTCGTCAAATCCAAACAAAAAAGTTAAATTTTTTGTTATTTATACCAGTTTTCTTTAAAAGGAAAACATCGTTGCTGTAGTTATCACCTTATAAATACATAAAAAAATATATGCACCGATAGTGTAATTAGTATGTTCAAGAAACGTTTTTCTTCATTTACCAAAAATTAGGTAAACTGGATAAGAAGACTTTTGGAATGGAACGACTCAATTATTCCCGTGATAAGCGCCACACAGGCCTTGCAGGAGATTTTTCCTGTAAATGTTAGGTTTTAGTCAAGCGGAATCATACAGCAACCCTCTGTTGCGCGTATCAGTGGACTGCACAGTCGAGCAAATTCGCAAGCATACAAGGCAGCGGCTCGCACTGTGATCAAAATTAAGTCGTGCAATTTGAAGATAACTAAATTTTTGCCCTTTTAGATATCGATCCACTAAATTAGCCCTTTTGTTTAACTGAAAAATTATCGAAATCAAATCAACTACATCAAGCTGTACCCTCCAACCGACGAACTTCCTGACAGACCGACCGACCGACCTAAGAGCAAAGGTCCACCGGACCGCTCTGATAAGAATTGATGAATTGTACCCACTGACAATATACCCACTGAATAAAACCTTCAAACGTCACTTGTGTATGATGAGGTTGACAAGATCCGACGTGTACAGTGTACACGCTGTGACGAGGAGGAAAAATCCCCAGCACACATTCTATGTCGTTATGAAGCCCTTGGATGTCACGGGAAGACTATACTAGATTCAAGGGTTTTTGAACTTGAGGAGATAAGATGGGCAGGACCCAAGGCCATCCTCACAGGAGCTGCAGTGCTGACGGCTCTCGGGGGTTAAAACAAAAAAAAGACCATCCTCACCTTTGCAATGAGGGATGAACTTGGGAACTACAGTAAGGAGATGTGCATAAGAACTCGTTTATAGGTCTATGCACTGGCGGTTCTTTTTTTTATGGTCAGCCTCCCTCAGCGGCTGAAAGCCTATGGCGCTGTAGAAGCGCTGCGAGAGGATAAGTGTCGATGCCTCTCTTCCTCTTTCATTCATTCATTCATTCGAAATAAATATTAAATTAAACATATGTATTTAAATTTCTTCTCTATATTGTCTTATGTTCTGCTAGTTTTAATAAATGTAACATTTATGAAGTACAACTTAAGATGTATTAGACGAAACTTCTGTTTATTTATAAAGGACTAGGTATGAACGTTTAATTGAATCTTTTCAGAAAATGGAATGGTATGGTATTTAATTTTAATCGTAAATAAATCCGATATGTTTTGCCTTAAACTAAGTAGATAATAATAATTTTATTGAATAGCAAAGCGTTCACTGAACAAGTGCGACGTTCAAGAAATGATGAAAGCGTTTCCTGTATGACACAGATAACCAATTTTCATTTTTTTTCATTCAGCTTATATTGGGTTCCTAAAGCAAATGCAAGAAACTTGAGGCTATTCCAATCACGACTGCAGCACACGTCATATTTTCCAATGTTCTCGAAATAACCCTTCCGGAAATTATTTTCAAAGCTTAGTATCATCTTGAATAGTTCTTAATTATTTTTGGTATCAATATACAACTCTGGCGGACACATTTTGAAGCATTCCATGATGATGTTCTATTGACGTATGGTACCAAAATACGCAACTAAATCAATATTACCAAAAAAATTAATATTTAAAAATCATCACAAAACAACAAAACATTGTGTGTCTTAACTTGACAACACATCAGCGCCTCGCTTGACGAAATTCGGCACCATTTTTTAGATAGAATAAAGTGCGTTCACGAAGTGACGAATCGTGTACCAGATAAAGTTATAGGTAAGGTAGGCGTGAGGTTACCCACATTTTATTTTATTTATAGTCATCATTATGTTACTATGGTAGAAGGGTATCAAACATGATTAAAACTTGTATTTCCTAATTAGAAAATGCGCGTTGCGAAGCGTAATCATTTGAAAAGAATTGTGACCCAGGTGTTTCAAGGCTTTGTTGGGAAAAATTTTGCCAGATTTAGTGGAGAGACGATTTTCTAAAGAAGCTCAACGTCTATATTTATTCAATTAATATTCACATACTTTATTTTTCTTTCTGAATAAGTAATTAACTGATTTTGTATGCTTATCTATACCTTAAAAGTTCTCTGTCTTCTACATTACCATATTTTCCTTCAACTGTTGATAGCTTTGCTTAGACATAGATAAGTCACGATTTTTTGCCATTTAAGGATCAATACGTGATCTACGTTGAACATCGGTGCATGGGCGGCAAAGTAATTAGCAAAAATAAAAAAAATATATATTCTTCAAACATCATTTTTAGGCGTTTTAGGGGTTCCCGATCATTTTCTACTTTTTTGGGTGGGAGTGAAATTGGGGGATTGGGGGTGGGGGGCTGTGAGACTGAAAAAACTGCTGTATTCATAATATGCTGTCCACTAACATATAAAAGAAAGACCTAGCGTCATAATACACCTTTTTAGGTCCAAACGAACATTGTCTTGCCTATTATAGAAACCAAAGGACTTTGAATTTTCTGATTTATACATGCGAGTATTGCTTCTGATCATTCTGTTTTGTGTAACGTGGATACTATTGGATTGATTTTGATCAAATATTTACACAGTATTATTACCATGGCGAGGATGGGAAGCGTTTATGGTTTTTAGAACTCGTGTCAGTGGCAGCGCAGCAGTAATAAAAAAACTAAAAATATAAAAACAGTTCTTAGTCCTTAGGAGTCCTTAGGAGTTTTTGGGGTTCGAGGTGGTTGGGGGATGGACGGTTTTAAAAACTGAAAAAAAAGTTACTCGTGATAGGCTATCTAGTAGACCTGTGAAAGAAAGATCTAGGGGCATAATTTACCTGGATGGAAAAAAGTATATGGTTTTTAGAAATTGGGTCCATGGCGGCGCAGCAATAAAAAACTAATTATCTAAAAATATAAAAAACAGCTCAATCTTCGGTTTCAGGCGGTTTGGAAGTCACTGATCGCTTCGTCCAGTTGAAGCTTGCAGAATAAAAATTGTGTCGTCACTTCCTACCGAGAGAGATGGAAGAAACTATTTACGAGAGTTTTTGTGTTGGATGCTCTTTTGCGGAGAGCGGGCGATGATTTGCCTGCAAGGGGATCTCAGACTACAGCTTCATGCTATGCAAAAATAATAAACTGGTGTCACCGTAATGTATAGGAAGTACTAAGTCAATCAACTTGACTTCATTTTTCTGGATTATGAAACGAAAGCGCATGCTAGTATCAATAATAGTTGCATGAAAATGCCCGTCATGCTTTGTTCTCATACGAAATATAAATTCATCAATCCGCCCGTATAACAAGGTATTGTTCACTGCCATGGGCGTAACCATGATGGGACACATTCGTCTTTCCAGCTGGCTAATGTCATAAATTACTACCATATGCAGTCACGCACGCACTAAGACATACCGGAGTTTTGCAACGGCGTATGCTAGGGCGCATGAGCAGTAGAGTATTTTATCAGCGAACTAATCGCGAAAGAGATGAGCTCCAGATACTTAGAAGAGCAATAGCAATAGCCCAATAGCGTTTTCCGACGGAGTTTTCAAATATTAGTTACATGGTGGTGTTGCTTCATGGACACTGAATACGCTATCGCTGCTTCACACATAAAAATAAATTTTCAATACAAGAATTCTGATAGTATTGTAAATATATACTTGCCACAAGTCCGTTCTCATTCTAAGCATATTTACTTGATGATTAATTGGAACCAAGAAAAATATATTTTTTACTAGATGACCCGACATAGAGTTCATTGAAATAGTTTTTCATATCCAACATGTTCTGTTTTGTTTTCGGGCGCGTAAATAAATAAGGATGATATTTTCAACACAGAACAGGCAACATGACCATCTGGAAAACTTGGATTATCAATACTGATCCCACAAACGTTCAACGACTGCTTTTGCGGCTTAGCTGTCGTCATTTTGCAAAATTGCAACCGTTTAAAGTCGAATGGCATGTTGTTTGTAGAGGGATGCATAAAATCAAGACGTCTTCGCTTTCGTACTCCCCTGTTTTTTTAATCAATTTTACGTTTCTTTTCTGAACGTTATCATCGATCATTAATTAGTGATAGGTGGTAATTTCGAGGACGTATTTCTGACCCAAGTTCAAGTAGAAAAGTTCACTTTAGCATATGTCCTAAAGTCTGGTCTTCAAGATAAATGGTGTCAAAGTTTGGAAAATATTGAATGTATGCCACCGACTTTAAAAAAAATAAATATTGTTTTGCACACAAGTGAAAACCCAACTTTTTTGTCTTTTGTTGTGCCTTCGTATCCCACTTTGTTTTGGAGGAAAAAAATAAAAACCACTTCATAGCCCGTCGAAAAAGTGGAGCTATAAAATGAAGTGGTTTTTATTTATTTGTTAAAAGAAAGTGAGATACATTTATTTATTTATTTATCGTATGGCTCAAAAACATGACAACAGTAAATATAGATTAAAAGAGAAACTATTATAACCTATACTAAAATAAAATATATACAGCTACAAACTAAGATACATAGTCTTTGGTATTTACAGGTTGATGTCAAGTTCTTTCTGCCACTTCAGCGCCAACGGTGTGGCTGTGAAGAACTCTTCTCGCGATCCCTGAAACGCACGCAGTTCACATTCGCTCGTAATATGGTTTATAGTTTGGCGGGGCGCGCCACAGTCACATAAGGGAGATTGCACATAGCCCCACTTGTAAAGGGAGTCGGCACATCTGCCGTGGCCTGTTCGGACTCTATTAAGTTTTACCCACTCTTTCCGGGGTAGTTCTGATCCTGGAAGTAAGGCTGCCCCCATAAATGCGCATCGCGAGTGGTGTTCCGCAAAACCTTCCCACTGAGAGCGCCATTGGTTTAAGGAGTCGAAGTTGTTGGTTTTAAGCCCTTCTGCATCCCTTATTGGTGGTTGTCGGGATTTAAGTCTGTTTATTTGCAACGGAGGTATTGCTCGGTGGATGGGCAGTTTGTTGTTGGCCGTAATCTTGTTATACTCCCTTAGAAGGGCGTCAGTCCTTCGCAGCTGCGGTGGGGCTATTCCAGAGAGTACAGGCAGCCATAGAGTTGGGGTTGTCTTAACTGCGCCTGTAATAAGTCTCATAGTGTGATTTAGTTGGACGTCAATTAGTCTGGTATGATGGCTGTTAATCCAGACAGGCGCACAGTACTCAGCACACGAATAGACAAGAGCTAGTGCACTGGTTCGTAGAGTTGGAGCAGTGGCACCCCACGTCGTTCCACACAGCTTTTGGATAATGTTGTTGCGTGTTCTGAGTTTTCCTGCAGTGTTTGCGAGATGCTTCTTATAGCAGAGGGTGCGATCTAACGTTACTCCAAGATATTTTGGGAAATGGTTATGCTTCAGGGGTTCGCCTGCAAAAAGTACCTGCAGTTCATATTTAGCTAGCTTGTTATTCAGGTGGAAGCAGGAAACTTCGGTTTTGTTGGGGCTCGGTACTAGTCTCCATTTCTTGAAGTAGTTGTTTAGAGCTAACAAGTCGTTAGAAAGAGTATGCTCAACGTTCTTGAAGCTCTTATCGGAAAAAGCTATGGCTATATCGTCCGCATAGCAAAACTTGTAACTAACTGTTTCTGGCATGTCAGATATATATAGATTGAAAAGTAAGGGGGCCAGTACTGAACCTTGTGGAAGTCCGTTGTTCAATTTACGCTGCCTGCTTGCTTTCTCGTTTAGGATTACTTGGAACTTTCTGTCGCATAACATGTTGTTTATGAGTCTTGTAGTGGTCTGACAGGGAATCACCTGCAGCAGCTTATATAGGAGACCCTCCCTCCAGACCGTATCGTATGCGGCAGTGAGGTCAACAAACGCCACTCCTGTCTTCATGTTTTGCTGGTAGCCTGCCTCTATATGCGTTGTGAGGGACAGTACTTGATCACAACAACTGCGACCCGGTCTGAAACCAGCCTGGGTTATCGGGACCCGGTCTAAGATAGTCGCGCTCAATCGGTTGTAGACGGCTCTTTCTAGCAATTTATAGGAGCAACTGAGCAAGGCTATAGGTCTGTAGCTGGCGGGTGCAGACTAGCTCGCGTCCGTAGCAGGAAGCTACACGTGCACCCTGGGTAACGCTAAATGAGCTAGAGCGAACCTGGCAACCAGACTCAAAAAAAAGAGTTTTTTGAGATTTCCTGGTTAAAACATGACGAACATAAGTGCTAAAAACTTACAGTGAGATACAAAGAAATATTAAAAGAAAAAAATGCATTTTGTCTGTTTAATCTGAAAAACAGCTTTTAATTTTTGCAAGGTCAATGGCGTACATCTTTTTGCTAATATTTTCGTGGGACTGCCCCCCAACCCCCGACACACCAGTAGAAAGGATAATTATGTTCTAGTCAGTGGTGACTTAAATTCTTAATGCAGTGAGAAGCAGTGACAAATTAAAAAAACGGCTCATTAATGTCTATGACATTGATAAAGAACCAATTGCATTTCTATGATAAATGTTTATTCATTGTTTATTCACGGTGACCTTACATTATTATGAGCATTGAGATAGGAACATGAAGCCTTAATGTGCTGAATTTTCAAGATACAAGGTGTCAAAGTTTCACTTTTATTTTGGTGTTTGCTCAGTTATTCCGAAACAAAATGGCACAACAGTCTAAAATAACGCATCGGCAGGTTTTTCAAGGCGAGAAATCCAAATTCGACAACAGTATTGGTAACATAAATAGCGGGCGCCACTTACGGCGCATCGAGCTCTTCTAAATTAACAATTTTTTTTACCATTTTGGAGCATCAGCGTGAATATTAAAAAAATCGTTTCCCTAATATGTGTTACGTAAAAAGGTATACTTTGTTTAGGTCCCTAGAGGTAACAATTTTCGAGATAACCTTTATTAAAATTTTCTAGGCACTCCAATTACTTCCAAAATATGATCGAAAGAATTATCTGTTTTCTGGCACGAAGTGATATTAGGTAGATCAAAAAACATGTTTCAAATATATCTAATTATTTAAACATGTGGCGTTGAAGTTTAAAAATGCTTTCGAGCGATCCCGGGATGCAAAATTCGACATTATTCTACACTCTTCCGGAATCCCGGGATTGTAACCCCTATAATATACGCCTATGTCTATCGTGTTTTATGCACAAGTTGATCTTTTTATGGCAATAATAAAATACGCAGGAGGTACGGTACGCAAATACATAAAAATTGGAACAATGTACTTTAAGACAATGCAACAACAATGGGGGTTTGTTTATTTTGTAATATTTTTAATAGCAACTGATATCATGAGACACTATCTACTTACAAACCACGTAATAATTATATGCCTACTTCAAAATGATTTACAGTAAGGTGTGTCGTTGAACGGAAGTATATTATTATATACAGGATGTCGTTCCTTTCGTGGAAGAACGTACGTATGTAGGTCCACGAAACTTTTGGAAAAATAACGTCAGGCAGTAATGCTTTAATAATTGACATCAGGTTTTATGTCAGCAAGCCACCACATTGCCCAATCTAAAATGTGTGGCAAAGTATGACTGCTGTGAATAATTACTGAATATTTATCATACTATATCAAATAACTAAACTACATTAGTAACATGTGCGTTATAATAGATGTCCTTTTTTACCTCAGAGCTGTTCGAATAAACTGTCTCTGAACTCACTTGTTTTCCAAACTACATAAACAGTATTTCAGAATGTGATAGTTAAGACCCTAATGAATAACATCTCAGAGCGATTTTCTCAAAAAAGTTTTTTAGTGTGCAAAAAAACTCGCAATGCGAAATCATACATTCTTCAAATATATGTCATTTAACAACCAAACGCGATATCAAAACAGTGCCACCGAAGTGACATAGCGCAAACTTTCTTCTTCAATGTGCTTTAAGAATCATTATTGTAAGTTTAAATGTAACTTCAAGAGCTTCGAAATGCGAAATTCATTTTTATAGCAACCTTTAGACCTTACCTTTGGACCTTTTGACCTTACCTTTGGACTTTTGAACTTACCTCCCCTCATATTAGACACAGATACTGGAGAAAGGGAACAGGCGGCCACGTCTCCTCGCTAACATGGGAATACGTATTTTCTTGGATTCTCAATTTCGCGCGATAGACCCTAAAAGCTTATTGTATTATAACTCCTATTGTCTAAAGTGCCCACTTCAGTATCTTAGATCGCTGCATTAGTTTGTGCAATTTCCCTACTGGTCCTGGTATTGAGTTAACATCTGTTGGTCCTAGCCTAAGGTTCCCACAGAGTTGTTGTCTCTTGTCATCGCTTCGAGCTGTCAGGGCTCATGGAAGGCTGTGATCCCTCTATCACTTAATCTGCAGTCGAGGTCTCCATCGTATAACAACATTCTCTTCAGGTGTTCCTACAGACTTTAACGCCCTGTAATGAAACCAGTTGTTACGAGACATTTCCACACCTACTAGTGCAGACGTCACTGTGGGACTTTCTAGTAGCCTGAATCAACCTTCCGTGCATGTAACATTGTTGATCTTATAAACCGAAAATAAATTTGAAATAAATACCTCTTGTAACGGCTGCGAAGAAGACGAAACCGTATGATCTAATAGATTTTCAGTAGGTATGTACCATTGGATGAATTAATTTTCATCCATTAACGTTGGTCTTCCCAAATGTCCCAATAAATTAAGCGACACTTGTTGTGAACCAAAGTACATATGAAAGCATATTTGCGGAACCAGAAAATAACTAAGCCGATTAGTGAAGCTAAGAAAAATGAGAAGTGGTAACTTTGAGATAAAATAAGTCGGTTGTGTTTGCTTTTAGATCTTTAGTTATAGGCTTTGTCAGGCGATAAAACACGTCATGAATTCGTTATCATATTAAGACACAATTGTACTTCTGAACTTGTATGGGATATTGTTTTTAGTCTATTTGTTAACCATGTTCACAAATTGCCCAGCTTGTGTTGCACACGAATCTCTCGTCGAACCATATCCAGTCGAACAGCTTCAATAACAAATACAAAATGAATACAATACACCAGAAGAATTAAGGCGGGTTCATGACACCTTTCCTTTGCCGCAATTTAACCGTAAATTAGCGTTTGTGTTAATTCTAAAGTTGAACCTACCGTCAGTAGTGAAATTGTTCATGAAACAGTTTTGAATTTAACTTAAGAATTAGGCGTAAGGATTGACCTTGAAAAGATAATTAACTTCAACTTCCAACTTTACCTTACCGCAAAAGATAAATCTAAATCTTAGGAGAGTCTGAGCATGCGCGAAACGACCAGAGCATGAAATTATGATCTGGCATGAGCACAGATATCACAACTTAATAGTTGTGTAACCTAATGGTTAAAATGTCAAGAGACATGAGGCAACCACTCATGAGATCACCTTACTCTTTTCATTAATCTTCATTTTTGGTCGTAGTTCTAAAAACAAGTTTCGCCTTTCGGAAACAGTATAACCTCCAACCCGCCAAATCTTAAAAATATAACCTTAAAATCAAAACAGACCGTTGAAAACAGACTTGGTGAAACGTCACATCTGTCATCCTTAACGCCAAATTCAAGTTACATGAACGTCAATTCTTTACGGCTAAAGCTAAGGATAAAGTTAGTATTAGGTAGTTTTCGTTGTTCTTAGTTAATCTGACCGCTGACAAATACGTTGTCGGAACCGCTATTTGACAGATAAATAAATAATTTTCAGAGCAAGACACCACTGTAAGATGCCCCCTAACCTTATTTTGAGCTACAACTTTGACACGATAACGTCAAAATAGCAGATGAGTATTGTAAAGGTTGTTGTTTGAAGGAAAATCATAATTCAGAAGTGTTCGCTGTAGTTTGCCCTAAAATGATTGACGAGTTAATTTTATTGGACTCATAAAATTTGTTTAACAATTTTTACCACAAGCGTTAAAAAAGTTACAATGTTGTAATTAACCTGACATTTTCTACTACCAGAAAGACACTTACTTGGTTTATGCCATGGTTGTAAGGGGTGGAAAACGCAACCCCAAAAATTTATTTCGAATGCAACTTTTTGTCCTATTATTTGTTTACCACTTAAACATTTATTTCCGATAGCCTGTTTCATCCTAAACACAAAATGTCTCTTGAATGTTTTGCCCAAAATAGACCAGTTCGCAACAAAAAAATATTTTAAACAATAGTTATTTACAATTATTATTTTAAACAACTCATCGAAAAACATTGCGTTGGTGAATCTATAGCTACAGATCATCGCCTCTTGCACCAAAACAACGATAAGGACTACGTTTGCGATTGCTTGATAGAAGAGACGCCGGCAGTTTATATTTAGATTTTTTAGTTTTTACTGTTAAATACAAATTATAAAATAATACAGAATAGTTTGTTGTGTCTTCCACCTAGAATCAAAGTTTTAAAGCTTTTCATTCACAACTGAACAAGGCCAAGATGCAATCCATGCAAGACTCAACAAATACGTATCGTTCTTTCAAAAGTGCACAAGTACAAAACAAAATGTGTTTTAAAATGAAACCTCCTTTCTTGAAAAATATGAATTCATACTCAAAATATGAACAAATTAAGCTACTATTTATCATGCAAAAACTGATTCAAATAAATGATTATTAAAGGTATTATTCAAAAATGGCGTTTCCCGAACAATTATTAAAAGTGGACATGTTGATTTTTGCGTGAAAGTTCCTCATATATAAATTTTATAACAGAACTGTTTCTTCCTTTTTTTTCGCAATAATTCAAAAGTTATATCAAAATAAAAATGGGTTTTTGAATCTAATACCGAAAACACGGTATTTGATATTGCGAACCGTAAGATTTTTGAAGTAAAAGCCCTTCAAACATTCGTACTTTTCGAATTGCCATAGATACACAAAAAAAAATCGTTATCTAGTGTTGCTGTTGTTACCTTTAAAAAATGTGGCTCTTGTCGTGCCGAGAGAGGACCGAACCATGAACCTCGTCTCTGTGCGGGCAGCAGTTTTCGTAAAATTGCATTTGCTCACTGAAATCCAATCCAATCGATTTCAGAATTTCATAAGAGGTTTCGTTCCGGTATGAAATTAATGTTTGTCTCAGTTGTTTTGTTGCTGGCAAGAGAATCTTTAAAAGTGCTACTAATGTGATGCCCCTTATATTGTCCTTTACTAAGGAATAACCGCATATCAGCAATAATATGTATTAATGAAATCGGCATTAATAAAAAGCAAATATTTTAAAAATTTGAAAATATTCAAGTCTATTGGCGCCATTTTTTAGGTTTTGTTGACAGTTGTATCTTCGAAAGCCTATGACATACGAGTCTTTCATATTTTTGCTTATTTAAAAAAATTGGATCAATCTCATTTTGTTAAATCAAAATCTTTCTTTTTTCTCAATACCATCAGTATATCAGATAGCTAATAAAAAAAGTCATATTTTGGTGTTCTAAATAATAGTTTCAGATTGAGATAATTTAAAACATGAGTGTTTCACGCCTGTCGACTGATTTGTGCCTATTTGTAAATCTCTAACGTTCCGCCACAGCATAGTAAACAACCAGCACAATAACTCAGGTTGGCGGTAATTACATGCGCATCCCCCCTTTTGGATGATTTTTTGTAGGGATCCTAACGATCCTTCGATACCTCTACACTAATATCGAGTATTTTTGTCATTGATACTTTTTGATGCATTCCAAGCTGGTATCGATACTTTTGTATCGGTATCGAAAATAATTATATAATTGTTAAGGAGTGTAAGTTACACAAAGTACGAACGAAACGCGAAACGCGCCTATTTGGCTAAAAAAATATCGAGGAGTTGGTACCGGTATCGATATTTTAATTTTCGCATCTCTACCCAAAGTTTATATCCGTAAAATCATCCCAAGGTCAAATTCTGTGGGAACCATTCTTATATGGGAAATCCTCAGCGATATTATGCTGGTTGTTTACTATGCTGTGGTTCCGCCTTAAAACAATATCATATGAATCCAACCTCTAATTTCAGTTCCTTCAGTTTCTTTATCCTTACACAAATTTACGCAGGCAGAACAAAGATAATGCCCGATACTATGTGCGGTATTCTCTCTATATCCACACTATTTACTAGACTCTGTCGCTCGCGTGCAAAAAAATTCCACGCCCTTGTAACAAGCAAACAATGCCCGTAAATGAATCTGTTGTATTCGTCTATTGTGCTATCACAAAAGGCCAGTCACTTCGAAATTTCCTGTTGATACCGTCCTTCTCTCTCTTGTTCATCAGAGGCGTCCGGAACAATGGGAAAGTATGTAAATAGTTTGTAGAAGGATGAGCTGTTCATAGTCTGCTTGTTGGTAACATTAACATTGACACTGACTTATTCGGCGGTAACAAATTGGCTTTGTAATTTTATTCAGTATCGTATCTATATATTTTGCTCTCTATACTTGGAACAGTTTCACTTTTGCCGCAACCACACCGCTCGCCAAAGTACCTTGTCAAAGGAAGTCGAGTACGAGAAGGCTCATCAGAGCACTCGCTTAACTTGAGGAGGAATTCTGCGCAGCACAAAAGAACCTAACCGTGTTCTGTTAATATCGAAGTCAGCTGACAACGGCGAAGTGGATGATGTGCAAGAGGGAGCTGCACTTGCATTACGTTACGTACTCTCAACTATGTGCTTCATTTTCACCACAAAAGAGACAGAACAATTTGTTTCGACGAGTAAGCCTGAGCAGTGTGGACGGTAACTTTGCCTCGCGACTCCAATTCTTTGCCTCGGCGCAGAGACCAACAACAACTGGAAGGTGCTCGAAGGAAAAACGAAGTAGTCTGAAGCGACCATCCACACTTTCGTCCTTGACTAACTTTGGGTAACTTCGCGAGTAGTGTGGCTGCCATTTTACATTTTATTCTCTTTTTTTCGGAAAACGCTTTCACATTAAAAGTTTTGCTGTTCTTTTATAACATTTTACTCAAATCTGTAACCGAAAAAAGATCAAACGAAAACTGAGCGGAATTTTTGTAAGGACTGTAGGGTCTGTCATACTGTGTTCTTAAAACATTTTTTTTATGCTTCAATGCTTAAAACTCACCCTCAACTTTTATTTTTCAAATAGTTATTCCTACACAAATTGAGTCCTTATATTTTTTTAAATATCGAAGTACCTTTTATTTTATACGCAAACTTATTTCTTTTGTTAAATCATAAGCATAACATAAATAAAATAAGAATTCGCGTTCTCGCAAAAATTGGGTCAAGTTGATCGACTCAGTACTTCCCACACATAATGATGATACTATTTTATTATTTTCCCATTGCATGAAGCTATAGTTTGAAATCTCCTTGCAACCAAATCATCGCCCACCCGCCCGCAAAAAACCATCCACCACAAAAACTCTCTTTGGATTACCGAGGTCATCCAGTGGAAACATCGGTTCGATGGGCGGTATAAGGAACTTTCAGCATTCTCCTCCACGTCCACATTTCAGAAGCATCTATGCGAGCTCGATCTGCCTTTTTAACAGTCCAAGCTTCTGAGGCATACAAAAATATGGAGAACACAAGAGACTGAACCAGCGACATTTCGGTAGCTTTAGTGATGTTATGGTTACGCCATATTCTAGTAAGCTTTGTCATGTCCATACGTGCCTGTCGGATCTCATTTTCACAGCTACCCGAATTGCCGATCAAAGAACCGAGGTACACAAAACTTTGAACTACTTCACAACGGCCTATTGACTTTATTTCTCGATGATTATCATGCTCTCTATCTACCATCATAACCTTGATCTTGTTGTAGCTAATACCAAGACCATAAGCTGCACTGTGTTGTTCTAAGATGTTTAATAGAGCTACTAGTTCATCCTGAGAAGCGGCAACAAGGTTTGTACCGTCAGCAAATCTTAAGTTGGATATTTTGCTTCCGTTATAGTTATACCGCCATTCCATTTGTCCAATACCTGTCTCATCACAAATTCAGAGTAAATGTTATCGCAATCATTATCGCATCGCAATATACATAGAACAAAATAGAGCAAAACATGTATATATGTATACATCACAAAATTGGTTTCTGTAATAGGCAAGTCAATGTTCAGATGGACCTAAAAAAGTGTAATATGCCGCTAGGTATTTCTTCTACAGGTCGATGAGCAGACTATTATGGATACAACAAATTTTTCAGCTTTACAACCACCCACCCTCCAACCAACCCAATTTCACCCCCACCAAAATAAAATAGAAAATGATCAGGAACCCCTAAAACGCCTAAAAACAAGGATTCAGCCAAATCATCGCCCACCTGCCAGCAGAAAAGCATCCAACACATAAACTCTCGTATGTAGTTTCTTGCGTCTCCCTCCTTAGAAGCTAGGACGCCACAGTTTTTTTCTGCATGCTTCAATTGGACGATGCGAAACGATCAGTAGCCTCCAAACCGTCTAAAAACTAAGTTTGAGCTGTTTTTATATTTTTGGTTTTTTATTATTGCTGCGCCGCCACTGACACGGTTTTTCAAAAACAGACGCGATTTCCATTCTCGCCGCACTGGTAGATTTCTGTCACAATTTTATTAAAACCAATTCAATAATTTCCACTGTACGAAATATACATAGAACGAAATAAAGCAAAACTCGTATGTATACATCACAAAATTGGTTTCTGTAATAGGCAAGAAAATGTTCAGATGGACATAAGAAAGTGTAATATGGTACTAGGTATTTCCTCTACAGGTCAATGTATACAACAAAATACAACAAATTTTTCAGTTTTACAATCCCACACTCCCCAACTACCCCAATTTCACCCCCACCCAAGAAAAGTAGAAAATGATTAGGGACCCTAAAACGTCTAAAAAAGAAGTTTGACGAATATTTGAAATTTTTTGTTTTTTGCGAACGTTACTTACTACGACCCCACAACATATCGCAACCCAAATTTCATCACAATCCATGCAGCGGTTACTGAGATTACGACGTTAGAAGAATGCCAACACACAGACCGACCGACATACAGATAGACAGGCAGACAGACAGACAATGGCAGCAATGGCCTGGTTTCCGGGACACACTCTAGGAACGGGGTTCTAATGAGCAGGCTTGGTAGGCAACACCAAGAAGTTCATCCTGGCGCGTGGGAGATTCTGGAGAGCAGGAAGGAACCGAAGGCGATTCGACTTGTTTTCAGCGTGTACTCCATGAGCTGGTAGGTATTAGAGGATGAAAGTCTCAGACTATCTGTGGAGCGAGCTGAGTAAAAAGAAACAGGTAGCTGAGACGGCGACGGGCGAAAGCCAAGAATCATGCTCACATTTATGTTATTAAATCAAGATCCTCCCAGTTGTGACATACAGGGTGAGTTTTTAGTACCGGCTCGGTCGATAACACCACTACTATAAAAGATATCGAAAAAAAGTTTATATAAAAGTTGTAGCCACGGATGTGCTCCTTGCTCAGAAAGTATTTTGATTTATACAGGGTGATCCATAACTACGTGGTGATGCAAACATGCATTTTTTTAAATGAGACACCGTATATATTATTCTATATTTAAATTCTACTAATGATTTCCGTTCTTCCAATATCGGGTATTGTTACATTATACAGGGTATTTCAAAAGTTATGGCCATTTTTATATCCAAATCGCTGTCAATTGAACGTACTGTATATCAAAAAGTAATGAATCAAAAATCATTTTTTTTACACGGATGGATGAAAAATATCATCTAATTTTAAGTCCGCCTATAAAAAAAGCCCGCCGCGTATATTGGTATACAGGATGATGTAGAATGCAAAATCTCGATTTTCTCTCTTTTTTTAAATCTAACCCCCAATATTTTATTATACCAAAGAATTGCCTTTAATATGCTCTTTCATCTTTGTATAGCACTTGTAATGGCTGAATTCATTAGTTTCTGAGATATTTCGATTTTTCTACAAATTGTAAATACACCTTCTATTTGTTTACTAAAATCTATTTATTTTGAGAAAATACTATCAAATTTTATTTTTGCTTAACAAACAACTGAAATATAAGGCCATAATAGTACTTGATCAAGTCAAAACACTGGATTAACGAGATAATGTAGGTCAAGTGTGCTGAGGAAGCAATTTTATAGACGTCATGCATAATTATCAAGCAGATCTATCAGGTAGGCTATGAAATATTAAACGACACGGTCCAAATAAAACGATTCTTCAATCTCTCAAACGCATTGGTTTTAGAGTGGCTCCGTTCTGGATATTGATGTTTATAGTTAATATATTCTAGAGGCAAGTAGGCAATTTCTCAAAGATTCTCCTAAATACCCTCAATGGAAAAAATATTTTTAAAGCTCGTTTTGCACACAGTACGAAATTATTGAGCAGGTTATGAAAACCGTCAATTTTTCAAAGCATACCTGATAAATCTGCTTCATAATTATGCGTCACGCCTACAAAATTTGTTTCCTCGGCATACTTGACTTTATTATCTCGATGATTCAGGGTTCTGGATTCATCAAATACTATCATGACCTTATAATTTAGTTGTTCGTTAAATAAAAAACAAATCCGATAGAACTTGCTCAAAATAAATAAATTTCAGTACAAAAATAGATGCTATATTTTAAATTTACCGAAAAATCGAAATATCTCGGAAACTGATGGAGGTAGGTACAATGAGTGCTATATAAAGATGAAAGAGCATATTAAAAGCAATTCTTTGGTATAATAAAATATTGGGTGTTACATTTGAAAAAAAAAGAGAAAACCTGTATTTTGCGTTCTACATCACCTTGTATACGAGTATGCGTCGCGCGCTTTATTTATAGCCGATTTTAAAACTAGATGATATTTTTTATCTATCCGTGTAAAAAATATGATTTTTGATTCATCACTTTTTGATATACAGTACGTTCATTTGACAGCGATTTAGAGATAAAAATGGTCATAACTTTTGAAATACCCTGTACAATGTAACAATATCCTATATTGGAGGAACGGAAGTCATTATTAGAATTTGAATATGGAATAATATATAGGGTGTCTCATTTAAAAAAATGCATGTTTGCATCACCACGTAGTTATGGATCACCCTGTATAGACCAAAATATTTTCTGAGCAAGGAGCATGTCCGTGGCTACAACTTTTATATACAACTTTTTTCGCTATCTTCTACAGTTGTGGAGTTATCGACCGAGCCGGTACTAAAAACTCACCCTGTATATCAAGTACGTTTAACTTTGAAGCACATCATTCTTGAATGTCCACGCCACTCTCATGCCCGTACACTTTGCGAAATACCGCAGACTCTTCGAGAATGCTTTAACAACCAGAACATGTGCAACAAACTATTACACTTCATAAAGTCCATAGGACTTTTTAAATCTTTATAAATCTGAGCCACATGGCTAATCACCTCAGAAGTTGATGGTGCTAAAATAAACAAAAAAAAAGAGCGCCCGGCACCCGCTGGGGC
The DNA here is from genome assembly GCA_951848785.1 of Callosobruchus maculatus. Taxonomy (NCBI): domain Eukaryota; kingdom Metazoa; phylum Arthropoda; class Insecta; order Coleoptera; family Chrysomelidae; genus Callosobruchus; species Callosobruchus maculatus. The sequence continues at coordinate 9,932,900 of CATOUR010000065.1, read as the reverse complement.
TGGCGGTGGTCATTCAGGCTCCCACCCAGGGAGAATCAAGGAGATATGTACACCGATGTTTGCTCATTACAATTACCAAGCTTCTAGAATTACGCAGTAGCAGAAAATATTCCCCGATTCGTCTTACCTCCTCATTATTTTATCTGTTCTCTGTTCACCCTTGAAACTAATTTACGGACGCCTATCATCCATTGTCTTTAAAGAGAATAGTTGTGTTATTTTGCTGACCCATTTTCAGGCGAATAATACATGACATTTTCATACAATGGTATCCGTAGCATTTGATGAAAATGTTAATAGTTTTCGCTGCAGCCCATTGGTGAAATAACAAAGCGCATTTTCCATAAATATTTACGAATGCTACACGCTGAACCAGGAGACTCCTCTTTTGACATGTTTCGGCATGGGTATTACTAAAGAATACATATTGCAAACTTGTATTAAACATTAGCCCTTAAATCGTGTTACTTATAATACGATATATAATCAAAGCTTAACGTCGCAGTCCATTTCTTTTTGAGTGATGCAAATAGTATTACGCTAGTAATCACGTAGTATTTACGCTGAAGATTTAAAAATCTTCTGTAAAATTGAAACTGTCAACGATTGCCATACTTTGCAGAAAGATTTGGACGTATTAAGCAAATGGTGTCAGAATAATGGATTGTACATTAATGTGGACAAATGTTATACTATGCCCCCGACCAAGTTTGATTATACCACTAATAAAGTACCTCTAAAGAAGTGTCAGGAATTTAATGATCTGGGCATAATGTTTGACGCAAGGCTTACATTTGTTAGGCATACTGATGCTGTTGTCAACGACGCTTACAAGAGTTTGGGCTTCATAATCAGAAACTGTCGAGACCTTATTAATGTAGACACCATGATTTTATTATATAATTCATTTGTAATGACGAAAATAGAATATTGCACTGTAATATGGTATCCTGCTTATGAAGTCCATCGCAACAAGATTGAAAGTATTCAGAGGCGATTTGTAAAATACTTATGGTTTAGAGAGGATGGTACATACTGTGAAATTGGTTTCAGCCATGACGTATTACTTAGCAGGTATAATCTATCAAACTTAGATAAGCGAAGAAAGTATGCTGCTTGTATTTTTTTGTATAAATTAGTTAATAATATTATCGATTGTGAATACTTACTTAGTAAAGTTATTATACATGTTCCTCGGTCAAATGTAAAATATGTTTACTTAACTGTCCCAAAAAGTAACGTATTGCTTTTTTCTCCAATATATGTGATGTGTAACAGTTATAAAGATGCAAAGCATGCTGTATATAAATAAATAAATAAAGTATTTTGGTACGGAAGACCGCGTGAAGTTGCAAGAATAAAAAATTGACGTCAAGTTTATCGGTCACAGGGCCACTTTATATAAGGTGCGAAACCGCTCGTCAGAAGCAGACAAAAGTCAAGTCCCCTGCCGCCTCCTGGACAGTCTTGAGAGTCGCCTTGCGACCCACCTGGGAATGAAGTTAACCCAGAACCCTATGTCTAGAAACTCCATCTATTGGGATTAAAATATTGAATTCTAAATATTGAACTGCGTATTTGAGGTACGGTTTCCGAAATCACAAGAGGTTTGGAATTAAAAGTCGGTGCACATGATAGCTTTCAAGAAACTCTCAAATCCTATCCTTGAATAAAAATGTTAACTGAATACCAAGTAGATCGGTATAACTCTGTAGGGGGTTTTACTGTTATCTTGTCACATTTTTTAAGTACAAGCATCAGGAGTCCATAATTTATTGAATGTTACCATTTTGGATACATTTTGTTTTCAGTTACAGATTTGAGTAATATAGTTTCTAATGAAATAGCTTTTTCAGAGAAAAGAAATTAAAATATAAAGCCACGGCCACACTACTCGTGAAATTACCCAAAGTTAATCAAGTACGAGAGTGTGGATGGTCGCTTCGGTCAAGTTCGTAGTTTCCAAGTTATACGTTATAGGATTATAAGTTTCTGTATGCATCAAATTATTACACAGATACAAAATTCAAAGGGAACATGCGGATAGGTATAAAAAACACACGATATCACCAAAGTAATTTTTCTCATCGCAATGTTGAGTATTTTATGAATACAAGAATTTTTTGTATTTTCAAACCCCCCACCCGCCCAGCCACAACGATTTCACCCCCTCCAAAAGCAAACATGGAAAAGGGTCAGGAACCCCTGAAACGCGTAAAAATTATGTTCGGTGTCGGAAGTAAAAAAACCATCTGATAACTGATAACATAGTAATGGCGGAAAAGTCCAATGTTTACCCCCAGATGCACACGTTCAACCTGATGATGTGTTTGCCTTCCTTTTCTAGTAACATCTTTAGAATAAGGTGAGTGTATTTTATCAGGGTGGACAAAATATTACGGATTTTGTTTTTTGGAGCTAAGCGATTGGTTTTACTAGGGATCTTAAATTATCCACAAGATTTTAAGGTATAATGGAAAATTAATATATTCGAAGACATCTACTCCACACGTTCAGTGAAAATCTTTTTTACAGTACATAAAGGGTTACAAAAGACATCACGTCAATAGGGAGGGTAAGAAAACATAAACATTTAGGAACTTGGTTAAGCAAAACTGCTGATCAATGTCAGGAAATAAGAGCTCGAATAGAGAGTGCAAGAACTGCATTTTTAAAACTGAAGAAAGTTCTTTATAGATGGACTGGAGGCTTTCGAAAGATAGTGTTATCGAGGAACACTAAGGATCTCTTGGAGTGATACGGATTCAAAGGTGCAACCACGACAGAGAATACAAATTATCATGGCAATCCCAACTTTGTTTGCAGCTGTTCTAAACAACTGATGATGATATTTTAAATCAATCCCTCAAGTTTTTCAGCCAAAAGGTTATTTGTCTTTCTTGGCTTCTCTTGCCCTTGACCTCCTCCTTATGACATGACCAAGGTACTCTAGTTTTTTTTCTTTTAAAGGTGTTAACTCTTCCTGTTTTTGTATTCTCTGTCATAGTTCCACATTTGAGACCCGATCAGTCCAAGAGATCCTTAACATTCTTAGATAAAGCCATCTTTCAAAAGCCTCCAGTCTATCCATAAAGAAAATTTCTTCAGTTTTACAAATGCAGTTCTTGTACTCTCTATTCAAGCTCATATTTCCTGACATTGATCGGCAGTTTTGGTTAGCCAAGTTCCTAGATATTTATGTTTTCTTACCCGCTCTATTGATGCCTTGTCTATTATAACCCTTTATGTACCGTAAAAAAGATTATTTCATTTCAGCAGTTTGATATGAGTTTCACTGAACATGTATAGCAGAAAACCTCAAACACAATTATATTACTGTATAATTTTCCATAATACCTTAAAAAGTTTTTGGATAATAAAAGACCTCCTCCTAAACCAATTTATTAGCTTCGAAAATAAAAATCCTCACGGATATTTTGTTCACCATGTTAGAAAACACCCTCCTTGTTCTAAAAATCTTACTGGCAAAGGCAAAGGAATGACCGTATCTCTGGAGAATTTCCCTAAGTGTATATGCTGGGAAAATTGATAGCAGTGCCTTTCAGTGCCACACAGAGCTAATAAAAAACGAGAGAAGGCAGGAAAACAGGATCTCTGAAATACAGAAAACTGAATTCAACTAAACTAGTGCAACGAGAGCATGGTTATCATAGAATATGTTTGATTTCATCGTCTTTATACCAGAGAATGTTTGTTATATTAAAAATTTGGTCTCGCTTTTCTTTGATTTGGGTGAATCAATTTAAGTTTTCTTATCACGTTTAGGTTTATTCCAACAAAATGCTCACTACACTTAAACTACGTGTCAATTTCAAAAGAGAAGCCAAGTTGATTGACTCAGTACTAATTGTTCTATTCTCCTATAGCATGATGCTATAGTCTGAGATGCCCCCTACCCTTGCAACCAAATCATCGCCCGTCTTCCCGCAAAAAAACATCTATCACAAAAACTCTCATAAATAGTTCCCGCATGTTTCTCCGTAGAAACTAGTAATACACAGTTTTTGTTCTGCAATCTTCGGTTCCTAATCACATGGCATGCCGATTTTCTGATACTAAAAAAGAGAACCAGTATCCATCTTTAAAGGGCAAAGACATGTTCCGGGATTTCCCCAAAAACCCTATCCCAGCTCAATTTGACTACTCCGAAAAGAAAAACTAGAGTTCCCTAGAGTACCCGAAAACAGAGTTTGAGTGGTCTTTGTACTGTACTGTTTTTTACTTCCCACACCGACAGGTGAGGGGAGTATTGTGATCGCGAGAATTTTCGATTTTGAGATAATACGCTTTTTGGGCGTTCTATGATGTGTACATAACGAAAATCCACGTCACTCATTTCCGTCGGTCTTTTCGGTCTGTCGGTCTGGCGGTCTGTCGGTCTGTCGGTCTGTCGGTCTGTCGGTCTGTCGGTCTGCCGGTCTGCCGGTCTGCCGGTCTGCCGGTCTGCCGGTCTGCCGGTCTGCCGGTCTGCCGGTCTGCCGGTCTGCCGGTCTACGGGTCTGCCGGTCTGCCGGTCTGTCGGTCTGTCTGTCTGTCTGTTCGCGTTTTTCTACCCTCGTAATCTCAGTAACCGCTGCATGGATTGCGCTGAAATTTCTGTAGCGATATGCTGTGGGGTCGTAGTAGGTAACGCCGCTACCATTTTGAAAATTGGTGCAGGGGTGGCGCAGTAATTATCAAAAAACAAAAAAATTTAAAAATTCCTCAAACTTCGTTTTTAGGCGTTTTAGGTGTTCCTGATCATTTCCTGATTTTTTTTTGGTGGGGGTGAAATTTGGGGTGGGTGGGGGGTGGGGTGTTGTAAAAATGAAAAATTTGTCGTATTCGTAATATACTGTCCACTGACCTGTGAAGAAAGACCTAGCGACATAAATAGCGTTTTTAGGTCCATCCGAACATTGCCTTGCCTATTATAGAAACTATAGGACTCGAAATTTTTTCTGACGTAAACATACGAGTATTGCTTTAGATCGTTCTATATTGTGTAACGTGGAAGCTGTTGAATTGATTTCAATGAAATTTTGACCAGCGTTACTACTGTGGCAAGGATAAAAATACGTATGGTTGTTATAAATCGTGCCAGTGGCGGCGCAGAACCAATAAAAAAACTAAAAATATAAAAATAGCTCAAACTTCGTGTTTAAGCGTTTTAGAGGATCCTTTTTTTTTATGGACAGCCTCCCGCAAAGGCTAAAAGCCTATGTCGCTGTAGAAGCGCTGCGAGAGGATAAGTGTCGGTGCACGTTAGATTTGAAGCGCTGCAGGTTGTAGCCGGCGGGAAACAAATTCCCTGGCAGCTCGTTCCACAGCGTCGAAGTTCTCCATTTTCTACTTTTTTTTGGGTGGGGGTGAAATTGGGGTGGTTGAAAACTTGAAAAATTTGTTGTATTCATGATAGGTGGGTTGGTGGGTGGGGGGTTGTAAGAGACTGAAAAATTTATTGTATGGACAATAGGCTGTCCATTGATATGTGAAGGAAAAACCTATTGGCGTATTACAATTTTGGGGGGGGGGATTTGCTTGCAAGGGGATCTCAGATTATAGCTTCATGCTATGGAAAAATAGTAAGCTGGTATCACCGTATTGTGTGGGAAGTACTGAGTCAATCAACTTGACTTCATTTTTTTAATTTAATTTCTCCGTCACTAATAAAATTTTCAGAACCCATAAAGTTTATCGATCTCTAACAGGGACTACGGTCGGCTTATAGATATCGTTGTTGTCAGTTTTGTGATAAACTGCAAACAATACCGAATTATCTACAACAATATAATTTCGAAAATTATATTTTGTTAAACGCAAGGCAGAATTCGGATAAAGTTTGAAAGTATACTATGCCGTTGGTTTACAGGGTAGCGCAGAACCCACTAAGAAGGCAACAAATTTATCACTTTTGCAACCGGCCACCCCAAGTTATCCAAATTTTACTCCCTCTAAAAAATGTCGAAAACGATCAGGGATCGTTTGAGCTGTTTTTATATTTTTGTATTTTTGCTCCGTCACTGACACGATTTCTAAGAACCATATACGTTTTTCATTCATGCCATGGTAGTAACACTGGGTCAAAATCTCATTAAAATCAGTTTAGTAATTACCGGGTTACGCAATATAGAATGACCAAGGCAATGCTCGTATGTATGGTAATAGGCAAGGTAATATTCGGATGGAGTGAATGAATTCAACAGATTTTTAATTTTTACAATACCCAACCCTCTAACCACCAATCGGTGTAGACCGAAAAATTAGAGCAGACACATTATAAATTCTACTGTTGAAATTAACAATTCAATAAACATAGGAGAAAGTTTGCAACAATCTGGATAAACAAAACAAAAAGTCAATAACATTTTTACGTGACAGCTTTCAAAATACAGTGTATTTCAAATTTATTTAAAACACGGTTTTTGTGGTTTAACCGATTTTGTTGAAATAGGTAAAGTTGTTTGAAGTGATATAAGACTTACTTATCCATAAACAGATGAAAATTATCATGTCCAGTGATGGACACGGTATCCAATATTATCGAGGTAAAATATACGCCACTGACTTTTTCGAAATTTCAATTTTTTTATGCGGCCACTGAAATAACAGCTCTTTCGTCCCTTGAGCTTTTCATCTTGGTTCCTTTTCTAGAAAAAAAATATAAAAAACACAATATGTATACCCATAACACCTACCTATATTTTTCTCGAAAAGGAGGCAGGGAACAAACAACGTTGTTGTTTTAGTTTTTTATTTCCAAAAAAATCGAAATTTCAAAAATTTAATCTGTTTTCAAACAGTACCCGCTCGTATGGTCACGGAATTAAAAACAATTAATTCTGTGATACGGAAGTGAAACTGCAGTGGTGGGGATTTATTGACTCCAAAATATTTGTTAGAACCTACAGAAAGAAGAACCGTTCAAGTCACTTGACGCATTTTTTGAAAAGTGAAGTGGAGAAAGCAGATCCCTATGGATAAACTTCTAACCACCGCCTATGGCTATGACTGAAAGTTAATGCAAGTTGTTTGTCTTTGAGTGCTCGATCGTATATTGATTGATTGATTGCTTCCCCCGTTCATTTATTATTACTATGATTTATTTGTGTCTGGGATTTTTATTTATGTAACTTTTTCTTACAGCGCGGGTTGTTTGTTTGCCATTCTCCCGTTTATACATTTCGATTCGGAATTCAATCAATTTTATACGAGCTTATTGATTGCAGAGCAAATATTTAAAGTTCCGGGCAGTCGAAGGAACGGAAAGCAGCAGAGCAGAGCGATGTTAAAGAGTTTAGTTCTTTTAGTTTTATACAGATAGACGTCCTTCAAAAGATACGAGGGTATTGGGTATTGTTGCTAAGAGCGGGTTTTCATCACCCTCAATTTAGAATCGAGCAGGGTTTCATTAATATAATAGTAAAAATTGCGGTATCAGTCTAGTGTTTCTCGGACCATTAGACGGACCAATGCTTGTTGGAATCCCAAATACATGCCTCGAATGCAGTTGCAGTTTAGAAAGGTACTGTCAGAATGAGAGTCAAAATGTTAAATCGATGAAAACCAACATAAAAACTCTTTTCTTGTACAGGGTGAGTCAAGCTCAATGCCTCAGACTTTTGTGGCCAAATCATACTTCTCTTCAGCAAATAACTATGTGGGTGTATATATGTCGAGTTCCCCGTCGAGTTGGACTACATTCTAAAAATAGTGCCTTTTATATAGAGCGTCTAATAAAAGCATGGCATACAATGTTATGTTTTGTGAATGAAACACCCAACATTTTCCCGATTTTTTTTTTGAACCAAAGGATTTGAATTGTCTCCCTCTTGCGGAGTAAGCAAGTACCTTTCATTGCATGAAACCTTGACCGACTGAGGAGTCGTACTTCAGTAACAAGGAGAACTGCTGTGCAAGTGGTGGTGGGAGATTCACACTCACCCATCAGCCGACTAGATGTCTAGAGGACTCAAACACATCGTCGGTCTCCGCACTTAGTGGCGTATCTAGCATTTTGCAAATTTTACAGGAGAAGGAAAAAACGGAATTAAGCATCAAATGGAGCTTAAAATGATATCGAAGTAATTGAGAGAGCTTCTTGTAATTTTTTGCTAAGACAGCAATGCTGGGAATCTAAATGTTGAGATGCTTGGAGTTTCTCCAAAAATATTAGTTTCTGAGAAAAAAAATTTAATGCAGTTACGCCACTTCGTGAGATCTATGTTTCTCTTCAGTATATAGTTACGCCATTATGTGGCTTTTCAAAATATAAGTAATGCAACCTTCTTGTCAATAATAACTTTATTCGATGATAGATAAATACAAATTATTGGTAGTAAATAATTAGAGAAATAGTAAACAAAATAGGAAAATGATGTTTTTCTGGAAAATATCCATAAGTGTTATCTCCTCTATCGTCTCTTTGAATCCTCATCCTCATGAGGCAGAGAATAATAGAATTGTTGCATTTCGGGTAATCGGACTACTGGAGTTTTTCCTTTACATAGGGAAGTTAGGTGATCATATTTTTTTTGATATCTTGATATATCCAACGTTTAGTGGCTTCAACGGTAAAGCGGAAAGACCGCCTTTAATGCGCTGTTTTAGCTTGAAAGTGTCATATTCATGGTCCTGGTGACTTATATTGTTGTAGGTTCTTGTTTTTTAATCATTATTTCCATCATGTCCGTCCATTTTATACTTTTCCCTGAAGCACTTTCTCTTATTAATAATATACGTAATGTCCGAATGTTTTGAAATCCAGAAAGTCCTTATAGTGCATGGGATTGACAAGATACGGTTGTTTAGATTGAGCAAAACCTATTACTGGGTACAGTTGACCAGGTGTGAAAAGGTCACCGGCATGAGAAACAGCATGACTGATGGCACTATGGGCCGAATCTCCCTCATTCTGACCATGATTCGTCTAAAAAAATCTGAGACAAACTTCTTCAATTGTTGGAAACCTATTCAAGGCATAAAGTAACATCGATACCACGATTGAATTTTTATTTTGCCCGTTGCATCCATCACAATACAGATGAATAGTTTTAATCCCTCTTTGACTGTATTCCTCTATTGCTTTAAAAACACATGTGGAAATTTCTGCCGAACCACGCTTGCTTTTAGTTTCATCTCAAGCGAAACAAAAGCAGTCTCTAGTCGCCAAGTCATAGAAGGTGAAATTGAGCGTAGATAATCTTGACTTATAAAATAAGCCACTTTCTTGTGACATTGGCAAATATATAACTTGCTGGAGGTCAAAAACCGCACACAAGAAACTTGAGTCCTTCTGAGCATTTGCTTTGCTCAGATCTTTCTCTGACAATTTTTTTTCTAAAACATGTTTCTCGTATCTGTTTCTCAAATTTTCTTTTATTGTTTCGTCTCCGTCTCTATAAGTTATACAGAGAGAACATTGATCTTTTTTAGGACGTAAAAAGGAAAGATTTTTGGATTTGAATACTTTTCTGTAAGTCGAAAATCTAGTAAAATGATTGCAACTCTTGGCCATCTCTTGTTCTGTGAACATCATGTACATTTTTCTCAAAGACAAGTCAGGATGCAGATACAATCTATTCGTGCTTGCTCAGCAATAGTGTGATTCAACTTTTGGGTATCGATCTATGTAATTTTCTATATTGACTCTATGTTGTTTTTCTTTGTTTAAGCACTCAAGTGATATCTTCCTGCCACCTCTTTTTTCACCTTCCATGACACCCATCTCATTAATTTTTTCAAGTGCTGTACGTAGCGATCGCTCGGGTATCCCTAATGTATTTAGGAAAAAAATTTTGCACACACTAAGTTTTCGGTTGTTCACAGTGAATTTGTAAATCCTGGAAAATTCTTTACGAGATCTCTCTGTTTTAGTAGTGTTTCTCTTTTTTGAGATAACATCGACATGTCTAACCAGGAACAGCCTCTGCCTGGTTAGGTCTCCTAAGCCATGATACTGGTCAAATATTATCTGTCTTTGCTCATCCGAAATCTCTTCACACGCTTTGCCTTTTATTCTACATTTTTCGCCATTACAGCGTCCTTTTATTTTTTTGCTGCAACGATTTTTTTAGTTTTCGTACTAACATATTCTTGCCCTCTCTGTCTTAATTGTTTGGACAGTTTTGCCTTATTAATTTTTTTCTGTTTATGAACTTCAGTTTCTTTTCCTGCGCCTTCAACAGAAAATATTTCTGGCTGAGCATTTCTAGTGTCAACATCATGTCTGCCATTAACAGGAACTAAAACAAGAAAAAAAACATTTTCTTAAACTTACCTGCACTGCGGTGGTTTTGATGAAACACTAATAAACAATACACTCGTTTTATAATATTTTGAATTAACTGTTGTCAAAAAGTCCTCAATTTTAACCCGTCTTATAAAGTTCTGCAGGATTAAAATCAAACGATGCTTTTGCGAGCATGTGGATACAAAGTAAACACTTTTCTAGGCTATGTTCACCTGACACGTGCTTCATTGTTATCAGATACGCCAGTACGTGCTGCACGTCAAAATTGAAATGTGAAGAAAGTTAGTTTTGACGTAAAGGCATAAGTCACATACGCCACTATGAGACGAATTTTTTTTTTACTTCTGTCACTTACGCCACTTTTTTGTAATGAAATTATGGGCTAACGGATTGAAGTACACTTACGCCGCTTCGTGAGGTGAAAAAGCAGACAAAGTTACATAGAAATTCGGCGTAAATGAAATTTTGAATTTTTGTCAGTTACGCCTCTACGTGCGGAGACCGACGACATGGTCCTCAGAGAGATGCGGGGGAGTGGTGGGTGTCGATGGAGTCGACACCTTGCCATCGGCGCTGTGTATCAATTCCACCACGGGGCTCCGTGGTGTAGTTGGTGTCCTGTCGGCGTAGAGTGCCGGCGATGCTGGTTCGAATCCAGCCGGTGCCCAACATTTTTTCGATTTTTGTGTGAACCAAATGATTTGAATTGTCTCCCTCTTGCGGAGTAAGCAAGCACCTTTCATTCCATGAAATCCTGGCCGACTGAGGAGTCGTACTTCAATAACAAGGAGGACTGCCGCGCAAAAGGAGGTGGGAGGTTCACACTCACCCAGCAGCCAACTAGATGTCTCTAGAGGACTCAAACACATCTCAGAGAGATGCAGGGGAGTGGTGGGTGTCGATGAAGTCAAATGATTTGAATTGTTTCGCTCTTGTGGAGTAAGGAAGCACCTTTCATTCCATAAACATCCTGTGTATCCAGATTCCTTGGTCAATTCTAGTGTGACTTTATGTATATCATATGGGCCCTAAACGAGCCGTTTAGGTGAAAAACACCACTTTTGGTATAAATAGCTTTCAGACAAAAATTGAATATCACAGCGAATGTAAAACCTAGCCGGCTGTGAATTTGCCGTCTAACTGAGCATGAAATGCGTCAGCTTAGGTTAGATGGTCAAATTTGGATTACTTTTGTACTTGGAGAAATCGGTAGCCTAATTAAGGAAACATACATCAGAGATAACTTGATTTTTTCGAATGGAAACTTTGTAAGTACAGTCAAATGTAAAATTTGATAGCCTTCCTAATGATATAAGGTTGTGAATATCAATCTCCAGAAGTTTTAATTTAATTTCAAAAGTTCTATTAAATCGGTGTTTTTCAATTTTTCTACCTATAGGCAACCTAGGACTTCATGAAATATAGACAAAAACCTGTTCAGATGGAAGAAAACAACTAACATAACAGAAAGATAGAACTAGAGTGACGAGACAAGGGTATAAAAAATTACATACAACAAATCAACTCTAACCAGAAACAACAGTGGTAGCATACCTAAGGGTTAAAAGAACCTGGAGTACGACTAAAATGGATTTTTTTCACAGCTTTCTAGCTGCTGCAATGTACTAGAATTGACAACTTCCAGAACCATTGAAAATTTTTAAATGAAAGAAAAGCTGCCAGCGATCGTTGCTGGTAATTTAGTATCTTCAGTATAAAAATTCACATTCAATGATATAAAAATATATTCATTTCTGTCAGGTAAAAGCTAATAACACCTCTGTCTGAAATTCGGCAAATTCTTCAGTATTCTTCAGCAAGATCATAATCACAATGTCTTAACAGACATGTTGTGAACTCGTAAAATGCATTAAGTCAGAGCTAGAGTATTGCCGACACGAATATTATCAATAGTTTTGAGAACTGTAGCTCGCCATCGTTCGCGATTTACAGTCAGTTCAGTGGCGCTCTTGATACTCATATCTAGCAACTGTTTCGTCGTATCCACCCAGCGTGTAGGGGAACGGCCACGGCGCCGCCCACTCGGGGCGTGACCCTGAACTACAGAATTTATCTGGTAGAAAATTAAAATCTGCTTTTTCAGTGTTCGTCATTTTTCAGCTTTGGTAATAGATACTGAAACATTGGAAGGGCTCCAGTTAGAGGTATCGCTACTTTTGACTTTGAGAGAAATTACTATCTTATACCATTAAATGTGAAATTGCATGTTGAAAATATTAGACTGCCAACAGGTATAAAGGTAAATTTATTCAAAAAATGGATTTCTTACTATACAGTTAAAAAAATAGCGTGCCGCACCTATTACTACTATAGTCACCAAATCTTGATCGATCGCGTGAATCCGTAGTTATATTGCCAACTTTCCTGGTAACGGTTCATTAAAAACGGATCCCTGATCAAAGCTAACAACTTTCAATTACCAGAATGCTATATAAAGTATCTAAACTGCCTCTAATTTTGAATAATATTTTAGCATTATTAACCTAATTTGATCCATTACTGTATCAGAAGCGTATTTTCTAAAATAGGGTGCTTCAAAATGAGAACAAATTTTAGTTCATGCATCCAGATTGCTAATCTATTAATGCATTTTATCTAGCAGAATTAGCTATCGTGGAATTATAGTCTCACAAAACATTTAAGCTTACATAACTGACTGACTTACAAATATTTCTCAACAGGAATTAAAATACGTCCATCACTGTACCTTAGAAATTACGTTTGAAAAACATGACATCCAAATATACTTCTCTAGAATCTCTTGATTACGTATCCCGTAGTTTTTGGTGGGTTAGATAACAATATTTTGAATAATGATCTTTAAATGCGTTGATTTGTTTCCATAAGTCTTAGGTCCGACTTTATCAACAGGCGCATTTTAACAAAGGCTTTGACCAATCAGAGCAGCCCGTTCAAGAACATGCATCTGTCAAAGTTCTCTGAAAACTATTGATTTCCCTTGAAGTTTACCTCAAAAAGGTTAAAAATGACATGCTTTATATACAAATCGACCATTATGAACCGTCTAGTATCTTTTCCAGTCTGATTTTCCATCCTAAATGGGTGAAAAATTGCATTTTCTTGTTTAATCAAAAGTTTAACAATTGTTAATTTCAACCAATCAGATTCCGCCAAAACTGTACATTTGATCGCTGGTTTTTTCTTCTGCTAAATGATGATGGCAAAAAATTAGGGTTTTGAATAATTTTTTTGTGATAAATGGAGCGATCAAATATAAGTTTTACAACAAAACTGTTTTTGTTTTGTTTTTTTTTTCGCAATAATCCAATAGTTATATCAAAATAAAAATGAGTTTTTGAATCCAGAACCGAAAATACGCCGACGACTCCTGACCCGTGTGACGTACTTCATGAAAATACTTGTAACAGTTGTAACTAAAATGTATATTTGTTGCAACATAGGCGATGAATGAAGTTTGCAGCTCGAGACGAAGTCAACGATCGAAATAAATATCTTTTTTTTTTGAATGTTTGAAATTAGATCACAGATCCCAGTAATAAAGTACCTAAACAAATATCTTTTGAGGCGACTTTACTGTAGCATGCTGGGTGGCCGAGTCGCAGAGGAGCCGAGATCGTATGACTTGGTATCGCTGGTGGCGTTGGTTCGAGACCCAGCCCGTGCAACTACTTTTTTTTTATCCAAAATATTCATTGGAATGCTTTTTACTCATGTTATATCATTTTTTTGTACCATCGACATAAATGTGTTTTTGAATCAAATGTTATTAGATGTACAACAAAAATTGAGAATAATTTTACTTTTTTGGAATAATTTCATTTTGATACCGCTATCAGAGCAATTGGCGATTGATATTGACGGATAAACTTCATTTCCACTGACTGAATTCTCCACCGCCTCCGGTAACTTAGCTTTTGCAATATGTCAAGTAAAATGTCTAATAAAATTTGATTCAAAAACATTTTTATGTCGGTGATACAAAAAATGTGTGTAACATGTGTGTAAAAACACATCCATGAATATTTTGGATAAAAAAAATAAAAAAAAGTAGTTGCACGGGCTGGGTCTCGAACCAAGGCCACCAGCGATACCAAGTCATACGATCTCGGATCCTCTGCCACTCGGCCACCCAGCACGCTACAGCAAAATCGCCTCAGAAGATATTTGTTTAGGTACTTTATTACTGGAATCTGTGATCTAATTTCAAACATTCAAAAAAAAGATATTTATATCGATCGTTGACTTCGTCTCGAGCTGCAAACTTCATTCATCGCCTATGTTGCAACAAATATACACTTGTTACAACAATAGTTTTGTTATAAAACTTATATACAATATGATGAAAAGTGTCATCCAGCTTTGACATTTTGTTTTCAATATTGATAAGATACTATTGGACGATATTTATTAACCTAGCCCGCAATACCCAATAGAAAGCTTTTGCTAAATAACATCCAATAGAAAAGCTTTGTTAAATTCTTTGTTAAATATGCATGTTGATAAAATCGGCCCTTAGTGTTTAGAAGTCCAGATGTACTGAAGTTTAAGCTCCTTAAATCGGGAGACCTTGTGGGCCAGATGACATCGTCAAATTGAGAGACCAAACGCCCCAGACAGTATTCGCAAAAGGCTCATTATTTCCACAGCATGAAACGTTGTTTCGAACTGCTATATACATACAGGGTAGCAAACGGATGATCAACTGATTAAACTCTGAAAGAAATAGACATAAAATAGGCCAATTTTTATCATCTTGAGCTTTTATTGAGTATCTAAATGTATGAAAAAAGGTCTATCTCTACGAGCCCCTTCCCATTTCAGTTGGCCCAAGCATTGAAATTCGATTTTTCCTTGAATATTATTCGCAATAAAAGTTATTGTACTATATTTTAGGTGAGTAATTGATGTACGGGGTACATTCAATGTTATTCTATAGAGAAAGGTCAATTTACTTATATATTTTTTAAATTATTAGCAAAAAATGAAACATGTGATAGATAAGGATATTTTTAATAAATCCACCCTACTGGTTTATGTTACTAAATAAGCTAAAATTGACGGGCGACTTGGGTGAAAGCAACTTAATATTACAAAGTCAAGTAATATCGAAGGCGGCTTTGGACAACAATTGAGTTGTTGACTGTCAGAATATATTATTTACATTTTAAGGTTATTTGCGCTTATAAAAATGGGTCGGGGAGAGATAATTGATGAAAAAATTCGTTCTCTCATAATAAAATTTTTGAATACTGGAAAATCTAACACTGAAATAGCAAATTTATTAGATTTGTCACGTTATAGTGTCAGAAACATTGTTAGAACTTACAAGGTTACTGGTTCAGTTGCCACAAAACCCCGATATGTCAGAAAAAGTAAACTATCAGATGTTGATAGACGAGCACTACAAAGAATTATCAGGAATAACCGGCGTGTTAACTACCTTGAGTTAAGTGCTCTGTGGAGCAATTCGGTGGGAAGGAGAATTTCGAGATCAACATGTCGCAGAGAAGCTCACAAACTAGGATTTGGAACTTACAAGGTAACATTTTATACTATAGAAATTCAGAAAAAAAATTTACAATTGACACATTTGTTTTAGGCCAAAGAAAAGCCACTTTTAACACCAAAGCAAAAGAAAAACAGACTAGCATGGGCAAGACAACATAAAGACTGGACATTTCAACAATGGCGATCCACTCAATGGAGCGACGAGGCCCGATTTGAAGTTTGTGTTGGAGACAGCAGAAGTCGAGTTATTCGAAAAAAAAATGAAGCCTTCCATCCAGATTGCTTAAAAAGGAAAGTTAAATTTCCTGCTTCGGTCATGGTTTGGGGAAGTATGTCGTCCAAAGGAGTAGGAAAACTTCATTTTATCAACGGAATTGTCGATACAACAACAAACTTGGATATTTTAGAAGAATCAATGTTGCCAATAATGGAGCAATGTTTAGTATCTGGAGAAAATTTTGTGTTCTAGCAGTATGGCGCAGGATGCCACACTTCTAAAAAAGCCCTAAAATGGATGGAAAATCACAATGTACCACTTTTAGAGTGGGTTTCTAGCAGTCCCGATCTGTCCCCAATAGAAACTTTGTGGCATGAAATGAAAAAAGATCTACGCAAAAACCCTGCTAGAACAATCCCTGAATTAAAGCAAAGGCTGCAGGAAATATGGGATTCATTTACGCCAGAATTTTGCGAAGGCTTGGTAAATACTATGCCTCAAAGAAATTTGGATGTTATAAAAAATAAAGGCGATGTTACTCAATGGTAAATTTTATGAGAGAATTTTTAATATTTTTCCCATTTGTTCACAGTTTTGTTTCATTTGTTGTGGTTTTGTGAACTTACTGACTTTCATGTATCTGGTTCTGAAAAAAAGGCATTAAATAAACTATTAAAATATTAAAAAAATATTATTTATGTGGCACTTGAATATCATTGAAAAGAAAAATAAAATTAAAACCTATGGTGGGCCAACTGAAATGGGAAGGGGCTCGTAGACACATGTTACATCCAAATTCTAAGTTCAAAACGATATCATTAATATTTTTAAAGAAGAGTGCATGCTGCAAGCTGAGATAGATGTATTGAAGGCCATGAATAGTAATAACAAGAACTGAATAAATGTAGCAGTTTAAACAGGGGCAACAAGATAGGTTAGCTACATTTCATGCATATTATCAAAGTGTCAATGCCAATACCTTATACGAGATGGGAGTATTTGTGTTGTCTCATTGTAGTACAAAAAAGTGATAGAAGTGATGAGCCATAAAAATGATTCCTCTTCTCGTCCTTCGGATAAGCTTTTTATCAATCTCGACGTAATGCCAGACTGTGTAGCTCCTCTGCCTTAACAGCAGAACTGGCAAGTCATGTCATTTTAGCAGGACGAAGCAACATGTAGTAACGGATATGGAAATAATGAGGCTTTTGCTTGGCGTTTGGTCTCTTCGATTTGGCAATGTCATCTGGCCCGCGAGGTCTCCAGATTCCATTGAGACTGCAAAAATCTAAGACTTATGTCAACTAAATAAAGGATTTACAAAGGTCATTATATAAAATATTCTTCTCTAAACCTACCAAAAATTATTGAAGGCGTAGTCAGGGGACCCCAGGCTTGTGCTGGTTCTAGAGGTGGATATTTGTATGATATATTTCATATGTAATTTCTAATGTTTAGTGAAACAATAAAATAAAAAGGACGTATTTTGATTCATTTTTTAAAACATGTATATATGTCAATCAGTTATGTATTGGTTACCTTCGATTAATATAAGCCCAAAGGTTTTGTGAGATTATACTTTCACTATGCTAGGCTAGCTAAGTGTTGTATTCATAGTCTATACTTAAGGGTCCCTTAATACTTAAGGGCCCCTTAAGTAAGGTTTTGTCTTTCGAGAGTTCCTTGAGGGTCTCACATAAGGCTCCCTTGAGTAAGAATTCAAGTAACAAAATGTCAACATGACATGTCAACGTGACATTTCGTTGCAGTCAAGGCGATTTTGTAGGTTAATTTTGGAGTACGGTGTTGTGAGTTTCTGTCATATCCAGAAAAGTGTCCGGGACAACACAAAAATATATAATAGAAAAGATCAAAGTGCATAGGGATAGGCATACAAACTGACTTATAATATTTGAAATATGACAACGTCACCAATGAGTCCCGCCGTCTCGTAGATGTTGTCTCGGAGACATATACATAACGAAACCTACACTTGAGAGTCCATTAGGTATCCCTTGAGTATTACTTAAGGGAAAAGAGAGAACTATGAATACGTCCTTTAGATGCATCAATAAGGAAGCAATCTGAATGTTACGAATTAAAGTGGTTGCTCATTTTAAGACTGCTTTAGACTACCTTAGCTTTGGAACAAGATTTGGTTCAAATTCTTGAACTTATTTGAGATTTTTTATTATTGGGCATTTTGAAGACAACTAATAAGTGGAAATTTTAATGAACACTAATAGTTTAACGATAGAAACATCCAATTTCCAGAGCTCGAGGAACTAGGTTATATTTTAATTTTTGACACACAATCACAGTTAATTACAGGTAACGATATGTGAGGTCTGACGACCTTCACTGTAGTTTGACATCTATATTCAGACAGATAAAGCTAAATTCAGATGCACACGACATCCGACGATACGACGGTGCGAAACTGTTCCTATTGGTTGAAATATGTTGATTTGACATCATTCTGAATATGTCAACCAATAGGAACAGTTTCGTACCGTCGTATCGTCGGATGTCGTGTGCATCTGAATTAAGCTTTAGATTAATAAACAGGAATTAGTACGCAGAATCGTGAACCAATTTTTGAACCAAGGATTAGTGTAGTGTGAAACAGATAAAATGCTCTATGAAACTATTTTGCCCTCTAACAAGTCATGAAACCAAATCTCATTCAAAAAATAAGGTAGGCTAAGGCAGTCCTTAAATCACCCTATTTTGGAGAATGCGCTTCTGATACAGTAACAGAACAAATTAGTTTAATAATACTGCCTTTGGTATAAAATACTATCCTTTTTATTCAAAACTAGAGGAAAATTGGATATTATATATCGCGTTCTGCAAATTGTAGGTTGTTAATTCTAATGAGGGATTCGGTTTTTATGGACCTCTACCAGGAAACGTTATAACATATAACTAGGCATTCACGCAACCGATCACCATTTGTAGCTACCTACGGCAGGTTAGCTGTGGCCTGCAATCCTTTTTTACATTTTTTTTATCGAGTCAGAAGCATCCTACGCACATTTATAGGGCACATTTATATAAAATTACAAATAGGATAAAATAAAAGAATAATGTATATGGGACAAGTACTTTGCACCTATGCATATAATGGTCACACAATTTTTGCCCAGTAGCGGGCTACATCAATGGTGTTCGGGTGGGCCAACATCAGGTCCTCAGAGCTGCATTGGACAGGGCATGACGGACAATTGAGCAGATGTTTTGTTGTTTCGGGTTTATCACAATCGCAGAGAGTGTCGGTTGGCAGATAGCCCCATCTTTTTGAAGTTTCTTTAGACCTGGCCGTTTCGGTTTGGAGTTTATTAAGGGATCTCCATACGCTCCAGCGCTCATCATATCCTGGCGCCATCTCTTCCGATGGTATGATCCAGGGGCGTTCTTTGGCAGCTCTCCACCGATCCAGGTTTCGCCGGGGCCACTTCAAAATCCTCCGTGAATTTAAGAAAGCTTTTCCTGGATTTTAGCCTTTGATGAGCGGGTAAGATACAGTGAAGGGGGTGTCGATCCGATGTCGAAGCTTTGCGACTCTCCCTGTATGATTCAGCCTTCCTACGTACAGATGGTAGGGCATTTCCAGCTAAATGGTAGAGCTTTTCAATAGATGTTGGTTTGAGACAGCCGGTCACAAGTCTACAGGTTTCATTAAGGGCAACGTCTACTTACCGAGAATGAACCGAGTTGCACCACACCGGCAAGGCGTACTCTGCTGCGGAGTAGCACAGAGATAAAGCTGTGGTTTTTAGAACCCGTGGGTTTGCCCCCCAAGTAGAACTTGTGAAGTGATCTTCAGGAGGATGTTGTTTCTTCCAGACACTTTCATTTTAGTGGTGCTGCAGTTTGCCGGTACGTTAGAGCTCTGTCCAGTGTCACATCTAGGTAATTCGGGTGTGTATAGTGGTGTAGGGGCACGCCTCTCCATATTAGCCGAAGTGTCCTGGAGGCTTCCCTATTTCGTAGGTGAAAGGCGCATGTCTGAGTTTTCTTTGGGTTAGGTCTCAGCTGGTTCCGACTATAATACTCGATCGATCGAGCTCCAATAGCGCCTCAGATAGTCCCTGCTCAACCTCCTCGAAAGAGCCTGTACTGCGATGGCCCTATCGTCGGCGTATGTATAGCTCGAGGTACCTAGGGGAAGCGGTTGGTCGTTAGTGTAGATGTTAAACAGGATGGGAGCCAGTACGCTTCCTTGCGGCAGTCCATTTTTCTGAGTACGCCATCTACTTTGCTTACCCTGGAATTCGACTAAAAACGTGCGGTTTTGAAGTAGAGTCTGTATTATACTGGTAAGTTGGAAATCTTTAGTTATCCCATATATTTTCTGAAGCAGTGCTTGGGGGGACAGGAAAGGAGCCTCCCCGAAGAGTATAATTCTACTACAGTGATTGGAGTTGATTCACTTATACTCGGGCGTCCCATGGGCAACACCTTCGCTGGCCGTCCTTTCAACCCAGAAGCATCGAAAAGCATTCACTTTTTTTACATGACAAGAGGACATATATTTTTTTGAATAGCTGTATTTTGATCAAGGCTACAGGGACGCCGAAACGTAGGTAAAGGTTTATCTTGCAGTATATGTGGTTTTGTTGATGTACCAGTAAAGTGCTTGATTTCACTTTAGTTAGACATATATTAAGCAGCATATTTACAAAGGAGACAAAAACAAAAAATTGGGTGAAGATAAACTTCTGTTTGCCCAACCACTCTTCTATTCATTTCATTTCATACCGTACTGGATATTTTTTTTTACAATTTCAACTCGTTCTTATACGATGTACAGGGTGTCCCATTTTGGGCACTTTTACGGGGTGTCTCGGTTATTTTTGAAGATAGAGAGTTGCGGTTTTCGCAACAGAGTGCTACTTTTTTGTGAAACTAAAGATGCCGTCAACAAAATTATCATGGCCCCCTTGGTTTTTGAGATACAGGGTGAAATCGGAATCTATCGATTTTGGGACCACCCTCGTAACTCGGCTGTCTTTTATCTTATTGAAAAGTTTAAAAGGAGTCTTATGGATTTTTGGTGTAGTGGTGTAGTCTGATTTTTTTTTACTCTAACCATTTTTCAGTTATGAAGCAAACATATATTTTTTTAAATGGAACACCCTGTATATTGTTTTTGAAGTCAATTAGAAATAATTCAAGCTTTCCAAAAATATATATTAGTATTGAGTTATTTTGAAAATTACCCACAAAATTTATTTTTTTCATTTTTACAGAGATTTTTACTTTATTTGTAGCATAGGCCATGACTAATCTATTAAAAACAATATCCAGGTAAACAATTATTAAGATACAAGATACTCAATACCTTTCAACTCAATTATTTGATTGTATTTTATACGCTATTAACCACTATTTGTGATAATGTTCAATGAATATTACTTACTGTAGTCCACTAGTACATTACTTAAAACCAAACAGCATTATAGCTGAACAATATCAACACAATATTAAACCTTAAGTACTATGCTCCGTAAATAATCACAGTCACACTATCCTACCGTCTGATAGACGGGTTTCAGAAAAATGGTTGTAAAAAATAAACTTTATGTTTATTACTGTTTTTTTTGACAGATACAAGTAAACTGATGATCAGGAATACAATGAGAAAAAATACAGTTTACGTTTATTTTCACTGGAAAAAGATTAAAAATATAGAAACGTGCAATCCATTTTCTTACCTTTGGCATGCCTCTACTTTTTATTATATTAAAAAAAACTGTTTGAAAAAATACAAAAATATCTTTTATTATCGTAAAAAGTAAATATAAAGAAATATTCTTAGCCAAGAAAAAATACAAATTAACAAGACAGTAAAAACACTGCAAAGCCTAAAGTTGGGCTTTTTCGGCACATTCCGTGCACACTATTTATGGCAAAGTTCTCATCACATTCAGCCCCTACGTTGCTATTGTCGCTTCCTTCTTCAAACCACTTTAGAAGGACATCTTCGTAACCTGGGTCGCCATACTTAACCCTCTTGGAGCTTCCAGGTTCGTCATCCATTTTCCACAAAATAATGGAAAACTTACACCTACACTATCCACCCGTCTCTCAGACGGAACTGGCAGTTCCAATTGAAATATATCCACACCAACGCATTTCCGCCAACCGACCTTCGGTCCTCTAATTTATATCTACAAGCAGTGTAAAGTCATGAACGGTTGACCCAGTGATGCGCGTGGTGGGAGAGATATCGCAAACTCACATATGGTATTCCGTCTGTGAGACGGGTAGATAGTACTTAAGGGTTAAATTTGAATTTGAATCAAAATAAAAACTAAAAACATCGAGGAGTTTTTAGAGATGTTAGTTCAAAGGTGAAAGAATTATTGGTCTCCATCGTGTTATGGCGATTAAATATTCCCAAACTTGAATGTTGAAGTATCTTAAACTTGTATGGATGGAAATTGTATTTTTTTAGAATTATTTCTGCTGTTGATTTTCGTACCCCTACAGCTTCTTCTATGTGCTTACAATATGATGAAGGCGTTGCTTCTGTGTAACCTAATACGTTTGTTTCCCTTTGCTCCCTATTCTCCTTGAAATAAGTTTTAGGGCATGGTTGAATAAAGGATCCGTACCTAACTATATTCATTTTTAGATGAGCAATTATATCTGGAAACGGTTGCTGTTTCCCTGGGTATCTAACCTGCTTATTACAGAAAATTGACAATGCTTAAAATAAAAACACAGAAACAACAAAGCTATATTTAATAAAAATATATATAAAAACTGACAGTCTCGCAAATTTTTTACAGATTTATTTTTCTGTTTTTAATAGAATAGTGATTTAACTCACTATCTAGTCCATGTTATAATAACACAATCATCATTTTAATGAGACATTATTATTTAAAAAGAAATGTATTTTGATTCCGTTTTTTCGAATTTGAGTAGGAAGTCTCTTGTAGAGTAATAACTGCTTAGATGCTTATTATTTATAGTCGATTAACCATGGCCTACTGCTACAAATAAAGTGGAAAATGAAAAAAATCAAATTTTGACCGCAATTTTCAAAATACCTTAACACAAATATATATTTTTGAAAAGCTTGAATTATTTTCGATTGATCTCAAAAATAATATACAGGGCGTACCATTTAAAAAAAAATGTATGTTTGCTTCATAACTGAAAAATGGTTAGAGTAAGAAGAAATTAAACCGCACCAATGGATTCTACAGAAAAAATTCTATAAGACCCTTTTTTAAAATTTTCAAAAAGATAAAAGACAACCGAGATACGAGGGTGATCCCAAAATCGATAGTTTTCAGTTTCACCCTGTACCGGCCCAAGCATTAACAGAAAATTGATATGACTGATAATTCCGTTAAAAGAACTTTGTATCAAACCAAGGATTTTGTGCGTATACCAATTGCAGAACTTCAAACGACTTGGAAAATCTCCTGGCAGTAAAGCCTGCACTCTTTGAATATGGCACGGATAAAGCAGAATGTCTATTAAAATTCTCCAAACAACAACTCATATTAGGTCATCTTGTAATCTTTCTAGTGCTAGTTTCCGGGTGTTCATCGATCTCTTGTAATACTGCTTCCTCAGTTTCAGGGGTTCTTGTAGTAAGAGGTCTACCTTCACAAGTGCCATTCTGAAACTCTCCGGTCTCGCTAAGACGACGATGTTTATTCAAAAAACTTCGGCTATTAGGTTGAACACGATTATAAATAAAATAAATAAATAAATGGACTTTATTTACCTCATAAGTAAATAAGCGATGTGTCAGCTAATCGCTGTTTTTCAACTTAACCTTTTTTTAAACTATATGAAATAATAACAAATAATGTATAAACAACAATAATTCACATACAATAGATAAATAGATACACAAAAATATTTGTTAAACGTGCAACCACATATTAGCCAAAAAGAAAAACTATATAGAAAAAAACCCATGAGAGTAGGTCAAGAACATAGCAAGAAACCTTTATCAGTGACTAGGTTAATAATAGACTTTTTTACCTCCTTTTGGAATATACTAGTGACAGGTTTTTTATGGTGTCTGGTAGAGAATTGTAAATTTTAGCGGCGCTGTAGGAGAAGCTTCTGACAAAAAAAGCCGAGGTATGGAGTGGAATTAATAAAGCATGTTTAGAGCGTGTTTCAGTAAGTGTCGAAAGCGGTACCAACTTATCATAAAGATAAACAGGAGTTTTACCAACAATAATTTCATGTACCTGAACAGCTATAGATGCAGTTTCCTTAAAGCATCCGATTTTAGCCATTTAGATTCTTTGAATGACGCACTGATGTGGTCATACTTCCGAACACCAAATGAATATCTCAAACATGAGTTTTGTATGCGCTGAACGCGGTTGGCATCAACTACTTTTAATGCAGGTCCGTACACGGGTATCTTTCATGATAAATTCTTCTCGCTCTCAAGGTATTACCATTAGCAAGACCATATACGAAATGCATCGCCGCCATTTCGGCATTTGTGTAATTTACCATAATTTAAAGCAAACTTACAAAAAGTTAACGTTAGATCAATGTGCTTTAAACATGCTAAAAATGCAGCTATCTTCTTTCAGTGACAATTAAACGAAATTTTATTGTATTAAAACGTCACTCATTCGAAACACCGGCTTACTACGCTAATTTGATAATTAATCTGTTTCGCTTGAAATCGATTCGTTTTCGATTCGTATGAATTTATTAATAAAAATAATCTTTCAGTCCATGCTCTCGTTCCCTTAAACAAAAATAAGGAGACAACTTTTCTAATAAACTTTATCTCAATCAAGCAGAACGCGCGTATAGTTGCATCGTATCAGAAATTAGCATAGCCTGCAAGCAAATGATTTTTATTTTTTTTAACAAAAACCAAGCCTTGGACGAAAAAAAGAATCAAGCAACTGAAATTGTTGAAAAAAGAAAGATGAATTCAAAATAGGCTTTTAATTTAAAATGATACAGTGACGTACCACTTTTTTTGTTAAAAGTATTGAAGTCATGTCCCGCACGAACGCCACTGGTAGAAATTAAGAAGTTTCTTCGTCAAAAAGTACCTTTTGGTACATGTATATATTGTACCAAGTTTCAGAAAAACTAAAGCGTTACCAAAATCATTACAAACAGATTTTTTTTATTAGAACTTCATCCTGTAGCTTGAAAGTTCTTCATCAAAAAGTACCTTTTGCGTTATCAAAATTACTACAATGTTTTTATTAGAACTTTAACACCCTGTAGCTCGAAAGTTATGACGTGTAGGACATACGTTCATATAAGGTATTTTACTCAAAGTCATCCAGGAAATCACCCCCTCAAATATTTGTACATCAATATGAAACA
This sequence comes from Callosobruchus maculatus, assembly GCA_951848785.1. NCBI lineage: Eukaryota > Metazoa > Arthropoda > Insecta > Coleoptera > Chrysomelidae > Callosobruchus > Callosobruchus maculatus. Next base: position 9,907,572 of record CATOUR010000065.1, on the reverse strand, counting down.
CCCTGTATATTCACAACATTTCACTTTTCGTTTTCAGATCATGTCCTTGTCATTAAAAACCCTTTAAAATGCAGATTCAATACAGACTTTTGATTTTATGTAGCACCTCACACGCTCAGTCACCCACTATTTTCCTAACTCTTAATAATAACAGTCCTGGTATAATTACAGTCCAACCATTTTGCCGCTGTCCATGTAATTTTCTCCTGAATACAAAATGTTGGAGAGAAACATTTGATACACGTCAGCTAGAACTGGCAGCTGCACTAACGATAATATCCTTATAATTTCATAGCAAGTGAGAGAGAGACGGTGTGGGATATTTTATTCATAGGGGCACGTTATTGAAATGTATTTATGTTTCAGTAATTGCATATCGTTCTGGCATCGTTGTGATCAATTATTGAAAAATCGTAGCTTTGCATTCAGCGGATTTAATTTACAACTATAAAGTGGGATAGTTGGAGTGCGATTACTCCCTATGACATCACATTTTCTGTATACGTCACAAGGTTAGAGGTGTTGTAATGAATAATCTGATAATACAGGGCGAGTCAAGCTCAACAGCTTGGACTAATAGAAGCGCGACATATCAAAGTTGTTTTTTTTAAACGAATACACTGTATATTATAGCATATTCAGATTCCTGGGTCATTTCTAGATTGACTTTATGTATCACATAATCGGCCTTAAAGCGAACCGTTTATGTGAAATCACAATTTTCGGTATAAGTAGATCTCAGGAAAAAATTGATTATCGCAACGATTATAAAACAAACAGGGCTGTTACTTTTTGATGCCACTCAAAAGTATCGTCACTATAACCGAAATTACTACTGTTTTATACCGTTAAATGTGAAGTTGCGTGATGAAGATATTAGACTGTTAGCAACAGTTGCTGAAATTTTTCCTTCTATTCCAAAGTTTCTAGTGCTCTCAGAAAGTTTTAATCTATAGTACATTGCAGTTGCTAGTAGGCTGTAAAAAGGACCCATTTCTGTAGAACTCCAGTAGATATGTTACCGTTGTTGTTTCTGGTTATCCCTTTACTCTAGTTCGTATGTATCTTTCTGCTAAGTTAGTTTGTTGCATCCACCTGAGCACGTTTTTAGTTATATTTTATAGCGCGCTAGGTTGCTTAATAGGCCGAGTCATTCTTAGCCCCTCAGCCACCTTTGTGCAAACACAAAAATGCAGCCTTTTTACTTCCCACACCGATAGGTGAGGGGAGTATTGTGATCGCGAAAATTTTCGATTTTGAGATAATACGTTTTTTGGGCGTGTTATGATGTCTACACACCGAAAATCCACGTCACTCATTTCCGTCGGTCTGTCTGACGGTCTGTCTGTCTGTCTGTTGGCGTTTTTCTAAGGTCGTAATCTCAGTAACCACTGCATGGATTGTGATGAAATTTTGGGCAGCGATATGTTGTGGTGTCGTAGTAGGTAATGTTCCGATAATTTTGTAAATCGTGGTAATTAGCAAAAAACCAAAAATTTCAAATATTCCTCAAACTTCGTTTTTAGGCGTTTTAGGGGTTCCTAAACATTTTCTACTTTTTTTGAGTGAGGGTGAATTTGGGGTAGTTGGAGGGTAGTTGGAGGGTAGGGGGTTGTAAAACTGAAAAATTTGTTGTATTTATAATGGACTGTCCAATGAACTGTGAATGAAAGACCTAGCGGCAGAATACACTTTTTTAGGTCCATCCGAACATTGTCTTGCTTATAATAAGAAACCAAGGGACTTAGAATTTATGACGTATACATCCGAGTGTTGTTTTAGATCGTTCTATATTGCGTAATGCGGAAATTATCGAATTGATTTCAATGAAATTTTGACACAGTATTACTGCTGCGGCGAGGTTGGAAAACGCGTATATTGTGGAAAAATCGTGTCAGTGGCGGCGCAGCAATAATAAAAAAACTAGACATATAAAAATAGCTCTACTTTGTTTTTAGGCGTTTTAGGGGTTCCTGATCGTTTTTTACTTTTTTTTTGGGTGGGAGTGAGATTGGGGTGGTTAGGGGGTGGCGGGTTGTAAAAATAAAAAATTTATTCCATTCATAATAGGCTGACCATTGACCTGTGAAAGAAAAACCTAGCGGAATAATAGACGTTTGTTAGGTCCATCCGAACATTGCAACTGTTATGTGTGGGAAGTACTGAGTCAATCAACTTGACTCCATTTTTTACTTTCCGTAGCGATAGGTGAGGAAAGTATTGCGATCGCGAAAATATTCGATTTCGATATAATAACGCTTTTTGGGCATTTTCTGATATCCGTCGGTCTCTCTGTCTGTCGGGCTGTTGGTCAGTCTGTCTGCCTGTCTGTTGGCCTTCTTCTAGCCTCGTATTCTCAGTAACTGCTGTATGGATGGTGATAAAATTTGGGTAGCGATATGCTGTAGGTCGTAGTAGGTAATGCTGCTACATTTTTTGGGTGGAGGTGACATTGGGGTGGTTGAGGGGGGTGTAAACCTGAAAAATTTGTTGTATTCATAATAGGCTGTCCATTGACCTGTGAAAGGACGGCCTAACGGCATAAGGTTTTCCGTACAGTGGCTGGCCTATTACAGAAAGCGAAGGACTTGGAATTTTCTGATCATACCAGTATTGCTCCGGATCGATCTATATTATGTAATGTGGAGGCTTTTAAATTGATTTTAATGAAGTTTTGACACATGGTCAGTGGCGGCACAGCAATTAAACACAAACTTAAAAAATAAAAAAGCTCAAACTTATTTTTTAAGCATTTTAGGGGTTCCTAGCCATTTTCTGCTTTTTTGGGTGGGGTTGAAATTGGGGTGATTGGGGGATAGGAGGTTGAAAGAGCTGAACATTTTGCTGTATTCATTAATCATATAGGTACTATCTATTGACCTGTGACAGAAAGACCGATTCAATCAACTTGACCTCATTTTCCTACCAAAACGTTATCTATTGAACAAACTAATTTTAGTCCTAGATATAATACAACAAGTCAGATTGCAACTTGTGTAACAAAACGTAATGAATCATTTTAAACAAAATATATTATACAACATAAGGCATGATAGAACAAAGCACAAAAATTAATATTACACTCGTCACTTATATTTTAATAACAAATATAAATAGAAATCAAATGAAATGAAACAAGGAAAATTGGTGCATTTTGTATTTTATCTAAGCATAAATCGTGCATATTCAGGTAACAATGGAAGAGAGACCTATTCGTTCTTACTTGAGAAATATTTTTCTAGCTTTTGTACTTTCGCATTCGTCTATAAGTCGGTTGTTATCTAAATTTTCACTTGATACTATACCTAAATCTTTAAGCCGCTATTTTATTTGCTCCCCATCAAAAAAACATAACAAACATTTTCGCCCCCCAAGCACATTAAACAACCCTCCGTGTGGTTGTCGCCTTGAGACGGATTTTTCAAGAAACGTAAATAGATACCCCTATATTTCTGCGAATTTAGCGACTCGCGAGATAAAAAACAAACGGTCGGCAACAATCACTAAAGTGTAGAGTAACCATGTAGGTTTTATGTTTGATGTTTAAAACCTAATTTCGATAGATTTGTTACATTTTGAAATTTTTAAACAAAATGCAATTAATTTTATTTTTATAATCAAAAAGTAAATTTTACTATATCTGCAGACGGCTTGCCTCCGCTTCTTTGTTTGGCTGCCTTTGTGCTGGCACAACGTGCGCACCCCTAAGAATGCCCCTGCTTATAGGTAGGGAAATTGAAAAACATGGATTTCATTGAAATCTCGAAATTAAATGAAAACTACCAGAGACTGATATTCACAACCTCATATCATTGGGAAGGCTATCTAATTGCAGATTTGATCGTATAAAAGAAACTAACATTTCCCATTTGAAAAAAATCAAGCTACCTCAGATTGAAGCAGTCTTAATTAATCTACCGATTTCTCCGAGTACAAATGTATTTCAAGCTCACCGATCAGCCTAGGCTGCCACGTTTCATGCTCAATGACACGGTAAAGTCACAGTTCTCTAAGGGCCGATTTTATCAACAGGCGCATTTTAACAGAGACTTTGACCAATCAGAGCAGCCCATTCAAGAACACGTATCTGTCAATGTACTCTGTAAATTATTGATTTCTCTTGAAGTTTACCTCAAAAAGGTAAAAAATCACATGCTTTATATACAATCGACCATTATGAACCATCTAGTATCTTTTGCAGTCTGATTTTCCATCCTAAATGGGTGAAAACTTGCATTTTCTCATTTAACAACGATTTTAGCAATTGTTAATTTCAACCAATCAGATTCCGCAAAAACTGTACATTTGATCGCTAGTTTTTTCTTCTACCAAATGATAATGATCACAAAAAATTAGGGTTTTGAATATTTTTTTTGTGACAAATGGAGAGATCAAATATAAGTTTTACAACAAAACTGTTTTTGTTTTCTTTTTTTCGCAATACTTCAAAAGTTATATTAAAATAAAAACGGGTTTTTGAATCCAGTACCGAAAACACGCCGACGGCTTCCGAACCCGTGTGACGTACTTCGTGAAATTACTTGTAACAGTTGTAACTAAAATGTATATTCGCTGCAATATAGGCGATGAATGAAGTTTGCAGCTCGAGACGAAGTCAACGATCGAAATAGATATCTTTTTGAATGTTTGAAATTGGATCACAAATCCCAGTAATAAAGTACCTAATCAAATATATACCGTTGAGGCGATACTTTGTATAAGATTGTGGGTGACCGAGTGGAATAGTGGTCGACACCGTATCGCTTGGTATCGCTGTAATCGTGGGCGGTGTTGGTTCGAGACCCAGCCCGTGCAACTCTTATTTTTTGTAAGAAAACAAAAATTTAAAAAAAGATCAAACTTCGTTTTTAGATGGTTTGGAGGCTCCTGATCGTTTCGTATCGTCCTGTTGAAGCACGCAGAAAAAAAACTGTGGCGTCCTAGTTTGTAGGGAGGGAGACGCAAGAAACTATTAACGAGAGTTTTTGCGTTGGATGTTTTTTGCGCGTGGGTGATTTGGTTGCAAGGGGATTTCAAACTATAGGTTCATGCGATGGAAAAATAATAAAATCGTATCATCATTATGTGTGGGAAGTACTGAGTCAATCAATTGACTCTATTTATTTAATGCTTATTCTTTTAATTTACGTGCATACTTATGTGCTTATTTCCGAAGTATTTTTCATAGCTATAAATCCGCGCCCTAGACTTGAGTGCACATATATATCTAGGGATGCCGTAGTAATATCATTAAGCCGAATAGGTCAGTAGCTCTAGGCGCGCTTCACAGCTTGCGAGCGCTATACGAGCCAGAGACTGCGAGATTGTATTTCACGCTTATGAATTTTATAATTACGAACGGCGCGAAAATGCGACATTAACACCATTATTTACAGCAGACTTTATCACTGTTCACTCACGAACGTTGTCGTACAGCGCTGCTCGGCTCATTACCATGCAACGCCTAGTACCGCACGAATGAATGGCTGGGGATAAAATTAGCTGCACTATAGACAGTTTATTGGATGAGGATGCAAGCGTTGATGGGAATATTCATATATACGGCTTCGACAGAATTAGTTTTCCGTCGTTTTGAAGTAGGGAGCTCAAGGGAAGCGCAGCGACTTGCACGGTTTCAATAGTTAGTTTGCTCCCTTAAGAACAAAATTGGATGCAGAAATCCATATAAACGCAGAGAAATGTCTTCGTATTATTTATAGACCATGAGAAGGCATTTGATAACGTGAAACACGATACATCAAAATAACGTATGTTGCAAAAGTGTTGAGAAGTTTTTAAGTTAATTAAAAATTTTTTTCGCAATAATATATTTGAACTGTAACACGGACTACAAAAAATAACAGTATTTCTTAATATAAAAATGATATTAAAGTACTGCTATTGGGCCATGATCTTCCACGGCTCGCAATTTCCTCTTAATATTGCTCATTAGCTTTTGGACTGACTCTAAATCAATTTCTCTGATCTTTAGCATTATTCTTCTTCTTAACTGCTGTTCATTTTGAGCTTCCCAGCCACTGCTATAAATATTGCCACTCAGTTGAGCCCAAAAAGTTTCAATAGGTTTTGTTTAAGGAAGATTGGGAGGGTTGTCGTTTCGTGGTACAAAAGGTATGCTGTGTTGTTCTAGCCAGTTTCTCGTATGCAAAGCTTAACGACTTGAAGCCAGATCTGGCAAAACATCATATTGTCATTAACATGGTGGGTATTCATAAAAATGAGTAATTTAGGCAAACATCTTTGAGTATAGACATCTGCGGTAACCGCTTAGGCCCTAACTCGTTCAACGTACGACTGTGAAATGCCGTTGTCATATGTAGCGAACCACACTAACACTTTGTTTTCAAACTTTTCTTTTCGTTTAAATTTTACGTTATCTGGACAGCCTTCAAAGTCTCTTGTATAAAATCCTCATTACCTTTGATTTCTTAGTTCGAAAATGTGAAACTACTTGCCATCGTCAAGAATAATTTTTATGTTGCCAGCAAAATGACTACGACGTAAACTGGGACAGCATCTTGGAATTCTTTCTAACTGATTTGGGGAATACTTTGGACATTTTCTTCTTTTTCGGAATTTTAAGTCATTTCTCTTCATTTCTCTATAGATTGTGCTAGCATTAACGTGAAAAATGCGTCCAAGTTTTCGTATTGAAGTTCCATCTCGATGTTCACTTCTGTTCACCATTCTTTGAACTGTAACAACATCCAACGCTCTTGGACGTCCACTTTTTGGTAAATTTATACAAGGAATACCTTCTTCGCATTCGCGGAGCGCTCGATAAATTGTGGCAACAGAACTGTTTTGATCTTGATATAGGCGAACTATTTCTTTTTTTTCAAGTCGTCCAACTAGGCTGTAAATACTCTTCCGAATATCTAATTTGTACGACATTTTTGACAATTATATCATAACCAAAATGGTTTTATTGTTACCATGGTAACGATTTCTGAATTGTTTACAACAGTGAGACTACCTCCCGAGTTTTGAAAAAAATTCTCAAAACTTTTGCAACATACTTTATTTGCTCAAACGAGTCGGGTGTTGGGTTACATGACAAGGACATTAAGTTTATCAAAAGCTTATATTGGTGTCAGTCAGCTCACATCAAAATTGGAAATATGACAACATCGGATAGACAAATTCTTAAAGGCGTCAGACAAGTATGTATACTGCTGCTGTTACTATTCAACTTATACTTCAAGCTCATATTGTAACAGGCTTTGGAAGATGTGAAAATGAGAAACACTTATGTGGTGAACAGAGTCAACAATGCTAGTAAAAGTTATAATCTCAAAACAAAGAAACATTCATACACTAAATGCTGATTGGTGATTCAGATCGCTAATCCTTAGGTCACTAAGGATTAGGTGACTGAGCCACCAACCAACATAATGCCCGTAGCAACCAGCTGCTCAGAAAGATTGCATAAGACCAGAGCATGTGTGTGCGTGCGTGTGTCTAGTTAGCTTCCAAGGAATGAAAACACAGGTTAAAATGGTTAAACAAAGATTTATTTAGGTATACGAATGCAGTACATGTTTTTTAACAAGAATTTATTTTCGGTGTAATGTTTGGAGTCCATGAAGAGATGTGTGAATGGTGCCTTCATCCATGACTATTGATCACCCATGAATGATGCTCTTGTTATAACCCAAGAGGTTGTCTTTACATCGAGAAGAAGAGAGAGAGATTCCAAAGAATATAGTAGCGCCGAGAACAAGAATAAGATAGTAGTACGAAGTAGAAGTATTGCCCTTCCAAAGAAGATAGAAGTACCTAGAAGAAGTTGTGCCCTTTCAAAGAAGCATTGTATTCTCACCGAGGAGAAGGGTGGTTTCCCGTGAATGGGTTATGGTAGATATCAGCACCTTGTGGAGAACTTCACAGGACTTCTTGATCTGTTTCTGAAGTATGCGTTCATGTTCTGCAGAAACATGTCTATGAGAGCATGGCGCAAATTTAAAAGCCAAAAGGCAGACACCTTTCATACGTTCACATGGAAAAAGATAAACCAAATATACATGTGCGAATAGATAAAATAATTGTTAGAACAAATCATTTATAATTGCTTTGTATTTATAGTCCTATTGGATCTTTACAGATATATAGCGATAAAAAAATGTATGAAATATGTTCGACACTTTACAACTTATTTGTCACCTCTCGTAAACCGAAATCACAACAGTGTCCGACAGATCTTTTCAGTACGTTCTGGATCAGAAAATCTGACTGCTAGGTATTTTACGGAATGAAATAACATAGATGTTATTCAAAAAATGTGAAACAAAATATAGACTAAATAAGACAATTTAACACAAAAATATATGGCTAGAAATAAGAATGCAACTCGTTTATTAGATAATTAACAGATATCCAGTGCATGATTAACTTGATATTCAAAGACCAAAATGTTCGCAATCACACGTTTATTAAAAAAATATAGATCTTAAAAATCACATTTCTACACATAGCTGTAAAATAAAGCAGAGGCAAAAAGAATATGTCAAACTATATAGCAATCAATTCATTAAGATTTTGCATTGAGAAGCAAAATTTATTACCTTTATTGTGACATAATTGCATACACATACATAAATGATTTTACAGAGACATAGTTGTTTACAGCTTGAGTTCTAAGTATGAAAAGGGATGAGACTTATCAGTAATCCACAAAACAAGAACTGCTGGTTCTGTGTGCGCAGGTTATATAATAATTTATGTCAACTCGAACTAAAAGGAATTAATAGACATGGGAAAAGGAAGAAATAAAAAGTGGTACAATCGAACAAGTATGGAAACGTTACTAGTATAATAAAGAAATAGTTGTTAGAAATGGAACATATAAGCTAAATAGCATAGATAAATATATATGACAGCCAAATAAATAATATAAAAATTATTTTCAAAACGGTTGAACCGTTACATAGAAAGAAAAGTGTATGGTTATCACTAGATTAAATATTAATAATGTTAGTATAGAGATAGAAAACCAGGACATAAAAAGAGTAAGGAGATTTAAATATTTGTTGTGCTGGCTAAATGACACATGGGATACTGATGAAGAGATCAAAAGCTGAATTGAAATATCCAGAAATACTTCAAAATGAAAACGATACTTTTCAATCGAGATTACTCATAAATTTGAGTACTCAATGGCGAGCAACAAAATGCTATGTACTGTCCACATTATTATACGGAGTTGAGGGCTAAACATTATTTTTAGATGTGGTTATACAGACACATATTAAGGATAGCGAGTAATAAACAGTAGGATACTAGAAATAACGAACAAATAACAGAAACCTTTAACCACAATAAAACGAAGGAAATCAGCATATTTTGGTCAATTTTTAAAAACAGCAAGTACGATTTTTCACAGCTGATAGTTGAGGGAAGGATCGACGGACGACGAGATATCGGGCGTAAAAGGTTCTCCTGGCTTCGAAAGACAGAGAAGAGTCTCAAATGATGGTCGCCTATACCTCCAAGTAGCAGAAGGTACCAAAAGAAGGAGATTCAAACATTTCCAGATATATTTCACATAACTAAACACCCTTGCAGTGGCATTGACATCGAAAACTGAATATCCTTAAGGTACCACCAAATTTCCTGACTTCCCTTGCTACAGTTTTCGTGCTTTGTGTATGAGCTTAGCTTAATATAATTTGATATATGATATCACTGTTAACCAGTAACGTTTGTATCGGAATTTGGAGATATAGTTTCAAATGAAATATTAAACAAACTTCACATAAGCGAGCAGTATTTCACTCGCATTTTTTTAATTATTAACAGAATTTCTACTTCGAAACTGTGACCAACTACATATAATTAGCCATTTACGGTATCAGCTATCAAACTGAAAAAAACACATATCCTCTTGTACTGATTGAAGTGGTTATATTGATCGCTAATGATTCAGTCAGTTTGATATTTTCTCTTCGAAACAGGTTATCTCAGCTGTTAAGCTAATTATTATCAAAAAATCTTCCCTTGCGCCTCGAGCAATGATACGTAATTTTAGTGTCAGTCCAGCTTGTAAACTTTTTTATCATTGCACCATAACCATAGAGGGGGGTGTTAAAACGTAGAAAAATATCATTAAGGAACCGATTAATACACTTACCAACTAATTTTCCAAAATATTGTCATCCGAAGTCTATGGGCGGTTGGAATTTAGTGGAAAAGTCTGTTTGTTTTGCAGATAACCCAAAAAAAAATGTCATCCATTTTTGCTGGGCAATTTATGAGACATTTCGGTTCGGTTTTTCAGGTCAGTTTCGTTAAAAATGACTTTTTTATACATGTTCTTTATAGGTCCAGCTATGACACGTATCACTGTCATCCGTTTTTATTATTCTTAACCCACCGTTAACCCCATTTTTGCACCCCTATAGGGGGTGACATTACTGAACACATGCATGTTTTCGCGACTCTTCTGTCAATGATTTTTAATCTATTTTTAGAAACGTGTTCTTATCTGCAACTATGAAAAACGACAAAGATTTGCCCAGTGTTCAAAAATGGTTAATAGCAACATTGTGTAACTTTAAATTATTTGAGATTATTGTTTACGATTTTATTTATAGCTCTGTAAGAATCCCATTACCTGATAACACGGTTTTATCACTGGGAGATCGACTACCTCTAATTTGGTATATACAGGGTGTTAATTAAGTATGTTAACAAACTTTAACCACGAACAGTACTCCGAAAAATAGAAAGAAAATGTCATATGAACATGGGTCCGGAAATGCTTCCTAAGGGAGCTACGCTCCTTTGCATGGGGTACCCTGAAGACGGTTTTCCCTCGATATTCTCGAAACCATTCATAACAGAATTACGAAATTAGGTACGATGGGTAAACTTTTGACGCTGAATCTGATTCTAAATTCAGAATTTCATAATTTTAATGAGAGGCGTATCATACAGGAGGAGTTAAGGGTAAAAATAACCCCATTTTCTAAATGGTATTTTTTTGACATTTTGACTTTAGAATATGGCATTTCAGAGATTTCTACGTAAAAATGGTTTCCTGGTACATATCGACAGGGCTAACCGTTTTCGAGCAGGCTATTGTAAATAAATAGATGTTCATCTATTTAGTAAGTGTGCTGTGAAAAACAATTGCAATAATTGATAAACAACTTGAGAATTGTCAGTTTATTCAATTTAGAGTTATTACAAAACATTTAGGTATTATTTTTAAAGTAACACTATTTAATAAGAGTTTGAACAAATAAGAAATAAAATACTAAGACAAATAGAGAATATTTTCATAAAAAAAACTTGCATATAAATTTTGGCTTCGAATATAATCTTCTACCAATCGGAAGTTAAAACATTACAATTTGTTACACTATGAACAATTTTCTTTAATTTGGAGGTGCATCTGAACAGTTACATAGATCCTTTAAGATTTGAAAATATCTTAGGGTTTGCCATCCATCACTGTGTCGGAAGTGATCGCCACCAGCTTCAATATAACGGTTCAGTCGCCCTATCACTGAATGACGGATTCTTTCAAAAATATGTGGTGTGTTTTTGATTATCAAGCATGAATCAGCTATTGTATTTCTGAGGTCTTCTTTATTTTGAACAGGAGTTTTGTACACTAATGACCTAAGGTATCCCCATAAGAAGTAATCCAAAGGATTGATACCTGGCGATCGGGGAGGCCAAAACTGTGGACCACCCCTACCGATCCAACGGTTAGGATAATTTTCATTCAAAACTTGACGCGCACCTAGAGTGAAATGTGCTGGAGCACCGTCGTGCATGTACCACACACGAGACAGTTCTCTAAGTGGAACTTCTTCTAATAATTCAGGTAGGACATGTACTAAAAATTGCTGGTATTGTTCCCCAGTAAGCCTATGAGGCAGAAAATATGGACCAATGAAGTGGTTTCCTATAATTCCAGCCCAAATATTGAAAAAAAACTGTTCTTGGAAATTATGTTCTATGAAGGCGTGTGAATTATCCTCAGACCATACGTGATTGTTGTGAAAATTGATAATGGCATTCCGGGAAAATCAAGCTTTGTCAGTAAACAATACCTGACTTAAGAAATTCGGGTTCCTTAAAATTTGATTTCTTAACCAATTGCAGAAGTCTACGCGTAGTGGTAAATCCCTCGGTATTAGAGCTTGCACCCGTTGCATGTGATATGGATATAGCTGCTGATCTCTTAAAATTTGCCATACCGTTACATGGGTAATATTTAATTCATGCGCTATTTTCCGCGTACTAGTTTCAGGAATTCTCTCAATTTCGTTTAGAACTGCATCCTCCATCTGAACGGTCCGTACTATTGCAGGTCTTCCGATGACAACTGTAGACCCCTTAAAACTACCTGTTTCGGAAAGACGGGCGTGGATTCGTATAAATGTTCTTACAGCAGGCACTGCGCCGTTGGGGATATCGTTCATGATAGATACGTCTCGCAGCATGAGCGTTACCCTGAGCCATTCCATAACAGAAATGCATATCTGTCATTTCTCCGTTAGTAAATTGGACCATTTTAAGCGGAATATCAGTACACTTCTACTTGACAACAAACTCTAAACTTAATAAACTCACAGCTCTCAAGTTGTTTATCAATTATTGCAATTGTTTTTCACAGCACACTTACTAAATAGATGAACATTTATTTATTTACAATAGCCTGCAACGATTCAATAATTTACATTTTCCTCGAAAACGGTTAGCCCTATCGAGATGTACCAAGAGACCCTTTTTACGTAGAAATCTCTGAAATACCATATTCTAGAATCAAAATGTCAAAAAATTACCATTTTGAAAATGGGGTTATTTTTACCCTTAACTCCTCCTGTATGATACGCCTCTGATTAAAATTATGAAATTCTGAATTCGGAGTCAGATTCAGCGTCAAAATTTTACCTATCGTACCTAATTTCGTAATTTTGTTATTAATGGTTTAGAGAATATCGAGGGAAAACCGTCTTCCGGGTGTCCCATGGAAAGGAGCGTAGCTCCCTTAGGAAGCACTGTTCATATGACATTTTCTTTCTATTTTTCGGAGTACTGTTTGTGGCTAAAGTTTGTTAACATACTTAATTAACACCCTGTATATAACTCAGCTTATTTTAGAGGTTTTTCACTCTCAAAGTCAAGTCGATATTCAGAAAGCCTTCGACCAAATCGACCATTATATATGCTTTTAAAAGCCGATGTTATCTACGTACAAGGTATAAACCTTGTTTTGTTGTTGTTTGACCTGTTTTTTTATCCAAAGCAGCTAAATATGTTTATCTTGCCTAAGTTTTCTCTACTACCGCTACTGACGTACAACTGTGCATATTCACACAAAAACTGGCATCGTTTCTATTGCAACACATTCAGTATAGAACGCTCGATATCGTTTTCTGTATTTGATGACCAACTACGACTCAAGACGTACTCAGATATTTTCAAGAACCTCTCTGAAGAGCATGCACTGACTGGCGTCCTTTCATAGTGCTGCACTTCCCAAAGTCTGCAAGTTATCGATTTGTCGAGAGTTCAAAGGAACCGAGAGGCCTGCCCTCATTCGCCACCAACCTCCGAGGCTTTAATTAAGGAAACGAATGCCTTCACTCGCAAATCCTCATTATTTGTACCGTTTATCGACTGCATTAATTTGAACCAATTAGAATCAGACATATTAATTTGTTGCCTACAGCTTGCAAAAGAAGATACCAGTCCATGTCCGTGAAACCGAAATGGTATAATTATTATCTAGTCGTGTCAATTTAAGTCAAATAAGCTTTGCTAGAAGACTTGACTCTTGCAATATGTAAGAATATACAGGGTGGTCCACTTTATAATGGCATAACATCAGGACATCATCATCATCATCATAGTCACAATGTCTTAACAGACATGTTGTGAACTCGTAAAATGCATTAAGTCGGAGCTAGAGTATTGCCGACACCAATATTATCAATAGTTCTAAGAACTGTAGCTCGCCATCGTTCGCGATTTACTGACAGTTCAGTGGCGCTCTTGATTCTCATATCTAGCAAATGTTTCGTCGTATCCACCCAGCGTGTAGGGGAACGGCCACGGCGCCGCCCACTCGGGGCGTGACCCTAAACTACAAGTTTCTCCATATTATCGCTTCTGTGAATATGTCCGAAGAATGTAAGCATTCTCATCCACACAATGGATTCGATGGGCGGTATAAGGAACTCTCAGCATTTTCCTCCACGTCCACATTTCAAAAGCATCTATGCGAGCTCGATCTGCCTTTTTAACAGTCCAAGTTTCCAAGGCATACAAAAATATGGAGAACACAAGAGACTGAACCAGTGACATTTTGGCAGCTTTAGTGATGTTATGGTCACGCCATATTTTAGTAAGCCTTGTCATGGCCACCCGTGCCTGTTGAATGCGCCGTCGAGTCTCATTCTCACAGCTACCTGAATTTTCGATCAAAGAACCGAGGTACAGAAAACTTTGAACTACTTCACAACGGCCTATTGACTTTATTTCTCAATGATTGTCAAGCTTTCTATCTACGATAATAACCCTGGTCTTGTTGTAGTTAATACCAAGACCATATGCTGCACTGTGTTGTTCTAAAACGTTCAATAGAGCTACTAGTTCTTCCTGAGAAGCAGCAATAAGTGTTGTATCGTCAGCAAATCTTAAGTTAGACATTTTGTTTCCGCCAATAGTTATACCATCGTTCCAGTTGTCCAATACCTGTCTCATCACGAATTCAGAGTAAATGTTAAATAACATCGGAGATAATACGTATCTCTGACGAACTCCTTTTCTGGTTGCTGTTTGACCAGACAGGTTACCATCAATTCTTACACGAGCTGAGCTAGACTCATAGAGTTGCTGTATGAGAAATACTAAGTGGTAAGGGACTCCCATGGAGATAAGGATTTCCCACAGTTTAGGCAACTTTACGTTATCAAACGCCTTAGAATAGTCCACAAAGCAGATAAAAACGGGAAAATAATGATCTCTGGCTTTTTCAATAATCTGTCTTAAGTTTAAAATCTGTTCACGCGTACCGCGTCCTCTTACGAAACCTGCCTGCACCTGAGAAATTTGCCAGCCAATAAAACCCTTCAAACGAGACTGTAAAATATATAGAAGAACCTTGCTTGCATGCGAGATTAACGAAAGTAGGCGATAATTGTCTGGATTTGTTGGAGATCCTTTTTTATGAAGTCGAACAAAAATGGATGTGCACCATTCATCTCGCCAAACATCGGAGGACCAGACCCTCTTACAAATATTATATAAAAGAGAGATGCCGTCTTCACCCAAGCATTTTAATGTTTCGGCAGAAATGGCATCAATGCCTGTAGTAGCTCTATTAGGTTTTAACCTGTTGAGGACATGTTCCACTTCAGACAAAAGAATATCAGGTTCATATTCAAAATCCAATGAGAGGGCCTGAGGGCCATCCTCATGGTACAGGTTTTCGCAGTAATTTCGCCATACCTCAATAACCTCATGCAAGTTGGTAATTAGCTGTCCCTCGGGATTTTTAACAACTCAAGATTTGGGTTTAAAACCCCGA
The DNA here is from genome assembly GCA_951848785.1 of Callosobruchus maculatus. Classification (NCBI taxonomy): domain Eukaryota; kingdom Metazoa; phylum Arthropoda; class Insecta; order Coleoptera; family Chrysomelidae; genus Callosobruchus; species Callosobruchus maculatus. The sequence goes on along the minus strand of CATOUR010000065.1, from coordinate 9,892,004 downwards.
CTGAGGCATTTGAACTTAAAAAACATCTCTTTCGGATGATTAGTATTGGCATGCATCTCTATTTCCTGGCACAATTGCTGTATATAGGAGTTCTTATCTCTTCGGCATAGTCTATGAATCTCGCGTGAGAGCTGTCTATATGCGTTTTGGGGACATCATAGACAATGTTTAAAATATAGTGACAGTACACTACTTGTATCCGGGACAGTTTCGTTTTCGAAATACAATGTGTTCAAGTTTAAAAAAATGTATATTGTTTTGAATATCTCTTGAACCGTTACATATAAAAATTTGAAATTTGATACGGAAGAAACTAAAGGTCCTCCATTACCTAGGCGATATGATAATAGATTACAAAAACCATTGGTGGAGACATGGCTACACAATTACCCATTAAAAATGCTCCTACGCCACTAACTTTGTGGTAAACAGCAATAATATTGTTCGATGATCCACGCCTTTTTCAACATAAAATATATGTTTTTGTTTTTTTCTTACGATGAACTGTTTTCGACGTATTTAGGTACTGTTAGTAATTGTTAAGAATAGCAAGCATACAAATTTTAAGCAAATAAGTGTTAATGCAAGTTCGTAGAAATTCAATCACTGTAGAAGTACATACGAGCCAAAGAGCTTACCATTGTAGAGTCTAAGCCAAATAATAATGCTTAATTCATGCTGAAACTTTAGTGGTCTAATTTTATAGGAATCTTAATGGGGACCATACATGTTGATTATGGAAATTAACAATCCCTCATCGAATAAAATATGATTCGTCGGTTGACAGAATATTTTTTGAGAAATCGTGATTGTAGCCCAGTAGCCATGTATAAAATACCTCAAAATAGTGATTTTTTTTTTTGAGTTTTGGTGGTTCGACTTACTCTTTGACTTGTCCTTGGATCTTCATCAAATTCACGCAATATGCAATTATTTCTTCTTACAGTATTAATCTTGTAATTATTGGGATTTATGGGAAGGCCGCACAAACCCTAATGAACGAACTGATTGTGCACATTTGATATGATTACGATGTAGCTGTCATCTGCTAGAAAATCGTCTGTGGTATTTTCGAACTCCTTTTGCTGAATTTCCATCACAAAATCCATAAATAAAATATTCGTGAGCATATTCTTGATTGAAAAATTGGAAAGGCCAGTTAAAAAATAATATACAGACCTGCTTTAACTCAGTGGTACTTCAAAAGTCTTAAAATTGATGAAATCGGCAAAAATAGATCAGCTTACTTCCGTATTATTTGCTGTCAGTAGTCCAACATAACAACATAACTGTAGGAAATCTCAAAAACGGTTCGATGTACAAAAATAAAGTGAGAAACACTTTTTGTTTTAAAAAGCATCAAACATTTGATAATGCTATTGTTATTTGTAACAGTATGTACGAGTTTTTTTGAAAAAGGGTAATTTTAACCAGTATCTCCACCACTGGTTTTTGGAATTTTTCGCTATATTCTCTAGATCATGGAGGAAGCTTAGTTTATATTGTGTGCCAAATTTGAAATTTCTCTAAGCAACGCCTTAGGAAATATGCAAAATAATATAGATTTTTTATTAAAACTTGCGAAGCTCTTCCGGATATATGTAAGTGTGTATATTGATGGCATCACTATTTTAACATTATCTATGATGTTCTGAAGTTATGCCATTATAAAGTGGACCACACTGTATAAAAATTATAACAAACCTTAGCGTTTTTAGGGTAATCTAAATTAAAACGCGACACAAACTAACAAATCATCAGTTATCGTTATATTATATAATAAGCGGCTTGATCCAAGATCTATTTAGTAGTATAGTAGTAATATTAGTAGTAGATTGATGGGGAGGTGCAGCAAGTAGGCCACCTTTGACCATTTGTTTGCCGAACCCACTGCACCAAGCCTCATGACCTTGTAAAACCTTCTCGGCCTCCCGATGAATGTTAGTACATCAGACCAGTTAACTGAATTTATTGATTCCCTTTAAACCTCTGTCATACCGAATATCTGAACCTTGAGGTTTAAATACGCATCACACATGGCCAGGAGGTGACATACGTCGTCTGCTGTTCATTGGCTCAACAGTTTGCAAGCCGAAACAAAAGTTCAAAATTACTGGACGTAGTAAACGTGGAAAAGGTTTAGGCAAAGGGGATGCTAGGAGGGATCGTAAAATTCTTTTAAATTTTCTCCAATGTTTATCAAACACCCTGTATAACCAGAGGGGCTTGGCATCCTGCGTAACCAGAGGGGCTTGAGGTGCTTCAGCCCCTTCCTGAAAAAGATTTCTCTCGCCATAAGGATAATAAATAGTCGATGATCTAACCACTAGACGCATTTCTTCGAATTTGAATCCTCGCTATATGCTCCTGAATCTAGGATTTCGACACTTGTACCTTTTAAGAAGCCCATATATTAAAGGCAAGTTTTTCCAGTGGCTTGTACGCGCAGTGTCTTGGCAATATTCTAGCCCTTATCCACCGAACAAACAGAGTAACCATGCCCAATATATGTAAATTTTTACTGTATGGTCAAGGGTTATATGCACACCGTCTACAAAACTGCATACTGGGAGCAGTGATTCATTTTAAACAGAAAAATTAAGTTCGATTTATCCGAGTAGAGCCCCAAAATATGGATTTGAAATAATTTTTTACTCCTTTTCTTTAGTGAATGCAGTATAGTTATGATCATTTTAGAGAAAATGAAAATGAGAGCTATTTTATTTTTCTCAAGATCAGTTTTTTTCTAAAGTATCGTACCCTTTTTACCTATTTATGATGTTATTGAATCAGTGTAAGCATATTGAACTCAAAGAAGTAAACATGTTACTGAGTTTTAAAGTAGATTTTATTATATTTAGACAAAAATGCCAGATTCTGGGTAACTATTGAAATTGCGTTAAAATTAAAGAATCTCAAAAACTGTCGATTTTTGTCGATACATATATTAAATAAAATTTGTTGCATTTTAGCTCATCTGTCATGCCCCGATAGGAATACAACGAATTACATTAAACCCTGTATAAATGATATGGCGAATAATAACTCATATAAGACGTAGCAATAATTACAGTCACATGTGGAAATAAACAACACCAAATTGGGCGACATCACCGCAACGTTGCTGCCTCTTGGTGCTCGTAAAGAATCTATCGTGCGCATCCTATCTTTGCCAGATGTATATGTTTATGGTTTGAAGAATGTTGAGTGCACGCCACGGCAAGTAACGTTTCCGTGTAAAAGTAATAACACGTGTTTATAGTAATGTCCGATGCATCGTTCCATCGAAATGACGGCGGCTCGAAATCGAAACGCTGCAGTTAGAACGGGAAGTTTCTCCAAATGGCGGCTCTAATAATGGAGCTCTGTATAAGGACATTACTGCATTTTGCCCGCATCGACTGCCGCTGTCCTTCGAGAACCATTAAGCGCTAATGTAGTAAACTATCAGAAACAGTATCGTTGTAATTGCAGTATGCGCCAATCCATTACATGTTACATTTAATACATTTAACCGTACTTCTGTGTACCTCTTTCATTTTTTTTATTATTATTATTGAACATACAACAAGACCCAAGAAGCATTTATCCGACTTCGACCTAAATGTGGCCCTAAAGCGACGTCCAATTAAGTGCAAATAGAGGTCATAACTTGTTGAGGCGACCAACGACGTCGCTGTTATATCAAAATCGACGTTGCTTGATGTTAGTCGGTATATACGACGAACCGCCGATGTCAAAAGCCGCAACGTAGCTTTCTGCTGATTTGCCAATGTCGTACGTTGGTTTATCAGACCTAAACTGACGTTTCGTTTCAGTGACCTAATTTATGTTGCGGATTAATAAGTCACTACCAATGTCAGCCTCGTCGACTACGAGTTGTGAATCGTATACCTTACCATTTGCAAACATAACTTATAAATTGATTGGTTAGCGGGTCGGCAACGTCGGGTAACGCAACCTAATGGTTATGAATCGTGTATATCTACGACTGTGAACATAACCTGCCAAAAGTGTTTTCGCTCTAGTGTTGAGTTTAATTTAAGTGATATATTCAGATCACGCCTAACACCAGCAGGCATTATTATTTAGATATATTCTCACTATATATGTAGAATTAAAACATATATAATAAACCTGTGCAAAGTTTGACATTTCCACCAAAAAGGCACCACAGACAACGTCGGATTCAATCCCGTACCCAAGACGTCGCCCGAACGTTGTCACATTTGTCATACGGAGATATAGTAAAGCCCAGAGATATACCATTTGTTTACAAAGTGAGGATCTCCGCAAAAAGTGCCGACAGAGAAAGGAAACGGGGTCGGACTGGGCGTTCGAATTCGATGGAGTGGGCAACAACGAAAATGTTCGTTCCATCCAATAAAGTGCTCATACATCAGTTGGTTGAACAAGATGTTTGAAACTTTATTATCTGTTGATAAATATATGGTAGAGACATTTCAATATAACCGTATAAACCATATGGTAAATTATTCCTTTCTACACTCAATTTTAATGTTCGATTCGTTGTTTTAGTTGTCCCCAAATTAATTCTATAGGACTGAAAATGCAAAAATAGGGAGGCAACCTTAAGACATCATGACCATACTTTTTAGCTATGCTTTCTATGACATATTGTGTCTCAAACTGTTCAGTGTGGAGGACTTTCAATAATTCAGTTTTTTTGTAAGTTTCTTCAAAGTACAAATCCTGTTTTATGAGAAAATCTTGTATTTCCGCCTTCGATAACGCTGAATTCGGAATTTTGTACCTTTGTCTGGAGTGATAGCTTGCGTTGTCCATTACGATGACGCCAAATGGCTTTAAATTGGGAATAAGTGTATACTCAAACCATTGCTCAAATATTCCCGAGTCCATGTTTTTGTGGTAGTCTATATTGCGGTCTTCAATTTTCTTTCCGCATAATTTGAGTGCGTTTTCGACCTAGCCCTCAAATGATCCGCAGTGTAAGATAAGTATACGCGGTATCATGGGGATCATACCAGGTCTCGTCAAGGTAGTACACTGACCTCCCCTGCTCGTTCCGGTATTGCTCTCAAGTAATCGTGCCGCCATTCCACAATCCTTGCACTTTCCATTATAGCCATTCGTTTGTTCACAGTTCTGTACCTAAACCCAATCTTCCTAATCCATCGCTGCAATGTACTCCTTGGATACTGTTACCCCATTCTAGCCAATTGTCTCTGAACGGATTCGATTGTGGGTAGTTCATTAATTTTGTACTTTTCGTACACAATATTCCTCAATAATTTTGTGATCGTGGGATCTAGTTCTTTTGAAACACCAGCATCAAACCTACGCTTCCTCTTTTGTGGCCCATTTCTCAAAATTTCACATACTGTTGTATATGGAACGTCTGTTAGAATTGACGTCTTTTTGATCATACTCTCCTTATTTTCATTCTCCGGATCCTTCGTTAGTTCATTATCATTTAGTACTATTTGTTTTGCATCTGCGCTAAGATGTGACCTTTTGTGAGGTTTTAATTGGTCTACCTCCACCTCCCTCTGTTCAAATTCATTATCAGTGTCCGTACTATAGTCACTACTTTCACCACCGTAATGACAAACCGCCGACGTAGCTTCACTGCTGCAGGGTAATTCACATCGCTGTGAAATCCCATTATCTTCCCAAGGCCGAAACATACTCTAGCTGTCACACTTCCAAAAAAAACGTCCGATTCAGACAGAAAAGTAACGCACAAAAGTAAAAGCAGATTGGCGTTGCTATCAATAACGGTAGCAATACCTGCCTAAACAATTTGACTAAGTCCGGTCCTCTTCATCGATGGAGTCGCTAATAATCCTAAAATGTGTCGGTCTTATCATAGTTCAGTCAAAATATACATCGTGAACGTCATCCGACAGATTTACGTTCAAATACAACTTAGTGTTTCATTTTCACCATTCTAAAAGGTTACGTTATGTTAGAAAATTGGTTAGAAGCACATTCCATGAATTGGTTACGAGTACGAAAGTAAAATAATGGTAACCATTGAATATTATCAAAACTGTATCTATTCCAAATGATGAACTGTACTAAGAGATGGAATGCAGTTTTTATATAGCGCAAAACGTACACAAATGGTATATCTCTGGGCTCTACTATACTACTACAAATTTACCTACCGCGCAGGACGTTGGAATTTGGTACGTCCGTTGGCCGTCGCATCTCGTACTTTGGTCGCCTTTGACGACCAAATTTGGAGACCCGGTCCGAAAGGGTTCATTTTTTGTTCGTGTTACGTAAAACAGTATATTCTGCCATCTTTAACAGCTTTTCAGATGACGGCCATTGTAAGAACATTATTAAATTTTCGAATTTTACCTGAATATAAAGAATTCTGAGTGAAGAAATTAGTAACACGTAATTAGAGAACAATAACAAAGCATATTCAAAACAAAAGCCATGATATATTAAAAACAAATTTGTCGTTTAATAATTAATTAATAATTTATAGTGACGTTTTATTTTGGAATATTGGTAGGGAGTCACTTTTTTCGGGGTATCTCATTCACATTTCTCAGTAAACTAGCTTCCGTTGACAAATTTATATTCATCTTTCGTGCTTCGGAGTGTATTTCTGGTTGTACAATGTCTGTCTTATAACATCTAATATAGAGCATCATCCATTTTGTTCAACGTAGAATATAAGGTAGGAGGCATTGACTATTATTATGTGTAACTTAGGTCAATCGGTGTAGGAAATCGAATCACAGAGTAACGTCCGTATCTGGCAACTAAATATAGGTGTAGAATACCCAACGTATGGACGACGTAGGCAACTGGTAGACACATCCCCTATCAAGTCGTATCCCGACGTCGTAGCAACCCGAATCTGTATTCCCCATTTAGGTACAAATACAGGTAGCCATGACGTCGAAACGACGTCGGATCCGACGTTAAGTCTGTCTAATGCGACGTATGTGCAACGTAATGACAACGTCGTAATGCCGCTTGGGGAGTTGAGCACAGAGTGTTATAAACATCTAAATGCTAGGAATAGCTACAATTTACAAAGTGTAATAAAAATACAACAAAGGTTTAAAATAATAAGCAACAAGATAAGAAATTAGACAAAAATTACTTATAAGACAAATGAACCAGCTCACGCACGCATAAAACGCCAATTGTCAGAGTTCTTCTTGAATCAGTTCACTGAAGGACTGTTCACTACATCGGAAGGAAGCTGAATACCCTGTGGCTCAGGACGCGCTGTCTTATGATAGATCTAAAAAACTCATTCTTAAGCTCAAGCTTATGACCTATCAAGTATTAAGGGGCCTGGGTATACACAGTTATACATATGTATTTGCCATGTTAAAACACGGATTCCCATTTCCCACAGAACTCACTTGTCTTTAAAACTACATACACAGTGTTTCTGACGGTGATAGCTAAGACCTTAATTAATGAGAACTATTTGCGATTTTCTCAGAAAAGTTTTTTAGTATGCATAAAAACTCGCAATGCAAAAGCATCCATTTTTCAAATGTCTGTAATTCAACAAACAAACACGATATCAACAGAAACACCAAATAGGTGACAAAGCGCAAGCTTTCCTCTTCAACGTGCTTTTTGAATCATTACTGTAAGTTTAAAGGTGACTTCAGGAGCTTGAAAATGCGAAATTCATTTTTATGTTGACCTTTGTACCTTTTGACCTTACCTTTGGATTTTTGGACTTACTCCCCTCATCTTAGACACACACACTGGAGAAAGAGAACAGGCTGCCACGCCTCCTCGCTAACACGGGAATACGTCTTTTCTTGGATTCCCAATTTCACGCGCTATACCCTGGACCCTTAAGGCGAAACACAGAAAACCGAAAGTCCCGCCGAAAAGTCCGTGTAGCTCCCGGTAAGTAATGATTGGATCACCTCGCGTGCGCCTCTCGTGGAATGTATGAAAATCAAATAGCTTTAGCCGTTCTTCGCATGATGGACGTCTTGATCCGTAGGATAGCCTAGTGCAACAACGCTGAACATATTTCAGTTGGACGCGATTACTTTGAAGGACTGGGTACCAGACTGGACCAGCGAATTTCAGTACAGGACGTAGACATGTTATTTATAGGAAAGAAGTTACAGATGGGTCACACCCACGAAACGACGTCTCTGTGAGCTACAGAATTTTTTAGCTTTAGAATAGACTTGATCTATGTGATCAGACCAAGATAACGAACTAGATATAATTACTCATTAAATTACAGTGATCAGTAGAACTCGGAATAATCTGGCGATCTAAGTGGTAGTCGTACATGGGATTGTTTCTGCCAACGTGCAAGACACAACATTTTGCCGAACTTAGAGGGAGAGACCAATCCCTGGACCATAGAGCCAGTCTGTCAAGGTCTGCTTGAAGGAGGCCTATTCAAAAGAGTGTTATATATTTTGGTGTCTTCTGCATAAGATAAACAAGTTTAGTGGATTGCATGAGAGTAGGCAGAGTGCTGCTATATAAAAGAAAAAGTATAGGACCCACGGAGCCATGTGGGGCACCACTGAGAACTGATCTAGGAGACGAAAATGCACCAGATACTCATACAACGAATTCTGTTATGGAAGAAAGATTTTATCCATAATAGCACATCACCTCTATTGCCCAGATGCTCCAATTTCAAAAGTAGCTTCTCGTGGGGAACCTTGTCAAATGCTCTCGAAAAGTCTAAACAAATTATGTCAATTGGTGTTCCAATATCAGATAGTTTGCTCCATTTGTGATCATGTATTAACAAGTTAGTGATGATAGAGCGTCCAGGAAGAAAATGCTGCCATGCTGATTGAGTACCAACAGAAGTGTCCTATGAAAATAGCTGGAAATTACGTTCCGCGCAGAACAGCCAGTCACAGTAAAGTCTTCCAAGGAGCAATGCTCTCCCTCCCGTACAGTTGTAATGTCCACGTGTACAATACGTGAAAGGATAAGATAGATCTTCTATATTATTTTCATAGCAGCAAGTATAAAATTCCTCCACAGGACTTCCTAATAGTCAGCTGCACAGGAGAGTCGTTACTCGAGCTACCTCCACATAAGGGTTTTCGTTGCCTCTACAAGAGGGCTTTCTGCATCCACAGGAGGGTTTTGCCTTCACAGAAGTGCTTTTTGCCTCTAGAGTAGGGCTTTTTCTTCTTCTTCTTGTTATTTATGTAATGTATGGTTATCTAGTACACATGAAAAAAAGTCATAAAAAGTATCTTCTTCTATCCTGCCTCCACAGGAAGGCTTTTGCCTTCACTGGAGGGTTTTTTGCCTCTGTAGGAGAACTTTTTGCGTCAGCAGGAGGGTTTGGATATTCCACAGGAAAAATTCTGCAGTGATCGGTGGTCCCATCATCTACTGGCAGAAAAAAAGTGATTGTTCCATAAAAATAACGTCCTCCACTACTACTTCGTTGCTAACATAATATTCGTGCTCGTGCATAGGAGTCAATCACTTAATCGGCCATTTTTACTTCCCACACCGATAGGTGAGGGGAGTATTGTGATCGCGAAAATTTTCGATTTTGAGATAATCCACTTTTTGGGCGTTCCATGATGTCTACATAACGAAAATCCACGTCACTCATTTCCGTCGGTCTGTCTGTCTGTCTGTCTGTCTGTCTGTCGGTCTGTCTGTCGCGTCTTTCTACCCTCGTAATCTCAGTAACTGCTGCATGGATTGTGATGAAATTTGGGTAGCGATATGCCGTGGGGTACTAGTAGGTAATGCTGCTAAAATTTTGAAAATCGGTGCATTGGCGGCGGAGTAATTAGCAAACCACAAAAAAAATAGATATTCCTCAAACTCCTTTTTTAGGCGTTTCTGGAGTTCCTGATCATTTTCTACTTTTTTTCTGGGTGGGGGTGAATTTGGGGTGGTTGGAGGGTGGGGGGTTGTAAAACTGAAAAATTTGTTGTATTCATAATCCATTCATAGTCCAATGATGACCTGTGAATGCAAGACCTAGCGGCATAATTCACCTTTTTAGGTCCATCCAAACATTGTCTCGCTTATAATAGAAACCAAGGAACTTAGAATTTGTGATGTACATACATAAGAGTATTGTTTTAGATCGTTGTGTATTGCTTAACGCGAAAATGACTGAATGGATTTTAATGAAATTTTGACACAGTATTACTACCGCGGCGAGGATGGAAAGCGCGTATGTTTTGGAAAAATCGTGCCAGTGGCGGCGCAGGAATACTAAAAAAACCAAAAATATAAAAACAGCTCAAACTTTGTTTTTAGGCGTTTTAGGGGTTTCTGATCATTTTCTACTTTTTTTGGGTAGTGGTGCATTTGGGGTGGTTGGGGGGTGGGGGGTTGTAAAGCCGAAAAATTTGTTGTATTCATAATAGTGTGTCCATTGACCTATGGAAAAAATACCTAGCGGCATATTCTTTTTTTTCTAAGTTCATCTGAACATTGGCTTGCCTATTACAGAAACCATGGGACTTAGAATTTTGTGATGTTTACATACACGAGTGTTGCTTAATTTCGTTCTATGTATATTGGGTAAAGCGAAATTGATTTCAATGAAATTTCGACACAGGAATTACTTTCGCGGCGAGAATGGAAAACACGTCAGTTTCTGGAAAATCGTGTCAGTGGCGACGCAACAATAATAAAAAAACTAAAAATATAGAAACAGCTCATACTTCGTTTTTAGACGGTTTTTAGGCTCATGAGCGTTTCGCATCGCATGCAAAACTGTGGCGTCCTAGTTCCTAAGGACGGAGACGCAAGAAACTATTTACCAGAGTTTTTGTGTTGGGTGTTTTTTTGCGGGCAAATGGGCGATGATTTGGTTGCAAGGGGGGATTTCAGACTATAGCTTCATGCTATGGGAAAATAATAAACTGGTATCGTAATGTGTGGGAGGTACTGAGTCAATCAACTTGACTCCATTTTTTTGCATTGCCTCCTTCTGTAATTTCTTCATGTCGCATGTTCCATCCCCACTTGAGCTATTCGTACCTGAGGGTTCAGATGTTCGTTGTCGCTTGTCTATCGTAAATCAATGTCGGCCAGAAAATAGCTTGAAGTTTAAAATAAAATCACTCCAATGCAAATACCCGTGTAGTAACACATGTACAAAGATGAGAATGACAGTCGGAGCGTTGTGATCATAGAACATAGGTGGCCGGAAAGGGCCGCTTCAGGTTTAGCTTTAAAAACTTGTGGCGACATCATGCGGGAAGTTGGGGTACTACATCCGTAATCATTGAGGACGAGACGTGCAGTATAATTTCAGGTAATGAAAATAATACTTCGTCTTGATAATCACCATATTTTTCATTAACTTCCATAATATGCAATCAATCTTCAATCCGATTACACTGTTGAATTTTTCAATGAACTCCCTTCAAAATGATGTATCACAAGTATGAGTTCCCCTTAAAATACAAATTGACGTGTCACGGCCTTCCTCTTCTGTTCTGTTTCATAATTTTCTGCGAAATTTGCAGTTAGGCCAATCCAACCCTCGCTCCGTTTGCACAGCTTCTTCTTCCAGTTCGTTGTCCTTTTTATGTTTTACGTTCGGGAAGCAAAGTTTCTTTGATGTAAAAGTCAATGATTTTTTTTTATTTATGTTATTGGCTCTGATCTGAGATCAACTGGCCAGTTCTAAAGTCAATGATTAAAGTTCTTCTTACATATAGAATCACTCATTACATGTATGTAGTTTTCTTTCTGATTTTCATTTGACCCCTTCTGAATTACAACTGATGGTTTGTCATATACAATTGATGCCTGCTGAAACTAATATTGTAACATCCTGTATATAGCATTACTTATTTGTATGTGAGGGACCCTACGTAGTGGTGAAGCGCCTCGATGACGTAGTCTACCGGATACGTATGGGTAGTGGAAAACCGAAGGTCGTCCATAGCGATCGTCTGTGGCCATACAAGGATCAAAGCGAACTGTTCGTCGCGGACGCCGAACGCCAAGGGGGAAGAGTGTAACATCCTGTATATAGCATTGCTTATTTGTATTGTTGTTGATGTTTCGTTCAAAATGTTAGGGTTAGATTTTTTGATGGGTAAACGTGATCGAATCATCTGGAATTTTCGAGACTGACGGATGGGCACTCTAGAACTCTGTAGAGTGTCACCTGAACGTCGCGAATTTTCTAGATGGTTCGATAAAGTATATAAGGCGCCACGAGTAGCGTGGCAGTAGTTCAGTTGAGTTGTAGTTGAGATAAGGTTAAGAGATATTGTGTTGTGTGTGAAGAAAAACGGTGTAAGTTACGTCCAGTTTCATTCCCTTGGTGAAGGAAAAGAGGCCGTCGTGACAATAGGTGCTTTCCTTTTACATCTGCACTTACTCAGATCACTTAAAATTGAGTTGGCTCAGCTCAGTTGGAAACCTCAGATGCTCAGATGCGTTAAAGGAACGTGTTTGTGCAGTTAAATGTCATTCCTCAAAATTTTGTAATATGCTATGGTTCTATAATCTCGATCCTTTCCGTAACCTATTTTTTTACGTTTTTCGTAGCTCACCATACACTATCGACTATCCATACACCACAAAACCCGCAAAATTCAAACTTACAAAAAATTCGAAACTCCTTTATTGATTTATTTGACATCTAAATGATCTGAGACAACTGATCTACCTTTCGATCTTGTGCAGATGGGCTTAAGTGGGGGTAAAATATCTCACTTTAGACTCAGATTCAGAAGACAAAAGGAACGTACATCGAAATGAGTCATGACGTCACAAGTGAGATTTATCAGATAAATCAGGTAAAAGGAAAGCGCCTAAATATGATCCTTTGACTTCCAATTGACTGTTCTGATTTACATTTGATACGTTCTGATTTTCATTTGACTGTTCTGATATTATGATGCCTCAACTGGAAAATGTGTACATAGTACCGACGCGACAAAAAAATATATCTCATAACTTTTGGAACGCTCCACTGTATGTGCTTTCAGGTTTGTTTCGCTAGCACCGGATCGCATCGCTCTTCATTGAGTGCCATCTCCGTCTGTCCGGTCTCGGTCTCGTTCGTTGAACACACACGAGATAGGTCAGTAAATTACGGAGTCTCCGCTATGCAGTTCTGGCGGGGCAACAGCTGTGCCGATTGCCGATGCCGCGCAGGCAAGCACTGCTAGCCGCTTTGGACGTCGCCGAGCGGCATTTAAATTTTAAATGCGTCACATCACGCACATGTAGATGTAATGCACCGCGGACCGCGCTGAGAGAGCTGCTTGCGGCTGTTCCTTGGCCTTCGCGATACGCGACGTCAGACGCTGCTGGGGTCGCTGACGTATTTGCCGCGGATGCTTATTGGCTGATGTTACGTAAACCATCTTCAAGTTTATACAATCTTAGTAGAGCGGCAAGGGTACCCGGTAGCGGCACAGTAAATCCATGTTATGCAGTAGCGCAACTCATTCAAAAATGTGCTTTTACATGCTGCCCAGATAAGCCAACCAAAGAGTAGCACGCAACCAAAACAACAATGGATTAGTAGCTACACACTGTCCGTTATTAAAGCACGTAGAAGCCTTAAGATTTCAGGTCTGGATTCATATACAGAGCAAAACGCATATAGACAGCTCTCACGCGAGATCCAAAGATTCTGCCGAAAAGACAAGAACTCTTATCTACAGCAATTGTGCCGCAAAATAGAGATGCATGCCAATACTAACCATCCGACAGAGATGTTTTTTAAGGTCAAATGCCTCAGTCGGGATTTTAAACCCAAATCTTGGTCTGTTAAAAATCACGAGAAAGAGCTAATTACCAACTTGCATGAGGTTATTGAGGTATGGTGAAATTATTGCGAAAATCAGTACCATGAGGATGGCCTTCAGGCCCTCTCGTTGGATTTTGAACACGAACAGGATATTCTTTTGTCTGAAGTGGAACATGCCGCCAACAAGTTAAAATCTAATAAAGCTACAGGCATTGATGCTATTTTTACCGAAACGTTAAAATGCTTGGGTGACGACGGCATCTATCTTTTACATAATATTTGTAAGAATGTCTATTCCTCCGGTGTTTGGCCAGATTAATGGTGCACTTCAATTTTTGTTCCACTTCATAAAAAGGGATCTCCAACAAATCCAGACAATTATCGCCTACTTTCGTTAATCTCTCATGCAAGTAAAGTTCTACTATATATTTTGCAATCTCGTTTGGAGGGTTTTATTGGCTGGCAAATTTCTCAGGCGCAGGCAGAATTCGTGAAAGGACGCGTGAACAGGTCTCAAACTTAAGACAAATTATTGAAAAAGCCAGAGAGCATTATGTTCCATTTTTTATCTGCTTTATGGACTATTCTAAAGCGTTTGATAATGTAAAGTGGCCTAAACTGTGGGAAATCCTCATCTCTATGAGAGTTCCTTATCACCTAGTGTTTCTCATACAGCAACTCTACGAGCCTAATTCGGCTCGTGTAAGAATTGATGGTAACCTGTCTGGTCAAACTGCAACCAGAAAAGGAGTTCGTCAGGGATGTGTATTATCTTCGAAGTTATTTAACATTTACTCTGAATTTGTGATGAGACAGGTATTAGACAACTGGAATGGCGGTATAACTATTGGCGGAAGCAAAATATCCAACTTAAGATTTGCTGATGACACAACCACAGTAGAGTCATAACCAGTACTCTCACTCTCGCCAATATTTGTCAGACGAGTGGATACCGCGCGCATCCTTGGCGGAACGTTCTGGGGACCCAGACGTATCAGTCGAACTTGAGCGGGCGACGCCGTTATATGAGAGTGGTTCAGCGATACAGTGCCGTACTTTGATTTTTGTCGACGATGAGTAGTGTAAGGCGATGTGCAGCCCTAGGCTGTTTAAATACAACTGAAAACTGTACTTATAGAATGTTCAAATTTCCTTCGGATATTGATAGGTTAGTATTTCCAAAATTTTCTACGGTCGATCTCAGTATTCTATTATCTTCTGAAAAGTATATAATAGCAAAGCGTGGCTCGCTTTATAATGCGAAATATTGCTGTCATGAGATACGGTTATGGAATACATATAAACTCAAACTTCAATTCTGATTCGAAAATAATTACAGATCTAGAATATGGATAAGAGCATGTCACCGAGAAGACTTATTGGCAAAAATAGATAATTTGCATAACTTGTCCTACAGAATATGTGGTGAACATTTCTCAGAGCAAATGTTTGCCAATAATGGTCGCACAAGATTACGAAAAAATGTGAATCCGATAATATTTCCATCCCTTGAAGGATCATCTAATGATACTGCTCTGCCTGAAGTAAACGGTAAATATTAATAGTTATACTTTTATTAGGCGATGAATTTTATTGTTCGACTTCATTTGAGTCTGAAGAACATACTTTTCTTATTTGAAGGTACACGTAGCAGAAATAGTGGAGCTGTTACAAACATTACTTGCTCACTAACAGTAGACCAAAGAACTCAGACAACACCCTGCATATCTGAAGGGTCACCAAGAAAAAAGAAACTACGAAAAAAGGTGAAAAAATTGCGAAACGAAGTTGACTATTGGAAAAACAAAACTACGTCTCTCAAGCAAAACAAGGCTTCTAAATCTCCTTCTACAGTTACTTTGAGCGAATATAAGCAGCTAACGTATAAGTTTTGTCCGTCTGTCGAATTAGCTAAATTTATTAATGTGCAAGTATCGCAAATTACGAAGAAACCCAGAGGTCGTAGATACGCACCAGGTTTTAAAAACACTTGCTTATCTCTATACTTCCAAAGTCCTAAGCTATATAGAAAAAAATTAACAAAAATGTTTTGTTTGCCTAGCTTTGCAACTTTAAGTAGATTTATAAAGCATATTAAAATCTCTCCAGGGGTAGATGACAATGTCTTCAACTATTTAGAAAAAAAGATGCCACATTTCAGTTCTTTAGATAAAAACTGTATTGTATATATTGATGAAGTAAGTTTGTAAGCTAACTTATTTTACGCTACAAACAGTGATAAAATAATAGGTTTCGAAGATTTTGGTGATGAGCGAACATTCAATCCCGCTATGAATGCAACAGTAGTGATGGTGAGAGGTTTATGTACCAACTGGAAGCAACCGCTTTCATATGTCTTAGTTAATTCAGTGTGCCCTGCAAGGAGATTGGAAAAACTACTGAAAGAAATTATTCAAATACTACAATATATTGGGCTTAACGTTCTAGCTGTCGTTTGTGATATGGGATCCAACAACATTAGACTGTCTAAAAACTTGCAGGTTTCTGCTGAAAAGCCATTTTTTTCCTATGGAAATAAAGAAATAGCTTTCATTTTCGATACACCCCATTTACTAAAAGCGCTGCGAAACAATTTATTGAAATACTACTTTTTCTTAAATGGTAATATGATTTCCTGGCGATTCATAGAGCATATAAGCATGACAAACAATATCCCATCCGGGGTGCTCCTCGACTTACTGATTCACACATATCTCCAAATAATTTTGAAAAAATGAAGGTCAAGTATGCTGCACAAGTATTTAGTTGTACCGTCGCAGCTTGTATTAATCTTTATGTCAGATTCAATCATTTACCAAAGGAAGCCCAACCGATTTTTTAAACACGTCAAGCAAAACAGGGCGGACGGAATATCAAGATGCATTTGCATTTACCGCTAAACAAAAAGAATTTTTATTGAACAGTTTCGAAATGTTTCAAAGTCTAGAAGTAGTGGATGTGAGAGGGAATGATATCACTTCTTCAATAAAATGTTTAGCAGGTTGGAAAGTCACACTTAAAGGGATGCTCAAATTAGGGGAATTAGCAGAAAATGTGGGAATGGAATTTCTGTTGACTAGGAGGGTCAATCAAGACCGTTTGGAGAATTTTTTTGGGGCAGTAAGGCAACAGAGTGGCAACTGCTTCAATCCAACCCCCCTTCAATTTACAAGATCTTTTCGCAAATTATTTTTCACAGAAATAATGCAGTCAGGCAGCGAAAACTGTGAAGAGGATGAATCCAGTCTTCTACTGAAAGCAGTAGATTTAGTGAATGAGATTTCTAAAACTAAAGACGAACCTTCGAACATAGAGGAACCATCCCCATGCCCAGCTTTAATTGCAATAGATAAAGACTATCAGACCTCCGATGAGTTGGAAAAAAACTTCATTAAATATATCGGTGGATATTTAGTACGAAAATGTCTAGCTAAGTATTCCTGTCAAACGTGCATCAATTATGCGAATGCTTGCAGCGATGAATTAGATGAAACTTCTATGTTTACGCTCTATAAGGCTTTCAAAAAAACAGAATTACACCTGTTTGGCGATGTATATATGCCACATGATGGTTTCATTCAGCAGATTGCATCAATGGAAATTATATTTCAAAAAAATTTCGAAAACATTGGTGTCAAAATTAATACTGTCAAGAGGTTGGTATGTGCCTTTAAATTGTTAAACTTCCATCATCCCTGTAAAGATTCCAATTACGAATTTCTATATGACTTATATGCTAGGATAAGGATTTATTATAGTATAAAATATGCTAACAGAAACTTTAAACTGCCCAATCGAAATAGGAAACTTGTTATTTGGCGACATGAGTGAATTTTAGGTCATTTATAAGCTCATTACAAATATTTTTATTAGGATATTCCAGTAAAAGTCAATGATATAAAGGGAGTCACTATTACAATTACCACAAAGCTTTTCATCCCTTCTCATCTTTCACCTAATAAATCCTTGTCATAGGCTAAAAAAATCCGCAATTTATTTTTATGTGCGAATGCACTTTCTATTGTATTGTACAGCTATTTATTTTTTGTCAAATCTTTCAGCAAGTCCATAACGTAATACTCTAGGTTTTCTTATCGTTTCTTAATTTTTTAATGTTTAACTGGAAAAATATCATTTCTTTCTTGACTAAATAATATTTAGTTTATTATATCCTTATGTCCAATGATTCTTCGATTATGTGAAATTTGATGGAGTGAATACTTTTCTTGTTAGCTGTTAAAGTAGTCCTCACTGCTTATATGAATGGGAAACATTTAACTTGAAATTACCTTTACAAGCATTTTGATTGAAACTTGCTATGTTAATGAACAGCCTCACAAATAAAAATACCGTATTACGATTGTTTAGTCTGATAATCCTTCTAAGTATGATGAGAAGCAGCCCGAGTTCTCGTGCATTTTTTGCATTATGATAGCACACTTTCTGTTAGAATGATAAGAGCAGTCGAGTAAGAGCATCAATTTACAATGTACCCGATTAATAAAAATTTACCATGCTACTCGATGCGGTTCTGTACGTTAGCGGCGGCATATAAGCCTGAAGATGCGTTGAGGCCGCGGCGACGGCGTTGAATTTTTTCTAATCCAGACTGTGAGCGCGATACGTATATTGGCTGAAAAATGAATGCATGTTTTGGCGAGAGTGAATTTACTGGTTATGACTCTACTGTGACACAACCCTTATTGCTGCTTCTCAGGAAGAACTTATTAAACACCTTGGAACAACATAGTGCAACGCCCAACTTTTTATTGATGTTAAATTACGTAGTGCCAGTATATTATTTTTTAAATATTTCATTATATTCTTACTCAATTTATTTTAATAATTTGTTTATCGATTGAATAACTACCTTGTTAAATGTAAGGCTATCAATCAGACTGATCACTTATTTCTCTTATCACCTTCATGACGTTGCATTAAGCTGCGCCAGAAAACCAATTTTGTTTTTGTTGCGAACTTTTTCATTAAGACTGTGAATGAAAAATGTAAAAAAACAAAAAAGTATTGCGTTTACAACGTTGATAGTTCTAAAAGTAGTGTCATATTTTTATTGTAGATAACTCCAATATGAGACCCAGTAATTGGGTTGGCACCTCTCCTGGTTTTCACAGGAGTCTCCCAGTTTCACCACCCAATCTTCTGGCTCCCGGTTAAACGTTAATAGTGATTTTCATCATCCTAACCAGCTTACGGTTGATATGCTTTATATCAATAAACGGTGACTATGAAACTTCGACCATTATGAAATATTCGTAATATTAACGCTAGCAGTGTCGTGAGAGTCGATGAATCGTCATCATCAACTCGCTTTTTGGAAGTTGATAACCGAATCTGTACAATCAATTCCTTAGTGTTCATTGAAACAAGGCATACAGTTTATTATTTGTTACATTTGATATTCCATGTATCAAGACAACCAAATCTTTGTGATAAACATAGACGATATTTTTTTATAACGAATATCTACATTCACTGGTGAAAATATAGTAATTTCTTCATGTTTTACATTTAAGGTGATTACTTTACTATTTAATGGACTAGTATCATGGTTTTGAAAACAATGATAAAAGCGTTATAACCTCTTATCGTATACAAAAAGGTGTACTGGTGCATTTCGTTACTATATGCCTCATGTTTTACTATTAGTTTTATTTTAAATCAAAAAAAGGAATTGGCAATGCATTGGTGCCTCGTCAACTCACAAATCGTGGTATTGACGCAATTTTCACGAAACCAACTACTGTTTTGTGATTTGTCTTCCGTCAAGGGATGCCCTGCAGGTTTCAACTCTTGGATGTGTCACATGAAGAAAAGCTCTGCGGTAGATAGCTTTGTTTTTTGAATTGTGGTGTTGGTTGTCAAGTGAAGTTGAACCTAACCTTATATTATTACGTTTATAAATTATCTCTCCTTTCCAATCAATTTTTTTTATCTTTAGTTATTGTGCGGTGCATCATCGGTTACGAAAATTTTACGCATTTTCGCATCAGCGGATTATCGTCACATGTTGTCCTTACTGCTGCACCTGGGAAACAAGGACCTTTCAACCAATCAGGTTAGTAAAGTCTGCTTCACTGGCTGCGTATATAAAATTATGTATTTTTTAGAACGTGTAAAGGATCGTATGAAGGTATGCATTGAATATTGTATACTAAATTTTATTTTTAATTTTATTTTCAGATAATCAAATGGAAAAGGTATGCTTTTTGCCTTCATGCCTGAAGAACTTAACCGTCATATTCTTTGCTATTCCAATAAATACTGAACAGAAATTGTCGTACTCTGCAGTTGGAAAATGCTATTTAAATATTTTGAAACTTACTTGTTAGTTTTCATGTTTTTCATCTCAATATGCTGTGATCTATATAATAAAGAACTGATTATTTACATAGGTAGCCGTTCACCATATCCACGTTAATCCAGGAAAAATTATCTGAATCGGCTACAAACAACAAATACCGTTAAAGAATATTATACAATAAAAAGGGAAAGGAATCAGGATTCTAGACGAAGTAGACATATACAGTCAACGCGCCTCACAATTGAATCAGTGAGTGGAAAAACAATACATCTCCAAAATTCTTGTTTTGCCTGTAAAGTTTTCACTCCACAGCAATGAAGCCTACAGAAATATTATAAAGGATGACTTCCTCTATATAAACTTGCTGGAGCAGGTTCCTTTAGGTGTGTTCTGGAGGGCTATAAAGCATAAAAGAGGACTTGCAGTTATACTGTTTTCCACTCAATATTTAGTAAATATAAAAAATGTAAATATTTTTAATTAAGATGTGATTATTAGTGGATGTCATACAAATTATGTCAGCTTCAGATTATAATAATCCCTATTATCATTTCGGTTGATCTTCGTTGGTCGTCTCCCAAGAGGTAATATGGTAGTAAGTATCCAAAATTTCACCATCCATGTACTTTGATGACTTTTTTTAAATCACTGATCTTCTTTGCATTGATTGATAATGGTTAGATAGGTATATTGCTTCGTTTGGAGAAACGGGGATGACATTAGGTTTAAGCAGCTCAAACGTATTTGTACCTAGTACCTAGTCCTCCAATGAAAACACCAGTAAAAGTATACCCTGGTATAGAACTGTCATAGATAAACTGATGATAAGTTGAAACTGAGATTTTATTATCTTCTTTCAGGACCGACTCTCAGAATTTTACTTCCCACGCGATCGCGTAAATTTTCGATTTCGAGATAATGCACTTTTTGGGTGTTTTATGGAATCTACATAACGGAAATATACGTCACTCATTTCCCTCGGTCTGTCTGTCGGCGTTCTTTCTAGTCTCATAATCTCACTAACTGCGTATGGATTGTGATGAAATTTGGGTTGCATTATGCTGTGGAGCCTTAGTAGGTAAAGCAGCTATAGTTTTGAGAATCGTTGCATGGGCAACGCAGTAATCAGCAAGACATAAACAAATTCAAATATTCCTCTAACTTAATTTTTAGGTATTTTAAGAGGTCCCGATCATTTTCTATTTTTTTTTTAGTGGGAGTGACGTTTGGGCGGTTAGGGGGTGGGGGTTGTAAAACTAAAAAAATTGTTGTATTCATAATAGGCTGCCATTGGCGTGTGGAAGAAAGACCTAGCGGTAGGTATAATACACTTTTTTGCGGGCGGGCGATGATTTGTTCGCATGGGGTAAGACTATAGCTTCATGCTATGAGAAAATAATAATTTGCTATCGTAATATATTTGAAGTACTATGTCAATTAACTTGACTTCATTTTCTATAGTACCTTGGCCACCAGCTTATCGCATGTCGATTGTCGAACTCAGGCGGCAAGGACAGAGATCAGATATTGAGTGGAAAAACGATATAACAACCAGAGTTGTATCGTTCTTCCGCGCAATCTGATAACAGGTACCCTCAGAAATGCGTGCATTGTGAGTTAGTTACACTGTTCTTCAACACAATCAGAAGGGATCACGTTGAAATATGATTTTGGCTATCTCAGTTAAAAACCGTCAATTTTGGACTTTTCCACTCACCAATTCAACTAATGATATACCAACTGCCACTGATGAGTGACGGCACAGATTGGGGGATCAAGAACCTTAACTTAGATCACGGATCACGGTGACCAAATCACGGAACAATAAACCGGGAACACAAGACAATATGCGTACGTACCACCTTAAGTAGAACGTCCGCATGGCACATATTCTTGTCTACCGATTGGCTGTTGCTCCCTAGGTCCCTGACGCCACGGTCCTATGGGAGTTTCAATATTTTCCTCGGCTTGTCGCATCCAAAGAGATCGCGGTAAAATATGAGAAGGTTCTTATGGCATACTCTATGATAAGCAGTCATAAAAAAATCATGATACTAGTCCATACTATTGCCTCATTAATTTGTAATTAGGAATCGTCGTGACCTCAACCACCCATTCTTAAAATCAATATATATACGATATATACGATATAATATATTATGTAGGTGCGTGTTTCTGTGTAAGTACATTGTTTGTATTACATATATTATTGTTCCTGACTAATTGTTAAATAACGAATAAGAATAACGAACCAGTTTCTCCACAATGCGTCTCTTAAGATTTATCGAAGGGTGCAAAGCTCTTACAGAATTATAGGAGCAGGTGCAGGATGTGTTGCTGAGAATATAACTCTTCGTGGACCTTTGACTACGACAAAGAATTTCAAGGAGCAACGTTCTAATGATAGACTTTAAAAGGGTTCCACAAATAATCAATTAGCAATAGAGGCTACACCACCATCATCAACATCGATATATCACGTCCGAGGCTAATCGCATTCCATATGCAGCAAAAACCTCCTCTTTAATGTATCCCGTGCACATGCACACAAGAACCAATCTAACGAGTTAGGCCCGTCAAATGCAGTCACGTCCCTAGCCATTAGCGTACTGCAAAAAGCAATTTAGGAGCACGTTATATAACTGTGGATGACGATTATGGAGGAAATTTGAAGCATCGAGAATTATAGTGGACAATCCCCAACATATATGTAGATAATAGAAAACGTGCTGATTAAAGTCTGCCGATATTTAGTTTGCTACACACACAAAAATATTTTAGTTACTTATTTGCCAACTGAGATAAGTAACGTCGTTTAAATGGGATTTTATTTTGTAAAATCGTAACAGAAATGTTTCATATGGCATGGACTACGCAGTACTACAGTGGCAGCCAACACTTTAGTAATTTCTCTTGAATTTCCATGGATATGGTTTTACTCACTAGCCTTAAAAATGTGATGGCAGAACGGTAATTGTCATGTTAATGTAATTGCTGTAATGGACAGGCAGTTTGAATTGACTCTTGCAGATCGTTATTTTATTTTTGTACTGTCGGCGATCTCAGGTATACTGCTTCATGTTTATGAAATTGCTTACATGGTGTTTGATAGCCTGTTACCCACCAGAACTGTAAATAAATGTTTGAATAAGCTAAGTGTAAGCCTATGTTCGCACAACAAAAACTAGTAATTCAGAACCAACGCCTTGAATGGAAAGGAATATGTTCTCCAGTGTTTACCTGACTACAATCGAACATAGAAACGTGATCAAAAATAATATAGACAATAAATGTCCCAAATATATCTTTCAGAACGAATCTCATACAATATAATGATGAAATATTGGGAAAGTGTGAAAGTGCCTACGTTAGAACCTTTTTGAGTAAATATAGGCACTATTTAATAAAACAATATAATGTGAAGCTATAACAATAAATATTGTCATATGCCTGGAACGATCAGTTGTAGGCTTTTATTTTTTAAAAGCACATGATTCAGATGTTTGTTATACCAAGTATCAGACATTACTCGGTTGTCACATAACCCCAAAATGGGTGGGACGAAAATAGAGGGGGGGGGTGTTGAAAGTGAAGAAAAATCATTAAGTAACCAAATGAAAATGCGGATATTCCAAAAAATATTCATCCGAGATCTACGGCGGGTTTGGGCGTAATGAAAAAAAAAATCGTGACGAAACCGGGCGGAAATTGATAAAAAATTCTTTGTTTTTTTACTTCTCTCTATTGTGATCGCATAGATCAATTGATGATAAGTTGAAACTGAGATTTCATTATCTCCTTTCAGGACCGACTTACAGAATTTTACTTCCCATACCGATAGGTCAAGAGAGTGTTGCGATCGCGCAAATTTTCGATTTTGAGCTTTTTGGGCGTTCTATGATGTCTACATAACGAAAATCCACGTCACTCATTTCTGTCTGTCTGTCTGTCCGTCGCTCTGTCTGTCGCTTTTTCCTAGCCTCGTAATTTCAGCAGCCGGTGCATGGATTGTGATGAAATTTGGGCAGCGGTATGCTGTGGGGCCGTAGTAGGTAGTTTTCCCATAATTTTGAAAATCGGTGCATAGGCGGCGGAGTAATTAGCAAAAAACAAAAAAATTAAATATTGCTGAAACTTCGCCATTAGGCGTTTTAGGGGTCCCTGATCATCTTCTACTTTTTTTTGGGTGGGGGTGAAATTGGGGTAGTTGGGGTGTGGGGGGTTGTAAAATTGAAAAATTTGTTGCTTTCACAATAGACTGTCCCCTGACGTGTGAAGGAAGACCTGGCGACATAAATAACTTTTTTTGGTCCATCCGAACATTTTTTCTGATGTAAACATACGAGAGTATTGGTTTAGATCGTTGTAACCAGGAAACTGTTGAATTGATTTTAATGAAATTTCGGCACAGTATTGCTACCATGGCGAAGATGGAAAACGCGTATGGGTTTTATAAATCGTGCCAGTGGCGGTGCAGAAATAATAAAAAAACGAAAAATATAAAAGCAGCTCAAACTTCGTTTTTAAGCGTTTTAGAGGTTCCTCATCATTTTCTGCTTTTTTTTGGGTGGGGGTCAAATTGGGGTGGTTGGGGGGTTGGGGGTTGAAAAATTAAAAAATTTCTTGTACTCATAATAGGCTGTCCACTAACCTGTGAAGGAAGATCTAGCGACCTTCACATTTTTAGGTCCATCCGAACATTGCCTAGCCTATTACGGAAACTAAGGAACTGAAGAATTTTTTGTATACATACGAGAATTTATTGGTTTAAATTGTTTTGTATTTTGTAACGTGGACACTATTAAATTGATTCTAATGAAATTTTGACACAGTATATTGTTACCGTGGTGAGAATGGAAAACGCGTATGTTTGTTAAAAATCGTGTCAGTGGCAGCGTAGAAATAATCAAAGAACGAAAAGTATGAAAACAACTCAAACTCGGTTTTTAGATGTTTTAGGGGTTCCTGATCATTTCCACCAGTTCTTTGGGTGGGGGTGAAAGTAAGGTGGTTGAGGGGGGGGCTGTAAAACTGAGAAGGCTGTCCATTGACCTGTGAAGGAAAGACCTAGCGGCATAAGACAAGTTTAGGGGGGGAAGAGGGGGCTGGCGATTATTTGGTTGCAAGGGATCTTAGACTAGAGCTTCATGCTATGGGGAAATAATAAACTGGTATCAGCGTAATGTGTAGGAAGTACTGAGTCAATCAACTTGACTTCATTTTTTTGTAGATATATGGCACAAAAAATACTGGCATCTGTCTTTGCTGGGCAGTTTATGATAAATTTGAGATTAAAGTTCAATTTTCATATCATTTTCGTTAAAAATCGCAAAAAAATGTTGGTATTATTTAAAACGGATGAAGTTTTTTATACAGGCTCTTGTGAGGTCCAGCTGTGACATGTATCAATGTCATCCGTTTTTATTAGGTTAAACCGCATTTTTCAACCCTGTAGGTGGTGACATTGTTGAACGCCTTCCGTGTCCTTCTGTTACAGGTTCTGAGAAACTGATTATTTGATTCACTATTTATAGTCTCCGCAAAGAAGACTGTGGTGTCGCTTGACATAGAGTGGTTGATATTAACGTACTTTAGCACGTAAGCTATATTGTAATTAAAGTGTAAGTGAGATCTTACCTAGATTATTTGAACTAGCCCAGATTACATAAACATCAAAACAACTTGATATTTCAAAACTCCTTTATTTATGTTGGTTTGTACAATGTTTATCTTATGTGTATTCTACGAAGTATTCTTGAATCGTACCGTGTTGTCATCTGGATAGTACTGCATCACCTGAAAAAGGAAGACAAATTAGTATTAAAGTTCAATTAGGATATTTCGTTATAACATCTATTGTTTACATTTTCACAACATGGAAAAATAAGGTTGAATTTCCCCTTTCGTCTGTCTTCTGTCTATCTGTCACTGAAAACAATTGATGGTTATCTGACAGAAGTTGGTTTAGCGCCAGTTTTCTGGAAAAAGGTAGACATTTTGACTTTTCCTTCTGGGACCCTTGTAAGACCGAGTGGTCACACGTTTGTGGATTTTAGAGGGCAAAAATCTAGTTTAATTTGACTATTCTGCTTGCAAAGCACCACACCTGTGGGAGCTGTGTTAAGTCAAATAAGGAAAACACTCTTAAAGTCCACACAACATCAACGGTAGGTGCCTAACCTTAATTACAGAATTTCACTTTCAGTCTCTCATTTTTAGCTAAAACGTCCTGGAAATATTGAGAACTTACCTGTTTTCAGTCAGCTAACGCTTGTGTTTTGTCCACAGGCCTTTTTACTTTGTAGATCTACTACAGATTTTTTGCTTCTTTACGTTGTGATCCTATATTCTGCTACGCCTTCCAGCCCAACTGCCTCTCCAGCAGGAGCTACATTTCATGGGGTCTGAGGATCATAACAGCCACTATTGTCCCATTGGCACTACTACCTAGCACACATCTCCAATACTACATTGGATGCGACCCAGTACCCTGCTTTCACTATGTTGGTTATGATTGATGGGAACACCATCCTCACCCCGCATATAGAAGTTTAGATACTGAGGTTAGAAAGGATCCGGTGATCAGTAGGCACACTTCGTAAATACAGGTGGGAGATAACATTTATTCGTAGTTCTTCTTCTCTTCAGGAACCAGCCCTAAAATACAGTGATTTAAGTTATAGTAATAGTTAAGAAAAACTTATTACACTTATAACTATTAGATAACAGTTAGTAGACGGGGCTCCCATCAGATCATTTCATGCATGTTAACATATTACTATCAATCCTAGTCAAGATCATGTATCATAGGAAGTGACAAAACATTCACAAAATATCCTTCAAGGACAAACGCTACATATGCTACTTTAATAAAACCAACCATTAATTTAATATAACTTGCTCTTTTCTTTTTATTTCCATTACCATCTATTTTATTTTATAAACAAAGTTGTCACAGAACCACAGAACATCTTTCCAGATCATCCCACTCTCAATGTCAATCCGTCCCTAACCTCATTTGTCGATATCTTGAACCCACGGAATTTTGGCATTTGGATGTCCCCTGATTCCAATCCGCCCACAACGTGCGGGAACAAAGCCGTTTCACTTCCAGAAGGCGTTCAATCTCATGGCAAAAAGGCCTCCACCGTTCTTCCTCACCCATCACAGATTTGGTATTTGGACGCCCATGTGCAATGAGAGCGGATGCAACTTTTTAACCTAAATATATAACGTCGAAGAGAGCAAGAGGGGTCCAACATATCCACCGCACAGCACAATATGTACTCGTACCATGCTCTCGCATTTATGCAAATTCGAACACAGAGAGCATCGCAGAGCAGTGCATTATACATTAAGCGGGTCTGATGGGATAATAATATGTTACACCGCCGGGGCTACTATCTGGAGATCAGTAATTACTTTATCTGGAACTGCATCAGCAGCGGACATATCTGGATTGCTATTATTAGGGCCGCCGCGCCGTGCCGTGCCGTGCCGAGCCGAGCCACCGCCCGCCGACGCCGACGCTGACGCCGGTTTGCCAAATGTCCCGTGCAACGATGCTTTCGGAGCGGTAAGGAGAGTGTGCAGCAAACGGAACGATCATAATCATGAACACGTGTTGTTAAAAAAGAGTGAGTGAGTATAACTACTTGTTATACAAAGTGTAGGGTACAAAAGAACAAATGATCATTCTGGACGATAGCCTTATAAAGTTTTGTCAGGGTGAGAAAATTTTGTAATTCAAAAATACCATTATCCAAGAGGTAGTTAAGCATGCACTGTAAAAACGATGCCTTAAAGTGTTAGGACAGAAAGAATTTTAATCGGGGGTAGGATAAAAATCAGTATCCGGCCGATACTATTTTCGAGACATTCCGATGAACTTCACAATAATTTAGGCTGCTATATTACTATAAGGTCCGAAATTGTATGATGTTTACTTAAGGTTCTTTCCAACAGCATACTTTGTACCGTCCATTGAACCGTCACGAAACTGTTCGGATAGTTTGTGGTGCGCATGCGTTGATTTTGGATGGTTTCGTGACCGTACAAACAGGAAAATCCATTGGAACGGTTCCTTCTCTTATTTCACTGGACTCGTGTCAGTTCTGACAGCTATCAAAAAAACTAACTTCGATTTCATTTCAAAAGCCAAGAGCTTTATTAAAACTGATCGGGGCCTGAGTTTTCTGTCGATGACTTGGTGTTAGTCTATCAACCACAACCGAAAAATGAGGACTATTTGGGTAATTTTAGCCATGAATAATGGTTGCCACTCACAACCAGGTATTCCTGTAGCTCTATAAACAAAGTACCTGGGTTTTGTTTTCCATAAAAATGACCGAATTTATCATAACATACCATGTATAACATTATTGTTTGATTCCATTTCCATTTTTGGCTTTGGTGAAGTTTCGCCCAACAAACGAGCCACCCAAACAACAAGCAACAGCAAAAACAAAAGAAGCAAAATCAAATCACACTCAATCTCAACATTCAAGACTCAAGGAGGCAAGAAAACAGAAGGCGCATAGAAATGACAAAATGAAATTGTGCGCCAAGCGGGCGATTTACTTTCTACTGCGCATGTCAGTCCTCACAGTCCTTACTCTGGACCAAGTACCGATTTTAACGTACAGAAACCGTCCCATGAACGGTAACGAAATCTGTTGGAACGCTTTATGGACCCTTTCATGAACGGTCACAAAACGTGTTGGAACGCATTTCACGTTCTGCGCATGTCCGTGACGATACATTGTACGGTATTCAGGCCTGTCAGAAAGAACATTTAATCCCTACCGGGAATTACGTTGGACCCTCCAGATATGTCGAGTTTATCTCGCAGAGTACCCAATTATACTAATTGTCTCTTTATTTGTTGATGTATTGATTTGTTTCATTAATTCATTTGAGAACTTGTCATTAGACGATTGACAAACTTTCGTACACACATTTGTACCATAATTGGTTTGATAATTCAACTCTTGAATGCCTGCGATACGAAAACAGGTAACAATCTCGAAGTACGTCGCGAGTTGACTCTTCGTACTGAACTAGTATAAAGGAGTGGATACTTTGGGAGTTGGCCCCCTAGTATCTTAGTGAGTTGGCCTCACAGTTATCATGATAATTATCCGCCCTAGTGATTGGAGCACTTGGAGGGGTACTTCGCGAGTTGACCCTTAATACCAAAGACCCAAGAGCTGCTCTAGTCTTGTTATATGGTTTTTCTATAATTACACAGTATATTATTTCATGTATTTTTTTGGAGAGGTATTTCACGAGTTGACCCTTAATACCCATGACCCGAGAGATGTTTGATTTACGTTTTGTGTGATTTGTATGACTACATAATTTGTATGCTATCCTTATATTATTTCATCTACCTATTTGGTGTTCGAAGAGTTATTTGGTGTGTATCTACTTATGTTTATTTGTGTAAATTATAACAATTGCTAACCTGTAGGTTATGCAAATCACACTAATACAGGGTGTCCCACGACGATTAAGACAAGCAATATATCCGAACTCGGCAGTAGTAGTGAATTATAGGTTTGGGGGTGTATATTAGAGCAAATATAGTATCTTTCCTTATTATTGTGTCACCCAATAAGGTTTTTTTTGGTCACGTGTCGTCCGATTCAACATTTTTAATGGGACACCCTGTATATTTGTAATTTTTTGTGTTCCTCCCGATAAAGCAATTCCAACAAACTAGCACACTTGGGGTCTAAAGTGATTAGTTTAAGAGCTACAGGTAAAGGTAAAAAAATTGGTTTAATTCGGGCTGAACTGCTAATGCTGCTTTTTTTAGGCATAAGCCTAAAGACCTACCTGAGTACTCAACGTGCCGTCATTCAAAGAAAGTATATGGCTGGAGGACTTTGAAAATGCAGACGAAATTAAGCAAAATATTGAAATTTTGTGAAGGGCAAAGACCAAATAGATCCAGTACAAATCCACGTGGAATATCTTTCAAATATTTTGTACCTAAGGTGAGAGGTGGTGGCAATCCTAGGATGTGCAAAAAGGCGTTTATAAGCATAACTCGTTTGAGTGCCGAAATGATCGAAAGGATTGTAAGAAAGTTTATAATCAATTTAGAAATGCCAAAAGAAAGAAGAGGAGGAAAAATATATGTGGAGATACAACGTATCCCTTGAGTAATACTTACTCTTACGCTTACAATGCGATGTTGTAACATTTTAGTAATCCCAATAAATAACTTTTTGTTTGAGTTTCTGGTGAAATTATGAAATTTTGTTTTGTAAGAAATTTAATAAACTCAACTTTTCTAAATTAAGTACACTCCGACAACAGTACAAGTAAACATGTAAACATTTACTGTCTGACCAATGTAAATTGACCAGCGAAAAGAATTCTATGAAAGAAGTAAGGACGTTGCCATAACTCTTAATCCTTCAGTTATGCCTTGTTTTATTTAGTACATAAAGAAAACGTCAACTAATTTATATTTCTTTTATATCCTATTTATCTACTTCATAAAACTTATAACTTTAACTGGCAACAGCAGATTTTGCTCCCCACCTTAAAGATGGTCCAGCATCGGGATTGGATAATCGCAGCAGATATTTAATGTCCATGTTATACTTATGTGTGCTGTCCCTTATTAAACTTGACATGATAATGACGATCGCTACCTATGGGCGCTTCCCGCTGCCCTTACTTATGCCACACTGGTGTCAATTTACGATGGTCATACAGTAGATAATTCGACATTGTACATAGAACGGGTCTGCAGTAAGGGTTGTTTAAACACCTTGAGTAGAAATCAGCTCCGAATAACAACGGGTCACCTCACGGCCCATTGTGACCTGAAGGAATACCTGAATAAAATGGGACTCTACAATGGAGACCTCAACAGACAGACAACAGCTCTTTGGAAAGCCCAAGCTAGAACCAATGGAGTACAGCTCAGCACCAGAGCCAGTAGCGAAACTGCATAAACTTATGCAGGGATCCAGATTGTTGGAGTGGATACTGTAAATGAGAAGAGTTATAATGCAATAGGCCTAAGGCTTCAGTATTGATGGGGCAGCATGGTCGGACGGCTCCTGGAAAAAAAAAGGTTGTTCAATGTATAACCGATAACCACGTATAACTTCATAGTTCATTGTTTAAAAAATGAAGTCAAGTTGATTGATTCATTACTTCCCACACATTACGGTGATACCAGTTTATTATTTTCCCATAGCATAAAGCTTTAGTCCGAGATCCCCTTCCAACCAAATCATCGCCACCCCCCCCCCCCCCCAATTGTCTTATATCGCTAGATCTCTCCTTTACAGGTCAATGGACAGCCTATTATTAATACTACAAAACTTTTTAGTTTTATAACCCCCCACCCCCCCAACCATCCCAATTTGACCCCACCCAAAAAAAGGTAGAAATCAGGAACCCCTAAAACACATAAAAACGAAGTTTTAGCTGTTTATCATATTTTTAGTTTTTTTGATTATTGCTGCGCTGCCACTGACATTATTTCTAATATCCATACGCGTTTTCCATCCTCACCACGGTAATAATACTGTGTCAAAATTTCATTAGAATCAATTTAATAGTTTCCACGTTACAAAATACAAAAGATCTAAAGCAATAAATGCTCGTATGTTTACAGAAAATTCTAAGTCCCTTAGTTTCGGTAACGTGCAATGCAATGTTCGGATGGACCTAAAAAGGTGATTTATGTCGCTAGGTCTTCCTTCACAGGTCAGTGGACAGCCTATTATGAATACAACAATTTTTTCAGTTGTTCACCCCCCCTTCCCCCAACCACCCTAATTTCACCCCTACCCAAAAAAATGCAGAAAATTATCAGGAACCTCTAAAACGCTTAAAAACGAAGTTTGAGCTGTTTTTTATGTTTTTAGTTTTTTTTATTATTTCTGCGCCGCCACTGGCACGATTCATAAAAACCATACGCACTTTCCATCCTCGCCAGGGTTGTAATACTATGTCAAAATTTCATTAAAATCATTTCAGCAGTTTACTCGATACACAATATAGAACGATCTAAAGCGTATGTTAACATCAAAAAAATTCTAAGTTCTTTGGTTTCTGTAATAGGCATCAAGGATGAAGCTAAAAAGCTATTTATGTCGCTAGGTCTTCCTTCACAGGTCAGTGGGTAGTCTATTATGAATACAACAAATTTTTCAATTTTACAACCCCCCATCCCCCAACCACCCCAATTTCACCCCCACCCAAAAAAAGTAGAAAATTAGCAGGAACCCCTAAAACGCCTAAAAACGAAGGTTGAGCAATATTTTTTTTTGTTTTTTGCTAATCACGCCGCCACCCATGCACCGATTTTCAAAATTATAGGAACACTACCTACTACGACCCCACAACATATCGTTGCGCAAATTTCATCACAATCCATGCAGCGGTTACTGAGATTACGAGGTTAGAAAAACGCGTACAGACAGACCGACGGAAATGAGTGACGTGGATTTTCGTGGATGTAGACATCATAAAACGCCTAAAAAGCATATTATCTCAAAATCGAAAATTTTCGCGATCACAATACCACCTATCGGTGTGGGAAGTAAAAAATGATAGTACGTACAGTCTGACAACAGTAAAAATTTACAGGTAAACATGTAGCCATTTAGATAATTCATTGTACGGAAATGATAGTGTCGCTTACAAGTTTTACTATTAATATAAAAATTATTTCAGTACTAACCTGGACAGAGAACGGTCTGCAATAAGTCTTGTTTAATACATAACCACGTATAACCGTGGTTTTGGGAGATTAACTTTTGAGACGTTAGAGTACCATAAAAATTACTGCCCGGTATATCTTGAACGTTTACTATACGTTCTTAGTATTACTAATCTTTATTGATTCAGTAGACCACCATTTGGTGGCATTGAGCATGTCAGAAAATTGCAGTGGAAAAATATATAAACATATTAGTATGAGAAGACAGTGAGAAACATAAAAAATGAACAATACAGTCGACAACACTAAAAGACATACATAATTTTATAGTAATTAAGCTACATATGCACTCTCCAATAGTATACTATACTAGTTGTGGATCTTGGAGGTACTCATCTACAGAATAATAAGATTTCTGTTTTAATATATATATATATATATATATTTTCGAAGGTAAGGTCTTGAAAGTATTTGGCAATTTATTGAACAATTTTGTAGCCATGTGCTTAGGGCTATTTTCTGTAGTAGATAACTTGTGTGCAGGTATTTGCAGTACAAGAGAATTTCTGCTGTAATGTCTATTGTGATCACTGAGCTTCGCAAATTCATCAAAGTGAGTTTTAGCATATGCTAATAACTCAAAAATATAAATACATGGTAGTGTTAGTATACCCAGTTTCCTAAAGGAGCGTCTACAGCTATCCCTTCTTCTTAGGCCTAAAATTAAGCGCACTACTCTTTTTTGCACCAGCCTCTGTAAAGCATCCCCAAGTAATTATTTCATACGAAATTGTGGAATGAAAGTAAGCAAAATAGTATGCGATCAGTAAGGATCTATCAACAACAATCCGTAACTGGCTGATGCAGTATATCAATGGGGCGATCTTTTTGTAGATATAATCAATTTGAACCTGCTGTTAATATGTCCATAGGACACTAGCGCGCCGCGGTCAGATTGGTCCTAATCCCACCGGTCAGAAGCGCGCAAAATATTTCGATCACCGGATGGTCCATAGGACACTAGCGCGCCGCGGTCAGATTTGTCCTGATCCCACCGGTCAGAAGCCCCCAAAATATCTTGGATAATAGGCAGATATGTGGACACCAGGGCGCGGGGCGGTTCTCGTTTACTTATGTCGTAATATTGTTGACTGAGATAAATTGTAATGCGTAATGTAGATTAGCAGCACCTTCTGTCAGCTTTATTTGCATCACGTAGTTCTTTTCTAACTTGTCGAATACTGGTAATATTCATTTAGAATTAAGTGAAAAGTTAATTTAAACCTATATTCCTTGAAACGTTGAAAATTGAATTAAACCCAATGTATTTAAATAAAACCAATGATAAAACATTGATGTTTTGAATCCAGCGAATTGGTTGATTCATTTGATAATAAAAAAACAAGTAACATACAGATTAAAGAATTTATTTCTTCAAACTACTGAAATATTTTCATTAAGGGTAGTTTTGTATACCTACAGAAGCCGGATAGTCATTCAAATAATCTAAGAACTAACTAAGCTACCGCAAGCTGTAAAAAGACAGATGAAAGTTCGCAAGAATAAAAGGGATGTGGTCATTAGGAATATCAAAGCTTAATTTTCTCCCGGCGCGCAAGTGACCGGTGCCGATGAAGGCACCCTTTTTGTAAACAGGTAAAAATCAAACCGCGCGCGCTCGTGACCAATCACCGTTAATATGGACACCCAGAAATTTTGTTGATTCTGTCTGTTGTATTGAGCTATGGAGTGATCTAACTAGCAAACTATGGTCAAAGTTTTGAGTATGTGCATAGTTAAATCTAATGAATTTGGTTTTGCTAGAATTAAGAAGTAGTCCATTATCTATGAACCATTGCTGCGTTTTCTTTAACTCCTCAGTAGCAGTCTGTACTAAATCGGACTGGTTTCGAGCTTTTTTTTTTCCTTGTAACGTGATGACTACTTTTGTATTATTTCGATTTTCCATAAGTTTACACACTACACACAGCTCCTCTGCGTTATCTGAATTTGTACTATACAGTACAGATGGAGCGTGCACATTATCCTCACATAACAAAGCTCATAATCTCGATACGATGTTATCCGGCTTGGTTCCCATTCCGTTCCTGGATTTCCCAGGAGATAAATAATGCCATCACGGGAGAGAGAACGCGAAGCCTATCCGACCGTCGCGTTGCGTCGCGTCGCGTTTGCCTTGTTCCGGGTATTTAGGACAGAACCCGTCTGCTACAAATTCGCTAAAAGCAAGGATGGCTTTATGAAAACAAATTCGATGTATACGGAATGAAGATAAATCTAACGGATGGACGTGTCGCACCGCCATCTATCTGATGACAAATGACGAATGTGTCTAGTTAGTATTCCGGGCTGAGTGTCGTTTTCCTTTCTGTTGCTATTGCACATATCTGCTTTCCAAATAGGGCTGATCAGAACGCTGATCCTTTTGGATAGATGCATGAACCTCAATCTATTTCGATTGGCTTTGTTTAACGGATAGTAAGATTTATATTGATCGGTGCCTAAACATATTGGAATATTATTGTGAAATGTATGTAGGTACGAGCGTATATATTATGTACACAGAAATAAATATTGTTTTGTATTCAATTAATTTTTAGTATTTGGATGCTTTTCCATTACTTAAAATATATTTACAAATTCATGTCTTTCAAACAATTTACTCCCCAGGTTCGAAGCAATTGCAGGTAAGCTGATAATCTCAAAACAGGTTATATTCGTTCTAATGATATATATCCAATACTAACACTAGCGTATAATGCAATCAAAGCATTTTTACTTCCCACACCGATAGGTGAGGGGAGTATTGTGATAGCGAAAATTTTCAGTTTTGAGATAATACGCTTTTTGGGCGTTTTATGATGTGTACATAACGAAAATCCACGTCACTCATTTCCGTCGGTCTGTCTGTCGGTCTGTGGTCTGTCTGTCGTGTTTTTCTACCCTCGTAATCTCAGTAACCTCTGCATGGATTGTGATGAAGTTTGGGCATCGTTATGCTATGGGGTCGTAGTAGGTAATGTTCGTATAATTTTTGAAAATCGTTATACGGGGGGCGGAGTAATTAGCAAAAAACGAAAAATTTCAAATATCCCTCAAACTTCGTTTTCAGGCGTTTTAGGGGTTCCTGATCATTTTCTACTTTTTCTTGGGTGGGGGTGAATTTAGGGTGGTTGGAGGGTGGGGGGTTGTAATACCGAAAAAATTGTTGTATTCGTAATGGGCTGTCCATTGATATGTGAATGAAAAACCTAGCGGCATGATACTCTTTTTTAGGTCCATCGGAACGTTGCATGCTTATTATAGAAACCACGGGACTTGTGATGTATACATACGAGTATTGTTTTAGATCCTTCGATATCGCTTAACGAGAAAATTGTTCAATTGATTTTAATGAAATTTTGACATAGTAGTACTCCCAAGGAGAGGATGGAAAACGCGTATGTTTTGGAAAAAAAACTAAAAAATGAAGTCAAGTTGATTGACTCAGTACTTCCCACACATTACACTGATACCAGTTTATTATTTTCCCATAGCATGAAGCTTTAGTCTAAGATCCCCTTGCAGCCAAATAATCGCCAGCCCCCCCCCCCTCCCCCTAAAATTGTCTTATGTCGCTAGGTCAGCAAACTTTTCAGTTTTTCCACCCCCCCAACCACCCGAATTTCACCCCCACTCAAAAAAACTTAGTAAATGATCAGGAACCTCTAAAACACTTAAAAACGAAGTTTGAGCTGTTTTTAGGTTTTTAGTTTTTTTATTGTTTCTGCGCCGCCACTGACACGATTTATAAAAACCATACGCATTTTCCATCCTCGCCACGGTAGTAATACTGTGTCAAAATTTCATTAAAATCAATTGAACAGTTTCGTCGTGACATAATATAGAACGTATGTATACATCGGAAAAAATTCTAAGACCTTTAGTTTCTGTAATAGGCATAAGGCAATGTTCGGATAGACCTAAAAAAGTTATTTATGTCGCTAGGTCGTCCTTCACAGGTCAGTGGGTAGTCTATTATGAGTACAACAAATTTTTCAATTTTACAACCCCCCATCCCCCAACCACCCCAATTTCACCCCCATTCAAAAAAAAGTAGAAAATGATCAGGGACCCCTAAAACGCCTAAAAACGAAGTTTCAGCAATATTTAATTTTTTTTGTTTTTTTGCTAATTACTCCGCCGCCTATGCACCGATTTTCAAAATTATAGGAACATTACCTACTACGACCCCACAGCATACCGCTGCCCAAATTTCATCACAATCCATGCAGCGGTTACTGAGATTACGAGGGTAGAAAAACGCGACAGACAGACCGACAGACCGACAGACCGACAGACCGACAGACCGACAGACCGACAGACCGACAGACCGACAGACCGACAGACCGACAGACCGACAGACCGACAGACCGACAGACCGACAGACCGACAGACCGACAGACCGACAGACCGACAGACCGACAGACCGACAGACCGACAGACCGACAGACCGACAGACCGACAGACCGACAGACCGACAGACCGACAGACCGACAGACCGACAGACCGACAGACCGACAGACCGACAGACCGACAGACCGACAGACCGACAGACCGACAGACAGACACACCGACGGAAATGAGTGACGTGGATTTTCGTTATGTACACATCATAAAACGCCCAAAAACTATATTATCTCAAAATCGAAAATTTTCGCGATCACAACACTCCCCTCACCTATCGGTGTGGGAAGTGAAATATAAAAACAGCTCAAACTTTGTTTTTAGGCGTTTTAGGGGTTTCAGATCATTTTCTACGTTTCTTTGGATGAGGGTGAATTTGGGGTGGTTGTAGGGTGGGGGTTGTAAAACTGAAAAATTTGTTGTATTCATAATAGTCCGTCTATTGACCTGTAGAAGAAATACCTAGCAGCATAATGCACTTTTTACGTACACCCGAACATTGCCTTGCTTATTATAAAAACCAAGGGACTTAGAATTTGTGACGTATACATACGAGTATTGTTTTAGATCTTTCTATATTGCGTAAGGCGAAAGTTATTGAATTGATTTTAATGACATTTTGACACAGTATTACTACCGCAGCGAGGATGGAAAACGTGTATGTTTCTAGGTGGCGCAGCAATAATAAAAAAACTAAAAATATGAAAACAGCTCAAACTTTGCTTTTAGGCGTTTTACGGGTTCCTGATTATTTTCAATTTTTTTTTTTGGGTGGGGTGAAATCGGGGCGGTTGGGAGGTGGGGGGTAGTAAAACTGAAAAATTTGTTGTATTCATAATAGTCCATCTATTGACCTGCAGAAGAAATACCTTGCGGCATATTACACTTTTTTAGGCCCATCCGAACATTGGCTTGCCTATTACAAAAACTAATTTTGTGATCTGTACGTACGAGTTTTGCTTTATTTCGTTCTATGTTTATTGCGTAAAGCGAAAATTATTGAATTGATGTTAATAAAATTTTGACACAGAATTTATTATCGCAGCGAGAATGGAAAACGACTCTGTTTTTGAAAAACCGTGTCAGTGGGGGCGTAGCAATAATCAAAAAACCAAAAACATAAAATTAATAGATTAATCGACTTACCTTAAGGAAGATTAATCCTAATTTTCCGAGCTTGTCCGAAGATATAATTATACGTTGTAGTTTCCGTGAAATCTACTTGTCAGCACGATGTTCCTAAATATAACAATAAACGAATAACCCCATCTCTATTTCATCCGCATACCCTAGACGCTACTGCTACCATCTCATTCCGTTGAAGTGCTATTGAGAAAAAAATCGCCTAACCAACGGGAGATACAGGGCGGGTGGGTAATTATATCTTCGGACAAGCTCGGAAAATTAGGATTAATCTTCCTTAAGGTAAGTCGATTAATCTATTAATTTTCCTTCGCTTGTCCTTCGATATAATTATACGTTGTAGCGGTTCAGAGTAAAGAGGGCGATTTTTTTTTTTTGAACAACATATATTAATTCAATATATTAGTATATAGAATATCATCCGAGGTCAATATGGAAAAAAATATATCCTTTTTAATATAAATTTAAAATGAAAACATCAATTCGTACATAATTATATGTACCTACCAAATAT
The DNA here is from genome assembly GCA_951848785.1 of Callosobruchus maculatus. NCBI lineage: Eukaryota > Metazoa > Arthropoda > Insecta > Coleoptera > Chrysomelidae > Callosobruchus > Callosobruchus maculatus. The sequence continues at coordinate 9,853,141 of CATOUR010000065.1, read as the reverse complement.
AAGTCTATGAATGTAAATAACATACACACTGTTAGATAATTTGGTGGACTGTAGTTTTTTTGTACGATGTGGTTTGAGGGTAAAACTGATTGCGGAGTTATGAAAAACTGTGTTGTCGCCTACCTTTATCTAGATCTTCTAGCCTATCTGGTCCAGCGGCGAAGGAGCGCTCCTGTAGCACGAGGGCACAGTAGAAAATCAGCGGAAAACGAGGGTGTTCAGTTGCTAGCGTGTGACTGACTCACTTTTTCTTTTCACAAGCGTTTTTGCGCAGGTGCGGATGAGCAAGCGACAACGTACACCGCAGTCAGAAAAATGAATATAGAAAACCACATATACACTTAACACACACCCTACATAATTATGTATTTCTGATACCAACAACATTAATTCCACAGCATTAATCACACAGCAACGAAACAAAAAAATATATATATATTATACACGTGTGTACAAATGTATAATACACACACATATAATAAACATACTAACAATTGTCTCGGCAAAGTTATTAGGATCTTCCAAGGACCTATTATGAAATGCAAATAGAAGTCATTAGAGTTTGATGAACAACTATAACAATGTTTGATGTATGTATTCCAGCTAAATCTCGTTTTTCTTTTCTTTTTTTTTACACCAACTTATACTGATCTGTGACCAAGCTGCATGGAATACTTCTTCATGAGTGAGCATGAGTTTTTTTTTTGCGATATGGTACCTACTCTTTTCCATGCAAAATTCTATAGTAGACGCGATATTCAATTCCGGTTTATTTTTAAAATAAGAAAATATTAGATTCGGTTGATATCCGCCCAGTCTAGATGCTTTTGATATGATTTTTTTTTTAAACTTTCTCAGATAATTTCTGTATGCTTTCAAACTCCATTAATGTTAACGTTTGAACCACCGACGATAAAGTTGACTTAACTCTTCTAGCAGTATCAGAGCCACACGTATAACATGTTTATGTGTTAGATTTTCAAATGATAACCTGTGTGACGGATAACATTTGCCCTGCTAGAGATCTGGATTCCAGGTCTGCCATGTTTGGGTCTTGATGGATGTCTATAAAAAAACTCCTCTAAAGATTCTACATATTATCTTTTCTTCGCTAGAACTGATTAGAATTAGGAATTTAAAAACTGAGGAGTTTCACTCTCGGTGAAATTAACCTAGATATACTTCAAAGTTATACACAAAAAAGGTCTTGTTTGTAATTACAAAATTTCCAGTAGTTTCTGAAAACAAGCTGAGTACTGTTTCGGGGGTCCCTCTATTAAAGAGGCTATCATCATCATTTCTATAACGTTTTCTGGTACCTGTCTGAAAATAGCGCTGTACAATCTCCCTGCCAGTAGGAAAAATCTGCTTGTACAGAGGATCACTCTGTTAAAAAAGGAGAACTGAGTATACATACTCATTAGGCTAAAAAATGACGTTATTATTATTTATTATTCTTTTTTTTTATAGTGAAAAAAAATGGAGATACCAAGGTTGTGTTGTCCAATCTAGATTAACGACTATTCCTGAAGCCCTTTCTTGAAGATTCTCTCTTTTCAGAACTCTATTGAATATGGGGAAAACATACAAGTAGTATGTGTAGCCCAATTTATTGTAAATGTGTCAGTAGAAGGATTCTGGGTCCGGAAAACCGGACATAAATTTCTGAATTATATTTATTTCTTTTTTTTTTGCAAATGAGTTTATTCCGGGATTATCAGTTTTTTTTTTGCTCGAAACTATGTAACTTGTTGATTACATACTCTGTATCTACAGAAAGCGACCTCGATTCTTTATCAGCTTCTTTGTTTTCCAAGTACAAGTATAGCTACCATATACTACTAATATACTTTACTCGTCACACCATTGCCAAAGCGCTTTCACGGTTTCATTTAACTGTGGATACTTAATAATACTACATGATTTGTTTATACAAGAAATGGCAGTTTGGTTATCAACTCTTAATAGTATACGAATATTAGTTTTTTTTTTCGATCGCAAGACCTGATTATGCCGCCTTAATTTCTAGATAGTTAATATGCTTGCACCGATCCTAAAACTCATGGCGAGTAATTTCTCCACAAGAGGCTCCCCCACCTGTTGGAGATGCATCCGAAAAAATGTCCATAGAAGAAGATCTAGGTTTAATATCTTGCCATATTCCAATCTCTGTAGGTATATCACCATTGTAATTCTAGCAATAATTTTTCTGAAATAACCAATTTTCCATTAAAAGTTTAGTTTTTTAGTCTTATTTTTAATCTGCAAATCAGTTTTTAATGTCTTTTTTGTTTTTGCAGTGAGATCTGCATATTTACTGCATCACATTCAAAACTCAAAAACTATATGGCCTGTAGCCGATTTAAGTAGTAGCAGACCCTAATTTTATCAAAAAACCTTAACCTTTTAAGAGGATTACGGTTATTCCAGTATTCTCCCGAGTATTCTTCATACATTGGAATTTATCCTTTCCTATTACTAGGATATCGTCTAAATAGAAAAACTGTCAATACACCTTTGAGTGTAAGTCTTTCCGCCCCTGGTTTGAGAAGTTTGATGAAAATATAGAGAGCTACCTTCAAGTCAAAGGCAAGACAAGTGAATTAATACAATTTATTGTCGAATCTGAACCTTAAAGATATTCCATGATTTTTTTTAACGAAGGATTTCGAGCCTCTTTTGGAAAGATATGCATCTTTATTTAATAATTTTAAGACTGTTCTATGACCCTCACTTGAAGTGGGGGGCGTGGCTGAATCTATTAATTAAATTCAACTTAAATCTATGATGTTCCTTGTGGTTTTGGAATGAAAAATAAATTAAAATGAAGTGAATTTTAGAGTAGGAGGACATATTTTGCTACCTCCAATCTTGAATAACTTATCAATTAACTTTGGTATTCAGGGAATAGGTTATCGGAAATTCTTACATAGTAAGTTCGGAATTTTGCATTGGCATAAATTGAAAAGGAATAGATATCACTCCAATCTGTAGTGTAGTGAGTAAGCACTATCTACTTGACGGCTGGCGTCCGAGCGTTAGGCGCGCAGTCAGTATGTATGGGCGGTTGTTGTGTTAGTACGAATAAACGTGTAAACAACAGCTCTGGTTTTTCTTTTCTACAAAAAAAAGAGTGGATATTACACATACTAAGACTTTCTGGTTTTCCAATTTTGCAAATATTTTGATAGGTTGCCAGCTTAAGTAATATATATGTACATGCATGTATACACTTTGTATGACTTTGTTTGCAGCATTAGCTGGCTTCTTTCTTACAATATGCTGATGGTGGATGAACCGACTTCCTCTCCCCCTTCTCTCCTCTTTCTCTTGAATTTGAGTTGAGGGAGGTTGTAGTTTCAGTAACAATGATTGTGTATGCCCGCTGAGTGCTAGCTAAGTTAGCAGGTTTTTAACCTTTGGTACAATCTGAATTCTGACGAGGAACTGAATTGACGGTGTAACGAACGGATAATGCACCTTAGCAAAATAGGTTGTGAGCTTCAGCTGGAAGTATGAGGTTGCTTAATTGTTCCTGCACAAATCTTAATGCTTCTATAACATTTGCGATTGCACCTATGCACCTAACCCTACAGCCGTTTGTTGTTGTAAGTGATTTAGGAATCTATAATGACCATTGTCTTTTTTTTTATACAGTGAATAATTTCGCCCCTAATTTGAGGAGAAGGTAATGCCTTACTGTTGCTCGGTACTTTATATTCTCCTAAAAATTCCTTCTTTGATTCTTTGTCAGCCATTTCTGCAAAAAACTACTCGAACGAAATGATATTTCGTCATGTATTGGCTGCCTACCTTATATTCAAAATTTGGTTTGTTCGAAGAATATATGCCTTCTGCTTACTACTTATTACCAAAAAAGGAATAAAGACTAACGCATGCTAATCTTATCTTTCCTACGAAGTTTTCCTTCTGCTTAACTGTTTTTTGGACCAACGCACATTAATCCAGAAAAAAACAGGATCAACAGATGAACAAAGAAATAATTTCATCACATCTCCCAACTCGATCTTTTACCCAGAACTAACGAACGCTAATTCTGTTTTTGTTTAGCAAAAAATGCCGAGCCAATACAAGGCCGTAAATAAATAAAATCGAACGACTTTACTTATTTGAACGAGTTTCTGGAGATATTATGCTAATGCATATGAATTCTACTACCCCACATATAAATAGAATCGAACGATTCTATTTATGCTAAAAAGACAACGAACGTTATCTTAAGTGGGAATGAATATGCACCACACTGCGACCGCGGTGATGCATATATGTTTACGGGAGGTTGCTGCATTAACACTATAGATAAGTCCTCCGTACCTAAGAACAGTATACCTATTTGTCTACAACATTAAGGCCTACCTGATGATTCGGAGATATGGAGATATTATGCTCCCATGCATATGAATTCTACTGCCCCACATGTAAATAGAATCGAACGATTCTATTTATGCTAAAAAGACAACGAACGTTATCTTAAGTGGGAATGAATATGCACCACACTGCGACCGCGGTGATGCATATATGTTTACGGGAGGTTGCTGCATTAACACTATAGATGACTCCTCCGTACCTAAAAAGAGTATATTTGTCTACAACATTAAGGCCTACCTGAAGATTCGGATTAACTGTCTGACGATAGGCAAACCTAATAATTCTTTTCACACTGGATTTGTAGTAGCTTCCTCCTATGCCTCTTGATTTCCTTATATGGAGCACGCACACTGCCCTTTTCGACATATTTTTATTGCGAAACACTTAAACAGTTTGTAAACGGCGGAACACGTTGTGTCGACAAGCACGATAAAAACGGAATGAGATGGTAGCAGTAGCGTCTAGGGTATGCGGATGAAATAGAGATGGGGTTATTCGTTTATTGTTATATTTAGGAACATCGTGCTGACAAGTAGATTTCACGGAAACTACAACGTATAATTATATCGAAGGACAAGCGAAGGAAAATCAGCTCAAACTTCGTTGTTAGACGGGTTGGAGGCTCTTGATCGTTTCGCATCGTCCAGTTCAAGCATGCAGAAAGAACTGGCGCCCTAGTTCCTAAGGGGGAAGGGTTGTTGTTTTTGCGGGCGGATGGTCGATAATTTAGTTGCAAGAGGATTTTGGACTATAGCTTGATGCAATGGGAAATAATAAAATGGTATCCTCATTATGTGTAGGAAGTACTGAGTCAATCAACTTGACTTCATTTTTTTGTTTTTAGTATACACCTTAGTTTTGTTTTAGCAAGGCGTATAATTTTTTTTATGTACAAAATAGTTGTTACAATAGTAGTTCTTGATAATCAGTTTAATGAAAGTTCATTTCGTCTAGAGGGCAGCTATTATAGACAAAATAACTCATGCCTCTAGCACATTGTCCATGCTATTTGAGACATTAGTTAGCAATATTTGCGCCAAAAATATCTGATACTGAATTCAGTTATCCTTATCGTTGGCTCAATTGCTTTTTACTCAGTTGAATTGTTATCGAGATTGAAAGAATGGCAAATAAATTAAAACAAAAAAACTTAAAAAAAAGCTTTCATTTAAAGGTTCTAAAGAAAAGAAAATAAAATGTTCCTTTAGAATGTTAACTATCAACTTATAGCCTTATTATACACAATTTATATGATCATAAGAGCTTGTCGCGAGGTTTGCGTAAGTACCTATAGGAATTTAATTAAACTGATATTTTAACACTTAAACTTAGCAGACGAAGTTAGTCAATTGAATAGGTACTAGTTAATTTACACAAGTATATCGCGCGACAAGCTTTTATGAACATATAAATTGTGTATGATAAGACTATAAGTTGATATTTAACACTCTAAAGGAACATCTTATTTTCTTTTTTTAGAACCTTTAAATAAAAGGTTTTTTAAAAAAGTTTTTTTGTTTTAATTTATTTTTTACGTTTTAGTTATTAACTTGCATTTATATCAAACAAAATTTGTATTTATTCTCGGCAAGCCTTTTTATTTGATACCCATATTGCAGAAGTGCATTAAAAAGAACTATTCCGCCAAAGACTCTCTTCACTATTGGATTTAGAACGACGTCATATAGCTTATCGTGCATTGTCATCCAAACTAAACGTGTATACAAAATTTCAGCTCAATCGGTTAAAGATATCTGCTTCAAAATTGAGTTGCAAGATTCCACCCGAACAAGCGTACATATATTGCAAGTTAAATAAAAGCTTTTAAAAAAGGGTTGTAAAGCCGCGTTCTCAGAGCTTCGAACTGTCGCGGCTACACTTCCCTACTCTTTTCACATCCGTGTTGCGAAATTTGGAATGTGTCGCCAGCATCAGATGACAACGTGATCACAAACGTGATGACACTTCTGTCCTTTGACGGATAGTTAAGTTGAAAATAGCCAACTACACAAGCTGTCGCTGGCATTGTCAGTGGTCGCTGGCGACACAGTGATGAAGGAATGGGGGAAGTCTGTTCTCGACATACTATTGGTTACTGAAGTGTCGCTGGCGACACTACGCTGCTCTGAGAACGAGGCTTTAGAGTCTACTCGTCGGCGCTGCCTACGTATCGCATCAACCATATTTGCATCTCTATTCTTATTTTGTGGTCTACTGTGACTTATGTATGTGTTGTGTGTATATATTATATTACGATTCTAAAAGCCATAACATATTTGTGTGGAGACAACCATTATTGCAATAAGGCCATTACCATATTGTCATTTCATCATTTTAAGACAATTCTTAATGTTAATTACAGATAATGAACTTCGGAGGTAACTTGTTTGATCTGTAGGAGTTACCGATATGGTAATGTCTCTACTTTAATTTGTGGTGACTAGTTTTAAAAATATTTCAATTACGTAGTTATAGTATATGCACAACAACTGCTTATTATTTTGGCAATCATGTATTACGGTTTTTGATATTCTACCCTAACAAAAAACGTGTTTTTTCACGGAGATGGAAGTATTTTAGAATCAATTATAAAGCTGGATTTTGGATTCATTGGAAGGTTGTAATTGAAACACTTATTGAAATTCAATAGTACCTACCTTGTCGTTGAATGGACAACAGGATATAATTAGTTGCCAAATACGTATATCCTTCCTATTAGATAAAGCAGTGGTGTATTTGAGCAACACTGAATGTAAGATTTCATTGGATGAAAGCGTGAGTACCTGATCAAACGACATATTTTCTGTGTGTATGTATATCCACTTACACAGAAAAATATTTTGTATCGAGTCCATAAATAATGAAATCTTCGCAACATAATTTCTATGGATCGGAGATTGTTACACTAATTTCTACTCATAGATGAAGAAAACCAAGTGGATTTTAAAAGGTATTTGATACATACTTTTGAGAACAAATGTCTTTTTTGCCCTTTTTTATTTGAAAATATTACGTTTTAAAAAAATCCTTGTTTTATATGCTTATAAAATTGGTTTGTGCATGAAATAAAGGCACTTCTTCTTCTTCTTAACATGCCATCTCCATCAATGAAGGTTGGATATCACAGTGGCAAATTCTTCTCCGTTTTCAGCGGTTCTTATCAATTCTTTGAATCCCAGGCCAGTCCACTGACGTATATTCCTCAGCCATGACAGTTTTTTCCGTCCCAGCCCCCGCTTGCCTTCGATCTTTCCTTTTACGATAAGTTGTGCGTATCGATATTTATCATTTCTTAGTATGTGGCCCAGGTATGCTGTTTTACGTATTTTTACGATTTTAAATAGTTCTCGTTCTGTTCCCAGCCTGCGCAAAACTTCTTCGTTCGTAGTATGAATTAAAGGCACTACAAAATTTTAAATAAAATAATGACCTCATTTATGTAGGTATGCATTTTATCTCCTAAAAGCGTCTGATAAAAATTCTGCACTATAAGGTATACGAGGTATAACCGACAGTAATTTTATGGCCCTCATTGCTCAAAAAGTTAACCTCCTTAAGGGTTGTACAATGAAAGCTTAAGCTTCGGTTTAAGGTAACATGTACATATTATACAACCGCATAGTATCGCGTGCCGGATGTTGTGGACATAACCATCCAGGGTCACAATAACATTAAAGAAGAAAACCAAACAAGGTTGCCCTATTGTATTTTTAATAGAAATTAATTAGCATTATAAAAAAAACCAACTTACCTTGTAACAATATTACTTAAGAATACAAATAAAAAATGAGGCAATAAAAAGGATTTAACGCAAGTCGAAATCAGATTCAGACGGGTCGCTATCATTCTGTTTGATAATAATTTCCTTCGGTCGTGCATTTAATAATAATGACTCTACTTTTATTACATGTGTAATTCAGTTTCGCCATTTATCTTAGTTTATTAAGTATACCTGATCTCTAATAAGACAGCTTAAATAAACACGTACAAATTTCGATAATCCGACATTGTGCGGAAATGATGTTCTCACTCTCAAGTTTTGCTATTAATATGAAAATTATTTCAGTATTACCCTGGACAGAGAACGATCTGCAATAAGGGTTGCTTAATGTACAACTACGTATAATTGTGGTTTTGGGAGATTAACTTTTGAGACCCTCAAGTGCCATAAAATGTACCTCTGAGTATATATCTCGAACGTTGTTACTGTTACTGTTTCACCAAACTTTTGTGAAATATTAAAAAATGTAGGATAAACAGCACGTGAAGCACAGCGTTAACCAACTTTCCAGCCCATTCTCACTTTTAATGGAAAATGTAGCAGCATAACACCATAACTCGATTACTTTTTCAGCATGTTTGCTTTTCGTCACACGTGGGGTGAAGTATTCGACAACGTGGATCAAAAAGCGAAAAGGGGATATTCCTAAATCGGAAATACAATAAAAATAAATTTGGAATTAAAGCAGCGCACGATGTTCGAAGATTATAAGCCTATTATAAACACAACTTTTCGGGGGTTTATAGAAATTTGTTCCCTCCTGCACCAGCTGACGATTGTGTTCAAAGCTTGTTGAAGAAAGTCAGAGATAGCCTTTTTACTTGCTTCCTTCTGACTTGGATAACTAGATCATCCGCGTAGCAATGAGCCCCAACATCCCGCATAAAGAGATCGTTCAACAGGTCATCTACTAGAAGTGTCCACAGGAGGTGCGAAAGTACCCCACCCTGAGAACATCCCCTGGCGGGCCTCAACCTGATCAGTTCTCCATGCCATGATGTTAAGATGTTCGTATTAGCTAACATGCATCCGCTCCAGTCACGCCTGTTTTTGCAAGGGCGACTTGAAGCAAGTGAGGGAGTGCATTTTTGAATGCTCCTTCAATGTCTAGGAAGGCAGCCAGTGCTTTTGCACTGGGTGTCTTCAAAACTTTAGACTTTATCGATCATTTCAGGAAGTTATAAACGACTAAAAATCAGAATTTTAAGATGGGCCCTTGTAACAGAATAAACATATGTTAAGATTAGATACAAAAATAAATAATATCTAAAAATGTTCATTAGAATATGTAGTTTATCTCTGTGGCTTGGATGAACATCACATTACAGCATTAGTTAAACTGTTCTTCAAGCTTGAAAGTCAATTTTAAAAAAGTCCACTATTTTTTAAGTATTTGTCAAGACAATAAAGGCCTACATTTAAAAACAATTGTATATATAAGTCACACTTATGGCCTTTGAACTTTATTATGTGAAAACTGAAAACGGCAGAAGAACATAGCTCCTAATATTTCTTATACCATCTATACTAACTTGCCGTTAGGCCCCAAGGTGAAGCAAAAAGCAAAAAAAGCATAATGGCTCAAGTCCTTATTGGTCCAATTTAGTGAGCAAGATTATTAAAAGATAGGCCCATTTACATCATGTAAAATGTTGATTTAGTGTAGATAAGACCATGATAAGAAGACCTACAGGCCTTTAGATACACAGGACATGTTCACACTTAGGCTCTTTTACATACTATCTATTCTCCAACATAATAACCTTTTGACTGGCGATCTACTTCATCGGAAAGAGAGCACTTGCGCTTTTGCACTGAGTGCCTCTCGTTTCCTGAAATTTTCTGATCAAAATTGTCGTGATGCATCTCACCAAACTTTTGTGAAATATTTAAAAATGTGGGGTAAATAGCACGTGAAGCACAACGTTAACCAACTTTCCAGCCCATTCTTACTTTTAATGGAAAATGTAGCAGCATAACACCATAACTCGATTACGTATTCGTCAACGTGGATCAAAAAGCGAAAGGGGGGTATGCCTAAATCGGAAATACAATAAAAATAAATTTGGAATGAAAGCAGCGCACGATGTTAGAATGTTAGAAGACTATAATCCTATTACAAACAGCTTTTTGGGGGTTTATAGAAATTTGTTCCCTCCTGCACCAGCTGACGTTCAAGCTTGTTGAAGAGACTCAGAGATAGTCATTTTACTTACTTTCCTCTGACTTGTATAACTAGATCATCCGCGTAGCAATGAACCTCCACATCCCGCATAGAGAGCTGGTTCAACAGGTCATCTACCAGGAGAGTCCACAGGAGGTGCGAAAGTACCCCACCCTGAGAACATCCCCTGGCGGGCCTGAACCTGATCGATTCTCCATGCCATGACGTTACGATGTTCCTATTAGCTAACATGCATCCGCTCCAGTCACATGTAACATGCCTCTTTTTGCAAGGGCGACTTGCAGAAAGTGAGGGAGTGCATTGTTGAATCCTCCCTCAATGTCTGGTGCTTTTGCACTGGGTGCCTTCAAGACTTTAGACTTTATCGATCATTTCAGGAAGTTTTAAACGATTAAAAATCAGAATTTCAACATGGGCCCTTGTGACAGCATAAACATATTTCAAGATTAGATACAAAAATAAATAATGCCTAAAAATGTTCATTAGAATATGTAGTTTATATCTGTAGCTTGGATTAACATTACATTACAACATTAGTTAAACTGTTCTTCAAGCTTGAAAGTCAATTTTTAAAAAAGTCTGCTATTTTTTAAATATTTGTCAAGACAATAAGAGCCTACATTTAAAAACAGTTATATATCTGAGTCACACTTATGCCCTTTGATTTATCATGTGAAAACTGAAAACGGCAGAAGAACATAGCTCCTAGTATTTCTTATACCATCTATGCTAACTTGCCGTTAGGCCCCAAGGTGGAGCAAAAAGCAAAAAAAAGTATAATGGCTCAAGTCTCTATTGGCCCAATTTAGTGAGCAAGATTATTAAAAGATAGGCCCATTTACGTCATCTAAAATGTTGAATTACTGTAGATAAGACCATGATAAGAGGACCTAAGATTTACATAGGCCTTGCTAAGAATTGTGGTATTACGTTGGTATTTATTGTATGTAATATTTTTTGGGTGTTGCTGTTGAAAATTGGTCTGGGCAGGGGATCTCGCAGTGCAGGGTTAGTGCCACACCACTTGTTCAATTGTGCGTTCATCACTTGTTCGGCAGATTGTGTGAAGGAAGGTGTTTGAGTAATGTTTTGGCTTCGTGTGGTTGTGGGAGGCAGGTTAGTGCATGCTGTGTCTGGGGCATCTGGTATAAACTCATGTTCTGGGTTTACTTCTAAGTGTGTGCTGGTGGTGTTGGTTGTGTTTGTGTTTGGAGTCTTGTTGTTTAGGGTATGATTGTGTTGTGTATCCGTGATTGATTCATTGACTAGAGAATCATTCGTTAAAACTATATTCATTTCATCCGCTACAAGATTCTTTATAACTTGTAGTTGTTGAGGTGTAAGTCGGTTGTTTTTGGTAATGACACGTTTTTGGTCAATAAGTCTTTGTTCAGTTACACGGGGTCAGAGGTGTGGGTATTGCGCTGTAAATAGACTGTGTAATTCATGCCTGTAGCCTGTGGAGATTGTTTCTAGTTTTGTGGCGGTGTAATAACAGTGCATTACAGATTTGTTCATCTCGGTAGTCCACTGTAAGCGCTGTCTTGGTTTGCCAGCTTTGGTGGTTGCCGGCTCTACAGGCAAAACATCCGCAACTGGGTTATCTGCTGTTGGTTGTTCTTTTTCGGTTTGGGGTTCAGGTCAGTTTAATCGACGTACCCTAGACCGTCGTTGGTTATTTATAAAATTAACTCTATCCATCGTGTTCCCACGAGTAGGGACGATCTAAATGTCGCTCTCCCGGGTGACGCCCATTCCAGGAGAGAAGGGACTTATATTTACTCCGAAGTTGGCCCAAGGTGCTCCGGAGGATTTGCGACTTTACTGTCGGGTTTTGTTGAGGCTTTCTCCTCGCGGGCGGGCCGGTTAAGGCAAACCCCCCGGTTGCGTACCCCTCACAACGTTCCCCAGCCACGCCCTGCTGAGGTTGTTGAAGTGTGAGGTGCAATAACGGTATATGACAGAAGGATCGGCGCTCAGCCTTTTGTGGCATTTCTCCCCGGATTTGCCAAATCCCTATCTGACCAAGGTTGGGATAGCTTGGGGAAAGGAGCTTTGTGCTCGGTAGGCTATGTAAAGTCTACCTGGCCCACAGCTTCCTGAGTATGCTAGCCTTGGTTGAAGCGACTTTTTGATCACGAGCCCTGTCGGCATGACATCTCCGCGGTGGTATTAAAGCCTCCGACGAACCATCAACCGACATAGCTTGCACATCAAAAAGTCACTTTCTAAGCTCCCAAATGAGCGACAACGTTCTAGCACCTGATGGGGGACGTATATAAAATATTCATACTTAGCCTTTTTTACATACTGCCTATTCTCCAACAATAACCTTTTCACTGGAGACCTACTTTATCGGAAAGAGCGCATTTGTGCTTTTGCACTGGGTGCCTTTCGTTTCTTGAAATTTTCTGATCAAAATTACCATGGTGCGCCTCACCAAACTTTTGTGAAATCTTTAAAAATGTGGAGTAAACAGCATGTGAAGTACAACGTTAACCAACTTTTCAGCCCATTCTTACTTTTAATGGAAAATGAAGCAGCATAACACCATAACTCGATTACTTTTTCAGCATGTTTGCTTTTCGTCGCACGTGGGGTGAAGTATTCGTCAACGTGGATCAAAAAGCGAAAGGGGGGTATGCCTAAATCGGAAATACAATAAAAATAAATTTGGAATGAAGGCAGCGCACGATGGTCGAAGATTATAATCCTATTATACTTTGATATTGTATGTCGACGTCAAAAGTAGTGACGCGGCATGAAATTCCGCATCGGATGGTTTTGGCAGTTGGGCATTATGCAGGGAACAGCGCGAGCCTGCCAGTTTAATTAAATATGAATGGATGTTTGAAGCAGGGGCGCAACCACTAAGGTTATAAGACATTTCCGGAGCAATAAAAAGCGAACTGATGTCGTGATTTTTTTATTGTGTGGGGGCGGGTTAGAATATCTCCCATCGTATATCCTGCGTGTCGTAAAATAATAATAATCATTTATTGCCCAACAGATAAAAATGTCCAATTACAGGACAATATACAAGAAAAATCATACAGACTATAAAAGGTGTAGCTTAGAAAAATAGTAACAAAAAAACAATCCTATAGCTAATCCAAGTTTGTAACCAAATAATAATGAACAGAATATGTATTCAGTATTACTTCCAGCAAACTAAAGTTTATATCTGATGTATCCGAGATCGTGTTGAACTTGGTACACATATAATTCAGCGGAGACTTGGTAAAAGGCGACTAAAAGGAACACCGAACTACTGTCGGTATAAGCAGTAACCTCTTCTCAACCAGCAGCTTCGGGTGGACGAGTTGAGAAGAGTCAGGACACCTTCTTGTCCTTGGGGTGAGAAATTGCCCCTAAAGGCGGATGAACCAGTAGATACCATCTGGTCAACGGCATGAGGATGCAGAAAGCAAATGGGAAACTACTGCATTAAAGACCTTTAAGATATCCCAAGAGAAACTCGTAAAATGTGTAAATGCATTTTACGAGTTCACAACATGTCTCTTAAGACATTGTGACTATGATGATGATAGAAATGTAGTGGATAAAAGAAATAAGTGATTATTCTGAGCGATAGTCTTTGAACGTTCAACCTTTAACTACTTGGTACACTATCGGTTTTAAGTACGTTCAATTTCCTGAAAGATGTAAGGTGTAGCGTCTGCCGCGTATCTAACCCTCAAAGATGGTAGTTACTTAAAGCTTGCTTCGTCGTTAGTCGTCAGTCAGGATACACCGCGCGTGTAGTTAGGGGAAAAGTATATTATTATTGTTATTTGACCAACTTATTCAGTTGTTTTGGGTTTTTAATAAATATACTTTTTTGATACCTTAATAAAAAAGCTATACAAATGTAATGATGACAATATTTCAGCTAATACTGCTTCGTCTGGTGCATAGAATACACCACGCATATACTAGTGAAACAGAAAGCTATTTATTTCGTTGAAGTTTTTCCCAAGGATAAGATATGAGGGTTTTTTTGTAATAAAATAGTTAATAGTATTATCACCGAAGATATAATATACAGGGTGAGTTTTTAGTACCGGCTCGGTCGATAACTCCACTACTATAGAAGATAGCGAAACAAGTTGTATATAAGAGTTGTAGCCACGGATATGCTGCTTGCTCAGAAAATATTTGGATTTATACAGGGTGATCCATAACTACGTGGTGATGCAAACATGCATTTTTTTAAATGAGACACCCTATATATTATTCCATATTTAAATTCTACTAATGATTTCCGTTCTTCCAATATAGGGTTTTGTTACATTATACAGGGTATTCCAAAAGTTATGACCATTTTTATATCCAAATCGTGGTCAAATGAACGTACTGTATATCAAGAAGTAATAAATCAAAAATTATTTTTTTTACATGAAAATATTAAAAATATCCTCTAGTTTTAAAATCGGCTATAAAAAGAGCCCGTGACGCATATTCGTATACAGGGTGATGTAGAATGCAAAATCCAAATTTTCTCTTTTTTTTAAATGTAACCCCCAATATTTTATTATCTCAAAAAATGTATTTTAATATGCTCTTTCATCTTTGTATAGCACTTGTTGTACCTACGTCCATCAATGTCCGAGATATTACAATATTTTTCGGTAAATTTAAAATGTAGCTTCTATTTGTGTACTGAAATTTATTTATTTTGAGAAAATACTATCTAATTTGTTTTTTGTTTAACGAACAACTAAATTATAAGGTCATGATACTATTTGATGAAGTCAAAACCCTAAATTATCGAAATAATAAAGTCAAGTATGCTGAGGAAACAATTTTGTAGGCGTCATGCATAATTATCAAGCAGATTTATCAGGTGTGCTTTGAAAAGTTGACAGTTTTCATAACCTGCTCGATAATTCCGTACTGTGTGAAAAACCAGCTTTAAAAATTAATTTTTCCTTTGAGGGTCTTTAGGAGAATCTTTGAGAAATTGTCTACTTGCCTCTAGAATATATCAACTATGAACAGCAATATCCAGAACGGAGGCAGTCTAAAACTAATGCGTTCGAAAGATTGAAGAATCGTTTTATTTGGACTGTGTCGTTTGATATTTCATAGCCTCCCTGATACATCTGCTTGATAATTTTGCATGACGTCTATAAAATTGTTTCCTCAGCACACTTGACTTATATTATATCGTTAATTCAGTGTTTTGACTGGATAAAGTATTATTACGGCCTTATATTTTGTGGTTTGTTAAGCAAAAACCAAATTTGATAGGATTTTCTCAAAACAAATAAATTTTAGTAAACAAATAGAAAGTATATTTAAAATTTGTAGAAAAATCGAAATATCTCAGAAACTGATGAATGCAGCCATAACAAGTGCTATACAAAGATGAAAGAGCATATTAAAAGCGATTCTTTGGTATAATGAAATATTGGGGGTTACATTTAAAAAAAGAGAGAAAATCTAGATTTTGCATTCTACATCACGCTGTATACAAATATGCGCCACGGGTTTCTTTTATAGCAGATTTTAAAACTGGATGATATTTCTAATCTTCTCATGTAAAAAAATAATGTTTGATTCATTACTTTTTGATATACAGTACGTTCAATTGATCGTGATTTGGATATAAAAATGGCCATAACTTTTGAAATACCCTGTATAATGTAAGAATACCCTATATTGAAATAACGGAAATTATTAGTAGAATTTGAATATGCAATAATATATAGGGTGTCTCATTTAAAAAAATGCATGTTTGCATCACCACGTAGTTATGGATCACCCTGTATAAATCTAAATATTTTCTGAGCAAGTGGCATATTCGTGGCTACAACTTTTATATACAACTTTTTTCGCTATCTTCTACAGTAGTGGCGTTATCGACCGAGCCGGTACTAAAAACTCACCCTGTATATGTAGGTGGTGTACAGAACACACTTCGCTTGTAATTAAGTTTCAAATCAAGGCGCGTGTAGCTAAAGGTTAATAAGTAGTAATTCAATCGATAAACAAATGACCAATATAAATTAATTAAGAACAAAATGAATCACTCAGACAATAACTTACTAGTTCTACCTAATTTAACAACAATAAAAGTTTGGGCATATGTTAGGCAAAGCGGGTAAGATGACACATCTGGAAATTAAATGAAAAGATACCTGAGTAACCAATTCATTGAATCACAATAAATTTACGATATGTTTAATTAAAGAAAGTGACGTTGTTAAGCTAGTAATTACTGTACTGATTGAGTGTAATTTAAACATAAATAGATTACACACCAAATAGCTCTATAAACATCAAACAAGTAGATGAAATAATATACAGTGCAATTATACAAATTAACATATAACACTATTACCTCAACTTTATCTCAAGGATCATCAGTATGAAGGGTCAACTCGCGAAATGCCTCATCAAGAGATCAAAATAACTTCGACGGAGAGTCATCATGATAACTGTGATGCCCACACTAAGATACAAGGATCAACTCGCAAAGTATCCAAAGTATCCTTTGTACGTTCAGGGATTATGTTATCTGTTTTTATATCGCAGACGTTCAAGAACTGAATTGAGAATCCTAAGACGAGTGTTGTGGAAGTAAGGCTCAAAAGTCCAAAGCTAAGGTCAAAAGGTCCAAAAGTAATGTCCAAAGGTCGCCATAAAAGTGAATTTCTCATTTCGAAGCTCCTGACGTTGCTCTAAACATACAGTAATGATTCAAAAAGCAAATTGGAAAAGAAAGCTTGCGCTATGTCACTGTAGTGGCCTTCTTTGATATCGAGTATGGTTAAGTTAAAGACATTTGTATAATGTCTGATTTTGCACACTATTCTTTTTGAAAAAATTGCTCCGAGATATCATTCATTAAGGCCTTAACCATCACCTGAAATACTGTGTATGTAGTTTGAAAAACAAGTGAGTTCTGTTCAAACTGGGAATACATGGCAAATACATATGTATACATGTGTGTAACTACACTCTCCGATAATAGTATTTTCGAATTATAAAATTTTTTCAGGAGCTACGACAGGACGAGATGCTGATCCTACGACTACGCCTTGTCTTTCCTTAAACACGAGCCATATATTACATAAGCCACATATTAACATAATGCAGTATGTACAATGAAATGTGCTATTGTAATAAAATAAAGTGACAAAGACCTACAGCTATTGTTTTCAATCGACGCGTCACACTGAATGGCAAACTGTTGATAAGTTACTCATACTAATGCTGTAATGTAGAGACCATACCAAATCCAGTTTGGCTTAATGATATTATTGCTCTTTAATAAACCCACAATCGGCAACAACTGAATAAGCTTACTGAATACTGCTATCAATTATATACAGAAAGTGTCAATAAATTTAGTATGTAGAACGAATTTCGGACAACAAAAAGATAAACAAACCTGGAAACGAAAACAAAAGATTTGGCTAAGATCACCCAAAATCAAGATCTTTATAAAAATAGGATATACAGTCTTGTGTCTAGATGGGAAAGGGTAATACTTGCTGAGGGTGAATTCTACAGCAAATTTACAATGAAAATCGTATGGTTCTAGTTTTTATAGAATATACTCCTCTGTAAATTCTTTGTCAACTGGGATTATACCCTAATACATTTTGGAATGTAAAAATCTAAGTTATAGTCTTCCAAAAGATTTCTTGCTTTAAGTAGAGTATTTGCGGCCAGTGCATTTCTAAATATAATCCTAATTCTATTATTGTCTATAGATTCTATTTTCCTTATTTGATTGTCTAATTCTGGTAATGTTTTAAAAAAATAAATCTAAGTTAAATAGTCTAATTTTTTGTGTAACTACTCCTTAACCTTCAAATTCGCACGAACTTTTTTGTTTGCCTGATGAGAAATATGGACATATTTTGATTCGTTTTTAGAAATGTTTTTGGAAGACATGTCATTTGTATATTCGCCTGTATACATCAGTTCAAGTTATATAAACATAAAAAATTCGAACGTGTCGAAAAACGCGTAGTTATCTGGACATTCTAAAGAAAGGTAACAACCCTGCAGCTGTCATGATCAACTGTTTATAATTCAACACTTCCGTCGCAGTAGTGGGGTAGGCACATTTGTTTTGTTATGTCAAACATTCCAGATAACTACGGGATATTAAATAATACAGAATACTGCATCTGCGTTATGTGCCTACCCCATATCCACGTCTATGTAATAGATTGGCGTTTGTACACAGCGGAGCCTATCCTGGATGGAGGAGCGGCAACAATAGAATTTATCTTCAGTTTTGCTGTTGAACGTTGAACGTGTTTATTCGTACATGCGAAGATGTAATTGTGAGGATTACTCATGTGGAATTACACTATTGCCCATGGGAATGATAATCTGCATACCGTGTTCTCAGCTTTGAATGCAGCCTGAGCAATCTTGGTGGATGTGTACTAGGGCGATGTTATTTATCTGTCCGACAGCCAGCCTACATCGGAATTAGAAACGTTTCAGGATTCTAGCTAACACCAATTAAGCTGGATTGATTACAGATACATTGTATTGTGTTCTTCGGTGAATCGCCTATGCTTGTTAGGTTATTATACTTTTTTAAATTTGTAACATTCACTTAAGTACTGACAAGCAATTACTGTAGCATTGATTGCATTCAGCAGAAAGATCGGGAGCCGCTACTTTTGTAGCCGCTACATCTCAACAGTTGGCGTTCTGCTGAAAAGCATTATTTGTGCGCTCTGAGATATCACGATAAATAGTTTGCGTCGACTGTCAGTTGTCAGTGAAATGTCAAATGAGTGGTCACATTTGAGGTTATTAAAAATAAAAAGATATTATTATAAAGTTTCGGACTGTGTAAAGTAGTGTGGACTTTTTCTTTAAATATGACAACATAATCTATAACACAAGTATCATAACATGTGACACTCACAAGGTCAAAAGTAGCTTCCGCTTCGCTCCAAGTGAGCGTGCTTTTCTCTCGCTACAAAAAATCTGCTGAATGCACCCATTGTCACTGATCCGTCCACTGTGGGATGATTGCGACGCTAAAAGAATGACTTGTGATACCTGGTGACTTCTAGTTAACAAATTTGGCTACCGATATGCTTTGGGGACATAGTAGATAATGCTGCTAAAATTTTGTAAATCGGTGCACTGGCGGCGGAGTAATTATCAAAAAACAAAATAAAAACAAACTACCCTCAAACTTCGTTTTTGTGCGCTTTAGGAGTTCCTAATCATTTTCTACCTTTTTTTTGGGTGGGGGTGAATTTGGGGTGATTGGGGGCTGGGGGGTTGTGAAGCTGAATAATTTGTTGTATTCATAATGGGCTGTACATTGACCTTTGAATGAAAAACCTAGCGGTATATTACACTCTTATAGGTCGATCCGAACGTTGCCTTGCTTATTATAGAAACCAAAGGACTTAGAATTTGTGATGTATACATACGAATATTGTCTTAGATGATTCTATATTGCGTAACGCAAAAATTATTGAATTAATTTTAATGAAGTTTTGACGCAGTATTACTACGTGGTGAGGATGGAAAACGCGTAGTTTTAGAAAAATCGTGTCAGTGGCGGCGCAGCAATAATAAAAAAACAAAAATATAAAAACAGCTCAAACTTAGTTTTTAAGCGTTTTAGGGATTCCTGACCATTCTGTACTTTTTTTTGGGTAGGGGTGAGTTTGTGGTGGGTGGTGGGAGGGGGGTTGTAAAACTGAAAAATTTGTTGTATTCATAATAGTTTGTCCATTGTCCTATGGAGGAAATACGTAGCGGCATATTCTTTTTTAAGTCCATCTGATGAACATTGGCTTGCCTATTACAGAAACCATGAGACTTAGACAAAAGTCCCTTGGTTTCTGTAATAGGCAAGGCAATGTTCACATGGACTTAAAAAAATACGCCACTACGTATTTCTTCCATAGGTCAATGGACAAACTATTATGAATACAATAAATCTTTCAGTTTTACAAACCCCACCCCCCAACCACCCCAATTTCATCCCCACCAAAGAAAACGTAGAAAATGATCAGGAACCCCTAAAACGCCTAAAAACAAGGTTGGAGGAGTTTTTATGTTTTTTTGTTTTTTTATTATTACTGCGCCGCCACTGGCACAATTTTTCCAAAACATACGCGTTTTCCATCCTCGCCGCGGTAGTAATACTGTGACAAAGTTTCATTAAAATCCATTCCATAACTTTTACGTTACTCGATACAGAACGATCTAAAGCAATATTCCTATGTATTTATCAGAAAATTCCTTACGTTGCTGGAATAGGGAAAGCAATGTTCGGATGGGCCTAAAAAAGGTTATTATGCCACTAGGTGTTTCCTTTATA
Source organism: Callosobruchus maculatus (assembly GCA_951848785.1). Taxonomy (NCBI): domain Eukaryota; kingdom Metazoa; phylum Arthropoda; class Insecta; order Coleoptera; family Chrysomelidae; genus Callosobruchus; species Callosobruchus maculatus. The sequence continues at coordinate 9,832,462 of CATOUR010000065.1, read as the reverse complement.
GGTCAGTGGATAGCCTATTATTAATACAACACATTTTTGAGATTTACAAACCCCCACCCCCCAACCACCAAAATTTCACCCCCACCCAAAAAAAAGTAGAAAATGATCAGGAACCCCTAAAACACCAAAAAACGAAGGAATATTCAATTTTTTTTGTTTTTTGCTCATTAGTCCGCCGCCTATGGACCGATTTTCAAAATTATAAGAACACTAGCTGACCCGACAGACGCTGTCCTGTCTTAGCTATGAATATTGCAATTGAACTTAAATCTGCAATAAATAATAGTTACCTATCTGAAGAGCATAGTGATCATTGAAATACTTTTTGATATCCAACATGTTTTGTTTCGTTTTCGGGCCCATAAATAAATAATGATGAACACGGAACAGGCTACATGACCATGTGGTGGAAAACATTCAACGACTGTCCTTGCTATTTAGTTATCGTCATGCAAATTCAAACCGCACCGAAAATTGCAACCGCTTAAAGTCGAATGGCATATTGTTTAAAATCATTGGGATGCGTGGAGTCAAGACGTCTTCGCTTTTGTATTCCCCTGTATTTTTAATCAATTTTAAGTTTTTTCTCTGAACGTATTTCCGACCCAAATTCAAGTATAAAAAGTTCACTTAAACATGTGGCTAAAGTCTGACCTTCAAGTTTGTGGAAAATATAGAATGTATACCACTGACCTTAAAAAAAAATAAATATTGTTTTTCAGACGAAACAGATGAAAATCCAACTTTTCTTTGTCTTTTGATGTCTCTTTGTATCCCACTTTGTTTTGGAGGAAAAAAAATAAAAACCACAATGAAGTCGTTTTTATTTATTTGTTCCAAAACAAAGTGAGATACGAAGCGGCATTAAAAGAAAAGAAAAGGTATTTTTATCTGTTTAATCTGAAAAACAGCATTTAATTTTTTCAAAGTTAGAGACGCACATCTTTTTGCTAATATTCCCGTGGGACTGCCCCCCGACCCCCAACACGCCACTGGAAAGGATAATTATCTTCTAGTCAGTGGTGACTTAGATTCTTAATGCAGTGAAAGACTATAGATTAAAACAACGGATCATTAATGTTTGAGTCATTGATAAAAAAACAATGTTATTTCCACTCTTTCACACCCTGTATCTTGAAATCCAGAATCTTCAAGCTACATGTCGATCCATTGTTTATTCAGGGTGACCCCACATTATTATGGAGATTGAGATAGGGACATGAAGCCTTAATATGCTTAATTTTCAAGATACAGGGTGTCAATGTTTCCTTTTATTTTGGCTTTTTTCTTAATTAGCCCGCAATAAAATGGCACAACGTATCTAAAATTGTGTATCGGGAATTCAACCACGGTTTTGCTAACATGAATAGGGGGCGTCACCTACGGCACATCAAACTCCTTTAAATTAACAAAACTTTTTTCCGTTTTGGAGCATCAACCTGAGTATTAAAAACATCGTTTCCTCAATATGTGTTACGAAAAAAAGGTATACTTTGTTTAAGTCCCTAGAGGTAACCGTTTTTGAGATAACCTTTATTATAATATCAAAGGCAGCCCAATTACTTGTAAAATGTGATCAAAAGAATTATCGGTCTTTTGGCGCGAATTAATAATAGGTAGATCAAAAAACATGTTTCAAATATATCTAATTTTTAAAACAGGTGGTGTTGAAGTTTGAGAATACTTCGTAAATGGTATTTAAAACTATGAGCCTAAGCCTGATATTCATTCGTGCGGAAATACCGATAATTCTTTCGATCGCAATTTACAGTTCAGTCGCATTGGAAATTTCAATGAAGATTATCTCGAAAACAGCTACCTCTAGACACTCAAACAAATCATACCTTCTTCATGTAAAACATATTGAGGACTTTCTTGATACACTGATGCAGCAAACCGGAAAAAAGGTTTAATAATTTAAATCCGTTCAATGTTCCTTGGGTGGTGCCCTCTATTCATGATAGCAAAACTATGGTTGAATTTGGATTTTTCACCATAAAAACCCCCGATACGTAATTTTATATCGTTGTGCCATTTTATTGCGAAAGAATTGGGAAAAACGAAAATAAAAGAAAACATTTTGACACCCTGTATCTTGAAAATGAAGCATTGTAAGGCTTCATGTTCCTATTTCAGTGTTCATAGAAATGTGGGGTCTATCACCTGTCGAGCGTTGTCGGTCGATTATACGGACACCCTGAGCTTTTTTTATTTGAATTTGAGTCATAAATATGTCTTTGAAATTACGGTCTATCAATAATTAACACTCTGTATACGCATTTGTCATTATTTATACGACGCACACTTGACGGGCTCGAAATTTCCAGATGATTCCTTGACGTTTAAACATCTAACACGTAACCGGTATTTTTGACAGCAATGTCATACATGACACCAATAACAAACAAATCACTAACACTACACACCCTTCGTAGTTGTCAAGTTTTCCCACATTTTTTCAAATTTTCTAATGTTCTGAATAATTTTCCTTAGATTTCTTCCCGTAAGAACCTTCTACCAAGTAATAGCAAACTTATAAAAAAAAGATGGATGAAATTGGTGAAGCCGTTCTCACGTGATGCCGTGACCAAGGGAAAAAGGGACTCATTTTTATATATAGAGATTACCTACTACGCCCCCGCAGCATATCGCTGCCCAAATTTCATCACAATCGATGCAGCGGTTACTGAGATTACGTGGCTAGAAAAACGCGTACAGACAGACAGACCGACAGGCCGACAGACCGACAGACCGACAGGCCGACAGACCGACAGACCGACAGACCGACAGACCGACAGACCGACAGACCGACAGACCGACAGACCGACAGACCGACAGACCGACAGACCGACAGACCGACAGACCGACAGACCGACAGACCGACAGACCGACAGACCGACAGACCGACAGACCGACAGACCGACAGACCGACAGACCGACAGACCGACAGACCGACAGACCGACAGACCGACAGACCGACAGACCGACAGACCGACAGACCGACAGACCGACAGACCGACAGACCGACAGACCGACAGACCGACAGACAGACAGACCGACGGAAATGAGTGACGTGGATTTCCGTTATGTAGACATGATAAAACGTCCAAAAAGCTTATTATCTCAAAATCGAAAATTTTCGCGATCACAATACTCCCCTCACCTATCGGTGTGGGAAGTAAAAGAAAACTAGGAGGGTTTTAAGGACATTGAATGAATGTTTTTGAAAAAAAAGCTTTTTTTATTACGAATAAATTAGTTCTCTAACATATCCTTATTTTGTTTGTCTTATGCTTATGGCTTTACAAAAAAACTTGATTTGTGGATGAAGTCAAAGGCGCAACAAAATTATTGACAAAGTAGTGACTTCATTTATGTAGGCAAAGGTGTGGGGCGCTATTTTAAAAGAAAAGTTGAGATGAGTTCTAGGGATTTATGTACAAACAGGTTTTTTCGAAACCATGGTATGATAGGTCATTCAGTACCTACCCTTAAAAGGCCCACATAGAATAGAATAGAATAGAATTTTATTAACTACATCACATATAAAAATATACATTTGTAGCAAGTCAATAAAGGGAAAATATTCATATATAACAAACAAACAAGTACAAAATATTCATATACAACAAATAACTAACAAGTGCACACATATAAGAAACAATACATTTTACAGAAAGGCTATAAAAACAACTTTTCAGAATTTTTATGTTTAAGCTTCTCCATATACTCCGGAACTGAATAGAATGCATATTTAGCCAAAAATGTCTTCATAATGTTTTTAAACCTGTTCGCCGTTAAATTTTTCACTATATCAGGTAGAGCGTTGTAGAGATGTAGGTCTAATGAATTTTTTCTTGAATTTACTAGTCGATATCGCGGGGTTCTGATTTGTGTGGCTGACCTGGTACTGTAAGGATGGTAGGAACTGTTCAAATGTAATTCGTTTTTACGTTTATGGATCTCTTGTAATTGTGACAGAATGTATAATGATGGTAGAGTTATAATTTTCAGATGAATGAAGTGGGGCCGGCAATGGTCTCGATAGCTAGCACCGGCAATTAAGCGTACGACTTTCTTTTGTAATCTGAATATAGACAGGGCAGCGGAGGAATGTCCCCAGAGGTAAATTCCATATGACATGTGAGAATGAAACAGTGAGTAATAAACAGTCAAAATCGTGGAAGAATCAATAAGTGGCTTTAATCTTCTAATGACAAAAATGGATGATGATAGTTTATTTTTTACAGACTTCACATGATCACACCAGTTAAGTCTGTTATCTAAAGTTAACCCTAATATCTTCACATTCGTAGGCGAGGTACAGTTCTTGTTTGAAAAAACAATTTCTTGCGTTTTGTTGACATTCAGTTTTAGATAGTTTTGTGTGAACCATTCCTCAATTTTCACATTACTATCACCCATCACAGATGATAACGATTGTATTGACGAGCCAGAATTTATAGTAGTGGTATCATCCGCATAACAAATAGCTATTGTTGGCGTCAGATGTGTGAAAATGTCGTTGATATAAACAGTGAAAAGCAGGGGTCCTAATACTGACCCTTGTGGTACTCCGAACTCTATGGTACGTGTATCGGAAACTTCATTACCAAGAGAAACACATTGCTTACGATTATTTAAGTAAGACGTCAGTAATTCCAGGGGCGGTCCTCTAATACCATATCTATATAGCTTATCAAGCAGAGATTTGTGAGAAACACAGTCAAATGCCTTACTCAAATCGCAGAGAGTAAGGCCCACATACTCTCCTTTTTCAAGCCTCCTAACTATATCTTCTACAATCCTTGATACTGCTTGTACTGAGGAGTGATTTTCTCTAAAACCGTATTGTGACGAATGTAGAATTTTGTATTTTTCAAAAAATGAACCGACACTTTTCTTAATGATTAACTCAAGAATTTTTCCAAATACAGGAATTATGGAAATAGGACGGTAATTCTCACAAGACTCAATGTCACCTTTCTTGAATATAGGTACTACCCTTGATATTTTAAATGCATCGGGGAATCTACCCTGTCTTATACACAAATTGAACAAATATGTAAGAGGTTTAAGAAAAATCGAACTCAAATTCTTAATTACTTTGCTGTTTATATCATATACGTCAAAGCTATTTGACAGCTTCAACATTGCTATCGCATCTTTGACGTCATTATCCGTGAGGGGGGGGAAAGCAAAAGAATTACACCTGGAAGGAATTTTTGATAAGAGATAATTCTGAGTTTCTGTGTTGATATTGAGATTTTTAATAGTTTCTGTAGCTACCCGTACAAAAAAATTATTATAATCATTAGCTGATAAATTATTACTTTGCAAATCCTGACTATTTCGATTACTTTCTGTATTTATGACACGCCAAATATCTTTTACTTTATTATGAGAGTTTTTGATGTAATCATCATATGCCTTCCTTTTCGCATCGGTCATGGATCTCCTGTAATCCGATAGAGCAGATTTATACACTGTTTTATACAAAGGGTCAGAGCTATTGTCTCTGATGATTTTTATGGCAGAAACTATGTCTCTTTTACGTTTAAGGTCATCATTAAACCACTTGATGTTCTCTCTGTCTTTAGGTACTCTGCGTATGGGAAAATGTTCATGAATGAGCGATCTGCAATTGTTTATTAGAAAATTGGACAGATATTCCACTGACTCAGATTGATAGTAGTCAGACCAATCAGTAATGGACAGACTTTCACGCATTTTAACAAGACCTGCAGAAGTAATTTTCCTGTAAATGAAATGTTGTTTAGTACTCTTAATTGTTGTGTTAACACTAATGTATTGACCGTAATGATCAGATAAACAAGGATTACAGACGCCAGATGTAAACGAATTCAGTGATATGTTGGTAAAAATATTGTCGATGCAGCTTGCAGATCCATTAAAGACTCTAGTATGATCCTTAATCGTAGCATACAATCCAAAAGAATCCATAGTGCATACAAAGTCAGACAACAAATCAGAACTTCCCATAAAGTTTATATTAAAGTCTCCTAGAACGAATATATGTCTATACTTATCGTTAAACTTACTCAAGAGTTGATCAATTGCTAACAAAAAGGATTCATCGTTCCCAGAGCATGATCTATAGACCGTTACAATCAGAGTATTATTCGCAATCTGAATAGCGCAAAACTCAGCGTCAATTTCCTTACCATAGGAACTTACTTCCACTTTTTTGCATGTAATGTCAGTTCTAGAGTATATGCAGACTCCACCGTGTATGTGTTGTTCCCTACAAAAATCTGAAATTAATTTATAGTTTTGTAAGTTTATGGTGTTTAACAAGTTTTTAGTACACCAGTGTTCACTGACACAGACAACGTCATAGTTATTATCATTTATAAAGTGAGAAAAATCGTCAATTTTATTATTAAGGCCTTGTATGTTTATATGAAAAATATTTAAATTAGCTCTATAAATAAGTCTACTTTTATGGTCTGATAGAGTGTCTAGCTTTATTCTCTCACAGTTGGTTTCCTGGTAATGTGAAAAAACTTTTGTATTTTAGTACCCTTAGGCCATACATCTGGTTGCATTATATCTTTAACATTGTCATCAGGCACCCCAATTTTAAATGAGGCGTACTTGTCAGGATATTTAGCCTCCAATTTCTCACAAGTAGTTCCACTGAACCTACTTTTGAGATAGTTTTCTAAATCTGCCTTACTTGTAGTTGGGTCTAGCTGATATACATGGATATATGATAGACTTGGTATTGCTTTTAAATTACAAGAGCTGTTAGAGGTTAAAGTTCCTATAACTGTATTAACTTTCCTCCTTCTTTGATGAGACACTTGCGTCCAACTGCTACCCATATCCTGCCCGCAACTGGCTTCTTTCTTCTTATCGTGGTACCGCTCCACAACTCTATCGACTGGACTATTGTTCGACGTGTTTGAATTCCTGATAGCATCTGTGAGGTGTTCTGTACTGTTGTCTTTGACAGAACGACTGGATTTTAGCATTTGCCGACTCTCACCGCTGGTTGACGCTACTGACGAATAAGTGCCACCTGCATTGATTTTCAGCTGCTGCTCCTCGCAGGTACGACTGGAAAACTGCCTTGTCGATTTTCCTGTAGTCACAGTGCTGTTTTCGGAATTATGATATTGGTCACCGTCCCTAGATGTCACATCTTGTGATTTTTGGGTTAGGTTGCTCATCAATATTTTATTTTTAAAATCAACCATTACATCTATGGTTAATTGCTGATTGTTAATTAGAGCATCCTTCTGGGCACATAATTTCTTAAGATAAGATACCTCAAGGCGTAGACTGCTACTGTTGTTTTCAATTACTGTTGACATGCTATCACCGGAAAGGGTCGTCACGTTTACATCGTCTTCAGCCTCAATGAATCCGTTCGGCTTGTATCTTTTTACGAAATCACATAGCACATCACTTACTACGTTATCAGGCAGAGTATTGTTAACTATTAAGGTAATTAACTCTTGTTTTTTTAACTTGTTCAATTCGCACACCAAAATACTGTTGTCGGCGTCGGCCATATTTATTAGCGATATAGTATAGTTTATTCTGTATCTGTTTTTATTACGAAAATATTACGCCTTAAAGAATCCTTATTGTATTTGTCTTATGATTTGAAGAATAAGTATGTGTAAAAAATCAAAGATAGGGTTGGAGTAGCATGAGATCATAGAGCCTAAGTATGTACTTTCAAAAGTACCACTCAGTTTTCGGTTGAACATTTTTTGTTACAAGAATGCCACGTTTAAGGAATCTCTGGGACATTCGGTATATAGAGTCAATCTTAAGTAAGGAACGCCCATAGATATCATAACCTAAAGGTTAGAATGTCAATGAGAACGCTTCGATTATTTCGAAAACGCTCGACCTTATGGCAGCATTTACATCGTCATATCTTCCGTTTCCCTGAAAATATAATGAACTTTGTAAAATGGATCAACCTATATATTTTTTGTTTCTGAAATCCATGGAAAATACTCATTATTTTTTATCATATAGCTTCAATGCCCAAATGCCTTACTTTCAAAGGTACAGCTAAATTTACATTGTATTGACCCAAGTTAAAACAGAAGATTAATTTCAAAAATCATAATGTGAAAGCAGTTAGAGCAGATGCTCATTATGTTGTCCGTTTACTTTGAAGTAGTTGTATTGATACGATCCTTGAAACAGCGCAGTACATTTTGCAACCATCGGTGGATATTTAGGCATCCACGTCTATCGTGTATTCCACCATGATAGTCCAAGTCTACAAAATATTTTTATCTTAGTTATTAAAATTAACAACAACAAAATACCGCGCCAAGATATCATGCTTGAGTGCTAGCTATAATTTATAATCTATATAGGCAGATGTGAGCTTTAATTTAAACATATCCATCTGTTCGTAGTGCCATATACAATCGTACGTATTCTACGTAATTTGCTCATCCATCAAGTCGTCCCTTATCAATAAAACATATCCCCATCAGGCTGAAGGATTATCTGAGTTTCTGAAAGACACCCCTCGAGAACAAGGAACAGCATGCCTCATCTCTATTTATGATGATTATAATGTAGGCGATTTTGTTTTCAATTAAGTGAAGGCCAAAGCATGAATAGCCACTAAAAATGAGCTTCTCCTCCTCGATCGATTAGAGCCATCTTCTCTGCGTCTGCTTAATTAGAGCCTTTCATGCATAACGGCACCACCTACGCGGCCAATAATAGAGCGGCGTAATTTTCAGGTTTTAGAGTGACGGCGTCTGTCCGAGGTAAGGATGGGCGGGACGAGGTCTGGAGGGCGTCAAGTTGATGCGATGGGTATTTTTACAAGTAGTTAAGTGGTAGAAACTCTTAAGCTCAGCGTCCACGGTCGCGGAATTCTGATCCGTCCGTTAAGGGCCCCACAGACTTCGTTCTTTTTCATCAGGTTTGCACGACGTGCCAACCGATCACACTCATTTCCGTTCGTGTGTACCGAAAAACCGTCGTGTTGGCCGTCGTTCCAAAAAATCTGTCGGAGCTTGATTTTACCCGTCGGTTTCGAACGCCATCGTGCAACTCGGTACATGTGTACAGGTATAATTTGTCCTATATCGCAACTGAGCTTCTACCAGTAGCAAGGAATCTCAATGTAGCTGTCAGACGTTCATGAGGGGAAATACTTTGTCTCATCCAAGTATCCTGTTTTTTTATTAGAGGTGGTACTGCATTCAGTAATTCTAAGTATGTTTCTTCATCCATCCTCAAATAATTATAACAATCCCCTGGTTCCAGACGCAATTCTTCTAATAGATTTATTTGGGAGAATTGGCCTCTTTTTAAAAGCCACTGTTTCACCCATTTAGAACGTTTTTTCTTGCTGTATTTCACTTTAATAGCTAAAGCCGCCGCCAATGCCAAAGTATTATCTATGTTTAACGGACCAAACATTTGCGAGAAACTGAAAGAAAACCGAACAGTATGTGGAGGTATTGTTCCATCGGTTTAACCGACATCGGTTGGCACGTCGTGCAAACCTGATGAAAAAGAACGATGTCTGTGGGGCCCTTTAGGCGCATTGAAGCGGTTCAGTGCACTGGCGAAACTAAGGCCCGCAGGGCCCGCAGCTACGGGGGGGGGGCGCGATTTTGGGGGCCCCGTAGTCTTGGAGGCCCAGGGTCCTCATGCGCCATCGTTTGTGCTACAAGAAAGTAGTAAATTAAAAGATTGCTTTCCTTGTATGTTAATATTTTTTACAAATAATACCTATGAACATTGAAAATATGGGACAGTATTGGTTTTTAAACTAAACCCTAAAAATCGGCGCAGTATCCGCAGTAAATGGAAAAATACGACAAGGGAGCATACGTCAACCAATTTTTGGCTAATTTAACTCGATGTCTTCTACAACACAGGTCACATAAATAACCAACACACGTACAAACTAAACATACACCTTCTTAAAAAAAATTCAATCGAAAAATGTGTGTTTTCAAACCACGAATTCTGTAATTTTTCAGGTGATCTAAACATGTAAATGTCGTTGTTTAATTTGGATTTTACACCTATGTGTTGGTTATTTGTGTGACCTGTGTTGTGGAGGACACCGAGTTAAATTATCTAAATATTTTTTGACGGTTTTTTGCGAGCAAACCTCAACGTTAAAGCCTTGAAGATGGCAATAAATATTGCCGAAGGCTTGGCAGCAACTTTCTCTCCTTCTCTCCTTTACGCAATGACCCGTGTTTCTTTTCAAAATTTTGGACAAACCCCAAGACGTTCTCTTTAATATATACAGGGTGAGTCCTAAGTTGGTACTTGCTTCAACTGTGTATAGAAGTCGTTGAAATAAAAAAGTTTTTCAAAAAACTAAAAAATAAACGAGGTTCAAAATAAGAAATGTAAATCTAGGCTTGAGTATCAAGGCATACGTACCTAGTTTGAATATCTTTCGTTTTTTGCTCGGATTTTTGTCTTATCGATCAGGCATTGCACCTATCAGATAGTGCACTCGTCACTTTCTGTTTATCTTTGTTAATTTTAAATTGGTAATATAATACGGTTACAATGTCTGATGATAAGATAAAAATTCGAGCAAAAAAAATAAACATAAAGAGACTAGGTACATTTTAACACAAGCCCGGACCAGGATCCACACTTACTCTGCTTGATTTTGTATCTCGCTTATTTTTAGTTTTTGAATAAAGGTTATTTGAGAAAGTTGTTTATTTCATCGGCCTCTATACACAGTTTAAAAAAAGTATCAACTTAGGGCTTATCCTGTATATATACAAAATATATTATGAAAAAAGAGGCCACCGAAAATTTTTTGCGGGGGCCCCGTGAAGTGTCTTGCGGGGCGCCCAGAATTTGAAGTTACGCTACTGGTTCAGTGTTGTGAAAAAGTGTCTTCTTCTTATTCAGATGCCATTTCCATTTAATGAAATTGGAGACATTAATTTCGGAATATTTATTTCGATCCAAAGTGGTACGAATTGATGATGATGTATTCATACCAGCCTAATCGCGTACGTTTTTTTAACCATGAATGCTGTCTGCGACCAGGACCACGTTTCTTTTCGGTTCTCCCTTCTAGTATTAGTTACTTTTATTGCTGTAAGTAACGCTCAATCCCTTCTCACACGTCTAAGCACTTCTTCGTTAGATATATGTTGAGTCCATGATATTTTTAGTAGCCTACGGAAGGTCCACATTTCAAAAGCGTTCATGATATCCACTTTTAATGTTCATGTTTATCCTCCACACAAGAGAACTGAGTGCACGTATGCCTTACATCTTTGCATCTTAAGTTTAAGTTCAAGGTTGCGTTACATAATAGGTTTTTCATCTTTACGAATATAGTGATCTCATTTCAACGTCGGGGTCTACATTTGTCGTTATGTAGCTGCCAAGATATTTAACCCGTAACCGGTACAGTGGTGTCCAGGAGACACTCATCAACTAATAGTTCGTCTCAATACTCCCATCCCGTCAAGTAACTGGCGTAACTAAGGGCCCGCAGGGCACGCGGCTGCGGGGGCCCCGAGGTTTTGGGGGCCCTGTAGTCTTGGAGGCCCAGGGTCCTCAAGCGCCATCATCGTTTGTCCAACAAGAAAGTACTAAATTAAAAGGTCGATTCCCTTGTATTTTTTATTATTTTTTAAAAATAATACCTATGAACCCCATGATACGTACTTATCATTGAAATGGTGGAATAGTATTACATTTTAAACTAAACCTTAAAAGTCGGTGTAGTATCCGTAGTAAATGGAAAAATACGGCAAGACAGCGTACGTCAAAAATGTTTTGGCTAATTTAACTCGGTGTCTACCACAACACAGGTCACAGAAACAACCAACACATAGGTGTAAAATATAAACTAAACAACGAACTTCTAAAGAAATTTTAAATTGAAAAATGTGTGTTTTCAGGTCACGAATTTCGTAATTTTTCAGGTGATGTAAACATGTAAAAGTCATTGTTTAGTTTGTATTTTACACCTATGTCTTGGTGATTGTGTGACCTGTGTTGTGGAAGATACCGAACCAAACCGAACCAAAAATCTTTTTAAGCTTTTTGTTGAATGGCATTTGAAAGTCTGTGACTCATTGCACATTGCTGCTTTCTCTGAGCAAACGTCAACGTTAAAGCCCTGAAGATGGCAATAAACATTGCTGAAAGCTTGGCAGTCTCCTTTATGTAGTCACCCGTGTTTGTTTTTAAAATTTTTGGCCACATCCTCAAGATTTTCTCTTTAGTATATATACAGGATGACTTCTAGGTTGATACTTTTTTGAACTGTGTATTAAAGTCATTGAAATAAACTAGCTTTTCAAATAATTTTTTTTTTAGAAAACTGAAAAATAAGCGAGATCCAAAATAAAAAATGTAAATCTATGTTTGTGTATCAAGACGTACCGTACGTAGTCTGTTTATGTTTAGCTTTTTTTGCTTAGATTTTTGTCTTACCGATTGGGCATTGCACCTGTCAGATAGTGCAGTAGTCACTCTCTGTTTAACTGTGTTAATTTTAAATGGGTAATTCCTAAAAGTGGCACATTATTATAAACGCTACTGTTAGGATTTACCAATTTTGAATTAACTACGACAACTAGTGCACTAATTGACGGGTACAATGCCTGATGAGAAGACAAAAATTCGAGCAAAACATAAAGAGACTAGCAACGTCTTAATACACAAGTCCAGACCAGTGTCCAGACTTACTGTTGTTGATGCTGTATCACACTTATTTTTCAGTTTTCGGATAAAATTTATTTGAAAAACTTTTTATTTTAACGACTTCTGTACTCAGTGTAAAAACAAGAATCAACTTAGGACTCACCATGTATATATACGTAATATATTGTAACATACTGTATATTATGGTATTCGTTTATTTGTATTAGTTGTCATTGATTGTCATACATGATGTAAAGTCAAAGTGCTAGGTTAGATCTTTTGAAGTGTAAACGTCATCGAATCGTCTAGAGTTTTCGAGAATGACGGATGGATTCTAGAAATGTCATCGAATGCTCTAGATGGTTTGATGAAGTATATATAAGGTGCTACGGGTAGCGTAGGAGTCAGTCGAGTTGAGTTGTACTTGAGATAAGGTTAAGAGATATTGTATCGAGTTGTGAAGTAAAACGGTGAAAGTTACGTCGAGTTTGATTCCCTGGGTGAGGGAAAAGAGGCCGTCGTGACAATTGGTGCCAGAAGTGTGGGATTATTCATCGAATCAAGCCAGGAAAAGGAAAGAAGAAGTGAGTACAGTGTCCATTAATGCCAGTAACTAGAGCTATGGCATCCGAAATGAATGCATTGATGACTATGGTACAAGAAATGGGAAACAGATTAGAACAGAGTGCAGCGGAAACGAGAGCTAGCTTAGGACGAAGTGCAGCCGAAACGAGAACAGATATGCAAGCAACAGTCGTGAACCTAGAAGAGAAGCTGAAGTACCACCAAGATGAGGTAGTTGCAGGTTTGAAGAGTGACTTGAAAAGTGGACAGGACCTGGTAATGACTAGATTGGAGCAGCAGAGGCAAGCCGTAAGTCAGGCGTTAGAAAATCAAGGCCAGCGTATTAGTGCAGTAGAGACTCAAATAGCGACATCACAAAAGCATGTTGAGGAACAGCTAGTGACATCACAAAGGTACGTTGAAGAGCAGCTACATCAAGTGGAGGAACGTGTCAAGGAAATCGTCAGAGAAGAGCTGCGCGACCTTAATGCAGGTGAGCGTGGTTTAGCAGCTGTAGCACCCGCTTTACTTGATAAACGCAGTTTGTTAGTAGCAGAGCCCTACCCATATGATGGCAAGATATCATGGGACGTTTATTTATGCAATTTGAAAACATCGCACGAATGAATAACTGGTCGAATGAGGAAAAAGCTTGTGCGCTGACATCAATGCTCAAAGACTCTGCAGCAGGTATTTTGGAAAGTCTCTCCTCTTCAGAACTACGTGACTATGATAAAATGGCGTCGGCATTAAAGTTACGCTTTAAAGATGCACACTTGAACGAGTTGTAAGAAGTATTCGTCAACAGTCCCATTGAGACACAGGAATACGTCGCTGCTCGCCAGTTTGTCGAAGGCATTGCGGACGCGGAAGTTTAGCGTATGGTAAAACTATCCAGCCCCATAAATTTACAAGATGCTGTGATCAAGGCTCTGCAAATTGAAGCTGACATAAAAGCCACGCGAATGACAAGGAGGGTGCGCTATGTCGACCAAGATGCAGAAGCAGAAGTCAGGGCCACATCGTTCGTTCCAAGAAGAAGAGGTGCTAGCTTCCAAAGAAACCGGGTTCGCACTAGCCTAGAAAGAGCTGAGAAATTTACGTGCTGGAGATGTGGGCAGAAGGGGCATCTTAGGACAGGCTGCCGCACCCAGGTTGATACGATACAAGCGGATGTAGGAAAGGCAGATGAATATGCGAACAAAATGAAATCTATGCAAGACACAATAAACTCAATGAAGGTGCAGTTTGACACAGACATAAAGAATTTGGGAAAGAAGAACGAAGGAAGTATTGCCAAGCTTCAACAACAACACGCAGTAGCCATGAGGGAACTTAGAGCAGACAGGGATCGGATGAAGCAGTTGCTTGCCTCTCAGGAATGGAGAAGTATGCATATTAAAAGCAAGTTTGAAACGAATAGAAAGAATCTGCTGGAGAAGGACGAACAACACGAAATAGCCTTGAGGAAGCTCAATAAAGAAGTTTCTGCTCTGAAGGGCGAAATCAAGCGATTGAAAGCTTCGAATCAGTTGAAGAAAGCAGAGAGGGAATGCGACCAAGTTAAAGATGAAAATGCAATGCTCAAACAGAAGATAAATCAGATGGAGGCTGAGTATGCATTCTGTAAAAAGAATTTGAGCAACGCGATTGATAAAGCCAAAAGGGTCGGTATCAAGAAGAATGAGTTGAGAGAAAGATTGGCGCAGCTTAAAGCAGAAAACAAGAAGCTGAAAACAGATTTGAGCGGCGAGGTTGATAATGCGAAAAAGCGAAAGGAAGATTTGTGCAATGCCAGAGAAGTTGATAGTAAAACTATCGAGCGACTAATGAATTTGGAAAATGAGAATGCTCGACTGAAAAAAGAGCTGGAAAACGCATTGACTGAAGTAGAGTATTGTAGCTCCGGGATGAAGCATATGAAGAATGAAAACAGTAACGTGGAGCAGAAGACTACACAGCTGGAAATTGAGATCGATAAGAAGAAGAGAGAACTGAGTAAGGTTACTGAGGATACAAAGAAGGTTGTGTCCGCAATATTAGCGAAGCCATTTTACGATGTAAAGTTAGAACAGAGATTGACACAACTAGGGAAAGAAAACCCGAAGATAGGAGCAGAGTTGGGCGCTGCACTCAAGGACGCATCATGGGGTTTTGACCAGACCACGCAACTCAAAAGCGAGAATGTTAAGCAAAAGAACAGGATTGTGCAGGTGGAAGACGAACTCAGCAGGCTCATAGAGGAAGTGGAGAACAGCCTGAGTGATGGGAAGAAGGAAGTGTCGAGAGGTGACAGTCGTCAAGGCGAAAAGTTGCAACTGAAGAGAATGATGACAGAGCTAGGAAAAGAGAATCCTGCTGGAAATGAAAATGAGAATCGCAAGTTGGGCAAAGAATATCGCAGTTACGAGGTGATCTGGTATGGTCTTGCAACAGACGAAGGAACAACGAAGCTACAACGCCATGAGGAGGAACCCTACGTGGTGAAGAAGCGCCTCAACGACGTAGTCTACAGGTTATGTACGGAAAGTGGAAAACCGAAGGTTGACTATGCTGATGTCTGTGGTGATACAAGAATCGAAGTTGTTCGTCGAGGACGCCGAACGCTAAGGGGGGAAGAATGTAACATACTGTATATTATGGTATTCGTGTATTTGTATTAGTTGTCATTGATTGTCATACATGATGTAAAGTCAAAGTGCTAGGTTAGGTCTTTTGAAGTGTAAACGTCATCGAATCGTCTAGAGTTTTCGAGAATGACGGATGGATTCTAGAAATGTCATCGAATGCTCTAGATGGTTCGATGAAGTATATATAAGGTGCTATGGGTAGCGTAGGAGTCAGTCGAGTCAGTCGAGTTGAGTTGTACTTGAGATAAGGTTAAGAGATATTGTATCGAGTTGTGAAGTAAAACGGTGAAAGTTACGTCGAGTTTGATTCCCTGGGTGAAGGAAAATAGGCCGTCGTGACAATATTATGAAAACATTTCTTGCGGGGGGGCCCGGGAAGTATCTTGCGGGGGGCCCCGAATATGAAGTTACGCTACTGCGTCAAGTATCATTGAGGCAGCTTTCAGTACTTTCGAGTGAACCGATTTCCAGAAGTTTGTCAATGCTACAGTCGTGTCGCAACTTACTGGTATTAGTTATTACGTCCTAAGGTATTGAGGGTGTACCAGAGACCACCGCGTACCATTTACGTTAGTTTTTTCTGGAACTATATCGGCTATGGATTCACAACCAGGCCCTTGTAAACGTTGTAGTGAGCAACTGGTCACTGTCAAAACTGATACCAAATTTAGAAATAGCCAAAGTGATCAAGACGTCTAGTGGTGGAAATTTAGAACCCAATGTTGTGTGTGTGTCCTAGGTAACCTGATTCTTTTAGCATGCATGTGTACCAACTCAGAGAGAATGATATCAAAACACAGAAATGTTATGATATGTTTTTTTTATTATTTGTTTCTTAACATTTGTTTTGTATTTATTAATCATGAGTGCTGAGTGTTTATGTTATGATTTTATTACTTGATTCTTGTATTTATCAAATCATGAGTGCTTTGTATTTCATATACATATTTTACTGGTGAAGTATTTCTATTGATGTGTTGAAATATACGATTCAAAAATAGTGGTAAACTGGCTTTTGTTATTGATATTGTTTAATAAAGAAATGGTTATAAACATTCACAATCTAAATGATAAATAATAATAATAATACATGGTTGGCTAGATCTCTGTTCAACGTCAGGGAGAGAAATATGGATAGGATGTGGAAAAATGTAAAATATCAGCATATATAAATAATAAATAAATATAACCAACCATATAAAGGAGCAAATAAATGAGATAATTGGAACAGGTCCGACCTGGGTTGTTACCAGGCATCGGCCTTCCGTAAATAAATATCATATATAAATAAAGAGAAATCAGTAAGGATTTAAATAAATACAGATAAATAAGACAGATTTGCCTCTGTTCACCAATACCTAGAGTAGACGAAAATCAGAGATCCAACGCCACATAGTATCGTCTCAAAAGCAGGATGTATAGTATATACATTACGAAACACTTTAAAATATCGTAGCCAGACCACATTAGTTAATAATACAAACTCAAAAGACAACATACCTGCAGATATTCGTGAAAAAGACTCAAAAACCCTTTTGTTGAAATTTTGGTCTCCAGCTTGTTACGTCTTTCAAAAACAATCCCCGCTCGTAATTCTTAAACAAACTAGCAACAAAACTATGGCGACGATTACCACAACCCACTACTTTATTCAAGTTTCAAGTGACAAAACCCAAAAGCATCACAAAACAGTAGTATATAGCTTTGAACACGGATAGAAAATTAACACAGAAAGTCATTCATGATCTGACAAATATCAAAATATCTGAAAAATATAGGATGTAGTAATAATCAAATACATTACTTATCTTAACTTCATCGACTAATTACACTCATACTCAGATATTACATTTTTTTATAAATCATCCGCCGATGACACCAATGTCCATCTTCAGTCACGTGACCGCTAAAGGTGCGTTCTAACGTCTGGCAGCCAGGAGCGCGTTCCGGATCACCACAACGTGTCTGATATAATGAAAAGGACTCCGAAGACACAGTAGTGCGATGCTGGCCAAGGAACTTGTTACCCCACCCATTAAAAGAAGATTAGAAAACTCCAGACCGCCAATGAAATTAAAATAGGAATAAAGTGCATATTAGAACAAGAAGCTGAATAGATTGAAAGAAGGCGTATACAGAATACAAGAGAACGACTTCAGATAAGAAAACTGTGTTATCTTTGCCCTACTAGCCTAAAACGAAAAACGTAGTATGTATGTGTTATACATAAAGTATATGCAAATAGTGTAAACCTTTATTATAAAACTGTTATGATTTATAATGTGTGCTATTGGAAAACATATTCTGTATACTAACTATACAGGATGAGTTCGGTCGATAACTTCATTACTGCAACACCCTATATATTATTCCATTTTTAGATTCTACTAATGATTCCCGTTCAGTGTTGACGTACAGGGTATTTTAAAAATTATGACTATTTTTTTATGAAAATCTCTGCCACATGAACGTATATTGAAAACTAATGGATCAAAAACTATTTTTTTTGCATGGAAATATGAAAAATATCTTCTAGTTTTAACACAGTCCATAAAAAAAGTCTCCGACGCATACTCATATACAGAGTGAGGTAGGATTCAGAAACTAAAAAAAGTAACCGACGCATACACAGGGTAAGGTAGGATTCAAAAACAAGATTTTCTTTTTTTTTTGTAACCCCCCATGTTTTATTATACCAAAAAAATGCTTCTAATGTACTTTTTCATATTTCTGCAGCATTTCATACACCTACATTCATCAGTTTCCGACATGTTTGGATTTTAATGCAAATTTTAAATATACTTCCTATAAATATTAAAATTTATTTATTTTGAGAAAGTACTATCGAATTTTATTTTTATTTAACGAACAACTAAGTTATAAGGCCGTAATAGTTTTTGATGAGCCAAAACCCTGAATTATCGAGACAATGGAAGTCAAGTATGCTGTGGAAACAATTTGGTAGACGTGATCACTATCAAGCAGATTTATCAGGTAGACTTTCATCAAATATTGGCAGTTTTCATATTCTGCTCAATAATTTCGTACTATGTGAAAACCGAGCTTTAAAAATGAATTTTTTCATTAAAGAACAAATAGAGGGTATTTAGGAGAATCTTTGAAAAATTGCCTACTTGCTCCTAGAATATAATATCAACTATCAACAGAGATATCCAGAACGCCGGCACTCTAAAACTCATGCATTTGAAACATTGAAGAATCGTTTTAATCGGACTGGGTCAGTTAATACTACTAATAATACTTGGCTTATATCACCTCGATAATTCAGTTTTGACTTCTAATACCATTATGTTCATTTTTAATGTTTAATAGTATGTAGACTCAATAGCTTATTTAAGACTTAGCGAAAAAGCTTTGGTGTCTGGCAAGCTCCCTCGTACCCTAAAAATGGTAACGTTACGGTTGGAGTTAAATTTCCAAACTTGCTCTATTGCGATATCACAGATGTTTATGTTCAGTTGTTTGTTTGGAGATCTTGTTATGGCCATTATTTTAGTTTTTGTTACATCAATTTTTATGCCTAGTTGATCTCCTACTTCTATGTCGGTCAAATGTTATGTAATATTTCGCCAAACATTTTCTAATGAAGCTGTCATATGTGCTAAAATATAGCATTACAAACAACTATTCAAATAAATCTACTCTAACGGTTTCTTTTATGTTTTGGATTATGTTAAATTGAATATCCTATCTGCTTTCATAGCAAAACTGACAAACGTCATGTCACAGGCTACTAATACAAAAAGCTCCGATGGTCTCAGAAGTGCACCGTTGTTCCGCCCATCACTATAATTGATGCGTCTTTCATATATGACGCCTGTGGCAGGCATATGAAAAAAGAGAGAACACACAAATATCCTAGGGATAGCCGGGCATATAATAAAGCCTTTCAAGAACATCTGGCACGTTACCATCCTCGCTGACACCTTATTAAATTAAAAATACATTTTCGATTATACCCATCCCCGTTTTCCACGGCGAAGAATAACAAGTACTTATAAGGGTGCATTGTTGGCAACGAAATTTATTACCCACAGGGTTTTCCTTTTATTTAGTAGTGTTCAGTGTTGGGTTGCTGCAGGCAGCATGCTGCGAACGTAGTGCCAGTAATGATTGACGCCCCTTAACGATAGGATGGATAGGGTCCACGGCACCACGGCATGGAAGTTATACTTTGTAAAGCTTTTTCGTGTTCTCCTTTCGATTGCAACCGTAGTTTAACATTGCCACCATATGTGCAGCACACAGTGAAGTAGGAAGAAAGTCTAGTTCATTCAGGTGGCAAGTATGCTGTATTACTCCATTCACGTCTAAAGGTACGGGACCGTTGGATACCTTTGTAACAAATGCAATGCAATGCAATGCGCAACAAATTTCGTTTCGCGCTACATATGTTGCTGTGATGTGTACACTCACCCGCATATTGCGTGCTACATAAGTACATGCAACATGGTATCGTGATGTATTACACAGTATAAAATGTTTCGCGAATTGTGTCCACTCAAGATTGTTGCACTTGTGGGTTTGTCATGGTCGATGGCCAACAGTGTATTCATTCATACTTAAGTATATCGGGAATTGCTGCTGCTTTCATTGTCGTTGCTGTATGAACAGAAGAACCAAAGGGAAAGTTTGGGTCAGTGACTGAATTGCAAGAAATGAGCAAGGGACCTACAATCAACTGATGGCAGAATTCAAAAGTTGAGATCATGATTTTTAAGAAAATTTCTTGGGCATGTCTGCAGCAGATTTCTGATACTTATTAAAATTCATCTTGGTTAAGATAAGAAAAAAAGATACACTGATGAAGAGGCCAATTACCCCTCGTAAACGCCTTGTCGTGACTTTGCGGTTCAAGCAACTTGGGTCGTTGCGTTTGATAACATGAAGTTTTTTTGAATATTTTATTTTTAGGTGACTTATATTAATGACTGATATATCTCTTTAGATTTGTTAAAACGATAATCGCATGCATTTTTTCGGAATCCTGCAATGCTATAGACGAGTGTCTGCAACAAAAATCTTTAAAAGTAGGTAAACAACGGATCATTATTTTAGTAAGTCCATTTCAACTATAAAGATAACAGCGACGTCGTAGTTAGGTAGGTGCGCAGTGTACGCATAATCAGCTGGTCGGCTGCCATGATTAGATTGATTGATTAGATTGACTTGCTGAACATCGTTTGGAAACCGTCTGAGAGCGAGTTGTCGTGTGAGGTTTGTTTTTGATTTTGTATGGTTTTACGATTTACCTAAGTCCAATATCTCCGAACACATATGCTGTGAAGTAACGCACTTATTTTTTCATTATACTATTATTCAAATTTGATTACGCCAGTATATCATCAATTGCGTGATGTCACTGTTATCTTCTTACGTGTTATTTGTGGATATTTATTGATAAAGAGAAAAGCAGATCGAAGATTATTTTTGTTTGCTTTTACATCGTCAACGGTACGTTTGCGTATTTCAATCGAGGTGTAGATTCCTTTTTCTTAAACCCTCATCTATTAGAATACTACAAAAAGTATTTGACGAATATTGTTTATTTTCTCGTTATGTGAAAATTACTTTTTTTTCGAAAAACAATGTTTCTAATAATCACATTTTTGCCACTCTGTAAGACACATGTCACTACTATTGTGATATAAAGAATTTACTAGCAAGCAGAATTTAACGTTTTTTGTAGATTTATTGAGAAATAATATACAGCATGTTTGCTATAGTCGTTGAAAATATCTATTTTTGAAACACCGATGTCTTAACTATTTCAAAAGGAACCCCCTGTATATCTTGGTTTGGTTGAATTCGCTGCTTATTTCTCTGTGTTTTAATATAAATATGTCCTATACCTAAAGTTGACACATTCCAAATGATTCGAACTTTTTTAATTCAACTTCATATTTTTTTATCATAATTATTCCATGGAACGGACCCCCCTGTATATTTTGGTATTGTCGGATTGTCTGGTTAGTTCTCTGTGTTTTCATATAAGCACAACCTATACGTAAAGACAATAATCCAAATAGTTTGCGTAGCTTCAAACCTACAGCCGGCACTGTAAAAGGCGTAAAGTTAAGTTACTGACAAGTACAAATTACACAAAGGTCAAGTTAAAAAATATGAAACACGATTACTAGTTATGTATAACGTTTATTCTGAAGGCAAAAACTCTTTTTCACGAATATTTTGTCAGCAACTTTGCCTCCAAGTTCCAAGAAGTCGGACATTTGCTGTACGTCCATCTGTCCACCGCCAGCAGCCAAAATACCACTGATGCCGAAGGCCTACTATTATACCAAATGTGATAAAAATATAACGAAGTCTATAGGAGGTATTGCTGCCTCCGCCTGTGAAAAGCTTTAAAAGGTTACCGGTATTGGGAGTGCAGGAGACATTGTAATAAAATATGGGAAACTTTACTGATAGCTATGCGATGTAAACTGCCTGGCCATATGGCAGCTATATCAGTGAAACTTTCCGACCTATTTTATACAGAGGGTTATGTGAAAAGGATTTACTTCAATGCCGAGATACGTTTTATCTACATGGAGCATAGTGCATAGGTACGCTTATAAATAGGCCCAAAGACTTGGACCTACATACCGAAGAGACAAGGAGACCGGTACGAACCAGAGACCAAAGATTTCGACAAACGCTATTCAAATGACCAATAATAGCGTACAGACCGAGGGGCCTTGGCATTACAAAGCCAAACGACAAGAAGAGCTAGCAGCAGAGATAACTATCGTCCTCAAGGAAAACTCTGAGGACTATGACGCCTTTAAAGAAGTCGCAAGGGATGGCCCACGTGGCCCACGTGGAACGCAGGAATGGGAGGGAAATCCTGTATTGGGGAAACAGGGATAGTGATCTCGTACTATGTATGGACAATCACCAAAATTACGACAAAGGGATAAATAAGTTATTCCTGCTGAGATAGAGATACCCTAGGTAGAAAATCTACCTACTTCGTGCCTAAAATACGAGACGCGAGCAAAGGTCCAGGACAAACCACAAAGAGATATGTATACAAAGTGGTGCGATTTATGATAGAAATAATGCGTTTATTTCTGTTGAAATTACTAACAAATGGATAATTCTTTATACACAGACTAATAGATACCTCAAAGCAATTCACCATGCACGAAGTAAGGTCTTGTGTGTGTCTTCATAAATTAGTAGATGGCTACCGGAGAATCTTAGTGCCTGGATCATGATGAGCCATAGAACATCCAGTCATGATCTATGATGAATCTGATGAATGATCTACAGGGTGGTCCAATAAGCGCGTGGTGCTTCCTAGCGGCCATACGGTTTAAATTAGACAAAAATGTTTTAAATAAAAAACGTTTCTTTTCAAATGCTCTATATTTAGAAATTAATTTAAAAGATGGCGGACTTTCGGATATACCGGAAGTAGGCATCAACTTCCTTATTTTAAATAGAACACCCTGTATATTATTACGTTTTTGAATTCAGCATCGATTTCTAGGTCCAGTTTGTTAACCATTGTTTATGCCTACGAAGCCTATTTTCGGAGTTATTCAGCGATTTTTACAAAATTTAACGTTTGTAGTACTTTACAAGAAACGTTAATATCTAGAAAACTAAACGCGATAGAAAGATGCGGTTTTCGGTTTTGAAACAAGCAAGGAACGTATTTGTGTTTCAGTAAGATCGTTGTTACAAAAGAACATTAAATCAATAGACTAGAAATTTTTAAATTTGAAAAGTTAAAAACGTTAAAAACCTTTATTTTCTAAATGGGATGGTATCATAAGTTTCACATCAGTGGATGCGGAATTAAATTCTCTTTCACTTTTATCTAGGCAAATGTGGTTCTATTTTTGATGGTTTTTAAGATATTTACGGTTTTGTAATTATTGCGTAGGAATTGGAAAAATCGTAGGTGGCGTGGCTCGCAGACGAAACAATTGGCAGGAAACCTTTCGTCCAAAGTGTTTCGACCTCTAATACTAAAATGCGCTTTTGCTCCATCTAAATGTAACCACATTATTCTTAAAAACGCCTGTGGTGAAGTTTTCAACAGGATTTCCAAATTTTCATGTGGAAAATATTGGAAAACTTTAGTTTATTATGCGGTTTCCAATAATACCGCCCCAAATGCTTAGACTTCATGCTGGTTGTCAACAAACTTCTCAAAATTTGGATTTACGTGGGCGTAAAATATGAGAGAAGGAAACATGCAGTAGTAATACATGAAGATAGTGAGTTTGACATTCTCGCAATTGTGGTTAAAGATCCGTATAGCAGTGCTACAGCAGAAATTAGTCGCTATTTGGGCATTGGTCAAACATCTGTGAACATGATCTTAACGGAGCACATATAGCATCACGTGCAGCTAAATCAAGCAATTGAAAGACAAGACTTTGAAAACTGAATGAGTTTTTGTAACCGGAGTCGTGCTCAAGTCCAAGAAAATGCACTCCTTTCTAACATACATTTCTTATGAAATTCTTTCATTTTCTTTGTTATGAAATGTAGCTACAGCGTTATCATTATCGGTCATGTAAACTGACATAATTTACATTTTTATACCGACGTAAATCCAAATTTTGAGAAGTTTGTTGACAGCCAGCATGGAGTCTAAGCATTTGGGGTCGTATTACTGGAAACCGCATATTAAACTAAGGTTTTCTAAAATTTTCTTCGCGAAAACTTGGAAAATCTGTTGAAAAATTCACCACTGGAGTTTTTAAGAATAATGTGGTTACAGTTAGATGGAGCAAAAGCGCATTTTAGTATTAGAGATCGAAACACTTTGGACGAAAGGTTTCCTGCCAATTGTTTCGTCTGCGAGCCACGCCACCTACGATTTTTCCAATTCCTACGCAATAATTACAAAACCGTAAATATCTTAAAAACCATCAAAAATAGAACCACATGTGCCTTGATAAAAATGAAAGAGAATTTAATTCCGCATCCACTGATGTGAAACTTATGATACCATCCCATTTAAAAAATAAAAGTTTTTAACGTTTTTAACTTCTCAAATTTAAAAATTTCTAGTCTATTGATTTAATGTTCTTTTGTAACAACGATCTCACTGAAACACAAACACGTTCCTTGCTTGTTTCAAAACCGAAAACAGCATCTTTCTATCGCGTTTGGTTTTCGAGATATTAACGTTCCTTGTAAAGTACTACAAACGTCAAATTTTGTAAAAATCGCTGAATAACTCCAAAAATAGGCTCCGTAGGCATAAAGAATGGTTAACAAACTGGACCTAAAATCGATGCTGAATTCAAAAACGTAATAATATACAGGGTGTTCCATTAAAAATAAGGAAGTTGATGCCTACTTCCGGTATATCCGGAAGTCCGCCATCTTTGAAATTATTTTCTAAATGTAGGTCATTTGAAAAGAAAAGTTTTTTATTTAAAACATTTTCGTCTAATTTAAACGGTATGGCCGCTAGGGAGCACCGCGCGCTTATTGGACCACCCTGTATAATAGAAGGTTAATGCAGGTTAATGTAGTAGGTTAGTTTGTAGCTGTATATATTTTATTTTAGTATAGGTTATAATAGTTTTTCTTTTAATCTATATTTACTATTGTCATGTTTTTGAGCCATACGATAAATAAAATAATGCAGTAGCTAGATCCGAACCCCAAGCTCTTCTGATAACACATTTGAGAATATTCATTCTTTGCTCACACTGTCATTTTAATTGTTTAATACGGGAGTCCAGAGCAGCTTTGGGTCCAATATCATACCGACTTATTTATCTCTGAACTATGGGAGACGACATTCCAGCAAGATGCTCACGTTCTAGTACTTGTAGTCTGCGACGTGTGAAACACACTATAGCTGACATTTCCAAGTAATTCAAACATTTTCCATATGTATCAGTGGAAACATATATACACCTGTCATCTGCATACTGTACAATTTTTGTCTGCGTCTCGGCTATCCATGCAAGTCTTGCGTGTATACAGGGTGGACCACTCAAGCGTATGCAGAGGATACCGGCTGAACCGATGAAGTTATTAGAACAGTTTATCTTCAAAAAACGTTCATAATCATGTGTTGCATCATGCAAAATTATTTTTGCTTATACAGGGTGTTTCATTTAGGCTAGGCGTGATACAACTTTGTTCTTTAAAATGGATCATCCTATGTATTATTGCATATTTAGATTCCTTGGTGATCTTGCCTCGCTACTCTAGTTCGTTTGCATTTTTCTACTAAGTTAGTTGGTTTCTTCCATATTAACGGGCTTTTGTCTATTTTTAGTGGCCTGCTAAAGTACAAAAAGCATTCAAAATTAGCCGTCTGGCGTAAAGTGGCGCATTTCATGCTTAGTCGTACCGCAAAGCCACGGCCTTCTAAGTTTTATAATTGCTGCGATATTCAATTTTTTTTCTGATACCTACCTATACCAAAAATGGTGATTTGCGCCTAAACGGTTCGTTCAAGGTTCCATGTATGTTACATAAAGTCGCACTAGAATTCGCCAAAAAATCCAAATATTTAGTAATCTATAGGGTGGTCCATTTAAAATAACAAAGTTGTATCACGCCTAGTCTAAATGAAATACCCTGTATAAGCGAAAATAATTTTTGTGATGCAGCACATGATTCTGAACATTTTTTGAAAATAATCTTTTCTAATAACTTCATCGGTTTAGCCGGTATTCTCCGCATACGCTTGCGTGGCCCACCGTGTATATGAAAAAGGATGAGGCAGGCCTTTAGCTGTGATCCGAGGTCCGTACAACTCATTGCGCTGGTTTCTAAGATAAATTTATCTCTCACTGAATACTTTGAAAATTTTGTAAGAAACTTCACTGCTTATCTCTACCATTGCCTTGGCAATTAACAAAAATGTAAATTTCAATTTACCAAATTTCATTCTCTCTTCATGTACAATTTATTAATCCATTATTTCATCCCAAAGATATGGAGGCGTCTATAATACTTCAATTAAATCAATTGGTCCAAAATTGAAATTTCATTTCGACATATTGTTGGACTGAAGGTAAGTATGCCTTATAAGGGCAATTGAGAACGAATAAATCGTTCCTCGGCCGCGATATACCGAATCGGATTTTTGTTACACAATTTTTGACCCCAGACTGCTAGTCGACGTGGATTACCGCCTGGCGGAACGATCTATTTGCCGCGCTGCCGCTGACCCACGCGCGTATTGAGATTCTCTCCGTCTAGTGGCGTAATATGCGCGTACAATTTGTCGTGCGCGCGTCCAAGTGAATAGCTTCAATTAATTATGTGTATCTTCAAAGCGAGCGTCAAGCGAATGCGCGTCGGACGCTCAACTAAGCCTTATTCCAACTAAGCCTTATTCCAATGTTTCAAATCATACTGGCTTTACTGCTAGAATTAGGAATCACTGATCCGAGTCATCTGGTATTAGGTGATTAGAGGCAGTAAAATACTCGTAATTCAATGATTGTATTAGTTGATTCAAATAATCGAGTCACTAGACTACTCTATTAGTCCCAAAGAATAATGGTCATTCGATTCTTCGATGCTTCTCACAGCAGTTCGGTGAACCTTTGCTCTTTGTCAGTCATGTCGGCCCATCTTTCTGATTACCCAGAGACCAAATAAAGTCAGGAGAAGAAGAAGCTTTATTTCAAAATAGGATTACCCTAATACAAAATAAAGTAGTGATACCTAAAAAATACAAATTGGTTATTCCAAAATAATAAAATTAACACTAAAAAATAATTAAATTAATGCTGATACTATATGATATACTACGCCAATATACAATGCCAATATTAGAAACCTCATTAATAGAGAGAAGTTAACTGTGAGTCTAAAGATTATCAGATGGCCCTTATGTACTTTAGTAATTGTTGTTTAAATATTCTAAGCGATGAACTTTGTTTTATTGTATTTGGAAGATTATTATAATCATTGAATCCTTTAAAAAATAAAGAATTAATGCTACTTTTCTTGTTAGTTTTAGAAATATAAATAGTTTGTTTTCTAGTCTGATGTGCACTATTATAGCTGAAGCATTGCAAATACGTTGGTGCCATACCTGACACTATTTTAAAAACAAATACCATGGTAAGATAATATAGTCTTTGTGATACAGATAACCAATTAAGGGTTGACAGCATCAATTGAATAGGTGTATATCGATTCGTCCTTAAGATAATTCTCATCTCACGATTTTGCATCTTTTGTAACTGTGAGAGCTGATTTGAGTTAAAAAGGTATAATACAGAAGAACAATAGTCAAAGTATAGTCAAGGTATAATGGACTGATATACTTTTAACCTCATCTCGGCAGACAGAAAATTAGAAATTCTTGGGAAAAAGTATAGCTGTTTAGAGATTTTCTTCTGTGCATAATCAAAATGTTTATCAAATAATAAGAAGTTATCAAGTTGTATACTTAAGTACTTCACGAAAGTAACGATTTCAATGTTTTGATTATCAATAGTAATTTTTAAATTCGAAAAATCTATCTGTTTGTATTTATGTTTTGAGGTAATGATCATGGCTTTAGTCTTAAGGACATTTAATTTGAGCTTGTTTAATTTCAAGTAATTGCCAGCACCACTTAAGGCATAATTATTTTTTTTCAATAATAGTGTCTAGGTTAACATCTGAACATGCAAGTACAGTATCATCTGCAAACAGATTTATAAAATCACAATCTACAATAAATGTATGTCATTAAGGTACAAAATAAAGAGGATAGGTCCTGACACACTCCCTTGAGGTACACCAAGATTGACATAGCATGTATCTGATACGACGTCACCTATTTTTACCCTTTGTTGTCTTCCATTTAGATAATTTTCAAACCATTTGTAAATCTAACCCTCAAAACCTTATACTTTAAGCTTAGCTAACAATATATTCCTATTTATGGTTTCAAAAGCACGTTTCAGATCAAGAAAAACAACAACAATATACTTGCCATCATCAAGATCTTTCTTGGATTTATCTGAACAAATCTGAACGGCAGTAAGAGAAGAAAAGTAAAAAAAGGAATAAGGAAGAAGTCCGACGGTTGAAAGTTATACCTTGACATAGACGATTTGAGTTCGGTAATTTTTGAGTTTAATCAAAAGGGTTAATTTTAAGGTTTGATATCTCAAATGGCAAAACAGAAGGTTGCTGTGCGATTCCACTTGATTATAACGTCGTTGTTCCTGTTGTTTGATGTAATCCCTCAAGCAAGATATGTCAAGGTCACTGTAAAAGATATTGTTGGAACCATACCATGGGGTGTTAGTGATTGTGTGCAATGTTCTGATCTGCAGAACCTGCATGTGCATTTTGTCGAGGAAACAGGAAGTCTCATATGCGTAGGTAATTGACGAAGATAATGATATTTGAAACAGAGATGACACCGCTGACAAATTTTCTAACAGGGCACCTGTAGGTGTAATACATTTACTGAAAAGGATAACTCTATGCTATGGTTTTTCTGTTCCAAATTAATATTATGTTAATGCTATATTACTAGTTTACTTTGTGGTTTTCACAATATTTATGAACGCTTTCATTTGTTTTTTTTTTCTGCTTATACCAGTAACATTCAAATTCACCATTGAAAAATCAAAACCCGCCGCGCCTGAGGGTATGCAGTATCGCGCCAACAAACCGATCACGGCGTGTAAAAGCAGACTAACCTGACCTCTTTATAGCATTTGATATTTAGGCTTTGCCTTCACGGCTGCTCTGCTACGAATAGGAACCTCCAATTGGAAATCATTCCACATAGCCAAGTAGTAGAAAGCCATTTCCGATACATTAAACAGAGCGAGAGAGCAAAGCGGAGGCAAAAATCCAATATCTAAGCAGCAAAAGCGAGTAATTTTTACGCCGGTTTGTCTAGGGATACGATTCCAACGAAGATATTCTATTTCGTTATCGCATTGCGATATTAAAAGAGAGAGAACAGCATTCAGCAGGGAATACTCGCTGGAATTGCCATCATAAAATATAATGGATCGGGCTTATCACCATTCTTATAGCGATTCTACATTCTCATTTTTCATTATCAGTTTTATGTAGGCATAAATTTTTCCCATAACTGGAAACGCTACTTTATAGGAATATGTATGCGCGCTCATGCTCCCAGATCCCAGTTATGTCACTGAATAATTAATACTGATATCAACTGCTTCATTATGAACGAGTAAGGGAACATGTTTACCTTTTTTTTACGGCTTAGCGTTGACGTGCTATGACAGGTGCTCATACTGGTTTATTTTAATGACTTCACTGGTTATGGCCTACGTTTCTTGATTAGCTCTGATTACCCATAGGTCGAGGGAATGCACTACATTGATTCCCATGGTAATATTAAGTTGAGTATTGAGAACATTAAATTATAACCTTCTACAAAGTTGCTCCTGGCGCGATGCAGCTCACTAGGAGTCAGCTAGCAAGCGCGAGAATGCGGACTACCGGACAATTGCTCTTAAGGGGCCTGGATACACACAATTAAACATACGTATTTGCCATGTAAAGCACGGACTCACAATTTCTCGCATAACTCACTCTATTTTCAAACTACATATATAATATTTCAGAAGGCGATAGTTAAGACCTTAATGAATGACAACCATTTTCGACTTTCTCAAAAAAGTTTTTTAATGTGCAAAAAAACTCTCAATGCAAAATCATACATTCTATAAATGCCTGTAATTTAACAACCAAACACGATATCAAAAATAGGCTAAATAGTTGCACAAGCGCAAGCTTTCTTCAATTTGCTCTTTGAGTCATTACTGTTAGTTTAAAAGTAAGTCAAGAGCTGGGAAATTCGAAATTCATCTTCATGGTGACCTTTGGACCTTACCTTTGGACCTTTTGACCTTACCTTTGGATTTTTGGACTTATCTCCCTTCATCTTAGGCACGCAAACTGGAAAAAGGGAACAGGCGGCCACGCCTCGTCGCAAACACGGGAATACGTGTTTTCTTGGATTCTCAATTTCGCGCGCTATACTCTAGACCCTTAAGAATCGTATCTTGAAGGTTTTCCTAAGAGAAATTTGTAACCAAATATTTACCAAATTAGATTTCTAAATCAGTGACTGCCAAGTAGGATTCAGAAAAGGAATGGGTACCAGAGAGGCTCTGTTTGGAATAAATGTGTTGACGCAGAGGTGTCTGGACATGATTCAAGATGTATATGCGTGCTTTATTGATTTTGCAAAAGCCTTCGACAGACTGCGGCCATTTTCAGTGAATGCCTAAACGATTACAAAGACGGAATTACCACAAATGGGCAGATCATAAATAATATGCGTTATGCCGATGACACTGCCGTAGTGACCGATAGACTGGAAGATCTCCAAAGAAAACCAAATTCATGGTTTTTACAAAAAATTAAAAAAGTAATCGGCAATCCTACAAAAAACAACGCGTCAATAGAGCGAGTAAGAAAATATATATACTTGGGAACTTGGCTAACGGAAACTGCCGAGCAATATCAGGAAATAAGAACTCGAATAGAGACTGCAATAACTACATTTGTAAAACGAAAAAAAAATTATTTGCAGCACAGGTGTAAGCCTGAAACTTAATACTGAGGTGTTGTGTCTTTTCGACTCTGCTATATGGTGCCGAAGCTTGGACACTTAAGAAGACAGAAACGGATAGACTGGAGGCTTTCGAAGGATGGTGTTTTAGAAGAATGCTGAAGATCTCTTGGACCGATAGGGCCTCAAGTGTCCAACTATGGCAGAGAATCCAAAAAGGGGAAGAAATAATTAACACCCTCAAAACAAAAAAGCTAGAGTACCTTGGTCATGTTAGGAGGGCACCCAAATACATTCTACTGCAAAACATTATGGAAGGGAAGATCAAGGACAAAGGAAGCCAAGGAAGAAGAGCCTCTTGGCTGAAAAAATTGAGGAATTGGTTTACAATGACCTTAGAACAGCGGTAAACAAAGTTAGGATTGCCATGATAATATCCGACCTTCGCTAGGAGATGGAACTCGAAGAAGAAGAACAAACCGCTAGCTCAGCGGGTTTGCTAGAGAGCAGCTCTAGGTGGTGAGAACTGGTGCTAAGGTCAGTTGTGGTTTGAGAAGAAAAAATTAGGTAGGTTGGTTCAACAAAATTTCATTGAATTTAGTTGCTTTTTCTAAAAACATTAATAAGTTTACATCAAAAAAACTTATCTTTAGAGGGCAACAACTGGATTCAGAGAAAAAGATGAATGGTCGTACAAAAAATCCTCGCTGAAGTGCTCCAAGAAGAGACTAAGAGGCCGTCGAAGATGCCAAAAAAAACCTTCATATTGATGTATTCATCTCTTAGAAGGGTTCATCAAGATGTCAATTAGAAGGTTCAAGAAGGGTGGCATCCATGTCAAAAAAATGCCAATTGTCAGTCGCTTTTCAGGAGCCTGCCAAGATGTCTCTGGCTTGATGTTATTGATTTAGAGAACACTCCTAAAGGGGTGATACACGTACGAACTTTAAGTACGCGGTTTTTAAGTTCGCGAACTTACTCGGCTCGCGTCGGTGACACACGTACGAACTTTAAGTACGTGGTTTTTAAGCTTGACACACGTGAAACTTTGAAGTACATACTGCGATGTCGTCGATAGAAGCTTCGTTTTATTTGGGAATTATATCATATTACATTTTAAAAACTGAAAAAAAAATAAACGAAATCGAAAAGTGTGGGTAAAGAACTGGCTTACGAAAAGAGAGCGTTTATCACATGTGAATTTAGTAAGAGAGTTACGTCAAGACAAGGAAGATTTCCATAATTATTTCAGAATGTCCTCATGCTATCTCGCACTTTTTTATGTTCTTTACGATACCCAGCCCTTAATGAATTAACTTTTTTCTTGACGTTATCAATAGTAGCATCTCTTTCCACCTTACGTATAATTTCTAATAACTATTGTATGCTTGAAACTTCATATTTTTGTCTTTGCCTTGCTCCTAATGTTCCAAAGACAAGGATAATTTCGGAAACATTTTATGAATTCTGTGAGCAGTTCATGTGAGTAAGTTCTGAAATCAGTCATTGTGATAATTTTCCAAAAACAACAAAACTTTTAACCTCGCTTTTAACAAACGTCAAACGCTGTCGAAACAAAATGTTGGCTCGCGGCTCGCAGTGCTGCCACACGTACGAGCCGAGACAAGCTACGAGCAAGATTTCAAACCAGTTGGATCACCGGCGATTTTGCTCGACGGTTTTAAAGTACGCGTACTTACGGTGACACACAGGCGAAAAAGGTCGTCGACCTTTTTCGCCTGTGTGTCACCGTAAGTACGCGTAATTTAAAACCGTCGCTCAAACCGTCGGCGATCCAACTGGTTTGAAATCTTGCTCGTAGCTTGTCTCGGCTTGTACTGCGAGGTGCGAGTTACCACTTTGTTTCAGCAGGCCATCGATGCGCACCGCTTGTTGTATTTGGCGTTTGTTAAAAGTTTGGTTTATTTAGGAAAATTATCAAAATGAGTGATTTCAGCTTCACGTGTGTCACCACGTCGAGCCGAGTAAGTTCGCGAACTTAAAAACCGCGTACTTAAAGTTCGTACGTGTGTCACCCCTTTTAAGAATTACATATTCATTCTCGAAACCACTTGCTCTTTTAAGTGAAATAAAATAGCCGGATCAGCTATTTTTTACATGTTTACAATGACTAGCTTATATTACACATCAAGTTTTTCGACTGTCACTGCCCAAAATTTTATTCAGACAGCCTTCTGTTGAGTAGTACTACACTCGTTTTTTTAATAAAATTAGTTCTTCTGTCTGGAGACTGAAGATGGAAGATAATCAAAAGAATGTATATATCTACACTAGAAAGAATAATTGAGGAGCAGACTTTCTAATTGCATTTTGTCCGTTATTACAAATTTTCAGGAGAAGCAGAAAACCAGTACAGTGAAACCAAATCAAAGAGAAAAAAGATTTGGGATAATATAATGGTATTGGGTCTATGGAACTCAGTCGCAAGATTTGGTAAAAGAAAGTTGAAGAACAAGTTGGAAAAATTAAAAAAAACTGTTGGACATATTGCAAGTAGTTTGTTACTAATGGACTATCGGACAAAATATAATTTGAGTTTCATTGTTAAGTAGCAAAAACAAAACTTTGGAAAATATTTGCAGCATATTAGCATGAAACAACAAAATATAATAGTAGCATAATAGTATGTGTAGACAGTTATTAATTTTTTTAACTTTTTTTATTACAATCTAATCGTTTAAATGAAATTATTTTTATCATTCTCAGAGCATTCAAACGTATTGCAGCTATCATTTCAGCTCCCGAACTGTATGGAAAATAAAATCCCAATAAAAATGCATTTTGTCCATGGACTTAAATCTGTTTGTCTAGGTATGATTTCCTACCGAATAGTATGCGGACTAAATGCATTTTGTCGGGCTTACTGTTTATAAAGAGTAAGTATTTCATCATAGGAATACAGCGCCACCTCTACCTCAAATACGAGCCTTGGCGCGTGAGTTGTTACCGTCATCACCGCATAGTTGAACAATATACTGTCAATTGCGCTATAACTTGGAAACAAATGAAAATCGGTTAAGATCATATGAGTATTTTACATTACTTTCATGCGTATAATAAATACTTTTAGAGTTTGGTGTGCTTCTCCCGACTCACCCTGTATACTCGAATATACCAGACTTTGTTGAAAATATATTTTTAACACGTGCAAACCGTTCATTATTTTGGAAATCGTAAGAGAAGCGACAGTATATGTGATACTGTGAGTGAAATCAATAAAAAAACGTAAGCACAGTAACGGTGTTTATCGTGCTTTATTAGCAATATTTGAAACCAGATCATTTTAAATATAAACTCTTCACTAATGCTTTGGTTATCTCTGAAGTCGGTAGATAGGGAATGTTTGACAAAAAATTAAATTGTGAAAAACTCAGAAATCGCATTAGGGTAAACGTATCAAATTGGAAAACGTGTTTTCTACTTTTTCCAATTTGAAGGCTTCATCGCCGACTTGTAGATTAATACCATTTAAAATGGTGACCACTTCGGATTGCATATAAATATCAATAGAACCAAGATGCTTGTAGCCGATCTGAATAGTTATTTTATAGCTGTGATGTTCGTTTTGTCTCAATATACATAGATATTTGGACTTCGACCGTTTTTCATTATATGGGGAAGGATTTTGTGTCGATCTCCTCCAAGAACGGTTTGATTCTTTCTTTTTGATAGACTCAAAGGGAGATTGATTCCCTGACATTTACAGACTTTGAGGTCACTATGAATAGCCACATATCCTAATTAACTACTCTTAGAGTATGGTACTGTGTGGATATCGTAAATTGACCAGCGCGAAATGAGGAACTGGACCGGGAGGTTGCCTCAGGTAGCGATCGTCATTATCATGTCGAGTCTAAAAAGGAATGGAAAACACATAAATATAACAGAGACATTTGGGGCCGATTTTATCAACACGCGGATTTCAACAAAGGTTTGGACCAATCAGAGCAGCCCATTCAAGAACATGCATCTGTCAAAGTACTCTGAAAATGATCGATTTCTCTTGAAATTTACCTCGAAAAGGTCAAAAATGACATGCTTTATATACAATCGACCATCATGAACCATTTAGTGTCTTTTCCGATCTGATTTTCCATCCCAGATGGGTGAAAAGTTGCATTTTTTTGTTTAACAAAGAGTTTAGCAATTGGTAATTTCAACCAATCAGATTCCAGAGAATCTGTACATTTGATCACTGGTTTCTTGTTGTATCAGATGATATAATGATGACAAGAAATTCATATTACTGCATTATTTTTATAAAATAATAATTCACAATCGATAATAATTATAAATACCTGCAATATACCTATGTCTATGTATTATAGTAAAAAGGGGGAAAAATAACATTTTATTGCATTTCTCAAATAGGCACATATGATTTCACAAGTTTGCATTACTTGTTGCCTATCATTCTTAACCTTAACAGCAAAGCTTGCGAACTGGCAAAAGTATAACTATAACCTTATTTTTCCTAAACTAGAAACCTTTTGTATAGTCAGAAAGTAAATAAGATGGTTTATATAAATGTGTTTCTGCACTACGGTACCCTGTACGTAGTGCCTTTACAATCTTTACATCCTCTGTGAATATTTCTATAAGAAGATTAAAAAGATCTATAACAAACATGCATCCAGTCTACAATCAATCTGACTGCAATTGCATATGGTAACTATACAATAATTATAAGGTAAACATGAGAAATCTAGCATTCATTTACAAATCAGTTGCTTTGTTCTGATTTTCTGCTATGATTTTGATCCATGAATTCTAAAATATTTTTGATAATAGTGTCATCCAGCTTTGACGTTTCCAATATTGATAAAATACTATTGGATGATACTTATTAACATAGCCCTCAATACCTAACAGAAAGCTTCTGCTAAACAACATCCAATAGAAAAGCTTTGTCAAAGTATCTGTTAAATATGCAAGTTGATAAAATCGGGCCTAAATATCGTCTGCTGCGATTATCCAATCCCGATGCTGGACCGTGTTTAAGACAGAATAAAATCTGCTGTAATAATTACAATCGGCAACAGTTGCCGATTGTAGTTAAGGGGTATTGAGTGAACATAAATTATTTGCTGTTCCCTATAAATGAAATAAAACAAGGCGTAAAAGAAGGAACTAGGTTGAAATTATTAAGAGTTATGGCAACGTCCTCACTTCTCTCACCGCATTCTTTTCGCTGGTCAATTTACGTTGGTCACACAGTAGATATGTTGCCCTTTTTGATCAGTTATGTATAGAAAACATCCGTTGTGGTTGAGGAACTTTTGTCTACATTGTACATTTTTTATAAATTCTTTATCCCGATCTAACAGCAGTTAACGTAGCGCGCAGTGACAATTACAAGCGAGCTTGATTACCCTGAGCGACAATCCCCAAACAGACATACACTACACGGGCATGCACAGTTGAACACATCCGTTTAACTTTTTTTCAAAGCAAGCGCTGGCTGGCTGGTCGGTCGCTCCCCTCTGCCGTTCCGCCGCATGCACTCTCCTCTACTCGATTATCTGTACTAGACAGTCGGATTAAGGCTAAATCACTTCAACAAACGTCATTTGATTTAATTTTATGATCAAAGGGGACATGCACGGTTTTATTGGTTGAATCCGGGATGTCCTATGTCGGTCTTTGCGTTCGATGTTGCCGATGATAAGCTCATTTTGGTTCACTTCCTGTTGCTAGATATACACAGCGGCATCGTTCTACCAATAAAGGACTTCCACATGCTTTTGCTTAACGTTAAATATGTGTATATTCTTTCGTTTCAACATATCAATGTTTGTCAGAGAAGTCCATAGGATTGCTGCTCTTGGTCTGATGATCTCGATAGATACCGCATACCGCGCAAAGCATAGGGAGAACCAGTTCACCACCTTTGAGCAATCTGTTATACACCTATATACAGGGTGAGTCAAGCTCAACGCCTCGGACTTTTGTGACCAAACCATACGACTATTCAAAAAACTAAGTCTGCGAGTGTATGTAGGTTGAGTTGGACTACATTTTAAAAATAATGACCTTTATGCAGGGTGTCTAATAAAAGCGTCACATATCAAAGTTATGTTTTTTTAAATTTAACACCCTGTATATTATTGCATATTTAGATTGCTGTGTCAATTTGAGTGTGACTTTATGTATCACACATGGGACTTGAATCAAACCGTTTAGGTGCAAATCACAATTTTTGGTATAAGTAGATGTCAGAAAAAAAAATGAATATCGCAGCTATTATAAAACGTAGGGGGCTGTGATTCTGCTGTGTCATTAAGCATCAAATGCGTCAGCTTATTTGAGACGGTCGAGTTTGAATTACATCTGTACTGGGAGAAACCTGTAGATCAATTAAAGAAACTTCAATCAGAGATAACTTGATTTTTTCAAATGGGAATGTCTAATTTTTTTTATACAGTCAAGTACAAAACTTGACAGCCTTTCTACTGATGTACCGTTGTAAATATCAATCTCTGGTAGTTTTGATTTAATTTCAAATTTTCAATCAAACCGGTGTTTTTCAATTTTCCTACCCATAAGCAACTTAGCAGGCTATGAGATATAAACAAAAAACTGTTCAAATGCAAGAAATCAGCTAACTTATCAGATAGATACGGACGAACTAGAGTAAACGGTCAAAATTATGAAAATGACTTAAACAAATCAACTCTAACCAGAAATAACTGAGGTAGGTCAAAAAGCAGCTAGTGTACGACAGAAATGGATATTTTTCACAACATACCAGCTAATATTCTAAAGGTTGGCAATTTACAAAACCACTATGGATTTTGAAATGAAAGGAAATCTATCACCGACTGTTGTTGGCAATAGCTTCAGAATGAAATTTCATTCATTTAATGATTTAGAAAGTGATAGGTAACAGATACCACTGACTACAATTCTGCAAATTCTTCAGTACCCATAAGTGAGATCTCCGAAAATGAGGAATGAATTGAAAATCTGCTCAAATTATTAAACATAATTTAGCTGGCATAAAATTCAAATATGATTTGTCAGTATTCCTTTTTTGCGATCGTGCTAATAGATACTGAAAAATTTAAAAAACTACAGTCAGACAGTCAGATGTATTGTTACTTTTGACTTTTACGAAAATGGCTACTGCTTTATACCATTAAATCAGAAATTGCGTTCTAAAGATATTAGACTGAAGGCAACAATCGCTAACAGTTCTGCTTTCATTTCAGAATTTTTAGTGGTTTTGGAAATTTTTAATTTCTAGTATATCGCAGTAGCTAGTAGGCTGTAAAAATTATCCATTTCGGTTGTACTCCAGCTTCTCTTTGACCTTAGACATGTTACCGCCGTTGTTTTAAGTTAGAGTCGGTTTGTTGTAGGTAATTTTTATAATCTTGTCCTTTTACTCTATAGTTCTTCCGTTTCTTTTTGCTAAGTTAGCTGTTTTCTTCCATTTGAACATATTTTTCTTTATATTTCATGGCCTGCTAGTTTGTTTATAGGTAGGGAAATTGAAAAACGCCTATTTGATTGAAATCTCGAAATTAAATGAAAACTACCAGAGATTGATATTCACAGCTGGATATCATTAGAAAGCCCATCGAATTGCACATTTGATAGTGTGAAAATGTTAAGCATTCCCATTTGAAAAAATCAAGTTACTGTTTGAAGTTTCCTTAATTGATCTACGGATTTCTACCGAGTTTTATAATCGCTGCGATATTCGGTTTTTTTCTGATATCTAATTTTAGCAAAAATTGTGATTTGCACCTAAACGGTTCGCTTAAAGTCCCATGTGTGATACATAAAGTCACACTAAAATTCACCCGGGAATCTAAATATGCAATAATATACAGGGCGTTCCATTCAAAAAAAACATAAGTTTGATATGTCATGCTTTTATTAGACACCCTGTATGAAAGTCATTATTTTTAAAATTTAGTCCAACTCGACCTACATACACTCGCAAAGTTGATTTTTCAAAAACTGTTATCGTTTGGTCACAAGAGACCGAGGCGTATAATTATTATTACCGTAGGTAGTTGACAGTAAGAGAATTTTGAAACCTTAGATAATTTTCATTAGATGAATGTGTGCAGCTTCGACAGTTACTGTTATTTATCTATTTATCCCATGTTGAATTTGTGGTTCTTGAACTTTTATGCCGGCGTCGTTTAGCGTAGCTGTTGCTCTTGGGTTGTCCGCAGCGCGGTATTTCAATTATTACCGAATTGCATGACAACATGCTAATGCAATTTTTCTCTCTACCGTACA
Organism: Callosobruchus maculatus; assembly: GCA_951848785.1. Classification (NCBI taxonomy): domain Eukaryota; kingdom Metazoa; phylum Arthropoda; class Insecta; order Coleoptera; family Chrysomelidae; genus Callosobruchus; species Callosobruchus maculatus. The sequence continues at coordinate 9,792,802 of CATOUR010000065.1, read as the reverse complement.
TATTTTGCGTTAACAATTATGGAATGATAAAAACACCTATTTGGTTGTTCTTATTCTACCGTCTATTCTGTGCATTATACGATGCGGTTGTCAACATTAGTAAAATTTTGAGAGGTTTGTTGGCAACCAGCATGGAGTCTAAGCATTTGAGGTGGTCTTATTGGAAACCGCATATTAAACTAATGTTTTACAAAATTTTCTAAATGAAAATTTGGAAAACCTGTTGGAAAATTTACCACTGGAGTTTTTAAGAATAATGTGGTTACAGTTAGATGGAGCCAAAGCACATTTTAGTATCAGAGACCGAAACACTTTGGATGAAAGGTTTCCTGCCAATTGTTTCGTCTGTGAGCCACGCCAACTACGATTTTTCCAATTCCTACGTCATAATTACAAAACCGCAAATATCATGAAAACCATCAAAGATAAAACCACATGTGCCTAGATAAAAGTGAAAGAGAATTTAATTTTGCCTCCATTGATGTGAAACATCATACCATCCCATTTGGAAAAAAAAGTTTTTAACGTTTCTAACTTTCCGAATTTGAAAATTGCTAGTCTATTGATTTAATGTACTTCTGAAACAATGATCTTACTGAAACACAAGTACGTTCCTTGCTTGTTTCAAAACCGAAAACCGCATGTTTCTACCGCGGTCATTTTCTGAGATATTAACTCCGAAAATAGGCTTCGTAGACATGAACAATGGTTAACAAACTGGATCTAAAAATAGATGCTGAATTCAAAAATGTAACAATATACAGAGTGTTCCATTTAAGATAAGGAAGTTGATGCCTACATCCGGTATATCCGGAAGCCGCCATCTTTGAAATTATTCTCTAGATATAGAGCAGTTGAACAAAAAGTTTTTTGTTTAAAACATTTTTGTCTAGTTTAAACCGTATGGCCGGTAGAGAGCACCGCGCGCTTATTGGACCACCCTGTAGAACATTAACCTGTACGATGCGGTTGTCAACATTGGTAAATCTCATATCTGGAACCTGACTGTTGGCAGCTCGATCATCATGCGCAGAATCCTGAACTATTTCTTGAACAATGTAATACAGGTAAAATACTCTATCAATCTACTGCAGCAAAGAGTGTTGATGCTTGTTAATTTATTTTTGTGAGTGGCTAAAGTTCATATCACGTCGATGTAGAAAGCCAAAGCAGTATTTAAAGATAAAAATCAACAAAACCTAGCTCACGGTTCTTAGGGTTCTTAGCAGATATATCAAACACTCGAATACACATGAATGGAGAGGGCATCGAACGGGTCAGCATTTCTTAAATATTTGGGATATATGATAAACGAAAGATAGGAGATAAGGTGCAGAATAGAACGAGACAGGACAACTTTCGTGAAATTTCAAAAATTTCTTAGCTACAAAAACTTGAAGTTCAGTCTCAGCATTCGAAATATGGACTCTAATATGAATTCTGTGACTGTCCTGAGTCGATCATGTGAGAAATGAGAACGTTCTCCAGAAAGCCGGTTTAGCAGAACAAAAACTTTTTGAGGTTATAACGAAGATAAAAATAGCTTACCGAGGACATATAATGCGTGGGGAACGCTATCACATCAGGTGCCTCATTTTTCAAGGAAGGATCGAAGCTGGTGGCGGCTCGCCTTAAGCAACCAAGGAGCCATGGCACCACCACAATAAATCGAGTACCTAACTTTTTTGTGCTACTTTTAAATATTATATTACATTCTATTTTTTTGAAAATTATTTAGCAAATATTAAACATACACAAAAATCCAATATATTATCCTAATTTTTCGCCAAACACGCCCAGACTATTGCTGTGAAAGTACGGCGTGCGCTGTCGGAGCCAAACAGGTAGCGGCACCTATGCTACTACATCCGTCGAGGCCGAAAGGGTTAAATGATAACTTTATGCGCAGAGCCCGATTTTAATAGGAAAGTGAGTCAAGTAACTGCTGGCTCACCAAGACTAGACATTGTTGTCGTTGCGAATTGGGAATATGCGGATTAACTTCTGCTGTCGTTTCGCGTCCCGACGTGACAGTTACAAGCTATTTTGTAACGGTTCACTCGTTTTCAGAATTATGTTTATACTATTTACTTGGCCAACATATAAAAATAGTTTGTAACTTCCATTTTTAGCATCTATTTCCTCATTATGCTAGTAACGTTTTCATAACTGTTTGCTTTTAACTTCGTTCTTTTCCCATCTCTATTTCTTTCAGCTGGAAATGTTATTATACTATACAATCTGCGCACAAATTTTGGGAAAATCTAGTGAGTGGGGGATACGCTCTCTCTCTACCAATCTTTCCTTCTACATCGACACACATACCTCGTCCCTTTCCAGTTCTGACCTCGAACAGTGAACACATAAAACATAAAATAGCTATGTCTCTCTAAGATAATATTTTGTGTGTTTGCAATATGTTGTAATCGAGGTAAGGAATTTATATTCCCAATGCAAAATCATGAAGTCCTGTGAAGTTCTCTACAAGGATGCTAATATCAGCAATCACTCATTCACAGGAAACCACCCTTCTTTTGAGGGGAACCACACTTCTTTGGAGGGGAACCACCCTTCTTTGGAAGGGCACCACATTCTTTGGGGTGACACCACCAAAACTCCTTTTGAAGGAAGCCAACCTTCTTTGGGGTGCCACCATGTGAACACCACCGCTTCTCCGGGGCATCACCCTTCTTTGGGGTGCCACCATGTAGACATCATCAACACTTCTTTGGGATGCCATCACCACACTTCTTTAGGGCACCACCTTCTCTTCGAAAGGGCACCACGAGAACTACACCATGGACTTCCCACCGAAGCTAAGTTCTTGTTTTTGAAAAAAGTATACAATATATGCATATGTACTCCATTCATATATATGAAATAAATCTTTATTACACCATTATTGTCCTGTTTTCATTTCTTGACGTCTAGCTAAGCTCACGCACACACGCACGCACCCACATGCCCTTGGCTCGTGCAATCGTACTGAGCAGCTGGTTTGCTGTGGGCAATATGTTGGTTGGTGGCTCATCAATCAGCGGTTTTATTGTTACGATTTTATTAATATTTAGCGCTGACTCGTAATAAGTGAGCAGTTGTTGCCAAGTACGGAAGTTCAATCGAAATATGTGCAATAAAAACAATTGGGTTTGTGGACGTGATAAGAAAAACGCATTTTCTTATTTCCTATGTGCTTTGTTTGGTGGCGATCCCACCTGGACGAGGAATCGAGTTAGCGATTTAGTGCATATCTATGGGAAAATTAAAACGCATGAAAATTCCAGGGTGCATGTAAATAATACTTGTACGTTTAGCTTTGCTTGAGAAATCAACTGTATTTGCTCAGTTAAATTCGGCTCATAGAGAATCGATAATAAAACAAAATGGACAAGTTGACAAAAACCGTTACATTTTAAATATTATAATTAACTGTATTCAATTTTGCGGTGCTTTAGGCATTACGTGGTCCTAATAAAACAGAGGAATCAGCAAACAAATGAGTATTTCGAGAACTAATAATTTTTAGTTCTCAGTTAGATAGGGATTTAGAGGATCATTTTAGCAAAGCGAAAAAAGCTAAGCCAATTTAATAGCGATCTACCTGTCTAAACAAATAAGAAAAGAGAGGCTTTCGAAATATGTGTTTCCATTATTCAATAAATAAGGACACGCTTTACTTTTACAGGACATCTAATCGCTACCAATTCATGCGCAACAGAAAATTTCACTGAGTACCAAAAAAAATTTCCTTACAAATTGCTTTGTCAAGTAGTCGAGCTTCAAGTAATCTATGAAAGGGAAGATTTGCAAAGTATTTCAGCAGCTGTTTCCCTTTTGAAGTTAATTTCTAAACAAGAAGTGCGTTGTGTTATTGAAGAAACGCTTAAACTATTGGATGTTTTAGTTACAACACCAATGTCCACATCGGAAGCAGAACGGTCCTTTCCATGCTAAAAAGGATTAAGACGTTTCTAAGAAACTCTATGAAAGAAGATAGACTCAGAGCTCTTGTATTGTTATCGGCCGAAAAAAAGGTTTTAGATAACATTGACAATTTTAACAAATAAGTTATTAACACTTTTGCAGCAAATAAGGAAAGACGATTAAATTTTACGTACCGAGCAATTTATAAGTGTATTTTTTGTTTTTGTACATAGGTTATATTTAGATAAAATTTTGGGTAAATGTTTTTACTTATTATATTTTTTGAGGTGCTGATAAATTTAGGTTGTTTTTTATTTTGGCTCCACCGGTCTTTAAGTCACGAGCCGCCACTGATCGAAGCAGTGAGACGTGGAATTAGAAGAAACAAGCTATCCTGGCTGAGAAACATCCGCCACTGGACAGAAGTAAGCGACTTGCAAGAAATACAGAAGGCTGCGATTGATAGGACCATTTAATTGGACAAAGGATGGAAGCCTACGTAGGAATCTGCATGGACCCCTAAGAAGAAGAAGAAAGTTCATGACAGTAGGGAATGACAACTCGAACCAAAATCTTGGCTATTTGTTACATTCGAACAAAGTTTTTCATTCAGATTGGTTTTATCTAAAATAATGTCGGCTTTTTTTAAGGGCTTAAATCCGGATATTTCGAGAATACTAATAATATATCATGAAGCCTTTGTGATTTTTTTAATATATGGTTTTATTCATCCTCCCCCCTGGCTGCCAATATTAATTTTATATTTCAACCCAAGGATGATTTGTACCGCTGCACGCATCCCATTTGAATAAAAGCCCTCCATTATTCACCGCGAAACGTAGGGTTCTCTATTTTAGCGTTACGGCATTTAGGCTTACAGGGGCTATTCAGAAAATATTCTTTCTGATTTTGTAACAGTTTGATGTTGGATGCTTCATCACGCTGTAGCTGAATAAGATTTTTTTCTGAATTAAAAAAAATGCCATTTATTTTTATCCAGAATTTTAGGAAAATTTCTAGATAGTCAGATATCTCATTGAGCAACCTGCATCATTTTCATCACATTAACATTTAAAATGAAGTTATTCATCATAATACAATCATAGTCAATTAAATCATCGTGGCTTAAAATAATCACCGGATTTAATATTCAATCAGCTTAACAAAGTGACACCAAAGCATTACTTTGGAATGATTTTACGACCCTTCTTATAGATTTATTACTGCCTCTTACTTTCCACACCGATAGGTGAGGGGAGTGTTGTGATCGCGAAAATTTTCGATTTTGAGATAATACGCTTTTTGAGCGTTTTATGATGTCTACATAAGGAAAATCCACGTCACTCATTTCCGACGGTCTATCTGTCTGTCGGTCTGTCTGTCGGTCTGTCTGTTGGCCTGTCTGTCGGTCTGTCTGTCGGTCTGTCTGTCGGTCTGTCTGTCGGTCTGTCTGTCGGTCTGTCTGTCGGTCTGTCTGTCGGTCTGTCTGTCGGTCTGTCTGTCGGTCTGTCTGTCGGTCTGTCTGTCGGTATGTCTGTCGGTCTGTCTGTCGGTCTGTCTGTCGGTCTGTCTGTCGGTCTGTCTGTCGGCCTATCTGTCGGTCTGTCTGTCGGTCTGTCTGTCGGTCTGTCTGTCGGTCTGTCTGTCGGTCTGTCTGTCGGTCTGTCTGTCGGTCTGTCTGTCGGTCTGTCTGTCGGTCTGTCTGTCGGTCTGTCTGTCGGTCTGTCTGTCGGTCTGTCTGTCGGTCTGTCTGTCGGTCTGTCTGTCGGTCTGTCTGTCGGTCTGTCTGTCGGTCTGTCTGTCGGTCTGTCTGTCGGTCTGTCTGTCGGTCTGTCTGTCGGTCTGTCTGTCGGTCTGTCTGTCGGTCTGTCTGTCGGTCTGTCTGTCGGTCTGTCTGTCGGTCTGTCTGTCGGTCCGTCTGTCGGTCTGAGTGTCGGTCTGTCTGTCGGTCTGTCTGTCGGTCTGTCTGTCGGTCTGTCTGTCGGTCTGTCGGTCTGTCTGTCGGTCTGTCTGTCGGTCTGTCTGTCGGTCTGTCTGTCGGTCTGTCTGTCGGTCTGTCTGTCGGTCTGTCTGTCGGTCTGTCTGTCGGTCTGTCTGTCGGTCTGTCTGTCGGTCTGTCTGTCGGTCTGTCTGTCGGTCTGTCTGTCGGTCTGTCTGTCGGTCTGTCGGTCTGTCTGTCTGTCTGTCTGTCGGTCTGTCGGTCTGTCTGTCGGTCTGTCTGTCGGTCTGTCTGTCGGTCTGTCTGTCGGTCTGTCTGTCGGTCTGTCTGTCGGTCTGTCTGTCGGTCTGTCTGTCGGTCTGTCTGTCGGTCTGTCTGTCGGTCTGTCTGTCGGTCTGTCTGTCGGTCTGTCTGTCGGTCTGTCTGTCGGTCTGTCTGTCGGTCTGTCTGTCGGTCTGTCTGTCGGTCTGTCTGTCGGTCTGTCTGTCGGTCTGTCTGTCGGTCTGTCTGTCGGTCTGTCTGTCGGTCTGTCTGTCGGTCTGTCTGTCGGTCTGTCTGTCGGTCTGTCTGTCGGTCTGTCTGTCGGTCTGTCTGTCGGTCTGTCTGTCGGTCTGTCTGTCGGTCTGTCTGTCGGTCTGTCTGTCGGTCTGTCTGTCGGTCTGTCTGTCGGTCTGTCTGTCGGTCTGTCTGTCGGTCTGTCTGTCGGTCTGTCTGTCGGTCTGTCTGTCGGTCTGTCTGTCGGTCTGTCTGTCGGTCTGTCTGTCGGTCTGTCTGTCGGTCTGTCTGTCGGTCTGTCTGTCGGTCTGTCTGTCGGTCTGTCTGTCGGTCTGTCTGTCGGTCTGTCTGTCGGTCTGTCTGTCGGTCTGTCTGTCGGTCTGTCTGTCGGTCTGTCTGTCGGTCTGTCTGTCGGTCTGTCTGTCGGTCTGTCTGTCGGTCTGTCTGTCGGTCTGTCTGTCGGTCTGTCTGTCGGTCTGTCTGTCGGTCTGTCTGTCGGTCTGTCTGTCGGTCTGTCTGTCGGTCTGTCTGTCGGTCTGTCTGTCGGTCTGTCTGTCGGTCTGTCTGTCGGTCTGTCTGTCGGTCTGTCTGTCGGTCTGTCTGTCGGTCTGTCTGTCGGTCTGTCTGTCGGTCTGTCTGTCGGTCTGTCTGTCGGTCTGTCTGTCGGTCTGTCTGTCGGTCTGTCTGTCGGTCTGTCTGTCGGTCTGTCTGTCGGTCTGTCTGTCGGTCTGTCTGTCGGTCTGTCTGTCGGTCTGTCTGTCGGTCTGTCTGTCGGTCTGTCTGTCGGTCTGTCTGTCGGTCTGTCTGTCGGTCTGTCTGTCGGTCTGTCTGTCGGTCTGTCTGTCGGTCTGTCTGTCGGTCTGTCTGTCGGTCTGTCTGTCGGTCTGTCTGTCGGTCTGTCTGTCGGTCTGTCTGTCGGTCTGTCTGTCGGTCTGTCTGTCGGTCTGTCTGTCGGTCTGTCTGTCGGTCTGTCTGTCGGTCTGTCTGTCGGTCTGTCTGTCGGTCTGTCTGTCGGTCTGTCTGTCGGTCTGTCTGTCGGTCTGTCTGTCGGTCTGTCTGTCGGTCTGTCTGTCGGTCTGTCTGTCGGTCTGTCTGTCGGTCTGTCTGTCGGTCTGTCTGTCGGTCTGTCTGTCGGTCTGTCTGTCGGTCTGTCTGTCGGTCTGTCTGTCGGTCTGTCTGTCGGTCTGTCTGTCGGTCTGTCTGTCGGTCTGTCTGTCGGTCTGTCTGTCGGTCTGTCTGTCGGTCTGTCTGTCGGTCTGTCTGTCGGTCTGTCTGTCGGTCTGTCTGTCGGTCTGTCTGTCGGTCTGTCTGTCGGTCTGTCTGTCGGTCTGTCTGTCGGTCTGTCTGTCGGTCTGTCTGTCGGTCTGTCTGTCGGTCTGTCTGTCGGTCTGTCTGTCGGTCTGTCTGTCGGTCTGTCTGTCGGTCTGTCTGTCGGTCTGTCTGTCGGTCTGTCTGTCGGTCTGTCTGTCGGTCTGTCTGTCGGTCTGTCTGTCGGTCTGTCTGTCGGTCTGTCTGTCGGTCTGTCTGTCGGTCTGTCTGTCGGTCTGTCTGTCGGTCTGTCTGTCGGTCTGTCTGTCGGTCTGTCTGTCGGTCTGTCTGTCGGTCTGTCTGTCGGTCTGTCTGTCGGTCTGTCTGTCGGTCTGTCTGTCGGTCTGTCTGTCGGTCTGTCTGTCGGTCTGTCTGTCGGTCTGTCTGTCGGTCTCTCTTTGTCGGTCTGTCTGTCTGTCTGTCGGTCTGTCTGTGCACGTTTTTCTAGCTACGGAAGCTCAGTAACCGCTACATGGATATGATGAAATTCGGGCAGCGATATGCTGTAGGATCGTAGCAGGTAATGTTCCTATAAATCGTTATACGAGTGCCGGAGTACATAATTAGCAAAAAACAATTTCAAATATCCCTCAAACTTCGTTTTTAGGCGTTTTAGGGGTTGCTGATCATATTCTACTTTTACTTGGGTGGGGGCGAATTTGTGGTGGTTGGGACGTCGCGGGTTGTAAAACTGAAAAATTTGTTGTATTCGTAATGGGCTGTCCATGGATATGTGAATGAAAAACCTAGCGGCATGATACACGTTTTAGGTCCATCCGAACGTTGCATGCTTATTATACAGGGTTATTCACGTTATTCGACACGGAGCATTATGGCTAAAGTATTTGATAAAAAAGAAAATAATAATTTGAGATGGATAGAGACCTATAAAGGCTACATTTTAAAAATATTTTTATGTTATACAGGGTGTCCCAAAAACACGAAATGTATCAAAGTTATGTTTTTTTAAATGGAACACCCCATATATTATTGCATATTCAGATTCCTTGGTGAATTCTAGTGTGACTTTATGTATCATACATGGTACCTAAAGCGAACCGTTAAGGTGTAAATCACCATTTTCTGTACAAGTAGATATCAGGAAAAAATTGAATATCGCAAAGATTATAATATTTGGAAGGCTGTGACTTTGCCGTATTACTAAGCATAAAATGCGTCAGCTTTTTTGAGACTGTCAAAATTAAATTACGTTTATGCTTGGAGAAATCAGTCGATGAATTAAGAAAACTTCGATCAGCGATAACTTGATTTTTTCAAATGGGAATGCCTAACTTTTTTTAAACGGTTAAAAGTAGAATTTGATAACCTTTCTAATGATATAAGGTTGTGCATATCAATCTTTGGTAGTTTTCATTTAATTTTAAATTTTCAAACAAATCGGCGTTTTTCAATTTGCCTACCTATAACCAACGTAGCAGGCCATGAAATATAAACAAAAACCTGTTCAGGTAGAAGAAAACAACTAACTTAGCTGAAAAATACACACGAACTAGACTAAAGGGACAAGATTATGAAAATTACTCACAACAAACAGAGTCTAACAGAAACAACGGCGGTAACATATCTTTGGTCAAAAAGAAGCTGGAGTATGGCAGAAATGGATATTTTTACTGTCTACTGGCTACCGCAATTCACTAGAGGTTAAAAATTTCCAAGGCAATCAAGAACCCTCATATGAAACAGAAACAACCAGCGACTGTTGCTCCAGCACACAACTATCAATCATATGTAATGGTGTAAAAAAGTACTAATTTGCGTCGAAGTCGATACCTCTGACTGGAGCCCTTCTATTTTTCAATATCTATTAGCAATATTGCAAAAAAGAAATACTGACAAATCAGATTTAAATTTTCTGCCATTTAAGTTATGTTTTATAATTTGAACAAATTTTAATTCATTCTTAATTTTCTGCGACCTTGCTAATAGGTACTGAAGAATTTTCAGAACTCCAGTCAGAGGTACTTTTGACTTGAGTTTTGACAGAACTGCATACTTTTTTTATATCGTTCAATGTGAAATTTTATTATGAAAATAATAAACTGCATACAACATTCTCTAGTAGTTTTTACTTTATTTCAAAATTTTTAATGGTTTTGGAAATTGCCAATCTCTAGTACATTGCAGTAGCTAGTAGGCCGTGAAAAAATCCATTTCTGCCATACTCCAGCTTCTTTTTGACCAAAGATATGTTACCGCCGTTGTTTCTGGTTAGACTTTGTTTGTTGTGAGTAATTTTCATAATCTTGTCCCTTTAGTCTAGTTCGTGTGTATTTTTCAGCTAAGTTAGTTGTTTTCTTCTACCTGAACAGGTTTTTGTTTATATTTCATGGCCTGCTACGTTGGTTATAGGTAGGCAAATTGAAAAACGCCGATTTGTTTGAAAATTTAAAATTAAATGAAAACTACCAAAGATTGATATGCACAACCTGATATCATTAGAAAGGTTATCAAATTCTACTTTTAACCGTGTAAAAAAAATTAGGCATTCCCATTTGAAAAAATCAAGTTATCGCTGATCGAAGTTTTCTTAATTCATCGACCGATTTCTCCAAGCATAAACGTAATTTAATTTTGACAGTCTCATAAAAGCTGACGCATTTTATGCTTAGTAATACGGCAAAGTCACAGCCTTCCAAATTTTATAATCTTTGCGATATTCAATTTTTTCCTGATATCTACTTATACAGAAAATGGTGATTTACACCTAAACGGTGCGCTTTAAGTCCCATGTATGATACATAAAGTCACAATAAAATTTATCAAGGAATCTGAATATGCAATAATATACGGGGTGTTCCATTTAAAAAAACATAACTTTGATACATTTCGTGCTTTTGGGACACCCTGTATAACATGAAAATATTTTTAAAATGTAGCCTTTATGGGTCTCTATCCATCCGAAATTATTGTTTTCTTTTTTATCAAATACTTTAGCCATAATGCTCCGTGTCGAATAACGTGAATAACCCTGTAGAAACCACGGGATATTACGTAACGCGAAAATTGTTCAATTGATTTTAATGAAATTTTAACACAGTATTACTACCGCTGCGAGAATGGAAAATGCGTATGTTTTGGAAAAATGTGGCGGCGCAGCTATAATAAAAAAACAGCTCAAACTTTGTTTTTAGGTATTTTAGGGGTTCCTGATCGTTTTCAGTTTTTTTTGGGTGGGGTGAATTTGGGGTGGTTGGGGGTGGTTGGGGGGTGAGGGGTTGTAAAAAAATTTGTTGTATTCATGATAGTCTGTCCATTGACCTGTAGAAGAAATACCTAGCGGCATATTACACTTTTTTAGGTCCATCTGAACATTGGCTTGCCTTTTACAGAAACCAATTTTGCGAGCAATTTTGTTATGTGTACATACGAGTTTTGCTTTATTTCTTTCTATGCATATTGCGTAAAGCGAAAGTTGTTTAATTGATTTTAATGAAATTTTGACACAGAATTTACTACCGCGGCAAGAATGGAAAACGAATCTGGTTTTGAAAAACCGTGTCAGTGGCAGCGCAGCAATAATCAAAAAACCAAAAATATAAAACCAGCTCAAACTTCGTGTTTAGACGGGTTGGAGGCCTTTGATCGTTTCGCATCGTCCAGCTAAAGCATGCAGAAAAAAACTGTAGCGTCCTAGTCCTAGAAAGGGATACGCAGGAAACGATTTACGAGGGTTTTTGTGTTGAATGTTTTTTGCGGGCAGGTGGGCGATGATTTAGTTGCAAGGGAATTTCAGACTATAGCTTCATGCGATGGGAAATAATAAAATGGCATCATCATTATGTGTGGGAAGTACTGGGTCAATCAACTTGACTCCATTTTTTACCCCTATATTTGTAAAGTTTCCCAGTTCTACGTCAGTGTATTGTTTTTGCAGGGGGTTTTTCATTTTGGTTAATTCAGAATTGAAGGACTATATTATTTTTCATATTTTTGAGGCTGCACTTTGTTTACACACATGTGTATATTGTCTTCTAACAATATTTTCATACTTTGTTGTAGGTTTGGACTTCTAGTATAACAACTTAACAAAAAACTAGAAATAGTAACGAATAGCGACATGTTAACACCTATGGTGTCTCTCCAATGCTATCAACAAAACTAAAACCCAGCATGGATGTGCCGATTACAGGAGAGGGCGTCCCGAATGCCTATGATGAAGAACGACTTCCTATTCGCGACTTCTGGGGAAATTACTTTTACGTACAAGGTTTCAACATCTGTGTAGAATAATTTTAAGTTAACTATTATATAGCAACATGTAAAATAAACAATTGAACAGATGAATCTTAGAATCCTAAAAACAAAGAAAATAAAAAATATAACTTGATTCCATAAGACAAATAATTCATGACGGAACCGACCATGCGAAACAAGTCAATAAATATGGCATGCTGCCCTACAGTTGCATTTCGTAAGTACCAGAATCGTATATCATTTCGCGTACCCGCCACTGTGCGATTGCCCATTAAAAATTGTCCCCATGCGAGATAAACAGATTTAATGCCGTTTCAGGACGCCGATAGGCTTATGTTAAATTTGACGGAACGATTTAATTGACAGTAGGGAAGAATCGAGTTTTAGCATGCAAATTGTGGTAGCAGGCAGCTGTAGGCACGGAGGGAGCTTTCACGTAGGATTTCTAAAGCGATTGCTTACTTAATTAAGTAGTATTGTGGAAAAGCATTTCCAGTGGATTTTTGTGAAACCACATATGTTGTTGAATCATTATCAAACAGGCTATTGCACTACTATCGTTCAATGCCCTAGAAACATTTCAACAGCCTATTGGCCTCGTGGAGGTTTTAAATAGGTGCTAAGATGACATTTGATTAGAGTTGTGTTTTATGGCGACATGGCAAAATACACTACAAGATCAGTTTGTCCTATTAACAGGTTATAAAGAGTATCCATAAAGCCAATTTATACGACCAATAATCAATTTAAAGTTTTAAGAACTTTTATGGTGGTCCTTACAGTTGTCTTAACACTTACTGGCTTCAAGGAAGCCTTCAAGAAATTGATTTTAGGCAGTTGACGACAGTTACTCAAGAAAAACTTGAACTCTTAAAAATACATAATATTTTCCAAGTAAAATAGGCACAATTAAAGGCTTCAAAATAGGCACAATTAAAGGCTTCCTTCAAACATGTTGGCTTTACGGATGCTTACGATGGGATAGAAAGGTATTAAGTAGGAATATAAACATCACCTATGAAGCCATCTTATAGTACGTTTTTGTCCGATAGGCCTTCTTCAATGCTTCGATAAATGAAAACCTTAAAAATTGATCCAAACTCATGGTGGTGCAAAATAAAGAAACATTGGTATTTCAAAAGGCAAATAAAAAAGAATTTTTGGCGATAAAGAATACCGTCACTTCAAAACCCCAATCCAGGCGCAGCGGACATAGCTGTGATGCACAAAACTACAAAATGATTATTTTTTAGTTTGTCAATTTAAATGACCTGCAGAATCGCCAACTTTAACAGGTTAACCAACTTACAAAGTAATCATAACGACTGAACATATATTGTAAGTCAACCGCCCATCATGCACTTTGATACCAATATATGCACCTTTACACTTTTAGCTAAAAAATATAACATTTTTAAGCTTAAGATTCATTAGAATTGTAGTATATTTGAGGAGACCTCACTTTTTAGGGCTGCCTTATGAAGTTTTATGAATAAATGAAATAGTAGTCGAGATCATTCAAAATTGATGATCATGAAACAGTAACACTAAGACAGTATTATATACCTACAATGTTATAATTTTCCAGCCAAAAAGGCGTTTTGTTTCATTGATAGAGCACTGATAAAATGTACATAAAACCAATTTATCCTTATACGCCATTTGTCTACCAAAATATCTACATGAAAGCAATCTTAAGATAGGAAAGTTATATCGTTACCTCACGTCATGAAGTTTTAAAGCCTAATGAATTTAATAAAGTTTCAAGAAGACAGAAGAATAAGCATTTATCGGAAGTCCAACAGAGACTTGATTTCAGGTACCTTTCGTTTTAAGACTCGTTTCAAGGAAAGCCATAAAAGCTCTCTCAAGTGTGGGCCCTCCAGGCTGTGAGAAGGTTATATCATCACCTTAAGGATCTAGGGTATAGCGCGCGAACTTGAGAATACAAGAAAATAATTATTCCCATGTTAGCGAGCAGGTGCGGCCGCCTGTTCCCTTTTTTCGGTATGTATCTCTAAAATGAGGGGAGGTAAGTCCAAAAATACAAAGGTAAGGTCCAAAGGTCCAAATGTTGCCATAAAAATGCATTTCGCGTGTAGAAGCTCCTGACGTTACCTGTAAACTTACAATAATGATTCAAAAAGCAAATGGAAGAATAAAGCTTGCACTAGGGCAACACAGTGACCTTGTTTTGGTATCATGTTTGGTTGTTAACTTACAGACATTTGAAGGATGTATGATTTTGTACTGCGAGTTATTTTGCACACTAAAAAGCTTTTTTGAAAAAATCTAAAATTTTATGTATGTAGTTTGAAGAACAAGTGAGTTTTGTTCTACATCCGAATCCATGTTTTATATGGCAATTACATATGTGTCTTGAGGCCAGTTCGCAAAAGGGTAAGCAATCCGGAGCTGTATCAGCCTCCTGTAGTCTCTGATAAAACTAAAAGTGTTTGTTGAGTACTTAAGTTGTATAAACAAATAGAAAAGGTCACACAGCCTGGATATTTCCCCAATGCCCGAAAGCCATAAATCATAAAACTGTGGGCAGAACAGTGAGATGGGTTGAACCGTCACGGGGTCCCAAGCACTGGCTTGTGACCACCATGAACGTGGTTACAGCGCGTCCTCTGTACGTCCAGTGGTCACCAGTTACGCCTACAATACGCACCGCTGCTTGCTTATTGGTGCTCACTTCACGAGACACCCTCAGTCAACTGCTTGTTTATTGGTATCTGGACAGCCATTATCAACTGGCATACTTAATGGGTTCTGGGCCTTGGTGAAATAAAAAAAATAATAATACTTGATTATGCTAAGAAGGTATTAGTAACACCGGCTCAGCAATGGTGTAGATACAGTTTCATTTTTAGTTCATAGGAGGGATTTATGACAGGTACAAATTACACTTGACAGTTTGAAATTACAAGTGACGAGTTGGAAAATTAACTTGACCGTTTGAAGTTATCATTTGACGCTTTAGAAAATACAGCAATAAAAGGTGTAGTATTCTTATTATCCTATCTTATCCTATTATTGTTTTAAGCTTATTTTAAAAATTATTTTCAAGTTTTTAGTCCGATGTGTTTTAAAAGCATGTTTTTTATTTTTTTACTAAATTTATTTTTAACTATTTTTGAAGGACTGCTGGTCCGACTGATTTGAAGCCGTCAAAATCGTTTCCGCCGCAAAGTTGAAGCGTTCGATGTTCGGTCCCACCTGTTAATCCAAAGGAGAGTTACACAGAAAAAACTGTCGTGCTGTCAAAGACTTACGCTTGGATTCAATGGGACGTTACACTCAGCCTCAAATACAGCGATGTCTTTTATCCAATGGGAAGTGTATATATAGTTGGTATCGAATTATATAATATTGTCGATGCAACTACAAGATGTCATTGGATGCCAATGAATAATTCAATCGCAGTCTGTCGTTGAATCGAATCTGTGTTTAGTAATTGATTCTAAACCACTTTCTTTTCCTTGGACCAACAGATTTTATTGCGAGGACAGCTGATTGATTGGTTGGGATGTTTCAGTGTGTGATTTTGTATGAAGTTATAAGGAGCATGATATAAGAATTAGACATAAGCCTGCACCAGTTGTTGCATTATTACCTAAAATATAACTGTCTGACTAACCCAAATACCTACGTTCAAATGTGGGTGTTAGCTCTTCTAAGTCCCAATTTCTCAGTAGGTCCTCCATTTAATATATAACTGGACACATTTAAATCACACAATTGCTGATGCAATATGCAAAACCACGAGATGACACAACACTGCTAACATCGAAACAACACAACGGAACAACCTCGTCCATGTTGGCGGGTTCACGGCGATAGTAAAACTGAGATGATCCCTCTATTCTTTATTTTTACGTTCATTGAATCAGTCCCGCCGAATACTGATTATAGTTCAGCGAACGACAAGGGCCATTCAAACTAAATTAATTTTTATCAGATGAATTATCACGAACTGCTGTTGCAGTACCTAATGATTTTTGTACATTGAATAGATTGTATGCTTTGCTTAAATGAAACAGGGTAAGTTTCGAAAACGAAAGGATGTTTTGATTGCACTGTATGTCAATACTGGTATTAGAAGGATTATGCATATCGTTAGAATGAATATAAAATTATTTTGAATTTATTGGCGTACCTGTGATCACTTCGAATATAAGGATTGAATTCTTTCAATGACATGGATTTGAAACAACTGTAAATATATTTAAAGCGATGGAAAAGCATCCAAATACTAACAATGAATTGGAAACGCAACAGATTTCTTTCTGTGTACAAGCTAACAATCAGACATGCAGGTGAAGCTAATAAAAGCGTGTTAAAAGTCAGTTTACTGATGCGCAAACAAAAAAATTGTTCTCTAGGGGAAATTGCTGTGATTTGTACGACTTGTACGAAATAAATTCGGAAAAGGAGACACAGTTACTAGCTGGAAAAGCAGTCTGATTTCACGTATCGACATTTTCGTTCCTTATTCGTCCCATAAATCTTCGGAACGACTAGGAAGGCGTTGCAAAATCTCGGTGTCGTCGACTGTAAACTATTTATTTTATAGCTTCGTTACCAACCTGAGTAATCTCTTCGCGCTCAAAGATTTATGCTCCCATGTTCTCCCATCACATCCGGCGCCACCGTCAAGGTAACACATATACATTAAACGGCACATACATGTACGGGGTTTTAGGGAAGTTCGTCGATTAATTATTAACCCTTAACTACTATATAGCGTGGAATTTTTGTTACGTTACTACTGAGAGACACCATTGGTATTTTTATTTCTCTTAAACTTCATTTTAAACATGTTTTTTATTAAATACATGAACCCAAGAAACATTTTTCGTTTTATCAGAGCCTACAGGGCGCTGATACGGCCATAGGACACTAGCGCGCCGCGGTCAGGCTGGTCCTAATCCCACCGGTCAGAAGCGCGCAAAAGATTTCGATCACCAGATGGGCCGTGGGATACTATCGCGGTCAGATTTGTTCTAATCACCCCGGTCAGAAGCCCCCAAAATATTTTGGATAATAGGCAGGTATGTGGACACCAGCGCGCGGGGCGGCGAGGTAAACTTATGTCTTATGATTTTAACCGATTTTAATTCATTCGTCTTTTTTTGCGATCTTGCTAATAGTTACTGAAGAATTTGTAAAACTCCAGTCAGAGGTATCGTTACTTTTGACTTGACAGAATGATATAAAGAAGTTGATATTGTTAGCAGACCGAAATGTCTTTATAATACCCCAAAAAATTTTAATTAATCAGAACGTGTTCTAATTTATCACAAATTTGATCGATTTCTTGACGATGTAAAAAAAAGTCCGAGAAGTTTACCTTCACAGCTTGTTTTGTGGGAGCATCATAGTTGTGCTCATTATTTCTTTTAAGAACAATCTCTTCCGATTGATCCATCAGCATCTAGATTCTATGCATCCTCTTCTAGAGCATGTGTAGGCTACACCACGGGTGGTTTCTTTATCTCTTCGGAATGTATACTCTTGAAGGACTATTAATTTCTTCCCTTTCACACTTAACATAGTCTCCATGATGAAAAGGTGGAACACAAACAATACTCACAAACAGCAACTAAGGATTGCAAACTACTGAAATAATTTCAGTAAGGGTAGTTTTATATACCTACAGAAGCCGATTGGCATTTAAATAATCTAAGAAATAACAGTAAGCTACCGCAAGTCGTAAAACGACAGATGAAATTTCGCAAGAACAAAAGGGATGGTGTCATTAGGAATAACCAAGCTTAATTTTCTTTCAGCGCGCAAGTGACCGGTGATGATGAAGGCGATGAAGGCATCCTTTTTGTAAACATGTAAAAATCAAACCGCGCGCGCTCGTGATCGATCACCGCTGATACAGCCCAGTATTGCTTGCCTTTTTAAAACAAATTTGCCTTAAGGACTTCATTAAGGCAATGATATAACCATCTCACAGTCGGGAGGGTCCACACTCAAGAGAGCTATCACGTATTTCGTTACAGCTAGTGTTAAAACCACAAATACTTGAGCAAGTCTCTATTAAATCTCTAATAAATGTTCATTCATCTCTTTTTAAACCGTTGTTAAGTCCCTTGGGCTTTAAGACTTCATAATGTGAGGCCATGATATAAATATTCTATCTTAAGATTGCTTTTATGTAGAGCTGTTGGTACACAAATGACGTGTAAAGATAAGTTGGTTTTATGTACATTTTATCAGTGCTCTATGACGAAAACGGAAAGCCTATCTATCTAGATATTTACAACATGGAATATTGTAGGTATACAGGGTTGGGATAAAGTATGGAACCAAGCAAATAACTGGAAAGGAAAGAATGATATTGCTGAAAATTTGCAGGCAAGTATAGTGACGTATAGTGAATCCAAAGGCATTATGTTATCCATTAATGTACTTCCGGTTTAACCGGAAGTACCGTCAACTTTTTTAATTTAAATGGGACACCCTGTATATTTTTGCAAATTTTAATACATCTTTTCTTTCCGAATACGCCCATAGTGGGTTTAGTATTAGTTTCTGTAAAAACGGGAAAGATAAAGCTTCTTTATCATTTCAGGTGATTAAAATATTGACCACTTAATGTAAGTTTTGGCGCTCGCGTGAGAACTCACTCAAAGAAGTGTATCAACTTTTAATAATTTTCATCCCGACAGGGGTCCTATAACACGTTTGATGGTGACTAAAACACTAAAACGTTTTAATTCAACTAGGAATACAAGAAATTTACCAAAAACGGGAAGACCGCAGACCGCCACGGACGAATTTGTGAGATAAATAAAAAAACTTCATCTTTCCCATTTTTACAGAAACAAATGCTAAACCCACTATGGACGTATTCGGGAAAAAAGATGTATTAAAAACTGCAAAAATATAGAGGGTGTCCCATTTAAATTAAAACAGTTGACGGTACTTCCGGTTAGACCGGAAGTACATTGATAGCTAACACAATGTCTTCGGATGCATTATGCGTCACTGCATTTACCTGCAATTTTTCAGCAACTTCACCCTTTCCGTTTCAAAGATATTTGCTTGGTTCCATACTTTATCCCAACCCTGTATATGTATCATGTATTACTATTTTATGATGATACGTTCTGAATTTTGTCGATTACTACAATGAAAAAATTAATAAAATTAATAAATAATCACAGTTTATTGATAAAACTTTATAAGATAGCCCTAAAAAACTAAAAAACTCCATATTTATTATAATTCCGATAAAAATCTTGAGATCAAAATAAAAATATTCATTTTTTTAGGTCAAAACTTATAGTCGCATGTATATTAGTTTCAAAATGCCAGGGTTGACTTGAAATAACTGCTCAGTCTATATACACTCTATAAATTATATTATTATCAAATACAATTACGTATATAAAATAATTGCGGTAATCCGTAGCTCAAAAGATATGGCGAGATAGACGCCCATTTCCAGGATATCCTGAAAACCACCTTAAAACTCATAAGTCCTGCATATAGATATATGGCCTTGACACTGGCCTAATTGTTTTAAACAAGTTTTAAAATAGTTAGTTCTTGTTCCGCAATATTTCGAAAGCTTGTTAGCATGTTGGTGTTGGCAATTCTGAGTGCTATTGCAATTGAGAAGCTACAAACTAACCATTTTGTGGATTCGTGTATTAATATTATGTATGTGCTGCTGTGCTTGGAGTTGAGCCTTTGAAATGGCGTTGGTATTCCTTATCACCAAATAATTTTTTTCTTTTTCTTTTGAAATGCCCATTTTTATTTATTTTGCACTACCTATTAAGTTTGGATGCATTGCTAAGTTTTAATCTTTCACCTTTCTACCTAATCATAAGCATCCTTAGAGCCAACAAGTTGAAGGAAGATTTTTGTTGAGCCTCTCTCTGGTAGCTAAAGCGGACGCGACGTGGCGTTTCACCAAGAGGTCTGCTGCTGTTAGCAGCGATTTTCTTTGGTTGCCGTTACCTTCGGGTACCAGATGGCGCACCGGCAGAACCTTTCTGTCTCTGCGTTCAGAAAGGTATTTATTTCGATCGTAGACTTCGCCTCGAGCTTAAACTTCATTCGTCGTCTATTTTGCAATAAATATACTACAAGTATTTTCACGATTGGCTGGGAATCTAGAATCTACTATCTTAGTAGGACGTCGTTGGACAAAGGAGCATCGTGACCACCGAAGTGACGTCATACAGGTTCGGGAGCCGTCGGCGTGTTTTCGGCATTGGATTCTAAAACCCATTTTCATTTTGATATAAGTTTTGATTTATTGCGAAAAAAAAAGGAAAAAAGTTATAAAACTTATACAGGGTGTCCCACGACGACTAAGCCAAGCAATATATCGGAACTGGGCAGTAGTAGCGAATTATAATTTTGGGGGTGTAAATTAGAGCAAATGCAGTATCTGTTCCTATTATTGTGTCACCTAATGAGGTATTTTGTGTTTGATAACGTGACGCCCGATTCAAAAATTTTAACAGGACATCCTGTATATTTGTGACTTTTTGTGTTCCTCCCGCTAAGACACTTCCAATAAACTAGCACACTTGGGGTCTAAAGTGATTCATTCAAGAGCTACAGGTACTTAAAGGACTGTACTCGTACCATTGATTATAACATGTACCCCTACAGTTAGATTATCTTGGTAGTGTTTCATAATGGTAGGAGGTACAGTCCTTTAAGTACCTGTAGCTCTTGAATAAATCACTTTAGACCCCAAGTGTGCTAGTTTGTTGGAATTGTTTTATAGGGAGGAACACAAAAAGTCACAAATATACAGAGTGTCTCATTAACATTTTTGAATCGGACGTCACGTGACCAAAAACAAATACCTTTTTGGGTGACGCAATAATAAGAAAAGACGACATATTTGCTCTAATTTACACACCCAAAATTATAATTCGCTACTATTGCCAAGTTCCGATATACTGCTTGTCTTAATCGTCGTGGGACACCCTGTATTTGATCTTTCCATTTATCACAAAAGATGTATTCAAAACTCCACGCAAAATCTCAAAATCTGTTGATTTTTGTCCCTCACATATGTATATTAAGCTAATTTTGTTGCATTTTAGCTCTACTATCATGCCCTGACAAGTATACGTCGAATTACATTAAACCCTGTATAGTGCTGTTTATTATTTACAATATTAAAAATCTGTGAAAAACCAATTTTCTGTCCTGTAATCTGATTCAATTCCATTGTTTCGAGATGTTCTGAATAAAGGTTTTAGTATCTCCAAAACTATTATTACCAAGAATATGTGGCAAGTAGTGAGTTAGGTCACTTGATCGCAAATGTCTTGCGCGAAAGCCTTCTGCCTACATAATTATGATCCATAAAGCGCCTTATTAATGGCTTTCCCCGAGGTTTTCCCTGAAACGCGATAGGTATTGTTTTCGTTCGGTAACTGGTAGTAACGTGTGCGGTCTGAATGCTCCATCAAACTCTATTTTTGGAATCAATTTACCCTATCCTCTTAGCGTCTTGAAAGGTCGTTTCCATATAGAGCACTGATGGCAGAGAATTTACGTTACAATCAAGCTGATGACAACACATCTGTAATTTGCGTTCCGAGTTTGTACTGTTCGTGAAGTATGTTCAGAGCGAGTCTGTCCGGATGATTGTACTGCGGCATATGCTGCGTACGATGCAACGTCACTTCGCTGCCCATGTGTTAGTTCCACTAAGATATTAAAAAAAATAGCGGATGTGGTATAACGCACATTCTAGTATTCCGTGATTAAGGTTTGGTACACTGAAGAATATGCTTAGAGAGCCAGGAGATGGTCTAAAGACTGCTTTATACTACCCTATTTTTGAAATCAGATTTGGTTTCATTTCTTGACTTGCTTAAATTGGCTAGTATGAGACATGGAATTGTTTCAAAACGCTAAACTGAATCAAAACTGGAATGGAATTTGAAAGACGTTCTATTTCCATTTCATTTTTGAGATGGGGGCATTCGCATTTGAAACATAAATGTCATTGCGTCGCGGAACAGGTAAAAAATAATAGGGATAGCTAACCCTACTTTTTAAATTCTGTCGACTCTTCCAGAAAGTTTCCTGGTAGGAATATAAATTGAGAAATTCGGATGAAAGTACAACAATAAATAAGACAAGTAACATGCTAATCCTACGGCCCCAGCTAGGAAATTTCCACCGGACAGGAAAGCCTCCCGAACATTTGAAGGATTTTGAACTTTTTATTGGAGCATGGAAACGCTCGGCCCCATGATGGGTGCTTTTATTACCTTTGTGGTAGTGGCGACCGAGTTGACGAAAATTCCTGCAGGGTGTGCGGAAGCATTTATTGGAATTTTTTCATTTCCTGTACGTTTTGATGTGCCCGTGTGGGGGCGGGTTAGAATATCTCACATCGTATACCCTGCGTGTCGTAAAAGGCGACTAAAAGGAACACCGAACTACTGTCAGTATAAGCAGTAACCTCTTCTCAACCAACAGCTTCGGGTGGACGAGTTGAGAAGAGTTAGGACACCTTCTTGTCCTTGGGGTGAGAAAGTGCCCCTAAAGGCGGATGAACCAGTAGATACCATCTGGTAAACGGCATGAGGATGCAGAAAGCAAATGGGAAACTACTGCATTAAAGATCCTAAAGATATCCCAAGAGGAACTCGTAAAATGTGTAAATGCATTTTACGAGTTCACACCATGTCTGTTAAGACATTGTGACTATGATGATGACGTTTTGAAGACAATATAACAGGCAAGAAGTTAGTATATATGCATTTATGTTTCATATCAATTTTATATCCAATAATAACCCTGATTACATTAAAAGTAAGGAGTCATCTAAATTTTGCTATAAATAATTTGTTTTTAGTCAGCAGATTCGATAGATTTAGTTTGTACTGTTGTACCAATACTAACATTACATTTATACACTACTAATTCCACTGAAGCTATTTTTCCATAATATTTATTCTGCAAGCTTAATATTTGTGATCAATAGTAACATTTTTCAGGAACGTGCGCCATAACCTCACATGTACTTAAATATTTTGTTGAATTTTGCTGAACTTTCCTCTAACTCGAAACTACCTGTATAAAAATTGTAGGTACATATATTAGGAAGACTAAACTTTCAATGCAGCATTTTGTTTTCAGACGAGTCACAAGGAATATGAGGTTTGTGATGCTGAGGTTCCATCACCCACAAGTGAACATTCAAATAGGACACAATTTGACTCGCTCCGCTCACAGATACTAAGTACAAGTGGTACTCAAAAAAGCGGAAGAGTAGACTGCATCAGTAACTCATCCCAGTGTGTATAAAACAAGCACAATCAGATGCCGAAATAACGGTGCTGAAGAATGTTACAAGCATTAAAAACCTCTCCTCACTCTACAGTTCACAAAGAGACATCCCTCCTGTAACTGCTGATGGCGCAGTTTATTGAATCTCAATTGAAATAAATAAAAAAATAAGACACCAAAAAAGATGCGATGACATCTATGTTCAGACAGTTGACAGATTAGATCTACTCAAGAGAATGTAATGTGCACAATCACGACTCAATTCTTTAACCAAAATTGGTGTAGTATCAAGCAGATAAAATGCTCGATCAACATTTTTCAGACCATTTTGCATTCATATTTTGGTTCAAGAAATGAAATCAAATCTGATTTCAAAAGTAGCGTAGTCTAATACAGTACTAAAATTATTATCTTACGTACAGAAGAATATATCATAGGTTAGTCCAAGATACATGAAAATTTGTATCAGGAGTTGCTTGAAAAGGATGATCAAGGAGCCTTGATATTGCATGCCGAGAAAATTGGAGGAAGACTATTAAGCCACTCGATTTCAGACCGTCAAGCGGATGAGCTTGATCTATCTTAAAAAAATTAGGTGCGCTTTAAGGCTGCTCACTTAGCTGCAGCACGCATTATTACCGTAACTGGAGCATCAATTGACAAATCTTACACAACTAAAATAAATACGGAGACCCAACATGCCATCCGTTCTCTAACCACGACATAGCCCAAGATCTCAAACATGGAACTCTCTTGATCAAATGTTAATTTATTTTTTACTTCTACTGACCTCCGCGATATATTTATATTCAAACTTGTAGTAATTTATCTGTAATATCTAATTAGATTAATGTCTTTCTTTATAAAATTGTCATTATAACCAGATTGGCTTCTAGCAACCTTTAATCTTTTCCGTGGTACCCTAACGTAGCAGTATGAAAAATGGACGTCAAATACTCGACTTAGTTTCCCACGCATTATCGGTCATAACAGAAATTTTTGGTTCTGATCATAAGCGAGACGCCTGAGCGCCTGAAATGAGCATTCAAGTATAGGTTTTCGTGCGGCATTTATTTTATAAATTTGGATAACAAGCAAATAACTAATTAGCTTCCCAGTTACAAGTTACAGCATTATGAAGTATAATGTGTTATTAGACGAACTGTAGTCAAGTTGATTGGCTCAGTACTTCCCACACATTCCAATGATACCAGTTTTATTATTTTCCCATAGCATGAAGCCATAGTCTAGATCCCCTGGCAACCAAATCATCGCTCGCCCGACCCCAAAAAATATGTTATTCTGCTAGGTACTTTTTTCACAGGTCAATGGACAACCTATCATGAATACAACAAATTTTTTAGTTTTACAAATACTCACCCCCGAACCACCACAATTTCACCCGCATCAAAAAAAATTGAAAATGATCAAAAACCCCTAAAATGTTTAAAAACGAAGTTTGGCGCGTTTTTATATTTTTAGTTTTATTGGCGCGCCGCCACTGAAACGATTTCTTAAAATCATACGCGTTTTTCATCCTACCCAAAGTCGAAATGTGTCGAAATTTCATTAACGTCAATTCAGTAGTCTCCACATTATAAAATACCGAACTATCCGAATATCCGCAAGTATTTTGTATACCTCAGAAAATCCTCTAAGTCCCTTGGTTTCTGTAATAGACAAAGCAATGTTCGGATGGACCTAAAATAGTGTATTATACCGCTAGGTCTTTCTCTCTCAGGTCAATGGATAGCCTATTATGAACACAACAAATTTTCCAGCTTTACAACCCCTCATCCCCCAACCACCGCAATTTCACCCCCACCCAAAAAAAAAACTGAAAATGATCAGGAACCCTAAAAACGCCTCAAAATGAATTTTGAGGAATATTTGAAATTTTTCGTTTTTTGCTAATTACTCCGCCGCTCATGCACAGATTTTCAAAATTGTAGCAACATTACTTACTACAACCCCACAATATATCGTTACCCAAACTTCATGAAAATCTATGCAGTGGTTACTGAGATTAGGAGGCTAGAAAAACGCCAACAGACAGACAGACATCATAAAACGCGCAAAAAGTATACTATCTCAAAATCGAAAATTTTCGCGATCACAATACTCCCCTCACCTATCGGTGTGGGAAGTAAAATGCACGCACACATCATTAAAGGCAATGATCGGTTAGTTCTGTGAAGGACAGAGTATCACCAATGTCATTTGTTTAAGCCTATATATAGTGAGGTCTTCAAAGAAGGAATTCAAAAAAATAAAGTCTCGAAAAAATGGAAAGTGAACAG
The DNA here is from genome assembly GCA_951848785.1 of Callosobruchus maculatus. Taxonomy (NCBI): domain Eukaryota; kingdom Metazoa; phylum Arthropoda; class Insecta; order Coleoptera; family Chrysomelidae; genus Callosobruchus; species Callosobruchus maculatus. Next base: position 9,767,323 of record CATOUR010000065.1, on the reverse strand, counting down.
TAAAATGCTTAAAAGCGAAGTTTAGATCAGTTTGTTCTGAGGCTATCTTTCGTTTGATAATTACGTCGCCGCTAATGTATGATACTACAGTGTATTAAAGTCAATGCAGCACTTGCTGAAAATATGCGATTGCAAAAATGCACTATATCACCAACATCTTTGGCATAAAAAACCATTAGTCTACAAATACATCTTCAAAGCAATATTCGGTGATTTATGTAAAGCACATGTATTACAGCATTATGAGAACCATTGTGCGCTGTTTTGATACCATATAGACACGATAACAGTGTAGGTTATAAATTCACTATTTCATCCCTCTCATAATGAAATGTTAAGGGTGGATTTGTTTATTTTAAACCAACGCACTTCAGCGTCGTCGGCCACCCAAGCTCAGTCCACAGAGGACCGTCTCACTAATCAACAGTTTCCTTTCCTTGTTCATTTTAACTCGACAGGTAAACGTCTTGTTAGTGTCATGTCAACCGTTCAGTTGTTGCTCCTCATTATTTTCTATTACATTTGGTTTCCTGTTAAAATAGATTTACCTGAAATAGGCGTCTATTTAAATGCAAATAGCACTTTGATGGATATAGTAGTCATATATTTTCAGCACAATCGACTAAATGAAAATGGCGGCTTCACAAAGTCAAATAATAGTATGATATGGAAAATTAGATTCCAAATTCAAAACGAGAAGCTAGTGGTCCTTAGTGCGCAAAATTGTACAACATAGGTTAAACAGGGTAGCTCGTTCATACTGGTACATTTTTTTAAGAAAATAGCATTAACAGTAAAAATTCTATTTGCGAAGATTACTGGTTCAGGCACCTTTTTCGATTTTCAGTTTTAGAACTTCCAGGGTAGGGAATATCACAAAAATCCATTAGTTGCTTGCTTGCTTTCACTGCACTTATATATCTACAGTAAACCCATCACAAACTTATATCAACAACTCTTAGATAGTTTTTCCTTTAAATAAGCTTATACACGGTGAAAAATCCAACAAATTATTTTCGGATATCAAGGCTTTGTCAAAAAAATATTTCTTATGGACTTTTCTATGTTTTATTGAATTTTTTTTGCTATACGGAAAAAATAATATAATTTTTTACACGTTCCACATATTTAAATATTCTGTGTATAGAACGAACTTTAAGGTTAAGCCGCTATGGATGATAAAGATAGCCAGTTCATCGTACTGGGCTTTGTTGTAGAAAAAACTAACAACAGCAATCAAAATGTAGAGATAAATTAAACTTCGTATGGAATATATTTTAAAGAAAGGTTATAATTTGGCTTAAGGGCAGTGGAGGAGGTTAGCGTAGATGATTTTTCATAATACGCGCTATTTGTGGACGAATCCACTTTTCAACAGTCATATAATTTATTATACATTGCAACTATACCAAAAACCTGCACGTGTTCCACATAACAATCCATTAGGGTATTTGTGAGGGAATTATAGGAAACACAGTAATTAGTCCGTGTTTTAAGGTTTTTGAAAGAAGACTCTTTGGAACACGTTCTTTCAAACACTAGGCAAAAATGAGTATGCAGTTGATGGTACTCCTGTACAATATTCTGTTCTGAGATATTATTTTATAGATTTTCCTTTCAAATGGATAGCAAGAAAGAACTAGATGGCATGACACCACGATTTCCTCACCAAACAGACGGAGAGCTCGCTACTTAAAAAAAGGTCACTCGGTATGGTAAAATCTTTGTCATTTGCAGGTTCGGTAGGTATCAGCATAGGGATAGGTGGGTCATCAGAACGCGCCGTAGATGCATAAAGTACCTAAGGGTAGGGGGGTTAAACATACAATTTTTTTTCGCATAATAACCGATGAAGTACGGCTTCAAAAATTTGCGATAAAATTGGAAATTCAAATATTTGGTTCACAGAAAAATCGGAAAAATGAAGAGTACCGGCTGGACTCGAACCTGCGTCTCCGGCATTTCAGGCCGACGCGTTACCAACTACACTACGGTCGTCCGTACTGCAGCCGATATGCCGCGTCGACGAATCCGTCGACCCCCACCACTCCCCCGTATTTCTCTGCGAACCATGCATTTCAGTCATCCATCAGAAAGATCTAGTCGGCTGTTGGGTGAGTGTGAATCTCTCACCGGTACTTGCACGACAGCTCTCTTTCTTACTGAACAACGACTACTCAGTCGGCCAGGATTTCGTGGAATGAAGGTGCTTGCTTACTCCGCAAGAGGTAGATAAATTAAAATATTTGGTTCACAGAAAAATAGGAAAAGTGAAGGGTACCGGCTGGACTCGAACCAGCGTCTCCGGCATTCTAGGCTAACGCGTTACTAGCTACACTTCGGTCGCCCGCACTGCAGCCGGAAATTGGAAATATTATAAGAAAGTAGGGAAAACTTTGTCAGAGGTATAGGCGAAAGGTAAGGAGCCGTTTGAGGCCCTTAAGGGGCCTGGATGCACACATTTATAAATACGTATTTGCCATCTAACTCCAATCCGAGGAAGATGTGAGAGGAAGTAGCAACGATAATTAAATTTTAGCTATGAGATTCTCACTGAATAATCTTTATTCAAGTAGAAAGTAGAAGCTGTCAACGTGACGTATATCGTAAGGAAGTATTGGATGAATCAGAGTCATGATTGGATGTTGAGGTTGTAAATATATATAGGTAATGCTAAAGGATATTATATTGACTATACTTATACATTTTTAAAAAGGTTCGTGTTATGAAAATAAAATATCCTTCTGAGGTTTTTTTTGAATTAGTGTATGCGAATGTATTGTTGATGTCAAAATAATTAGGTTTTTTTATCCATTAAAAGTCTGCCCGTTTTAGATTCCTCTGTGGCGGCCACGATTTTGTCAACTATTTAACCCTCTTATTATCTTCTTTTACTTCATACCGATCGGTGAGGGGAGTACTGTGATCACGAAAATTTTCGATTGAGATAATACACTTTTGAGCATTTTATGATATCTATATAAAAAATCCACGTCACTCATTTCCGTCGATCTATCTGTCGGTCTGTCTGTCTCTCTGTTGGCGTCCTTCTACCCTCGTAATCTCAATAACCGCTGCATGGATTGTGATTGTGAATTTGAGCAGCTGTATTCTGTGGGGTCGCAATAGGTAATAATGCTATAATTTTGGAAAGGATGCGTGGGCGGCGGAGTAATTAGCAAAAAACAAAAAAATTACAAATATACGAGGGTTGCTCTATACCTAAAAATTACAAATGTTCTTCAAATTTCGCTTTCAGACTTTTTAGGAGTTTCTGGCCAATTCCTATATTTTTTGCTGTGGGTGAAATTGGCGTGAGGGGTTGAGGGGTTATAAAACTGGAAAAATTGTTGTGTTCATAATAGGTGGTCCACTGACCTGTGAAAGTAACGCCTAACGAAATACAGTTATTTAAGCCCATCCTAACATTACCTTGCCTATTACAGAAACCAAGGGAATTGTCTGATCAATACATACAAGTATTACAAACTCTGTTGCGTAACAGTAATTATTAAATTGATTTCAATGAAATTTTGACACAGTGTTACTGCCGTGGAATCGTCAGTGATGGCGTAGCAATTATCAGAAATTTAAAAATATAAAAACAACTCAAAGTTTATTTGTAGGTATTTGGGGGTTTCTGATCGTTTTCCACATTTTTTTTGTAAGGGGTAAAATTGAGCTAGTTGGGAGTGGGGAGTGGTGAAACTGAAAAATTTGTTATATTGGCACTAAAAGGATAGCGATGAGATTTCTAAGCTGTACCGTAGGCCGTGGCGGTGAAGCTGTATTAAAATAGAAGAAGTACATTATATAAGCCATTCAGTCCCTGTTTTTGGGTACCCTCTAGGAATCTCTGATCATTTTCTACTTTTTTTTGGCGTCTTGGATACCACGGAACGACCCTTTAAAGATTGATACTGATAAATGTTATCTGCTTTTAAATATTAGAAAATTTACATGCCACGTGATTAGCATATTAGTTGAAGATTGTATAATAAAAACTGTGTCGTTCTAGTTCCTACGGAGAAAAATGCTATAAACTACTTAAGACACTTTTACTGTAGCATGTTTTTTGGCGGACAAGCGGGCGATGATTTGGTTGCAAGGGGATCTCAAACTATAGCTTCATGCAATGAGAAAATAATAAAATGGTATCACCGTAATGTCTGGGAAGTACTGAGTCAATCAACTTTACCTAATTTTGGAAATCACAGCCCATGTAGTGATTCACCCTGTACATATATAGTGAGCTACGCGAAAGCTTGCGTATACATTGGAAAAAAATTGTATAAAGTTTCAATTAGACATCCTATGGGGAGCGGAACTGTGCAGTGACGCAGAGGTCTTTGACAAGCGGAACTTGGGTGGTCCGATTCCTCGCCGTATTAAGTAAACAAACAATCCAACCAACCCCCTTTGAGATAATAGCGATGTGTTCACTCGGGTGGTCCGGCAAGGTACACTTTTGTCCTTGTGTGCTTTGCTGTTGTGTTTTCACTCTCCTCTTGTGGAGAAAGAAGTAATTGCGATCAGAATGGAGACGTTATATCGTATACTGGGCTTTGTATGACCTAATACAGTTATAGATAACGCCAGTTAACCAACTGTATTTAAAAAATTGTAAACATACCCATAATTCGACATGTTAAATAGGAAAAGAGGTAACTGATTTGGTATAATAGCAATAATATAGCAGGCTGGTTCTGAATGTATTTCGTCTCTCGATGAGAACCAAATTGGCAAAACCTCCTGGCAAAAATACATGTGACAGATGTGGTATAATCTACTAGTCCTTACCTGACGACGGCGTACATTCAAACGTTGAGACGTCGTAAAAATTTATATATTTTTTAATACATCCCAAGATTTTATTGCTAGATATTTGTATATACGATGTGTCCGGTCATCGGTGTTGGAGCCATTAGGGGGATAAAGTACGTTAATTTTTTATCGACAAATCACCCCTCAAAGGTATTTTTCCTCCCACCATAACAAAATGGCAGCTATTATGTTTTTTGTTTAATTGATGCACGAGTGTTGTACTAATTTAGCCATAGCTACCTATGTAGCGGTTCCACAAACACAAAATGGTTAGCGAAACATGTAGATCATAAACAACATTTTCCAAATTTCATTTCATATCAGGCCACTGCGTTTACTGGACTAGACCCCATTTGTCTTTTCTTGAAATGAAACAGAAAGTAATGTCGACGTGCCAAATACCCGCGAGGAGCTTATTAGCAAAATTATTCAAGTCTGAAATGAATTACAGAATGGCAAAGCGATCATCGGTCGCTCTACGCAAAATGTTTCAGTAAGAGCAACAGCATGTCTGCAACACCAAGGAGGACATTTTGAACAATGGGTGTAACATTTGTTTCTTTTTTTCCCAAAATAAATGTCGCGACCAACTAAGTATTTTGTTTTAATGCCCTCTCAACTTCCGGATTAGATAATAAACGGTCATATTCAAATCATCATAGCTTATAAACTACTTTACCTATGGCTAAGATGTACAGCTATTTTTTTAGGAAACATCATGGGCTAGAAATTAAAAAATTGTACATTAATAGCTCAGATTCTTTAAAAAAGCTAAAATTGTAAAAAAACCGCAAAAATCACAATCATTTCTATTGCCAGTTTATGAAATAAAATTTGGAAATATTTACGACTAGTTTATGATCTAAATGTTTCGCTATCGAATAAGACTTTTGCAGCACCAAGAAGGATATTTCGAATGATTGTAACATTTGTTTCTTTTTTTCCAAAATAAATGTCGTGACCACTATTTTGTTTTATTGCCTTCTCAACTTCCGGATTAGACAATAAAGGGTCATATTCAAATTATCATAGCTTCTAAACTACTTTAGTTATGGCTAAGATGTACAGCTTTTTTTAGGAAACATCATGTACTATCGCTTAGAAATTAAAAAATTGTAGGTTAACAGCTCAGATTCTTTGAAAAGGCTGAAAACGTAAAAAAACGCAAAAAATCACATAGTCATTTTAAATTAATAATTTCTTTAGCCCTTTTATGAAATAAAATTTGGAAAATATTTACGACTAATTTATGGTCTACATGTTTCGCTATCGAATAAGACTTATTTTGTGTTTGTAGGGCCTCTACATAGGTAGCTATGTATAAATTAGTACAACACTCGGGCATCAACAAGTAACTATTTTCATGATTGGCTTGTAATCTAGAATGTACATCTACTATCGGGGTAGGACGCCGTTGGTGAAAGGAACATCGTGACCACAATCGTGATATCACGGGTTCGGGAGCTCTCGGCGTGTTTTTGCTACCGGATCAAAAACCAATTTTTATTTTGATATGACTTATAAATAATTGCGAAAAAAAGAAAACAAAAACAGTATTGTTACTAAACTTATATATGATCTTATAATTTATCACAAAAAAATATTTTTATTTTAATTCAAAAGCCCAATTTAATTTTAGTTGAATTTATAAAGAAACCTAGATGCACTCTCCAAAAATCTAGCCAAATCAAAAATGCTTTCTAAAAACTAAAATGCTTATTTGACCTCCGATATACTCTCATTTATGCTCTATCATATGCAGTGTAAGCAGCAAGAAAGCTGCGAATGAATATTTAATACTATAAATCTTCACTTTTCGAAAGATTATGAGTCAACTAACTACATTTGAACCAATTCTCATCTTCTAAACCGCAGAAAACTTTTTTTACATTAGAAACATATACCATGCTCAGAATTTCAGGTTCCTGGGTATTATGTCGCATACTGACAATATATATAATTAGATTTCTATGGTAGAAAGAAAATTAGATTTGTGTTTCAAAACCAGTGTCTACATCTTCGTCCTACTAACAGCAGTACTGACAAATACACTGAAGGTGTTAGAGACAAAATGAAATTGTGAATTGTAAGGATGTTACCTGACTTCAAAGTAATTTAAATTATTGCACTTGTAGTTTTATCAATACCTACTAATAATTGTACCTTTGATTCCTTTCAACTGACTAAGCAAATTTAGGTACTTCAAGTTGGCTTATTGCTGAATGAATGTTTTGTTGAAAATGAAGAGAACCAGATTTTTGGGGAGTTTATAGTTAATAAACATTTTATTTTTATACCTTGCATAAGCCTATAACGAGGTGTTTAGGAGTCATACATAATTATCAAACTCAGTCCTTACATTTTCTTTTATTTATTTGAGGTCAATTTGAAAAACTGGAAACTGGCACCAGCTGAAGACGGGGATATATTGAATAGCAAATATTCGTTATACTTCACAAGTACAGCTCGGTACTTGCCTACTGATGTGTGGGAAGTAAAACGCTTTTCTAACAGTCCTCGTTTACTGTCGGGATGAATGAGGCACGTTTTCTTCCATTTGCATTCAAATAACGCTGTATACAGGCTCCCCTCATCTTTCAATGTTCCGAGCGGTAAATAGCCATTTCAATGTCTTTCTCGTCACTAGCACATACGTTAATGTCACGTATATATTCTTCACAGTTGTAAAGGAGTCGCAATTCATTTTGGTGTTCGCTGCATCAAAAGCGTCGGACTGGCAGTTTTCATTTCGAGGCGTAACCGACATTTCCTGAGTCGACTATGCAGCACGAACAATACCCGTTCACGCAGTGATGTGCATACAGGGTTTTTGAAGGGGTAATAACTGTTTATTTTATTTTATTCGAATGAATGACAGAGGGAGAGAGGCTTTCTGGTTACCAGAACCACCAGAGCATAGGCCTACAAACCGGCACCTATGCACCTCTCCTTACCCTAGCTCCCAAGTCCAGCCTTCATCGCAAACATGAGAATGGCACTGGAACCTGCCTATCTTCCTCGGGTTTAAGAACCCTTTAATCCGGTACACACATAAAAAGAAATTCTCAAGTCAAGAATTGTGATATTCTTGTAAATACATACTCACAACAAGAATATCTGTTCTCAGTCTGAGAAAGGATATTTGATGAGAAAATTATAGAAAATTTGTATCAGGAATAATATATTTTTGATTTATATATTTATTTTAAAGAAATCTGCTCCGGAAGAAAATATAATTTTCATTGCAACCAAGACTATAGTGATTTAATAACAAGTATTTCATAATTTTATATCAAGATTATCATTTTTTCCAGAGGTGTCCCGTTTACTTCTATCAAGAATATAGACAGATTGCTGATGCGAACCTTCATTTACAATACGATAATCTTGGTTTGAAAATGAACGCTGTTTTACAAGCACACCCTATATTTGTATCAAGTAAATCACTTATTTGACGTCTGTTGCCCGTCCGCGTCCGCCGCCATTATCGGTTTTCGGATTGTCGCCTTCGCCACCGTCTTTAGCACCGTAGCATAATACCTGCATCTTGAATCCTGCATAATAGCACATAATAGTATCTAGCCAAACTGTTAAATAAATTGCCATTGCCACGTGATACCCGTGATACCACCGTCAACCATCGGTCAACGAATCTGCCGGTAGTGCTGGTCCACCGCCATTTGAGTTGCATCCCAGTTCCCATCAGTTTCCTTATCACTGGATCTATCTATGAATGAGCTATTAAAAAAATGGGGATGCGAAGACCTGACTCAGGTGTTCCTAGGTAAGTACCTAGTATATTAAATGTGATTTAAGAAATTTTGCAGAACTATTTCTCCAGTGTCCCCATCACTAAACAGGCACCGACTGATTTACAAATATTTGAAAACTTTGCACACATCTTCCAAGTCCAAAATTCAATTAGCTTCTACATGTGTATGTCTTGCAGATAATGACATACACGAGAAAAAATTCTACATGCTCATAGAAGAGTTTGAATGCTTGCTTCAATACGATACATTTCTTGGAAAGAAACAACAGTGGCTTTGGTAACAGCTCATCAAAGTAATCAAACGCTCAAATCAATACTACTGGATTCCTCATCCAAGAATATCACAATTTTAGAATAAAGTTTATGAAATGCTTCAGTCAAGAGTATGAAATGCCTCTGTCAAGATTACCATATGCTTGATTTAAGATTTTGGTATTCAAGAATTTCTCAATCTAAGCCTTATATGGCCAAAGATTAGCATAGCTTTGCGCCTATAGGAAGTAAAGCATCTGTGCTCCATCTGTGCTTCACAGGGACATAGAATGTGTGCCAAGGACTCTTCCACCTCGCCACAGCGTGTACACGTCGTATCACTTGCCACCCCCATGACACACAAGTGACGTTTGAAAGTGTTATGGCCAGATAGCAGGCTTCTGTCCAGTGAGAGACGCCCCACGTGATCTACAGCAGCAGATACCAAAAATCACGTGTATTGACAAACGGCATTTGGCATTTTATCCATCTTTTGGAATACTTTTTGTTTTTTGTCCCAAAGAGCTATGTTATTCCTTGCTGCTATAGGGGTGTGCTCGATATTCCTGAAGAAGGCGTAAAGTAAACGTCGATACGTCGAACCTCTTCTATTATTATAGTTACTATAAAAAAGTCGCTAAAGCCACCCCAAAAATTGAATTATTGTTTTGAATTCCAGGTAAGTGGCGTTAGAGTTGCTTTAGCTTGATTAATTGAAATACGTTTTACCTGTATTCTAATATATCAGAGCGTGCCAAGTTGATATCAGAGCACATTTCGGATTTCTTTTTGGTTTGCAAACTATGAACAAAGATAGCCATCTACCTCACATCGAGAGGGTAGATGCTGATTTGTAAAACTAAGCCTGTTGTGGAAAGTGAAAATATTTGCAAAAATGTTGGGGACAAAGAACACCCACCATACCAATAAACTTACTTTGGGTCCCAAAAATGTATAAAAAGGCATGCGACCACCAAAAGGGCTACAATATAATTTTAGAGCGGTCTGTGTGTGTTTCTTTTTTGTTTCTTGTTAATCATGCCACTAATGCACCTATTAAGTAAACTATTGTGATGCTGAACGAGTAAAAAACGAAAAGAGAATTACTGAACATAACCTATAATGTTGATTTAAATACTTAAGTATCCTTGAATTGAAATAGTGTAACATGCCAACCGATACGTGTATGTATCTTCTAATTTTTCTCTGAGAAGTTATATCCCTCGCTACTAACACAGTCTGGGATTATGACATTTGCGTAATTCTAGAACTTGGGTTCCATGTCTTGATACTATACCTCGTTTTATGTGGTCTAGTATGTTCTACTCTTATACTATAACTACTACGTTAACGTGCAAGGATTGTGCATATCGCTTGTTCATATTTATGTACAATTGTTGTAACGGGGCCTGTCGATAATTATTTATAGGTGTTATTTGTAACTATTTCATCGTACTACTCGTCGCATATACTACGTTTTTGGTCTTCAAAGCTTGTGAGATATCATATTTGCTAGTCAATACTTATAAAAGACAATTTTCTTTAAGATGGCTGCGCGATGAACAGCGTGTGCCTTCGATAGTGGGGCAGCAGCAGCCTTGTGCGCGGTTAGCCTTGGGTGGGTGACTGAATATACACAGGGCATTCAGTTTCGACCATGTTGGTGTCGCCCACACGAGCGCTGAGCGGAGCATCTTACGCGGCCGGCACTTTGGATGATCGACCGGAAGGCCCGGACGGGTGACCCCCATCGGACCGTCCGGGATGATGATGGATCATTCCAATGGCCGTGCACCGTCTCCCCTCTGGGAAGATATGGTACAATAGGTCTTAAAGGCTTAAGTACTGACGGCTCCCAGAGGAAAAAAAAGATGAACTAAAAATCCCTAAATATAAAGAATGAAGCAGGTATGTACATTCTGTAAATTGCATTGTCTAAGTGACGAGAATTTGCAATTATTGATAGCAAGCCATATAAAGAATTTATTTAAAAACTGATTTCCATACTCGTTTATTATGTCAACTATTCTATATGCTACTCTGGTAGATAGTGCTTTCAAAACAACTCCTTAATAAAAAATCTCGTGTCACTGGATCACGGTTCTGGGGTGACCAACATATACTAATGTCTAAACATGCAAGAAACATATCCATTTTCTCGAAACATTACACACTAAACCTGTACAGGAACACTCTACATATTGACTCAATGTGTATCAATTACAATTCATGGGATAATCTCAAAACTGTTTAAGGTATTAATCACCTTTGGTTACGTTACAAAATCATAAAATGCCTGATAAATGTAGCAAAAAGCTGTTTTACTTAGTTTAAATTCAGACTGAAAGCTAAACTGACTTTTAATTGGTTTACTGATTAAATAAACATACATAATTTATATTGTTACGTTTCTTTTAGTTGGGATAGGGTACATTATGACTACGGTACCAGGGTAGTGAATTATATTTAAGTGCCGCTTCAGTGGTGGTAGAATAGTCATGTATCAAGGAAGTAAATCAAAAATCAATAAATAGCAAGAACCTTCCTTTTGGACAATCTCATGGATCCTGATCATTTCGCGAGATGGGAGAAATTTGGAGAGAGCGGTGTTGGTATCAACAGAGTCTCATTAAAATGAATGCTTATGCCTATGTTCGGAATCCCATTGGGTGTAAGCAGAAATTTGACTGCATTGTTGAGGTTTTCAACATTTTGGCTCTCAGAATATCCTGACCTGAAAATATATAATAGAAAGCTAACTGATTCCCGCTCCTCCCGACCACTCCAAGTCTCACCAGTTAAGATGGACATTTTTAATTCAAAGACCAAATACTGGTTCTCGAAGTTGTAAATATGTTAAACACTGAATTAGATAACAAACAAGTAAGAGCCGCTGCTATATGATATAATATTACCTACAATGATTCCACATCATGTCACGCCGCAAGTTTTATTAGATTCATCATCATCGTCATCATCATAATCATCAACAACATCATCATCATTATCACCTAAGGCGCGGGAAGGATTCTGTGCACACATATCTTGAAAAATATAATTATGTTCGGATAGGTCTGCATCATCATCATTGTCACAATGTCTTAACAGACATATTGTGAACTCGCAAAATGCATTAAGTCGGAGCTAGAATATTGCCGGCGCGAATACTGTCAATAGTTTTGAGAACTGTAGCTCGCCATCGTTCGCGATTTTCTGTCAGTTCGGTGGCGCTCTTTATACTCATATCTAGCAACTGTTTTGTCGTATCCACCCAGCGTGGCGTGACCCTGAACTACAAGTTTCTACATAATTATCGCTTCTATGAATATGTCCGAAGAATGTAAGCATTCTCGTCGACACAGTGGAGGATGGTCTCTTTGGATTACCGAGCTCACCCAGTATGGAAACATTAGTTCGATGGACGGTATAAGGAACTCTCAGTATTCTCCTCCACGTCCACATTTCAAAAGCGTCTATGCGAGCTCGATCTGCCTTTTTAACAGTCCAAGTTTCCGAGGCATACAAAAATATGGAGAACACAAGAGACTGAGCCAGCGACATTTTGGTAGCTTTAGTGATGTTATGGTCACGCCATATTTTAGTAAGCTTTGTCATGGCCACCCGTGCCTGTTGAATGCGCCGTCAAATCTGATTCTCACAGCTACCTGAATTGTCGATCAAAGAAGCGAGGTACACAACACTTTGAACTACCTCACAACGGCCTATTCACTTTATTTCTCGGTGATTGCTATGCTCTCTATCTACGATCATAACCTTGGTCTTGTTGTAGTTAATACCAAGACCACATATATGCTGCACTGTGTTGTTCTAAAATGTTTAATAGAGCTACTAGTTCTTCCTGAGAAGCAGCAACAAGGGTTGTATCGTCAGCAAATCTTAAGTTAGATATTTTGCTTCCGCCAATAGTTATACTGCAATTCCAGTTGTCCAATACCTATCTCATCACAAATTCAGAGTAAATGTTAAATAACATCGGAGATAATACACATCCCTAACGAATTCCTTTTCTGGTTGCTGTTTGACCGGACAGACAGATTACCATCAATTCTTACACGAGCCAATACGACGATAGCTCTGCAGGTCTGTATATAATATCACCAAGCTCATTGTTTATAATAATGGAGAGTCATTTTCGGATACAAAGAATATTGGGTTTCCCCCATCTCCTACCATCTTCACTCAACTTCAGCTTCTCTCCAAAAAACACAAAATGTTCAAGAATCCTTAAAAATGGAGCTAGTGGTGTTAGAAAAACGGCAATACCTTCCCTATAGGAAGAAAAAATTAGTGGGACGTGTAAAGCCAATCTACTTGAGGCATTTTTTTTATTCAGCTGGGCAATTATAGGCAATGCTGAATGTTTGGAGAAACAGCTCAATAGTAACGCCCATGCGGGCAAGGCAGATGTCGGTGCGGTTTTGTGGAAAGGCACTACTCGTAGAAAATTATATTATTTACCGTCGGTACGCCGAAGAATGTTTTTATGGGCTTCTAGAGAAATATTAAGGTGGTGTGGTGGAACCCATTTATTGTCAGCATGACATAAAAGAAAAAAGGTAATAACCTGTGCCGTAAAAAACGCGTCCGTTACGGCATTGCCTTGGAGTGACGATGGGGACCTAGCGTAGATAAAAATATTTTCGGAGAATGAACAACTAACATGTACGGCTTTAGTGCTGCTTTGTGAATAACACTATAAATGGGTATAAAGTTAAATGAACGTCATTTCCTTTGTACCAGTTGGAACTCGACATTAGGGACATGGATAATTATGGAACAGTGTAAATGACATCTAGTCATAACTTGTAGCCATAGCCAAACAATAGTTCACTACGTTTATGTAGAAGTGTCTGCGACTGAGGAACGTAGAAGCCTGAAGATCTCAGATCTGGGTTCATATTCAAAGCAAAACGCTTATAGAGAGCACTCACGCGAGATTCAAAGACTAAAAAAAGATAAGAACTCTTATCTACAGCAATTGTGCCGGGAAATAGAAATGCATGCCAACACTAAGCATCTGAAAGAGATGTTTTTTAAAGTCAAATGCCTCAGTTGGGATTTTAAACCCCAATCTTGGGCTGTTAAAAATCCCGAGAGACAGCTAATCACCAACTTGCATGAGGTTATTGAGGTATGGCGAAATGATTGCGAAAATCTGTACCATGATGATGGCCCTCAGGTCCTCGCATTGGATTTTAAATATGAACCGGATATTCTTTTATCTGAAGTGGAACATGCCCTCAACAAGTTAAAAACTAATAGAGCTACAGGCATTGATGCTATTTCTGCCGAAACACTAAAATACTTGGGTGAAGACGGCATCACTCTTTTATATAATATTTGTAAGAGGGTCTGGTCCTCCGGTGTTTGCCCAGATGAATGGTGCACATCCATTTTTGTTCCACTTCACAGAAAAGGATCTCCAACAAATCCAGACAATTATCGCTTTCGTTAATCTCTCATGCAAGCAAGGCTATACTATATATTTTACAGTCTCGTTTGTAGGGGAATGAACAACTAACATGTCCGGCATTGGCTGGCAAATTTCTCAGGCGCAGGCAGGTTTCGTAAAAGGACGCGGTACGCGTGAACAGATCTTAAACTTAAGACAGATTATTGAAAAAGCCAGAGAGCATTATTTTCCAGTTTTTATGTGCTTTGTGGACTACTCTAAGGCGTTTGATAACGTAATGTGGCCTAAACTGTGGGAAATCCTTATTTCTATGGGAGTCCCTTACCACATAGTATTTCTGATACAGCAACTCTATGAGTCTAGCTCGGCTCGTATAAGAATCGATGGTAACCTCAATCAACAGCAACCAGAAAAGGAGTTCGTCAGGAATGTTTATTATCTCCGATGTTATTTAACATTTACTCTGAATTTGTGATGAGACGGGTATTGGACAACTGAAATGGCGGTATAACTATTGGCGGAAGCAAAATATCTTACTTAAGATTTGCGGTATTAGTTACAACACGACCAAGGTTATGATCGTAGATAGAAAGCATGACAATCACCGAGAAATAAAGTCAATAGGCCGTTGTGAGGTAGTTCAAAGTTTTGTGTACCTCGGTTCTTTGATCGACAATTCGGGTGGCTGTGAGAATGAGATTCGATGGCGCATTCAACAGGCACGGGTGGCCATGACAAAGCTTACTAAAATATAGCGTGGCCATAACGTCACTAAAGCTACCAAAATGTCGCTGGTCCAGTCTCTTGTGTTCTCCATATTTTTGTACGCCTTGGAACCTTGGACTGTTAGAAAGGCAGATCAAGCTCGCATAGATGCTGAAAATTCCTTATACCGCCCATCGAGCTAATGGTTCCGTACTGGATGAGCTCGGTAATCCAAAGAGACTATCCTCCATTGTGTCGACGAGAATGCTTACATTCTTCGGACATATTCACAGAAGCAATAATATGGAGAAACTTGTAGTACAAGGTCACGCCTCGAGTGGGCGGCGCCGTGGCCGTTCCCCTGCACGCTGGATGGATACGACGAAACAGTTGCTAGATAAGAGTATCAAGAGCGCCACGACAGAAAATCGCGAATGATGGCGAGCTACAGCTCTCAAAACTATTGATAATATTCGTGTCTGCAATACTCTAGCTCAGACTTAATGCATTTTACGAGTTAACGACATGTCTGTTAAGACATTGTGACTATGATGATGGCTTCAAATCAACAATCACCAAAAATTCCCATAGTGTGAATTTTCTCAATATTTACTCAACTAAACGCTCACAAAACGAATAAAAAAGGAGCAAATAGTCTTACAGCAAGTACTTAGGCAAGATTATTCAACAAAATACCACCAGTATCTTTTTTAATTAAGCTTGGTTACGTGTATCTATTCTATAATTTATTCATTAAATGATCGCGGAAGTACGAAAAATAAAATTATTATATTTTTTCATTAAACTTGACTGAAAATGTAATAAATTTGTATTATATTGACGGCGCTCAATTTTTTGCCGCAAAAGTATATGTATTTCATCGGAAAAACTTGAAGCGCATATAAAATCATCGCCTAGTATGCCGATGTTTATGATAATAATGATCCCTCTATAATAATATGAAATCGCCATTTAAAATGTTTGCGTCCCCACATATTGTACTTTCATGCACAACGTTAGACTCTATTAACAGGATCCTTGCAATTATATTGTTTAACTTTCCGACATTATAGAAATAATATATCAACCAAATTATTTCCATCATCTTCGTTGATTACATGTAATCCTTTATAAGAGAAGTGCACAACACTCTTTAGTGTCTTCTGAAACAACTGCCTATTGGTTAATTTGTTGTATAAGGCAGTTCAAGAGGGCATTTATACAACAGTCCTATAAGTGTTGTCAAAGTGTGTCTATACATATTGTATAAGAATCATATAGCTTCACCCTACAGGCCTTATACTGTGAAAACGTATAAAAATGAACCCTTTTTAGTTGTGTAGGTATCGTATAAGGGTTTAAAAACCGCTTATAGAATAAGCTGGTTTCCTCAGTTTTTATTCTATAGATACTTACACAATGCTTATAAACATGACTTTGCTTGCTGGATACTCATATGCTATGTAGATAGCCATGACCCTGCCGTGCCCCGCTGTTAAAATCAGAATCAATCTAACCCAAAATGTAGATGCGCAAAGGGATCGGCGCGAACCAACCCCAGACCTTGAAAATGACAGCTGATTGTGAAGCCGTGCTATCAGTGCCATCGATGCGAACTTTTTGTAAGCTTTCTGGTAGTATATCTAAAATTGTTGTAAGATGCACCTAAGCGATTATAAGCCAATGGAAGATGAGCCTAGGTTCACAGTAAGTTAGTCCATTCTCTGATATTAGCGTGCTCCTAGAGACGTAATCGTTTATAGTTGGAAAATTGTGGAGGAATAGTATAAGAAACACAGGTTTTTTAATATTGTCGATAATACCGTGTTTGCATAGGAACATCCTGTTTTATGCTGAGATAATATAAAAAATGTATTATATAAAACAAGACTGTAAATTTTGCCACATTTCTCTCTTATAGATATCTCTTTATCTGACCTGCAGATAATAATACATCTCGTATGCTCCCTGGCTTGGAAAATGTAGTTCTTGTTGAAGAACTAGACCCTGACACCGATATTTATGAATAACGTTTGTACTTGTATTTTGTGTTCTCATATATTATAAGATAAAAATCCTTTAAGGTATTGTCACGACGGCCTCTTTTTCTTCACCAAAGAATCAAACTGGACGTAACTTTCACCGTTTTACTTCACAACTCAATACAATATCTTTTCACCTTATCTCAACTAGAACCGAACTCAACTGAACTGGACTGAACTGCCACGCTATATACACTTCATCGAACCATCTAGAGCATTCGGTGACATTCGAGAATGCCAATCCGTCATTCTAGAAAACTCTAGACGATTCGATGACGTTTACACTTCAAAGATCTAACCTAACACTTTGACTTTACATCATGCATGACAACTAATACCCAATACACGAATACCATAATATACAGTATGTTACATTCTTCCCCCCTTAGCGTTCGGCGTCCTCGACCAACAACTTCGATTCTTGTATCACCACAGATATCAGTATTGTCGACCTTCGGTTTTCCAAATCCCGTACATAACCTGTAGACCAAGTCATTGAGGCGGTTCGTCTTCAAGTGGGGTCCCTCCAAATGATGTTGAAGCTTCCGACATCTACCTTCTTTCTGTCGTATGTTGTAAGACCATACCAGATCACCTTGTAACTGCGATATCCTTTGCTCAACTTGTGATTCTCATTTTCAGCTCCAACAGCGTTCTCTTTTCCTAACTCTGCTATCATCTTCTTCAGTTGGGCCTTTTCGTCTTGTCGGCTGTCAACTCTCGGCACTCCCTTCTCGTCACTCAGGTTGCTATCCAGTTCCTCTGTGAGTCTGCTCAGTTTGTCTTCCTGTTCCGCAATCCTGTTCTTACGCGTTCTACGTTCTACGATTCTCGCTCATTAGTTGCGCGCACACGTCCTTGAGCGCAACGTTAAGCTCTGTTCTTCCCTTCGCGTTTTCCCTCTCCAGCTGCGCCAATATTTGCTTCAAATCTACATCGTCATTTTGCATCGCTGATATTTCGTACACACCTTTGCTTGCATCTTCACTGACTTTGTTCGAATTCTTCTCTGGCCTATCGCTAGCGCCCTCGCTTTCCAACTGCGCAATCTTCTGCTTTATCTTATTATGCCGATACCTCAATTGTTCCATCCCAGAACTATCTGCCTGTGCTCCAGCCAAAGCATCTTCCAGCTCCTTTTTCAGTCGAACGTTCTCATGTTCCAAATTCGCCAGTTGCTCTTTCATCTTATTGTCAACGTCTCTTGCTCTATACAAGTCTTCCATGGCCTTTCTCACACTATCAAGCGCATCAGACATATCTGATTTCATTTTCTTAATTTTTGCTTCATGATGCACCAAC
The DNA here is from genome assembly GCA_951848785.1 of Callosobruchus maculatus. Lineage (NCBI taxonomy): Eukaryota > Metazoa > Arthropoda > Insecta > Coleoptera > Chrysomelidae > Callosobruchus > Callosobruchus maculatus. Next base: position 9,748,992 of record CATOUR010000065.1, on the reverse strand, counting down.
CTTTCACTCAACCTTGACTCGTCTTCATTGACCCCGGTCTTTTTGGCTTGCACAATCGCGTGGTCCAGGTATTTCTTCAAGGATGCGTTCTCAGCCTCCAGCTGGGTGATCTTCAGTTTCAGCATTGCATTCTCGCCCTTAACTCGGTCACATCTATCCTCCGCTTTCTTCAGCTGATCCAAAGCATTCTATCTCTTGATTTCGTTTTTCAAAGCAGAAACTTCTCTGTCATGTTTTTCGTTGAGCTTTCTCAAGGCTGCCTCGTGTTGGTCATTCTTCTCCAACAGATTCTTTTTGTCCCTTTCAAACTTGCTCTTAATACCCATACATTCTCGTTTCTGAGAGTGAAGCAACTGCTTTAGCCTATCCCGGTCTGCTGTAAGTTCCCTCATGGCTACTCTGTGTTGTCCTTGAAGCTTAGCGATAGTTTCCTCGTTCTTCTTCAGCAAATTCTTCATGTCTCTGTCAAACTGCTTCTTCATTTAGCTTATCGTGCCTTGCATAGAATTCATTTTGCTTGCATATTCATCTGCTGCTTTTTCTACATCCACCTGCACCTTATAGACCTGTGTCCGGCAGCCTACTCTAAGGTGCCCCTTCTGCCCACATCTCCAGCACGTATACTTCTCAGCTCCTTCGGGATTTCTGTGAACTGGGTTTCTTTGGAAGGTGCCACCTCTTTTTCTTGGAACGAACGATGTGGTCCTGACTTCTGCTTCATCATCTTGTTCTACAGAGCGCACCCTCCTTGTCATTCGCGTGGCTTTTGTGGCAGCTTCAATTTCTAGAGCCTTGACCAAAGCATCTTGTAAGGATCTGGGACTGGATAGCCTTACGATTCTCTAAACGTCCAGGTCGGCAGTTCCTTCGACAAACTGACGAGCAGCGACGTGTTCCTGTGTCTCGATGGGACTGCTGACGAATGCTCGTTTAGCTAAGCTTTTGACTTCGTATGCAAATGTGGTTACATCTTCCTTAGCCTGTTGTGTCCGGTTATACAACTGGCCATGCAACAGCTCTGTTAAGTGTGCATCTCCAAAGCGTAACTTTAGTGCAGATGTTATCTTATCATAGTCACGTAGATCTGATGAGCAGAGATTTTCCAAGATAGCTGCGGCAGAGTCTCTTAGCATGGATGTCAGCACAAAGCTTTTTCTTCATTTGACCAATTATTCATACGTGCGATATTTTCAAATTGCATATAATAAATATCCCAGGACGTTTTGTCATTGTACGGATAGGGCATTGCTACTACGCCAGTGTGTCTATCAGGAAAAGCGGGTAGTACAGCTGTTAAACAACGCTCACCTGCATTAAGGTCTCGCAGCTCCTCTTTGACGATTTCCTTGATACGATCCTCCACTTGATGTAGCTGTTCTTCAACGTACCTTTGTGATGTCGCTAGCTGAGGCGCTACTGCACTAATACGCTGGTCTTGATTTTCTAATGCCTGACTTACGATACTCTTCAGGTCTGCGACTGCCTCGTGTTGATGGCGCTTCTGGTTCTCCAGCCTAGTCATCACCAGTTCCTGCCCACTCTTCAAATCTGCAATTGCCTCATCCTGGTGGTGTATTAGTTTTTCTTCAAGGTTTACAACTGCCTCGTCCTGGTGGTGCCTTAGCTTTTCTTCAAGGTCCACGACGGTTGCTTGCATATTAATTTGTTCTCGTTTCGGCTGCACTTCGTTCTAAGCTGGTTCTCGTTTCCGCTGCACTCTGTTCTAATCTGTTTCCCATTTATTGTAGCATAGTCATCAATGCATTCATTTCGGATCCCATAGCTCTGGTTACCGGCATTAATGGACACTGTACTTCTTTCCTTTTCCTGGCTTGATTCGATGGATAATCCCACGCTTCTGACACCAGTTGTCACGACGGCCTCTTTTTCTTCACCAAAGAATCAAACTGGACGTAACTTTCACCGTTTTACTTCACAACTCAATACAATATCTCTTCACTTTATCTCAACTAGAGCTGAACTCAACTGAACTGGACTGAACTGCCACGCTACCCATGGCGCCTTATATACACTTCATTGAACCATCTAGAGCATTCGATGACATTCGAGAATGCCAATCCGTCATTCTAGAAAACTCTAGACGATTCGATGACGTTTACACTTCAAAGATCTAACCTAACACTTTGACTTTACAGCATGCATGACAACTAATACCCAATACACGAATACCATAATATACAGTACTTTACAGTATGTTAGAGATTTTTATGACACTTTTAAAATCCAAAGAAAAAAGTGCCCAAGACAGTTTTCAAAAAAACAGGATCTTGGAGAGTAGACGACTAAACTAGCTTTTACATAAAGTCGCTCACCCTTAAAGTAATAGAATACAAGATTATAACAAATCAAATGATTATTCGAAAAGGTAGTATGTATTTCTAGATAGAAATATAAACTTTGAAAGCGTTTTTCTCACTAACTGAAAAATGTGGGTTGGGCACTTTTTACATTGAACCCTTCAATTGCTCCTAAATGTGTATACTTTTTCTGCTTTCTCTTATATAATACATTCCCAACATTTCTAAAGGTAGTGCTAAGAATATAAAAGTAAGCAAGGGCTGCTGTAGTATAATAATTTCCACATTTTACAATATAGCAGATAACCTCGAGGCGGCATAACAGCCAGAAACATCAAGTCTCCACCATTGTTCATGGACCATAAAGCGTGCTACGTACTGAAAAAATTGAACCGAGAAGAACGGCACGCCAGCTCTTTTGTAGTGCCATTATTACGTAGTTGATGTTTATTAGGCGTATTGTAGGCTGCCCAGGAAAAAATAGCTTCATCAACACAATAATAAGACGCAATTGTTAAAAGAATAAAAACTAATTGGTGTAATTCTGTAGATCCCATTCAAAAACTCCAGATAATACTATTTCATTCTGTGCATTCAGCGTGAAATAAAGGATGATACATTGTTAAGTATAGTCATTCCTCGCATGGTAAAATATAAAGTGTGTGCACTTATCTTCTGTGGTACTGTTAGGAGATTACAGGGGGAGTAGAATCGAGAATAAGCAGGTGCCGCGCAGTTGTCCAAAGAAGATAAAACAACTCCATAATTATATATGACGACAATAAATACTCTGGAACGCTCGTAAAAGAGGTTAGGTCTGAAAATGACGAAATGGGGAATATGTTATAATATAACTTGCTTGCTTTAGCATTCTCTTTACGGTGTCGCTGCCTCTGAGGAATATTAGCTTTCACATTCCGCAAAATGAAATCCTTTTTCCGAGTAAAATCTTCTAGTTTCCAAAAACTATAGCAAATCTGCTTTCTTTGTTCCTCACTAAAATTTTCCGAACACTTAAATCGGCATCGCGAGCAGTTTACAATCTGTGGAGTTTTGGGTGCTATTGTTCTTTTTCCTGAAGGATAAGCTTGACCAAGGTTTCCACTTTTTTTTCGATATTTCTTCTCCTTTTTGTCTTATCTGCTTTATTCCAACGACTTTTTTTTCCAAATTTTCACTTTTCTGCTCTAGAATTATAGACAATTAGTTACTTTGATCAGATAACATAATATCAATAGATTTTACCAGTGAATTCTTCATAATTACACTCAGACGTGGAACATCCTTCTTCATCTGGTTCATAACCTTTGTCTCCGTCATCAGAGCCATCAAATGGATCTGCTTCACATTCTTCTGTAGTTGGATCTTGTTCACCATCTCGTAAGAACGTTTGTCCTCTGGATCCGGATCATAATCACAACCTCTGATATTATTACCTCCTATCTGATGTACGGAATCTTTTATGAGAGGTGATTCCTTGCTGGTAAATATGATATCTGAATGGACAACTATTTTCTCATTGCTGTCTGTTTGCACAGATCTGCCAAGTTCCAAAATCCGTTTACCCCTACACTCGTGCATATTACAACTAAATCTAGTACCAACACTATTCATTCAATTATTCTTCTATAAACGTGTTAGCGCGCAGCCGGCAAGCAAAACAATGAAAAACTAACCTCAAACTGTCAAAACGTTAGACGAGCAAAACTCACTAAGTCCATTTAGTGATTTCTGCTTGTTAAGAATATCATTATTGTGTGACTTAACTACTTTTAACATGCTAGCAACCAGTTATACACTGAGCTTGCGACTTAATGAATTTTGCCAGGATAAAATACATACTCAACATTGCCGATTTTGAACTTGGTGACTTTTGCCAGAACGCCGACGATATATTAACTTCAAACAACATAAGAAATGCCCTGTAGGAAGAAAGATAAATCTTAATGGAACCGTAATGTACGTATGAGTAGAGCGGACTAAGTCCCAAGCAATACGGTCTATAAATTTCTAGACTGTATTATGTGTGTATGTCTATCTTAACCTGAGACACGTACCTTTAGTATGCTGTTATGCTGATTTATCAGCAAAAATGAAATCCTGACACACCAAGTACTCAAGTGACGTAGATATTTACTAACAAGGCAGCGACAGATCCGCAGTATTACGAACCTAGATCTTCCCTTAAGCTCTGATGTTTCTTGCCCTAGGAAGAAAGCTTGCGAAGAAAAAGCATCAAATAAATGTTGGAGAGAAACAACACTGGTAAATGTAATACAGATCAAGAAATGGTATCTGAAATGGTGGTCAGCGCTAGTACTGTTTTGAAACCGCCTCAGTCACACAATTTTCATTTAACATCATGGAGTTTTTGTCTGGAACATGTTGATAAAAGACCAAAAGCAAAGCATAAATTTGTCTAACCATAAAGCCCGTAATAGGTTGAGCCAAACTAGTCGTCATTGACCTCAAACAAACAACAGTATAACCTATGAGAGAAAAAATAACTTAGTTGAGGTTACTCAAATCTAAATCTCAGTAGATTGTGTAAACAACGTTAAAGTATGCGTGCTATGATAAAATGTGAAACTTATTTATTAGCTCGGTGCTCTTGAGCATCTAATAAATGCGTGTTCAACCTCGCTTTGGAGTTTTCCATAGCACTTAAATATATGATCTTCTACACAGTGTTCAGCGATCTATTGGCATTTTTTGGGAGAAGCGGTATCGAAGGTAAAGTGGAGATGATGTTGTCGTTAACGATCATCCAAACTATATATCCGAGGGAAGAACAACGATGTTTGATGATAATACTCGTATATCTATTACGGTGCCTAGGTGGAACATTGGGGACTCCAAAACAATGCAAATATCGTCCTTGATGAGTTTAGTTCGTGGTGTTAACGCAATCATCTCATATTAAATGAAGCTAAAACTGTCGTACCGGATGATTCCATTACCGTTCTTCTTCTACTTCTTCTTCAGGTTCCATCTCCTAGCGAAGACTGGATATTATCATGGCAATCCTAACTTTATTTGCCGCTGTTCTAAATAGTTGATTTGAAGTAGTCCCAAACCAATCTCTAAAGTTTCTCAGCCAAGAGGTTAATCTTGTACGTTGGCTTCTCTTGCCTTTGACCTTCCCTTCCACTTCCATTACTGTAAATAGTCTGCAAATGTACCCAACTGCTAAACTGCTAGGAACACAGTTGAATTCTAGATGGAGTCTCTGTGATCATGTTGATTGTATCGCTAAAAAGCTAAGTGAGAGGCATTTTATGCAGTACTGCAACTGAAAGACGTGTTGGATAAGGAAGGCCTTTTAAATGTTTATTATAGTGTCGCTTACAACTACAACTTAATGACAATAATTATAATGACATGAGGTGTACCTAGAAATAGCAGCAGACTGCTTATTCTGCAAAAAAGTGTTTTAAGATAGAACCTTGGGATAGCCGTAGAGATATTTTTCAGAAATATAACTTATTAACGCTGTTATATATTTTTTAAGGTGTATATCTTTCGCTAAGCTAAATTTATTGTAAAGTGACTTTACACAATCATGATACTAGAAATGTGAATAATTTGGCAATACAAGGCAATTCTTGTACATGCTTCAAGCATTCACCTCTTTTTAACTGGTTTATCTTGCATAACTACCTTCCTGACTCTGTAAAAAACCTAGAAAATCACTATAAATTCAAATCAAAAGCTAAAACTCTACTTATTATAAACTACTGTTTTTATTTGCTTTCCGGATATTTACGATCGGTAGTTTGGTTGTGATACGTTATTATAGGTACAGTATAGCTTAGGAAGCTCTAAGATAAGGTAAGCAGTCATGTCGTAATGTGTTCATTATAATACTGCTACTATTTTGTCGTTCTATATGCCTCACAATGTGTCTTTGCAGATAATAGATTATTATTAAAATCAATTATTCCTATTCTTCCGCATGTGAAGTTTGTGAGACAGTATTTATAAATATTCTGTGATTCAGCAATGAAATACATGATCAACTTCTAATCTAAAATCTAAACAAATATTTTCAACACTTGCAGACATTTGACATTACCCGTTGTGAGACATATAACAACTAGAAGTTTCATATAACATTCCTCAGATCCAAGTAGCGGCACTTGGCCACCAGTTGTCTGTAATTAAGCGTATGAATGTCTTCAAAGAAGTCTGACAGTACCAGCAAAGTGCTTTTCTATGTAGAGAAGCTAGCAATTTTATTCTGTGAGTGATAAGGACAGAAGAGATAAAGGAAGGAATCTCTTCCAATCTTTTTAAAAATTCAATTAGCGATGAATGTGGCTTTCCTTAATATTTTTGTTATCTGCTTGCTTTCTGTCGGTTTGAGCTAGTTTTGATTCTATTCGGTTGTAGTTGGTCGTTTTCTATCGTTTACAATTTATTGCTATCAGCCTGATTTCTATTGTTTTGAGCTGTTGTCTGTTCTTTTCTGTTGTATTCGGCTGTATTTAGTCGTTTTCTATAACTTACAGTTGTTATCAGCTTGATTTTTGTGGTTTTGAGCCGTTTTGTGTTACTATCTGTTGTACCCGTCTGTGTTTAGTCGTTTTCTGCTGTTTCCCGCTGCAATCTGCTTGCTTTCTGTTGTTTTGAGCTATTCTAGATTCTATTCGGTTGTACTTGGTCGTTTTCTATCGCTTACAGTTCTTATCTGCTTGCTTTATGTTGTTTTGGGCTGTTTCCTGTTCATTCGGCTGTGTTTAGTCGTTTTCTGTTGTTTCCCGCTGTTATCTGCTTGCTTTCTGTTATTTTGAGCCAGTTTAGATTGTATTCGGTTGTATTTGGTCGTTTTCTATCGTTTACAGTTGTTATCTGCTTGCTTTCTGTTGTTTTGGGCTGTTTACATGTTACATGTCAAACTTTCCAAGGGTTAATAGTGTATTTCAAATATTCTTAATGCGTTATAATGGGAGTATGAAATGGTCGATCAATGAGGAGCTAGTGTACCAGTGCCAGATTTCCTGATTCCTGCAAATGTTCAAGTCTCCAACCGTATTACTTTATATCATCAATTTGAAAATAAAGACCTGATGAGTTAAATTTTCATAGCATGTATACACCGATGAGTGGCAGAAACATTAATGCAACTTCTGAAGCTTATCATGCGGATGTCTTTCTGCGACTATCCCATAAATGAAAGGACATACACCTAAAGATGAACTTATTTACCGTTTCAGTCACCTCTGTGGGTTTAACCAAGGTACAAGACGATCGACAAAAAATTATATGGAATTGTTTGACAGGTGTGTAGGAAATGGTTTTTTCGTAAACTAAGAATGTGATTCGGAATTTTTAAAAAAATCTGCTGTTGTCTGTGTAAATCAGTTTCTTAGGAGGAAGATGACGTCTTATGAATAAATAATGTGACACACATACTGCAACCACATGGCAGCAGGATTTCATATGAGGCCCAGCAACAAATCACAAGACAACTTGGAAAACACTCATGGTCCATCCTTGGTTTGGCAAACATTGATTAGATTTTTCCCTGAAGCATATCCAGCCATATAGACTCGCAGTCCACTAACGAATTGGAAATACAATCATGGTAGTAGTTGCAAGATAAATACATATGAAGGAATCTACTTATATCAAGTTGAAATAGGATTCCATTTCCATTTTATCAGTGGACTGTAACTGAGTATGGTTGGACGTCCTTAAGAAAAATCTTATTATTGCTAGTGTAGTAATACTTTATTATGGTTGCTTTTCATGGGTTTCGGTCAACGATTGAAACTATAACTTTCTTTCACTACGTTTCGGTTTACTTTAATCTAAGCCATCTTCAGGTGTCTATAATTGAATAGGAAATGATCTGTATATAATAAAAATCAGAATAAAATTACAAAAGAACATATAAAATAATTATAAATTGTATGTGTAAAGAAGAAATACAGCTAACTATAAATGTATATATAAAAGTTTTAAACATAAACTAAGTGATTTTATTTTCGTTTATTGAAAATGAATATAAAAGAATTAAATTTACTGAGACAATGAAAATAATACTCGGTATTATATAGTATTATACGGTAACCGACATCTGAAATTAACGTACGTAGGTTTGTTAGTATTATTATTTATTTCTTATTATATACTAGACATTTCTAAATTGTTTAGATAAATTAATATGCTATCAGTAGTTCTGTAAATCTAGCATAGCAAGATTTTAGGTTATTTGCTTGCTCGTACTATATTGCACTCAACCATTTAGACCACAAACAGAACTTTTTTGTTTGATACAAGTTCTGTTTAATTATGCTCCAAAATACGCGACTTTTCACTGAGACAAGGGTCTAAGGTAACGGTAAAGATGTCCAAATATGAATTCGTAACATATCTGTGTCAGTTTTTGCCAAACTCCAGCCAAACCACCTTATTTCCCATACAACAAACAACCTCACCCTAATTTGCATAGCACCCTTCAACAACCCCGTGAATATGCGGCAGGTGGGGTCAGTTCTGGAGCTAAAGTAAAGGGTGTGAGGACGGCGAATAGCGAAATGGATGTGAGGGTAACTACCGTAATTTATACTTTGTTAAAATTTGTTATGTGAGGAGGGTCGGTTATGAAGAATGGCCGGAATTAATTTTATCTTTGATCCTATCAATTACAGCGTCAGAGGTTATTAAAGGCCTGGCTGCAAAATATGGAAAGGATAACCGTATTTATATAAAGCAATTGCTGGGATGTGTTTATCTTATCACACGTCACTCATAATTTCTCTGAAAGAAACATGAAGTGTGTTGAAGTAAGCTCATTTTTCGCATAGTAAAGATTGAGATTCGTGATCCGACAATACTAAACTATATTCATTTAAGAAAGACATGGAATTGGGTTGAAAAATGTCAAATTATATGGAATCTGGTATAAGACATACTTTACGAAAATACAGAAAATTAGCAGCTAATTCAACCAAACCAAAAGATATAGGGAGTTCCATTTGAAATAGTTAAGATATCGTTGTTGAAAAATTGTTTTTTCCAATAACTGTAGCAAACATTCTATATATTATTTCTAAATAAATATACAAAAAATGTTGAATTGAATTCCCTAGTAGATCTTTTAGATCATAGTAGTAGTGACATGTGTCCTACAGAGCAGCTAAGCAATGATTTTCAGAAACTGATTTTTTTAAAAAAAAGGTGTAGTTTCGATTGGCACAAAAACCAGGCAGAGTTTAAATAAACTTAACCGCAGAAATATACAGGGTTATTCACGTTATTCGACACGGATAATTATGGCTAAAGTATTTGATAAAAAAATAATGATTTCAGATGGATAGAGACCCGTAAGGGCTACATTTTAAAGATATACTCATGTTATACAGGGTGTCCCAAAAACACGAAATGTATCAGAGTTATGTTTTTTTTTAAATGGAACACCCCGTATATTATTCAGATTTCTTGAAGAATTCTAGTGTGACCTTATGTATCATACATGGGACTTAAAGCGAACCGTTTAGGCGTAAATCTCCATTTTCGGTATAAGTAGATATCAGAAAAACATTGAATTGAAAATTTGGAAGGCTGTGACCTCGCCGTATTACTAAGCATAAAATGTGTCAGCCTTGATGAGACTGTCAAATTTAAATTACGATTATGCTTGGAGAAATCGGTCGATAAAATGAAGGAAACTTCGATCAGCGATAACAGCCTAATTTTTTATACGGTTAAATGTAGAATTTGATAACATTTCTAATGATGTAAGGTTATGAATATCAATCTCTGATATTTTTTATGTAATTTCAAATTTTAGACCAAATCGGCGTTTTTCGATTTTGCAACCTATAAGCAACCTAGCAGACCATAAAATATAAACAAAAACTTGCTCAGGTAGAAGAAAACAACTAACTTAGCAGGAAAATACACACGAAGTAGGCTGAAGGGACAAGATTATAAAAATTATTCACAACAAATAAAGTCTAACCAGAAACAACGGCGGTAACATATCTTTGGTTAAAGAGAAGCTGGAGTATGGCTGAAATGGATTTTTTCACGGCCTACTAGCTACTGCAATGTACTAGAGACTGGCAATTTCCAAAACCATTAAAAATTTTGAAATGAAACGAAAACTACTAGACAAGACGTCCAGCATACGAAGACCGGTTACACATATTCAATCTTCAGCCCTTTGGTGAGAGGCGCACCCGCGGTGATTTAATCATCACCTACCGAGCTCTGCATGGTCTTTTTGGTGTTGACCTATCTAGTTTATTTCGCCTCAATATAAGCAACTTGAGAGGTCACAACTTCAAGCTCAAGAAAGAACCATTTAAAACTTCCACCAGACAACACTTTTTAAGTAACGGTATTTGATCAATGAAACCAGCTGCCTGCGGATGTAGTGAACAGTCCTTCTGTGAACAGTTTCAAAATCAGATATGACAATTGGTGCATACCTGACTTTGCATAAATCTTATTTTTATTTTCTCTGTATCATTGTTAGCTGTTAGAATTAGGTTTTTTATTAGTTTTTAGTTTGTAATCTTTATCTGCTGTTGCTATTAGAATTTATAGCACTGTGTGCTCAACTCTTGCTGCTATGTAATAGTAATAATAAAAACAGTATGCAAGAGAGGTCACAACTTCAAGCTCAAGAAAGAACCATTTAAAACTTCCACCAGACAACACTTTTTAAGTAACAGGGTATTTGATCAATGGAACCAGCTGCCTGCGGATGTAGTGAACAGTCCTTCTGTGAACAGTTTCAAAATCAGATATGACAATTGGTGCTCTGTGCATACCTGACTTTGCATAAATCTTATTCTTATTTTCTCTGTATCATTGTTAGCTGTTAGAATTAGGTATTTCTTTTTTTAGTTTTTAGTTTGTAATCTTTATCTGCTGTTGCTATTGGAGTTTATAGCACTGTGTGCTCAACTCTTGCTGCTATGTAATAGTAATAATAAAAAAAGTATGCAATTCTGTCAAAATTCAAGTCAAAAGTACCTCTGACTGGAGTTCTAAAAATTCTTCAGTACCTATTAGCCAGATCACAGAAAATGAAGAATGAATTGAAATTTGTTCAAATTATAAAACATAACTTAAATGGCAGAAAGTTTAAATCTTATTTGCCTTTTTTTGCAATATTGCTAATAGATATTGAAAAAATAGAAGGGCTCCAGTCGAGGTATCGACTTCGACGCAAATTACTACTTTTTTACACCATTACATATGATTGATAATTGCCTGCTGGAGCAACAGTTGCTGGTTGTTTTTGTTTCATATCAGGGTTTTTAATTGTCTTGGAAATTTTTAACCTCTAGTGAATTGCGGTAGCCAGTAGACTGTAAAAAATATCTATTACTGTCATACTCCAGCTTCTCTTTGACCTTAGAGATGTTATCGCAGTTGTTTCTGGGAGAGTTGATTTGTTGTAAGGAATTTTTATCATCTTGTCTCTTTATTCTATTTCGTCTGTATCTTTTTTCTGAGTTACTTGTTTTCTTCTATCTGAATTAACATGTTTTTGTTATATTTCATGGCCTGCTACGTTGCTTATAGGCATTAGTTGAAGAAAATAGTCTTCAATCAACGTTATAGGTAGAAAAATTGAAAATCGCCGATTTGTTTGAAAATTTAAAATTACATGAAAACTACCAGATATTGATATTCACAACCAGATATCATTAGAAAGGATATCAAATTCTACGTTTAACAGTATAAAAAAAATTGGGCATTCCTATTTGAAAAAATTAAGTTATCGCTGATCGAAGCTTCCTTAATTAATCGACCGATTTCTCCAAGCATAAACGTAATTTAAATTTGTCAGTCTTATCAAAGTTGCCGCATTTTATGCTTAGTAATACAGCAAAGTCACAGCCACCCAAATTTTATAATCTCTGCGATATTCAATTTTTTCTTGATATCTACTTATACCGAAAATGGTGATTTACACCTAAACGGTTCGCTTTAAGTCCCATGTATGATGCATAAAGTAACACTAGAATATGCTATATATACAGTAATATACGGGGTGTTCCGTTTAAAAAAACATAACTTTGATACATTTCTTGTTTTTGGGACACCCTGTATAACATGAAAATGTTTTTAAAACGTAGCCTTTATGGGTCTCCATCCATCCGAAATTACTAGTTTTTTTTATCAAATACTTTAGCCATAATGCTCCGTGTCGAATAACGTGAAGAACCCTGTATAGAATTAAGAGCGTAATGAAAATCGAAAAATATGCCCATTTGAAATAAAAAAGTTGACACCGATTCAGGCACAACGTACCACACTGTATACACAACAAAATTATAATAAAACTAATGTCTAACTCACAGCAAACAACTTTTATATTTAACATTTTTTCCTAAGGTAGTGGGTTATTCTACGTGTCCCACCCTGTACAGTATACTTTTTGTACAGTAAGGAGGTATATCGTTGTTCTCTGACGATGTCAGGTGCAGGTTCAACCCGTAAGTGACGAAATTTCTTGTGAAAGTGTATTTGTTGGAGAGATACCCAGGCAATGGCAACGGCTGCAATCAACATTTTATACACTCTCTAGAAAAAAAACAACTCCAAAATATGCAATGTGTCAAATCATTGTTCACTATCAGCGCGGTCCGTGAGACTTTAGGTCTTGTGTGTTGGTATCAGTTCGTAAGTCTGTCAGGTCTGAGAATCCAGGAACCATACAACGCAACGTCAAAGAAGGAAGAAGAAGAAAAGTAAGTAAGAAAGGTGGAGAGCAAAGAGGGGCAGAAAATCTTGTAGAACAGGAGCCGCTTCATTTTGGTTAGTTTTTAATACTTAAATTTTGACTACTTGACTACACTGAATCGTGCAACTAAAGGGTTGCTGTGGTTTTTTTACGTGTCCTGCATTCCAAACTATGTTGAAACATTGAGGTGAAACTCAATTCGGCTTTAGAAATAGTTTGAGAACTAGAGACGCATAGTTATGAACACAGGTTCTAATTTAAAGATGCCGAGATCAGCAAAGAAGTGTCTTTGCATGTTTAGTAAATTATGGGAATGCATTTGACAACGTGAGACACAATAAATTAATATATTTGCTTAAAGAAACGGGTTAGATGGCAAGGCCATAAGAATTATCAAAGACTTATATTGAAATCAGGCAGCTCATATTATATAATAATCGAAAATATGACAATATCGGACATACAAATTCTTAAAGGCGTCAGACAAGGATGCATACTATAGTCACTGCTATTCAACTTAAACTCTGAGTGCAGAGTCCAACAGGCTTTGGAAGATGTGAAAATGGGCATAAAGGTGGATGGTAAATACGTTAATAACATCCAGTCTGCTGCCGATACGGTGCACCTAGCTAGCGATGAGAAAGAATTACAATACATGGTGAACAGAGTCAACAATGTTAGTCAATGTTAGGGTCTCAAAATAAACATAAAGACCACAAAATCTATGGTCGTCGCTAGATTAAATATCAATAATGTTAGAATAGAAATAGAAAGTCAGAACAGAGAAAGAGGAAGGAGATCTAAATATTTGGGGTGTTGGTAAATAATAAATGGGACACTAATAAAGAGATTAAAAGCAGAATTGAAAACAAAATGCTAAGACTGCCCACAATATTATACAGAGTTGAGGGATAGACATTAATTCTTTTGAGATGTAGCTATATAGACGCATATCAAGGATATCATTGACAGAGCGAGTAACAAACAGTCGGGTATCAGAAAGGGTAAATAAAGAACGTGAATTTTTAACCACAATAAAACGAAAAAGAGCAGCATATTTTAGGCATGTTTGAATAAACAGTAAGTACAATGATTTTTTACAGCTGACCGTTAAGGGCAAGATCGAAGGACGACAAAGAATCGGGCGTGAAAGGTCTGAGTCCATATTCAAAGAAAAAAATAAAGTCAAGTTGATTGACTCAGTACTTCCCACACATTACGATGATACCATTTATTATATTCCCATAGCATGGAGCTTCAGCCTATAAAATTCCTTGCAACCAAATAATCGCTAGCGCCCTCCCAAAATTGTCTTATGCCGCTAGGTCCTTCCTCACAGGTCAATGGACAGCCTATTATCAATACTACAAACTTTTCAGTTTTACAACCCTCCATCCCTAACCATCCCAATTTAACCCCCACCCAAAAAAAAGGTAGGAATTGATCAGGAACCCCTAAAACATCTAAAAGTTGAATCAATTCAATAGTGTCCGCGTTACAAAATACAAAAAGATTTAATGCAATAAATACTCGTATGTATACAGAAAATTCTTAGTCCATTAGTTTCCCTAATAGGCGAGGCAATGTTCGGATGGACCTAAAAAAGTTATTTATGTCGCCTAGGTCTTCCTTCATAGGACAGTGGATAGTCTATTATGAAAGCAACACACCTATCGGTGTGGGAAGTAAGACATTCTCCTGACGTCGAAACATACGTCAGTGGTATAATATAGATGCCCAATCATCCGTTTAGCACAAGACTGAGAAGAATTCCAAATGACGATCGCCAACATCCGCTATGGAGACGGTACCAAAATGAGAAGAAGAATGCATTTGGAAATTTCCAAACCAAGGTGATCGGAGTTGCATGATTAAAATCCCCATTAGTACGTAGTCTAGATATAATATCAGTACAAGCTTTCCGTCGAGCATGAGCCGTTAAACAGAAAAATGAATTCATGACTGGCCATAATTCGGCTGGCACCCTTTCATATCCCATCCAACTTTATGATCGCAATTATTTTGGAGGTTTTGTGCTCCCGAAATTGAATTCCGGTCGCTGGAGATATGCCATAGCTCGCTATAAAAACGCTATGGCTTAGTTATAAATGGACCTATCAAAAATGCGTTATAATTAGGGAATTATGGAGAATTTGCGAATATATAAATGTCATTATGGAATATATGTCAGTACTTTGGGTCTGAGTTACGATTATTGACGTCGTCGATAATAAAGCATTCTTTCTCTTGCCGTTATACCATCTATGCGCAGTGGTGTCAACAATTTACATTGTCGCATAAACTAATAATGTGACACACTATAACTAGTGATGATCAAATTCGCGATTCTATAATCCAGCTGTTATTGCGATTTTTCAATATCGGCAATTGTCACTTACGATTGCGATTTTCATCAACTACTATTGTTACAAAATAACCGTTCAAAATGCCATAACCTTCCCCCCTATTTGTCGCCCTCAAAGGCAAAAAATGTGAACGTTGAGCGAGGTAGACCTCGTTCTAGGAACTTTCCCGTCTCAAGTACTTGCTATTCATCCCCTGTCCTTGTTTTACCATTACCTTGTGACAGCAGTTATTGGAATTTGTACATTTCACTCTCGATTTCACCCTATTCAAATTTTTAAGCCACTATTTTGAGAAAAAGCGACATGTGATTATCGTCTCTAGCATAAAAATACGCCGTCTTTTGACTGGTGCGGTGATATGTACCAACGTGTTATATGACAATTTTTTTGTGCAGCTTCCACTCCCTTTAACCCTTATGAGTCCGGTCGAATCACAACCGAATAGTAATATTATTTTGAGGTAGACATCTTTAAGTTATTTACGACTGCCTAATATGAAACAATTCAGTGCAAAGGTACAGCAGTTAATGACATTTAAGTCTTTCAATTTACTTGTATTTTTAAGCCTCCATTTCAGAAAACATTAACATTATCGTTTTAGACATACAGATACATTCTCTTTCAACTGCTGCTATCAAATTTTTATGTTGTATTACATTTTCTGTGCACCCCCATCCTTTTCCACCTCCCATTAGCCGATCGGCACCAAAACCTTTTCAACTCGAAATTACCTCTATTAATTCAATTTTGCCAAATTTGGGAGCAATCGCTTCAGGCGGTTTAAATTAACCGATGGAAAATGAAGTCGCGGACTTACACACAGATAGACATCATAAAACCAAACTTTTCCGATTTCCACCAAACTTGGTCACTACAAAATGGCTATTATTAGAAACAGAAGTCTAGTTTTTGGGGGTGGGGGTAACTCAAAGAATAATGTATTTGTGCATACCGCAAAGTTTTCGAAATGACGGAATGAAAATCAATAACTGTCACTGTCATAAAGAGGTTTTTGTTCTCTGTGCTGATCACTTTTGGGGCAAATCTATGACTTAATGGTGGGGGGTGATGGGGCTTACTCGGAAAAATAATAAAAAAACATAGCATTTTATTATCAGAAAATGAATCAGGAGGTGATTTTATCTTGGAAATAGCACCTCGCTCGTTGATTTCGGTAAAATTTGAGAAAACGAGCCGATTCTAATAACTCACCCCTCCTTTGCCGGGAAAGTTAAAAAATGATTAGGGACATCTAAAACACCTAAAAATAAAGTTTGAGCTGGTTAGTATTCTTCATATTTTGATAATTAGCTCACCGCCACTGGTACAAGTTTCTCAAAACTATTTTTATAGCAAAGCTACTAGTTTCATATTTACTCATTATACTTTTCTTATCAAAGGTGATGTTCGGATAGCTCTGTAAACTTCAGAATATGAAGGTATGTTTCAAGGAGTACATGTTCAAAAATGTTAGAGCTCCGTCACAGCATCACACCCCAAAAATCAAGATCAGTGTAGCGGTTTCTGAGATTATGGAGTAGAAGAATTACAAATCAGACAGGCATGTATAGCCAAATCGGAAGAAACAAATATATCATAAATTTTTGTGATTACCTATAAACCATCCAAAAACCTTAATATTTTAAAATCGGTGGTTTACGTAAATATAATACTTCCTACATGCCCCTTCCTATGGCGGGAACTAAAAATATAACTGTTATTTCAGAGCTAGTGTTTTAGACTCCAGTTTGATGGCCTAAGTTTGCCTATGCAGGTAGAGATCCTTTGTTTGTGGTCGACCTCAAACCAAACACACTGTATCAGATATAGCTTGGAGCATATCCTGAATAATACAACATGCATTTGAAGTGATATATTATGACCGGCCGACGGACCTATGCATCTATTCCCCATTTCCACTCCCAGTTTATGGGAATTGTCTCTGAATTACTATACGCTCGGTATATGTATTGATTTATCATAGCAAATGGTAGTATTATTACAACGGCGTTGTTCGGGGCTAGATTGCAGTCGTTATGCCATAAAATATGCATACATTTTTACAACTTGGTATACATTTCAGCACATCCATTGTTACTATTATTTGCGGGTAGATACATAAAGTCATAGTGAAGTGTGCATTTTAGATAGATAACCATTAATCGGAGACTTGTATATGTATGTATGGATGTCGGTCCATGTTACGTTGTAAATAATGTAAATGTTTATTGCTTGGCCGCAAAACAACATACATTATTGAGAGAAACATGTCGTTAAGATACGAATACGAAAAGCATGTCTCAGTGTATGGATCAGACATTTGTTTTTTATGAAATTTGTCAAAAATTTGTGAGGATCTTTAGAACAAAACTTAAGCAAACTACTGATACATTTGACACTGCACTTCAGTAGTCCATAAATGAAAATGTTTACTAACGGCTCGGGTACCTCGGTAGCCTTCTTCATTGTTTGACAAAAAATAATTTGGGATATGGTTTCACAAAGGCAAAATCCACACAAGATGCAGTTGTAACTTGATGTAAGAAAATTAGCGATGGCTATCTTTGTCGATCTTGCAAAAGAATTTGACACTGTAAACCACGACCAACTTTTGGAAATGATGAAATACCATGGGTTTGGGGTTTAGATTATCATACAAGTTATTTAAAGGCTACTTAACCGGAAGATTACAAAGGGTAAAGATTGGAGATACTTGCATAACATCTGAAATTATCAAATGTGGGTCCCCCAAGTAACAGTTTTAGGATTAGTATTATTCAATCCATACATAAGTGATCTTTTTAATATCCACATACAAAACCATATTGTAACATTTACAGACGACACAGCTATTTTATACAAAGACAAGGACTGAAATGAGTTAAAAAGCAAAGCTCAAGCTGATCTTGATCAAGTCAAGATCTTGACTTAATATTGAATTATTTCGAAACAAGCGCTTAGCGGTTTACTCCCAAGAAACCGTATTTATCCCTTTCACATATCTCAGCTAATTTCATTTTCATTTTTTTTTCACTTCATTGATTCGTAAATTTTGACGTGACAAGGTACTTACCAAAATTTGGAAACATATTGATCGAGGGGAACTGCGATTATCAAAAAAACACAATAAATGTAGCATACAATTGAAAAAATATCTCTGCATAATAATGCTTGATCTCACATGAGTTGGGATATCCACATAAATTACTTTTATAAAAAAGTTCGTTCATTTTTTTCAGTTCAGATATCTTAAACAAGTATTCACAATTCCTATGATTGAACCACATTTACTATATGGGAATGTCGCTTGGGGAGGGGACTACAAACAATCATATATTTCAGCTAGGGAGAGCCCAAAAGTGGATATAACAAATCATGCTTTGCAAAGATTCCATAATATTCTACAGAAGCCTTGTATGAAGAGTGTGAAGTATTTGATATTCGTCAACTATTCTGCCACTCAATATTAATGAGACAGCATTGTAATAGATCGGAGCTTATCAGCATTGACCATTAGTATGCCACTCGTCATCCCTTAAAATTTAAGATACCTAGAGTAGAAAATACAATTACCCAAGTTATTGCTTCCTAGAGCCTAGACTATACAATCTGCTGTCAGATGAAATTGAACAATTGAATTAAAAATCAATGTATAGAGATAGATAAAAAAATTGATAATCTAGGAAAGAAATACACAGGCTCTTAGGTATTAATACCGTCTTAACAATGACCGTTACTTGAATAATGGAATAATGTTCAGCTTATTATATTTTTCACATAAATTATTATATATGGGAGAGCAGTCTCATATTGGTTTTGTCAGTCATCACTTTGCGGTGTTAACAAGACAAGTAATGTTGGGGTGTTCCTGACGAGATCAATGTGAGCATGTTTCTTTGAATATATTGTATATACGGTTATGTATAATGAATGTACGGTATCTTTATAGTGAATATGGATTCGATGGAGCTGTATAAAACTTCTTCTGATTTTTTTTCTGTCACAGTTATATTTATCCACAGACAAGGGTACCGACCCTTATGTGGCTCTCCAATGTATCTATAGGTATATTGAAAATTATTTATTATTTGCATATATTGAACAAATACATAAACATATATTGTATTCTTATCGTATACGTGACACTGACATATTAGCTGTTCCGAGACAACGGCTTTTGTTTTGAGAACTTGCTCGCAAGTGAGTCGATTATTACAGGTTATTATGAGATATTGAGGAACACAGACTTGCATCTGCAATGTTAACACAATCAAATTGTGACCCAGTAATGCTTCGGTGTCTAAGGCCCGATTTTATCAACATGCACACAGATCACAGAAACACTTATAGATATGAAACTGATATAGCCAATTGTCAAAAACTGTTCGTATCACACCACCTGGCGTTTGCGATTGTAACTAAAGCTTATACAGGGTGTTACCTTCAAAGGTGGCATTTGTTTATACTTGTATGAATGAATAATAATAGATGTTTACGCGGATCACGCCTCGGACTGGTTCGGGACTGATTCGAATGAAAAGCGCATCCGCATTATGATTAAGGACGTTCGTAGTATATAAATATTGCACGTAAGCTGACTCGATTTACATCACAGAACTGCTCATGCGCTTTTCACATTTCACCCGAATCAGTTTGGCACGTGATCCGTGAAAACCTGTAATAATAATAATTAGTAATAGTGTCTTTATTCTTCCAAAAGCAACATAATAGTAAACTTTAATGATAACATAAAAAAATGAATATGCAATCAGAACAACCTCAAGGAGGGGTTCACCTTGATGGTGTTCTTCCACTCAGCCCTTGCAAATATTAATACAATGAAAAATTATAAACAATTGCTTATCCTAACTTAAAAACAAAACTATGTAAAACATTGTAAAATTGATCCTTGATTTACTTTTGCAACCAATTTAATATTAATTTGTTTACCAATTTGAGCAAATATAAAAAAATGCATAATGCACAAGCAAAATAAACGTGAGCTGTATGTAGAAATTATTGTTTTAACGTCCTTGGTGGAAATAATGTGCAAAAGGTGATCTTTTTGAGTCTAACAGTATATTTATGACTTTTTATTTCTATTCAATTCATAAGCCGTCATTCAATATTCCTCACGTATAAACAATACATCGTGTGCTATTGTACAATAAAATAAATACTATGATCCTTCTCTCAAATTAGTGAAAAAAAACCAAAAACATATAAGTATCTACTTTCTGAGACAAATTCTAGGAGATAAAAACCAAATAAATACTTGTATCCATATATTTATGTAGATTTATAATATAAATCAAAAGATATAAGTGGCCCACTATTTACTTTTAAGATTAAGTTAAGGCATAATGTTGTAACAAGAAGATTTTACAAATACTAAGAAACAATAAATTTCAAATATTTACTTTTACGCTACAAAAAAACTGTTGGGCAAAGAGTGATAATATTTTTTCAGCAGCTTTGAAGCGCTCTTTATACTTGATCATGTTTTTCTGCATCTTTCCCATCTTTACGCTCCATTTTCTAATAGTTGTGTAAAACTGTTTAGCTTGTGGACTGAGTTGACTACTTCGATTGACATTGGCCAACCCCAAAACACAATTCCGCCTAGAGACACCTACAAAAAAACATAAACTAATTAGAAAAAGACATGGGTTGCCACCAAAAATATATATTTTTGAGGATAACAGCATTTTCCCAGTAAAAATCATTATAATTAATCTGAATATTCTGACTAATATGTTAGCACAAAAGAAAATTTGAAACATAATGTATCCATCAGTGGCAGTGGCAAGAAATTTTGCGTGGCCTCTTTTTTTTTAATAATATTTTACGTATATATATACAGGGTGTTCCTTAATGATATGGGAATATTCAAGGGAGTAAGTCTACATGAAAAATTAATGATAGTTTGCTTTATAAAGTGTGGTCCAAAAATGTACCGTTACGAAAATACAGGGTGTTAAAGTTTAAGGAAAAAAATAGAAATTAATTAATATTTTTAAAACCGCTGAACATATTTTAATGATATTTGGTACATAGTAATATTAAACAGAAGTGCACATTTTCCAGTACATAAATAAGTTTCGGTTTCAGTAGTGGCGCGCGTACGGGCAACAACTTTGATATTTTTGAGGAAAAAAATGATACGCCAATGGTTTTTTCCGTAATAAAAATTATCTTCGAATTTCCCATTTAATTCGGAAAATAACAGCTTCACCATTATTAACAAGATTACGAAAATAAGAAATGAAATAAGACTGTAAAAACAAGAAATGAAAAAGATAAATCGCAACAAACAGATCTCAATTACAAACTGACAGGAAAATGGCAAGTGTAATAAACAATTGCCATATTTCATGGCAACTAGATCTATGGAAAAATATTGTATTCTTTAATAATTACCTTAGTTTTCTCGGACAACGTACAAGAGTTTTTATTTTTTTACTCAATAACGGCGCATGGGAGGAAATTAACTCAAGAGAGCTGTTATTTTCCGAATTAAATGGGAAATTCGAAGATAATTTTTATTTCGGAAAAAACCATTGGCGTATCATTTTTTTCCTCAAAAATATCAAAGTTGTTGCCCGTACGCACGCCACTACTGAAACTGAAAATTATTTATGTACTGGAAAATGTGCACTTCTGTTTACTATTACTATGTACCAAATATCATTAAAATATGTTCAGCGGTTTTAAAAATATTAATTAATTTCCATTTTTTTCCTTAAACTTTAGCACCCTGTATTTTCGTAACGGTACATTTTTGGAACATACTTTATAAAGCAAACTATCAAAAATTTTCCGACTTAATAATGTAATTTTCCCATAATTTTCACCATTTTTATCATCTTTCATCTGTTATTGATCAATTTTTAACCTTGTGACCAGTTTTGTGCGTTTTAACTTGATGTTTTTTGATGTAACCGTCATGCCTTTCGAGATTGTGACTCCTGAAGATAAAACCTACCGTTGTAAGTTTTTTTCTTGTTACTATTCTATATTGTTACTTTCAACCCATATTTATATTGTAGCAAGCTCTGAAGAAGGAAATAAACGTTTCCGAAAGCTTAGCATGAACAAATAGTTTCATTTTCTTCATTGGCCTCACCATTTTCGCTACGGCTGCAACCCCAAGGTTGAAGCCTGTACATTAATTTTTCATGTAGATTTACTCCCTTGAATATTGGCATATCATTAAGGAACACCCTGTATATATATATATATATATATATATATATATATATACAGGGTGAATCCTAAGTTGATTTTTCTTTAAACTGTGTATAGAATTCATTAAAATAAACTACGTTTTCAAATAACTTTTATCCAAAAACTGCCAAATAAGCGAGATACAGAAAAAAAGTAAGTCTAAACCCTGATCTGGACTTATGTATTAAGACGCACCTAGTCTCTATATGTTTAGTCTTTTTCTGGAATTTTTGTCTTATCGCCAGGCACTGTATCTGTCAATAATAACTAGTCACTTTCAGTTTATCGTAGTTAGTTTTAAATTGGAATATCTTAATTTTGCGTTTATAATAATGCGTCACTTTTAGGAATGACCAATTTAAAATTAACAAATTTAAACAGAAAGTGACTATTGCACTACCCGACAGGTGCAGTGCCTAATAGATAAGACAAAAATCCCAACAAAAAACTGAACAGATTAGGGTAGGTCCGTCTTGATACACAAGCCGAGATTTACATTTTTTATTTTGGAGCTCGCATATTTTTCAGTTTTTCTAAATAAAATTACATGAAGAGCTAGCTTTATTCAACGACTTCAGTACACAGTTAAGAAAAGTATCATCTGTTGTGGCCAAAATTTTAATTAGAAACACAGGTCACTGCATAAAGGAAACTGCCAAGCTTTCGGCAATGTTTATTGCCATCTTCGGGGCTTTAACATTGAGGTTTACTCGCTACTGTCCCACTTTTTCAATGATAGGTATGAATCATGGGGTGAATAGGTATTTTTTGTAAAGAATATTAATAACTAGGAAACAGACCTTTTAACTTATTATCTACTCTCTTGTTGCACAAAGGCGGGCCCTTAGTTACGCCACTGGTATCCACACCATACATGCAACAATATTTACCTCTATTAAGTCTTGCAACTGTAGGTACAGTGTGTGGTGGTCGCTTGGGTGTAGCGTCTTCACTAGACCTAGGCTGGAGTACAGAATTATCACCTGAAAGATAAGTAAATATAGTTATTTTTTTATGACTGTAATATACACCGTATGTCAGGACGAAAACCAAAAAAGAAATCGTACTTAGGTTTCGGAAGGTGAAGACGATATCAAAGGAATTATTCTGAAATTCGCATTTGCTACAGAGAAATCAACGTTTGAAGTTTGGTTTTAAAGATAACTGAAACGTGTCTGGCCCACCTTATCTCACTTCCACTTTCGAGATTTTCTTATCGATTTTACACCAAAAATCGGAGATCATTTAGAAGGATTACACTTTAATGTTCTTGTCGATTGTTCACCTCAATGATCAGATTTTTGTAGTTTTCGTACAGTACAAACAGGCACATATCCAGGATTTGGTTTGGGGGGTCCAGATTATGGGTGTCACTTAGTTGACCTTTCGGGGGGGGGGTCCAGATTAGAGTTGCCACCTTAAATCCTTAAATGTGCGGGGGGGGACTTTGTGGATTCCATTTTTTAGGCGGCATTTTATAACGTTTCGGGGGGGGGGGGGGTCCGGACCCCCTGGATCCCCCTAAATACGTGCCTGCGTACAAATGTGATACGAGCAGCCACATACTAATCATTTCGCGATCTAATTAAGGGCAACTGAACTTTTTAGGTTTTAAGAATAAATATATAACTCAAACATATTAATACATAAGCCGGTGCCAGAAATCATCCTTAAAGTTTTCGGGATTCGTCCTGGGACACGGTATACAGAAAAATGTTTGCACAATGTTACAACTTGCAATTATGGTGTAATGTCGCAAACAATTGATGACAGGATTTTTTAATTTTTGCCCAAACAAAAATCACAGCAAAATCTATATGTATTTCAAAATTGCTTACAAAATTTAATGTCATGTACAGCTGATTTTAACAAAACTGATACAACTCATAAAGCACTTTTCTCAGATATTAGTATTATTGTAGATTCCTAAAGCATTAATAATGATTATGATTTCATTTACATGCCAAGTTCATCATTTCCATATCTTACTCTTACTGTTAAGTTAAAAAAAAACACTTTGTCAAATATATCCGCCTGATGACTGTTATACTCTGTTAATACAAATTTAATTTTTCAAGAACTGTTATCAGTTTTTTTTAAATCAGAAGTACTTTAATGTGAGGCATCCTTGTCAGGTTGGATACAAAATTCACAATTTTCACCTTACCTCTTGATGTTCCTGGTAGAACTGGAAACCCATGAGAATGACTATCTTGTAATTCTAAAAGTGAAAATGAATATAACTACATATATCTATATACGTGGTATAATAAAATTATATTATGATAAGTTGTATCAAATTGGAAAGAGGATATTTAGTAGGATATCATAAAATTTTTATTGCAGGCTGTAACATATAATATGTAATTCATGGTACTGTGGGTTGCAGTTTTAGGGGTTCGTTATACAATTTGGCACTATACGGTTGAAACTTTATTTTAAATAAGCATCTGATAAAACGCGGTTTTCTGCACTATCCACATAGGTAGGGCATTGCCTCTTAAACTACATACAGGGTGAGTTTTTAGTACCGGCTCGGTCGATAACTCCACTACTGTAGAAGATACCGAAAAAAGTTGTATATAAAAGTTGTAGCCACGGATATGCTACTTGCTCAGAAAATATTTTGATTTATACAGGGTGATCCGTAACTACGTGGTGATGCAAACATGCATTTTTTTTAAATGAGACACCCTATATATTATTCCATATTTAAATTCTACTAATGATTTCCGTTCTTCCCATATAGGGTATTGTTACATTATACAGGGTATTTCAAAAGTTATGACCATTTTTGTATCCAAATCGCTGTCAAATGAACGTACTGTATATCAAAAAGTGATGAATCAAAAATTATTTTTTTTTACACGAATGGATAAAAAATATAATCCAGTCTTGAAATCGGCTATAAAAAAGCCCGCGACGCATATTTGTATACCTACAGGGTGATGCAGAATGCAAAATCTGGATTTTCTCTATTTTTTTAAATGTAACCCCCAATATTTTATTATACCAAAGGATTGTTTTTATTATGCTCTTTCATCTTTGTATACCACTTGTTATGGCTGCACTCATTAGTTTCTGAGATATTTCGATTTTTCTACAAATTTTAAATATACCTTCTATTTGGTTACTAAAATTTATTTATTTTTAGAAAATACTATCAAATTTTATTTTTGCTCAACAAACAACCAAAATATAAGGCCACAATAGTACTTGATCAAGTCAAAATATGGAATTAACGCGATATTATAGGTCAAGTGTGCTGAGGAAACAATTTTATAGGCGTCACGCGTAATTATCAAGCAGATCTATCAGGTAGGCTATGAAATATTAAACGACACAGTCCAAATCAAACGATTCTCCAATCCTTCAAACGCATTAGTTTTAGAGTGCCACCGTTCTGGATATTGCTTTTCATAGTTGATATATTCTAGAGGCAAGTAGGCAATTTCTCAAAGATTCTCCTAAATACCCCCAATGGAAAAATTAATTTTTAAAGCTGGTTTTTCACACAGTACAGAATTATTGAGCAGGTTATGAGAACTGTCAATTTTTCAAAGCCTACTTGATAAATCTGCTTGATAATTATGCATCACGCCTACAAAATTGTTTCTTCAGCATACTTGACTTTATTATCTCGTTAATTTAGGATTTTGACTTCATCAAATAGTATCATGACCTTATAATTTAGTTGTTCGTAAAATAAAAAACAAATTCGATAGTACTTTGTCAAAATAAATAAATTTCAGTACACCCATAGAAGCTATATTTTAACTTTACCGAAAAATCGAAATATCTCGGGAAATGATGGATGTAGATAGAACAAGTGCTATAAATGGATGAAAGAGCATATTAAGAGCAATTCTTTGCGATAATAAAATATTGGGGGTTACATTTAAAAAAAAAAGAGAAATTCTGGATTTTGCGTTCTACATCACCCTGTATACGAATATGCGTCGCGGGCTTTTTTTATAGCCGATTTTAAGACTAGATGATATTTTTTATCTATCCGTGTAAAAAAAATGATTTTTGATTCACCACTTTTTGATATACAGTACGTTCATTTGACAGCGATTTGGATAAAAAATGGTCATAACTTTTGAAATACCCTGTATAATGTAACAATACCCTATATATCGGAAGAACGGAAATCAGTAGAATTTAAATATGGAATAATATTTAGGGTGTCTCATTTAAAAAAATGCATGTTTGCATCACCACGTAATTACGGATCACCCTGTATAAATCAAAATATTTTCTGAGCAAGGAGCATATCCGTGGCTACAACTTTTATATACAATTTTTTTCGCTATCTTCTACAGTAGTGGAGTTATCGACTGAGCCGGTACTAAAAACTCACCCTGTATATGCCCCATCCTAGCTAGGGTCACTCATTTGCACGTGCTATATGCATATTATACATATATGTAGAGTAGGTCATCAAACATTGCAGAAAAGAACTCGAAGAATAATGTGAAATTCTTAAACAAAAATTACACTTACTTGGAATCAGCAGCGATGGCACAGCATTCTACATCAGCCCTTTCCGGCTTCCAGGTAAAAAGCAATTAGGGGTAAAATGTTGGTCGCACACATAAAACCTATCATAAATCTGTTCCCTTGAGAGTTGTTCATAATTATGAGGTTTGATCCTCTCCAGCCACAAGTCAAATAATTCTTCAATTGGTTTTGGAAGCCGATCTCGTTGACCCCGGCTTTCAATACAACCCGGCACACAACACTTCTTTTCGGGGTTCAACGTTTCAAAATTTTCCATCAGGAATGATCAATATAATAGATAGGTACTACCGATATCAAGAATATAAAAATATTACCATTCATATACGTTGCACACTTTCAAATTCAAACGCACCGTTCAAAAAATTTTAAATCTGTCAAAGTAATGTCAAAGCCCAAGCTACAAGCTTGTGACTTAAGTCAGAGGCAGACTTGATTAGTAGATATAAAATACGGTGACGCGCCGCGCGCGCCGTTGGTGTTTGCGATTGGATACAGAACAATTTTCGGCGGGAACGGCAAAGTGACAAATCTAAACTTTGTTTCTGTAATCTGTGAACATGCATATTCTGACGAAGGCTTTGACGAGGCTTTTCTATTGGACCTTGTTTGACGAAAGCTTTCTATTGGGCATTGAGGTCTATAGTTAATAAGTATCATCCAATAGTATTTTATCAATATTGGAAACAAAACGTCAAAGCTGGATGACACTTTTGTCAAAATTATTTTAGAATTCATAGATCAAAATCTCAGCAGAAAATCAAAACATAACAATTGATCTGCAAACTAATGCCAGATTTTCCATGTTTACCTTACAATTATTGTATAATTGCTAATTGCGATAGTTTGTGACACAATCATAAAAAGTAGTATTAATCACAGCCACCTCAACTAATAATCCCAGCTCAGTCAGTGAGAAATTGATTATAAACACATACCTACATACTTTTATGAAACTTCCATCTACTCGATGTATGCTTGTTATAGATCTTATAGATATATGTACAAAGTATGTAAAGGTGCTGCTGATATCATTCATCCTATATTTCAGGTTTATATTAAATTAAAAATTATTCCTCCTTCCATCTTGGGCATAATAGTTAATAAACCATTCAGTTTCCTGTGTACTTTCTGTAATCATCTGTTCCCGTCAATCCAGGAACGGTTTTTGGCTTTATCCACACTTTTGTCTAGAAAAACTAGAAACGAAATTAATAACAATACTCAATAAAAAATTCACATTCACATCACATTCACATTGTTATTGTTTTCGTTTCTTTGTCACTTCTGTTACTGTCTGGTCTAGGGATGGGCAAAAATAATCGTTTTTTGGAATACCGGTTATAGCATATTAAATAACCGGTTATAAACAGGTTATTTTTACTAGCGGTTAAACCGAATAAGCTGTTTTCTTAGTGAATACCCGAAAGTCGGTTATTTTTATATTTTATACTTCCTGAACACCTCTAGCTGCAGTGGAATGTGGGATTGTATTTTACCGTAAGTTCTTTCCTATGCCTATTGTTTTGTTTCCTTTTATGGTTTTATGTGGGAGGAGGGGCAACAGATTACAGGCGGTGATTTACCACTCTAGAACCGTCCCAGAACCGTTCATGGCGTGCGCACTAGCTTTATGGCGTTCTGATTCTAACAGTACGCATGCCCTGCACCCTGCAGATTCCAGAACGATGAAGAGGAATACCAAAACAGTGATTCGTGTCATATGCGTCGCACTGTCATGTCTCATGCCACACGCATTTTATGGCAAAGGCACCTTTTCATCTCTTGTGTGCTCGAAAGAAATATTTCACAAACTTTACGTGTATTCGCAGTCCTTGAAAAAAGATGTATATGCCATAGTATTTCATTTTTCATTATGTCTGCTAACCTCTCTATATTCTTTAGTGTAAGACAGAACCAGTTATTGGTGTAACCATTTATTCGGTCCAGCTTAACCGCCTCAGGTTATGCCAAATTTTAGTTTTTGTGTTGATGAGAATAAGAAAATTCTGAAACAGTTGAATTTATGTACACCCCCCGAAGTGAACTCCTTGCTACGAGCCTGTTTCAAACATATCTAATTTTTAAAATAGATGGTGAAGAAGTTTGAAAATACTTCGTGAATGGTACGTACA
The DNA here is from genome assembly GCA_951848785.1 of Callosobruchus maculatus. Classification (NCBI taxonomy): domain Eukaryota; kingdom Metazoa; phylum Arthropoda; class Insecta; order Coleoptera; family Chrysomelidae; genus Callosobruchus; species Callosobruchus maculatus. The sequence continues at coordinate 9,719,714 of CATOUR010000065.1, read as the reverse complement.
GGTCGCATTGGGAATTTCAATGAAGGCAGGTTAACCGATAACCGATTATTTTTGAACAACCGCCCATCCCTAGTCTTGTCAAGAACAACTGTCAAGTGCCGTGACTGCCATGTTGCCAGATGAATAGTTTACTCGTAACGTGAGACAAGTAGCAGTGCTACCGCGGTGCGTTTCAGAAATGTACTGAATGAAAGTAATAAAATAATACTAAATTGTACTAAAACCAGTGACCCGTGAATTTCATTATGAGCTGGCAATTGACGCCACATGGACGCCCTGTAATTTTGTGAAGGGCTAAAAACAGAAAACTCTCAAAATTCTGCATTCTTGCATTATAAATACATCCATTTGAGAGGCTACAACGTATGAAATGAATATTTTTATTAATTTTTTGAAAACTGAAAATATACTAGAATTCAGCCTTCGCGTTCGTGTAGGTACTTTTCTGCTTGGACGTTGAAAATGAACTAAAAATAGTACTAAACAGTGCAATACTGCAAAACAAGACACGTTAACAAATTCCGCTGACGCGTTTCCAGCAACTTCATTTGAGAAAATAGGTATTCAGTGTTAGCAAACGAATAAAGCAAGTGTGTAATAAAAAATCAGACAAATTTGGGATCATATGAGACTTGTTTGTTTCAAAAAGGTGAAAGGTGTAGAAGCATATAATGAAGACATATTTTAATGGGTAGGTAGTTGCGACAAAAAAATTCAGTGCAAAAAGCTGGGTGCTAAAAATAGCAGACACCCCTTGAAACGGCATACCAGGCAACGCTGGGAGCAGTGCGAGGCGCGAGCACTGAGCCGGGACTGAGCCGCCACAAAACGTTATGAGCCAGTGTTAGCAGTTCTGTAGTGGTGGTACAGTTTTGTCGTGGTAAGCTAAATTCAGATGCACACGACATCCGACGATACGACGGTACGAAACTGATCCTATTGGTTGAAAAAATGGTTGAAATATTCAAAATGATGTCAAATCAACATATTTCAACCAATAGGAACAGTTTCGTACCGTCGTATCGTCGGATGTCGTGTGCATCTGAATTTAGCTGTACACGATCACCTAGAAACAGCTGATAGCAGATACGTACTGTAGTGATGGCCTTGAAAAATAAGTTCCTAATTGGTAGCATAATTATTCTTTCGTATTTTTTATTGTGCAACGATCTAGTTAGGTGAAACCAATATATACTTGTCATGCCATATCCATAGCGGAAGCATGGCTGCGTTAGTAATAATATTATGCAGATGTTGTTCTAAATTTTATTTTTCAGGTTTCATTATTTACTTGCTTCAGAATAATTATTTTTCTTAGTAGTTATTTATGCCCTACTCACCTAATATAAACTATATTGTAACTACTTTTTCATGTAATTATATTTTATGGAATAATAATAGCGTTTATTGTAAATATAAAATAAATAATACAATAAACAACAAGTGCCCCAAAAAAGTTAAAAACTTGTGCTTGGATATAAGGCAATTATTATAAAATAGAAGCAACAAATAAGGGCTAATTCAGGAATATTTATATTTAAATATTATCTATTCCATAATGTGGGTCAAAATATATTTGTGTTCGTCGTGCCCTATTTGTGGTTCATGCTTTATATATAAAATATAATTATGACTCAGTATGATGATCGAAAAATATATGTATAGTAGGTACATGTTAAGTATAAGATTAAAATACGAAATTTATTTAGCACATACAACCATCACTACTAATTAAATTTTGTATCTACTAGGTCAGATCTGTAAATAAGTAACGTATATAATATATTCTTTAATTCTCTTCGGAATATTCATTACCAACTCTGTGATATATGAATTTGTTGTTTATGACAAATAATTTCGATCATCACACTGAGCTATAATTATATTATTTTCATATATATAAACTGTGAACCACAAATAGGGCACGACGAATCTTATACTCTGCCGACAACATCCCATCTCTAGTAAAAAAACTTTTGTGATCTTAGTATTTTGTGGTGGCGCTGACGTATTCAATATTCATTTGTTTTGTTTACATTGAACATTGCACTGGATTTTTGTCTATTGTCTTGCTTTTTTATATTTTTTCATTGAAATAGTTATTTATCAAATTAAAAACAGCTATATAAGTTTTCAGCAGGGCTTTAGATATCCACGGATTACCTATTGAGATGTAACATCCTCTAAACATAAATGTTGTTTTGGGTAAACCAAACCAAATTGATGGTACAAAAGTAGGCTGTTAGATATAATACGAAAAACGGAAATTGGTGAACTACCTCCATATATCCTTTTTTATTATAATACAAAGGTATTATATATCACAGGTATTTATAATTATTTTTATAATTATTATAGATAGTAACAATCTTGTTTTTGTCAGGATGGTGCAGTAATTATTGTTCATATGAAAATTATATCAAATTGTACTACTTTTCTGGGCCGACAAACAGTTAAGTCATGTGTTTAGCTTTGTGAAGTGCAACAAAATATTATTTTTTACCCCTTTCTACTATAATACAAGGGTGTATTGCAAGCATTTATAACTATTATAGTTAGTAACATTTTTGCATCAAAATAATGGAGTCATTGAATGCCTTCTCTTCATTATTATTTGTTTGATACCCTATCAAACCAGTGATCAAAAGTTTTGGTTTCCTGGATTCTGATTGGATATGCTAAACGAAAGGTTTAAGTTATCGTCAAACACAAATATGCAATTTTTCACCCATTTAGGATGGAAAATCAGACTGGAAAAGATACTAGATGGTTCATAATGGTTGATTGCATATAAAGCACGTTCTTTTTCACCTTTTTGCGGTAAATTTCAAGAGAAATCAATAATTTTCAGAGAACTTTGACAGATGCATGTTTTTGAATGGGCTGCTCTGATCGGTCAAAGCTTTCGTCAGAATATGCATGTTGATAAAATCGGGCCTTAGAGTTACAGTTTACCTGCCTCATAAATATATAAAATAACACACCAGAGTATTCAAAGAGGCAAAAATGGTTATTTGAACAAATCAGATGAAAACTTGGAAAAAAGCATAGTCCGCTCTCTATGGCTTGAAGAATATTGATCAGATTTTCACCTGATATACACGATGCTACTTGAAGATGTTCTTTTGTCTGAAGTGGAACATGCCCTCAATAAGTTAAAAACTAATAGAGCTACAGGCATTGATGCTATTTCTGTCGAAACCTTAAAATGCTTTTTTTATATAACATTTGTAAGAGGGTCTGGTCCTCCGGTCTTTGGCCAGATGAATGGTGCTCATCCATCTTTTCTGTCGCCGGCTCTCACATGCTTCACATGTCTGGTAGACATGAAAATTCTGATGATCTCTGTCTCCATCAATTGACCTATGGCGCACTGATGATCGCTAGTAAGCGTGAAACAGCTGTCTGCGTACTGGTGGATTAACGGAGATATAGAGCAACCCTCGTATATCGACTCTCATATGCAGCAGCATATAGAACTCGCGCTCTTCTGGTTGGCCAAGCGAACGGGCCGTGACGTTCCACCAAGAGAAGAAGCTGCTGTCTAGCAGCGATTTCCTTTGGTTTGCCGTTACCTTCGGGTACCAGCTGGCGCACAGGCGGATCTTTTCTGTCGCCTGTTCTCACATGCTTCACATGTCTGGTAGACATGAAAATTTTGATGCTCTCTATCTCCGTCAATCGACCAATGGCGCAATGATGTTCGCTAATAAGCGTGAAACAGCTGTCTGCGTACTGGTGGATTGACGGACATATTGAACAACCCTCGTATATCGGTTCTCATATGCAGCAGCATATAGAACCCACGCTCTTCTGGTTGGTCAAGCGAACGCGCAGTGGCGTTCCACCAAGAGAAGAAGCTGCTGTCTAGCAGCGATTCCCTTTGGTTTGCCGTTACCTTCGGGTACTAGATGGCGCACAGGCAGATCTTTTCTGTCGCCTGCTCTCATAGGGTTACATTGTTTGAAGGTAGTCCGCTCGAGCTGATCGGATTGTATAGGATTTGTCTGAAATTAGATGTATGGGTTTAATCATCGATGCTCTATTTTAATGATATATAAAATCTTGACCAGATCGATATTCCCATGTTTAATAAAAAAGTATGAAAGAATTTACTTGAGTAAATTCAAACGGCGCTCTCACTGAGGAATCGGAAGCGATATTGACAAAGCCGGGTATTTCCCGGACTAGTTTTTCCATGCTGATTCCGAATTTCGATCTAGTTTTTCTCTAGCACCTGTTGTTTTGGCTATCTTTTGTATACGGACGGACAGATGGACAGACAGAGACTCTGCATAAGCTCTCTTTAGTGAGAGCTAAACGGCGCTCTCACTGTGGAACCAAAAGCGATATTGACAAAACCGGATTTTTTCCAGACTAGTTTTTTTCATGCTGATTCCAAATCTGCATTTAGCTTTTCTCTAGCACCTGTAGTTTTGGCTATCTTTTGTATACGGACGGACGGACGGACAGACAGAGGCTCTGCATGCGCTCTCCTTAGTGAGACCAAAAAGTAGGAAAGAATCTACTTGAGTAAATTTAAACAGCGCTCTCACTGTGGAACCGGAAACGATGTTGACAAAACTGGGTTTTTCCCGGACTATTTTTTTCATGCTAATTTCGAATTTGTATTTATTTTTTCTCTAGCACCTATAGTTTTGGCTATCTTTTGTGTTGCGGACGGATGGACAGACAGAGGCTCTGCATAAACTCTCTTCAGTGAGAGCTAAAACCACGATGATTTGTATACTGTACTTGTATAAGCAAAAACCAAATTCGTCGCCCTGCCCTTATTTGAGCACTCAATTTAAGTAAGTCGCCCCCCCCCTGTACAATTTCCTGGTGGCGCCCTTGATTGAAGTGTTAATATGTGTGTGTGAATATTCTGTTCACATTCACTACGGACACTATGAATATTCTGAGAAAATTCTATGGATAATTAGAATATTTACAGAATATTCTTTAAACGTTCGAAATGGGAAAAACACGCTATATTCCTAGAATATTCCGGCGAATATTCCGCAAGGATATTACATGAACAATCGTAGTAGAATGTTTTTAAATATTCTAGGAACATTTTGTCTAAATTATCTCATATAGGAAATATTTTCATGGTATTATGGATACTGTTCCAAAAATAATAGCACCTATTAGTGGCAGATGGTCACGAAAGTTAAGTGGTTAGACATCTCTCGACTGAGAGATGTCTAGACTTAAAGATGTTTAAAATATAGTGTAAACACAGTGTAAACATGTAAACCTGTTGCATTTAACCTCAAAATTCTACTCACATTTTATAATCATATAATGAACCATACACCATAATAGGTGACCATAATTTGGAACACTGTCGCACACTTTATAACAACTAGCAACTTTATTGTACAAAATTGGGTATAAATGCACGCCTTTCACGAATAAAACTCGTGAATCTTTAAAATGCCCGCATCACATGTTTATTACAAATCCAAATCTAAGGTGAAGCACAGAACACTTGAAGCGAAGAATAGAGTGACAACCTGACAAGATTGACAACTGACGAATGAACGACACCATAGTCACCACAAGATGCTCTCACTTTACCGTATTGCTGCCAATGGCTAAATCACTAATAAACTTTTTAAAATTGGACATAATACTTATTAGGTATATTTAGGAGGATGAACGCAAAACGAATAGAACTAAATGAAAGTTTTTTTAATTCACTGAGAAAAGGTGCAAATATAAATTTATAATACCTCATACTGAATATTATTTGCCTACATACAGAAAATAGTTCTGTTTCGAATATTACTAAATGTTCTTCAGAAAATAGCTACATATCTTGTTCTTAGTAGATGATGCAAATAATATTCTATGTAGAATATTACTGGTATATTCTGGAATAATTCAGACATTTAACGAATAATCACTGACTATCCTAAGTGGATAAAATAATAATAATAATCAAGAGAAATAACGAATATTCTATGATTCTACTGAATATTCATGGAACATGTAGGAGATTTAAAGAATATTCATAGAATATCCAGTGCTATGTGGGAGAGTAGCTTTTAACTCTACTACTTGTTAGCATATATTTTAGGTAGTAAACTCTATCATCCGTTTTTCCTCTAGGTTTGTTTGTATTTTCAACCCAAGATATTTAACTAAGTATACAGAACTCTACTGCATCCGATCTACCCAAACAATCGAGTGCTACTATATAAACTAGAGTAGCGACAGCGAATATTTCAAGCATACTCAACGAATAAAGCATGTTAAGTACATCGTCAAACAGGATGTGGGGGAAATCGCATCCCATTCGGAACATCGTCCGTTCGGATTTTTTTCTAAGCACGACCCACGCAATTTAACAAGAGGGCTTAAAAATATCGTTGGACTAGAGATCCTGGCATCAATTCTTGTCCCCGGCTTACAATGTCGTGAGCATGATTGATCAGGCGGGCGATCGCTTCAACTTTACCCATTTTTTAGCTATCCGTTTTCCATTTGTCACGTTACTGTTACCAGTGGTGGCTCTCCTGCAACCGAGACGTAGATGAGCGTGTTAGATACAATCGGGTTCAATTCTAACGAGGGATATTTGAAACCAGCATCCGATTTTAACAACCATTTAACAACCTTCTTTGTACGTTACAGTCGAATATCAGACCTAATGTTACTTGAGCGCGGTCTTGATGAACTCTGTTATGGCAAGCACTTCTTTTACTACGAACAAGATTTCTTTGTGAGGGTTACGGCCGATTTTGTCAACATGCATACAGGGTGAGTTTTTAGTACCGGATCGGTTGATAACTCCACTACTGCAGAAAATAGTGAAGAAAGTTGTATACAAAAGTTGTAGCCGAGGATATTCTCCTTGCTTAGAAAATATTTTGATGTATACGGGGTGATCCATAATTGCGTGGTGATGCAAACATGCGTTTTTTTAAACGAGACACCCTATATATAATTCCATATTAAGATTCTACTAATGATTCCAGTTCTTAAAATATAAGAGCCTGTGACATTGTACAGGGTATTTCAAAAGTTATGACCATTTTTATAACCAAATCCAGATATTGAAAATTAATTAATCAAAAATCCTCTTTTACATGGCAACATCAAAAATGTCCTCTAGTTTAACACAGGCTGTAAGCAAAGTCAACGACCGAGTCGATCCATAGACAGAATGAGGCAGAATGCAAAAACGAGATTTTCTCTTTCTTTTGAATCTAAACGCGGGATATATATTTAAAAAATGTATGTTTGCATTACCACGTAGTTATGAATCATCCTGTACAAATAAAAATATTTTGTGGGCAAGGAGCATATCATTTTGCTACATTTTTTATATACAACTTGTTTCGCTATCTTCTGCAGTAGAGGAGTTATGGACCGACCCGATACTAGAAACTCACCCTGTATTATGACGACAGCTTTGATGGACAATTTCTATTGAATATTGCTTGACGAAAGAATTTTATTGGACATTGGGTACTATATTTAATAGGTATCATATCATACCATTATGTATTAGATATAGGTATATATTTTTCCAAATTAAAGGACAAAGTACCATTGCTTAGCTTAACCAATGTGGTATATAGTATCCCTTGCAGTACTTGCAACTCAGTATACATTGGTCAAACTTCCAGGTCCCTTAAAGGGAGGCTTACCTCTCATAAAAGTGATGCCAGACTTTACCCTAACAGGTGTACTTTGGCATCACATGCTAATCTTCCTAATCATATCATTGACTACAATTCTGTTAAAGTTTTGGCAAGTGAGTCAAATTTAAAGAAAAGATGTTTCCTTGAAATGGCACATATTTTTCAATGTGACAACTGTATTAATAAAAAAACTGATATCAACAGCCTTAGCATAATTTATTCATATCTGTTGAATTGTGAAAAATATCGTATTGATAATTCTGTGGAGAATTCATCAATGTAAATGTAATACATATAAAATCAATTTACACCACATTTATTAGGAAAAAAAATTTTTCCCCCCCACTTAAAGAAAAATTTCACATTATCACTAAAATTCTTGCTACAAACGCACATATAATTCCTCTTTTTCTACTTTTTGATATATTCATTGCTATCCACGCACATTGCATAATATTACACACATTAAACATTTTATGACATCATTTCATTCTGTTTGACACTGTATAGTGATAATTTGAATCACCCTATACATAAATCCCCTCCACAAAAATAATTTCAACATAGACTGTGCGCGCATGCGCCAAAATTTAAGCAAATGACATTTGACAAATGAACTAAATTTGAATTTCCCTCCACTAACCTATTTCCGCTCAGACACGTGTACTTGACCGTTTCGAGACGTAATTGCCGGCACGCAAAATATTCATCGAACGGCCATTTTACGATTTTATCAAGATTTTAACTTTTAACAGTAAATTGTGTAATGTTTTTCGTAAATTTCTGTGTCTGTATAACGTGCTTCATGCAAGATGTGTTGTTACTTGCTCCTTTGGCTTGTTTTATAACATCTTCCAGCAACATCCTCACAAACTTTTGTAAGTAGAAACTTTTCATTCTCAATTTTTTCTATTGTTGCTGATTGCTAAATTGCCTTTGTAGCCCTGAAGAAGGGATCAAATGACCCCGAAAGCTTGGAAATAGAGTTTTAAGAGTACACTTCGCTGTTTATTTACCGCTACCCAGCCATCTACCTTGAGTTTTGTTTCCTAACAAATCGGCAACGATTACCCGCTTCCTAAAATATAGGTAACTTATAACTCGGAAACCGTAAAGTCCCTTTTTAAAAAATATTTTATTTCCAAAAACAGGTGATGACAGTTTCAAGTGTGGACAAAGACTGAATAAAAATGTAAAATACAATGGTAGCTTGAACTAATGTGAACTCTGCAAAAATATAATATTACAATTCTGGAAAGTGCAAGGCGCCGCTTGAAGGTGCTGACTCGGTGTCTTCTATCTTCATAGCCGCATCATAACTCCTCCACCCCTAGAATGAAGCTTCCCCTGGAAGGTTCGGTTTTCTGGAAGATAGCTCGAGTTCTTCTTCAGGATTCGTAACAGGTGTCTTCCTTGGAACGGGAGTAGGATTCTTCCCTGCATTCTTCTTGAATTTCCAATAAATAGCGAATATGCCCAAAATTGTGCCAAAAATGTACAAAATGATAGTCCAGGCACTGGGTGTAGTGAAATCTGCTTCGTCATTTACGATTGGGCTGAATGATTGAATAGGAATATCTTTCATTTTCAAATTCTTCAATTCAATTTCAAATTTTGGTTTCTGGTTCTCAGAAATCAAAGTAAAATTTGGCGTTTCCATGACTAAAGGCTGGCCAAAGCTTTTGCTCAAAAATGTGAGCGGTTCACCTCTGAATAAAATTTTGCAATCATCTTGTGCGAGCAAAAATACTCCTGATAAGATTCTTGTTTCTATGTGGTTTTGACATTGGAATTCTAGCTTCTCTTGAATTGGAAAGACAGCTAGATATTGATTAATTTCTGATATGATATCAATATGGTTTTCCTTAACTGTGACTTTTGTGAAGTGGCAGTTTCTTGCGTTTTCATTTTTCAGTATACTTGACTCGCAGGACATATTTATGTTGGCTTGGGCTTGACGTGGACAATGGTACATGTTGCCTCTCGTACACATGCCAGTTAGAGGTTTTATTGACTCATTGTCAATTGATTTTAATAAATATTTAGAATTTGGAAAAACCGAAACAAATTCTGACCCATATTTTGAAGGAATAGGGTGAAGATAATAAAAATCAAATATAGTACCTAATTCAATTGGAATCGATAAAAAGTAAATTATTTGATGGAAATCAATCTTGCAATGTACCTTAATGATTGATTCAAATTCTAAAATATTCTCGAATTTCACCTCATATGGAAGCATGTTTTTGTAATAGGAAGATAATTTGGACAATTCATTATATAGATCAGCTGGTCTAATGATACTTGGATGCATAACTCCCATCTTGCAAAATGTCACAGAATTCTCGATATCTTGTAAAGTGTTGAAAATAAAATTATAAAGTAGTAAAAGTGAATGACATGTATCTTTAGCAAAAAGAATATTTTGAGATGTAGCGCCTGCCTGCGTTATTTCGTTCAGCTGCAATATTTTTGACTTTAACAAAATTTCGTTATGTTGAATATTTTGGATAGTGAGGTTAAAATTCTCAATTAGCTTATGACTGACTGAATATTGCATTTTCATCTGGTTTTCAATGCTTTTCTCGTTATTTTGCATATGACTGATAATCCTGTGAATTTGTTCTCCATCACTTGCATCTAAATTACCTGTGAGAAATTTTACTACGCTACCAATACCGTTGAATAACCCTCTACGTGATCTATCATTGGCAGCACTATGAATACGAATATTTTCGATTTTTTCCGAAATAGATTTCTGTGTAAAATTGATTATTCTATCATAATACTTCAGTTCCCTAATGTATATAATATTATTATTATATTTCAACTTAAGATTATTGTATTGATTATTCAAATTATTATACGTATCATATAATTCTCCTAACCTATAATAGTGTACTAAAGTATGTTCCGAAATTTGAAGTTTGGCTGGACCTAAATTAATCGGAAGTATTCCCAAATTTTGGCTGATATCCTTTATTTGGATGGCTTGTGTGCTGGTGAAGAACCTGTAAAGGATTTCTTAGTCTTAGAAATCTTACGTGGCCTTTTAATATTTGACAGATGAATTTTTTCTGTGGTATTTCCATGAGTAGGCTTAATTTTGGCAGTTTTGAGTTCAGTATCAATCTTAGAAATACTTTCTGGCTTATACTTATTCCGTGTTTTGCTCTGTTTTTGTTTATTCTTAACGTAAACTTTTTCTGAAATAGTTGGCAAAGGTTCTCGGTCTTCGTTCAACTTACTTATTAATTTTTCCTTATTTTTCTGTAAATCGGAATTTAGTTTCTCATATAATATTCTCATTCTTTCCTTGTGATTTTGAACATAGTTATTAACTAATTGATTTTCTATCTCGATATTAAAAGGTGATTCTGTGCCTAAATGTCCTGTAATAATCTCATAAGGTTTCAAATTTGTAACAGAGTGAATCGTGTTATTATACGCTAAAATTGCATAGTCCACTTTAATTTCAATAGGCTCCTTTTTGAAAATATCTTGATTATTCAACAATCTAATGTGCTCTATTAATGTAGAGTGAAATCTTTCAATAATTCCATTAGATTCGGGGTGCTGAGAACTAATGAAATGAATATTGATTTTGTGTGTAGCCAAAAGTTCTTTGATAACTGAATTTTTAAATTCTAAACCATTGTCTGATATTATTTGGTCAGGTATACAATGGTGTGCAAAATATTTGATCAATTTATTTGCTATTTCTATAGCCTGCGCTGAATTCAATCTATATGCTTGAGCATATCTCGAGAATGAATCGATAATTGTCAAAAATTTACAATTTTCCAATGTGATGCTGTCTATGTGTAAAATTTGAAATGGTCTTGTGCCTGTAGGAGTTACGTTGTATTGCAATTTAAGAGGATGTCTCTCATACTTTGTGATGAGACATGTTTCGCATTGATTAATGAAATCCCTGATAGTATTATATAGTTTGGGAAAATAATAGTTCGCTTTGATTCGCTTTTCAGTTTCCTCAATACCTCTGTGATTGGTTTTTCCTTCGTGATGATTTCTAATAATAGATTCGACTTCATCATTGTCTGTTATATCAATCAGCTTTTTCGTACATTTGACCATATTGATTTCCGAATTTTTGAAATATCTTTGTAGAACTGTACAGAACTGTTCATAAATAGGGTCTTCAAAATAAATATGATATTTTACCTTAGGAGCAATATATTCCTTAACAAACTTAACTATTTCTTGCTCGTAATTTTCTTTCGAAAGCTGAATATGTATTCTCTGCTTGTCTTTGAATAATTTTATAATAGATGGCTTAGCAGGTGAGAAATTTACCTGTGATATGATTATTTGATTTTTACCATAATTGACTGGAGTATCAATTATCGGAATACCTATAATTGGATTCTCATGACTAGAGTGAATGGTATGATTAGATGAATCATCAATATTCACATCATTTTGACGATCACTAGCTTCAACAATCATTGACTGATTATCTAAATTTTGATTACGTGTTTGCATGCCGGAGGTAGATGCAAATTGGTCATTGAACTGGTCCATAAAATCAAAAATTGCTGGTTTGTCTGATATATTTTTAGTTTCGTTAGCATTCAATTCAATTCTAGATAGAGCATCCGCGTTTTTATTCAATTTTCCTTTCTTATAGACAATATTGTACTCGTACTGCTCTAAAGATAATCTCCACCTAATCAACTTCGAATTTGGTTCTTTATGATTGAAAAGCCATTGAAGCGGTTTATGATCAGTTACGATCGTAAAAGATCGACCATAGAGATAAGGGCGAAAAACTTTGCAACCGTACACAATTGCAAGGACCTCTTTTTCCGTGGTACTGTAATTTACTTCAGATGAGGTCAAGGTTCTACTCGCGTATGCAATTGGCAAATCTGATCCAATTTTTCCCTGTGAAAGAACAGCCCCAATAGCAAAATTGCTAGCATCAGTGGTCAAAATAAATGGTTCACTAAAATTTGGGTATTGTAAGATAGGCTCGTTCATTAGTAAATTTCTACACATATCAAAACATTGTATGTACTCTGGATCATTATAATTAATCGTAGCATCTTTTTTCAAACACTGGGTCAAAGGTTTTGTCAATTTAGCGAAATCTTTAATAAATTTTCTGTAATATCCCAATAGTCCTAAAAATCCCTTGATTTGTTTGGCAGTTTTTGGTAACGGATATCTTCGAATAGCCATAATTTTGTCGGGATTCGGCTTAACACCGTCCTTGGTTACTATATGTCCCAAATATGCCACTTCTTTTCTCAAAAATTCTGACTTGTCTAACTGGATTTTGAAATTTGACTCCCTTAAACGTTCAAAAACTTCCCTTAATCTTTGCTCATGTTCCTGTAAACTGACACTGTAAATAATGACGTCGTCAAGATATACTAGGCATTTCTCGTTTTGGATCCCCCTTAAGATATTGTCCATAACCCTTTGAAAAGTAGCGGGCGCATTTTTTAACCCAAATGGCATTCTCAAAAATTCCCAATGACCGTTTTCCGTATTAAAAGCTGTTTTCTCGATGTCTTCTTCAGCCATTTCAACTTGATGAAACCCGGAAGCTAAATCGAGAGTTGTGAAATATTGACACTTCCCTAATTTATCTAACAAATCAGTAATATTAGGAAGAGGGTATCGATCTCCGATTGTTTTTTCGTTAAGTTTTCTATAGTCAATTACAACACGCCATTTTCTTTGCCCAGAGGCATCCAATTTTTTTTCAATGACCCAAATTGGACTGCTATACGCACTTGTACTTGGACGAATTATGTTTTGATCTAGCATTTTTTGAATTTGGTTTTGAACTTCCTGTCTATGCACTTCAGGGTACCGATAAGATTTTGTATACACCGGTATCTCATCTTTTGTCCTAATCTTATGTTTTATTTTACTAGTAAAGGTTAACTTATCTCCTTCTTGATAAAAAATATCTAAGTATTCTGCAATTAACTTCAAAATGACATTTCTCTCTTCAGCGTTCATATGATCCGTTCGGATTTTTGAAAAATCAAATTTCACAAGATCTGTATTGTAATTATGAAGATTACTATCATTGATTGTAGTAGCCAACTCGTAATCCGCGAATGGACCTACTTTCAATGGTTCTAGGTTACTAATTTTGATTTTTGAATCATTAGGATTCAAAATGGTGCAAATGGCCTTTCCATTTTTTACCGTAGCAATACACTCAGGTATTTCTAAATTATTGATTCTAGTATAAGGAATAATTACATCACCATTGGCAATATCTGTTTGAACTTCAATAACTTGCTCAGTTCTAGGTTCCACAATAATGAAATTTGAGGTAGGTAATGTTTTGTGAAAACATATTTTGACCTTACAGTCTGGAAGAACCATCACTTCTTCCTTCAAATCAATAAAAGCTTGAAGTAGCTTTAAATTATCTACTCCTATCAAACAATCAAAATATTTGTGGAAATTAAATAGATAGAACTTCAATAAATCATTTCGTTTAGTATTAAACATATCAACAGAAGGTATTGTGGTACTGAAATTTTCCGTTGAACTTCCATGAACCGTGGAAATTTGAAACGGGTCCTTCTTAATCGCATTCTTGAAATACTTATCCGCAATTTCGGGACGTATAAAAGATTTGGTACTACCTGTATCTATTAATACTTTCAAATTAATTCTACGAAATGCGATATATGGCAGTTCACTATCAGAATTGGTATTCATAAGCTCATACTGAGGCACTACTTTTCCGAGGCTTCTTGACGAAAAAATTGATCAGAATTACTTGAATGTTGATTGGAATAATTGCTATCATCAGGATGTTCAATTTGAGGTTCCTGATCTATATTGTATAATTCTTCGACTACAAAATTAGGTCTTGAATTATTCTGGTTCTTGAAATAATTATTATTCGAATTTCCGTTAAAAGATTGATTCTGTCGAGGCCTAAACGTATTTTGTGTTGAGACCGACATAGGTGTAGGTTGAGGAAGGTTCCGACGTGGGTTTGGCTTGAATACATTGGGTTGTCGAAATTGTCTTGGATTATTTTGGTTATAAGAATTTTGATTATGAGGAAAATTGGCTATAGGCAAAGGTGGCCTAACCTGATTTTGTTGAAAATTTTGAAAATTTTGTGGATTCCTCTTAAAATGGCTATTAGTGAAATGATTATGCTTAGTATGCTGTTTCTGAGGAAATTTGTGCTTAAATTGATTGTGCTGTACACCCTCTAATTGGAAGTCGTTTGTGAGCATATGTAAAGCCTTATTTAAATCGCTTGGATTCTTTGTACGCATCAAAGATCCGATAGGTTCCCTTAAACCTCTCAATAATACCCTTAAAGCCAAGTTTCTACAATAATTACTTATAATAATAGCTTCCTGTTCTGGCAAATGCGATACACAATATGAAATTTGTAAATTCAATATTTTCTGAATCCTATTGTAAAATTCAAATGGGTTTTCGTTCTGATTTTGCCTAAGTTCGGCCATTTCTATATTAAGAGTAAAAAGATCACGCTTATCCGCATATGCATTGAGGAGAGCATCTTTCAGATCTTGCCATGTCCTTATATGACATGAAGAAATACTAAGAGCAGCTTCTCCTTTGATTTTCGCAAGCAAACTCGACATTAAATATTCATTTTGAAAATCATCTGTATTATGCACATTATAAAATTTTGTAACCAATTTTTCTGATATTTCTAAGAATCTGGGGAGTAGTTCTGGTCCACCATGAAAATCGGGAATCATGTTCAAGTACTCAATTTTCAGTACAGGTACATTGTTTGAATTACCAGAAGTAGCCATTGTGAAATCTGATTGATTTTCGATAATACTTTCTAAATTTAAAATGGGTGGTCTTAAAATTGGTGCCGAAAATTGAATATTTATTCTAGGAGTTTGTGAGTCAGAATCCGCACTGTCACTATCGCTGCTTTCTGAATGAATATTTTCTAGCCCTCTAACAGACATAAGGTACTTACAGCACTGTTACCACTAGAAGGTCCATCCCCTGTAAGCCGCAGGTTTAGAGTTCGTCCAGGTCCAATGTTCCCTTGGTCCTTGGTCTTCTCGCTTAGCTACTCAATCCACCAAGCTGGAATTCCTTCTGTAGTACGCTCGAGACCGCCGAATTACCGATCGCGAGACTTTGGTTCTTTTCGGACGTTATTAATCGAACCGAAAGGGTGTCCTATAAGCCGTAGGCTACCCTTAACATCCGTCACTGGCTGCGCCACTTATAACTCGGAAACCGTAAAGTCCCTTTTTAAAAAATATTTTATTTCCAAAAACAGGTGATGACAGTTTCAAGTGTGGACAAAGACTGAATAAAAATGTAAAATACAATGGTAGCTTGAACTAATGTGAACTCTGCAAAAATATAATATTACAATTCTGGAAAGTGCAAGGCGCCGCTTGAAGGTGCTGACTCGGTGTCTTCTATCTTCATAGCCGCATCATAACTGGTATATAAATAACGATGAAATGACTAAACGTAAGAGAAGGGAAAGAGAGTTATTACAACATTAGAATGAAGAAATACGGCTTATCTGGACCATATACTGAAATTAATAATTGAAGAAAAAACCGAAGGAAAACGTGGTCTTGGGCGCAGAGAACATATCGTGATTGAAATAAGTAAGCCGAAATTGTCGCCAACCTTCATTAAATGGAGATGCCACCTGAAGAAGAAGAATGGCATTTTATCATTATAGAAAACGAAGTGTGAAAACTGGATGTCACGTTTGTCAAAAATATTTTACAATTTATGTACCAAAATGGTAGCAAAATATCATGATTGACGAAGCTTTGATGTGCAAATAAATGCCAAATGTTTCATTATTATTCTATAATTATTATTGTTTGATTACTTATGGCGATAGTTCGTAACACTATCGTATAATGCCTCAAATACACGCGGCGAGTCTACTAGCTACTTACGACTTTTTTACAAGCCGCTCGTACACTAGTCCAGTCTACTTGATGCACTCGCTCTGTTCCACCTCAGTTAGTCAGAAGTAGTTTACAAATACATATAAACTTTTGTAAGGATACATGTTTGTTATGGATTTTTACTTCCCACACCGATAGGTGAGGGGAGTGTTGTGTTCGCGAAAATTTTCGATTTTGAGATAATACGCTTTTTGGGCATTTTATGATGTCTTCATAACGAAAATCCACGTCACTCATTTCCGTCGGTCTGTCTATCAGTCTGTTTGTCGCTTTTTTCTAGCCTCGCAATCTCAGCGACCGCTGCATGGATTGTGATGAAATTTGGGCAGCGATATGCTGAGGTGTCGTAGTAGGTAATGTTCCTATAATTTTGGAAATCGTTGTACGGGGGGCGGAGTAATTAGCAAAAAACAACAATTTTCAAGTATTCCTCAAACTTCGTTTCTAGGCGTTTTAGGGGTTCCTGATCATTTTCTATTTTTGTTTGGGTGGGGGTGAATTTGGGGCGGTTGGGGGGTGGGGGGTTGTAAATCTGAAAAATTTGTTGTATTCATAATGGGGTGTCCAATGACCTGTGAATGAAAGACCTGGCGGCATAATACACTTTTTTAGGTCCATCCGAACATTGCCTTGCTTATAACAGAAACCAAGGGACTTAGAATTTGTGATATATACATCCGAATGTTGTTTTAGATCGTCCTATATTGCGTAACGCGAAAATTAACGAATGGATTTTAATGAAATTCTGACACAGTATTACTGCCGCGGCGAGGATGGAAAACGCGTATGTCTTGGAAACATTGTGTCAGTGGCGGCACAGCAATAATAAGAAACTAAAAATATAAAAATACCTCAAACTTTGTTTTCAGGCGTTTTAGGGGTTCCTGATCATTTTTTACTTTTTTTGGGTGGGGGTGAAATTGGGGTGGTTAGGGGGTGGGGGGTTGTAAAACTGAAAAGTTTATTCCTTTCATAATAGGTTGTCCATTGACCTATGAAAGAAAGACCTAGCGGCATAACCGACGTTTGTTAGGTCCATCCGAACATTGCCTTGGCTATTATAGAAATCAAGGGACTTAGAATTGTCTCATGTACATACATATGAATATTGCTTTAGATCGTTCTGAATTTAGTAATATGGAAATTATGAAATAGATTTTAAGTAAATTTAGACACAGTATTGTTACCGCGGCAAGGATGAAAAATGCGTATGGTTTCCAAAAATCGTGTCAGTGGCAGTAATAATAAAACAACTAAAAATATAAAATTAGCTCAAACTTCGTTTTTAAGCAATTTGGGGGTTCCTTATTGTTTCGTTTCGTCCAATTGAAGACGAATTGTGTCGTTTTAGTTCCTACGGAGAGATTTAGGAAACTATTTACTAGTTTTAGTGTTGGATATTTTTGACGATAGGCGGGCGATGATTTGGTTGCAACTGTTATGTGTGGGAAGTACTGAGTCAATCAACTTGGCTCGATTTTTTTTTATTTTAAAACACCTTTCAATCAGTACATCTCTCTATATAATACGTAGAGAAAGACGACTGCAAGAACTTGGAAGCATATCACCACCGTCACTTTCCAAGATACATCCGTAGCTTTACCGGTAAGTTCGTTCTGTCGAAGGCAAGTCGGTTTTTCTTTTACTCGATTACAATCTCGGGAGCCGGACATGGCACGGTTTCAAGATTTCCGTCCACTAAGCTGATTCCGTATCTCGCCGTTCTCCGGACGTATAGCGCGGTATTTCATAGCGTGGTAGAGGAAGAAATGGCAGAGTTGTATACCGTTTGTCAACGATATTGGTTCTGAGGGAATGCGCAGAAAAAATGTGTTTTCAATTAATAGCTAGTATTTGGATGTTTTTCCATTACTACGAATTTATTTATAGTTGTTTACTCCTCCGGTTCGAATCAATTGCAGGTGAGCTAATGAATTCAAAATAGCTTATGTTTGAGTAATGATATGTACCACTGACAATATATACCACGTTACCCGATACTTTAAACTGTCAGCCATGACAAGAGCGAACAGCTGTTCGGCTAGTGATAACTAAAAATACCCCAGATTCAGTCTTGACGTATCAATGTTAAGCTTTGGAGGAATACAGGGCTGTACTGAGTGCAAGTACTGTTAATGACGAGTAATTGACACTTGGTTACTTTTCGTCTATGCTCTGAGGTCCATGCTTATTTTACATTTTCCCGGAAAATCCGGCGTTTCTTTCAGTATATCAGTATGGCTGGTCTGAATGTTGATGATTACGCTTTAAATGAGGTAAGAATGAAGATAAAAGCATTTTTAGCTTAACCATACACAAGCGCTGACTTCCTAACATTTCTTTTTACAGCAATTGAAGAAAAATATAACGCTGAAAGGCAACGCAATGGCTATACAAATAGTAAAAAATGAATGGAGCTATTTCAGAGAGTTTACACAGGTTCGACTTCCTGAATTAGAACTGAACATTACTGAGGTA
The DNA here is from genome assembly GCA_951848785.1 of Callosobruchus maculatus. Classification (NCBI taxonomy): domain Eukaryota; kingdom Metazoa; phylum Arthropoda; class Insecta; order Coleoptera; family Chrysomelidae; genus Callosobruchus; species Callosobruchus maculatus. Next base: position 9,700,633 of record CATOUR010000065.1, on the reverse strand, counting down.
CCAACTAATTGATAGTTTAATTAGAAACGTTTTTATAAAAAATGTATAAACATTTACGTTATTACATTTCAGAAGATATCCATCCAACCAACCTGCATACTGGATTACATTGCACTGATGATGATCAATAATATATTGTTGCATGTAAAACGATATATTCTGGGCAGAATGACGCAAGGTGATCAGACAAACTACCCTATTATATTAATTTTACTCCATGTACTTACTTTATACTTTTCTTCAATTGAATCGTCCTTATTGCTAAATATAGGAGTATTTTTATAGCCTCTAACAATATACAAATTAATAAAATAATATATTTACTTTAGCCAACCATTTTTGCTGCGAATTTCTGGATATTCAAGCAATTACTTTTTGATAGTGCTGATACCTATCAAATCGACGTCAAGCCAATTTAAAGTATCAGGTAACAGAGTATATGTAGTATCATTCCAATACGAACATAAGCATATAATGCAATAAAAGCATTTCTTTGTATTTACATAGGTAAAGTCGGTTAAATTGTACCACATTGCATATTTCATCAAATAACTCGCTATTGACTTATTTGAATTCAATTAAAATATAAATTAGGATTACTTAACAGGTTTCTACCAAAATGCGGAATAGGAAAGATTCATACAGACTGACAGTTTGACGTAATAAGTATTATATATTGTCCTTAACCCTATCTACCATATTATATGGTGTAAGGGGTACAGTTAGTTCGCACCATACACTAAACTCTGCCACTGTTTTCTGTCCATAGCCAGTTTCCTTGCATTTCTAACCGTTTGCCCTCTGCGCACTATAACTTCTTCCACCACTTGGTTCCATGATGTAGCTGGATGTCCTCTTCCTCTCCTAGGTAAAGTTTTGCTGTCCCAAACTTTTCTGACTTGCCTGTCACTATCCATTCTACACAAGTGGCCAAACCATTTTAATTGGTTTCTCTCAAGCACCTCCGTAACTGATTCTATGCCAAGTTCCTTCCTAATGTCCTCATTTCTAATTCTATCTGCTCTTGTCACACTTTTAATCCTCCGAAGAAATTTCATTTCCATCGCCTGTAATTGTTGCTTCATTCTTTTCGATAGTACCCAAGATTCAGAGCCCCACAATAATACCGGCAGCACCAAAGCCTTGTACACTTTTAACTTAGTTTTGATTGAAAGCTCCCTCTTACTAAAGCATGATCGATTTAGTGCCCAGTATAGCTTTCCAGCACCGCTGATCCTTTCACTCAAATTTTGGTCCTCTTTTCCCGAAGAATCGATCACCGTCCCCAGATATTTGAATGTATCGACGTTCTCTAGCTTCTTTCCATCAATGCTGACATTTGTAGCTGCATGGTATCTTGCTACTGTCATTATTTTACTTTTATCGACATTGACTTTCATGTTAAACTGTTCAAGTATATTATTCCAAGTATTCAGATTTCTCTGTAAGTCTGCTTCGGTGTTGGCAAATATAGCTAGGTCATCAGCAAACGCACATTCAGATACCTCTACGGGCTGTAAACTTCGATAACCAACCTGTAATCTTCTGGTGGTCTGTCGGGTCTCTTTCATTACTTCGTCCAGGACTATGATAAATAAAATCGGGCTGAGAACGCTGCCTTGACGTAAACCCTGCTCTGTGGTAAATTCTTCAGTTTCAATTCCATTTACCCTCACATAGTTTCTGTTGACCTGGTACAAACCTTGGATAGCCCGGATAAGTTTCCCGCCCACTTTCCTTCTTGTTAGTATTTCCCATACTTTGTTTCTCTCTACCCTGTCGAAAGCCTTTTCGAGGTCTAAATATGCTATATATGCCTCCCTGTTTTGTTCGAGAGTTTTAGATATTATTTGTTTTATGGTAAAAGTGTGATCCTGCGTGCTAAAACCCTTCCTAAATCCACTTTGTGAGTCCAGTAATTCATGTTCAACTTTGCTGTACAATTTTCTTTCCAAGATTCTCTCGAACGTCTTTACTACGGTACTTAGTAGGGTAATGCCTCTGTAGTTTCCACAGTCTTTAGGGTCGCCTTTCTTGAAAATCGGAATGATGACTCCCACCTCCCAGTCTTTTGGCACAACTCCCGATTCCCAGACCTTCGAATACAGACTCAATAGCATAGCTTTACCTTTCGGTCCCAAAGCTTTGATGATTTCCGGTTTTATATTATCGTGTCCTGCAGCTTTTCCTACTTTGATCTTCTGTATTGCTTCTAAGAGTTCATGCACCTCTATTGTTTCTAGATCATTATTTATGTTCCCTATTTGTTGTCTTGCTGGTTTTCCAGGGTCTCCAGTAGAGAGCAGCTCGAGAAAATACTCTTTCCATCTCATTTCCACGTCTTTCAAATCAGTTAGAGTATTACATTGTTTGTCTTTGACTGTGCTTGATCTAAGTGGTTTTTTATCGCGTGATTTGTTCAGTATACTGTAGAATAATTTCTGATTGCCTTGACTGTTTTCTTCCATCTGTTTGCCAAAGCTTTCCCATGATTTTGCCTTTGCCTTAAATACCAAATCTTTTACTTTCTTTCTCTGTATCTTATAATCATTGTATGCTTCAACTGATTTCTTTTGTAGGTACTCCCTCCATTTCTTTTTCTTTTTTCCGACTTCTTCTTTGACTTCCGCTGACCACCAAGCTGTTTGTTTGATGTTTTTATTCACCTTCATTACCCCACATACTTCTTTAGCAGCATCTATTAGATTTTTTTTAAGAATCAGCCATGTCTTTTCGACGTTCCAGTCCCCAGCGTTGTCATACATATAACTCATTTTTCCTTCGACGACATCCATAAATTTTTTAGCCACATCCGGCTCCTTTAGTTTGTACATTTTTATGGTTTCAAATTTTACTTTTCGTTCCGCAAATTCTTTTCTCTTCTCTATGTTTACTCCACTTTTTATCCTAGCTACCAGTAGATAATGATCGCTAAATAATTCAGAGCCTCTCTTAACCCCAACATCCTTGACTGCGCTCCGATTATGCTTTGGTACCAAAACATAGTCTATGATAGATTTTTCTCCCCTGCTTTTAACTTCTCTGGTATATTTGTGTACGTCCTTGTGCTTGAAAAATGTATTTGTTATTATATATTGATTTTCAATGCAGAACTGGATAAGCCTTTCTCCGTTGTTGTTTTTCGTATCTTCTCCTTCTGCGCCAATGGTTCCCTGCACGGTCTGGGTATTTTTCCCTACTCTTCCGTTAAAGTCCCCTATGATATAAAAATTTCCCTTACTGTTTTCAGTGATAACCGATAGATTTTTCCAAAAATCTTCCTTCACTGCTATTTTTTCACTTTCACTTGGGCCGTAGACGGTTATTATGGATGTTACCTCGCTGTTTACATTGAGCTCTACTTTAATTATTCTCTCGTTTACATACTGGGTATTTTGCACGTATTTAGCCCAGTCCTTATTTACTATACAACCCACCCCCGCCTCTGCCCTCTTTTCCATGGAAACTCCTGAGTAAACCATCAAATGACCGCCTTGCAGTACAATTTCTCCTTTCCCTTTCTTTTTTGTCTCTACTATTCCTAGTATGTTAAGTTTAGCTTTGTCAAACTCCTCACTCAATTCCACCTCTTTACCATTTATTCCTCTGATGTTCCATGTAGCAAGTCTCCACTCCTTCTGCTTATTTATGTTTCGTGTACCTTGTTCTCGCCTTGTCGTTTCCAAACTATCCTTGAGCTTCGGGTGTGTTAGTTTTTTAAAACATGGCCTTTGGGCTGCGATTCGCCGATTTCCTCCAATGTGCTATTTTTTCTGTTCCACGAATACTTCTTTCCATTTAAGATCACATATTGGTAGCCAACCTTAACAGTGTTGCCATTGCTTCTTTCCAGGGTGGCGCGGTCTCTTATGGTTTTTTGGATTGCCCTTTCCTTTTTTGTCAGATCGCTACTGATATATATATTTTGTTTTGTTTGAGCGTGTCGATTTTTCCTTTTAATCTCATGATTTCCATTTTTTTATCGAAGCTTTCGATCTCTGCAACGTGCATCTGGCTGTTTACTTTTATCACTTTCGGTATGTTAACTTTGACCTTGATTTGCTCTTCTAAGAATCGTTTTACAACTTCACTCATAGTTTCGTTTTGCGAAGATTCAATTCTCAAACCACTAATAATCACGTTATTTTTCCTTTTCATTCGGTCTTCCTGGTCGAGTCTTTCTTCGATGGTTTCCAGTTGTGCAACTCTACTTTGCAACTTATATATTTCTTCCTTTAGTTGGTTGTTTTCTTGCCTTAGTGCCATTAGTTCATCTTTAAAATCCTGGTTTTCTTTCCTAATTTCCTTCAGGTTCTCGTTGATATTTTTCATGAAATCCCGTATCTCCTCCATTTCCTTTTTATTATCACTTCGTTTGACTGGTGTACGTTTGGTCTTTTTGCTCCTGCTAAATGGTGATGTTTCTGTGTTGTCTTGTCTTTTCCTCTTGCTATCGTCTGTCGAACTGTCCCCGGAGTCCCATGCGCTAGGCCATGCACAACTATCTGCCATTAACAGATTCCACCCTTTATGTGCGCTTATGTCCTATTTGGCAGCAGAGCGCCGCGCTACCTATTCAGTTGTACTTTGTACTGCAAGCCGAGCGCAGGTACCTAAACGAAGCGTGGTACTACCGGTACAACCGTGCCAGATACTTCTCGTTTAAATGTGTATAATATGTTGCCTATCACACTTAGCTACCAAATTGGCGCCAAGCATCACCCACCGGGTCCACCCCTCGGAGATACGTTAGCTTACCAAATCTTTGGATTATTGTCTTTTGAGATTTTAGGATAAAATATAGTAATAAGTGTTTTTTTTTTAAATGCTGTAAGCGGTACAATCTACCCAACTGGTTCACTAAATTGTAGCACCCAGTTTGGTAAATTGTACCATAGCAAAACGCAATAGATGCAGAATTAAGCTTTTTATTTGTAAAACTTAAATATAGAAATCACAAATTAAGAGCCCGTTAGTAAAACAAAATATACATAGACTCAGTCGTCCCAACGCAACGATTTAATTCCTGCTTTTGCTTACGTATTTGTATCCAATAAATGTCTCTCTTGAAAGTCGGCTTCGGAATTTTGTGTCGTTTGCAGATCTCGTTCAGTCCAAATTTTCCAAGTTTATAGTTTCCTACTGCTGCTTTCATATGTTTTTTTGGCTATTGGCAGTATTAAAAATACTGGACGTTGGTAAATTGTACCAGCACGATTTACCAAACGAGTTGGTGGTCCAAATTACCGAACCGATATCGTTGACACAAATTGTTTTATTTCTTTTGAAAAAGTGAAGTAAGGGTAAATATAAACCATCTAAACTCTTTCGGAATGTCCATTAATTAGAAAGAACGTCCACTCAACTACCATAAGGTATTCATTTGGATATAAAAGCTTATATAAGATTATATAATACTTACTTACTGCGTAATGGCGTTTTTCCGAAAAACACAAATTTTAACTTTTACAGGAGAGCGCCGTTCACGCCTATTGGTGAGTAATGTTTTGACAAGAGGTATAAAACAAGCAAACTAGATGACGCTACAAGCTTACAATTTAATAAATATTGAGGACTTTATCCTATACCTTAGGTTTTGTTTAAGCAAATCATAGTATATTTATTTGATACACAATATCATCCTTATTATAGCACGTCTTGAAAATTACTTCAACAAAAAGTAATTTTAATCCAATATTATCTTATACTGAATTCAATAACCCTTGTTGTTTGCTTAACTGTTCTGTACTGGACTGGATTGATATTGAGAGTGAAGTGCAAAAAGAGGGAGGGGGATCGTTTTTAGCAACGACGTCATACTGATAGACTACGCTTTGTATACCGAATGTTTGTAAGCGTTTCTGGCGGTGCGACGGAAGGGGGGAACATCAGCTGTATTGACATAGACACACCCGACGTTGCCAGTTGTGCATTAGGGCATGCTTGGTGCATGCAGCAATGTTTGTAAAATATAAAAATGGCGTTAATTCTTGACAGAATTGCAAAATTAAACGTGTTTTACAAAAGAGTATCTTCAGATAAGCAAGCCACAATCATATTTTTACTTTTTTACAACATACGTTCCATACATTTTTCTGAAAATTCATTCCAAATGATTGTCAACTTGGCATGCTGCGATGTACCTTGTAAACAATGACGTCGTTGCTTGTAAATATTCCGTTGACATTCCCAATGTTTGGAATGCCGACAAACAATTTGCCTTGGATGCGTAGTCTATCAGTATGACGTCGTTGGTTTTTAGCGTTGCGCCGACTTACGTGTCATCAGTCTATTCCTATTTTATGCTCTATCCATGACTTATTTGAGCATTGTGACCTGGTCCAGTCTTTTTTACTTCCCACGCCGATAGGTGAGGGGAGTATTGTGATCTCGAAAATATTCGATTTTGAGATCAAAATGCTTTTTGGACGTTTTACGATGTCTATATAACGAAAATCCACGTCACTCATTTCGGTCGGTTTACCTGTCTGTCTATCTGTCTGTCGGTCTGTTGGCGTTCTTCTAGCCTCGTAATTTCAGTTACCGCTGCATGGATTGTGATAAAATTTGATTTATTTTTGAAAATCCGTGCATGAGCGGCGGAGTAATTAACAAAAAGCAAAAAAGTTAAAATATTCCTCAAACTTCGTTTTTAAACGTTTTAGGGGTTCCTGATAGTTTTCTACTTTCTTTTGGGTGGGGATGAATTTTGGCATGATTTGGGGGTGGGGGGTTGTAAGATAAAAAAAACTGTTGTATTTATAATAGACTGTCCACTGACCTGTGAAGGAAGACCTAGCAACATAAATAACTTTTTTAGGTCCATCCTATAACATTGCCTTGCCCATTAAAGAAACCAAAGACAGAATATTTTCTGATGTAAACATATGAGTATTGCTTTAGATCGTTCTATATTGTGTAACAAGGAAACTGTTTAATTGACTCTAATGAAATTCTGACACCGTATTACTGAACTGGCAAGGATGGGAAACGTGAATAGTTTTTATAAGTCGTGTCAGAGGCTGCGCAAACTCCGTTTTTAAGCGTTTCCGAGATTTCTGACCATTTTCTACTTTTTTGGGTAGTGCTGAAATTAAGGTGGTTGAGGGATGGGGGATTGTAAAACTGAAAAACTTGTTGTATGCATAATAAGTCACCTTTTTAGGTATATCCGAACATTGCCTTGCCTATTACCGAAAACAAGTGACTTTCTGCATACATACGAGTATTCATTACTATGGATCGGTTATATAGTTTGTAATAAAATTTGTGACACAGTATTGCTAAGATGCAGAGGATGGAAAACGCATATGGCTTTTAGAAATCGTCTGCAGTAATAAAAAAACTAAAAATATAGAAATACATCAAACTTCGTTTTTAGGCATTTTAGGGGTTCCGAATTGTTTTCTACTTTTTTTGGATGGAGGCGAAATTGGGATGATTGGGGGATCTTGGGTTGTAAAACTGAATGTGTTATAGTCATAATAGGGAGGAAAAACGTATAGACATAACATAACTTGGGAGGGGGGTGGCTTGCGATGATTTGGTTGCAAGGAGATTACAGATTATAGCTTCATACAATGGAAATATGTAGCTGAAATCACCGTAATGTGTGGAAAGTGCTGTCAATCTTCTTGACATTATTTTTTGTATAGATTATGGAGAAACTATCAAGCATCATGTAAATGTATATTATAGTTATTTTATTTTATATTGTATCTAGTACTAGTACTTCCAACGCATTAAAGATAAAGTCAGGTACATACTAGAGTAACATCTGAAAAATGTTAAAGTCGTAATTATAGTCTTAATTCATGTTGATCTTTTAGTGTAGTAGCGAAGCTACAAAGAAGTTATGTATTTATCCAGTGAGGTAAGGTTTAATCTCAGTAAGTATAATGATCTTATTTTAAGTATTGATTTTAACTTCCGTCAGTTATTATTGTTCCTGTTACATCTTGCAACAGCTTACCCGCTAAAAGTATTAACCTGAAAATGTATATTTTATTTTTATTAAAATTTGTTGAGGTATGTGCTTTATTCCCATTGCCCATTCTACTCTTTACACCATATGCATCAATTCTAAAAATGGACTCAAACGTCCAAAATAATTTTGAGAATTGATCTTGTTTACATTTTAGGCTATAATAATTGTATAATCGATAACATACAAAATGTGGTGACAACCATTTTAATAAGGCCATTACTATATTGTCATTTTCTTCATTTATAGACAATTCTTAATGTTAAACTCAAATAGCTAATTTACAATTAGGTACTTAACTTGTTTCGTCTTATCACAAAGAATGTTCTATAAAGCATATGGAAAAGCAACAAGCATAATCCAAAGAAGCTGTCAACGGTTACGATCCAGTTCTGATATAAAAGGGTGAGGGATATCAGATGAAACTATAAAATTTTTGTGATTTATGATTATCTAATGTATGCCCATACCCCGACACAAGGCTCAGCCTTCTAGGGGTGGCATTATTTGTATGTTTCGTGCAAATAAATGAAATGAAATCACAAAGAATCGCCACTTATGTGTAGGTAAATGAATATTTTCCCCATTAAAATAGATTCGAGAAATTATTTAAGGGTTATGTAGAAAATCAATGTATTTCACATGATAGTGGGTCACCTGATTGAGCTAAAAGATACTTGATGGCATCTTATAATTATTATTTGAAGCATTTCGAATTTTTGGGCATAGCTCATGAAACATACGTTATTCTATACTTGGCAATATCATGGCATGGCTTGCATTTCCGCAAAGCTACCACAGTTACCATACACGTATTACTGGTAGGTTTTATAATGGTTAATCAATACATGAACATACCCAGCAAGATAAAAATACCTGAAATACCAAACGAGGTTGTTATTAATGGTTTCTGCAAAACGCGCGGACCAACTGTGCCACGCATCTTGGGAATGTCTGAAATTAGACGTAATGATCTGTTATTGATGATGCTCGATGTTTTCAGTTTGCTAGTTATTACAGGCATCTTCATTAGACGTTCTCGGAATTTTGTGTAATCACAGTCATTTGTATCTGTTTAAAATACCTTTTATGATGAAATATGAACCATTCGAAAAGTTCCATTTGTGAAAGCATAGAGAATATGCGTAATTAAAGGGATTTCTTGCGTCTTTTTTAGCAAAACAGAAGGTATTCGGTCAGACCTATAACATGAAGTGTAAAAGTTATATCAAACTAATTATTTCGATTCTTTCTGTTTTCATATTTTATGTCTACTGGAATAATAATAATATTTATATACTTTTGAAGTACATTGAAGCAAATTATTGAAAAAAATAGGGTCAAGTTGATTGGCTCAGTACATAATAATGATACCATGTTATTGTATTCCCATTGCATGAAGCTATAGTCTGAAATCCCCTTGCAACCAAATCATCGCCCACCCGCCTGCAAAAGAACATCCAACACAAAAACTCTCGTAAAAACGATCATAAGCCTCTGAACCATCTAAAAGCGAAGTATGAGCTGTTTTTATATTTAGTTATTTAATTATTGTTGCACCGCCACTGACACGATTTTCCAGACACTGGCACGTTTTCCACTCTCGCCGCGATAGTCAATTCTGTGTCCAAATTTCATTAAAATCAATTTAATAATTTTTGCTTTACGCAATATACATTGAACGATATTATACAATATTCGTATATGTATACATCACTAAATTCCCTTGGTTTCTGTAATAGGCAAGGCAATGTTCACATGGACTTAAAAAAAGTACGCCGCTACGTATTTCTTTCATAGGTCAATGGACAAACAATTATGAATACTACAAATCTCTCAGTTTTACAACTCCCCACCCCCCAACCACCCTAGTTTCACCTCTAACCCAAAAAAAAACGTAGAAAATGACCAGGAGTCCCTAAAACGCCTAAAAATAAGGTTTGAGCTGTTTCTATATTTTTAGTTTTATTGTTATTGCTGCGCCGTTATTGATACGATTTTTCCAAAACATACCCGTTTTCAATCATCGCCGCGGTAGTAATACCGTGTCAAAATTTCGTTAAAATCAATTGAATAATTTTCGCGTTACGCAGTATAGAACGATCTAAAAACAATACTCGTATGTATACATCACAAATTCTAAGTCCGTTGGTTTCTATAATGAGCAAGGCAATGTTCGAATGGACCTAAAAAAGTGTATTATGCCGCTAGGTTTTTCATTCACAGGTCAATGGACAGTCCGTTATGAATACAACAAATTTTTCAGTTTTCCAACCCACCCTCCCTCAACCACTCCAAATTCACTCCTACCCAAAAAAGTAGAAAATGATTAGGAACCCCTGAAACGCATAAAAACAAAGTTTGAGGCATTTTTATTTCTTTTACTTCCCACACCGCTAGGTGAGGGGAGTATTGTAATAGCGAAAATTTTCGATTTTGAGATAACATGCTTTTTGGACGTTTTGTGATGTCTACATAACGAAAATCCACGTCACTCATTTCCGTCGGTCTGTCTGTCTGTCTGTCTGTCTGTCTGTCTGTCTGTCGGTCTGTCTGTCTGTCTGTGCGCGTTTCTCTAGCATCGTAATCTCAGTAACCGCTGCATGGATTTTGATGAAATTTGGGCAGCAATATGCTGTCAGGTCGTAGTAGGTAATGCTGCTACAATTTTGAAAATCGGTGCATTGGCGGCGGAGCAATTAGCAAAAAACGAAAAATTTCAAATATTCCCCAAACTTCGTTTTTAGGCGTTTTAGGTGTTCCTGATCATTTTCTACTTTTCTTGTGTGGGGGTGAAAATTGGCGTGGTTGGGGGTTGGGGGGTTGTAAAATTGGAAAATTTGTTGTATTCTTAATAGACTGCCCACTGACCTGTGAAGGAAGACCTAGCGACATAAATAACTTTTTTAGGTCTATCTGAACATTGCCTTATGCCTATGATAGAAAACAAAGGACTTACACCCGTATGCACCGTAAGTCAATTGCACGATTAGTTACGTAAACCTGGATTAGATTACTTGTTTACTATGCACCGCAAACTAAAACTTTTGACACTGTCACTGTCAAAACAATTTTGCGAACACAACCTTGCCGTATTTCCAATCTGGATCAGTTAATCTTTTGACGGTGCATGGCTAGATGCCAAAGATTAGCAAAACGCGATTAGGGAACTATGATTAGAATTGCCAAACGGTGCATACGGGTGTTAGAATTTTTTCCGATGTATACATACGAGTATTGCTTTAGATCGTTCTGTATTTTATAATGTGGAAACTACTGAGTTGATGTTAATGAAATTTCGGCTCAGTATTACTACTTTGGCAACGATGGAAAACGTGTATGATTTTTAGAAATCCTCTCAGTGGCGGCGCAGCAATATTAAAAAAACTAAAAATATGAAAACAGCTCAAACTTCGTTTTTAGACGTTTGAGGGGTTCCTGATCATTTTATTTTTTTTTTTTGGATGGGGGTGAATTTAGGGTGATTGGGGGGTGGGGGGTTGTAAAACTGGAAAATTTGTTGTATTCGTAATGGGATGTCCATTGATATGCGAATGAAAAACCTATAGCGGCATGATACACTTTTTCCGAACGTTGCATGCTTATTATAGAATCCACGGGACTTAGAATTTGTGATGTATACATACGAGTATTGTTTTAGATCCTTCTAGATTGCGTAACGCGAAAATTGTTCAATTGATTTTTAATGCATATTTCCTGAAGAGGGAGACGGAAGAAACTATTTACGAGGGGTGTCGTGTTGGATGTTTTTTTTTGCGGGCGGGTGGGTGATGATTTAGTTGCAAGTGGATTTCAGACTATAGCTTCGTGCAATGGGAAATAATAAAATGGTATCATCGTTATGTGTGGGAAGTACTGAGACAATCAACTTGACTCCATTTTTTTTATTATTGCTGCGTCGCCACTTTCCAAAACATACGCATTTTCCAACCTCGCCGCGGTAGTAATACTGTGACAAAGTTTCATTAAAATCCATTCCATAACTTTTACGTTACTCATTACAGAACGTACTAAAGCAATGGGTAGCCTACATTATGAATACAACACATTTTTGAGATTAACAACCCCCCACCCCCCCATCACACCAATTTCACCACTACCCAAAAAAAAGTAGGAAATGGTCAGGAACCCCTAAAACACCTAAAAACGAAGTTTGAGGAATATTTTTTTTTTGTTTTTTGCTAATTAGTCCGCCGCCCATGCACCAATTTTCAAAATTATAAGAACCTTACCTACTACGAGCCCACAGCATATCGCTGTCCAAATTTCATCACAATCCATGCAGCGGTTACTGAGATTACAGGGTTAGAAAACCGCGCACAGACAGACCGACAGACCGACGGAAATGAGAGACATGGACAGTGATGTAGACATCATAAAACGCCCAAAAAGCGTGTTATCTCAAAATCGAAAATTTTCGCGATCACAAGACTCCCCTCACCTATCGGTATGGGAAGTAAAATGAATTAAATAAATATGCTACGTCCATAGAACGACTAGATTGTACATGGATAAATTAGTGTTAGAATGTATATAATATATTAATATATTACATCACATACAACTAAATAATTTAGATGAAACTTGTTTATAAAATTATTAGGTTAGTTATGAAATCAGTTGTAATATTATTATGGATTAATTTATGTATTCCTTTTCATGATTCACTATATCGAAAGCTTTTTGTAAACAAAGACGCAAATGGCATATTTTTATAGATTTCATTCACTACCGCCAAAATTGCATCTGATGTAGATCTACCATTTGTGAATCCAAATTGATTTGTATCTAATAAATTACTTTTACTTAGATATTCATGTATCCTAGTATACAGTGGTTTTTCAATTACTTTTGATAAGCTTGATATCACAGATATTGGTCTATAATTGCTAACTTCTGTTGGTAGTCTGTTTGAAAAAATTAAGAGAGGGGCTGAAGGTTGTATATCATCGCTGTACAACAGGACCGCGTTTTAAATGGCACATCCAGCGTACAGCTCCCCGAATTCCATAGGGATGGTATACCGCCATTGGGCATCGAACCCCGCAGTGGAGTCTCCACGCATCAGGGACCTGGCCACTGACTATACCGGCTCGTCGCGCCGTACTGCGCCATGAATCCTCAATAAGAGATCGCTTCAATAAATTACTACTCGTCCCTAGATTAAAATGAAAACATGAGCTTTTGATCAATAAAGGCCGGCAACAATGGCAGACCGGACAGGCTACCAGGGCAGGGTATTGAAAAACTGTGATAAATTACAGCCAATGCCTGTGTACATTCTGCCGGTGCAGACTCCGATGTTATACACCGATACTTTCGAAATAATATTTCAAACTAAGGATGAGGTATTCAGGCGTCAAGAGTGAACCTCTTTTGTAGTAAAGAACATGCGAAACAACAGTTACAGATAGTCAGATCATTATGTTAGATCCTAGTTTGGATGTTTTGATTATATGCGGGATGTACGCTTCTATGCCGATATGAATAACCTTTGTGGATCGAGGTTCAGCTTATGTTTTCTACCGGATTTGAGAGCGGGAGATCCTGAGTAGTACAAATCACTACGTACAAAAGCCAGTACTCCTCCATGTTTCCCATGCAGGAGTGAATCTCGTAGTTTCGAAACTTCAGATGATTTGCTGGAGACGATTTGGACATCTGCATCTGTATAGTGAGCAGGTGTAGGCCAAGACTCGCCAAACGCACACTCTCCAATAGAAAATAACTCCATATTGTGGAGGTGTTTCCTGAGTTGACAAATGACAATGGCCAGTCAGAAATTTTACTATGAGACGTAGGTTTGGTCTGGTCATCGCCAAGTACTTCTTGGATATTGCCATGTCACAACATGCAAGGGTTTCCTGGGAAAATCGGCATCCTTCTAGGTCTTCTCATCGTTTTACCATTTGGGCGTGGGAATGTTTTTTTGGGCTATTTCCGCAATTGTGATTGTCGACATTCCAGAAAGGTAACATGGTCCTCAGATTCTTAGGTCAGCCGCCTTCCCGGCTAGACCGTCCGCTATACGGTTGCCTTTGTTGTTGTTGTGCCCTTTAACCTACCTCAGGACAACATTGTTTTTGTCTGAAGCGTGGGCTAAAGATTGGTGGCATTCCATTGCTAGTCCTGATGTAATACAAGGTCTTTTCAGGGTTAGAAGTGATTATCTGCTGTCAGTGCAGATTGCTACAGTCTTGCCAGATACATCTCTCCTGGCTAGTTCATTTTGCGGCGATCGATATGCCAGCCAGTTCCGTTTGCACGATACTGGCGTTTTTACCTATAGCCCACTTTGTTCTTAGGTTAAGACACCTGGAGTACATACTACATCCAGGCCTTTCCTGATTTTGGAGCCATCTGTGTATATGCAAATTGCATTTCTCAGCATTTGAACATATTTGTTTCCACCAGAAATAGCATGGCGGGTCTATCAGACTACAAATAGCATTGGACAGCATTGATGTTGGACATCGTATATTGATGATTGATAAATTACATATAATACTATGTTAATTGTGCCCGTGCAGATTCTGATGTTTTACACCGATACTTTTAAAGTAATATTTCAAACTAGGTATGATGCTTCGAATATTAAACCACCTTTAATATTCGAAAGTATGAAGTATTTAGGCATCAAAAGCATCAGACGTTTCACAGAATTATTTCCAGCACCAGTCAGAGACAATCATATCATGAGTATTAGCTTTGAGCCCTTTCCACTGAAATCTGAAACTAACTAGAAATAGAAAACTTGTTGAATACCTGTCGAGCTATAAGTTGATTTCGCACAAATATTGGAAAATATAAATATTTTTTAGTCACACAAGACCAGGACGTTTTTTTATAACTGAGCAGATCTAGAAGGCAAAGCCTAAATGCCACTGTAGGCAGTGGCGGCTGATGAGGTAGTGGCACAACGCCATGGCACTACGTTAATTTTCGACAAAAACATATTTATCTCTTAAACTTTTCTTATTCTATGTTAGTTTCCAACAACTTTTTCTGTTTTATATGAAATGGCAATAGCGGCTCAGCGCATAAATGCTTTTGCACCAGGCAACACGTGGCATCGTCGCGACTCACATGATGAGAGCTGACGACGCGACGAAACGGCGAGATGGCAACAGCCTACTGTGCTGTTTCTTACAAGGCACAAACAGAGTGAGAGAAGTCTTATCACAAACGCTTACGAGTGACAAAGAGAATGCTATGCTAGACGTTTGGATAGATTATAAATACGAAAATCCGAAGCAGATCGTGCCAGGCACATTACCCATATTTTCATTCATGGTTCACTATTTTTGTTTTGTTTCAGCAGTTTCGATTTGTTTATGTTCGATGCTGATATCGGCTTTTCTCGTTAAAGGCTTGAAATTTAGATCTTATTAGTTTGAGTTTGAGTGAGTTGTGCACTGTTTTCGGATCGGTATTTCTTTTGTGCTTAATTAAAATATATCATTGGAGCGAAAATGAATAAAACATTAATAAACTCATTTAATAACCTTCCGCTGGAAGAAAACTTGAAAAACTTGATAGTGGACAGAAATCGCCTTGTCGTAAATTTAATAAAACTATTTATGATGAAAACAGTTAGATAAGTGACTGTAAAGAAGTTAACAAACTGTTTTGTTTTGTTTGTGTTCTATTTGGAGGCGATGACACTTGGGCGAAAAAAGGCACGGATGATCTTATTCATGTATGGGAGGAAATGAAGACCCATGAAAAATCTAAAGTGCATATGAACAATGTTTTCAGTTTTTCGGCGCTTGGTAAGTCGAACATAAGGACTCAGTTAAAGTCGGCTTATCGTCTAGTTGTAAGTACTTTTTGTCAATTTTATATCGGTTTGAAATGTTGGCTGTCATTCTGGCACTACCTCTCTAGGTTGGCACGAGCCGCCACTGGGTGTAGGTACTGCATCTGCTATGAAAAGGTTATGTTAGGGAAGGTTTGTTAACGCGGGACAGCATGCACTCACCTGCTTAATAAATACATCTCCTGGCAGTTCATTCCAAGCCTTGGACACTAGAAACAAAGATGAGCGCGGGTGCATCTAATAAAACCGGTCAGTGGCGGAATTATAGAGGATAGCTCAAAGGAGCAGACCCCGTTTATATAGCGGTAGAAGAGTGAGAAATCACCAACCGCACGCCGGTGAAAAACCGGCTGGAGGTAGCGCGTTAAGGCAGGATCACCAATTAGTCGAATTGCCCTTCTCTGGACTGCATCAAGTATAGACCGGGTAGTAGGTCCGTCCCAAGATGTGTCAGCAATACTCCAGGCCACGTGATACCTAGGGTTGCCAACTTTTTTCTGTAAGAAAAACGTACAATAATATTAAAGGCGGAAAAAGTAGTATTTTATGTTCCTATCATCTCTCCACTTCGCATTCATCACAGAAAATACCTTTGCTAGTTAAACAGTAAAAGGTATTATATAGCAAAAAACAGTATAATACTGTTTTTAGCAGTGTGGTTGGCAACCCTACTTACCTGGGCTTTATATAACATGAGAAGGTTAGATGTTTAAAAGAACTTTCCGGCTCTGGTATCCAAGGTATCCAAGCTTCTTCCCAGCAGTTGTTACAATTGACGAAACGGTTTCGTGTCAGCTCATGTTTTCTGTAATGTTGGCCCTAAAGCCTCGAACGAGTGACTTCTTGAAAAAATCTGATTATCCATTAGAACTGGGTGCTCGCTTGAGCACCTTCTATTTCCATTTCCTTTGACAGCAAAGCAACTGCTGCCAGACTTCTGCGTTCACACAGATAGGTCCATTGCTCATGATACCTGCATGCCAAGTACTAGCATCTCTAAAACTGTGCATTGGATTTGTAGCGCTAGAGTGCACATCATAGATGTGAAGCAGAAACAATATCGGAGCCAGTGCCGATCCCTGCGGATCTCAGCGTATATATTATGAAAGGAAGATGAAAAACGATCTACCATGACCGAAATTTGGCGACCCGAGAGGAAGCCGAAAAGTTTAACAGCTGCATGCCACAGTTAACCGAATGCCATTAAAGTATTGAGTGCAAAGATGTGAGCCTCGTCAAACACATGGACGAGTTTGCTCCACACATGTGTGACGTATGCCAGGAAATCTGTACTTGATCTTTGATGTCGGGATCCATATTGTCTCATTGATCAAGTGATGAAAATCGACAATCGAGGCCGCAAAGATAGTGTTAGAATGAAAGAAAGCGGAGGCTTTTTACTGGGTAGGACCCCCAGCTGCTGCAAAGAGCGGTGCGTGGAATAACAACACCATCACAAACATGCAGAAGTCCATCACGTTTTTCCTCTGCCGAAAACAAAAAAAAAATAAAAAGGAATCACACACCACATGTCTTCCGCACCCCTCGTAGAATATAGCTGCACTATATCTTTAAGAGGTGTTTATAGTACGAACATGAGAGCTGTTTGCAATGGTTCAGCTGTAACCATTTTTGGACTATTAATTTTGAGATTTCTGAACTGAAAAAAATATGAGCGTGAAGAAAAAGGACGGTTCTAGAGAAATGTCGACGTATTTTTTTAAATTTCCTAATAGACAGTTAGTAAAAAATTGCCAAAATTGACGTTTTTTGAGTAAATTCACGGTCTCGTTAATCACCCTGTATGAAATTATTCTAAAATCTGGATCGACATTTCCCTAGGTTGAAGTTTTAAGAAAACGCAAATCAGGTTTTTGTGCCAAAAACTATTAATATACAGGGTCAAAAATGGTTACAGCTAGAGCCATGCATTGAACGATCGCGCGCCTATTGGGACACTGATAAAGGCGCCTCCAATACAAAAGTATGTAAACTACAGTTTATGAATGAGCTGAAGTTCATTCATTTCTGGAATGAGATAGATATTGTTTTGGGCATCAAGTAAATTTGTAGTCGGTAGTTTTGAGTGACTTATTGATATACACTGCAGACCAAAAGTTAGGAACTACTAAAATTAAACAAATCGCGGTAATTGGTTTTGAGCAGTTATCATTTTCAGGATTACTGCGAAATCTTACAATTTTCAACCAGATTTGTAAGTAATTAAAATTTAAATTGCTGGCAGGCCCAACTCTAGGGTCTTGGGCTCACACTTTTTTGCGTCGCGAATAGAAATTACATTTTTTGCTTTGTAACATAAACCGATAAAAACCTTGTATTTTCATTAACATTTATTTATTCCAGAAGTCATGTTCCTTTGCTGAGTTCTCCACTTTCACGATTTTTTGTGTTCAGACGGCAAAGTAGCAATAGTAACTTTTTGTGATATGGAACTGCCACTAGACTTGATAAAACCAATAATTGTGGTTTCTCTTCAACGCCCCATTTTTCATCCAAAAAGTAATTTTTCTTCTCTGTATACCTTCTTCAACAGGTGTCATGTATCAGATAAAATAATGACACCATCTTTGTGTGGCAGCATTATAGGCATCTATTG
Source organism: Callosobruchus maculatus (assembly GCA_951848785.1). Taxonomy (NCBI): domain Eukaryota; kingdom Metazoa; phylum Arthropoda; class Insecta; order Coleoptera; family Chrysomelidae; genus Callosobruchus; species Callosobruchus maculatus. The sequence continues at coordinate 9,682,192 of CATOUR010000065.1, read as the reverse complement.
TAGTCCGCAATTAATACTCGCATTTTTTTATTAATCGCTCAATATCAGAGAAAGCAAATTTTTCTTTTTCTTCAGAGTACATAATCGTCTTGGCATAGGTGCATAGGTATATCTGTATTGGAGGTGTTATAGATTCCACAAAGTTGTTAAAATGCGCCCTCTTTTTGAATACTTCATCAAAATACCGAGTTTGGTGGCTGTAATTCAAAATGCAGGTAGATGGATTGTGGAGGGATATATTTTTGGACGCCTATCGGTAGGAGGAGGGGGCAGGCATAATTTGGTTTATTTTTCTCGAGTTTGTTGTGAATCTAACAATAATTTTGCTGGCGCCTTCTGGAGGTGCTACAGGCAAAAAGTATGAGACGTGATAGTTTTTTCTAGTTCCATGTGGGGGGGGGGGAACGTCCCCCCTATCCCCCCTATTTATGCCAATTCTGTAATACGTTTACATCTTTCAGTTTTCCAACGGCATTGGCATGTCTAAAGAACTGCTCAATGTAAAGTGAACTTCACTGAGTTTAGCTGCTTTACAAATAACATACTCACGCATTATATTGTCATTGGTACTTCTTGTTGATTTTTCATATTTTCACCTTATTTTCCGTCTTATTTTCGCTCTTACATCGTACATAGGATAAATTCATTTTTTTTGTGACAACTCAGTCACACTTATAAACAACTCTTTATTCTTATATTGTATTTATTATAATGTATATGCCTGAAATACACAGAAAAGGGATCAACTGTGATGATTATACAATGTCTATTTCTCAACGACGGCGACGGACGATCTTTTTGTACGACACGTCTAGGGTCAGCGCCGTCAGCGAAAGCCGGTGCGGCATCACCACCACAGACCCCCCTGTTTATAAATAAAAGAGTGCGGCGCTTTCAAGTACTGTTTATAACTTGGTGGTATATCCTTGTAGTAGGAATAGTAAATAGGCCACGCCCCCTCTTACTCGACTTCTTACCTCTGCCTTTCCCCGCAAAAGTGTTATCCTCAAGCAGTTTACTATAACCTCTACTTAAATTCAGTTTAGTTAGGCACCTAAGGTAATTATACGACATATAACTTCGTACGCAACTTATATATTTTGTTAAATTATTATTCATCAGTGTAAAAAGCACAGCAGTATTGTATCCCACAACGAATTCTAAACATACCTTCATGTCATCTAATAATATGATGAGGACCAATTTTATCTCTCCTGTCTCTCCTTCCCTCTCTTTTCCATTCCGGCGATTTTAAATTACATAGGTACACGCCGTGGTATGTTGGAGCCGAAGCTATTAATTTAAATCGGAATATACCCATTAAGTGGTGGAATTATGTATTGCTCGAGTGAGCGCCAGCGACGTGCTTGGTGCTTATTGCTTTCCAGGAATTTCCTATAACTAGATGCTTAATAGAAATTCGAATTACCGGAATTGCCCGTATTCCTGAATTATTTGCCAGATTACGAGAGTGAAATATGTAACACTTTCCGCATAAATGGGATATATCCATAGGTCGCTCGGTTGGGCTGAACGCTTCATTATTAATGGGCCTCCTCCCGTTGGAATAACGTTGTCGGGTAATTTGTGCTACAAATTCGCCTGAATTTCAGGTATTATCCAGACATAGGGCATTTTCCCCAAGAAGTATGGAAAAAAGTTCACTATAGTTAAAAGCAGTGCACCAACAGAAAGAACTACTCCGAGGATGAATACCCCTGGGTAATTCTCACAAAATCCCAAAATTCCGTCATCAGAAATCGAAAAAATAATCTAAGGATTTTGTATTTCTTTGTCTATGGATTTAGCAGTTTTGTGTTACAAGGCACTTAAGAAAATTATAGTGGGGAATGATGACTCGGGTGAGGGAACCATTTTTACCAGCGTGATTAGCTTTTGATAATGAACCAATAGGTATTTATCAACACAAATATTTTATTTATTTATTCAACACAGATATCTGACTTAACTATGCTACTTTATTGCGTTTGGTTGAACTACTAGGATTTTGTGCGTTTAGTTTTTTGTCAGGCCACTCATTTTGTAAAACTCATTTTTGAAAAACTGTATGGATAGGTGCAGCAGTCTGTGCTTCTTCAGCAGATGCTGTTTCGTGATCTCATCATAGTACTTCTTTTCAGTGTTGGTCCTTAAATTATTGTACTTGTCTTTCAGTTGTGCAGTAACGACTTCCGAGATTAAAAGTTTTTTCTTCACAACTTTTGGAACTTGGATGTTTTTCAAATCTGCTGATACTTAAGCTTCAGGAATATTTTTAACATTCTTAGTTAGTCTTTGTTATCACTTACGAAGTTTCTCTCTCTTTCTTATTTCATCAGTCAGCTTCTTTTGTAATGTAGCTATTCTCGCATATAGTAAGGCCTTCTTAGCTGCCTCCTCCAAGCTACTACCAGATCTCTGACCGAATTATTATTTTGAATTTCTGGTTCTACAAAAGGTGCTGGAGCTGGTGGTGTTTCAACTAAAAGTTTTGCCAGATTTTTACGTAATTTAACTTCTCTTTTCTATATTTTGGCTACCTTTCTTCCAGCTATTTCTCATTCGTCTTCATTCTCTGGAACTCATAAGAGATATAGGTTTTACTTGGCGTGTATTTTTTTTTTCTTTTTTACGAAGCTCCTTCAAACTTTCAGGATTAGATTTCACTTTTTCCCCTCACTTCCTGTCGTGCTCCATTTTATTTAATTTAGATTCATCGTCGCTTATCTTCATTTTCCTTGCCATTATTCGTCCCTGGAACAAGATAGCAGTGGTAACTTCAACAATATGCTCAAGGCAATTGGTCCAAAAGGATTAGCTGACTACTTCAAAAATCGTTCGCTCATAAACCGTCATTACCTAACATCAAATAGAAATGAGGGAATGACAAAGTACAGCAAAATCAAGACTGGCGCGTGACATAACCACGGCATAATAAACAACATAACCCCACTTTAAGATAGACTTATTGTGCTTGATAAATACTCCAGAAAAGTTATTCTATTGTAGAAGTCAGATATATATGAGCTGTTTACATTTCTTTTAGGTCTCAATCAGTGTCGACACTTCCATAATGCAGTTACGATATTATGTAATGACTGAGTAATGATAAAACCGTAATTATCTATACAAAATATATACTAACATAACAATTCAGAATGTGATAGGAGATCAAAATAATCGAAAATACCAATTTGCAATAGATAAAAACAAAATAAATTAATCTATGTATTGTATATTTACATCCGATTATACACAGACATAGGTATACAATTTTGACTACACTAATGACGGTGCCAGCTTTATCGCCGCAATAAAACATGCCGAAAGGGATAACGGTCACCCCATTCGTCGGGCTTCTTTTGAAGGATTAAGGGGTCCTTTGTAGTGTAAGCACTCGGTAGGAGGACGCGTACGAGATCAATAATTATTGTTTGTCTATACAGGGTGGGCCAATAGTGCGTGGACGGAGGATTGTGGGCTTACTAAAAAATATTTAAAAAACCTGTCACTTGATCATGGTAGGGACCCTTAAGGGCTATAACGTAAAAATATTTTCACTCAAATTTTGACGTTTATACAGGGTGATTCATATCAAACTTACATTTTTTTCAATGGAACCCCCTATATATTATTGCATATTTGGATTCCCTGATTAATTATAGTGTGACTTTATGTATCACACATGGAACTTTAGACCAACCGTTTAGGCGAAAATCACCATTTTTGGTATAAGTAGGTATCAGGAAAAAATTGAATATCGCAGCGACTATAAAACTCAGAAGGCCGTGACTTTGCGGTACGACTAAGCATGAAATGCGTCACCTTAGGTCAGAGGCCTAAATTTGAATTCTTTTTGCACTTGGAGAAATCAGTAGATTAATTAAGGAAACTTCAATCACAGATAACTTGATTTTTTCAAATGGGAATGCCTATTTTGGTTTAAAGAATCAAATGTAAAATTTGATTACCTTTCTAACGATATAGCATTTTCGATATCAATCTTTTTTGGTTTTCATTTTATTTCAAATTTTCTGTCAAATCGGTGCTTTTCAATTTTCCTGCGTGCAAGCAACCTAGCAGGCCATGAAAAATAAACAAAAGCTCGTTAATATGGAAGAAACCAACTAACTTAGTCGAAAGATGCGAACTAACTAGAGCAACGAGGCAAGATTATGCAAATTCCTTACAACATATTAGCTCTAACCGGATACAACAGCCGCAAGATATCTATTGTCAATGAGTAGCTGGGATATGGCAGAAGTGTTTGTTTTTCACAGCATACTAGCTATTGATGTCTACTAGGGCTTGACAACCTTCCAAAATGATTAAAAATTTTGAAACAAAAGGAAAACTACCAGCGATTTTTGCTTACAGTCTAATATCTTTAGAATGAAATTTCAGATTTAATGGGTTAAAACAATTAGTCATTTCCGTTTAGCTAAGTCAAAAGTGAAGATATTTCCAACTGGAGCATTCTGAACATCTACTGAAATAATGCTAGAATTTTTTAATTACGCTATGTTATAATTGTGTTTACTTCATGTAGTTTTCTGCAAACTAAATTATCTTTTACAATTCAAACAGACTGTAGATCCAGTTTCATTTTCCGCGATTTTGCTAATAAGTAGAAGTACCTACTGAAGCATTTGAAGGGTTCCAGTCAGAGGTATCATTACGTTTGACTTACGGATATAGCTACTTCTTTATAGCATTAAATGTGAAAATTTATTCAGAAGACATAGATATTCTACTGCCAGCAACAATCAGTAGTAGTTTTCCTTTGATTAAATATTTTTTTACTGACTTTGGAAATTGGCTAATCGCTAGTAGGCTGTGAAAAATGAGCGTTCTTGTTACCGCTATTGTTTCTGGTTAGAGCTAATATGTTGTAAGGAATTTTCATAATCTTGCCTCGTTACTCTAGTTAGTTTGGATCTTTCTACTAAGTTAGTTGGTTTCTTCCATATTAACGAGCTTTTGTTTATTTTTCATGGCCTGCTCGGTTGCTTGCATGCAGCAAAATTAAAAAACACCGATTTGACTGAAAATTTGAACTAAAATGAAAACTAAAAAAGCTTTATATCGAGAATGCTATATCATTAGAAAGGTAATCAAATTTTACATTTGATTCTTTAAACCAAAATAGGCATTCCTTTTTGAAAAAATCAAGTTATCTGTCATTGAAGTTTCCTTAATTGATCTACTGATTTCTCCAAGTTTAAAAAGAATTCAATTTTAGCCGTTTGACCTAAGGTGACGCATTGCATGGATAGTCGTGCTGCAAAGTCACGGCCTTCTAAGTTTTATAATCGCTGCGATATTCAATTTTTTTCTGATACCTACTTATACCAAAAATGGTGATTTGCGTCTAAACGGTTTGTTTAAGGTTCCATGTGTGATATATAAAGTCACACTAGAATTGACCAAGGAATCCAAATATGCAATAATATATAGGGGGTTCAATTCAAAAAAGTGTAAGTTTGATATGAATCACCCTGTATAAACGTCAAAATTTAAGTGAAAATATTTTTACGTCATAGCCCTCAAGAGTCCCTACCATGAGCAAGTGACAGATTTTTGAAATATTTTTCAGTAAGCCCACAATCCTCCGTCCACGCACTATTGGCCCACCCTGTATAGGATGTAAAGGAATATCGGTCACAAATGTAAACTTCAACAAGTATTTGTTAAATCCTTTTAGCACAGAAAATCTGAAAATCCTAGGATATATTCGCAATACTGGTACATCGACAGTACTATCACCTATTAAATGCTATAAAGCAGTGTTCTTCGTCAGTTGTGAATGCGTTCAAAATTCATCTGTCAAAGAGATGTAGAGGAATGATTCATTCCTTCGAGACACGCCTTTTCATCATTTTTTCATCCAAACTGGACCTTTTTTTCATAAACTCATTATATATTTAATAAATTAGTCAGATTTGCATCATTTTTACTTGATTTTTGTATTGGCTACAAGCTATAAATGCATCTTAATCTGAGGCTTGGGACATAGTGAGGCAGGGCTCGGGTATTATTTCACAACCTGTGATTTTGTCACAGCCCCGGAGCCATCACAGTCACGACCTACACCACCGACCGAAAAAGTCGTGGCAATAGGGACCTTTTGCAAGTCTGTTGTCTGACGTTATTTCACGCTATCGGCTATTTATGACATGGTAGGTAGTATCATGGCTAGAACCGATATGAATTTTATTTATAACATCCACTTCTCTCGAATACTCCAAAAACGTACGCGTACGGTATGTGAGACTATATTCGAAATTTAATTTTGTTCTGAAGCTATGTGTCAAGGATGGGTTAGACGGAAGCAGCGGCGGAAGGGCGGTCGCAGTACTTTATAATATATGTTTCTTTGCAGCCTGTAGTTGTCAGTCTACACCGGACCAGTTACGGTTCAATTGTTTAATTAATTACGAAGCAGCAGAAGTGCGCATTCATAATTTAAAGATAACGCTGCTTTTCGGGATGAAGAAATTATAACCATCATCATACTTGTACAGCATAGTCTTTGTACAAAACCCATTTTCCTAGGAGGCAGAATTCCAAAGAACCGGCTCTCTTTCCGATATTCCATCTAACTTTTCACATTGCAATGGAAGTTGTTGATAGATATTCATTCAGTAGTCTGAGAGATCATTCCCCAAAATGTACACGTACACCAATACGATATATGGAAATTGTACATTATCTACATATTACTACATTTTCAGAATCAGCGCTGAATTCTACATCAACTTTGTTGAGGCGATCTTGTCCCAAATATTATCAGTTTCATAGTTGTTCGCAAAATTTACGATTTTTTTACACATAAATGCAATTACAAGTATCAAGGTATCTACGGGTTAAAAAGAACCTATTATGCGAAGCCTGGAGCCTTACAAAGAAGTTGTTGTCTATTTTATAGAAGGTGTTTTGCCAATTACATACAAGGTATACAGAAATTGAAATCAAAGTTGACGAAACAAAATTTGGAAAAAAATTTACTTATTTCAAGTACCTACGTGCTCAACTTCATACGTTGCTACATAGACAGTATAGAAAGAATCTATTCTACACTACGTAGACAATGTTGCGCTACCTAGGCAACAATAATTCAAGTTACTACTTCTACTAGCCATTACTTGTTTTTTTATATTACCAACTTCTTAAAATTCATTGAAATTTACTGAATATCTGCTCTTGCGGAAACCATACTGAGGTATATGTGGGCTTAATACATTTCCATAGTTTCAAGCTTTTATCTAATAACGTTATATGTTTTCTCAGATCTAGGCCCGATTTTATCAAAACGGGCATTTTAACAAAGGCTTTGACCAATCAGAGCAGCTCATTCAAGAATTTGCATCTGTCAAAGTTCTCTGAAAATTATTGATTTCTCTTGAAATTTACCTCAAAAAGGTGGAAAAGGACATGCTTTATATATAATCGACCATTATGAACTCTCTAGTATCTTTTTAACTCTGATTTTCCATCCTAAATGGGTGAAAACTTGCATTTTCCTGTTTAACAAACAGTTTAGCAATTGCTAATTCCAACTCATCAGATTCCACAAAACCGATACATTTGATCACTGGATCAAATGTACTGTCAATAAAATGATAATGATGACCATAAATTCAAACTACTGCATTATTTAGATAAAACAATAATTTACAATCGATAATAATTATAAATACCTGCAATATACCTTTGTATTATAGTATAAAAGGGTAAAAATAACATTTTATTGCATTTCATAAAGCTAATATAGACACACGCGATGCAAGTGTGCATTACTGGTTGCCTATAATGCTTAACAGCAAAGCTTGCGATCTGGCAAAAGTATAACGTACAACCTCCTATTTCCTAAACTAGAACCTTTCGTATAGTCAGAAAGTGAACAAGGTGCTCTATGTAAATGTGTTTCTGCGCTACGGTGCCTTTTACGCAGTGCCTTTACAATTTTTACATCCTCTGTGAATATTTCTATAAGAAGGTCTATAACAAACATGCATCCAGTGTATAATCAGTCTGACTGCAACTGCAATGGGTAATTATACAATCATTATTAGGTAAACATTAAAATCTAGCATTAATTTGCAAATAAATCACTTTGTTCTGATTTTCTGCTATGATTTTGATCCATGAATTCTAAAATATTTTTGATGAAAGTGTCATCCAGCTCTGACGTTTTGTTTCCAATATTGATAAAATACTATTGGATGATACTTATTAACATAGCCCTCAATACCCAATAGAAAGCTTTTGCTAAACAACATCCGATAGAAAAGCTTTCTCAAAGTCTTTGTTAAATATGCGTGTTGATAAAATCGGGCCTTAGTATCGCTACCGTTGAGGACAATTTCTGAACACCTTGTATGTTATTTTAGAAAAGGTGACTACTTGACTAATTTTTTGTTATGCATTCAAGCTCTTTGTCCAAAAATTTGAGCTGCGTACTACCATCTTCCCTACCCAAAGGTAACTGTGGCAATTGAAAGATTGCTCTTTCTATTATAATAGATGATCAGTTGTCAAAAGAGAATTTATTAGCTTTGCACTCACAAAGCACATTATGTACTTGGCTCTGAAAAACGCTAGACCACCAACGACGATCCGATCCAACTGTCTCTAAGTCTATAACTTTCTGAACTGCGAGGGAAGTTATTGATGGAAGAGTGTTTATCTGAGCGGGCCGTCCACTGGTATGGCAGGGAGCAGGAGAGCTTATTGTGTCCCGGTCGGCAACAATCTCCGACATCGATCTGACTGACTGCCATTGCGATTGCAACGTCCACCGCCATCTACGACGATGCCGTTGTTCTTATGCACTATTGTTCCTTTTCTGATATCGCTGCAGAGGCGTCCTAAGCGAAAGCGAGGAGGCCTGGGGCAAAAAAAGGATTGCGAGGCTTTTTGTTCTAACGTTCTAACAACGTCCCATCCCGAAAGATACCGGCCCCTCCCAGATGAGAAAAATGAATTCCGTTCTACTAGACGTTATTTAGTAGGGCTAGAGTTCGTTTTAGCGAAACTCGAAATGGGGTTCGAGAGAAGTGTCAATCCACGCGGATTGACGATTTGAGACTCCTACACTGAGGAAACGCCCCGGTAAAATCCTACGGTATTTTGAAATTTCAGTACATCACCTAACTTATCCTAAACTGTTGACTCAATAAGATCAAAATGGGTTTAATTGGTAGTTGAACAAAATCTGTGCCGCTTTGAAATTCCAAATCTAACCTAAAAACGACTTAGATATTTCGACGATTTTCATGAAATACAGGCCAAGGTCGCTAAGTGAAGCTCAACGCCTCGGACTCTTATTGTGGCCAAACGATACATCTTTTCGGAATAATAACTCTGATAGTGTATATAGGCCGAGCTGGACTACATTTAAAAAACTATGACTTTTATACAGGGTGTCTAATAAAAGCGTGATATATCAAGTCCAATATGTGTCACATATGGGACCTGAAATGAATCGCTCATGTGCTAAGCACCATTTTTGGTACAAGTAGATATCAGAGAAAAATTGTACTTGAAGAGATCGGTAGATGAATTAGTAAAACTTTAATGAGAGATAACTTGCTTTTTTCGAATGGGAATGCCTAAATCTTTTATGCAATCAAACGTAAAGTTTGCTAGCCTTTCTAATGATATAAGGTTAAGGTTATCAATCTCTGGTTGTTAAATTTAAAATTTTTAATCAAATCGGTGGTATTTGATTGTATAACCTACCTAGCAGGCCACAAATACGATCAAAAATCTATTCGGATGGAATAAAACCACTAACTTAGCCGAAAGATACAGATGAATTAGAGTAAAGAGACAAGATTATAAAAATTATTTAGAACTAGGGTAACATGACAAGTTAATAAAAATTCCTTGCAATATACTCGCTATAACCAGAAGCAACAGCGGTAACATGCCTTAGGTCAAAGAGAAGCTAAAGAGAAGCTGGATTATGACAGAAATTGATATTTCATTCACAGCCTACTGGTTAGTGCAATGTACTTGCGATTGATGATTACCAAAACCATTCAAAATTTTGAAACGAAAAGAGAACAACCAGCGAGTGTTTCTGGAAGTTTAGTATCCCTTAATTTGCCTAGAATGAAATTTCACATTTAATGATATAAAAAAATGGAGTCAAGTTCATTGACTCAGTACTTCCCTCACATAACGGTGATATAATATTATCATTTTATCATTGCATGATGATATAGTCTGAGATCCTCTTGCAACCAGATAATCGCCCGCCCGCCTTCAAAAAACATCCAACACAAAAACCCTAATAAATAGTTTCTTGCATCTCTCTACGTAGCCTCATCTGAATGAAATAAAACGATCAGGAACCCCCAAATGTCTAAAAAGGCAGCTTGAGCTGTTTTTGTACTTTTAGTTTTTTTTATTATAGCTGCACCGCCACTGACACGATTTCTAAAACTCATACGTATTTTCCATCCCGCCACGATAATAATGCCGTGTCGAAATTTCATTGAAATCAAGTCTAGGTTACACAACACAGAACGATGTAAAGCAATACTCGTCCCTTGGTTTCTGTAATAAGCAAAGCAATGTTCGGATGGACCTAAAAAAGTGTGTTATGCCGCTAGGTCTTTCTTTTTACAGGTCGGTGGACAGCCCATTATCAATATTACAAATTTTTCAGTTGTACAACCCCCCACCCCACAATCACCCCATTTTCACCCCCACCCAAAAAAAGGAGAAAATTATCAAAAACTCCTGAAACGCCCAAAAACGAAGTTTGAGGAATATTTAGAATTTCCGTTTTTTTTTTAATATTACGGCAGTACCTACTACGATCCCACAGCATATTTATATCCACACACACGGTTACTGAGATTACGAGGCAGAAAAACATGCACAGACAGACAGACAGACCGACATACAGACAGACAGACAGATAGACAGACCGACAGACAGACAGAGAGACAGGCAGGCAGACAGACAGACAGGCAGGCAGACAGACAGACAGACTGACAGACAGACAGGCCGACGGGAATGAATGACATGGATGTTCGTTATGCAGACGTCATAAAACGTCCAAGAAGCATACCTATTATCTAAAAATCGAAAATGTTCCTATCGGTGTGGGAAGTATATTAATGAACTTATTCAATCTCACGTTGCGAAGGATCTAGGAGTGCTTATTTATGAACATTCCAGCCACATGTAGAAAATATATTTTCTGAATGCAGTTTGAATGCTTGGTGTTCCTTGCAAATCGTACAAGTATTATAAAAGCGTTGGCTCTACTATGTAAGTTAGTAAGTCGTGTATAGTAAGTTGAATTTTTTCTCACTCATATATGTAGAATAAAACCTACGTAGACCATATTGAACGAATTCAAAACAAATTCCACAAGAACTCTGGGTTACAAATTTAGCCTACCTCTGCGAAACGGTAACTATGAGCATTTAAGAAAAGAATTTAGCTTACTTATACTTTAAATCAAACTAGAATATTGTCAGACCTTTGCCTCATATTTAAAATAATTAATGTGTTTGATCGTCCATACTTTTTGCTTAGAATTAATTATAATATCCCAGAAAGGCAGTTTAGACTTTTTTAAATTCTGTTTTTGAGAACAAATGTGGGAGAAAATTCTCCTTTAGTCAGAGCCCAAAGTTTAGACAAGTGCCTTTTTTAAATTCCGTTTTTTTTTAGAACAAATGTGGGAGAAAATTTTCCTTTAGTCAGAGCCCAAAATCCATACAATGATTTTGGTCATAAAGCGGACTTATTCATAGTCACCCTTAGATATTTAAAAACACTCAGCATAGACAACTGTTAATGATACAATAAAGTACAGTCTTTATATAGTCAGAACAGCTACTTTTGTTGTCAAATGTCTGACCGATGTCGATGCAGGTATAAGCATTCGTTTTATCATCCTTTTTCCTTTCAAACTGTACGTTGCTGTAAGTAGGGTGTAAGTGCTGGAACTCTTACTATTAAACTCTAGATTTCCAAATAAATAAATAAATCCCTTACTAAACTTTTAATCAGATTATCCTGAAAACATCCCTGTTAGGAATTCACTCTCTTTTTCATCACAAATTGCAACCTTAATTTATTTCTAATTGTATATGTCTTTGTCAAAATTACTTGCATACATGGTAATAAGCAGTTCTTGATTATAAATCTGATAGTATACCAAGCAGCAAAATTGTTATTCTGTACATTACTTCCTATACTGCTCATCAGGAAACTGAGGTATCTATTATTCTTTTGTATGCAAGTACAATGCATACAGGTAATATTTATTAATTTCGTAGATAATCCGCAGAGCTATCATTTGAATTTATAGTACAGTAATTATAGCCGCGTATATCCTATTACTATAGAAATCCATAAATCCCAGCCTGTCCGGAATGGCCATCAGCCAAAGGGCAATAAATTGTCTTTTGTTGGGATTATTCCAACTATAAATTTCCTGTTATAATGTCGGCGATTCTTACTCTGCTGCAATACAACGTTTAGGGGAGAGGTTTCTTTAATCATTATTTACAACAGTGGTATAAGGTTTCAATTCGCGCCTCTCATTAAAAGAAAAAAAGCCGAGACACGTCAAAAGTCTTGTCAAGAGAGACAACTTTTTAACCAAAAACTACTTTCCCTCCTTGTAGCCTCTGCCCCCCAAGGTAATCCCCTTAAAAAATTTAAATGGTAAGGGTATCAAGTAACAGCTTGTTTCAAAGGTGTGACGAAGTACTTTATTTTGACGTTTGATTTTTTAATATCTGTATGTGTATCGATATATCTTGTTCATTAATTTCAAATTTGGCGCCCGCACCAAAAATGTCATTTTTTTGGAATCGGCAACCTCCGCAGCAAGTACTTCGTGAGCACTCAAACGGGAACCACTTATATTATACGGTCGAGAAAACTACGTTATTAGGAACTGCTAAGAGAAAATTGCAGCACTAAACCCCTAGTTAGAAACCACTGGAAGTGCAAGGACGAGCACCACTGGGCCCAGTGTCCCTTCGAGCGAAGAAGCGAGGTAGGTGCCGATAAGTACAATAATATATTTATGGTGCTACAAATTTCAATTTCAATTTCAAATTCGTATACAGTCCACTGAAGCCCTAAAGAACTAGCGAACCACATACAATATCGGTTATCCATTTTCAAGAAAGGTATAAAAATCTTTGTGTATCTTAATTTGTTGACAAGTATTACTTTTTATTGCAATAGGTTTTCAAAATGGTGCCCGTTATTGGCCAAACGTTGATTTTGGGGATGTTCAAATCCCTGATGGACAGTTGTAAAAACAGTGAAAAGAGTTTAATGCCAGATATCCGGGGAAAATAACTTCGCATAGGTATGTTTTAGACCTTGTTACAAAATTTACTCAATCTGTATTTATTGCAAATAAAAAACGTTGAGTTTAAGATGAAGCCGCTCAAGATAAAGTTTTGGGTCGTTTTGGCATAAATTTTAATACTTCATTACACACTTCTTACGACTAATATTTCATTTGCCTCTATTATACACATACTTACTAAGCTCCATAAACTGTATCCATTCAAAATCAAAATAGTGCAAGAGTTAACCGAATATGTTCTCGATCAACAAGTTTGTGAACAAATGACTACAGCGATTAATGTCATTCAAGTAAGGAATATCTGCCTCATTGATGAATACACATTTTATCTAACAGGATTTGTTAATAAGTATAACTGCAGGTATTGGAGCAATGAAAATCCTTATGTTTTGTAGAAGGGAATACCCAGTACCTCCTACAAAATAATTTATGCGCAGCCACCTTAGGAAACGAGTTGATTGGGCCATTTTTTAATAATGGGAATTTAAATGAGGACATTTATTTGGATATGTTGAGAAACACCATCAGTCCGCTTATCTCTGAAACCATTAAAACAAAATCAAAGAGGATGGAAACCCTACACCAGTTGATGAGGCTGAAATCTATCTCCAGCAAGACTACACTCCTCCTCACTATGTTGTTTAGTCTATAACGAGCAACGTTTTGAACACTTATTGCAATAAAAAATGGAGTCAAGTTGATTGACTCAGTACTTCCCACACATAATTATTCCATTTTATTGTTTTCCCATTACATGAAGCTATAGTCTGAAATTCCCTTACAACCAAATCATCGCCCACCCTCCCGCAAAAAACGTATTGTACAACACAAAACTTTCGTAAATAGTTTCTTGCGTCTCCCTCCTTAGAAACTAGGACGCCACAGCTTGCATTCTGCATGCTTCAACTGAACGATGCAAAACGATCAGGAGCCTCTAAACCGTCTAAAAGCGAAGCATGAGCTGTTTCCATATTTTTAGTTTAATTATTGCTGCGCCGCCACTGACACGATTTTTCAGACACTGGCACGTTTTTCACTCTCGCCGCGATAGTCAACCCTTTGTCGAAATTTCATTAAAATCAATTTAATAATTTTTGCTTTACGCAATATACATAGAACGAAATTAAGCAATACTCGTACCTATATGTATACATCACAAAACTGTAAGTCCCTTGGTTTCTGTAATAGGCAAGGAAATATTCGGATGGGCCTAAAAAAGGGTATTATGCCGCTAGATTTTTCATTCACAGGTCTATGGACAGCCCATTATGAATACAAAACATTTTTCAGTTTTCCAACCCCCCATCCCCCAACTATCCCAAACTCACCCCTACCCAAAAAAAAGTAGAAAATGATCAGGAACCCCTAAAATGCCTAAAAACAAAGTTTGAGGCGTTTTAATTTTTTTATTTTATTATTATTGTTGCGCCGCCACTGACACGATTTTTCCAAAACATACACGTTTTCCATCCTCGCCGCGGTAGTAATACTGTGAAAAGTTTCATTAAAATCCATTCCATAACTTTTACGTTGCTCAGTACAGAACTATCTGAAGCAATATTCCTATGTGTTTATCAGAAAATTCGAAGTCCCTTGGTTTCTGGAATAGGCAAGGCAATGTTCGGATGGGCCTAACAAAGGGTAGGGACAGACCGACAGACCGACAGAGCGACAGACCGACAGACCGACAGACCGACAGACCGACAGACCGACAGACCGACAGACCGACAGACCGACAGACCGACAGACCGACAGACCGACAGACCGACAGACCGACAGACCGACAGACCGACAGACCGACAGACCGACAGACCGACAGACCGACAGACCGACAGACCGACAGACCGACAGACCGACAGACCGACAGACCGACAGACCGACAGACCGACAGACCGACAGACCGACAGACCGACAGACCGACAGACCGACAGACCGACAGACCGACAGACCGACAGACCGACAGACCGACAGACCGACAGACCGACAGACCGACAGACCGACAGACCGACAGACCGACAGACCGACAGACCGACAGACCGACAGACCGACAGACCGACAGACCGACAGACCGACAGACCGACAGACCGACAGACCGACAGACCGACAGACCGACAGACCGACAGACCGACAGACCGACAGACCGACAGACCGACAGACCGACAGACCGACAGACCGACAGACCGACAGACCGACAGACCGACAGACCGACAGACCGACAGACCGACAGACCGACAGACCGACAGACCGACAGACCGACAGACCGACAGACCGACAGACCGACAGACCGACAGACCGACAGACCGACAGACCGACAGACCGACAGACCGACAGACCGACAGACCGACAGACCGACAGACCGACAGACCGACAGACCGACAGACCGACAGACCGACAGACCGACAGACCGACAGACCGACAGACCGACAGACCGACAGACCGACAGACCGACAGACCGACAGACCGACAGACCGACAGACCGACAGACCGACAGACCGACAGACCGACAGACCGACAGACCGACAGACCGACAGACCGACAGACCGACAGACCGACAGACCGACAGACCGACAGACCGACAGACCGACAGACCGACAGACCGACAGACCGACAGACCGACAGACCGACAGACCGACAGACCGACAGACCGACAGACCGACAGACCGACAGACCGACAGACCGACAGACCGACAGACCGACAGACCGACAGACCGACAGACCGACAGACCGACAGACCGACAGACCGACAGACCGACAGACCGACAGACCGACAGACCGACAGACCGACAGACCGACAGACCGACAGACCGACAGACCGACAGACCGACAGACCGACAGACCGACAGACCGACAGACCGACAGACCGACAGACCGACAGACCGACAGACCGACAGACCGACAGACCGACAGACCGACAGACCGACAGACCGACAGACCGACAGACCGACAGACCGACAGACCGACAGACCGACAGACCGACAGACCGACAGACCGACAGACCGACAGACCGACAGACCGACAGACCGACAGACCGACAGACCGACAGACCGACAGACCGACAGACCGACAGACCGACAGACCGACAGACCGACAGACCGACAGACCGACAGACCGACAGACCGACAGACCGACAGACCGACAGACCGACAGACCGACAGACCGACAGACCGACAGACCGACAGACCGACAGACCGACAGACCGACAGACCGACAGACCGACAGACCGACAGACCGACAGACCGACAGACCGACAGACCGACAGACCGACAGACCGACAGACCGACAGACCGACAGACCGACAGACCGACAGACCGACAGACCGACAGACCGACAGACCGACAGACCGACAGACCGACAGACCGACAGACCGACAGACCGACAGACCGACAGACCGACAGACCGACAGACCGACAGACCGACAGACCGACAGACCGACAGACCGACAGACCGACAGACCGACAGACCGACAGACCGACAGACCGACAGACCGACAGACCGACAGACCGACAGACCGACAGACCGACAGACCGACAGACCGACAGACCGACAGACCGACAGACCGACAGACCGACAGACCGACAGACCGACAGACCGACAGACCGACAGACCGACAGACCGACAGACCGACAGACCGACAGACCGACAGACCGACAGACCGACAGACCGACAGACCGACAGACCGACAGACCGACAGACCGACAGACCGACAGACCGACAGACCGACAGACCGACAGACCGACAGACCGACAGACCGACAGACCGACAGACCGACAGACCGACAGACCGACAGACCGACAGACCGACAGACCGACAGACCGACAGACCGACAGACCGACAGACCGACAGACCGACAGACCGACAGACCGACAGACCGACAGACCGACAGACCGACAGACCGACAGACCGACAGACCGACAGACCGACAGACCGACAGACCGACAGACCGACAGACCGACAGACCGACAGACCGACAGACCGACAGACCGACAGACCGACAGACCGACAGACAGACGGAAATGAGTGGCGTGGATTTTCGTGATGTAGGCATCATAAAACGCCCAAAAAGTGTATTATCTCAAAATCGAAAATTTTCGCGATCACAATACTCCCCTCACCTATCGGTGTGGGAAGTAAAAAGGACATTTTCGTGTGATTTTGTTTTCTGTTTGAACAAATTAAGATACATAGCGATTTTTCTAATTTTCTCGAAAACGAATAGTCCGATTAAAAAACTCAAACGTCAAAATAAAGGATTTCGGTATACCTTTGAAGACAAATATTACTCGATAACTCTTGTTTATCATTTAAAATTTTCGAAGGGATGGCCCTGGCCGATAAACGGTACAGGGGTGAAGTAGTGTTTGTTTAAAAAGTTGTCCCATTTGACAAATCTTTTGATGTGTCTCGGCGTTTTTTCTTTTAATTAGGGTTTTTCCATAAATCTGTTGTGTGAGGTTTTCAAATGAACCCCCCGTAAAAACGAAAGATATAACTTTCGGTTAAAAGGAAATGACAAATTGTGGCCAACGAGCAATTAGTAGGATAGCTGACGTTCTGAATGATAAATTGCATTTATGTTTACGTGCTCAAGTCGTTAATGTTGATCTGATGACGAACGTAAATATAAAAATTTTTAGTCCGTTAAGTTACGATTGCTGCACTGGTCTCAAGTTATCATTTCACTACATCTGTAGTTTGAATTATCCTAACTTCACGCACCTCTTACATTCAACTGAGATATGCTTAAAATATCCAACTTAAGATTTGCTGACAATACAACCCTTATTGCTGCTTCTCAGGAAGAATTACTAGCTCTATTAAACATGTTAGAACAACACAGTGCAGCGTATGGGCTTGGTATAAACTACAACAAGACCAAGGTTATGATCGTAGGTAGAGAGCACGATAATCATCAAGCAATAAAGTCCGTAGGCCGTTGTGAAGTAGTTCAAAGTTTTGTGTACCTCGGTTCTTTGATCGACAATTCGGGTAGCTGTGAAAATGAGACTCGACGGCGCATTCCACAGGCACGTGTGGCCATGAGAAAGCTTACTAAAATATGGCGTGACCATAACATCACTAAAGCTATCAAAATATCGCTGGTTCAGTCTCTTGTGTTCTCCATATTTTTGTATGCCTCGGAAACTTGGACTGTTAAAAAGGCAGATCAAGCTCCATAGATGCTTTTGAAATGTGGACGTGGAGGACAATGCTGAGAGTTCCTTATACCGCCCATCGAATTAACGTTCCCATACTGGATGACCTCGGTAATCCAAAGAGACTATCCTCCATTGTGTCGACGAGAATGCTTACATTCTTCGGACATATACACAGAAGCAATAATATGGAGAAACTGTAGTTCAGGGTCACGCCGTGGCCGTTCCCCTACACGCTGGGTGGATACGACGAAACAGTTGCTGGATATGAGTATCAAGAGCGCCACTGAACTGCCAGTAAAGATGGCGAGCTAAAGTTCTCAAAACCATTGATAATATTCGTGTCGGCAATACTCTAGCTCCGACTTGATGCATTTTACGAGTTCACAATAATATGTCTGTTAAAACATTGCAACTATGATGATGAAGATATGTTTATGGGTTGGTTTACCCATATACCGAATGTTTTTCCTAATGTACTTACTAAATACTCATAATTTGTTAGTTTGTCTATTTAGTTTTGCAAAATTGCAGTGACATGACATGCAGGAAAACTGCCGTAACTGAAAAGCGACTTCTTTTTTACCCAGTCGCATAGCTTCGTTCTACTCTATTTTTCCAAATCACTTTTCCATGGATCTCCTTAGACAGCCAATCAAAGTCATGCAAGTTAAATAAAGTAGTGTATTAAAAAATAGCAAGTAATAAATCGCGCAGCCACCATTTTTTCAAACTTTCTTTTGTAACACATAAATGACACTGCTTGATCTCTCCAAAAGTAGCAATGCCGCCACCTAAATGAATCCAACGCGATGCTAGCTACATAAATTCCATTCTCTGGATTCAAATTAGCATTAGAAAGAATGAAGCTTTTATATCTGTGCTATTTTGTGCCTGTATAAAAAGATCCCAACATCCATAGCAAGGTTGATTTACGACTAAAATTTAAGCTGATGTATAATGGTAGAGGAGTGCGAGGAAGCTTTAGCCTCCATTCAAAGCAAGGTAATTAATAATCGCATTAAAGCAACAACAAAAAACCATCGCATCAACCTAGTTAAAGCGCGAGTGGAGCGGACAAGATCGCATAATGCGACTACTACTGTTTAGTTCCGCATAGAATAATATTTTGATTTATGGGGTAGTAGTAGAAGTAGAAGTTATTGTTGTTGTTGTAGTGTTAATACACCGGTCATTGTAAAAAAATAGTATAAGAAAATCTAAAAATTACAGACTGTCATCAATGAGATGAATAAGAAGTATGGAGAAATAGTACAGGGTGTCCCATTTTGGGCACTTTTACGGGGTATCTCGGTTATTTTGGAAGATAGAGAGTTGCGGTTTTCGCGATTGTGTGCTACTTTTTTGTGAAACTAAAGATGCCGTCAACAGAATTATCATGGCCCTCTTGGTTTTTGAGATACAGGGTGAAATCGAAAATTATCGATTTTGGGACCAACCTCGTATCTTGGTTGTCTTTTATTTTATTGAGAAGTTTGAAAAAGGATCTTATAGAATTTTTTCTATAGAATCCAGTGGTGTAGTTTGATTTTTTCTTGCTCTAACCATTTTTCAGTTATGAAGCAAACATATATTTTTTTAAATGGAACACCCTGTATATTATTTTTGGGGTCAATCGGATATAATTCAAGCTTTTCAAAAATATATACTGGTATTAAGTTATTTTGAAAATTACGCTCAAAATTTGATTTTTCCAATTTTTACTTTATTTGTAGTAGGCCATGATTAGTCAACTATAAATAATAATCATGTAAGCAGACTAAGAGACTTCCTACTCAAATCCGAAAAAAGAGAATCAAAATACATTTTTTTAAATAATAATATCTCATTAAAATGATGAATATTGTGTTATTATAATATTGAGTAGATAGTGGGCTATGACTCATCTATTAAAAACAAAAAAGCAAATCAGTAAAAAACTTGCGAGACTGTCAGCTTTTAATTATATTTTTATTAAATATGTATAGCTTTGTTCTTTCTGTGTTTTCCTTTTAATTATTGTCAGTTTTCTATAATAATGCCAGCTTAGATACCCAGAGAGACAGTAACCGTTTTCAGATATATTTCCTCGTCTAAAAATAAACATAGTTAGGTACGGATCCTTTATTCAACCACGTCCTAAAACTTATTTAAAGAAGAATAGAGAGCAAAAAGAAACAAACGTATTAGGTTACAAAGAAGAAGCTGTAGGAGTACAAAAATCAACTTCAGAAGTAGTTCTAAAAAAATACAATTAACATCCATACAAGTTATCTTTCAACATTTGCACAGGATCGAAGTTTGAGAATTTTTAATCGCCATAACACGAAGGAGACCAATAATTCTTTTAAAAACCATTAAAAGAATAATTAATTTTTGCCAGATTTGCATTCGAGAAAATAGTCTCCAACTTAAACCAACATCTCTAAAAGCTCGTCGACTTTTTTAGTTTTTATTTTGATTCAAATTCAAATTTAATATTGTGTTGATATTCTTCAGATATAATGTTGATTGGTTTTAAGTAATGTAATACAATAAGAAATATTTACTGAGCATAATGATAATTTTGTGGTCAGCATCTTTAGTTTGACAAAAAAGTAGCACACTGACGCGAAAACCGCAACTCTCCTTCTTCAAAAACAACCGAGATACCCCGTAAAAGTGCCCAAAATGGGACACTCTGTACTACTCGAATAGTAGACCTAAGAAACAGCAATTGTTAAAAATATGGTATATAACATTAAAAAATATATAACAATTAACAGACAGATATCACAAAGAGAAATAATAATAAAGTCACAAAAAGAGACACAAATCTAGTATAAAAGAAAAGCAACTAAGCAATATTAGAGAAATTGTTAGTCAAATACTTATCAAAACTAAATAACGCTTTCTCTATTGAATGAACTTTAAGTATTCGTCAGAAAGTCTTAAAATCTACTGACTTGACAGTGCTAGGTAATAAGTTGAAGAATTTCACTCCATAAAAATGTGACAAATTGCTGATTCTTACAACACGGTGGTCCCTGGGGCAGATATTAGTTTTATTACGAGTTTCATATGAATTAATATCTCTATGTGCTAGATAACTGTTAAAGTTTTTCTTAATATGCAACAAACAGGTCAAAATGCAACACTTAGAGTAATGCCGTGAAAAACTTAGTATACAAGTTCTTACTGTAATTTCCAATGACGTTTCTGAGGACACAGCTTATCGTGTTGAGATTACTACTCTCGATCAACATCTCGCATATATTTTTCAAAATTCTTGACCATAGTGGTTGTTTTGAGACACATGCTGCAGCAAATAATACTCCTCATCCTCAAGTGATAATTCCAGCAGGAACTGCTTCTCCATGATCTTAACCGATATGTGAATGAAAAAAGGAGAGAGGATTTCTGGTGACCTGAGTTACCAGTGCTTAAGTCTACAAACAGGCCCTTCCTTACTTTAGTTCCCAAGTCCAACCCTCATCGCAAAGGTGAAGATGGCTTTGAGTCCTGCCTAGCTTATGCCTTCGGGTTCAAAGACAAGCGACTTCTGAAGCTGTTATGACCAGGTGGCAGGCTAACAGTATGGATAAATACTACAGAAGTCCCAGTAAAGCACGACGAATTGAACTTTATCCATATTGCGGCACCACACCGTCAATCTGCCTGATCATGTCCTATATAGAGCAACCGTGCAAAATAAAATTATATAACATTACCATCGATCTACATTCTCGAATGAACATCTGCCCAACACCGATTATAATCGTACTAGCAGCTCACCCCCTATACGAAACGGAATCACCTTGGAAAAAGAGGGCACGAAGGCCTTAATTTCGGATTAGTGCCGTTGTAATTTTTCGGTCGCATTTTTATCCCTGACGCATGACGAAGCTAAATTTACGAGGTGCACATAACCGATCTCTACGTATAAGCGCATCAAATTTGCTTGCAAGCAGTGTAACTCATGGATGAGCAGCTGACAACAAGTAGGTAGCTACTATGAAACTTTTACTTCCCACAACGATAGATGAGGAGAGTAGTGTGATCACGAATTTTTTTGATTTTGAGATAATACGCTTTTTGGGCGTTTTATGAATTTTATGATATCTACATAACGAAGCTCAACGTCACTCATATCCGTCGGTTTGTCTGTCTGTCGGCATTTTTCTAGCCTCGTAATGATGAAAGCTTTGTAGTGATTTGCTGTGGGGTCGTAGTGGGTGATGCTGCTATAACTTTGAAAATTGGTGCACGGGCGTCAGAGTAATTAGCAAAAAACAAAGAATTTCAAATATTCCTCGAACTTCGTTTTTAGACGTCAGGCGTTCTAGGCTTCCTGATTATTGTCTACTTTTCTTTGGTGGGTATGAAATTGGGGCTGTTGGCTTGGTTGAGGGGTGGGCAGATTTCAATACGTTATGTCCTGCCCCTTCGGAGAATGTACGGTTTTTGTTTAAGATGGCTTAGTTCTGTATTTACAACGGTGCTTACTGCTTCAATTAGTAGACCTAAGGTACTGTGGAAAAACGAGGAATAAGCTATTTAAAAGAATTCAATAGTGTCCTTTTTTAATGCCTCTGACATATTTCAGCTTATTTGACCAATTCTTGAAATATTTTAGAAACCTGAAAGCTGAACTATCGTATATGTATACTTCATGTTTGAGAAACTTATATTTTGGTTTCACATGAGGTAAGTAGTAGTAAATGCGTAAGTGAGTAAATGTGTTCACTTAGCTTCTTAATTTTTACTTCCCACACCGATAGGTGAGGGGAGCTGTGATCGCGAAAATTTTCGATTTTGAGATAATACGCTTTTTGGACGTTTCATGATGTCTACATAACGAAAATCCACGTCACGCATTTCCGTCGATCTGTCTGTCGGTCTGTCTATCTGTCTGTCGGTTTGTCTGTCTGTCTGTCTGTCTGTCGCGTTTTTCTACCCTCGTAATCTCAGTAACCGCTGCATGAATTGTGATGAAATTTGGGCAGCGATATGATGTAGGGTCCTAATGCTGCTAAAATTTTGAAAATCGGTGCATTGGCGGCGGAGTAATTGGCAACAAAGAAAAAAATTGAATATTCCTCAAACTTCGTTTTTAGGCGTCTTAGGAGTTCTTGATCATTTTCTACTTTTTTTTTGAGTGGGGGTGAATTTGGGGTGGTTGGGGGGTGGCGGGTTGTAAAACTGAAAAATTTGTTGTTCTCTTAATGGGCTGTCCATTGACCTGTGAATGAAAAACCTAGCGGCATAATACATTTTTTTAGGTCCATCCGAACATTACCTTGCTCAATATAGAAACTAAGGGAATTTGTGATGTAAAGATGATATTTCGGTCTTTAACGATATTGGCCGGTCATTGTCGTGAATGTCCCATTACAGCGGGACGTCCTGATAATGACCGGCCAATAGCGTGAATATCCATGTAAACTGGGCACTGTTGATAAACTGGGAATGGATTTACGTTTTTACGACTTTGCTCGGGCAATCCCGTTAATGTCCGCTCAAGAGTGGGCTGTCAAGGTTTGAATAGAATATAGGTTATGTTATTCTCATTTTGCCATTTTTGTGTCTGTTTGTGTAAGTAGAGTGTGAGTTTAACAGCTTTAAGCATATAGTAGGTGATAAATATGAGTGCAATGCGTGAAAAATTCATTGAAAAGCTGGACTTGCTTATTAAGTCAAAGCGAAATGATAATAAGGCGTTTTTGAGTGGTAGTGAATACGAACAGCAAATTAGCAAATTAAAAGTATTGTTTTGATAGACATGTTTTAATATTTTAATTTGTCATATTCAACGATTAGGTATTTTAAGTTTCCTTCCAATTTATTTGTGAAGCGATGAAAATATATATATATTTTTTAAAATGTTCCTCATATTTTATCAAACAGCTGCCCTAATCTGTAATATCAACTTTGGCCATGCATTGATGGTCGATGCCGTGAATGGCCGGACAAAGATGCAAAAACTAAAATACTTTCAACCTTGTCCACGACAGACGGGCATTCTCGTTATAGCCTGGGCAATAACAATATTGGCCTGCATATTTGGCTTCTAACGTTAATGCCCGGCCAATGTCATCAATGCCCAATTTACAACAGTGGCCGTAACATATACATACATACGAGTATTGTTTTAGATAGTTCTATATAGCGTAACGCGAAACTCATTGAATTGATTTTAATGAAATTTTGATACAGTATTGCTACCGCAGCAAGGATAGAAAAGGCGTATGTTTTGGAAAAATCGTGTCAGTGGCGGCGCAGCAATAATAAAAAAAAACAAAAATATAAAAACAGCTCATACTTTGTTTTTAGGCGTTTTAAAGGTTCCTGTTCACTTTCTACTTTTTTTTGGGTAGGGGTGAATTTGGGGTGATTGGGGGGTGGGGGGGTTGAAAAACAGAAAAATTTGTTGTATTCATAATGGGCTGTCTGTTGAACTGTGAATGAAAAAACTAACGGCATAATACACTTTTTTTAGGTCCATCCGAACATTATTGCCTTGCTCATTATAGAAACCAAGGGACTTGGAATTTGTGATGTATACATACGAGTATTGTTTTAGGTCATCTATATTGCGTAACGCGAACATTATTGAACTGATTTTAAAGAAATTTTGACAGTATTACTACCGCGGCGAGGACGGAAAACGCGTGTTTTGGAAAATCGTGTCAGTGGCGGCGCAGTAATAATAAAAAGACTAAAAACATAAAAACAGCGCAAACTGAAACTAGGGCGGTTGGGGGGTGGGGGATTGAAAACTGAAAAATTTGTTGTATTCATAATAGTTTGTCCATTGACCTATGGAAGAAATACTTAGCGGCATATTCTTTTTTAAGTCCATCTGAACATTGGCTTGCCTATTACAAAAACCAAGGGACTTAGAATCTTGTGATGTATACATATACGGGTGTTGCTTAATTTCGTTCTATGTATATTGCGTAAAGCGAAAATTATTGAATTAATTTTTAAGAAATTTCAACACAGACTTCAATATCGTGGCGAGACTGGAATACGTGCCAGTTTCTGAAAAATCGTGTCAATGGCGGCGCAACAATAACCAAAAAACTAAAAATATAAAAACAGCTCATATTTCGTTTTTAGACAGTTTGGAGGCTCCCGATCGTTTCGCATCGTCCAGTTGAAGCATGCAGAATAAAAACTGCAGCATTCTAGTGTCTAAGGAGGGAGATGCGAGAAACTATTTACGAGAGTTTTTGTGTTGGATGTTTTTTTTTGCGGGTGGTTGGGCGATGATTTGGTTGCAAGGGGATTTCAGATTCTAGCTTCATGCAATGGGAAATCAATAAAATGGTATCATTATCATGTGTGGGAAGTACTGAATCAACTTGACTCCATTTTTTTGTTTGAAGATTCCTTCTATAAGGAACGCGTTTATGTTTCGTTATTTTTCATTGTGACAAATGTTCAATATTGATTTTTTCTTCTAAATCTAAAATATCATCCGCTTTCCTGATACATGGTTAATACCGCATCTCTTGCAATCTATTCACTAATATTTCAGCCTGATAGACAACTACATCATAAGTTTCAGGAAGTGCTTTAATCAGTTCATCAGTGTGTAACTATGCAATAAAATTCTAATGTTGAACCAATTTAATGGATCTAAATATCACTCTCAACATTTGCCATGTCAAAGAAGCAAAAAAGAGTATTTTGTCAAACAATTTCAATTTCGTTCAATGCTATGGTTTTGCTTCCAATAAATATTTGGTAATTGCTTCCATATAGGACTACAAGTTTAACGAATAAATACTAAAAAGTATTTTCATTTTTACTTCCCACAGCGATAGGTGAGGGGAGTATTGTGATCGCGAAAATTTTAGATTTTGAGATAATACGGTTTTTGGGTGTTTTATGGTGTCTACATAACGAAAATCCACGTCACTCATTTCCGTTTGTCTGTCTGTCTGTTGGCGTTTTTCTACCCTCGTAATCTCAGTAACCGCTGCATGGATTGTGATGAAATTTGGGTAGCGATATGCTGTGGGGTCGTAGTAGATGATTTTCCTATAATTTTGAAAATCGGTGCATGGGAGTAATTAGCAAAAAACAAAAAATTTCAAATATTCCTCAAACTTTGTTTTTAGGCGTTCTAGGTGTTCCTTTTAGGTCCACCCGAACATTGCCTTGTCTATATATTACAGAAAAGACTTTTTTCTGGTGTAAACATACGAGTATTGCTTTAGATCGTACCGAGGAAACTATTAAATTGATTTTAATGAAATTTTGAAACAGTATTACTACCATGCATAGGATGGTAAGTTCGTACGATTATTATAAATCACGCCAGTGGCGGCGTAGAAATAATAAAAAAACTAAAAATGTAAAAACAGCTTCGTTTTTAAGCGTTTTAGAGGTTCCTGATCATTTTCTACGTTTTTTTGGGTGGGGGTGAAATTGCGGTGGTTGGGGGTGGGGGGTTGAAAAACTGAAAATTATGTTGTATTCATAATATGCTGTCCACTGACCTGTGAAGGAAGACTTAGCGACATAAATCACCGTTTTAGGTCAATCAATCCGAACATTGCCTTGTCTATTACCGAAACTGAGGGACTTCTGCGTAGGTGCATACGAGTATTCATTGCTTTAGATCGTTTTGTATTTTGTAATGTGGAAGCTATTAAATTGATTGTAAGGAAATTTTGACACAATATTACTACCGTGGTGAGAATGGAATGTGCGTATGGTTTTTACAAATCGTGGCGGCGCAGAAATAATCAAAAAACTTAAAAAATAAAAACAGCTCAAACTTCACTTTTAAGCGCTTTAGAGGTTCCTGGTCATTTTCTACCTTTTTGGGTGGGGGTGAAATTGGGGTGGTTGTAGGGTGGGGGGATTGTAGAACTGGAAAATGTGTTGTATTGATAATAGGCTGCCATGCCATGGAAAAATAATAAACTGGTATCAAAGTAATGTGTGGGAAGTACTGACTCAATCAACTTGACTTCATTTTTTATAATAAAGATAGCTTTGTATTGTGCCATCATATGGCTACCATTCCATTCCCTCCCGCATACATGTTTCCTCTGACCGGTTAATACCACGTGTCACGGATACAAAAGGAATCGAGGGGTACATAATAATTCAGTTACAAACAAGTTGAGCCGAGCTTACACCTGATGGCTGTAGCTGATAAGCGACAGGTGATGAACTGCTCCCTTGAGGGTCATGACCCACCAGAAGGGTTGTGTGCAAACTAGGGTGAGAACCAAAAACGGACGTTGTTGTTCTTTTCAGACTAGTCGCTAATTTGGAGAAGGTAGTAAATACCAAATCTACTATATGTGTGCTAATCTAACAGGAATTATCTTTTTGCCTTTGTGTTTTAGGCTGCTACCCCTTTATAGAAGCTAAGGGAGTTAATTAAACCCGGTCCATTAATTGACCCTATTCAGGTGTTAATTTTTTGAGTTATATAATTTTCTTCGGGAAAATCACTTCTCTGGTACACCTTTAACAACTTATTCAGTGAAAGGGACGCAGACCGTGAATTGACACCATTTATTATATTTCAGTAACGCTACAAGTCAATCAATTTACCTGAGCTCAAGAGCGAGGTCGACAGTTCAAATAGTTTATAGGTGTCAAAACTAAGCTTAACACTGAGTTCATCCAAATCATATTTAAGAGTAAATTATTAGAGCTAAACCAATCATTCAAATTGTTCAATAAGAGTTCATTGTGATTCTTATACTCTAGATCATGTGCCTTTTATAGCAATGACTATGATCTGCAGAGTCCAATTTCATTACTTAAGACGTTTATGTCATTTTTAATTATTAAATACAAAAGAAGGCCCAGTATAGTAACCTTGTGCCACTTCCATTTTTGCGAATCTGCTAATTGATATCACCTCTATTTTGCTGTAATCATAGTTTTGTCACTGTAAATACTAATATCGTTAATTTAAATTTCACTTGCTATACTTCCATCGCTTTCTTTATCATACTTACGTATAACTAGTGGATGAGGTCATAACATATATCGTTTGTCTATGTGATACAGGAAAAATTACGCTTCAAATGATTGTCATTACAGTGTTCTCACAGAAACGTCCTTTCATAGCAATTTTAAAATAAAAAAGCGGTCAAGTATCTTGACTCAGTATTTCCCACACATTTTCGGTGTTTACAAAAATGTTGGAGGTGCTCTATCGCTACACCATCCACGTCAAAAAAGTAGACTATGATCAGGAACCTTTGAAACGTCTAAAAACGAAGTTTTAGCGATTATGAAATCTGTCGTTTTCTGTTGATTTCCCCTCCGCCACTGACAAGAGAACTGTTACTATTTCTTCTACGGTAGTAGTACGGTGTCAAAATTTCATCACAGTCAGGTTTGTAATTTCCAAGTTACTCGTTACAGCATTATAATATGTATGTATCAAATTATTCCATAGATAAAAAATGCAAATTCACCATTGGGATAGGTATAGAAAGTACACCAAAGTCAATTTTTTTAACGCAATTTAAAGTATTTTATGAATACAACAAATCTTTGAGATTTGAAACCCCCTGCCCGCTTGACCACCCCGATTTCAATCCCTTCAGGAACAAAAAGGATCAGGGATCCCTGAAATGCCTGAAAAAGAATTTTGGAGGAGTTATGATAATATTTTTGTATTAAAGCAAATTATCCACCACTAATGCAACGATTTTCAAATTGACAGCAGCATCACATTCAAAGCAGCAGTTACTGAGATTACGCGGACAGATAAGTGCCAATAGACAAATAGACCGACAGACAGACCGACGAAAATGAACGACGATGATTTTATTCATGTAGACATGATAAAATGCCCAAAAAGCGTATTATCTCTAAATCGAAAGCTTTCGCGATTACAATACTCCCCTACCCCTGTTGGCGTGGGAAGTAAAATCTGGAAAACGATCAGAAATCACCAAGTTGTCAAAAAACGAGGTTTGAGTTGTTTTTATATTATTAGCTTTTTTATTGATGCTGCGCCGCCACTGACACGATTTATAAAAACCGTACGTGCGTACTATCCTCGCCAGTTATAATGCTGCGTCAAAATTTAATTGAAATGTATTCAGTAATTTTCAAGTTATACCATACAGAACTATCTAAAGGAATACTCGTATGCTTACATCAGAAAATTCTAGATCCCTTGGTGGGCAAGAAAATGTTCGGATGGACCCAAAAAAGTGTATTTTGCCGCTAGGTTGTTCTTGCACAGGTCAATTTACATTATGAATATAACAAGTTTTTCAATTTTACAACCCCCCAGCCACCGGAATTTCTCCCTCACCCAAAAAAGTAGAAAATGATCAGCAACCCTTAAAATATCTAAAAACTACTTTGAGCAATATTTGAATTTTTTTGCTAATTAATTCACCACCATGCATTACATACTATGACAATAGCATATAACTGCCCCAATTTTATCATAATTCATGCAGCGGTTACTGAGATTAAGAGGCTAGAAAAACGCCAATAGACATACAGACAAACCGACGGAAATGGGTGACGTGGAGTTTCGTTATCATTATGATAAAACAGCCAAAAAGCATATTATCTCGGAATCGGAAATTTTGGCGATCACAATACTCCCATCGGCGTGGGAAGTAAAAGGTGCAGCTAACTAGTTTCGAAAAAGTAGAAATGTTCGTTTTCGAGTTATTAAAAATCGATAATTCAACCTTAAAACGCCCTGACCGTCATAGGGAGAGAGCTTTAGGATTCAAGTTCGGCTTATTCGACTTATTTGTCTGCAGTAGGTCTATGTTCACTAAATTTTGGGTTACTGTGTATAAAATTACCTCAATCTGTAGCACCCTGTCCTAACCACGACATTATGAAGCATAAAACCATTAGGTTAAAACCGTATACACACACGAGCAGGCAAATTACGAAATTACTGAACATAAAAGCATTTTGTTCATTATAACGAATCCTTGGGCTTTGTGCGGCACACTGTGTAACATGGATTCGATAATCTATTCATATATGCATAGAAAATTGATTAAAATAACCATTTTCAAAAGGGTAATTCCCAAATCTAAAATGATCCTATTGACTGACTGAATTTCTGAAGCGAGCAGATCCCAGTGGCGCACTGTTTAACCAGGTATCACTGGATTTATTTCTTGTAGTATTATTTTGTGAAACATATTGTAGTTGTCAGATACAGCGGCTCGTGAATTAAGAGACCGGTGGAGCCAAAATATAAAAAATAACCTAAATTTATCGGCACTTTGAAAATTATAATAAAACAATAGTCAAAACGCTTACCGAAAATTTTATCTGAATATAACCTATGTACAAAAACAAAAAATACACTTTTGGCAAAGTTTACGGTATACATATAAGTTGGATCACTCCGCAAAAATATCAAAACGGCCTGCCCCTTGCCCCGTCGCCGGTACACCGGTAGCAGTGTACCGGCGTCAGCCGGGAGATGCGGGGCGGCGCAAACTAAGGGTTGAACGTGTTTAACGCGAAGTCTATACAGTGTCTAAAAAATATCAGATTTTTTTATCTCGGATTCGTTTGCAGGAAATGGATAATATTTTTAGAAGTTTGATTTTATCAATTAAATGTATTAACGGATGAAAAATGACAATCAGATCCATGCTTATTTTGTGGTAAACCTTGAAATGTAAAGGATACAAATACAGGGTGTTTCACGACGATTAAAACAAGCGATATATCGAGACTGGCAGTAGTAGAGAATTATAATTTTGAGGATGTAAATTAGAGCAGATGTTGTGTCTTTTTTTGTCATTGCACTACCCAATGAGGTATTTGTTTTTGGTCACGTGACATTCGATTCAAAATTATTAATGGGACACCCTGTACATTTGTGCCTTTCTGTGTTCCTCCCGATAAAACAATTCCAACAACCTAGCACACTTGGGGTCTAAAGTGTTTACTTCAAGATCTACATATACTTAAACGATTGTATCTTGTATCACGCTAAAAGCGTATAGTGAGACATTTTCATTCGGTAGTCTTACCATACAACCCAGGGATATTCTAAATTATATTTTAGAGCTCGGAAATATTTTTATTGATAACTTTAATAATTTAGTTTCTACAGTAGCAATTGGAATGACACTGAAAAGCAAAATGTCAAAAATAATTTATTTACATCCAAGTAAAGCATTTCCTCATGATTAGCTTTTAAAATTGTATATGCGACTTCGTATATACTATACCATAAATTTTATAAGCTGTTGTCTCAAAAATAAGCCAAATAAACGAAGCATTAAGGTAAAAATACTATACAGCACCTTTGAACCAATTTTTACTTATCTACGAAATAGCTACAATATGTGAAATCATTTGAGATTCATTAGTAATAGTTTTACTAGGTTTTATTTTTGATATCCATTTATGTAACTTAGTGTATTAGCAAAATAAACGTTATGTATTTGTATGTCTAAATCGGCTGTCAATACCTAGTCTTTCAATGACCCTCGTATGTACGTAAAACCCAGGCGTTAGCAAGTCCCCGCTAAAAGACCCTCGTACTTGGGCAAAAACCAAGGCAAAAACTAACTGGCGCGTGCGGCCGCGGCATCGCTTTGATGTGAGATCTTCAAAGTGCCGACGGAGAGTGATCCAACTTATATGTATTCCGTCAACTTTGATTTTGGTATGCAAATTTAATCGTCTTTATTTTTTGCAAAAGTTTTTTTATGGTCAGCCTCCCGCAAAGGCTAAAAGCCTATGGCGCTGTAGAAGCGCTGCGAGAGGATAAGGCTTAGTTCAGATGACGCGCGTCCGACGCGTGTTCGCTTGACGCTCGTTTTGAAAATACACATAATTAATTCAAGCTGCTCACATGGACGCGCGCACGACACGTACAAATACTAGACGTTCCCATTACCTGTTCAGTTGGCACTCGTCTTTTTTAGCGTTCAGTCGACATACCTGGTGTTTCTTTGCAAAAATTTATTTCTCACGTATTGAGTTTGAAATGGAAACAGGAGAATTCAATACAGATGCTTTTATTGATGAAATTGAGAAGAGGTCTACGATTTGGGACCAGCATTGCAAATTATATTCAAATAAGACGGCAAAAAAGAGCGCCTGGGAAGAACTGGTCCTAATGTTTTGCAAATCCGATGATAAAAATTTAGGTTCGTGATTTCACAGGCTGGGATACAGTGTCAAGTATAAACTTGTAGAAAGTCTATTCCTTAAAATTGGGTGAACCCAATGTGTCTTTTCCCTCCTACGTCGTTTCCTTCTTCTAATGCTAACCAAACACAAACAGCTTCCCATACATCCATTCTCGTTAATAACAACAAATAAACTAACACTCGATTGCCTAGTTTCACTCTATATAAAAGTTGTACGAAGTCCTACGCGTGTCATCTGAACACAGACGCAACAAACATGCGCCACGTCAACGCGCGTCACACGCGCATCATCTGAACTAAGCCTCTATGTCGGTGCACGTTAGATTTGAAACGCTGCAGGTTGTAGCCGGCGGGAAACAAATTCCCCAGCAGCTCATTGCACAGCGTCGAAGTTCTCCAACAGAAGGAATGCTGGAGGAGACTGGTTCATGGAGTAGGGACCTCGACCTGGTAAGGATGAGCTCGCAGAGCGTCTCTAGTGTTCCTCGTTCGGACGGCCTTTGCTTTTATTACCCGGGAGAGGTCACTCGAACATCTTCCATGATAAAATCTGTAGAACAGGAACAAGTCTGCCATCGTTCTTCGGGATAATATATTGGATTTTTGTGAATGTTTAATGTTTGCTAAATAATTTAAGAAAATAGGATATAATGTAATATTTAAAAGTAGCACAAAAAACTTAGGTACTCGATTTATTGTGGTGGTGGCTCCTTAAGGCGAGCCGCCGCTAAGATACAGATCAATTCGGACTTCATTTTCAATTTATTATACTTTAGTGGTGAATAAACTGGAGCTAGGTAGTACCCGAGTAAATTATCCTAGCAATGGCAATCAACATCTTTTACTAGACCAAATATGTATACGAATATACAGGGTGTTTGGTAAACATGCGACACATGGTGAATCATTTTTTCTATGATTTTCGAAAAACCGCTTCATTTCAAAGATACAGGATGAACAAAATTGCGAGAACTACAACATTTCACTTCCCACACCGATAGGTGATGGGAGTATTGTGATCCCGAAAATTTTCGATTTTGAAATAATACGCATTTTGAGCGTTTTATGATGTCTACATAACGAAAATCCACATCACTCATTGTCGTCGGTCTGTCTGTCTGTCGGTCTGTCTGTCTGTCGGTCGTAATCTCAGTAACCGTTGCATGGATTGCGATGAAATTTGTGCACCGATATGTTGTGGGGTCGTAGTAGGTAACGCTGCTATAATTTTGAAAAAACGAAAAAAGTGAATATTCCTCAAACTTCGATTTTAGGCATTTTAGGTGTTTCTGGTCATTTTCTTTTCTTTTTTTTTTTTGGTGGGGATGAAATTTGGTGTGGTATTCATAATAGACTGTCCACTGACCTGTGAGAAAGACCTAGCGACATAAATAGCTTTTTTAGGTCCATTCGAACATTGTCTTGCCTATCACAGAAGCCAAAGGACTTACAATTTTTTCGGATGTAAACATACGGGTATTGCTTTAGGTCGTTCTGTATTATGTAACGTGGAAACTGTTTGAACTGATTTCAATGAAATTTGGATACAGTACTGCCTTGGCGAGAATGAAGATGCGTAGGGTTTTTATGAGTCGTGCCAGTGGCGGCGCAGAACTAATAAAGAAACTAAAAACATATAAATGGTGCCATCTTTGGACCTTTTTTAAGGTCCTTCCTAACGTTTCCTTCCCTATTACAGAAACCAAGGGACGTAGAATTTTATGGTATATAGATACATACGAGTGTCGCTTTAGATCGTTCTGTGTAACTTGGAAATGGTTGAATTAATTTTAATAAAATTTTCCCATCCCCGATTTCTCGAAAACCGCCCATTAAAAAAACGCTGAGACACGTCAAAAGATTTGTCAAGCGGGTCAACGTTTTAACCAAAACTACTTCACCCCCGTGTACGCTCGTCCCCCCCTCATTAAAAAATCCAAATGACAAGGGGTTTTTCCAACTGCCCGTCAGGAATTTTGAAATTGCCTAGATAACATTGTTTGGCCAATAACGGGCAACATTTGAATACTTATTGCAATTAAAGTGACATTTTCATGTGTTTTTGTATTTGAACAAGTTGAGATACATAGATTCTAATTTTCTCGAAAACGAATCGACCGATTTTGAAAAGTCGAACGTCGAAATAAAGTACTTCGACATACCTTTGAAACAGGTAATTACTCTATACCCCTTGTCATTTGGAGTTTTTAAGAGGATGATCCTGGTGGCGGAGATGGTACAAGGGGATCAAGTAGTTTTTTGGTAAAAAAGTTGTCCCCCTTGACAAATCTTTTGACGTGTCTTGGCGATTTTCCTTTTAATCGGCGGTTTTCGAGAAATCTGGGGTGGGAAGTTTTCAAATGAACACCCTGTATAAAACGCTACCATAGTGTCAAAATCTTAGATAAGAAGAGAGCCCGTTTGATGTTATATGAATTAGCTGTGATCGAAGATGAGTAGCTATTTGACAGCTGTCAAAACATTTTTTATAATATTTAGCGTTTTTAAGACCAATCATTGTAAAATAGTGGGGTGTGCATAATGGTAGGGTGTGCAGCTTATGGTTGTAAAAGCCACAGCAGCAGGAAGGAGCCAGGAATCACGTATCACAGGTAAATTCAATAGCGCTTTGGTATATTTTTGGTGCAACTTGGTAACAGAAATGTCAGTCGCGCGTTCCGTCCTCTCTCTTTCCTTGTCTAAGGTCAAAATGCTAATATCAGTTTAAAATTGATACTACCGTTCTTTGTATCAAACGCAATGGATGAAGCACACACAAATGACATCTAACAAATCAGCCGAATGAACTATGACGTCATTTGCTTGTTTTGAGAAATTTTCTGTCATTATACTCTAATAGCGTTTTCGACTTACTGCACTGATTTTACGATTGCACTACAGTGCACATTGAAAACTCATCTGGTACCCAGAAGTGCAATAAATCTGAACTGGTAAGTCGAACATGCACCAAATTTCAAGTGCAATTGAAGTAACTGTTCTGTCAGTCAACTGATGACAATTTGATGTCATTTTGCATCCCGACAGCTCAATTTCACTCTGTGGTGGTTTTGGAATTTGAGTAGTTTGAATCCGGCTTGTTTAATCATTTATTGATTTATCGATATAAAACCTAACAGCATTTTGTGCAATATGGCTTTTGCACCACCCTAGGGTGTGCCCACTAAAAACGAATATCTTCCTATATTGGTAAATGCTTATGTATATCTTGTTATATCTCTTCTTCCGTCAGTTTATGAACAACACCTCAACAAACATACGTATTTTTGGGACACACGCAGCCGTTGTTTGCAATTTAACTAGATATGCTTCAATTTCCTCATCATCCGAAGACTACGATGTTCGCAGTTCTTTCAACTACACTTCCCGTACCTTCCGTAACTTATCCTAGCATTCATACTACTATCTATACTACCCCACTACTCAGTTCTTGATTCAAAAGACTATTTTCTTTGACAAATAAAATAGGCTATAATTAATATTTAAAATAGCGTTTTCGACTTACTGCCCTATCACTGCACTCATAGGAACTGAGTGTCAAAATTATGTTCGTCTTAGATTTGAGTGCAAAACTAGTATGGTTTTTTGTTTTCGACTTATCCACTTAATTGCACTTGTGTGCAAATTATTGGACTCTCTGAGCTCGTGGCGATTTCAGTGCATTTTTGACATCTGTAAAATATTAAT
Organism: Callosobruchus maculatus; assembly: GCA_951848785.1. Taxonomy (NCBI): domain Eukaryota; kingdom Metazoa; phylum Arthropoda; class Insecta; order Coleoptera; family Chrysomelidae; genus Callosobruchus; species Callosobruchus maculatus. Next base: position 9,645,845 of record CATOUR010000065.1, on the reverse strand, counting down.
TGTAACCTATTTTATTTGTCAGAGAAAATAACTTTCTGAATTATTAAGAACTGGGTAGTGGGGTAGTATACATGGAAAGTGTAGTTGGAAGAACTGCGAATATCGTTATCTTCGGATGATGAGGAAATTAAAGCATATCTACTTAAATTGCAGACAACGGCTGCGGGTGTCCCAAAAATACGAATATTATTTATTGAAGATGTTGTTTTTAAACTGACGGAAGAAGAGATACAACAAGATATACATAAGTATTTACCGATATAGATAGATATTGATTTTTAGTGCAAAAGCCATATTGCACACAACGCTGTTAGTTTTTGTGTAGACAAATAGAATAAATGATTGAATAGGGCGGATTCAAACTATATACTAAATTCCAAAACCACCACAGAATGAAATTGAGCTCTCGGGATGCAAAATGCCATCAAACTGTCATGAGTTGGCTGACAGAACAGTTACTTGAATTGCACTGAAATTTGGTGTATGTTCGACTTACCAGTTCAGATTTATTGCACTTGTGGACACCAGACGAGTTTTCAATGTGCGCTGTAGTGCAATCGTGGTTAAAATCAGTGCAGTAAGTCGAAAACGCTATTATAAAAAATGGACTGAAATCGCCACGAGCTCAGAGAGTCCGTGGCGATAATTTGCACTCAAGTGCAATTGAGCCGATAAGCCGAAAACAAAAAGCCACACTAGTTTTGCACTCAAATGTAAGACGAACATAGTTTTGACACTCAGTTCCTATGAGTGCAGTGATAGGGCAATAAGTCGAAAACGCTATAAGTAAAGTTGCCGGTCGGCTAACGTGGTATCTGTAGCTGAAGAATTTATTGGTTATAAGCATTTGCTTTCGTTGCTGTAAAGGTACGAAAACACTCGTGAACGAAGAACGTCATCTGAAGACTTCTTACAGTGTTAGATGAGTTCGGCCGCCTTGCATTCCACTTCCACTCCCTTAAAACTCCGAACACGAACCGCCAGGTCGACTTCCCCGGCATGGAATTCGCTCGATTAATGTCCGGAATTTAATCAAAAATGCGGATTAATTATAATTACGCCTTCCGCTTATCTGGTGCGTCACCCAACCCGACCCCGGCTTGTCTATAATTTGAAGTTATTGTCCGGGCCACCCCAACAGGATACTAATTTATGAATATTAATGATTTTGACAACAATGCCGTGCAGTACGGGGTAGAGTGGTTCCCATTCAAATGAGATGCCCGCTTTGATGCTAAAAGTTTGCGCTTTGTTGATACAACTAAAAACGAACGTTGAACTGCTAATGTTGCATTAATCATCTAATGCTGGTGGATCATTTCTAATGCGATCCATTTGTGTTATGCAGTTGTTATAGCGAATATGTGGGAGTTATCTGGTACACATATTGGCAAGATGTTGCTTGATGAATATAATTCGCAAGGCTGCCTACTACGTGAAAATGTGCATCGATTTAGGGCCTGAACACATCTCCACGTCACGACGTCGTCAACGCGGAACGCCACGTCGAACGTCGTCGCCGACGTGTGGCTAGTAGGAACCTGCATGCATCTGAATGGGTTGCTCTGATTGATCAAAACCTTTCTTAAAATGCGCCTGTTGATAAAATCGGGCCTACTAGCCACACGTCGGTGACGACGTTTGACGTGGCGTTCCACGTTGACGACGTCGTGACGTGGAGATGTGGCCAGGCCCTTTCCGATTACGTACACAGTGAGTCTGAGGGCCTGGCCACATCTCCACGTCACGACGTCGCCAACGTGCAACGCCACGTCGAACGTCGTCGTCAACGTGGAACGCCACGTCGAACGTCGTCGTCAACGTGGAACGCCACGTCGAAGGTCGTTGCCGTCGTGTGGCTAGTAGACCCGATTTTATCAACAGGCGCATTTTAATAAAGGCTTTGACCAATCAGTGCAGATGCATGTTCTTGAATGGGCTGCTGTGATTGGTCAAAGCCTTTGTTAAAATGCGCCTTTTGATAATATCGGGCCTACTAGCCACACGTTTGCGACGACGTTCAACGTGACGTTCCACGTTGACGACATCGTAACGTGGAGATGTGGCCAGGCCCCTATGTATAAAGCGCCTCTATTATCTTGGAAACGGTTTGCATGATTTTCATGAATATACATTTTTGGGTATGGGCGTTTTGTAATGCGGCCGGTTTCATGTCAGCATCTACAATGTTGTCTAGTTTTCCGTTTTTCTAAAAATATAATGAACTTTGTTTTTTTAAATGGATCCCACTGTATATTTTTTTATTTTTGGAATCCTTGAAAAATAATTATTATTTTCTATCAAATATTCTCAATACTCAAATTCCCAAGTTAAAATAAGACTTTAATTTCAAATAACATAAGGTGAAGGCGGTTACAGCAGGTGCTCAAGATGTTATCAAGTTAGAGGGTACAATGTAAATTTAGTTGTAACTCCGAAACTATAACATTAAGGTGTATGAAGTATTATACAAAAAATAATCAGTTTTTTCAAGGATTTCAAAAAGATAGAAACATGCAAGGAGATACATTTGAAATAATAGTGTCTATTTATTTTCGGAAAAACGATAGATCTGACAAAATTGTAGATACCATCGTAGGATCGGCATTATTGCAAAACCCGAATGTCTACCCCAAAATTAATGAAAATCTTGCAAACCGTTTCCGAGATAATTGGGGCGTTCCATACTTCAGACTCACTCTGTATACTCAGCACATTTACCCATTAAGAGCTGCTTCTCTTATTTTATTTATTATATGGGGTTTATGATCCTTGAAGAGCCCCTGTCGTCATAGGCATTTCGGTTCAAGCTATGCAAATTGATATGGAATCTAGGTAGCTGTTCATAAGATTCCTTTCCTTTTCCGCGCTACCGTGAGAAGCGGCCCTAATAGTCTTAATACATTCCCCAGGCTTTGCTCGCCTGGTATATTCCAACATAATTTTACTCCTGGTTTTGGGTTATCATCACCCTGTATAACTGTTCTTGTTCTCGACCACAGCGCTATTATTTCTTAATTTGACAACTGACATATGGGTACATACTACTGCGTATCATTTCGCCGGAAGACTGCAAAAAATTATTCATTTTTCAATTTAAAACGTGTTGATTTTCTTAACTTGTCACTGTATATTGTTATTGTTACTGTGATTTTTGTGATGTTTGTGGTCTGCGATGTTGCAGTTTCTACGGGTATTACGGCTATCCGTGCCTATTCCAATATTGTACCTTTTCCAAATATCTATTCCAAATCCATGTCATTCCAGCAAAAGTAGTCAATGCAGTGCAGTGCAATAATTAGAATAACTGATATTCTCGTTAAGGGGCCTGGGTATACACAGTTATACATACATATGTATTTGCCATGATAAAACACGGATTCCCATTTCGAACAGAACTCACTTGATTTTCAAACTACATACACGGTATTTCAGAAGGTGATAGCTAAAACCTTAATGAATGACAGCTATTTGCGATTTTCTCAAAAAAGTTTTTTAGTGTGCAAAAAAATCGCAATGCAAAACCATCCATTATTCAAATGTCTGTAATTTAACAACCAAACACGATATCAAAAAAGGCAAATAGGTGACAAAGCGCAATCTTTCTTCTTCAATTTGCTTTTTGAATTATTACTGTACGTTTAAAGGTAACGTCAGGAGCTTGGTAATGCGAGATATTCATCTTTATGGTGACCTTCGGACCTTACCTTTGGAACTTTTGACCTTACTTCTGGATTTTTGGATTTATCTCCTCTCATCTTAGACACACACACTGGAGAACGGGAACAGGTGGCCACGCCTCCTCGCTAAACGGGAATACGTCTTTTCTTGGATTCTCAATTTCGCGCGCTATACCCTAGACCCTTAAAGTCATAACTATCACCTTCTGAAATAATGTTTATGAAGTTTGAAAAACAAGTGAGTTCTGTTGGAAATTGGAATCCGTGTTTTACATGGCCCCTTAAGTATGGAACGCCTCGATTTCTCGGAAACGGCACAATTTTTTGGTATTGGGGTTTTGTAGTGCGGCCGGTTTTATGGCAGCATATTCATTATTTTCTATCAAATATTCTCAATACCCAAATGCCCAAGTTAAAATAAGGCATTAACCAACAAAAAACATAATGTGAAGGCGGTGACAGCAGATGCTCAAAATGTTGTCAAGTTGGAGGGTACAATGTTAATTTAGTTGTAACTCCGAAACTATGACGTTGAGGTATAGGAAGTATTATACAAAAATAATCAGCTTTTCTCAAGGATTTGAAAAAGAAAGAAACATGCAGGGAGAGCCATTTGGAATAACAGTGTCTATTTATTTCCGGAGAAACGATAGATGTGACAACAGTGTAGATACCATAATAAGATCGACATTTTTGCAAAACCCCCATATCTATCCCAAATTTAATGAAAATGTTGCAAACCGTATCCGAGATAATTGGGGCGTTCCATACTTAAGACTCACTCTGTATACTCAGCAAATTTATCCCATTAAAAGCTGCTTCTCTTGAGGGGGGGACACTACGCCGGCGGCATCGTGTTTCTTTTATTTATTATATGGGGTTTAGTATCCTTGAAGCACCACTGTCGTCATAGGCATTTCGGTTCAGGCTAGGCAAATTGATCTGGAACCTAGATTCCTTTCCCTTTCCGCGCTACCGTGGTGGCCCCGTGAGAAGTGGCCCTAATAGTTTTAATACATTCCCCAGGCTTTGCTCGCCTAGTATATTCCAACATAATTGTACTCCTGGTTTTGGGTTATCATCACCCTGTATAACTGTTCCTCTTCTCGACCACACCACTAATATTTCTTAATTTGACAACTGACATATCCTTCCTTGGGTACATACTACTGCGTATCATTTCGCCAGAAGAATGCAAAAAATTATTCATTTTTCAATTTAAAACGTGTTGATAATCTTAACTTGTCATTGTATATTGCTGTTGTTACCGTGACTTTAGTGATGTTTGTGGTCTGCGATATTGTCGTAGTTTCTACGCGTGTATTACAGCTATCCGTGCCAATACTGTATCTTTTCCAAATACCTATTCCAGATCCATGTTATTCCAGCAGAAGTAGTCAAGGCAGTGCAGTGCAATAACTAGAATAACTAATATTCTCGTTAATGTTATTTAAGATAATACACTTTTTTCGTTATTCAGCCTTTTAGCTATGTTCAGGTATAACTTTAAAACCGTGAAGCTATCCTCATTATCATATTAACTATGGATGAAATCTTTCAAAATAAGGTAGTGTACCAAAAATTGCCATAGATACTAATAATGCCACCCCAAAGAAGCCATATTATTATTCAGGGGTTGCATGTCAAAATGGCAAAAGTAGACGCCATTTGTGAAGGATATGATAGTTCATACAACGTGTTTGGGTTGAGTTGAGATTAGGCGTCTGCCAAAAATGCGCTACAAGAGTTGCGATAGTTCTGTACTATAAGAATATGGATCTTTTAAGTGGCCTGTGTGCAATTATATCTGACTGCTATTTGAATTCCTACATTAAGGCAGAAAGGTACATGTCTATAGGTGATGTTTCATAGATTGTGTTGCTGGTGCTATACGTGTTCTTAACTAGAAGAGGAAAATATTCCACCATGCTACTTGTTCCTAATATTGTCATACAATGGTATACTACATAACTACTGGCAGTATTCGGACAATATTAGGAGTACTTGCGCATTTTTTCAACACTCTATCCCCAATGTGCGTTTGTGTGAGTTTTACGTCTTTATTTGTTCATTTTCCATTATGCTGTTTGTCTTGCTAATTTTTTATCAGTTATGTAATGTGGCAATAATAGGAACACTAGTGAGCCTAACAGAGAACTACAATAAATGCATTTGTGGTCATTTTATTAATGTATCTGAGACATGTGTGACATGCGCGATATGTTCACATTTTTATTTCTTTATAGTTAAAAACATGGTTTATATAGGGCAACTACACTTAAGCTGACAATATTTGGCACCCCATTAGAAGAGATCACACATTCCTTGTTCTTTTTTTTATTTATCTTTATTCAAGTATCATCTACAAGATGACATGGGATAGTGTCAGCGTGTGTAGTACAGTCCAGAAGAGTGTTGACTGCCATACAACATTTTAGATAAATTATGGGTGTAACTGCGGAAGGTGGGACTTCAAAGCATATAATTTTACAATCCTCTGCTTTGTGCAAAACATCTACTCCATTCGAAAATAACGGCGAAAATGATTATCCTTATTTATCATTAGCCTTCGTTATCGTTATTGGAAATCATTTTCCTATTTTTTATTACTGCATATGCTCAAAATAATGAAAACCGCTAAATTAATTATTTCTGGTGATCCAAAAGCTCCTTATTGTTTCCTTTATCTGTTATTTGTATGAATCGTCTAACTCCAGACGCACAGTGCAACGGACATCTTTTTTTATTGCGTCGATACCGACAAACATGGCTCTCTGAATTACGTATGAAGAAGCCGAATTTGATTCTCCCTCGTCATCAGTATAAATATTTATGTCGATCTTGTTTACCCAGTTGCAGCCTGAGAAGCTATATAAATCGCTGGCAAGCACCGCACTGCATTTTGATTGCATTTTTTACATAAAATTAGAGAAGAAATTCAAATGGATAACCATAACGATCCATTCTAAACTTGGTTCGCTCCCGGTTCTGTACCGTAAATGTCGTTGGCGTGATAGTTTTAAAATTCATGCCTCTCCACTCGTAACATTTTTATTCGATTTAAAATTAAAATGTAATTTGCATTTTTATAACAATTGCGTAAAGTTAGAATTTATACGGCAGCTATCAGATTTACAATGTGGTTATATCTTTTGAAATACAGGGTGACGAGGCCAGATGATGGAAACGTAAATACGTGTAGGAATTTAGATGTTTTTATGTTTTTCATAAATTTATATAGAGCATCAGTATCTGCAATGATACATTGGAAGGGATATTTGCAAACGAGCCCCCAACCCCACTGGCCTCCCTTGTTTCAAAATAACCTTTATAGCAAAAAGTTATTAATAAGAAAACTAAACATCTTAAATTCCTAACTTGGAAGTGTTTGTTTTCGCAAAAACATAACCAACATAACCACTTTATCTACGCGATGGTGCAAAGATCAACGCGCAGATAGATACAAGGGATTATCAAGAGAACTAATTAGCAAAAAACGTATTCATACGCTTCTAGCCACAACCAAATTTATTCTTGTCAAAGAAAGAAAAAATTTAACAGGGACATCTAAAACACTTTAATCAAGGTCTAACCAGTTTTAATGTTCTTCATTTTTTGTTGATAGGTCGGCCGCCACAAGCAAGATTTAAAAACTGTACAATCTCTTCATTTCAATTGCGATAGTAATACGGTATCAATTTCATAATAAGTGGGTGACCTCCTGGCCTATGTCACCTACTTGCGGAACGGAGCAATTGAAAACCATGGCGAATCCCATGTTGATGCACTTCACATATCGAAACCCGTCGACAGAGTGTGGCATGCGAGACTTTTCATCAAGCTTGCTGCTGCCTGCGCCAGTGGCTGAATCGTTTTTTGAACGACCTATCTCTGTTTGTTGTATTTGAACGAACGAATTTGTATTTGAACGAACATCAAACGTATTTTTAATAAACACGGGTGTTCCTCAGGGATCTGTCCTATCCTCTACTCTGTTTCTGGTGCACATCAACGAGCTGCTGGAAATAACGTCCAATCCAACCCAACATCTATGTATACATAGATAGATATAAAAGCTTTCACCCCTATTGTTCCATCAATCTTTTCCCACCACTTTAACAACATCTGTGTATTTTACAATATCGTAAAAACGCCGTACTGGTCATTCGGCTCTCTCAACCCGTAGAGGCTGTTTCACAAACAAAACAATTTTACAGAAATGTAACCGACATCTGAAATTAACGTAAGTAGGTTTGTTAGCATTATATTCCTGGTCTCAGTAAATTTAATTCTTTTATATTCATTTTAAATAAACGAAAATAAAATCACTAATTTTATGTTTAAAAGTTTTATATATACATTTATAGTTAGCTATATTTCTACTTTACATATACAATTTATAAATATTTTATTTAACTGTTTTTTTTTTGTGTTTTTGTTTTGTATTTTTATTCTTATTTTTATTATATACAGATCATTTCCTATTCATTTATAGACACGTGAAGACGGTTTAGATTAAAATAAACCGAAACGTACTGAAGGAAAATTATAGTTTCAATAGTTGACCAAAACCCATAAAAAACAACCATAATATAACCAGAGACTATCATCTTAGGAGACGGTACGACGGTGACAGCAACATGCCTATCGGATCAGTGTAGATATAAAACCAATTGTCGAGTGGGGATTAGTAAGTCGCACAGTTACACAGTCGGGCAACAACACTAACAAGGAAGCCTCACGTTGGCTTACGAACTGTGGGAATGGGGCTGTCATCCAATAGTCGAGTCACCTTCCGTCAAGCTTTTGCCATCAGTATGGCTAAAACGGCATCGCAGAGGCTTGGAGTTTTGTTCCTCTGCAGGAAGCTATATACACCAGAATAACTACTGAAGCACCCTCTAAAGCTTGAATACTATTCAGAAGATAGCAATAATTAGACTAATCGATACGCCTAACCCCAAAAAGAACCTCCACAGCGTGGAACATCGAAGAAGGGTGGCTGACCTGTCCCTTATTTTACAGATTCGTCACAGAAGGTGTTCGAGTGAGCTCTCCCAGATAATAACACTGCATGCCGTCCGAGCGAGGAGCACTAGAGACGCTCTGTTGGCTCATCCTTACCAGGTGGAGATCCCTACTGTCTGAACCAGTCTCCTTCAGCATTCCTTCTTTTGGAGAAATTCGACGCTGTGGATTAAGCTGCCAGGGAATTTGTTTCCCGACAGCTACAACTTGCAGCATTTCAAATCTAACGTGCACGGGTACTTATCCTTTCGCACCGCTTCTACAGCCTCATAGGCTTTCAGTCTTTGCGTTAGGCTGACCATAAAAAAAGCTCTTAATCGCACTTTATAGAATTATCTGGTGTAAGATATCAAAGAATTACAAGCCTATAGATATGCCTTCAAAAGTCAAAGTATAGAATATCATCAAAGCCATTTTTCTTAGAGTAACGGTTCCTTATAAATACAAAAAAATCCTTCTACCCCTTCATCATCGGAGTTTAACCACCTCATGAAGGATACGCAAAATGACAAAAAACTTCTAAAACGTCTCCAAATTTTTGCGTTTTTTTTTTGCTATTGCCGCTATTGACCGATTTTCAAAACCACCAAAATCAGTGGGGTAGTTACTGAGATTGCTATTGCAAGCATTGACAATATTCTCACCTTTGACATGGGAGAACATTAAATTGCTAAAGTTTTTGCGAATATTATACTCATCTCCCCTATGGTATCAGAAGTAAAAAAAAAAACAATAATATCAGTCCTGATGTAGTGTAAACGTTCACCCTGTACATGCACTGGAAAAGTTGTAGAATTTAATGTCCTGGTTGCTCGTATAACGAAACGCTATGCGCTCTGCTTGGGATATGTGAGCAAAATATAGGATTGTTGATACGTGACAGCGATACATAAAACTACATAGCATTCCATTGTGGGTTTCTGCTTTTAGTTACAGAAATTTTACGATGCAAGCTGTGATATCTAGGAGTTAGTGCAATTTTCTCTGCCGCCAGATGAAAGAATGGTTATCTGGAAAAGATGTGTTACCGTTACGCTTGATATGTCAGCTATTAAAATTTTGTGGTCACAGACCCATCCACACAGTGCAGCACAGTTAAGTACTTTCTCAAAATTTCACAAAATATAATTTCTTTCTGTGATACATGTATGTTCAACAATACATACTATATTCCCGAAATCGATGTTTCTTCAAGCAGGCACGTGCTTTGCTATACATATAGGCATCTTCAGCGGAATATCAAGACCAAATTACTGACATACAAGTATACCCTATAAAGAGTGGGCCATCAGTGAGTGGACGGAAGATTGTGTGCTTACTAAAACATATTTAAACAATATCTGACTTGGTTTTGGTAGGGAGCCTTGGGGGCTATAACGTTAAAATATGTTCACTTAAATTTTGACATTTATACAGGGCGATTCATATAACCTTGCATTTTTTTAAATAGAAACCCCTGTATATTATTGCATATTTGGATTCCTTGGTGAATGGGGTGTGACATATATGGATCTTAAAATGGACCATTTAAGCAAAAATTACCGTTTTTGGTATAAGAAGTTATCAGAAAAAAAAAATGAATACCGCAGCGATTATAAAACTGAGAAGACTGTGGCTTTGCGGTGCGACTAAGCATGAAATGCGCCACCTTAGGTAAGATGGTCAAATGTGAATTCTTTTATACTCGTTATATACTAGAAATCAGTAGATTAATTAAGGCAACTGCAATCACAGGTAAATTGATTTTTTCAAATGGCAATGCCTATTTTTTTATACGATCAAATGTAAAATTTTATAACCTTTCTAACGGTATATATTCTCAATATCAATCTTTTTTTGTTTTCATTTTGTTTTCGATTTTCAGTCAAATTGATGTTTTTCAATTTTCCTACATACAGGGTGTCCCACAACGATTAAGACAAGCAATATATCAGAAATGGGCAGTAGTAGCGAATTATAATTTTGGGGGTGTAAATTAGAGCAAATATAGTATCTCTTCTTATCATTGTGGCACCCAATGATGTATTTTTTTTTTGGTCACGTGACGTCCGATTCAAATTTTTTATTTGTGACTTTTTGTGTTCCTCTCGATAAAACAATTCCAACAAACTAGCACACTTGAGGTCTAAAGTGATTAATTCGAGAGCTACAGGTACTTAAAGGATTGTACCACTACCATTATGAAACACTACCAAAGTAATTTAACTGTAGGGGTACATGTTATAATCAATGGTAGTGGTACAATCCTTTAAGTACCAGTAGCTCTTGAACTAATCACTTTAGATCCCAAGTGTGCTAGTTTGTTGGAATAGTCTTATCGAGAGGGACACAAAAAGTCACAAATATATAGGGTGTCCCATTAGAAATTTTGAATCGGACGTCACGTGATCAAAAACAAATACATAATTGGGTGCCACAGTAACAAAAAAAGATACTACATTTGCTCTAATTTACATCCCCAAAACTATAATTCTCTAGTACTGCCCAGTTTCGATATATTGCTTGTCTTAATCGTCGTGGGACACCCTGTATAAGCAACCTAGCAGGCAATGAAAATAAACACAAACCCGTTCAGGGGGAAGAAACTAACTAACTTAGCAGAAAGATGCAACGAACTAGAGTAACGAGACAATATTATAAAAATCCCTTACAACACCTCATCTCTAACCGGAGACAATAGCGGTAAGATGCCTGAGTATAACAGAAGTGCTTTTTTCACAGCCCACTAGCTGTCGAGATCTACTAGTGCTTGACAACTTTCCTTGATTAAAGAATTTTAAATGAAAGGAAAACTACCAGCGATTGTTGCTGATAATCTAATAATTATCTTCAAATCCAAAGTCTCATCTAGTGGTATATAAAAGTGAAAAGTAATAAAATACCTTTAACTGGAGCATTCTGAGCATCTGTTGAGATAGTTGTTAGAATGTTTTATTTTATGTTATATTTTTCTGTCAAGTGAATTGTGCTTTATGATATTTAAATTAGGGACTGATGGTGCGAGAGGGCCGTTGACGGGCGCTGGTTGTTCCCGCGTAATACCAGTCGACGCTTTCGAAGTTGAGCTGACGGGTCGGCCGTAGCTCAACTGGTGAGAGCGCCGGAGTACAAATCTGGAGGTCGTGGGTTCGAGTCCCGCCGGCCGCCGACTTTTTCCAACATCTTCTGGTATGAATTTAAAATGGCTTAGATTTTGCACCTTTCTTACGATAATATTACAGGTAATGAAAATGATCCTAAATTTTGATGATCACCATATTTTTTATTAACTTCCACAATAGTGAATCAACCTTCAATCCAATTACACTGCTGTATTTGTCAATGAATTCCCTTCAAAATGATGTACCACAAGTATGGTGGTCTCATTTAATATTTTGAAGTAGGGGTGTAAGAGTTGCTGGCTGTAAGGGGTTTGATTGCACAATAACGTATGCTATGGAAGAGTTCCCCCTCGAAATAAAAATCGACGTCTCACGGTACAGTATATAATACATAAAGTCACACTTGAATTAACCAGGGAATCCAAATATGCAATAATGAGGGTTCTATTTAAGAAAAATGTTTGATATTAATCACCCTATATAAACGTCAAAATTTCAGTAAAAGCATTTTAACCTTATAGTCCTCAAGGCTATCTACGCTGATCAAGTGACATATTTTTGAAATACGTTTTAGTAAGCCCAGAATCATCCGTCCACTAACTGTTGGCCCACCCTGTATATCGGGTTAGTAAAAAGTACCACAACCCTCAAATATCTCCAAAACTGCCAAAGCTGGAACAACAAAATTCAACATCTGCAGGTTTTTGAACATGCAGAATTCAAAAATTCTAACAACGCCGTTGCCAGATTCACCACTTTTACGTTACACATCACAATGTTGTTATTGTAAATAAACTGCCCTATTTATTTTTATTACAACGAATAACGCATGCCGAAGTTAGCGAGGTCTCATAATATCAAAATTTGGTTTCAAATAAGTACTGAGATATGGCAACAGTACGAAAAATAACTAAACAGTAGCAGAACGCATAAATATCTCCAAAACTATTACAGCTGGCACGATAAAATTCAATAGCACAAGTTTTTGGACACGCAAAATTCAAAAATGCTAACAGCAATGATGTCAGATTTACCACTTTTCTATTTCACGTCATAATTTTGTTATTGCCCCATTTATAACGTATAACGTAAAAGTGGTAAAACTGGCAATACTGCTGATAACATTTCTGAATTCTGCATATTCAAAAATTCCCAGATATCGCTTTTTGTCGTTCCGGTTTTGGAAGACTTAGAGATATTTAAGCGAATATTAAGCTGTTTCCAATCGGACATCTATCTCTGATCATTACACTTCGTCTTTCATCAGCTTGATAGATATGAAAAAAAATGCAATAAGATGTATTTAATTATATTCGATATTGTAATGAATTAGATCGATTAGGACTAGGTTTAGAGAACAGAGCAGATATAAGTCCATTAGAACTAATAAGATGTATTTAATTATATTCGATATTGTAATGAATTAGATCGATTAGGACTAGGTTTAGAGAACAGAATAGATATAAGTCCATTAGAACTCAAAAAGGCGTGTTCCATAGTTAAAGTGAGGTAAATTTAAGTATTTTAAAATTATTTCGCATTGCGCTAAGCTTTGAAAAGCTGTACCATTTAATGAGTAGTGATGGAACCCAATTGCTAAGACAAAGTGTGGTCAAGTTTCACCCAATTTCGTTTGTGCACTTTATGCTGGGACATCCTAATAAGTAAGTAAATAAATAAGTGAGTAGGTAAGTAAGCTTCATTGACCAATAGGACACAGTAAAATGGCATGTGAGTGTGCGAAGAGAAAGGTTGATAAACTACATAAAAAAATTCAAAAGAACATATAGAATATAGAAAAACATCATAAGAGATCAACAGGTATCACAACTTTTAGATTTATAACATTTGCACTCATACACCCATTATCGGATGCAAATAAAATTAACACACACTTACATAATACATTTTAATATACATTTTAAAATATCAAGATACATGCAAAAAAGACGGTTTGCTAGGAAAGACTTAACTAGGTACTAAAAACTATTATAGTAAGTTGTGCCGCGTAGCTCGTGTGGAAGCTTGTTATATAACACAACACGGTTTGTTGTTATAAGGTGAACATTTAGTATAGAACAAGCCCATACTAAATTATATACTATGGTGAAGGTGCCTGATATAATATACACAAATTTGTATTCATTGACGAAAAATGGTGAATGCTACTACCAATTAAAGCAGCGACTCTCAACCTGTGGCGCGATTATAGGGAAGGCGCGAGTATATCGAGAAGAAAAACAAAAAATGTTATTGAGCATCTTATTTAACTGCAAAAAATAAAAATAATTCAGACGTAAAAAAAATAAATATACGTTTGCACACAAATAAAATATACTTATAGGTAGGAATGTACTGCACAATGTATTTTATATTTACTAACTAAATAACCTATGAACACTATTTTGGAAATAAGATTAATACTTATTGGTAACTTCCTTGCGCCTATCTTGCAGAGCAAAGCTTCTCGAAAGAAGGTTTAATATTAGAAATTGATAACCTAAGCTTCTTTTATAGAAGCTAATTTCAATCTTATCCAGCTGATAATAGTCGGGGAGGTAGCGTCAAATTCTCGCGTTGATTATACTGAGAATTTACACTTTCCTGTTATTTTATATAAAAATTAAAAAAATGTTAGCTGATGCAACTCCGTGACCTAAGATTTTGAGAGCCTGCGTAAGTCGCAAAAAAATGTCAGGGTATTCTACTGAAGTTGAAAATTGGCAGATATTTAGTTGCACCATGACCGTGTAGAGGGTGTATCAACGATGTGTGGGTGGACGATAGTTACGTCCCTATTTGAGATAGAAAAAAATATCTCAAATAAGAAACGTAGAGTGCAATAAAATCTATATTACAAAAATATATACCATTATAGACTTATCAAAATTACATTTTTTGAATAGAATCCCCTGTAGATTATTGCATATTTCGATTCCTTGGTGTCGGTTAATAGTGTGACGTGAATTAATGATACTTAAAACGAACCATTTAGCGAAAATCACCATTTTCGTTACAAGGTGATGTTAGAAAAAATATAATAGCGCAGCGTACATATAAAACTTAGAAGGTTGTGACTTTGCGGTGTGACTAAGCGTGAAATGTATCAGCTAACGTACTACCGAAGGGTAAAAATCTGTGGACTTTTGGTGTACACGCTTGTGGATTTCTATGGATTTCCGTAGATTTCCGTGGATTTTTGTAGATTTCCTAGGATTTCCGTGGATTTCCGTAGATTTCCTTAGATTTCCGTGGATTTCCATGGATATCCGTGGATTGCTGTGGGTTTACTGTGCCAGTACGCATGCGCAAACACGGATGTCTCTGCTGAAACCATCTTGATTTCAGTTACCTGAATTAATAAATTGAAGACTTTTTACAAGTAAGCAAGAGTGAAAACATCAACAACTTCTAACCATGGTTCTTTTAAACGTAAAACAAGGATTTTACGGAACAATAATAAGATTCCAGAAGAGCGAAGATTCACATACATTCCTAAAAGGATGAAGTGAAGTTGATTGAATCAGTATTTCCCACATACGTATTACGGTGATACCAGGATATTATTTTCCCATAGCATATAATCTGACATCCCTTTGCAACCAAATCATCGGCCGCCCCAGCGAAAAGAAGTGTGTCATGCCGCTAGGTCTTTCTTTCACAGGTCAATAAGTTTTATAACTCTCCACCCCAACCACCTCAATTTCACCCCCACCCAGAAAAGTAGAAAATGATCAGAAACCCCCGAGGCGCCTAAAAACGAAGTTTGAGCTGTCTTTGTATTTTTGGTTTTTAACTTCCCAGGCAGAAGAAGGGTAAATTATTTAAATCGGCCCGTTTTTGCAAATTTTACCGAAATCAGTGTGCGAGGTGTCCTTTCTAAAGTAAAATCATCTCTTGACTCATTTTCTGAAATGAAAATGCTATGTTATATTATTATTTTTCCTAGTAACCCCCAACACCCCCCCCCCTCCAAACTATTAAATCATAGGTTTGCACCAAAAGTGAACCAAAATATAGAGAACAAAAACCTCTTTATGACATTATAATTTGAAATTATTTGGATCATTCTTACTGCCATTTTAAAGTACGAAAATCTGCTACTCTTATGGATTTTTATTCCGCCATTTTTAAAATTTTGCGGCATGCGTTTTCGAAGAAAACATGTTCTTTATTGTGGTAGCATTAAAGTTTCACGTTATGACATTATTGTTTGAGTTACCCCCACCCTCACCCCTTTTTCATTCTCGCAGTGGGACCAAAAGCTATATTTTTGTTTATAATGATAACTTTTGTATAGTTTGTGTGTCTGTAGGTCCCCGATTCCGTTCTCCAACGATTACTAAAAAACGGCTCAAGCGATTGCTCCCAAATTTGGCCAACTTAAATTAATAAAGGCCCCTTCGAGTTGAAATGGTTTTGATGCCGATCGGACAATGTGTGATGAAAAAGGGTAGGGGGGTGCACAAATAAAGTGTAATTCAACATATGAATTCGATAGCAACAGTTGAAAGAGAATGTGTCTTTATGTCTAAAACATGGTAATTTTTTCTGAAATATAGGCTAAAAAAATTATTTAAATTGGAATACTCAAATGTCACTAACCGCTGTATTTGTGCACTGAATTATTTGGTATCAGGCAGTCGTAAATAACTTAAAGATGTCTACCTCAAAATAATATTACTATTCGATTGGACTCTTAAGGGTTAAAGGGAGTGGGGGTTGCTCAAAAAAATGTCGTATAACACATTGGTAGATATGATCCCACAAGTCAAAAGACGACGTGTTTTTATACAAAAAACGATAATCACATGTGGTTTTTTTTCCGAAATAGCGCCTAAAAAAATAAGTAGGGCGAAATGTACAAATTTCAATAACTGTTGTAACAAGGTTCTGGTAAAACAAGGACATAGGATGAACAACACCCGCTTGAGTCGGGGAAGTTCCTAGAACGAAATCTATCTCGTTCAGCGTCCACATTTTTTTTATTGTTGCTGTGCTGCCACTGACACGGTTTCTAAAAATCATAAACGTTTTCCATGCTCGCCATAGTAGTAATAATGTATAAACATTTCATTAAAATCGATCTAACAGTTTCCACGTTACACGATGCAGAACGATCAGAAGCAATAAAATGTATGTATACATCAGAATATTCTAAGTCCCTTGGTTTCTGTGACAGGCAGGGCAATGTTCGGATGGACCTAAAACACTAGGCCTTTCTTTCACATGTCAGTGTACAGCCTATGTGAATACATTTTTTTAGTTGCAGAAGCCCCCACCCCCCAACCATCCCAATTTCACCCCCACCAAAAAAAGGTATAAAATGATCAGGAACCCCTAAAACGCCTAAAAACGAAGCCTGAGGAATATTTGAATTTTTTTGTTTTTTGATTCTCAATTACGAGGCTAGAAAGATGCCAACAGACAGACAAAAGCGTAATACCTCAAAATCGAAAATTTTGCGATCACAATACTCATCTCACCTATCGGTTTTCAAAAACTTCCAACAGAAGTTCCACTCTTGTATCCAAATCTTCAGATGATGACGATTTAAGTGTTAAAATGCTGACACTACAGACACCGAGGTCCTTTCGGATGAAACCTCTGACGGTATAGATAATTCGAACGAATATTCCTTGAAGCATCATACAACGATAATGGCTTCATCGCCTGTTGGAACGTCCTCAACTCCAAAATTTGAATAACC
Organism: Callosobruchus maculatus; assembly: GCA_951848785.1. Taxonomy (NCBI): domain Eukaryota; kingdom Metazoa; phylum Arthropoda; class Insecta; order Coleoptera; family Chrysomelidae; genus Callosobruchus; species Callosobruchus maculatus. The sequence continues at coordinate 9,628,326 of CATOUR010000065.1, read as the reverse complement.
TCTACAGCCTGAATGTGGAAAATTTTATGCCATCTATTACAAACAACGTTGGTATTTAGGTCTTATCACGAAAATTGTGAATGACGAGTGCGTTGTAAAGTTTTTTTCTTTTTAGCGTTATCGACTTTTTAGTATTGTACAGCATCGCTCATTTGTTACGGTATATCATGTTTCATCTTTATTTTCGAGTTTCTGGAATTAAATGTTTATTTGATGGTTTGACTTTGTTTCTATTTTTAAATGGTTTTCTTTGGAACTGCTTGGATTTCCTTGGATTTACTTTAGATTTCCTTTGAGTCCCCTTGGATTTCCTTGGATTTCCTTAGATTTCTTGGATTTCTTTAGATTTCTGCAAATTTCTGCGGATTTCCATGGATTTATCCTGAAGAAATGGATTTCTGGGGTACACACTTCGAGCGGCTTTTTACCCCTCGCGTACTACTGTCAAATGTGGAATTCTTTTTGTACTTCGGTTCTTTCATATTGCTCTACCGGTAAGCAGGTCATGTAGAATAAATTAAAAAAATGTTCAGATGTAAGAAAATAACTACTGACTTAATATAAATATGCGAACGAAATAGAGTTAATGCAGTAGTAGCTGCAAAATTTGTGTGACTTAACATTTTCGCTGTGCGCATAATCATGTATGGGAGATCGCACTATTTTACTTAGGCTGAAATTCATTTATCTAACAATTAATAATATGAACACTATAAAAATAACTGTTAGCTGCGCGTCCAACTGCAGCGCATGGTGAGTCGATTACCATGCGCGTCGCTTGGATGTATTAGGCTATTAGAATATAACATTAAGGCCCAGTTTCACAATCATTGGTAACCTCTGGTAGTCACTCAACTGACAGATGGAAGTTGACCAGTAGATATCGGGGAGCTCTGTTTCACAAAGGAAACTAATGGTAAAGCTTATTTATCTTTATGTTGGCACCACGTATTGGTCTTAGAGCACTGCCATAATGGTGTTCCGTGAATACAACCTAACCCTTTGAAAAAGAAACCTAACCTTTCTTTTCATATTTTTCATTTATGTCGTTACAGAGTATAATCAAAATTCGTCAACGCCTTAGACGTCAGTGTCAAAATCCAAGCTTTTATAACCCACAGAGCTGTCATCGGTTGACTACAACAAACGCAAAGATAACCCATACCTTGTCCTTGGGTTAACATAACTACTGGTTGACCAGAGGTTTTGACTTAAACTGTCGAATATGAAATGGAGTATTCTCGTTAACCAGTAGTCTTCTTCTGACCACTAGTTAACTAACGATTGTGAGACTGGACCTAACATTCATAGCTTGCACCGGTTCGCCTATATCTGTCGCGTAAGGAGTGAAGAACGAAATTTTCTGTGAGCATCCATGAAAATTTAATGCTACCTCCTCGACATAGAAAAATAAAAAGACGATTTGACCGAAAATTTGAAATAAAATGGAAACTACAAGAGATTGATATCAACAATCCTACATCTTTATAAAGTCTATCAAATTTTACATTTAAATAAACAAAATTATTCATACCCATTTGATGAAAGAAGGTTACCAAAAATCCAAATATACAATAATATACAGGGGATTCTATTTAAAAAAATGTAACTTCGATATGTTGAACCCTGTATAATAGTAAATATTTTTGAATTTGAATTTGTGGTTCTTGGGTTTTAGGCAAGCGTCGTTTAACGTTAAAGCTTGACGTTTCGCCACCACGAGTGGATGGCATCTTCAAAAGCTATTTCACTTCGGCGACTTCCAAAATACTGACGGCTGGTGGATCTGCACCTGTATTTAAACCTGCTAATGGTGACGTGGCCCAACCATGTCCGGTTGACTTTCTGTGTTTCTTCTTTCCTATTGAAATTATTATGATGTTTTTGTATTTCGATGGCTTCTCTGTTAAGTCTGGCATGGTATGAAGACGTTGCGGCAAGAACCTGAGTTTCTTCAAACTTGATCATGTGACTTCCCTCCCTAATCGCATGTTCGGCTACCGCTGATTTTTCCGTATGGCCTAGTCGACAGCTAGCCTTATGTTCTGCAATTCTTGTGTTCATAGATCGCTTCGTTGTTCCTTTGTTTACACTCCCACATGTGCATGGTATGCGATAAACCCTCGGTGTTATGAGTGGGTCTCTTTTATCCTTCACCGTTCTCAAATATTCCTATATCTTTCTTGTAGGCTTGTAGATGGTCTTGACGTTTTCCTTTCGTAACATTTTTCCTATTCTCCTAACGTAAATATTTTTGTGACATAGATTTTATTGCCCTCTACATGTTTTATTTGAGACATTTTTTCCAATCTCAAATAGGGAAGTAGCTATCGTCCACACACACATCGTTGATACACTTTGTACATGATCATGCGCGCAGCTAGTAAAATATACCCAGAAACAAAAACTTTTTTGCAACTTACGCAGGCTCCCAAAATCTTAGGTCATGGATCTGGACCAGCTAACATAGACATTCTTTGTCATCAACATCAAGAAATGATCCAGTGAAATTTGACCTTCCGGACCATAATATTTAAAGTAAAATTAAATTACAATTAATCAATTCAACGCGTACGCACGACAGCAAGCAGGTGGTGCTGGAGCAAAAGAGGGAAGGCTCACTCCTAAAACCTTACTGTTGTACCCACTCATCCTTAGGCTGATTCAATTAAACTTTGAAGCTTAATTAAAGGATTGGAATACATTTAATGGAAACCCTTTTCACCCTGTTTTCTGCTTGACTTTAGGAAGTATACGAAAATGTTCCTTGGATAAAGTTAAATGGTCTCTTCACATGGCAGCAAGTAACGCCTTGAAAATATACATAAATGGAACTAAACGTATGTCATTTAATAGTATAATAGTTATTTATGTGATAAGGATCAATACGCTCTTATGGTATCTACAAGTTGTAGCCGAATCCGATAACACGGCGTGTGCTATAACGATTGTTTAATATTTATGATTCGTATTATTTGCAAAATTTCATCAGATAGATTTTGTATTCATACATTTTCAATAAACTAAAATCTGCATTTTTAGCATGTTGGAATACGAAAACTATTTTTTAGGCGGTAGTTTAAAATATCAGCAGGTTAGGGAGCGGCCTAAAAATCAATGCCAACAAGACCGAATTCATAGTATTCAGTCGCACAGACCACAACAACATTAAAATAGAACTTAAAGGTTCCACAAATGAAACGGTAAATAGATTCAAATACCTGGGAAGTATCATTACAGAATGCTTAGACCCTGACGTAGAAATAAAATGCCGAATAGAAATGATACGTTCAGCATTCAATAGAATCAGACAACCTCTGTGTGACGACAATCTGAACCTCAAAATACGGCAAAGAATGACACGGTGTTATGGCTGGTCGGTACTCCTCTATGGAATATTGGACATTGTAAGTTAGGACAATGAATCGTCTTGAGGCTTTTGAGATGTGGTTGCATCGGAGAATGCTTCGCATACCTTAGGTGGATCACGTCACCAATACGGAAGTACTTCGAAGAGCCAATACCAACAGGCAGATACTAAACACAATTAAATGCCGCAAAATCGCCTATCTTGGTCATATATTGAGAGGAGAAAAATACCAACTACTCCAACTTATCATTAAAGGAAAAATAGAGGGGCGCAGAGGAACTGGGAGGAGATAACACTCGTGACTACGGAATATCCGTGATTGGACTGGAATAAGATCAGTGGGAGAATTGATGCAGGTAGCACAAGACAGAGATGCCCTCGCCATAGTGATCGCCAACGTCAGGGAGTCCGGACAAGGCACATGAAAGAAGAAGTGAGCTATGTTTTGCCATTTCCTTGACAACACCAGGTTGTAACATAATGATTGAGCGATTATGAAACTGGTAGTGTACCTTCTGCTTTGGAAGAAATGAGGCGAAATATCACATTATGCATTTTGAACAAATTTCTTGATCGCAGTGTCACATAAAAAACACTAAAGTCTAATCCAACACGTGTTTCGCTATGTTAGCATCTTCAGGGGAAGATTCAGACTACATCATTTCCAGCTATAGCTTCTAAAGGATCAAATTAGATTTCTAAAGCCTCAACTGTAAATTCAAGTAGTCGAATTGCTTCTGCGCATAGATGTATCTTACACATAAAACTTCCATAAAGTTCGAACAAAATGCGTTTTAAAGCCCTTGTAATTTTACTTCATAGTACCTAAGTACTTATATCAAAGTGCGAGTGGATAATCGCAGGCGGTAGCCGGCATGCCCGAAAAAGAATGGAGCAAATAATGCTTTAAAGTTAGCAGTTATCCATTTTACTTCACACACCGATAGGTGAGGGGAGTATTGTGATCCCGATAATGTTCGATTTTGAGATAATACGCTTTTTGGGCGTTTTATGATGTGTACATAACGAAACTCCACGTCACTCATTTTCGTCGGTCTGTCTGTCTGTCTGTCGGTCTGTCTTTCGCATTCTTCTACCCTCGTAATCTCAGTAACCGCTGCATGGATTGTGATGAAACTTGGGTAGCGACCTGCTGTGGGGTTCTAGTAGGTAATGCTGCTGAAATTTTGAAAATATGTGCATTGGCGGCAGAGTAATCAGCAAAAAACAAAAAAAAATCAGTATACCTCAAACTTCGTTTTTAAGTGCTTTAGGAGTTCCTGATCATTTTCTACTTTTTTGGTGGGGGTGCATTTGGGGTGACTGGGGGTGGGGGCTTGTACAACTGACAAATTTGTTGTATTCACAATGGGCTGTCCGTTGACCTGTGAATGAACAACCTAACGGCATAATACACTTTTTTAGGTCCATCCAAACGTTGCCTTGCTTAATATAGAAACCAAGGGACTTAGAATTTGTGATGTATACATACGAGTTGTTTTAGATCGTTCTATATTACGTAACGCAAAAATGAAATTTTGACACGGTATTACTACCGCGGCGAGGATGGAAAACGCGTATGTTTTGGAAAAAGCGTGTCAGTGGCGGCACAGCAATAATAAAAAACTAAAAATATAAAAACAGCTCAAACTTTGTTTTTAGGCGTTTTAGGGGTTCCTGATCATTTTCTACTTTTTTTTTGGGTGGGGGTGAAATTGAGGCGGTTGAGGGGTGGGGGGTTGTAAAACTGAAACATTTGTTGTATTCATAATAGTTTGTCCATGACCTATGGAAGAAATACCTAGCGGCATGTTCTTTTCTGAACATTGGCTTACCTATTACAGAAAGCAAAGGACTTAGAATTTTGTGATGTGTATGTTGCACACAATAACCGAATTCTGCCACTGACCGGAAGCACATGACCATTTTCGCATTATGTGCAATACCAATATAGCTACAAAGCAAAACGGAAGTTTTATAATAAAAAAAGTAAAACAATATATTTCGTAAACTGTATGCACGATATCAAATAGCTGCTCACGATTTACCAAATTTGATTTCCTTTTCATACCTATACCTGTTAGCTATCAATTATTCATTTTGTTTAATTTTCTATAATTTGTATCGATTCAGATTTCGATACTGTTTAGATGAAAGGTTTCTGTCTAATTTACACATTTCTTGTGCTTCTTTAACCTCGCCTATGATTTTTCCCTAGTCACCTTCTAAAAGTATGGGTCTAGAAATGACCCCTTTGAGTTTATTCAAACCATTCTCGAATTCTTTTCGGAGAGTTTCTGTCGATTCACCGATTTGAAATTGAGATTGTTCTTAATAAAGAAAAAAACACTTTAGTAAGGTTAGTCCCCGTGTGGGGGCGGGTTAGAATATCTCCCATCGTATATCCTGCGTGTCGTAAAAGGCGACTAAAACGAACCGAACTACTGTCGGTATAAGCAGTAACCTCTTCTCAACCAACAGCTTTGGGTGGACGACTTGAGAAGAGTCAGGACACCTTGTCTTTGGGGTGAGAAATTGCCCCTAAAAGCGGATGAACCTGTAGATACCATCTGGTCAACGGTATGAGGATGCAGAAGGCGAATGGGAGACTACTGCATTAAAGATCTTAAAGATATCCCAAAAGAAACTCGTAAAATTGGTACATTTTACGAGTTCACAACATGTCTGTTAAGACATTGTGACTATGATGATGAAGGTTATTAGATTTCCGATTTGTGGCTATTTCTATTACCCATAAGGCGAAATGGTCGTGCGTTTACGACGGTATTCGGATTTTCGCATTGTGGGTCTTTGTAATTTACCCACAACGCGTTCTGCGCATACAAAAATTACCCGGAACGCGATGTGAGAGATTAGAGTAATCCACAACGCGTTCTGGGTACAACATATACAGATACGAGTGTTGCTTAATTTCGTTCTATGTATATTGCGTAAAGCGAAAATTATTGAATTGATTTTTAAGAAATTTCGAAACAGAGTTTGCTATCGCGGCGGGAATGGAAAACGAGCCAGTTTCTGAAAAATCGTGTCAGTTGGAGCATGCAGAATAAAAACTGTGGCGTCCTAGTTCCTAAGAAGCCAGACGCAAGAAACTATTTACGAGAGTTTTTGTGGTGAATGTTTTTTTGCAGACGGGTAGGCGATGATTTGGTTGCAAGGGGATTTCAGACTATAGCTTCATGCAATGGGAAAACAACGGTATCACTACTATGTGTGGGAAGTACTGACTCAATCAACTTGACACCATTTTTTTTTTGTACCCCTCGAAATCATAAACAGCATTACAAAAGATGGAAATGAATAGATAGGTATTATTATTACGGTTTTATGAAAGTGAAAGTCAAAGGCTCGTTGTTTCAGTGGGTTTCGGTACGCCTTTCTAATCCATGGGTCCGTGGATCAGTTCCAAAGCTGGGCTACTTTTTTCTCCTTATTACATGGTATAAATTCACTGCCATTTTCCCAACTATGTCCTTTGGATACCATGATAACTATATCGGCGCTTTTTTGCAGTACATACTGCAAAACGTAAGTAGCTTACAGTACATGCAAGAAGCCTCTAGCCCACTTGACAATAATTGATATGTATGATGTTGCCTTCAACCATCTATTGAATAATAGCGGAATTGAAAAATTATAAGATTGAAAATAGTCTAAGAAAATTCGATTTAAAAACACATTCATTTCTATCATAGAAAAGTAAAAAAATGTGTAGCATGTGCAAAAGGCTCATCAATCAATTTTGTTGTAAAAAAATTAAAAGAAAAGTATGTCATGCCCTGGGCTTGAACCAACTCCGAACCCGAACATTTTTGGTAGGAGGCTAGCGCCTTTAACCTGCTATCATGGCACCAACGAAATCATTTCGCTACAAATTATATTAAGTTACTTTATTACTGGAATTTGTGATTTACGTTATTTTAAATATAATATTATACATGCTGAGGTGGTGTCATGCGATTTCCTGTCAATCCGAAATGCGGTCAGTGGGAGATGTGATCACCTTTTTTTTTCTTACCTAGATCGAGTACGAGATCCGGTTAAAGGATAAGGGGGTATACAGGGTGTCCAGTTAGTGTGTAATTCTTCGATATCTCGCAAGGTATACTTGATAGAAGAAAATGTGAAATACAAAAGTTATTTGGTTATCTAAGACGCATATTCTAAAAATATTTTGAAATATACAGGGTGTTGCGGGAAAGTAGGATAGTGATCAACTTGATTTTTTATATGAAACTATAACTTTTTCTTAAATTCTTCTAGTTTCCATCATTGATCTCTGTTCAACCCTAAAATATTTTTGGGATCGGTTGCGACGTTGCCAAGTTATAATTTATTTTCTATTAATTTCCGGATTTGCAAGGTCGCAAGTAATACGTCCAAATTGATATATTCCTTTAACTTTCCTCAACAATATTATACAGCAGGTTACTTAAATATTAAGTGAATATTATTTTGGATGTTACCAGCAATTTGTATCTACAGTGTATTTTTGGCAGAATTTTAAATTACGGCAATTTGAAGGTCATTTAACTTTGTTTTTTTAAATGTAACACCCTATTTTTTTTTTTAAATCGAAATGTCTACTAATACCCTATCTCGCCTTGTAATATTTTTTTTTCGCGTTTGCGGCGTTGCCAAGTTATAAATTATTTTTCCAAATTTTTTAACAAATATCCCCGATTAAGATAAAATACTAAAAACTATACCTTGTAATTTACAATTGACGCTTTTGAATATCGAAATGATACTTCAAAATTTACAACTGACTATCGAAAATTACATTTGATGCTTTTGAATATTCAATTGATGATTTGAAACTACAATTGACGTATTGGAATTGGAAACTGACTATTTGAATTTACATTTGATGCTTTGGAATATTCAACTGACTACTTGAAATTACAAGTGATGAGTTAGAAAATTAACATGAACGTTTTGAATTATCACTTCACGCTTTAGAAACTACAGCTGGAAATGGTGTAGTCCAGCTAGACTAAACCAGCAGTGCGGTGGTATTTAAAATCCTGTTCATCTACCAGTGGATCTCCTACTGTTGCTACAATAATTGATTAAAACATTAACTACAATAAACCTGGACGGTTACTGTATCCGCATCAGAACAGTGATCCGCAATCATGCCAGACAGCTTACGTCCTGCTTCCCCTTGGTAACTCCTGTGTACCAACTAGCCGTACAGAAATTGCTACCCACACTGTAATTACATGGCCTACCCTGATTTCTGCTCAGTCCGCCAAGTATAAAGGACAACATCCCACCGGCGACGTACATCAAAGACGAAAGAAGTCTGACAAAGGACGACCACTAGTAACATTTACTCTATTTCCTTTGTCCACTTTTCTCTTTAATCTCTTCCAATAAATAACGCCGACCTCTCGAGCAGTTCGACCCGTCCACGTCTTGTGAAATCCAGCTTCAATTTCGGGATAAACTTCAGCACCACGTTCGCTTTTATGAAGGAAGGGATCAAGGTGAGTGATTTTTGTAGAAGTGTCTGTCGGTGTAAGCTGGTGCTAAGTGTCGGACGATGAAAATTGCATTTGGGTTCTGTCAATAGACTGATCGGGATCGGGAAGTGAGGGTATATGATATCCTATGAAACAAAGGCTGTTTACCTTTACTTTACTTACATCGCTAAGCGCAAACATCACAGTACTTTATTTTAAGTTTCTTACCTACTTGATATCAAATGTTTTACTGAAATTGTCACCAGATTTTTAGCCCTGAGGATGAAGGCATAGACCTCAGAAAGCTTGGAATTAACATTTAAAAGAGTACACTGTGCTTTTTTATGTCGCTTTCCAAGTGATTGAAAGTTCTTTGTTACTTAACCAGTCGGCATATGACTACCTTCTTCTAACCTGATATCCTATGTATACAGTGTGAGTCAAGCTCAACGCCTCGGACTTTTGTGACCAAACCATACCACTATTCAAAAAACTAACTTTGCTAGTGTATGTAGGTCGAGCTGGACTACATTTTAAAAACGTGTCTTTTATACAGGGTATCTAATAAAAGCGTGACATATCAAAATTATGTTTTTTAAATGGAATACCCTGTATATTATTGTATATTTAGATTTCCGGGTCAATTTGAGTGTGACTTTGTGTACATAGGACTTACATCAAACCGTTGAGGTGCAAATCATTATTTTTGGTATAAGCAAATGTCATAAAAATTTGGATATCGCAGCTATTAGAAAACTTGTAGAGCTGTGACTTTGCCGTGTCATTAAGCATGTCATGCACCAGCTTATGTTAGACGGTCAAGTTTGAATTACATTTGTATTTGGAGAACTCGGTAGATGAATAATTAAGCAAACTTCAATCTGAGATAACTTGATTTTTTCAAATGGGAGTGCCTAATTTTTTGTATACAATCAAATGTAAAATTTGACAGCCTTTCTAATGATATGCGGTCGTAAATATCAATCTCTGGTGTTTTGATTTATTTTCAAATCTTCAATCAAACCGGTGTTTTTTACCTACCTATAAGCAACTTAGCAGGCCATGAAATATAAGCAAAAAGCTGTTTAGGTGGAAGAAAACAACTAACTTAGCAGTTAGATATAGACGAACTAGAGTAGAGTGACAAACTTATGAAAATGACTTACAACAAATCAACTCTAACCAGGAATAACAGAGGTAACACATCGAAGGTCAAAAAGCAGTTAGAGTACGACTTCAGTACGACTTTAATAGCTTCAGAATAAAATTTCACATTTTTTTGTGAGAAAGCTGACATCAGACATAGTCCATTTGTCACAGATTGTTTGTTAAACTAGGATGAACTAGATATACATATAATTTAATGCTTTGTAAGTGTTCAAACATGACATGGTATACTTTCATACTTTCCTGTGAAAAACATGTGCTAATGTTTAAGGGAAGCTGGAAGCCCAATGCGGAGAGCTTATTTATAAAGTTATCTATGTGATGTTTGTATTTGCGGCAGCTGAAGAAAATATGATTAAGATATCACACAGCTTGGTCTTCTGGACAGTAAGGGGAATCAATGTATAGGTGTGAGGGAAACCTTCCGTGATTGAATCTCAAGCAGGAAATAGTTGAGGCATGTATTTTGCTCACGAATTAAATGAAAACTGCTAGATATCGATACTCACAACCGGATATCGTTACAAAGCCTATCAAATTGCACATTTGATGGTATAAAAGAACTAAGATTCCCATTTGAAAAAATCAAGTTACTACTGATTGAAGTTTCCTTAATTAATCTACCGATTTCTTCAAGTACAAATGTAATTAAGACTTGACCGCCTAACCTAAGCTGACGCATTCCATGCTTAGTGGCAAGGCAAAGCCGCAGCCCTCTAAGTTTTACAGTTGCTGCGATATTCGATTTTTTCTGATACCTACTTTTACACCAAAAATTGTGATTTGCACTTAAACGATTTGCTTAAAGTCCCATGTGTGATTCATAAAGTCACACTAAATTTCACTCAGGAATCAGAATATGCAATAATATGTAGGGTGTTTCATTTAAAAAAACATATATTTGATATGTCACGCTTTCATTAGATTTATTATTTTTAAAACGTAGTTCATACACTTTCAAAGTTGATTCTTCGAAAAGTGAAATACGTTTGATCGCAAGAGGCCGAGACGTTGAGCTTGACTCACCCTGTATACTTGGGTTGAGTTATATTGTGTAATTAAATTGTGTACAATATTAATTTATTCCAAATAATAAATTTGAAATCCTTTTTTACCACAACTAAATCAAGACACACAGTCAAATGCAAAGACATATCAATCATAATAACATAATAAATATAAAAGGATCAGGAAACCCGTATGATCCCAAGTTCCCAAGTTAACCTAGTTGTAGGGGGTAACTTTTTTCCAATAATACAAACTTTCGGTGAACATTAATAGAAAAATGATCCCTTCTTTGCTGATAAAACAAAATGTCGTTGTCATATTTTGGACTTTTTGGTATTAACTTTTAAAAAATATGTTATTACTTCATTATCGACTAAAAGAAAGTGATCATGTATCCAACATTTCGCGAGATAGTGTCAAAATCAGCAACGGTTGAAAGGTGACATGAAGAAACGTTACAAAAAAATTAATTTATCGTAAAAAGTCACCAAGTAATTATAGTCCAATGGTTACGTCGCGTCGTAAAGAAAGGCTTTTGACAGCAAAAGTTCGGCAAGAAATGGAATTTGATGGGATGGGAGTTTAGGCAGCTGCAAATAATAATTAAATGGGAGTCGCAAACCTCATCGCAAACCAACCCCTACCTCAATAATTCCCAAGTTACACAATGTAGAACGATCTAAAGCAATCCTCGTAAGAATGTCCCTGAATTCCCTTGAACGTGATATTCTCGTAACAAAAAAAATAAACGAAAACTGAGTGGTATTTCTGAAGCTACTATGGGGTCTATCATACCATGCCCTCATAACATTTCTTTTACGTTAACCCTCAAAACTGACCCTCAATTTTTTTTCAAATAGCACCCAATAGGGTTTCCTACATAAATGATATCCCCATTTCATTTAAAATCTTGTGGTGCCATTGATTTTATACGTAAACTTATCGTTTGCATGAAATCATAAGCTTAATATAGATAAAATAAGAATTTGAAACAACAAACTGATAAAAAAGAAAACTAAGTGAGCTTTAAGGGGTATTGATACATGCTTTCGAAACCAAATGTCTTTTTCCGACTTTTTTTATTGAGAAAATATTACGCTTCAAAAAAATAATTTATTTATTTTGTGCGTATGAAATTGGGAAAAATTGGTTTGTATATGAAATAAAGGCACTACAGATTTCAAATAACATGATAACCTCATTCATGTAGAAAAAGCTGTTGGATGCTATTAAAAAAAAATGGGGATAAGTTTTAGGGGTTGAAGTACAAAAAAATATTTCGAAAGCATGGTAAGATAGGCCATTCAGTACCCTTAAAAAACCTGCTTAGTTTTCCTTTAACTGTTTTTCTTACGAAAACATTACGCCTCAAACAAATCCTTATTTTATTTACCTTTTGTTATGATTTTACGGAAAAAATAGGATTGTGTATAATATCGATTTTAAATAAAATAGGGATTTAATTTGCGTAGGAGAAACTATTAGATGCTATTTGAGAAAAAAAAGTTGGTGGTAAGTTATGAGGGTTGAAGTATAAAAAAATGTACGCATGGTCTGATAGACCCTATAGTACTTTAAAAAATTTCATTCAGTTTTCTTTTGAACTTTTTTTTGTTACGAGAATATCACGGTATCAAGGAAATTCAGGGAGTACCTTGGTTTCTGTCAAAGGCAAAGCAATGTTCGGATGGACCCAAAAAAGTGTATTATGCCGCTAGGTATCTCTTTCACAGATCAACGGATAGCCTATTATGAGTATAACAAATTTTTGAGTTTCACAGCCCTCCACCACCCAACCACCCCAATTTCATCCCCACCCAAAAAGGAACAAAATGATAGGAACCCCTAGAATGCCTAAAAACGAAGTTTGAGGAGTATTAGAAATGTTTGGTTTTTGCAAATTCCTTGGTCGCCCATGTGTTGAGTTCCAAAATTATAGCAGCATTACTGATAGACCGACAGACAGACCGATGGAAATAAGTGACGTGGATTTTCCCAAAAAGCGTATTTTCCGCTATCGGAGTAGGAAGTAAAAATGGTTACAAAACTCTAATTTTTGTTAGGTATTTTATATAAGCACTCATACTAAGATAGTGCTCTCCGCAGCACTGCTCTACCGGCGTCAATACTGTGCCTGATGCATTCTAATTCGATCTGGTTCTAAAATGCTTCGATACAGCAGGAAAGGCAACATTCCACCCTCCTTAAATTTCAATTTCGCAATTCGCGGAGACGCCGGCCACCCAATTTCCGAGCGTCAGTCTCGTTCATTTTTATGTAAACTAGTCCCGTCTGCAACTAGCTAGCTTCGCTCTTCTTTTTTCCTCTCCTCTCTCTTTCCATCTCAGCCTCCTCAAATTAAAAGTGATTACCTCGGATGATATTCGAGAGCCGAATCGGAACTCTTTCTAAGTGGATGGCTGATCGATAAACAATTTGCCCCATCGGCGTGCCAATAACTCAGCACTCGCTAATGGGACCCGATCTTTCCAGGAGATTCTGGAGTTTTTATGAGTGTCGTTATAATCGTAACGTCCATCGATTCTCAGTGCTCATTAAATTTACCATCCCCATCATGACAAGTACTGCATACACCAAATGGTCTAACCACTTAGTTGTAATTATTTAGGGTTAGGTCAGCAATAAAACCAAAACTTCTTATTATTCTCTATCCATGCGACGTTTCGACTAATATATAGTCATCATCAGGCATCTAGAAATAATTGGTGGTATAGATTTCATAACGATAAAACTTGAAACAATTCGCATTCAAATTAAAAGTAAGAAAAAAATATTAGACTGGCAACGACAATTTGATAAATAACGTTACGTGTCACTTGCCAAAATCCAGAAACAATAAATTGACTTTGATTGGGTAAGTAAATTGTTGCCAAATACATAAACATGGAGAACAAGAACAATCTAAAAATTATTATTTACTCTACCCTTCACAGAATGTCGAAGTTTTCATCGTATTAAACAACCTGGCAAGAGTATCGCTAGATGTAGCTAAAGACACTGCCGGCAGTAATAAAATTCAACAAAAAAAATTTTTACAACACAGATACATACAATTAAAGTTTAATTAGAAACGATGAAAAATTGGGTATAGCATACATCTGCCCTCCACAGAAGAAGATTGACGAATGAACCTTTGGAAATCATTTGGTGTTTTTCAGTATAAATCATAACAAAATCTAATGTTTTTCATCTCTAGAACATAGGCGAAGTACGGAAATATGTAAAATAGACTATAGATAATCGATTGGTTCATCTCTTAGGTAATTTGTTTATTAAATTTAGATAAGAATTGGTTAAGGCATTAACATCCTGTCTGTAATTTACTGAATTTTTTTTATCAATATGGATCATTTCGCTGGTCAATCTTTTGAACAAGATCTTCTGGGTGCTAAGAATTTTTGTGTTATCAAAATCAAAATGATGATTTTCATTTCTGACATGCTACACTAGTGCGGTGGGGGCAGAAATGCTATAACTTCTGTATTCATCTCTTTTATGGTCAGCTATTCTGGTTTTGATAAATCGAAAAAGATCATCATTTCGATCCATACAAAAAAACAATTCAGTATACTACAGACAGGATGTTAATGTTCTGAGCAATTCTTATCTAAATAAACAAATTATCTAAAAGATGATCCAATTGATTATATATAGTCTATTTCACATGTTTCCGTACTCCGCCTATTTTCTACAGATGAAAAACATTAGATTTTGTTATTATTTATACGGAAAAAACCAAATGATTTCCAAAGAGTCATTCATCAATTTTCTTCTGTGGAGTGCAGATGTACGTTGTACCCAATTTTTCATCGTTTTTCAATAAAATTTTAATTGTATGGGTCTGTGTTGTATAAAAATGTTCGTTGAATTTTATTACTGTGGGCAGTCTTTAGCAATTTCTAGCGATACTCTTGCCATGTTGTTCAATACGATGAAAACTTCGACATTCTGGTAAGTGTAGTGTAAATAATAATTTTTTGATTTTTCTTGTTCTCTATGTTTATGTATTTGGCAAAATTTATTTACTCAATCAAAGTAAATTTATTGTTTCTGCGTTTTAGCTAGTGGCACCTAACGTTATTTATCAAATTGTCTTTGCTAGCTTAATATTTTTTTTTCCTTTTTTTAATTTGAATGCGAATTGTTCCAAGTTTAATCGTTATGAAGTCTATACCATCAATTATTTCTACATGGCTGATGATGACTATATATTAGTTGGAACGTCGAATGGATAAAGAATGATAAGAAGTTTTTGTTCCACCTGAGCGTCATTCGTCAATCTTCTTCTGTGGAGGACATATATGTATATGCTGTACCCAATTTTTCATCGTTTTTAGTAAAAACGATGAAAAATTATTGTGTGTCTACGTTGTATAAAAAAATTTAGTTGAATTTTATTACTACGGGCAGTGTCTTTAGCTGCACTAGCGATACTCTTACCAGTTTGTTTAATATGATGAAAACTTTGACATTCTGGTAAGTGTAGTGTAGGTAATAATTTTTGGATTGTTCTTGTTCTCCATGTTTATGTTTAGGCAACAATTTACTTTCAATCAAAGTAAATTTATCGTTTCTGCATTTTGTCAAGTGGCACTAACGTTATTTATTAAATTATCATTGCTTGCTTAACATGTTTTTCCTACTTTTTATTTGAATGCAAATTGTTTCAAGATTAATTGTTACAAAATCTATACCATCAATTATTTCTAGATGCCAATAGAAATACTAGGTATTATAATTTGCGAAAGAGACCTGCCGATGTATAACATGTAGGTGATAAGGTTTGGAAGCGTAATTTTACATTATCTGACAAATGTGATAACTTTGCATCCAAATTAGCTCCTAGATGTGTATTATGTACAGTACAAAAAGTTATATCAAATTTAGTGTATCAGTTAAAATATGCTGAAGGAAAAAATGTTGGGCGCAATCATGTTAGGGACCTAAAACCTCACTATTGTGGTGACAATTCAGATGAAGATTCCCAAAATGAATGAATGAATGTGGCAGCGGATAGTGAATGTGTAGTGATTGGGATAGTTGTTCAGTACTTTTCTGATATTTATTCTGTTAGAGTTATCTACCTCTGATATGTTAATCTACAATTATGTTACGCCAAATGAGAAATCTTGCTAGCTCGGATTACCTACAGATTGTGTCTTTTTTTACCAACTCAGAGGGAAAAATGTTATAGAGGGAAAAGAGTTACAAAAAAGAAAACTGTACATGACAAAAGATATAGAATATGAAGTTAGAGAGGAGAAAGATTAGAAGTTAGAGATTAGATGTTAGGCTGGTGGTACACAATTTGAACTTTTATTGTAATAAAACATATTATTTCCCTATCTGACTTCTAATCCAATAAACGTGAACTAAGCTAGGTCAAAATTTTTCATTATTTTATTAATTTTACTTATTTTTGTTGACTTTGCTAAAAGTGGCGTCACTATCTGTCTCGCTCACTCATAGCAAATATGTTCATTATCCATCTCTCAAATCAATTTGCCGTAACATTAAGAACCTACCAGAAGCTTGTGCGAATAAAGAACATCTGACCTGAGTGAAATGGGTTAGCAAAAATAATACCTTTGTTTGGTAAAATTATCGAAAAAGTACTAAAAGAACGTATGGCCAGGTTCCTTCAAAAAAATAAATTTTTTAGTAATGATCAGTTTGGTTTTCAACCGGGCCTATCTACTACTAAAGCCTTATTAAAAATTCTGGAAGACGTAGTCGAGGGCTTCGATGCAAGGTCGCACAGTATAATAACTCTGTGTGATTTGTCGAAGGCCTTCGACTATGTCTCCCATGACATCTTACTTAAAAGGCTGAAAGCATACGGTATAAGTGGTTTATCTTTGAAGCTTCTTGGGTGTTACCTGAAGGGTAGGTCTCGGTCAATATTTTTCAACAATCAACTGTCAGAACAAAAAAATCTAAATTATGGAGTCCCTCAAGGCTCATTACTGGGTCCTCTTCTGTTTGTCATCTACGTGGATGATCTAAGCTGTCATATGTTCAAAATTAAATGCGCTAGATTTGCTGACGACACCAATTTTACAACCCATAGCCCCACTCTTCATGGTCTACTGGTTATTTCAAATGATGCTCTAACTCTAGCAGAATAATGAATCAACGCGAATAATTTGCTTCTAAATAAAGACAAAACCCAAAGGTTAATAATTCCTAAAAGCTCGAAATTAGCTCAGGGCAACTCAGTAAAACTTTTAGGACTAACTTTAGATGACAAACTTTCGTGGGCTCAGCACACTGACAGTTTAGGGCGGTCATTATCAAGCGTAATATTTTTTTAATAAGAAGGCTCCATACTTTTGTTAGCTTCAATAATTTAAAAACCTGTTATTTTACTCTGTTTTATTCAAGGATTACATTTGCGATCCCCTTATGGGGTCAAAGTACGGCAGCAATTTCTGTTTTTATGGTTACAGAAAAGGATGATTCGGATCTTATGTGGTGCTCACTATAGAGCTCATTGTAAACCCCTATTTCAAGATAACAAAATAATGCCTCTACCTTGCTTATATATTTATTATACACTCTTAGAAATACATCATAAAAAAAGTGGACTGCCTTCAACTACCAGAAACCACTTTCATAATCTCAGATCCGATATTCAACTAGCAAAAACCACTTTCATAATCTCAGATCCGATATCATTACCATTCCTCTCCATAAGCTTAACATATCTAGCATAAATTTATTGAATTACAGTTTATACAATAAATTACCAGAGTCATTAAAGAAACTATCTAAGAATAAATTCAAAATCTCTATAAAAAGTTTTCTATTATCACAATGTTTTTATTCAACACGAGAATACCTCGAAAGCAATTTCATATAACATACGCACTTGTGCTATTCTGTTTTTTATTTTGTCTTTTTATTTTGTTGTTGTTATCTGTTTAATGAACCTTCTTTTAATGTTTTATTGTTTTCTTTCTAACTGACTTGCTATAATGTACATTGTACAAATAATAGTCAATAAATACTCTACTCTACTCTACGCTGCACATAACTGTGGCAGCTACTGTAAAAAATGCAGAATGCAATCTCCCTCATAACCCTGAAATACCTTTCCAGCAGACTTTCTCACGACCCGGTATGTGCACTCTGTCTTACAGTTTCGTGACATAAAAGTTGAACCCCAAGGTTTCAACTCCGCTGAACTCGTTACTAAATATTAATTAGTAGTTGAGCAAACTCGATTTGAATTTTGAAGGCGAGGGTACGTAAGGAAAGTTTTTTCTTTGCACTGCGCTGTAAATGAACTTTAATAATAGAAAAAAGCCTTGTCGAGTCTGAAAAAGCGTTGAAACTAGGTATTCCAAGCGCGATGCAGTGGCAACGGAATAAGTAGTTTGAGAACAAAAGCACTCGCGAGCTGAGTTTAAAAATGGTATATTCCAGTATTTATATAACTGCTTTTCTTTAGCATTTGCCTTGTTAATATTTTAAAAGCTTTTATTTAACTTGTGTTGTATGTATGTATCTATGTATGTTTGTTATTGCAGATATCTATCTGCAATAACCAATCAACCGATTGAGCTGACATTTTGAATACGCGTTTAGTTTGGATCACAATACACGATAAGGTGTGTTCCGCCATTCTAAATCCAATACGGCGGACCATCCGAGATGGCGGAATAGTCCATTTTAATGCATTTGTACAATATGGGTATCAAATTAAAAGGCTTGTTGAAAGTAATTCAAAAAATAATGTGGCGTCATTCTGAATGAAATATGGCGAACCATCCAAGATGGGGGAGTAGGTATTTTTTATGCACTTCTGCAATATGGGTATCAAATGAAAAAACTTGTTGAGAGAACTCGAAAATAATGTGGCATCATACTAAATCCAATATGGCGGACCATCCAAGATGGCGGAATAACTATTTTTATGCACTTCTACAATATGGGTATCAAATGAAGGGGCTTGTTATCCATCCAGGATGGCGGAATGGCTATTTTTACGCACTTCTGCAATATGGATATCAAATGAAAGGGCTTGGTGAGAATAACTAGAAAAATATTCTGAAATCACAATCAATCCAATATGCCAGGCTTTTGAGGTTTTTTATGCTTTCCTATAGTATCGGTATTAAGCGAAAGGGTTCGCTGAGAATGAAAATGCAGATCAATAACTCGAAAGTAAAGTATAAGTGAAAATAAAAGCGCTTTTGAAAAAAAAGCTTGTCATAGTCAGTTCAGCATCAAAATCCCAGTTTTCGGCAATTCAACAGCGTGTTGTTTTAGGGGTCGCGCTCTATTCCAATCACTCATTTTGACGACTTTAAATAATTGAAAAGCAAAAAAATATACCACGTGTTTAAAATGAAAATTGGGGTCCATAAATAACCGCCCGGGGTATCAGTGGGACCCCACTAAACGAAATCACGTGTCACTCTGCTGTACTCGCTGCGAAACGTGGCCGCATACGGAATTACGATTCCAAAGATCAACACAAGGACATATCAAGCGGCAGCGTCGTCAATGTTTTTAGATAAAGTTTTTAGGCTAGTATTTTTTAACATGAGGTCCTTAAACGACCCCCTTGGGGGTTTAAGGGTTAATATCTGTTGGTAAATGAGATGCAATTTGGTTATGTAGGCGATGGGCTAACTCGAACCGTATACAAATTTGATCCTGACGCACCCTTGCAACCTACCTTATGCGACGTTACAGGTACTGTCTTTGATATCCTGGCACTTTTTACACGGATTATTTCAGCTAATGCTGCACTATAAGAACTTATACTTTTTCAACATTTAGATTATTTGTAATATGTTCCCGACCGAATGTTACAGCAATATCGGAAAACAAATTTCAGGGGCATTTCTTGAATTAGGAAGTACTTTCTTACCTCAATGTTTCGTTACCAGATTAGTCCAATAAATTTTTATTAATATCCGTCGGTAGTTGGCCTGAAATTAGGTTGAGAAAGCGATAAGGTAATTTTGTTAATAATTATAATAATAAAAATTGCACCAAAGTAAAAAGAATACTTTATTTTCCGTATAAAGATATAAAATGTACCTATAGTACCCGTCATAGTAACGACATATACACTAACAACTACTAATACTAATACTTATAATAACATTCATTTATAAGAAAATTTTCCAGTTAAACTTTAAACAATCACATTGTTTGACAGTGTTTCACATCTACGGGTGACTTATTCAATGGTTTTAGGCCTAAGAGATTTGGGGCTCGTTTGGCTACATTGTATTTTTAACATCGTATGTGCAAGTCATTGTCTTGCCTCGTACGGCGGTTATCAATATCTTTATTGAGTGATTAGTACATATGTAAACAGCTAGCACATAAATGAAAAGAGCTAGTAGGGTAAATATTTTAAACTTCCTAAATACTTCTCTACATCTATGTGTACTGCTAACACCTATCATACATCTCAGTGCTTTACTTGGGTTGAAAATACTTTTGAGCATGAGTAGAACAGGACAAAAAGCAGAGGTTGTACCTTAATCGTGACTCCACTCAACCTGCGCTTGATACAATATAACTAGTTGGTGTTCAGTAAGTACCGTTCTTAAATTGTTGAAAGCAAATACCATACAGTTTAGTTTGGATATAATACTTATGTCCACAATTGATTCTAAAACAATGTTCATCTAACTAAATGAAACTCTAAAAAATTATATGTTTGATTGTACTTCCTGTACAGAGTTAGCAAATTCACTTAACGGTTGCAAGTTTTTCTGGACATTACGGAATCTTGTTACTATTGCTTTTGAATAGTTTAGATGTAATAATTCTAAATGTAGGGAATGTATGGGATGCATTGAGTTAGGCCACGTAACGCTATTTTTCTACAGGAGTTAAAAGTGTAAGAACCAGTAGATAAGTCAAATGCACATCGTCTTGTACTACTTTCAAAATCTTCGTTGCTTGATCGATCCTGGTTTCTCATACGATACTTGCTTTTAAATCTTTATCGAACTCTGGACAAAACTTATGGTGCTTATCTGTCCCCAGTCTCTCTAAATGATTTTCAAAGACAAACCTCGAGACAAATTTTTCAGTTTTAATAGATCAGAACGATAAACACAGATATTGACCCAAAAGTATTCTGCCATTTATAAATGAAGCGCGGCGCTAGTAGGAAAAGAACTACGCTACGGCTATATGGATCTGATAGAAAACGCTCTATAAATCTTGTTAATGGCCTTAGCTAAACTGTGCCTCGCCGATACAATGGTCAAGATATAGGATGACTTGGATGATTTATTAAAGAGTGACAGGCCAGACAGTCATTCGTATTGGAAGCCGGCTTTCGGTTGTACTCATATATTGCAGCGTAATATCGCTTGTGATGTATACTTCTCTCTATACTTGATAAGATTTCTTACTGTTCTCAAAGGCAATGCGATGTAAAAATGCCTGTCAATTGCGGCCTTTTTCATATGGTGTAAGGAAGTAAATCGATCCTCACAAGAGGCTCTCTAAAGATGATCAGCTGTGTTTTTTCAGATAGTCAAACTGATTTCCAAATTGAGGAGTCGAATACGCTAAAAAGGTGATCCTCCATCAGATGTACATACGAGT
This sequence comes from Callosobruchus maculatus, assembly GCA_951848785.1. NCBI lineage: Eukaryota > Metazoa > Arthropoda > Insecta > Coleoptera > Chrysomelidae > Callosobruchus > Callosobruchus maculatus. Next base: position 9,606,684 of record CATOUR010000065.1, on the reverse strand, counting down.
ATTTTGTAAATGAGAGCGAAAACATCAAATGTGAGTGATCTCTGATATGTAAACGGCCCTTCGTTTGATTATACGGGTGTTAAGTACATTGGCGACAGATTTCTAAGGCAATTTTTTATGGAAAGTGGGGGTCCCTCTTGCTAATCTTTACTATATAGGGTGGTCCAATAGGCGCGCGGTGCACTATAGCGGCCTTACCGTTTAAATTAGAAGAAAATGGCTCGGATAAAAAACGTTTCCTTTCAAATGGCCCACTTGCAGAAAATAATCTCAAGGATGGCGGACTTCTGGTCCCACTTAGTAGGTATATTCATGCCAGGTATTTTTGATACACGAAATGTTCCTCAAGACATATTGCACAACATTAGACTCTAGAACACTATTTCGTTCAGTGATATGGGCTTAGTCGTGTGCCATGTAATGGAAAACCGGCATTTATGGGTTACCAGTAGTTGGTACTTATTTTCTACAAAGCCTTAAAAATAAAATTTTAAAATGGAATAGACGCAGCTGTGATTACACTTCCTGATTTCTAATAGTGTGAAAAAATGGGCAATTTCCTAAAACATCGCTCACAAAATGACCTCAGTGCTGCGAGTAGCAGCTAGTTTTACTACTGCCAATAGAAAGCAACAAACTGACATAGAATGTGAATATTGTTTGCCGGTGATAACTACTTCCATTATTAGCACTCTTTTTTCCAATCAGTTACTCCCATTTGAACTGTTTTTATGAACTAAGTAGGTGAAATAAGGAAAAATTATGAAACTGCTGGTATTAGGTACGGTTACTTTTACCAGGTACCAGTAGTTGGCACAGGAGTGCCGATAATTTGCATTACGCACATTTTACATGACCAGTGAATGTCACCTCATTTTTTTATACAAATGTACACTTTATAAAAAGAAAAATTGATAAAGGGTAGGTTCAAACCTACGGTATTAATTCAATTCATACTGGAAATAGATCTTTTCAGTAAACATTCCAATAACGCTCCGACAGTACGTCTTAACAAAACGGTAATAACTTACCTTAATTCTCTTTGCCAAACTACAACCATTTAGTTCTGCTCTCAAAGACATACTACATCACATAGGAGCGATTATGTTACTGCATTAAATATTAAACAATGTTGCTGGTCTTACGGGAAGAAACATTGAAAGCCCATTATTTCACCGTTGCCTTATTCTTTATGAAAATAGAACAGAGTGCCAACGATAGGTAGGGTGCCAGAAACAGGTGAGTTTACCCTACTCCTTAACCTTGGGAGTGGAACAAAAATTCTAAATCCACAGATACGTCTTCAAAGGGCTATATTTATCTATTTTCTTCATCTTTTTTATTACATTCTTATTGGCTCGAGAGCTTCGTTTGGGAGAACATGAAGAAAATAAATGATCAATGCCGGTAGTTCACTGACGCGATTCGAGACATGTTCCAAACAAGGATTGTAATATCCTTCACCATAGGGTTATATGCACTAATAATTGTGGAGTAAATAGATCCAGCTATAACTAAAGTTTGATTTATTTGTGGTTTCTTCGATTCATCAGCAAAGCGTTCATGGAATACATATAAATCTTCTATGTAAACTGATTCTGTTTACGTCACATAATCAGGTTATAGACAGGATTTACATACCGCGAACATACTGCACATGCGTTTTTCATTCGAACCAAGCCGACCCACTCCGGGACGTGATCCGCGAAAACATCTATTACAACCTCCCTTTCTTGCTACTGGGAGAAAACCATATTAAAATTATTATTGTCCCATGTTCCTTCGAGATGGAAAGGGGTGTAATCTCGTGAAGCTTCGTTCCAAGGAAATAGTTGGAAAATGAGCCTTGTAACAAATGAGTGATATTAGGGGGATCTCTGTCTTACTAAGAGGATTCGTCAGACAACGCTGATAGAAACTCATCATATGAGTGATTATAATAAATTACATTGTTCTCCTTACGGCTTATCTCTCTGTCCCGGGAAATGATGGGTGACATGAATTTGTTATAACTTCTAAGGTACGATACACAGTGAATGGAAGATAGGGCGCACTGAAAATGTTGCAATGATTACTCATTAATCAGCTACTAGGCTTTCACGTATCCAAACGTATATAGTAGAGGAATTTTTATGTACACCAACCCGAAAATCTTGGGCAGACAGAATAGTATTTGACACAAAACATATACGCTGAAAGAAGGCAAATTCCTTGCAATTCCGACAGCAACACGAATGACAGTGCCACATGTCAGCGGCCATTTTATTTTGTTGGAAACTTACTTCGCAGCTATTTCGGATTTTCTCAAAGAATACGCGATGATCAAAGACATACCCTGTCAGAATGCGAATGTCATTTCTTTCTGTCAAGCGTCAAAATACTGCCAGAAATCAGCTGATGTTTTAACATTTGTTTGGTTATGTTATAATTCATAATATTTAAAATAGAATGAAGTTTATTGTAGTCGAAATGTTTCTCCGAATAGCAAAAATCCAAATTGTTTTTGCGATTGGGAGAACCAATTTCAACTGTACAATAAACGTGACTATCGAGCTGAAAATGTTTAACAGTGGGAAATCAAACAAGTGGAGATGTTTAATACCTTTTATTGTTAAAGCTAGATAATAAAGCATTTGCTATATATTGAATAAAAATCGAAAACAAACAGTGAACAGACCAAGGAAACTAGGAAAAACTTGTGATACTACCTCAAACATAAAATTATTCAAAAAACGATAACTAAAACATGATATGTGCATATATATAAGAAATCTGTATGTATAGGGTACAGATTTCTGAAAAAACAAAAAATGACATCATATTACAAAATATTGAATAACAATTATAACAAATAAAAATAACTTAAATGTCTTTAAATACAAACTAAAACACAATTCTATCACAATCAGGAAAAAAATTTGTCATATCAGGTATCTACTTAAGTCACAGCCGGGTTACTGATGATCCATCCATGGAGGTCCATATGGAAAAAAAAAGAAAATAAAGGGCAGTCATTATTCCATTAAAAACAAATTATAATGCCTTGAACTTTTTTATTTTCCTCTGGTGACCATCAGAAGGTCTTTTCAGTGAATTCTTGTCACAGACATATTTAAAAATTGTCAGTCTTATACACATACCAATGATATCCTGAAGAATATCATGGTCCTTGCAAGGCTGAGACAATTTTATATGTCTGTTCAAGCTGGTCTTAAAGTTAGTTTCAACATAAGGCAAGTGACCAAACTTATCCAAGAAACTACAAAGTTTCACATGGATATCATGAACATTTTGGACTCTCTTTCTGACAACTCACTTTTTGAAATCCCTAATCTATTTAGGCAAGAGCTGGATTGTTCTGATAAAAATGAAAATCTATCATTAGAATGTGTTTGCACAGCAGAACCCAATAGGGGCAAGTATGAGTGATCATGTAAAACAGCAGCAGTAATACCTGGTATCTGGTCTAATACTTCTGTGGACTCAAAAACCTAACTACTTGCTGAAGATGTTGAAGGTGAATCTCAGATACTTGCTGAGGAACCAGCAGAGCATTCCTTCAAGGAGGGTGCAAGATTCAAATTATTTGTTATATCTTGTGGAGTAGAAACAATGACTTTTGGAACTGCTCTGCAGTTCAATCTTGAATTGGGGTCTTGTGGACACATATAATCTGACCGAAGGAAATGGTCTTCACAAACAAATAAATATGTACTATTTGAATCTGAACTCATTCCACAAGCACGAAGCCATAGCTGCCTCACTTCGGGGTTTTTGGGGAAGTAATGGAATTTTTTATGTTGAGGTTCAGAATGGCTCCCGCCCCAGTAGTACTTGTTTTCGCACAAGGGAAATTGGCAGTATCTGTTACTTCGATTTCTCAGAGCTAGCCATGGTAAATACTATGTATTGAAAGATATCAACAACACCTCAGAAAGAGTATGATAATAAAAAAGGGTCTATTTATGTATCTTGATATTCGTGATCAATAAACTCACCCTTTTACCATGCCTCCACGTTTTCGGAATATCTGAAAATTAAAATACCACATGGTTGAATATGGCGGGATAATTTGTTTTGATTATTGTATCAGAAATAGTTACATGTACACTTAAAAACATTCTATGCTATGAGTGTTTCAGGCCTCAGAAAGACATGAAAATACGATAACTTACCTTCAAATGAGAAATATCAGGAAAAAGAATAAATCAGCCCCACGCCGCGGCCCCAAACCAAAATGAAATAACAAAATTGACAAATGAGGTTAGAAACTTGTCATATTGACACTATTGACAGTGACATATATCAGCAATGTCACTTTTATTTTCAACAAAATATCCAGACGGCGCTGACATCGTGTTGCGGGTTCACAGGACACAGTTTACCACACATGGTATTTGACAATATTAGACGTTCTGTTTAGCTTATGAAGCTAGTGTAGCAACATGGAATGAACTATTAGCGTTCTGTGTCAAGACTGTCAACGTTCTGTGTTCTGTGTCAAACGTCAGCTGTCAAAGACGTACTTGACAGCCGGATGTTAAGTTCATGCATGGCCGACTCTACACTAGGTCGGAGCCTTAGATGTGGCAACGTGGCTTAGCTGTCAAATAGTGGCCCTATAGTTTCAGAATAATTATTACATTTTATATGTATTAGAGTTCATCTCGGTTAATAAATTAAGAAAAATACTTTTTAGAACTACTACTACTAATACCACTTACATCTGATGTCTGTTTCATCACAGTCAGACACTACAAAATAAAAATAAACGCAACCTGTTTCCTGCCGCCACTTCAATTTCCATTTAAATGAACACTCAATTTACTTTGTAAATTATCACTTGAGCTAGAAAAATTCACTATTAGGTCACTGTGAAGGCATTCTTGCTGGTCTTGATTTCCCTTTCACTATCAAATGCTTTCGTAGGTATGCCCCAGGCCATGCCCAGATGAGTTCTATTAACTGTATTTTTCTGTGATATTTGGGAGGTCCAGAAAACATTATAGGTACCACATTGTGCTTTGAAATAGGTCTTATCCTTTGAAATGTTTGTCAATTATTGTCTTTATCCTTATAAATGTAACCAGCCCTTCCGAGGAATACCTTTCACCCACTTCTGTTTATGTCCCTTATCGGACTCACAATTGCTAGTGCAACCTGGTACTACACACTTTGCAGGCATCTTTTTATCTTTATAGTTTCATTTGTGCAGGTAAATAAGTAGAAACCCATTCAAAATCACCTTGCAACGTTCTTTTTAATCTGGAATAAGGTTATGTTGGGCCATGGTTTGGTAGTCCTCTCCTGGGCTGCAACCTGGTACTACACGCTTTGCAGGCATCTTTTTATCTTTATAGTTTCGTTTGTGCAGGTAAATAAGTAGAAACCCATTACAAATCACCTTGCAACGTTCTTTTTAATCTGGAATAAGGTGATGTTGGGCCATGGTTTGGTAGTCCTCTACTGGGCTGCAACCTGGTACTGCACGCTTTGCAGGCATCTTGTTATCTTTATAGTTTCGTTTGTGCAGGTAAATAATTAGAAACAAATTAATAATCACCTTCCAACCATATTTTCTGCACCTGGAAGAATACACATGACATAACAACAAATGAAAACACGGCCTGATCTCCAACGTTGCCATATTTCAATGCTCCGGCCTAGTGAGTAGAGACGGCCATGGTTCATGTAATTACTTACTGTCATGACTCATGAGTCACTCAGTCATTTATGCTTTACGTTATGGTTATGTATTATGGGTTTGTGTGAAGACGAAAATAAAAGTTACAAAAATCGAAAGCCATCCTTTTAATGAAGAAGATTTTACTACAGTAGAGACAGTATATCGTTGACAGTTCAAAAGTTAAACATTGTTTTCTTAGTAATGATTTTACGACCCTTCTCATAGATTTATTACTATCTTTTTTATTGGGTGATAGGATCCAAATAAGCACAACTTTGGCTCAAATTTGCCAACGTTTCGAAAATTTTATTTTCATCTTCAGGGCTCTTTTGTATTAAAAGTTGTGGTAGTCACCAGGTCCTTTAAAATTAAGTACATGCGTGTGTCCTAGATATTGGGATTTTGGCCTCTATATTTGCATACACTAACTACAGAAGAAGTTACTTCACTTAACGTTACAAACAGACTGTGTGAAAGACCTGCTTCTTTACCGCTATTCAAGATTTTGTCCATCACTCTTTGTAGGTCTGCGCTACACTCGAATATTATCAAGGTATCATCGGCAGGACGGATTTTGTTTATTATTTCACCGTTTAGCTTTATTCCCGCTATTTTTTCAGATATAGCCTCTTGCATAATTTTCTCTGAATACAGGTTGAAAGGTATCGGAGAGAGTGTGCATCCCTGTCTTACTCCTCTTTCTGTCTCTATCTCGTCTGACATTTTTGCGCCCTCTCTAAAAATAGCTCTTTGATTATAGTATAGGTTGCTGACAAATTCTCATGGCTTTAAAGTCAATACGCTCCTAACTTAGTACTTTATAACTTTGTCGTGTCTTCTACGATCAAATGCTTTGTTGTAATCCAGAAAACAAGAAAAAATTTTATTGGTTCACATCTAGACACCTCTGTACTAAAACATTTAGGGCAAATAATGCTTCCCGTGTCCCCAGTGCATTTCTGAACCCAAATTTGTATTAATTGATTTCTTCTTCAAGCTTATTATATACACGTTTATGGATTATTCTAAGAAATACCTTCAGAATGTGACACATGAGACTTATGGCTTGATGATCGCTACCTTCTTCTGTGTTTGTTTCTTTTGGGATAGCTGCAAATGTTACTAAATTCTTTTGGGATTATGCCCGTTATGTAAACAGCATTGGGGAGATTTGTTACGGGCCATAATGTATATGGTATCGATCAGTAGGCCTAAACATTTCTAAAGGATCAGGTTCAGTCGATTTGCTGTTTCTTGTTTTTTATAGCATTCATGACTTTGTCGTTAGTTATTTCTGGACCAACGTTACCTGTTTCTATCAGACTTTGTTGCCTTGTTTCTGCAAAGAGCACTTGTATATATCACCGCTTTAGCTTACTTGTTATGTCGGCGATAATATTGCCATCTTTGTCTCTTGGTGTACTTGTCTCTATCGTTGTTTACCTGAGACTTAACTATCCTGTATACAGGGTATTCTGTGACAAGTGGAAGACTGTATAGCTCACGTTCACAAAAAAAAAGACATATAAGGTAGGGACCGATGTTCAACTGTTTCGGAGATTAATTGAATTTTAAAGACTTTCATTAAAATTCAGACTATGAAACGAAAACCTTAATAAAACAAAATTTTACTATGGGATTTTGGAATCTTTGGTATTATTCCTGAGAAAATATGCTGTCACGTCATTGTCGACTAAAAAAAAGCGGTCATGTATCAAACACGTCTCGAAATAGTGTCAAAATCAGCATGTGCTGAAAAGTGACTTCAAGAAACGTTACAAGAAAAATGAATTTATCTTAAAAAATCAAAATAATTAACCGTGCACTTTACGGTATTGGTACCACAAACTTGTTTTAAATGTGGTAAATACAGGCAATAAGATTGCATTTAAGCTCAAGAGCACAAAGTTTTTTAACATTTCCTGAATTCTCTTTACAATTTAGTCGATAATGGCGTAATATCATGTTTTATAAAGACTAATACCAAAAGTTACAAAAGCCGACAAAAAATTTTTGTTTGTTAGGGTTTTCGTTTGGAGGTCTGCATTTTAATGAAAAAATCTAAAATTAAATTTATCTCGGAAACTATTACGAATTGCACCTGGTATTGTATGGTCAATTTATTAACTTAGCACCTCTACTATCACCTCCCCAAATTAAGGTATCCAATTACCAATCACCCTGTATACTCGGGCATAAAAAATATAATTTGTGTTATTTGATCAAATAAAAACACCGAGAAAAAGACCTAAAATGAGGAGTAAGCCAAGTGCCGGAAAATGTATACCTATATGTATGCCTCTCACAAATCACTGCCTTTTTTCTCGCACCAATTTATCTGGCAGTCGTAGCCCCCTTCCTGTTGCCACCCATGTTTCTCTCAGTAGTTCGGTGCGTTATCTTCAACGTTATTAATGTTTCTAGTCGACATGTTATTGCTTTTCCGAATAGCAGAAGTTAGTCGCTTCACGCTCAGTTACTTTTAAATTGTTATTACATCTTGCCCGTAAGAGATATTATGAAAAATATATAGATATATTTTTAGATTAGTTTCAGCCGCTTGACGGCTAGAATGTGATATTTCAATTTTAACGCGGAAGCGGCGGCGCTCGAGGTTTTCCTTTATTTTCGGTTCTACTGTGGTACATTCATAATACTCCAGGGTAGGAGACAGGAGTTTTGAGGAAAGTAGCTAAAAGTCTTAAGTATTACATTTACTGACGATGAAATATTCATTATGTGCCCGTTCGTTTTGACATCACAGTAGCTAGTATCACAAAAGGTCACTTCTTAGGAGTGTTTTACTTATCACTCTTCACAAAATTTTATTGATTGAGCGTTTTTTACCTATCATCCGCCTAATCAAGAAAACAGTCATCTAGCTTATGAATCAAACTCCCAACCCCTATATTGGAACACCTCAGCGCAAGACTTTCATGTGCCCATTCATGTTGATTATGAGAATTTACAATATCAGGTCGCGTAAAATATGATTTGTCGGCCCACAGAACATTTTTTTAAAAATCGTGCTCGTTGCCGGATGGCCTCCTACAAAATACTACCTTCTGTTCTTCGTCTCCGGTTGTAGGCCGTGGATGCTTTGCAAATGAAGGGGATATCGATTATCCCGTTTCAACAGTCTTAAAATAGTGGTTAAATTTGAAGTGCCACCTTCCAGGATTTTTTACCACATTAGGGATCGATGTTTTCCAGTCTTGCGCTACCCAGTCTTCAGTCAGTTTACGAACAGTCGCAAATTCTTCTATAATGCTACAGTATTCGCTTGGATCTGTTATAGATGGAGTCTTTTTATTTTAGGCTCAATGAGGCCAAACACTCTATCTGGTGGCATGTAACTAAGTCCTACTACAGGAAAAATAACCTGGATTTTTTTGATATTCACAGAAGCCTTTTCCTTGAGCCAGTAACACAACATGCCAATCATCGTTATATTCTTGTTTTGTGCAGGACATCCATCGGCAAACATAGAAACTTCTTTAATGGCACCACTAAATTCAAATTTTGAAAGTGCATCAAAAAGGGCAGATGATATGACGCAGGAATTTTTTGCCAAGTTAAGATCTGTCCACACATACGACCACACATGATCTTTTCCTAGCTTGTCTTTGGACGAACCATTAACCACAGTGAAATTGTACAAATTATATTGTTGGCTAAAGTAGGCGGATTGATCTGGCAATTTTGGCAGACACAAATTCTTTTAACAGTCAAAAACTGAAAGAATGCTTTGGCCTTTAGCGTATGTACTCTTTGTTTTATGATCAGATCATTATGTTTTCCGACACATTTTTCTTTTTTCAGCTCTTCTTTAAATCTGATACAAGTAGAGCAGACGTCGGTTTTAGGAGTGCCAAATCCAATATTATAATTCGTATTAAAATAGAAGCAAAAAAACTTTCTTTCACTTGCAAGTGTTCTTCCACAGAATCATTGTACATTTTTGCAAGCCTTTTGATATTTAAATCGCAAGGTAAACAAGTCCTAGTATAAACTTCACTCCTACAGTAATGGGATTCGACACTTTTAAGACTCTCAATGTAATCTGATATAGCTTTCTTTTTTTTCATCATTTTTACCTTTCACCCTATCGCCCCCTCTACCTTCTTCAGGAATCTTTCCTTTTTGATACCTTTTCATAACTCCTTGTAGACGATCCTTTTTTACTCCCAAAATACCACAGAATGCATCTCTGCAAATTCTTACGTGTTCACCATGTAGGGTAGGAACTCTGTATTCTATTGAAACTGACTTCGTTGTTTTTGTAATATTTCGATGTCTTTTAGAATCTCCTGAATTACACCATTCCAAAATATAGGTATCCTGACTGAGTTTATCTTTCTTTGAAAAAAAATGTTGGTGGATCTTCATTAAGTCGGCCATCGTAAGTTCATTACACTTGAATGCTTTCATTTTAACATGTTTACATGTCGGCTTTTGTGGTAGTTGTTTAGGAGAGTACCTAAAATGGACAATAATAATCACCTTAAAAAAAGTTAGTTGCATATCTATTACTTACAACAATCTCTTTCTGACTTCTCGTTTATGTTTTTCAACGAGCTTCAGTTTCTGGCGACTTAAATTCGGTGGTGTTTTCTCAATTAGGCTGCCACAATCATCCATAGTTATATCAGTTTGAAACTAATGAGCAAAATACCAAATACCTCAGTGCACACACTTATGGTGTGACCACTTGATTTAAACGGAAGCCCTGATTGGCCGGGAGGATACGGCGGAATTTGCAGCGAAGCACATGAAGGAGATTACGGGTTTTGCGTTGAATCGACAAGTTCTGGCCGTCTATTTTGAGGTATATGGCAGATTATGAATAACATCAGATTTAAAGATATGTAAAATGGCGACAACAGAATATAGTGACATAAAAAACTAAAAATATTTGAAAAATGAGATAGCCGGACTGGGATTTATCGAAATGGCCCTCAAACCCTGCTAAACGAACTGATAGTACACATTTTTTGAGCTGTCGTATGTTGAGAAATTGTCTGTCTGGTAATCTCGAACTCCTTCTGCTGAATTTGCATCACAAAATCCATAAATAAAATGTATGGCAGCATATTTTTGTTAGTACTTTAAAGATAAAAAATAATATAGAGACTTGCTTTAGCCTAGTGATACATCAGAAGTATTAAATTGGTAAAAACGTCAAAAAAATAAATCAGCCTTCTTCTTCTTCTTAGGGTCATCCTTTCTCTCATCAGATCATCCTATTCATTGCAGCCCTCTGTAATTCCTGGAAGTCGCTTATTCCTGTCAGTGACGGATGTTTCTCAGCCATGGTAGCTTTTTTCTTCCAATTCCTCTTCTCCCACCTTCGATCTTACCTTGAAGAATGAGACGTAGGAGATGATAGCGTTCCTCATGCATTATGTGGCATAGGTAAGCTATTTTCCTTTTCCTTATAACCTCAAAAAGTTCTCGTTCTGCTAACCCAGCTCTCTTGAGAAAAATCAGCCTACTTCCAGATTATTTGCTGTCAGTAGTCCTACATAACCGGAGAAAATGGCGAATATCTCGAAAACGGTGCCTTATTGTTCGAAAAAAAATGCAAGAACACTTGTTTATTAAAGCATCAATCATTGAATAATATTATTGTTATTTACAAAAATGTCGGTGGTATAGGAGTTCTGAAAAAAAGAGTAATTGCATACCCATATCTCCATCACTGCTCGTATAATACAGCAACTTGATATATAATTTGATTGTACATATTGAAATTCATCAGGGACTGCGACTCAGTATGGTGGAATGTTTCCGGGAAAAGTCTGACATATGTAATCAAACCAAGGATTAAGTCAGCAATTTTTTTCGGATAGTTTAATTTTGAATCCCGAATACGATTTTGCCTCGCCTTAGCATTGCATTGCTGTGTGTGTCATAAAACAATCAATTAAATCGAATGCCTAGCTTTCTTGACATTAATCCGAGCATTAACCTTAGGTGAACTTTGAATCTAAGGGTTAAGATCCCGAGCGACATATTTAAGAGAATTACTTGAACGACCCTAGGAGCTTTGAGGTTATGACGTTAAATTCAAGTTTGACTTCAATTGGCAATTCCAAAAATCGATGAGACCTCTAGCGGCAAAAATCTACACTGACAAAGCAGGTACTCGAATTTCGGACGGCACACAATTAACATGCCATTAACCGTTTATATGCCGTTTATGTTTCTTCGTTCAGTCGTGTTTTCCAGTCTGTGCTTTGTTAATTAGTATACAGTGTGTTAGAATATTTCTTCGGACCTTCTTCATACGCTATTGTCAAGAATATGGCATCTACATCAGGCTTCAAATCAAGAAAGGCTAGCAAGTTTAATACAAACTGTAGTGTTTATGGTTGCCCCTCCAAAAAAGACTATGATAAAAGCATTCATTGCCACGCACTTCCTCCAAAAGCGTGTCACAGCGTGCAGGATACCTGCTATCCTCCATATTTGTTTACAAACGCCAGCGCCCTCATCGGTAATTGGAATCGCCAATAGACGTCAGTAGTCCTACATAACCGGAGAAAACGGCGAATATAAACGGTGCCTTATTGTTCGAAAAAAGTGCAAGAACATCAATCATTGAATAATATTATTGTTATTTACAAAAATGTCGGTGGTATAGGAGTTCTGAAAAAAAGAGTAATTGCATACCCATATCTCCATCACTGGTTCTTCGCTATATTCTCTAAATGGAGAATCCTTATCCTGTGTGCCAAATTTGAAAACTATTATACTGCTCGTGTAATATAGCAACTTGATATTGTATAATTTGATTGTACATATTAAAATTCATCAAGGACTGCAACTCAGTATGGTGGAATATGTTTCCGGGAAAAGTCTGACATATGTTACTCAAACCAAAGGTTAGGCTACAGATACACATACTCATAAATAGCTTGCTTATTAAGCATGCTCAAAATTAGCATGGTACTGTCACTGAACCATTTCCATTTAATCGCATGACCGCCGGTTCTTTAGCATGCTCGAAATAAGCATGCTTATTTCATCATTCATAGCATGCTTTTTAAGCATGCGTATCTGTACCTTTAAGTCAGCAGTTTTTTTTTTCAAATGGCCTAAGGTTGAATCCCGAATGCGATGTTGCCTCTCCTTAGCATTGCATTGTTGTGTGCCATGAAACAAGCAATTAAATCGAATGCTTAGCTTTTTTGACATTAATCCGAGCATTAATCTAAGGTTAACTTTGAATGTAAGCGTTAAGGTCCCGAGCGACATATTTAAGCGAATTAGTGTAAACGCCTCTAGAAGCTTTGAGGTTATGACGTTAGATTCAAGTCTGACTTTAAATATGTATCATAAAACATATTCCAATGCAACGGTGTCTTTCTGTCATGCCCAAAGTATTTCGTATTGTGTTTCACATCGTCATTGACCAAAATTGCATAACAATTCCTACCATGATTCTGCCTAAACATACATTGCGCAATATACGATCCTTTTTAGCTTATTTTTTTTCTCAACTTCATCTAACATAAAACCCACAAGAAACTAATTAACTATGAATGGGAAGACAAGAAATATTTGCAAATAATATAATTCACAATTTAAACATAACGTGATTCTTAAGCCCTCTTACAATAATTCAGGGACATGCGTTGTCATCCCTTTAACAATCCCCCTTCACACTGACAAATAGCATTGGATTTGGGGATAGGGCTCAGCTGGTCTACGCGCTTTCATTAGGTTGGCAATCTCGATTACACAGGATTATTATTTGCGTCAAAGGGAGTTAGAAGTTGGGAGTTGGGTGCTTCTGATAAAACGATTGTTTGTAATTGGGGGACGTACTGTGGCGGTTGTAGCATGTAGTTTCTGAAGGGAAGAGGAGAGCTTAGAATACATGAATGGTACCCTGAGTGAAATAATATGTACTATATCGAAAAATTGAAGTACCATACCGCCAAGCTCTTTGCGGGCGAGAAAGTAGTAGAGGAAGAGATTTCCTAAAATTCAAAAACTTATAATGGTGAACTGGTTGAAAAAAATAGTTTAAAATGTAGTTTATACAGGGTTATTCACATTACTCGACACGGAGCATTATGGCTAAGGTATTCGATAAAAAAGAAAATAATAATTTCGGGTGGATAGAGACCTATGAAGGCTACATTCTAAAAATATTTTCATGTTATATAGGGTGTCCCAAAAACACGAAATGTGTCAAAGCTGTTTTTTTTAAATGGAACCCTTCGTATATTATTGCACATCCTTGGTGAATTCTAGTGTGACTTTATGTATCATACATGGGACCTAAAGCCAACCGTTTAGGTGTAAATCACCATTTTCGGTATAAGTAGATATCAGGAAAAAATTGAATATCGCAGAGATTATAAAATTTGGAAGGCTGTGACTTTGCCGTATCACTAAGCATAAAATGCGTCAGCTTTGATGAGACTGTCAAATTTAAATTACGTTTATGCTTGGAGAAATCGGTCGATTATCTAAGGAAACTTCGATCAGCGATAACTTGATTTTTTCAAATGGGAATGCCTAACAAATCGGCATTTTTCAATTTTTCTACCTATAAGCAACATAGCAGGGCATGAAATATAAACAAAAGCCTGTTCAGGTAGGAGAAAACAACTAACTTAGCAGAAAAATACGCACGAACTAGACAAAAAACTTTCTCACAACAAACAAAGTCTAACCAGAAACAATGGCGGTAACATATCTTTGGTCAAAGAGAAGCTGGAGTATGGCAGAAATGGATTTTTTCACGGCCTGCTAGCTACTGCAATGTACACGAGAGATTGGCAATTTCCAAAACCATTAAAAATTTTGAAATGAAACGAAAACTACTAGACAATGTTGGAGGCAGTTTAATATTTCCATAATAAAACTTCACATTTATTTATTATTTAAAAAAGTATGCAGTTCTGTCAGAACTCAAGTCAAAAGTACTTCTGACTGGAGTACCTATTAGCAAGATCGCAAAAAATGAAGAATGAATTAAAATGTGTTCAAATTATAAAACATAACTTAAATGGCAGAAAATTTAAATCTGATTTGTCAGTATTCCTTTTTTGCAATATTGCTAATAGATATTGAAAAATAGAAGGGCTTCAGTCAGAGGTATCGACTTCGATGCAAATTACTACTTCTTTACACCATTACATATGATTATTAATTGCGTGCTGGAGCAACAGTCGCAGGTTGTTTTTGTTTCATATCAGGGTTTTTAATTTTCTTGGAAATTTTTAATCTCAGGTAAATTGCGGTAGCCAGTGGACTGTAAAAAATATCTATTACTGCCATTCTCCAGCTTCTCTTTGGCCTTACAGATGTTATCGCAGTTGTTTCTGGAAGAGTTGATTTGATGTAAGGAATTTTTATAATCTTGTCTCTTTATTCTATTTCGTCTGTATCTTTTTTCTAAGTTACTTGTTTTCTTCCATCTGAATTAACATGTTTTTGTTATATTTCATGGCCTGCTACGTTGCTTATAGGTAGGAAAATTGAAAAACGCCGATTTGTTTGAAAATTTAGAATTGAATGAAAACTGCCAGAGATTGATATTTACAACCTATATCATTAAAGGTTATAAAATTCTACGTTTAACCGTATAAAAAAATCAGGCATTCCCATTTGAAAAAATCAAGTTATCGCTGATCGAAGCTTCCTTAATTAATCGACCGATTTCTCCAAGCATAAACGTAATTTAAGTCTCATCAAACGAGGGTTGCTCTATACCTCCGTCAATCCACTAGTACGCAGACAGCTGTTTCACGCTTATTAGCGATCATCAGTGCGCCATAGATCGATTGACGGACATAGAGAGCATCAATTCTTTCACGTCTACCAAGCATGTCGTAGCAGGCGACAGGCAGAACCTTTCTGTCGCCTGCTACAGTCTCATCAAAGCTGACGCATTTTATGCTTAGTAATACGGCAAAGTCGTAGCCTTCCAGATTTTATCATCTCTGCGATGTTCGATTATTTCCTGACATCTACTTATACTGAAAATGGTGATTTACACCTAAACGGTTCGCTTTAAGTCCCATTCATGATACATAAAGTCACACTAGAATTCATCAGGGAATCTGAATATGCAATAATGTACGGGGTTATTTAAAAAAAAACATAACTTTGATACATTTCGTGTTTTTGGGAGACCCTGTATAACATGAAAATATTTTTAAAATGTAGCCTTTATGGGTCTCTATCCATCCGAAATTATTATTTTCTTTTTTATCAAATACTTTAGCCATAATGCTCCATGTCGGATAACGTGAATAATCCTGTATAGTAAGTAACAATTTTAAAAGCCGAAAAAATCTATTAATTTTATATACCAATATTGATCGAACGGAAGGGAGTACAACTGGAGCAATGCTATAACCCTAAATACCTGGGCGTATCACATAACAGGGCCTTAACCATACAAGTGTCACTGCATTAGCATTAAACTAAAAGTAGCGGAAGCTGACAGGCTCTAATTGGGGAGCCCAACCCAGGGTCCTCAAATCCTCAGCACTCGCCCTCTGTCATTTTGCTGGCGACTATGCATGCCCGGTGTGGTATAGATCAGCGCATGATAAAGAAATTGATGTCGCCCTCAATGAGACAAGCAGAATTGTTATCGGCTGTTTGAAGCCAACACTCTGTTTAAAATCATGTAACATTTATATGTAGCATAATATCCACAAAAAAGTTAACTACGGCAACGCCGCCTTCTCACTGCTGCGCAGACGAGAACCCTACTTTTGGGCAATGACCCAACCCATTCCATTTTGTACCTGCCTAGTGGTAACATGTAGCAATTATACGTTTAACAGGTGCTTTGTACCTTTTTATTTTTCTACCATTCATTCTGCAACCAAGTCAAGTCAATTCATACAGTCCACACATACAAAATCAAGATGAACCAGTGCTAGGGCGTCTATTTACCCTAACATAAAATTTGGTCCTCTCGCGGATTTGCGTCGGATTTAATAGTCGGTGATTTGCGATTAGAAGAAAGAAGAGTCCATTTTTGCTGATTATTTCCGAAACAATTCCTGTTTCCGACGGCGGTCTAAGGCTGAGAGGCGTTCGACGGTCAAGGTCAGACGGCTGAAAGCAGACAATTTATCGTTATCGAAGTCTCCAAGAGATTAGCATCGAGACAAGGCACCAGGAGTACCAGGAGCCCAGGAGATAAGTACATGCATGTTCATGGCAATTAAGTTTAAGTGATACATTCCTAGTTTCCTACATTTCATCCATTTCAAAGCTTTTTCTACGTATGTACAAGTCATTTTGGATCGTTCGATTTAGCAATTTAGAGGTTATATTCTATTTTAACCTAACTTTTTAACGACGATTTCACGTGTCTTATTTGAGGTTATATTCTATTTTAACCTAACTTTTGACTATTTTACGATCTATTAACTGTTATCAGCGCAATTTGATAGCTCAATTTAGCGATTTAAGGGTTATATCCTATTTTAACCTACCATTTTTACCGATTTCACTGTGTTGAAGGTTGTAGCCTATTTTAACCGACTTTGCCTTTGGGTTTTGTGCTATTTGTGCCTATTGGTAGTGCATTTTAACTATTTACGATCCATTACGAGTTTCGTTGCAATCGAAAGTCGCTATTTTACTATTTTAAGTGCTATTTTCAAGTTAAAAAATGTCTTTGAAGGAACTTATTCGTAATAGGGGTTCAATTAAGCAAAAGTTGATATTTTTAGAAAAATTTATTGAAACAATTAAGACTTCTGCCCCAGATAGTAAGCCGAGTCTCACAGATATAGAGATTCGTTTCAAAAATCATGAAGGTCTATTATCAGAGTTTGACAAAATACAGTCAACAATAGAATCTAAGTGCAATGAGGAGCACTTAGAGGAGCATTATTTGGAAAGGGAGGAGTTCCAGGAAAGGTACTATATTTCTCAACGTTTTTTAAGTGATTATTTGAAGAATGCCTTTGATAGTGTGAATCAAAGCCAGCCACAAAGTAATTCGGTTACTAATTTTGATCCTTTGCAAAATATGTTGCTCCCTAAAATAAAACTACCAACATTTTCTGGAGAATTTCAACACTGGACACCATTTAAAACATCTTTTATGGCTACTATTTTGAACAATGTCTATTTGAATGACAATCAGAGATTCCAATTCTTAAAAGTTTCTTTGCAAGGCTATGCGTTAAGGCTAATTGAAGGTCTAGAAAATGTAGTTAATCCATTTGAAAAAGCATGGCAACTGCTATGTGATCGCTTTGATAAAAAACATTTCATTTTAGATTGCCACCTCAAGGCTATATTAAGTTTACAGTCATTACAGAGGGAGAACTATTCAAGCTTTAGGGCTCTATTAGATGAAGTATCCAAACATCTAACAGCATTAGATGGTTTAGGCGTTTCAAAAGAAGAGTTATTTGATTCGTTTTTAATACATGTTATTTCTAGTAAGCTCGATAAAAATACCCTGCGGGTTTGGAAAGAGCGTAAGTATAGTACAGAACTACCAAGTTTAAATGAATTTATGGATTTTCTTAAAGATAAATCTGATATTCTGCAGAGTCTAGATGCATCAGATCAAAAGTTAAATACTACGAGTCACAAGTTTCACCAATATTCAAATAAACCAACATGCCAAGTTAATGTAGCTGTAAATAGAGCAATAAAATGTAACTATTGTAAAAAGGACCATACAATTTATAAATGTTCAGAGTTTTTAGCACTTTCTGTTGATGAGAGAATCAAAAAAGTTCAAAGTTTAAATCTTTGTTTAAATTGTCTATTAACAGGACATGATGCGAGTAAATGCAGATTAAATACTTGTTCTGTGTGTAAGCATAAACATAACACATTGTTACATAAATATGTAAAGACAAATGCAGACTCTAATGCAGAAACACAGCCTTCAGCTAGTTCTTTGGAAAATTCTACTAGAGTTCAAAACTTTTCAATTCAATCCCAGGAACCTATTGATGCAAGCAAATCAAATCATGTGCTTTTATCAACAATTGCTTGTAAAATTAAAGATGCTCAAGGTAACCTGCATGACTGCAGAGCCTTACTTGATTGTGGTGCGCAAACCAATCTGATCACAGAAAAACTATGTAAGAAATTGAACGTACCCTTAGAATCTACAAATATTTCTCTTGTTGGTTTTAATCAAGCCAAATCACACTTGAATAGGAAATGCTTAGTTAGACTTTTTTCCAATTATAATAATTATCAGTGTGACATTTCCTGTTTAGTAGTCCCTGTAATTACCTGCAGTATTCCACCTCATCATTTTGATGTTTCTCAGTTAGGTATTCCTTCAAATATTCCTCTCTCTGACCCTACGTTTGAATGTCCCAGAGATGTGGATCTATTACTTGGTGCTAGTATATTTTGGGAATTGCTTTTAACTGGCAAAATTCAATTAGGAAAAGATTTACCTAGCTTGTATAATACACAATTTGGTTGGATTGTGACAGGTAATATACCAATTCAAAACAACGTTTCAGTTTGTAATTTAACAACAGTGCATATCCCTGAAGATGATCAGCTCAAAAAGTTTTGGGAGCTTGAAGAGCTAAAAAACACTCCATTAAAATCAGCTGATGATTTAGAATGTGAAGCTTTATTTGAAAAAGACACTAGTAGATCAGAAAACGGACAATTTGTGGTAAAGTTTCCTTTGAAATATTCACCTCAGCTTTTAGGAGATTCAAAGGAGACAGCTATTAAAAGATTTATTTCGTTAGAAAAGAAATTTTGTAATGAGACATTCAAAATTCTGTATAGTGATTTTATTCATGAGTACAAAGCTTTAGGTCATATGACTCTAGTCTCTACTGACTCAGAGGAAACTTCGTATTTTTTACCCCACCATGGCATTCTTAAGGAAAGCAGTATAACCACTAAATTAAGAACAGTTTTTGATGGTAGTTGCAAGACCTCAACTGGTTGGTCATTAAATGACTTGCAGTATATAGGACCTAAAGTTCAAAATGACATATATGACATTCTTTTGCGTTTTAGAACATACCTGTTTGTTGTGTCTGCAGACGTTTCTAAAATGTACAGACAAATAATTATGCATCCAGATCATAGACATTTACAAAAAATAATTTGGCGAGATAATCCTGAACAAGAATTTTCTATTTATCAATTAAATACTGTGACATATGGAACTCGAGCAGCTCCATATTTAGCCATAAAATGTGTTCAACAATTAGCGCATGAACACAAACGTCAATTTCCAGATGCATGTCAAACAATTTTAAGAGACATGTATGTCGATGATTTACTATCAGGTTCAAATGATTTAAACGAATTAAAACGTAGATGCAAAGATATTTATGCTATATTAGAATCAGCAAATTTCATTTTCAGAAAATGGAATTCCAACAATAGAGATGTCATTTCAAGTTTTAGTAATTCAGCAATTGAAAATTCAGTATTAAACATTGGTGAACAAACAAGTTGTTCCACATTAGGGATTCAATGGGTCAATACAAGTGATGTCTTGAAGTATAAAATTAAAGATCTGTCTTCAGAAAATAATATTACAAAAAGATACATTTTATCGATCATAGCTCAAATATATGATCCATTGGGATTATTAAGTCCTGCCATTATATTAATTAAAATTTTAATTCAAGAACTTTGGTCTTTGCATATCCCGTGGGATTCATCTATTCCAGCAGATTTGAAAGGTAGATGGATTCAATTTCAACATGAACTTCTTACTTTAAATTCGCTCAATATTCCCAGAAATGTGATTCCTAAAAATTTCACGATTGTTGATGTTCACTGTTTTTGTGATGCATCAAACAAAGCTTATGCTAGCTGTGTCTATGTTCGCAGTGTTGATTCAGATGGAAATTACCAGGTACATTTACTATGTTCGAAAACAAAGGTTGCGCCTTTAAAGTTATTAACTATTCCGAAATTGGAGTTAAGCGCATGTCTTTTAGGTGCACAATTAATGCAATCTGTTTCCCAAGCATTACAGTTACAAGTTCCTGTAATTTTTTGGAGTGACTCGCAGGTAGCTCTTTGGTGGATTCAAACAGAACCTAGTCTGTTACAAGTTTTTGTGGGAAATAGGGTAGCAAAAATTCAGTCTTTAACAAGCCCTGAATCATGGAAGTACGTGAATACCAAAAATAATCCTGCAGACATAGCATCGCGAGGAGTTATGCCTAGTAATTTACTGAACAATGATTTATGGTTTATTGGTCCGCATTTCTTATACTTACCATCATCAGAGTGGCCATCTACACAAATTGGCACACCTACCACAGACTTACCTGAATTAAGAAAAAATATAAAAGCGCTTAACGTCATAAGCATTAATAACAATGATTTGTTTTTGAAATTTTCTAGTATAATTAAGCTAAGACGCATTGTTGCTCTATGCCACAGATTCGTTTATAATCTTAAGAATAAAACAAATAAAAAATTAGGACCTATTGTGTCAATTGAACTTGACGATGCTAATAAAACTTTAGTTAAACTGGCTCAACAAGAGAGTTTTCCAGTGGAATTAGCTATGCTACAGAAGGAAGGTTTTATTAAACCAAATAACAAGCTTTCTTCACTTTCTTTATTTCTTGATAATAACAACATCATGCGCGTTGGAGGTAGATTAAAAAATACCTATCTTCCATTCAATTTTAAACATCCAATTTTGCTTAGTAGCAAGCATCCATTGACAATATTGATCTTTCAGCATAAGCATGCACAGCTGTTACATCCAGGTCCCCAGCTGTTGCTTTCCTCAATTAGACAATTTTATTGGCCAGTAGGAGGAACTGCTTTAGCAAAAAAGGTTGTGAGACAATGTAAGGTTTGTTTTAGAGCTAGGCCTATATTTTATCAATGTCCAATGTCTAGTTTACCAGATTCTCGAATTAAACCTAAACTACCCTTTGATGTAACTGGTTTAGATTTTGCTGGTCCATTTATGATTCTGAATAAAAAGGGTAGAGGTGCCCAGTTACACAAATGTTATTTAGCAATATTTGTGTGTTTTTGTACAAAAGCTATTCACATCGAAATAGTAACTGATGTGACTACAGAAAATTTCATGGCTGCATTCAGGCGATTTATTTCAAGACGAGGCATTCCTTCAGAGGTTTATACAGATAACGGAAGTACCTTTGTTGGAGCACACAATCAATTAAAAGAATTAGGTCACTTTTTACATAAAAAACAAGATTCTATTGTTGACTCGGTAAGTGAACTTAATATCAAGTGGCACTTTATTCCTCCTTATACTCCCAATCATGGGGGGCTCTGGGAAGCTGCTGTTAAGAGCACGAAATTTCACTTAAAACGCGTTCTTATCAATAACAATGTAACTTATGAGGAGTTTTACACTTTAGTGATCCAAATAGAAGGGATCCTCAATTCACGACCTCTGGTAGCTTTGTCTAGCGACCCAAATGATTTGTCGTCTATCACTCCCGCCCATTTCCTCATAGGCCGACCTATTACTGCCCTGCCAGATAACGACCTAAATCCTATACCTATGTATCGCTTAACTCGACTACGCCATGTGCAGAAACTGTACCAACAATTCTGGCACCAATTTTCGACACACTATCTATCACAACTGCATCACCAGTATAAGTGGAAAGATGGTCCAGTTAAAGCCAGTGTCGATTCGTTGGTCTTAATGAAGCACGACCACATGCCACCAATAAAATGGCCTATTGGTCGAATCATAAAATTACATTATGGTACTGATGGAGTTCCCCGAACTGCAGATGTTAAAACATCAAAAGGAATCATCACCAGGTCCATTCGTCATCTCTGTCCACTACCACTACAAGATGATTTGGACAACTGATTCTCCAGTGCAAAAGACTAGATATCGAGTGCAACTCAGTGCAACGATATAGTGACATTTTAACATTATTGAACTCATATTGTTTTCTTTTATATGGACACTTAACTTATAAAACAATGTTACTTAGATAAATATTTTGAAGGTACCCTTCAAAAGGGGGGCTATGTTTAAAATCATGTAACATTTATATGTAGCATAATATCCACAAAAAAGTTAACTACGGCAACGCCGCCTTCTCACTGCTGCGCAGACGAGAACCCTACTTTTGGGCAATGACCCAACCCATTCCATTTTGTACCTGCCTAGTGGTAACATGTAGCAATTATACGTTTAACAGGTGCTTTGTACCTTTTTATTTTTCTACCATTCATTCTGCAACCAAGTCAAGTCAATTCATACAGTCCACACATACAAAATCAAGATGAACCAGTGCTAGGGCGTCTATTTACCCTAACACACTCCTAAACAAGACCCACCATCTAGCAGGTATCACTTCCCTGTCATTCGTAGGGAGGCAACAGCACTCATAGAACGATCCAAAGCAGAAGCATCTGAACGCCACGCCCTTTACGGTGTCCAACTGGCCCATCAGAGATTAAAATCTAGGCGAAGCTTCCTGTTACATCGACAGAAGACTTTGAGAAACCTAAAACCAGAGAGGGCCTTTGGGGGAAGAGCTCAAACCAACCTTGGATGCAGCCGAATGAAAAACTGGCTTCAGGAAGCGACGAAACTTGGGAAACCTGGAAGGTGCTGAATAGACTGCGTACAACCTGACAAGCGTAACAAGAGCCGTGAGAAATATGAAATAGGCAAGGATAGCAAGCGACGAGAGGATATGAGATAACGTGTGCGTGTGAGACAGCGGCGAAATTCCTAAGTCTCTTGCAGGGCTGCAAGTGGGGCTGCCCTGTGGACTCCAATCTCTACCATTGTACACTATACAAATCACTTAACATATGAATATGCGTGCGCTGCCAGATGCACCATAGGAGACTACCTTATGGCAACAAAACCAAACGAATCGACATCGCCCGTTTCCGGACAAAAATAAATGTTTAGGTTTATATTAGGTATATATTCATCATTCTCCAGATCTCTACCGCAGTTTTATCGATGCCAGAAATCACTGTCCACGCGTGATTGACAGCAGCAAGGAGGAATACAACCAAAAAATTAAGAACAAGCTCCTCTCATGTCCTAGTTCGTCCAGAACATTCTGGTCTGTAGCTAAGGCTGTTAGTCAGAACTTTTCCTATTCGTCAATACCACCCTTGACCAGAGAGGACAAATCCATCGTTTCTGCTCCTAAAGAAAAAGCAGACATCTTGGGGAAGCTCTTCGCAGCCAATTCTACTGTAGACTTTCAAGGAAGTACTCCGACCACCACCATACGCGTGAACTCGAGAATGGCAGAGGTCAAATTTCAACATCGAGATGTAAAAAGCATCCTCCAAAAACTGAATACCAATAAAGCTACTGGTCCTGACCAAATTCCAGCCATTGTCCTTAAACGCTGTGCCGCTGAGTTTGCACCTATTCTTTGCAAGCTCTTCAAACTTTCGTATCAGCGAGGCGTGTTTCCCGCTTCGTGGAAGATTGGCTGCGTAAAACCCATCCCTAAGAAAGGCACAAAAACTGATCCCACCAATTATAGACCTGTGGCTCTTCTCAGCATCATGTCTAAAGGTTATGGAGACTGTCATTAACACACAGCTCCTGAAATACCTGGACAACAATAACATCATAAATGATCGCCAGTATGGCTTCCGTAAGCACAGGTCTACAGGTGACCTCCTTGCCTACGTCACTCACTTGTGGAACAGAGCAATAGACAATCATGGCCAATCCCGTATTGTTGCACTTGATATATCGAAAGCTTTCGACAGAGTATGGCATGCCGGACTGGTTAAGCTTGTTGCTTATGGACTACCACCTGGCCTGCGCCAGTGGCTGAATAGCCTTTTGAACGACCGATCTCTGTTTGTTGTAGTCGAGGGCTGTTCATCAGACGTATCTTCAATAAACGCCGGTGTTCCTCAGGGATCCGTCCTATCCCCTGCACTGTTTCTGCTGTACATCAACGAGCTGCTGGAAATAACATCCAATCCAATCTACAGCTTCGCAGATGACAGTACATTAGTGTCGTGCATGGAACCAGGCAAGCCACTATCATCCCAGGAGACGGTACGTCGGCGACAGCAGCATGCCTCACATATCAACGCAGATATCAAAACAATTGTCGAGTGGGAATTAGCAAAGAAAGTACAGTTCAACGTACAAAAAACTTAGGCAACAACACTTACAAAGAAGTCTCACGATGGCTTACCAACCGTGGAAATGGAGGGTCACCCCATAGACGAATCACCTTCCGTCAAGCTTTTGGGAATCGACATCAACAATAATATGTCCTGGCACGACCACGTTGTCAGTATTGCTAAAACGGCATCCCAGAAGCTTGTAGTTTTGTTCCGCTGTAGGAAGTTGTATACACCAGAGCAGCTGCTGCTGCTCTACAAGGCACAGATCCGACCATCGCTGGAGTATTGCTCCCATGTGTGGGGATGCGCTCCGATGCACTCTCTAAAGCTACTGGACATTATCCAGAAAAGAGCGATTAGACTAATCGATACGCTTAACCTCACAAAGGACCTCCACAGCCTGGAACATCAAAGGAGGGTGGCTGACCTATCCCAGTTTTACAGATTCTATCACGGAAAATGTTCGAGTGAGCTCTCTCAGATAATAATAACCAGAGGATGGCATCCTCAGAAGCTGTTATCTGTTCGGCGTGTTCCGAGAAACTAAGACTGCGCCACTAGATTGAGCACTTATAGACCAGAAATTAGGAGTGGGGGCGGCATTTCTTAGTGTTCTATGCATATTATGTTGAGCTTGTAAGATTCTTTGTTGTTGTTAAAGTTGTTTTTATGTTTATAAATCTCGATGAAATCCCTGTACAATCTGGCGTAATAAGAGGAGGTCTTGGCATGAACCTCAAACCTCAAACTTCATCTTGTAGCTACCGCATCCCTGGTGTACCAGCTTAGCGACTGCAGATTTTTCTGCTAATGGTAGTGTCAAAATAGTGTTATTAGGTAGTTTAAAAACACACTACGTTTCTTTGCATGCAGAAGTGCAAAATTGTGGACATGTCACGAGAGAGGAAGAGGTTGTAGCACATTTATGGCTTGGGTAAACCGAGCTCGTTTTCCAGTTCCATTTAACGTCGCCACTGAGTCCAGCCATAGATACCTGCCGAAGCACTTCTAAAGGCCCACAATGGAAGACTGCAAAGAAAGGTAGTCATGCAGAGACAAGAATGTACAGAAATGAAAAATGGTGGGCATATCCGCAAAGAGGAAGAGGAGAAGAACAAAAAATTGAAACGATGATAGCCCGAGCGATACGTATTTCTGACTCAAAAATAGTGCTGTCATTACAAATAGTTATAACAATTATTTTGCTGACAACTACGGATGCAGAAAGACGTTTTTCGACTTTAAGAAGTGTTAAGAGATTACTATGCAATACCACCGGTGCAAGTAGCTTATCGGCAAGTTTTAATGACAAAGTAATATTGAGCGGTTTGATAATCCAAATGCCGAGAACCACCGCAGTTTTATCGACGCCAGAAATCACTGTAAATGCGCGATTGACCGCAGCAAGGAGGAACACAACCAAACAATTAAGAACAGGCTCCTCTAATGTCCTAATTCATCCAGAACATTTTGGTCTGTAGCTAAGGCTATTAGTCAGAATTTATCCTATTCTCAATCTACCCTAAAGGAAAAGCAGACATCTTAGGGAGGCTTTTCGCAGCCAATTCTATTGTAGAAATCCAAGGACGTACTCCGATCACCACCATGAAGGTGAACTCGAGAATGGCAGAGGTCAAATTTAAACATCGAGATGTAAAAAGCATCATCCAAAAACTAAACACGAAGAAAGTTACTGGTTCTGACCAAATTCTAGCCATTGCCATTGATGTGCCGCTGAGCTTGCACCTGTTCTTTACAAGCTCTTCAAAGTATCGAATCAGCGAGGCGTGCTTCCCGCTGCATGGAAGATTAGCTGTATAAAACCCGTTCATAAAAAAGGCAAAAAAATGACCTCTCCATTATAGGCCTATAGTTCTTCTCAGAATCATGTCTGAGGTTATGGAGACTGTCATTAACACACGGCTCCTGCAATTATCTGGACAACAATAACATCATAAATGATCACCACTTCCGTAAGCATACGTTACTCACTTGTGGATCAGAACAATTGAAAATCATGGAAAGTCCCGTGTTATTGCACTTGACATATCGGAAGCCTTCGATAGAGTACGCCATGAGGGACTTCTGGTCAAGCTTGCTGCTTATGAACTACCACCTAGCCTGCTGCAGTGGCTGTACAGCTTTTTGAACGTCCGATCTCTGTTTGTTGTAGTCGAAGGCTGTTGATCAGACGTATTTCCAATAAACGCCTGTGTTTTGCAGGGATGTCCTACACTGTGTCTGCTGTATATCAACGAGCTGCTAGAAACGACATACAAGCCAATTTACAGCTTTGCTGACGATGACAAGACATTAATATCAAGCATGGAACCAGGCAGGCCACTCTCATCCCAGGAGACGGTACGTCGGGGAAAGCAAGATGCCTCACAGCTCAACATAGATATCAACAATTAATTGTCGAGTGTGAATTAGTAAATGAAGTAGAGTTTAACGTACAGAAAACTCAGGCAACAACACTGACAAAGAAGTCTCACGTTGACTTACCAACTGTGGAAATGGAGGGTCACCCCATAGTCGAGTTACCTTCCGTCAAGCTTTTGGGAATCAACATTAACAATAACATGTCCTGGCACGACCACGTCGTCAGTGTTGCTAAAACGGCATCCCAGAGGCCTGGAGCTTTGTTCCGCTGTAGGAAGTTGTATACACCAGAGCAACTACTGCTGTCTACAAGGCACAGATCCGATCATCGTTAGAGTATTGCTCCCATGTGTGGGGATGCACTCCTAAGCACTTTCTAAAGCTTCTGGACACTATCCAGAGGAGAGCAATTCGATACCCCTAACCTCACAAAGGACCTCCACAGCTTGGAACATCGAATAAGGGTGTATACCTGTCCCTGTTTTACAGATTCTATCACGGAAGGCGTTGGGATGAGCTTTCTCCGATAATAACATCGAGGCGCGTCCGAACGAGAAACACAGAGTGGCTCTGCCAGCTCATCCTTACCAGGTCAAGATCCCTACTCCCCGAACCAGTTTCCTCCAGCACTCTTTTTTTAGAACTTCGACGCTGTGAAATGAGCTGCCGGGGAATTTGTTTCCTGGCGGCTACAACCTGCAGCATTTTAAATCTAACGTACACATACACTTATCTTCTAACAGCGCTTCTACAGCACCATAGGCTTTTAGCCTTTGCGGCAGACTGACCATAAAAGATACTAAACGACGACATCAGTTCTATATACCCAAAGTGATGTTTTATTTTTTAAAGAGACCTCCATGTTGTTTTACGTTTGACTTTGTTTTTCTGCTTGTTATTGTATGCTGTTGTGTTTGTACCAGGTTTGATAAGAATACAGGTAGGTCCAATCATATTTTTTTGCTTGATTTTTTTTTGAGGTAGGTACTTTGAATACTGGTCACATGCTTGAACATCCCCAACAATGATTAATACATTGTTAGTGAAGACATAAAATGAATTGTTGAGCCTCAATATCACAATATGGCGAAACTGAAGTGTTTTAACAATGATTAGTACATTGTTTTAACCATAGGATGTCACTGCCTTTCAAGTAGTCGAGTAGAGAATACGAGCAATACATCGCCTAAAATAAATCGGATATTGATTGCATGGTTTCATTGACCATAAATTAAGGTAGTGCCTCAAGAAGATCAGTAATATCGTTTCTTGGGCCGCTCATGTGTACGATTGTGTTGTGGTTTGCTTGAGTTTTCATCAAAATGCCGAAATTGAGGAAATGGACAATGCACGATTTTTCACAAAATAAGTGTTAATTCCGAAATACAACGCTTCCAAAAGATTCGTCGGTAACTACGACGACATGCTTAAATGACAATTTTTCCTGGTGGTCCGGGAACCTCTCCAATAGCGAATTTAGTTTATTAGAAACCCTCGTATCTATGTACTGACAATTTTATCTCATGTTCGTAATTCAGTGTGGGGGACATTGTGCGAGGTATTGGAATTCTTCAGAGAAGAAAACTCATATAGATTCGTCAATTAATCCTAACAGTAATAAGACTTTTGTAACAAAAGTTTTTTCCGGACAACTTTTAAATACTTGAAAAACTAGTGCAGACACTTTCTATGAATCTGCACTGAATTATATATGATTGAATCTTTAACGATGATTTCGAGGTAATTAATTTAAAATCATACAATATAAGCCATATTCGTGGATTCAAATTTTGTTTTATTCCTGTATATCAGTGCTGTCGTTTCCACTGAAACCGCAGCTAAAATGGGGCATAAACACCAACCGTTTCTACAATCATGAGTAACATCTGATTGAGACACTCAACTAGCAGCTAAATGGGGCCAAACACGTCAACTGCTTCTACAATCATGAGTAAAATATGATTGAGACCCTGCAACCGCAGCTACAGAGGTCCACAGTGTCTACAATCAAGTAAAATCTGATTGAGACACACAAACAGAAGCAAAGCGGCCAACTGTCGGAGTTTCTATAATCATGAGTAAAATCTGATTGAGACACACAAACAGCAGCTAAATGGGACCCACCAGTTTCTACAATCATGCGTAAAGTCTGATTGAGAAACACAAACATCAGCTAGATGGGGCCCACCAGTTTCTATAATCATGAGTAAAACCTGATTGCGACACACGAACAGCAGCTCAATGGGGTTCACCAGTTTCTACAATAATGAGTAAAATCTGATTGCGACACACAAACAGCAGCTAAATGGAGCGCACCAGTTACTACAATCTTGCGTAAAATCTGATGAGACACACAAACATCAGCTAGATGGGACCCACCAGTTTCTACAATCATGAGTAAAATTTGATTGAGACAAACATCAGCAAAATGGGGTTCACCAGTTTCTACAATCATGAGTAAAATCTGATTGAGACACTCAAGCAGCAGCTAAAGGGGCCAACAGTTTCTACAATCATAAGTAAAATCTGATTGAGACACACAAACAGCAGCTAAAGGGGGCTCACCAGTTTCTACAATCATAAGTAAAATCTGATTAAGACACTGAAATAACATCTAAATGAGTCCCACCAATGTCTACAATGAGACACTAAAACTCCAGCTGAAGGGGACCGTAAATGCCACCAGTTTCTATAATCATGAGTAAAATCTGCTCGATACATTAACGAAAATGGCAAGCATCAGGAATATGGGAACATGAGTAATATCTGGTTTCAATTTCCTTTGAAGTAACAAAAAAAAATGATAAGTAGTGGCCCTACCAGTGAAGTACTTAAATATGAGCTAAATATGGTTGAGAATCTCTATTCATCACGCTGTGATGTCTTCAATGTGGTGAAAGCTCGTTCACGCACATTGAAGACAAACTAAATATGGCTTTCTTCAGTCCGCGAATTTTATCTTCTTTCGGCTGACAGTGATTCGAAAAGTCATAGGTACTAACACTAACGATTTCAGCACATCCTAGTAAACACCCAGTTCGCATTGAAATGGGGTTTCAAAACAAATGCAACAAACTGAAAGGATGGAATCTAAAAAGTCAACCATTCGGTTGATATCGTACCACAAACGTAGGGAAAAATAATGTTTTAATTGTTGTATCTTAAGAACAAAAGGAGATAAAATTTATGAAAGTATTACTATTACACAAACATACTTATTTGTTGTGTTATTACCTGTTTGTGTCTTGCCGTCCGAAGCTTGACACACTGTTACGAACACGCGCCCACAAACCTTCAAGGCCGCGTGGGATGATAACTCTGGATACTTCGCTGCTAAATAATTATTAGTGAGACTGTAGAGAAATACTATATGTCCATGCACATTGCCCAGGTAACCCCTCCTCATTGTGAATCTGCTGTTAGTAGACAATGTCCGCTAAGGGAACACCTATCTACATTACGAAGTTAAGTGATATATCCCCCTGTCTTATCAATGCGAACACCAAATAGGGAGACTGCTGCTGCATCCCGTGAAGATCTCAACCCACCGAAACTTAGTGTGGGTTTAGCGAAAGCCCTGTTAGCACCGCTTCCTAAACCGAAGAGTAGGAAGGTCCTGAAATATTTCCAGACCTTACAGCACTTATTGCAGTCTTATTTATCTAAGGTTTAGACAACTTTCTCCTGAACATATAAAATTTGTCAGGAGAAGGGAACGAAACTGAGCGACAAAAAGGAAGGGAAGCCAGCCACTGCGCCATCCATTTCCAAGAAAATTTTCAAACCTATTAAGAACCTTTCAAGGTCACTGGGGTTTCTTTATGTATTTCACCCCGAATATGTTTTATTCTTTGGCAAAGACAAATCAAACTGCTATAATAATGTTAATCATTCGATGCAACTTCCTGCATCCCTAAGGTTCTTTATAACAAAAAAAAAGTTCTAGGGTTTACATTTGTTACGAGTACTAATAACATGTCCGTACGGGTGTCCGTACCACCAGAAAAATCCTAAAAAATCAATAAGAAACAAAAATAATATAAAAATTAGATATCTTGACATCAGGTTCCTCGTCATCTTATTGTCAGCACTCCCAGCCATTTCATACAGGTAGGCTCACATTAAAAAGCTTAAACACCAAAATTAATAGTGCTATTGCGGTCATAAATTTGCATTATAAAAATGATAACTTGCATTAAGCTAGGTTCAGTGTTTCACATGAAAACGTCATTAGCAAGTTAAATACCAATAGAATTATTAGAATACAGCATTCACCAAACCACTTTTCAAAAAAAAACATATATTGGTTTTGGCACTATATAATCGATTCATTTGCTTTCATCAGAGCCAAAAATGGTCCAGTGTTTGTCTCTTGGCACCTTGGTCCTCAACCTTCCGTTATAGATGAGTTAACTAGGAAGAAATCTTTTTCAAAGCATTCCCACATTTCTCGCTTCTACCGAGGATTTGAAACCGAAAATAACTGCCGAACAAGCACAAGGAATCGCAGTCTACCGGTTATGGAAAACGCAACCTGGATTTTGGTATCGGAAAACCTACAAATAGCAAATCGCACCTGTTTTTTAATGACAAAACACTCTTACTTCCACCTTGCAGGAAACCTCATCCTCTGTGGAAGAGCCTTATCCTGCATCTACATAAAATAGCATGTTGACCAGAACTTTAACAGAATTGATCAACTTTTACTTACGTCCAAGAAACATCACGACCCAGCCACACCACAAACTATAACCAAAAAGGCTTAATGTTGGGAGTTGGGACACATCTGTAATGGCCACGCTGCGGCCTTTAGGGAAGGCTTACACGTTGAAACCTTAGACATACCGCAGGGTGAAGATAGGTCAAAAGTTTTTGTTATGTTTTATAACAGACCCATATGCCTGACGATTTATATTTTGCAAAATCACTGATAATAAAAAATGGATAATGAATTGTGATACTACTAAACTAAACTTACACATTACATAGGTGTACATTAAAATAAACGGATGAAAGATTATTGGGAAAAAAACTGAACAATATCCAGACTTGTTCTTTCTCTTTCATTCGAATTATATTCAGATCGGGAACCTATCTTCAAACATCTACAGGATGATCTCGAGGACGATATCAATCTTTATCACTAATGTTAATATGAATTCAGATTGTTAAATATTCAAAGAAAATAATTATGGTAATTTTTTGCCAAATTATTATTAATCTTTTTCCTAGAAATGGAACAAACCTGTAAAATAATACGTACATATATTTTTGTTTGTTTGTTCTCTACCCAGACATAAATGACAGGTTATGGAAATCAGATCGAGGTACAAATCTCTGAACATCTACAGGGTGATCTTGAGGACGGGGCTATCGAAGTATAATTAGAGGTTAAACGACTTACCTGTAAGGAAGTTCAATCCTCAATTATACGAGATAGCCCCGTCCGAAAAGATCACCACCTGCCCGCCGCTGTTCCCAAAATTCCTCGATCTGATAACAAACGAAACGTAATGGCCTAAGCGGGGGGACGGCAGACGGGCAGAAGCAGGTATGCAGTTTTTTTATATAAACATCACGCCAACGAGTTGAGATAAACGTATACTACAGGGTGATTTTTTCCGACGGGGCTATCTCGTATAATTGAGGATTGAACTTCCTTACAGGTAATTCGTTTAACCTCTAATTGTATTCGCTACGTGTGTTAATTTGACAGAACAACGTAGAAATGTGGGAGGAGAGGTAGAAGGAAGTCTTTACGAACTAAAATTTCTATGATTAAAAAAACCAGATTTATCCATTTACTCTTCATATTCTGTCCTTCATCTTGACAAGTGATGTCATATTTATGTGCTTAGTTAAAGCTGGCCTCGTAATTGCGTAGGAGCTGTTATACATGTTTATAAAAATCCACTTACCGCTGCAGGATATTTCAGATATTATTTCGTTTCTTCGAATTACTTGATACCTTGAATCATCTTCAGGTAAACTCAATTCAAATATATTCATTGTAAAATATAAATTATATAAATAAGGGAAATCCGTAGCAGTAATTATTCAGTGCATCTGCACATATGTATTCTAAATTCCAGATGATATCCAAAGAAGTGGGTGATTTCTATATGGTATAAAGTACAGTAAGCAAAGGAAAGCTCATATTTTCCATAAAAAATATTTTCCTATTTCTCAGTTACGCAAAATCACCTCTGAAACCTGGCGCCAATCTACTTAACACCCACATAATCAAACGAAAGGCCGTTTACACATCAAGGGTCACTCAAAGGTCTTCAATCCCAGAAATAACGTTTGAAAACTTTACTAGGATTAGATTTTCGGAGAGTGCCACGTACGCCGAAGGGTCGAAAGCACATTTGATGGTTTCGGTCTCATTTACAACATATATGTACTCTGGTGAAGGACCACCGTTTTAGGGCATTCAACTCTTCAACTCGGAAACTAGTTCAATTATCTGGAAACGTCGTGTTATGTAGTACCGATTCCACTTCCCACGTGAATAGGCATCATAGTCATACACCGCATTTGGAAGTATTTGGCAGTCATTTTAATAATTATAGCCTCGTTATATATATTTGCTCTAATTTACACCTCCAAAATTATAATTCGCTACTACTGCCCAGTTCCGATATATTGCTTGTCTTAATCGTCGTGAGACATCCTGTATATGGTCTTTCCATTTTTCACAAAAAAAAAATATTTTTTTTTCAAAAACCCAATTGCAATATCCTAACTTGAGGTAATACTGCGGAGAATCAACGTTAAAATGGAAGCACATAATTATTTACTTTATCTGTTTACTAGCCCCTCCTTATCTCTCCTTTATTATTGAGTGGTTAAAAAACATTGAAATTCTTACTTTGAACAGATATAGTTAGGCAAAGTGTCATATGAAACACTTGAAGTAGAATTTATTTATATAAACAATTAATCTAACTAAAAGTCATTCGAATCCTCAGAAAAGCAAAGGCACATTGCTTTCTATACAAATCACAGATTATAAACGAAAGGGTATGGAGAGGGTAGTTTAAATAAGCTGATAAAGTATAACAGCAAAACCTGGGGACATAGACATAATATCAAATATCGCACAATCCGGTCATAAAACTCGCTATTTGCTTTTACTGCCGGCTTCAACATTGTATTGTTATACGTCTTGAAATTGAGGAAAGCAGTGTCGTGCTTCTGTTCTTTATTACAGGCTTGCCTCCTGTTTTTCATATCTCATCACAGTAGCTGTCACTGAGTTCAGTTTTAGAGCTTCATCTGTAGCTCCGCCATGCACGGTAATTATTGCGTCAATGTGCAGCAATCGAAACTTGGTGCACATTTCATTGTCTCAAGTCATTGGCTTAAGTATACTTATATACTGAATACTGAATGTTGCAGTTCATTGGTTTGTAACGTTATACACACTCAGATCCACTGCATTAGTCAATTGCGGTTTGTGGTTGATAGATCTTTGTTGTTGTCATACTACTTTGCATATACAGGGTGTCCAGTTAGTGTAGGATAGTGACCAACTTAATTTTTTTATATGGATCTATAACTTTTTTTTAAATTCTTTTAGTTTCCATCATTGCTCTCTATTTAACCCTAAAACATTTTTGGGATAGGTTGCGACGTTGCCAAGTTATAATTTATTGTCTATTAATTTCCGGATTTGCAAGGTCGCAAGTAATACGTCCAAATTGACATATTCCTTTAACTTTCCTTAATAATATTATACAGCGAGTTACTTTAATATTAAGTGGATATTAACTTGGATGTTACCATCAATTTGTATCTACAGGGTGTTTTGGCCGAATTTTAAATTACGGCAACTTGAAGGTCATTTTACTTTGTTCTTTTAAATATAACACCTCGATATTTTTTATTTTAAAACAAAAAATAGAAGGTCTATTATTCTATACATTATATTATATATTCTATTATTCTATACATGAATATCTTTCAGATGTTCAAACTGATATTATCGAATAATGTTTTTTAGCTGTCATTTATGTTTTTATCTTTATACCTAGCTTTATGTATGTGTTTTTATACTGATCGTATTATCGTAGTACCTGCTTTTCACTTTTTTTCTTTTGTCTTTTGTGTATGTGTGTGTTTTTTATAGAACTCTAACACTACAGGTACTTGAGGACATGAATGTGTATATATTTAACTATGAGCGTTTGTGGTGACTGTTACATCTAACTGTTGGTTGCTTCTTTGTTTATTGTAGTATAAGAATACATATCCTATATCACTCTGTGATCATTGAAGACAAATAAAATCTGTCTATCTGTCTATAAACATTTCATGCACAGCTATGAAAATTGGCTGTCAGTAGAGCCAGAACTTCTTACATCAACTTTTAAAATTCAAGGGATTTTTGTTAGCTTTATTTATTATGGTGTCATAATTTTTGTGCTGTTTATTGGTTCAAATTAGTTTTCTATTCTCTCTCTGTCTACTTATGTATTCTTATATATGACAAAATTGAAGCTTAAGAAGAGGAAAGATTTTTCAATAAAACTTTACGAAGCAGCTGATGAAGTCTGAGCCTTGAGTCGAGCTCATCATTCAAAAAATAAAGCTAGACATTTACTGCCGCTAAATCCCTTGAATAGAGAACCTGAAATAATAATTATTATTTTTTACAAATGGTAAAATACTCCGTTTCCTTGCAGCGATTTGATTTTATGCCAAAACAATATATTATTCTAAATAATTGCTTTACATTATCCGTAGTTAGACTTAACTCCTGTGCTATCAAGTTTAGAATACCTTGTTACCTTTGCTGACTCATTTTAAACAGTATAACTTGCCCCTTCTCAATGATACAAACCTTTATGTCCAGATCTTATCACAAAAACATCGTAAATCCAAGATACAATAGGTTCTGTTAGGGACAGCCTATTATCTGAAATTGTCTTTGTGCGACTGACAACTGACCCGTATGCCGTACATGCTGGACCCAAGCCTGCCAGTCCACCATTCTGGGACGGTAATTAGGCAACAATTGTTTTCGGCGAATCTACGTAGCCATTTGATACAGTTAGGTCGCTAGGCACTTAAGGAGTCAGCCTTAACAATCAACAATCAACATATCTTGTATTTTCTGCGACGTGGATGTTATAGAAGCGTACTAAAGTATGAAATGCAGTGACAGGTGCCAATAGAATATCATTTGATTCATTACACATAACCTCAAACGTTCGGAAAATGACGTGTGGTCCTCTCAGCTACTTAGTGTATGAGAAATATGTTTTTCTTTACTTAGGGAACCCCTTTGCATTTTTAGGAGTTCTTTGATCAAGAGTGGATGAATATTGTATATATGAATATTCAGATTTTCCAAAGGAGTTTAAGGACATACATCAGTTAAGGTTATCCATTCAGATATCTTTTGACTAGAAAGAAATAGAGCAATCCCACGACCCTAACCTCAATCCATATGATCAGCTGATGTTGGACAAACAATGGTAGTTGTCCATATACCAACGTGTAAAATTTAGTATTCTTGTTTTTTGACAGTTGGTTTTTTGACATTTGACATTTTTTGACAATAATTGTTGTGTCGTATTGTTCAATGAGCCTTTTTTAGCAGTTAAGCAGAGCTGAGATGTTTGAATTATTTTCTTTTTAAGAAGATGCATCTGTGAATAGCTATCAGGATAGTAATTATTATTGAAATTATTAGAATTCAAGCGTTTCCGCCTTTTTACTTTCATCACTCATCAGTTAAATTTCTTCTATTTTCGGTAAAAATATGGTTGAACTGGAGTAAAGGGACAAGATTATAAAAATTCCCTACAACCAATCAACTGAATCAACTGTAACCAACAACGGCGGTGACATGTCTAAGGTAAAAGATAACATGGAATACGACAAAAATGAATAATTTTTACAGATTACTAGCCACTGCGATGTATTAGAGATTAAAAATTTTCAATACGACTAAAACCCTTGAAATAAGAGGAAAACTTTCAGCGATTGTTGCTAGCAGTCTAATATTTTCAGCGCACAATTTCACATTTAATGGCATACGACAGTAATTTCCGTCAAACTGCCAGCAACATTCGGTAGTAGACTTCTTTTCATTTCAAAATTATTAATGCCTTTGAGAATTATCAAGCTTTAGTGTTTTGCTTGTTTGCTGTCAAAAATATCCATTTCTCTCGTACTCCAGCTGCTTTTTGACCTTAGATAATTATGTTCCTCTGTTATTTCTGGATAGACATGGTTTGTTGTATATGTCATTTTTATAATTTTAACTCTTTACTCTAGTTCGTCTGTATCTTTCTGCTAAGTTTGTTGTTTTCTTCCATCTGAACAGTTTTTTGTTTATATTTCATGGACTGCTAAGTGCTCATAGGTAGGAAAATTGAAAAACACCGGTTGAACTGAAAATTTGAAATTAAAGGAAAACTACAGGAGATTAGTATTTACAACCATAGGTATATCGTTAGAAATAATATCAACTTTTACATTCAACTGTATCAAAATAATTAGACATTCCCATTTGAAAAAATCAAGTTATCTCTGATTGAAGCTTCCTTAATTTGTCTACCGATTTCTCCAAATACAAATGTAACTCAAACTTGACCATCTAACCTAAAGGCGGGTTCTGACTGT
The DNA here is from genome assembly GCA_951848785.1 of Callosobruchus maculatus. Lineage (NCBI taxonomy): Eukaryota > Metazoa > Arthropoda > Insecta > Coleoptera > Chrysomelidae > Callosobruchus > Callosobruchus maculatus. Next base: position 9,568,892 of record CATOUR010000065.1, on the reverse strand, counting down.
TCAGTTTCGCTGAATCAGTTTGACTGATTCATCAACACTGATGAAAGCGATGTTTGTTCTCACTGTTCAGTTTTAATGCATCATTTCAACTGATTCAGCATTAATGAAAACGACGTTTGTTCAACGCTTTTCATGTCTAACCTTGAAGTGCTAAGACTGATGACACCCATGATGACAGAAAAGGTTCTCAAATATCAGTTTGTATTCATTTTTGAATGCTGATTCAGTCAAAATGAATGAAAGTAGGACTGGCTTTCACTTTGACTGAAAGTACAAGCCTACTGATCACTGTGTGTTCTCACTTTCATTATCTGTTCAGTATGACTGAATCAGTCAAACTGATTCAGCGAACTGACCCATGAGAACCCGCCTTACCCGCCTGACGCATTTCATGCTTAGTTACACGGAAAAGTCACAATCCTCTAAGTTTTATAATCGCCGCGATAATCAATTTTTTTCTGATATCTACTTATACCTATGCCCGTGTGGGGGAGGGTTAGAATATCTCCCATCGTATATCCTGCGTGTCGTAAAAGGCGACTAAAAGGAACACCGAACTACTGCCGGTATAAGCAGCAACCTCTTTTCAACCAACAGCTTCGGGTGGACGAGTTGAGGAGAGTCAGGGCACCTTCTTGCCCTTGGGGCGAGAAATTGTCCCTAAAGGCGGATGAACTAGTAGACACATCTAGTCAACGGCATGAGGATGCAGAAAGCAAATGGGAAAATACTGCATTAAAGATCTTAAGGATATCCCAAGAGAAACTCTTAAAATGTGTAAATGCATTTTACGAGTTCACAACATGTCTGTTAAAACATTGTGACTATGATGATGACTTATACCTAAAACTATGACTTGCACCTAAATGGTTCGCTTTAAGTCCAATGTGTGATACATAAAGTCACACTAAGATTGACTCGAGAATCTAACTATGCAATAATATACAGTCCGTTTAAAAAACATAACTTTGTCATGTTATGTCACGCTTTTATTAGACACCCTGTATGAAAGTCATTATGTTTAAAATGTAGTCCAACTCGACCTACATATACTCGCAAAGAAAAATGGTATAGTTTGGTCACAAAAGTCCGAGGCGTTGAGCTTGACCCACCCTGTATAGTATAATCTGAGATCATGTTTGCCGCCAACTGACGTACTTCTCTCGATTTCCTAACACCACATTTCATCCTCATGGAAATATCGGCTTTGAGGGAATGCTTCTCACGTGAAGCTTTCCAATCTGATAAATCCAACTGGCTTGGCATAGTGCATGCCAGTTGCATTTAATCCCCTCCCTGTATCTCCTTCCGACTCGAAACATGTAGCGTACGGTTGTCGGCTGTTTATCTGTCTGTTTTATTACTCGCTGTACTCGCTCCATCAACGTAATGCCCCGGCCAAAACTTTTGGAAATTAACGTTTATTGTGGCTTATCACGGAAATGAGTCTGTCAGAAATATTTCATTACGAGCGCATTCATGCGGTCTTCCCATAACTGCAAACCCACTCGTTTATTCATACTTTCATAAAGGACGAACCAGCAATTAGGAATTTGTACGACGGCCGCTGAGGCGCTGAATGATTCATTTCATGTGACTACTTTATAACTAGCACTACACACTCAACTAAAAAAATTAAGTGAAGTTAATTGTTTTAGTCCTTCCCTCACGCTACGGTGATACCCGTTTGTTATTTTCCCATAGCATGAAGCTATAGTCTGAGATCCCCTTGCAACCAAATCATCGCCCGCCCGACTAAAAAAGGTGTTTAACGCCGCTGGGTCTTTTTTACAGGTCAACGGATAGCCTATTATGAATACAAAGTTTTTTGAGTTTTATGTGCCCCCCACCCCAAATCTACCCCAATTTCACCCCCACCCAAGAAATACGTAAGTTTCATGACCCCTCATCCCAACTACCCCAATTTCACCCCCACAGAAAAAAAAAGTAGAAAATGAGGAGGAAACCCTAATACGCCTAAAAACGAAGTTCGAGCTGTTTACATATTTGCAGTGTTTTATCATTGCTCCGTACCCACTGACAGGATTTCTAAAAACCATAAACGTTTTCCATCCTCGCCACGATAATAATACTGTGTAAAAATTTCATTAAAAATCTATCTAATGTTATAGGAACATTACCTACTACGACCCTACAGCATATCGCTGCCCAAATTTCATCGCAATTCTTGCAGCGGTTACTCAGATTACGAGGCTATAAAAACGCCAACAGACCAGACCAACAGACCGACAGACCGACCGATCGACCGACGGACATACATACCGACGAAAATGGGTGACGCGGAATTTCGTTATGTAGACATGAAAAACGCCCAAAATTGTATTATCTCAAAATCGAAAATTTTCGCGATCACAATATTCCCCCCACCTATAGGTGCTGGGAGTAAAAGTTTTATAAAAGTCGAGACAACCTTTATAGAACATTATTTGTAACATAAACGTTTTAACAACGACCTTTGGTGACTACTATAAAATTATTTCATAAACGTTTATAGAGGAATTACCAGATGGGAATAAAGTCATAATAAAACAGGAGATTTATAAGGTAGTGAAAAATTGTTTTACTTTCCACGCCGATAGGTGAGAGGAGTATTGTGATCGCGAAAATTTTCGATTTTGCGATAACACGCATTTAGGGCGTTTTATGGTACCTAGGGTAAACTACCCAGTTATTGGCATTTTAAGAGGTTCCTTACCTTTGGATGTCCTTTTAAAAGGCTTATGTATCAAACCCGTTATTGAAGTTATGTGCCTCTAACATTCTACTTTCACAAAACATAATCAGAATTATGAAGCACTGAGCTATTTCCATGGAAATTGGTTTAAAATTAAAAGCTGTGAATGTTCCAGTTATTGGCACCCTTGGCCAGTTGTTGGCACCCACTATTGCCTAGTTATTGGCACCCATGGGCGAGTACATTATTGATATCTACCTACGTACCTACCTGAATGCTTTTAAGTAGGTGCCCATATGGGTAGCATTTTTTATATATAATTTTTGCAGAAATATCTAGCTTAGTTCATATACCAAGATGTTTGTTCCAATTCACCTGTTTAATTAATAAAACTATATAGATAAAATATATTTAGATATAGATTAGAAAAAAGTAACCTTTGTTTCTTCCATAGAAAATACTACCGTGTTTTGGATAAGAACAAAAATTTTTAGCTTACCTACGCGTTGACGCAATATTTTTGTATACAACTGTATATTATTAAACTAAATCTTACAGTTATCTCAATCAGTGAAATGTATAAAATATTTTGTTCCTTAAATAATTAATATGGTAACGTATATTTATAAAAAATGATATATAAATTTCTTCCTGGGGAAAATATTGCTGAATGAACGAATATTTTTTACAGCGTAGCTCCATTCCTGCGGATCACTGTCCTTAACTGCTTGGGGCAGTGTTTTATTTGGATAAATTATGGGTGGCGTTATTGTTCCCGAAGCACAAAAAGTTAACATAACTGTTGAATTCTGCTTAGCATCTCCTTGGTCTACCTCATAGACGTTTCTGGTGCCTTTTGTGGCGATAACTTTTCCCAAATCTGTCAAACAGTAATAGAAATTAGTTTCGTTGCCATTGAAAATCCTTGTTCGATCTTGCATGCTATCTTCAATACTTTACTATAGAAAATAAATATAAATGTCACGAAACCACTTCCTGACATCTCCCTCAGCTACGGTTGCGGAAGCAGGTGTTACTGGTCCTGCTTTTCTATGTGCTAGTGAAGAATGCCTGGCGAAGAAATTTCTATGCCATTTTTCACCTGGGAAGTTGTTCTTGAATGCCGTTTTTCTGTGGTTTGTGTTCAAAAATTGTTGAACAAACACCTGTATGTCGATTCTTGTTCTTGGAAAGCGTTTTGGCTGTCAATAATCCAGCTTACTAATTTGAGTTTTTTCCTTTTCTGTTAGAGTCGTAGCTGGTCCTTTTGATGTCTTTTTTAATTTATTATTTATATAATCCAAACTGCAGAGTTGCCCTAGGAATACCATATTTGCTGTCGCTTTCTTTGAGGCACCACATCTGACCTGAGCTAAGGCCATTTTTATGTTTTTATGGATTTTTCAGAATAGCTTGACCGGTTTCACTTAGCTTTCTGTATTGCATGCATCTGGAAGGCATCTATTTTTTCACACTATGATAATTCGTACGCTTTGAGTGTTTAGAAGTTTCTAGCAACATTAGTATCTTGTTTTTTACCATTCTTAGTCGTGTGCCAAGTAATGGAAAACTGGCCCTTTTGGGTTACCAGTAGTTGGCACGTGAATATTTTCTACAAAGCCTTAAAAAATTGCATTTTCAAATTGAACAGAAGTAACTGTGATTGTATTCAACTATTCCTGATTACTGATACTGTAAAAAACATGCAAATTTTCTAAAATAATGCCCACAAAACGACCTCGATCTTACAAAACGAAGCGAGTTTTACTACTACCAATAAAAAGTAACAAACTAACATATAATATGAATATTTTTTCCCTGTGATAACTATTTCCATTATTAACTCTCTTTTACTTCCCACACCGATAGGTGAGGGGAGTATTGTGATCGCGAAAATTTTCGATTTTGAGATAATACACTTTTTGGGCGTTTCATGATGTCTACATAACGAAAATCCATGTCACTCATTTCCGTCGGTCTGTCTGTCTGTCGGTCTGTCTGTCTGTCGGTCTGTCTGTCTGTCGGTCTGTCTGTCTGTCGGTCTGTCTGTCTGTCGGTCTGTCTGTCTGTCGGTCTGTCTGTACGCGTTTTTGTGTCCTCGTAATCTCAGTAACCGCTGCATGGATTGTGATGAAATTTGGGCAGCGATATGCTGGGGGGTCGTAGTAGGTAATGTTCTTATAATTTTGAAAATCGGTGCAGGGGCGGCGGAGTAATTAGCAAAAAACAAAAAAAATTAAATATTCCTCAAACTTCGTTTTTAGGCGTTTTAGAGGTTCCTGATCATTTTTTACTTTTTTTTGGGTGGGGGTGAAATTGGGGTGGTTGGGGGGTGGGGGGTTGTAAAATTGAAAAATTTGTTGCTTTCATAATAGACTGCCCACTGACCCATGAAGGAAGACCTAGCAACATAAATAACTTTTTTAGGTCCATCCGAACATTGCCTTGCCTATTACAGAAACCAAAGGACAGAATTTTTTCTGGTGTAAACATACGAGAGTATTGCTTTAGATCCTTCTATATTGTGTTACAAGGAAACTGTTGAATTGATGTTAATGAAATTTTGACACAGTATTACTACCGTGCCGATGATGGAAAACGCGTATGGTTTTTATAAATCGTGCCAGTGGCGGCGCACAAATAATAAAAAAAGTAAAAATATAAAAACAGCTCAAACTTCGTTTTTAAGCGTTTTAGAGGTTCCTGATCATTTTCTGCGTTTTTTTTTGGGTGGGGTGAAATTGGGGTGGTTAGGGGGTGGGGGGTTGAAAAACTGAGAAATTTCTTGTATTCATAATAGGGTGTAGGGTAGGGGCTCTGAAGGAAGACCTAGCGACATAAATCAACTTTTTAGGTCCATCCGAACATTGCCTAGCGTATTACGGAAACTAAGGGACTTAGAATTTTCTGTATACATACATACGAGTATTTATTGCTTTAGATCTTTTTGTATTTTGTAACGTGGACACTATTACATTGATTCTAATTAAATTTTGACACAGTATTATTACCGTGGTGAGGATGGAAAACGCGTGTGTTTGTTAAATATCGTGTCAGTGGCAGCGTATATAGCAATAATCAAAAAACTAAAAGTATGAAAACAACTCAAACTTCGTTTTTAGATGTTTTAGGCTGTCCATTGACCTCTGAAGGAAACACTTAGCGGCATAAGACAATTTTAGGGCAGGGAAGGCTGCCGATGATTTGGTTGCAAGGAGATCTCAGACTAAAGCTTCATGCTATGGGAAAATAATAAACTGACATCACAGTAATGTGTGGGAAGTACTGAGTCAATCAACTTGACTCCATTTTTTCCTATCAATTACTCAGACATAAGCTATTTTTATGAACTAAGTAGGCAAAAAAAGCAAAAATTATGAAAGTGCCAACATTAGGCAGGCTTATTTTTACCAGGTACCAGTTGTTGGCACAGGGGTGCCGGTAATTGGCATTACGCACATTTTACGCGACTAGTAATTGGCACCCCATTTTTATTACAAATATACATTTTATCAAAGAAAAAATAGATAAGTATCAAACCAACGACATTACTTCAAGGGTATATGCTACTGGAAATAGATATTTTCATCAAATAGTTTTTTATACCAATAATGCCCTGATAGTACGTCTTAACAAAACGCTAATATCTTACCTTGACTTGCTCTCCGCAAAAACGCAACCACTTTGCTGTGCTCTCAAAGACATACTAAATCACATAGGTTCGATTAGGCTTTTGGAAAATATTAAGCGATGTTGGCTGTCATACATGAAGGAATCCTGAAAGCACATTACTTTACTGTTACCTTATTTTTTAGCAAAATAGATCAGAGTGCCGACGATAGGAAGGGTGCCAACAATAGGCGAGTTTACCCTACATAACGAAAATCTACGTCACTCATTTCCGTCGGTCTGTCTGTCGGTCTATCTGTCTGTCGGTCTGTCGATCTGTTGGCGTTCTTCTAGCCTCGTAGTCTCAGCAACCGCTGCATGGATTTTGATGAAAGTTGGGCAGCAATATGATGTGGAGTCGTAGTAGGTAATGCTGCTATAATTTTGAAAATCGATGCATGGGAGGCGGAACAATAAGCAAAAAACAAAAAAAAATCAAATATTTTACAAACTTCGTTTTTCGGAGTTTTAGGTGTTCCTGATCATTTTCTACTTTTTTTTTGGGTGGGGGTGAAATTGGGGTGGTTGGGGGGTGGGGGGTTGAAAAACTGAAAATTTTGTTGTATTCATAATAGACTGTCCATTGCCTGTGGAAGAAAGACCTATCAGCATAATACACTTTTTTAGGTCCTTCCTAACGTTTCCTTTCCTATTACAGAAACCAAGGGAGTTAGAATTTTGTGATGTAGTACGAGTATGGCTTTAGATCGTTCTATATCGTGTAACTTGGAAATGACCGAATTGATTTTAATGAGATTTCGACGCAGTATTATTACCTTGGTGAGGATGGAAAACGCGTATGGTTTTAAGAAATCGTGTCAGTGGTGACGCTGCAATAACCAAAGAAATAAAAATTCAAAAACAGACCAAGCTTCGTTTCTAGGCGTTCTAGGGGTCCCGGATCACTTTCCTACCTTTTAGATGTTGGTAAAATTGGGGTGGTTGGGGGAGGGGGTAGTAAAACTGAAAAATTTGTTGAATTGATAACAGGCTGTCCATTGACATGTGAAGGAAAGACCTATCGGCATAACACAATTTTAAGGGGGGGCTGTCGATGATTTGGTTGCAAGGGGATCTCAGATTATGGTTTCGTACTATGAGAAAATGATAAACTGGTATCACCGGAATGGGTGAGTCAATCAATTTGATTTCAATTTTTTGAAAGGTGTTTAGTTATCTACTCCAAAGCATTTTTGTTTTTCAAGGCAGCGGTAATAAATTGTATTGGAAGCAATTTACTTTATAAATGCTGTGGCAACTGGCTTTCGAGATGATTGCAAAACACAATGTCGTCGGAGTGAGAATAAATATGGTGGCAGGTGGAATTGCTGATGAAAATATGGGAATGAATTTAACAGCATAGTTGTGTTACCTGTTACCGGAGAATTTGATTTACTGCGGATTTTTTTTTCTGTGAAATGTGGATAAAAAGTGGTAGAATTTGGTCGCACACCTTGTATGACGAATTTCTCTTGGTATGTTGGAATAAAAATCTGACCCCTGTGGTGATCGGGAGCGCGCTCCTGGCTGCCATACGCACCTTTAGCTGTCAGGCTGCCAAAGCTTGACATTGACGGCAGTGACAGATGATAGAAGCATAGAAGGGAAATCGACTAAAACTTGTTGTTATAAATGTATGAGTGTAGTCATTTGATGAAGATCAGTTGAGTAATTTATTTGATTATTACTACATCCTATATTGTTGTGATATTTTGATATTTGTCAGATCATGAGTGACTTTTCATAGAGTAAATAGTTCCGTGTTCATTTTCCATCTGTGACTCAAAGCTACAGTTTTGTGATGCTTTTGGGTTTTGTCACTTGAATAAAGTAGTGGGTCGTGGTAATCGTTGCCATGGCTTGTTTATTTATTACGAGAGGGGATTGTTTTTGGAAGAACGTAACAAGCAGGAGACCAAAATTTCAGCAAAAGGGTTTTTGAGTCTTATATTTAAAGTGTTTGACAAAGTATACTATACATCCGGATTTTTAAGACGACTTTATATGGTGTTGGGTCTCTGATTTACGTCTACTCTAGGTACTAGGTCCTGAGGGATTGCAGGCTGACGGTGAACAGAGACAACTCTGTCTTATTTAGATGTATCTATTTCAACCTTTACTGATCCTCTTTATCTATATACGACATTTATTTTATGGTTGTGGAAACCAGGATGACTGTCCCCGGGACTACCTAATCACTTACCCAAAGTGGAAGTGGGTTTGACTCACGCGTTCACGAACCATACGATTCCTCTAACCAGCCCTTTTATATGTTGTTTATTGTTTATATTTATTTATTGATCTATTTATATGCTTAGATACCATGCTTGCTATGCTGTTATGCTTGCTATGCTGCTGTGCTTGCGATGCTATGCTTATATTTTATATACTTTATCCCATTTACATCCTTTATTTACTCCTTTATGTGTTGGTTATATTTATTTATTTATATATGCTGATATTTTACATTTTTCCACATCCTACCCATATTTCTCTCCCTGACGTTGAACAGAGACCTAGCCCACCATGTATTACTATTATTTATCATTTAGACTGTGAATGTTTATAACCATTTCTTTATTATACAATATCAATAACAAGAGCCAGTTTACCACTATTATGAAGACATTTTTGAATCATATATTTCAACATATCAATATAAATACTTCACCGGTAAAATATATGAAATACAAAGCACTTATGATTTGATAAATACAAGAATCAAGTAATAAAACCATACCATAAACACTCAGCACTCATGATTAATAAATACAAAACAAATTTTAAGAAACAAATAATAAAAAAACAATATCATAACATTTATGTGTTTTGATTTCATTCTCTCTGAGTTGGTACGCATGCATGCTAAAAGAATCTGGTTACCACGGGCACACATACAAGATTGGGTTCTAAATTCAACCACTAGACGTCTTGATCACTTTGGCTATTTCAAAATTTGGTTTCGGTTTTGACAGTGACCTGTTGCTCACCACATCCCTTTATTCAATTATTATTATATTTGTCTAAATATGTGTAATATATATGACTAATATGTGTATGACTAAACCTCTAATATAAAGCCGCAGTTACACATTCGCACGAGCTGCGAGCCGAATCGCGAAGCGAAAATGTGTAATCACCTCGCTCGTCATTCGCCTTGCCTCTCGCCTTGTGGTTCGTGAGCTCGCGTCGGAAGCGGTCTTTTGAGGACGAGTCAAAGGGCCAGAGTGACGAACCGACGAGGCGAACTTATCGTTTACATATTCGTCAGTAAGGCAGTGACAATGGAGAAGTTTCCTAAAAAATAAAATTTGGAAAATTCATTATTATCTGATAGTATATTTCTTCACTTGAAGAATGTCGAAAAAATCATCTGAATATTCCAGAAAACGGCAGAGTTATTCAATTTTATATTTGCGTAAAGCGACCGCGGCGGTGAATTGTCGTATGACGTCACATCACATGAATCGTTCGCTGCAGCCACAGTCGGGAGCCGGGACTCCGCTATGCATACGCTGCGCTGTACGGTGTGCGACATTTAGACTTTAGTGGAACGGCGGAGTGTTTGTTGTAACGGGCAAATGCCAGTATATTTTTGAAGTATGGAGGAAGGTTACGTTCGTGGTGACTCTAGTAATCTTGCTAAAGTGGATCTCGACATAATTATGAACTACATAACAAAAATCCACACAACTCATTTCCGTTGGTCTATCCGTCTGTCGGTCTGTCTGTACGCGTTTTTCTAGCCACGTAATCTCAGTAACCGCTACATGGATTGTTATGAAATTTGGGCAGCGATATGCTGTGGGGGTGGTAGTAGTAGGTAATGTGCCTATAAGTTTGAAAATCGGTGCATGGGCGGTGGAGTAATTAGTAAAAGACCAAAAATTTTAAATATTCTTCAAACTTTGTTTTTAGGCGTTTTAGAGGTTCCTGATCATTTTCTACTTTTTTTGAGTATAGAGGTGATATTGGGGTGGTTGGGGTGGGGGTTGTAAAACTGCAAAATTATTGTATTCATAACAGGCCGTCCACTAACCTGTAAAAGAAAGGCCTAGCGTCATAATACACTTTTTTAGGTGCATCCGAACATTACCATCGCTATTACGGAAACCAAGGGACTTAGAATTTTCCGATGTATACATGCGAGAGTATTACTTCTGATCATTCTGTATGGTGTAACTAGGAAACTATTAGATTGATTTCAATTAAATATTCACACAGTATTACTACCGCTGCGAGGATGGAAAATCTTTTTGATTTTTAAAAATCGTGTCAGCGGCAGCGCAGCAATAATAGAAAAACTAAAAATATAGAAACAGCTCAAACTTCGTTTTTAGGCGTTTTAGGGATTTCGTGATCATTTTCTACTTTTTTGGGTCGGGGTGAAATTGGGGTAGTTGGGGGGTGGGGGGTCATAAAACTCAATTTTTTGTATTCATAATAAGCTATCCATTGAAATATTTGTTTTATGGTGGTGTTAGTACACCTGAGTACAATGCAATATTTATAGTTTCTCGGTCGGTCACAGCGGCTTCGCGCGGAGGATACGGCAATTCAAACTTTGGAGGACTATAACTTTTCTATTAATGGAGATAATTACAAAATTTTTTCGCCGTTACTCTCTAACTCTTTAGGACTATCTGATTAAATAAAACTTGAAAAAATGGAAACTTCCTCATTGTCATAGCAAACGCAGGGTGGATGCTACTACAACTTCCAGTCCATCCACAGCAAGGCGAAGCGCGACTGCGAATGTGAAAATACGTTTTTCGCTTTTCAAGTACGATGTGCGAATGCATTCGAGAGTGACAAGGCGAAACGCGAATGCGAATATGTAAATGCAGTGTGAGGAAGATGACGTGTATCATTTTAATTTCCGTTAATGTAGCCTTGCCAGTTATGTTGTTTTAACAACATATGGACATGGGTGCCTATTTATAAAGCGTATTTATCGCGACGACTGCAGATACACAGCAATAAAACTTCAATGAATTAGTATACATATAGTATTATACAATTTTGTTGGTAAAATACCTACACTACAAATTTGTAAGTGCATATTTTACAAAATTCTAGTTTTAAGTTTTCGATAACAGTCCTGTTGTGAAAAGAACGTGCGTTCACCTGCAAAGGAAGAATTGGCGACATTGACGCCATTTGCAGGATATTTCTCACAGAAACGTATTCATAGCGCGATTTCGTGCGCCTTATAAAAATAAATAAAATTATAGCAGTCCATTTGACGTCTCTCATGAAACTTTAATGCGTTGATGTTGTCTAAGAGTTCTTTTTATAAAACTATTATAAACCTATTTTACTGTAGATTTATTAGTTAAAACATTTGTCACATTCTCGCGATATTGGTGTTGGTGCTAACAATGCCTTTGAAACAGTCTGAAGAACTATTAAGTCTCAAAATGTTTTCAAAATTATTTTTCACTCTTCTTCTTTTGATTTTTCCAACAATATACATTTCAGAATATGAATCGCATGCCTAATTGGTCAAATCAGCTACCGATAGAATAGTAATATATTATGAAGAGTTTATTAGAGTATCGGTTAATACATGCTATAGTTACTATAAAATAATTATATTAAAGTCGTATTTTAGCGGCTTATTCACGGTGCAAGTTTTCCACCGCTGAACATTAATAAAACTATTGTTTATTATATAAGCTATAATTTATCTATAAATCAAAATATCTACCGTTAAATTTGTTATAAGCTTGAATAAATCAATTTAGCTGCACTAGCCAGCGCATCAAATAATAATTACAACATAGGGTTCACAGTAGTTCAAAGTAGTTTTAATGTTGTTTTATAAGATGGTTTACGATTTTGCTGTTAAAACGTGTTCATAGCTAGCTAATATGATACTTCAGCTACAAGCAACCGAATGCTTGTTGGCGTAGACCTTTTATACTAATACAATAACCATAAACCTAAATAACCGGGTGACCTGAAAATTATAATGGTTATTTGGGCAAACTGACTGACCAATCTGATTTTTTTAAACTCGACACGTGTTTCGCTAACTATTAGCATCTGCAGCCAATCGTAACATGTTCTACCTTCTCGATTTTGTCGGAGAACCACATAATAGTGGGCTGAAGTCAGAGACTGAGAGTTGTATGGTGGCTTGTCAAGATGGTATATTATTTAACACCTTGGTATAAAGTAGTGCCAGATTTTCCATAAAGGGCATCTAAGCTACAAAATTACGCTAGGTTAGGGCTTGAAACAACAAGGCTGCGTCTTATCTCCCTTACTATTACATACTCGTACAATACTTGCCTTGACTACATTTGAAAAAAAAACAATTAAAACACAAAATGGAATAATATGGAGCTATTTCTCATAGAAGAAACTGACCGATTTAGAATACGCAGATGATATCTGCATGTTGTCTACCAGCATACCAGGACATGTTTAACATGATCAGCACATTAGAGGCCTAAGCAAACAAGATGGGGCTGAAGATTACCAAAGGCAAGATCAAAGAAATGGGAATTGGGAATATACAGTCTCCAGAGAAAATCTATATAAACGAAAAGGAAATTCAGCAACTAGAAGAATTTTGCTATTTGGGAAGTACCCTTAGAAGACATAGTACCTAAATCAGAGTCACACTGTCACACATCGACAACAGGATCTCAAAAGCAGGCGATGATAGAAAATCAGTAAAAGAAGCAAAATTAGGATTAGTAGCAATGTCAAAACAGTATCTACTAATTTCTGACTGCGAACATGCACAGTATGAGGAAAGTTTTCTGAAAATTGCAAACTTTAGTGAACAGGTGCCTACGCAAAATGTTTAAGACATTTTAATATCTGTTTTACATCAACTACAAATCTATGGTTTTAATAATAGATTCAGTTCGTGGTCAAATTTGACAAGTGTAATACAGAAATTTGATGTCAAATAAGTCCATGGATTTCTTCATGGAGTTCGAACCCAGAGTCCCACCACTGCTCTAATTTGTGGTCATATTTGACGTCAAATTCGGTAGTGCCAACCAAAATCGCATATTGATGCATGTCATGCATGTTGCATACCCATCTCTGTATATTATTAAACATTTGCTAAATCAAAATTCGTAATTAAATCAGGAGTTTTACTTTCAAGGCCACAAAAAATTCAAATTGAATGGATGTTGCGAAAACCGCCAAACCATATGAGAGCAATCGTGTTGGCAGCACTGCATATACTATCGACTGTCCCCATCCCCAAAATTCCGAAATACCTTCTTGTAATTATTACTATTATACTATTTTATAGACAGGAAGATGAATAAAAAGTAATACTTTGAGGTTATATAATATGTTCGAATTTTCAGAACTAATATTTCATTTCTTCGAACATATGTTTGGTTAAATTAATATTGAAAACCACTTATTATGTGTTCAGATGTAAATAAAGAAATCAATATTTTAGTATTTTTCGGTACTTCACATTTTCTTTTGTAATTAATGAGTTCAGCGATAGATATTAATAAATTGAAAATGAATTCATCCAAGAACCGAAAGATTGGATGTCGAGACCGGGAGGCTCCCTCTGTGAAACCGAGATAGGTGGTAGTCTTAAATCCACATCAAGGTGAATGCACTGCTTACACTTGTCCTCCTCTAGCTACAATATAGCATATTAATATCTGTGATCTGTGATAAAGGTCTGTTTTTACAGCAATCACAAACTAGTCAGCGTCAATTTGATTGGCCAGTACTAGTCAGAAATAGTTTGACAACTGCAATCGGGAATACTGATTGGCTCTGACTGGTTTGTGATTCTCTGTAAAAACAGACCTATTATGTCCAGTTGGCAACAGCAGCCTGCATCCTGCATCACCTTGTATATTGTTTCGAGGCTAAGCGCCATCTCGACAGTCGACAATTAACTGTTTATTATGTTCAGTCCGCGTTATTCAATTATTGTAGATTTTCATGTAGTCAGAAAACATAGTAGCATTACGCCAGCAGCTGCTAGATGGAGCCACGATACCGCAATTTATTTTAGGGGCACGGCTCAACAAAGGTCTGAGGATGCTTTGCGCCGATACATGGCTGACTTTACACTAAGCCGGAGCCTTAGATGTGGCAACGTGGCTTAGCTGTCAAATAGTGGTCCGGTTGCCGTAAACTGTTTTATAGTTTCAGAATAATAATTATTACATTTTATATGTATTAAGAGTTCATCGCGGTTGATAAATTAAGAAAAATACTTTTTAGAACTACTACTACTAATACCACTTACATCTGATGTCTGGTTCATCGTAGTCAAACACTACAAAATAAAAATAAATGCAACCTGTTTCCTGCTGCCATTTCCTCTTCCACTTAAAGGAACACTCAATTTACTTTGTAAATTTTCACTTGAGCTAGAAAAATTCACTATTAGGTCACTTTGAAGCCATTCTTGATGGTCTTGATTCCCTTTCACTATCAAATCTTTTCATAGGTGTGACCAGATGTGTTCTATTAGAACTGTATTTTTCTATGATATTTAGGAGGTCCAGAAAACATTGTAGGTACCACATTGTGCTTTAAAATAGGTCTTATCCTTGGAAATGTTTGTAAATTATTGTCTTTATTCTTATAAATATAACCAGCCCTTATGAGGAATACCTTTCACCCACTTCTGTTTATGTCCTTTATTGGAAGCACAATTGCTAGTGCAACCTGGTACTACACACTTTGCAGGCATCTTTTTATCTTTATAGTTTCGTTTGTGCAGGTAAATAATTAGAAACACATTAAAAATCACGTTGCAATGTTCTTTTTACTCTGGAAGGTTATGTTTGGTATGTCCTTTATTGGAAGCACAATTGCTAGTGCAACCTGGTACTACACACTTTGCAGGCATCTTTTTATCTTTATAGTTTCGTTTGTGCAGGTAAATAATTAGAAACAGATTAAAAATCACCTTGCAATGTTCTTTTTACTCTGGAAGGTTATGTTTGGTATGTCCTTTATTGGAAGCACAATTGCTAGTGCAACCTGGTACTACACACTTTGCAGGCATCTTTTTATCTTTATAGTTCCGTTTGTGCAGGTAAAGAATTAGAAACACATTAAAAATCACCTTCCAATGTTATTTTTTACTCTGGAAGAATTACACTAATGACAAAAGCTCGGCCGACTATTCAGTGTTGCCATATTTCAATGTTCCGGCCTAGTGAGTAGAGTCGGCCATGGCCGATACTTTTCCGTCCGAATCGATATTTTGGGTTAGATTGGTTCGGATTTCAACAGCGGCGACACGGCAGAGCATGGCCGACTCTACACCTCTACACTAGGCCGAAGCCTTAGATGTGGCAACGTCGCGTAGCTGTCAAATAGTGGGCCGGTTACCGTGGGCCGAACGGCGGGCATTCCGCGGAAAATTTAAATTGTTTTATAGTTTCAGAATAATTATTACATTTTATATGTATTAAAGTTCATCTCGGTTGATAAATTAAGAAAAATACTTTTTGAAAAAATAAGAATGGTAAAAAATTACAGTACAAAAATGTACACGTATTTAGATTTAGAGATTTTCCCTTCCGTTAGACATTCCTTATTTCCATTAAATTTCCTCTTTTTAGTTTTGTCAGTCTGTATTTTGTGTTGAACTGTTTCAGTGTAGTTATTAATAAAAAATATTTGCTACATTAACAACATTAATTCAAGCAGAATTTCAACAGTTTGGGGTTGATTACATGAACAAACGTGTCTAAAACAAACTTATTTATATGTATATTGATGTATTCTTTTGCAATTTCCATTGAAACTGATTTTTGAATTTGAGGTGTATACTCTGATGGAACGGTTACGCCTACCAACTATTAGCTGTATGTATTTAATATACCTATCAAATAATTTTGTCCTTCATGTTCTACCTATATTTTTTATAATGACAAGAACATTTATACAGGCTGATATTTCATCAATTTCTGAAACAATATACTTCTCCGAGAATAATAAACCCTCTGCAACAGTTTTAATGTAAGGCATATTTTCTGTCAGGTGCAGTTTTTAAAGAACTGCAAACTTTTGAGGAATATTTAGGATGGTGGTAAAATTCTTATTCTCTCTCACAAAATTGTAAACTTTCTTTGTCTGGACATAGAAAAGGTTTTAACAATAAATCAACAGAAAACCTATTTGAAAAGAGTGTATTCTTAATGTCAGTTGTAAAATCTAACTCAAATCACCAACAAATTATGATTTATTGATTTAAAGGAATGTCTATATTCTTTGACACTAATACCACCTAGATCGAATGTCTGGTTCATCTTAGTCAAACACTACAAAATAAAAATAAACGCAACCTGTTTCCTGCTGACATTTGCACTTTATAAACACTCAATTTCTTTGTAAATTTTCACTTAAGCTAGAAAAATTCACTATTAGGTCACTTTGAAGCCATTCTTGCTGGTCTTGATTCCCCTTCACTATCAAATCCTTTCGTAGATGTGCCCAGATTTGTTCTATTAGAACTGTATTTTTCTGTGATATTTCGGAGGTCCAGAAAACATTGTAGGTACCACATTGTGCTTTTAAATAGGTCTTATCCTTGGAAATGTTTGTAAATTATTGTCTTTATTCTTATAAATATAACCAGCCCTTACGAGGAATACCTTTCACTCATCTCGTCTTGAGGAAAATTGAGCACCCTAATATGTCCTTTATTGGAAGCACAATTGCTAGTGCAACTTTGCAGGCATCTTTTTATCTTTATAGTTTCGTTTGTGCAGGTAAATAATTAGAAACACATTAAAAATCACCTTCCAATCTTCTTTTTTACTCTGGAAGATACAACTAATGACTTAAAAACAAATAAAAGCTCGGCCCGCTATTCAGTGTTGCCATATTTCAATGCTCCGGCCTAGTGAGTAGAGTCTGCCATAGGCAGAGACATGGCTATCTACATTAAATATGCGTATACAGATAAATAATATAGATCTCAGCGCAAATCTAGTACTTTATGAGAGGTAAACATTAAGGACAACATAAACTTTATGTTGTTTTTAATGTTCACCTTCCTTTTACACCGCATGGGTTTTAGTATTATTTCTTGTTCTTCATGTTTACACTTTTTTCTCCTCCGCCCCTGTCAGGGTGAATGAAACTATCCCAAAATGGCGTTGCTGACGTCAGATATTTGCAACACGTCATCACAAAGGAACCGACCGTGAGTAAGGCTAAATTCAGATGCACACGACATCCGACGATACGACGGTACGAAACTGTCCTTATTGGTTGAAATATGTTAATTTGACATCATTTTGAATATTTCAGCCAATAGGAACAAGTTTCGTACCGTCGTATAGTCAGATGTCGTGTGCATCTGAATTTAGCATAATACAGATGATTGTTTGTTGAGCCCAAGGCCCCCGTACAATGGCTTGAAAAAATCGCACATTCAGTAAGCTTAATTCAGATGCACAGGACATCCAACGATACGACGGTACGAAACTGTCTCTATTGGTTGAAATATTTGACATCATTCTGAATATTTCAACCAATAGGAATAGTTTCGTACTGTCATATCGCCGGATGTCGTGTGCGTCTGAATTAAGCTTTAAGCTTCAAAGTGACCTAATAGTGAATTTTTCTAGCTCAAGTGAAAATTTACAAAGTAAATTGAGTGATTTGAGTTAGATTTTACCACTCTGTCATTAAGAATATCCTGTTGGTCTTAAATAGAAAATATTTTGGCTCACTTTTTTCAAATAGGTTTTCTGTTGATTTAATGTTAAAACCTTTTTGTATGACCAGCCAAAGAAAGTTTACAATTTTGTGAGAGAGGATAAGTTGCCAATTTTACCACCATCCTAAATATTCCTCAAAACTTTGCAGTTATATAGAAATTGCACCTGACAGAAAGTATACCTTACATTAAAACTGTTGCAGAGGGTTTATTTATTATTCTCGGAGAAGTACATTGTTTTACAAATTGATAAAATATCAGCCTATATAAATGTTCTTGTCATTACAAAAATTATAGGTAGAACATGAAGGACCAAATTATTTAATAGGTATATTAAAGAAATACAGCTTATAGTTGGTAGGTGTAACCCTTCCATCAGAGTATACAGCTCAAATTACAGTCCTTATTCACAATAGGTATTGTTAAAATTTTGATTTCAGGCCAATAGTAAGTTTTTGGGCAATTGCACCAAGCAGTTTTAATGAAAATTGTAAAAGAATACATCAATATACATATAGATGAGTTTGTTTTAGACACATTTGTTCATGTAATCAACCCCAAACTGATGAAATTCTGCTTGAATTAATATTGTTAATGTAGCAAATAGTTTTATTAATAATTACATTGAAACAGTTCAAAACAAAATACAGACTGACAAAACTAAAAAGAGGAAATCTTATGGAAATAACAAATGTCTAACAGAAGGGAAAATCTCTAAATCTAAATACGTGTACATTTTTGTACTGTAATTTTTTACCATTCTTATTTTTTCAAAAAGTATTTTTCTTAATTTATCAACCGAGATGAACTCTTAATACATATAAAATGTAATAATTATTATTCTGAAACTATAAAACAATTTACGGTAACCGGCCCACTATTTGACAGCTAAGCCACGTTGCCACATCTAAGGCTCCTGCCAAAAGTGTCAAAACATAACCAATAACATAACCACAGATTTCTTTTAAACTTTTAACCTGAAAGTTGTGCATAAAAGTGTGCATAAAAGTTTGTGATGTATAATAAATCGTCTGAATCGTCATAAAACAAATTGAAAAAAATGACTTCGCTATTGAAACTTGCAACTAATAAAGCAATAGCAAATATTCTTTGTCAAGCACAGCGCAACATCGCTTTAACGTCAAGATTAAACATCAAGCAAAGTGAGTACCTACATGCCAAAAAATATTAAAATGAATAAAGAATAGTATAAAAGTATAACAAAAACCTACTTCGTTTTAGTAAAAGAGGTACAGGAAGGGAATAACCTAGTGATATCTGGTGAGATACTTCAGTCAGAACGTAAACCATACCTCCTGAAAAACAATCATCCAACAGCATGTCCACTGTGTGCCACTGGTTTGGATGTTAAACATACAGATGTGTTGATTCTGAGTCAATTTGTCAGGTCGGATGGCTGTATGCTACCTAGAAGAATTACTGGTCTCTGCAAGACGCAGCAAAAACGAGTTTCATCTCTAGTCACAATGGCACAAAAAGCAGGTAATTTCTTGCTGTACTGACTGTGTTACTTCATTTAATACTTAAATGCATTGCATTAAAATGAGATTTTGGTCATACTAGTCTATGGTTGTTCAAATGTGTATGCCATAAATCTATTACAAAATGTTGGCTGCTAGTAATTTTCTCTGGAATTTTGAATGTCAATCCAGATAGTCTAAAAGCCAGTTATCAGCAGACTTACAGTATTTTAGCAAACTTCATATTTAGGTATATTATTACACCTACCATAGATATACCCTGTTACCCAATACTTTAAACTGTCAGCCGTGTCAACAGCGAACAGCTGTTCGGCTAGTGATAACTAAAAATACTCCAGATTGAGTCATGACGTATCAATCTTAAGCTTTGAAGGAATGCAGGGCTGTATTGAGTGGAAGCATTACTAATAACAAGTAATTGACACTTGGTGACGTTTTCAGCTTTGCTCTGAGGTCTATGCTTATTTTACATTTTCTCGCAAAATCTGGCATACCTTTCAGTATATCAGTATGGCTGGTCTGAATGATGATGATTAGGTACACTTTAAATGAGGTAAGAATGACGATAAAAGCATTTTTAGCGCCGCAGGGGGTATTTTCTTCTGTTACCAGAAGTTCATTTCTGGTTTCAAGGGAAGATATTTGGGGAGCGTCGCCCCCACGGCCCTAGGCAGGGAGTTCGGGGTTTGGCAGATTTAACTTTCTTCCAAACACCGAGCTTATAACCCTTCCACGACCTATCCTATTTTCCCAGTTTAACCCCTCCCTTTTCAACCCCCAGGAGTAAACCTGCGTCGAAAATCCGCAACCTAAAGTGTTTGCCGTGCCGAGAGGTGCATGGCTCTGCGTAAGTGAGTCATTAACGGCTACCTCCGGATACCTGGCGCCCTCCGGTTGTAATTGTAGCCCCTCCGTGGTAAGCCTGCTCTGCCACGGTTGAGATTATTTCAGAGCTTACTCGTGGGACCAGAATGGATAAATCCCAAAAACATAAATCTAGTGAGGCGCCTGTCCTCCAAAAAACCGGCAGTGCTGGAGGAGCACTTTCAAGTCCTTCAACAGGCGTGGAGACGGTGGGAGATTACCCCCGGTTCCTCCTTGTTAAAAGAGTGAATGGAAATTTTGATAATGTGAACCCTTTTAAAATTTCGAAAACAATGTACGGCATCGTAGGAGAAGTTAAGTCTTTGAGAAAAGTTAAAGAAGGATTACTTGTTGAAACTAAGTCTACATCCCAAGCTAAGCGTCTATTCGAACAAAAAATATTTGGTGATATGGAAATTACTGTTGAACCCCACAAAACACTCAATTATTCTAAAGGTATTATTTTCTGTAGAGATCTGTTACTCGCAACAGTTGAAGAGATCCGAGATGAACTCAAATCTGAGGGTGTAGTAGAAGTGAGGAGATTGAAGTCAAGAAGAAACGATGAACTAGAAGATACCCCTAATCATGTAATAACATTTGCAAAGACCACGTTGCCCAAAGAAATCAAAGTAGCGTTTCATAAACTTACAGTAAGACCCTACATACCCCCTCCTACGAGGTGCTTCAACTGTCAAACCTTTGGACACGCAGCTTCAAGTTGCACAAAGGATAAGCTATGTTCATGTGGTAGCTCGCCGCACGAGGGGATGCCTTGTCAGGACCCAAAAACTTGTGCTAACTGCGGAGGATCCCACTCTGCAGCTTACAGAGATTGTCCAACTTATAAAACAGAAGTAGCTATTCAAAAGGTTAAAGTAGTTGAGCGCATAAGTTATATTGAAGCCAAAAGAAGAGTTACTGTAAATACTTCTAAACAAAATACGTCATACGCAACTATAGCTTCTAAAACCCCTGATATCCCTGTGAAAGATATAATAGCTACGTTAATTCCACACATTGAAACTGCAATCAGAAATGCTGTGGCCTCTTCGACAATGAAACCCAATGAGCCTAGACCCTCTTTACCACCACCACTAAACACAACAAGCGCAGGAAGACTGCGCTCGGATTCCGCTTCTACCTCTATATCTGCAACTTCAGAAAAGCGTAAGAAGCAAGATGAATCCACCACCGATGAGGATATATTAACTCGTGGTGGATCCTCGAAATCGTCAAAAAAACGAGGCCGACCCAAAACTCAGTAAGATGAATAAATATCTTAATTCAGACTGTGATAACCAACTATTTATTGATTCCTTTTTTAACAGTACTCCTTTTTATTTACTTTATATACACATATTTATTCTTCTTTATTTATATTTATTTTATTTATTTATTTATTTTATGTGTATGTGTGTATATATATATGCGTGTGTATATATATGTATATATTTCTTTGTCTATTAATTTATAAAAATATTTTTGCGTCTGTATATATATACATAATTATAGTATAATGCAGCTTTTCAACAAAAGTACCGAAAGCTGATACTCTTAAATTACCTGCAAGACTCTAGTTTTTTACCTCAACTTCAACACACTATGTCTGCACAAGCAATAGTACAGTGGAACTGTAACGGAATAGTTCAAAGGTACTGCGAATTAAAATTACTTATACAGGATTTCGAACCTTTATGCCTATGTATTCAGGAAAGTCATCTGCGACCTGATAAGCCGTATTCATTAAAAGGTTACACTGTTGTGAGAAAGGACCTAGCAGCTGTTGACAGAGCACATGGAGGGGTAGCGATACTATTTCGGGATGGTACTGAGTATCAGCCATTGCAGATTGTTAGTCGTCTACAAGTAGTAGCAGCTCGTATATCAATACCTGTTAGGCTAACCGTTTGCAGTATATATCTTCCTGATGGTAATTGGCTACTTGCAGATATTGTGAACATAATATCGCAGTTGCCAACCCCATTCTTAATTCTTGGTGACTTCAATGCACATAACACTCTATGGGGATCTAACACAACAGATTGCCGAGGAAGACAAATTGGAACGTTACTTGAAGAACCGGACCTAACACTACTTAACACAGGTGCCCCAACTCATCTAACTGCTCGATCCAGTACATTTTCGGCAATAGATCTAGCGATCAGTTCAACATCGTTAACTGATCGATTGTTCTGGAGAGTCCTTGACCACATGTATGGTAGTGATCACTTCCCCTGTGTCACTACACTTAGTACTACTAGATGTAGTGTAGAGACACCTAGATACTGGGTAATGTCTAACGCAAACTGGGAACAGTTTGAAACCATCCTCGGAACAGAGACAATTTATAATGAAGGCATGACACTTGAAAATTTTACTAACCTGGTTAAGCAAGCAGCAACAGAAAGCATTCCCCTTGCTGGTGGCGCTTTAAGAAAGCGTAAATTACCGTGGTGGAATTCGGAAATATCCGAAGCGATCAGACTGAAGAAACATGCACTAAATGTTTTCAAACGGCATTGCACAACGGAAAATTTAATCGCGTTCAAGAAAGCACGGGCCAAAGCTAGAAAGTTAATGCTTAGCGCTAAGAGGGAATCATGGAGACAGTACGTGTCTTCAATTACATCAGAATTAACATCAGGAGAAGTGTGGCGCAAAGTGAGGGCAATAAACGGTAGAAACCCTATACGTCTCATAACGCATCTTCGGGCAAACGATGGAACAGTGATTAACTCGCCCGAAGACATCTCCAATGCCTTAGCTGATCAGTTTGAGAGTGTAAGTAACACAGAAAACTACAATACTGATTTTGCCCTATCTAAAAACTTAAGGGAAATCCCATTGGACTTTTCTGCAAATACCCTTCAGCCATACAATCAACATTTCAGCATGCATGCGCTAGAAAATGTCCTTTCCAAAACTAAAAAGTCTGCACCAGGTCCTGATATGATCAACTATGACATGATAAAGCACCTTCCCAGTCATCTCAAGAAAACATTACTTGATATTTATAACAAAATATGGTCCGAAGGTGCTTATCCTGAAACATGGAAGAGAGCAACTGTAGTTCCCATCTTGAAGGAGGGTAAGGATCCTTTTAATGCATCCAGCTATAGACCAATCAGTCTGACCTGTTGTCTTGGTAAAATTCTGGAGAAAATGGTAAATGAGAGGCTTACCTGGTGCCTTGAAAATGAAGAGAGACTCGTAAACTGCCAAGCTGGATTTAGGAAATACAGAAGTACAGCAGATCAACTAGTGTATGTTGAGAACGTAATACAAGACAGCTTCAAAGAAAGAAAACATACTGTGGGGGTCTTCTTTGATTTAGAAAAGACATTTGATATGACGTGGAGATATGAAGTCCTGCGCCAACTCCACAATTGGGGATTTCGAGATAATCTCCCACTTTTTGTGAGATCATTCTTATCAAATCGATCTTTCTCTGTCAAAGTCGGTAACCATATGTCATCCCCTAGACTACTAGAAAATGGCATTCCCCAGGGTTCAACGCTCAGCTGCACACTCTTTACCATAGCAATAAATAAACTCATTGATTCTCTCAATCCAAATATTGAAACATCTTTATATGTTGATGATCTATGTATTCTAGCGTCCGGTCATACAACAGATCATGTCTCACAACAGGTGCAATTAGCAATTGACACCATTTCCGAGAACGCAAAACGTACAGGGTTTATCCTATCAAAAACGAAGACAAAGTTTGTCCATTTTTGCAGACTTCGAAAACCACACGAACATCCTATCCTTTATCTTGAAGGTGAACAGATCTCTTGTGAAGCTACTATTAAATTTCTAGGCCTTATATTCGACTCAAAACTAACATGGCGACCGCATATCGATTATCTAATTTGTAAGTGTAGATCGATCTTGAATATAATAAAATGCCTATGTTCGACTCGCTGGGGAGCAGAAACAGATGTCCTATTGAAAATCTACAGAAGTCTCATCCTCTCCAGAATAGATTATGGCTCCATAGTATATTCATCTGCAAGGACTTCACTGCTACGTAAAATAGACCCTATTCATAATATGGGCATTCGATACTGTTTGGGTGCATATAGAACAACCCCAACCGCTAGTTTGTACTGCGAGTCTGGGATGCAGCCTTTAAATATCAGGCGAAAAAAATTAGCGCTAGCATATGCAACCCGCATATTAGCCCAACCTAAACACCGCAACAGAGCTATGCTAACTGCAGGTAGTAACGACTACCTTAGAAGACCCACTATTACAAGGCCCCTCAGAGTAAGAGTTCGAGAAATATCTGAAGAAGCGAATATTGTGAACAGTCCACTATTCCCAATGGCACATCCAGAAACACCTCCATGGACTACGCCAGGTTTAGAGATAAACACGGAACTTTGTCTATATTGCAAGCAAAACATGTCACCCGTATTGTTCAACATACTTTTCCGAAGTATTATCGAGAGGTACCCTGAATCGCACTTAGTATATACAGACGGCTCCAAAACAGACGCAGGTGTGGGATGGGCTGTGATTATAGATAATTCAGAAAGCTCCTGGACCTTATCTTCTCTTGCATCTGTGTTCGCAGCGAAGCAATATGCTATCTGGCAGGGTTTAAAATTTGCTCAGATTGCGGCGAGCCACCAAACTGTGATTATAATAACTGACTCTCTATCTGCAATAAGTGCACTCAGTAATAGGTATTCTCATGACCCTGTTGTTCAGATGTGCCTCGAGACCTTAATAGACTTGTATCACTCTGAAAAAAATGTCATTCTGCTTTGGGTACCTAGTCATATGGGAATTCGAGGGAATGAGTTAGCTGACCAAGTGGCTAAAGATGCGACTCATTCGCAAAGCGTTGCTGTCCACACCATTAAAGTCAGCGATCATCAACTTCACATCTCAAGATGTACGAACAAACTCTGGCAAAGAGAATGGGATAGAACAAGCACGCAGCTGAAACAAATTAAGCCCTGTATAACCCCATGGAAACATAGCCTCGACCTGAGCAGAAATTAAATGGTTAAACTACACCGTCTAAGGATGGGTCACACGATACTCACGCATTCACACCTACTGCGAGGGTTAGAGCCACCATTATGCCCTTCTTGTGATGGAGAGCTTACAGTTCCCCACATTATTAGTGAATGTTTGGCACTCAGTAACCTACGAGATTACTATGAAATGAGTGGGAACTGGAAAGAGAATCTCAACGACTCACTAAAAATAAAGAAGACAATATCGTTTCTCAAATGTACTGGTTTTTATTATAAATTATAGATGAACATCGAGCAATATATAATTACGTAAAGCAGCTAATGACCATAGTAGTCGATGCAGATTAATAAAAAAAAAAGCATTTTTAGCTTAAGCTTCAGTTAAACTACCTTATTATATTAATCTTACTCCATGTGCTTACTTTATACTTCTCCAATTGTACCTTGTATCCATTGAATCGTCCTTATTGCTAAATATAGGAGTATTGTAATAGTCGCTAACAATATACAAAAATAAAAAAAAATAATCTATTTCTTTTAACTAATCATTTTTGCTGCGAATTTCCGGATATTGAAGCAATTTCTTGTTTACAACAATAGTCATTACTTTCTGGGAAATATTCAATAAGAATATTACTAATACGGTCCGGATCGCAGGATTGCCAATCAACACCACTAGTAAAAAATTAAATTTGAGATCCACTTCTTCGTCAGCTGATACCTATCAAATAGACGTCAAGCCAGTTTAAAGTATCAGGTAACAGAGTATAGGTATAATGGGGATTCACTATCCTGGCATGTCGGGGAGTCCAAAAGCATCAAAAGTGACTTCTATAACATGATCATAGCAAGTCTCTCGTTTTAATATATTGAAGTATATACCTTTTTCATTCAAAAACTCAATGGCAGACACTTATTCTGATTCCTGAAAATTTTATAACAAATATATATTATTTTAGCAAGGATGAAAATGATATATGTTATTTACATTATATATTCACAAAACACAAAAAAGTGCAGCCCGGGCTTCGACACACCGAGCTGCTGTTCCATTACCCAATGACTACAAACGGACTCAAACTGCGCCAAGGCCGGAGTGTCTGCTGAGAGAGGTTTGGGTTGTTCATAAATGTCCCTCCAAAAGGCCTCCACGCGATCAGCAGTTGGCGGCTGCTCTATGGCTGGTGGCGGCTGTTGGAAAAGGCGAGAACGTCTTTCATAGAACATTCTGTTCTACTCCAGACCCCTCGCCCGCGCCACCAACGACCGTTTAGCAGCGATTAGCATCCGTATCCTGTCAAGACAGTGTTGCTTGAGAACAACCAGTACCGCTTGACTGAGTGTATGATGGTCGCGCCTCAGCCCGTAGGCTATCTGGCGCACTCGGCGCGTAAAAGGCTTCCCAGCCGCTCTATATTCCATCACACACTGGATACGGGATGCTTCCTGGCGAGCCAACTGGATTTTCGCTTCCATTTGGCGCACCCGTCTCTGTGCTCTCTCAACAGGAGAGTCTCTCACTCTCCCGAGGCTAGCTAGCCTCAGAGCCGCAGCGTAAATTTCGCAATTGATGCTCCAAATGTCAGAGGCCTCCGATAGACGCTCACCCACAACCTCATCCTCTCTCTTCAAATCTGCCAGCTTCAAGGACCTTCCGTTGTTATGCAAGACCCTTCGGTCTCTGAAATCCCCAGGTGAGACGACTTGGTCGATTTCCCTCTCAGCGGGCCTTACCGGCGAACTTTCAGCCTGGTTAACAGGCCTTCCGTCCACCGAAGAGGCAGGCTGAGCTGGAACACGAACATATCCCTGCCTCCGGAGGTACGATACATAATCTCTTAAATTCTGAGAGGTAAGTGTGCTATGCTCTGGGTGCATTTCACACCACCTCTCATACATGCGGGACATGTATCCCCTACGGTGCGGGCTACTGCTCTCGTAGCAGCTCAGCAGGTCATCCCTGAGCTCCGTCGTCCACCTAAAACGGTTCATGTCATTGCGGGGTTCGTCAACAGGGCGATCCGAAGCACCGCCACCTTGCCCAACGCCGGCTTCCGAAACCGGCTCGGTGTGGGTGCTTTTCCTTCGAGGTGGTCGAACCCGAAGATAGGGCCCGTCAGTTGGTTAGCCTTAGGGCCCGCAGCCGACATTTCCGGAGGCAGCCGTCCAATTTGCCTCCAGAGGATGGACCTGTGAAGGTTGCCGACCGACTTTGGCTTCGGTATACCCTACGGTGTCGCCACGCACCGGATAGCCTACTGATGTTGGGTGGCTTCCTGCGGGTGTCTGGTATCAGCCGCCCCTAACGTAAAGTCAGACGCTGTCGGAGTACCGCCCCTTACATGGAGATCCGTCGTGTCCTATTTATTGTGGAATAGCCGATCCTCTGGATGCAGACGCTATTCCACCGTGCTAGTTTTGGTCCGCCCCGGGTATTTCATTTCCCCGGTACCACCCATATCTGGGAGGCATTCCCCTATCCGCCACCTTGGGTAGGCGCCACTGAGAGGATCTAGCAACCCCGCGCGGTAAGTTTTATTATTATTATTTTTATTTGTAAAACAAAAAAGTGCAGCCCGGGCTCCGACACACCGGGCTGCTGTTCCATTACCCAATGACTACTCCTCACACCGTGAGGTGAGCAATCACTGGGTCCGCGAATCGTGCGCCCTAAGTAGACGAAGGGACCCAAGGATGACTGCCTTCTGCATTCTGGCGGCTAAGATGTGCGCCGCCGCACGGCACACCGGTATTTTGCGCAGTGCAGAGAGCAGCGTATTCCTCATTCCACCTAGGGATCCAATGACCATAACCAGCAGACTTAGAGTGTAGTCTGGCCAGAGCCTGCGAAGTTGTCCGAGCAACTCCTGATATTTAGTCCGCTTTTCCTCCTCCTTAGAGACGATGTTCACTTCGGCAGGCGCCGAAAACTCAATAAGGAGCATCGTCTTCTGTTGGTGGTCGAGAAGGACTATGTCGGGCTTGTTTGCCTGTACAAACTCGAGCGCGGGGAACGAGTATTTCCTGTAAATCCGGCATCTCTCGTTCTCCACAACGGACTCTATATCCCCTGGAGCGTAAGGCAGCACCAGTGTCTCATCGATACCGTATGAGTGCCTTAAATGATGGTAGAGCACTCGTAGAGCCGCGTTGTGCCGATGGACGTAAGCCGTCCCAGCGTACGTCTTACACGCCGACAAGAGATGCATAAGCGTCTCTGGCGCCTGTCGGCAAGTTCTACAATGGGTGTCGGGTACATCTACACCCATAACCCTTTTACGGTATACAAAGGTGTTGAAGACACCGTCTTGGCAAGCCATTATAAAGCCCTCAGTCTCCGACTTCAACCCACTAGACCTTAGGAAAGAGGTCTTCTGCTCAGACAAACCATGCTCTTCTAGATGTTTGTAGAAGATTCCATGCATTGGCTTATCTTTATGAAGTCTTAAGAGGAAGTCGACTTCGGCAGTTTTAATGAGGGATTTTAATTCTGCGGGAGCAAGTTCCGTAATGGACTGCTGACACCTCCGCTTGAAGTCGAGTGTGAGGCTGAGCTCCTCGGATGCTCGTTTCGCTGCGCTAAAAAGAAAGGCTCCTTTTCCCGTATTCTCGTGCTCTCGCACAAAGAGGATCAGGGGATCGGCGCTGTTCGTTACATAGCAGGCAGTGGCCCGTACCTGTTGTGCATACGCTCCAAACTCAATAGTCCACGCCCTCCCAGGTGTCGCGATAGGTATATTCGCGGGACAGAGGACTTAGGATGCAGGCTTCTCTCCATATTCATCCTTTTGCGGGTCTTCGTGTCGATTTCCTTCAGCTCGTTCACTTTCCAGTGTATAGCACCAAAGGTGTATAATAACAATGGGACCGCAAGCATGTTTGTGGCAGCGACTTTGTTCTTGCCGGACAGTTCTGACGACCAGATCTGCCGGAGTCGGTGCAAATACTTGCGGCGGAGACACTCTTTAACCAATTCTGCCTCTTGGACATGACGCTGCGCCACTCCAAGGTAAGTATAGGTATCTCCGGCATGCCGTTGTCGCAAGATGCTCCCATCAACGAGCTGTTCCTCATCTCCACTATCTCCGCTTCGTCCTTTCTTGAGATGAACCAATGCACATTTGTCTGTCCCGAACTCCATTCCGATAGCATGACTGTACTCCTGCACCACCCTCAGCGATTGTTGTAGTTCGCGTTGGCCGGAGGCATAAAGTTTTAGGTCATCCATATAAAACAGATGGGTGACCTTGTGCCTCCGGTTATTGGGCGTGCCACAGCTGTATCCTTTAGTATTTCTCAGCGCTATGGACAGAGGCAAAAGTGAGATGCAAAAGAGCAAGGGACTCAAGGAGTCTCGTTGGAAGACACCTCTTTTCAATGACACCAACTCTGTCTGAACCCGAGTTTCACCTGATGTTATAGTGAACCGGGTCTTCCAGAGTGGCATCAGTTGTTTGATGCATCCCACTATCTGATTATCCACCGAAAGACATTCCAACAGCCACACAATGAGCTCATGAGACGTGCTGTCGAATGCCTTGCGATAGTCACTCCACGCCATAGAAAGGTTTCGCTTGTACTGCACGGAGTCCTGCGTGACACATCGGTCAATCAACAAGTTCTCCTTGCAGCCAGCTACTCCTTTCTTTGACCCTCTCTGTTCATACACGTCGAGAAAGACAAGATTCACAGCTTGAAGGAGACGCATGTACAAGATTCTGGTGAAGAGCTTGTAACATGCGTTCAGACATGTTATTGGCCTGTAGTTTTTGGGATCAGACAAATCTCCGGTCTTCGGGAGAAGCACGGTTCGACCCTCGACAAACCAGGCCGGAATTGGCTGCTCCTGATTTAGCCACGAGTTAAAAACTCTAGCTAAATGCCGGTGGCAACTGGGGAATTTTTTCCACCAGTAGGTGTTTATGCCATCCGGGCCAGGAGCTGCGAAATTCTTTGCGCCTCGTAAGGCGTCAAGAATTTCTTCCGTGTTTATCGGGTGACGCAGTACATTCAAGTTAGGAGCCCTCCTACAAACGGACTCGAACTGCGCCAAGGCCGGAGTGTCTGCTGAGAGAGGTTTGGGTTGTTCGTAAATGTCCCTCCTTATTATTATACAAAAAAGTGCAGCCCGGGCTCCGACACACCGAGCTGCTGTTCCATTACCCAATTATTATTATAAATGTAGTTTTCCAAAAAGAGATGCATAGGTGGGATCCAACAGATGGGAAGATGCTAATGTCTGTTGTGCTAATCAAAAAGCTTCAAAAGCGACTTCTAAAATGTGACTTTAGTGAGTCTGTCATTTTTTTTTATTTTAAATTAATACATACCTTTTTTTTCAAAAATTCAATGGCAGACGCTACTTCCGGTCCCTAATGTGTTTTGTGAAATTTAAAAGTTAAACATTTTATATAAAAGTATTTTAGCAACGATGAAAATCATATGTTATTCACATTATACATGCATGGCTGTCAGGAAACAAATATATATAGCTGGATGTATCTCTGCTAATACCCCAAGCATTAGCCACAACAAGCTAACAGAAAAACAACCTCACAATACAAATAAATACAGACAAAATGCCCCAACTAACAGACCTAACATTTCGTTTCAATCCAAAGCAGATAAAGTTACATATCTTATTCATATTGTAATGTTAATAATAAAAAAATCTACACTGAGCATCTTCAGACATCTTCAATAGGGATAAAACAGCCCTAGAAACAAAAGATACATATATACATAAAACATTCCAAATATCTGTTCTGAAAACTTGAAGTACCTAGTAGTAATAGTAGCACAGCCTGTGAGTACTGTGAGTACTTGTTTCCACTGCATTATTGGAATAAGAGTGTTTAGATAATATTTATTTACTAAAGTAATAGAAAATAACTTAAAATGTAGGCAAATCTATTATACAGAGCAATGACGCGTAATTTTAGTGTCTGTAAAGAAACCGGATGACGCTTGGTATTTGGGTTCTAGAGGCAGTCTAGGAACTTTTTTCACCATACCCCTGAAGTGGGAGGGACCGGATATAGAGAGGGAGGGGGCTGTTAAAACGTGAAAAAAAGTTAAGTAACCGAATGAAAATGCGGTAGCATTACAGTACACCTACCAGCTAATGTTCCAAAAAATCGTCATCCGAAATCTACGGACGGTTTGTGCGTACCGATTTTTTTACAAATTAGAAATAAAAAAAATCGCAACGAAACCTGCCGAAACTTGATGGAAAATGTTTGACTTTTTTTGTAGATAACACAAAAAGTCCTGTCATCTGTTTCTGCTGGACAGTTTATGAGAAATTTGAGCTTAAAGTTTGATTATTCACATCATTTTCGTTATAAATCGTTCAAAAATTGTTCATATTGTTTAAAACGGTTGACGTTTTTTATTAATACACGTTCTTGGGAAGCCCAACTATGATATGTACCAATGTAATCCGTTTTTATTATGTTTAACCTTATTTTTCAACCCCCTATCATCATCATAGTCACAATATTTTAACAGACATGTCGTGAACTCGTAAAATGCATTAGGTCGGAGCTAGAGTGTTGACGACACGAAAATTATCAATAGTTTTGAGAACTGTAGCTTGCCATCGTTCGCGATTTACTGTCAATTCAGTGCCGATCTTGATACTCATATCCAGCAACTGTTTTGTCGTATCCACCCAGCTTGTAGGGGAACGGCCACGGCGCCGCCCACTCGGGGCATGACCCGGAACTACAAGTTTCCGCATATCGCTTCTGTGTATATGTCCGAAGAATGTAAGCATTCTGGATAGAGGATATTCTCTTTGGATTATCGAGCTCATCCAGTGTGGAAACGTTAGTTCTATGGGCGATATAGGGAACTCTTAGCATTCTCCTCCACGTCCACATTTCAAATGTATCTATGAGAGCTCGATCTGCCTTTTTTAACAGTCCCAAGTTTCTGAGGCATACAAAAACATGGAGAACACGACTGAACAGGTGACATTTTGGTAGCTTTAGTGATGTTATGGTCACGACATATTTTAATAAGCTTAGCCATGGCTACACGTGCCTGTGGAATACGCAGTGGAATCTCATTTTCACAGCTACCCGAATTGTCGATCAAAGAACCGAGGTACACAAAACTTTAACTACTTCACAACGACCTACTATCTTTATTAACCTTGGTCTTGTAGTTAATACCAAGACCATATGCTGCACTGTGTTGTTCTAACGTGTTTAATATAGCTACTCTTCCTGAGAAGCAGCAATAAGGGTTGTATCGTCAGCAAATCTTAAGTTGGATATTTTGCTTTCGACAATAGTTAAACCGCCACTCCAGTTTTCCAATACCTGTCTCATCACAAATTCAGAGTAAATGTTAAATAACATCGGAGATAATACACATCTTTGACGAACTCCTTTTCTGATTGCAGTTTGACCAGACAGGTTACCATCAATTCTTACACGAGCCGAATTAGAGTCATAGAGTTGCTGTATGAGAAACACTAGGTGATAAGGAACTCCCATAGAGATAAGGATTTCCCACAGTTTAGGCCACTTTACGTTATCAAACGCCTTAGAATAGTCCACAAGGCAGATACAAACTGGAAAATTATGCTCTCTGTCTTTTTCAGTAATTTGTCTTAAGGTTAAGATCTGTTCACGCGTATCGCGTCCTTTTACGAAACCTGCGTGCACAATTGCTGCAGATAAAACTTCTTATCTTTTCGGCATAGTCTTTGAACCCTATAGGGGGTGACATTATTGAACGCCTTCCGTATCCTTTCAGAAGGCGGTACGCACAAACCGCCCATAGATTTCGGATCACAATTTTTTGGAACATTAGCTGGTAGGTGTATTAAAATGCTACCGCATTTTCATTCGGTTACTTAACAATTTTTTTCACGTTGTATCACCCCCCTATATCTCCAATCCCTCCCACTTTAGGGTTATGGTGCAATGGCAAAAAAAGTTTACAAACTACCTCTAGAACTCAAATACCAAGCGTCATCCGGTTTCTTTACGGACATGAATAATATACATGTACCATTGACGGTCATAGCTTACTTGACAGAGGGGAGGGGGCATTTAAAGTTCGACTGGGGAGGGGGCATAGAAAACTGAGAAAGTATATGAAGCAGTAATATAAGTTGTCATGTCCCCCACGTTACAGATATATTGTATAAACATTATAGCAAAATAATACGAAAAAAATACGATTTTTTATCATCATGTAGTAACGTAAAGTATGGGCTGTTTGAGATTTTAGGGGGGGGGCATGGCTCCCATGACCGCCAGTGACATCCACAGCAGACATGGTATGTGAGTGAATTAGCAGTATAATCAAATATCGCTAAATAACATATATTTTGCAAAATTAGACATCACATAGTATTTTTAAAATTACAAGAAAAAATCGACAGCTTGAACATCTCTTTTCATTTTCAGGCCAGTTCTCATTTTATTTGTGTGTCTGGGTACAATTACAATTTGTAGTACAACTGTATCAGGTTTGTTCAAACCTTTCGGTCTTAATCGTATTTGTGCCATCGTACTCCATCCACCTGCCTCCAGCATCAAGCATTTACAACAGGGTCTTGATCATTGTCAAGGAATTTCTCATGCAAAGGTCACTTACCTTATGATACCAAGCATCATCCAGTTTCTTTACGGACATTAATATACATGCACCATTGATGGTCATAGCTTACTTGATAGGGGGGACCCATTTAAAGTTCGACTGGGGAGGGGCATAGAAAATTCAGAAAGTATACGTAGCAGTAAGATAAGTTGCCATGTCCCCCATTATACTGATATATTATATTAAACATTATAGCAAAAATAATACGAAAAAAAATACGATTTTTTATTATCATGTAGTAACGTAAAGTATGGGCTGTTTGATATTTTAGGGGGGCATGGCCCGCATGACCGCCAGTGACATCCACAGCAGACATGGTATGCGAGTGAATTAGCAGTATAATCAAATATCGCTAAATAACATATTTTTGCAAAATTAGACATTACATAGTATTTTTAGTATAACTGAGTCAGGTTTGTTAAAATCTTTCACTCTTAGGGCCGGTTTATCAATGCTCAGTTACAAGTTCCAGTTACCTACCTGACAGTTTGGCATAGCCAAGAGTCAAGTCCGTGTTAAGTAAATTACTGTTTATCGTGACTTTCTGTAACTGAAAGTTATGTAGCTAAGAGTTTGCGTTGAGTTGGCCACACTGCTAAAATATCCCTAAATCGTTGTTGAATCCTATTGGCTAGAAGAAACTCAGTTATACAAAATTTTAATGGCAGATGAATACTGAATAGCAGTTCCTAATCGTAAATATCGGTGTGTATATTATAAATCGGATTAAAATGAGTTCAGCTCCAGAATCGCTAGCAAAGGCTGACGTAAAAAATAAAACACTTCCAAATTTCACTGAAAGTGAAAGGCAGCTGCTCATAAAAGTTGTCAATATGTATATGATAAGGTAATTGAAAATAAACGCACAGACGGTGCAACATGAAGGATCTTAGGTCTTACCGTTATCAGTCGTCAGAATAATAAAGCAATATTAAAAACCGCTACTCTAGATACAAAATATAATCCACACTCAAAATATTTATACAGCAGCAGCTTCAAAACCAAAACCAAAGGAAAAAAATAAAAAAGTTAGGTTAAGGCTGTAATCACAAAACAATACTCTGGTGCAATTAAAATCTTAGCTGCCAGTTAACCGCATAACTGACACTTTCAACTTCCAGTCACTTTAGCAGTTACTTTAGCTGGCAGTTAACGGTTAGCAGGAGAAAGATAAACACTATAACTGCTAGTTAACAGATAACTGTCAGTTGAATTAACTTAACTGAGCATTGATAAACCGGCCCTTAATCGTATTTGTGCCATCGTACTCCATCCACCTTTCTCGACCTTCAGCATCAAGCATTTACGCAGGATCTTGATCATTGTCAAGGCATTTCTCATGCAAAGGTCACTTACCTTACCATACTTTTTTCTATAGGTTAATGAAATAAAGTGTATCACGATATCTGCAATTCAATTATAGATAGTTAATGACCACAGGAGGAATACAACATAAGGTTGTAACAAGGTTTTGTGTAAAAAATGAAACCAGCATATGAATTCTCGGCCAGAATCGTTGGCCTTGAAATAAAACAAACGACACCACGATCTGCCCGGCAATGAGGATGTGTATTGAAATTTCGTCCTGTATCTACGCGTAAATGAATTACCACAAATTAGTTTTTCTTACTACATCTACAAATAATAGAAACAATATGGATTTCAAACGTTTTTGCCAAGTTCTGCGATTTCATAATATGACCTATATACTTGTGACGTTTGGAGGTCCGTCAAATTTCCCTGAGACTAGTTGCTCTGTGGCGTCACAGTCATAATAAAAATTAAGTTTTGCCGCACCTCGGTGGCAAATGTAATGCAAAGGTCCTCAGTTAAGTAGCGAAGCAATGCATTCAATATTATTATTATTTCTATCCCTAGACAGAGAGCACCTTAAACTGCTGGTGGATCTGTTTAGCTTATGCTCGTACAGCCTTGGGTACGGATTTCAAGAGATAACGTGTCGTACTATCAAGAAATAATAAGTTGTTGGCACTTATGCATTCATTTCCAAAACAGTAGCTCATTTTTTATTGTCGCTACTGTGCAGATCTTGATTGCAGTTTGATTAACTAATACTAATTACACATTTCTAGGACTGATGCCAAATTTGAATCCCTCAAATAGCAAGAACGATCCCAAGAAGAGGTACCAGTGGAAGAAGTATAATAAATACTATGATGAATCTACAATAAAGCATAAACTTTAGAAAAAAATATACACATATGTTAGTCTTAAATTTATATTAAAAATATTTACATCATGTAACATCTAGTTTCTCTTCAACATCATCATGCAAACTTTTCTCTAAATTGGCATCGGCCATAGTGGTTTCAATTGTTTCCGACTTCATAAGTTCGTTGTCTACCATATCTGTGAAAGGGCTGCCCGGATAGGCTGGGTTGTTCACCATCTCGCTGCAAAAGTCATAAATATCGTATATTCATCAAGTCAAAATACAAGGAATATGCTTGAACCAGTATATACAAATCGCGCAATTGCATTGCCAGTTTTTAGTGTGTTATTATGGCTACACCGATAAAATTTGAAAAAATTTTTGACAATAAACAGGGTGAGTTTTTAGTACCGGCTCGGTCGATAACTCCACTACTGTAGAAGATAGCGAAAAAAGTTGTATATAAAAGTTGTAGCCACGGATATGCTCCTTGCTCAGAAAATATTTTGATTTATACAGGGTGATGCAAACATGTATTTTTTTAAAGGAGACACCCTATATATTATCCCATTTTTATATTCTACTAATAATTTCTCTTCTCACAATATAAGGTATTTTAACATTATACAGGGTATTTCAAAAGTTATGACCATTTTTATATCAAAATCACTGTCAAACCAACGTACTCTATATCAAAAAGTAATTAAACAAAAATATTTTTTTTTACATGGAAAGATTAAAAATATCCTGCAGTTTTAAAATCGGTTATAAAAAAGCCTGCGACGCTTATTCGTATACAGTGTGATGTAGAATGCAAAATCCAGTTTTTCTCTTTTTTTTAAATGTAACCCCCAGTATTTTATTATACCAAAGAATTGCTTTTAATATGCTTTTACTTCCCATACCGATAGGTGAGGGGAGTATTGTCATCGCGAAAATTTTCGATTTTGAGATAGTATACTTTTTGGGCGTTTTATGATGTCTACATAACGAAAATCCACGTCACTCATTTCCGTCGGTCTGTCTGTTGGCGTTTTTCTAGCCTCCTAATCTCAGTAACCGCTGCATAGATTTTGATGAAATTTGGGTGGTGATATGTTGTAGGGTCGTAGTAGGTAATGCTGCTACAATTTTAAAAATTGGTCCATGGGCGGCGGAGTAATTAGCAAAAAACGAAAAATTTCACATATGCCTCAAACTTCGTTCTTAGGCGTTTCAGGGGTTCCTGATCATTGTCTACTTTTTTTTGGGTGGGGGTGAAATTGGGGTGATTGGGGGGGTGGGGGGTTGTAAAGCTGAAAAATTTGTTGTACTCGTAATAGGCTGTCTACGGACCTGAGGGAGAAAGACCTAGCGGTATAATACACTTTTTTAGGTCCATCCGAGCATTGCCTTGTGTATTAGAGGTACCAAGGGATGAATTTTCCGATGTATACATACGAGTATTGCTTTAGATCGTTCTGTATTTTATAATGTTGAAATTACTGAATTGATGTTAATAAAATACTTTGACGAGGATGGAAAACGCGTCTGATTTTAAGAAATCGTCTCAGTGGCGGCGCAGCAATATTAAAAAAAACTAAAAATATGAAAACAGCTCAAACTTCGTTTTTAGGCGTTTTAGGGGTTCCTGATCATTTTCTACTTTTTTTGGGGTGGGGGTGAAATTAGGGTGGTTGGGGGTGGGGCGGTTGTAAATCTGAAAAATTTGTTGTACTTGTAATAGGCTGCCTACTGACCTGAGAGAGAAAGACCTAGCGGCATAATACACTTTGTTAGGTCCATCCGAACATTGCCTTGCCGATTACAGAAACCAAGGGACTTAGAATTTTCTGATGCATACAAAATACATACGAGTATTACTTTGGATCGTTCTGTATTGTGTACGTGGAAAATTGTGAATTGACTTTAATGACATTTTGACACAGATTTATTACCGCGACGAGTATGGGAAGCGCGTATGGTTTTTAGAAATCATTTCAGTGGCGGCGAGGCAATAATAAAAAAAACTAAAAATATAAAAAACACCTCAAACTTCGTTTTAAACGTTTTAGGGGTTCCTGATCATTTTCTACTTTTCTTTGGGTGGGGGTGAATTTGGAGTGGTTGGGGGGTGGGGTTCGTAATACTGAAAAATTTATTGTATTCGTAATGGGCTGTCCATTGATATGTGAATGAAAAACTTAGCGGCCTGATACACTTTTTTAGGTCCATCCGAACGTTGCATGTTGCATGCTTATTATAGAAACCACGGGACTTAGAATTTGTGATATATACATACGAGTATTGTTTTAGATCGTTCGATATGGCGTAAAGCGAAAATGATTGAATTGCTTTTAATACAATTTTGACACAGAATTTATGACCGCTGCGAGAGTGGAAAAGGACTCTGTTTTTGAAAAACCGTGTCAGTGGCGGCGCAGCAAATCAAAAAACCAAAAACATAAAATCAGCTCAAACTTCGTTTTTAGACGGGTTAGGATCTTGATCGTAGTTCCTAAGGAGGGAGACGCAAGAAACTATTTACGAGGGTTTTTGTGTTGGATGTTGCTTTTGCGGGCGGATGGGCGATAATTTAGTTGTAAGGGGATTTTAGACTATAGCTTCATGCAACGGGAAATAATAAAATGGTTAAAATGGTATCATCATTATGTGTGGGAAGTACTGAGTCAATCAACTTGACTCCATTTTTTCATCTTTGGATAGCACTTGTTGTACCTACGTCCATCATTTTCCGAGGTATTTCGATTTTTCGGTAAATTTAAAATATAGCTTCTATTTTATATAAATTTATTTATTTTGAGAAAGTACTATCGAATTTGTTTATAAGGTCAAGATAGTACTTGATGAATCGCAAACGCAAAACCCTGAATCATCGATATAATAAAGTCAAGTATGCTGAGGAAACGATTTTGCAGGCGTGATGCATAATTATCAAGCAGATTTATCAGGTAGGCTTTGAAAAATTGACAAGTTTTCATAGCCTGATCAATAATTCCGTACTGTGTCAAAAACGAGCATTAAAAATTAATTTTTCCATGGAGGGTATTTAGGAGAATCTTTGAGAAATTGCCTACTTGCCTCTAGAATATATGTATCAACTATGAACAGCAATATCCAGAACGGAGGCACTCTAAAACTAGTGCATTTGAAAGATTAAAGAATCGTTTTATTTGGACAGGGTCGTTTAATATTTCATAGCCTACCTGATAGATCTGCTTGATAATTATGCATGACGTCTATAAAATTGTTTCCTCAGCACACTTGACCTATAATATCTCGTTAATTCAGTGTTTTGACTTGATCAAGTACTATTATGGCCTTATATTTTAGTTGTTTGTTAAAATAAAATTTGATAGTATTTTCTCAAAATAAATAAATTTTAGTAAACAAATAGAAGGTATATTTAAAATTTGTAGAAAAATCGAAATATCTCAGAAACTAATGAATGCAACCATAACAAGTGCTATACAAAGATGAAAGAGCATATTAAAAGCAATTCTTTGGTATAATAAAATATTGGAAGTTACATTTAAAAAAAGAGAGAAAATCTAGATTTTGCATTCTACATCACCCTGTATACGAAGATGCGTCGCGGGCTTTTTTATAGCCGATTTTAAAACTAGAGAATATTTTTTATTCATCCGTGTAAAAAAATCATTTTTGATTCATCACTTTTTGATATACAGTACGCTCATTTGACAGCGATTTGGATATAAAAAAGGTTATGACTTTTGAAATACCCTGTATAATGTAACAATACCCTATATTGTAAGAACGAAAATCATTAGTAGAATTTGAATATGGAATAATATATCATTTAAAAAATGCATGTTTGCATCACCACGAGGTTGTGGATCACCCTGTATAAATCTAAATATTCTCTGAGCACAACTTTTATATACAACTTGGTTCGCTATCTTCTACAGTAGTGGAGTTATCGACCGAGTCGGTACCAAAAACTCACCCTGTATATCAAACTAAAAAACCAAAATGATGCAACCGGACTCCAACACACCGGGCTGTTGTTTCCGTATACCAATGACTACTCTTCACACCGTGAGGTGGGAAATCACTGGGTCCGCGAATCGTGAGTCCTAAGTAGACGAAGGGACCCATGATTGACAGCCTTCTGTATTCTTGTGACTAAGATGTGCGCATTGCATTACACTAGCACATTATCTGATGTGCATAATTTTTACTGAGCACATCATGTTCACGCCAAAATGGTGATTGCACTTCAGTAACGGGCTAAAACCGATGATATCCCATAACGCAAAACGCGTTGATTTACTGGTCACATCTGCACCGCTACTAACCCATCAATACCTACTGCGCCACACTGAACATTTCCTCAGAGTAAAAACTAAACAGAGAGATAGTAAAACAAGCAACTCAGTGGAAAATGCTGAAAGCAATCAAAGAAATTGTTTTTATAGCTATCCGTTGGTGACCTTGAAATTTAATGTCAGATAAAGGTCCAATCGATTTTCTTAAACTTTTGACACCGGAAATGAAAAACACGGAATCTTTTACGTCCAGATAATATCTCTCATATTATGAGCTTGACCTTTTGAAAAATTTGACCTTGGATGATTAAGTCAAGGTCAAAATGTGAAGCAAGGTAAGGAAAGTAGCGGTCGCACAAAAAATTGCCGAGACAAAAATTATAACTTTTCCTGGCTATCCGATGGTGACCGTGACCTTGCCCCATCAATTTTCTTAAATGGGTACTTACGGTGACACACGGGCGAAAAAGGTCGTCGAGTCATAAGTACGCGTACTTGCTCGTACATGTATCACCCCTTTTAGAATATGACTCTACTTTGTCGTCTGACCTCCTTTTCTCCATCTACAAACATAACCTCCGCCTCATATTGACATTGACAGATGTTTCTTTACATCATTTCATCATGGTTAATTTAGATACCGCGACAGTCGTGAGACCAGGGGAGGTTATGTATGGCATGACACTAGTGACAGGCTGTTAAAGAATAACGAGTAAAATTGTGAAAAGTATAGTATAGGAAACATTCTAAGAGTAAACTGCTAATGACATAATAATGCAAAAAATGGAATTACAGTGTAATATAACATTTATAGTCTACAAACATGAACTTTTATTCAATTAAAAAGAGGGAAACTAAATAAACATAATACATAAAATTAAGTTTAAATCCTCTATATGTAAAAAAACTAGGCAAAATGTTAATAACGTGACAACCTTGAATCTACGTATAATTCAAATTAATATAGTCACATCCTATCTACATCCGGCATAAAAATGACTTTTGATTGGTTGATTTCTTAGGCGGGAGGTTTAAGAGATTTAAATGAGCTCTTTTCAAAGGAATGATTTTCAAACTCTATCTTTACTCCACGTGGGTAGAAAAAAATGAGCAAACAGTGCCATCATTACAAATTAGATACAAGCAATCCATTTCAGCCATTAAACAAGCAATATTAGCAAGTTGGAAAATACCCCATTAAAAATTAAGCGAAAATCTTGACAGAATATTTATTGATGCTCTAAACCACTGCAATCCTTCGATATTTCCTAATATCCATAAATACCTAAAGATTTCTGCTACTCTTCCTATAACGGTAGCGACTCCATAACGGTCCTTCTCAGGCTTTAGAAGACTTAAGACTTATTTGCGAAAAATTCTACCTCAGAAGATCGACAGGTTTAGCATTCATAAATATCCATCGATTAATAAAAATCGATCCCGACGATATCATTAACCGCTTAGCTCGATCATCTAGACGTCTTGACTTCGCCATATAGATTACTTCTACTTTCTATGTACCTTCTTGTTTATTTTGTAATCATAAAAACTTCTTATTTTTTTGACCAGAACAATTGGAAACGAAAAAATGAAGTCAAGTTGATTGACTCAGTACTTTCCACACATTACAGTGATAGCAGTCCATTATTATCCGATAGCAAGGAGCTATAGTCTGAGATCCCCTTGCAATCAAATCATCGCCCGCCCGCAAAAAATGTGTGTTATGCCGCTAGGTCTTTCTATCAGATCAATGGATAGCCTCTTATTAATAGAACAAATTTTTCAGTTTTACAACCCCCCACCCCCAACCACCAATTTTAAGTCCACCCAAAAAAGTAGGAAGTGATGAAGAACCCCCAAGACACCTAAAAACGAAGTTTCAGCTGCATTTGATCTTTTTAGTCTTTTTGATTATTGCTGCGCCGCCACTGATGTGATTTCTAAAAACCATACGCCTTTTCCATCTTCGTTACGATAATGATCCTTTGTAAAAATTTCTATGAAATCAACTAAATAGTTTTCACGTTACAGAATACAGAATGGTGTAAAGCAATCCTCGTATGTGTACATCAGAAATTAAGTGTCTTGGTTTCTGTAATAGGCAAGGAAATGTTCGGATGGACCTAAAAGAGTGTATTATGTCGCTAGGTCTTTCTTTCAGAGGTGAATAGATATCCTATTAATGAATACAACACATTTTTCATTTCACCCTCACCCAAAAAAGTAGAAAATGATCAGGAACACATAAAACGCCTAAAAACGAAGTTTGCGGAATATCTCAAATTTTTTTGCTTTTTGCTAATTGCTCCGCCGCCCATGCACCGAATTCCAAAATTATAGGAGCATTACCTACTACGACCTCACAGCATATCGCTACCCAAATTTCATCACAATCAATGCGGCGGTTACTGAGATTATGAGGCTAAAATACGCGTACAGACAGACCGACGGAAATTAGTGGATTTTCGTTATGTAGATATCATAAAACGCCCAAAATGCTTATTATCTCAAAATCGATAATTTTCGCGATCATGATACTTCCCTCACCTATCGGTGTGGAAAGTAAGAGGAACAAGAAAAATACAATTTACTTTTTCCTGGTTATAAGATGGCTCAAAATTGTTCTTAAATAATTATTATGATAATTTACGTTTCAGCGATGTCATCAAACGTTTGTTACAGTTCCTTCGATCTCTATAACGACTGAACCTGTATAATTATAAGAATAATTATGGTGACGAACATTATTGTTTAGTTTTTGATTCACTAAAAATTGGTTGTACTTACTTGAACACATGCAGTATTTGGTGAGCCTTCAGTTCTTTGAATGTTGTGAAAATTCCCATATTTTCGTAATAGTCAATGTGCTTCATTTTTGGAACCAATATGCTCAGCCCAGAATCAGGTACCCATTTTCTAAAAAAAAAGATACAAGCTTACAACTGGCACTTATTGAAAGTATCTGTGGAACGTTAGGGACGTTAAAACAACAGGGGGACGCAGCTATTTACTTTTCACGTTGAAGCCGCATAGTCACCTTCTAAGCGCACTGCAAAGTTGCCAAACTAGGCATATTTCTAAGTAAAACTAAGAAAACAAGCAATCTTATGAACACAAAATATCAGCGAAACAAGCAAGCGTATGAACACAAAATCTCATATTTAATATAATAATATAATATATTTATGAACGGTGGATTGATGTTATGATTTTTATATATGCAAAACGTTAGGATCAGAGTCTAATTTCGCTCTTTTGCAATATTTGATAGTATGAAGAAGTTTTCATATGTCAACCCGGCAACGCCGCTTAGCTCTAATTGCTAGTTGCCATGGAATTTCTACGGTTGCCAAACTGGGCAAATTTCTAAGGAGATTTACGGTCAAATTCGCCTCCAACATCGCGTCATTAAACGAAGAGGTTATGTGGATCCACCCACGCGACAAAGGTGCGAGAAATTCTAGTTATTCCACCGGCAACCCTGTACGCGCATTACCGGCGGAGCGGCGCACCGGCACATTTAGGGTGCATTCCGATTCAAGCATTATGCGCATGCTGCACAGAAAAGCGTTCCGAATCATCAACCGGCGTAGCAGCAGCACTGCATAGCATAGTAGTTGCTGCGATTGATGTCTGATGCGTTTAATGTTCGAATCGGAATAGGCAAAAATTGCGAATCCTAACCTTGTCTTCTGCGTTATGTTTATTTCTCATGTTCACAATTGTAACGAAATTTTTGTTAATTTCGTTACACGTCGTCTGTGACTCCTTTATAGATTAATTCTTCCAGAA
The DNA here is from genome assembly GCA_951848785.1 of Callosobruchus maculatus. Classification (NCBI taxonomy): domain Eukaryota; kingdom Metazoa; phylum Arthropoda; class Insecta; order Coleoptera; family Chrysomelidae; genus Callosobruchus; species Callosobruchus maculatus. Next base: position 9,524,600 of record CATOUR010000065.1, on the reverse strand, counting down.
TTATATCCGATTGACAGGTAGATATCTGTTCCTCCCGTATGCTTTGCCGTTACGCTATTGGAAGAACCCCTTTTCCGCGCCTATGGATACCAATAATACGCCTGAAATGTGTCCTTTTCCCGATGGATATGTGGTATATGCAACCAGACTCGCATGTGGAAATTTTAACCTGTTACTATATTGTTGTCTATAGAATTTAGACTTGCAAAGTTGTTAGTTTCATTCTCTTAGTGCACTTTTCGTTCCCTATTATGAGTTTATTTTGTTAATAATAGTAATTCTGTCCCGATTTGCAATTAAGACTATAGTTACTTTGAGGTTGGGTTGGTAGTGAGCCGTTGGCGGCATTGCCTAACTAGGGGCCTGGTGTGATTGGTCAGTTGGCTATTAAAATTCGTGAACTTTCGAGAAGTGTTCGTGATTTCCGACGAAAAATTATAAATAGGCTTGTCTCTCCCTAGCTTCTTTCTGCTTCTGGTTTCTGGTCTCTCTGCAACAGCAACAGGTCGGTTCTATCCTTTTGGCCTTCCGCCATTTTGGGCAGCTAATGAGCACTTTTGCAAAGGTGTCTAACCTTGTTCAGTATTGCCCCTTTCGTACATTTTTTTGAGAGAGAGAGAGAGAGATGCATCTTTCTTTATTTTGGTATAGTTTGATCGTTTTTGAGTGTGCTCACACACATTTTGCAAATTTTGAGCTGTAATTTTGCTGTACGAATTTGATAAATTTTTCCATCGTTACAACCGATACAGCCTGCCGAAGTACATCTGTGTGAGACTGAACGTACTCATAGATTTTTGTTTTTTTGAGCTATAGTTTTAGCAGTGAGAGTATTTGTTGAAGTACAGTTGCTCGTACCTTGCAACTGCTGTGCATATAATTTCAATTTTCCGGATTATTTGTGATATTTGATTTTGAGACATTTCAGTAAACATTTGTGGGCTTGATAATTTTTTTTTGTGGTTGTATTACCTTTCAAGATTCTAACTTTCTGGAGCACTAGAGCCAGCAGTAACTTAATAGAATCATAGCCTTGATTTCCTCTTAAATCAATTAAACTGCTTTGAACTTAAGTGAACTATAGCCTTGCTCACTTCAAGACTCATATTTTTAAAATTTTATCTTAAGTATTAAGACTTGAAAGGCCTATCAAGTATCTAGGCTAGGTGATACTTTGTTGATACGATATTGGTACTTTATTTTAAAATTATATTCTTTTTTTATATATGCAGATTCAATTGTGAACCATTGTGGGGAGATATCTGCTATAGCTTTGTGTTTAACTTTTAAGAAATTTTAGCATAGAATTTAAGCAATTTGTAAGGGATTTTTGTTAAATTTAAGTAGATATTGTTTCAACTAAATTGTTGGGGAGGGGGCTTTTAATTGTTCAATTCAAAGCCAAGTAGTACGCCTGAGCTTGCATAACCTCCTACATCCTGGGGTTTTGCCATAGAGGGTCCAGACACTAATCCTTCTTTTTTCTATACTTTGCATGACGGCGGCCGGAAGTGGTAGCCGAGCCAGACCCAGACACCCCTCAGCCTAAAAAGGGGGAAGTCAAACAGCAGTGGTCAGGGTCAATAATAGAACTCAAGGTTCTGATGAACGAGTCTCTTTATATATTTGTGCTATGGAGGGACTGTTTAATCGTCTCCCTGAAAAACCTGATGAGAAGACCATGGTCAACAAAATCAGGCGCAATCTCTTGCCATTTTACGTAGCCCAACTAGCTCTTCATGACATCAATACAGTGTCAGAGCTGACAACTCTGTGCAAAAAGCTAGAGGAGTCTAGAAGTTGGTCTGATAGGTATAAACCTCCTATTCCTAGTAACTCTAGTTTCTTAGAACCAGACTTAGCCTGCCCTTCAACATCTAGGGGTTATCCCAGAAAAAACAGAAGGATGTTTAATAGTAAGTCCTTTGATGTTTCTTCTATATCTAAGGATGAGTGTTGGAATTGTCATCAGACTGGACATAGGTATTCCAAATGTTCAAGTCCTAGATCAAGATTTTGTTTTGGTTGTGGGTCACAAGGAGTGATCAAGCCCAGGTGTCATACGTGTTCGAGAAACTGTAAAACTGAACGACGCAGGTACCCCAGTTCAAGGTCCTGTGCAGGCCGAGGCTCTGGCTCAGTCGTCTTCGAACAATCGAAAGAAATACCAGAAGGGAGAACAAAAACAAAAGTAAAGTTTGTTCCCCCTGTAGAGAATCCGAACCCTTGTACCTGATTGGAAAACCCATGTAAGAAGGTCTGTCCCATGTTTGTGTCCAAACCTGGTGATGAGAGACCATATCTAGAAGTCCAAATCTTAGGTGAGACTTTTATAGCTCTTGCTGATTCTGGCAGCAGTGTTTCAATTTTGGGAAACTCTGGTTTTGCCTTGCTTGAAAAATGGAATGTGAATCTTTCTTTAGATTATTCTCTGCAAGTGACAACTGCAGATGGTGTTCCACAGGCTACCATTGGAAAATTTACTGTACCCATCACTCTTGGTAACATGACAAGGGATGTACAAATTTGGGTAATTCGGTCTATTAACTATAGTCTTGTTTGGGTATTGACTTCTTAAAAGCTTTCAGAGTTCATGCCAATTTCCCAGATAATCAGTATCAGATGTCAGTTTGTGTGGTGAACACTATTTGTCCTGCTGAAAATCTGAATCCCCAACAGAAGGCCAAACTTTCAAAAGTGATTGACCTATTTAAGTCAATTGGCCCTACTGATAGAATAGGAAGAACTCACCTTCTGACCCATCACATTGATGCTGGTCAAGCCAAACCAATTAGGCAAAGACAATACCCTTTGTCACCAGCAATGCAGAAACATCTTGACAAGGAAATCGATCAGATGTTAAAGCAGGGTCTTATTCAGAGATCAAATTCCGAGTGGTGTAGTCCACTTTGGCTTGTGAGGAAAGCTTCTGGAGAGTATAGAATCTGTTTTGACGGACGCAAGCTTAACTCTGTGACTTGTAAAGATGCATATCCTATGCCCCTCATTGACTCAGTGATTAATAAGTTGAGAGATGCTAGATTCTTGTCATCAATTGACTTAAAATCTGCATTCTTTCAAATCCCTTTACATGAGAAATCAAGACCGAAAACTGCTTTTGCTGTTAGAGGACGAGGACTTTTTGAATTTTGTGTCATGCCCTTTGGTTTATCATGTTCCGCTCAGAGCATGTGTCGTTTGATGGACATGGTTATTGGTCCAGCATTAGAACCTTATGTTTTCTATTACCTTGATGACATTGTAATTGCTACACCAGATTTTGACTTGCATTTAGACATTTTGAGAAAACTTTTTGAAAGATTGAAACAGGCTGGTCTTACAGTTAACTTTGAAAAATGTGAATTTTGCAGACCCTCATTGAAATTTCTTGGTTTTGTTGTTGATGAGAAAGGCCTTCGTACAGATGAATCTAAAGTATCTGCTATTGTTGATTATCCAGTCCCTAAGACCACCACCCAAGTTAGACGTTTGATCGGTTTAGTTGGCTACTACCGATGCTTTCTAAAAAATTTTGCCTCAATCTGTAGTCCCATTTCTGACCTTTTGAAAGGACGCAAAAAGGGTCAAAGCATTGAATGGACAGAGGAAGCTGATCGTGCATTTGCTCAGATCAAGGAGAGCCTAACAACTGCTCCAGTCCTAGCTTCACCTGACTTTTCAAAGCCTTTTATTTTATATTGTGATGCTTCAGATACCGGAGTTGGTTCTGTATTATATCAGGAAACTGATGGCATAGAGCATCCCATAGCGTATGCTAGTAAGACCCTGAACAAGTGTCAGAGGAAGTACACTGTAACTGAAAAAGAGCTGTACAGCATTATTGTTGCCATTGAAAAGTTTAGGGGATACATTGAGGGCACACATTTTACTGTAATCACTGATCATGCTTCACTGATTTGGTTAAACAATATGAATAACCCTAGTGGCAGACTAGCCCGTTGGGCAGTTAAGCTTTCTCAGTTTGATTTTACAATAGTACATAGAAAATGATCCCAGAATGTAGTAGCTGGTGCCTTATCTCGATCAGTAGCAGTTCTTAACTTAGATACAGTAAAACTTGATGGGTGGTACACTAAAATGATTCAGAACGTCCAAGAAAAGCCTGACGATTATCCTTCTTATAAGGTAGAAAATGGCATTTTGTATAGACATATATTTAGTAGAGATCCTTTAGTGGGTAATTTAACAGACTGGAAGATTGTGGTGCCTCGAGCACATCGTAAGGAGGTAATTAAAATGTATCATGATAATGAGACTGCTGCTCATTTAGGTATTTCTAAGACCATTTCTCGTATATCAGAACTGTATTATTGGCCATTCCTTCATAAAGATGTATATAGATATATTAAGAATTGTAAGACTTGTGCTAGTTGTAAAGTTTCTAATCTGCCTAAAGCAGGTTTAATGGGCTCATATAAAAACATTAATTTTCCGTTTCAATTGGTCAGTTGTGATCTTTTAGGTCCTTATCCTAGATCTAAAAGTGGGAATCAATATCTTTTTGTGGTCATAGATTGGTTTACCAAATTCACGTTAGTTCAGCCCCTTCGTAAAGCTACAGTCCAGCACATTAATAGGTTTTTAGAGAATAATATTTTCCTTATATTTGGTGTGCCTCAGATTATAGTATGTGACAATGGACCTCAGTTTAGGAGTAAAGATTTCAAAAACCTTATGGAGGAATATAAAGTTCAGAAAATATGGTATAATGCCAGGTATCATGCACAAATCAACCATACAGAGCGTCAAAATAGAGTTATTATCACAGCCATTAGGTCATATATTAAGGAAGATCAGAAAACTTGGGATCAGTCTATTTTCAAAATTGCTCAGGGTTTGCGTTTAGCAAAACATGATGTGACTGGGTATTCCCCAGCTTTCTTAACTTTTGCTAGAAATGTTCCTGTTTCAGGAGACTACTTTGGAAAGATTTCTGATAATGCCAAGAACATTGTTGAAATTTCTGACAAGAACGCCAGGTTAGATGATGTTCAGGGGATGACGGAAATTTTTTCGAAGGTTCGAGAACGAATCAAAAAGGCTTACCTTCGCAATGCTGAAACTTATAACCTAAGGCGTAGACCCGCCCAATTTTCTGAGGGTGAAAAGGTTTGCAAGGTTAATTATGTGTTATCTAAGGCTGCTGATCATTTTAATGCTAAATTGTCCCCCAAATATGTTCCTTGTATTGTTAATAAGGTTTTGTCCCCTTTGGTATATAATTTGGTGGACAAGTATGGTAACGACTTGGGCAACTGGCATGTCAAGGATCTTAAAAAGGATGATACAGGGCTGGATTCTGATGATGATCCAGATCCAGTTCCAGACTTGGAACCAGCCTCTGAACTAGAGTCTGAAGCCAGTGATGATGGGGGTTAATTGCCACGTCTTTAAGGACATTGCCCTGCTGATAGGGGCTGGCATGGTATGTTTGTGGGGAAAAAGGAATACTTCTTTCTGCTCAAGCATCAGTGCCTGAGGAATGCTTCAGCACCGGAAAATTACCGGGTGGGAGTACAAGTCTTCCGACAGGCTACTTATGGACGAAACAACATCTTTGTCTAATCACCGTCGGTGATTTACGTCCAAACAGCATTGCTGATAGCATCAGTATGCAAGAGTGTCGTTAGGGATTGTTATTGTCTGGTACTTATGGTTATTTTTTTTATATGATGTATAAATTTGGTTTAGGTTCTTTTGTTATAGATATGATTGGTCATAGCGTGAAATGTGACTTATCATTTTGGTGTGACAACTCATGTTTGATGTTGTTCATTACTATTTGGTTTTTTCCCTGATGACTCATTTGCTTATTTGAGTGCATTCACCGATTTTGTCGTTTGTATATTAGTTCCCGGATTTGACATTTTTAGTTATTAGGTATAGTGTCCTGAATGTGAATAGGCACTTTGTATATTAGTTTCCGGATTTGATGTCTGATCCAATTTCTGATATATGCGAGGATCTCTTCAGTCATAGCTTCCGTAGATCCGCTGTGGTATTTAGGTTAGGTTATTTTAGGTTATTTTGGGTTAATATTATTGACATTCTCACCTTAGTTGTACTTGGGTTAGTGTCGGTTGTCATAATGCTTATGTATAACCTTTGCGAGGTTTGTCAGTCATTTTTTTTGTGCTCGTACTGTGGTATTCTCTAATTTCAGGTTGATTAGTACCTTCATCTGTAGTTTAGCATCAGTTAGTTTGAAAATTCTCGAATGGCTTCTCGAATTTTTCCTGGTGGGAGGGATGTGTAACGAAATTTTGGTTAATTTCGTTACACGTCGTCTGTGACTCCTTTATAGATTAATTCTTCCAGAATTATATCCGATTGACAGGTAGATATCTGTTCCTCCCGTATGCTTTGCCGTTACGCTACTGGAAGAACCCCTTTTCCGCGCCTATGGATACCAATAATACGCCTGAAATGTGTCCTTTTCCCGATGGATATGTGGTATATGCAACCAGACTCGCATGTGGAAATTTTAACCTGTTACTATATTGTTGTCTATAGAATTTAGACTTGCAAAGTTGTTAGTTTCATTCTCTTAGTGCATTTTTCGTTCCCTATTATGAGTTTATTTTGTTAATAATAGTAATTCTGTCCCGATTTGCAATTAAGACTATAGTTACTTTGAGGTTGGGTTGGTAGTGAGCCGTTAGCGGCATTGCCTAACTAGGGGCCTGGTGTGATTGGTCAGTTGGCTATTAAAATTCGTGAACTTTCGAGAAGTGTTCGTGATTTCCGACGAAAAATTATAAATAGGCTTGTCTCTCCCTAGCTTCTTTCTGCTTCTGGTTTTTGGTCTCCCTGCAACAGCAACAGTTCGGTTCTATCCTTTTGGCCTTCCTCCATCTTTAATCTAGGTCTTTCCATGAACTAGTTACCATTTTCATTTGTCGTGTGGGTTAACTTTGAACTTTATTTACTCTCTTTTCGCGAGGTTTTTATTTGAAGTACCTAACACGGCAATTATTTGTGGAATTCCGCTATTTCGACATTTTGTTTGACTGCCATTGTTTCGCAGTGATTTCGTATTTTTGCTAGCATACCGTTGATATCGAACCTTTAGTATCTAAAATCGATATTGTTGATTTGATTTAGTTTCATTTTCGAGTCAGATTATGAATGCCGTACTGTGTTATATATGTGTTTTCAGCCCAAGTGTGTGCATCTGCTTCCCGAAGGAACTGACCTGGTGCTGATGTCAATCTAAAGGAATACACCCCCTTTTCCACCTACTTCTAGACCCTGGAAGGATTCATAGGAGTGTGACTGCAAGCTGTTCCTGCTACTTTGGATATAGAAGGTACGTAAAATTTGCTTATTTCAATTTGATCGCCATATTGGCAGCTATCGAGCTATTTTACGTACTTTCGCATCTAGAGTTTGTAGTCACCTCCAAGTGTGACCTTCATTCCGCTTTTCCTTTTTTTTTGTTCATTTGTACTTTTTTTGAGAGAGAGAGGGAGAGAGCACACCTTTTTTTTATTTGGTAGAGTCTGTGTAAAAATTGCTTAGTTTATTGTTTCCGCCATTTTGGGCAGCTAATGAGCACTTTTGCATAGGTGTCTAACCTTGTTCAGTATTGCCCCTTTCGTACATTTTTTTGAGAGAGAGAGAGAGAGAGAGAGAGAGAGAAGCATCTTTCTTTATTTTGGTATAGTTTGATCGTTTTTGAGTGTGCTCACACACATTTTGCAAATTTTGAGCTGTAATTTTGCTGTACGAATTTGATAAATTTTTCCATCGTTACAACCGATACAGCCTGCCGAAGTACATCTGTGTGAGACTGAACGTACTCATAGATTTTTGTTTTTTTGAGCTATAGTTTTAGCAGTGAGAGTATTTGTTGAAGTACAGTTGCTCGTACCTTGCAACTACTGTGCATATAATTTCAATTTTCCGGATTATTTGTGATATTTGATTTTGAGACATTTCAGTAAACATTTGTGGGCTTGATAATTTTTTTTGTGGTTGTATTACCTTTCAAGATTCTAACTTTCTGGAGCACTAGAGCCAGCAGTAACTTAATAGAATCATAGCCTTGATTTCCTCTTAAATCAATTAAACTGCTTTGAACTTAAGTGAACTGTAGCCTTGCTCACTTCAAGACTCATATTTTTAAAATTTTATCTTAAGTATTAAGACTTGAAAGGCCTATCAAGTATCTAGGTTAGGTGATACTTTGTTGATACGATATTGGTACTTTATTTTAAAATTATATTCTTTTTTTATATATGCAGATTCAATTGTGAACCATTGTGGGGAGATATCTGCTATAGCTTTGTGTTTAACTTTTAAGAAATTTTAGCATAGAATTCAAGCAATTTGTAAGGGATTTTTGTTAAATTTAAGTAGATATTGTTTCAACTAAATTGTTGGGGAGGGGGCTTTTAATTCAATTCAAAGCCAAGTAGTACGCCTGAGATTGCATAACCTCCTACATCCTGGGGTTTTGCCATAGAGGGTCCAGACACTAATCCTTCTTTTTTCTATACTTTGCATGACGGCGGCCGGAAGTGGTAGCCGAGCCAGACCCAGACACTCCTCAGCCTAAAAAGGGGAAGTCAAACAGCAGTGGTCAGGGCCCACGGAACCTGAAGAGGCTGCCAGTCATCAAGGGGGACCCTCTGAAGGAGCTGTTAGAAGGAGCCCACAAGCCGACCCAGGAGGAGAAGACAACCTCGTTAAGCAAGCCAGGTTGTATCGCTCACTTAAGTCAGCAGTCCCCTTTTACCACTGTAAATAAGTCACAACTCACTATTTAGTTAATTTATATTTTAGAAACCAATATACTTGTTACTGTCTAATTCTCTTTTGAATTGTTTCTACACCCATCCCTTCAGTGTTTCTGGAGAGGTTGGGCAATTTCACTAACTTCCTTGGAGTTTGGAGGTGAAAACTCCTGGCGCCCTTTTCTTGAAGTTTTTTGAACCTTAGAGTAATCTCGCGTTAAAAGTTAGTGATTTTGCCTGACATCTCTTATAAGAGGAAAAGAATAAGTTGCCAAGGATCCACAACCCACCGTAAGTAAACTGAGCAGCCCAAAGGCACCCCAGTTTTAGCCAGCTTGAAGGTCTCAACTCAGTTGGGACTTTCAATCTAGCTTTACACAATGTTTACATAGTTTTCTGACATTAAAATAAAGAAGAAACTGTGAATATCTGTATCATGAGGTACCAGATGTCTTCAGAATTATTTGAATACACCAGAAGTTGAATAGCGAACTATTGGCCATCAATGAAGTCTTAGAGATCGCAAGACTAGCTGCTGAGACAACATACTAGTTATGACAGACTCATTGAGTGCACTAGAAAGTTTGAGGAAAAGGTACCTCCGGACCCAGATTGTGAGGGGCATTAAGGAAAAACTCAAGATCCCATACGACCATAACAACACTGTTAAATTCTTGTGGGAGTTGTGGGTACCTTCGCATGTCGGAATTACTGGAAATAGTGGAAATGAAGAGGCGACTGGGTAGCAGCACGGACAATGATCGAACCTGTTACTGTGGTACAATCAACCTATGATGACATCAAAAACCACATTAAGAAATATATTTCAAGTTTGTGGCAGAATCGGTGGAACCGAAATACCAATAACAAACTACCAAATTAAACCTGATGTGAAAACTCTACTGGCTCTCCCAAACAACAGAAGATACCAAGTCATCATCTCACGGCTGAGAATTGGTCACACCACCTCCACACATGGTCACATCTTCACAAGAGGACCCGAAACCCAGGGCGCTACATGTAACACAAGTTTAAAGTGTTGTAGCCCTCAAGGCGTAGCATGATCAAGTGACAGATTTCTGAAATATGTTGTTTTTTTTTTTTTTGGTAGTGAGCGGATGAGGGTTCAGTTGCCCTAATCCTTCCCGCTCAGCCTTAAGGCTTGTTGTGCACCCCTAGTCAAAGGGGTTCCTGCTTTCACTCAGGGCAGGACAGTCGAAGATATCATACTTAGCTGCCTCTCAGAACTTCCTGTATAATGGGTTTGCCACTTCAATCCCCAGCTTTTGCAGGTGTGCACTGAACGTCCAATGGCCAGTTATAAATCCAGCGTTCTCTCTTAGACTGAACACTCCCCCACCACTCTAGTCCAGCGCTTCTGGTGCTCATTTGACACCCATCTGGTGACAGCCGCCCGTACTATGTTGTACGATATACCATATGCTGATTCTGGTCTGATGAGAGGGAGTTCTGCGCCTTCCTTGGCACAGCCGTCGGCCCTCTCATTACCACCCACTCCTATGTGACTAGGCACCGAAGATAATGTTACCTTGTTGGTCTTTGCCTATGTCTTTAGGGTATGGCCGTCTCACACTATTTTCGAAGTATAGTGGTTACTTGCCAAGGCCATCAGAGCCACCAGGCTGTCTGCGTTAACGTAGATAGCCTTTTAACTGTATGCTTTCTCTAAGCATATTCAGTTGGGATCCAAAATTGCGGCTCTTTTAGCCTGGAAAACAATAACCAGTTTACCTAGGCGGATCCTTACATTCCGCCCAGGCCTACCACCATATATCCCTCCTCCTATATCTGATGAATTTTTGGAGCCATCAGTGCACCAGGTGGTATTCGACATATGTCGTGGTTCTTCATTTAGGTTTTCAAGTATCGTGGTGTGTTTCATGGCAGGGTGGTGAAACCAATTGCCACGGAGCTGCATTCTGTATCCAGCCATTTTTCCCTCCCCCTCTATGTAAATGTCAAGAGGTGGGATATTCATCACTATCTCCAATGCTGCTGTTGGTGTACCATTCATGGCGCCCGCTATGCTCACACACGTAGCCCGCTGCACTTTTCTGAGCGCTTTAGATGAACATTTGGCCACCATACAATACTAGCTCTGTACACCATCGTGGGTCTGATTTACCTGGTGTACAGCCAGTTTAAACCATAGGTACAACCTCAGAGTAACAACTGAACATAGTGGTAGTTAACAAACCACTTTAGTATGGCGTGCTGAAAGCCATCATCTTTGACACTTCAGCCTCCAAACATTGATCAACTGTGACCTCGCAGTGGCAAATAGTAAACAATGCTGTGATGTTACAAACACTGCACTTTTTGAATTCCATCTCGAAAAACTGTAAACCGTAAAGCTTCACTACAGTTATCAACATATAGCAAATTCGATTTTACTGACCAAGCATAAAAGACGCACAAACAAAACAAACGTTTGACAGTCGAGCTTCTACCGTAAATAAGTCGCATGAAAATTGTATCGGCGTTGCCAGCTCCTCAAAATTTATGTAAGACCAGAATTTGCGTTTATGATGAAGAAATATGCAGTAACGCAGTAGAGGTCAACATATCTATTGATTTTGCTGTAATCATTCGTGAACCATCAAAATACCGTCTTTTCTAACGTATAATGGAATATTTCTGAATATTATACAAGTAAGACGACAGTAAACAATTATAATTGCTGTATCTGGTGGTCAATATGACAATGTAAGAAAAGATGTCGGCCTATTGGAATTAGTTGTTTACTACCTCTATGTTCAGTTGTTACTCTGAGGGTACAACCGATAGCTCGTCTCATCATCATTAAGGTAATCTGAGATCGGCTTAACATGTGGCTGTTCCAAGTTAGTTTATCATCTAGCTTGACTCTCAGATATTTCGCTTCTCTAGCAACTTCTATTTGATTGCCCTGGTGCTATTTGCATTCCGTTGCTTCGTGAATGATACCATGATGGTCTTCGAGGGATTTACAGATAGTCAATCTGTAACGCACCATCGCTCCACTAGGGATTATGCTCTCGGCATTAGTTCCAGGCAGGTTCCCATGTGTTTACCTCTTATTAGGATTACAACGTTATCAGAATTTTTTTGGGCATACATCCCTTTCTCGTTTAGTGATATGAGGAGGCTATCGACTAGCAGATTTCACAGTCTCTGTGACAGCATGCCATCTTGCGCATAACCTCTTTATGTCTTCACCCCCCGTGTAGCACCATACAGGGATGCATTTTCCTTTCCTTTTTTTTGCATATATTTCCAATCCACCACGTGATTATTCTTTCAGTACCCCTGGACTTCAGCTTTGTCACTATCAAGCCAGTGCTCGTAATGAAATACTCCCTCGATGTCCAGGAACACTGCCAGTGCTACTTCTTTGTATGTGATGGCCTGCTCGATCTTCCCCACAAGATCGTGTGGGGCTGTTTTGCAGGACTTTCCACTTTGACAGGCATATTGGTGAGGGTGTAGGGGTTTGTTGCCTACAGCCGTAAGCCGTATGTGCCTATCTACCACCTACATAGTCTTGATAGGGAATGACAAGGCTTCACGGAAGGTAAGCTTTTGCAGCGTCGCAAGATGGTCTTTCAGGTTTTGAAATGAACACCACCTTAGACATCTCCCATAGCGCGGGAATGACCCCTGAGGACATACTTAGTCTGAAGAGATTCCAGCTCAGAGGCGATTATATCGGCGCTTTGCAGGAGCATGGCCGGAAAAATTCCGTCTGCCCCAGGTGCCTTGAATAATTCAATTTGATAGCTCATACCACAGCTCCATATGTGATTACTGATTTGGCGCAAACCACCCAAACCCAATCCTAGCGAGAACCTCGTGATTGGGGGTTTTCCGTTCAACACGATGTTTATGTCTTAGTAAGCCCACTGTTTGTCCAATCTGTACTCATTGATAGGATCAACCTATATCTTCAATTAGCAAAGCGGAGTAAAACTTAATCTGTCATAACTTGAAATGCACCTGAAAAATCCATAGATCTTCTCGGGTTTTTAGGCCGTCGTCTGTTGGAACTTCTTCCTAACGTTTCACCAGCACCAGTGGCTAGCATCTTCAGAGGTCGGTGTTTTAGGATCGAAATCTACCTGACAACTGACTGTACCCTCGGGCGCAGGTCATACTTAGTAAGCCCACTGTTGGTTCAATCTGTACTCATTGATAGGATCAACCTATATCTTCAATTAGCAAAGCGGAGTAAAACTTAATCTGCCATAACTTGAAATGCACCTGAAAAATCCATAGATCTTCTCGAGTTTTTAGGCCGTCGTCTGTTGGAACTTCTTCCTAACGTTTCACCAGCACCAGTGGCTAGGATCTTCAGAGGTCGGTGTTTTAGGATCGAAATCTACCTGACAACTGACTGTACCCTCGGGCGCAGGTCATACTTAGTAAGCCCACTGTTGGTCCAATCTGTACTCATTGATAGGATCAACCTATATCTTCAATTAGCAAAGCGGAGTAAAACTTAATCTGCCATAACTTGAAATGCACCTGAAAAATCCATAGATCTTCTCGGGTTTTTAGGCCGTCGTCTGTTGGAACTTCTTCCTAACGTTTCGCCTGCACGAGTGGCTAGCATCTTCAGAGGTCGGTGTTTTCGGATCGAAATCTACCTGACCACTGACTGTACCCTCGGGCGCAGGTCATATTTATACTGACCGTTGTTTGTTAATCGCTTCGGGGAACTTGCATGGACACGTGGTTGTTTGTCATTAATTCTGTTTTTCAAGACAGGATGCCATATTTTGTTCAGGTTCAGTGACTCTTCTTTTCTGTTGAAATTATATGGGTGTTTATGAATTTCTATTGCCTCCCTGACTAAGCGTGAGTGGTAACTATTCGTGGCAACTAATAATCTTGTATCCTTGAATTGAATTTAATGTCCCTCTTGTCCTAATGCGTGTTCTGCTACGCTGATTTTTCTGCCTGTCCTAGTCTGCAGGTCCTCTTATGTTCGGTTATTCTCGTCTTCAAGGAGCGCTTAGTTGTTCCTACGTATAACATTCCATAGGAACATGGTATTTCGTATACCCCTCACCCCTGCCGATGTTTTCGAGTCTCTCTTGTCTTTCACTGATCTGAGTAAATTCTTAATTTTCTGCGTGGGCTTGAAAACTGTTTTTATTTGATGTCTTCTCAGTATCCGGGCAACCCTATCCGTGACACTTTTGATGTATCGAAGGTACGCTTTTTCTGTATCCTGTTCTTCTTTCTTTGTTCTTTTTGGATTCGTTGCTTTCCTGATTTCGCTCTTGCAGTAGCCATTTCTCATCAAAACCTGTTTTAGGTGTTCCTGTTCTTCTACTATGTATTCTGGTCCACAAATTCGTTTCGCCCGTTCTGACAGAGTCTTGATTATTCCTGTTTTTTTGAATAGGGTGTTGATTTGAGAGTATGTGTAAGTATCTATTTGTGTGAGTAGGTTTTCTGTACGCTCTGTGATTCAGTCGCCCCTTTTGACGCATGACCAGAACGTCTAGGAAAGCCAATTGATCGTTCTGTTCCAGTTCCATGGTGAACTTGATGTTGGGATGCTGCGAGTTCAAATGTTCGAGGAACAGTTTTAGTTTCTCTTCGCCATGTTTCCACACTACAAATGTGTCATCTACGTATCTGTATCACACTGAAGGTTTGTATTTCGCGTTCTTGATAGCCGGCGGCTTCCAACAGACGACGGCCTAAAAACCCGAGAAAATGGATTTTTTCAATTGACGACGGCCGCGAAAGCCTCAACACTGACTTAAGCGCAAAACACGCCTGCAGCTCATCCTACCTGTTATAAATAAGGATTACTTACTCTATGGTTGGTATAATTCTCGAATTGCCTGATACAAAGAACTGCATGACAAAGAAATACAGCGGTAGTAACTGATCTGTTGGTACTGGTAACTCCTGTTTTGAAGTGATGCGCACAAAATACACCTTGTCCCGATCATAGCTCACTGAAAGCTGAAATTAAAGAATAATTTAATGCTAGGATTGTATTATTACATTCAAATTATATATGTTTTCCAAGTTGGGACTTTTCTTCATAGGGCATATTTATAGTACTCGCCAAAAGCAGTGATTTTGACCGTTAATGAAATCCTAGTTTCTAATTCCGTCCCTGTCCCATTAGATCAAAACACAGACAAAAAACGAGCTTGACTACGGAGCGTGGATGTACACCGTTATAACTCTAATGAACTGGTAGACATAATTTTAGACATAATTTTAGTATACGGTGAATGTCGTCAAAGTGCCTCTGAGGCTTCGCGAATGTATGCTGATCGTTTCCTTGACCGTATTCTAGTCCATTGAAATGTTACAATTTCAGGACCCTTACCTTGCGTTTGTCAGAGGACGCAATTTTATTGGATACATGTGTGGGGGGGGTCAATGGGAGCTTAACTCCAAGTTTGTGGGGTTGCTACCCTTGTCCCTCGGCCACCATCTTTAATAAAGGGGTGGAAACGTGTTTTTGACGATATCTCGGAAACTATTGGTCGCTTTTATAATTTGCCGTTGCACGGCACGTCACGATAATGTTGTAGGTCGTGCCGAGCCGTGGAATACTACGACGACTGCACGGCATAACGTTGACATTCACGGCATGCCGTTACCGACGACGGTAAATTAAAAGCATCTCCATATATTCCTGTACATTTTGCTCTCTCATTTTACCGTAACGATAAAAACGTGCCGTACCGTGCCATATGATGGCAAATTGTAAAAGCGGCCACCGACGACACAAAAAATTTGTAAAGATATAAATTGTGCCAAATCGCTTCAACCACAATTTTGTTTTATGATTAATTGTAAATTTTAAGAGTTATGAGCAAAAAAGTGCAAAAGTTTTGTTAAAAATTTTCTTTTTTGCTCTATGACTTTTTATTTTGTCATTTTACAAAATAAAAATACCTCAGAGCAATCTTTTAGATCATTTTCTGAGGATCAATTTTATATAAGGTTTTTTTCAGTTTCATTAATTCTGGGGGGTTATACAGCGCTCCAAAGGTGCCGGGGCGCGTCAAAACCCACTACATTGAGTCAAAAGACAAAACATTTTATTTCATGTAATATTTTTTTTACATTTATATATCATTTCTTATTTTCTACCGACTCTTTTCCCCGCGACCTTTGAGGTAGATATCGTAGACGCGTTTATTTTTTAACGTGGTATCCCCAGTAGGCCTAATCCACAGATAACTTGTAATCTAGGTTGCTTTAGGTTCTGATTACATTTTCTGTAGTTTTGTCCAATTTAATCTAGTTTACTTCTTTTTGATGGTCCAGGCTGTGGATCAAGATCTACATCAATTTCAAAAGTGAAGGTTTGGGGAATGACTGGAGTTAAAATTGGCGTCATCGTCGGAAGTTCATCTTCTAATTTATTTTCTTCTATTAACTTGGATATTTCCATGATGTTGCTGCAAGTTTCGCCAGAACAATGAAGACATACTGCAGAGCATTTGAGACCTGCTTTTCTGCAGCCACACATGCTTCCACAATTGGCTTTATATCTGCAGAAAATTAATTTCATCAGCTCCGGGGGTGCTGGCGGCTTCGAAGCTTGAATCGGCATCCATATTTCTCTTTCTTTCTTCTAGCCCCAATCTTCAGAGCTTTGATACCTCCCAAGCCACGCTGGATCTGGTGATATACACAAAGACTATGGAAACGAGCTGCATCTTGAGTTGGAGGCAGTGATGACGAGCTGAATGAATTTTTTGTTACAGTTTTTGTAAATCGTTTATATCGCAAGGTATCCAAAGAATCTTCTTTATTACCACCATATAATGCAATAAAAAACGTTCACCAACAAGAGCCAGCAAAGCTGGATCAACTTTTTCAGAAGCGCGGCACCACCAGCTAACTCTGTATGCTTTTCCATAATTTTGGCAAATTTAAGCTTTCCCATGTTATAGGCTGCTGATGTTGTATCACAACCTGAGAATGCAAGGAGAAACAGCAAATTCTGAGCTATCAAATTTCCATAGACGAAACTTGAAGGGCTATACAACTTATCTGATCAGCTCTCTACCTAATGCCGTAAGCAATACAAGAATGTCTATGTCTTCTGCTACAATAATCACAGAATCACAGGATTGAGAAGTAATTAGCGTAGAAGATACGGTCATTGAATCTGCATCTAATTCAGCTTGGTCGACATGAAAACCCGCCTCTGAGAAAGCAGTTTTGAGAAGATATATGAAGTTTGATTTGTTTTTTCATTTCCGAAAAAAACCTTATATAAAAATCATCCTCGGAGAACGATCTACAAGATTGCTCTGAGGTATTTTTTTGTAAAATGACAAAATAAAGAGTTATAGAGCAAAAAAGAAAATTTTTAACACAATGTTTGCACTTTTTTGCTCATAACTCTTAAAATTTACAATTAATCATAAAACATTACATAAACAAAATTGTAGGCAAAGCGATTTGCCACAATTTATATCTTTACAAATTTTTTGTGTCGTTAATAGTTTCAGAGATATCGTCAAAAAACACGTTTCCACCCCTTTATTAAAGATGGCGGCCGAGGGACAAGGGTAGCAACCTCAGAAACTTGGAGTTAAGCTCCCATTGACCCCCCCGCACACACACATGTATTCAATAAAATTGCGTCCTCTGACAAACGCAAGGTCCAATGTAACATTTCATTGGACTAGTCACCGTGTACCCTGATTTGTCTATCTCACGCAAGGGCTAGAGACACTGGATGTTTGTATCCACATCATGGTGGAAGACCTAGACAACCTCGAATGGTCCAAATTGGAGAAGAATCTATAAATATTGTCGAACAGGATTCTAAGACAAATACTAGGGTACTGGCGGTGCAGGTACTAGTTACACACAGTAAGGTATGGTGCACCCTGCGTGAAGACTTGTTCTACCCTTTCCACGTACAACGTGTACAAGCTTTACAACCCGGAGATTATGCTGCAAAAGTACGGTTTTGTGGATGGGTTTTAAGAAAACACGAGAACGAATCAACTTTTACGCTAACGGTATTAACAATTTTTGCAATTCGCATAATATGCGAATTATATTATGTGGTCCGTGGAACATCCTCACGCTATTCGGCGATCACATTTTCAACAGGCATTCTCGTTGAATGCCTGCTTATTGGACCTTTCATTCTACCGGATCGGATGAACGGCTCATAATATATGGATTTTTTGCAAAACATTCTGCCAACATTGCTGGAAGATGGGCCTTTGAATATAAGAAGTCAATGTAGTTTCTGCATGATGGTGCGCCACTCCACTCTATGCCGCATTTCCGAATAGGTGGATAGGACGTAATGGACCAGTAACGTGGTCACGATCGCCAGATTTAACCCCTCGTGAGTGATTTCTTTTTATGGGGCGAAATGTATATCAAACTGAAGTGAATACGTTTGACAAGGGTATTTCGTAAGCTGCTGTATTTATTCGGGTCTACCGTTAAAGCGTGCTCTTATTCATGGCTACGTCGAGTATGAACTTGCGGCGGTCAGTGACAGAACCGCACTTAAAATTTAAAACAGTAAGTACTTTCTTACCATTTTGACTTTATTCTTCCGCTGCTGATTCACCAGCTAATGAGCTCCGTCATTTCAAAGGCAGTTGCTTCTGAAAAGGAAAGTCCCAACTTTAAAAACGCCCTATTTAGCACACACATGGTGTCTAGTAGTTTCACTCGGCACATTCCACATATTTTCGATTACATACCTTTCCCTACATCCCAGAAAAAACTGGAATTAACAAATTAAAAAAAAAGTCAAGTTGATTGACTCAGTACTTCCCACACAGTTCGGTGATACCAGTTTATTATTTTCCCTCAGCATGAAGCTATAGTCTGAGATCCGCTTGCAACCAAATCATCGTCCGCCCGACCAAAAAAAAAGTATGTTATGCCGCTAAGTCCTTCTTTCACAGGTCAAGGGATAGCCTGTTATGAATACAACAGATTTTTCAGTTATAAAAAACCCTCACTCCTCTAACACCCCAATTTCCCCCCACCCAAAAAAGTAGAAAATGATCAGAAACCCCTAAAATGCCTAAAAACGAAGTTTGAATATTTTTTTGTTTTTTGCTAATTACTCCGCCGTCCAAATTATAGCAGCAATACCTACTACGGCGCCCTATAGCTACCCAAATTTCATCGCAATGCATACTGCGGTTACTGAGATTACGAACCTAGAAACACACCAATAGACAGACAGACCGACAGATGGACAAACAGACCGTCAGACCGACCGACGGAAACGAGTGATGTGGAATTTCGTTATGTAGACATCATAAAACGTGCAAAAAAAACGTATCATCTCAAAATCGAAAATTTTCGAGATCACAATACTCACATCACCTGCCGGTGTGGGATATAAAATGAGTCTGAGTTGGTTTGACTACGCATATCGAATTAAAAAAAGCAGAAACATGACAACATGAAAAAAGAGCTTTGGCAATAATTTGATGACCGCCCCTCCCTCACCTTCCACCTTCTCATAACAATCAAAAGTTAATAATTCCCGAATGATATGGTTATCATATATATTGTCACGACGGCCTCTTTTTCTTCACACCAGGAATCAAACAGGACGTAACTTTCACCGTTTTACTTCACAACACAATACTCTTAACCTTATCTCAGCTACAACTCATCTCAACTACCGCTGCCACGCTACTCGTGGCGCCTTATATATTTCATCAACCATCTAGAAAATTCGAGACATTCAGATGACATTCTAGAATGTCCATCCGTCAGTACAGAAAATTCGAGACGATTCGATGACGTTTACACATCAAAAATCTAACCCAACATTTTGTATAAATGAGAGCAAGATCTGCTAGGTCAGTACCGAACATTACCAGGGTCAACTTTTTTTAAGGCAACAATATGTTATCATTTCTAGAGTTCTCTATATCGTCCCTATCAATCCACTTAAATTATATTATCATTTGCTTTTTTTAAATGTACAAGATACTCTGAAATCCCTAAAAACCAAATATGGGCATTATTCGATTTCTTCGTCTATTGGCTATTTATCCACCTCTACTGATCGATTTTTAAAAAAGGTAATTTTTGTCCTGGCAATAGCAGTTTTCCATCTTGAAAATGTAATTAACAGCAAATGAGTACTTTTAAGGGGCCAACAAATAGTTGTATTTTGATTGCTATTGTCAAGGGATGGATTTTGAGCACCGCGTTTTCTCGTCTAACATTGATCGGAATCGAGCTGTTCCTTACTCGAAACACCATCCTGCATTGGGTTGAAGCACTTCACACCCGTGGATCGACAGAAGATCGCTCTACAAACTGTTCAAAACCCCGAAAATGTGGAACGCGTTCGACAAGCCCTTTGTCGCAGAACGACGCATTCTGCTGAGCAACACGCTGTTAAGCTTCGCCTTAGTGAGCGTTAGGATTACGCACAACGAATGCACTTCGCTTGAGAGATGGAAGCAGCTATCGAGCAAAATGGGAACTCCATTTTGTTCAGAGTTTTGAAGGTCACGTTCATCTCAATGGCATGGAGGTTCTCAACCGTACACGGCTCCATAATGTGACTTGATAACAATTAGAAACTCAGGAGTCCAACGGTACCTCTCCCGCCTCCCTGATGGGGAAAGAGCCATTTCAAAACCGTCCATCCTTTGAGCCGCGCCGTGTAGATAAAACATTACACAGCCAAATACCTACTTTTTTGAAAACTTCTCCTCTACATACGCTAGACATTCGGTTTTGGTAACGAACAAAATCTCCCTCCAAAATAGAATATCTCAACTTTCAGCCCCGTCTAAACGCGGTTTATTATTATAAAATTTACAAATCAAATTGAAATAATTATCTGGCAATCAAGATGTACATACGTTGCTCTTCGGGTAAGGGTCCCACGGTAGGAACAATTTTCGTGGAAATTCTTCCAATAGTTCGTAGTCAAAAAACAGGTTAAACAAAATTGTCCAGCACGAATAATGTCGCACGTGGTTTTCGGGTGTTGCTGATAAAACCTGTAAGAGAAGGATGACTTCACTATACGAGTATACGTGAACTAAATTATTTAAGCTTAAGCATAATAGATTGAGATGTCTTCTTCTTGGGAAAATCTCACAGAAACATATGATGTCTTTCTTTTGCATTATGTGACATAGTCAGCGGTCCCACATTTAACTGATCCTTGTATTAAAGTATTTGCAATAGATCTCTATCAGTAGTGAAGCCATGAAAAAATCGCTCCATGCAATTCAACTCTATTTCATGGGCGTTTGAGAAGAAACGATCCATTGTGCCTCACTTACAGAAAAACTTGCTATGCTAATATATAATATAAACAAATATATAATTTTAACGGAAGAGATGATCGATGTTTATTTTAAAAATATCATCCACCATTTCTGAAATATAACGCTCTAACCCAGTAGTCAGTTAGTCACACTCACTAAATCACAGCAAAGGTACATTAATGTTTTGACGTGAACTCTGTGAGCTCGCAGATTCATTAGAGAAATAGAACTATAAAATAGTGTACAATTGAAGTCAGAATAATATAAGATTTGTTTACATTATTTATTTCATGTATCAACCAGTTCCGATGCTTCTATAGTGCAGTTACCTTACTATGTAGACCTGAGTAATGATAAAAACAAAATATATATTATAATAATGCAGAAAGTGGTAGGAGATCAAGATAATCGCAAATACCTATTTTCAATAGATAAAAATGGAGTCAAGTTGATTGACTCAGTACTTCCCTCACATAACGGTGATAACATTTTATTTTACCATTGCATGAAGCATGGAAAATTGAAAAATTTGTTGTATTCATAATGGGCTGTCCATTGACCTGTGAATGAAAAACCTTGCTCATTATAGAAACCAAGGGACTTAGAATTTGTGATGTATACAGACATACGAGTATTTTTTCAGATCGTTCTATATTGCGTAACGCGAAAGTTATTCAATTGATTTTAACGAAGTTTTGACACAGTATTACTACCGCGAGGAGGACAGAAAAAGTGTATGTTTTGGAAAAATCGTGTCAGTGGCGGCGCAGCAATAATAAAAAAACTAAAAATATAAAAACAGCTCAAACCTTGTTATTAGGCGTTTTAGGGGTTCCTGATCATTTTCTACGTTGTTTTGGGTGGGGGTGGAATTGGGGTGGTTGGGGGGTGGGGGGTTGTGAAACTGAAAGATTTGTTGTATTCATAATAGTTTGTCCATTGACCTATGAAATAAATACGTACCGGCGTATTTTGTTCAGTCCATGTGAACATTTCCTTGCCTATTACAGAAACCAAGGGACTTTAGTGATGTATATACGAGTATTGCTTATTTCGTTCTATGTATATTGCGTAAAGCAAAAATCATTAAATTGATTTTAATTAAATTTCGACACAGAATTGACTATCGCGGCGAGAGTGGAGAACCGGCCAGTGTCTGAAAGATCGCGTCAGTGGTGGCGTAACAATAATTAAAAAACTAAAAATATAAAAACACCTCATACTTCGCTTTTAGACGGTTTAGAGGCTCCTGATCATTTTGCATCGTTCAGTTGAAGCATGCAGAATGAAAACTGTGGCGCCCTAGTTTCTAAGAAGGGAGACGCAAGAAACTATTTACGAGAGTTTCTGGGTTGGATGTTTTTTTGAGGGAGCGTGCGGGCGATGATTTGGTTGCAAGGGGATTTCAGACTATAGCTTCGTGCAATGGGAAAACAATAAAATGAAATCATTATTATGTGTGGAAAGTACTGAGTCAATCAACTTGACTCCATTTTTTTTTGTTATTGCTGCGCCGCCACTGACACGAGTTCTAACAAACATACGCAATTTCAATACTCCCCACGGTAATAATACTGTGTTGATGTTTCATTAAAATCAATTCCACGTTACACAATATACAGGGTGAGTTTTTAGTACCGGCTCGGTCGATAACTCCACTACTGTAGAAGATAGCGAAAAAAGTTGTATATAAAAGTTGTAGCCACGGGTATACTCCTTGCTCAGAAAATATTTTTGTTTATACAGGGTGATCCATAACTACGTGGTGATGCAAACATATATTTTTTTAAATGAGATAGGTACCCTATATATTATCCCATTTTTAGATTCTACCAATAATTTCTCTTCTCACAATATAAGGTATTATAACATTATACAGGGTATTTCAAAAGTTATGACCAATTTTGTATCCAAATCGCTGTCAAACGAACGTGCTGTATATCAAAAAGCAATGAATCAAAAATTAATTTTTTTACATGGAAAGATTGAATATATCCTCTAGTTTTTAAATCGGCTATAAAACAAGCCCGGGACACATAATCGTATACAGGGTGATGTAGAATGCAAAATCCAGATTTTCTCTCTTTTTTTAAATGTAACCCCCAATATTTTATTATACCAGAGAAATGCTTTTAATATGCTCTTTCATCTTTCTATAGCGCTTGTTGTACCTACGTCTACCAGTTTCCGAGATATTTCGGTTTTTCGGTAAATTTAAAATATAGCCTCTATTTGTGTACTGAAATTTATTTAGAATAAGAAAGTACTACTGAATTTGTTTTTTATTTAACTAACAACTAAATTATAAGGTCACGATAGTATTTGATGAAGTCAAAA
The DNA here is from genome assembly GCA_951848785.1 of Callosobruchus maculatus. Taxonomy (NCBI): domain Eukaryota; kingdom Metazoa; phylum Arthropoda; class Insecta; order Coleoptera; family Chrysomelidae; genus Callosobruchus; species Callosobruchus maculatus. Next base: position 9,501,220 of record CATOUR010000065.1, on the reverse strand, counting down.
CCTTGAATCATCGAGATAATAAAGTCAAGTACGCTGAGGAAACAATTTTGTAGGCGTGATGCATAATTATCAAGCAGATTTATCAGGTAAGCTTTGAAAAAATGACAGTTTTCATAACCTACTCAATAGTTCCGTACTGTGTGAAAAACGAGATTTAAAAATTAATTTTTCCAGTGAGGGTATTTAGGAGAATTTTTGAGAAATAGCCTACTTGCCTCTAGAATATATCAACTATGAACAGCAATATCCAGAACGGAGAGACTCTAAAACTAATGAGTTTGAAAGATTGGAGAATCGTTTTAATTGGACTGTGTCGTTTAATATTTCATAGCCTACCTGATAGATCTGCTTGATAATTACGCGTGACGTCTATAAAATTGTTTCCTCAGCACACTTGACCTATAATATCTCGTCAATTCCGTGTTTTGACTTAATCAAGTACTATTATGGCCTTATATTTTAGTTGTTTGTTAAGCAAGAATAAAAGTTGATGGTATTTTCTCAAAATAAATAAATTTTAGTGAACAAATAGAAGGTATATTTAAAATTTGTAGAAAAATCGAAATATCTCAGAAAATAATGAATGCAGCTATAACAAGTGCTTTACAAGGATGAAAGAGCATATTAAAAGCAATCCTTTGGTATAATAAAATATTGGCGGTTACATTTAAAAAAATAGAGAAAATCCAGATTTTGCATTCTGCATCACCCTGTATACGAATATGCGTCGCGGGCTTTTTTTATAACTGATTTTAAGACTAGAGGATATTTTTCATTCATCCGTGGAAAAACATAATTTTTGATTTATCACTTTTTTATATACAGTACATTCATTTGACAGCGATTTGGACATAAAAATGGTCATAACTTTTGAAATACCCTGTATAATGTAACAATACCCCGCATTGGAAGAACGGAAATCATTAGTAGAATTTGAATATGGAATAATATATAGGGTGTCTCATTTAAAAAATGCATGTTTGCATCACCACGTAGTTATGGATCACCCTGTATAAATCTAAATATTTTCTGAGCGAGGAGCATATCAGTGGCTACAACTTTTGTATACAACATTTTTCGCTATCTTCTATAGTAGTGGAGTTATCGACCGAGCCGGTACTAAAAACTCACCCTGTATAAGGGTATAAAGCAATATTCGTATGTAACAAACATCGGGAAAAAATGGAAGTCCATTGGTTTTTGTAATAGGCAAGGCAGTGTTCCGATGGACCTAAGAAAGTCTATTATGTCGCTAGGTTCTTCTTTCGCAGGTGGCAGGTCAATGGAGAGCCTATTATGCAAAAAAAACTTTTTCAGTTTTGCAACCTTCCACCCCCCAACCATCCCAATTTCACCCCCACCCAAAAAAACAGAAAACGATCAGGGATCCCTAAAATGCCTAAAACCGAAGTTTGAGCTGTTCTTATATGTTTAATTTTTTTATTGTTGCTGCGCCGCCACTGACACGATATCTAAAAACCATACGCGTTTTCCATCCTTGGAACGGTAATAATACTGTGGCAAAGTTTCATTAAAATCAAATCCATAATTTTCATGTTACTCAATACAGAACGATCTAAAGCAATATTCGTATCTATTTATACATGTCTGAAGTCCCTTGGCTCTGTAGTAGGCAAGGCAATGTTCAGATGGAACTAAAAAAGGGTATAATGCCGCTAGAACTCTCTTTCACAGGTCAATTATATAACGAATTTATGAGTTTTACAACCCTCATCTATCGATCTACCCTCATCTATCGATGTGGGAAGTAAAAACAAAATAAACTGATATCTATTTATATATTGACAACTGATTATAACACAGGCAATATACATATTTTGACTACACTAATGACCGCGTCAGCCCAGCAAAAAATAGCGAAAGGAATTACCATCGTCGGACTGGTCGGGCGTCTTGTGATACGACATACTATGTAGTGCACGCCCTCGGTAGGGGCACAAAAAATGTAAACAAATCTTATATTTCTGACTTCAATTATACGTTTTGAATAATCATCACCCAGATAAGGTTGGACCACGTAATAGTTATAGACGTGATTCATCACTAAACACAAGTATGGGGAACTGTTCACAAATGTATGTATTTTGAAAACGTTAAAATTATATATGACTTGGCATTGGTACCTAACTAACTACTCTCATATGATATTTATTGGAAACTATAACATAGTAAGGCATTCCGCAATGATAGCTTTATTCGGGTTAGAATGTGCTGACGATTTGCAAACTGTCCATCGACTGCGCAAAACTAGATGCGTAGCCGGAGCAGATTGGAAACGGTTCAAAACCGATCCGAGTTGAAAATAACCCGAACGCAAATTAAAACCACCGATCAGCTGTCACGGTACGATCGGAAACAACAGCGTGTATACAGTGAACTGAGCATGCGCAAGCAGCAGTCCGAGAACGATTCTTTCCCATAATCTCTGACTAGTTTGACCGTTTCCAAACCGTCCGCAATTTGAACCCGAACATACGACTGCAGCCGTCTGACCGGTTTCAAATTAGTTTGAGTAAACTCGAACATGGCCATTTCTACGGCGCACGCTCCTGGCAGTTTGGAAACGGTTTTCGTCGAAACCCGAATAGACCTGATATGTTCATACTTACTGCATAGTGTTTGGCCTTTATTATAGCAAATAACTGGATTCGGCCATATAATGCAGGTCCACTGTGTAGTGATGCAGATCTCACAAGGTATTTGAGAAAACCTATATTGCCCATTGCACCAATTATTGTCATCACTGGATCTGAAATTCGAATAAGATCACCTCAAGCAGCCGATATTAAAGCCACATATGTTGATTAAAAAAAGACATTTTGGCTGTTTCTGCACCTAATAATCAAAGGGTAATTTTTCCTTGGTGGGTTAATCATTTTAACTGAAGTAATGTCAAAGAAGTATGTATTGCAGCGCTGTTCGTACTTTTTCGAAGTATGCTAAGCAATGAAATATTCAACAGTAAAAAAGCAAAACCTGGGTATCTTGACATTGACAACAATCCTGATGGCTAACATTACCTACTACATTTCCATATACTGTCCTAAGTTACCTCTAGTAACATAAAACGTATATGAAAAGGAGCCTTTCCAATCTAAATAATCTGCATGATACACTCCATTTTCATATGTTCTCCGTAAAGCCCAACAAGCATCAAGTAACTTTTAAGAACACATTTGCGCCAAATATTGAATGCCCAAAATGTTATCTTTTGCTTAGTGCTTAGAAGGTTCAAAACCTTTTTGTGGTGAGTTCACTTATAGTAAGATGTAAAGTATAAAAAAATCAAAGAATCACCATCAGACCAGCTACGTTTTGGAACTCCTTTAAGAAGAGTCTCTATCCTATTCCCATTATCCTGCTTGTCCGCGTAGGCATATCGATTCATTTGGTATATGCTTTTGGTGAACAGTTCTACACGGCCTGGATATACGTCAGCAATATCCTAGAATCATACAGAAGTGAGAAGATGAAACTCATACATTTCTGGAATCAGGTAGATATTGTTTTGAGTGGTTTAATTATGTTCACAGCAGGCCAAAAATTAAGAACTACTAAAATTTAAACAAACTACAGTAATTGGACCTATTAAATTAGTTTTGATCAGTTTCCATCTTAAATGTACAACTTGTTTTGAAAGCAAGCATCGAGATATCCTGCTACTAAGCAGACCATACAAATATTTAAAAAATCACTTCATTTACAAGTAAATATACCTGCAATCATGCATTCTCTTGACGTTCGTTTTGGAAGAATAAAATATTTTGTTGTTGCTGCTGCTGCTGTAAGCGACTCGGCAATGAAAAAAGGTTGAACCATATTTTCCTGATCATTCATGCCTATGCATTTTGCTATTTAGGCAAACAACTGATGGATAACACATAGAGTTGATAATAAAATCTGATTTTCGTGAAGATTTGGCTGAGCATAGATATACAAAAACAGGGTCAGCCTACAAACTATAAAAGAAAAGCACTATCCAAAGGATCATTTTTTCAGAAGCATATGAACATCTCAGTAACCATTGCATCAATATCATTAAAAGAGCCTTATACCAAAAGTTCGACAAATCAGAAAAAGAACTTCCAGCTCTTACATGGCTGAAAATATTTTACAAATTATGTGATCGATTGGCAATTCAAGGTCATTCTTCCCACAAGCACAACACTCAAAGGGAGGTCAACATGGACTAAAGTCATGTGGAAAATTTAGGATTACTGCTACCCTTTTTCTGAAGGTGAGAAACGTCTAATGTGCCAATAAAACAATATCATCTTTAAGATATTTGATCCATGTTAAAACTAAGATATTTGTAATGCAAACCAAATATCAATGTACATATTTGGTATAATCTTGCCATGAGGTTTGCTTCCACACTTGTGTTTTGTTTCAAAACTTTATTTAATAGACTGATCACTTAATCAGCATATGTCGCAGAACAGCTCAGTGTAATTCTCATATGCTTTCCTCAGATATTTCCATTTTATCATTCATGGCCATTCTATATTTTTACACTTTCATCTTATTTTCCAGCAAAAATTACAACCTATTTTTTGTAGTGGGACTTAATTATTTTACTCTTTTCACCCTTCCTTCTCCATATTGGCTCTACGAGGACCTAAATATATAGAAACGGAGAGATGACCAACCAGAACCATAATAAAGAAAATGGCACACATTATATTTCCAGGTACAAGCCCAAGCTGATATATTTGTCAGTTGGCAGTAGATCCTTTTAGTAGCAGTTATAGTATTGATGTCACCCTTTGTAGGCAGCTAGTACTTTTACCTCCCCCTTTACATGTCTAATGTGTTGCCCTTATACAGCCTCTACCTCCTCTTAATGCTCACAGGTAAGTATTTGCTGACAATGTAGGGAAGTCAAGTGGGTTTTTGGGTATAATGGCGACTTCGCCGGTTTTCTGCCTAATTACATTATTTTGATATTCAACAACAAGCAAATCTAACATATGCGCAACTTCTTAACGGGCCCGCCCACTTAGGCAAAGCGTCGCGAACGGAAGCGGCGCGAAGAAAATTGTGGATTTGACGCCAGAGAAGTTTACATTAGTTTATATGGCAGCCCGCCCACTCAGGCAGCGCGAAGCGAAGAGGTGCGTCGTTTGACGCGCGGCTTCTCCTCGGATCAACTAGGCGTCGTTTCTCTTGACGCTTCGCTTCGCTTCGCCTGAATGGGCGGTACCAGGCGGCGCGCCGTGGCGAGAAGATCCAAATATTTCTTGATGCCTCTCGCATATTTCCATTGTTTAGCAGTATTTTGTAGGAAGTGGTGCTAAATTGCAGTCTCTGGTCGTGATACAAAGACATCAATTACAAAGGTAATTTAATTACCCAGCGTTTTCTTTTGTTTTTTCTCTTTTCATCTTCTTCCATAGTGGCAATTAAACTCAATACAAAGAGTTCCTCTTCTGATGAACTGCTCATCGTACCTCACTAGACAACGTACCCCGTTCAACTGCTTAAAAACAAATAAAATTCGCGTCGCGCCGTAAATGACGCGACGCGACGCTTCGCGACGCTTCGCCCCAGTGGGCGGACATCGGTTAAATGACGCTTCGCCTCGCGCCGCTTCCGTTTGCGACGCTTCGCCTAAGTGGGCAAGCACTGGGGCGCAGCGGCGCGACGCGACGCGCGGCTTTCAAGGGCGCGACGCGAATTTTATTTGTTTTTAAGCAGTTGAACGAGATACGTTGTCTAGTGAGGTACGATGAGCGGTTCGTCAGAAGAGGAACTCTTTGTATTGAGGTTAATTGCCACTATGGAAGAAGAAGAAAAGAAACAAAAACAGAATAAAATGCTGGGCAATTAAAGTACCTTTGTAATGAATGTCTGTATCACGACCAGAGACCGCAATTTAGCGCCACATCCTACATAATACTGCTAAACACTGAAAATATGCGAGAGGCAAGAGAAACGACGCCTAGTTTATCCGAAGAGCATTCGCGCGTCAAACGACGCGCCTCTTCGCTTCGCGTCGCCTGAGTGGGCGGGCTGCCATATAACCTAATGTAAACTTCTCTGGCGTCAAATCGATAGTTTTCTTCGCGCCGCTTCCGTTCGCGACGCTTCGCCTAAGTGGGCGAGCACGTTTAAACTAATACCTTTACGTAGCAAATCCATAGTTACTTTAGTGTTCATCTAAACCTTAAAAATGTATCTAAAGCTTTCTGGAATTTTAAAATATAATTAAGTGTTTGATGAAAAAAGCTGTTTTGCCCCATTCTCGACCGCTCATTTCCAAAGATCGACCGGCAATGTTCCGGTTTTCGACCGCCGCGCGCCGTGTCGCATTTCGGACAGAATAAATTTTGATTGATAATGAAATTACTGAGAAAAAAATGCAAAAAATATTACATACGTTGGTGTAATAATTATAAAATAATCACATTATCATATCTGTTCATACTTTGTCCTGGTAATAGCAGTTTTCCATCTTAAAAATTTAACTAACAGCAAATGAGTACTTTTAAGGGGCCAACAAATACTTGTATTTTGATTGCTATTGTCGAGGGATGGCTTTTGAGCACCGCGTTTTCTCGTCTTCATCGGAATCGAGCTGTTCTTCATCATCGCAGAACGAAGCATTCCGCTGAGCTGTTAAACTTCGCCTCAGTGAGCGTTCGGATTACGCACAACGAATGAACTTCGCTTTTGAGATGGAAGCAGTTATCGAGCAAAATGAGAACTTCATTTTGTTCAAGAGTTTTGAAGCTGTTCATCTTAATGGCATGGAGGTTCTCAACCGTACACGGCTCCATAATTTCAATAAATAGTACCAAAATGCTAGAAACTCAGGAGTCCAACGATACCTCTCCCGCTTCTCTCGCCCTGATGGGGGAAGAGTACTAGCTATTTCAAAAGCATCTGCCCTTTGAGCCGAGCCATGTAGATAAAAAATTATACAGCCAAATACCTACTTTTTGAAAACTTTTTATCTACATATGCTAAGACATTCGAAGTAATATTTTTGGTAACTTACACGATCAAAATTTCCCTCCAAAATAGAATATCTCAACTTTCAGCCCCATCTAAACGCGTTTTTTTTATTATAGAGAAATAGAGAGATGACAAACCAGAATCATAATAAAGAAAATGGCACTCATTATATTTCCAGGTACAAGCCCAAGCTGATATATTTGTCAGTTGGCAGTAGATCCTTGTAGTAGCAGTTATAGCATTGATGTCATCCTTTGTAGGTAGCTAGTATTTTACCCCCCCTCCCCCTTTACATGTCAAATGTGTTGCCCTCAAACAGCCTCTACATTGTATAGCCTCCTCTTCATCCTCACAGGTAAGTAAGTATTTGTAGACAACGTAGGGAAGTGAAGTGGATTTTGGGTACTAGAGTGACTTCGCCGGTTTTCGGCCGGATTATATTACTTTGATTTTCAACAACAAGCAAATCTAACATATCCGCAACTTCTTAAACTAATACCTCTACATAGCAAATCCATAGTTACTTTAGTGTTCATCTAAACCTTAAAAATGTATCTAAAGCTTTCTGGAATTTTAAAATATAATTATGCATTTGATGAAAAAAGCTGTTTTGCCCCATTCTCGACCGCTCATTTCCAAAGATCGACCGGCAATGTTCCGGTTTTCGACCGCCACCGCCGTGTCGCATTTCGGACAGAATAAATTTTGATTGATAATGAAATTATTGAAAAAAAAATGCAAAAAATATTACATACGTTGGTGTAATAATTATAAAATAATCACAGTATCATATCTGTTCATACTGATATGTTTACTGAAATTGGTAACTTAAGTCTGACTACCTATACATAGGTATTATTTCTTACTGATTAAAGGTTATATGAACATGTGAAACAGTTGTAATCTTTTCCGACTACTTTTACGAACGGCATTCTAATAAATTTGGTGCAGTGTATATTAAACCATGTGTGGTGTCACATCCAATATTTATATTGCCTTCTTTATCAGTGTCACTATGTAGTTATACATGCTGCACAACTGAGCACCTCTTTTGTCACATTTGCTACCAAATCTTTGTGTGGTGTATTTTTATTAATTGCATTCTTCTTTTTTGCTTCCAAAACATTTATTCTTCCTTCCGTTCTCCTTTTTGTAGACTGGACTTTTATGCTTTTTGACTTTCCTTATTTTGATGAAACTTGAAAATGTATAGCTTTTATTGTGCTTTGTACTTTTCTGCTTGTGTCCCTTTTGGAAAAATTCTTTTTTCCTTGGTTGTTCTGGTTCGTTCTTCATATCCTGTACTTTACTATCTTCTTTGGGTTCTTGTATTTCAATCCTGCCTTCTTGTTCTTATTAACTGACCACCTAAGCTTAATTATAAAAATGATATTTTATGTCTTTTTTTACATTGCAAGCCTACTACAACATCAACATGAGCCCCTTATGTGTAGAGACATTGTCGATGTGATATATTTCCATACATACTATTTCCTTGAAGGGAGTTCACTATATTTTTAACAGCAATTTAGCCATAGGTGTAAAACCAGAAATATTCAATCTTACATTCTAATTTAGTTATAAACTGGAAGTGGGTGTCACTTCTCAAAAGTATAGTTGAGTGGTGGATTTATGCAGTAATGTAATCAAAAATACTAAAAATGCATTGGTGTTCTTATTTCATATGATTTTCTTCAACTGTGGTAGGAAACTGGTGTGGTTGGAAAACTGGCACAGTCACCTTATGTGATTTGTAGAATTTTTGAGAAGAAATATCTATAAAAGTATCTACACAAGTGGTTGATAGCCCTCATCTGAAAATTGTTATTTGAACAATGTCTGAGTGTAAAGTAAAAAATAAATAGGTATACAATCATAAACATTCATTTAACAAACCTCTACAAATAATTATGCTGACCACACTGACTGTAAGAGTGAACATATATTCTTTCTTCACTATTCACAATTAACAATCACAGCATAAAAAACATAAATGCAGCAAGCCATAGTTATCATTGAGGCATTGAATTACTTGTTAATGTTATTTCATAAACAATATATCAAATAATAATGATTTTCTGTTCTCTATGCTATCAATAGTATCAATTGACTTCTATTACAAACCAAAAGTTTAAAAAAGTTTCATGTGGCACTGATTTTGTAGTATGGTGTTCCCAGGGATCGTTTTTATTACCCAAAGCATATCTACTATAAAATATATTTTTCAATGTTAGCTATGTGTTAATCTATCAATATATATGCATCATCATATCCACCTTAAACAACTGTCTTTGTACATTACTTACCCTTAATTCTTCTCTAAACTCAGGGCAGCTCTCATAGAGCCTGATCAAATCAAGACCTCTGTCTAATAATTCTGTAGCAATTAAACCTAACCCAGCATTTGTTTCAGCAACTACTTGAGCCTTTGTAGATCGTAAATATTTAAACACAATATCTGCAATCTTTGTTGCTGTTTTAGGGCATATTAAATAGATATTATCAGCAGGTAGTTTGTTAGGCCGAAGAAAGTATTTGGGAGGAATATACTTTTTTATGTTTTCAATATGAGGATTTGTTGTGAAAAGGTAATAGAGTTCGTGAGTATGGGGTACTCTTGTGTTGGTAACCGAATCTGATGAGCTTTCTGGATGCTTAGTAGGTTCTGTTGAGTCAATTTTGGATAATCTGGATAGACGCCTACAAAATCTATTCACGAATGATCTTGAACAGGATTGCATATACATTTTATAATACACTGGTACACCACATTTGATTCAACTCTTATTTGAAAAGTTTGAAAGTTCTCATTACGTCGGTCGATTTGCTAAACTAAATATTAGGTTATGTTATGTGGGCTTGATCCCTGACGCTTGACGGCTGTTTGATAGATATCAGCTGACTCATGACTGTATGCACGGCCGACTCCACTCACTAGACCGAAGCATTGAAAGATGGCAACACTGAATAGCGGGCCGAGCTGGGCCGAGCTTCTATTTGTTTTTTTAAGTCATTAGTATAATCTTCCAGAGTAAAAAAGAAGATTGGAAGGTGATTTTTAAAGTGTTTTTAATTATTTACCTACACAAACAAAACTATAAAGATAAAAAGATGTCTGCAAAGTGTGTAGTACCAGGTTGCACTAGCAATTGTGCTTCCAATAAGGGACATGGGACAGGGTGTTCAATTTTCCTCAAGACGAGCATTTCAAACAGAAGTGGGTGAAAGGTATTCCTCGTAAGGGCTGGTTATATTTATAAGAATAAAGACAATAACTTACAAACATTTCCAAGGATAAGACCTATTTTAAAGCACAAGTGGTGCCTACAATGTTTTCTGGACCTCCGAAATATCACAAAAAAATACGGTTCTAATAGTACACATCTGGGCACACCTACGAAAAGATTTGATGGTAAAAGGGAATCAAGACCAGCAAGAATGGCTTCAAAGTGACCTAATAGTCAATTTGTCTAGCTTAAGTGAAAATTTACAAAGTAAATTGAGTGTTCATTTAAGTGGAAGTGGCAGCAGGAAACAGGTTGCGGTGTTTCACTGCGATGAACCAGACATCAGATGTAGGTGGTAATCATAATTTGTTGGTGATTTGAGTTAGATTTTACCACTGTCATTAAGAATATCCTGTTGGTCTCAAATAGAAAATATTTTGGCACACTATTTTCAAATAGGTTTTCTGTTGATTTAATGTTAAAACCTTTTCTATGTCCAGCCAAAGAAAGATTACAATTTTGTGAGAGAGAATAAGCTGCCAATTTTACCACTATCCTAAATATTCTTCAAAACTTTGCAGTTCTTTAAAAATTGCACCTGACAGAAAATATGCCTTACATTAAAATTGTTGCAGATGAGGGTTTATTATTCTCGGAGAAGTACATTGTTTCACAAATTGATGAAATATCAGCCTGTATAAATGTTCTTGTCATTACAAAAGGTATAGGTAGAACATGAAGGACAAAATTATTTGATAGGTGCGTTGAATACATACAGCTTATAGTTGGTAGGCGTAACCCTTCCATCAGAGTACACAGCTCAAATTACAGTCCTTATTCAAAATTGGTATTGTTAACATTTTGATTTCAGGCCAATAGGTATAAAAGTAAGTTTTTGGGCAATTGCACAATGCAGTTTTAATGAAAATTGCAAAAGAATACATCAATATACATATAGATGAGTTTGTTTTAGACACATTTGTTCATTTAATCAACCCCAAACAGATGAAATTCTGCATGAATTAATGTTGTTAATGTAGCAAATATTTTTATTAATAATTACACTGAAACAGTTCAAGACAAAATACAGACTGACAAAACTAAAAAGAGGAAATCTAATGGAAATAAGAAATGTCTACCAGAAGGGGAAACCTCTAAATCTAAATACATGTACATTTTTGTACTGATACTACTGGCATTTTTCACCATTCTTATATTTTCAAAAAGTATTTTTTTTAATTTATCAACCGAGATAAACTCATAAATATACATATGAAATGTAATATTTATTCTGAAACCATAAAACAATTTAAATTTTCCGCGGGATGCCCGCCGTTCGGCTCACGGTAACCGGCCCACTATTTGACAGCTAAGCGACGTTACCACATCTAAGGCTCCAGCCTAGTGTAGAGTCGGCCGCACAAAACAAGTACGGTCGGCCATGCTGTATGTCATACTCGTCAGACCTTAGATAAAAGAGAGCGTCAAACTCAATTTTTTGGTATACTAGATTCACCCAACAGAAAAAGTTAGTGTAAACAATGATCTATGCGTGATAGGTATGTCATCATGCGGTATCCATACTGGTTGAATGATAACGGCTAACCCTATTGTCCCTAATTGGGCGACCCTCTCTACACAGCGCACAGCCAATGAAATTGCATGCAAGTGTGAGTGAGACAGCCATTCAACGCCCGGCGCGCCGCGCCGCCGCCGCGCCGCTTGAACAGGTGTGGACTTGTTTAGTGTTTTCCATACAGCGATCGATCGCGCATCGAAATACATTTAACACGGACGCAGCTGGAGAGATCGATGATATCTGCTTTACACCGCCAAGAAAAGGGCCAAAAGACTTCATCTCAGTGCTGCTGAGAAGCAAATCATTTTAAATATTTATAAAAACCAAATGCAACAAATGCCGATTTAGCGATTGAAGAAGTTGTATTGAAAGTAGCTGAGATTTCGGGTGTGAGTCGATCAAGTGTATACAGGATCATCAAGGAATATAAGTGTAATCATTCTCTATCAGAAAAATAACATTTTCCATATCATTCAACAATGGATAAATGCGTCAAGGTTAGGAGTACTCGAAGCACCTCGTTCTTCTCGTTCAAGCAATAAACTGTTTCTCGGCCGTTTTACGAACCGAAAATACAGTTCTTTAAGTGGTAAAACGTCGTCTCTTAAAATTCGGCATGTCTGTATCATCATTCATTTCTTTCAGTATTTTGTCGATGGTTGGTATTTCATTTCTAAAGAAATAATTGTGTACTTTTCTTCTGACACCAGTCCTGTCGAAATAATCGATTGCTTTGGTCATTTTTTTTCTTTTGAGATAAGATTCTAGCACCGACAGTGATTTATTACTTTTATATCCCTAAATAATCTTGTATACACTTGACCAACTCACTCCTGAAATATCACCATCCTTCCATACAAGTACTTCAAACACTAAATAGAAATTTTCGTGCATTTGGTTTTTGTACATATTCAAAATGATTTGCTTCCATCCACATTGATGATTCAATTCTGGAATTTTTTTGTTTTTCGATAATTACTCCGCTGTCAGTGAACTAAAGCTAGAAATAAAACAGTTGGGCCTATTCCAACAAGACAGCATGTAACCTGTAATCTATAACTTGGAAACTATCGTCTTGATTGTGATAAAATTTTGACACCATATCACTACGATGGCAGATATGGAAGAAGTATACTGCAATCGACTCTAATACTTTCGTCGCCTATCGGCGTGAGAAGTAAAAGCAAACAAGAGCCCTTTGCTATCGCTGCTTCCTGTTTTTTTCGACTTCCCGCAAGTCAATATTAATAATTAACTTCCCTTTGTCAGAGCAGTTAAGTTCCGCCAATGATATAAATGTTCACTTTTACTTATGATGAAGTTGCATGGAATGTTGCATGCCAGATTTTTCACTAATTGTTTGCAGTTTAGTAGTTTCCCTTTCCGATTTCCTTGTATTTTAGATATTTTGTTTTGCCTAATAGATAATATGGACCACTCGATGACTGTATATTTATGTGAAGAAATCCTAAAATAACATGTAAACCATTTTTGAAATAACTGCAAGCATCCAATTACGCTGTCGTATCCATAACTTCTGTGGCGGGGAAGCAATATTATAAGTATAGTACTATTAGATGAACGCAAATTGTGTTTCCATTTCATATTAATGTTGTACATATATATTCTGTGCCAATATATAATTATTTTTCATTTCTTGTCAATTTCTAACTTTTCAACGGATAATCAAATATAATAAAATTATCAAGTGATATCTTAATCCGGACCTGCAATCGGTACCTGTTTTAGAGAGATAACGCTTCGCCGCGTTTAATCACGTACAGAATGCCTGTTTTTGTTTATATGAGATTTTTCTGTTGGGAGAATCTAGTAAGTGATCTGTGTTGGCAATCTTGCAAGTCAGAACCGTCTTAGTAATAATTTTACTGCATATTATCCTTGTGCCAAGAAAATGATGACTATCTTTATAATCAAGAAATTGCTTCGATATGTAGAAATTCACAGCAAAAATGGTTTGCCCAGACAAATACATTTGTTGGTTTGTAGAAACTGTTATCAAGCGTCAATAATTGTTGGTCATAGAAGTACTAGTAGTAGGTACAGCCTCTGGGTATAGCCTTGAAATCATGGAATATCACCTATCGCGGTTCATTACACCATTCTTAGATAAGAAAAGAGAGGAGATACCGCACGCCCGTTTGATGCTATATGAATTAGCTGTCATTAGCTGTTACCGAAAATGAATAGCGTCCAAAATATTTTTTTATGATATTTACCGTTTTTGAGACCAATCATTGTAAAATATTGTAGTGCGCATAATGGCAGGGTGTGCAGCTTACGGTTCCAAAAGCTACAGCATTAGGAAGTAGCCACTAATCGCGTATCACAGGTAAATTTTGGTACTTTTTTGGGGCCATTTGGTAACAGAAATGTCAGTCGCGCGTTCCGTCCTCTCTCTTTCCATGTCTAAGACACCATTAGAGCAGCAGTAGAATTACTTGATGCATGGCCGACTCTACATTAGGCCGGAGCCTTAGATGTGGCAACGTGGCTTAGCTGTCAAATAGTGGTCCGGTTACCGTGAATCGTTTTGTAGTTTCAGAGTAATAATTATTACATTTTATATGTATTAAGAGTTCATCTCGGTAAATAAATTAAGAAAAATACTTTTTAGAACTACTACTACTAATACCATTTACATCTGATGTCTGGTTCATCGTAGTCAAACACTACAAAATAAAAATAAACGCAACCTGTTTCGTGCTGTCACTTCCACTTAAATGAACACTTAATTTACTTTGTAAATTTTCACTTGAGCTAGAACAATTCACCATTAAGTCACTGCAAAGTTTTGAAGAATATTTAGGATAGTGGTAAAATTGGCAGCTTATTCTCTCTCACAAAATTGTAAACTTTCTTTGGCTGGACATAGAAAAGGTTTTAACATTAAATCAACAGAAAACCTATTTGAAAATAGTGTGCCAAAATATTTTCTATTTGAGACCAACAGGATATTCTTAATGACAGTGGTAAAATCTAACTCAAATCACCAAGAAATTAAGATTCCCACCTACATCTGATGTCTGGTTCATCGTAGTCAAACACCGCAACATGTTTCCTGCTGCCACTTCCACTTCCACTTAAATGAACACTCAATTTACTTTGTAAATTTTTACTTAAGCCAGACAAATTCACTATTAGGTCACTTTGAAGCCATTCTTGTTTGATATGTCCTTTATTAGAAGCACAATAGCTAGTGCAACCTGGTACTACACACTTTGCAGGCATCTTTTTATCTTTATAGTTTGGTTTGTGCAGATAAATAATTAGAAACACATTAAAAATCACCTTCCACTCTTCTTGTTTACTCTGGAAGGTTATGGTTGGTATGTCCTTTATTGGAAGCACATTTGCTAGTGCAACCGGGTACTACACACTTTGCAGGCATCTTTTTATCTTTATAGTTTCGTTTGTGCAGGAAAATAATTAGAAACACATTAAAAATCACCTTCCACCCTTCTTGTTTACTCTGGAAGGATATGGTTGGTATGTCCTTTATTGGAAACACAATTGCTAGTGTAACCTGGCACTACACACCTTGCAGGCATCTTTTTATCTTTATAGTTTCGTTTGAGGAGCACGTTGCCTGGTTCATCGTAGTCAAACACTACAAAATAAAAATAAACGCAACTTGTTGTCTGCTGCCACTTCCACTTCCACTTAAACGAACACTCAATTTACTTTGTAAGTTTTCACTTGAACTAGAAAAATTCACTATTAGGTCACGTTGAAGCCAATCTTGCTGGTCTTGATTCCCCTTCACTATCAAATCTTTTCGTAGGTGTGCCCAGATGTGTTCTATTAGAACTGTATTTTTCTGTGATATTTCGGAGGTCCAGAAACATTGTAGGTACCACATTGTGCTTTAAAATCGGTCTTATCCTTGGAAATGTTTGTAAATTATTGTCTTTATTCTTATAAATATAACCAGCCCTTACGAGGAATACCGTGTGTTAATCAATGCTTTCACCCACTTCTGTTTGAAATGCTCGTCTTATGGAAAATGGAACACCCTAATATATCCTTTATTGGAAGCACAATTCCTAGTGCAACCTGGTACTACACACTTTGCAGGCATCTTTTTATCTTTATAGTTTCGTTTGTGCAGGTAAATAATTAGAAACACACGCTTCCGGTATGAACCGACCTCACCGGTCCCAGAAACCGAGTTGTGTTTATTCATGATTTTGAATATTTACGACAAGAAAAAAAGGTAACTTCGATTATTTTTGCTATAAATGAAAAATAATACAAAAAATAACAATAATAAAAAATGGCTTCCATGGGAGCCGGCGGCACATTATTCTGATTTTGTTGACACGTTCCGGTGACTCCTATGGGATTCTCTTGAATAAGTAACTCTGATATAACTTTTATTGCGTCACTTGAAGTAAAATAAACAAATATTTCTTAGATAAACATATTAATACAAAATTAGAATTATAAAGATATATATATTACAAACTTTCGTGGTACTCGCCGTAGCAACCAACACAGAGACCAAGCTACTTTGTTTTCTAAAATAAAACGAAATTATACTAAAACAATTCAGTTATTATTGAAAACGTTATTAAAATAACAGAATCATTATTTAAAACGCAAAAAATAGTTTGATATCTAAAGTAGGGCAATCAACTTACCCTTTTTGAAGTTAGCTCCACTGAGAGAAAAATAAAAACGAAACTCGCGAACCACGTGTAAAATCTGATCGCTTAATATGCCGTCTCAATGCAAAACATGATAAAACTGACCGTTCGCATTTGCCGTCTTGCTAAGACTGAGATTTAAAGAAATAATACGGCGGCTCCTATAGGAGTCGGTGGCAGACACCGAAGATGGCCCAATGGCTCCCATAGGAGCCACCGGCAGCGAACGTGTTAAAAATCACCTTCCAATCTTCTTTTTTACTCTATATGATTATGTTTAGTATGTCCTTTATTGGAAGCACAATTGCTAGTGCAACCTGCACCTGCAACCAATAATTATTCACTTTGCAGGCATCTTCTTATCTTTATAGTTTCGTTTGTGCAGGTAAATAATTAGAAACACATTAAAAATCACCTTCCAATCTTCTTTTTTACTCTGGAAGATTACACTAATGACTCGGCCCAGCTCGGCCCGCTAATCAGTGTTGCCATATTTCAATGCTCCGGCCCAGTGAGTAGAGTCGGCCATGCGCAGGATGATGACATGACAGATGACTTTTGCGAGAACGAGGTTAGGCATGGCCGACTCAACACTAGGCCGGAGCCTTAGATGTGGCAACGTGGCTTAGCTGTCAAATAGTGGGCCTATAGTTTCAGAATAATTATTACATATTATATGTATTAGAGTTCATCTGGGTTAATAAATTAAGAAAAAAAATGCTTTTTAGAACTACTGCTACTAATATCACTTACATCTGATGTCTGGTTCATCATAGTCAGACACTACAAAATAAAAATAAAGCAACCCGTTTCCTGCTGCCACTACCACTTCCACTTAAATGAACACTCAATTTACTTTGTAAATTGCCACTTGAGCTAGAAAAATTCACTATTAGGTCACTGTGAAGCCATTCTTGCTGGTCTTGATTCCCTTTCACTATCAAATTCCTTCTTAGGTATGGCCTAGATCATGGCCGACTTTACTCACTAGGCCGGAGCATGAAATATGGCAACACTGAATCAGCGGGCCGAGTTTTCATTTGTTGTTATGTCATGTGTATTCTTCCAGGAGCAGAAAATATGGTTGGAAGGTGATTACTAATGTGTTTCTAATTATTTACCTGCACAAACAAAACTATAAAGATAACAAAATGCCTGCAAAGCGTGTAGTACCAGGTTGCAGCCCAGTAGAGGACATACCAAACCATGGCCCAACATAACCTTATTCCAGACTAAAAAGAACGTTGCAAGGTGATTTTTAATGTGTTTCTACTTATTTACCTGCACAAATGAAACTATAAGGATAAAAAGATTCCTGCAAAGTGTGTAGTACCAGGTTGCACTAACAATTGTGCGTCCAATAAGGGACATAAACAGAAGTGGGTGAAAGGTATTCCTCGGAAGGGCTGGTTATATTTATAAGGATAAAGGCAATAATCAAAGGATAAGACCAATTTTAAAGCACAATGTGGTACCTATAATGTTATCTGGACCTCCCAAATATCACAGAAAAATACAGTTAATAGAACTCATCTGGGCATGCATCTGGGGCATACCTACGAAAGGATTTGATAGTGAAAGGGAATCAAGATCAGCAAGAATGGTTTCACAGTGACCTAATAGTGAATCTTTCTAGCTCAAGTGACAATTTACAAAGTAAATTGAGTGTTCATTCAAGTGGAAGTGGCAGCAGGAAACAGGTTGCGTTTATTTTTATTTTGTAGTGTCTGACTGTGATGAAACAGACATCAGATGTAAGTGGTATTAGTAGTAGTAGTTCTAAAAAGTATTTTTCTTAATTTATTAACCCAGATGAACTCTAACACATATAAAATGTAATAATTATGCTGAAACTATAGGCCAACTATTTGACAGCTAAGCCACGTTGCCACATTTAAGGCTCCGGCCTAATGTAGAGTCGGCCATGAACAGATGCGTGCCCAGATGAGTTCTATTAACTGTTTTTTTTTCTGTGATATTTGGGAGGTCCAGAAAACATTATAGCTACCACATTGTGCTTTAAAATAGGTCTTATCCTTTGAAATGTTTGTAAATTATTGTCTTAATCCTTATAAATATAACCAGCCCTTCCGAGGAATACCTTTCACCCACTTCTGTTTATGTCCCTTATTGGACGCACAATTGCTAGTGCAACCTGGTACTACACGCTTTGCAGGCATCTTGTTATCTTTATAGTTTCGTTTGTGCAGGTAAATAATTAGAAACACATTAATAATCACCTTCCAACCACATTTTCTGTTGCCATATTTCATGCTGCGGCCTAGTGAGTAAAGTCGGCCATGGGTTAGGTTGTAGTTTTGTCCTTAGAAGGAAAGAGAGGGGATACCGCGCGCCCGCTTGATCCTATATTATACTTAGCTGTCATTAGCTGTTACCGAAAATGAATACAGAATAGCCACCAAAATACTTTTTTATGATAATTAGCGTTTTCAAGACCAATCATTGTAAAACATTGTGGTGTGCATAATGATAGGGTGTGCAGCTTACGGTTGTAAAAGTCATAACAGCAGGAAGGCGCTAGGAATAACTTATCACGGGTAAATTTTCGTACATCTTTGGTGCCATTTGGTAACAAAAATGTCAGTCGCGCGTTCTGTCCTCTCTCTTTCCTTGTCTAAGGTTCTGTCATTTTTATTTTTTGTGTGGGGTTAGGTTAGGTTTGATTTAAAAATGTGGAGGGAAGAAAAATATCTTAATTATTCTTAATTTCCTGCGTTAGGTTCAATCAGCATGTCTCAGCAAAAGCAGAAAAAAACTCAGAGCCCGTGGGTACAATGTGAGCAGTGCCATATAAGTGTCTTACAAAAGGACAGCTCTATTCATATAAATGATTGCCCTCCTGATGATGAAAATTCTAGCTATAACTTCTTTAGAGAGGGTACCCTCTATGGAACTGTAAATTTGAAAGAACAAGAGAATATTAAAAACATAAGCTCAAGAGAGGTTGATAACATGGTATTTTTGTGCCAACCAACAATGCAGTTGTGCAGATTGTGTATTGGTCAGTGGGTGTCTATCTCAACCACAAAAAAGTTAGTACCCCCTCTAGCACGAACTGTATGGCCTACGGCAGAAAAATCAGCTACATCTGTACTACTTACAAAAAATGGTAAAATATTGGATTCCTTTAATAATAAAGGAAGTTCTGCTATCAGATCCTTATCTAATGCCATTTAGTTCACTGTTACTTAATGTTATTTTTTATGTATGTTTCAGGAAAAAGTGAAATTGAAATAAAAATCAATTATTGACCAGCTTGTTTTGTCAATCAAGAATTAATAACATTTTAACGAAAGGCACAAAAAAGATATATCAATTAAAATGGGTTTTTACTTTGATCCACACATAATAAATAAACTTGCTATTTTGCAACGCCCCTTTTGCTGCTAAGTATCATATAAATTTTTCATATTCTCTATTTTTATTCCAGCCTTAGAGCTAAGCTCTCTGAATCAGGGTGATATGGTTGCATTGAAGGCACTAAAACCAGACATATTACCTCTAGCTAGTTGTATATACCTGGTAGCTGTGAATGCCCCAACACAGCTGGAGTTGACACTTGAGCTCACAAATAGAATAGCAAGGCAACAAGAAGGTAGAATCTTAGCACTTGATAATGTATTTGCCATTTTTTTCTATGGAAAACAACTGAAATTCATGGTTCAGCATATTGAGACTGTTGATTCAACTGATTCAAGTACTATTGAAAATAAATTCAACAAATTAAGTATGAAGGAAACACCTGACTTCTACATAATTGATAGAAAAACAAAATGGGAGATATACAGGTAAAGTGGATGTAAGTTGACAACAATTTGTGAAAAATATTCAAACATTTATTTTTACACTGGCGTGCAAAATTAACGACCAGATGGGAAAATGTGTGTTGTATACAATAAAAAAAATTAAATGGTGTTAAGAGTACCTTTATAGCTGATACCTGCCAGTATAAAGACAATTTAAATTTGTGAAGACATTCTTAGAAATCCTACATCCCTTTTTTTCAGCAAATCGCATACATCCTCCTACACTTCCCAGAAATCTTTGGTATATCATAGTAAATTCCCTTAGATTTAGATAATTTCTCAGTAAACCCTCCTTAATTTCAAGAATTCCTGAGGGAAGTCCTTAATAATATTGATGGTAATAACAAATCGTCATAGAAAACATATTGTAACATACTGTATATTATGGTATTCGTGTATTTGTATTAGTTGTCATTGATTGTCATACATGATGTAAAGTCAAAGTGCTAGGTTAGATCTTTTGAAGTGTAAACGTCATCGAATCGTCTAGAGTTTTCGAGAATGACGGATGGACTCTAGAAATGTCATCGAATGCTCTAGATGGTTCGATGAAGTATATATAAGGTGCTACGAGTAGCGTAGGAGTCAGTTGAGTTGAGATCTAGTTGAGATAAGGTTAAGAGTTATTGTATTAAGTTCTGAAGTAAAACGGTGAAAGCTACGTCGAGTTTGATTCCTGGGTGGAGAAAAAGAGGCCGTCGGGACAATTGGTGTCAGAAGTGGGATTATCCATCGAATCAAACCACAAAAAGGAATCAAGAAGTGAGTACGGCGTCAGTCAATGCCAGTAACCAGAGCTATGGCGTCCGACATGAGTGCATTGATGACTATGCTACAAGAAATGAAGGCCCAGCAAGACAACCAGGCAGCTGTTATGCAAGCAACAGTCGTGAACCTAGAAGAGAAGCTAAAGCAACACCAGGACGAGGCAGTCGTGAACCTAGAGGAGAAGTTAAAGCACCACCAAGAGGGCCAGGCAGCCGTTATGCAAGCAACTGTCGTGAACCTGGAAGAAAAGCTAAAGAAACATCAAGACGAAGCAGTCGCAGATTTGAAGAGTGGACAGGAACTTGTGATGGCTAGGCTGGAGGAACAGAAGCAAGTGGTAAGCCAGGCATTAGAGGATCAAGACCAACGTATTAGTGCAATAGAGACGGAGCTGCAGCAAGTGAAAGACCAAGTCAAGGAAATCGTGAGAGACGAAGTGCGAGAACTTAGTGGAGGTGAGCGTGAACAACTACAGCAGGTGAAAGATCAGGTCAAGGAAATGATCAGAGAGGAGCTGCGAGAACTTAGTGCAGGTGAGCGTAGTTTAACAGCTGCAGCACCCGCTTTTCCTGATAGACACAGTGGCGTAGTAGCAAAGCCCTATCCGTACAACGGCAAAACGTCTTGGGACGTTTATTATATGCAATTTGAAAATATCGCTCGTATAAATAACTGGTCAAATGAAGAAAAAGCTTGTGTGCTTACATCCATGCTAAGAGACTCTGCCGCAGCTATTTTGGAAAATCTCTGCTCATCAGATCTACGTGACTATGATAAGATAACATCTGCACTAAGGTTACGCTTTGGAGATGCGCACTTAACAGAGCTGCTACATGGTCAACTGCACAACCGGACACAGCAAGCCAAGGAGGATCTGACCACGTTTGCATATGAAGTCCAAAGCTTAGCGAAACGGGCATTCGTCAACAGCCCCGTCGAAACACAGGAATACGTTGCTGCTCGTCAGTTCGTCGAAGGCATTGCAGACGCGGAAGTTCAACGAATGGTAAAACTATCCAGTCCCATAAATTTACAAGATGCTGTGATCAAGGCTTTGCAAATTGAAGCTGACATAAAAGCCATGCGAATGACAAGGAGGGTGCGCGCTGTCGAGCAAGATACAGAAGCAGAAGTCAGGGCCACACCGTTTATTTCAGGAAGAAGAGGTGCTAGCTTCCAAAGAAACCCGGTTCGCACAAGCCTAGAAGGAGCTGAAAAGTTTACATGCTGGAGATGTGGACAGAAGGGGCATCTTAGGATAGGCTGCCGCACCCAGGCTGATAAGATACAAGCGGATGTAGAAAAAGCAGATGAATATGCGAAAAAAATGAAATCTGTGCAAGACACGATAAACTCAATGAAGGAGCAGTTTGACAGAGACATAAAGAATTTAGTAAAGAAGAATGAAGAAAGTATTGCCAAGCTCCAACAACAACACGGAGTAGCCATGAGGGAACTTAGAGCAGACAGGGATAGGATGAAGCAGTTGCTTGCCTCTCAGGAAAGGAGAAGTATGTATATTAAAAGCAAGTTTGAAACGAATAGAAAGAATCTGCTGAAGAAGGACGAACAACACGAAATAGCCTTGAGGAAGCTCAATAAAGAAGTTTCTGCTTTGAAGGGCGAAATCAAGAGATTGAAAGCTTTGAATCAGTCGAAGAAAGCAGAGAGGGAATGCAACCAAGTTAAAGATGAAAATGCAGCGCTTAAACAGAAGATAAATCAGATGGAGCCTGAGTGTGCATTCTGTAAAAAGAACTTGGACAACGCGGTTGATAAAGCCAAAAGGATCGGTATCAAGAAGGATGAGTCAAAGTTGAGAGAAAGGTTGGCGCAGCTTGAAGCAGAAAACAAGAAGCTGAAAACAGATTTGAGTGACGAGGTTGATAATGCGAAAAAGCGAAAGGAAGATTTATGTAATGCAAGAGAAGTTGATAGTAAAACTAAACAGCGACTGATGAATTTGGAAAATGAGAATGCTCGACTGAAAAAAGAGCTGGAAAACGCATTGACTGAAGTAGAGTATGGTAGCTCCGGGATGAAGCATATGAAGAATGAAAACAGTAACATGGAGCAGAAGACTACACAGCTGGAAATTGAGATCGATAAGAAGAAGAGAGAACTGATTAAGGTTACTGAGGATACAAAGAAGAGTGTGTCCGCAATATTACCGAAGCCATTTTACGATGTAAAGTTAGAACAGAGATTGGCGCAACTGGGGAAAGAAAACCCGGAGATAGGAGCAGAGTTTGGCGCTGCACTCAAGGACGCATCATGGGGTTTTGACCAGACCACGCAACTCAAAAGCGAGAATGTTAAGCAAAAGAACAAGATTGTGCAGGTGGAAGACGAACTCAGCAGGCTCATAGAGGAAGCGGAGAATAGCCTGAGTGATGGGAAGCAGGAAGTGTTGAGAGGTGACAGTCGTCAAGGCGAAAAGTTGAAACTGAAGGGGATGATAACAGAGCTAGGAAAAGAGAATCCTGCTGGAGCTGAAAATGAGAATCGCAAGTTGGGCAAAGAATATCGCAGTTACGAGGTGATCTGGTATGGTTTTGCAGCACACGACGGAAGGAAGGGTAGATGTCCGAAGCTACAACGCCATGGGGAGGGACCCTACGTGGTGATGAAGCGCCTCAACGACGTAGTCTACAGGTTATGTACGGAAAGTGGAAAACCGAAGGTCGACTATGCTGATGTCTGTGGTGATACAAGAATCGAAGTTGTTCGTCGAGGACGCCGAACGCTAAGGGGGGAAGAATGTAACATACTGTATATTATGGTATTCGTGTATTTGTATTAGTTGTCATTGATTGTCATACATGATGTAAAGTCAAAGTGCTAGGTTAGATCTTTTGAAGTGTAAACGTCATCGAATCGTCTAAAGTTTTCGAGAATGACGGATGGACTCTAGAAATGTCATCGAATGCTCTAGATGGTTCGATGAAGTATATATAAGGTGCTACGAGTAGCGTAGGAGTCAGTTGAGTTGAGATCTAGTTGAGATAAGGTTAAGAGTTATTGTATTAAGTTCTGAAGTAAAACGGTGAAAGCTACGTCGAGTTTGATTCTCTGGGTGGAGAAAAAGAGGCCGTCGGGACAATATGTATTTATTATATATAACATTGAAACTGAACAAAACATTAATTCCTCTGTT
The DNA here is from genome assembly GCA_951848785.1 of Callosobruchus maculatus. Lineage (NCBI taxonomy): Eukaryota > Metazoa > Arthropoda > Insecta > Coleoptera > Chrysomelidae > Callosobruchus > Callosobruchus maculatus. The sequence continues at coordinate 9,477,017 of CATOUR010000065.1, read as the reverse complement.
AAGCAGTTAATCATCTACATTTTTTTTTTGGCGAAGTTATGCCTAATGCTAGTTATCTTTGACAAAGCAGTCTAATGTTTGAGCACCTAAATTTGCTATCTAGAAAATGGATATTATTGAAATTACTTACTTACTACTTATTGTATAGGATGTCTATGAAATCATTGAATTAGATTTAATTCCCAAGCAACTGGAAATATATTTTTTAACTTAAATGAATTTTTGCATCACCTTTAGTTTCACTGGTAGTAAGTGAATATTTTCTGGACCTTTGAACCTTGTACAACCATTTACAGCTTTTACTGTTTTACTTTATTACTTAAAAGGCAGCAAATTCTCAAAAGAACTGGATATACAATAGGATATTTCCAGCATTTCTCAATTTATTATTTCTTTAAATGCCAATGATGAATCATTGTGACATCATCTTGAAATAGAAATGGTTTTTATATTAGGTGTCTCATAATAGTTACCTAATTACTATCAGATCTGAATAAACCATAAATTGCAAAATATTAAAATCTATTTACAGATTAAAAGGTGTTGCAATTTTTAAAATGAAAATGCTTGCAATATGTGACTATTCAGTGTGTTTTTACTTATAGCCTGCCACAACTACCTATCCAACCTAAAATGTAATGAATATTATTTTAGGGACAAAAGTACTTTTATTAAAACAGAAATTCAAAAAGAGTCTGTTGGAATACCAGTTGGAGTTGATAAAGAAATCCAAGAAGTTCAAAATATAATGAAAACATGTCTTAGCAAGGATTGCAAGTCAAGTTGTATGCCACACATAAAATCTGTGCTCCTGTTTGGCAATTCAGGTAAGATAATGAATGCCCATTGAATTGATACAGATATGGAATTGTTTTATGCATATTACTTTGCTGTAATACATCTATCAAGTTGCAATTTTTAACAAAACATATTAGAACTTAAGAGGATAATGGTTAATAAAAATTCCTGTATCATTGAAACTTTTTGAGGATATGTGTTTGGTATCATTGTGTATACATGTTTATGCAGTGCTATTGATCTTGATGTAGTTCAATTTGTGAAACCATCTAGCACCCCGATACTCGGTCAAAGGTTAGGATAGAGTCGTAGAGTCAATTACCTCTTCACCGTCAGCATCAAATCATGATGGGAGCTTGGCTCTTGTGTCATAGTATCAATTTGTCTGTCAGGTCTGGGAATTAATGAACCAGACAATGTCAATAAAACAAGGGAAGAGAAAAATGATGAAGAAAGATAGAGAGAAAATATTTTAGAATAGGAAGCGGTTGGGCTCACTTTTATGTTGCAAATTTTCCAGCAATGTAGTTTTTTTCTTTACAGTACGAATTGCATCCTTGTGTTGTTGCAAAATTGCTCAACTGTGTAGCCTACTTATTACAACAAAGGGTTGGCTGTGCGATTTTGCTTGACTATAGCGTTGCTGCGACTGTTATTTAACAAAGCCCCTAAATAAGGGCTATTGCAGTCTTTATGGAGAGCATTGTTTGAAACGTACATTAGGGCCTTGTGATCCTGTGCAAGGTTTTGCTTTGCAGCACCTGCAAACGTCGCAAGTATGTCTTGACTGCACATGTGTAGGCTTTTGCTGGTCTTATTGACATTTTATAAAGCCATTCGTCCAACCTAATTTTGACTGTCTACACAACAGAGGGTACAGTTGCCTAAACATAATTTGGAATTTGGTTTTCAACACTTTAATGTGGTTTTGCTAGGTCACCGCTTGTCAAGAATAACACTGAGGTACTTGACAGAAGCCAAACAGCTTATGAGAGTGAGAGACGGGGGATGGCGTGATCCTCGGGTTCTGTAAACTTTATGTTTGGTTAGTGCGGCCTTTTGTCACTAAACCATACCCACCCAACTTTATGCTTGTGATTTAGAGGAATCATAAAACATTGGAAACCATTATAACCGGAGTTACTTATTTTATTGAACTACGGCTTTTCCAGCTGTAGTTTCTAATGCGTCAAGTGATAATTCAAATCAGTCAATTTAATTTACCAACTCGTCACTTGTAATTTCAAACTGTCAGGTGTAATTTGTACCTGTCAGTTTGAATTTACAATTGCCGAGTTGGAAAATTAACTTGACCGCTTTAAATTATCACTTGACGCTTTAGGAACTACAGCTGGAAAAAGTGTAGTAATTAAATTGGTTGTTTTGATTCCAGGAACTGGAAAAACAATGATTGCCAACTACCTAGCTAGTGCATCAAAAGCTAACACTGTGTCAATAAGTGCTCCAGATCTGTATAGTATACAGTCAAACTCGATTGAAGAAAACATAAAGAAATCCTTCCGAAATGCTATTGAAAATTCTCCTAGTGTTATTATTATAGACGAGATTGATGTTTTGTGTCCTCAAAGAAGCAGTCGTCTGAATGATTCTGAAAAGAGGATTGTTTCCACATTGCTGCTGCAGCTAGATGGCCTCAAATACATGTAGGTCACTGGTCACATTTTGCTGGTAATACATGCATCAAACTCTCATTTTTAAATCTTTGTTCCAGAACCATTTATATTCTAGCATTGATTAACATATTTATACGGATTCTAGTCTAATATTACAAATGAATAACTGCATGAGTTACTGAATGTTTATTGCAGTATAATATCCTCTACGACAACTATTATTGACGAGGGGAAAGGATTAATAGCGACACCCATATTATGTAAGGATAATTCTGTACCTCAGGATGAAAGACTATCCAGTCCAACAATAACAAAATCTAGTTTTTTCTCAAAAAGTGCCATGTATTAAGTCCTCTGTTAAATGCAATACTGTACGAAGTCCTATCGATCCTAACAACAGAGAAGGTTTTTCAGTATCAAGACCTGACTACTTTCAGATGAAAAGGGTATTACACTGCAAGGACTGTTTTCCTTAGAAGTTATAATTACGATTATGTATCAAGTCCAGCCCCTACCAGAAACATTCGGGAACAAACAAAAGAACCTATACCAAGTCCATTATATTCGATGGTATTCAAACATAGTATACAATGCACATATCAAGTCACTTTCAGCACTATATTAAGAACAAGCAATTGGCGTAGTATAAGAATGAAAGAATCCCAAGTCCAAAATTCAGTAGGATAAGTGTTTAACATTGTTCAAGTCAAATTGAGAGGAATACTCTAATATCAGGTTTGGAACTTCTAGACCATCTCCCGTAAAAGTTGGTTTTGTGACTTAATACTCTTTCATTCCGAGGTGCAGAATTGTAGTTTTTTAGCGCAAAAAAGCTGATAGCTGTGGGAGTATCATGACAAATCAGGTCCCCTTGTCTTTAATAAATTGTTGCCCTCAACGCTAGATTGAGGTTTAATAGGGCCCGGGGCTATTATAGTCTTAAGGGGTCCTTTATGAATAACATGGAAATAATATAGCCCTCTTGCGGGGCGCCACTGAACAACGGGGCCCGGGGCTCCAGCCCCTTTAGCCCCATGGTTGATCCGGCCGTGGTTGCCCTATGCAACTGGAATGTGTCGACACAAGTAATTTTACAAAATTGAGAGAAGGGATGTTTTATACAGGGTGGCGCAGAAAAAACGCATGTTTTTCACGAAAGCATATTAACATTTTTTGTATTATGGGTATCCACGTTTTAATTACAGCTAACGGCCCGGCTCCATTGCTCCACTGACGCGTCGGCGACGGACGACATCGAAGCAGTGCACGCCGCGCCGCGATGCCAGATGTAACATAATTACCGAATTGTAGCATATTATTTTTCTGAAAAGCGCACTCGGATCATGTACTGTACCATGATTGACAATTGTAACATAATTTAATGCCTTTCATGAATTTTGTTGATATCAGTAATATGTAGGTATGTCATCAGTGGCAGTGGCAGTCGGGGCTAGTGCCCAGGGCGCCATATATTCCAGGGCGGCAAAATTTAAAAAGTGGGAAATAACTCTAGCGTTATCAAAGTGGCACAATATAATTATTTTTTTATTCAATGGATAATTCAAGAAAATGAATTCATTCACGATTTAAAAAAAAAATGAAATTTTGTGTAAACTATAATGTTAGCACTTTAAGTGAAAATGAAGGATCAAAATAATTTATTTGTTTTATTGAAGATTTGAAATTATAATATTTGATTTTATTAATTTGTGGAATTAAAGAAGTTGAGTAGTAGTATTTTCGAAACAAAAAAATGGAGTCAAGTTGATTGACTCAGTACTTCCCACACATAACAGTTGCAACCAAATCATCGCCCGCCTGTCGTCAAAAAACATCCAACACAAAAACTAGTAAATAGTTTCCTAAATCTCTCCGTAGGAACTAAAACGACACAATTCAGCTTCAACTGGACGAAACGAAACAATCAGGAACTCCCAAATTGCTTAAAAACGAAGTTTGAACTATTTTTATGTTTTTAGATTTTTATTATTGGTGCGCCGCCACTGACACGATTTTTGAAAACCATACGCATTTTTCATCCTTGCCGCGGTAATAATACTGTGTCTAAATTTCATTAAAATTAATTCCATAATTTCCATGTTACTAAATTCAGAACGACCTGAATCAATACCTACCCCTACCAATACCAAATCCCTTGATTTCTGTAATAGCCAAGGCAATGTTCGGATGGACCTAACAAACGTCTATTATGCCGCTAGGTCTTTCTTTCACAGGTCAATGGACACTATTATAAATGGAATAAATTTTTGAGTTTTACAACCCCCCACCCCCTAACCACCCCAATTTCACCCGCACCCAAAAAAAGTAAAAAATGATCAGAAACCCCTAAAACGCCGAAAAACAAAGTTTGAGCTATTTTTACATTTTTAGTTTTTTTATTATTGCCGCGCCGCCACTGACACGATTTTTCCAAAACATGCGCGCTTTCCATCCTCGCCGTGGCAGTAATACTGTGTCAAAATTTCATTAAAATCCATTCGATAATTTTGGCGTTACGCAATAAAGAACGATCTAAAACTAAAACAACACTCGGATGTATACATTACAAATTATTCTAAGTCCGTTGGTTTCTATTATAAGCAAGGCAATGTTCGGATGGACCTAAAAAATTGTATTATGGCGCTAGGTCTTTCATTCACAGGTCATTAGAGAGCCCATTATGAATACAACAAATTTTACAGTATTACAACCCCCCACCCCCCAACCACCCCAAATTCACCCCCACCCAAAAAAAAGTAGAAAATGATCAGGAACCCCTAAAACGTCTAAAAACGAAGTTTGAAGCGTATTTGAAATTTTTAGTTTTTTGCTAATTACTCCGCCCCCTGTATAACAATTTTCAAAATTATAGGAACATTACCTACTACCACCCCACAGCATAACGCTGTCCAAATTTCATCACAATCCATGTAGCGGTTACTGAGATTACGAGGGTAGAAAAACGCGACAGACAGACAGACAGACAGACCGACAGACAGACCGACAGACAGACAGACAGACCGACGGAAATGAGTGACGTGGATTTTCGTTATGTACACATCATAAAACGCCCAAAAAACGTATTATCTCAAAATCGAAAATTTTCGCGATCACAATACTCCCCTCACCTATCGGTGTGGGAAGTAAAAAATGGAGTCAAGTTGATTGACTCAGTACTTCCCACACATAACAGTTGCAACCAAATCATCGCCCGCCTGTCGTCAAAAAACATCCAACACAAAAACTAGTAAATAGTTTCCTAAATCTCTCCGTAGGAACTAAAACGACACAATTCAGCTTCAACTGGACGAAACGAAACAATCAGGAACTCCCAAATTGCTTAAAAACGAAGTTTGAACTATTTTTATGTTTTTAGATTTTTATTATTGGTGCGCCGCCACTGACACGATTTTTGAAAACCATACGCATTTTTCATCCTTGCCGCGGTAATAATACTGTGTCTAAATTTCATTAAAATTAATTCCATAATTTCCATGTTACTAAATTCAGAACGACCTGAATCAATACCTACCCCTACCAATACCAAATCCCTTGATTTCTGTAATAGCCAAGGCAATGTTCGGATGGACCTAACAAACGTCTATTATGCCGCTAGGTCTTTCTTTCACAGGTCAATGGACACTATTATAAATGGAATAAATTTTTGAGTTTTACAACCCCCCACCCCCTAACCACCCCAATTTCACCCGCACCCAAAAAAAGTAAAAAATGATCAGAAACCCCTAAAACGCCGAAAAACAAAGTTTGAGCTATTTTTACATTTTTAGTTTTTTTATTATTGCCGCGCCGCCACTGACACGATTTTTCCAAAACATGCGCGCTTTCCATCCTCGCCGTGGCAGTAATACTGTGTCAAAATTTCATTAAAATCCATTCGATAATTTTGGCGTTACGCAATAAAGAACGATCTAAAACTAAAACAACACTCGGATGTATACATTACAAATTATTCTAAGTCCGTTGGTTTCTATTATAAGCAAGGCAATGTTCGGATGGACCTAAAAAATTGTATTATGGCGCTAGGTCTTTCATTCACAGGTCATTAGAGAGCCCATTATGAATACAACAAATTTTACAGTATTACAACCCCCCACCCCCCAACCACCCCAAATTCACCCCCACCCAAAAAAAAGTAGAAAATGATCAGGAACCCCTAAAACGTCTAAAAACGAAGTTTGAAGCGTATTTGAAATTTTTAGTTTTTTGCTAATTACTCCGCCCCCTGTATAACAATTTTCAAAATTATAGGAACATTACCTACTACCACCCCACAGCATAACGCTGTCCAAATTTCATCACAATCCATGTAGCGGTTACTGAGATTACGAGGGTAGAAAAACGCGACAGACAGACAGACAGACAGACCGACAGACAGACCGACAGACAGACAGACAGACCGACGGAAATGAGTGACGTGGATTTTCGTTATGTACACATCATAAAACGCCCAAAAAACGTATTATCTCAAAATCGAAAATTTTCGCGATCACAATACTCCCCTCACCTATCGGTGTGGGAAGTAAAAATTATATATTTTTGCATTTTGGGAAAAACTTTGATACAATGAAATCAGAATTCCAAAAGTCAGGCATTTGTGCCTGTTTAAAAATCCATGGTATACAAGTATAAGTCGTTCTGAGTGCAAAATTTATGATTCTTAAAGCAAAACAAATGTTTTGTATGTTGGTGAATTATGAATAATATTTTTTTGCAATAAATTAGTTATTATATTGTGTAAGGCTTTCGCGGCCATGACCCGATCAACTGATAGTTCGTGGGCTGTTCGGCCGTCATCGACAGGCTCCGCCGCCTTGGCTTCGAGTTACTCGCAACAAACCCTTTCATTTGATACCTATATTGCAGAAATGCATTAATAATATTTATTCCGACATCTTGGATGGTCCGGCATATTGCATTTAGAACGACGTCGCATTATTCAAGCCCTTTCATTTGATATCCATATTGTAGAAGTGCATAGGAAAAACTATTCCGCCATGTTGGATGTACCGCCATATTGAATTTAGAATGACGTCACATTATTTTTCGAGTTACTCACAACAAGCCCTTTCATTCGATACTCACTTTGTCGAAATGCATTGAAAATAACTATTCTGTCAAATTGGATGTTCCGCTACATTCGATTTAGAATGACGTCACATTACTTTTAAAGTTACTCTCAACAAGCCCTTTCATTTGATACCCATATTCCGCCACCTTAGATGTTCCGCCATATTTGATTTAGAATGACGTCACATTATTTTTCGAGCTGCTCTTAACAAGCTCTTTGATTTGATGCCATTATTTTAAAAATGCGTAAAAAATAACTATTCCGCCATGTTCAATATCTAAATATGTTGTGTTATTTAACACCCTGAATAAAGGCATTATTTTTAAAAGGTAGTCCAACTTGACATACTTACACACTCCCGTAGTCGGCTCTGTTTCACATAATGGGACGATTGCATGTCCTAGGGTGCGCTGCAAAAGCTAATTCGAATTCCTTTGTGTTTGATTGTTCTTAACAATTGGTAAACATTCTTCTTCGCGCATTTTTTTCAATAGCCCTTACATAGAGTAGAATAATAAGTTAATTAGTTGTAAAGTGAAAAAACGTCATTTCGGTAACTGTCCGTTTTATGAAATTTCGAATTCATTGCTCAATATCACGAAATATTTGCGAAGTTTATTTACCAAACCCTCAAAGCGTTGAGTATCACTCATATAATTTTTATTTTAAACGTTTCTGTGGATATTTGTTCCTAATTGTTTCATCTATTTTCGAATTAAACGTGTCCGGTAAGATATCCGTCATTTCGGTATCGTTAAGTGTATAGAGCGCCATCTACTTATTATTGAGCTAAAACCGAGTGCACATTATCACAAACAGTTGGGCGGTAGTGTTTATCGTTAGATGCGTGGTAAGTTTTTGCTTGAAACATACAGTTTTTTGCCAGTTACTACTTTTGTTTCGAATTTTGGATGCGTACACTTATTAGTAGTCAGTTCGGTAACACCAATAAATAAATTATAATACGGTTTTAATGAGTAAATTTTTAATTATTTGTTTAGGTATATAGGTAGTTATTCTAACCTCAAATTTTGTGTTTCTAGTTTTCGATAGAGACGGCGCTGTGTGTAATTTAGTTTAATTTCGTCATTTCAGTAACGTCATTTCGGTAACAAATACAGTAGCACTATATTACCGAAATGATTCGTTGGTTACCGAAATGACTAATGAGAAATTACTTCTTTAATAATACAGGACAGAACGGATGATGCCGAGAAGCTTAATGCACTAAAAAAGAAGCTGAAGAGGTACAGGGAACAGGCATACGAGAACAAATTAGTTAAAAAACGAACCCCAAAAGAAAAAATAAAGGCGGAACAAAAGCACAAGAATAAAACTAAGGAAGATTTTGAACAAGTTTTGAAAGGCGATTATCGAAAAAAAAACAGCAACTAATAACAATGCTCCTTCATGTGAAGAGCAAAAAGAGATATGCTGTACCAAAATAATCATAAGAAAACCAGAGAGTAATGAGACTAAATCAAACCAAAAGCTAAAAACTAAGAATGGAATTGATAAAGCTACGTTCCAAGATAATAATAAAGTGGATAATAGTTTCAAGATTAAATTGAATAAAAAAGAACAGAGACGTAGCAAAGTCCAACAGAAATCTGTTAGCAAGAAAAAAACAAATTCTGAACAAACTACTAACCAAAGAAGGGAAGACTTAAGAAAAAGGGTTGCAAAATACAGATCAAATATGACTGAAGAACAGCTGATAGAAAAAAGAAGAAAGGATAGAGAAAGGTATAAACTTAAAAAAGAAAAAATGGAGTCAAGTTGATTGACTCAGTACTTCCCACACTATAACTGTTCCAACCAAATCATCGCCCGCCTGTCGTCAAAAAACATCCAACACAAAAACTAGTAAACTGTTTCCTAAATCTCTCCGTATGAACTAAAACGACACAATTCAGCTTCAACTGGACGAAACGAAACAATCAGGAACCCCCAAATTGCTTAAAAACGAAGTTTGAGCTGTTTTTATATTTTTAGATTTTTATTATTGCTGCGCCGCCACTGACACGATTTTTGAAACCATACGCATTTTTCATCCTTGCCGCGGTAATAATACTGTGTCTAAATTTCATTAAAATGAATTCCATAATTTCCATGTTGCTAAATTCAGAACGACCTGAATCAATACCTACCCCTACCAATACCAAATCCCTTGATTTCTGTAATAGCCAAGGCAATGTTCGGATGGACCTAACAAACGTCTATTATGCCGCTAGGTCTTTCTTTCACAGGTCAATGGACACTATTATAAATGGAATAAATTTTTGAGTTTTACAACCCCCCACCCCCTAACCACCCCAATTTCACCCCCACCCAAAAAAAGTAAAAAATGATCAGAAACCCCTAAAACGCCGAAAAACAAAGTTTGAGCTATTTTTACATTTTTAGTTTTTCTATTATTGCCGCGCCGCCACTGACACGATTTTTCCAAAACATGCGCGCTTTCCATCCTCGCCGTGGCAGTAATACTGTGTCAATATTTCATTAAAATCCATTCGATAATTTTGGCGTCACGCAATAAAGAACGATCTAAAACTAAAACAACACTCGGATGTATACATCACAAATTATTCTAAGTCCCTTGGTTTCTATTATAAGCAAGGAAATGTTCGGATGGACCTAAAAAATTGTATTATGGCGTTAGGTTTTTCATTCACAGGTCATTAGAGAGCCCATTATGAATACAACAAATTTTTCAGTATTACAACCCCCCACCCCCCAACCACCCCAAATTCACCCCCACTCAAAAAAAAGTAGAAAATGATCAGGAACCCCTAAAACGCCTAAAAATGAAGTTTGAGGCGTATTTGAAATTTTTCGTTTTTTGCTAATTACTCCGCCCCCTGTATAACGATTTTCAAAATTATAGGAACATTACCTACTACGACCCCACAGCATCACGCTGCCCAAATTTCATCACAATCCATGTAGCGGTTACTGAGATTACGAGGGTAGAAAAACGCGACAGACAGACAGACAGACAGACCGACAGACAGACAGACAGACAGACAGACAGACCGACGGAAATGAGTGACGTGGATTTTCGTTATGTACACATCATAAAACGCCCAAAAAACGTATTATCTCAAAATCGAAAATTTTCGCGATCACAATACTCCCCTCACCTATCGGTGTGGGAAGTAAAAAGGACTAACACCAGACATTAATAAAATGTCTACAAAAAAGAAGAAACAAATACGCAAGCAATGGAGAAAAGCTAGTTCAAGTTATCGAAAAAGAAAACGGTTACAGCAAAAAACAGAAAACTTCCTTGGAGAAAATTCCCCGCCCATAAGCGACATTGAGGTAGAATCAAATCAAGACGATGCTGTCGTAAATGACAACTTACCTAAAAATGTGAATGAAACCAGAGATGTTGCAACAATCGAAGAAAAAAATCTGATCAGAAAAGTACAGGACGAAAAAAAGTTAGAAAAGATAGAGCAAGTTGTTATAGGAAACATACGATTATTTTTCTTTCTGACGTATGACCGTTATTTCATATATTTTTAAATTGAAATTAATGAAATAAAATATATTTTTGGTAACATGGTTCTATTTGCTACGAAACCCCAATTTTGAGTTTCAAAAATCATTTCGGTAACATTTTATCATTTCGGTAACATTCTAAAAGAGTGGAATTTTCTTCAGTATTTAAGTTTTTATTTTACTTTAACTGTCATTTTAGCTAAAACATTACTTTCCTCTAATAAAATATTTTCATGAGGTATTGAGCTGAGCATTTATTCAACTATTAGCGAAAAATTAAAGTTTTAAAATAAGAGCTGCGGCCAAAGTTATCTAATATCATTTTAAATATCTCATTAGTAACTGAAAAATTACACTGTTTTGACAAAAAAAATTTAGCTCTGGTTCTAAAATACGTTTTATAAATATTAACCTGTTAAATGTATTCGTATTCAAGATTTTTTGTCAGTTATTCGACGTTACCGAAATGACAGTTTTTTGTTATCTATCGTGAAAAAAAGTTAATACACGCAAATATTCTAATAATTTTGCGTTGCTAGTTAAATGTAAGGCAAGATGAACATTTAGCTTTCCGGAAATATTCTAAAAATTTAAATCGGATAACTTTTATTTTTTTCCCTCTTTTGAGTTCGATTTGTCCCATTATATGAAACATAGCCAGTCATTTTTCTGAAAAGGATATCGTTCGGTTCTTAGCTTGACTCAGATGCTACTCAATAGCAATAGTAAAAAAAAGAGTGAAAAACATTTTAAATTATCTGAATAGTTCGCAATAGATCAATTGCAAGTGTAATAGTAGCGGCAACTCTGCCGGCCCAGCTGCGCATCGCCTTGCTACCCTCTTCGGCTCTCGCGCGTCGATCCGTTAAAAATGCGCATCCAGTAACGGAGACCGCAATGGAGCCACATCTCCGTTGCATGTGTAAAATATATGGACTCCGGTGACGCAGTGACGACGGAGCTCAACGCAACGCAGCAGTGAAGCCACCCGGTAAATTAAGTAATACTAGTGCACTTTTAAACCAATGCCAATGATTGAAAATTATGTTAGACAAGTGTTGTCTTGCTTTTCCGTTGTACATGTCCAACCTCTCTCGAATCTTGTGCATCACACGTAAAATCATTTCTTCTGGAACTCTTGCCACTGTTTGATGAATAGCACTTCTTGTAACGTACGGGGTTTGGGCTTAAGCGTTTTTTATTCTAGAGGGTTAAGGAAATCGGATAGATCGCATTGACAGAAGCGAGTGCTTCTGCAACATCAGCGGAACAATTGTCCCAGGCCCAGAGAGTGCCTGCGTTAGAAAATAGGACGTCTGTTGATAGAGATGGACATTCCGCCCGTTCTTTTATCGACGGTAGTAGTCATTTCGTCCACTGTGCGACATCAGTGGTCTCGTTCCATAGGCTTTGCTGCTTACTTTCTGTCAGTCTTTTAGCTTCACGGCGGCATATCGCATTGCTTGCTTGACCATGGCGCATCAATGTCCTCTCTTCAGCCAGCAAGTATGGTGATGTTGTTTCCGTTATCACTTGCAAGGCTGTTGTAGATACCATGCGATAAGCAGGAGCCTCCCTCAGCAAACTTTCTCTGCAAGCTCCGTATAGGATGACTGATTGTACAAACTGGCACAGTAGCGCCCTTTTGTTACTACTGGGTCCTCATACATTTGGTATCAGTCGTGACAGTTTTGCCGCCTTTTAGCCTTTGCCACTATTTTACCGTTTTCTCCGTAACACCTCTTGTTATCCAGTGTAATCCTAAGGTACTTAGTTGTTGTGACTTGCAATCCCTTTAGTTGAAAGGCCAGGTTAGCTCTCTTGCTCCTTGGATGCTGTTGCCGTTGGCGTTGGCGTTGGCCGTTGCAACATAAATACATGGAAACGCCTAAGACCCCATATTCACTGTCCGCCGTCGGGTCTGCCATTGGGCGCGCCGTTCGACATAACTATCTTTTAACTTTTGCCGTCCGCCGTTCGTAGCCACCGTCGTAGCCGGCGTATAAGCCAATCATAGTCGTCGGTACCGGTCATGTGACATTGTTATTATTGTTGACGTAAAGCTGTCACAAGGTTTCTGGGTTTTCTCCAGGGTTTTCTCAAGTTTTCTGTATTGGTTATTGGTTCTGACTATGTCCATTTTCACTAGGAAAATTCAAAGACCGTTCACAAAGCCAAAAACACTGGTGATAAATCTCAATAGAACATGTTTACAAACACGATGGGAAAGCTAGGTTAACGTCGAGTTTATGAATAGCAGCCTTGTGCTACGAACGGTGAACGGCAACGCCAACGTCGAGTTTATGAATCGCACTTTATAATTGCCTCTGTTTTCTCAGGAGCCAACTCAGGCTTGTGATCGCATATTCACCTGTCAATCTTGCACAGCGATGTGTTTGTCTTTTGGACCAGGTTTGTCTCTTAATTTGCCATGACAACCAGTGCCACATCGTCGGCACTGGTTATCATATTCCTTAGGTATTTAGGCTAGTTCTTCCATAATCATGCTTCATGAGGCTGTCAATCTCTTTCTCAATCCTCTGTGTTATTAGGATTTCGTACAGCTTTCCGACGGTATCAGATCAGTCTGCATCAGAAGGAAAGCTCTGGCGGTCTTCCGATCTTGCTTATCAATACCACGTTTGCCCTTTTCCCCGCATTTCGTACCTGTTTGCGTAATGAGAAGATGGGTGAGTAGACCTGATAGCAGCTGTGATGCTGTAGATGTTGTCGCTTTGATGGCCTCCAGAGGAACACCACCTGGCCTAGCAGCTTTACCATTCTTTATCTTTCCCGCAGCCTCCTTAATGTCCTCTTACTTAAGTTAGGTTAAGGTACTCAAGCTAACACAAAAAAAGTCTCATGTAGCGAAGTCTGGAGAGGGTATGGGGCCCAAGGTACATCGCCAAAACGGGAAATCATATGCGGTCCGAGATGTGCAACCGCGAAACATGTACCTGTAATTAAAACCATTGGCGGCTCCTCATTAAGGTCATTCGGTCAATGACCTCCCAATTATTCTATTAAGAAATCAAGTTTCTGTCAATCTGTCAAACGGCTCCAATTTCTCTCATTGCAATTTAATTTTTTTAATTGAGCTACAGTATTTTGATCGCCCCTCATGCACGACGGATAATCATCTAATTCCCTCGTACCAACAAAGACGTTGCCAGCGCGTAGTTCGCCTCCCGGCACCATAGCACCTTCGCTTTGGGTCAGTCTCGCAAACAGGCCCGCAGCTTTGCACTACCCGTTCATATTACGTAGACAAGTAATTGATAAAACGATTAAAAGTTACGTCGAATCACTACAGAGTGTGTCTGCGCCTATTGCATCAACGAAGTTAGAACAGAGGTACGTGTTAGCGTTTCCCAACCCTATTCAATAGAGAGAGATAAAAGAAGACGCGTCACGAGTATGAGGACATCGGATGCGGTGCGACTTCGGAGTCTACAACTGTATGTTATAATCCATTATTATATGTATTTTTTAAATGTCGGTTGTGAAAAAAGGCCATATGAAACTTCAGACCAGAACAAGATATTCGTGTATGTACGATTTGGCGGATTGGATTTGTGGATGTGAAACAACAGAAGCCTTTTTTTCTATTGTCTTGATGCGTGTCTACTATTTTCTGAACACTCGCTGTGGTGCCGAACAGGTATTAAAGATTTGAGATATATTACAAGAAACTATAAAACGGTATCATCAATCACATGAGGTGCTCGGTGAGCTATTATACTATGGATACAACTGCTAGCGCATATCGTACATTTATTTGAGATTTTAATGAAACTATGTCCCAAAATCGTTACATTTTAAATAAAATAATTGATTGCGTCAAGTTTTGCACGCTATTTGAACTGGCGTTACGAGGGCACGACGAAATAGAGTCTTCTGAAAATCACTGGTCTGATAGACTTTGCCGCGGAATTATAATAATATTATTTTATCACTTTTCAATTATACAATGTAGGTAGGTCTTCGGTATTCAATATTTAAAAAAAAAAATGATTTGACCTCCCTGCTAAGATGACCACGGGCCGCCACTGATTAAAACTTGTATATCTTTAATTTAAAAAATGTTATGCTTATATGAAGAACATGCGTTTCCTCTGCGCCACCCTGTATATACGTAAATAAGGACATCAACTACTATTTCTACTGGACTATTTGAAGCTACACATATATATATTTCATTTCTAGTGAAAACGTATTCATCATAGCCACTACCAGTAAACCAGATAGCATAGATCCGTCCTTCCGCAGATGCGGTAGGTTGGACAGAGAGATCGAAATCCCTACACCAAGTCCAGCTTCTAGAAAGGCAATTTTAGCTCAACTACTGAGCAAAGTTTCGAACGATGTTGACGAACAAAATTTGCACAATGTTGCTTTGAAGACCCATGGATTTGTTGGGGCGGATTTGGTGTCTTTATTCTCTTTGGCTGGATTGAATGCTGCGAAACGATCACCCGCTGAAAAGATTGGCGTTGAAGATTTCTATTGCGCGTTGAAACAAGTCAGGCCTAGTGCCATGAGAGAGGTTCAAATTGAGGTAAGTTTTTTTTCTTGTGTGCCATTTGATACAAATTATTAGAAAACTAGAAGTTTAACTATGTAACAGTATCAACAATCTACACCATTTAAAAATGAATATTTATATGGTGATAAATTTGGTAAATTTTTAGAAAACTGTTAGGCGGCATTATTTGAAGCAGTCGCGATTTACATGATTTAATATGGGGTGATGCATCTTGGCTGTCCCAAGGAAAAACACAGTATATGAAAAGAAGTATATTGTGAGAAATTAAGTGTGATATACTGGTTGAGTCAAGCTCAACGCCTTTTCAGGAAACTAACTTTGCGAGTGTATGTAGGTCGAGTTGGGCTACATTTTAAAAATAATAACTTTTCTTGTCTAATAAAAACGTGACATATCAAAGTTGAGTGTTTTGTACATACATACATACATACATTCCTGGATCAATTCTAGTGTGACTTTATGTATCATACACGGGACTTCAAAACGAACCGTTTAGGTGCAAATGACTATTTTGGGTATTAGCAGAGATCAGAAAATAATTAAATAGCGCAGATATTATAAACTGAGAAGGCTGTGACTTTGCCATGTGACTAAGCATGAAATGTGGCGTCAGCTTAGATTGAACAGTAAAGTTTGTCTTATTTTTGTACTTCGAGAGTTCGGTTGACTTTTGTGCCTATGTTAACGTGCCGTTTGAGGGACGCTATTGGTATTCTCGCATTTTTTTTTTCAAGAAAAATAAATTAAAAATATTTTTATTGAATACGTACATATAGCAAAATCAGTTTTAAGGTTAAGATAAGGCAACAAACGTATTTTGAGTTTAAAAAGTGATGAAAACTAATTTTAATTCATAGATTAACCCGAAAAATTGCACTTGCAAATACCTCTAGAGAAAATAGAAACAAATACTAAAAACGATACTCCACCGTTAATTTCCACTTTAATACAATTAAATTCTGCATTCTAAACCAACAAATTTTTGGCACATATTAAAACACAAATATCCAGTTCTTTTTTCATTGGGAGGTTCCTGCGTTTTTCTAACCCCATTTGTATTTCATTTGAGAAATTTCTTCTGGGATACTTAGAAACCACTTATATTTTATCGCAGTTTCCCAGATAGACGTGTATTTTCCGCTCTTCTTTGTGTCACTTTCTATCGCAAACATTTGTATCTACAGCCTTTAAATCATTGATAGCATCGCTCCCAACATCTTCTTCATCTGTCAGATTTATAACTTCTGATAATCATTTGATTTGCAACCCAATCCTTTTAGAGAATTGTATGACTGACCATTATCCAGTACTGCTCAATATTGAGTATTCAAATAAAATTAGCCGCGTTGTAGATAGCAGTAACCACTTGTTGAAGAAAATTGATGAAACTAATTTAGTAAACAGCTTGCAAGCAGTAAACTGGAACAATATTTACTCAGAAAGTGGAGCCGAAATGGCCACCGACAAATTCTATAATAAATTACAAAAATGTATAGACGAAGTGACATTTTACGTGAAAATAACTAATAACACTAGAAAACTCAAGCCATGGATGACTGCTGGTATACTGACATCCATAAGGAGAAGAGATAAGCTAAAACAGTATTTGAAAGAGAAAAATGATGACTTACTGAGACAGACTTACACATCCTATAGGAATAAAATAACTAATCTGATTAAAGCATCTAAAAATAACTACTACTCACAAAAGTTTATTGAAGCCGGAAATAACTATAGAAAAAGCTGGGATGTTATCAATGAGATCACAAACAATAATACGACGGAAAAAATAGAAATAAAAGCTGTCACTCTGAATAGTAATAGGTTAGTTTCCCCAGTGGACATAGCGAATGCCTTTAATAGACACTTTACTGACATTGGCGAGCAAATAACAAGTCAAATTAGTGATAGCGCCACATTGGATAGTTCACTTTCAGACTCTCACCCAATCAATGTAGCTCAATCCCTGTTTCTAACTCCCGTAGATAGCACAGAGGTACAGCAAGTAATCTCTGGCCTAAAAAATAGTGCTTCACCTGGGAAAGATGTTTTATTGACTAAGACTATAAAAATGATAAACACTTTTATTAGTTTGCTTTTAGCTCATATTATCAACCTGTGTTTCAAATCTGCAGTAATACCGCGACAGTTCAAAGAAAGCATAGTCATTCCAATTTATAAATCTGGCGTTAAGGAGCAAACGACGAATTATAGACCTATTTCATTGATTAATATTTTAGGGAAGATTTTCGAAAAATGCTTTGTTCTTTCCTTGAGAAAAATAAGATATTATCAAAAAATCAGTTTGGATTTCGTAAAAATAGCAGCACCGAATGTTCTCTTTAAGAACTTGTAACACAGATTCTTGATAATTTTCAAAATGAGAGAAAAACAGTAGCAAGTTTTTTAGATCTTCAGAAAGCTTTCGACACTGTATCTCATACGAGATTATTGGGGAAACTGGAACGCATTGGAGTTCGCGGTGGAGTTCTAAATTTGTTTAAAAATTATTTGTCTGACAGATTTCAACAAGTTAAAGTAGGTTCATATCTGAGTTTTGAGGAAAAAATTAAAATTGGAGTACCTCAAGGTACAGTTTTGGGGCCTACTCTATTTCTTACTTATATAAATGAGCTACTACGATGTAATTTTAACTGTCAAATGATTCCTTATGCTGATGATACGGTATTGATATGTAGTGGAAACTCCTGGAATGCTGCGTTTAAAAATGCGAACACATCTCTAAATAAAGTTAAAAACTGGTTAGATATCAATCGTCTTAAGCTTAATATCTCTAAAACTAAGTACGTAACTTTTTCACCAACTATAGCAGGTATGCCTCTAAATCGCCAACATCTAAATTTAGCCGATAGCGAAGACAGTGTCGAGAGAGTGGATGTTATCAAATACTTGGGAGTTATGGTTGACTGCTATTTAAAATGGCAAAGTCATGCCGAGCTCATAAGTACAAAACTGAGGAGAATTATTTACAAATTCTTTGTTCTTAGAAATATCCTAAGCAAAAAGAGTCTGCTAACGGTATATAACTCATTTGTAGTATCAATTTTAATGTACGGAATAAGTATATGGGGTGCAGCATACACTAATACTTTAAAAATTTTGCAAACTACCCAGAATTTTATCTTAAGAACTATTTTTCAAGGACCATGTTGGACAAGTTGCAAATTCATCTATACTGAAAATAACTTATTAAATGTGAAAGGATTATATATACTTGCCGCTTTAAAATACATTCATACTAAAAATGATCAAATACTAACAGGTCACACGTATGACACAAGAACTAGAATTAACATATCTTATACTTACAACAGAGTCAATAAATCTGTTTGCCAGAAATGCATAAAATTTAATGGCATAAAGCTGTATAATAATATACCAGCTGAATATAAAAAAATGACCAATTATACATTTAAGAGGGAAATTAAAAAATATATATTATACAATTTAAATAAGCTTATTTCAATCATTAATTGAGTGCTGTAATTATTCTTGTGCCTATCAATCACTTTCTTGTAAATTCTTTCATCATCACTTTTTTTTCTGTCTTATTCTTGTGTATATACATACTCCACGACCTTCACTTTTAGTTGTTTCCATCCAGTATAAGACACACACAAGCTTTCAGCTTAGGTGTCTACTCGTATTTTTGTTTCCATTTTTCAATGTAAACTTTTTCTACAACTGTGTCAATTGCTGCATCTGCTTTTATTCTTTGAAATTGTCAAACAAGTTTGTTTTGATACTTATAACCACACGGTGTTTTTACAATTTTAGTTGTATTATTTTTGAGATTGTATGTATGAAATAAATAAATAAAATAAATAAAATAAATAAAATAAATAAAATAAATAAAATAAATAAAATAAATAAAATAAATAAAATAAATAAAATAAATAAAATAAATAAAATAAATAAAATAAATAAAATAAATAAAATAAATAAAATAAATAAAATAAATAAATTTATACTTTGATATTATTATATTAGATCACTAATTCGATCCCGCTCAGCTAATTATTAAGAAATTCACAGTTTTTTTTTTTGATAAAAATGCGTATACTGTGTTTTAATTTTAAAAATGTTTCATTTTTTTTAATAAACTAAGGCACTAACTACAAAGTGGTCTCTTACTATATTAAATTTATGCATACATAGAAAGTAAACAACACCACTAATGCATTAAGTTATAAAAAGGCACGGTATAATGTTTTTTATTGTATTAATACCGGGCTAGGTATATACAGGGTGGGTCAATAGTGAGTGGATGGAAGACTAAAAAATATTTCAAAACTATGTCACTTGATAATGGTAGGGACCCTTGAGGGCTGTAACGTAGAAATATTTACAGTTAAATTTTGACATTTATACAGGGTGATTCATATCAAACTTACATTTTTACATTTTTTTAATGGAACCCCCTATGTATTATTGCATATTTGGATTCCTTGGTAAATTCTAGTGTGACTCTATGTATCACACATGGAACTTTAAACGAACTGTTTAGGCGCAAAGCACCACTTTTGGTAAAAGTAGGTATCAGAAAAAAATTGAATATCGCAGCGATTATAAAACTTAGAAGGCTGTGACTTTGCGGTACGACTAAGCATGAAATGCGGCACCTAAGGTCACATGGCGAAATTTGAATTGTTTTAGTACTTGGAAAAATCTGTAGATTAAATAAGGAAACTTCAAGCCTACTAGCTATTAGCCAATTTCCAAAGTCAGTATAAAAAATTTAATCAAAGGAAAAATAAATTTTCACATTTAATGCCATAAAAACTAGTCATTTCCGTAAGTCAAAAGTAATGATACCTCAGACTGGGGCCCTTCAAATTCATCAGTAGGTACTTCTACATATTAGCAAAATAGCAGAAAATGGAACCTGAATTGCAGTCTGTTTGAATTATAAAACACAATTTAGTTTGTAGAAAAATACGTGAAATAAACACAATTACAACATGGAGTAATAACAAATTCTAGCAATCATTTCAATAGTGCTCAGAATGCTCCGGTTAGAGATACTTTTGACTTAACGAACGGAAATGACTAATTTTTTTATCCCATTAAATGTGAAATTTCCTTCTATAGATGTTAGACTTTGATCAAAAATCGCTGGTAGTTTTCCTTTTGTTTCAAAATTTTTAATCGTTTTGGAAAGTTGTCAATCTCAATGGCTAGTAGGATGTGAAATAAAGCACTTCTGTCATGCTCCAGCTTCTCATCCGCATTAGATATCTTACCGCTGTTGTCTTCAGTTAAAGCTAATGTGTAGTTCGTTTGGAGCTTTCTACTAATTTAGTTGGTTTCCTCCATGTTAACGCGCTTTTGCTTACTTTTCATGGCCTGCTAGGTTGCTTACACACAGGAAAATTGAAAAACACCAATTTGACTGAACATTTTAAACAAAATGAAAACCAAAAATGATTGATATTGTTAGAAAGGTAATCAAATTCTACATTTGATTGTATAAACCAAAAGAGGCATTCCCATTTAAAAAAATCATGTTATCTGCGATTGAAGTTTCCTTGATTAATTTACCGATTTCTCCAACTACAAAAACAATTCAAGTTTAACCGTCTGACCTAAGGTGTGCCGTTTCATGGTTAGTCGTACCGCAAAGTAACGGCCTTCTATGTTTTATAATCGCGATTTTTCTGCTGGATGCTTATACCAAAAATGGTGATTTGCGCCTAAATTGTTCGTTTGAAGTTCCATATATACATAAAGTAACACCAGAATTCACCAAGGAATCCAAATATGCAATAATATATAGGGTGTTCCATTCAAGAAAATGTAAGTTTGATATGAATCTCCCTGTATAAACGTCAAAATTCAAGTGAACATATTTTAATGTTGTACCCTCAAGAGTTCCTACCGTGATCAAGTGACAGATTTCTAAAATATGTTTTAGTAAGCCCACGATCTTCCGTCCACTCACTATTGGCCCACCCTGTATAATAGGTGGGAGTTGGTGATGTGGAATACAATCTTTCTGCGTTTGCGTTTGTAGGCAAAAAGTTGAGTACGGATCTCATGATGATTGTGTCTTTGACCCATAATTTACTATAGCTAATACCAGCCTGAGCCACCTAATACCATAGCGTTGAATAAGCAACGCTTAAGTTCTACGACATTATTATATATTTAATTAATTATTATAGGTGCCAAATGTGAAGTGGTCAGATATAGGCGGCCAAGAAAGGTTGAAGCTTATCCTGAAACAATCAATAGAGTGGCCTCTGAAACACCCAGAAAGCTTTTTAAGATTGGGCGTTACCCCTCCGAAAGGGGTTCTAATGTTCGGTCCACCAGGTTGTTCGAAAACCATGATTGCCAAGGCTTTGGCTACAGAAAGTGGATTGAATTTTCTGTCTATCAAAGGTTAGCAGTGTTAAGATATCAATATTGATGATTGTTTTCTTATATTTATTATTTATTCCTATTACGTACCGAAAGTTATTAGGTAATAGTATATTGTTCAACGATGCGGTAATGACGGTAATATCTCACGCGTTGAAGTTTGCAGCACGAGCCGTAGGCAAATAATAGTACGATTTAAATATATAATAATTACGAATTATTGACAACTGAACCTCACTTCTGTAAAATAAATACTGTACACCTTCGAATTAGCATTTGACGTCTCATGGCATGGCCACCTTTGCAATTATTATAGCTTGTATTTAATCATATGCGTTTCCAAGAGATCGCTACTGGTATCTAGTAGGTTGCTCATAACCCACGCTGTTTCTTTATAGGTAGTATAACATGTTCAAAAGTAGTTTGGCAATCGCTGTATAACTTAATGGAAGTAGATAAAATAATTTAAAACCATATTTTCGATATTTTGTTGGCTTCGGTTCACCTTAACACACCCAAACAGTTGACTATTGTTTCGTTTAGGTCTGTACGAAATATTTCAGCTTTCATCATCTGTTAGGATAAAGTAAATCGATCTTGACGACCGCCATATTGAGTTTTAACTCATTTTCTTTCACAGGGGCTTCTTTTTGCGCTTCATTTAAATTATGCCGAATGCTGTAACAGTTCACCCGTTTTGAAAATCAACCTTTTAACGTCGTCTGGCATATTCGCAGTATTTAGTTAACTTATACGCACTATTTCACTAATTTGATTGATGAAATAATGTATTCAGCCAATCGGCGGTACGTACAAACGATATTTTTCATGAAATCACTATTCCCATCAATCGTCGTCACTGTTTTCTTTCTGCAAACCAACAATTCTTGTACTATGGTACGGTTCTATATTGCAGGGTGCGGCAGTCAAATTTGCATTTTTTAAATAACTGTAAAAAACACACGGTTGCATTTTCAAAATTGTATTAACACCATGTTAATTTGCGTGAAAAACCATTTAAGAAAAAATAGTCATTTAAAAATAACATTACTAAGATGTCTTCCATTTCGAACCATGCATTCTTGAAGGCGATCTCTAAAACTGTTCATTACATCACGCAGCATCTGCTGGGGGATTCTTTCGATTTCCTGACGAATTGTCGTCTTCACTTCCTCAAGAGTACGAGGCCAGGGTTCTTCAAAAACTTTGCTTTTTAGGTAGCTCCACAAGAAAAAATCACATGCACTGAGGTCGGGTGAACGGGCGGGCCAAGGAATGGTTCCGTTCCGGGATATCACCCGATTTGGGAAAACTTCCTTGAGAAGATTCATGCACACACGAGCCGTGTGGCTTGTGGTTCCATCTCGTTGAAAAAACGTTTCATCATTCAGTCCATGTTCCCGAAGACGAGGAATAAAGAATGTTCGTAACATTTCCGAGTACCACTCCGCGGTCACGGTAACAGCTTGTCCCCTTTCATTTTCAAAAAAGAATGGGTCTATGACTCCCGTTGAAGACATTGCACACCAAACTGTTGCCTTGGATGGATAGAAAGGTTTTTGATGGAGTTCTTGAGGGTTTTCATCGCTCCAGTATCTAAAATTTTGCTTGTTAACGTAGCCTGACAAATGAAAATGCGCCTCGTCGCTCATCCAGAGTAACGTGTGAAGTTCGTCGTTTTCTTCGATCATTTCCAAAAACGTTTCACAAAGGTGCCGTCGAGCAGCGAAACCGTTTTCATTTAGAGCCTGAACCACTTGAATTTTGTAGGGGTGATAGTCTAAATCTAACTTCAAGATCCTTCGGGGACTTCTGTCTGAAATTCTAAGCCCGGTACTGTGTCGACGCGCTGATGTCCGAGGACTTCTTATCGTAGCGATTCTTACACGTTCAATATTCGCAGGCATTCTCACTGATCTCGCACTGCCACCTCTTCTGTTTCTCGTTTCACCGATATTTTCGAAGTTTTTCACCTCAACTTTATTGAGTTAACACAAGGCACGGGCCGATTCCGATTAATTTGGAAATGAACACGGAAGCGGCTTGAGCCGCTGTATAAGTAACGCTTTGATAAAATGCCTTCACGGCGAAGGAGCGTTCTTGCTTACTCCACTGTTCCATGGCTACTGGCTACTGAAATGCTTTTAACCGGGGAGCACAACGGTACCCTTGACAACTCTCCTCGCCCACCTTCTTGGCGCATGCGCTTCTTTCAAAATTGCAGGTTTCACTGCCGCACCCTGTATTTTGTATTCGATAGCCAAGACCTCCATTTCTTCCTTCTCTTTTATAATATGCTGCATACAGTTTCTCCAATCTTATCCCGTGTTTCCATCAACACCTTTCAATACAATCCTCATTAAGTCCTCCATTTTGAAGGTTCCTTCTTGTCGTGCTATTTTTCCTTTCAACTGAGCACAAATCAATTCAAACTGAATTTAGTTCACAGTGAGATAACCTTAAAACAATAACGTTTGTGTTTAGGACCATTTCGTCGATTAAATTTTCTTGTATTTATCGGCTTGCGTCCTCAGAATTTGTAACAGCCCTGATTTTATTAGGTTATCTCTCAGGGAGATCTCAAACTCAACTAATCCTGAATTTGTCTCTTACTCCATGTTATAATTTTAGTTATTACATTTGAGGAAGACAAAAGCCCTGTTCTAGCAAGGAATTGAAATTTTATTTGATCATGGGTAAAACTGACGATTTCCTACGATTTAAAAATTATGATTAGATCAGGCTCAATGATAAAGCACGTTATAGCATTACCTTTGTCTGTTCCTTATTTCCTTGGGGATTGATATTAAAAGGCATATTACGACTGACGGCGGTCAGAATATTTTCTCATGACAAAAACCTTCCAACAGCCCGTATTCCTGTTCTGGTATAATACTTTTTACGAGTGGTTTTCTACATCTAAACAAACCGAACATATTTTATTTTTAAATTCATGGATGCCGGCCGCCGATGGTTCCAGAAGATGGCGCGGGAGTGCCGTCGGCGGGCTGGTCCATTTCCGCGTAGTTCTAGACGACGCTTTCGAAGTTGAGTTGACAAGGCGTTCGAAGCTCAACTGGTGAGGGCGCCGGAATCCGGAATACCAATCTGGAAGTCGTTGGTTTAAACTAAGAGATCCGCATGCGGATGTAAGTTTGAAAATAAAAACAATTCAATACTTTATTTTGTAATGGCGATACATTGGAACGAAATAATGATATACGGGGGCGTAAGAGAAATACTTGACTACGTGGGCGATTAGAAAATTTCAGGTAGAAACATTTTGTGGTGATAGTAAAGTTCTAACACCGCCTAAGTCAAAATTTACAATTTGCCAGACAGCCACACAAACATCATAAAGGAACTATTTCAGCGCTAGATATAGGTTTCAGGGGTATGTCTGCGGTAAAAACAGCACTTTATAGATGTTTCTATTTGTCTGACAAGATGCAAACTTCAACCTAAGCTAATGTTAGAACCTTACTGTAATATTAAAAAAGACAGATTAGCGATTCCACTACAATACTGGCGGAGCCATGAAATTAAAGTAGAACAGTAAGGTCAACATAGCTTCATTATTTTCTAATAAGTAACAGTAAATTGAATAATAATAAGGATGATGATGATAATAATAACTCCTGATGCCCACTCTTGACAGTCACTGCTGCTCGTAGCAGTTTTGTGTCCTTCCGTTTCAGTGCTAATCCCTTGAGACTGTCAAAGATTTTGTCAATGAACATTAACAATTCTATTACAGTCTGTTCCATCATACCTGGAAGCAAACATTTGCAAATGTAATCCTGGTGTACAGTACAGCTACATATGAATCAATATAATAATAAGAATTAATATAGAAGGTGTGGCACTCAAATGTACATGTTGATACCAGTCATAAGAAAAACTATGATTATGATGACGAATGACTCCTACATTAGAACCTAATGTTCAGGTGACCATTTGGCATTGAGCAAAAGGATCTTCAGCGTATAATAAATGTACAATTATACAGTCACAAAAAACTGATTTGTTGAAGCTAATATCCATATTTATACAGTGCAATAGATGAATGACATGACTGGTAAGGCAATATGAAGTGCATTACAGATGATGTCCCCAGAGAAGCTGCATGTACGGAAATGGTGGAAAGTAGACCACAGTTCATTGAAAAGCTCACATCTAAAACCAATTTAGCTGTTACAATTTTATGTTTTATGCGTGTTTGTTGGCATGACCATACAAATTAATCCAAAAATCAGTCTTATATTTTTCTTCTGAGCCCACACTTGCCTACCAGTATCAGGCAACCTACCCCATGTGACGATGCTACATGATACATGATTATAGTCAAAACTAAATATATTATATATTATATAAATATATTATATGAAATACCTTGATTAGGCAACTACAGTGATGGATTTGCATTTACTTTCATGTTGGATCTTCATCTCTTGTGTATTGGTCGATCTGGCTCTTTATCCTCTAGTGCAAAGTGCCTGTCACAGCCTCGATAACCATTTCTGACTTCTGTTGAGGTTTTCTGTCGAAGCTTCGAATTTCCAACCAGTATTATCCAGCGACACCTCGGCAATCATAAATCCGCCCTAAGTTATGTGAATTGAAACTTTTATACTTTGATTAAGCGTCATCACAAATGTGATATATTACACAATTAGTGGCGGCAATGAGGCACCCTTGTTGCGCAAGGAGAGCCCTGTTTTTGTCGGGGCACTGGGGGCCCTACTCTGCCTACCAGGCTGACGTATTTACAAATTTATACAATTATTATTTATAACCAAACTTATGGATGTCGACTGTCAAATAGCTCTAGGGTGAATGACCGTTTTGGAGTATAATCTTGGGATGAATTTTGACATAAAACGGCTGAGTTTCCCCACGTATGATCAGGAGTTACATAAAGAAATAGCGATCCAACTAATAGGTTTCAAACAAAATGTAATGAAGTGGTCAATAAATTACATAATGAGAACTTAGCTGATCTCAATCCACGTATAGATCCGTTAAAGTTCATAATGCACAGCCCCAAGGATTTACGGACTCATTAATGGGCCCAAAAATAATCAAATAAGACCCGTCGTAACCTGTGCACAATCTCCTTCATATCAATTATCAAAATTTATAAACGATATACTTTCAAATATTTCTGCGATACATAATTACTCCATAAAAAGTTCTATAGAATTGGTGGATACACTTAAGGAGCTAATTTTACCGAGCAGTTATATATTAATCAGTCTTGACGTCATAAGTTATTCACCAATATCCCTAAACAGCCATCTATCAACTTAGTAACTAAATACTGGAATAAAATCTGTGAATTCACTAATATTCCTCTCACAATGTTTATTGAAATTATCAATGTTTGCTTTGACGACTGATTAGTGGAATGATTTACATTTCCAAACATGGTAAGGCTGTCAATAAGAAAACTGACACTCTCGATCTGAGTCTTTATAATTTATTGATTGCTAATTACGTTAAACTTAAACCATAATAAAGCAACATAATCAAATATTTACATGCCTTTATGACTAAACCTGGTACATCTATTAAATAATATGTAAGTATAAATATTTTTCTCATACAGACTTCAGTGTACAACAGCAAATACGAAAAATCAGGTGTTGACAAACGGCATTCGTTATTGTTTTTAACCATCTTCTAGAATATTTCTTTGTTTTGTGACCCAAAGGGATATGTTATCCTTTGGTGCTATAAGGGTGTGCTCGATAGGTAAGATGTATGCTTTACATTTTATTTTTATTGTTATTTTAACGTTTTAATGAGATTAAATGAAAAATAGTTTTATATTTTAATTTTTATTTTTCTATATTTTTATGCAACTGATCAATAGTTCAATGTACTGGTTTCCATCTTGAATGTTTTAGCGAGTTGCATTTTGTAAATAATAGTTCAAATCTTTTAAATGTTTAATTGTGAATTTTATTTGATTTTTTCAAATTTGTAAGACTGAATTCTTAAAGCTAACATTCAACGTTATTCAATTTATATCTTTACTTATTATATGTTCATTTTCATATGATGTTTTAACCCTGAAGAAGGCGTAAAATAAACGCGGAAACCTCTGCTTTTTAAGATAAAAACCTCTTCAGTAGTTTTATCCCAAAATCCGAAGAACCTTTTCTACGAAGTAGAACTAGGAATGGTTAATGGCTAAGGTCATCGTACCACGCCTATGCTTGTAGTTATAATCCTTCCGGGCCGGTGGACTGTGCCCTATCTACCCTGGTTGGTTTTAGTATATAAATAAGTATATTTTTTTGAACAACTTTTCATTACGGTGATTTCATAATCTGTAGCAAACTTCTACGCGCCGACGCTTACGCTTACCGGGCTACATTACCATATTTACTTTAACAGGACCAGAGCTATTCAGCAAATGGGTGGGCGAATCAGAAAGAGCTGTACGAGAGGTGTTCAGGAAAGCGCGCCAGGTGGCACCGTCCATAATATTTTTCGACGAAATCGACGCGCTGGGAGGAGAACGAAGCTCAGGAAGTACTTCCAGCGTGCAGGAACGCGTTTTGGCACAACTTCTCACGGAGCTTGATGGCATTACCTCGTTGAGTGACGTTACGATAGTGGCTGCTACTAACCGGCCGGATAGAATAGATAAGGCGTTGCTAAGACCTGGACGCTTGGACAGGATGGTTTATGTACCGTTGCCTGATGAAAATACCAGAAGAGAGATTTTCAAGATAAGATTCACAAAAATGCCGGTAAGTCTAAATGCGGAAAAATTGCATTTCAAGGGAAATTAAATTTTTTCTCTCAATTCAATTTATTTGTATTAACGAATTACAAATACAGGGTGGGGCATAGGAATCAAGTGTTTTTGAAATAAACATAAAATTATTAGTTTTTACTCTAAAAAAACTATTGGTAGTAGAACATAGCTGATAGTAAACAATTTTGAAATATCTAAGTGCAAAAATTACATCTGGCATATGATGCAGCCGTTCACGAAAATTGCACTCCACTGTTTCCAGCATGTCTCCGTTGATTTTTGAGAATTTTCATGGCGAATCCTTTCCTTCTCTGCGTCTAACGTATGGGGTTTAGCCTTTTAAACACGTGGATTTAGTTACCCCCATAAAAAAATCACAAATTGATAAGTCGGGAGACCGGCGAGGAGGTCATGAAATGACACCAAACCTCGGAATTAAACGATTTGGAAACAAGTGGCGAAGAACACCCATGGATGCTCCGGCGGTGTGTGCCGTGGCTCCATCTTGCTGAAACCACAAATCCTTGATATCCATACCTCTTCTTTGCAATTTAGGTATGAAAAAGGTATTCACCATATGAATGTAACGTTCAGATGTTACTGTAGCGGTGACCCCATTTTCTCCAAAAAAATATGGGCCAATGATGCCACGCCATATGCCACGTGTTGTTCTAGCGTCTACCGCTCCATGATGGCAAGTGGCAAGTAAGAAAGTGAAATGCTTTGAGTCAAGGAATGGATTGTAATAAACCGCGCGCTCCTCCCTTTTCTAATATATGAGCATTACTCAAACCAAAAACATTTAGTTTTTATGCCCCACCCTGTACTTCCACCCCGAAGGCAAAGCCTTATGTGAGGTATGGGTATATATCCAAACTATAATTTAGATAACCTCCATTGCTTTATTCCATCCAATGAATGATCAAAATTGATCATGGCTTGTATTGAGTTTTGGAGATCAATCCACCGTTTCTTCCTCCCGGACTGCAAACAAAGGTGCTGCAACTTTCAGTGGCGGTTCCTGAATTTTTGAAAGGGGCACACAGAATTTTGAATAAAAAAAACTACACGAAAATCCTACCAGAGATTGTTGAGGCCTGCACATGATAAAAGTTTTCAGTTTCCACCAACAGTTACTGTGTGACCATCGTAAATTGACCTGCGCGGCATGAGGAAGGGGAGTGAGATGTTCCCTCAGGTAGCGATTGTCATTATCATGTCGAGTCTAAAGAGAGACAGAAAACATAAGTAAAACAGAGAAAATAAATATCGTCTGCTGCGGATTTTCCAATCGCGATGCTGGACTGTCTTTAAGGTAGGGAATAAAATCTGCTGTTGCCGGTTGTAGCTAGAAGTTTTATCAAGTAGATAAATAGGATATTAAGTGAATATAAATGATTTGCCGTTTATTACATATGAAATAAAACAAGTCGTAAAATAAGGAAAAAGGATAGAATAATTAATAGTTATGGAAACGTCTTCACTTCTTTCACAGAATTCTTTTCGCCGGTCAATTTACGTTGGTCACACAGTGTGTCTTAAAAGTTTTTTCTAGGCAGTATCTCAAAAAGTCACTTCCTAAGGGGCCTGGGTACATTCATTTATACATATGTGTTTGCCATGCATTCGCAAGTTCCCGCACAACTCACTTCTTTTTCAAACTCATCATCATCATCATAGTCACAATGTTTTAACAGACATGTTGTGAACTCGTAAAATGCATTAAGTTGGAGCTAGAGTATTGCCGACACGAATATTATCAATAGTTTTGAGAACTGTAGCTCGCCAGAGTTCGCGATTTACTGTCAGTTCAGTGGCGCTCTCAATACTCATATCCAGGAACTGTATCCACCCAGCGTGTAGGGGAACTGCCACGGCGCCGCCCACTCGGGGCGTGACCCTGAACTACAAGTTTCTCCATATTATCGCTTCTGTGTATACGACCGAAGAATGTAAGCATTCTCGTCGACACAATGGGGGATAGTCTCTTTGGATTACCGAGCTCATCCAGTAAGGAAACGTTAGTTCGATGGGCGGTGTAAGGAACTCTCAGCATTGTCCTCCGCGTCCACATTTCAAAAGCATCTCTGCGAGCTCGATCTACCTTTTTTAACAGCCCGGCGACATTTTGGTAGCTTTAGTGATGTAATGGTCCCGCCATATTTTAGTAAGCTTTGCCATGGCCACACGTACCTGTTGAATGCGCTGTCGAATCTCATTTTCACAGCTACCCGAATTGTCGATCAAAGAACCGAGGTACACAAAACTGAACTAATTCACAACGGCCTATTGACTTTATTTCTTGATGATTATCATGCTCTCTATCTACGATCATAACTTTGGTCTTGTTGTAGTTAATACCAAGACCATATGCTACACTGTGCTGTTCTAGAATGTTTAATAGAGCTACTAGTTCTTCCTCAGAAGCTGCAATGATGGTTGTATCGTCAGCAAATCTAAAGTTGGATATTTTGCTTCCGCCAATAGTTATACCGCCATTCCAGATGTCCAATACCTGTCTCATCACAAATTCAGAGTAAATGATAAATAACATCGGAGATAATACACATCCGTGACGAACTCCCTTTCAAACCACATACATAAAATTTCAGCAGGTGATAGTTAAGACCTTAATGAATGACAACTCAGAGCAAATTTTAAAAAAAGTTTTAGTGTGCAAAAACTCGCAATGCAAAATCAGACATTCTTCAAATGTTTGTAATTTAAAAACCAAACACGATATCAAATTAAGGCCACCTAGTTAACGTAGCGCAAGCTTTCCTCTTCAATTTGCTATTTGAATCATTACTGTAAATTTAAAGGTAACGTCACACTATCAGTAGGCCACCGGTCGGTCGCTCTTGGCTCCCCTCGATCCGAAATCATCTTCGCGGGGTCGGCCGTCAGCAGTATGGCAAGGCGAGCTTCGGACTTACCTCCCCTCATTTTATTTTAGACACACATACTTCAGTAAGCGCTAGCACAAGAATACGTATTTTCTTTGATTCTCAAGTTCGCGCGCTATACTCTAGCCCCCTAAGAGTGTTTTGCTTATCACAATATGTCATTTCTTAAGAGTCTTTTACTTATCATCCCGCCTAATCAAGAAAAAAGCCGTCTAGCTTGGAATCGAACTCCCAATGCCTGATTGAAACACATCACCGCAACCTACTGAACCAAGCAGTCATCTACGTCATTTTGTGAAAACATTGTACATTATATTACTACTTAATTTCATCTTTGCAATGCTATTTAAAATTTCCTTAATATTTATTTTATGCTTTAAGGAAAGGTGGCCAAAGTTCATCTTAAGCAACGCGTTCACCCGATTTCCATTGTAAATGATAGGTTAGAATCGCCGATGTAAACAACGCGTAGCGACTCAAACAAGAAAAGTTGACTGTGGCGCTTCAGCAGGAGCGGTCTCTGTTCGTATGTCATCGGTAACCTTTTGGTTTTCATTGGTCATTTTCAAAGTCGATTGATGTATGATTGACCAAATGCGCTAATAACGTGCGATTGACCAGTAGGAGCGCTCTCGGTCCGCTATCCGTGAAGTTCGTGCCTTGGCGCCTTGAGTCAATCATGTGACGAGACACTGGTTAAATTCAAGCTTAGTGTACTGCGAGTGCCACTTTTTATAGTCTGAGTACTGTGTGCTACTTACAAATCAGGTAACCGATTGAAGTTAAAAATATCTACATGCTAGCACTGCATACATACATACCTACCTACTAAAAAGTATATAAGTATTTTTTTCTCCTTTGCTCAGAGGGGAGGGGGCGGCATTGCGCCTTAAGGAGGAACCGCCCCTGGACTAGCTTTCCACAAGTCTTCATTACTTATAATAAAAATGTATTAATGCGATACTTCATACAGAAAATTTTGACGTGACGTCTCAACAGTTGCTCCACAGGAAAAATCCGATTAGAGAGACCCACAAAGTGTATGCCTTAAAATTACCGATTCACATAATTAATCTCTCTAGCACTAGAAACCCAATCCACAGTTATTTTAATGACAGTACTTTACACGCAGGCATAGAATGTTTGTACCCGTATTCAAACGAAGTACGCTCCCGTGAGCCGTTCTCTATCATCTCCCCGCTCAATGACCCCATTAGATCTTCCTGCCAGTGCCAGTGTTACCAATTCAAGACCTGTGTCAACAAACTTCCCCTAACATAACCTTTTCATAGCAGTAAACGTATTCCGGCATTCGAGCTTTGCCTTTGCGGTTTACTTAGCTATATAAAGAATAAGTCCGAGTCAAAAAAAGGGGATCAAGTTTCTGTATTATACAAAGATGGTAATCGTTACAAGTATAGGAGAAAAGTAATGAAATATGCCTTTATAAAGTTTCTAATTCTTCAGTGGATTGTGACTTAAATATGGTTGGATGCGCTTTAGGGAAAAATCTGATCAATGTTCTCCAAACCAAAGAGTGGGCCGTAAGTTGTTCTTACGGTTTGCTGTTAGATCCTCGATGAGAGATGTATTAATTCCTTAACTACTATTACTCTCCTTGTGTAAGATAGAAATTCTCAGTGGACGACTTGAAGACTCGCTAGTATAACATTTGAGTGCGATATAACCTTTAGCAGATTTTCTCATGGTTTTTTGTTGGACCCCAAGTGAGATGCGGTATTCTTTTGTCTTGGGGTTGTGGTCTGTGTCACATTATTCACTAGTAATACAGATAGAATATTCTACTGGATCTCATTTCGGATTTATTAAAAACGCAAACGAAGACCGTGTTGTTTCTTCCAAGCACTTAGCGCCACACCACAACACTTGGCAACCTGCGGTGCGATATACTTGAGATGCCACCCGACAGAATGCCAAGAATCATGGACACTGAATCACAATACATACAAAGGCAACTTTAGTGACAGATCGAAATGGGCTCAATGATGATCTTGACATATGTTGAATAATATCACCTAGTACAGTGATGGCTCCAAAATGCGGCAGAATATGCTAGATGAAGGATACAGTAAAAAGACTAACTATGTAAACACAAGATAGTCTGACGGCTCTGAGGGCCTTGGCAAGGAACCACTATACTTCAAAAATAGTGCGGGACTGCCATAATACCCTAAAGATACTGGCGAAGATCAACAAGGTAACATTATTTTGAATGCCTAGTCATATAGGAGTAGGTTGGAATGAGAGGGCCGACACATGTGCCAAGGAAGGTGCAGAACTCCCTCTCATCAAGCCAGAACCAGCATGTACGGACAGCTGATACCAGTTGGGTGTGAACACCAGAAGCATTGGGACAGGGTGGTGGAGAATGTTCAGTCTAAGAGGATGCTTAGTGAACCCTTATGGTCTGATACCGCAGACGCCATTAGATAGAGCAGGAAGGAATTACGAAAGGTGGCTGGCCATTAGATGTTCATTGCACACCTGCAAAAGTTGGGTATCGATGTGGCCAATCCTTTATGCAGGAAGTGCGGTGAGGCAGAGGAAACAGCTAAGCACGTTATCTTCGATTGTCCCAACTTAAGTGAAAACAGTAACTCCTATCTAACTGTAGGCCAGGGGGGAACACTGGGGAGCATAGTATGTACAATACATCTCAAAGTTCGCGAACACCATTTGACCAGGGGTGTACAATAAGCTTTAAGGCTGAGCGTCAACTATTAGGGTAACTGAACCCTAACTGCGAAAATATCTGTCTCGAATATCGTGCCATATCCCCAAAGGGTGGATTGTTGCGGATATTGGGATCAGTTCCGTAAGAAAATCGACACGAAACTTTATTTCGGCTGAGGTACGACCTTAAGATCTGCGGTTATTTAAACATATTTAAATCCTTACGAAACCTTTCGTAGTTTCGGAAAGGTCTTATTATTTTTTCGGATTTCAGGTGCTTGTTGACATAGATACTTTGGTGAAGAGGACAGACGGATATTCCGGTGCAGAGATTACAGCAATTTGTAATGAAGCTGCTATGATGGCGTTGGAAGAGAGTTTAGATAGTCAAATTGTTGAAGAAAAACATTTTGATGGAGCCTTGCATCTAGTTCAGCCAAGGACACCTGCTAGTATGATCAAGATGTTTGATGAATATCTGAAAAACTAGTTTCAAAATAGAGCTGGGATTTTTCATATGATGCATTGTCTCATTTTTTATCCAGGACATGAACGAAGTTACCAAGTCAACTTTGATTATTTTTATCATCAAAATAATAACGGCAAATCTGAAATATTAATAAAAAAAGATTAAGTCTTCAACTATGAATGACTTTAGTACATCTTTAGCAAATACAAACTTTTAGCAAAAGCATCATTGGATGTTGATAAACATTTGAGCATTTCTTGGCATATTTCGATTGGTCTTTTATGCTGGACGTGAAACTGTTTATAGTTGAAACAAAAATATAGTGTTCCATGAAACTACTAAATTACTAAGATGTTAGCCGGTTAAGCCAGCAACACGATGAATCATACTGAACACAGATATAACCAAGAAGAGAAGCTGCAGCTTTAAGGATTGAGAAAGTTAATGTGTACAATGTCTTTCCCTCACGGCAATCAAAAACTAGAGGATGAAAGGTATCTGATGGATCTTTCTATGAAAATAGTAGTGGTAAATTAAAATCTCTTTTACAGTAATTCTTCTAGAGCGTGAACGTTTTTGATTTTTACCATAAATCCTTTTCCTTTCTCTCTTATCATGCGTCAGATGGTTCAGCTTTACCTAATTCAAAGCCAGCTTGTTCCTAAAAAACTACGAGTAGTAAAAGAATGCAAACACAGATTGATCAATTTATACTCCGAAGTTAAATACCTCCGTTATTATGGAAGATACAAAAAAAGTTATAGGTAAAGCGAAAGTCTACATTTTAAAATTATTGTATAATATACACGGTTATTATTAAAGTCACGGCATACCAAAGCTGTTTTTTTTCAAATACACATCAACCGATCATACTCGTAGTTTTCGTAAAGGCCTAATTTTTGAGTACAACGTTTCGATTGCTTTACTATCTTCAATCGTCTTCAGTTCGTCTTCAAGTGAACTGTATTGTCCATTCTTCTACTAGCCTGTAACCATTCTTCTTCAGGTCACTTTGGGTCTTCCCATGTGTCTGCTTTCTTGGGGATTCCAGCCGTTCTAGCTATCGATTCTTCTGTTCCTCTTCGCAGAATGTGACCTATCCAACTCCACTTTCTCTATCTGATCTCCGTACCTACGTTCTTGAACCTTACTATTTTCCTCAGTTCTTTGAAAATACGCAATTTGGTGCTGGTTGAGTACGTGGTAGATTGGCAAACTAGGTTAAGGGAGCCAAATGCTCTTCTTGCTTTTAGTAGACGGTGTTGGATATCTTGATCTGTCCCTCCTGTGTTATTAACTAAACTGACTAATCTAGATATTCAAAGTAGTCAACTTTTTCTATCACTTCGTTATAAAGAAGAAGAGGTTCTTGGTTGGACCCTTAGTCCCATTTTTGCTCCTTCCATTTTAAGAACTTCAATCTTTGTTTCCGTGTCTTTGACAGTGTGCGGTATTAGGCATAATTCACATCTTGCATGAAGACTACCCATCAGTCCCCACCTAATGCCTCCTCGGCCAGATTTCTCATTAAACAGTCTAGAACTATGTTAAACATCAAACGCGGATCTACACATATCTGATTCACACCACGCTTGATATTAATTCTTTCACCTTTCTGTCCCCTGTGAAGAACCTGATGGATCTTGTATAGCTCTTTCACGATGTTTATAATCTTCTGGGATGTGCCTTTCTGTCAAAGCATTATGCAACGTGAAATATGTAGCAATTTATTCTATCCAAATAGTAACTAGGCTATAAGTTAATATCGAGCCTGGAAATCCCTTCTACGGCTTATGATACACACCATCTATATTATCCCGAATTTGAATTGGGTTTATTTTCCCTATTCCGGAAATATAAGGTTCTATAAGGTTATACAGGGTATTTTCAGAAATATGGCCACTTTTCTGAGAAAATGAATTCATCACCCAATTTCTTAAAAAATCAATAACTGGAGGCTTGACTTTCAATGCTAGAATAATTTCGTGGTTATCTAGTTTAGCGTAAAATTATCAGGTTTCTGTGATTTGTATACAGGGTGAACCAAAACTCACGGCCATAATTTTCTTTGTGATTTTAAATGTAACACCCTGTATTTTATAGCGTCGTCAGAAAATTCGTACAAAATACTTTCACTTTTACTAAGCATTTCCTATCCCTAAGTGTATCAGTTATGTAGCGATTTCGATTTGAAGCAGTAAAACGATTTCTAATAACAGGTTCTAATAGCAACTCATCATTTTTGCCAAATACTGAAAGTTTCTCAGAGTTGGCCATGGCTAACGTGTTTGGCAGAACGTAGTAAATAATACTGTGTTTGTCAACTATACAATTGTCAATTGATATTTGAAATTTGATTTGGTTTGGCTTGTCTCCGTGTTACTTGTGTACATACAGTTGGAGTTGAGGAATGATGAATTTTTCAAATGGAAAATTAATCGATATGATCTGGATTCTAGGCGAATGCCATACAAATAGCTTGCTAGCCCGTAGGGTCTACCATTAAGGGGCCTGGATACACACATTTATACATACGTATTTGCCATGTAAAACACGGACTCGCAATTTCCCGTACAACTCACTTTATTTTCAAACTACATATTTAATATTTCAGAAGGCAATAGTTAAGATCTTAATGAATCACAACTGTTTTCGATTTTCTCAAAAAAGTTTTTTAATGTGCAAAAAAACTCGCCGTGCAAAATCATACATTCTATGAATGCCTGTAATTTAACAACCAAACACGATATCAAAAAAACGCTAAATAGTTGCACAAGTGCAAGCTTTCTTCTTCAACTTGCTCTTTGAGTCATTACTGTAAGTTTAAAGGTAACGTCAGGAGATGAGAAAAAATGCATTTATATATTCGACACCCAAGCCTTTACTTGCGGTTGAGATTATTCCCCCACCACCTTTTTACGTACAGTATTAGCAAGCCCGACCGGCGACGGTGCCACGACTGCCACGTGCCGGCACCTTCCCCTCCTCTGCTTTTCATTAGGGCTGTTCCAAATTACGGTTCTATTACTGTCCCATAACTGTTTTCATCATGCCCCGCCCATTTTACAGCTCTAAAAACGGTGGTTGGTTAGTACGCTGTCGGACCAATCATCGATTCTAGAATCGCAAAATGGGCGGGGCATGATGAAAACAGTTCTGGGACGGTGACAGAACCGTAATTTGGAACAGCCCTATTATTTCGTTGTCCCTCTGTCTGTTTAGATCTAGACGTTACAGTGATACACGTCTCAGGTCTCACGTCTTACAGCAATCGGGGACGCACACACGCAGTAGTTGTAGGCGTTGTAGCAAATAATTTTCTGTAGCCAGTTGTCTACGCCACTTTGACCCTTTGACGAATCGGAAGTGTATTTTTGCATAGGTCATTTATTTATTCATTGATTGTATGAGGCGATAACATCTTTAATTTAGCATTTATCTATTATTGAGTGTTATAAAGACAATTATTTAGCTTTTTTTACAGTAACTTGGCTGAAGTCGCTAAATTACAGCCGACCAGTTCAGTAGAAAAAGCAAATGAAAAATACATCTAAATTCCAAATGATCGTAACTAAACTTGTTTGATGTTGATTTACGTATCGTAAATGGATAATAATTGCCCGAAAATATGCATAATAGATTACACTACAAACTTAGTTATACAAGGTGATTCCAGCTCCATGAAATAGGTTGATACTAGGAAAACTCGTATAAAGTAAATCAAAATTCGTACCACCAACAAACCTTTATAATTTATACGAACTTTGGAGAACTACATAGTTGTGACAGCGATTTGCAAAAATTCAGAGGCCTACGTAGGGTGATTCTGGCCGCCCAAGGGATAGGCATCTAAAACTAAAATAAGTTGTACAAGCCAAACGGAAACTTGTACCACCAACAAACCTTTACAATTTATAGCCACATAGGAAAACTACATAGCTGTGATACAGATTTGCAAAAATTCAGAGGCCTACAGGGTGATTCTGGCCGCTCAAGAAATAGGCACCTGAAACTAAGATAAGTCGTACAAGCCAAACGAAAATTTGTATCACAAACAAACTTTTACAATTCATACGCACTTAGGGGAGTTACATAGCTGTGATACAGATTTTCAAAAATTCTGAGGCCTACAGGGTGACTCTGGCCGCCCAAGAGATAGGCACCTGAAACTAAAATAAGTCGTACAAGCCAAACGGAAATTTTTACCACCAACGAACATTTACAATTTATACGCACTTAGGAGAGTTACATAGCTGTGATATAGATTTGCAAAAATTCAGAGGGTGGGGAGGTACAGGGTGATTCTGGCCGCCCAAGAGATAGGTACCTAAAATTAAAATAAGTCGTACCAGCAAAATGGAAATTTGTTCCACCAACAAATTTTTACAATGTATAGCCACTTAGGAAAGCTACACATCTGTGATATAGATTTGCAAAAATTCAGAGGCCTACAGGGTGATTCTGACCGCCCAAGGGATAGGCACCTGAAACTAAGATAAGTCGTACAAGCAAAACGGAAATTTGTACCACCAACAAACATTTAAAATTTACAGCCACGTAGGAGAGCTACATAGCTGCAAGTGCTTTGCATAACATCAACGTTGGGGTTCCGCAGTATTGGCTCCGACATTTTTTCTACTTCACATCAATGATCTATTCTTGAGCACTACACAAACCCAATCCACAGTTTTGCGGATGACAGTTCTTTGCATGCAGGCATCATGAGCAAAATAGGCTCTGTGGTCGGCAGGAACGCAGAAGGCTGGCAGCGGCTGCGTTGCTTTGTTTTCAAACGATCTGGAGACCATTACCGCTTGGGGGCTCAAAAATATCGTAAAATCGAATGCTTCCAAGACGCTGTATTGTACGCTATAAAATAAGGTGTGCCCAAGCCAGCAACTGGTTCTAATGAGTAATCAGGTTCTATCAAGAAGTCACTCATTCAAGCTCTCATAGGAGTCTACATTACAGAACATCTGATCTGGCATGAACACTTTGCACGAATTGCAACAGCTTTTGGGGAAAAGCTTCGGTACGTATTCAGAGCCAGAAAGTACTTCTCACCATCTAATCTCCTCACGCTATATAAAGCCAAGCTAAGAATTGGCCTGGAGTATTGCTCTCAAATCTGGGAAGCTGTTGCCCTCTACTACCCTTTCTATACTTGATACCGTACAAAGAAGGGCAATTCGACTAATTGGTTACCCGGCCTTAACGCGCCACATCCAGCCGCTTTCTCACAGGCGTGCTGTTTGTGACTTCTAGCTCTGCTACCGATATTCAAACGGAGTCTGCTCCTTTGGTTTATACTTCTATACTACTAGTTCTGTCGCACACTGATCCTACCAGACGCACCCCGAAGAACCTAGCGGTACGACCGCATATCTATTCCCAGGGTGCTCAAGGCTTGGAATTTACTGCCACGAGATGTATTCATTGGGTCTGCGCGCATTGGCCTATTCAAGTCCCGCATTAACAAACTAACCCCTAACATAACCTTTTTACGCGAGTCGCGGTACTCTGGTATTTAGGCTCTGCCTACGCGGTCTGCTCAGTTATAAAGAAATCATTGGAGGCTCGCCTTATGCGCATTAGGCCCAATACAAAAAAATACAAGAAGTGTTGGAAGATTTTATTTATATACTTTTATAATGTATTTTTACTTATGTAGTTCCATCATTTTGCATTCCATTATGACTAATACATCATGAGTAAGAATGCTAATGTTACTATACCTTAACGGAGGACACATGCATATTGAAAGTCGCTAATGCCATCTGCCTTTAGTCAAAGTAAAAAAGCATAACGCATAGTGGACCTGTCTCCCAAAGTTATGAATAATGCAATAGGTTACTGTTACATGTTCCAGCAAAGCAACATTGGTAATAGGAAATATCCAACCGACTTTTTTAATTGAAGATCGGGTGGGTGGTGATACAAGTTGTAGCAGTTTTGTCATTAAAAAGAGTAACTTTAGCAATCCTACTTTGCAAATGTGATACATAAATATATGCCCAGATAACGTCATATACTCATGATATGTCTTTACAACATTTTTATCATGCTGCGAATATTCTGCTAATCTTTTATGCTTCTCATAATATCTATTGTGATGGCAGGCGACAGAAAGGTCCTGCCGGTGCGCCATCTGGTACCCGAAAGGTAACGGCAAACCAAAGAAAATCGCTGCTGAGCAGCAGCAGACTGCTGCGTATGAACCCGCGCTCTTTGGTGGCGTCCCACCAAGAAGTCTGCTGCTGTTCAGCAGCGGTTTTCTTGGGTTTGCCGTTACTTTCGGGTACCAGATGGCACACCGGCAGAACCTTTGTGTTGCCTGCTATCACATGCTTCACATTTCTGGTAGACATGAAAGATCTGATGCTTTCTATTTCCGTCAATCGACCTATGGCGCACTGATGATCGCTAATAGCGTGAAACAGCTGTCTGCATACTGGTTGATTGACGGAGATATAGAGCAACCCTCGAATATCTATTGTGATTGACCGTTTAAAAATATACCATTTCACCACCTCCATTGCTGAATATATACACTGTTTCGGCGTAATCCTGTCGGACATGATAGAAGAGCTAAAATGCAACAAGTTTTGCTTAATATACAGGGCGAGTTTTTAGTACCGGCTCGGTCGATAACTCCACTACTGTAAAAGATAGCGAAAAAAGTTGTATATAAAAGTTGTAGCAACGGATATGCTCCTTGCTCAGAAAATATTGAGATTTATACATGCTGATCTATAACTACATGGTGATGCAAACATGCATTTTATTAAATGAGACACAATATATATTATTTCAAATTGAAATTCTACTAATGATTTCCGTTCTTCCAATATAGGAAGGAGCTATCGACTGAGCCGGTACTAAAAACTCACCCTGTATGTATGGACAAATATCAATAGTTTCTGAGATTTTTCAATTTTAACGGAATTCTAATAATTACCCAAAATCTGAAATTTTTGACTTAACAATAAAAAATCTGCATCAAAAATCAGTCATATGTTCACTCATTTTCGTTCAATATTATGCTTACAGTAAATCAATAACATATAAATTGGTAGAAAGGTACGATACTTTAGGAAAAAACATTTTGAGGGAAATAAAATAATAATTTTCATTTTGATTCCAACACAATCATATCTAGCTCAAAATATTGCTTGACACCCTGTATAACTGGAGGTTGAGGTGCTTTAGCGCCTCGAATTATTTTCACTATCTTTATGATGTATCACCCCCCCTCAATTCTTCGGAATCATTTCTGAAAATGATGAATGATCGCGCGATAGTGCTCAAAAGAAGGTGCAGAAGATTCATAGTATGCTCGGGAGAATACTAATTTAGTATATTTTTCTATTCATGGCCGAAACAAAGCATTTTGATGTGACAAGTGTCACACGACAGTACATTCTTATGATAAATGAACGTTATCTGAGATACGACCATTTTTCGTGACATTTAATTACTACCTTTCTTAACAATTTAGCATTTTAACGACTCTTGCTTTTGATATATAATTTCCAAATAACGAATAGTTACAATATATATTTGTTTATATATAATTTAAATGTTTAAATATATTATTTTTATAGATTTTTTTATAGATATTATATTGATATTAACAAAGATGGCCCCAAATAAGCTTCGCTTTAATTGATAGTGTATTTGCTCTTACCAAATGAGATCACATTTATATAGTTCATACAGTTTTTATGAATTGCTACTGTTTGTACATAATACGTATTGCACCCTCTCCCCCCACCAATTTGGCGTAACCAGTAAGCTGTTACTGAAATGCTTCTGACGAGAGACACGTCTCATAGTATTTATAAAAGCATCTTGTTAAATTGACTACTAGGATTCATACAGTATGCCCAAGTTTTACATTTGAACTAGCTAACAAAACCATAACACTTACATAAAACTAGATAGGTATACGTTCTCATAGCATCCGAGTTATCCAGTCCAGCTAATAATTTATTTAATGTTCGAAATATCTAGTGATTAAATAATAAACATACTGAGTCTAAAGTATGGAACGCCTCAATTATTTCGGAAACGGTTTGCACGATTTTTATGAATTTTGGGTTATGAGGGTTTTGCAATACGGCCAGTCTTGCAATGGTATTTACAATGTTGTCAGATCTACCGTTTTTCCAGAAACATAATAAACTTTGTTATTTCAAATGGATCACCCTCTATGTTTCTGCGTTTCTTAAATCCTTAAAAAATACTGATTATTTTTTGTATAAAATTTCCTATACCTATAGGTCATCATTTTGAAGTACAACAACTAAATTTACATTGCATCAGCCCAAGTTAAAATAAGACATGAACATTAGTTCAAAAAACATGAAGGCAGGTTACAGCAGATGCTTAAAATGTTGCCCGATTACAACAAGCTATGTGATTCTTGAAACTTCTCAGTACATTTTGAAACATGTCTGTACTTTCAACAGTAAACATAGCCATCTTAGTACAGTGTATTCAAGAACCATTTACGCCGTGTCAAAACAATATTCCAGTCACTGAAAACTGTATTTCTCTTTATGATCTTGAAATGTTGGAAATAGAAAATCATCGGTTTCTTGAAATTACTTTATCGCAAAAATTGTGAGTTTCATTACAACAACAATCCGGTGAGGGGGGGGGGGGGAGTCAAAAACTATGTTGCAATAATTTGTTATAAACAAATTCTAGACTTACATTTTCAGTTCAATCTTCTGGCTGACATGTTCGATGCATCTTTGCCATTTTTCAGGAGATACTGCTGATATTCCTTGGTGGAATAGTATTCGCATGAATTAAGTGGTCGAGAACTTAAACTTTGTTTTTAAAAAAATTATTTCCCGATCAAATAATACAATTTATTTGGGACCGAACCGTTTGAGAGCTCAAGACAGACTAATTCAAAAGCGTCAAAATAGTACGGAGGTAAACTCTGCTGATCTCTCTAACGTTTACAGATATAGGTTTTATATGAAGTCAGCATTAAATAATATAATTATAGTCATTTACAACCACATAACTCATGTCATCAAATTTATAAGTAGGCTGCCACATACTGCTTAAAATCTGCCCAACTCAACTCGATTGAATTAAGTTCGCAGTGATATGATATGGTGGAAGACGGAGCACTATTTTTAGTACCTATGTAGTTATTTTAACTTGGGCGGATGCAATGTAAATTCATTTGTAACTCCGAAATTATGAGGTTTAGGTACAGGAAATGATTCAAAAAATAATCAGTACTTTTCAGTTACTTCAAAGAGATAGAAATACACAGGGTGATACATTTGAAATAAAGTTAATTATATTTCCGGAAAAATGGTAGATATGACAACATTGCAAATACCATCGTAAGACCGGCCGTATTGCAAAACCCCCATATACCGTTTCCGAGATAATAGAGGTGTTCCATACTTTAGACTCACTCTGTACAATTTTTAGAGATGTATAAAAGTTTGGTATTTCTATCCTCTATTATTATCCTCAAATTGTTATAATATTTTATGACTTCAAGTATTATAAAATAATTTGAACTTTCGTGAGAAATATTTCAAAGAGGCTGTAGTTGTAAGAT
This sequence comes from Callosobruchus maculatus, assembly GCA_951848785.1. Taxonomy (NCBI): domain Eukaryota; kingdom Metazoa; phylum Arthropoda; class Insecta; order Coleoptera; family Chrysomelidae; genus Callosobruchus; species Callosobruchus maculatus. Next base: position 9,432,626 of record CATOUR010000065.1, on the reverse strand, counting down.
GATGAAAATTTGAGTATTTTCGTTCTTCTTGTCCCATATAAGAGATTCAATACAATGTTACAACAAATATAATATTAGCTAGTTAGGAGATAATTAACCCAAAATTCATGTATTTGGTTGATAATGCCTCTTTTTTTGTTCACAGTATTTCCGTACCTACTACAATGCTATTTGAAATTTGATAACCACAGAAGTGCCAGGTTGTTTTGTACCTTATTTGAGTTTGTTTTTAACTTTTGGTACTACAAATTTCGAAACATCGTATTTGTTAACCAAGTGGGTATAAAATGTGTTCACTTCAAAACTAGCTCACAAATTCACTGGATAATTACCCAGGTTGGGGTGGTACAACTATATCAAATCATCTGATCATATTATATAAAAATTAAAAGTGCGTTGAAGAATTAATACCAAAAATTTCCCTTTAAAAGAAAAGTATAGACATGTTGTCTTATTGGATCAACGGCGTAGTTCTGGTGAATCTGAGATATGTTTTTGACCTTTTTACAAACAACGACGATTAAATTCTAACGGCAGGCCACTATTACCAAAAATACCGAAAATATGTATTTCAAAAATGCTTCTAGTGGCGGAGGTATATTGATAAAGCATGGATATCGCTTGACCCCTCTATACATTGGATGGTGGTTACTATTCCAGTTAACGAAAAACCTTCACTACTTTTTAAAATGTACCATTGGCAGCTAATAATAAAAAAATTAAAAATGCTCGAATTGATGACTAGAAATGTTGGATAAAAAGTTTTGGAGGGGAAGATTGAGATGGGGGTGGTGAGGAGTTTGGATTGCCCTTAAACATTCCTTATTCATAGAGGTATTTGTATTGCATTCGTGGTATCTGGTACTTTCCAAAACTAGCCTGACGTCACTTGCCTTCAGTGAAAGACATAATTATTTTCACTTCTCAGTCTGCCCTATTTGGCCTGTATAGATACTTCGATAACAATATCACACAGTTTGATTGCAACGAAATTTTTTGATACTTTGATATAGCTGTAGTGTGATCTTGTGGCAGTTTTTTTGCATAACTTGAAAATGCGAGGGAAGTACCGAGTCAATTTACTTGTCGGCTTTTTTGAATGATCATAAATGTGTGTTTCACTCGGTAACAATTGTTTAACTCTGTAATACCAAATTGTTGTGCCCAATGGTGAGAATGTAGACATGAAATGTTTATAAAATGTATTGCTTGCAAGTTGACCGGCAGTGTTATGAAACATTTATTAATTTGGAATATTTTTGCTAGTCATATGTTATAACTATATAACTTATGTATGACGAATGGAAAATACTTTAGGAGAAGCCTGTATAGCAATTATTGTTTCTAATTTTCATTTTTTTTCATTTTCATTTTCAATTTCATTTCTAATAAAAAAGTCATATAAAGTAGAATCCGATTTTCAACTGTTTCAGAGATAAATTGATTTTTACAGATTTTCAGTCATCCAGAGAGATCTAGTCGGCTGTTGGGTGAGTGTGAATCTCCCACCGCTATTTGCACGGCAGCTCTCTCCTTACTGAAGTACGACTCCTCAGTCGACCAGGATTTAATGGAATGAAAGGTGCTTGCTTACTCCGCAAGAGAGAGATAATTCCAATCATATGGTTCACAGAAAAATCGGAAAAATGAAGGGTACCGGCTGGATTCGAACCAGCGTCTCCGGCATTCTAGGCCGACGCGTTACCAACTATACCCCGGTTCCCGGTGATATAGCCGTTACACAGCGCCAACAACATGATGTCGAATTTGGCACTATTTATAGGACCATTGTTATAAATTATGCTTTTCCGCATACCGTTACATTACGTTCAGTATGATACTTTGACCGAGTGTAAAACTAAAGTTTCAAAAGTAGCTTTACTCAATTGATTTTCTGTTGATTCAATACTGTATCTTTGTTGCAACCCAGTATTTAATCTCTCCCTATGGATTTTTAGGAGTAGGTATAGCAACGTATTATTTTAGCACAATTTCCATTTTAATACGGCATCCTTTAAAAAAAACTAACATGGTAAGTAGGTCCTCTATTTGGTTTTACTATACTAGACACATAATTATAATCCTTAAAGTGCATACACAGACTTTGCTGAAATGCTATGTAGATTTTGTAGTCACTCGAGCGCCTCTGCCTAAATTTTAAATAATCTTTAACCTACGCGCCAGCTTTGTAACGTAATTTTTAGCACCTATTTCAGCTACGTATTTACAAAATAATAAATAAAGTAGTACACGTTATAATTACAACAATGAATTATAAATATTACAGAAAAGATCATCCTAATACAAAAGGCTAATAAATTTACGTAAAATAATTGACATTGACTAGAAAAATTATATTTTTGATCCCATGAAAATCAGTTTTCATACTGCGTTAGATGACTGCTTATATCACTTCAAAACTGAGCTTTCTCGCTCGAATAAGGCAAAAAAATGGTTGCTGTCCTTCCGCATAGCGACATTTTAGGTTTGGTGTAAAATGACTGAATATGCAATTCGCTCAATTGTACTTATTTATGATGGGAAGCTTTCTTTTCCTCAACTTTATATTATTTTTCTGATCGATTGGCAAATAGCAAATACGTTTGCTTTCACTGTTAGATAAATATTGTGCATTATTAATATGCGCTATTCACTTTGAAAGTACTGAGCAGCAAATAAGGAAGACAATCACATCTCTATAATTCAGTTTCATCAACAAGGCCATTATCGACGGTCGAAGGGGACCTGGGAGACGATAACAATCTTGGCTCTGTAATATACGAGAATGGACGGAAATCCGCAGTGCAGCACAACTGTTCCGGATGGCAGAAGATAGATCCGCTCTAGCCATAGTGATCGCCAACGTCAGGAGGACCGTATACGGCACATGAAAGAAGAAGAACAAGACCATGCCTTGTAGTCAATTAGTTGTCTGCGGCCATCCCACGGCTAGGTATCTTGATGTCTTAGAAACATCAGAGTCTCTTTCATTAGTATATCGTAACAACACATAAACAGGGCGTCCCAAAAGTCAACATCAAGCCGCAACGGGTTGACAGGATTGGTTGTAACTATCATGAGAAAAATTAGAAAAAATCTATCCCATGCAGTTTGAAAATTATGGGCATTTAAAAAGACCTAGAAATTGGGCCAAATTATAACAATTGTTCGGTTATTGTGGTTAACTTTTATTATTTTTGTTCACTTAAACTTTGGAACCGTAATCCTAAATAACATTTCTAGAAGCACAGTCAAAAATAATGACACAATTGCCCCAAGTTTTCTAGAATGAAGTCTATTTATTAAACTATGAATTTAAAATTTTCAAAGTTTGTCGACTTTGAAAGGCCCTCCGTTAAAAAAATGCCTTGGCAAGTGCCATTAAAAGTTGGCGCATTTAATCAGGATTGTAAAATGGTACAAGACTTGTTAGTTTCTTACCAAAAAAAAAAAAAAATGAGTAAAAAAACCTCAAGTAACCCGATTTTTGCTAACCCATTTCACTCAGGTCAGATGTTCTTTATTCAGGCTTTTGGTAGATTCTTAATTTTACGGCAAAATGATGAGAGAGACAGATAGTGACGCCATTTTTAGCTAAGTCAACAAAAATAAGTAAAATTAATAAAATAATGAAAAATGTTGACCTAGTTGAGCTTAGGTTTATTGGAATAAAAGACAGGCAATAAATGTTCAAATTTTTTACCATCAGCCTCAATACATCTTACATCATCTTAAAAAAGATCTACTTATTAGCCAGGCATCTTCTCGAGAGTTGATGTCCTCAGCAGCTTGAGAAATTCGTTTACGCAGCTTGGCTGCGCTCTCAATGGGCTTTGAAAAAACTTTTTCTTTGAGAACACCCCAATAACAAAATTCCAGGGGATTTAAATCTGGGAAACGGGCTGGCCACGAGATGGTGTCTGAACGTCCACATCCACCTCCTGGATATTTTTGATCAACTTGCACTGAGTAATGCGCTGGACAGCCATCTTGTTGATACTTCATGTGACGACGATCTGTTATAAGCGGTTTACAGACGCTGATGCATGCTGAGATTCATGTATCGACTTCTACCCCCTAAATAAGTTAATCAATGCTTCTACGTTTCATAACCCAAGTAGCAGCGTTTGTGGTACTGAATCACGAATATGGCATCAGTTGCGGCTTGCAGCGATGCAGATTCTGGAACCCTATTATAGTCGGTGAGTCATGTCGCCGAGCCGGTGACGCTGATGCAGTGATGCAGGTTTCAACGTGTATAGTATTGCGTCTATGCCAAGAAATAAGCCCACCCAACTATTCTTGTGTTGCATGAAACGTGCATGAAATATCAAGTCGATTCAGGCATCGCAACAGGTTTCGATTTGAGTAGGAACTTATGCAACTGATGCAAGTTTCATGAAACCTTGAGTCGATTGAGGAATTGCAGCTTACATCAACGTCTGTAGGCCGCTTTAATGGTACGTCCTCTAACAAAGTTGGTAAATTTTATCGTAAAAAATGTAGGTAATTCGTGCCATTCAAATTCTCAGGCTGCTCAAAAGGCCCAACACTTTTGCCGTTTAAAATTCCGGTCCACAGGATTACTTTAAAGCGATACTGGGATCCGTCTTTTCGCACTAAATGTGCCCGGCTAATAAGTAGATCTTTTTTAAGAAAAGGTAGGGCGTGTATTGAGGCCGATAGTACACAATTTGAATTTTTATTGTAATAAAAAATGTTATTTCCCTATCTGATAATCCCAAACTAAGCTAGGTCAAGATTTTTCAAAATTTTATCAATTTTATTTATTTTTGTTGACTTTGCTAAAAGTGGCGGCACTATCTGTCTCGCTCACTCATGGCAAACATGTCCACTATCCACCTCTTTCATCATTTTGCCGTAGAATTAAGAACCTACCAGAAGTTTGTGCGAATAAAGAACATCTGACCTGAGTGAAATGGGTTAGCAAAAATGGGGTTACTTGAGGTTTTTATTTTTTTTTACTCGTTTTTTTTAATACAGAACTAACAAGTATTGTATCATTTTACAATACTGGTTAAATGCGCCAACTTTTAATGGCACTTGCCAAGGCACTTTGGTACATTTTTTTAAAGGAGGGCCTTTCACAGTGGGCAAACTTTAAAAATTTTAAATTCATAGTTTAATAAATAGCCTTCATTCTAGTAAACTTAGCGGAATTGTGTCATTATTTTTGACTGTGCTTCTAGAAATGTTATTTAGGATTACGGTTCCAAAGTTTAAATGAACAAATATAATAAAAGTTAACCACAATAACTGAAAAATTGTTATAATTTGAGCAATTTCTAGTTTTTTTAAATGACCATAATTTTCAAACTGCACGGGATAGATTTTTTTTCTGATTTTTGTCATGATAGTTACAGCCATTCCTATCACGCCGTTGCGGCTTGACGTTGACTTCTGGGACATCCTGTATATGCAATTCTTTAAGTCTTAGTCACACTGTTCGCGAAGTTCCTCATCGAAATAAGTCGAGAACGAGGAGGGTCACCACACTGCCCGCTTAACTTCAGGAGGAACTCTGCTCGGCAGACAAGAACCTAACCTTGTTCTGTTAATAACAAAGTCAGCGGATAACGCCGAAGTGGATGAAAATGTGCAAGAGGCACATGCACTTGAATTGTATGCACCTCTACATATTTCAATTATGTGTCTCATTTTCACCACAAAACAGTCAGTAGTGGTCAAGATCGGCAGTATACCAACGACAACCACAGTTTTGAACATATCGGATTTTAATAGTCATCACTATCAGTGGAGGTATACAGTGGCGAACTCAGGACTTTTTTCGATATTTTAATTGAGTTTTATAATCGATCTATAGACTAACGCTATAGACACTTGTGTACAAGGTGTTCCTAAATATAATGTACAAACCAAAGGGTGTTGAGATTTCAATATTTTTTCAGTTTTTTCTTAACTATCTCAACTTTTGAGGTATTTAGCTCAAATTTGGAATATAAGAAACGTAATACGAGTTACATAATCACACATGTCAAACGGTAGGCAGAATCTACAGGGTGATATTTTTCAGGGGTCATGCTCCCTTTTCTTATCCTGAACTTCTTTTTGGTGCACGACACATATTACGATTTAAAATAAGACATGTCAAATTTAATAAATCAAAACAGTTATCCAAATAAATTCATAGCCTCCCAGACCATATTTCAAATACATCATTTTCATCTATCTAATAACAGAGAATCCTGTTGTGTTTTTTTAGATAAGGATAGGAGATATAAAAAAATACAACAGTACAAAAAGTTTCTAAACAAGGACAAAAAGTTTCTAAACAGATGGAAAAACCATGTCTTTTTGAATCGACCTGCGGCGCTCCGCAAAAAAATTCAGGGTAAGAAAAGGGGGTATGACCCCTGAAAAAATAACACCCTGTAGATTCTGGCAACCGCTTGACATGCGATTATGTAACTCCTATTGCGTATTTTATATTCCCAATTTGAGATAAATACCTCAAAAATTGAGAGAGTTATTAAGACAAAACTGAAAAAATATAGAAATTTCAAACCCTGTACACCGGTAACAAAGTGTTTTCGGAACCTATGTTTATTTGAAATTTTAGTCCTTAAAAACACCAGAAAATTTTCTGCCTTCGTTTGTACACGATATTTAGGAGCACACTGTATTGATTTCTATTTTTATAATTTAGTCATTTTTACCTTAGGAACATTAAATATATATATCTTCTCACTAAAGAAAGGAATCTGCGTCTATAGATTATATGAATTGTACCAAAAGATAACGAGACTGGTACTGAAGTATAACAATAAAATGAAAACCATTTTTCATAGCATGTTTAGTATACCTGTATCAGCGTCGTTAAACTTTAGTAGTAGTAGTAGCAGTAGTAGTGATGGGGAGGCGAGGCGCCTGGTAAGTGGCCACCTTTGGCCCTTTTTGCCAACCCCACTGAACCAACATTGAAGACACTAAAATCCTACGTCCTAGAAAGCTCCTAGAAAGAACCTACCAGACTTCCTGACGAAAGTCGTAAATATGTCCGACCATCTCGCTGAATATAGTGATTCCTCATCGAACTCTGTCGTGCCGAATATCTGAATCCTAACCTGACGCCTCCTAATTTCAAGCAGATTCTGGGCCAAAGTAGGGCTTGCAAATCTTCGCATATCTTTGCCCACTTTCATTTTTTCGATGAGCACTCAAAACCTGACATTTCAATAATTTTATTAATTTCCAGCATGTTAACATGTCAAACGTTAAATAAAGTCTTCAGATAGAATACGCATGTGTTCTTTTGAAAAAAGAGATTAGGTGGTAAAGTTTTTGTATAGAACCCAACTATTCTGGGGATCTATCCTCCATATTACCCCCATCGCCATACTGAAAGTATAAGATAGGAAATGACAGAAAAGGGGAAGCCCCAGTAAACTGGGCCCTCAACAGGTTCTCGATGCAAAAAATATTGAAATTTAAGGTTACAGTATCCTTGTTGTGGAAATTACATTAGCTGTGGCTCATAACGTTTCTCTAATTTCTGATTTCTGTTCTTTATATCTTACTTTAACTGATTAACCCAAATACTGCAATTTTTTGCCTATACTGTTAACAAATGAGGGTTTCTTTAGTACAATATCGTTATTTCACACTACATGCATTTCTGATGTTAGTAGAAATACGCTTTTCAGACAAATCTTCAAGAATTCAAACATGTTCAACTCCGAAGTTTGTGAACCCATCCTAAAATTGGTCCAGTACTCATGAAATCATGCTTTAGAGGCACTTAGAAAAACTGAGCATATCAGCTTCCTTTCCCCGAATACTCTTTTAAGAACCTGGATAATATGATTGTATTTGTGATTTGCGATTCGTTATTTGTTTTTCTATAAGTACTTTCAAGTTGAAATGTATCTCACTTTAATAGGACAGCAGCAGATATGATTCATAGTGACCCACGATACAATAAAAAATACTGTTTGTTGTGTATGTTGGTCAGTAATTGAAAAAACTCTCTTTGTCATGGTGTTTCGGTTTATTGCACTTAAACCGTCATCATCAACTGCCTATAAATATTTTTTTCTGTATATAATAGTAACAATATAAATAATATTTATTTTTATATATACAAAAAAGATAATATGATAAAAGATAAGATATAAAATAAATTTGCTAAGTAAAAGATCATAATACGATTAACGAACCTACTAACAACTAGATAAGATGCCGATTAGATTGATGTATATTTTTTATGAAACAGTCTCTACCGGTGGAGAGGGCTGAATGACCTGGACAGCATTTTTTGGATGTTATAAAATGAATAGATGTCCTTAAAGTGGTGGTACTAAATTATAGAACAACAGAAGTGAAAGTTTTTGTATTCACCTATATATACGTGCCCAGGACGATTCTTGAAAAAAGAAATCGGACTCAAGATTTGTAGAATATTCACTAAAACTCGTCATACAAGTCATCTAAGGTCTTTGTAACGGAAAACTTTTAAAATCTTTTTGAATTTTAAAAAAGTGAGGAAGTTTGTTATAAATCTTCACTACATTATATATAATTGAATCTTTAATGACTGATGATTTGGGGATGGTTAATTTAAAATAACTCTTTTGTCTTATAATTTTTTTTATGGTCAGCCTCCCGCAAAGGCTGAAAGCCTATGGCGCTGTAGAAGCGCTGCGAGAGGATAAGTGTCTGTTCACGTTAGATTATATTAATGGTTTCAAATTTTGTTTCACTTTTGAGATTAGTGGTGTCGTTTTCAAAATAAATAGTGCAGTTACAGTAATAATTTTGTATTCTAAAGATAGTGGCTTGCAATAAGTTCTAGGTCTACCCCTGGGCCTTCATCTGACTGCTCGCTTCTGTAAGACTAACAATTTATTTAAGTAGGTATGAGAACAGACACTCCAAAATGGGATGCCGTAACTCAACCTACTCTGGAATAATGCAAAATAATTATTTTGCATTATTCTTATTTAAAGTAATTACTTTTGTTGGTGTTCCTTCCAAGAGTTTCTCTAACTGTTCTTTGTATGTAAGTTACTTTAGCTAACTCAGTAACTAAATTATCAATATGATTATAAAATTCAATGTTTCATCAATAGTTAGACTTAAGAACTTCATGCTGTATGTTTGACGTAACTGTTCGTTGTCTAAGTTGATATCAAAAAGAATTATTTTTACTTTTGCATTTGTTACCGAGTAATCGGCTTTTGAAGTTTTGTCGTAAAATTACTTGAAACGTGTATGGCCCATCTTACTGAATATATTATTATCTACTTCTCTAGCAAACATTAGATGGAGACGGTTATTTAGTAGGGTTACGCTCACAGGCCTTTTTAGTGTCTTTGTAGATATTTTAATTCACCTATCAGAGGTCCATCATTACGTTCAAATGTGATACTTGCGTCGTTGAGGCGGCCGACACTACCAGGTCTGTCAATTTCACGATCTAATGAAGGAAATTTGAAGTTTTTAACTATTCCCGATAAAAAACTAATTTAAACATATTTTCAACGTAAGTCGGTACACAGAGAACTGACAAAAGTGTCAGAAATTGACCACAATATATTTTTATAATTAATTTACTTGAAAGCCGCAGTTAATATGGAGAAGGAGATTGGGAGAGGGGCACTTGATGGTCTCTCCATGGCCACGGTTGGAGGCAATGTTTATTTCAGTCCCTTACGAGAAAAAAATCATGATACAGAGGAGCATCACGAGCCGTTGGAACTGCAAGCAACGGAGAAATAGACTAACGTACTGGGTTGAATCACTGAATACCCATTTTTTATTTAAACAACATGCTAAATAAATTTATTCGTAATACAATTCTTCTAAAATATCAAAGCGTAGGCATATCACCTCATTTCCGCTCGGCATCGAAAAAAGCGAACTATTAGAAAAATGGACGAATTTCCACATTTACCACAGATAGCACAACTTTCCAAACAACGCATCTTCAATCAGCATAATACCGCCCCTGTATGTTCATTCCATTTCTGTCAGCCAGCCAATGGGTTTACAAGTCATATCCTCAAAACATATCATGGTTTCCTCGCCATCTAAAGCTGCTGTTCATATACACAAGGTTAGCATACTCGCCAAGGCAGAGTTACTCCTGTTTTATTTGAGGATGCGACGAGATGGCGCACCGTTAATTACTACTTTATTTGCCTTGACATTAGGATTGGTCGTGCAATGGCTGTTGATGCTGGGATACGCATTGTACCCAAAAGCGAGGACGTTTATCGCAAGATAATTCGTGTTTTGCGTCTTTGCAGCAGATAATTAGTCCCCTGGTAAGCGCCACACAGGCCTTGCAGGCGATTTTTCCTGCAAATGACTAGGTTATAGTCAAGCGGAATCGCACAGCTACCCTCAGTTGCGCGTGCCAGTGGATTGCACAGTCAACAAAGTTCGCTCACAAGGCCGCAGCATGTAATGACATCAAAGTCAAATCGTGCAATTTTGAAAACAATTAGATTTTTGCGCTTTTAGATTCTAGATTTTGGTTAATACCAAAAACTACTGAATTCAAATCGACTATGTCAAGCTATACCCTTCAACCGACGAACTTCCTCCGCTTTACTCTTCTCCTTCCTTCTATTCTTTTACTTTCTTTACTTCTCTATGACATTGTCTGACCTCTGAGTAACTAGATTTGACAGACTGGTGATTCTTAGTACTGCCACTCGAAGGAGATCTGTTTATTTTATAACATCTTAAAAATACTGTGCAGGTCATTCAACTTTCTCCTCCCATGGACCGTTTTCATTAAAAATATCCAGCAATGTAACCCACACCTCATTTAATTATAGGTAGGTTTGTTAATATCATTATATTTTACTTAGTAAATTTAATATAATATAATTATGTTCTTTTTTATATCTATCAAACCATTATGTTTAATAATATTCAAAATTTGTGTATACATAAAAGTATATTTCTACTTTCATATAAAACTCAACATTTACATATATTTATATATTTTTTTATTATAGACACAAAAAATTGTATAATTTGTAAAAACCCGACTATGGTTTATATTATATAATAAATCGAAACGTCGAGACAAAGAGTGTAGTTTGAATTATTGACCGTCATCTCCAATAAAAACAGCAATTAATTGTAGTTGCGGTCACTAAAAAAATGATTTTAAAATACAACAAAACAATGCCACCTATATCTGAGATCCTCTTCTGCTACTCAAAACAGGTGACATTTGTAAATTATTTTTACGATTGGAATTGTTGCCGTTTTCTCCTTCTTGTTCTTTTGGATCAGAATGTACCATAACTGTGACACTGCTATTCTGATCCAGTTCTTCTGATTTGTCTGCACTGTCGGATCTAGCTGCTTCGGATTCCTTATTATTCTGTTCTTTCTGATCTTCAACATCGGGTGATTTGTTGAGCCTACACAAAAGAAAAAATTATAAAAATTATAACTCCACAAAGATGTTCTAAATGGTGAATGTGATAAAAAAGTTTAGTGGATGACAATTAGACTCTTTGCGTTTGAATGCATGGTTCCAAAAACTTTTTTGTAGTAATTAATGTCTTTGCATTATTCATTTGCACCACATAGAAATGTCGGTGCTAAAAGTATCAGACGTAGATAGCCGATAGTCTTTAACAGGTTGAAGAGAGAACATAATATACCCTACTTCCATTTTTTAGAAGGGGCGTTCCCAGCAGGCACGTATCCAGGATTTAATTTGGGGGTGGGGGGGTTATTGTCATAACTATCAATAAATGTCAGTTTTCCATGGCAATCTTAGACAAAATCAAGATATACCGATTAGAAGGGATTCTTGCGAAACGTTACAAAAAAGAAAAGCTCACAATCCATTTTTTTAAATGTATCCATTTGATAGATGATGTCTCATTTACCTGACAAATTTTTTTTAGTCGTCTAATGCATACTAATTAATAATAATAATAACTAATAACTTTAACATTACTTCCTACCAGCATCGGTTGTTACTCCATAATTTTCAAAATAAAATACTCCGAAAACGGTACACAGTATCGATTTTTACCAATAGTATCTTTTTGGTGTAGAATTGAATCATGTTTAACTTCATCTAAAATTTTAATTTATGAATCTAACCTCAAAAAAGTTATGTTCTATGCTACCTGGTATGAACCGTGTAACTAGCGCCCCCTATGAGAGTCAGGTATAAAAACAAATTCATAGGATGTAATTTCATTACAATGTTGCCAGAAGTTTCGGCAAAATCGTAACAAAATGTGTATAATTTGTTTTTCTTAAACGCCCTGTATCTTGAATACGGCAATACGACGGCGTTACGAATTTTTTTTACTAAGCAAACTCCAATTATTTTTCAGTTTTCTACCTATCCTAGAGGTGGGGTCATCTTGTTTGGAACACCCTGTATGTATGGACACAAATCAGTAGTTTTTGAGTTTTTAATTTTAACGGAATTCTAAGAATTACCCAAAATCTGCCATTTTTGTCTAAATAATGGAAAATTTACGTTAAAAATCAGTAACATGTTCACTTATTTTAGTTCAATACGCTTACACTAATTCAATCAAATCATAAACACGTGAAAAGGTACGATACTTTAGAAAAAAAGACAACAAATATTGAGAAAAATAAAATAATTCTCAGAATCATATCTAGCTCAAAATATTGCCAAGACACATTCAGGAGCATGGCTAGGACCTACTCTTTGGCTAGGATTCAAATTCGTTGGACTGCGTCTAGTGGTTTGGTCATCGGTAATCGATCTATTATCCTTATGGCGATAAATATTTTTCAGGAGGGGTGTAACACATCATAATCATAGCGAAAATAAATCGAAGGGTTGAAGCACCTCAAGTCTACCTTGTTATACAGGGTCACACGCCTCTCTGGTTAAACAGGGTGTTTGATAAACGTGCGGCAACAATTTTAACGGTGATCCTTTTAACAATTAGGTAGATTTTATTCTTATTTCTGTTAAAATTTGGTCGTCTTCCTCGGTAAAACGAACTCTGACTCTTTTTATTATTTGTAACACACTCTTTGAGCTTGACGAATTTGGAAGCATTTTTGTAACACGACGGATAACAATTGTTGCAGATATACTCAAAAGTCAAAACCAGTGTCACTGTCAAAACCAAAACAGGTTATGATCTAATTTTTATTCGTGTTGCGCATGCGTGTCACTTCGTTAATCGCTATGGCTATCGTCCGTATAATACCGGCACTTAGCGGTTACGATATACGTAAAACAAAATGCAAATGTCAAACTTGTCAAATAGCGTTAAACGGAACATCACTCTCACTCACACTTTGTAAGTAACGAAAACTGCCTATTGTCAAAATATTTTGTTTGATGAGTTTTGAAAAACCGCTCCATATCAAAGATTCAGGATGAAAAAAATTGCGACAGGCACATTTTATTATCGAAAATCATGTAATGAGCTGCTCAATCTACAATAAATGTTCAAAATGATTTCCACCATACCATATTCCTTGGATATAAGAAGGCAATCTTCTCATCAGTGATTGCCGAACTCTTTCAAACACACTAGGTCGGTTTTGCATGGATTTAGATCCAGAAATTATGCGATTATGCAAGTCGTCCAAAGTTTCCAATAGAGTAGCGTAAGCAAGTGATTTTAATCTAGGGGTTTTAAACGGGCGATCGCGTGTGCGTCACCTCTCCAGTTCAATAATCTTCGTATGTTGCTATTAAATATTCACGAGCCACCAAACTAAAATGTTGTGCTGCACTGCAATTCCTGAATATAACGACAATCTAAATGGCCTTAGTGTGTTTGAATAAGTTCGGCGATCACTGATAAAAAGATTGTCTGCTTGTATCCACGCTGGTGGAAGTCATTTTGACATTTATTGTAGATTGAGCAACTTACCATGTGATTTTTGACAACAAAATGTGGCTTAATTGAATTTTTTTCATCCTGTGTCTTTGAAATGGAGCGGTTTCTGAAAACTCATCAAAGAACAAAATATTCTCAAAACGTCTCAGAGGACGACCCTTTAAATTTTTGTTGCATGTTTACCAAAACCCTGTATAACCAGAGGGGCTTGAGGTGTTATTGAGCTGAGGTGCTTCAGCCCTTCGAATTATTTTCACTGTCTTCATGATGTACTACACCTCTTCCAGAAAAATATTTATCACCATGAGGATAATAGGTGGTCATTAGACTCAGTCCCCCGAATTTTAATTCCGGCTTTGCTCGTTAATGTAGGTTTTCAATTCGACATTTATCATTTATACCTTTTTGAAAAGCTGAGATTATGGGCAAATTTTTCCAATGGTTTGTACGCGCAGTATCTTGACAATATTTTGAGTTAGATATGATGCTATTGAAAGGAAAACGAAAATGAGAATTATTTTATTTTTCTCAATATCCGTTCGTATCGCACCTTTTCACCTATCTATGATGTTATTGAATTAGTGTAAGCGTATTGAACTAAAATATAGGTAAACATGTTACTGACTTTTAATGTAGATTTTTCATTGCTTAAGACAAAAATTCCAGATTTTGGGTAATTATTAGAATTCTGTCAAAATTGAAAAATCTTAAAAATTAATGATACGTGTATTGTGTATTAGTTGTCATGCATGATGTAAAGTCAAAGTGGACGTGGAAACGTCATCGAATCGTCTAGAGTTTTCTGGAATGACGGATGGGCGTTCTAGAATGTCATCTGGATGTCTCGAATTCTTTAGATGGTTCGGTGACGTGTATATAAGGCGTCACGGGTAGCGTGGCAGTAGTTGAGTTGAGTTGTAGCTGAGATAAGGTTGAGAGATATTGTATTGAGTTGTGAAGTAAAACGGTGAAAGTTACGTCCTGTTTGATTCCTGGTGTGAAGAAAAAGAGGCCGTCGTGACAATATATCAAGCTAAATTTGTTGCATTCTAGCTCTTCTATCATGCCTCGAGAGGAATACGTCGAATCACATTAAACCCTGTATAAGTGTGTAAGTATCACAAGTAACTGAACCATTTCTGAGATCATGCATACCTGGAGTTAATTTCATTCCTATTTGTTTCCGGCGAACACGGCTGGTTCTTCTTCCTGCTCTCAGGGTCTACCATCCTGAAGGATTCCAAGAACTCATTAAGGTCTACTTGTCCGTCTTTGTTCAGGTCCATCAATCTGCAGATCTCCTCCAACTGTTCGTGCGTCATGGGACAAGGCATGTGCTCTTTGATAAGGTTGCACGCTTCGGTAAACTCGTCCAAGCTTATGTAACCTGTATAAGTAATTCAGAGGAGTAAAAGAAAAAACAGCCAACAATTGTATTTAGTTTATCCGAAGTTACTTGGAACAGAGCGAGATACAAGGCGTTTTCGATTCCCCAGGATTTAACGCGCTATTCTATTTGGGAGATCACCCGAATTAACAACAAAATCTCTCGTATACATTTTACTACAGTCAATGTAGACTTGATCCCAGCTCGTCATGGTGATAGGCAATAAGAAGGCTAGTGTCCCATTTTGATTGGTCAGGAGATTATTAACAGGTGGCTCATGTAAAGAACGGGTGAACCTATTGCCTGCCGAACCAGAGCAGTACGCGAATCTTAAAATTGTATTTCCTTGCGCATTATTGTCGTTCTGGAGACCTGAGAAAATGCTAATAATAGTGTGAGGAGGAAGGATAATAATTCTTCACGCTGGTGATGAACATGGCTTTGTTTATAACTGCTTGCCATGTAAAAATATTTAAAATCCTGTGTCGATTACCATGACAACTGAACTATCTGAGAAATGGGTTGAGCAACAATTATTGTTATCAAATATTCCCCCAAATCTGTCGTCTTAATGGACAATGCTGCTTACCATTCTCGCCAGGAAACATACGTCCAAATATACGCACTAGAAAAGAATATATCATTTTTTTATGGCCAGCCTCCTGCAAAGGCTGAAAGCCTATGGCGCTGTAGAAGCGCTGCGAGAGGATAAGTGTCTGTGCACGTTAGGTCTAAAACGCTGCAGGTTGTAGCCGTCAGGAAACAAATTCCCCGGCAGCTCATTCCACAGCGTCGAAGTTCTCCAAAAGAAGGAATGCTGGAGTAGACTGGTTCGGGGAGTAGGGACCTCGACCTGGTAAGGATGAGCTCGCAGAGCCTCTCTAGTGTTCCTCATTCAGACGGCCTTTGGGGTTATTATCTAGGAGAGCTCACTCGAGCATCTTCCGTGATAGAATCTGTAAAACAGGAATGGGTCAGCCACCCTTCTTCGATGTTCCAGGCTGTGGAGGTCGCCAGTGAGGCTAGGCGTACCGATATTAATCAGTAGTTGCTCAGGTGTATACAGCTTCCTACAGCGGAACAAAGCTCCAAGCTTCTGGGATGCCGTTTTAGCAATACTGACGACGTGGTCGTGCTGAGACATGTTATTGTTGATGTTGATCCCCAAAAGCTTGACGGAAGGTGACTCGACTATGGGGCGACAGTTGGTAAGCCAACGTGAGTCTTCTTTGTAAGTGTTGTTGCCCGAATTTTTTGTACGTTGAACTGTACTTTATTTGCTAATCTCCACTCTACAATTGTTTGAATTGGTGCAAAGCAAAAACATAGAAATACCACAGAAACAAAGAAAATGTTATTAACTAGTAAAAGAGCAAAAGTTTAATAAAGAGTGCAATGTTGGCACACTGTTAGAACATCTTACATCTGTATTTTTAACACAACAGAGACGGTTTAAGATACGCTTTAGATAAAAGCACGAAAAAAATAACCAAACACCACAATTAAGCGGATCATTATTGACCACTATAAGAAACGCAGTGACTCAAATTGCCGCTACAGACATATGGAAGGCATGTTTTGAACATGTAATTGAGAAAGAAAACGAATACTGTGTTGCACATCCCATTGATCCTATTATCATTTCGTTACATAGTCATTCCACTTCTGAAAGCGATGGCGATGATGATTCATGAAATAAAATGTCTTCACACAGACTGTTACGATAATTCTTTTGGAAATATTCACATTTATTGCATAGTATGTGCCGCCTATGTATCCGGGGCGTTTCACAAAGGACATGCCGCCTAAGCATTTTTTTGTTGTTTTAAGTGACATAGGATACACTACATCTACTTGTAGGATTCTAACCCACGCCCACGTCTCTTTGCTTCCAATACCTAGTTGGCGGCTTAACGAAATATACAGTGTTTTTCTTTAACCCCCCCCCCCCTTTATTTTTTGAACGGGTCAACTCAAAAAATTTAAACTTGGGATAACGAAATTATGAAATTGACGCATGAATTTTGAAAAATCAAATTGAAACAGGAGTCTTGTGACACAACTTTTTGAAACTCCTGACGAATGCTTCACAACCCCAAAATATGAAGTCAATATCTTCATCTCCTACAAAATTGCGGCAAAATATACAGTGCGCTTTTGTTTAATTCCTCCCCCCTTTTTTATTTTTGAACGGGTCAACTCAAGAAATTGAAACTTGGGATAATGAAACTGATGCATGAATGCTATTGGCGATTCGAATTACCGATGAGGGCGTTGGCGTTTGTAAACAAATATGGAGGATAGCAGGTATCCTACACGCTGTGACACGCTTTTGGAGAAAATGCGTGGCAATGAATGCTTTTATTATAGTCTTTTTTTGGAGTGGCAACCATAAACACTACAGTTTGTATTAAACTTGCTAGCCTTTCTTGATATGAAGCCTGATGTAGATGCCATATTCTTGACAATAGCGTATGAAGAAGGTCCAAAGAAATATTCTAACACACTATATAAAATTAACAAAGCACAAACTCGAAAACAGGAGTGAACGAAAAAACATAAACGGCATATAAACGGTTAATGGCATGTTGATTGTGTGCCGTCCGAAATTCGAGTACCTGCCTTTACAGTGTATATTTTTGCCGCTAGAGGTCTCATCGATTTTTGGAATTGCCAATATTTTGGAGTAAAATTGACAGATGAAAATTTCAAGATGCCTGTCAATTGGCAATCCGCCTATAAGGTGACAAAAATGTCAGTATACGGTATAACAACTAACGTCATTATTCAGTTTATCGGCCGATTGCCAATTGACAGGCAGGGAGAAACAAATATTGCTAGATGTATCGATACTAACATCAGGTAATTATTGAATGTTCCGCCATTTTGTAGGAAATGAAGATATTGACTTTAATATTCTAGGGTTATGAAGGATTCGTCAGGAGCTTCGAAAGGATGTGGCACAAGATCCCCTTTTGATTTGATTTTTTTCCTATATGGTTTTGAACCGCCATCTTGCAAGTTTCATCTATCAATTTTACTCCAAAATATAGTATTTATGCTTCAATTTCACTCTCCCAAGTTTCAATTTTTTGAGTTGACCCGTTCAAAAAATAAAAGGGGGGGGAGGGGGACATTAAGAAAAAGCGCTGCACATATAGCTAACAAGTGAGACATTTTTTCCGTCATGTCCTAATCCACGGCACTGTAAATAGATAGGACAAAAAGGAGCATTTGGCATCGGTTCTTTGAAGTGAGTCCCTTTGAGGCAAACTGCTTGAACTCTTCATTAACAACAACAACCCATCACCATCGTTCGGATGACATTATGCAATCTCGATTATTTGAGGAACAGACTTTCAAAATGCATTTTGTCCAAATTTTCCAAATTTAAGATAGAGGTGGCGCTGTATTCCTATGATCAAATACTCACTTTTTAATGACAAAAAGCAGACAAAATGCATTTAGTCTCCGTGCTGTTAATAGTCTGAGAGGTATTTTAGCAAACTTATAATTATTATAAATGTCATTTTTGAATGGCAGACACGTAGGTGGGTTCCAACAAACTGGCAGACGATATAATGTCTCTCTGTCGGTTAATTAAACAGCGTCAAAAATTACTTCTAAAACGTGATATTAGTAAGACTAACGTTTTAATACAATGAAGTATATATTTTTTTATTCAAAAACTCAATAGCAGACACTTAATGCGGGTACTAATATTTTAGAAGCCATTTTTGTCGCTGTCTAATTAGCCGACAGCGAGTCTGCCAGTATGTTGGAACCCACCTAGATGTCTGCCATTCAGAAACTATATTTATAATATCATCATATTATGAGTAACACATATAATTTTCATGCTGGCTAAAATACCGTAACTTTCCATAAAATTTTCAACTTTTGAAATTCCTTAAAACACATTGGGAACTGCAATAGGTATCTGCCATTGGGTTTTTGTATAGGAAAAAAAGAAAAAAGAATAGAATATATTAAAGCGGCAGACTTGCTAAGATCAGGTTTTAGAAGCTATTTTTGACGCTGTTTAGTTCGACGACATAGAGATATTATAGCGCATGGCAGTATGCTGCAACCCACCTAGGTGTCTGCCATTCAAAAACTACATTTATAACAATAATGTGAATAACATACTATTTTCGTCCCTGTTAAAATACCGTAAGTTTTCGTGAAATTTTCAACATTTTAATTCTTTTAAAACACATTAGGAACGGGCAAAGGTGTTTACCATTAGGTTTTTGTATGAGAAAAAGTAAATGGTATATATATATTAAAATACGCCTTTCGGACTGGTGCCTAGCGTCTTGACTGCTCGGCCACGCTGTGTGTGCTTCAGAAATATCAATACACCGTACATAATTCGTCGTCAGTTTAATTTTTTAAACCGGAAGCGATATTGATAAAACCGGATTTTTCCCGCACTATTTATTTCATGCTGATTCCGAATCTGTATTTAGTTTTTCTCTAGCACCTGTAGTTTTGGCTATCTTTTGTATACGGACAGACGAACGGACGGACAGACAGAGGCTCTGCATAATCTCTCTTCAGTGAATTCAGTCAGTCAATGAGAGCTAAAGTATGGTTAAAAACCTAAACTCAGATAAAAAATGCTAAAATATCTAATAAACAATATTTTTTGAAGCTCACTGGTGGACATTTTTATTGACTAGGTAGCATCCATTATTAGGCACTACTAATCTTTTGCTCATTATTATTTAAAATAGAAAACGAAAAAAAATAAACTGTTTTTAGATTGATTTAAATTTTTTTTTGAGGTCTAGTTTTACCAAGTTTTATTTGGGCTCCTTATACTGGGACACCCTCTATGAAAAATATGTATCTGAGTCCTTTGCAATATGCATCTTCTTTGTACGGGTCAACGACGATCAAAATACAGTACGGGTACAGTTTTAAGAAATGGTGAACGTGCGAGGTAATACCGCTCAACCACCATTTTTAAAATAATAATAGCGAAATTCTGGAGGATATCTTGGAAGACGTGGAGGAGAATGCTGAGAGTTCTTTATACCGCCCATCGATATATACAGGATGAGCTCGAAATCCAAAGAGACTATCCTCGACGACGAGAATGCTTACATTCTTCGGACATATTCACAGAGGCGATAATAGGGAGAAACTTGTAGTTCAGAGTCATGGCCCGAGTGGGCGGCGCCGTGGCTGTTCCCCTACACGCTAGGTGGATACGACGAAACAGTTGCTAGATATGAGTATCAAGAGCGCCATTGAACTGACCGCAAATTGCGAACGGTGGCAAGCTACAGTTCTCAAAACTATTGATAATATTCATGTCGGCAATACTCTAGCCTTGACATAATGCATTTTACGAGTTTACAACAGTCGATACTAGGCCAGAAAGAAGCCTCACGATTGGTAGAGACACACCAATCAGGGTTAAGACAGTCAAAAGTGTTGATAAAGGAGGGCCGCCATGGTGCTGAGCTACAAGATGTCTTGTGTATGTTCTGTAGACACAAGACAAACACACTTCTAGTGCCACAGTAGAAACCTGACAAGGCAGACAAGCAAAATTTTTGGGACCACGAATCAAATAGTGGAATTCTACTCGCAGACTTCTGTGTCAATGCTATGTCATTTAATTGAGGGATCAAAGCTAAAAAAGTTCTATAAACAGTGCTAAGCTAAGAAAGCCGCAATAGATCCGTATGGATCGCAGTGGCGTCAAGATTCACTGACTTTATCATTGGAGAAATAGGAGATACATAATCGAGAGGCCGAATCTGTAATTATTATCTACTGATGAAGTACACCTACAAATGTTGTAAGATTGGATATGCCTTTTTACACATAAGGTCAGCTCAAATAATATAAAATACGATTTTTAAGCAGGATGGTTCGTCCCAGCATACTTACTAGGAAATTGGAAAATGTTTAACTGTTCTTTTTTAAAAGACCGGCTGATAAGCAGATAAACTATCATTTCCAAGATCGATGTTCTTAAACCAGTAGAGTTCTAAACACGAGCTTATCTAAAAAAAATTACTTAGAACATAAACAACAACACTGAAGATGGCAAAATACTTTATGGTAATTCTTAGTACATACCTGAATTGTCTTTGTCTATGATACGAAATATAGCTTCCAGACTAGTTTTGTTCCTATACAGCGTTTCAACAACTGTACTTGCTCCTTGGACAGACTGTAAAAAATTGGATAGTTTAATATTTTTAGACGTTTAAAGTACCATAATCACTACAATGAATTTTCACGTAGCTGGCCTGGCAACTCAATACAGAACGCAGTTATGACAAGAAGGATCATCGATCGACCTGGTGTCGATAGTTGAAGTGGGTCTCACTGTATGAACCGCCTGAGTTTCCAAACAACAAGCCATCGTCACGAAACTTCTTAGGTTAGGTTAGGTTAGGTTAGAGGTGAGTGGGGCGATTATGCCTTTTACCACTGTGACTCTACCGTAGAACCGTAGAAATCACACCTTTTGACGAAGGCGATGGTCGCGGTGGCTTCAAGTCAGAAGCTTCCAGTCGGGCGAGTGGGTCTTTTTTTTGAGAACGTAGCTGGTGCACGCACTAGACAAGAGGCTCCC
Organism: Callosobruchus maculatus; assembly: GCA_951848785.1. Classification (NCBI taxonomy): domain Eukaryota; kingdom Metazoa; phylum Arthropoda; class Insecta; order Coleoptera; family Chrysomelidae; genus Callosobruchus; species Callosobruchus maculatus. Next base: position 9,410,776 of record CATOUR010000065.1, on the reverse strand, counting down.
GGCGAATCACCCATTGCCACACCGGGACTGTCTCGTTCAGACATACATCAGGATGGCGGGCTGTCTCTTGCTTCCTTTCGCTTCTTCCTACATCTCCCCTCCCCCGCTAATACGGGGATTAGGAGTTCGGATGTTGGCTGTTGCCGTTATTACCTTTTTCCGTATCACTTTGTCGCTTTTCGTCATTCTCCTTTGCCTTAATGATGTGTTTGATCATTTTTGATACCTTTGCCCAGTTTCTTTCGTTGGTCAGCATCTGGGAGATAATGTTTTCCGCTGTTAGCTCTATCTCTAAGTCGGCGTAGGTATTTGCTCTAGTTTGGGTCCATCTAGGGCATTCAAACACTGTATGTTCTGCCGTGTCTGTGGATCCGCAGTATCGGCACATGTCGTCAGTTTTACCTCATCTGTTTGTGTACCACTTAAAAGATCCGTGCCCCGTTAGAAACTGTGTTACTTGATAGTTAACCCGCCGGTGGTTACAGGCCACCCAGGGTCTTAAGTCAGGAATCAGTCTCTTCGTCCACTGCCCTTTCTCGTTGTTTTGGGACCATTTGTCTTGCCACGTATTTATGGTATTGTGTCTCGCCCTTCTTTTGCATTCCTCACTCTTTCCGTTACATATTATGTATAAGTATCGTCTCTCATCCGCTAGCAGTTCTATTGGTGGAATTCCGCTCACCACTTGCAGTGCTTCCATAGACACTGTACGATATGCTGATGTCACCCGTAACAGCATTTTTCTTTGTGACCGCTTCATCATGGTTAGGTACTTCCTGATTTCCAAAGCCTTATGCCAGACTGGCGCTCCATAGAGAAGGACAGATTCGACGACTCCATTTAGCACCTCTCACTTATTAATTAACGCTCCCTCCAGGTTACGCATCAATCGTGAAAGTGAAGCTATTCGTTTTTCTGCTTTATCAACAGCATATTTTACATGACTTCCGAATGTTGCCCGGTTATCGAATACGATACCTAGGTATAGAAGCGTTTAGCTAGGTGTTATTGTAGAATTAGCTACTTGCACTGCGATATCTGACCTCTTCCGTGGGCCCTTAAGTACTATTGCTTCAGTCTTTTCCGTTGCAAGTTGTAGATTGTGGTGTACCATCCAGACGTTGATCCTTTGCAGAGACTCGTTGGTCCTATACATAAGTTGTTCCCGATCATTGACCGTTGTGAGGAGGGCTCAATCGTCTGCATAGGCTATAAGTTGGGAACCCTGTGTTAGCGGCAGTTGCAGTACCCCGTCGTACAGCACATTCCACAGAAGTGGCCCCAGCACGGATCCCTGGGGCACCCCTGCTGTGATATCCATGGTATCGCGTGATATTAGCAACTTCCTGTCTGTAAAATAGCTAGTAACAATATTTATCAGGTATTGAGAAACTCCGTATCCTTCCAAGTTGCTGATGATAATACTCCAAGTTGCACTGTTAAAAGCGTTTTTGACATCCAGTGCTACCATAATACACCACTTTTCCTGTGTTGTCTCCATTAACGTTTTAACTCTATCTGCTGCTTGAATTGTAGAGCCTCCTTTCCTGAATCCGTACTGATTATGTGATAAACCACCGCCTTCTTCTAATTCTGCTTCCAGTTTCGCCGTTATAACTCCTTCAAATAGTTTAGCTGCAGTGTTTAGAAGGCACAGTGGTCTATATGCGAGCGAGTTCACGGCCAATTTGTTAGGCTTGGGTAGTAGCACTAGCTTGGCTAGTTTCCACGCAGTAGGGAATTCTTGTCTCTCCAACAGTTTGTTCATAACATCCACAAAGAGGGATGGGGCCACTTCCACCGTCTTTTTAATTATTTCTGGAGGTATTCCATCTGGCCCTGGTGCCTTTCCGTTCTTCATCTTATCTGCTGAACGTTTCACTTCATCTACAGAAATCGATTTCACGTTGAGTACGGGCTCTATTGGTAGCCACGCGTCTTGATGGGATGGGAAAAGCCTTGCTGCTATCTCTAGTTTCGTATCTCTGGTCATGTTATATGGCAAACTCTGATTCTTTAGACGTCTTGTTGCTATTTTGTAGCCGTTTCCCCATACGTTTTCATGTTTTTCAGTGCATATGTTTTTCCATAGCTGTTTTTTCGATCGTATTATCATTAGGCGTAGTTCTTTCTTTGACTTTTTGTACTGCTCTTGTAGTTTAGCAATCGTTGTTAGGCCGCAAATCCCTCTTTTCTTACTCGTTTTTTCCCGCCGACGGCTCACGCATTCTCTTCTCTTACTCTCGATTTCTTCATTCCACCAGAAAGGCAACCATTCTACTGCTCTTCCTTTTCTTACTCAGCTTTTTTTGTAAATACTACCTAACGCATCGCCAAGTTCTTGTACGGAGCTCAAACCGTTTGTTTGAAGTTCGTGAGCTTTTTGCTTTAACAGATCTTCTAGTTTCTTTTTGTCTATTGACAGTCTTTTTCTCTCTATGTTTTGTTTAACTCCTGCTCCTATGATTTCAAAATATATATGTTTATGGTCACTAAGAGTTTCGTTTTCCATAACCTTCCAGTTGGCTATTTTCTTGGCAACACTTTGTGTGGAAAGTGATATATCGATGAATGATTCGCTGTTACCTCTCTGAAACGCGGGTGTACCATCAGTGTTATGCGCGACTATATCCATCGCTGCCATATATCCGCCAAGTACGTTCCTCTTCGATCCTCTACTGGTGAGTCCCATTCCCTAGATTTCGCATTGAAGTCACCTAGGATTATGGCTTTATTGTTATTGTTCATTCTATTCACTATCTTATCTATAAACGTCGTAAAATCTGCCAAAGGTATACTAGGGGAAATATAACAGCAGTACATTTCCATATTCTTAAACTGTATGGGCGAGTGGGTCTAAAACCTAGCTCTTTACAGTACTGGACAGCAGCACAGAACATGCTCTGTTGTTTCCTCTTCCACATAGCAAAAGCGGCAGTCCGTTGTTTATTCAAGACCTAACTTCTGCAAGTGGTTCCTTAGACGATAATGTCCCGTCAACAGACTAACCAGGATGCCGAGATCATTCCTGTTCCATTCTATGATCTTCGGGACGGCCGGGCCCGGCCTAACTAGAGGGTTATCGTATGAACGCCTTCGAGTATAGTAACCCGATGTATCTCGCCAGTTCAGGAATACTTTCCTCCCTGCCGAATCTGAGATGATTTTCTTAGCGGTGCTTTTCGAAATGTCCGCGAATGGTTCTGATTCTATAAACACAGATTTGGTTCTTCCGCTTGCAAGCACATCGGCCAATACATTGCCTTGCCCTATGACGTGGAACCCAAATCAAAGTTACTTTGTTTCCTGTTCAAAGTTCGTTGAGGATATGTATGCAGTTCCATACGAGTCTTGATTCAACCCGTTTGGAGCTAAGTGCTTTCAGGGCAACCTGGCTATCTGAAAAGATTTTTATGGATTTGTTTGTCTTTTGATTAGCTCTCTCTCTCTGTATAAACGTCGACATTTAAGTGACAATATTTTAAGATTATAGTTCTCAATACCCACTACCATCAGCAGGTCAGAGATTTTTAAAATTCATTTTAGTAAGCCCACAATCCTCCACTATTGGCCCATCACCCTGTATTGTCTTGTTATGCAAATAACTTCTCGATTGCATACCTTCAGCTAAGATATCGGAAAGTCCCTCTTTTTTTATGAATCGTTCCTACTGCTATGAGTTTATGGCTTATACGATACAAGTAGTAAAAACGTCCAGATATATGAGAATATTTTCTAAACTTGACAATTTGATTTTATTACAGAAGCTGTGTAGTGGGGTATGTCCTACCTTAACAAATTTACAACTATGGGTATGTCCTACCTTAACAAATTTACAACTGTACACCTTGTCAACGGTCCACAGCCCAATGACATGTGTACCACACCAGATTATTCTAGAATACAAAATGAACACCTACTACCCTCTATGGCGTATTAGCATTAAATTTTCAAAAAAGATAATTACAATTAACATCACTGGAGTATATCATACCCCACCACACGGTTGAAGGGAGGTATAGTAGTTTACTTACATTTAATTTATCACTTTTAATATCAAATGTAGTTTGATATTTAACTTTGTTGGTCTCGGGATCTATGGTTACTAGTTTATCCTTCAGCATTCTCCACGGTATCTGGAGGCCTGTCGCTTTTTCAAGCGCTACGCACCATTCTGTCACCGATATGTACCCTGGAATTAAACATAAATGCTTCAAATGCCTATGAGAAAAATAAAAAGATACAGGAAATATTATATTTTTTCAGTAAAAATATCCCGTAATTAATAGTCAAAAAACCGTACAGCTCAACCAGATTGGTCTCTCTTCGTACTATAAGTCTCTCTTACTTAAAGTGAACGATCGCCTATTATCTGACCAGCGGATCTGAAGCTACAAAAGGAATGCGGACAAAAATGTTCGATGTTGCCAAGTTTATTTATAAAAAAGCAAAATTAACGATAACAGCAATTTGAGATATTTTTGTAGCTACTTTAATATAGCTGTTAATGTATTTTTATTTAATAACTGATATTTTTATACATTTGTTGATGTACTTTTATTAAATAACCGATATCTCTTAATCTGCCTGTTATAAAATGTACATATTTTCTGAAGATACCATCAACTTCAGATGAATCGGCAACAACTCACGAATTATGTCCACCAATGTCTTGTCAGGGAACCTTATTGGTTCAGGATCTGCTACCATACCGTTGTCACAGCATAGTAAACAACCAGCATAATATCTCTGAGGATTTCCCATATAAAAATGGTTCCCACAGAATTTGACCTTGGGATGATTTTACGGATGTGAAGTTTTTGAAGAGATGCGAAAATGAAAATATCGATACCGGTACCAACTCGATATTTTTTTGCCAAATAGACGCGTTTGGTTCATACAGAGCATTTTGTGCAACTGATTACACCTCTCAATAATTATATAATTATTTTCGATACCGATACAAAAGTATCGATACCAGCTTGGAATGCCTCAAAAAGTTTCGATGACAAAAATACACTGCAGATGCAGAAGTGTCGAAGTATCGTTAGCATCCCTACAAAAGATCATCCAAAAGGGGGAATGCGCGTGTAGTTACCGCCAACCTGAGTTATTGTGCTGGTTATTTACTATGCTGTGCCGTTATCATGGAGATTAAATCTTGCTATTGGCCGCCCTGCCACAAACTTTATGTTCCCGTCTCTCTCTCTGTTTGGAAATATCGAAATACCAGTGGCGTTTTGTATGTCGTGTTTATAATCTTTCTACAGATTGTCCCAAACTATTTGAATATGTATTTTGCCGAGTTTATTGTCTTATCAGTTTGTTAGGTACACTGTTTTTCGTCGTTATTATTGTTATTAACTTATTTAAAAATGAACATTTATACAAAAGGAAAGACGTTTCATAGCCCTGAAGTATTTACGTAAAATCCGCACGCCCATGGCTATTTTATGGATGAAATCAGCCATGTTTTTTTACAACTATAACCCTCTTACCGATACCCCGTAGCTTCAGAACCGTTGGCTAGATAATAGTCCATGTAACAAAATAGTCGGACAAGTAAACCGCTGGTGCTGTGCAATAAAATAATACCTTCGAAAATATAATTTAATTAAATCTTGCAATTTAGATTACAGCATTTAAGTACCTGTATCATCTTTATCTGCTTCAGCGAAAGCCCGCTCAATCCTGTCCCTGTTATTCATAATCTGCATCTTTAGTTCTTTGGCAGCACCTGATTCAACCAATCCCATTCTTTGGTAGAAGTTTAGTTTCCTTCTACCAGCAGTGGCCATGTATTGGACGTAATGGGTGTCCAAGTCAGGACCAACTAGCTTCATATACGCGCCGTTGTTCGACCCTACTTCATAGTAGTTAGAGGCTGAGAATATCGTAATCACCTAGAAGATGACATCAATAATTATAGTGATAGCGCTGTTGCTGTCTAGTAGTTAATATATCGGGTTAGTGGAACGTCTTAATATCTCTAAGACGATAATATTCCTGTGGGTTTTTGAACATGGAGCATTCAAACATGTTAACAGAAATGTTTCCAGATTTACGGCTTTTACGTTACGCGTCATAATTTTGTTACTATAAATAGAATGCTCTATTATTTTTATTGCAATGAATTGGGCATGCCGACATGCCGAATTTAGTAAGGTTTTATAATTAAACATTTTTTTGTATTAATTACTGACATACTGCAATTCTGCTTATTAAAAAGTACCAAAATGCCTGCATATCTCTAAAATTGCCACAGCTGAAACGATAAAGTTTAACACCTAATGGCTTTTCAACATGCAGAGTTAAAGAATGCTAACAGCAGTTTGGTCAGATTTACCACTTTTACTTTACACCGATATATAGGGCATTACATTTATAATAACAAAATTTTGACGTGCATCGGAAAGGTGGTAAATCTGAAAACAACAATTTTTGAACTCTGCATGGACAAAAAACCACAGGAATATTAACGTTCCAGATTTGGCAGTTTCGGAGATATTTTATTTAGCTTTCCAGTACTTTTTACCGAAAAAGCTATGTTGCCGGATCTTAGTAATCGATAGGAACAAACTGATATTATGAAACCTTACTAAATTTGACCGCGTAATTGATTACAACAAAGATACTCTAATTATGGCTGGTAATGTAAAGTGGTAAATCTAGCAATACTGCTGTTAGACAAGACTAAAAAAAATGCTGTATATATTTATAATGCAGCTAAAGTTAATTGGTTAAACAGCCACAAACAACCATACAATATGCTACGCTTCAAGACATCAGGCTCGAAAAGTTTGAAATGCCCCATAGAATGTCGATCATGTTATCATAACTATGGTGTCAACTTGAGCAGCAGACATTAGTACCCCCTCTTATACAGGGTGTCCCAGAAGTCAACGTCAAGCCGCTACGGGGTGACAGGATTGGTGGTAACTGTCATGAAAAAAATCAGAAAAAAAATCTATCCCATGCAGTTTGAAAATTATGGGCATTTAAAAAAAACCTAGAAATTTTCTCAAATTATAACAATTTTTCGGTTATTGTGGTTAACTTTGATTATTTTTGTTCAATTAAACTTTGGAACCGTAACCCTAAATAACATTTCTAGAAGCACAGTCAAAAATAGTGACACAATTGCCCCAAGTTTTCTAGAATGAAGACTATTTATTAAACTATGAATTTAAGAGTTTTAAAGTTTGCCAACTTTGAAAGACCCTCCTTTAAAAAAAATGTACTAAAGTACCTTGGCAAGTACCATTAAAAGTTGGCGCATTTAACCAGGATTGTAAAATGGTACAATGCTTGTTAGTTTCATACTAAAAAAAACGAGTAAAAAAATAAAAACCCCAAGCAACCCATTTCACTCTGATGTCCTTTATTCGCACAAGCTTTTGGTAGATTCTTAATTTTACAGCAAAATGATGAGAGATATGGATAATGAACATATTTTCTATGAGTGAGCGAGACAAATAGTGACGCCACTTTTAGCAAAGTCAACAAAAATAAGTAAAATTAATAAAATAACGAAAAATCTTGACCTAGCTTAGTTTAGGTTTATTGGAATAAAAGTCAGGCAATAAATGTTCAAATTGTTTACCATCAGCCTCAAAACACGCCCTACATCTTCTTAAAAAAGATCTACTTATTAGCCAGGCATACCCTCGAGAGTTGATGTCCTCAGCAGCTTGAGAAATTCGTTTACGCATCTCGGCTACGCTCTCAATGGGTTTTGAATAAACTTTTTCTTTGAGAACACCCCGATAACAAAATTCCAGGGGATTTAAATCTGGGGAACGGGCTGGCCACTAGATAGTGCCTGAACGTCCACATACACCTCCCGGATATTTTTTGTCAAGGAGACCTCTTACTTGCACTGCGTAATGCGCTGGGCAGCCATCTTGTTGATACCTCATGTGGCGACGATATGTTAAGCGGTCTACAGACGTTGATGCATGCTCGATTCAGGCATCGACTTCTACGTTTTATAGCGCAAGTAGCAGCGTGTACTGAATCTCGAATTTGGTATCAGTTGCGGCTTGCCGCGATGCAGATTCTGGAATCCTATTATGGACGGTGAGCCATGTCGCCGAGCCGGTGACGCTGATGCAGTGATGCAGGTTTCAACGTGTATAGTATTGCGTCGATGCAAAGAAATAAGCCCACCCTACTATTCTTGTGTTGCATAAAACGTGCATGAAATATCAAGTCGATTCGGGCATCGCAACAGGTTTCGATTTGAGTAGGAACTTATGCAACTCATGCAAGTTTCATGAAACCTTGAGTCGATTGAGGAATCGCAGCTTACATCAACGTCTGTAGGCCGCTTTAGTGGTACGTCCTCTAACAAAGTTGGTAAATTTCATCGTAAAAAATGTAGGTACTTCGTGCCATTCAACTTCTCAGGCAGCTCAAAAGGCCCAACAATTTTGCCGTTCAAAATTCTGGTCCACAGGCTCACTTTAAAGCGATACTGGGATCCGTCTTCTCGCATTAAATGTGCCTGGCTAATAAGTAGATCTTTTTTATGAAAATGTAGGACGTGTATTGAGGCTGATGGTACACAATATGAACTTTTATTGTAATAAAAACCTAAACCAAGATTTTTCATTATTTTATTAATTTTACTTATTTTTGTTGACTTTGCTAAAAGTGGCGTCACTATCTGTCGTGCTTACTCATGGCAAACATGCCCACTATCCATCTCTCTCATCATTTTGCCGTAAAATTAAGAAACTTCCAGAAGCTTGTGCGATTAAAGAACATCTGACCTGAGTGAAATCGGTTAGCAAAAATCGGGTTACTTGAGGTTTTTATTTTTTTACTCGTTTTTTTTAGTATGAAACTAACAAGTATTGTACCATTTTACAATCCTGGTTAAATGCGCCAACTTTTAATGGCACTTGCCAAGGCACTTTAGTACATTTTTTTTAAAGGAGGGCCTTTCAAAGTTGGCAAACTTAGAACATTTTAAATTCGTAGTTTAATAAATAGTCTTCATTCTAGAAAACTTGGGGCAATTGTGTCATTATTTTTGACTGTACTTCTAGAAATGTTATTTAGGGTTACGGTTCCAAAGTTTAAATGAACAAAAATAATAAAAGTTAACCACAATAACCGAAAAATTGTTATAATTTGAGAAAATTTCTAGGTTTCCTTTAAATGCCCATAATTTTCAAATCGTATGGGATACATTTTTTTTGTGATTTTTCTCATGATAGTTACAACCAATCCTGTCACCCCGTAGCTGCTTGACGTTGACTTCTGGGACACCCTGTATAATAATAGTATCATACCACTAATGGATTGAAAACTCCAATAGACGCGTGTAACCTGGGGACCTTATTCCACCTGCATTGCGGGAGCACTGCGTAATTTGTATAGATAGGAAAGACAGTAAACAATATAGTTTAAAAAAAAGAATATGCTTTTATAGCACTAAAAGGGGAAAAATAATTCATTTTATAAGCTGAAAATAATAATTAATAAAAAAATACTAGCATTGTTCTTATTTTCAGGTAATACCTACTACGAATTAGTTTTCACGTTTTGAGGATACTGAGACAAACTTATGGTCACCGGTTCTTGATTTACATCGTTACTATGTTCTGTCGAGGATCATAAATATTGGCGATGAATTGATGTAGCTTATTCACCATTTTTCAAAAAAATGGAGGCAAGTTGATTGGCCCAGTACTTCCCACACATAACGGTGATACCATTTTATTATTTACACTTTGCATAAAAAAATATCGAACACAAAAACTCTCGTAAATAGTTTCTTTCATCTCTTTTCATAGGACAGTTTTTATTTTGCAAGCTCCAACTGGATTAACTAAAGCAATCAGGAGTTTTCAAATCGCCTAAAACCGAAGTTGCTGAAGAGCTATTTTTATATGTTTAGTTCTTTGATTATTGCTGGGTCGCTACTGACAAGATTTCTAAAAACTATACGCGTTTTCCATCCGCGCCACGGTACCAATTCGAGTCGAAATTCTATCAAAATAAATTCCTGCTTACACAATACAGAACGATCAAAAGCAATACTCGTATGTATACACCAGAGAGTCCCTTGGTTTCTGTAATAGGCAAGGCGATGTTCGGATGGACTTAAAGTAAATTATGCTACCAGGTCTTTTTTGTAGATCAATGGTCAGCCTATTATGAATACAAACAAAATCAGTTTTACAACCCCCCACCACCAATCACCTCAATTTCACCCCCACCCAGAAAAAATACAAAATGATCACGATCCCCTAAAACGCCTAAAAACGAAGTTTGCGCATTTTTTATGTTGTTCGTTTTTCCAATATTGCTTCACCGTAACTGACAGGATTTCAAAAATCCATACACTTTTTATACCCCTGCTGCGGTAGTAATGCTGTGTCAAAATGTCATTACAATCTATTCAACGATTTCCCCGTTACACAATACGGAACGATCTGAAGCAATACTGGCATATGCATACATCAAAAAATTCTCATTGGTTTCTGTAATAGGTGAGTAATGTTCGGATGGACCTAAAAACGTGTAATATATGCCACTAGGTCTTTGTTTCAGCTCAATGCACAACCTGTTATGAACCAACACATTTTTCAGTTTTAAAACCCCCCCCCACACACACACATACACATCATTTTATTATTTTCCCATTGCATGAGAGTCGGCGATCCCCAACCAAACCATTACTCGCCCGTCCTCAAAAAAAAAAACATCCAACACAGAAACTCTCGTCAGTAGTTTCTTGCATCTCTGTAGGAACTAGGATGGCACAGTTTTTATTCTGCAAGCTTCAATAGGATGAAACGTAACAATCATGAACCTCAAAATCGCTTAAAAATGAATTTTGAGCTATGTTTATATTTTTAGTTTTTCTATTATTGTTGCGCTAGGATGGCACAGTTTTTATTCTGTAAGCTTCAATAGGATAAAACGTAACAATCATGAACCTCCAAATCACTTAAAAATGAAGTTTGAGCTATGTTTATATTTTTAGTTTTTCTATTATCGTTGCGCGGCCACTGACACGATTTCTAAAAACCATACACATTTTCCATTTTCGAAATTTCATTAAAACCAATTCCATATTACACAATATAGAACGATCCAAAGCAATACTCGTATGTATGAGTATATGTACATCAGAAAATTCCAAGTCCCTTGGTTTCTGCAATACGCAAGGCAATATTCCAGATGGACTTAAAAAAGTGTATTGTGCCTCTACGTCCTTCTTTCGCAGGTCAATGGAGAGCGTATTATCAATACAAAACTTATTCAGATTTACAACCCCCTACCCCCTAACTAGCCCAATTTCACCCTCACCACAAAAAAGAAAATGCCTAGAAACGAAGCTTGAGCTGTTTTTATATTTTTTGGTTTTTTATTATTGCTGTGCCGCCACTGACATGATTTCTGAAAATCACACGCTTTTTCTATCCTCGCCAAGGTAGTAATGCTGTATTACTAAAATCAATTCAATAATTATCTCGTTATACAATTCAGTACCTAAAGCAGTACTCATCTTATGTATACATCATAAAATTCTAAGTCCCTTGGTTTCTGTAACAGGCAACGCAATGTGTCGTTAAAAAATTGTATTATGCCGCTAGGTCTTTCTTTCACAGGTCAATAGGCAACCTATTATGTATACAACACATTGTTTTTCAGTTTTGCTACCCCCTACCCCCAACCACTCCAATTTCACCTATCGGTGTGGGAAGTAAAAGGTAGAAAGTGATCAGGAACCCGTAAACGCATAAAAACGAAGTTTGAGGAATATCTGAATTTTTTTTGCTTTTTGATAATTACTCCGCTGTCAGTGCATCGATTTTCAAAAGTGTAGCACCATCACCTACTGCGGCCCCACAAAATACAGGGTGTAACTTTTAAGGATGTCCACACCTATATTACCGTGTAGATCTTGCTGAGCTGATCATTTTTCAATAAGCAACATGGGTCCGGAAACGAACCGTTTTGGAGATAGCGCCACCGGAAGCAGTCCTTTCTGACGCCTGAAGTTAAGCAATTAATGCGACGCCTTGCGGCCAGTAGCGTGGCCGGCGCGGTCTCCGGATCTCAATCCCCTGGATTTTTTCCTGTGGGGTCACCTGGAAGCACTTGTCTACCAAGGGGGTGTACCGCACACAGCAGAAGAGCTGATTGCACGCATCATTGCAGCAGCTGGAGACGTCAGGGAGCAGCGACAGGTAATCAACGCTGCCACTGCATCGGTCATCCATCGAGCCAGATTGTGCGAGCAAGAAGGCGATGGCCACGTGGAGCCTCTCCTTCACTGATTTTTGACTGATCTCGGTGTTTTTTGTTGTTGTTTTTTTGCAATGCTTTTTTTGTTTTGTTTGTTTGGTTTACTTTTGTCATTTTGGCCATGACGATTAAATGTTGACAAGCCGAATCTGTCTTAGCAGCTGATCCGTAACCCCCTCTCTTCTCTGCCAACTACGAGGCGTTGAATTCATTCTTCAAGCGTCAGCAAGGATAACTTTCGGTAGCGTTATCTCCGCAACGGTTCGTTTTTGGACCCATGTTGCTTATCGAAAAACGATCAGCTCAGCGAGGTCTACATGGTGGTATAGGTGTGGACATCCTTAAAAGTTACACCCTGTATAGCTACTCAAATTTCATTACATATGCAGCGCTTACTGAGATTACTAGAAAAACGCCAACAGTCAAACCGACGGATATGAGCGACGTGAATTTTCGTTATGTAGATATCATAAAACTCCTCTCACCTGTCGCTGTGGGAAGTAAAAGTGATGTAGGTCATTTTTAACTTGGCACATTCACCATTATCTCGAATTATCAACAGAAATTGTAGTACACCTTCGGTGACTTCGTGTATAACTGTGGTTACTTGGGGGATAACCCCCTGAGTGAAGATTAAAACGACTTGATGCTTTGGAACTTCTCTTTTAATTGCCCTCAAAACTATACATCATATCGAAAGTAAACTTGGTGATTCTTACGTAGCAGCCTATATTATGCTTATATCGATAAAATAACAATTCACTAAACACTTGCTAATTCTTGACGTGAACTTTCGCAATATGATAACTCAAAACTAGAACAAATAGACTGGCCTATATTATCACGCCTTTTGCCTCAGATTAAACCAAAACAATTACGAGCTAAAATTTTCCAATGTAACGGTTCTCTACAACAAGTTCATCACCATAAAATTATGCAATTCAGGCGATCATGATCAGGATGATGACGCAAACGTATTAAATGATTATATAGTCACCTGTTTTTGATAAGTGTACAAAGTTTAAATTAAATCTTTTTGCCTAAAATGGGTCAAAATTGAGTCCTAAGAAGTCGGGTACAAACAAACATACAGGTGAAACATAAACAATAAACATGGACGGTGTCGAGCAACACTAATGGCCTTAACAATCCAGAGCTGTACCTCTAGAGTGGCGTAGGACTGCTCTTCTATAACGCCTTAAAGGCAAGTGCGTGTCTGGGTAACCTGGCAACTATATTTCAGGTAGAAGTGCTTGCATTGAGGAAGTTTATCAGAATTTCTCTAGATAGGGAATATAACAAAAAAAACTACGAATACAGACATCCCAGAATCAATGATGGCCATTCGGAAACCTAACTATACAAAGTCTCGTCAAATCGACAAAATTTGAAATATCAAAATACAAGCACTATACACCGTCCCAATTAGCGTTTGCCGTTTCATAGCCACCTTTGCAGTTATTATAACGTGTATTTAATCATATGCATCTTCATGCGATCAGCATTGATATCTAGTAGTCGTTGAAGATAATTCAGGCTGATTGTTTATGCTGCTTAAGAATGGTTCGGGTAATCTTTGTATAACTTAATGATGGTAGATAAATAAATTGTATTTGAATACTTACCGTGTTGTTGTGACATAATTCATAACCATCGGGTTTGCATTCATGGGATCTGATGATAAACTGCAGTCGGTTTTGTTCCAGGAATTTCTTCGTTACATCTGGTCCAAAGTATGTACCAGCCCCTCTTAAGCTGTTGGGAACACAGCCTGTTGTAGTCTGAGGATCCGACCAGAGAATGTCGAACACCTGAAACGCAGAGCATATTTTTTGCATTTTGATATTGTTTTGTATGTATATTTTAAAAAAGTAATAGAGTATATGCAAAACTGCACACCGTTATATTTTGAAGTTGTTGAGATTAGTAAAAGTAGTGTTCATGCCAAACAGTGGCAAGATCCATCCCAGAATCTCTCGGATCCATTAGACTCACACTGTTCCTACCGAAAGCGTTGGCTGGACTTCTGGATAGATATTTAAAGGATAACGTACAAGCGGAAAATCCTCTGCTTCCTAACCAACTCGCTTACTCCTATGAAAATTCACTAAAATGCTTTACAGGAAGAGTTAAGAAATCATTGGACAATGAAGAATTCACCCTGAGTGTTTTTATAGATATTGAAGGTACATTTGATAAAACGACGTTCCAGAAAATTACTACAACACTGTTAGCGGTCGTATATTCAGTAGGTATGCTGTCGAAAAGGGTAGTTCAAATCAATGTAGGGGATGTTACCAGGAGAAGCCTGGTGACAAAAGGGTATACACAGGGTGAAGTTCTCTCACCTCGCCTGTTGAACATTCTGGATGACATATTGACCAGGCTCAACTCCGAGGGACTTTATAAAATACAGTAACTAACGCACATGATGTTGAAGTATTGCCTAATGGTAAATCCAAAGCCATTTATTTGCATATATATGCATCAAGTCTTACGGATTATAGAAAACTGGTGTAAGGAACATGCTTCGTCAGTTAATCCAAGGAAACCAGAGCTGTTAATCACACGAGGGACGAATATTAGGGCCGTATTCATAGTCGTCTCTTGAGTAATACTTAAGATTCTTTTAAGTAATGCTCAAGGGATACTCAAGGACCCTCAAGGGTAGCCGTCCTTGTGTATTTGTTCTGTTTCTTAGACAACATCTACGAGACGGCGAGATTCATTTGGCGACGTTGTCATATTTCAAATGTAAGTCGCTTTGTTATACCTATGGTTATGCATTTTGATGTTTTCTGTTAAAACTCTTTGTTTTGTACCAGTATTTCGTATTTTGTGCCGGACACTTTTCCTGATTTGATAGAAAACTCCAAAATTAACCTACAGAATCGCCTTGACTGCAACGAAATGTCATGTTGACATGTGTCATGCTGACATGTGTCATGTTGACATTTCGTTACTAGAGTATTACTCAAGGGTGCCTTACGTGAGGGACCTTCAAGAAGTTGTCGAAACACACAACCCTACTTAAAGGACCATCAAATATTAAGGGACCCTTAAGTATCGACTATAAATTTGACCCTTTGGCCACAGAAACTCCTAAATGTCAGTCTGGCGTTTGCTTCTCATGTCAAAGCCTTCGATCACAATTTTTTTCTTCTTCAAAAATATTTTCAGATACTTTACAATTAGATCTATCGTTAGTGATCCTCTATAAGATAAGGTTTTTTTCAGCTCGTCACTTTTTGAAAAATAATTCAAGATTTATGTGTCCACCTGTCCCTGTGGGTTTTGATTATTTCAATTCTCATATCTATTTTGATAACAAATACGACAACAGATGTCTAACCACACATTAACCATATGCACGTTTTATTAAATTCCATATTAACCAGGACTTAGAATTTCACCTATTGACCGATAAATGCACAACCGCAGAGACAGAGTCATCATACATATTACCAGTGAGACAGCAATAAGCCAATTTTAGATGGGTATGTGGGCACTTGGATTTATGAAAGTATCTTTGGGGCATTATGAAACCCATTATCACCGACAGGCTTACATATCTAGGAACAACCTTAGATGCCAGACTAAAATGAAATCTTTATCTCGAAAGCAGACTAAAGAAAACGCAGTGCTGTAGAATCATCGCTAAAACATGGAGCACGAAGCCTTAAATTGCCATGTTGATATATACTATATGATCAGACCACTAATGGCCTGCGAAACCATAGCTTGAGTCCTAAATATCAAGAAGTGGCTACAACATTTTTGCTAAGTCAGATACAATAAGTCGAATGTTTCAGTATAACTAGCGCAATGCGAACGACACCCACAAGGATGCTGAATTTGTCTCCACTAAATATACTTATACAGGATTTCCTTGACACGTGATATTCTCGTAACAAAAAAACTAACGAAAACTGAGTGGAATTTTCGTACGTACGTACGTAAAAGGTTTTGAAACCATGGCATGATAGACCTTGTAGTACTTTCAAAAATTCCACTCAGTTTTCGTTTGATTTTTTTGTTACAAGAATATCACGTGTCAAAGAAATTCAGGGACACCCTGTATAGTCCTGGCAACAAAGTTACACTTCAAGTCTGTTGGGGTATGGCTGTTGCGAGCATGCCTCTCCTGCAAGGCTGGCACAGGTAGTATACTTACTCAAATTTGGATTTGATTTGATTATCATAACCAGCGGTAGTGAGATCACGGAAAGTATCATTAACATCTTCACGCAGGGATCCAAGAAAGTCACTGGAACTCTAGAAGTCCCCACATAAACAGTGGCAGGTGGACAAACATGCTGGCATAACTCAACTCGAGCTGGCCGCCATAAGCATAGCAGCCAAAGAAATTGTCGAATTGTGCCACATCGTTGAATACGTCACAGTACGCCACTTTTGTGTGGTTGGTCAGTTCCTGTATCCAAACAAGTTTTCTGTATATGACATTTAGCATATGTGAATACTAGTTGATTAGATTTTTTGTAGTTCTGTGATTTCCTACACTGATTTATCATCAATAAGGACTGTTTAAGCGTTTTACAGTGTTTGAGTTTGAGGATTTTATGTTTACTGAGGTCTGTTATCGCCATTTTAACCTAAAACCTCCATTTTTCCAAGGTTTGTTGGAGAATTAGGCGTATTTCTCAGTTATTATTAATTATTTTTATATTTTAGCATGACTGAGAAACACGTCGTAAGCTTCAGCTCACACGACTTTTATATTTTACGATCTCTTATGGGTTTTGCTTCTCACACAGATAGTTGAGGTTGATCGGTTGATCGTTGATCGTGAAAATTTTCGATTCTGAGATCATAAGCTTTTTGGGCGTTTTATGGTATCTACAGAACGAAAATCCACGTCACTAATTTTCGTCGGTCTGTCTGTCAGTCTGTCTGTCGGTATGTCTGTCGGTCTGTCGGTCTGTCGGTCTGTCGGTCTGTCGGTCTGTCGGTCTGTCGGTCTGTCGGTCTGTCGGTCTGTCGGTCTGTCGGTCTGTCGGTCTGTCGGTCTGTCGGTCTGTCGGTCTGTCGGTCTGTCGGTCTGTCGGTCTGTCGGTCTGTCGGTCTGTCGGTCTGTCGGTCTGTCGGTCTGTCGGTCTGTCGGTCTGTCGGTCTGTCGGTCTGTCGGTCTGTCGGTCTGTCGGTCTGTCGGTCTGTCGGTCTGTCGGTCTGTCGGTCTGTCGGTCTGTCGGTCTGTCGGTCTGTCGGTCTGTCGGTCTGTCGGTCTGTCGGTCTGTCGGTCTGTCGGTCTGTCGGTCTGTCGGTCTGTCGGTCTGTCGGTCTGTCGGTCTGTCGGTCTGTCGGTCTGTCGGTCTGTCGGTCTGTCGGTCTGTCGGTCTGTCGGTCTGTCGGTCTGTCGGTCTGTCGGTCTGTCGGTCTGTCGGTCTGTCGGTCTGTCGGTCTGTCGGTCTGTCGGTCTGTCGGTCTGTCGGTCTGTCGGTCTGTCGGTCTGTCGGTCTGTCGGTCTGTCGGTCTGTCGGTCTGTCGGTCTGTCGGTCTGTCGGTCTGTCGGTCTGTCGGTCTGTCGGTCTGTCGGTCTGTCGGTCTGTCGGTCTGTCGGTCTGTCGGTCTGTCGGTCTGTCGGTCTGTCGGTCTGTCGGTCTGTCGGTCTGTCGGTCTGTCGGTCTGTCGGTCTGTCGGTCTGTCGGTCTGTCGGTCTGTCGGTCTGTCGGTCTGTCGGTCTGTCGGTCTGTCGGTCTGTCGGTCTGTCGGTCTGTCGGTCTGTCGGTCTGTCTGTCGGTTTGTCTGTCGGTCTGTCTGTCGGTCTGCCTGTACCTATAAGTTTTATAACAAAACTGTTTTTGTTTTCTCTTTTTTCGCAACAATTCAATAGTTATATCAAAATAAAAATGAGTTTTTGGATCCAGTACCGAAAACACGCCGACGACTCCCGAGCCGTGTGACGTCACCATGGCGGTCAGGATGCTCCTTTGACCAACGACGTCCTACTCCGATACTAGATTCCCAACCAATCGCGAAAATACCTACTGGTAAACTGGTAACTAGTGGATATTTGTTGCAATACACTCGATAAATGAAACTTGCAGCTCGAGACGAAGTCTAAGATCGAAATAAATATGTTTTTTGAATGTTTGAAGTTGAAGTCAGATTACAGATTCCAATAAGTAAGTACCTAATCAAATATGTTTCGTTGAAAAGATCTCCTCAATTAAAGGATGGCCTAGTGGTTAGAGGGCCCGGTAGTGGATCTCAGGGTCTTCGGATCAAAACTTAGGCCTTCCAACTTTTTTTTAATTTGATATATTGCTTTTTGCACTTGTTACGCACATTTTTTCTACAATCAACTTAAATATGTGTTTGAATCAAATTTTGTTAAACATATTACTTGCACTGCACAGTGCTTGAAAATTTAATTGTTAAGGTTCATTGCCCAGAGTTAAATAAATAATAATAAAGTGATAAACAGAATGTGATTACGAGTTTGAGTTACTTTTTTTACATTAAAAAACTTAAAAATGAATGAATTGAATGGATGAAGGGATTTTGTTTTATTAACCAACTATTACATTTAAAAAAAATTAATGACGATTGATATTGACGGACCAACCTCATTTCCATTGATTTTTTGAATCGTCATCACCGCCTCCTGTACATAGGTTTTGCACTGTGCAGTGCAAGTAATATGTCTAACAAAATTTGGTTCAAACAATATGCTATGTAAACAGCATTTAATAATTTACACGTTTTGATTAATTGATCGATAAGAAACGAGACAAATAAAACAAGTTTCTGCTTACATAGAGATTATTTGATAATATTTTGAGATAGTAGCCACGTGTCACAGAGTTTGCATGAGAGGACAAGGCGACTATTGAGTGGTATTGTCTAGATCCTTAATTCTAATCAGTTACACAATCATCAGCGAGCAGCTCACCTATTAACAGTATTTGGTTATGCTAATCTCTCGAGTATGAATTTTGAACAACACGCAATCAATTCCGCATTTTATGAGATAATGTGTTATTTTTAGAATTGGATGGATACTCAAGATTTACTTGAATAGCTCATGTATTACTTAAGGTCAGAGAGCATCAAATCCACGTGTTTTAGAATCAGTCTTGAGAGGAGCTATGACGCACAATTTGGTTGTTTTTCAAATAACTATACTCAAATATTAGAAGTACTCCATATCGAGTGGTGTTTGGCTCCGCTACCTCACGCACCGCTACAAGATAACACTTGTAGTTGTTTTTGCACAATTAACTGTTATAGTGTAAAGTATATATTTAGACAGTGTATAATAATGTTCTGATCTCTCTACAGATTACTTATTCTTTGAGACAACCTATAAAAACCACTGATGAATTTGATGGCTCTATTTATATGCGCCGATAAAATTTAATCCAGTGAAAATACAGACCCGCCTAAAGCTTCACTGAGCTAGCACAAATTTTGTTTGATGAGCCGCTAAGTGGACTAAAAAATTCTGAGTGTACCGTGCGACCAACGTAAATTAACCAGCGAAAAGAATTCGGTGAAAGAAGTGAGGACGTTGCCATAACTCTTAATGATTCTATCCTATTTCCCTCTTTTACGACTTGTTTTATTTCATATATGAAGGAAACGGCATATAATTTATATTCGCTTAATATGCTATTTATCTACTTGATAAAACTTATAGCTACATCCGGCAACAGCAGATTTTGTTCCGTCCCCTTAAAGATGGTCCAGCATCGGGATTGGATAATCCGCAGCAGAAGATATTTAATGTGCATGTTGAACTTATGTTTTCTGTCTCTTTTTAGACTCGATATTATAATGACGATCACTACCTGAAGAAATCTCCCGCTCCCCTTCCTCATGCCGCGCACATCATTTACGATGGTCACAATAATGTCACTATATAGACTATATAGACAACTATAAAGTTGTGTTCCAATCAGGCCCGGATTACCCATAAGGCCAACCTAGGGCGCAATCTTACTGGGGCGCAGGTCATGAAAAAACGTCAATCCTTTTTACTTCTAATCCACACTTTACATAATTAGCTATAAAAAGCAATGAATCCAAAACAAAAAGATCAAGTCAACCCACTCAATATATTATGAGTCTATAATTAATTCATATGCATTGATAGTCTTCTTTTTTTATTACTACTTACAGTATTATTTGTTTATTAGTGTCCACCTCAATCGTATTTCAAGGCCATTTTCCTATTTAAAAAAGGTCAAGCATAACCATAGACCACATATGATTCAAGCAAAGCTCATCGCCCTCGCTCTTCTAAGCATTGAAAATGATAAAAAGTTCACCAGCACGGTTCAATCATTTACGTGGGTCATAGCAAGAAAGAAGAAATTTTAAAACTATGTAATATTTAATAAATTTTTTACTCAATAACTGCTTATTACAAATTGTAAGTACATACTGGGATTTTACATACATATTTTAAAATGTCATTGACTAGTATTGTGCTAGAACGACATTAACTATCCTTTTGGAGAAAGCTTAAAAAAAACGTTTTAGTAGCATAAATAGTTCAAAAGAAACTATAAAACGAAACGAGCTGTACAGATAATATAGCACAAAAAATTTGGTGATCGGTCACAACCGCGCACGGTTTGATTTTTACATACGATTTTGAAAAGGGTGCTTTAATCGGCACCGATCACTGGCGCGCCGGAAGAAAATTAAGCTTGGATGTTCTTAATGACCATCTACCTTTTATTCTTTATAATTAGTAATACCCAATTAACCTAGTTGTATTTTCTTGCGAAACAAATTCGGTGCTCCTGTAATAAGGTATACGTAGATGACACTTTTGATTACTGTACAAATATTTTTATCAATTATTTGTAATCCACGCTTTCAAAAATGGTCATTATATTCCAGTAGTGTTTATATTGCTACCTAACAAATTAAGTTCTACATATGTTTTTGGTTTTAAATCGTTAGTCGATTATTGTGGAGAAAATTATTTGTCTTTTAACCCTTCACAAATAATTTGTGATTTTGAAATCGCCACCCATTTAGGAATAAAGCAAGTGTTGCCTAACTGTACAATAATGTCACTCACAATGTTCTTTTTAACTTCCCCGACAAAAGAAAGGGTAAGATATCAGAATCGGCACGGTTTCGCAAATTCTACCGAAATCAACGTGCGAGGTGCCATTTACACGGTCGAATCATCTCCTGACTCATTTTCTGAAAAGAAAGTGCTGTGTTATATTATTATTTTTCCGAGTAACCCTCACCACCCTCCATCATTAAATTATTTTGCACCAAAAGTGGACCAAAGGATAGGGAACAAAAACGTCGATATGAAAGTGAAATATTTGAAATTATCTGGATAATTTCCGCGACAGTTACTGCGCTTTTAAGGTTAAAAAATTTGCTACCTTCTATGAATTTTTATTCTGCCATTTTACTGTGGTAGCATTAGAATTTCACGTTATAACGTTATTCTTTGGGTTACCCCACCCTTACCCCTTTTTTATCATCGCAGCGGGACCAAAAACCAGATTTTTGTTCCTAATGATTACCTTTTTATAGTGACGAAGTTTGAAGAAAATCGGACAATTTTGGTTTTTTAATGTCCGTCTGTGCACTTTCGGAAACGATTACTCAAAAATGCCTCAAAAGATTGCTCCCGAACTTGTAAAAGTCCATTCGAGTTGAAAAGGTTTTGGTACCGATAGGACAATGGGTGGAGGAAAAGAGTGGGAGGCGCACAAAAAAATGTAATACAATATATAAATTTGGGAACTCTAGATGAAAAAAAATATGCTTTATCTCTAAAACGATATACCACATGTTAATTTTTTCTTAAATGGGGGCTAAAAAATAAACAAATTGAAATACTCAAATGTCATTAACTGCTGGATTTGTGCACTGAATTGTTTCATATTGGGCAGTCGAAAATAATTTAAAGATGTCTACCTCAAAATAATATTACTATTCGATAGGACTTTCAAGGATTGAAGGGAGTGGGGGATGCACAAAAAAATTGCCATAACCACCTGACGCTTTTTTCTCAGAATAGCGTCTAAAAAAGTTAAGCACAACAACATTTGAGTCGAGGAAGTTCCTAGTACGAGGTCTACCTCGTTCAACGTCCTCATTTTTAGACTCTTTGGTACGGTCGCTTAAATGTAATACGCGCAAAGCACTAAGAGCTTGAATATGATGCATGGCGCGTGGAATGGTAATCATAAAATATGATAAATTAAGAAACTCTATGTTCTTTTTGGACTTAAATGGGGGTTGTAACGTTTCAATATTCCTGGGTATTTTTTAACCCTTTCTTTTGAACTCTGTGGCACAGCCGTTGAAATGCATAACTGAATATGTATTGAAAAAAATATCATAAAAGTTGTTAGTTTCGAAAAAAAAAATCAAATACGATGCGCTAGCTGGAGGTCTAAAAAAAAGTTATCTTCTTTTTGATTTTAATTACCAGCCCCAGTGGCAAGTTTTCCGCGATATAGCATTTTCACTCTAGTACTTAGTTAATCCACGTGCTATTTTGTACTTAATGCACTCACTTTCTATCCAAAAATAGGTGAGTGTTTCAAGTTTATACTTACGCACTCATTGTCAATATAGATCAGATTGATCTTAGGTTCTTTATCTTCCACTTGAGGTATCGCTAACTGAAAAGAGTCATTTTTAGAACCGTACATATTAATCCACTTCTGAAGTGGCAGAAAAATATAAAATGTGGAATGTAGATAGATTCAGCATCAGATGATTAGCAAAAAATGGCAGCCATGAAAGTTCTACTGTTCGTAACTGTGATTGCTTCGGGTAAGCCTTGGGATCATGTTTGCAATTTTTTCAAGATATGCATCTATTAGTTATCTAACATTTGAAAAAATTAAGAAATGTAATTATTATGCTTTAGTTAGTTTTAGAATGGTATTATTTAGTATAAATGAATTTCAAAATTGTTATATTTGACATCGATTAATTCCACTTGGAAATGGCTTTGTTTTACTCAATTTTGCCTTCACACAATGTTGAAGTCCGATCTTTTCTTCCAGCTATTGCCTATGCTCAATCCGTTAAATGCTATGGTTGCGACTCCGTCGTTGCTGGTGAAAAATGTACCAAAGATCAAGCAAAAGGCTCCAACGTCATAGACTGTGGCAAGCTATCTCCACTTACAGGTCTACAATACGCTTGTGTAAGATACGAATATCAAGCAGGTAATCTATTTAGATGTCCGAAATGTGAGCTATACAAAGCCTTCTGCAAAAGAAATTGAATCCTAAGCCTTAAGCTTATCGGTGTTTATTTCTTCAAGTAGGTAAAAACCGTGCGCTTAAGCCGTGTCTTGTACTTGAACCCCTTAGATTGGCTGGACTTTACTAAAACTGAAAGGAGCTGAATATCATTTGCGTAAATTAAACAACAATTAAAAATGATTACACTGGACCATTTTGAATAGTCATGGGATACCTTAAGAAGCTGTTTTAATAAGAAGTATATATAAATAAGGTTCAAGCCCTTTTAAAAGTGTCCGGAGTACTTAGGAACCTTGAAACACTTAAAAGGGATCCAAAAGCGACTGAAGCAAGTTAAAGGATATTTCAATTTAAATAAAATTTACCAAGCACCTTTCTGTGGTAATTTCCAGACCACTAGACCTAAACTACAATTATATGAAAGGTCTTCGGAAATGAATTGGGTAAAAATGAATAATGTTGAATCAATTACCTCCATAATTATTTATAGTAGGCTTGTATGACAATCATGATAAAAAAGAAACACGTAAACAGCAACGCAGTATTGGAGTTCTTTGACCATTGTGAGGCCTATGTTATATTCAAAATTAATTCATTATTTTTTGTAATTAGAGGAGTACATATGTAGCAACCCAGAGCATTGCATAAATACGTGATAATTATATCACTTGAATTATATATCTTTTTTTAGTTACCCTGCGGAACATGGCTTGATTATGTAGTTCCATTATACCATTGCTTCAGAGTCGTACAACTACCAATTTATTACTTACAATTTATCATAACTTATTCATCCATCATCATGACCACATATATGGTGTCTACTCTTATATGTATACTATATACTATATAAGGATGATAATAAATGTAAGAGAAAAGTAAAGATATCTGTCTTCATAATCACGATTGTATTTCTAATTCACGAGTGGACTGAGGACTTAAGAAAAAAAAATTGATACTTAGACATAAGATCCTTCCTGGTATAGCTGTCAATTAAATCATCATTTTGTCAAACACTTTGTACATAATTATGTGGTTTTAATGGCAGACCATTGAAATATGGTGAACCAAGCAGGCAAGCTCAAAATAAGTTTCAAAAATTACATAATTCATCAACAAAATGTAACGATATACCTAGGTATGCTACAGACTGCAGAGTACAGCAGATATTTGAATACTGCAACATGTTTATGCATAGCTCAAATATCATGTGTCTGTCACATAACTTAAATTACATAAAGAAGGTATCATTCTAGCCATATAGGAGTGGCTTTTAACAAAGACGATATACACTTTTCAGGTGACAAACAAAACACCCTGAGAGCCTGCGTCGTTAAGGGCAAATCTTGTGACATATTGGCGAAGGAGAGTCAAGTTCCTCTGACAAACTGTAAAGTCTGCGAAGAAGATAACTGTAATGGAAACTAATGAGTGTTATTTTTTATAGGTTTTTTAAAAAATAAACTTACTAGTTTTATTTGAATTTCTTTTACTTCTTTTGGCCACGACTGTAAAGTGTAAAATATATGAGAAGCAGACATTCAAAATACATTTTGACCAAATTGTCCATATTTGAGATAGAGGTGGCGATGTTTTCCTATGATCAAATACTTACTGTTTATAGGCAATAAGACAGACAAAATACATTCAGTCTCCATGCTATCTGGTAGGAAATCATACCTAGACAAGCAAAATGATTTAAGGACATGGAAAAACGCATTTTGAGTGGGATTCTATTTCCGTATGTTGTACGACACAGTTCGGGAGCTGAAATGACAGCTGCAGTGCGTGAGAAAACAGTGGCAAACTAGTGATGAATGGAACTAGATATTTTTGAATGCATTGAGAACGATCAAAATGATTTCATAAAAAAATAATAATCATCTACAAATATTATTATTTTACTACTATATTAATATGCTGCAAACAGTTTCAAATTTTTTGTTTCTGCTACTTAACAATGAAACCCAAATTACATTTTTGTCCAGTAGTCGAGTAGTGACAAAATAACAGGTTTACTAGAGACAAAGAAACTGCATCTTATCCAACAGCTCTTTTAATTTTTCCTAGTTGCTTTTCAACTTTCTTGTACCAAATTTTGCGAATGAGTTCCATAGACCCCATATCATTATATTGCCTCAAATATTTTCTTATCTATGATTTGGTTTTTTTGATTCTCCTGAAAATTTGTAATAATGGACAAAATACAGTTTGAAAGTCTGCTCTACATAAGAGAACAACTGGGCTAAGGAAGCAGTTGTTATAAGCAATGCCTCAACAATAATTAGATGCGAGTAGCAAAATACCTTGGATCGACAAAATAACTTTGAAAGTAACCCCAAAGGACTTTGTATAAACAAGCCAAAATATAAATAATCGTGGGTCGCGAAAGTTATGAGAATCTACAGAATGACGTTGGGACAAAATTTATACAATACCATACAAAAGAAGTTAACAACGATTATTTTTCCAAAACTGTAGTAAGACTGAAATTCTGAAAAAGTATGGTCATAAAAAACTACCAAAAACTAAGTCTTTACGGGTTTAACCTGTTTGATAAAATTGTTTGTTATTATCAGTGTTGGATTTTCGCAAAATTGAATTTGTAAGCCGCTTCGGATCGGTCCTGGTGCATCAACATATTCCACTAAACGCATTCAACTCTAGGTGAGTTGAGGTGTAAAATTTATACTTCCTAAGCAGCCAGACAGAATTCAATACTAAACATTTAGTATTACCATAGAATAGCCTACTACGGAAGGTATTCCTTGTGCCTCTTTTGATACTATTAATAAATAGTCTTCACGGATGGCAGTACTCTGGTCATAGGCATACACACTAATAGACCGATTTTTAGGGTCGGACGGGAATAGAGGACGCTGACCGCAGTTACTTTCCTATCAAAAGATGTGGAGATCATAGCCGCTTGGAAACTCAAAAACATAGTAAAGGACAATGCCTCCAAAACCCAATAGTGTACTTTAGCAAACAAATAGTGAAAGTAGTAACTTTCGGTTCTAATAAACAGTCAAGTTCTACTAATATGAAATTCACTCAAGCGTGTAGCAGTGAAATTTACAGAAAACGTGAACTGGCACATAGTACTGCTCCAGCGGCAAAGTTTCCCCCACAGGAGGCAGGCGCAGCCCCAATCTTGTGACGGAGGCTTTGGCGGAGGTTTGTCCACGACCTACCTGGCGCGTCCCGATGGCTGATAGGGTGTCCCCAGAGGGGTGAGGCGACTCTTTATCAGCGAAATGCTTGTCTCGCTCTTCTGGGTAGGCAATAGTAAATATTGCCCGCGGATCATGTGGAAACCGAAGAGGGCCCTGGCCTTCGGAGCAGAGGGGCTCTCGTCATACCGATGCCGACAACGCGCGTACTGCGCTTGGTTGGCGTCGGTGGGCCGAGGGCTCCCGCGTTCTGCTGGCTGGGATAGCTAAGTCCGAGCTTGCCTCTTTGGTAGTGCTACGAGGACGAGGACGACCTGGCGAGGAGACGGTGATGAGTATGGAAGGGAACATACAGCGACCTGGTACCATATGATGACGACACGGCGATGGACAAGGACGCAATTTAACTAATATGGAAGGTACACGTATAGGCAAATTATTTACGGAGCAGGGTGTCGGATCCCCAGTTCCGGTCGGAATCGCGGGTGAGCGAGCAGGCCCCGCCCGACCGTTATCCAGCGACTGCTCAGCACTCTCGGCGGGATGTCAGGCCGAGGTGCAGGATACTGCTACTGACACTATGACCAACGAACAAAGCGTTCGGATTTCTGCGGTAGGCGACCAGGTCGCTTTCACTGGAAGAAAAGACCCGCTAGGCGGTAAAGAGGGTGTTAATCCCTTTAGGAGGAAGGACCTTCTTCCAAGAAGTCCTCCGAGAGGAAGATCGACATCTGTCTCAGAGCTGGACCTTAGACGTACGGAGGAGTCTTTGGACAATCCAGCAAAATGGAAAAGACAGGACCAGGCAGTAGCTGAAGACCGCGACAGGCCTTCACCCATTATACGGAAGCTGACCGAAAAGATCGAAGAATTAAAATCGATCCTAAAAGTTAACGTCAATACCAAAACCTCAATTAAGAGAGGTGTTGACGAAATCGGAAGGCTAGTTGAAAGGTTGAAGGGTATAGACCCGACGGCTGGCTGTATAAAGCTCCCTGTAGAGAAAGCGACGCAGGGGACTCAGACTGCAGCACGTGCAACGGCATGTGTGGCCACACAGACGGAGGGTGTGTGGCACAGCAGAAAAAGCGGGGAAGACGAACTGGCAAGGCAGCTACGTTCGACCATAACTAGAGGTCACGACGACTACAACGTTTTTGTAGAAGTTGAAATGAAGCAATGGCCAGAAAGAACGTACCTAAATACCAAAGAGGTAATAGGTAACCCGGTATGGGGCCAAACGTGCCAAAGTGACCTCGTACTAGGTACCAAGCCAGGACACAGCTACGACAAAGGGATAAACTGGCATTTAAGTCCAGATACCCAGAAATCGTGACCCTCGGAGAAGAGGAAGGTGGGGCCGACGGTTTTTCGTACCTGAAGTACGAAACTTGCGTCGCCAAAAGTAAAGGGCCGCAACAGATAAACAAGAAGTACGTCTATAAAGTACTTATGGACGACGATGAGCGTAAAACGTTCCATAACTTTATGGAATTGAGGGATTTCGCCATTAAAGAGCAGCGGCTAGATATTGCGATTCCAAGCCCCCGACCTCCCAACGGCGAGCAGATTCCGAAAGCTCGTTGAGTTTGTTTTTGCGGGAACCAACGTGAATATAGGAATATATTCACCCCCAAGAAGACGGGCCAACGAAGCCAAGGAATCATCGCAACCGAACGATAGGAACAGGCAGAGGAGCAATACAGAAGCTGTAATAGTCTCTGCAAAGGACATGAATTACTTGCAGCTGCTGAGGAAAGTCAAAGAGGAGGCGAAGAAAAGCGACCTCCAGATGACTGTTCAAACCATCAGGCAAACGAAAAATGGAGAACTATTGCTCACGGTTCCGAAGACGGGTTGGGGAGCTGAGAAATTAAGAGACGCTATTGGAAAACTTCCAATAGAAGGAATCCACACCAGGCATTCCGGG
The DNA here is from genome assembly GCA_951848785.1 of Callosobruchus maculatus. NCBI lineage: Eukaryota > Metazoa > Arthropoda > Insecta > Coleoptera > Chrysomelidae > Callosobruchus > Callosobruchus maculatus. The sequence goes on along the minus strand of CATOUR010000065.1, from coordinate 9,382,181 downwards.
AGGGTTACCCTGCATGTGCGAGGCATAGATGGTGCTACCTCCGGAGCAGAAGTGGAAAGCGCGCTTCGCGAGATAGTTAACGGCGGAAGCGACGACTTACAGGTGAAAGCCTTGAGGCCTACAAGAAATGGCAATCAGGTAGCCACTGTCCTCGCTTCAAGGAAACTGGCTGATGAATTGACCAGTAAGGGACGTTTCAAGCTGGGTATCGTGATGTGCACGGTCCAGGAAAGAGTCTCTATCGAAAAGTGCAGAAAGTGCTGGGGCATCGGGCACAAAGCCAGCACATGCAGGGGAGAAAATAGGCAGAATTTATGCCTAAATTGCGGCAAGACGGGGCACAAGAAGGCCGAATGTAAAAGCCCGGCATTCTGCCCGATATGTGCTGTCGAAGGACACAGTCCAGGTTCTTTTGCCTGCCCTGTATACAAAAAGACATTAAAAGCCAAACAAAAGAGAAAAACGCGGACGAAACCTCTGGAGTCCGTAGCGACCGAAGGAGATCTCTCGGACTGCGAGGTAGAAACTATGGAACAGTAAATGGTGACGATACTTCAAGCTAACTTAAACAGGTCGCGTGCAGCGCATGACATGGCTCATGCGCTGGCCATGGAGAAGAACATTGACCTAATATTAGTATCGGAGCCAAATCGGAAAATCTGCAGTCAATCCAGGTGGTACACCGACAACAACAACGGCGTAGCGGCGTATATTCGAAAATGGAGTATCGTCGTAAATTCGGTGGTTAGTGGAGATGGCTATATACGCCTGAATCTCGATAAACTGACGATCTTCTGTTGTTACTGCTCTCCAAATATAAGTATGGAGACATACGAAAAGTATATGCAGACGCTCTGGGACGATGTAGCTACGGCGGGCCGAGACGTTCTTGTTCTTGGCGATTTAAATGCTAAAGCTGCAGACTGGGGGTCACCAATTACAGATAAAAGGGGGAGAGTCCTATGCGAGTGGATAGCGGCGATGGACATGGTAGTGTTGAATGATGGCTTGCTGCCTACCTTCTGCAGAAGAGATCCGTGTTCGTTCATCGACGTCACTCTAGCATCGCAGGAGGTAGCTAAGCGCATTCAAAGGTGGAAGGTCTTGGAAGACGAAACTTTGAGTGACCATAGGTACATCTATGTTGAGATGGACATGAAACTCAAAGTTAAAAGGAGATCAACGGAGCGCCACACGCCTTTCGTTGATGTCATCAAATTCCAAGAGGCACTTACCCGCAGACTTGAGTCCTTGCATACCATGGAAAGCGTCTCTGAACAGCGGTACACGAGGCTGATACAAGCCGTTCTTAAAGAAAGTACCATCAAAAGGGGTGCCAAGACCGCTATGGTACCGTACTGGTGGAATTCGGAAATCGAATCTGCTAGGGCGGACTGCCTTCAAGTACGGCGTAAGCTGTCGCGCATACGACGTGGAAACGACCAGCCTCAAGCAGCCATAAATGCACTACAGGAGGAATACGCCGCCAAGAAGAAGCTGATAAAAGGTCTGATCTATACTTCAAAATCCAAACACTGGAACGAACTATGCGAAGACTTAGAACATGACATCTGGGGTGAAGGGTACAAGTTGGTCACCAAAAGGATGATCAAGCAATCATCACCGTGTCTACTAAGTAACGACAGAAGGGTAGAGATAGTGAGAGAGCTCTTCCCAAATACTTCGGAAGCTTGGGAGACGGACAGTACCGAAAAGAGTCAGGAGATCTTTACGGTGGAGGAGATTAAGGCGGCTGCGGGGAAGATGAAAAATGGTAAAGCTCCTGGGCCAGATGGTGTCCCTCCTGAGGCCATCAAGTTTATTGCATCTACAGCACCACAGCTGCTATCCGGTCTATTTAACCACCTTCTGAGTACGCAAACCGTACCAAAGGCGTGGAAAAGGGCAAACGTGGTATTGCTTAGCAAGATCGGAAAACCACCAGAGCTTTCCTCTTCATACAGGCCAATTTGCCTGCTAGATACCATCGGAAAGCTGTACGAAATCCTGATAAGACAGAGGCTCGAGAAAGAGATCGAAAAGGCAGGAGGACTCTCGCCATGTCAATTCGGTTTCCGCTCGGGGAGATCCACCATCGATGCCCTGGAAACGGTGACGAGGATTGCGGAAGATACCAAAAAGAAATGGTGTGCGTTGGTGACGCTGGATGTCCGCAATGCTTTTAATACAGCCCCGTGGAGCATGATTATGGAGGAACTAGGAAAGCTGAAGATTTCAAAATACCTAAGGAATCTTATAAGCAGCTACCTAGACTCCAGATCAATTTGCATTGCCGGAACCGAAATCTCTATGACAACAGGGGTGCCCCAAGGATCTGCTTTAGGGCCGTTACTTTGGAACATCCTGTATGTAGTTATCGTGGCAAATGAACAGGCAGAGCTGGTTCATAAAGCCAATGCATCACTGTGCAAGATTGACAGGTGGATGTGCGATCACAAGCTTAAGTTGGCTCCTGAGACAACAGAGGCAGTTATAATGCGCGGCCCAAGGAGCAAGAGAGCTAACGTGGTCTTTCAACTAAAGGGAGTGCAGGTCCTGCCAAGCAAGTCCATAGTGTACCTCGGAGTCACACTGGATAACGAGAGGTGTTATGGAGAACACCTTAAACGAGTAGTGACAAAGGCTGAGAAGAAGGCGGCGATACTGTCGCGACTGATGCCAAATGTAGGAGGGCCCAGTAGCAACAAAAGGGCACTACTGTGCCAGGTTGTACAGTCGGTCGTCCTATACGGAGCTCCTGTGTGGTGTAAAGCCACGAACAGGAAAAGGTATCAGAAGGTCTTAGACAGCTTGCAGAGAAAGTCTCTGCTAAGGGTGGCCAGTGCTTATCGCACGGTATCTACTAGAGCCTTGCAAGTTATAACGGCGATACCACCATTATACTTGCTGGCCGAAGAGAGGACACTGATCCGCCATGGTCAAGCAGGCAATGCGATAAGCCGAGCTGAGGCTAAAAGGCTGACAGCAAGTAAGTGGCAAAGCATATGGAACGAGACCACTGATGTCGGACAGTGGACGAAACGACTAATACCGTCGATAAAAGAATGGGCGGAATGCAGTCATCGGCAGACGTCCTATTTCCTAACGCAGGCACTGTCTGGGCATGGGCCTTTTCGAGTGTATAGGAAACGGATAGGACGGGTGATGGACGAAAGATGCTTGCACTGCGAGGCGGAAGATACGGCCGAGCATGCCCTGTTTCTGTGCGACCGATGGGGGGCGTACAGACAGGAGGCAAGTCAAAAACTGGATGGGGAGCTGACCCCAGAGACTATGGTCCCGTTGATGTTGTCCAGCGTAGAAGCATGGACCATCATACATGAGATGGTCAACAAAATACTCTCTGCAAAGGAGAAAGAGGAGCGCCTTCAAGGATAAATGAGGATTGGAAGTTATTCAGAAGTGGGTTGTAATCATTACCTCATCTTGCACTGCGAAGAATATCGTTCACGATGATGCCCGGTGCAGATGGAGATATAGCATCAGAGGTAAGGAAGAGGGAACGGGTTTTAGCCGGTCGGGCCGTGATGACATGTCGGATGGACGTGGTTGCGTCCATTGGACATGTTTTTAAAAAAAAAACATAGTACTGCTGCATTGCAACAGCTGCTGGGAAATGTGTCGTATACTTATTCAAAACCAGAAAGTAATTCTTACCGTCCAACTTTCTTATGTTATCTAAAGCCCAGATAAGACCTGTCCTGCAGTATTGCTTACACATTTGGAGAGATGCTACTCCTGCTGAATTATTGAATGAAAGAGGAAGAGAGGCTTTCTAGTGACTACCAGTGCATAGGCCTACAAACGGGCCCTTATGCATCTCACCTTACCCTAGTTCCCAAGTCCAGCCCTCATCGCAAAGGAGAGGATGGCCTTGCGTCCTGCCCATCTTATATCCTTAGATTCAAGAACTCTTGAACCTAGTGTGGTCTGTGTCTGTGATACCCAAGGGCTTCATAGCGACATAGAATGTGTGCCGAGGTTTCTTTCTCCTCGCCACAGCGTGTACGCGTCGGATCACTTGCCACCCTCATTACATACAAGTGACGTGACAGAACCGCCGGCGCCGCACCTTGGCCAGAGGTCCTACAAAAAGTTCTCTAGCTAGACGGAGATATCCAGAGACTCCTCTTTATCTCATAAGATGTTGATTTTACAACCACACCTCTGTTTTTCTTTTAATGGTACCTGCTGCCAGCTCTAGAGCTGGCTCAGGACCAGGAAATTATCTTTGCGAGTGCGTCCGTCATTTCACTGCCACCAACTGCACCTGATGTCTTGCCGAAATGACATTCAAGACCTTTCTACATTGCAGAACGAGCCTTGATGTAAACCTACAAGCACTTAATGCTTATAAGGCTGACTGCTAGGCCCCTGAATTTCGTGAATACGAAAGGCATAAGCTAATATCGCGAATATCTCTTGCTTGCTTGAAATACCGCAATAGAGAGGGAGAGCTTTGTTTTTTGCCGTCCGTGTACCAGACTGGCCCTCTCCCCTGAAAAGACCGCCAGCCGCTTGGCCCCTACTCTTCCTTTGTAGGAGAAATTATAACACTCCTCATATGTGGGACCTGGTCATCCCTTTGCAGTTCGGAGAGGATGGCAGAGTGTACCCTGTCATAACTCACAAAGGACCAACTGCTTTGACTCCTCAATCGAAACGCAGACAATCTTGAGCAGCAGTGCTTCTAGAGCGCTCAACGGAGTCGTGCGTACTGCACTTGTTATACTAAGACAAGCCAAGTGTTGAATTTTATTTAGCTTTGCTTTAATCCATACAATAAGGGCGCCGTAGTATAGAGCCAGAACATCACCTTGGGAGTCAAACCCCAATTCGCCACTACAATCCTTCTGCATGCCCATAACGAATTGCGTGTCTTATTAACTTTATGTTCTACATGTTGTCTCCAATTCAGCTTTGAGGCTAAAATTACGAATAGATATTTTACTAATTGAGAAAGTTCAAGCAATGCTAAAAAAAGATTGGTCCAATATATCCATCCAGATTGCTTCTTCTAGTAAACATAACTGGCACGATTCAACAAAGCGCAAAGCGCCTTGCATTATCTCTGAAACAGTACCCATGAATCGACCCCTGACTACTATGTTAAGATCATCTGCATAGACCTGCACGTAAACACCTATATTGCTCAGCCTGACCAGAAGTTCATTTACTCCTACTGAAGGCGATTCGACTAATTGGTACCCCAACTTAACGTGCTTCTTACAGCTCTTTTCTCACCGGCTTGCTGGTGGTAACCTTTCACTTTCACCGGACTCTAACGGAGTCAGCTACTCTGAGCTACCCCCCATAACTCTGCGGTGCGCTAGACGCACTTGAGGGGCTACTGCATCTTACTTAAGCCGGTCATTCTTCATATATCGGAAACCGAGCACTTTTGTATCTTTTTTGTTTAACAGCAGACCGCGTAGGCAGAGCCTAAATACTTTAGTACCGCGGCTACTGTGAAAGGGTTATGTTAGGGGAAGTTTGTTAACGCGGTATTTGAATGGGCCAACACCCGCAGGCTCAATGAATACATCTACTGGCAGTCCATTCCAAGTCTTGGACACCCTGGGAATGAATGTGCGGTGTACCGCTCGGTTCTTGATGTATGAAGAATGTCCGCCTCAGGATGAGATGCAGCGGTCGCGCGGGTGCACCTGATAGGAGCGGTGAGCGGTGGTATGATAGAAGATAGCTCAGATGAGCAGATTCCGTTTAAACGTCTGTAGAAGAGGGAGAGGTCACCAACACTAGGGCGATGAAAAAGTGACTGGAGGTGGTGCGTTAAGGCTGGGTCTCCAATTAGTCGAATTGCCCTTCTCTGGATGGCATCTAGTATAGACAGGATAGTAGGGGCAACAGCTCCCCAGACATGAGAGCAATAATGCAGGCTAGGTCTTATCTGGGCTTTATACAGGGTGGGCCAATAGTGCATGGACGGAGGATTGTGGGCTTACTAAAAAATATTTCAAAAATCTGTCACTTGACTATGGTAGGGACCTTTGAGGGCTATAACGTAAAAACATTTTCACTTAAATTTTGACGTTTATACAGGGTGATTCATATCAAACATACATTTTTTTAAATGGAACCTGCTATATATTATTGCATATTTGGATTCCTTGGTCAATTCTAGTGTGACTTTGTGTATCACACATGGAACCTTAAACGAACCGTTTAGGCGCAAATCATCATTTTCGGTATAAGTAGGTATCAGAAAAAAATTGAATACCGCAGCGATTATAAAACTTAGGAGGCCGTGACTTTGCAGTACGACTAAGCATGAAATGCGTCACCTTAGGTCAGACGGCTAAATTTGAATTTTTATTGTACTTGGTCTGTCTGTCGGTCTGTCTGTCTGTCTGTCTGTCGGTCTGTCTGTCTGTCTGTTGGCGTTTTTCTAACGTCGCAATCTCAGTAACCGCTGCATGGATTGTGATGAAATTTGGGCAGCGGTATGCTGTGGGGTCGTAGTAGGTAATGTTCCTATAATTTTGAAAATCGGTGCATAGGCGGCGGAGTAATTAGCAAAAACCATAAAAAATTAAATATTGCTGAAACTTCGTTTCTAGGCATTTTAGGGGTCCCTGATCATTTTCTACTCTTTTTTTGATGGGGGTGAAATTGGGGTGGTTGGGGGTTGGGGGGTTGTAAAATTGAAAAATTTGTTGTATTCATAATAGACTACCCACTGACCTATGAAGGAAGACCTGGCGACATAAATAACTTTTTTAGGTCTATTCGAACATTGCCTTATGCCTATTACAGAAACTAAAGGACTTAGAATTTTTTCCAGAATTTTTTCCGATGTATACAGGCTGTCCATTTAGTGTGTAATTCTTCGATATCTCGCAAGGTATAGCTGATAGAAGAAAATCTCAAATACAAAAGTTATTTGGTTACTTGAGATGCATATCCTAAAAATATTTTGAAATATACAGGGTGTTGCGGGAAAGTAGGATAGAGTTTTTTTTATAAGGAATTATAACTTTCTCTCAAGTTCTTCTAGTGTCCATGATTGATCTCTATTCAACCCTGAAATATTTTTGGAATCGGTTGCGACGTTGCCAAGTAATAATTTATTTTCTATTAATTTCCGCATTTGCAAGGTCGCAAGTAATACGTTCAAATTGACATATTCCTTTAACTTTTCTCAATAATATTACACAGCGAGTTACTTGAATATTAAGCGGATATTATTCTGGACTACCAGCAATTTGTATCTACAGGGTGTTTTTGGCAGAATTTTAAATTCCGGCAACTTAAAGGTCGTTTTACTTTGTTTTTTTAAATGTAACACCCTGTCTTTTTTATTTTAAATCGAAATATCTACAAATACTCTATCTCGCATTGTAATATTTTTTTTCGCGTTCTCGACGTTGCCAAGTTATAAATTATTTTCCCAAATTTTTAAACAAGTATCCCCGATTTTAATTTATTTTAAATAGAATCCTCTGCCTATTTTTATTGCAATGAATTGCGCATGTCGAATTTAGTAAGATCTCACAATTTCAAAATTTTGTTTGTATTAATTAATGAGATACGGCAACACCGCTTTTCAGTAAACGGTATCGGAACGCTTAAATTGTTCCAAAACTGCCACAGCTGAAGAGGTGAAATTCAATACAAAAGTTTGTATTATTGATAATAGGCTGTTCATTGACCTGTGCAGGAAAGACCTAGCGGCATATGACAATAATTTGGGGGGGGGGGTTACTGGCGATGATTTTGTTGCAAGGGGATCTCAGACTAAATCTTTATGCTATGGGAAAATAATAAACTGGTATCACCGTAATGTGTGGGAAGTACTGAGTCAATCAACTTGACTCCATTTTTTTAATTACGCTATGTTTAATTGTGATTATTTCGTGTAATTTTCTGCAAACTAAATTGTTTTACAATGCAAACAGACTGCAATTCAAGTTTCATTTTCCGCGTTTTTGCTAATAAGTAGAAGTACCTACTGAAGAGTTTGAAGGGTTTCAGTCAGAGGTATCATTACTTTTGACTTACGGAAATGGCTACTTTTTTATAGCATTAAATGTGAAAATTTATTCAGAAGACATAGATATTCTACTGCCAGCAACAATCACTAGTAGCTTTCCTTTGATTAGATATTTTTTTACTGACTTTGGCAATTGGATAATAGCTAGTAGGCTGTGAAAAATGAGCGTTCTTGTTACCGCTATTGTTTCTGGTTAGAGCTTACATGTTTTAAGGAATTTTCTTAATCTTGCCTCGTTGCTCTAGTTAGTTTGCGTCTGTCTACTGAGTTAGTTGCTTTCTTCCATATTCACGAGCTTTTGTTTATTTTTCATGGCCTGCTAGGATGCTTGCATGCAGGAAAATTGAAAAACGCCGACTTGACTGAAAATTTGAAATAAAATGAAAACCAAAAAAGACTGATATCAAGAATGCTATATCGTTAGAAAGGTAATCAAATTTTACATTTGATTCTTTAAACCAAAATAGGCGTTCCCATTTGAAAAAATCAAGTTATCTGTGATTGAAGATTCCTTAATTTATCTCCTCTGATTGCTCCAAGTACAAAAAGATTTAGCCGTCTGACCTAAGATGATGCATTTCATGCTTAGTCGTATCGCAAAGTCAAGGCCTTCTAAGTTTTATAATCGCTGCGATATTCAATTTTTTTCTGATACCTGCTTATACCAAAAATGGTGATATGCGCCTAAACGGTTTGTTTAAAGTTCCATGTGTGATATATAAAGTCACACTAGAATTAACCAAGGAATCCAAATATGCAATAATATATAGGGGGTTCCGTTCCAAAAAATGTAAGTTTGATATGAATCACCCTGTATAAACGTCAAAATTTAAGTGAAAATATTTTTACGTTATAGCCCTCGAATGTCCCTATCATGATCAAGTGACAGATTTTTGAAATATTTTTTAGTAAGCCCACAATCCTCCGTCCACGCACTATTGGCCCACCCTGTATAGCGTGACGAGATTGCATGCGAGAAGTACTTTCTGGCTCTAAATAGTACCCAAGATTTTTACCAGCAGCTGCTGCAATTAACGCAAAGTGTTCGTGCCAGATCATATTTTCTGTAAAGTTGACTCCTAACAGCTTGAATGAGTGACCTCTTGGCAGAGTCTGGTTGTTCATTAGAACTGGGTGTTGGCTTGGGCACTTCTTGTTCGATAGCGTATAAATACTATGCTTGAAAGCTTTAAATTTTACCGTATTGTTGGGCCTCCAAGCGGTAACGGAATTGAGATCCTTTGAAAGAGAAGCTGCTACTGCCAGTCTTCTGCGTTCCAGCTCGACCACAGAGATAGGTCTATTGCTCATGATGCCTGCATGCAGCGTACTGTCATCCGAAAAACTGTGGATTGAGTTTGTAGTGCTAGAGAGTAGATCATTATGTGAAGCAGACACAATGTCGGAGTCGGAGCCAATACCGATCCCTGCGGAACCCCAGGATACCCACGATTTAGAACAAACTTCCGCTAACACGAGCATTTTCATAGTATCCGTGGTACTCTGGTTTTAGACTTTACCTTCACAGCTACTATGGTAATTGGAAGTATTTGTCAATATTGATAAAAAAACGGACTTTCTCGGCATTTACAATAGCAGAGATAGGATGAATACCCAAGGCAATGGAAGGAGGTCATCATAATACCCGTTGTCAAGGAAGGGAAGGATAATCATTCGACATCCAGCTACAGAGTACAGACTAATAAGTTACTTGTGTTGGAGAAAGAAAATATATTTATCGATTATCAGATGGGTTTTCGAAAACATCGTTCTACTGCTGATCAGCTGGTTTTTGTAGTAAATGGCGAACAAAACTCTTTTAATGTGTAGAAACCATACCATAGCTGTCTATTTCGATATTTTAAAGCCATGTGATATGACCTGGAGGAAAAATATCCTGCTTCAACTATACAGGGTGTTCCAATAAAAACTGATTATGTCTCTATGATAGGTAGAAAACTGAAAAATAATTGGGGTTTGTTTAGTAAAAAAAATTCGTAACGCCATCCCTATTCAAGATACAGGACGTTGAAGAAAAAAAATTATACACATTTTTGAAGATTTTGCCGAAACTATTGGCGTCATTGCAATGAAACTTCACACAAATATGGTTTGGAATCTAGTACATCCCAAGAATTTGTTTCTATAGCTGACTGTCATAGAGGACGCTATTTACACGGTCCATACCAGGTAGTATTGAACATAACCTTTTGAGGTTGCATCTATATATTAAAATTTTTTAGTGGATTTGAACACCATTAAATTCTACACCAAAAACGTACTCTTGGTTAAACTCGATACTGTGTTCCGTTTTCGGAATATTTTGATATGAAAATTAGGGAGTAATATCCGATGCGACTATATAGTAATGATAAAGTCATTAATTAAACAACAAACCACAAGAATAAGAACATAAAATAAAATACAATTAGAGTAAGTGTTCAAAATGTCCCCCGTTTTCACGAATACACAAGATACTAAAGTGACGTTGATTTTGTCTTCTAGTTCTTGACGTGAATATTTACCTCTGTAGCATAGACTTTTTCCTTAAGATACGACCAAACTGTGTAGTCCAAAGGATTAAAATCGCAGATGCCAATGAATCTTAGCTTCTGCACCTCTACCAATCCACCGATTCGGAAAGTGGTTACTCAACCAATCACGACACCTACTATCAAACTGCGGTGCAGCCCCATCGTGCATAAAAAATAGAGACCGTCGCTCGTTCAGCGTTAAATCTTCTAATATCTCGAATGAGTGGTTGTTTAAAAAATCTAGATACATATTGCCATTTAAATTTCCAGGTAGAATGTGATAATCTATTGATTTGTTACCTAAATTTGCTGCCCAAACATTAACATTAAATGAATGTTGGTAATGTGATACCATTTTGATACGTGGATTCTCATCATACGAGTAGTGTGCATTATGGGAATTAAACATTCCTTGTCGCGTAAAGGTGGACTTGTCCGTAAAAAGAACACGTTAAAAAAATGGATTGAGGGCTGTCGTTTCTTGTAATGTTTTACAAAAATCCAATCTGGCTGGTAGATCGTCTGGCAGAAGCTCTTGGACTTGTCTGCAATGATACGGATGTAGCTGCTGTTCTTTAAGTATCCCCCAAGTATGTATATGAAGAAGCCGCATTTGTTTAATTTCCATATTCCTTATGATAACCGTTGGATCTTGATCAACTAAATGTAAAATAATATTTTCTTTATTGATGGTTCTTGTTGTTCTTGGCCTACCAGAATCCATTTTTTTTTTGGTCTCGCATTCCCAGTTTCTCGACAACGTCGTTAAACAGCTCTAAATGTATTTTTACTTGGTAAGTATCTTCTATGAAACTTTTCTGCATAACGCGTAACAGCTGCGCTATAGTTTCCTAAACACTCGCCCAAGGTTACTAGCATGTCGGTGTATTCAACATTTGAGTATATTTTGATTTACAATATCTAATTTTACAAATAACGGTTTCAAAAGTGTACTTATTGTGGTCTTATTGTCATAACTATCAATAAATGCCAGTTTTACATGGCAATCTTAGACAAATTCAAGATATACCGATTAGAATGGACTCTTGTGAAACATTACAAGAATTACCTTTTTGGCGTAGAATTGAATGATGTCTAAGCTCACCTAAAATTTCAATTTATAAATCTAACCTCAAAAAAGTTATGTTCAATACTACCTATATTCTATGAATTTGTTTTTATACCTGACTATCATAGAGGGCGCTAGTCGTGTAACTAGCGCCCTCTATGATAGTCAGGTATAAAAACAAATTCATAGAATATACTAGCCTACAAAACATATTCGTGTGAAATATCATTACAAGGTTGCCAGTAGTTCCGGCAAAATCGTAAAAAATGTGTCTGATTTTTTTCTTCAACGTCCTGTATCTTGAAAATGGATGGCGTTACGATTTTTTTTTACTAAGCAAACCCCAATTATTTTTCAGTTTTCTACCTATCCTAGAGACGGGTCCACCGTCTTTTTGCAACACCCTGTATAAATGGAGCTGTTGGGGGTAATATTTCTACGACGACATGAAATTTTGATACATAATCAAGATAGTTACGCTCTACTACACTCATAGGCAAAGCATAACGAAACCATTGGGCGTACGGGCAACGCGATGCGCCACCTATTCAAATACTATTCATGTTCTAATTGAACAATTTCCTGGAACCTCAGTAACATATGTATACTAATGGTTCCAAAACGGATACCAGCGTTGGGTGTTCTCTAGTCGCTGACAATCTATCACCCACATGGGCATTATCATCATTATCAACAGTCTATAGAAAGGAATATATACAGGTTGTTTGGTAAACATGCGGCAAAAATTTGAAGCGTGATTCTTTGAACTATTTTAAGAATATTCTCTTTTCCGATGATTTTTGAAAACCGCTTCATTTTGAGGATACAGGGTGAAAGAAACTTGCGTGTACTATTTACGATATTTCTTAAAATGATTAATGTATATGTACAAGGTGGGCCAATAGTGCTTGGATGCAAGATTGTGGGCTTACTAAAAAATATTTAAAAAATCTTGAGGGCTATAACGTGAAGATATCACACAAATTTTGACATTTATACAGGGCGGAACTCCCTATATATTACTGCATATTTGGATTCCTTGATGAATTTTAGTGTGACCTTATGTATCATACATGGAACTTTAAACAAACCGTTTAGGCGCAAATCACCATTTTTGATATAAGTAGATATCAGAAAAAAATTGAATAGTGCAGCGATTATAAAACCTAGAAGGCCGTGACTTTGCGGTACGACTAAGCATGAAATGCGTCACCTTAGGTGAGACGGCCAAATTTGAATTCTTTTTGTACTTGAAGAAATCAGTAGATTAAGGAAACTTCTATCACAGATAACTTGATTTTTTCAAATGGGAATGCCTATCTTATTATATTATATATATTCTCAATATCAGTCTTTTTTGGTTTTCATTTTATTTCAAATTTTTAGTCAAATCAGTGTTTTTCAACCTTGCTGCGTGGAAGCAACCTGGCAGGCTACGAAAAATAGACAGAAGCCCGTTCATATGGAAGAAACCAATTAGAAAGATACAGACTAACCAGAGTAACGAGGCAAGGTTATGAAAATTCTCTACAACATATAAGCTCTAACCAGAAACAGTAGCGGTATTAAGAACGCTCATTTTTCACAGCCCACTAACTATCATCCAATTTCCGAAGTCAGTGAAAAAATATTTAACCAAAGGAAAACTACTGATGATTGTTGCTGGCAGTAGAACATTGAATATTGAACAAATGTTCACATTTAATGCCATAAAAAAGTAGCCATTTCCGTAAGTCAAAAGTAATGATACCTCTGACTAGAGCCATTCAAAATTTTCAGTAGGTGCTTCTACTTATTAGAAAAAATGCGGAAAATGAAACTTGAATTGCAGTCGTTTGAATTGTATAACACAATTACAACATAGCGTAATTAAAAAATTCTAGCAATCATTTTAATAGATGTTCAGAATGCTCCAGTTACAGATATCTTCACTTTTGGCTTAACTAAATGGAAATGACTAATTTTTTCATCCCATTAAATGTGAAATTTCATTCTAAAGATGTTAGACTACGCAAAAGCAAAAATCGCTGGTAGCTTTCCTTTCGTTTCAAAATTTTTAATCGTTTTGGAAAGTTGTCAAACTCTAGTAGACCTCAATAGATACTAGGCTGTGAAAACAAACACTTCTGTCGTACCACAGCTTTTCATCGACATTAGATATCTTACCGCTGTTGTATCCGGTTAGAGCTGATGTGTTGTAAGGAGTTTTCATGATCTTGCCTCGCTACTCTAGTTCGTTTGCATCTTACTACTAAGTTAGTTGGTTTCTTCTATATTAACGGGCTTTTGTTTATTTTTCATGGCCTGCTAGGTTGCTTGCACGCAGGAAAATCTAAAAACAGCGATTTGACTGAAAATGTGAAATAAAATTAAAACCACAAAAGATTGATATTGAGAGTCATATATGCTAGAAAGGTGATCAAATTTTACATTTGATTTTATAAACCAAAATAGGCATTCCCATTTGGGAATATCAAGTTATCTGCGATTGAAGTTTCCTTAATAATTACTTTACTGATTTCTCCAACTATAAAAAGAATTCTAGTTTATCCGCCTAATCTAAGGTGACGCGTTGCATGCTTGATCATATCGCAATGTCACGGCCTTCTAGGTTTTATAACCCCTGCGATATTCAAGGTTTTCTGATACCTACTTATATCAAAAATGGCGATTTGCGCCGATTTTTATCCTGTATTCTTGAAATGGAGGGTTTTTAAAAATCATCAAAAAACAAAATATTTTTAAAACGGTTCAATGAATTGCCCTTTAAATGTTTGCCGCACGTTCATCAAACACCCTGCATACATTTAATGTTTTAACATGTAAATGTTGATGTTAACATGTTTAACGAATGTTTTACATACGTCAAAAAGGCATATATTTGTATTACATAATTTATATGCTCATACAAACTTAGGTGTTTTGTATTTAGTAATACTCAGTTTGATATATCTGTTAAGCTCAATACCCGAATTCGGGCAATGTCCGAAAAAATACAGAAAACTAGTTTTGAGCAAGGAATATTTCCCAAACCCGAAATATTAATTTTGTACGGCTATTGAGCATTACCAAATAGGCAGAACTAGTTTTGCGCATCTTGAAATGACCAGAACTAGTTTTGCGCAACTTGAAATGCACAGGATTAGTTCTGTATATTTTGGCATGGTGGCATTTATAATTGTAGATTTTTTTTCGATACATTGTTGATACATTTTTTATTGCAGAGACATGAGGGTTAGGTTAAGTTAGGTTCATTCAATATGTAGAGGTAATGATGTTTTGTCATGAGATTATGTTTTTGTGTACTTGAAGCTTCAAGTAGCCGAACTAATTCGGATTCGAATTTAGCTTGATTTTTTCCTATATACTATGTGTCCTAAGGTTGATCTGTTTCTGGTTCTGGTTCCCTCCACTTTCATTGTGAATTGGACGGTAGGATGTACCCTGTTTAGGTATTTCAGGAATTCCACTAGCTTGCTTATCCGCGGCTCCTTATAACAAAGTGTCATCCACGTATCTGAACCATATTTTTTGCGTATACTGGGCGCTGTTCAAGGCCACCTGCTCGTTCTTCTTCATGAAAAATTTAGCTACCACTGGACTCAGTCGGCTTCCCATCGTCACACCTTCTATCTGTTTACACATTTTGTTGTCCCATGCAATGAATGAATGAATAAGGACCAGAGGCTAACCAGCACGGAATGTGGCTGGTGCATAGGCCACACGATGGGCCCTTTTGCGCCTCTATCCGCGCTAGTTCCTAAGACCTGCCCTTTTGGCAAAGGCAACTACATTCTTAGGTCCTATCCGTTTTATCTCTATTGGTTCCAAGGTTCTTGAGCCCAGCATAGTCTGCCTGTGATAACCCAGGGTTTCACAGCGACACAGGATGTGTGCCGAGGATTCTTCCTCTTCACCACACCACGTGCACGTTGGGTCGTTGACCACCCTCATCACAAACAAGTGACGCCTGAAGGTATTGTGACCCGTTAATAAGCCTACTAACAATCTCAAGTTACTCCTATCCAGAGAGAGACAAAATCGTCCTATTCTCTCTGCAGGCCCTGCTAATAGCTCCCGAGCCTGACGGAGATGACCAGAGATGTTGTTCCATCTGAGAGAGTGTTGATTCTGGATCCACTCTCCAATTGTTTTCCTAACCAAGTTTGCAGACAGTCCTAAGGCTGGTTCCGGGCCCACAAAACTGTTTCCGGATCCCATCCTGGCTAGATGATCCGCCATTTCATTACCCTTTACCCCAGCGTGCCCAGGTACCCACATCAGTGATACCTTGTGTTTAGCTGAGATATCGTCAAGAGCCCTCCTGCACTCCAGGACCAGTCCCGACGTTATTTTCCAAGCACTCAGTGCTTTGATGGCTGCCTGACTGTCAGAGCAGATAGTAATCCGCCTCCTAGACCCGTCAATTTCCCGAATACGATTTACACAGGCAAGTATCGCATAGACCTCAGCCTGGAATACTGTGGTGTGCCCCCCAAGAGGGAATGAAAGTCTTGTACGGGGTCCGTAGACTCCCGAGCCCGAGCCCTCTCTAGCGAGTGCACCGTCTGTGTACCAGACCTGTCCTCCTCCTTCGATGAGCTGTCTTTCCCTAGACTCCCACTTTTCCCTTGACGGAAACACCACCGTAAATTTGCGATTGAAGCGATGCGTAGGAGAAACTGTATCGCTCCTCGCCAACAGAATAGGACAATCCTCATGCAACTCTGCTAGAATCGTCGAATGTCCTTTGCCTGGATTCGTAAAAGTCCAGCTACCCTGACTCCAGAGACGGAACCCAGTTTTTCTAGCTTCCCCTTGAATTACCAGGATCCAAAGGAGGAAGATTCAATAGTGTTTCAATGGCACTCAAAGGTGTTGTGCGCACTGCACTGGTTATACTAAGACATGCCAAACGTTGAACCTTATTAAGTTTGGCTCTTATTGCCTCCGTCTTTATACAGGACCACCACACTATGGAGCCATATATTAATGACGGTCTGACTATTGTAGTATAGAGCCAGTGCACCACTTTTGGGCTCAGGCCCCAGCTACTACCGACAACTCTTCTGCAGGCCCATAATGAGTTTCGAGCCTTGCTTACCTTATAATCCACGTGCTGCCTCCAAGTCAGCTTGTGATCCAGTATGACTCCTAGATACTTTACTGACTGAGACAATTCAAGTGTCGTTCTGAAAAAGGTAGGCCTCACGAGGCCTTCCATCTTCCTTCTCCTAGTGAACATAACGAGCTCCGTCTTTTCAGCGTTCACTGACAGATCTACCTCATTACACCACCTTTCCACAACACGCAGCGCGCCTTGCATTACCTCGGAGACTGTACTAATGAATCTACCCCTGACCACTATGCTCAAATCATCCGCATAGGCCTGTACGTAGACCCCTGTGTTACTTAGTCTCACCAGTAGGTCATTCACCACTAAGCACCATAGTAGAGGTGAAAGAACACCGCCCTGTGGGCAGCCTCGCGCCACTGCAACGCTATAGTTTATGTCATTAAGCGTTGCAGAAGCCACTCGGCCCTCTAGAGTAGTAAGAATCCACTCCACTAGGACTGGAGCAATTCCATGTCTCTCTAGGGCGCGTCTTATCGAATTGGTAGTGGTACAGTTGAACGCACCCTCGATATCAAGAAATGCTACCATAGCCACTTCCCGTTGATCTAACGTTTTCTCCAGCCTGCTGACCAAATGATGAAGCGCCAGCTCAGCTGATTTTCCCGCCTGATATGCGAACTGATAGGCATGGATTTCAACCCTTTGTAAGGGCCCATCCCTGATATATCTATCAACCAACCTCTCCAGTGTTTTTAGTAAAAACGACGAAAGGGTAATCGGTCTAAAGTCCTTCGGACGAGTATAGCTACCTCTGCCCGGCTTAGGAATAAAAACGACCCTTGAATGCAACCAGCTCTTCGGTGTGAAGCCAGTAGCCACGCAGGCACGAAATATCCTAACTAGGTATGGTAGTACCAGATCCTGTCCATGTTGTAGCATGGCTCGAATGACTCCATCCTTGCCTGGACTTTTGTATGGAGCAAAAGTATTTATCGCCCATCTTGTGCGGTCATAAGTGACGACTTCTCCTGCCATCTGTCATTCCTCTCTGTGAGGACGGCGGAGTGGCCTATGTGCACCTGTCTGCTGAGCGGCAACCGATCCCGGAAAGTGCACACTCATCAGCAGTTCAAGCGTTTCCTCCTCGTTATTGGTTCTATGACCGTTCGAGTCCGTCAAGGTCCCCAACTTGGACTTGGTGTCCTTGCTAAGGATCCTATGCATCCTTGCCGTCGCAGGAATATCATTGATGGACCTGCAGAAGTTCCTCCAAGATTCCCTGGAGGCCCTCCTGACTTCCCTCTTATATTCCTGTAGCTTTATCCTATACTCCTCCCATTCAGGAGTACCTTTCCTGTACCTAACTCTTGTGAGTAGTTTGTGCAGGGACTTTTTCCTGGTTTCTAATTTCTTAGCCCAGAAGGTGGCATTGCCCGCCACGCCCACTTTGCGTAGGGGACAGTTATCCTCGAAGGAGGCTCGGAGGTCCCTACACAGGGAATCAACTGCCGCCTCGAAGCCCTCCCCTTTACTGAGATCCTGATCTATAGGACGGAGCCTGCTGCCTAGGTCCTCTTTAAAAGAAGCCCAATTTGCTTGCCTAGGATTTCTAACAAAGATTCCCTCTTTTTCCCCGTCAATCCTAAACGTTATATGTCTATGGTCGGACAGTGACGGTTCCAAGGATACTGTCCAGTCCTTGACCTCATTACAAATACCGACTGTGCTCAGTGTGATGTCTAGGACCTCATCCCTCACATTGTTTGAGAAGGTAGGAGTGTCGCCAACATTCAGAACCTCTAGGTCCGACGTCCCTAGAAATTCCATCAGCTCTTCACCACGTCTATTAGTGTTAGAGCTACCCCATAGGGTGTGATGGGCATTGCTATCACACCCCACGATGAGTTCGAGATTATTATCTCGACAGTGAGACACAAGGTCCTCCATCTCTTTTGAGGGAGGAGGATTGTCCCATGCAAAGTATTTAACACTTTATCGTCTATCATCATCATAGCCACAATGTCTTAGCAGACATGTTGTGAACTCGTAAAATGCATTTACACATTTTACCAGTTTCTCTTGGGATATCTTCAAGATCTTTAATGCAGTAGTTTCCCATTTGCTTTCTGCATCCTCATGCCGTTGACCAGATGGTATCTACTGGTTCACCCGCCTTTAGGGGCAATTTCTCACCCCAATGACAAGAAGGTGTCCTGACTCTTCTCAACTCGTCCACCCAAAGCTGTTGGTTGAGAAGAGGTTACTGTTTATACCGACAGTAGTTCGGTTTCTTTGAGTCGCCTTTTACGACACGCATGATACACGCCCCCACACGGGTCTTATCGTCTAAAATACCACATATATTTTCAAAATTTTTATTTGTATCATTATCGCTATGATGTTACCGCTTTCTTTTCTTATGTTTAATAAGTTAATAAATAGGTTTGAGAAACTATTTGCGCGAATATTCTCAAACCGCGAGAAAAAGCAATATTTCTGAAAGTATCTGATTTTTATTTTAACTTCGCGAATTGATACTAAAAGCTAATATTTCGAAAACTACAAATTCTCGAAATACACAACAATACAAAATAGATGTATTGCTAAGGCCTTATATGCTAAAATCATAAAAATAATGGGTTTCTATATAATAAAATGTCAACTTATCTATGCCAACCCCCCTCCGAAATTAACTTCTATATACGCCTCTGTATATCAATGCAATCAAAAAATTAGTCGATATGCCCTCAAAGGCTCTTTTCGGTTCGATCTGAAAAATGAAGAACACCTAGCACCAGTGCAAATTTTTCTCACGCCAATGAAAAGGACTTCATACATAGCAAAATTAGTTAGAAGTAGTTGGAGATCTCCCTTCAATTTCTATACAAGTAATATTTTCGTTATTTATGAACTGTATGGTTTCGAACGTATAGAATCATTGAATAACATATAAAAATAATGATTTGCACTTTGCAAATCTTCAGTAATCGTGAGTGTTTATCGCATCATCTTCAATGCCATTTTTTTTTTATTATTTGCCTACTTTCCAAACATGGCTCCTTATCAGGCACTTGAAGCACTTGAAACAAGATGGTGGTTCAGGACAATAATACAGAGTATGCAGATATTTCAGATATAAAACGCTGGAACTGTGAAGAAGAACATTCATTAGTCTTGAAGTCAAGAAAGAAAAAATAATGGCATCCAAAGCTTTCCTTTTGGCAGCAGTCGCCCTGGCAGGTAATGTAAAAATAACTTAGAAACGTTGGCGAATGTAATCATTCTGGAATCATTTTTAATAATAAAGTGTTAAGCATTCCCACATTTAGGTAATAATAGATAGTTTGACATATTGGTTTCCGGTGGTGTTTTATTAAATTAATAACGAAACATTAAAGTAGACGACAAACGTAATTTAAAGTACAAAAAATGATACCACACTTAAAATTAATGACAAACTAGGCGCAAAAAGAGTTCTTGACTAACTTAATCTGATGAGTTTAATTGTGTTAAAATTTCAGTTTAATTAAATACTTATAGGTACTTACGTAGACCTCACGACAAGCTTTTATGACCATACAATTTGTGTATGATGAGTTCATAGTTAACATTTTAAAGGAAAACTTTATGTTCTTGTTTTTGGAGCATTTAAATAAAAGCTTTTTCTAAAAAAGTTTTTCTTGTTTTCATTTATTTTTGATATCTACGTCCATTAACCTGATATAGTAGATATGCTTTTTATGTGGTTCGCCACACAACAAAAATACAAAAAAGTATGAATTTCATTCTCCGAGGTCCGATGAGCTATTTGGAAATTTTTCTACAAGTTAAAATACATACCGCAACTTATCATTCATTCAATATCTTTGGAAACATTATGTGTTTCCTTACCATTGTTATTATAATACAATTTTGCTAAAACTTCAAATTAAAACGGCTTTTAAGTGAAGGTAGAGTTTTTTAGTGTTATGCTGTCTTCTGAATCGGCCTGAAAGTTATGTATACAGGGTTTCATGTAATTCGACGTATTCCTGTCAGGGCATGATAGAAGAGCTAAAACGCAACAAATTTTGATTAATATACGTATGGACAAAAATCAATAGTTTTTGAGATTTTTCAGTTTTAACTAAATTCTAACAATTACCCAAAATCTGGCATTTTTTTTCTAAACAATACAAAATCTATGTTATAAATCAGTAACATGTTGACTTATTTTAGTTCGATACGCTTACATAATTCAATAACATCATGAATAGGTAAACGGTACGGTACTTTAGAAAAAAAAAAAACAGACACTGAGAAAAATTCTCCTTTTGGTCAGAATATCAAAATAAAAGCAGAATCCAGAAGTTATAGGGATAGTAGTCATTTGGGATTACACTGACAAAAAAGGTCATTTCAGAAACTCGATATTTTGGAAACCATTACTCACTTGTTCTAAACATATCGTTAAGAATATTTATATTTATGCTCTCTGTAGCAAAATCTTTAGTAACATATTTTTCATGTTTATAATGTGAGATCAATTTTTGCAAGGCTGACAAACCACAAAAAGTATAGCGTGAAGTTTTTATTAGGAAAATTATGAATGAACAAGTTTCTAACAGTTGTTTTTATTTTTGTTTCAGCTTTCGCTTATGTTAGCGCAAATGAATGCTATTTATGTAGCTCTGTCATCACCCCAGGCTGTGACAAAGAACAAGGACAGAAATCTAACAAGTTTGACTGCGCATCCCAGACTCCAATCACTGGTCAAGACTACGACTGTGGTAAAATTGTCTACGAAATTGGTAAGACATTTTTTTTATTACTGTTTAAACAGAAATGACTCAGTATAAATAGCTGCCAGTAAAGCTTATTGTGGTGCCGGAAAATCGATCATCGACTTTAGGAGTAACCTAACTTTTTTTTTATCTGCACAAAATCTAACCAGTCAGTTCCTAGTTCAGTCAGGTCTGCCGATAATGTGGAAAATTAGACAGGATTTCACTCTCGCCTCTAGGCTGCTAATTTAGAGCTTTCACGATCTTCTGCACCGAAGGTCAGTTGAAATTTATGTCCCATTTAACGGCTTCTTCACTTTGTTTTTTACCTATACTACTATGGACCACGGGAATATTGAAATCTCCTTCGTCGATAAACTGGACCAATTTTGTCGTCATACAATTTTTTGTTAAATAGAAAATATCTTTAGCTCAAGTTAAGCTTGAAGAATAGCAACCTCAAGTATTGCACTCAGTTATTAATTTTGGCAACTATGACAGAACATCGTCGGGAAAATTGAGGAAGTAGACTCATGGCACTCCGCGGCAAATCAACTAAAATACAGATTATTTGGTTATTATGATAAAACTTTGCGATACTACACATTATCCTAGGATAATTCTCAGATGTCCGAGAATTACATATATCGGTGATAATTTCCCAGGCTTTTTCCTTTTCTTTCCATGTTCACAGACACTCCTTTCCGCGGCAATAATCAATTAATTTGAAAACTTCATCCCCTTGCCTCCACTCTGCTATAGTTCAGCCGTTCATGAAAAAAGTAGATGTAAACAAGCTACAGGTTATAATATCAATTAACTACGCACACCGATATTTACCTCGTGGTGACCATAACCTCACTAAAGCATTAGTGCACATAGTCCTGTATCACGGTTGGAGTTGGATTCGGAAAATGAAATGTCCACATGTTTTACCAGTTTTATAAAACATGTTGCACACGACAACTTGCTGTAAAATATGAAATTTATTCTAAAACACGTCAGTTTCAAAACACTTTTCATTAGCATTTACAGCTTGTTTCACATCTCTGATTTGTAACACGTTGTTTTACAACTTGTCGCACAGTCTAAATCAGTGGTAAATCAGTAAAATTGTAAAATTTTAATGTGATAACTGCGCTTGCCACTGCATAACAAGTTTTAATATTGTTGGTTGAGTACATATCATGGCCAGTCTAATGTCATCTTTAACCTCCATGTTATTTCTCGCCTTCGTTTTAATTTTAAATTCTAAATTTAATGTACCTTAACTTAATACTCGTCGAAATTTTAAAGTATGCATTCCGACCCCCAAAGGGGTCGCGACCCGCTGGTTGGAAACCACTAATCTAAATGCACCCTTAACGTGCATCACAGTTTTGTTACACAGATGTAGAGTAAATTTTCGGAACAGCGTACGTTAAATTTGGTGTTTTATGTTGCGAGAGAAGTATATGAATGTAAAAGTCACATTATATAGTAAAGCCCATCTATATAACAAAAGGTGTCTACAAATAACGGTTCACAGCAATTTATATAACAGTTACTTTAGACGCAACTTTTAACTCGGTAAACAAATTTTATGTACTATATCATGTTTACTATTGCGAAAGGTATTTCGAATACATCTTAAACTTCTGAGACAGCAATTTTTTGTTGCTCCAACCTCTTAGGGACCGAGCTGTATTAGCTTTTAATTATTTTATTATGACATTCCAGGTGGAGTTGAACACGTAGAAAGGACTTGCGTCGAAAAGAGATACACGTGCCAAGATCTTCTAAAACAGTACAAGTCACAAGGTATAGAACTGAAGGAATGTGAGACCTGTCACCACAGTCTTTGTAACGACCAGTAAATACGATTTATAAAGCTGTATACATACGTACAATGATTCAATAAATTATAATTTTATAGAGACATAGTTGCTTCGTTTTTTTCCATCCCAAAGCCATAAAGCCAGACTCACGATGATGTACAGTGTTGTTGAATGGTGGCCAAAGGTCCATCAAAAGACAGCACCTTAGGTACTCACAAAAGTACTGCTTGTTGCTGCGTGTGTGAGCATAGTGGTACTTTGAGCTGTATCACCATCTTTCTCACTAGGTTGGAATGGTTAAACATTCATTTCTGAGAGATCCTAGAATGATGTACAAGGACGGCAATGGGGCGTTGCAATCTTGGCAGACCCCCTCCTTCATACAATACATAATTTATAATATAGAAATAAATCTTGTCTATTAATAATCTGCCTCAAGATAGCAGCAGATAGCTTTTTTAAGTAATAAGTTACAAGAGATACCTTAAAGTACACATGATGTTTGACATGCAATATTGATAAATCCAGAATACGATCCAGTAATGCATTAGTCTCTTAGAACCACGACGTTGCTCTTATAATGAGAAAATTACGTAACTCAGAGTCCAGTGAGGATATACTCGGTGATTGCGCTTCTCTCTAGCTTGTCACGTGAATAATTTATTTTACAGTTTAACTTTTAAGACATATATACTGTGTTCACAGCCAAGCTGGACCAAATAAAAACAAGCCCGCGTGCGTGATCGGCTCATGTCGGTGGGGTCCCTAATAGTCCAGTATACTAAGTGTGAATTGTATGTTATAATCCGGCAGGTAAAAACTCCCAAGACTGACTGGAAATCAGATCCAAATATGCGATGTCAAGTGTTCATTGCCTAAATGATCATTTCAACCTGGCAACTGGCTGCTTTTAAGTTGCAATGGGTTAATAGGGCAACCCTTTTAAATAGTAATATAAAATTCCATAATTGGACTGGACTATAGCTGGCGCGTTCGCAGATGGCAGCGGACAGTAACCACGCTAATGCTACATGCGACTGTTTATGTGGACTATATCTTGGGATTGAATATACTGTAGTTACGATTAACTGAGCTTCATAGGACAGTTAAATTTGACCTGACGAGGTATGGAACTATCGCATTGAAAATATATTTTTAACATGGTGTACAGTTTTTTAAAAACTCTTATTTAACTTGCAATGAATTTTGTATGTTTTTTTATAATCATGTATGTATGTTTGTTCGTGTGGAATCCTGCTGCTCAATTTTGAAGCAGATATCTTCAACCGATTGAGATAAAATTTTGTATACACGTTTGGTGTGGATAACAATGCACGATAAGCTATGTGTCGTCGTTCTAAATCCAATATAATTCAATATAGCATCCAAGATGGCAGAATCGTTATTTTTATGCACTTCTACAATATGCGTATCAAACGAAAAGGCTTGTTGAGAGCAACTCGAAAAATAATGTAACGTCATTCTAGATCCAATATGACAGAACATCCAAGATGATGGAATAGTTATTTCTATGCACTTCTACAATATGGATATCAAATAAAAGACCTGGCCTAAAACAATTAAAAAAATATTTTGATATCACTCTTAATTCAATATGGCGGAGTTTTGAAGTCTCTTATGCTTTCCTATGGAGAATATATATGCAAGTAAATAACTAAAAAGTGAAAAATTAATTAAAACAAAAAAAAAATGGAAAAGCTTTCATTTAAATCCTCTAAAAAAAGCTTGTTGCGCGATTTACTTATGTAAATAAACTAGTACCTACCTATTTAATTGACTAACTTAATCTGTTAAGCTTAGTTCCTTAAATTTAATTTTAATTAAATAATTTTATTTTCTTCTTTTTAGAGAATTTAAATAAAAGCTTTTTTTAAAGGTTTTTTTTGTTTCAATTTATTCTAGTTTAACATATAATGCTAATAATATAAATTTGAAGAAGCAACCAAAAATGTTAAAGCTGCCTACCAATACCTCATTCAAGGTGTTGTCTCCAAGGTGGAAGTATTTGTACTATATAGTACAAATGAATGACAAAAAGTAGTAATTAATAGAGCACAAGAAACGGGACAAATAAAAAAGTCTAGCCAATTAACTCAGTACTTCTCACATATTGCGGTGATACCATTTTATCATTTTCCCGTAGCATGAAGCTATAGTTTGAGATCCCCTTGCGACCAAATTATCCCCCGCCCACCCGCAAAAGAACATCCAACACAAAAACTCTCGTAAATAGTTTCGTATATTTATTTTTCTAGTAAAATCCATGAAAAACAGCCATAATATAAAGTAAATATTCCTCAATCTTTAACTGATATCCTAATCACATGGCATGCCGCTATTCTGACATTTAAACAAAGACTATATAGCTTGTTCCTGAATTTCTTTGGCAAGTGATATTCTCGTAACAAAAAAGGTCAAACAAAAACTGAGTGGAGTTTTTTATAGTACTATGAGGTCTATCATACGATTATTATAAAACATGTTTTTCTACTTCAACCCTTACTGCTCACTCCCACCTTTTGTCCAATAGTTTCTTACACAATTTGAGTCCTTATTTTATTTGAAATTTTGTAGTACCTTTCATTTTATACAAAAACCTATTTTTTCCGTTATGTCATAAGCATGAGGTAAATAAAATAAGGATTTGTTTGAGGTGTAATATTTTCGTAACAAAAACAGTTTAAAAGAAGGTGGATTTTCCAATAGTACTGATTGGCCTAAAATACCATGCTATCAAAATATTTTTTTTGTACTTCAACCCCCAAAACTAACTCCATTTTTTTTTCAAATAACACCCCACAGATTTTCCTACATAAATCAGGTCATTATCTTATTTAAAATATTGTGGTGCATCTATTTCATACACCAACCATTTTTTCCCAATAACATACGCATAAGATAAATAAAATAAGGATTGTTTGATGCATAATATTTTCGTAATAAAAAAGAGCAGACACATTTGTTTTTGAAAGTAAATACCCTCTAAAAATCCACTTAGTTTCCTTTTTTGTCCAGTTTTTCAATCAAAAAAATACTCATTTTATTTACATTACGCTTATGATTTCACGCAAAATATAAATTTGCGTATAAAATCAAAGGTACCACAAGATTTCAAATAAATAGGGATATCATTTATGTAGGAAAACCTATGGCATGCTATTTGAAAAAAAAGTAGGGGGTCAGTTTTAAGGGTGGACGTACAAAAAAAAGTTTTGAAGGCATGGTGTGATAGACCCAATAGTACCTTCAAAAATTTTGCTCTGTTTGAACTTTTTTTGTTGCGAGAATAACATATGTCAAGGAAATTCGGGTATTACTTATATCAATCATTGAACAGCAATAAAATGTTGCGGGGTTTTCCAACCCCACCCTACCTCCCTAGGCCCACTTTAACCACTCCAAGAAAAGTAGAAAATGGTTAAAGATCTCTGGAAACGCAAAAACATAGTTGACATATAACATAGAATGGCTTCTATATTGTACTGTTTCTTTTTTAATTTAGTTTCAGCGCCACTAACACAATGTTTGAACACCATAGACCTTATCGATTTCTACCACGGCCCACGTTACATACATTACAGAATTATCTACATTATAATTAAATTTTTTTTTGTCTAAGGTAGGCAGCATTCGGATAAAGGTTAAAAGTATATTATGCATTCAACAATTTTTTCACTTCCACAACCCCTTACTTTTTTATCTCAATTTTACCCTCTCTAAAAAAAAGGCGGAGAACGATGGAATCCCCAAATTGCCTACAAACGAAGTTTGAGCTGCTTTTATACTTTAAGTTTTTTTATTATTGCTCAAAACGTCATCAAAATCAATTTAATAATTGCCAGGTAATACACAATGATCTACAGCAATACTTATCAGTCCCTTAGTTTTTCTAATAGGCGAAGCGATGTTCGGATAGACTTAAAAAATTTATTGTGCCGCTAGGTCTTTCTTTTGCAAGTCAACGGACAGACAGCCTATTTTGAATACAACACATTTTTATAATCTCCTACCCCTAACCACCTCAATTTTACACACCCACCCAAAAAAAAGAAGAAAATGACCAGAAACCCCGAAAACGCAAAAAAAACAAAGATTGAGGCAAGTTTCAACTTTTTTGTTGGCTAATTACTGCGCCGCCCATACACCGATTTATATTGTAGCAGCATTACACACTACGACCCTGTAGCATATCGCTACCTAAATTTCATCGCAATCCATGCAGCTGTTACTGAGATTACGAGGCTAGAAAAAACCCAACAGACCGACGGAAATGAGAATGAGACAGATTTTTGTTTCGTTATGTAGATATCATAAATGACCAAAAAATGTAGTCAAGTTGATTGACTCAGTACTTCCCACACATTCCGATGATACCAGTTTTATTATTTTGCCATAGCATGAAACTATAGTCTAGATGCCTCTGGAATCAAATCATCGCTCGCCCGACCGCAAAAAAGTGTTTTATTCTACTAGGTGCTTCTTTCACAGGTCAATGGACAATATACCATGAATACAACAAATTTTTGAGTTTTGCAAACCCCCACCCCCAAACCACCCCCAACCAAAAAAATGTTTAAAATGATCAGGAACCCCTAAAACGTCTAAAACGAAGTTTGCGGTGTTTTTTATATTTTTAGTTTTTTTTATTATTGCCGCGCCGCCACTGGAATGATTTCTAAAATACGCGCTTTCCATACTCGTCGCGGTAATAAATCTGTGTCAAAAGTGTAATTAAAGTCATTTCAGAAGTTTCCACGTAACACAATACAAAACGACCCAAAATAATACTCGTATCTATTTTGTATGCATCATAAAGTTCCAAGTCCCTTGGTTTCTGTTTTCGGCAAGGCAATGTTCGGATAGACATAAAAAAGTGTATTATGCCGCTAGGTCTTTCTCTCTCAGGTCAGTAGACAGCCTGTTACGAGTACAACAAATTTTTCAGATTTACAACCCCCCACCCCCCAACCACCATAATTTCACCCCCACCCCAAAAAAAGTAGAAAATGATCAGGAACCCCTGAAACGCCTAAAAACGAAGTTTGAGCTGTTTTCATATTTTTAGTTTTTTTAATATTGCTGCGCCGCCACTGAGACGATTTCTAAAAATCAGACGCGTTTTCCATCCTCACCAAAGTAGTAATGCTGTGCTGAAATTTTATTAATAGTGCAGTAGTTTCAACACTATAAAATACAGAACGATCTAAAGCAATACTCGTATGTACATATACATCGGAAACTTCTCACTCCCTTGGTTCCTGTAATACACAAGGCAATGCTCGGATGGACCTAAAAAAGTGTAATTTACCGCTAGGTCTTTCTCTCTCAGGTCAGTAGACAACCTATTATGGGTACAACAAATTTTTCAGCTTTACAGCCCCCCACCCCTCAACCACCCCAATTTCACCCCCACCCAAAAAAAGTAGAAAATGATCAGGAACCCCTAAAACGCCTAAAAACGAAGTTTGACGCATCTTTCAAATTTTTTGTTTTTTGCTAATTACTCCGCCGCCCATGCACCGATTTTCAAAATTGTACCAGCATTAGCTACTACGACCCCACATCACATCACCACCCGAATTTCATCAAAATCTATGTAGCGGTTACTGAGATTAGGAAGCTAGAAGAACGCCGACAGACAGACAGACAGACCGACAGACAGACAGACCGACGGAAATGAGCGACGTGGATTTTCGTATTATCTCAAAATCGAAAATTTTCGCGATCACAATACTCCCCTCACCTATTGGTGTGGGAAGTAAAAACGTATTATCTCTACTACGGCGCACCTTTATCAGGTAGTACGATATTTTCCGTAGTAAAAATAGTTACTGCTCAGAAAGAGACTAGTGGATAATAAACAGAGAGAGTAGCCATCACGGAGCTTGCATGAGAGGACAAGGCGACTGTTGAGTGGTACTGTCTAGTCTACATGCTTAACGAGATGCTTAATCTTAATCAATCTCACAATCAGCAGGCAGCTCATCACCTAACAATATTTAGTTATGCTAATATCTCGAGTATGAATTTTGTATTGTACGTAACCAATTCCGCAACTTATGAGATAATGTGTTATTTTTAGCATTGGATGGATACTTAAGATTTACTTGAATAGCTCATACAGGGTGTTCTTTGACGAGAGGAAGATACATTAGGAGAAGACTGTACAGCTCATGTCCAACAAAAAAAGTCACTTTAAATTCGTACCATCTCCTGGCACTTCCAGCGGCCCGCATCTATGACGTCACTCTATCTGGGTTGGTATTGATCTCCAACCGCGTTTGATCCACATAGATGTCACACGTCTGGGCTGGCACAGATACGTCATACGTCTGTGTAAGGAGGATGTTGAATTTTTATTTTCATGCTTACATCCGCATGTGGAGTTCTCAATTTTAATTCGTACCAGCAAATGTCAGAAAAAGTTGACGGCTGGAGAAACTCGAACCCACGACCTCCAGATTGGTACTCCGGTGCTCTCAATAGTTGAGCTATCATGTCAACTCAACTTCGAAAGCGTCATCTAGAACTACGCAAGGAACGGGCCCGCCCGCCGACAACTCTCTAGCGCCATATTCTGGCATAACCAGCGGCCCGCATCTATGACATCAAAGTGATCCATGGCCGACTCTACACTAGGCCGGAGCCTTAGATGTGGCAACGTGGCTTAGCTGTCAAATAGTGGCCCTATAGTTTCAGAATAATTGTTACAGTTTATATGCATTAGAGTTCATCTCGGTTAATAAATTAAGAAAAATACTTTTTAGAACTACTACTACTAATACCACTTACATCTGATATCTGATTCATCACAGTCAGACACTACAAAATAAAAATAAACGCAACCTGTTTCCTGCTGCCACTTCCACTTCCACTTAAATGAACACTCAATTTACTTTGTAAATTGTCACTTGAGCTAGAAAAATTCACTATTAGGTCACT
The DNA here is from genome assembly GCA_951848785.1 of Callosobruchus maculatus. Taxonomy (NCBI): domain Eukaryota; kingdom Metazoa; phylum Arthropoda; class Insecta; order Coleoptera; family Chrysomelidae; genus Callosobruchus; species Callosobruchus maculatus. The sequence goes on along the minus strand of CATOUR010000065.1, from coordinate 9,351,923 downwards.
GTGAAGCCATTCTTGCTGGTCTTGATTTCCCTTTCACTATCAAATCCTTTCGTAGGTATGCCCCAGGCCATGCCCAGATGAGTTCTATTAACTGTATTTTTCTGTGATATTTGGGAGGTCCAGAAAACATTATAGGTACGACATTGTGCTTTAAAATAGGTCTTATCCTTTGAAATGTTTGTAAATATAACCAGCCCTTCCGAGGAATACCTTTCACCCACTTCTGTTTATGTCCCTTATTGGACGCACAATTGCTAGTGCAATCTGGTACTACACACTTTGCAGGCATCTTTTTATCTTTATAGTTTCATTTGTGCAGGCAAATAAGTAGAAACCCATTAAAAATCACCTTGCAACGTTCTTTTTAATCTGGAATAAGGTGATGTTGGGCCATGGTTTGGTAGTCCTCTACTGGGCTGCAACCTGGTACTCCACGCTTTGCAGGCATCTTATTATCTTTATAGTTTCGTTTGTGCAGGTAAATAATTAGAAACACGATAATAATCACCTTCCAACCATATTTTCTGCACCTGGAAGAATACACATGACATAACAACAAATGCAAACTCGGCCCCCAGATTCAGTGTTGCCATATTTTATGCTCCGGCCTAGTGAGTACAGTCGGCCATGAGTGATCTGATGAGTCAGTATTGATTTCCGACCGTGTTTGATCTAGATGTCACTCGTCCGGGATGGCACAGATACGTCTGTGTGTGGGGGTGTTGAATTGTTTTTCTTTTCATGCTTACATCCGCATATGGGTTTCTCCATCTAAATTCGTACCAGAAAATGTCGGAAAAAGTCGGCGGGACTCACACCCACGGACTCCAGGATGGTACCCTCACTAGTTGAGCTATGGTCGCCCTGTCGACTAAACTTCGAAAGCGTCGTCTAGCAGGCCGCTGGTGGTGCCAGAAGTTAACATTTTCTGGTACGAATTTAAATTGAGAAATCCACATGCGGATGCATGAAAATAAAAACAATTAAAAAACAGCTATATAAAGTAGGATCCAATTCTCAACTGTTTCAGAGATATTTAATTTTTATTTATTAATTTTCAAGAAGCGCTTCTTATTTATGACTAGTTACAGTCTCTTTTTATGGCAATAAATTATACTACTTCCAATTATTTAGCTTAAGGGGCCTGGATACACACATTTGTACATACGTATTTGCCATGTAAAACACGGACTCACAATTTCTCGCATAACTCACTCTATTTTCAAACTACATATATAATATTTCAGAAGGCGATAGTTAAGACCTTAATGAATGACAACTATTTTCGATTTTTTCAAAAAAGTTTTTTGATGTGCAAAAAACTCGAAATGCAAAATCATACATTCTATAAATGCCTGTAATTAAAACAATCAAACACGATATCAAAAAAGGCTAAATAGCTGCACGAGCTTTCTTCTTCAATTTTCTCTTTGAATCATTGCTGTAAGTTTAAAGGTAACTTCAGGAGCTTGAAAATGCGAAATTCATTTTTATAGTGACCTTTGGACCTTACCTTTTGACCTTACCTTTGGATTTTTGGACTTATCTGCCCTCATCTTAGACACACATACTGGAGAAAGGGAACACGTGGCCACCCCTCATCGCTAACACGGCAATACGTCTTTTCTTGGATTCTCAATTTCACGCGCTATACCCCAGACCCTTAACCACGGCAAGGTATATGCCATTACAATTAATCACAACCGTGCCATACATGACACAAGCCAAATATGTTTTTATTGAAAACGATTCAGCAAACGATAATCCATTTTCTTACATTTCAAGCATCTATGTAATTTATTATAAAGCAGCTCCTTTAACTACAAACAAAATTTTATAGTGCCATCTTTTAGGACTGAATCTGCTTTACTTGGAGATATTTTTGCTATATTTTGCTGAAGTTTTGGCCTTAAACTTACGGGCTCTCAGGAAATATCAGGCACAATCAGAAGCTGCTATTCGTCACTTTAAACTCTTGTAATACGATTCTCAGACGACCTTACAGTGCTATGAAAGTACCGTTTGATGACAAATTGTATGCCTTTCCACACTGTGTATTTAGTATTTTGCTACATAACATCGGGCGGTCGTAAATTTACCAACCATGCCCGAAGTCGCTGAATACCTTTCAGTTGAAAATCAGACCCTACTTCATATGACTTTTCTTGTTGGAAATGAGCTTTTCTTCCGAAGTATTTTACACTCGTAATAGAATATCCTGTATATTACTGAAGTATTTTGTCAGATCAGTATCAATTCATGTATTTAAATTGTAAACAATGTTGAGAGAAACGCCAACGCACAATGTGGTGATTCTTCAAATACCTCAAGTATTGCAAGTACTCCTTATTGAGTGGCACTTGGCGCCATTACCTCACTTCGTTAAACATAATACTATAATTATAATATCTTATTCCACGTACTAATCCTGTTACTGGGCAGAAATACCAGTATAACAATATTAGAATAAACTGATAGCATCCAAAATAAGTATACAGGGTGGGCCAATAAAGAGTGGACGGAAGATTGTGGGCTTACTAGTACATATTTTAGAAATCTGTCGCTAGATCAGGATAGGGACCCTTTAGGGCTATAACGTGAAAATATTTTGATTCAAATTTTGACTTTTATACAGTGTGATAATATATCAAACTTACATTTTTTGAAGGGAACCTCCTATGTATTATTGTATATTCGGATTCCTTGGTGAATTCTACTGTGACTTTATGTATGCATGTATATCTTCCGTCCAGTCACTATTGGCCCACCCTGTATATTTAGACCTTCTATAATAATGCTCTGATCTCTCTTGAGGCTCCTGACTTGTTTTTTATGAGGCAATCCAAAAAACCAACTGATTAATTTGACGGCTCAATTTACATGCGATGATTAAATTTGTTCCAGAAAAAATACAGACACACCTGAAGCTTCACTGAGCTAGCACAAATCTTCTCTGATGGGCCGCCAAGACAAATAAGGAGTTTGAATCGTGTTGAACTTTCCAACAACGCTTCAAGACGATTCTGAATTGTACTCGAAATTTCAGGGCACTGGAAAGGTTTTTGAATGTAATTTTTACTTCCCACACCGATAGGTGAGGGGAGTATTGTGATAGCGAAAATTTTCGATTTTGAGATAATACGCTTTTTGGGCGTTTTATGATGTCTACATAACGAAAATCCACGTCACTCCGTCGGTCTGTCAGTCTGTCTGTCTGTCGGTTTGACTGTCTGTCTGTCTGTACGCGTTTTTCTAGCACGTAATCTCAGCAACCGCTGCATGGATTATGATGAAATTTGGGCAGCGATATGCTGTGGGGTCGTAGCAGGTAATATTCCTATAATTTTGAAAATCGGTGCATGCGCGGCGGACTAATTAGCAAAAAAAAATTAAATATTGCTCAAACCAGGTTTTTAGGTGTTTCGTGTTCCCGATCATTTTCTACTTTTTTTTGGGTGGGGGTGAAAATGGGGTGGTGGGGGGTGAAGGGGTTGTAAAACTGCAAAATGTGTCCATAATTGACCTGTTACTTTTTTGGTCCATCCGAGCATTGCCCTACCTATTACAGGAACCAAGGAACTTAGAACTTTCTGATGTATACATGGTGAAGAGGAAACTATTGAATTGATTTTAGTGAAATTTTGACACAGTATTATTACCGTAGCGAGGACGGAAAATGCGTATGGTTTTATAAATCGTGCCAATGGCGGCGTAGAAGTAATAAAAAAACTAAACATATAAAAACAGCTTCTTTTTTCTGCGTTTCAGGGGGTATCTGATCATTTTTGGATGAGAGTGAAATTTGGTGTGGTTGGGGGGGGGGGGAGGAGGTGGCGGTTATAAAATTGAAAAATGTTTTGCATTCATCCCACCTAACACTGTATGGATATCTACATCTACCAAATGTCCATCAGATATTCCATTTCGAATATGTACATTTTGAATATTCACGGGAGATGAAATGTACGTACGAAAAATAATATACACTAGTGTAACATACTATGTATATTCACGTAGGTATATTCACACGTGAATATACATAAGATGTTGGTCTAGGTATCATATATACATCTAGTAGTTTACGACTGCGCTAAAGACAACTAGCACCGCATGTGACTGAATTCCCACCATTTCTTCTTTCTGGTCAATACGCCGTTCGCGTTCTTAGCCCTAGTTAGCCTGAGCTTACTGATACTGGTTATATATGCCTGATTACCTGGTCCACTATACAGATAGTAGAGCCAAAAGAGCATATGTCGCTTATGAACAATGTCGGCGAACAGTGGGACGCACTTGGGGCCTGTCGCCAAGAGTTACCCACTGGATCTATACCACAATCATTAGGCCTATGCTAACGTATGGAGCCATTGCCTGGGTACCTAAAGTTCTGCAGGCGACGGCGATTAATAAATTATAAAAAATACAACGTATGGCCTGCATTAATATAACAGGAGCCATGAGCACAACACCGACTGCTGCTATGGAAGTAATAATTGGCATTACCCCTCTGGATATTTACATCAAAGAGGTTGCGTTACTGTCAATGTTACGACTTCGCACGGTTGGTATTAATCCAGATGTAGGTATGGGACGGCTGAGGCAGCTGGTATGGCGGGAAGCGCTAAAGGCACTACCCATGCTACAAGCAACCAGCGACTCAATTAAACCAACATTCGTTTTTAAGAAACCCTACAAAATAGAGATTAAACAGAATGTTGAGCCAAATGTGACAAATGCAATTTGCATATACACAGATGGCTCCAAAACAAGGGAAGGCACTGGATGTGGTGTATACTCCAGGTCTTTAAACCTAAGAACAAAGTGGGCTATGGGCAAACACGTCAGTATCGTTCAAACGGAACTGGCTGGCATATCGATAGCCGCAAATGAACTAGCCAGGAGAGATGTATCTGGCAAAACTGTAGCAATCTGCACTGACAGCAGACAAGCACTTCTAACCCTGAAAAGACCTTGTATCACCTCAGGGCTAGCAATGGAATGCCACCAATCTTTAGCCCATGCTTCGGACAAAAACAATATTGTCCTGAGGTGGGTTAAAGGGCACAACAACAACAAAGGCAACCGTATAGCGGATGGTCTAGCCAGGAAGGCCGCTGACCAAAGAATTTTAGGACCATGTGACCTTTCTGGAATGTCGACAACCACAATTTCGGAAATAGCCAAAGAACACTCCCATGCCCAAATGGTAAAACGATGGGAAGAACTACAAGGATGTCGATTTGCCAAGGAAACCCTTGCAGGTTTTGACATGGCAATATCCGAGAAGTATTTGGCGATGACCAGACCAAACCTACGTCTCTTAGTAGGATTCCTGACTGGCCATTGTCAACTCAGGAAACACGTCCACACTATGGGGTTAAGTGACACACCGATATGTAGAATGTGTGAAAGTGAAGACGAAACTGTGGAACACGTCATATGTGAATGCCCAGAGTTATCTTCTATTAGAGAGTGTGCGTTCGGCGAGTCTTGGCCTACACCTGCCCACATAAGGGAGATGTCCCCTAGCGACTTGTTCACCTTCCTACAATTGGCAGGATGGACGAAGACCTGAGGAAGCAACTCTCTGGGAGGATGCACAATGGGGCAGTTGTGGCCTAAGTGCAGTGGGACCACTCTCCCTCCCCACTCTACAGATACAGATACCTGGTCCACTAATCGAAATGCGTGTGAAATATTGTGCAATGTATCTTCTAGTTGCTGGTAATAGTCGCATCCAGCGTTTGAAGGTAAGTCATAGGCGTAGGTAGTCTTTTATATTAATTTTATAACCTTGATTCTCTGTGATTTTAGACATGCTTTTCAACAGAAAAGATGTGAGAATCACAGTACTTGATTTTGTCATGTATTATTATTGTAACTAGAAATTGAATTAATAACAATCGATGATAAAAGTATGAGGTTTGTTTATTTTTCTGCCTCTATATTCAATTTTTACTGATACAGAAGGGTCCGTTCTTTTAATTAAGCATCTTATAATATCAAACATCTATTGTAACCATTAAGTGTGCATATACACGTGTACTGTAGATATGAAAGTCTGTAACAAAACTACTTTATGTATGACTACAGACGTACTTGCTTCATTCAGTGACTATAGGTCAATTGCATTGCTTAGTATCTACCTTTTCAAAGATCATCGAGAAAGTAATTGCAGGCTAGTTGTATAATTACCTAAACAAGTTTCAATTATTAACAAACTCACAACACGGTTTTAGAACGGGTCGCTCTGCAGAAACTGGGGTGGTCGAATTTGTACAACTTATTAATGATGAATTAGATAATGGCAATTATGTGATCTCAGTGATGTTTGATTTGTCCAGAGCCTTTAACACCGTTTGCGTTGAGTTTGTATCGCCTAAATTAGATGCTCTGGGTATCAGAGGTTGTCTTAATAAATGATTAATAAGCTTTCTCCAAGAAAGGAAGTTTTTTGTGAAAATTGAAGAAGAAGTACCTGAAATATTTGACTCTGACTGATACCTACCTACCTGATCATTTATCTCATGGTATACTGTTTGTATATGCCGATGATAGTAACATAGTATTATCCGACAAGTCAGAAGTAAATCTTATAGAAAAATTAAATCTACTACCTAGTGAGTTTGAGGAATGGTGTTCAGTAAACCTTTTGATGATCAATCCAAGCAAAACAGTTCTTTTAAATTTTTTCCTACATCCTAGATCGCCCTTGACAATAAATGTAACTGTGAACAAAAATATCCGTTCAAGTTCAAGCTGTCTGCAAGAAGCTTCAGACTGTATGGAAGGTCTGTTTGTAAAGTTAGGAGAAGTAACTTCTTCTGTAGTTAGTGTGTGCAAATATAAAGACTAAAATCCCAATATCTAATACACACGCATGTACTTAATTTTAAAGAACCTGGTGACTACCACAACTTTTAACACAAAGGGTGTGTTTGTTCTGTTTTTTTTTGTTTTGTGATTATCTCCCTTTTTTAGTCCTATATTTTTGCTTTGTTTCATCAATCCATTAATTAACTCCATAAATGACCAATAATTAGATTATATGGTGGGGAATCCTTACTTTTAATTTATTGTACAAGTTTTTGACTGTTCTCCTTTCTAATTTTGTGTTGTTTAACTTTAAAATTTTTTTGTTTTTACATTTTAGCAATACTTTTAATATTTTGTTGTATATGTATAATGTGATTGTTTACATTGATGCTTCTTATTAACAACAACAACCAATAATGTTAAAATGTTAAAAAAAATGTATATATTTGCCTTTTTTCTGTATTCTAGAGCCCTGAAGATGAAAATATAATTTTCGAAACGTTGGCAAATTTGAGATAAAGTTGTGTTTATTTGGACCCTATCACCCAATAAAAAAGGCAGTAATAAATCTACAAGAAGGGTCGAAAATCATTACTAACTAATTCGTTTTTTGATGTTTAAGGGGTTCCTGATCATTTTCTAACTTTTCTTGGGTGAGGGTGAAATTGGAGTGGTTGGGGGATGGGGGCTATAAAAGTGAAAAATTTGTTGTATGCATAATAGACTGCCCATTGCCTGTGAAAGAAAGAACTAGCGCTAGCGGCATAATACACTTTTTTAGGTCCTTCCTAACGTGTTCTTCCCTATTACAGAGACCAGGGCACAGATCAAACTTCGTTTTTAGGCGCTTTAGGGTCCTGGATCATTTTCCTACTTTTTTGCATGGAGCTGAAATTGGGGTAGTTGGGGGGGGGGGGTGTTAAAAAACTGAAAAATTCGTTGTATTGATAATAGGCTACCCATTGACCTGTGAAGGAAAGACCTACCGGCATAATACAATTTTTGGATGGGAGGGGCTGATGATGATTTGGTTGCAAGGGGATCTCAGATTATAGCTTCATGCTGTGGGAAAATAATAAAGTGGTATCACCGTAATGTGTGGGAAGTACTGAGTTAATCAACCTGACTTCATTTTTTGGAATTAACACAATGACAAAACTTGACCACGGAAAGGACGAAAATTTCAATAGACGGTCAAAAGAGAGAGTAATCCTAAATTAAATCTTAATATGAGAGGGTAAAATGTAATCAGGATTGATAAAATGTCATTCCTGTTCAAAGACATTATGTGCAAAGTGTTGAAAGAGGCAGACAATCCTAATTGTATCGAATTAAGGTATACGTTGCAATCACTTATATGTTCAGAGCAGTTAAAAAATTAGCGGTCCAAGTTACTACATATACATATCTATCCTATCACACGTGCCACACCGCACGTATGATACAAGACATGTATTTTCTAGGGATCTTGAAGTCATTATGCCAGTACGATCTAGTTATAAAGGGCTGAATTATCGTATAAGCTCTTATCAAACGAGACCTGGGTCGTTAAGGGATTAACTAGAGTGCGGTAAGGTAAAAGGTAACGTAAGACGTAAGAAAATAAACCTATGGAATCAGATGAGAGTGTTTATAGTCGTAACGTAAGAAGAAACGTTACGACTATAAACACTCTCATCTGATTCCACAGGTTTATTTTCTTACGTCTTACGTTACCTCTTACCTTACCGCACTCTAGCTAATACTTAAATTCTATTAACTTATACCAAAGTTATTGCTATTTAAATAAAAAGTTTTGTGACGCTCCCTCACCACTACATCCTACAAGATAGAGCAAAAAACGCTTAACAAAGAAAATCGAAAATTGTTCACTCTACATGACGATAGAATTTATAATATACCTTTATTCGCATATTTTGTGAGAAAAATTCTTTTTTCTGATCGATAGCAACATGTACGCCCCCTAGCGGGTACTTGCAGAACTTGAACACAATTTCCAGCTATTTCTCTTAGCCAACTTACCTAATAATGTTTTCTGCTAAGTCATAATTATGATCAACGGTTACCGAGCTATTGCCGGCGTCCATTCTTAGTAGGTCATCCTGTACATATTCAAATTTTGTTACATTGTATATATTATTTCCTAATATCTTGGGGAGATATTGCTCACATTTTTTATTGCTCTATTTAATTCTAACGGACAAAACGGATTACTGAAAGGGGTATCGTTTTAAAATAAGGGCCGTCAGCCTATATTTGGCGGTGCGGATGGAGAGGTCCATTTTATGCGAAACGCTTCAAGTTGTTTATTGCTAATTATGATAAATATTTAGATTGATGGATAAGAATCCTCCATTTAAAATAAGGATCGTCAGCCTATATTTGGGGGTGCGCATGGTGGAGTGCATCCTAATTATAACAAATGATTTTATTGATGGATAGGGATCACTTTAGCAATCCATGCTTACTTCCACAAGTTTGCGGATGGGGTATCTTTATTAAAATTCGGGCACCATTCTTTCTAACTACGTTTTGCTTTAGACTTGAGTACGAGCAAACACTTTTTTCAATTTATAAAGTCCTCCAAAGAGCAATCTCGCGATTGAGAATTCAAATCTAATCGGTTTTTCTTTGTTCGATGGCCTTGTTATACTTTTCATCTCACCAGACTACGCGTTTTTTCAGTTCGAATGGTTTGAATTTCCACTGTTATTTATTACCGTGATGGATGACATTATAAAAGAGAGTAAAGAACTGACAAGTGTAATGTACGTTGGATACCGAAATTTACAAAAAGTAGACGTCTCAGAGTGTGCCTTTGCAGATGATATAGTCCTAATTGCCGACTCGGAATTAAAATTAAACAGAAACTTGTCTGTTTGGAACAATTTGTTAACAAAGTACGGCATGACGATGAACAAATCCAAAACCAAAGTTATGGTTGTATCAAATGAGAAAACCCGAATACAGATTCAAGTTGATGGCACAGAAATAGAGCAAGTAAGTAAATATAAATATTTAGGCGTAACAATAGAAGAAAATGGTGATAACGAAATTGAAATCAGTGAAAGGATAGAAAAAGCGAACAAGACATATTACTCAATGAGCAAAGGATTTATAAATTGGAAAGAGATAGCAAGAAAAACGAAAATGTGCATTTATAAAGTAATATACAGACCAATTCTTACATATGGATGCGAGTCATGGGTACTATCGCAAAGTCAAAAAAGTAAATTGCAAGCGTCAGAAATGAAGTACCTCAGAAGAGTGAAAGGATGCTCAAGAAAAGACAGGATCAGGTCAGAAGATATTAGGACCGAATTGCAAATTCCTTCGTTGATGGATTTCATAGAGCACAAACAGCTAAGCTGGTGGGGCCACCTGCAGAGAATGAAGGAAGATATTCCAGTGAAAAGGATATGGGAAGCAAAAACATTTGGAAAGAGAAGACGGGGTAGACCAAAGAAAACTTGGGACTCAGTCATACACAAAATATTAGAGAAAAGGGGAACTACATGGAGAGAGGCTAAGAAGTTGGCGCAAAATAAAAAACAGTGGAATCAGTGGATGTATACTAGTTAAGGACAGTGCACACCCGACACCCTTATGGGTAAAAGGGATTTCTGATTATATATATATATATATATATATATATATATATATATATATATATGGTTTGAATTTTAGGCTCACTAACAGATTTTAGATAAAAATTATATTTATCTTCAGTTGGTTGTAAATTATAAGTTTCGTCAAATGTCTTAGCTATTTCGTTTTTGTAAGTAAACCAATCAGCTTTACTAATGTTCCATGTATATTATCGATAGATAGTGTCATTGATAATTATAGGTCCGATCTACCGTCCGATCCCAATGTATCGAAGGTCACTCAGGTAACCTCATAATAATAGCTGTGCTACATCAGTCGAGCAAATTGCATTGTCATGTCTTTATATACAGGGTGTATATTTGAAAGCTTCCCACCACGGATTTATCGAAAATCACTGATTAAAAGAAAAAACCCAGAGACACCCCAAAAGATTTGTCAAGGGGGGCAACTTTCTAACTGAAAACTACTTCTCTCCTTTATACCCTCCAGGGTCATCCCCTTAAAACTTTTAAATGACAAGTGGTATCGAGTAACATCTTGTTTCAAAGGTATAACGAAGCCCTTAATTTTGATGTCCGATTTCCTGAAATCGATCCATTCATTTTCGAGAAAATTAGAATCTTTATGTATCTTAACTTGTTCAAATAGAATACCAAAACACCAGAAAATATCACTTTGTTTTGTAGGTAATAAGTGTTCAAATGTTGCCTGTTATTAGCCAAACGATATAGGCGATTTTCAAATTTCTGACGGGCAGCTTGGAAGACCTTTGTCAACGCATTATCGAAAGCTGCCATCATATCCCAGAATAGTAATTAACCCTCGAGTACTCGCGTGATATACAGGCGTATCCCACGTACGTTGCAAATGCGCTTGCGCCGAAACTAAAACGAAGCTGCCTACGCGCCTCTAGGTAATCTTAAATCTTACAACACAGTGTGCTTCTGCCATTGGTATTGTGCGGACGTACTATTTTTTGATTCTACAGTGTTTACGTACGTTGTTTTGCTGTGGGATACAGGTGTATCCCGCGCGACCGCTTACGTCGACTCATGATCAGTGCCTTTAGGTAAGTTTTTTTCATATTATTGATAAGAAAATGACTCGTGAATGTGTGTTGAAGCTCTCCCTCTGCAGAGCATTGAACATTTATCCCAAGAGATTTCATTTTTTCCAAAACTCAAGCCCAAAATGTTTATTTTTTGATGCTAAAGCATCCTGCTTTGTAGCGAAGATTTACGAAAGTAATAATTTCTATTATATTATTATGTATGTCATTTTGTTTTAGCTTAGCAAAATGGCAAGCAGAGATCCGAGTAAATGGATGCAGTGGTACATCGAGTTACAATCTAGTGAGGAAGAACAAGGCAAGGAAGTTCTAGGAGAAGCAGATCCCGATGAGGACGATGGCGATTTCACAACGAGAAGTGACCATGACTCAGAGTCAGAACAGGAAGCTGAAGAACCTGAAGACGGGGACAACTCAGAATGGTTTAGTGACAGTGGTATTCCTTGTTACTTAGGAAAAGATGGCTCTACAAAATGGAAAAAAATTTGTCCACCTGTTACAAGAACTAAAATACATAACATTTTTGGTAAAAAACCAGGACCTATAAATAATGCAACACAATCTAAAACCATACTGGATTGTTTTCAAACCTATATGAGTGACAATATGATAGAAATTATTACTAACTCAACAAATATTTATATAAATAATATAAAACTAAAGTATCAAAGAGACAGGGATGCGAAAATAATGGATACTTGTGAAATAAGAGCACTGCTTGGCATGCTGTATCTCCCAGGAGTTAGTAAATCAGGCAGACAAAATATTATGGATTTATGGCGAACAGATGGTACCGGCATGGACGCTATTTGCCGTACCCTTTCATACAATAGATTTCGTTTCCTTTAACGCTGCTTACGATTCGATGACAAAGGTACACAATCTGATAAATTAGCAGCAATTCGCGAAGTTTTTCAGTTGTTTCTCGAAAACTGCCAGAACTCTATTGTACCAGGTCCAAATTTAACGATTGATGAACAGCTTGTTGCATTTAGAGGTCGCTGTCCTTTCAGACAATATATTCCGTCAAAACCAGCAAAATATGGTATAAAAATTTTTGCATTAGTAGATACAACTACCACGCATACTCTAAATCTTGAAATTTACGCTGGAACTCAACCAGAGGGCCCATATAAACTTTCTAATAGTCCTGGAGAAGTTGTGAAGCGACTTGTACAGCCGATCAAAGGAACATATCGCAATATAACAGTGGATAATTGGTTTTCTAGTTTTCCGCTTGCACTAGAACTCAAAAACGAATACAGACTCACAATGTTGGGAACTTTGAAAAAGAATAAAAGAGAAATACCACCAGAATTAGTGAACACTGCAGAAAGACCAGTAAATAGTAGCCAATTTGCCTTTCATAAGGACTTCACCCTAGTTTCATTTGTCCCAAGAAAGAAAAAAAATGTGCTTGTTTTATCCACAACTCATTCAGATGATAGTATTGATAATAGTACTAACAAACCAATGATGATAATCGATTATAATCAAACGAAGTATGGAGTTGATGTTGTAGATCAAATGTGTAACACGTATGATGTGGCCCGAAATAGTAGAAGATGGCCTCTCACTGTTTTTTTTTTTGATGTAATGAATATAGCAGGGATAAATGCCTTAGTTCTGTATGAGCTAAATAATCCAAACGTTTCAATAACTAGAAATGATTTTTTACATACTTTAGCCTTGGATCTATTACGGCCACAAATTTTCATTCATTCATTCAAAGAATGCAACTCCAAAATATTCCAAGACTACTAAAAGAAAAGTGTCGAATGATACTCAATGCTGAAGAACCTTCAACTTCAGCGGAAGTCCAAGAAGCAAAGAGGCTGAAAACCGGAAATGGTCGATGTTATTTGTGTCCTAGAAAAAAAGATAAGAGGACCAGAAACTATTGCTCTGCATGCATTAAGTGGATTTGCCTTGAGCATAAAAAAGAGCTACCAATGCTTTGTGTTACATGCGCAGAAAATCAAAATTAAGTAATTTCAGTTTTTTTTATATTTATATGAGTTGCATACTTTTGCTTTTTGTCTGTGTTTATATTATAGTTTTTTTTCCTAAATATGTGTCTTACTTCTCATAAAATATACTAGTATTCCATTTTTCCACGTAAAAACAAGTCTTTTGAACAGGGATAAAAATGTATCCCACGCGACCGCTGACGTAATTTTTTGCCGCGCGAGTACTCCAGGGTTAATACCCATCACAATCTGTGGGGCACCATCCGACGGGGTGAAGAGCTCATGGAATTCATAACTCCCACTAATTTGGAAATTCTGAATATTGGTGACACTCCGACTTTCTGTAATAATGTCAGATAGGAGGTCATGGATCTAACATTGGGTACACACGATATTTGCAATGAGGTGAGGGACTGGAGGGTTTCCTTGGAACCATCTGTGTCTGATCATATACATCCTGTTCAAGATAAACAGAGAGAGAACAGAGATTCTTATTGGAAAGCCAATACTCACTAATTGGGCCATATTCAAACAGAACTTGGCCAACAGGCCGGGATCTATAGACTATAATCTCAGTTGCGGAGATGACATCGAGGCAGCGGTTGATTCCCTATGTAGGGACTTCACGGAGTCTTTTGCAACTGCTGCCCTCTGCGCAAGGTTAGTGCGGGAACTTTTGGACCAAAAATTTGTAAAAACAAAAGGAAAGCGGTGCAAAGATTACTAAGAAAGGTTAGGCATAGGAAAGACTTTTTGGAATGACAGAGGTACAAAAAGGTACTGCAGGAGTACAAGAAGGAGATCAGAAAGACCTCTATGGAGTCATGGAGGAATTTCTGTAGATCCATTAATGACATTCTAGCGTTGTGGAAACACATTTCCCTGGATCGATAGCAGCACGACCGTAGGAAAGGCAACTGCCGACACGTCGTCCCTCTAGAGAGGACTGGATAATAACGCGAGATCGTAACATGCGACAGAAAAGTATGGGCAATAAATACATTTACACCTTACTATAAAAGCCTAGGTCTGGACGGTGTGCTTCCAGTGATGTGACAACAAGGGAAGGAACAAGTCGTTCCACGACTTGTGAGGATATTTTGAGCTTATCTGACCGCCGGATTCGCACCTGGAAGCTGGCTACTTGCCAAGATCGTCTTTATATCAAAACCGGGTAGAGGTAGTTATACACACCCGAAAGACTTCAGACCGATTACCCGTTCTTCATTCTTGCTGAAGACTTTGGAAAGGCTAATTGATAGGCACCTAACAGATGGATCTCTGGAAGGATGTGCCATTCATGCCCATCAGTTTGCTTTTCAGGCTGGTAAGTCAGTCGAACTTAGCCTTCATCAGCTAGTTTAGACTGGAGAAGACGTTGGAATAAAAAGAAGTGGCCTTGGTAGCTTTCCTAGTCATCGACGGTGCGTTTAATTGCACCACCTGCGATTCGATATATTTTACTAAAGATCGAATAGGACAGCTTACACACTGCTAACGCGGTTCCAGAGATGTGAGTGTGGAAAGAAGGGGACAGGTTTAGTCTGTAGATGATGCAGCGCATGCCCATGGAGAATCGGGCATGCGCTGTGGCATTTGAAGTTACTAAAGCCAACTCAGAGCGTCTTTCGAAGATTCCTAATCCCCTCTATAAAAGAACCTCCTAAGGTATGCTTTAGACAGGCATTGGGAATGGATCCTCTCCACCTTAGAGAGTCGAGTGGCAACTGCTATGCTGAATGACATTTCGCATAGCGCTGAAGTAGCGCGGAGTTACCGGCAAGGCAGAGTCTTATCCCCTTATTGTAGTGTCTTGTGGTGAATGAACATTTGGTCAGGGTGAGCGATATCGCTCACCTATATAGGTGTTTACGTGAAGGCTTATGCAGATGATGTTAGCATAGTAGTCAAAGGTCGATTGATGGGTGCTATTTCAGAGGTAATGCAAGGCGCTTTGCGCATCCTGGAATTGTGGTTCAACGAGGTAGATCTATCGGTTGATACCGAGAAGATCGAGCTAGTTATATTCACTAGAAGAAGGAAACTGGATGGATATATGGACCAACCTCCTTTGGAACATCACTTGAACTTTCGCAATCAGTAAAATATCTAAGCGTAATTCTAAACTCGAAGCTGAATTTGAGACGACATGTAGAATATAAAGTCAATAAGGCACGTAGTTCACTACGGGTATGCAGAAGGGTTTTTTTTTTTTTTGTTTTGAAGGTGGAAATCCATTTACAGACATCATGCGCTATGCACGCTGGCTCTATCGCGTCATGATAGTGTGGGGGTCCTACCCTATTCCGAGGAATCGAATACCCACTAAAACCACCTCCACTTCTGGCTATCATATTCAACTCCGGCACCTCAGGAATCCACCGTAAAGCATTGCATCCAAGGAGTCTGCGAGTCTTAAGCTTTCTCTGCGCTGACCATGCTATCTATCTTGTAATCTTTCGTCCTTGGTCTTGGTTTCCATTACTTTTTCCATAAATTTAGTTATGGCATTCCACTTTGCCTGGCTTTCCAATAGCAGCTGGGCTGCATTTTTTGTGGTTACTTTGGTGCCGCAGTCTCTGTACATTTGTGTCCTATAACTTTGCCACCTTGTGCAATGGAAAAGAGTGTGTTCTGCGGAGTCCTCCTCCTCACAGTAAAAGCACGTTGGCTCTTGTTTTTTGCCCATTTTATGGAGATATCTCATAAAAACGCCATGTCCCGTTATGGCTTGCGTTATATAGTAGTTTACCTCTCCCCATTCTCGGTTTATCCACTTTTTAACATCTCTGATAAACGTTTTTGCCCAACCGCCGTACTGGTCCCATCTGTTTTGCCATTTATTCATTAATTAATAATAATATGCAGAAGGGTTGTAGGAGCGAATTGGGGCTTGACCCCAAGGTGATGTTCTGGCCCTATACTACAATCGTTAGGCCGTCCTTATTGTATGGATCACTGGTGTGGTGGTCATGTGCCGGGATGAAAACAATCAAAGCAAAGCTAAAAAATGCAACACTTGTGTTAGTATAACAAGTGCAGTACTCACGGCTCCGTTGAGCGCGCTAGAAGCAATGCTGAATCTCCCTTGGTAGTTCAAGAGGAGGCAAGGGCAGCTGCGTTCCGATTGTGGAGTCAAGGCAGCTGGTCCTTTGTGAATCCTGACAGAAGACACTCTGCCAACCTCTCGGAACTGCAGAGGGATGACCGAGTGGGGTCAAGCAGTCAAAACAAAGCTCTCCCTCTATCTTGGGGGATACACCACGGTATTCCAAGCAGAAATATATGCGATTTTAGCTTGCGCCTTTCGTATTCACGAAATTCGGGGCCTAGTAGGCGGATCACCATCTGCTCTGACAGCCAGGCAGCATTAAAAGCATTATGCGCTTGTGGGCTTACATCAAGGCTCGTCCTGTAATGTAGAAAGGTCTTGGACGACACTTCGGCAAGACATCAGGTGTTACTTATGTGGGTGCCAAGTCATGCTGGAGTTGGTGGCAATGAAATGGGGGACGCACTCGCACGACGAGGGTTGGGGAATAACTTCCTGGGTCCTGAGCCAGCTTTGGGGCTGGCAGTAGGTACCATTAGAAGTACACAGAGGTGTGGTTGCAAAATCAGCATCTTGTGAGATGGAGAGGAATCTCTGGACATCTCCGTCAAGCTAGATCATTTATTTTAGGACCTCTAGCCAAGGCGGGGTGGTTCTGCCTCTTACTAGACAGAAGTCGGCTAAGGTTACTTATCGACCCATAACACCGTCAAACGTCACTTGTATGTGATGGAGGTGGCACATGTACACACTGTGGCGAGAAGGCAGAATCCTCACCACACATTCTATGTCACTGTAAAGCCCTTGGGTATCACAGGCAGACTATACTCGGTTCAAGGGGTTCTTGAACCTGAGGATGTAAGATGGGCAGGACCCAAGGCCATCCTCACCTTTGTGATGAGAGCTGGACTTGGGAACTAGGGTAAGGAGAGTTGCAAAAGGGCTAGTTTGTAGGCCTATTCACTGGTAGATCTGGTCTCCAGAAAGCCTCTCTCATTCATTCATTCATTCATTCATTCATTAATTCATTCATTCATCCCACAACATGATTTTGTAACTGCAGGAATTTGAAAATCGCCTGTTCTATTTGAACAAGTTAAGATATGTACATAAGAATTCTAATTTAATCGAAAACGAATCGACCGATTTTAAAAAATTCAAACGTCAAAATAAAGGCCTTCGACATACCTTTGAAGCAAGATATAGCTTGCCATTGAGGGAATGGCCCTGTAGGGCAGACGGTACAAGGGAGTGAAGTAGTTTTTGGTTAAAAAGTTGTCCCCCTTGGCAAATCTTTGGACGTGTCTTGGCGTGTTTTTTCAATCAGTGGTTTTCGATAATTTCGTGGTGAGAAGTTTTCAAATGGACACCATGTATAGAGAGACAAGTCTGGTAGGAGGAAGAGGAGTCTCCTGTGGTGTTATCATAAGCCGAATCATCATATTTGGGAATGGGCATTAAGGACGCCTCCTATAATATTGTATTTTAACAAAAATTGCAACACCGGGCTTATCGCTTGGTTTGTGTTGTCTAACATTGCTATATTAAATTTTCTTCTTATGTGCGGCAAGTACCAACTTCCTATTATGTACTTAATGCACATACTGTTTATCCAGAAACAGCCGAGTGTTTCAAGTTTATGCTCACTGTCAATAAAGATAAAATTGGTTTCACGTTCTTTATCTTCCACTTGAAGTATCGCTAACCGAAGAGAGGCATTTTCAAGAACCGCGCACATTAATCCAATTCTGAAGTGGCACAAACCATATAAATATATAAGACATTGAATGTAGAGCTGCTAGAGTCAGTATCAGACGGTCAGCAAAAAATGGCAGCCATAAAAGTTTTACTGTTCGTAACTGTGGTTGCTTCGGGTAAGCCTTGATACCTTACTTGCAATTTTTTCCTATATTAGTCTTATGACATTTAAATAAAAAAGAAATGTAGTTACGCTTATGCTAAGTTTAATTCTAGAGTGGTATTGAGCATAAATTACTTTAAAAAATTGTTATAATTGACATAGATTAACTTCACTTTGAAATGGCATTGATTTACTTCATTTTGCCTTCACACAAAGATGAAGTCTGAATCTTTGTTTCAGCAATTGCTTATGCTCAATCTGTCAAATGCTATGGTTGTGACTCCGTTGTTGCTGGTGAAAATTGTAGCAAAGCTCAATCGAAAGGATCCAATGTCATAGACTGCAGCAAGCTATCTCCCCTCACTGGTCTACAATATGGATGTGCCAGATACGAGTATCAAGCAGGTAACCTATTTATATATCTGTTTTTAAAGCCCTCTACATAAGGGCACGAAGCACTATGGCTTACTACTCACTACATTCTCTGAAAGCTATTCTCTTAAGCTCAATTTTTGTACTTGAAGCCCCTTAGATTTACCTAAACACACTAAGCCTAAAAGGATCTGAATATCATTAGTCTTGTTTTGGGCTTTTGTGTTCTGCAAAGTGAACAAAAATCAAAAGTCACTCCCACAGCTTCATTATAAGTTTGTATTTATATACATACGTACATAAATAAGCTTTAAGTCCTTTTTAAAAGTGTTCAGAGTACTTTAAAAAACCTGAAACTCTGAAGCAGATTGAAGAACTCAACGTTTTTTTTTTATTTTTCATTATGAGTTAAACTTACCAGGCAAAATACCCTGAGCTTGAAACGTACTAAAATACTATCGATTTTATTTTAAGCTTATACCTTCTGTATTATGGTACCCAAATATATAAGAGAATGGTCTCCTAAGCAAGACTTGACAATTGCACGAGTGGCTTGTAACAATGGCGATACACTTTTCAGGTGACAAACAAAACACCCTGAGAGCCTGCGTCGTTAAGGGCAAATCTTGTGACATATTGGCGAAGGAGAGTCAAGTTCCTCTGAAAAACTGTAAAGTTTGCGAAGAAGACAACTGTAATGGAAACTAATGGGTGTTATTTTTTACAGCTTTTATTTCGAAATAAATTTACTATTTTTATTTGAACTGCATTTATATCCTTTAACCGTGGCTTTAAAGTGTAAAGTATATAACAATACAATTAGATTAACCCTTAAGTACTATCTACCCGTCTGACAGACGGAATACCATATCTGAGTTTGCGATATCTCTCCCACCACGCGCATCACAGCGTCAACCGTTCGCATTTATACATTCCGTACATGTATACGGCACCTAGCACAATCCCATTGGTCAGATTTGAATTTTGAACCAATCAAACTCTGAGTGCCATACGCAAGTATGGAATGTAAATGAGTGCTATATGCACTTACGGAATGTAGTAATTAATGCAGCTGAAAATTTATAAACAGGAATGCCATTCAAGCGAAAACAATTTTTTAACTATATATTAAACTGCAGTAAACTTTATTTCAAATTAAGTTATATTTTTTGTCCCTTTTTCGAAATGTTAAATGTAATAATTGCAAGCATCTGTGTAGTTAATCAAGAAGTATTAATTTTCAGTGGGCAAAGAAAACATACATTAATTACTTAATTACAAGATTAAAGACATTAAAGAATATAACAGGACAAAAAAGCGTTATATAAAATCAGTGGGATGAACCATGCACATCAATTGCATTGGGTTTATTTGTTTTGATATTTTTCTCTGGCCTTTTCTTGGCAGGTTCCTCAGTTGCTGTACGACCGACAGGCCTTTTTTTGCTTCCTCTTGTTACTCCAGGTTTTCTTCTATTTAAAGCTGTAGGCTGAACTTTAGTAATTAGGAGGTAACTTTGCCTCAGCATGCATGGAGATTTCAAACATATAGCCCTCTGTCGCGCCGCAATTGCAAAAATTAAAACAAGAGTCTATCCATAGCCATACGACAAGCGCATAACTATATTACATTCCGTAATGGCACTGATTTACATTTCATACATGCGTACGGCACTCGAAGTTTGATTGGTTCAAAATTCAAATCTGACCAATGGGATTGTGCTAGGTGCCGTATACATGTACGGAATGTATAAATGCCAACCGTTCATGACTTTACACTGCTTGTAGATACAAATTAGAGGACCGAAGGTCAGTTGGCGGAATCGCGTTGGTGCGGATATATTTCAATTCGAACTTCCAGTTTCGTCTGTGAGACGGGTGGATAGTGTAGGTGTAAGTTTTCCCTTATTTTGTGGAAAATGGATGACGGACTTAAAAGCTCCAAGGGGATTAAATATGGCGACCCAGATTACGAAGATGTCCTTCTAATGTGGTTTAAAGAAGTTGGAAGCGACAATAGCGACGTAGAGGCTGAATGTGATGAGAACTTTGCCATAAATAGTGTGCACAGAATGTGCCGAAAAAGTCCGACTTTAGGCTTTGCAGTTTTTTTACTGTCTTGTTAGTTTGTATTTTTTCTTGGCTAAGAATATTTCTTTATTTTTTCTTTTTTCGAATATAAAAGATATTTTGTATTTTTTCAAACAGTTTTTTAATATAATAAAAAGTAGAGGGATGCCAAAGGTAAGAAAATGGATTGCACGTTTCTATATTTTTAATTTTTTTCCAGTGAAAAGAAACGTAAACTGTATTTTTTCTCATTGTATTCCAAAGCTTGATCATCAATTTACTTATTTCTGTCAAAAAAAGGGTAATAAACAAAAAGTTTATTTTTTACAATCATTTTTCTGAAACCCGTCTGTCAGACGGTAGGATAGTGTGAGTGTGATTATTCACGCAGCATAGTAGTTAAGGGTTAAGAAAAGAGTGAAGACGAAGTTGTTATAAACAATGGTTAAACAATGATTAGAGGATAGCCGCAAAATATCACGGATCGACAAATTGAAGCTGAAAGTGTCTCAAACGGACGTTTTATAAAAATTAACCAATATATCAATTGTGGGTAGCCACATTAATTTGTAAGATATACATACACGGTGTCCCACATAAGAATGCACACTACAAGGGATCTCGTTGTAACGGTTCACCCGTTTTCAAAATTATTTTTGTATTACTCACTTGGCTACCATATACAAATAGTTTACAACTTCAATTTCTAGCAACTGCCCTCATTATACTAGTACATTTTTATAACTATTTTGCTTCTCACCTCTACCTTTTTCCCATCTCTACTTCCTTCAGGTGAAAATATTACTTTATTAAACACACTGCGCAAGTGTGCCAAATTTTGGGAAAATCTAATGAGTGGGGGGGTATGCTCTCTCTCTCTACCGACGTTAGCCTCTAGATAAAATGTAATGGTTTATTCCTTTTGCTTTCTGAACTCAAACAGTAAAGACATATAGAGTAGCTATGTCTCTCTAAGATAATTTTTGTGTCTGTGCCAATTACGTGATAGTTAAGGAAAACCACCCTTTTCTCGGGGTGCCACCATCAAAGCCACCTTTTCTCGGGGTGCCACCATCAAAGCCATCTTTTCTCGGCGTGCCACCATCAACATCTTTTTGTTCGGGGTGCCAACATCAAGACACCTTTGGAGCACCTCCTTCTCTTTGGAAGGGCACCACATTTCTTCCATGCCACCATTATGAACACTTTTCCGGGGTGACACCACCTGAACTCCTTCTGAAGAGGCCAGCCCTTTGGAGCACCACCTTCTCTTCGGAAGGGCACTATGAGGACTTCCCTCCGAAGATAAGTTCTTTTGTAAAAAAATAGAATTTACTGCATTCAGATACACTGAAATAAATCTTTATTAAACCATTGTTGTCCTATTTTTCATTTCTTGGCGGCTAGCTAGACTCACACGCATACGCACGCACCCACATACCCTTGTCTCATGTGAACCTACTGGGCTGCTGGTTGCTACATGAACAATTTTATCGTTACATCGTAAACCAGAAGATTTACAAAGATGATTAAATCAGAGAAAAGTTGCGCCTTACTGAACCCTGCCATATAGCGTTTCAAAAAATTTAAAATTCTGAGTACTTCCGAAGATATTTGGGGAAAATCGAATTTTTCCGATTTCATTTTTACTTTCTTCTCACTTTACTTGAAAAGATATGACAATGCAAATTTCACATTCTCATTGCAACTTTTTCTGCTCTATAAACTGATGTAATTAGGTTTTTAATCAGAAGTATCGTTTCTCAGCAAACATCATCAAATTTTGGTTTTTTGAATATTCGACAACTTTTTATATCCCAAAAGACCCTAATTTTAATTCTAAATACAACAATATATCGCTCTTTGCATTTACCCGACATTGCGAATTCAAAAAAACATCTTCAGTGTTATTTGATGTGTATTACGAGGAAACAAAACGTCGGATCAAAAATCGAATTACGTCATCATGTAAAGGAGAAAAACTGCCATAGGATCTTGAGTTTTATTTTGATCAATCTACAAAATATTTATTTTTACTTTGAAAAAGTAGGCTTTGAAATGCAATTGTTCAAATAAATCGTGACGATCTGTCAGTTTTGTTCGACGCATTGTAATTTTGAAGTAGAATCAGTTCGAAAATCACAGATTGGTTAATCTTTTTGTCTTGTGATTTTCTAACACCCGTATGCACCATTTGGCGATTCTAATCCTAGTTCCCTAATCATGTTTTGCTAATCTTTGGCTTCTAGCCATTCTAGCCATGCCCCGTCAAGAGATTAGCTAATCCAGATTAGAGATACGGCAAGGTTGTGTTCGCAAGATTGTTTTGACAGTGACAGTGACAAAATTGTCAGTTTGCGGTGCATTGTAAATAAGTAATCTAATCCAGGTTTACGTAACTAATCGCGCAACTGACTTACGATGCATACGGGTGTAAGTGTCTTTAATAAAGCCACATTTTTCAAATGAAGAAAAATTAGACATGGTGCCTTTCAAAAACTGGTGTGCCATAGAGTACACAATCCAGAACAAACATTAAACGTTTTGTTGGCTGTACAAGAGGATGATACTGTAGGATTAAGGTCAATCGAAAAAGAGCACAATATTGCTAGGTCAAATGCTCAAAGAATACTTCACAACGAAGGTTACACGCCATTTAGATTTCGAATTTGTCATAGTTTAGTACCTGGTTATGAATAGCGCAGAAAGACTTTTTGCGAGTGGCTGACAAGGATATTTGATGAAAATCGTAAATTTCCGATCACTATTCCTTGGTCAGATGAAAGTTATTTTAGCAACAATGCCATATTTAACCGAAATAATCGACATTATTGGGCAACGCAAAATCAACATCGTGTACGAACATTCAGGCACCAACATTGATTTGGTTTTAATGTGGCCAATCAGGCCAATAATTTATGAAGGTGCTTTAAATGCAAAAAATATTTCCAGTTCTTAAATAATGATATTGAAGATATTCTGGACAATATTCCTCTAGCGGTAAACAACCGAATCTGGTTCCAGCAAGATGGGGCACCTTCCCATAATTCCCGGATCAATATAGAATATCTAACTCAACGCTTCCAAAACAAATTAATTGCCACTAATGACCCCATAAGATGGCCTGCACGATCTCCCGACACCACGCCGTTGGATTTTTTCCTATGGGGTTTCCTCGACAACGGAGTATACTGGACAACGTATGTAGAATAACTTAGAGGCGAGGTTCAAGCCGCCATTGGAAGAATAACTCCAAGGGTGTTAGATAATGTAATGGAAGAAATTGTATTGTGAAATCCTATGGCATTTTTTCTCCTCTACATGATGACGTAATTCGATTTTTGATCCGACATTTTGTTTCTTCGTAATCCTCATCAAATAACATTGAAGATGTTTGTTTGAATCCAAAACGTCGGGTAAATGAAAAGAGCCATATATATCGTTGTATTTAGAATTAAAATTAGAGTTTTTAGGGATAGCAAAAAAGTTGTCGAGTATTTAAAAAACCAAAGTTGATGATGGTTGCTATGAAACGAAACGTCAGATTTAAAGCCTAATAACATCGGTTTATAGAGCAGGAAATGTTGCAATCGGAATGTGAAATTTGCATTGTGTATCTGTTCAAATAAAGTGAGAAAACAATAAAAACGAGATCGGGAAAATTTCGATTTTCGCCAAATATCTTCGGAAGCACTTAAAATTTAAAAATTTTTAAAACACCATATTGCAGGGTTCAGTGAAGCGCCACTTTTCTCTAATTTTATCATTTCTGTAAATCTTCTGGTTCACTGATCCCTGTAGTGTGCATTCTTATGTGGGACACCGTGTATAAGAACCTCCAAAATCACATCTTGAAGGCATAAAAATGACGACCAAATTGACTTGACTAAATTTATGCAATATACAAGAAAAGTTAACAGTGATTATTTTTCCAAACCGGAGTAAGACTAATTACCTAAAAAAGAGTGGGTTTCGTTTTGAAAAACTACTATAAACTCAGTTATTATAGGTTTAAACTGTTTTATAAAATATTGATTGAGTATTGGATTTTCACAAAATTTAATTTGAGAGCCGCCTCGCATCGGTTCCGATTTCACTGAATGCATTTAACTCTGTGTCAGTTGTGCTGTGAAGTTTATAACGTTTTTTAAACCGCCAGAAAAAAAATCATATAAAACGTTTAGCAGGGTGAGTTTTTAGTACCGGCTCGGTCGATAACTCCACCACTGTAAAAGATAGCGAAAAAAGTTGTATATAAAAGTTGTAGCCACGGATATGCTCCTTGATAAAAAAAAAAAAGATTGATTTATACAGGGTGATCCGTAACTACGTGGTGATGCAAACATGCATTTTTTTAAATGAGACACCCTATATATTATTCCATATTCAAATTCTACTAATGATTTCCGTTCTTACAATATAGGGTATTGTTACATTATACAGGGTATTTTAAAAGTTATGACCATTTTTATCTCCAAATCGCTGTCAAATGACCGTACGGTATATCAAAAAGAGATGAATCAAAAATCATTTTTTTACACAGGTGCATAACAAGTATCATCTAGTTTTAAAATTGGCTATAAAGAAAGCCCGCGACGCATATTCGTATACAGGGTGATGCAGAATGCAAAATCCAGATTTTCTCTTTTTTCCCCCAAATGTAGAAAATGATCAGGAACCCCTAAAATTTCGTTAAAATCAATTCAGTAATTACCAGGTTACACAATACAGAATGATCTAAAGCAGTAGTATGTAGTCCCTTGGTTTCTGTAATAGGCATGGCAATATTCGGCTGAGCTTAAAAAAGTGTATTATGCGGCTAGGTCTTTTTTTTATAGGTCAGTGGACAGTCTATTATGAATACAGCAATATTTCCAGTTTTACAACCACCCTAACTTCATCCCCACACAAAAAAAAATTAAATGATCAGGAACCCATAAAACGCCTGAGGAATATTAAAAACCAGAATACCTCAGCTACTATGAAAAGGCTATGTTAGGGGAAATTTGTTCTAAACTCTGCGCCGGTACTCTGTAACTCAGACACGTGTTTCTGTGCACTATGTGCTATGGGATCGGGTGGTCTCGTAAATGTGACAGCGTACCATGACAGCGTAGTAGACACGTGATAGGCACCCGAAACTGCCCGATCGTCATTTTCGTCATCGTGATAGAAACATGTTTCTATCTCTTAAGTTAGTGAGTACTGACGCTGGTCATCCTGGGAATAAAAGTACCGTGGTATTGTTCGATTCTCCATGTAGAGGATGACCGCCTTGAGTAAGAAGCAGCAGAGCAGCTAACTCCATTGGAATACCGGTAAAAAAATTAATTGAAGACTAGGTCAAGTATGAATAGAGCCAAAGGGGTAGCAGCTCTCTAGATATTTGAGCAATATGCCAGACCGGGTCCTATCTGGGCTTCATACAACGTAGGAAATTTGGACACTGAGAAATATTTTCTGGTTCTGAGTATATACAGGGTGAGGTTTTAGTACCGGCTCGGTCGATAACACCACTACTGTAGAAGATAGCGAAAAAAGTTGTTTATAAAAGTTGTAGCCACGGATATGCTCCTTGCTCAGAAAATATTTTGATTTATACAGGGTGATCCATAACTACGTGGTGATGCAAACATGCATCTTTTTAAATGAGATTATTCTATAGTTAGATTCTACTAATGATTTCCGTTCTTCCAATATAGGGTATTGTTACATTATACAGGGTATTTCAAAATTTATGACTATTTTTATATCCAAATCGCTGTCAAATGAACTTACTGTATATCAAAAATCTTTTTTTTACAGAGATGGATAAAAAATATCATCTAGTTTTTAAATCGGCTATAAAAAAAGCCCGCGACGCATATGCGTATACAGGGCGATGTAGAATGCAAAATCTAGGTTTTCTCTCTTTTTTTCAAATGTAACTCCCAATATTTTATTATACCAAAGAATTGCTTTTAATATGCTTTTTCATCCTTGTATAGCACCATATGGCTGCGTTCATTAGTTTCTGAGATATTTCGATTTTTCTACAAATTTTAAATATACATACCTCCTATTTGTTTACTAAAATTTATTTATTTTGAGAAAATACTATCCAATTTTTTTGTTTGCCTAACAACTAAAATATAAGTTCATAATAGCAGGTCCAGTTGATTAAGTCAAAACACTAGATTAACGAGATAATATAGGTCAAGTGTGCTGAGGAAACAATTTTATAGACGTGACGCATAATCATCAATTGATGGACGTAGGTACAACAAGTGCTATTCGTAGATGAAAGATCATATTAAAAGCAATTCTTTGGTATAATAAAATATTGGGAGTTACATTTGAAAAAAAGAGAGAAAACCTAGATTTTGCATTCTACATCGCCCTGTATACGCATATGCGTCGCGGGCTTTTTTTATAGCCGATTTTAAAACTAGATGATATTTTTTATCCATCTCTGTAAAAAAAAGATTTTTGATATACAGTAAGTTCATTTGACAGCGATTTGGATATAAAAATAGTCATAAATTTTGAAATACCCTGTATAATGTAACAATACCCTATATTGGAAGAACGGAAATCATTAGTAGAATCTAACTATAGAATAATCTCATTTAAAAAGATGCATGTTTGCATCACCACGTAGTTATGGATCACCCTGTATAAATCAAAATATTTTCTGAGCAAGGAGCATATCCGTGGCTACAACTTTTATAAACAACTTTTTTCGCTATCTTCTACAGTAGTGGTGTTATCGACCGAGCCGGTACTAAAACCTCACCCTGTATATACTCAGAACCAGAAAATATTTCTCAGTGTCCAAATTTCCTACGTTGTATGAAGCCCAGATAGGACCCGGTCTGGCATATTGCTCAAATATCTAGAGAGCTGCTACCCCTTTGGCTCTATTCATACTTGACCTAGTCTTCAATTAATTTTTTTACCGGTATTCCAATGGAGTTAGCTGCTCTGCTGCTTCTTACTCAAGGCGGTCATCCTCTACATGGAGAATCGAACAATACCACGGTACTTTTATTCCCAGGATGACCAGCGTCAGTACTCACTAACTTAAGAGATAGAAACATGTTTCTATCACGATGACGAAAATGACGATCGGGCAGTTTCGGGTGCCTATCACGTGTCTACTACGCTGTCATGGTACGCTGTCACATTTACGAGACCACCCGATCCCATAGCACATAGTGCACAGAAACACGTGTCTGAGTTACAGAGTACCGGCGCAGAGTTTAGAACAAATTTCCCCTAACATAGCCTTTTCATAGTAGCTGAGGTATTCTGGTTTTTAATATTCCTCAGGCGTTTTATGGGTTCCTGATCATTTAATTTTTTTTTGTGTGGGGATGAAGTTAGGGTGGTTGTAAAACTGGAAATATTGCTGTATTCATAATAGACTGTCCACTGACCTATAAAAAAAAGACCTAGCGGCATAATACACTTTTTTAAGCTCAGCCGAATATTGCCATGCCTATTACAGAAACCAAGGGACTACATACTATTGCTTTAGATCATTCTGTATTGTGTAACCTGGTAATTACTGAATTGATTTTAACGAAATTTTAGGGGTTCCTGATCATTTTCTACTTTTTTTTAGGAGGTAAAATTGGGGTAGATAAGGGGTGGGGGGTCATAAATCAAACATGTTTTGTATTCATAATAGGCTATCGATTGACCTGTGAAAGAAAGATCTACCGGCATAGCACCATTTTTTTGGTCAGGCGGGCGATGATTTGGTCGAAAAGGGATCTCAGACTATAGCTTCATGCTATGGGAAAATAACAAACTGATATCACCGTAATATGTTAGAAGTACTGAGTCAATCAACTTGACTTAATTTTTTTTATTATACTGTATCATCTAGAATTTATTGAATCTTTGATTAGAATATTCAAAGAATGACTTGCAATTTGCAAATCTTCAGTAATTGTGACTGTTTATCGTTGTTTAGTATAGCATTATCTTCAATGCGTCAAATCTAATTTTTTAGTTATACTTTCATAACCTGGCTCCTTATCAGACACTTGAAGCTCTTGAAGCACTTGAAGTACTTGAAGAACTTGAAACAAGATCGTGACTCAGGACTATAGTACTGAATATGTAAATATTTCAGATATAAAATACTGGAAACAGGAAAAAACATTCAGTAGTCTTGAACTCAAGGAAGAAACAATAATGGCATCCAAGGCTTTCCTTTTGGCAGCAGTCGCCCTTGCAGGTAATATAAAAATAACTTAGAATCATTGGTGAATGTAATAATCCTAAAGTCATTTTTAATAATACAGTGTAAGAGTTTTCACATTTGAGTAGTATTGCATAGTCTGTTATATTGGTTTATCGCGTTCCGGAGAATTAAAAAAATATGATTAATCTATTAACGGAATATTAATGGTGAGACTGGACGATACAGGTAGTTAAAATATAAGAAAAAAATACACTTGAAATTAATCAAAAATAAGGAGAATGCCATTAGTATCTTTTTGTACGTTTGGTAAGACTTTAATTCGCATCAAAGATTGTCTAAAATGGTCTTTGATAATAACGAAAAAAGCTGTACTTCCGATTTCCGATTCTTCCGATAATCAATGAACAATTGTTAGAATTAGTTGTTTTGTGAAAGCTCGCACAAAATATAGTCATCAGGTACCATCGCTTTTTTGACAGAAAATTCATATGAACCATTTTTTAATCTCTAAATTCGTTAACCAGATATACCAGATATGCTCTCTATGGAGCTCGCCACAAAACAAACAAAAAAAATATGACTTACATTTTCCGATATCCAACGAGTTATTTGGTAATATTAGTAAGTTCACATGCTACATTAATTTTTTTCAAATACTTTAGAAACGTTGTGTGTTGTGAAAAAATTCAAACTTAATCTGCTCTTAATTAATGACAGAATTTATTAATGACTTCAGTACTAAAATATACTTCCAATATATAATTTTTTAGGATTTTGCTGTCTTTTGAGTCATTCGAAAAAAAATTATATAAAATTGTTTTACCATGTGACGGGACAATTAATTGTAATACAATGGGCTTATAATGTCTTTCTAAAGAGAATTTCTAATTGATTGGCGTTTGAAACACTTCTCAAACAACATTAAAACTTTTAGATTAAAATGCGAGAGCATTTTTTTGAGTCGCAAGCTCATAATTTCACCAATTTCACGATACAGAGAATCACATAAAAAGATGGCAAACATATTATTCAATTGTTCATGAAAAGTTTCAGGGTCCAGTGAAAAACAAAATGTGGCATGTTTTTGTTGACCTTTTTGTGAGCTTAGTGTTACAAAAATCGTTTAAGAAAATTATTCTCATTTCATGCGTTCTTCACTCCCACCCTCTTTCTAACTTATTTTAAATTATTTACACTATTGTTGTCCTGTTAATAGGTTCTGAGAGAAGTAAGCTTATTGTAATGCGTGATCCACGAATTTTTATTGTTCAAAAAGTTATAGAATGGTTATTCCGTGATTAACTTGTTTAACAAACATAGGTACATGTGTTTCGTAATTGTCGATAATCAGAAAAAACAAAAATTGTTAAATTACCTACCTGCTTCATTTATATTTTGGAGGGTCCTCGTCGTATTTTGCTTATTTCTACGAGCTGTTTCAAGAACGACAGTGGTTATTAAAAAAAAGTGTTTGAGAACAACAAATAACACTACTTTTTTGACATATCAAAATAAAAACAGAACCCGGAAACATTTGGGATTACAATGACAAAAAAGTGAGACTTCACTAGCTTCATCCTTGTAAATATTAATATTTACTTCGCCTGAACTTATCTTTAAAAATGTACGAGTATATATGTCTCTGGCAGCAAAGTTCTTGAGTAATATATTTTTGCTGCTCATAGCATCAGATTAATTTGCAAAATCTACAAATCACAAAAAGTATATTCTAAAGTTTTTTTTTTGGGAAAATACGCAAGAACAAATTTCTAAAAGTTTTGTACCTTTGTTTCAGCTTTCGCTTATGTTAGCGCAAATGAATGCTACGTATGTAGCTCTATCATCACTCCAGGCTGTGATGAAGAACAAGGACAGAACTCTAACAAGTTTGACTGCGCATCCCAGACTCCAATCACTGGTCAAGACTACAACTGTGGTAAAATTGCCTATGAAATTGGTAAGATATTACCATTACTATTACAATCAAAATAAAAATACCTCAGTATACATAGGTACCTAATAGCTCATTATGGTACTAACCAGTTGATCATAGTTGACCGTACCAGTCGACCATAGTTGACCGTAGCATGAATATAACCTGAAATTATATGAGCAACATCAGCCCAAGTTTAATCAGGACTGGGTGATGGTGGTTAAGGTGTAACTCGAACAGGATGAAGTTCCTGCTTCCAGGCTGATGATTTAAAGCTTTCACGATCCTTTGCATCGAAGCCAGTTGAAATCATGTGATTCAGCCCAATCAAGGGCTCCTTTCTTTCGTTCTCCCATACACTTCTATACAGTGCCGTAACGAGAGTATGAGGCGCCCGTTGAGAGCGTTTAATTGGCGCCTTCCGATTATTACGTTAACTAAGAGTTGTGACTAACAATAATTTTGTGCCAGTTAGACTACCTGCCTTCTGCTTTCCTAACACAACAGTCTGAATAAATCCGCGTTTACCAAAGTATGCGACAATCATGCGTTTATCCGCAGACTTTTTTGATCTTAGTCTGCGGTTCTTCATCTTCATCGACCCCAGGCTTTGGGATTTCTTTGGAACATCGTAATAAAGCAGTAATGAGCTATTCCGGAATGAAAGGCTATTAGGATTTTCTTGCACCTATTCACTGGACGTGTTAGGTTATGGGACAACCAAAGTGTTCTAACTGCCTGTACGTTAGATATTTGACGATTGGCTTTCATTCTCGCTTTCATTGCTCTATCAGCATCGGCTACGTTTTCTTCGGTACACCCACCAGCTAGTAATCCAGAACGCGGATCACCGTCAAGACTAAAATTACTACCATGAAAATTTAAATACCACCCTTCTGTTATTTTTGCACTGGCACTTTCCTTAAACTTTTATTAGACATATCCTCTAAAAAGTTTGTTTTATTTAAATCGAGCTTAAAACTCTACAGGATATTTATTTTACTTATGACATTCTAGCTGGAGTTCAGCGGGTAGAAAGGACTTGCGTCGAAAAGAAATATACGTGCGAAGATCTTCAAAAACAGTACAAGTCACAGGGTATAGTACTGAAGGAGTGTGAGACCTGCCACCACAACCTTTGTAACGGCAGCCAGTAAATACAATGTATGAAGATTTATATGTGCAATTATTAAGTAAATTATAATTTTTTAGAAATATAGTCGCTTCGACATTTTTTCCGTCCCAAAACCATTAAGCTTTTGTAAAGTTTGTACCACTGGCATTCTACTCGTAAGCTTAAATCGTTCAATCAAAGAAACAATGAATTCGCCTAGGACATGTTTTGAAGTCTCCAATCAGGTTTGCCATTGGATAACGCAACCAACAACGATTAACACAGGTGACAGTTCTACTGTTTTTTACTTCTGTGTCATCGGCATCGACTGCTATGGTCATTATCCTCGTGTTATGTGTAAGCTTTGTCACTGTTTCCCGGCGCCACTCTAAGAACAGCACTGCTAATTAGAAGCCAGCAGTGAAGGCTCAGGTGGGGATTCTTGCTAAGCTTTTTCTTTATGGATATTTATTTTTCATTGAAAAGACCAGAAATAAATTTCCGCCTGTAACGAGATCCGAGAATTGAATTAGGTACTGTTAATTTAACTTGTGCCAATTCATACAACTTAATTGATCCTGGATACCTTTTGATTAATCAAAGCATTTATGAGGTAATTAAGTCTAGAGCAAGCCAATCAAACAATCAAAGGCGAGCTTGGGTTTCAAGACAAGGGAGTATTCAAGCTCAATAAATAATAACGAGTTGGGTTAGACACTCAATAATACAGGTAATGTAAACTAAAGGTTTAGAGATGGTGTACAGACAGCAAGAGCTCTTGAAGTAATCGACGCTGTTACACAATCAACACTGAGACAGCTTTCTGAATAAGCTTACTATGAATTCAACTGTTAGATTTGCGCTTCCACTCATATGAGATTCAAATTATTTATAGGTCACTGATACTGATAATTTTTGTAATAAGGGTCATAAAAAGGATCATTATGATTGTTCATGATCCATGTTACATACAAAATTTTATCTGATGGCATTTATGTTAATACATTTTTGAAAAATAATAAACTGCATTTTTGATATGTCACAACGACTCCTATTTTTAAAGCAATAAGTATACGTGTATTTTGAAATATCAGCAGGTTAATGAGCTGTCATCTGTCATTTCCTTGACAATGTCAGGTTGTAACAGCAACAGTTATCTCCTGTCAAACACAATTGTCACATAGAACTGGATATAGTTTAAATAACAATGAGTGATTCTGTTGTTGTGATGACATGCCATCCAATAAAATTATTGATATGCCTTTCTACCGATTGTTTTGCAAATCCGTGAAATATCATTTAAACTTTTATGACTATAACTTTTGTGGAAGCAGAAAAAATACTCATTTACAGTAATACTACCGCACTCTACAGCCAAAAATAATAAATCTTTAGAAAATGATATTACTTGCTGCGTTTCATCCAAATCAATGGAAAATTAGGAGTTATGTAAGAAAGTTATCAATACAAACATGTGATCAGATATCTCAATGATGAATGCTGATCAGCTGGTACTCCAATATAAGCAATTTTACCGATAACACCTTATACCTGTCGATAAAAATTATCATTGAATAGATTGTGGCTGTAGCTCTGAACAAACGTGTCCAAAGGTGTTTGGTGTTAAAAATGGGGCCACTAAGATGTGTGTTGATTCTTGTTATGGCTACTTCAGGTGAGTTCACTAAACAGAGTGTCTCAGCATAAAGTACACAAACGAAACTGGGCGAAACTGGACCGCAATTTATCGACAAAAAGAAAATGTTCAAAATACTCTCAAAAACTTTGTGTGCGTCAAATTGGCAGTTTAATTTTTTCTCCTACAGTTGTAGCCGCTTCTCGCATTTTGTTATCCAGCCTTTTCTATCCATATATTCTCCTTTTTATTACTCTGGACCTCATGCTTTTCTCTATGCGTTGCCTCTACGTTGTAGCCAGACTACTTCTTCTTATTTTACCACATGGTATATAACCAAGAACTTTTTTTTCTTTCTTCATTTTATCCTTATGGCTTCTGCGCATTAGCACAATCAACCAGCACATTAAAGGGACTGCAACGTAGTCTGGCTCTTGGCCATGTTACAGTCCTAAAAATATACCGTCACTTATGCCTCTTCTTATTCAAAGCTCGAAAATATCGTCACAATTACGTAAAAAGATGCATATTACACTGTATCGACGGTTTAAGAATTTATATCAGATCTCACGATTAACAAAGATTAGAAATTGGAAATAATGAAATGCACGTGTAAAGGCGGGTTCATGAAACTTTTCCTTTGCCGCAATTTAGCCGTAACTTAGCGTTTGTGTTAATCCTAATGTTGAACCTATCGTCAGTAATGAAATTGTTCATGAAACAGCTTTGAATTTACCTTAAGAATTAGGCGTAAGAATTGACCTTGAAAAGATAACTAACTTCTAACTTTACCTTACCGCAAAAGATAAATCTAAATCTTAGGAGTGCCTGAGCATGCGCGAAACGCACAGAACATCAAATTATGATCTAGTATAAGGCAACCACTCCTGAGATCACCTTACTCTTTTTATTAATCTTCATTTTTGGTCGCAGTTTTGAAAACAAATTTCGCCTTTCGCAAACAGTATAACCGACAACCAACCAAAACTTAAAAATATAACCTTAAAATCAAAACAGATCGTTGAAAACAGACTTTGTGAAACGTCACATCTGTCATCCTTAACGCCAAATTCAAGTTTCATGAACGTCGATTCTCTTACGGCTAAAGTTAAGTATAAAGTTAATACTAACGCTCAACAATTTACGGCAAAGGAAAGGTTTCAAGAACCCGCCTTTATAACGGCCCTAACCTAAAATCGACTCGGCTGGCTGAATGCTGCCATGAGACCCCTCAACCAAGAACTCATTTGCGTTGGGCCATCGTTCCCCAGTCATTCTCATAACATGACCACCACCTGTTTTGTGATGACCACGGCTCAACAATCAGTCAGTAGTCTCACTCACGGTCGGTTCCTTTGTGATGACGTGTTGCAAATATCTGACGTCAGCGATGCCATTTTGGGATAGTTTCATTCGCCCTGAAAGGGCGGAGTAGAAAAAAGTGTACAACAGGGCAGAATTGAGAAATAATACTCAACCTATGCGGTGTAAAAGAAAGATAAACATCAAACATAATATAAAGTTTATGTTTACCTCCCATAAAGTACAAGATTTGCGCTGCGATCTGTATTATTTATCTCTATATTCATATTCTATGTAGATAGCGATGACCCTGCCGTGCCGCCGCGGTTGAAATCTATCTCTCTCTAACCCAAAATATCGATGCGCAAAGGGATCGGCGCAAAGCATCCCCAGACCTTGAGTAAGACAGCTGATTGTTTGTTGAGCCGTGACATGACCATACCAGATCAATTGACGGATATCTATTCTGTTATTGACAGTGACATCTATTTTCGAGCGCCGGCGGCGTCTAATCTCTTTGTTAGGAATATTCTCTAACTTCGAAACTGTACAGGATATTCTTAAGTAGTCTTTCCCCACAACATCTATTTGTTTTCCTTGCTTATTAGTGAGTTGCCAACTTTCTGCGCATATGTCAAGACAGTCTCCACTATAGCTTTGCATTAATTCGGTTTACATTTTCAACTTGGCTGACCAGTATTAAGGCCCGGTCAAACAGAGAACGCGGCGTGCGGCGTTCTGTATTAATACAATGGAACGCCGGACGCCGCGTTCTAGACCGCCGCGTTACAGCGTTCCATTGTATTAATAGAGAACGCCGTACGCCGCGTTCTCTGTTTGACCGGGCCTTTATTAGATTTAAAACCTGGGTGCACCTTTTTTTGCGCTATTCGATATTGTATATCTTTAGCAAAATTGCCTTTGGATGATGTAAGTCAGGTGAAAAAAAAAATATTTCTTAGAAATTTTAGACCTTTTTTTGAAATACATTTCTACTGTCAAGGAAATATCCCCCATAACCATACTTTTTTTTGTCTCTTCCCCTTGATTCTGACCCAGTGGCGTCGCTCACGGACCATTATCTGTCGGTTTCT
This sequence comes from Callosobruchus maculatus, assembly GCA_951848785.1. NCBI lineage: Eukaryota > Metazoa > Arthropoda > Insecta > Coleoptera > Chrysomelidae > Callosobruchus > Callosobruchus maculatus. Next base: position 9,315,832 of record CATOUR010000065.1, on the reverse strand, counting down.
GACACTTTTTTGTATCATCCCTGTTTGCTTAGATACTTGAATTTGACGTCTTGTAGAAAAACATCACTTACACCGACATTTCAATGAACATCTTGTAGAAAATCATCGCTTACACGACCTACACTTTTCCAACCATATTTGACACCTACTCCCCTAGGAAATCGCTATACTACTGCAATGTCTAAAAGCAAATTTTCAAGGGTTTCTGAAAACTTTTAGATTCCACCGCTAATGCACTTATTCTTAAAGGTATAGCGACGCTATCTCTGATGACCATAGAGAACAAACTCATACAATATCGATGTAGCATGTAAAGTGTGGTATTTTGATAGAAATAAGTCTTTTGTTTTCAAATCAGGACCAGGATTATACAGGGTGAGTTTTTGGTACCGGCTCGGTCGATAGCTCCACTACTACAGAAAACAGTGCAAAAAGTTGTATATAAAAGTTGTAGCTGAGAATATGCTACTTACTCAGAAGATATACTGATTTATACAGGGTGATCTATAACTACGTGGCGATGCAAACATACATTTTTTTAAACGAGACACCCTATATATTATTCCATATTAAGATTCTACTGATAATTCTCGTTCTTAAAATATAAAGTACTGTAACGTTATAAGGGGTACTTCAAAAGTTATGACCATTATTATATCCAAATCGCTGCCAAATTAACGTACTGTATATTGAAAATTAATATAGCAAAAATTATTTTTTGAACATTGTTGCACCAAACCTCACTCTGTATATGAATATGCATCGGCGACTTTTTTGCAGCCTGTGTTAAAACAAGAGGATAGTTTTCATCTTTCCATGTAAAAATATTATTTTTGATTCATTAACTTTCAATATACAGAACGTTCATTTGATAGCGATTTGGATATAGAACTTTTGAAATACCATATAAAATGTAACAATATATTATATTTTCAGAATGAGAATCACAAGTAGAATCTAAATATGGAATAATACATAAGGTGCTTCATTTAAAAAATGCATGTTTGCCTCACCACGTAGTTTTATGGATCACCCTGTATAAATCAAAATATTTTCTGAGCAAGGAGCATATCCATGGCTACATCTTTAATATACAATTTTTTTCGCTATCTTCTGCAGTAGTGGAGTTGTCCATCTATCCGGTACTAAAAACTCATCCTGTATGTTATGAGAGCAGTTATTGCTGTTAATCGATCCAACCGCATCACATTTATTATCATTTTTCTGTTATTGACAAGTTAATCAAGGGATTTAGCAATAAATTATTTTTCCTGTGATAAGCATAAACTGAAAAGTGCTGTTAGAACGTGACAAATCGATACGAATTCATTTGCAAAGCTGATCAAATTGTGATATTACTACTAAACCTTATCTAGTGTTGCCTCTATGATTTATCGCATATCAACTGGCCAGTACTTGAAATCAAATTTGTAGAGGATTAAATTAACGCTGCAGCCATTATCAAAATACACAAATAACAATTGCGTCAAGTGTCTGGCTCAGTACTTCCCATACACTGTCGCTGCCAACAAAGGTTTAACGTTCCTCTATCCCTACATCATCCTCACTGAAAAAGTAGATAATAACCATGGACCTTTAGAACATCTAAAAATTGAGTTCTAGATATTTTGAAGTTTTTCGTCCTTTTGTTGGTTTCTCCTCCAGCACTGGCAATCGTTCCAGAAACGATACACTGTTACCATTTCCTCCAAGGTAGTAATAAGATTTCAAAATTTCATCACAGTTAAGTAGTTTCCAAGTTACTCGTTTCGATAATAGGTCTAAAAACCACACGGTTACCGAAGTCAATTTCTTTCAGCGCAATTTAGAGTATTTTGTGAATACAACAAATGTGTGATTTTAAACCCCCACTTGCCCTACCACCCCGATTTCACCTCGTCAAAAAATATGGTAAGCATCTCCTGAAGCCTCTGAAACACCTAAAATCGAAGTTTTAATGTTTTAATTGTTTGTTTTTTACCAATTTCTTCTCAGCCATTGCACCGATTTTCAAAATTATAATCACCCAACCAAAAAAAGTAGAAAATGGTCAGGAACTCCTAAGACATCTAAAAGCGAAATTTTGTGAATATTTTCAGTTTTCTTTTTTTTTCCAATTGCTGCACTCCCATACATCGTTTTTCAAAATTATAGCAGCATTACCTACTACGACCCCACAGCATATCGCACTTCAGATTTGATCACAATTCAAGCAGCGGTTACTGAGATTACGCGACTAGAAGAACGCCAATAGACAGACGAACCGACGGAAATGGCTGAGGAGAATGCATATTATCTCAAAATAAAAAACTTTTGCTACCGGAGTTCTTCCCTATCCCCTATCGACGTGGAAAGTAAAATATGGAAAACGATAAGAAACCCCCAAATCGCCTAAATACGAAATCTGAGATGATTTCTAAAACCATCCGCTTTTCCATCAGTAACGATACCGTGTCAAAATTTCACCAAAATCAATTCAATAATTTCCGGGTTACACAATACAGAACGATCCAATCGATAAATCATTGTATTTTGACTGCTTTCTTTAGTATTGTGTTAGGCTTGCGTGATTATGAGCCAATAAAATAGTGGATCCGTATAACAGGTATCGAAGCCGCTTCGTTCCTTGATGACTCGTCAATACGAGTGGATGGCATCCTGAGATTATTTACAATAGAGACGCGCAGAACGTAATAATGTAGACATTAATATCAAATGACATATCGAAAATAAATATCGATATTACATAACAATCAAAGTGCTAAACGAGTAGAAGTCAGTCTGTATGCAGCCGGTGTCAAAAAGGGATCCAAAGCTGATCCAAACAAATACAGAGCTATAGCTTTGCAAGTTTTTTTTATTACAGAGGGTTTAGGAAATCGGCCTGATTGCAAGAACAGAAGCACTCGCACACCCGGAAGTGTGAGAAAGGGCACACATAAAAAGAAATTTTCAAGTCAAGAATTGTGATATTCTTGTAAATACATACTCACAACAAGAATATCGGTTCTCACTCTAAGAAAGAATATTTGATGAGAAAATTATAGAAAATTTGTATCAAGAATAATATATTCTTGATCTTATTTAAAAGAAATATGCTCCGAAAGAAAATCTATTTTTTTTGCAACCAAGGCTATAATAATTTAATAACAAATATTTCATAATTTTATATCAAGATTATCATTTTTTCCAGCGGTGGCCGGTTAACTTCTATCAAGAATATAGACAGCTTGCAAATGCGAACCTTCATTTACAATATGATAATCTTGGTTTGAAAATGAACGCTGTTTTACGAGCTATATTTGTATCAAGTAAATCATTTATTTGACGTCTACCAACGTCGGAGTGCGCATGCACGCAGCGTGTCACGGGTTAACTCTAACCCCTCCACCCTCTCTACTCAACAGCCTGTTGCCCGTCCGCGTCCGCGCCGCCATTATCGGTTTTCAGATTGTCGCATTCGCCGCCGTCTTTAGCACTGTAGCATAATACCTGCATCCTGGATCCTGAATAATAGCACATAATAGTCTCTAGTCAAACTGTTAAATAAATTGCCATTGCCACGTGATACCCATGATACCACCTTCTACCATCAGTCAACGAATCTGCCGGTAGTGCTGGTCCACCGCCATTTGAGTCGCGTCCCATTTCCCATCAGCTTCCTTATCACTGTATCTATCCAACCATGAATGAGCGATTAAAATATTTGGGATGTGAGGACCTGACTCAGGTGTTCCTAGATCAGTACTAAGTATATTAAAGTGTATAAGAAATTTTGCAGAACTATTTCTCCAGAAAAATTTCTACATGCTCATAGAAGAGTTTGAATGCTCAAATTAATACTACTAGATTCCTCATCCAAGAATATCACAATTTTAGAATAAAGTTGTGCTACTTGCGTCAAGTTTATGAAATGCTCCCAGTTAAGATTATGAAATGCTTCAGTCAAGATTATGAAATACTTCGGTAAAGATTACCATATGTTTGATTTAAGATTTTGGTATTCTTACTACAAAGAATTTCCCAGTTTTGCATTGAAGATATTTTCTCAATCTAACCCTTATATGGTCAAAGATATCGTATTCTCACTTTAACATTAGCATAACTTTGCGCGTATAGGAAGTTATGGTATACTTGAATTAAAGCATCTGTGCTCCATCCAAGAAATTATGTTTATGTGTGGGTCTGCCCGCCTGACGTTGAACCAGCTTGACTCCTCTGATGTCATGTCCAACGGACGCAACCGCGTCCATCCGACATGTCACCACGGCCCGACCGGCTAAAAGCTGGAACTGGGAACTCTATCTCCTCCGCCTCTTATTACCTCGGGGACTGTCAAAGGCTTGACACATCTTCAAGGCAACGGGCTATCTTCACTTCTTAACCATGTCCGCTCTCTACTTTCGTTGCGGGGATTAGTAGTTCAGCAACCTATCTTCCCAGGTTCTTCGTCTTGGTATGGTATACTCTAGGTTATCTCGAGCCCCAAAATAACCACATAAACCACGTGATGCTCATTCTTTTAGTATAGGTCCCGAAGTAACCGTGACCAGTCAGGAACTGCGTTACGAAGTAGCTAAAATTTAGCCTTAACGGGTACCTATCCGTCCGAAATTATTATATTCTTTTTCATCAGACACTTTAGCCATAATGCTCCGTGTCGAATAACGTGAATAACCCGGTATATGGTTCGTACATGACTCAGTCTAGAGCAACGAATTCGCATAGGTTAGAAGAAGTAAACAAGGTTTTTGTTTGTCCGCACAATCCTAAAGGGCCAGCTCGGTAATGCTGGCGCACTGACCGCTGAATCGCCCTTTGTATATCGCGATGAGATGTCAGGTAAAGAACCCTAAAAATTACAGCACTACTCTAGTGGCATGATATAAATCGCAACTTTGTTCTGGGTGATCGTTTCGGGTTAATTGTTATAGTTTTGAGTGACTTCTGTAAAAAATAACATCGTGTTTGTGAACACAGTAAATAATAACAACGAGATCTTGGGAACACTCACATGCCTGATAGAGCATGGGCGTTGCTTTTTCTAACGTATTCGAATTCGTTGGTCCAGAGAACAATTTGACTAATCGGTGATCGCGTCACTTACAGACGCTTTCCCACTAGCGGCGACATGCAGACGACTTTTCACTTTTTAGTGGTATTCAAATGAAGCCTGCTACTCTGAGCTTTGTTTTGTATTGTAATTTCACCGCTCACCAAGCCTGTTAGATGCACTCCCGGGACTGCTGCATCTCTATTCATACATTAAAAACCGGCCGATAGACCTTTCTTTCCAGGCTGTCTGAGGCATTGGCGCTCATAGCTTACTTGACATGGCGGGGCATGGAAAACTTATTAAGTATGTAGCAGTCAGGGGCGTAGCTAGGCTTTGACCATGGAAGGGGTTCATGTATAAACGAAATGACGTGATTTTGTAATGTTTCAATTTGCCTAAGAGCTGTATATGTTGTATCCCTGCTCAAACTGCAGAAACTGGGGGTGTATACTCAGAAAAAGCTAAACAATACTGCAGTGAATTACTAGACTTGGAGAAAGCATCTTGATTACTTTTATTTGAATGAATTTCGCAGTTTATTTTATTCATGCGAATACTCACGCGGGGGACCCCCTAAATCCTCCCTTATATACAGCCCTGGTAGCAGTAATTATATATTGTCTATAGCTAATAGTTATGAATAAAAAATACGAAATAAGAATTTGTATTATCATCTCTGTACCTCAGGATAAAAGAGTATCAAGTCCAAAAATAACAAAATCTAGTTTCGCCTCAAAAAGTATATGTATCAAGTCCTCTATTAAATGTGTACAAATAATGTATGAAGTCCAATCGATGCTAACAATAGAGATAAGATTTTTCAGACAGTATCAAGTCTTGGCAACGTTCAGCTGATGAAAAGCGTATTACACCGCAGAGACTCCGATCACATATCAAATCTCTTCCAGCTATATCTTAAGTACAAACAATTGACTGAGTATAAGAATAAAATAATCTCTCAAGTCCAAAATTCAGATTTAAAAAAGAAATGAAGCTCAAAGTGTACTTCCCCAACAAATCTATGGTATTTTAGTCCTGATTAGATCCTGCTCCAAGTAGTAGGATAATTGTTCCACGTTGTTTATGTAGAGAGAAATGTGCTAATGTGAGAATTGGGACTTCTAACCATCTCCTGTAAAATGTTGGTTTTGCGAATTAATACTGTTTTATCCTGAGGTACAGCTAAGTAAGGTAAAATATGAGTTATTTGAAATTTTAGGATGGGAACATGCCCCTCCCCCTATGACCGCCAGCAAAAATTAGGCTGATAGAATGTCAACTACAAAGTCATGTAAACTTATGTTTTAGTTTAGTTTTAACTGAACAGTTATAGGTTCAAAATGAAGAGTCAGAAACTTATTTATGACAACTTTTTTTCAGCGTTTCATTATTAAACTGCCAACACATTTTTTGACTCCAAATCTCGAAGACTGAGCTTTATTTGATGGACTCAACCTATGCTCGTCATTTTTCGTTTCAGTATTTCTGGCAGTCAATGCCACAAAGTGCTTTGACTGTGTCACAAAAGAACCAAGAAGGGATAAATGTGTTCAACCGCAGGACCCAAAGACATCTGACTACTTCGACTGTGGTCAATTAACTCCCGTTTCAGGAGACAAATATGTATGCGGAAGGCTTGAATACCAACGAGGTAGGTACAGTTTGGACCTTTTTTACAGATTTCAATTTTTGTTTATTCTAGAAGAAGCTCATCATCTGTGGTGAAATGTAAAATTTTCCAAGCTTATACTACCATTCTAAGCCAAAAGGACGTATCTCAGATTTTCCTCATTTTCATTATTTTGGTTGGTAGTTATTCCAGATAGGGTGCTCAACTTATTCTCTTAACAAGAAAAATTGGCATTCCTAATCCGAAAAGACATATCAATTTTCCAAGCAAAAGAGACAGTTATCAAGTTTTGGAACAATAACGAGTCGTTTTTTCCATTTGTAGTTTATGTTGCTAATTCTGACAAAATCATCAGCGATAACGAAATTGAAATAAAGTACTTGGGATATGATCATACATCTACAGCTACGGATTCTTTCCACCACAAGCTTGAGTTGTCGATGAAAAAAATGGATATAAAATTGTATAACTTCGTAGATTTCACTAAAGCTATAAAACAAGCTTGCACGAGAAACTGCATTTCTGCCGATGGAGCTACAGCATTTTTCTATTTGGGAGGATTACTCCTCGCAATATAAATGTTTCAAGTTTTCTGTTCGTAGGGGTTCCCATATGATGACAGATCAAAATAACTTTGATGGTCCGTAAATTTAAATCAATTTCCTTAGTGCTGAAATCACGAACAATCAAATCATTTCTCCTCCAAGGCAATAAAGAACTGTTATTAGAATTCTTGATGATAAGAAACCAGCATTTACAAATAATGAAAAATGAGCTTCGTTTATTAAGTGTTTTAAAAATTATTACCTTTTCTATTAGGTCATGCTAAGTTTAATGTTTTGTACTGTCAATAAAACTTTAAAAGCGTATGTAGTCAAAATTATATTGTTAAATCCTTTTTTTCATTACCAGCCTGTTTGTACATGGAAATTCTATAGATGTATCTATCCCCAGTTTATATTCAAATAATAAGCCAAGCAGACATATCTCATTTAGGTCGGCCTATTGAATTAAAAACTGAAATATTGTCATTATGTGTCCTGAATGTTTCGTGACAGTTATATATATTTTGTATTTCTATTATATCTTACGAAATGCAACTCAGTCTGGCGACATCGGTTTGCCCCACCACATGATCTGCAGACGGGATGTGCGGTGGTGGCTGGTGGATTTCTGGGATGATTCACCAACCCACTGGCCGACTCGATAATAACAAATAACGAATTTTGTACGCATGACGCCACTATCTAAATTATGAGCCAAGTAATATAAAATGCAAGTTTTAAGAACACTCTTTGCTTTATGAAGAAGAACCAACATTACGAGATACAGTCCAAACATACGCCAACTGTGATATGTAGATATGTATAGTTATAATAGATTAAGGGTTGTGTTGTAGTTTAGTAAAATAAAGGGAACTGGTAACACCCAGTATATGGTATTGTTCCACTTTGAAAAAGTGGTTACCAGTCCGTACGTGGGACATGGGAAAATAAGTATGTATATTATGTTTAGGTAAGAGTGTTTATAAACTAAGTGAGTGTGCTAAGTAGGTCAATAGGATATGGGTTAGATATAAGATACATCTGTAATTTGTAGTTTGAAATAGAAGATCAATATACATCACGTTACGAGTATGAAGTAGTTTTACTCGGGGCTCCAGTAAGCCCCAGTTGGAGCAGTGTGTACGGGGGAAGTTATAGTACATCCAGTATACTAAATAATAGCAAATGTCAAAAAAACAACCGAAAAAGTGACAAAAAGTGAGTCCTTTAGCAAAAAACCGATAAAGACTAATAATCATATCAAAACGTGGATTTGTTAAGATACGACTGTTTGGCTTAGGACGGCAGTATAGATTATTTAAAAACTGACTCGTCTGTACAGGGTGTCCATTTAGGACCTGGTATACCTGATAGAAGAAAATGTCAAATACAGAAGTCATTTGGTTACTTAAGACGCATATCATAAAAATATTTTGAAATATCAGGGTGTTGCGGGAAAGCAGGATAGTGATCAACTTGATTTATTTATATGGGACTATAACTTTTTTTAAATTCTTCTAGTTTCCCTCATTGATCTCTATTTAACCCTAAAATATTTTAGAGATTGTTTGCGACGTTGCCAAGTTATGATTTATATTCTATTAATTTCCGGATTTGCAAGGTCGCAAGTAATACGTCCAAATTGATATATTCCTTCAACTTTTCTCAATAATACAGGATTATATTATTATAAATTTTAAATTACGGCAATTTGAAGATCATTTTACTCTCTTTTTTTTATACGTATGTTTCATTTTATATCGAAATATCTACTAATACTCTATCTCGTCTTATAATATTTTTTTCGCGTTTGCGACGTTGCCAAGTTATAAATTATTTTTCTATATTTTCAAACAAATACCCCGATTTTTGTTAATAGAACACACTGTATATTTTATTTAACATAGAAGTACTCCCTAGTAATGGTTACGGCGTGAAGAAGTTTTAACTCGTATTCCTAAAATAATCAAACCATTTTTCTTGCTCATAATTATCTCTTTCGAATACCAGGTCAGTAAAAGGTACAGGAACGCTTAAATATCTTCAAAACTTGCACAGCTGGAACGGGAAATATCTGCAGGTTTTCGAATACGCAGAATTCAAAAATTCTAACAGCAGGGTTGTCAGATTTACCACTTTTCCGTTACACGTCATAATTTTGTTATTTTAAATTTATTGCAATGAATTGCGCACTTCGAATTTCGTAAGATCTTACAATTTCAAAATTCAAAAATGCTAACGTCCGCGTTGTCAGATTTTCCAATTTTACCTTTCACGTCATAATTTTGAATGGAATGCCCTATTTATGAAGTCTAAAGTAAAAGTGGTAAATCTAACAACACTCCAGCTGTGGCAGTTTTGGATATATTTATGCGTTCCGGTACTGCTTACTGAAAAAGCGGTGTTTCCGTATCTCAGTAATTAATAGAAAAAAATGGAAATTGTGAGATCCTACTAAATTCGACATGCGCAATTCATTGCAATAAAAATAAGTAGAGGGTTCTATTTAAAATAACAAAATTATGACGTGTAACGGAAAAGTGGTGAATATGGCAACACTGCTTTTAGAATTTTTGAATTCTGCATGTTCAAAAACCTGCGGGTATTGATTTTTTCGTTCCAGCTGTGCAAGTTTTGAGGATATTTAAGCGTTCCTGTACCTTTTACTGACCTGGTACACGAAAGAGGTACTATGAGCAAGGAAAACGGTTTTATTATTTTAGGAACACCAGTTAAAACTTGTTGACGCCGTGAACCATTACCAGGGAGTATTTATGTATATGTTAAATAAAGTACACAGTGTGTTCTATTAATAAAAATCGGGGATATTTTTTTGAAAATTTGGAAAAATAATTTACAACTTGGCAACGTCGCAAACGCGAAAAAAAATATCCTAAAAGGGCTGATACACGTACGAGCAAGTACGCGTACTTATGGCTCGACGACCTTTTTCGCCTGTGTGTCACCGTAAGTACGCGTACTTTAAAACCGTCGCGCAAGCCGCCGGCGAGCCAACTGGTTTGAAGTGTTGCTCGTAGCTGGTTTCAGCTCATACTGCGAGCCGTGAGCCACCACTTTGTTTTGGCAGGCCATCGATGCGCAACGCTTGTTGTGTTTGGCGTTTGTTAAAAGTTTTGTTTATTTAGGAAAATTATCAAAATGAGTGATTTCAGCTTCACGTGTGTCACCGCGTCGAGCCGAGTAAGTTCGCGAACTTAAAAACCGCGTACTTAAAGTTCGTACGTGTATCACCCCTTTAAGGCATCATAGAGTATTAGTAGATATTTCGATTTAAAATAAAACATACAGGATGTCACATTTAAAAAAAACAAAGTAAAATGACCTCAATCTGCCGTAGTTTAAAATTCTACCAAAAATACCCTGTAGATGCACATTACTGGTGACATCCAAAATAATATTCATGTAATATTCAAGTAACTTGCTCTATAATATTATTGAGAAAAGTTGAAGGAATATATCAATTTGGACGTATTACTTGCCGGAAATGAATAGAAAATAAATTATAACTTAGCAACGTCGCAACCAATCCCAGAAATATTTTAAGGTTAAATAGAGATCAATGATGGAACAGGTAGTACTACTTCATGATGTTGTATGATGATTTAAACAGATCCCGAAGCTAAAAGAATTGGAACGCAGTTTATTTAAATCTATTAATTATTTTCAGATGGACGGACTATGGTCACCAGGGCATGCCTAATTGAGATAACTTGCGAGGCTTTAGAAAAAATATCTCGGATAAAGCTAACCAACTGTACAATATGTGACACGGACTTCTGCAACGGGGCATAAAGTTACCTAACTTGATCGGGAGACTATGCTGCGGCACCATAAGACCTTACAAATATAAGGAAGATATATTGTTAAAACGTACTAAATATATGTTTTGCGTAATTTTTCTGGGTTGCTTGATTGAGATTCCCCGTACAAAAATAACTATTAAATCGCTCAAAAAAGCAGGTTTAACATTTTGTTACACTCGGATTTGACATGACACAAAAGTTATATAATAATGCTCTCGCGACTGGACTATTAGAATATGTGCTCTCGCACCGGACTAAATAGAAATTGGAACAATTAAATTAAAAAATTAATAAGTTGTTGTTGATCGGGGAGTACTTTGCACAAGGTCTGGCAGATAGTGCTACAATTAGGACAACGTCTATCGGGACTGCTAGTTTACTTCTAAAAAATTAATAAAATAAATACAGTTTGAAAAAACAAAAAACAAATGCTTTCAAGGATCATCGAACTAAAATGTTAAAAATAATTTTTGAAATAGGAAAAATACTAGAATTATTGTGAATAAAGCGTGGACGCTTTATGTCACATAATTAGAGCCCCCGAAACTTTCTTCACAATCATATTAGTATTTTTCGTTCATTACTGGTTTAACCTTATTTAAAAAAAATGTTCAACTGTTCAGTCGATGTTCTTCAAAAGCGTATTTTTATTTTTTTTTACTATGTTCAAAGAATCTCAAAAATGAGGTCTAGAATCTCATATAATCTGTTGTCAAACCTAGGATCATTATGCATGTTACCGCAAGTACAAAACGATACAACATATTCTTAGTGTATCAAAAAATATGAAAACGCATTTTCACTAAGAAACATCCCTTTCAGAAAAGCTTCTACAGATAAAATGACCCCTAGGACCTACCCACATTTGGCATCCTAGGAGAAAATTTACTCAATACAAATAAACGGAAGATTAAATCCAAACACGAGTATCTAAAATACCATCGGCGACCGGGCAATACTGAGACATACCGCTTGACATACTGTTCGGGTCTGTTTTGACATTGTGGAGCTTTACCTCTATGTATTGTAAAAACGCTCCTATAAGGCTGAAATTAAAAACAACCCTTATAATGAAGCATACGGCAAACGAGCTTTTTATGCTGAAAAGGATACTCCCTTTATTTCCAGCCCGATCGGATCCACTTACGTTGCTGAGCTAAAAGGTCAATTTGGTCCCCAGACTTGTTATTTTAAATTAGTCCCCAAATAAAGCAGTGCTTTTGATGGGTACGAGAATACAGCCTACGCTACGGTGGCATGAAAATATATGGTTTCATTTTTAATGCTGGTAGATATAATGCCTCAGAGTGTCATGTCCCCAGAATTGGGATTTTGAATTTAAAAAACATATACATTTTTTTGTGATAAATATGAACAAAACATATACAGGGTGTCCCTGGATTTCCTTGACACGTGATATTTTCGTAACGAAAAAATATTCAAATAAAACTGAACGGAATGTTTGAAAATAGTACGGGGTCTATCATACCACGCTTTGAAAACATTTTTTTTGTGCTTCAACCCTTAACACTCACCCCAAACTTTGTTTTTTCAAATAGCACCTAATAGCTTTTCCTACAAAAATAAGGTCCTTTAAAATCTTGTGGTACCTTCGATTTCATACAAAAACCTACTTTTACTTCAAATCAACAATTTCGTCGCTACAAGTTGCTCAAAATATTATACTAAAAGAAATCTTAAGGAAAAAACAAACTTTACGCAACAAGAGAAATTTTCAAAGAATCTAAATTACTAAATGTACATTTTTTATATGTTCACAGCTATTTAAATAGAACTTTTCATGATCGAAATCAATTTACCGTCAGCTATATGAGATACCCGGTCGAAAATAGACCTTGATTTTAAAACAGAACTTACTCATCATAAAGCTGTTACTCAACACTCCTTCACATATTACGGGCCCAAATTATTCAACCAGCTTCCAAACATTTAAAATTATATCGAAATGTCGCTTATTTAAAAAAGAAATTAAAACATTTATTCAAAGCAATGAAGAAAAATTCAACATTTAACTTTATACCAATTCCTGCATATTTTCTGAAACATTACGCCTTGGCCGTTTTGTCAACTACCACCTCAAGGGTTGGTAAATATAGTAAGTATATATTATAAAATTTTGTTTTTGTATTTTAATTTAAGTTATATACTTAATTAATATTCTATACATGACATGTAGGATTGAGCTATACACTATTACGAAACAGACTTCCAAGCCTAATGTGATAGCTGTATTAGTTCAATTCCCACTTGACCTATATGATACTAACCTACACGATTTACGTGTCATTATTATATTATTTCATTTGGAATATTATTCTAAATTGTAAATGTAATGTAATGAACAATAAACAATAAACTTCCCACACCGACAGGTGAGGAGAGTATTGTGATCGCGAAATTTTTTGATTTTGAGATAATATGCTTTTTGATGATGTCCACATAACGAAAATCTACGTCACTCATTTCCGACGGTCTGTAGGTCTGTCTGTTGGCGTTTTTCTACCCTCGTAATCTCAGTACATAGATTGTGATGAAATTAGGGCACCGGGATCCTAGTAGGTAATGCTGCTGTAGGTTTGAAAATCGGTGTTTTGGCGGCGCGGCGGAGTAATTAGCAAATAACAAACAATTTTAAGTATTCCTCAAACTTCGTTTTTAGGCGTTTCAGGGATTCCAGATCATTTTAACTTTTCTTTGGGTGGGGGTGACGGGTTGTAAAACTCAAAAATTTGTTGTATTCATAATAGAGTGTCCATTGACCTATTAAAGAGAGTCCTAGCGACATAATACCCATTTTTAGGTCCAGCCGAACATTGCCTTGCCTACTACAAGAACCAAGGGAACCTTCTAATATAGTATAAGAAGATATTGAGTAAGGTGGGAATTATCAAACTGAGGTTAATGAAACTTTGCCACAATATTATTACCATGCCAAGGGCGGAAAGCGCGTATGTTTTTTAGAAATCGTGTCAGTGGCGGCGCAGCAATAATAAAACAACTAACAATATAAAAAATATCCAAACTTCGTTTTTAGGCATTTTGGGGGTTCCTGACCATTTTCTATTTTTTTTTTTGAGTAGGGTTGAAGTTACGGTGGTTGGGGGGGTGGAGGGTTGCAGAACTGAAAAAGTTTTTGTATGCATAATAGGCTCTCCATTAACCTGCGAAAAAAGAACCTAGCCATATAACACACCTTTTAGGTCCATCGGAACATTGCCTTGCCTATTACAGAAATCAAGGGACCTGTTTGTCGGATCTGTTACATACGCGTATTGATTCACACTGTTCTGTATTGTGTAACCTGAAATTGATTTTAATACTTAACATTATTACCGTGGCGTGGATGGAAAGTGCGTATGGTTTTTAGAAATCGTGTCAGTGGCGGCGCAGCAATTAATAAAAAAACTAAAAATATAAGCATAGCTCAAACTTTGTTTTCAGGCAATTTGGGGATTCTTGGTCATTTCCTTCATCCAGTTGAAGCTCGCAGAATAAAAAATGTATCGTTCTAGTTCCTATTTTTTGTGTTGGATGTTTTTTTGAGGGCAGGCGGGCGATGATTTGGTTGCAAGGGAATCCCAGACTATAGCTTTATGCAATGGGATAATAATATAATGATATCACCGTTATGTGCTGGAAGTACTGAGTCAATCAACTTGACGCCATTTTTTTTTGTAAAGTCGTAAGCATAAAACAAATAAAATAAATAGAATAAGGATTTGTTTGAGGCGTAATATTTCCGTAAGAAGAAGAAACTAAGTGGGTCTTTCAAGGGTACCGAATGACCTATCATTCCATGCTTTCTAAACATTTTTTTATTCAACCCCAAAAACTTACCACCTACCTTTTTGCCAAATAGCACACCACAGCTTTTATAGTAGTGCCTTTGACTTCATACAAGAGCCCTTTTTTTCGTGAAGTCATTAGCATAAGATAGATAAAATGAGCATCGGTCTGAGGCGTAAAATTTTCGTAATAAAAAAGTACAAAAAAAGACATTTGTTTTTGAAAGCATATATTATAGGTCATTCAGTACCCTTAAAAACGCAAATAGTTTTAGTTTTATCCATCTTTTTGCGTCAAGCAAGTACTTACTTTATTTGTGCTATGCTTATGATTTTACTAAAAAAAATAAGTGTGCGTATAAAATCAAAGATACTGCAAAATTTTTAATAATATAAGAATTTAGTTTGTATAGAAAAAAACTATTTAGTGCTATTTGAAAAGCAAAAGTTAAGGGTGAGTTTTAAGGGTTGAAGTACAAAAAAATGTTTTAATAGCATGGTATGATAGAATCTATAGTACTTTCAAAAATTCCACAAATCTTTTTGTTACTACAATATGACCTGTTAAGGAAATTCAGGGTCACCCTGTATATAAGTTTTGCAAAAAAACTGTCTTTTTTTGCATTAATTCAAAAGTTACATCAAAATAAAAAATTGATTTTTGAATCCAGTACCAAAGACACTCCTACAGCTTCCGAACAAAACCAAGCGCGTGTGACGTCAAAATGTTATATTTTCACCAACGACGTCCTACTCTCATACGTATTACCATTATTTTTTCTAGATTCTCAGCTAACCGTGAAAATAATTACTTGTGTAACTAGTGTATATTTCTTGCACGACAGACAATGAATTCAGTTTGCAGCTCGAGACGAAGTCTACGATCGAAGTTAATATTTTTTTGAATGTTTAGTATACAATAAACATAGGTACTACTCGCAAGTGAAATCCGAACAAAAAGGGATATTTACATTGATTGAAAACTTGTACACAGCTTGGCAGTACCATCTCTAGAGTACACATGTAACACTTGTTCATTCAGACGCCATTTACCTACATGGCACCTCTACAGAACTCTAAACCAGTTCGTTTATTATTGTATTTAGTCCTCTTGCATTTCATCAACCGCAACCTTTTTCTTCTCAGTGTTCGGACCTCGCCTTCGAGTAGTATAATTAACAGGGGTGAAATGATGTTACATGTAGTAGTATTCAAGAAAAACGAATTTAAAAGTTTGAAGACTCGAAGTCATTTTGTATAAAAACAAAAAGGCTTGATTAATTTGACTTGATAATGCAATATTGTCTTCCAAAAAAATATTTGGAATAACTACGAAACCGACAAATTCAAAAACATGAATGTCAGAATAATCAGTGTGGGTTTGCTGTATTTGGATAATGGTTACATTAAAATTAATCCGTTAAATACGTTATCAATCATGAACAAATCTCTTATTTAAAATAAAAGCTGTTAGTTGCTATGTACACAACAGATTGATAACGTGAATGCAGGAAGGTGAATATGGTCATCATTTTAGAATTTGTATCTGTTGCGTCATGAAAAATGCAAATTTATAATAATTTATATTTAAAGAGTTCATATAATGTTTAGCTTATCGGAGCTTTTAAATATATAACAAAGAAAGAATAATCGAATATTAAAATAACATGAGTATCAGATAGCACTCAACAGAGGAAAATGGATGCTGGTTAAGCTTCATCATTTGCCGCAGAGTTTGCTATGGGATAAGCTCTGATAATGGCTACTGGTTTGAGAACCTTCACATGTACCTCTGCTCAAGGGTACACAAAATTATTTAAAATTACTTAAAAAATGTCAAACTAAAACTAGAACGCTTGTTTCCTTTGAGCGATTAAATTGAAATCAACTCTAAATCGGAGATGATTAATTTTTATACATTTATTACAACTAGTACGAAATGCGGGTCCAATTTTGAAAAAAAAATTCAGGGTTCCCATTTGACAAAATTGTGGGATTGACCACATGGACAAGGAGATTATTGTTACAATGAGCTGTCCTTTTTTTATTTAAATAATAATTTTTTAATATGTTTTTTTAATTTTGCCGTAAAAACACCTTGTTGCAAACAGCCATGGGACACTAGCGCGCCGCAGTCGGATTTGCCTAATCCTACCGGTCAGAAGCGCGCAAAATATTTCGATCACCAGGTGGGCCATAGGACACTAGCGCGCCGCGGTCAGATTTGTCCTAATCCCACCCGTCAGAAGCCCCAAAAATATTTCGGATAATAGACAGGTATCTGGACTCAAGCGCGCGAGGCATTTACTTATGTCGTAATATTGTTGACTGAAATAAATTGTATTGCGTAATATAGCCTTTTGCTCCACCGTAGCCATAAAAGACGCCCACAAATGTGGTGGAAATAGCATTCTCTTGTATATAATTTTCCACTATATAATCATTCCGCAACCTGGTCGTGATCTAAAAATAATAAACCGAAAGTCCATCCCAACCAACGCCCTATTTCAGAATTAGCGTCTTTATATGCTACAGTTATTATTGTACAGTTAGGCCAAACTTGCTTTATTCCTAAATAGATGGCGATTCCAAAACCAGAAACTATTTCTGAGGGGTTAAAAGATAAATTGTTTTCTCCACAATAATCGACTAACAATTTAAAACCTAAAAAATAGGTAGAGCTTAATTTGTTAGGTAGTAACATAAACACCACATGTATATGATGACCACTCTTAAAAGCGTGAATTGCAAATAATTGGCAAAAAAGCTTCTTACAATAATCAAAAGTGCCATCTACGTATACTTTATCACAGGAGCACAGAAGTGAAGAGCACACAAGTCTTAAAAATACAGATGAAAGTTCGCAAGAATAAAAGGGATGTGGTCATTAGGAAGATCCAAGCTTAAATTTCTTCCGGCGCACAAGTGACCGGTGCCGATTAAGGCACCCTTTTTGTAAACAGGTAAAAATCAAACCGCGCGCGCTCGTGACCGATTACCTTGCAAACTGTTGAGGTTGAATACTTTTCTTCCATGCAAAAATATTATATTCAGAATTCTCGTCATAAAGAGCGCTTACCACTAACGTCGGCGCAAGAACCTTACACGAAGGTGGCTGTTATTCCATCAACCACAAATAGCGTAGTATTTAACAAATTATGTATATAAGTTTACTGTGACGCAGTCTATGTAGATATAGATTAAAGTGAAGACAAATCTTAAGTTCTTTATCTTCCACTTGAGGCATTCTTTTTGAACTAAACAATTACCTTGCATTTTTTTCAAGAATTGCGCAGATTAATCTACGTTTTGAGTAGCACGCAGAGTAATATATAACATCTCTCTGGAGGTAGTATCGTCAGTACCAGAACATCAGCAAAAATGGCAACCATGAAGGTTTTATTGTTCGTCACCGTAGTTGCTTCAGGTAAGCCTAGAACTGTGCTTTTAATACTAGTTTCAAGCTGAAATACGATACTATTTCAGAAACTTCGTTTACATTTAGAGCGTTGTGAATATAATTTTCAAGTAGCAAATCCGAAAAGATCATAAAAGTATTCTTTTATTAAAAATGTTTACACAGATATTCTTTCTATCGATAACATAATATATAATCATAATATTTGCTATAGGTATGAATCATTGAAGACCAACTAGATTTATCGTCGAAAGAATTTACATTTTTTGACAGACTTTCAATACTATATGGAATATTCGAAACCACGAATAAATCAAATCCTCGTTCTAACTGAGTAACAAACTATATTTTCTCCATTCCAAACGAGAAAGAGCCTGTATTTTTTCCCTAGCTGCTAAAATATCACTTAGTTAGTTTTTAAACTCCATGGTCATCTAGATTTGCTATAAATTATGGCAAATTGTTCATAGAATGATAATAGATGTGTTGTACTCAGTAACCGAATTCGGCCAGTGATCGAAATTTTTCACACCGCGTTCCGGGTAATTTTTGTATGCGCGGGATGCATTGCAATGCAAAACTTCGAATGCCGTCGGAAACGCACGAACATTCCTCATTATGGGTAATACAAATAGCCACAGAAATCTAGTAACCGCAACAAGTGTTTTTTAAAAATACAAAAAGGTATTTCCGATGAATGATCATCACTTTTATTTAAAAAACTTGTGACAATTGTTTCGACACACGGTGTCTGTATCAAACAATGATTTTAAACTTACAAGTACTACGCTATTTATACAAGATATACACATTAATGGGGTAACTATTATGGCTAATCGTTTGTTCTCCAAAAACCATCGGACAGATTTAGTAATGGTGAATTATTTAAATCCGTTTTGTCATTAAGGAGGTTACCTGAGAATTTGAGCTTGTTGATTTCTAATGCTTCTAAAAAATTTAATTTGCGTCCTTTCTGTTCTATGTGTAATATTTTAAAATCTTCGTTGAAATGATGGTTTTCAGGGATTAAATGATTGGCGTAATTAGACACATTCTAATTTGTAGACACCAGGCTTTTCGTTTTCAGTTTCATTTTACTGTTTTTAATTAAACTGTCTAGTGTCTCTTTGCATCTGAAGGATATATCGCGGTCTAATTTCTTGAGTTTAAGCGCAACGTTTTCTGATAACTGTCCTATGTATGTAATATGTGTTATTCGACCGATTGTTGGTAATCTGAGGGCATACTAAACTGTTTTTCCTTCATTCAGAACAATGTTTAGTAAAGTCAGTTAATCGGCAGAACGCAGAAACACTTCGAAAAGAATTTGAGAATGGGTTGATGAATTCCATAATAGAGTGATTTGATAGGTCTACGCTTTAATAAGGTAATCATGAAAAAACCATGGGTGAAGTTAAAGGTTAAAGAAGCACAAGAACTATAGAAATTACCCTAGAACCTTTTATCTTAACATTATCGAAAGCTGAATCGATACGATTTTTGAAAATTGGACAAAATGAATAGTTGAGGGCTAAAAGGTATCAGTATAGATATAGAAAGGAAGAGGAAAGCAATTTTTTTTCGTGATTCGTGAGTTGATTATAAAACTTAAGTTTCTCTTTGAGGCTATATCTGTATTGCCTATAATGCGAAAATGCCCGTAATTTACCCATAGCGCGTTCTGTGCATACAAATATTACCCAAAACGCGGTGTGAGAAATTAGCGAAATCCACAACGCATTCTGGGTTAAAGTTCGGTCAGTGATCGAATTCGGTTATTGAGTACAACACATGCAAGACACGTAATTAGTTAGTGGTTCGGAAAACATATTCTATCTCCAGAGCGATGTTCACATTTTATTGTTAAAAAAAATGCTTCACAATCATCGTAATTACTGACGCGACGGCTATGGCAAACTGAGGGTTCGTTTCTATTATGCTATTTGTCAAATGAAATAATCAAATAATCAATGCTTTATGTCTCACTCGTGATTGATAATGCCTTTTTTATTTAAATATCCTTCTTTGAATTGCATTTCTTAAAAATATCAACTTAACGTGGAAAGTGCATAGGACCTTTAGTACTTACTAAAGATACAAATGAGACCTTGCAGGTCTCTGTAGCATTTAAACTAAAGATGTTTGAGGACAATGAGGCCAAATCCTTCTTCTGGACAAATCATAACTTTGGAATGAAGTATAATCCATCCAAATACTAATTACCTATAGTTAATTCATTATATTAATCTAATCAACTCCATTTTTTTAATCATACAATGAGCAATCCTGATTTTTTTTCAGCAATTGCTTATGCGCACTCTATCAAATGCTATGCTTGCGATTCCGGAGTTGTTGGTGAAAAATGTGCGACCGCACAAGCAGAAGGCTCCAATATCATGGAATGCAGCAAGATATCCCCACTTACTGGCCTAGAATACGCTTGTGCAAGATACGAATACGCAGCAGGTAAAATGAGTCATTAGAAAGCTCTTTTTGGTCAGACGGATAAGGGTATATCAATCAAGGCGAGAGAACAAGCGGGAAAAGTAACTGTTTTTAAACAAAAATTCTTTTCAGAGAAGAGACAGAAGCTAGTTAATATGAAAAACTAGATTAGAGTATTATTACAGTCAAATGAAGCCATCTCAAATTTTGTATCGTAGTGTTAGCTTATACGTTAATGAGGTCTGGAAACTAAGAAACCATACAACATCAAAAAAAGAAGCGAGCATTATTTAAGTATCTCAAGTTTTTTTAATTGTAGCTCATACTATGACCAAAGTTTACTGCTTCTAGTACTTTAATCTAGCCTTTTGACGTACATAATCTCTTTTTTAATTGTTTTGGTAATGCTGACTTTTTGAAGCTTGCTTGTTAGTGTAGAACGATCCTTATTTCAAGAAGTAGAGAGGTACTATTGGAGGTATCCACTAAAATCTCACTGAGGTCCAAAAATTTTTTAGGCAAAGTATTTTTGCTTTTATATAATAGTATCTGGTAACTGCCTCTTTACCATTCCGTTGTAGTGGGGTCCGATGTCCGATTAGTATTTTTATTTTTTTCCTAAGATATAGTGTAATGAGACCTTCTGTCGTAGTTGATTATCAATTAATTATCAATTAATTAATCAATTAATTGATCCATTGTGCAGAATCCCAATGGCGGTAATGCTTCAAATCTTCGGATCAGTTGTAAAGTTGTTTTATAAGCTGTTCGCTTTGGTTAAGGACCGGTTTCTCAATGTCCAGTTAAATATTTATCTGCAAGATAACAGCAACTGTTAGATAAATTGTTTAAACAACTGAATGCTAACCTTACGAAGTCACGTAAATCTTATCTGACAGTTGTATCCTTAGCAACGCTATCTGGCAGATACCGGCCCTTAATCGGAGTGGGATCTCAGGACGTTTTCATAAACATTTTTGAGTCAGCCCTGTCTGCTCCAATCCTTAGATTCCATGATATCTAACAGGTATATACCTGTTTATGGTTTTTCAGTAGCGCCTGGTTCTACTTTTGTTACTTTAACGCATATTCAGATATTAGGATGTTGCTAGGAAGTAAAACGAAGATGCTACACATTTTGTTGAGTTTTGCAGTTGACGAAAAAATTTTTTATAATTTCTCGGAAACAATTTGGACTAGAGAACTAGGGAACCGAGATTGTCCATATTTTGTCTCATATTTTTGATGCAAGCTGCTAAATGCCTTAGGTTTGTAGTTATTATGTCTACTTTAGGGGCGGATTTAGTTCTTCTAGAGGGGGGTGGGAACCAGAAACCGATTCACCTCCGAATTTCGCCTATTTGGCTCTGTCTTCGCCTTTACTTTGTTGCCAAGCGCACTTAAAAGTAATACGAATTTAGAAGAAACAAAAATTCCAAACATTATCACTTTGCATTGGTTGAAAGCTTTTAACTTTAGGTATTTATATAAATATAATATGCTTCCGTGTTTCCTTTAAAGTCTAGAAGGGGACGTATGCTTCCTTTACCGTCCCTCTAACTCCGCCACTGGTACACTTATGTATAGTTTTCTATTGAGAAAAAGGCCCTTATTGGTAATTTTTGAGCTACAACTCATTACTCGCCACGCGGAGCCCGGTATTATGTTATGAAAATAGTAGAATGCAGCATGTTCATCCGTAATATTGTTATATTACAATTTTCGTTCATCTTAGAAGTACTCATTTTATGATGCGCACAGCAAACTCCATGGCACTTTCTTTTCTTTTCAAAATGCCACCCCCGTAATGGGCATATGCGCTCTTTACCACTCTTTGTTCCTACGAATAACTTTTTAATGATAAAAATCCACTTTCCAGGCAAGAAACACAACACTATTAGATACTGCGTCGTCAAGGGCAAATCTTGTGATATTTTGGCAAAGGAAAGTCAGGTTCCTCTGAAGAACTGTAAAGTCTGTGAAGACGACAACTGTAATGGAAACTAATTATTGTTATTATTATGAAATCTGTTATTAAATAAACTTTCTTTTCTATTTATATGTTATTCTGTTTTTATTGGCAACAACATGATGGTTGGTAGAATAGCTCAAAGCTAGACTTTACCCTAAACCAACACATTTACTGCTCCAGGACTTCGTAGGGCTACCGTTATTTTGACCAGTTCAAGCTTTGTAACGTGTGTACGAAAAGGTACTATTTTCCACAGTTATACTAATAATGCTAGAAAAGCAGGCAATATTAAAAAATGGCCTCAAGCAGCCTGATTCAGTACTTTCAATATAGACGCGATATTAGGGAGTTACTGAAATAGTGCCATCCATTAATAGTGCCGTCCTTACAATAATAGTGGTAGGTACTGTCGGATCTTAAAATCGTATCTAAAATAGAGTTATTGATGCTTTATGCCAAGCGCGGATTTAATTCTAACCTAAAAATGCTGCCGTGGATTACATAAAGCATTTTATATAAAATCTTCGCAAAACGTTTATCCTATTTAAGAGTTCTGTTTACCACTTCACCAAACACATCTATAAAATAACAAGTTTCGTGTCTCAAAACAACGAAAAGAAACATATGTCAAAATAGTGTCTTGGCAGTGCCACGGCACAAGGCGTCCATAAATAGTGGCAGGCACTAACTTTATTACTGCCAGGCACTATTTTTCTCTTAGTGCGCATGCTTAGATGTCAAATACGGCCGGGAATTATTAGTGCCTTGGTGCATCGCATCTTCAATAACTCCCTATTAGCAACAATGGAGAAGTTTCCTAAAAAATAAAATTTGGAAAATTCATTATCATCAGTCTGATAGTCTATTTATTCACTTGACGAATGTTGAAAAAATCATCTGAATATTCCAAAAAACGGCAGGGTTATTCAATTTTATTTTTGCTTAAAGCGACCGCGACGGTGAAATGCCGTATAACGTCACATTTCATTAATTGTTCGCGGCAGCCACAGTCTGGTCGGGACTCCGCTATGCATACGCTGCGCTGTACAGTATGCGACATTTAGACCTGAGTGAAACAGCGAAGGTGTTTGTTGTAACGGGCAGACGCCAGTATATTTTTGAAGTACGGAGGAAAGTTACGTTCGTGGTGATTCTAGTAATCTTCCTAAAGTGGATCTCGACATAATTATGGACTTTTACTTCCCACACCGATAGGTGAAAACTGAAAAATCATTATATTCATAATAGGCCGTCCACTAACTTGTGAAAGAAAGGCCTAGCGTCATAATATACTTTTTTAGGTGCATCCGAACATTACCTTGGCTATTACGGATCGTCGACTTAGAATTTTCTGATGTATACTATGTATTACTACCGCTCGCTGCAAGGATGGAAAATATTTATGATGTTTAAAAATCGTGTCAGCGGAAGCGCAGCAATAATAAAAAACAAAAAATATAGAAACAGCTCAAACTTCGTTTTAGGGGTTTCATGATCATCATCTACTTTTTTGGGTGGGGGTGAAATTGGGGTAATAGGGGGTGGGGGGGTCATAGAACTCAATTTTTTGTATCCATAATAGGCTATCCATTGAAATATTTGTTTGCTGTTTTTATGGTGGTGTTAGTACACCTGAGTACAATGCAATATTTATAGTTTCTCGGTCTGCTAGACATATTCTAATAATACAAGTGCCGATAAACTTCAGTGTATCGTTTTGCCACCGTCGGCGTCGCCTACCTTACTGAAAACTGAAAACAAGGAATAACAACATGAACGAGGAGGCCGGCGGCGGCGGCGCAGTGGCTTGCGGGAGCAGCATCCTCGACAGGGCACACACAGGCTTGCGTTGTGTCGTGTGACATCACAGCGATTTCGCGCGGAGGATACGGCAATTTAAACTTTGAAGGACTATAACCTTTCTATTAATGGAGATAATTACAAATTTTTTTCGCCGTTGTTCTCTAACTCTTTAGGACTATCTGATTAACTAAAATTTGAAAAAATGGGAACTTCCTCATTACCGTGGGACGTTATGTGTATATTAAAATTACCAAATTTCATTGGAACAATTGGTATATGATACCTTAATTTACGATGACAAGTCTTAACTCACTAAACGGCACTAGCTGTAGATACTAGATACATTCAGGAGCGCATTAGAAATAACCAAACCAACCAAACACATCTATAAAATAACAAGTTTCGTGTCTCAAAACAACGAAAAGAAACATATGTCAAAATAGTGTCTTGGCAGTGCCACGGCACAAGGCGTCCATAAATAGTGGCAGGCACTAACTTTATTACTGCCAGGCACTATTTTTCTCTTAGTGCGCATGCTTAGATGTCAAATACGGCCGGGAATTATTAGTGCCTTGGTGCATCGCATCTTCAATAACTCCCTATTAGCAACAATGGAGAAGTTTCCTAAAAAATAAAATTTGGAAAATTCATTATCATCAGTCTGATAGTCTATTTATTCACTTGACGAATGTTGAAAAAATCATCTGAATATTCCAAAAAACGGCAGGGTTATTCAATTTTATTTTTGCTTAAAGCGACCGCGACGGTGAAATGCCGTATAACGTCACATGTCATTAATTGTTCGCGGCAGCCACAGTCTGGTCGGGACTCCGCTATGCATACGCTGCGCTGTACAGTATGCGACATTTAGACCTGAGTGAAACAGCGAAGGTGTTTGTTGTAACGGGCAGACGCCAGTATATTTTTGAAGTACGGAGGAAAGTTACGTTCGTGGTGATTCTAGTAATCTTCCTAAAGTGGATCTCGACATAATTATGGACTTTTACTTCCCACACCGATAGGTGAAAACTGAAAAATCATTATATTCATAATAGGCCGTCCACTAACTTGTGAAAGAAAGGCCTAGCGTCATAATATACTTTTTTAGGTGCATCCGAACATTACCTTGGCTATTACGGATCGTCGACTTAGAATTTTCTGATGTATACTATGTATTACTACCGCTCGCTGCAAGGATGGAAAATATTTATGATGTTTAAAAATCGTGTCAGCGGAAGCGCAGCAATAATAAAAAACAAAAAATATAGAAACAGCTCAAACTTCGTTTTAGGGGTTTCATGATCATCATCTACTTTTTTGGGTGGGGGTGAAATTGGGGTAATAGGGGGTGGGGGGGTCATAGAACTCAATTTTTTGTATCCATAATAGGCTATCCATTGAAATATTTGTTTGCTGTTTTTATGGTGGTGTTAGTACACCTGAGTACAATGCAATATTTATAGTTTCTCGGTCTGCTAGACATATTCTAATAATACAAGTGCCGATAAACTTCAGTGTATCGTTTTGCCACCGTCGGCGTCGCCTACCTTACTGAAAACTGAAAACAAGGAATAACAACATGAACGAGGAGGCCGGCGGCGGCGGCGCAGTGGCTTGCGGGAGCAGCATCCTCGACAGGGCACACACAGGCTTGCGTTGTGTCGTGTGACATCACAGCGATTTCGCGCGGAGGATACGGCAATTTAAACTTTGAAGGACTATAACCTTTCTATTAATGGAGATAATTACAAATTTTTTTCGCCGTTGTTCTCTAACTCTTTAGGACTATCTGATTAACTAAAATTTGAAAAAATGGGAACTTCCTCATTACCGTGGGACGTTATGTGTATATTAAAATTACCAAATTTCATTGGAACAATTGGTATATGATACCTTAATTTACGATGACAAGTCTTAACTCACTAAACGGCACTAGCTGTAGATACTAGATACATTCAGGAGCGCATTAGAAATAAATAAAAAGCCAGAGAAAGCTATACCAATAAGGTATATTTATTTCCTGTCGATAAGGTGTGCTCTAGTTTGACCCAGTTTTGACAGTGCACCTTATGAGGGACACCTTGTAATTGCCTTGTTCCAATATCCTATCCCCGCATAACCTCAAAACAGTGGAGATTCAAAAACAAATGTTTGTTTTTTGTCACTATAACTATACAACCTTCCCATTCCTGTTGTGGTAGTAATCTAGTGTCAAAATTTAATGGCCATCAAGCTATGCCTGAAAGATTTGTTGTATTCATAATAGTTTATCCATTGACCTATGAAAGAAATACCTACGTACTGGCGTATTTTCTTTAAGTCCGTGTGAACATTTCCTTGCCCATTACAGTGTACAGCCAAAAATTATTAAATTGATTTTAATTAAATTTCGACACAGAGTTGACTATCGCGGCGAGAGTGGAATATGTGTCTGAAAAATCGCGTCAGTTGTGGCGCAACAACAATTAAAAGACTAAAAATATAAAAACAGCTCATACTTCGCTTTTAGACGGTGTAGAGGCTCCTGATCGTTCTGCATCGTACAGTTGAAGCATGCAGAATGAAAACTGTGGCATCCTGGTTTCTAAGGAGGGAGACGCAAGAAACTATTTATGAGAGTTTTATGTTGGATGTTTTTGTGCGGGAGGGTGGGCGATGATTTGGTTGCAAGGGGATTTCCGACTATAACTTCATGCAATGAGAAAACAGTAAAATGAAATCATTATTATGTGTGGGAAGTACTGAGTCAATCAGCTTGACTTCATTTTTATTTCAAATTTTCAGTCAAATCGGTGTTTCTTTCCTGCTTGCCACGTCATCGTTAACAGGTATAAATACATGTGCAGGTCCTCCAGCCGTCAGTATTTTGGAAGTCGCCGAAGTGAACTAGCTTCTGAAGGCCATTCACTCGTGGTGGCGAAACGTCAAGCCTTAACGTCGGCAGCGTAAAAACCCAAGAACCACAAATTCATTGGACGATTGCCGCGAAAGCCTTACACAGTACATTCAGACGGTTTTAACCACCAAATATCAAAATATAAACAAAATAAAGTATTTACCACTAACAAGAAGGCTTAAGTATATTTGTAAAAAAGCATTATGCAATATTTACACAAAATTTAAAGTATCCATTATCAAACAGATTATTTCTGCCTCGTCGCACAGAGTGCATCTTGATTGTCGTCATATTTGAAGTAGCCTTTGATATTTATTTCCCTTGTCAAGTACCACTTTCAAAGTAGTATACTGCAATTCTAAATATTATTTAATCATGCTTTGCTACAGCAAATAATAAAAAAATAGCACGTCAGCACAACAGAAGGTGAAGGTATAGATTTGAGGTGGTCAAAGCTCGAGCGCAACAGGTTTAGGCGTTTTACTCGAAAACTCTGTATTTTCAAATATGATGTAACACTAATTTAGTCGAAGTAAAGCGCCTAGAGCTCTCTGGAGATACTTAACAACTGAGATCGTAATAGATGAATAGATATGCAAATTTCAGAGGCTTTCAACCACCAGACATCAAAATATGAACAAAATAAAATCTTTACTATTAAGAAGGCGGCTTAAGTATATTTATAAAAATGGAGGCAATACGAGCCAAACTTGATAAGGTTCAACGTTTGGCATGTCTTAGTATAACCAGTGCAGTACGCACAACACCTTTGAGTGCGATTGAAACACTATTGAATCTTCCTTCTTTGGATCTAGTAATTCAAGCGGAAGCTAGAAAAACTGGGTTCCGTTTCTGGAGTCAGGGTAGCTGGACTTTTATGAATCCAGGCAAAGGACATTCGACGATTCTAGCAGAGTTGCATGAGGATAGTCCTATTTTGTTGGCAAGGAGCGATATAGTTTCTCCTACCCATCGCTTCAATCGCAAATTTACGGTTGTGTTTCCGTCAAGGGAAGAGTGGGAGTCTAGGGAAAGCAGCCCATCGAAGGAGGAAGACAGGTCTGGTACACAGACGGTTCACTCGCTAGAGAGGGCTCGGGCTCGGGAGTCTACGGACCCCATACAAGACTTTCACTCCCTCTTGGGGGGCACACCACAGTATTCCAGGCTGAGGTCTATGCGATACTTGCTTGTGTAAATCGTATTCGGGAAATTGACGGGTCTAGGAGGCGGATTACTATCTGCTCTGACAGTCAGGCAGCCGTCAAAGCACTGAGTGCTTGGAAAATAACGTTGGGACTGGGGTTGGAGTGCAGGGGGGCTCTTGACGACATCTCAGCTAAACACAAGCTATCACTGATGTGGGTACCTGGGCACGCTGAGGTAAAGGGGAACGAAATGGCGGATCATCTAGCTAGGATGGGATCCGGCAACAGTTTTGTGGGCCCGGAACCAGCCTTAGGACTATCTGCAAACTTGATTAGGAAACAACTGGAGAGTGGATCCAGAATTAACACTCTCTGAGATGGAACAAAATCTCTGGTTACCTCTATTAAGCTCGGGAACTATTAGCAGGGCCTGCAGAGAGAATAGGACGATTTTGTCTCTCTCTGGATAGGCGTAACTTGAGATTGCTAGTAGGCCTATTAACGGGTCACAGGCATTACTTGTTCGTGATGAGGGTGGTCAACGACCCAACGTGCACATGGTGCGGTGAAGAGGAAGAATCCTCAGCACACATCTTGTGTCGCTGTGAAACCCTGGGTTATCACAGACAGACTATGCTGGGCTCAAGAACCTTGGAACCAATAGAGATAAAACGGATAGGACCTAAGAATGTACTTGCCTTTGCTAAAAGGGCAGGTCTTAGGAACTAGCGCGGATAGAGGCGCAAAAGGGCCCATCGTGTGGCCTATGCACCAGCCACATTCCATGCTGAATAGCCTCTGGTCCTTATTCATTCATATTTGTAAAAAAGCATTACGCAATATTTATATAGAGTTTAAAGTATTCTATTATCAGATTATTTCTGTCTCGTCGCCAGCGTGCATCTTGATTGTCGTGATTGATTGATATATTATAAAGTAGCTTTAAGTTTAAGTACCACTTTCAAAGCAGTGTACTGCAACTAAGTATACTTTGATACAACAAACAAACAAAAAATCACACGTCGGTACAATAGAAGGTACAGGTATTGATTGAAGGTGAGTGGGTTGTTAGTCGATCCTTCCCGGCAACTCTTTGATCTATGGTGAGTCACACAGATTCACATTTACTCCAAAAAGTCCGCCTCCATAACAGACCTTGTTAGTCTACCAAGAGCACTGTGTCACAGAATTTTTCTGTGGTATAGATGAGACACCGGCGCTGCCATACACTCTAGAGGACATAGAGTCCGGGTGGGGCACCAGAGGTGCCGAATATATTGGAGCTACTCGTTCCCCACGCTCGAGCTTATACAGGCATATAAGTTCGACATAGTCCTCCTCGACCACCAACAGAAGGCGATGTTCGTTATCGAGTTCTTGGCACCTGCGGAGGCGAACATCGTAATTAAGCAGGAGCAAAAGCGGACCCAATATCCGGAGCTCCTAATTGTAATCAGACAATTGCCTTGCATATTTTCGAAAATTGAGAGATCAATCAACTGCAACAAATAGTTCATAATAATTCTGTACCAGAAGCATGACTCGTAAATTTTAGAAAAAATTTTTTCTATACACAATATCAAGAAAAATGTAATAAGAAAGCGAAAAACACCTTAGTTTATCTATTTTCAAATTTGTTTTTCAAAATGAGACGTATGTTACATTGATAATAAGATCTACATAAATCGGTATACTGGTTCACTGTTCAATTTCTGACAAGCGTTAAGAAAATATTCTTATCTCCTTCCGAATTTCTGGAAATCAAGTATATAGTGACGTTATTCACAAAAACTCTAGATAATGTTGCCCAGAATTCAGCAATGTTACTACAAATGCTGAAGAGATTAAATGTCCAAACAACGACAGCTTATATCGCGGAAGTAAAAGGTATGAACTGATAGGTTAGGCAGCAGTTTCTATCTACCAGCGTAGTAAGTGTGAGATCAATACTATAATTGCCATCTGGATATAACAGGTCATCACTGGAATTCAATTTAGTTAATCCCACGTTCGATAAATCTAATGAATTTATATAGCTAATTTTTATAAGTGTGCTCCACGAAATGGAACCAGTGCGTCACTGCTTAATTGCTTTGCTTATTTTACACTAACTACAAAAGGTTCTAGCATGACATGACATGCTGAAATTGTTCAAGTGGTTTGTTTGCTTCATCTATGTTTATCCATTATTCTGAAGCTCGCTCAAATGACTAGAAACTTAAGAGACATATCAAAATTAATACGTCTTCAAATTTCGAGTCACACTTTATCCACGGGATGACCATACATTAACTATTATACACAAATCTCTCTGTTATGAACGTCATTTTATAGCCCGTGAGAATTTTTGTAGCCCTTATACTATAATGAAATGTCAAACACCAAAAATATCTATTATATCATTGCCATTTAAAGCAAAATGACTACCCCTGTATTTGCGTTGCTGTAGTTATGCATGTCACTCGTTAGTTTTATCTAAAAATTATAAAATTGAAAAAAGTTATCCGCACATAAAATGGTGTATGTGGGCTGGCGTAATTTGCTTTCATGGCCCTACAGCCTTTCCTAAGACTGAAATAAGGCTTCGGGCCGTAAAAGCCTCCTTGGGCCCTTAATACATAGATAACTATTTGACCTCGCCCACAAAAGTGCTAGAAAACTATGACCTTATTAAATGAGAGGCAAAACAAAACAATTAATGTTAGTAACAGTTTCCCTGCCTTTGATGAGGTGCGACAGACTGTAAGGAAATGGTAATGGTCATGGTTTTTAAAGACAGTGCATTGGCAGCGGAGTAATTAGCAAAAACAAACCCTCTCACAATCGCTCCAAGCTTCGTTTCTTGGTATTTAAGGCGTTCCTCAAAGTCTATCACTTTTTTGAGGAAGAAGTTGTAATTAGGGTAATGGAAAAGGTGGAGAAGAGAAACCCTAAAATTTATTGTATTTATAAAGTAGTAGTATCTACGTTACAAATTCCAAAGATGAGAGGTAATAATATGCTTTGCTTATGCTTTGAATATTTGGTACTCCTCCAAAGGGTTGCAATCTCAGTACTTCTTAAAACGGAGAATCAAGTATAAGTGTACCGAATCAAAATATATAAATTAAGCTGTTCAACATCGACTTTTCCAATTCCTTTCAGTCCTTACAATGTTTACAGTCTTGCTTAAAAGAATGCTGAAGGAAATCAATTCTCAATGTCTGCTTTTCATACCAGAGAATCGCTGGAATGGAAAAGTGTCATGATACTTCAAATTTTGGCTAAAAAACAATGACGTGGCTTTAGCGTAAGAAGCAAGATGGTTTTAATATTTTAGCTATTTAATAATGGACTAATTTAGATAGGGCATGGTAGCCTTTGAAACAAAATACAATGAATAAGTGCAAGATTTCTTTGAGTATTTTCACTGTTAATTATACTAATAGAAATTTACGCAATATTCCTTTAAACTTATGTAGTACAGTATCGGTAATGTCTCGAATTTTCTTAAATACTTCACTGACCCCTTCCGCGCAAAATAGAAACTGATCAGAATTCCCTGAAGGCCTAAAAACAAAATTTGGGGCGCTACTGAAGATATAACCCGTTCTTGTAAAAACCTTCACAGCATATCACACACGGTGTTTCAGTTTTGCAAAGTAATACTCCCTTCATCTACGGTGTGGGAAGTAAACGTAAAAGAAGCCAGAGAGTTCGGAACAAAACTTTGAAAAGGTACAATTTACTATAATAAAAATGAAGTAAAGTTGATTGGCTCAGTACTTCCCACACATTACGGTGATACCAGTTTATTAGTCTCCCATAGCATGAAGCTATAGTCTAAGATCCAGTTGTAACCAAATCATCGCCCGCCCGCCCTCAAAAAAGTGTTTGATGCCCCTAGGTCTTTGTTTCACAGATCAATGGACAGCCTATTATAAATACAACAAATTTATCGTATTTACAACCTGCCACCCCCAACCACCCCAATTTCACCCCCATCCAAAAAAAAATAGAAAATGACCAGGATCCCTAAAGCACCTAAAAACAAAGTTTGAGCCGCCAATGGCACGGTAGTAATACTGTGTCAAAATTTCACTGAAATCAAACCAATAGTTACCGTTACACACTACAGAACGCAATACTCGTATATGTACATCTGAACATTCTAAGTGCCTTGGTTTCTGTAATAGGGAGGGCAATGTTCGGATGGACTTAAAATGTGTAATATGTCGCCAGGCCTTAGGTCAGTGGACAGCCCATCATGAATACAACACATTTTTCAGTTTTTCAACTCAAAAAAAAATGTAGAAAATGATCAGGAACCCTTAAAACGCGTAAAAACGAAGTTTGAGGAATATTTGGAATTTCTTGTTTTTTGCTAATTACTCCGCCGCTCATGCACCGATTTTCAAAATTATAGCAGCACTACCTACTACGACAACCCAGGATACCGCCACCCAAATTTCATTGAAATCTATGAAGCGGTTACTAAGATTACGAGGGTAGAAGGACGCCAACAGACAGACAGACCGACAGACAGACCGACCGAAAAGAGTGACGTGGATTTTCGTTATTTAGATATCATAAAACGCCCAAAAAGTGTTATCTCAAAATCGAAAATTTTCGCGAACACAATTAATAGTCCCCTCATCTGTCGGTGTGGGAAGTAAATGCATGGTAAAGTAAGTAAGAAGTAATCGAGTCGACCGAAAAACCCTGTCTCACCAGACATCACTCTGGGTGTGAAAAACCGCCTCAAGGCACCATATTAAGGTAATATGATTTAGGATATATTTACGAATAAATTTGGAGTAAATCTAAAGTATCCTTTGATGATAAACTTCTATATTTTACGCTTTTAATGTTCTTTCATATAAGTTTAAGGAATACTTGACACTACCTAGTACAAATCTTTGATATTGTCGATTGGTTGCACGATTTATCAGTAGGTGTACTTAGTAGATTAAATGGGTAATAGATAGATATAGAATTAATATAACTGGCAGTGATAATTCACATATATTTTTTTTAATTTGATATGCCGTGCAATATTTTGTGCTTCGCTGAGCAGCACTGCTGGGCATTACAGTAGGATTATCATCAGTGCGGTCCAAGATCTTGAGTTGACTGATGTGAAATTGGTACACCGCACAACCGCATTTGCAATGTATCTGTAATCTCCATGCCTGCTAGAACGATACTAATGGGAGACTGACGTAATGCTATTAATTACCATTAATTACATGATCAGTCTGAAAGCAGTCCACCTCAGATTGGCAGATATTTATAATAGCTAAATTATTTATCAGTTTAGTTTTCTACTCCATCACTCGGGGCAAAGCAATTCACATCGGGCTTGATCTAAAATGAGAAATCTCAGATTGGAAGAAATTTAAAATACATAAATATCCATAAGTTGGGTTCTCTAGTCAATCAGTCCGTTGATAACTGGAGACTAACCTGGTGCAGACTAGGCATGGGGTATCACGAAACAGCGCATGAGCGCAGTGATGAACTGATCTGTGCCAATCGTCGTCTGTTCCTCTTTCTGTTCCTGTTCCAGCTACACGTTGTTCCACGATGCTTGCCTTTAGCTTCCCTGAGATTGCCGATACGAAATAATTCGGGATTTTTTAATAACAGGCTGAAGAGGTTCGGTCTTCTCTGCAGGAATACTTGACTGCTGCGAGCTAGTAGTATTGTCAACAGTACTATCGCTGCTTTGTCTCCCGTATCTTTAATTCGATGCATTTAAATACCAGATTTTTGAGCAATCTTCACCCTTGGATGATTTTTTAAGTTCGTTATCGAATATTTGTATGACATCTGAAATACACACATTCATAAACACCGGTGGATAAAGCGCAACCCTACTGACACACCCTGAATCGCTGCAACCAACAATACTAGCTGCCGGCCGCGCCGGTTTGACCGAAACAGATGCTTTGGAACAGTTTGGAACCGAAGCAGTTTTCTTGAAACAGGTATTTCACGAAACTGGAACAGTTTGTACCTGTTGTTTTAAATAGGCTGTTTCACCCATTCCTAGTGCAAACCAAACAGGTAGCCCCTCGCTGAGGCCTAATCACCGCATTCGAGGTTTATACAATCAATCAGACAGACACCCGTATGCACAACGTATCTCTAGCCTCAATGCCAGATAGTACGATACCAATGACTGACACCTATATACAAAATGTATCTCCAGCCTCGAAGCCTGATAGAACGACACTAATGGGAGACTGATGTAATGCCATTAAGGGCCGGTTGTACAAATGCGGGTTTAAGACGAGCTTTGTTAAGCCTAAGCTTAGCTAAGCCCAGGCTTAAAGTCGACACCCGTTGTACAATCGTCGGCTTAGTTAAACCTGGTTGATAATGAAATTCACTACAGTTGGCATCAATGAAGCAACACGTACTGACATAATCATCTGAAAATTACCTTTTTGGCTAGACACTTATGACAGTTTGTGTCAAATTTTGGCATCGACCGTTTCTGTCTCTGTTCTTTCATTTGCTCTCTTTGCTAAATTAGACAAAAATCTTTCAAAAAATATGACCTAATAAAGTGATAAGCAATTTGAAGGTTTCTTCTTGACATATCATGTCACTTGTATCAGGTTAGGTTTAAACCTCAGCTAAGCTCGCGTTAAGCTTCGGCTTACTTAAGCTCATATTAAGCTTGAAGTGGGGGGCTAAGCCAGCATTGTACAACGGACGTTTTGCAACTGACGTGGTTTAACGTCCGCTTACCTTAAGCCGAAGCTTAAGCTTGCATTGTACTGAGATTTAAACCTAACCTGATGCAAATGACACGATGTGTCAAGGAGGAACCTTCAAATTGCTTTTCACTCTATTAGGTTATATTTTTTAAAAGATTGTGTGTCTAGTTTAACAAAGAGAGCAAATAAAAGAACAGAGGCAGAAACGGCCATTGCCCGAATTTGGCACAAACTGTCACAAGTGACTAACCAAAAAAGGTAATTTTTCAGATGATTATGTCAGTACGTATTACTTCATCGGTGCCAACCGTAGTGAATTTCATTATTAACCAGGTTTAACTGAGCCGACGATTATACAACGGATGTCGACTTTAAGCCTGAGCTCAGCTAAGCTTAGGCTTGAGAAAGCTTGTGTTAAGCCCGAATTTGTACAACCTGCCCTAATTAATGTATAAGCAGTCTGAAACCAGTCCACCTCAGACTGGTAGAAAATTTGAAATGGATAAATTATTCATGAGTTTGTTTTTCTAGTCCATCGCTCAGTGCAAAGCAATCAATTTCGCGTTTAATATAAAATGACTCCATCTCAGACTGGAAGAAATTTAAGATATATAAGTATCCATAAGGTTGGTTCTCTAGTCAATCAGTGAGTGGATTAAGTAATCAGTGACAAGTCTTCTTCTTCTTCTTCTGGTAATGCCGACTTCTCATTGAAGGTTGGCGACCACGTTTATAAATGCGTCTCTGTCTCTTGCAACATGAAATAGTTCTTCGACGTTGAGATTGGTCCATTCTCTTATGTTTCGAAGCCAGGATTTTTTCTTTCTGCCAATACCTTTCTTCCCCTCCATTCTGCCTTGCGTAATGTTTTGTAGCAGTATCTATTTATCGTTGCGTAAGATGTGACCTATGTATGATGTTTTTATTATCTTAATGACTGTCAACAGCTTTATTTTGCGACCAATACGTCTTAGAACTTCTTCGTTGGTGATTCTGTCAGTCCAGGGTATCCTCAGGATGCGTCTATAGAGCCACATCTCAAATGCCTCAAGTTTTTTGATCATTTGAGCTTTCAATGTCCAAGTTCCCACTCCGCCAGTCCACCGATAAACGAGGACTAACCTGCTGCAGAGCCAAACAGGTAGCCCGTAGCTGAGGCCTGATCACCACATTCGAGGTCTATATAATCGATCAGACTGACACCCGTATTCACAATGCATCTCCAACCTCGAAGCCTGATAGAACGACACTAATGGGGGATTGATGTAATGCCATTAATTATATAAGCAGTCTGAAAGCACTCCACCTCAGACTGGCAGACAATTTAAAATAGATGAATATCCATCAGTTTGTTTTCCTACTCCATCACTCGGTGCAAAGCAATTAATTTCGCGTTGAATCTAGAATGACTCCATCTCAGATTGGAAGAAATTTGAAATACATAAATATCCATAAGATTGGCTCTCTAGTAAAGCAGCCAGTGGATTAAGTGTTGAGCGACAACTCAGTCCACCGATAACTGGGGACTAACATGGTGCAAAACCAAACAGGTAGCCCTTATCTGACGGCTGATACATGGCAGTCGAGGCTTATACTGAAATTTAAAATGGACAGATTATCCATCAGTTTGTTTTTCTAGTCCATCCATTTAATATATAATGACACCATCTCAAACTGGAGGGAATTTAAGATATATAAGTATCCATAAGCTTGGTTCTCTAGCCAATCAATGAGTGGCTTAGGGCCGGTTTCTCAATGTCCAGTTAAAAGTGTCAGATAGCTAGCTGCTAGTTTGCGTTTCTCTGGATACAACTGTCAGATAAGATTTATGTGAATTCGTAAGTTTAAGCTTCAATTGTTTAAACAATTTGTCTGACAGATAACCGTTAACTTCCAGATAAATATTTAACTACACTTTGAGAAACCTGCCCTTAAGTAATCAGTGATAAGTCAGTCCGCCGATAACTGGGGACTAACCTGTTGCACATTCGAGGTTTAGATAATCAATCAGGCTGACACCCGTATTCAGAATGTATCTCCAACCTCGAGGCCTGATAGAACGACACTAATGGAAGATTGATGTGATGCCATTAATTACGTAAGTCTGAAAGCACTCCACCTCAGACTGGTAGGAAATTTAAAATGGATAAATTATTCATCAGTTTTTTTTCTGGTCCATCGCTCAGTGCAAAGCAATTAATTTCGCATTTAATATAAAATGACTCCATGTCAGATTGAAAGAAATTTAAGATGAGTATTCATAATTTTGGTTCCCTAGTCAATCAGTCAGTGGACTAAGTGATCCGTGACAAGTCTGTCCAC
Organism: Callosobruchus maculatus; assembly: GCA_951848785.1. Lineage (NCBI taxonomy): Eukaryota > Metazoa > Arthropoda > Insecta > Coleoptera > Chrysomelidae > Callosobruchus > Callosobruchus maculatus. The sequence goes on along the minus strand of CATOUR010000065.1, from coordinate 9,278,260 downwards.
CGATAACTGGGACCTAACATGATGACAAACCAAACAGATAACCCCTCGCTGAAGGCGTACTTTGATATTTCATCTTTAGTTATGTAGGTTTTGTTTTCTATGCTACATTCGGGATATCTTGAAGATTCCCAGTATAGCATTTTCCAGACGTATAGTCTATTTTGTATATCAAATTGTATGAACTCATATTTTTGTTTCTTGTGAAAGAATAAAATCAGCCCTGAATCCTTTGGGAGTCAAAACATATTATCGAATCGGACCAAGTCTCGATAAGATAATAATTACGAAACAATAATAAAGGAACCTACCTATACAAGGTTGAATCATGTTTGCACCTCTAGTTCTAATATTCTCCAAATCAAAGAGGGGGGCATAGATTTTCCCAGATTTTCTATGATTAGCTGTTGGATCTGGAATGAGATGCGACATTGCCTTATCGTGAGGTTGACATCCGACGGTGTGAGTAGGCGACAGAAAAGATCTGCCTGTACGCCATCTGGTACCCAAAGGTAACGGCAAACCAAAGAAAATCGCTGCTATACAGCAACAGACTTCTTGGTGGAACGCCACGCCGCGTTCGCTTGGCATGACCAGAAGAGCGCGCTTCTACGCCAACTGCATATAAAAGTCGATATACGAGGGTTGCTCTATATCTCCGTCAGTCCTTCAGTATGCAGACAGCTGTTTCACGCTTATTACCGATCATCGACCTATGGCGCACTGATGATCGCTAATAATCGTGAAACAGCTGTCTGGGTATTGATGGATTGACGGAGTGTAACGGTTGGATATTTCTTTATCTGTGTCGACACGCGATTTTCATTTTGAGACGCCTTGTACAAAAGGAATGTGTTGCCTACGTGCAAGATAATGATATCCCCATATATTAGAAAAATATCTGAAGAGCAAAAAAGCAGGAATTTTCGAGATGGCGAAAATGTAGCGGTCGTCTTCAGCACTTGCAAACCTAACGGGTTGTTTATTGGGTGCGTGTGTGTGTGAAGCCTCATAACATCTAAGGTAATCTATTATAGAAAATCTAGTAGACCTTAAATTAATTATCATCATTTATTCCGATTTCTTTAGAAATTTATTATCATTGTGAGCTTCTTTTGCCGCCGGCACGTGCTCGTGCAGTATGCATGTATTTTATGCAAGCCAAACTTTCTGATGCCGTCAGCCACCATCCACTGCTCCAGTCTTTGACCTGTAGTACTGCTCGGGAGAAACCTCTGAACTCCTAATGCTTGGGGGCCTCCATCGTATGAGTCTCGTTTAGTTGGCGTTATCCCTTAGGGGGTGAGAATCTCACCGAGAGAATATAAGGTCGTATTCGCTCTTTATATTTGGATAATGAAAAGTCATCCCTGGAATCCGGTTTTTACCATAAGCGTCATGTCGAACATTACGAACAGTTTTTCTCCTTACTGGAATGAACACCAATGTGAAATCCCCTCAGGTCAATGAAATTTTGAAAAACTCTATTGTTTCAACATTTTTTAATATTTGTTCTACTGTAATTTCAACGTATTGTGAAATTTGTATACCTAAATTGGAAACCAATTTAACAGTACTGTTGATGCGTGTCATTTAATCTATAAGTTGATGTAATGCCTATAAGGTTTAGATATTAATCTACTATATTAATTTAGTCGTAAATTCGGTTATTGTGAAAATTACATAATATATTTTTCGTAGCAGTTAGGTAATCAGCTTGTTTGTTTCACCCTTTCCGTCGATTATATCGGCTGGCGCCCTCCAGGCTTCATTCTTATTTAAACGGGCTTTAAATAATATTTAATTTATTAAAAAAATACCCACAGTCTCATCTCTGACTGAGCTATATACAATAAAAAAAGACGTCAACCCTAATGAGATACGTCACAGGAGATATAGAGCAACCCTCGTCTATCCATCGGTGTGTCTCATTATTCACAGCACTGCGATACTAATACTATTATGTATTACTAGTTCTCGCTATTTATTGTCTTATCAACAACGCAAATGCAAAATTTTGTTTTTCTAATTTTGTATCTCAAGAGTAAATAAATTATTATCACTATAACTTTGGCATAGCATAGTTAGGAAGTGAGTTCACAAAAACCAAAAGCTGTTTCCTAGCACAGGTGTCAGACAATGCCAGTTATTCAAAGTTATTATTATTTTTTGAGTCATAAACTTTGATAAAGGCCACGGGCATGATCGAGACGTCAATAATGTTTATCTTCCAGCATATTTTTTAGACTGATGGACATATAAAGCGAGATGCAACAGAGAGACTACCATAAAATAGGTTTCAGAGATTACATTAACCAGAATGAGTGCATGTAATAACCATGACAGAGTAGTAGTAATGAAATTTTGAAGACAATAGCTTTCAAAGAGCTTCCGATGGAAAAAGAATAATATCTTTCTTTTGCATAAAGCGTTCAGGGTGCGTTCGAGGGGGAAGTGCAACCTAGAGATATAACGCAAGAACTGTCTGTATGTTTCAACATTTTGCATTGCCTGATATGTATCTGGTTATCATCATCATAGCCACAATGTCTTAACAGATATGTTGTGAACTCGTAAAATGCATTAAGTCGGAGCTAGAGTATTGCCGACACGAATATTATCAATAGTTTTGAGAACTGTAGCTCGCCATCGTTCGTGATCTACTGTCAGTTCAGTGGCGCTCTTGATACTCATGTCTAGCAACTGTTTCGTCGTATCCACCCAGCGTGTAGGGGAACGGCCACGGCGCCGCCCACTCGGGGCGTGGCTCTGAACTACAAGTTTCTCCATATTATCGCTTCTGTGAATATGTCCGAAGAATGTAAGCAATCTCATCGACACAATGGAGGATAGTCTCTTTGGATTACCGAGCTCATCTAATATGGAAACATTAGTTCGATGGGCGGTATAAGGAATTCTCAGCATTCTACTCCACGTCCACATTTCAAAAGCATCTATGCGAGCTCGATCTGCCTTTTTAATAGTCCAAGTTTCCGAGACATACAAAAATATGGAGAACACAAGAGACTGAACTAGTTGACATTTTGGTAGCTTTAGTGATGTTATGGTCACGCCATATTTTAGTATGCTTCGATCAAAGAACCGGGGTACACAATACTTTGAACTACCTCACAACGCCCTATTGACTTTATTTCTCGATGATTGTCATGCTCTCTATCTACGATAATAAGCTTGGTCTTGTAGTGGTTAATACCAAGACCATATGCTGCACTGTGTTGTTGTAAAACGTTCAATAGTGCTACTAGTTCTTCCTGCGAAGCAGCAATAAGGGTTGTATCGTCCGCAAATCTTAAGTTAGATATTTTGCTTCCGCCAATAGTGATACCGCTATTCCAGTTGTCCAATACCTGTCTCATCACAAATTCAGAGTAAATGTTAAATAACATCGGAGATAATACGCATCCCTGACGAACTCCTTTTCTGGTTGCTGTTTGACCAGACAGGTTACCATCAATTCTTACACGAGCTGAGCTAGACTCATAGAGTTGCGAGTTGTATGAGAAATACTAAGTGGTAAGGGACTCCCATGGAGATAAGGATTTCCCACAGTTTAGGCCACTTTACGTTATCAAACGCCTTAGAATAGTCCACAAAGCAGTTAAAAACGGGAAAATAATGCTCTCTGGCTTTTTCAATATATGTATCTGGTGTATCCGTTTAATCTATGCTGGTTGAATTTTATACATTTTTTAGGTTAGGCTGAAAGTCAGCGGAGCAATTATTCCTCCCTCCACTGCGACCATATTGTGTCTATTGTGGCTCATCGACGGAGAGCTCGCTACGTAAAAAAGTCATTCGGTGATGTGAACATTTTGTCATTTGCAGGTTCGGTAGGTAGGTTCAGAAGTGCAGGCGAAAGACAAAGAGCCGTTAGGGGGCACTCAAGTTGCGAAAAATATTGCAACAATTATGTCAGAGGGCTAGGTGAAAGAATATTGAATATATTATTGATGGTAAGGTCTTGGACCAGTGCCATATAACATAACAAAAAAAAAAACATCGGTGTTTCACTCAATTTATCATTATATCTAGAAGTTTGTATTTTATTTAATCAAGTTCACTTCTGGTGAGTAGGTATTGATCACAGCATAGTAAACAACTAACACAACAACTCAAGTTGGCGGCAATTAAACGCGCGTCCCCACTTTTGGATGATTATTTTGTAGGGATGCTAACGATATTTCGATACTTGTACTTCTGCACTAATATCGAGTATTTTTATCTTAGATACTTTTTGAGCGATTCCAAGCTGGTATCGATACTTTTGTAGGGGTATCGGTATCGAAAATAATTATATAACTATTGAGGGATGTAATCATTCTCTGCACGAACCAAAGGCGTCTATTTGGCTAAAAAATATCGAGTTGGTACCGGTATCGATATTTTCGCATCTCTATCCAAACTTCACAGCCGTAAAAGCCGTAAAATCATCCATAAATCATCCCAAGGTCAAATTTTCTGGGAGCCATTTTTATATCGGAAATCCTCAGAGACATTGTGCTGGTTGTTTACTATGCTGTGCATTGATCGTAACAACCAGTGGGTTAGCGGCATGGAAAAAAATGGTAATGCAACAGAGTACTTTTACATTCGAGTAATGTTAAATTAGTATTAATATTCGCGATTTATAAGTATAAGTATTCAATTAAAGTTACTGATATATCTTGTATTAAATGTATAAATAAAAAATATTTCCATGTTATCTTAAAAAAAAAATAAATGGATTTCTGACTTCTGACAGTTGACCAATAGTGTACTGGTATATTGTAAATTATGTATCGATAGTATCTCCGATATTCGTCCACCTTGCGTTCTGACGATTTGTAAGTAGTTTCATTTTGACTCATAGAATGAGTATGTAAATTATCAGAAGTGTGCCGAATGGCATAATTGTTGCAAATTTGTTCGCAACCTAAGCTCCCACTGACGGCTCTTGACCTTCCGCCTACACTTTTGACAATTTTTTTCCTACTTTCTTATAATATTTCCGTTTGGATCGCAGATTTTCAAATCTGTACCTCATTGTTTATTATTTGAAAAAAATTGCATATTTAACCCACCACCCTTACATTATACATCCACGGCGCGTTGTGGCGACCCACCTATCCCTATGTTCCATGTTGAAACCTACTGAACCTGTAAATGACAAAAATGTTACTTTACCGGGTGACCTTTATCACATAGCGAGCTCTTCACACACAATCAAACCTATTCAGAGTTCACCATAAAATCCACACCTCTTGACGAAGGAGACGGTCGTGTTGGATGCAACTTTCTCAAAGTCAGCTAAACATTAAACTGTCTTAATAAATAGGCACTAATACGACTTTTTTCAAATTATTTGCAAGTAACCAAAACAAGTGCATTACAATTTTTTTTCAGTTTGGTGAATTATTTTAGCCTTTTAAATTGCCAGATATTATTTTTCTTGCTTTAGTTGATATGCCCAGTCATTCTCCCATAATATTTTTAAAATAAAATAAAAATAAAAATATAGGTAAATAAAAATATAAAAATATAAAGAGTCGTGAATCGGTCGATAAATAATCAAGCTATGGCATTACAACTGCGCGAACCCATGGAGTCGTGATACAGAAATTGAAAATGTGATAAAACGTTAATCAAAAGGTTGAACCTTTTTTTTCGCATTTTTTCTCGATAACTTTAATTGTATTTTCATACCTCAAAGTTTGTCGACATGATATATTGTATATGCTCCACTGTTCCGACCACCACCTAGCAGAAATTAAAGTCCGCTGTTTGTGCCAGACCTGTCTTCCGCAAGTGGTTTCCCAGACGACAATGTTCCGTCAACAGAACAACCTGGCTTTCTGGTGGCCAGAACCACCAGTGCATATGCCTACCGACGGGCCCTTTTGCACCTCTCTTTACCGTAGTTCCAGCCATCATTGCAAAGGTGAGGATGGTCTTGGATCCTGTCCATCTTATAGCCGCAAGTTCAAGAACCCTTGAACCGAGTATAGTCTGCCTGTGATACCCAAGGGCTTCACAGCAACATAGAATGTGTGCTGAGATTTCTTCCTCCTCGCGACAGCGTGTACACGTCGGATCATTTGCCACACCCATCACATACAAATGACGTTTGACGGTGTTATGGCCTGGATAGCAGGCCGACAAGTAATCTTAGTCGGCTTCTGTCCAGTGAGAGATAGAACCGCTCCACCTTAGCCAGAGGTCCTAAAATAAGTCCTCTAACTTGATGGAGATAGATGTCCAGATATTCCTCTCCATCAGATAAGATGCTGATCTTGCAACCACACTTCTGTTTTTCTTCTAATGGTACCTACCGCCAGCCCCAAAGCAGGCTCAGGACCCAGGAACTTATACCTCGACCCTCGAGCCTTGCGAGCGTGTCCACCATTTCATTTCCACTAACTCCAGCATGACTCGGCACCCACATAAGTGACACCTGATGTCTTGTCGTAATGTCATCCAACACCTACATTCCAGAACAAGAGGAGCATGGTATGAACGCCTTCGAGTTTAGTAGCCCTGATCGTGCCAATATAGAAGTGCTTTCGTCTCTGCTCAGTCTCTGATTTTCTGGGAGTGCTTTTCACAATGCCCGCAAATGGTTCTGGCCCTATGAATACACATTCTGTCCCTCCTGTTGCATTTCGGGTTAGCACAGGTATATAAATATCTGCATGGATCAATAAAAATGTGGTTTAAGTGTTTCTTAGTTAAGTAAAAATATTTGCTCAACTTTTTAACGAATTTAGTTAAGTATTTACTTGTATTCCATTTTTGTTGTTATTTAAGTCGAGCGGTCAAAATTTTTCAACGTTGAAATCAAGATAAGGAAATGACGCATTATTGATCACTTTAGAGCACTTGGATGACTTGTAACAAACATATCTGAAGTATCTAGTTTACTAGTTGCAAATCTTATATGTATATAAATAATATTATATCTGAGGACTTTCATTGGTCTTGAAGTCGTCGACGAAAAAACAATGCTATCCAAAGCTCTTATCTCCGTAGCTGTCGTCCTGGCAGGTAAACAATTGTTTTGTAATATTCATTTGTACTTGTAGTTCATGATCTATATCAGTAGCACTTCCCCATAACTCCAATCTTACCTCCAATAAAGGATGAAGAATGATCCGGAAATCCTCAAACGCCTAGAAATAATGATTGAGGAGTTCTGAGAATATTTGATTTTTGCTTATTGACCTGAATCCACGGAACCGATTTTAAAAAATATGCTGGTATCGCTCACTATGTTCTCACAGTATTATATCCCACTCCAACTTACTTAAAAAAATGGTGGATACGGTTGCTGCAACTAAGCCGCTAAAATGACAATACGTAGATAGAGAGAGACTGATGCAAATGGAGGCATATACAGGGTGAGTTTTTAGTACCGGCTCGCTCGAAAACACCACTACTATAGAAGATAGCAAAAAAAGTTTTATATAAAAGTTGTAGCCACGGATGTGGTCCTTGCTGAGAAAATATTTTGATTTATACAGGATGATCCATAACTACGTGGTGATGCAAACATGCATTTTTTTAAATGAGACACGCTATACAGGGTTACTGGTAACTCGACCACTTTCCTGCAGGAAGCGACTCAAATGCAATATATTTAACCCCCCATATGTAATTCTGAAAACCGATAGTTTTCGAGATAATTAACATTTAATGTTTTTCAACGATATGTCCAAATTTCCACACTACATCCCAAATTTAGAAAAAACCCTGCTTTCGATTTTAATAATTTCCAATTTAGTTTTTTACTGACACATACGCAAATCTAATTTAGTATTTAAATGTCTAAAAATACTAAACAGTTTCAAACTACATACAGTTATTTAAAAAATAGAGAACAAAATTTTTACATTCACCGCGAAAGAAAATTATCTAGCTCAAACAAAATATACAAACGGTTGAACAAATCGCTAAAAAATATTTCCTACCTAATAAATAACCTTTTGATTAAATCCACTCAAAGTATCTAGAGATCTTGCTCAATGTGTTGCCCTTGATTTCGGATACAAGTACGGATCCGCTTCCTCACTTAGGTTTTTGTAACTCATGTTGAAAAAGTTCGTTTCATCTCCTCCGCCGCATTGATAATTTTTTGCCTTAGTTCATCAGCAGTATTAACTGGAGTCTCGTAAACCAATGCCTTCATGTGACCCCAGACGTAAAAATCAAGAGGTGTCAGATCTGGGCTCCGCGCAGGCCATGGGTTCACTCTCCCTATCCATTTGTTCGGGTATGTGTTGTCCAACAACTGCCGAATTGTAATACGGTAATGTGCTGGACAACCATCATGTTGTTGATGATTCTATATTATGTTGATAAATTTTGTTAAATAGTTACTTGTGGTTGTACTGTCATTCTTGTCCTTGGAATAGGCCATCAGATAAGGAAGTTTTTAAAATAATTTGTTTGACTGGTTGTGTATCTTTTTTTAAGCGGTGAATGTAAAAATTTTGTTGATTATTTTTTAAATATTTGTACTTAGTTTGGAACTGTTTAGTATTTTGAAACATTTTAATACTAAGTTAGCTTTGTGTATCTGTAAGTTAAATACTAAAATAAAAATTATCACAATCAACAACAGGTTTTTTTCTTAGTTTAGGATATAGTGTGGAAATTTGGACATTTGGTTGAAAAACATTAAATGTTAATTATCTCGAAAACTATCGGTTTTCGGAATTACATATGGGGGGTTTAATCTATTACATTTGAGTCCCTCTATCACCTCTTGCAGGAAAGTGGTCGAGTTACCAGTAACCCTGTATATTATTCTATATTCAAATTCTACTAATGTTTTCCGTTCTTCCAATATAGGGTATTGTTACATTATACAGGGTATTTGAAAAGTTATAACCATTTTTATTTCCAGATCGCTGTCAAATGAACGTACTGCATATCAAAAAGTGATGAATCAAAAATCACTTTTTTACACGGATGGATAAAAAATATCATCTAGTTTTGAAATCGGAATTGAAAAGCCCGCGACGCATACTCGTATACAGGATGATGTAGAATGCAAAATATAGATTTTCTCTCTTTTTTTAAATGTAAGCCCCAATATTTATTATACCAAAGGATTTGGTTACAATTCGATCAATAAAGTAATTGTAGCCAATTGTGAAGGACCAACTAAATTGGCAAATACCCGCAAATGACTCACGAGAATTGAAGGTTAATCATGCATCGGTTGACTCACCCCTTGTTGGTTGGCGTCGGATGTCTTCCCCAGCTGGGTACTGCGTTGCTCTATCCAGATTCCTAGTTAGCTGAGCGATGTAAGGCTGTGGTCGCCCTTATTGGAGGTACCCGCTACACACGGGGTGACGGATATCACGCACACGTCCGTTCACCTCGGTAGTTGAAGTACGACTCTCTCTTTCTTCCGCGTCAACCGTCAGACTTCAAACTCGCAAGTCAAAACGCGGGAGATTCGAATATACAAAATTTTTTAAATGGTAAATACCAATCGTAACCATTTTCCGCCCACCAAAAAATATAAAAAAAAAAATATTTTTTCCAATCATAGTAATTCCTATATTACCCACAAAAGAAAATTAGTGGAATTATCCCACCCATAACACAACACGAAAAGAAAAAAAAAAAAATTATCATATACAAGCAAATCATGGCCTATTGTGCCGGCAAAGGGCACAGTTTCAATAAAGGACGGTCTAACAGCCCTTTACTCGTCTTAACTTGGGCGACTCTCGAAATGTTTCCCGTACCGGGATATAACTTAATAATCCTGCCTAATGGCCACTGTAAAGGACGGGTATTTTCATCCTTGAGAAGAACCAACTGGCCGACCGAGGGAGGATTATGTGGTGTATTCCACTTATGTCGTTGCTGAAGGGTGTGGAGGTACTCCATATGCCAGCGCCGCCAAAAATGTTGCTGCATCTGTTGCACTAACTGCCACCTGTTCAACCGACTATGTTTCACACACAACAAATCTTCGTCAGGCGGAGCATTCAGGGGCTCTAATGTCAAGAAATGACCCGGAGTCAAGCTGCCTACATCGTTAGGATCAGAACTCAAACTACACAAGGGTCTCGAATTTAACATTGCCTCAATTTGGATTAAAGTGGTGCTCAATTCCTCATAAGTCAACACTTGCGCACCTATCACCCGCCGCAAGTGAGTTTTCACAGATTTCACTCCGGACTCCCATATACCTCCAAAGGAAGGACTAGCTGGAGGATTAAAATGCCACTTAATTTGCAAAGCTTCAGAAGCTTTAGCACCCAACAACTGTAAAGTTTTATAAGCACCAACAAAATTCGTACCTTGATCACTATAAATATCACTGCAACGTCCTCGCCGCCCTATAAAACGCCTAAGTGCTGCAAGAACAGCTTCACTAGTTAGATCTGACACAACTTCTAAATGTATTGCTTTAGTAGCCATACACACGAAAAGACACACATACACCTTTTGAGAACTAATGCCTCGTCTTTTACCTAAAGACATCCTCAAAGGACCAAAAAGGTCTACGCCACTATGGGAAAAAGGTTTGACTTCCGAAATTCTAACGGAAGGTAAATCACTCATTATGGGGACCACTGGAGGAGGCTTAACTCTAAAGCATTTTATGCAACGAGATAACACTGAAGCTATAGCCCGTTTGGCAGATAGTATCCAATATCTCTGCCTTAACAGATAATGCAAAGTTTGTGGTCCAGGATGACAACTCCTATTGTGCACACTTTGGATAATGAGATAAGTCAATCGATGCTTCCTAGGGAGCAGAATTGGATGCTTCCGATCATAGCTTAGACTAGACTGTCTACCCGCCCACCCTCAGGACACCCTGGGAATCAATGAAAGGAGCTAACTTCTGTATAGCTTTGGGACAGACCTCCGCTCGACGAACTTTCCGCAGTTCATTATCCAATTCAACTCTTTGCACGTCTTTGACCAGAACCACCATAGCCTCATACAATTCAGCCTCGGATAAATTACCTATTTCACGCGGGTAACCCCTTTTTCGACACAAACAATTTTTACGAAATCTCAAACAATAAGCAACAACACGCTCAATTTTGCGTAAGGAAGAATATCTATTCAACAATTCTGAAACAATACTAGAGCCGTGAATAGTAATACAAACAACCTTTGCTTCTTCTTGTACATCTGTACAGGAAGGCTCACCTACACAAGTTACAGGCCAATCATCCCGAGGAAGCTTAAGCCAAGTTGGCCCCTCCCACCACAAGGGTTGTTCTAGAAATTGCCGAGGAAAAGTCCCCCTAGAAGCACAGTCACTAGGATTCTCTTTCCCAACCACATGATACCATGAATCAGGAGCTACCTTCTCCTGGATTATAGCTACACGATTGGCTACAAAGCTCCGCCACCTATGCGGAGAAGATTTGACCCACGTCACAACTACCTTCGAATCCGTCCAAGCACAAACATTATCTATTTTCTGTGTTACCATTATATGGGATACACAATCAATCAGCTCTGCGGCTAATAAGGCTGCACACAATTCCAGTCGTGGAATCGACAGTCTTTTCAAAGGCGCCACTCGAGTTTTGGCACACACCAAATGTACAGAAATACTGTTCTCCGTGGAAACCTGTCTCAGATAAACTACAGCTGCATACGACTTCTCCGAAGCATCGCAAAAAGCATGAATTTCTGTAAACTTTGCCTCTATATGAAGTATATGTCTAGGAATTTTCAACGAAGATAGCTCAGGTAACTCAGCCACAAAAGTTTTCCACTGGTTTGCAACTTCCAGCGGTGGCTCATCATCCCAACCTATCCCTAAAGCCCACAATTGCTGAAGTATTTGCTTGGGAACAATGATTACTGGAGCTAAGAATCCTAGAGGATCATACAGTCTTGCTATTTCTGACAAAATATTCCTCTTTGTACAGGACCGTATCTGAGGATGTACAGAATAAGAAAAACAATCCGTAGTGGGACACCACTGCAAACCCAACACTTTTATTCCAAGAGAATCCTTATCAAATACAAGTGGCTGCTGATGAACCTCAGGTACCTGAGCAAGTACTTCAGAACAATTACTTGCCCATTTCCTCAGTTCAAACTTTCCCAACGCCAATAATTCAATCAACTGGTTTTGAGTATCCAAGGCAATTTCCTTGGAGTTTGCTACTCCAATGGCGTCATCAACATAACAGAAATTCTCCAAAATATTTACAGCTAACGGAAACCTTTCACCCTCATCCCTACACAGTTGCAGCAACGTCCTAATCGCTAGAAAAGGACTAGACGTTACTCCATAGGTAACGGTCTTCAACTGATATTTCCTTATAGGCTCGTCACCGTTAGGTCTCCACAAAATAGTTTGATAACTAGTGTGAGACTCCTCAACTAAAATCTGTCGATACATTTGCCGTATATCCGCGGTAAACACATACAAATACAACCTGAAAGATAACAATATTGAGACGATATCATTTTGTAACTTGGGACCTGCTAGAAGAACATCATTCAAGGACTTTCCATTGGTAGTTTTAGCTGAAGCATCAAAGACAGTCCGAAGCTTTATTTCACCATTCGCATTCCTTTTCACCACCGCATGATGAGGAATGTAATACTCACTATTAGACCCCACTTGGTTCCCAACTTCAGACATGTGGCCTTGCTCCAAATAGTCAGCCATAAAATCACAATATGCTTCATGTAAGACGGAATCACGACGAAAACGTCCTTCCAACAGCTTAAATCTATGTAAAGCCTGTGAATAGGAATCACCCAGAACTGGGGGGAATTCAGAAAAGGGAAGCTTCACCACATATCTTCCTGAGTCCATACGCCAACAAGATGACGTAAAGAATTCCTCAGCCTGCTGTTCCTCTTCAGACAATGCGACACACTTAGGGATACTTTCAATTTCCCAAAACTTTTTCAATGTACAATCCAATTCCCCCACAGAAGTTAGAAAATTCAGCACACTATTAGTGGAAACACCACCCAACTTGCCCATTAACACCCACCCAAATACGGTGTTAATAGCATGTGGCCCGCCATTCTGTCCTCTCACATAACCGGAACGTAAGATCTCACCAAATACTTCTACCCCTAGAAGCAGATCAATTTCCATTTCATCATGTGCAGCCAAAGGCTCTGCGAGGCAAAGATTTTCTAAATACTTCCACTTCTGAACAACAGCAGGAATTTGAGGTACCTTCTCACAAATCTGAGGTATCACAATAGCTTCCAAATTGAAGCTAGGATACGGTTTGCTGTAGGGAAAGATAACACAAGAGACTTTTCCCGAACTCACATTCGATGACATTCCATTAATGCCAACAACAGGGGTTGAATACTCCTTACGAGTAAGATTCAACCTTCTCACACAAGATTCACTAATAAAATTGGCTTGACTAGCAGAATCTAACAAAACACGACATTTGGTGGATCTACCCTCAGAATCCAATATTGAGACTAGTGCAGTAGCAAGCAACATTCTAGGCTGCACAGACAACTTACTTGCCATGACTTGAACATGACTCTCAGATTCATTAGAGGTACTACCACTGACATCACAATCTGTCACTTTAGTGTCCGGAAAATGCAATAGTACATGGTGTTTTCCACCACAAACCCCACAAAGTTCTTTTGATTTACATTTATTTACTAGATGAGTAGCTCCCAAACAATTAAAACACATTCTAGTCCGCTTGACAAAGGCATGCCTCTTACGACATTCTGCCTGCAAGAATCTATCACATTTGATCAACGAATGTGGTGAACCCTTGCAAAAATTACACTTTTCCTGTGTTAATGTGCCAGTCGAAAAACTAAGTGTCTGCCTTCCCTTGGGATTAGCAGGACTATTATTCTTTCTAAACCCACCACTAGCATTAGACACATTACTCCCTTGATATGCGGAAGTAAGGGATGTATTTTCCAGAGCTCGACAGGTTTTCTCAACAAATCCAAAAAGCATGTCAAACCCCGGAACATTATTCCCATTATGTTCTAGTTCAAATCGCGTTTTAAGGGAAGAAGGTAATTTCTGCAACAATAAATTGAATTTGGTAAAATCCCATAGGTTCAAGTTACTCATCTCTAAAGCCACCAAATTTTCAGAAAATATTGACAACAATTTTCGAAGTTCAACTGCAGAATCATGCCTAGAGGGAGAAGCATTATAAATTGAAAACCAATAATTGCTCAATAAAACACGTTCATTCTGATATCGACTCATTAATGCATTATAGGCTATTTCATAATTATCCTCAGTAATGGGCACATTCCTTACTATTCGACCTGCCTCTTTTTCTAAATAAGAAATCAAGAACCGAAACTTTTCTATTTTTGACAGCGAATTATTTCTATGAATAAGAGTATTGAATAAGTCGATGAACGTAGGCCACCTTGTAAGGTCACCATCAAACTTCGGTATTTCAATTTTGGGAAGCCTCAAACAATTTTCTCTTACGACCACTGCAGATGTTTCATGCTCACTACGAGCCATCATCTCATCAGAAAGATCTTTATGAATGCCCCTTATTGAATATCTCATATCATCAAACATTGTATGAACTGCTTCCTCCTCCTCTAAGGCAGACTCATCTACCAAGGCTATTATTTCATATTGCAAATTCTCAAACCTCGTTACATACCCATCCAGCTCTCCATACCTGAGAAAAAACTCCGTCCGATACTCGCCATTATCACGAGCCTTCTTGGCCGCCTCAAGAACATTTTTAATAGATTTTAAAACTAGCGCGCGTTGCCGTTGCAACTTCACAACATTTGCATTAGGCATGTTCAGGTATCAGGTAACGATTCAATGTAAACACAAGACCAAAATAATCAAATTTAGAATCAATCTGCTAGTAAACACAACTTCTTTACACAAACAATACGGCAACCACACACAAATCACAAAATTTTCAGTTGTTATTCTTTTTCGAAATCTCCGTCGACTACACCAATTGTCGAAACGCCGGTTTTCGAACCCCCAACCGAATGTAACCAACTGAATCAAAACAACTTTTGCGCTCACGCAATTCGCAAAATGTCAATTTCAAATGCCCAGAAAACTCCCCAGATATGTATTACCAACACAATACACCAAAAGTTGCTTGTTTTCGAATATAACCAATTTTTACAAACAGCGCGCAACACTAACAAATTCCGATGTCACAAAAAAAACTCCGTTTTTTGTCAAGGATACGTACCAATTTAGATTTTACGTAGACTATTTTACTATAGCGCGATTTATTTATCCGTGCTCGGAGGGCCAAAAAATGGTTACAATTCGATCAATAAAGTAATTGTAGCCAATTGTGAAGGACCAACTAAATTGGCAAATACCCGCAAATGACTCACGAGAATTGAAGGTTAATCATGCATCGGTTGACTCACCCCTTGTTGGTTGGCGTCGGATGTCTTCCCCAGCTGGGTACTGCGTTGCTCTATCCAGATTCCTAGTTAGCTGAGCGATGTAAGGCTGTGGTCGCCCTTATTGGAGGTACCCGCTACACACGGGGTGACGGATATCACGCACACGTCCGTTCACCTCGGTAGTTGAAGTACGACTCTCTCTTTCTTCCGCGTCAACCGTCAGACTTCAAACTCGCAAGTCAAAACGCGGGAGATTCGAATATACAAAATTTTTTAAATGGTAAATACCAATCGTAACCAGGATTGCTTTTAATATGCTCTTTCATCTTTGTATAGCACTTGTTATGACTGCGTAGTTTTTGAGATATTTCGATTTTTCTACAAATTTTAAATATACGTTATATTTGTTTACTGAAATTTATTTATTTTGATAAGATACTATCAAATTTTATTTTTGCTTAACAAACAACTAAAATATAAGGCCATAGTAGTACTTGATAAAGTCAAAATACTGGATTAATGAGATAATATAGGTCAAGTGTGCTGAGGAAACAATTTTATAGACGCCATGCATAATTATCAAGCAGATCTATCAGGTAGGCTATGAAATATTAAACGATACGGTCCAAATAAAATGAATCTTTAATCTTTCAAACGCATTAGTTTTAGAGTGCCTCCGTTCTCGATATTGCTGTTCGTAGTTGATACATTTTAGAGGCAAGTAGGCAAATTTTCAAAGATTCTCCTAAATACCTTCAATGGAAAAATTAATTTTTAAAGCTCATTTTCCACACAGTATGGAATTATTGAGCAAGTTATGAAAACCGTCAATTTTTCAAAGCATGCATCATAAATCTGCTTGATAATCATGCATCACCCCTACACAACTGTTTCCTCAGCATACTTGACTTTATTATCTCGATGGTTCAGGGTTTTGACTTCATCAAATACTATCATGACCTTATAATTTAGCTGTTCGTTAAATAAAAAACAAATTTGATAGTACTTTCTCAATATAAATAACTGTCAGTACACAAATAGAAGCTATATTTTAAATTTACTGAAAAATCGAAATATCTCGGAAACTGATAGACCTAGGTACAACAAGTGCTATATAAAGATGAAAGAGCATATTAAAAGCAATTCTTTGGTATAATAAAATATTGGGGGTTGCATTTGAAAAAAAAAAAGAGAAAAATCTGGGTTTTGCATTCTACATCACCGTGTATACGAATATGCGTCGCGGGCTTTTTTTATAGCCGATTTCAAAACTAGGTGATATTTTTTATCCATCCGTGTAAAAAATGATTTTTGATTCATCACTTTTTGATATACAGTACGTTCATTTGACAGCGATCTGGAGATAAGAATGGTCAAAACTTTTCAAATACCCTGAATAATGTAATAATACCCTATACTAGAACAACGGAAATCATTAGTAGAACTTGAATAGAGAATAATGTATAGGGTGTCTCATTTAAAAAAATTCATGTTTGCATCACCACGTAGTTATGGATCACCCTGTATAAATCTAAATATTTTCTGAGTAAGGAGCATATCTGTGGCTACAACTTTTATACACAACCTTTTTCGCTATCTTCTACAGTAGTGGTGTTATCGACCGAGCCGGTACTGAAGACTCACCCTGTATTTTTGTTCAAAAAACATACTATCCCAAAATCGAAAATATGTGCTGTTAAAATACTTTTCTCACATACGGTATGAAAAGTAAGAAATTGATAAGTTAGATTTGCAGATTTTTCCTAACACCGGATTTTCCTTTTTTAGCCGTCGCCCATGCATCTGCAACGGAGTGCTACGTATGCAACTCTCTCGTAACCCCAGACTGTGTAAACCAACAAGGAGATGATTCCAACAGCTTTGACTGTGCTTCTCAGACTCCACTCACTGGCCAAGACTATGTTTGTGGAAAACTTACCTACGAGTTCGAGGGCAGTAAGTTATTAATAATCATTTCCGAATAATAGATATTTACCATAGCTTAGCCCTAGTAAAGGTTTCCGCTAAGCAATTTGGGGAATGAATGAAAATTAGAATGCCATTTTTTTTTAATTTTATAGGCAGTGTCGACTACTGTGGTCATTGGCTGCCGTTAACACTATTTACAGTATTGTGAGTTTTGATTTACAATTTCCGGTAGAGTCCCAAATTTTTGATATACAGCATAATGTTCTTAATCCGCTCAGGGCTATTAAAGCAACTATGAACGTCATGAGGTATTTCATACAGTTGACGTAGAGGATCAAGAAATGGACACTCGCAGGGTATGTGGAGAATGGTGAGGCGTGTACCGCAGAAACTACAATCGGGAGGGTTCATGCCGAGCAAAAGATGGGAGTGGGTGAGAGTAGTATGTCCGATACGCAATCGGTGCAATCGGCCTCTATCTGCGTGCGGGGCAGTATAATGGACGGTTTCCATGGGGTAACCGTCCTTTTTGAGTTTTTGAGAAATGTGTTCTCGGTATCCCACTGTGATTGCTATAGATCACGGATGCATCGTGTCACCAGAATTTTGAGTTCATCTTTTTTGACATACAGATTATCGATAGCTACTGTTAGACATGTTGCAGGAGGCATTGTAATCATTACTTAGACGTGAGGTATATCCTCAAATATAGGGTTAAACGCCTGATTGCAGGCAGTTGGCTATTTGATTCAGATCTAAAAAATTACTGCTGTCTAACCTGTCCCTCTGACAGGAAACAGATATTCATATGAAGAGCATATTACTGCTGATTGCACATGTTCCGATCATAACAAATGTAGTTAGGCTGTGTAGCATTCGTTGTTGATACGCCAAAAATCTTAACTGTCACATAAATATTTTAATCGACTGCTGGTAGACTCATCATCTCACAAAATCCAAGGGCGAACATAAGAATTGCTAGGACCAATGCTGTTTAAAGATTCTGGCCCCTCACAAAAATTCTCTGGTCACAGGTCGTCAAGTCAGAAAATTTGACAGGTTATTTCCGGATATGACAAAGTGATAAGGTGGTATAAAGGAACGCCTGATATATGTATGTATAAAGATGCATTTATGTCGAGTTATCAGAATAATATAAATAACCTTAGTGAAACAGTAATTTATGATGTATGTGCCTGTTAAATCTTTGCAAAAGTACGAAGCTTATTGGTTGTTCTTATTCACTCAAAGAATAAAGCAATACTTGATACTTTGGCGTATCCAAATCGATTTTTAAAAACCTGACACGAATTTATCTATGTTAGAATCTTTAGGGAAAGATTTGGACTAAAGTCTCACGGAAAGATTTAGACTGGCGGGTACTTGGACTGTGTAGTGTTTGTTCCTTTATTATAAGCTGCAGTAATCTAAATAACAAGTGTAAAAGTTTTAGGATGAGCTATGTATATATGTATTTGGCAGTGTTTACTTCAGTAGCATCCACGTAAAATCACATGAGATATGAGATACAGTACCACAATATGCTGTGTTATTCAATTATTTTAAAGTACGAGTAGTGGTAAGAGTGGTGTAAAATGTATTGTCTGCTTCCAAATTTGACACATTCGTCGTACTGGAAGCTGATTCAGAAGTGACTGCTATAATATTGCCAGTGTATGATATATTAGCTAAAAACCCTAAGGAGTGCCACCTATATTTCTTGGTTCTATAAAGCACCAGTATTGTACGTGATGCCCTATTTTACTAGCCCCAATTCACTAATAATAATTATATTATTTATGATGTTCTAGTTGGCGACACGCATATACAAAGGAGTTGCATCGAAATGACCAGTTCGTGTGAGGATATGGAAAGACAGTTCAAGGAACAAGGCATACTACTGAAAGAATGTAAAATTTGTACTGACAGTAAGTGTAACGGACAGTAAACATCATTGATTTTATAGATGTCAATAAAATGTAAAGATAGTTCAATAAATTATAAGTTGCTAAGTATTCTAAAGTTTCTATTGCTATTGCAACATTCAGGAAATCCTTTTTCTCTATTTTTTCTATATTAAAACCTCATTCATGCAACTGATGCATACCTTAGGGACTAACTTATGCATTAAATTTCTTTAGGATCACCAAAAACTTCACGGAAGTGCTCTATGAATTACAAAAGGTTATAAACACGACATATAATTTCTTTAAATACCGGAGTCCTTGTGTTTCATTGCGGCACTTTTGTCATTGTCTGTACACAAACAAGTAATGCATTGTGTGGCTCACTCTTATCAATAACCGCGTTGGGATAAAAAATCACAAGTTTCAACGTTGCGTACTTTTGATTTTCACTTTAAGAGGACGGTAGACCGTTCTTGTCTATACAGGTTTGGCAAAGTTGAAACTGGAGTGCGAAATCTCCAATGCAACTAAAATTGCTACTTCATGCGGTTAGCCCTTATTTTTGAGGCAAAAACGAATGAGTTGGAAGATAGAAATATGGAAACGGCCAAAAAAGCCAGTCCACTGCGTGTTTTGTGCCTTAAAAAGTCGCCAATCGCCTAGCTATGGTTTTTGGCCGCTAACACGGATTTAAAATTGCCACTTTGGCGGAAAAATCGCTACACCTGGCAACTCTGCGGAATGGGTAGTGGAATCGAAGTGGGAGGTAGGCCATATTGTGTTTGTTCTCTCTTCAACCTGTTGAGGTACGCGCACATAAATCGGCATCGGACGGACGGGACGGAGGGACGGCCGGTACTCTACGGATTTTTTATTAGGGTATCGCACATGTCTGATCAGAATCGACAGAAGAATTGGAAGTCAGTTGCAAATATGTCTTCGAGAGGTGACGAGTTGGTGATTGTTCTGGAAGAAGAAAGTTTTCAAATACGTAGAAAGCGTAGACGGGTGTGGGTTCATGAAGTATGTCAGAGAAGGGCAGTTTTTGGGGAATATGTACATTTATTTCCGGACCTAATGAATGATGAAAAAAAGTTCCTCAATTACTTCAGAATGATGCGTTTTAAAATCTATTCTTTACTGGAGGCCATAAGAGAAGCCATTACTGAAGGAAAATGTCCATCTCGCCCACCTATTAGAATAGGAACAGGAAGGTTGATGATATGCTTAAGTTAAGTAGATACTTGCAAAATGCCGACGGTGCCTCGGCAATCTCCGATCAGCATCGCGCATACGTCGCATCGGTGTCGGTGGAATAGTGATCTATTTATTCACATAACAGCTACCTTTCATTATTATATAACACATACATCGACAACAAGTTTTAACACTATGACCCACAATGTCTGAGAAGTAGTGATGCCAGATGTAACATAATTATCGAATTGCAACATTATTTTTCTGAAAAACATACTAGGACCATGTACAGTGTACCATGATTGAGAATTGTTACATACTTTTAGGTCTTTCATGAATTTTGTTGATATACATGCTATGTCATCAGTCCCTCTCATTGGATTTTGAATATGAACCGGATATTCTTTTGTCTGAAGTGGAACATGCCCTCAACAAGTTAAAAACTAATAGAGCTACAGGCACTACTTCTGCCGAAACATTGAAATGCTTGGGTGAAGACGGCATCTCTCTTTTATATAATATTTGTAAGAGGGTCTGATCCTCCGCTGTTTGGCCAGATGAATGGTGCACATCCATTTTTGTTCCACTTCATAAAAAAGGATCTCCAACAAATCTAGACAATTATCGCCTACTCTAGTTCATCTCTCATGCAAGCAAGGTTTTACAGTCTCGTTTGGAGGGCTTTATTGACTGGCAAATTTCTCAGGCGCAGGCAGGTTTCGTAAAAGGACGGTACGCGTGAACAGATCTTAAACTTAAGACAGATTATTGAAAAAGCCAGAGAGCATTATTTTCCAGTTTTTATCTGCTTTGTGGACTATTCTAAGGCGTTTGATAACGTAAAGTGGCCTAAACTGTGGGAAATCCTTATCTCTATGAGAGTCCCTTATACCAATTAGTATTTGTCATACAGCAACTCTATGGGTCTAGCTCATCTCGTGTAAGAATTGACGGTAACCTGTCTGGTCAAAGCATCAACCAGAAAAGAAGTTCATCAGGGATGTGTATTATCTCCGATGTTATTTATCATTTACTCTGAATTTGTGATGAGACAGGTACTGGACAACTAGAATGGCGGTATAACTATTGGCAGAAGCAAAATATCTAACCTAAGATTTGCTGGCGAGACAACCCTTTTTCGTTTCTAAAGCGTCAAGTGATAATTCAAAACGGTCAAGTTAATTTTCCAATTCATCAATTGTAAATTCAAATGGACAGGTATAAATTACATTTGTCAGTTTGAATTTACAATTGGCGAGCTGGAAAGTTAACGTCATTGATGTTCTCGCCCATACGGTTGGAGCACTTTACCTTTTTTGGACGTTCCTAGTATAATATGGTATTTATTGAGCTCAGAAAGCTGTCATTCTTGTTTAGTTCCTTGTCGTGGAGAGCGTCACCGTTGCCGACTCAGGGGTTGTTTTCCTTATTAAGGTATCTTGAGAAATCCGACTGCACAAAGAGATAGTAAAGACATATGTCACAGGAACATTTCCTGTCTATGAACGATTAAGTCAAGGTCAAATTCTTTAAATTGTCAAGCTCACCGCTGGACGTAGAATTTTCCGGGCATTTTATTTCCGGCTTCACAAATAGGAGTTTTCATTTAGGAAAATCGATTTAAACTTGATATAACCTTCAAATCAAGGTCAAGGACACCATAAAGGTCACCTTCGGGTGGCCAGAAAAAGTTCTTATGTTCTTTATCTAGACGATTTTCTATGAGACCTCCTACTACTTCCCAACTTCTACTTCCGAAGATAACCTGCTAGTCATTATTTGACCTTGACTTCATCGTTCAACGTCAAATTTTTTAGATGGTCAAGCTTATGTATGGACGGAACATTTTTCGTGCTTTTCATTTACGAACTCAAAAGTAGGGGCTTCCATTTAAGAAGATCGTTTTGACTTTGATGTGACCTTGGTTTCAAGGTCAAAGTTACCAAAAAGGTCACATCTGGATATAGAATTTTTCAGACTTCTTATTTCCAACGTCAAAAGTAGGGGTTTCTATTTGAAAAAATCGATCTGACCTTGATGTCAAGGTCAAGATCACTATAAAGGTCATCATCAGATAGCCAGCAAAATTTCCTACGACCTTTATTTCGACTGTTTATTTGTGCGACCCTTAGTTCCCTAGTCATTTATTTGGTTCGGTATTTTTTGAACACGGTATATGGTATTATTCACTTGCGTCTAGCGGGACCATGCAACGTTCCAACTCGCAGTCCTGAAGACTACCGAAGGTTTCCGATTATTATTCGATGATGCCGCAACGGCGCCAAATTCAAATATCTAACGTAACTTCATTG
This sequence comes from Callosobruchus maculatus, assembly GCA_951848785.1. Taxonomy (NCBI): domain Eukaryota; kingdom Metazoa; phylum Arthropoda; class Insecta; order Coleoptera; family Chrysomelidae; genus Callosobruchus; species Callosobruchus maculatus. Next base: position 9,255,552 of record CATOUR010000065.1, on the reverse strand, counting down.
CTTGCCTTCTGCATGAATTGATTCAAGACTTTATTTCATGAAGGGGCTGATGTTAATTATTATAATGGATATTCGCTATTCTAAAAAAACGCTTCAACGAGGGGGAAAACGATAAAAGTTGCTTTTATTGACAGTTCAAAATGTAGAAAATCAAAGTAGGATACTTTAATAAATAACGCAAAAGTTGTCTATCTTTGTCCAACATTGGGGATAGATGTGAAAGATTATTTTTAGCTAAAAAATAATATACTTCGTGGAAAAATTTCAAAAGAAAAGTGTGAGTCATCTAATAGATAGTAAAATGTATCATGTTTAGGAAATTATAGAAGAATAAAAGAAATAATCCGTCCTTACCCTTAAAAGTAAAAAAAATCTTTGGTCCCTTTGAGTTAATGTATAAAGAGCACATGCGGTACATATTATAACTGTCACTGTGCTTTAGATTAGTTGTAAAGGATTATCAGTTAAGTTACAAACTGTTTCTAATAATAATAATAATAACCTAATATATATAATATATAAGAAAGGTGGACCCAGTTCTGAAGAAACAACCCTTTTCGTTACCTTTTGCACCAACTTTTCCGTATAATTAATATACTAATGTAAAAAAATTAAATACCTCAAAAAAATCCTCAATTTTAATTAAATATTTGCGACAGAAAGTATGATAGGTACCCAAAATGAATTTCAGCCCTCACTAGCTAAATTTTCTGGGTTCAATACTGATTAGATTATGCCAATAAGAAGGAAATTTTGGAATAAGGACCTTTAAGACATTTCTACACATAGCATAAAAAAAGAAAACATTTTTCAAAACACTTTATTATCCATTGCAGGACCTGGATGGTGGTTAAAATAAATGAAAATACCACGAAAACAGAGAAATTCTTCCAAAACAATACACACTTTAGAATGCTTTAGAATTCTGCAAACGGCACACAGATCTGTCAGTACTGTCACTGTCAATATCCATCTCGGTAGTCATGACAAATGCGCATACGGAATTGCGGGTTGAGAAGTTGCACGGTCCGGCTAGATAGTAGAAGATCCGAATATAAAACGACCTTCACCGAACTGGTTAATAGATGAAAATCATTCTATATTAAATTTAATATGTTAAAAAACATATCGCGAGTGGGTTGGCTGAAAATTTTCAGTCCAGAATATGATTAATTAAATATTGAAAAATTAATTTTTTTTAAACAATTCACTGGTTTGATTAATAGACAAATGGTTTGGTTAATAGACAAATCACATACCAATCGAAAGTATGAAGACCATAGAATATGCAAACGTTAGGTTGGCTACGTTTTTCCCGTCCCAACTATAGGGTAGGCAGGTATAAACAGGTAAATCAATAATGGTCATTGCCATTGCCTTTGTGTGTCGACTCGCCGCGTTTCCAACGCCCAATTAGAAGCGTTTCGCAAAGCATGCTTCAGAAGTGTGTCTCCCAAAAACACTCACAGTAAACAGGTATCGTAGCTACTCTTTTACATAGAATGTTGCAAGGAAAATTTTCTTGGCCATTATATAACACCCCACGTGCGACGGCCCGAGAGAGAAGTATGTATTGTTATCTTGAAAAATTGCAAATTTTTTGAGTGTTTTCTTTCAGGACAGATACACTATGAATAATGTTGCAATTTTCGTCTTGATTTCTTATACGAGGTGTGTAAATCAACTAGTGAGATTGTTCTTTTTTTTCACTTTTTAACTTTCCCGACAAAGGAGGGGTAAGTTATTAGAATCGGCCCCTTTTCGCAAATTTGACCGAACAACGTGCGAGGTGTCATTTCCAAGGTAAAATCACCTCCTGACTCATTTTCTGAAAAGAAAATGCTATGTTATATTATTATTTTCCGAGTAACCTCCACCATCCCCCACCATTAAATCATAGATTTGCACCAAAAGTGGACCAAAAAATGATAGAGAAGAAAAACCTCTTTACGACGGTAAAGTCTTGAAATTTTCTGGATCATTTTTGTGCCAGTTACTGCCATTTCAATGTTCGAAAATTTGCTACCTTTTATGAATTTTTATTACGCCAAATTTAAAAATGCGCGGTAGCATTGTCGACATAAGAAAACATGCTTTTTGTTACGGTGGCATTAGAACTTCACGTTATGACATTATTTTTGAGTTACCCCCACCCCCATCCCTTTTACTTCCCACACCGATAGGTGAAGGGAGTATTGTGATGGCGAAGATTTTCGAGTTTGAGATAATACGCTTTTTGGGCGTTTTATGAAGCCTGCATAACAAAAATCCACGTCACTCATTTCCGTCGGTCTGTATGTCTGTCTGTTGGCGTTTTTCTACCCTCGTAATCTCGGTAACCGCTGTACGGATTTTGATGAAATTTGGACAGCGATATGCTGGGGGGGTTGTAGTAGGTAACGCTGCAATAATTTTGAAAATCAGTGAATGGGCGGCGTAGTAATTAGCAAAAAATAAATAATTTTAAAAATCCCTCTCTCTTTTTTTTTTTGGGTGAGGGTGAAATTGGGGCAGTTGGGAGGCGGGGAGTTGGGGGTTGTAAAACTTAAAAAAATGCTGTATTCATAATAACCTGTCCATTGACCTGTGAAAGAAAGACCTAGCGGCATAATTCCCCTTTTTAGGGCCATCCGAACATTGCCTTGCCTATTTCAGAAACCAAGGACCTTAGAATTTTTTGATGTATACATCCGAATATTGCTTTAGATCGTTATGTATTGAGTAACATGAAAATAAGTGAATTGATTTTAATGAAATTTTGACACGGTATTATAACTTATTATTCAGAAATACTGGATATGTACTTTGAAAAACAAGTGAGTTCTGTTCGAAATGGGAATCCGTGTTTTACATGGCAAATACATATGTATTACTGTCTCTACTCAGCCCCTTGAGTCTGAAAAGAACTACACAGTTTTCAAGCATGTAGTGAGGAATAAACTTCATTTCTACCCCCCATTCCTGGTTCAGAGAGCTTAAAAATGCCCTCCCCTACCTCCAGCATACTTCGACTCTCCTCAACAAATTTCACGGACTAACACCCCCGGGCATAGGCACATGTGGGCGACCCAACCTCCAAATCCCAAATCCCAAACCCCATACCCCCAAGGCCGTTATATGCTTCGCAACCTCCGACGAGTATTAAATAGGCTGGGAGCTAGTTGTACACTATTTAATCGCACTTCAAATCAACAAAAACTACATATATGTTGATAGATAAACTCTTACTGACCCATCGGCCCTAATCTGTGACTCTGTTTTGCGAATAATACCGATCTGCCATGCAGCGGTGAACATTTTGACCACGACAACGCAGATCCTTTATGTGTATCCCCAATATAGGTAAGAATGATCCTACTTATGAAACCCGGGCAGTGGTGGCTTTGGCAGGTTAAAGTATAAAAGTAATTTTTTTCATATTTTATTCGTAACAGTATAAAAACTCGTTTACTTGTTGTCAGACACTTAGGCCCGATTTTATCAACACGGGCGTTTTAACAAAGGTTTTGACCAATCAGAGCAGCCCATTCAAGAACTTGCATCTGTCAAAGTTCTATGAAAATTATTGATTTCTCTCGAAATTTACTTCAAGAAGGTGAAAAGAGACATGCTTTATATATAATCGACCATTGTGAACTCTCTAGTATCTTTTCAACTCTGATTTTCCATCCTAAATGGGTAAAAAGTTACATTTTTCTGTTAAACAAAGAGTTTAGCAATTGCTAATCTCAACCAATCAGATTCCACAAAACCGGTACATTTGATACATAATGATACATAATGATGACAAGAAATTCAAATTACTGCATCATTTTGATAAAACAATTTTACGGTCGATAATAATAATAAATACCTTCATATATCTCTGTATTAGAGTGAAAAAGGGTAAAAATAACATTTTGTTGTATTTCACAAAGCTATTATAGACACACACGATGCAAGTGTGCATTACTGGTTGCATATCCTGCTTAACAGCAAAGCCTTGCGATCTGGCAAAAGTATAACGTATAACCTTATTTTTTCTAAACTAGAAACCTTTCGTATAGTCAGAAAGCGAATAAGGTGCTTTATATAAAATGTGTTTCTGCGCTACGGTGCCTTTTACGCAGTGCCTACAATCTTTACATCCTCTGTGAATATTTCTATGTATCAGAAGGTCTATTCTATAACAAACATGCATCCAGTCTATAATCGATTGCAATTGGTAATTATACAATAATTATAAGGTTATAACGTAACGGAAGTATATCTATAACTCACTATCATTTAGGTGTTTAGAGTGTAGTTGGAACCATGCTAAAATTGAACAAAGGGCTGTTTATACTTCGCCATCTTCGGGATTCTGTTTTTCAGACCATTCTGTTGCAAGCATGCTATAATAGTTATTTCCACTTACATATTATTTATGGAGTATTGCTATGGGGACACTCAGGAAGTGGATGGAGGTACATATGGGTCATCACACGAACATTTATAGAAATGCTTGTGCCGACAAATTTTCCTTGCTGGGTATCTTTAAACTGCCCAGCAGATACATTCTCGAGTGTCTGTCTATGTTTCTGTGTATGCTTTTCTTCTTGTAAATGTGACAGTTTACATCAGATTATCTGTTATGTAAATGTTTTCTATCTTCTTTTGTTTTAATGACGTATGTAAATGCGTTTAGCATGCTCAACGTCAATAAAGCCCTTGAAACGGCAAAGCTAATGCACGGTGAACCAACAGCAAAACAGTAAAAAAAATTCAAGCGAGTACTCACTATTTGGTTGCTACGAAGTTGTAAGTGCGGTCCTGTCGCAGGCGTCTTACAGGTAAAAGTACGATTTGCGATGTCTTCTCCAATTTGGACCATACGAAGTTGTCTAGGTCTTCCAGCGTGTCCGCCACGATGTGGATTCAGTCATCCTGTATTTCTAGCTCTTTGCACGAGCGACACAGGTCGACGATGTGCAGGGTGAGTCTGGTTAGGGAAACGTTCGGCATATACTCGCGAAGCTGCAGTTGTATTTTGACCACACTCACCGTACATTAAAATTATGTCCACCCGTTCATTATTGTTATAAGCATGCGCCATTGTTGTTGTTTTTAAAGTCCGATCGTCAGATGTAGCAAGTCCAGCACCCTCGTACACTATGCCACAGCAATGCGACGTATGACGAACTGCCTGATTTAGTGTTTTCTCACCGGCATCGGTACCGCTAGCGCTGCCTTTTTTGTTGTGATATTATGACATGGTGAGCCACTGCCCACAGAATTAAGGATCTCTTTAATGGTCAGTATCTTGTTTTCTCTAAATATTTCGTTTATATGTTACTGGGAAAAAGAAACCCATTTTGGCGAGTAATATCCGCTGTATGAAAAAAAGTCCTAACTTATGAAACACCCTGTATAGTGTTACGAATAAAGTATGAAATAATTCAGTTTTATACTTTAACAAATCTGAGATGAGATTTTGTACACCTTTGCTACCTGTTACCTGCGAAAGTCACCATTACCAGGTTGGATGGATGGGGTGTTCTCAATTGTATTGGGATAAAATTTCCGAAGGCCTGGCCCGCACCCGCACTGATGTTAGCGTTTTTGAATTCTGTATATGTTCAAAAGCCCCCAAGTATTGAATTTCACTGTTCCAGCTGTGACAGTTTTGGAAATATTTAAGCGTTCCGGTACTGTTTACTGAAAAAGCGGTGTTGCCGTATCTCAATAATTAACAGAAACAAAATTTTGAAACTGTGAGGTCTTACTAAGTTCGATATGCGCAATTCATTGCAATAAGAATGGGTAGAGGATCCTTTTTAAAATAAATTAAACTCCGGATATTTGTTAAAAAATTTGGAAAAATAATCTATAACTTGGCAACGTCGCAAACGCGAAAAAAAATATTACAAGGCGAGATAGGATATTAGTAGATATTTCGATTTAAAATAAAACATACAGGGTGTTGCATTTAAAAAAACAACGTAAAATGACCTTCAAATTGCCGTAATTTAAAATTCTTCCAAAAATACCCTGAAGATACAAATTGCTGGTAACATCCAAAATAATATCCACTTGATATTCAAGTAACTTGCTGTACAATATTATTGAGAAAACTTAAGGGAATATATCAATTTGCACGTATTACTTGCGACCTTGCAAATCCGGAGATTAATAGAAAATAAATTATAACTTCGCAACCGATCCCAAAAATATTTCATACATCGAATTTCACTAAACTATTTTAAAAGTTTTGCACTCTTATTAAATCTTATAATTCTTTAATTCCGCTATTGCCTACTAGATGGCTGAAAGCAACATACATAATAAATACATATCAATCGTCAAGCGAGCTTGAGGGCTTTTTTATGTAAGCTACTTACTTTTTCCACGTACTGCAAAAAAGTGCCTTAAATAAGTTATCATGGTAACCAAACAACATATTGAGAAAAATGAATGAACCTATGGATTAGAGAGTCCCAGCGTTAGTCACTAGACCAACGAGCCTTTGAGTTTTACATTCAAAACACCATAATATTAATATCCACGATGTTATTTATTGTCGCGTTGTGAATCATCATAGTCACAATGTCTTAACAGATATGTTGTGAACTCGTAAAATGCATCAAGTCGGAGCTAGAGTATTGCCGACACGAATATTATCAATAGTTTTGAGAATTGTAGCTCGCCATCGTTCGCGATTTACTGTCAGTTCAATGGCGCTCTTGATACTCATATCTAGCAATTGTTTCGTCGTATCCACCCAGCGTGTAGGGGAACGGCCACGGCGCCGCCCACTCGGGGCGTGACCCTGAATTACAAGTTTCTCCATATTATCGCTTCTGTGAATATGTCCGAAGAATGTAAATCTCGTCGACACAATGGAGGATAGTCTCTTTGGATTACCGAGCTCATCCGGTATGGAAACATTAGTTCGATGGGCGGTATAAGGTTGTGAATATCGCCATTTAAAATTACTGGTATAATACCTACTTATTTCCATCTTTTGCATGCAATTTATGATTTCAAAGTGGCAATATTTGTACTTGTACAAATAAATGAAAATGAAAAATAAAAAAATGGCGTCAAGCAGTAATCGGGGATAACTGCTCTTTAAGGCATTTTCTCAATTTGACGACGCCGGCTGTCGCGTGCTATTATTCATTTGTACTTTAACATAGATACCTACTGTGAAGTAACATTACGCATTTTGTCCAAACTTCATGGTAAGACCATAGCGCAATACTGAGATTACTGTATGTGTCTGATTTGCGTAAAGTTTTTTATGTAAGAGACATCTATGTACAGAAGCAATTCGAGATTCGGGATAGAGAAAGTGGGATCGCAAATAATAACCCTTGTCTTTACGAGCCATTGCGGTTATGCATGCGTGTAGATATGAATGGATATGTGAGGATATGAATATGGTCTACGCGGACCTCAGGCACGTTAGAACTAGTGGCGGTTCCTCCTTAAGGCGCAATGCTGCGCACCCCCCCCTCAGCAAGAGAGGGAAAAAGGATTTTTAATGGGTCTATATGCTGTGCAAGTACTTTTAGCTATAATCGGTTGCACGATCTGTAGGTAGCACACAATAATACTACTCTGCTAGACTATAAAAATACTTCTCTACTAGACTATAAAAACACGCTAGTAGCACCCTCTTTGCTCAGATAACCAGTGTCACGTCACGTGATTAACAAATGTCAAAGACCGCCTAGCGCCAAAACCAGCCAAAACAGCGCTCCCTTATTGGTCAATCGCACGTTATTAGCGCCCCTATTGGTCAATCACACATCACATCTTTGAAAATGGCCAATGAAAACCAAGCCTTTACAGGTAATAGGTAATCTGACGCCATGCCACTGTACGCGCCTTCAGTCATCTTCTGTTATTCTAGTCGGTACGTATTCGGCGGTCCGACGATTCTAACCTATTTAACATGTCGGGTGAGCACGTTGATCGTTATAAACTTTGGCCAACTTTCTTTGGAGGATAAAATAAAAATAAAGCAAATGGGGCGGCCGTTGCCCGATTTTAATTTAAAGCAAGTGAGCGAAAAAAAGTCGGAGAACAAAAGTTTTGTTCGGCGTTTTTCAAGAGAAATATATAATAAAAATAGTTGGATTTGCGGATGTGAAGTGACAAACTTATTAGACTTTTTTCCGTGTATTTTGTGTTACAACTCTGCATCTGCAGTACCAGGAGCTAAGTTCTGGGCCCGAACTGAGATACATGATTTGCATCATATGCCCGAAAAGGTAAGAAAGCGTGAATCATCAAAAGACCACATGAATGCATGCACCATGCTCGGCCTTCTTGGAAAGGCAAATATTCCTATGCAACTCGATTCACCTTATCAACAAAATATAGTTCGTTTCAACGAAAAAGTGCGAGAAAATCGCTACATTCTGAAACGGCTCCTTTCGTGTGTTAAGTTTTGCAGTGCCTTTGAGCTGGTCTTAAGGAGTTCACAATCTTTGAATAAGGGGATATTTAGAGAAATAGTCGATTTTGTTGCAAAGCTGAATGTTACATTACGACAACATCTTCAGAACGCTACCATTTTTAAGGGAATATCTAAAGCTATCCATAGTCATACTTTAGACTGCATCGAGGACTGCATGTTTGTTGCAAAGATGAAATTAGTACTCGGGCTGAAAAATTCGATTTTTTGGCCGTCCAGTGTGATGAAACTACAGACATTACAAATTGGTGTCAGATGGTTTTAATATGCTACTCTTGACCGGACTTCAGACACGTGACTGGAGCTATGAAGTTTCTTTCCTTGATGTTGCAAAGTGATTTTACGGACGTTTTTCCTGAAACGATAAACTTGCTGAAAATCATACTAACAACTCCAATGACAACGGCAGAGGCAGAGCGTTGTTTTTCAACACTAAAAAGAGTGAAATCTTTTTTACGAAGTACGATCGACAATGACAGATTAAACGCATTGGCAATGATGAGTATCAATAGAAGTTTAGTAGAAGACATCGAGAATTTTGAGGATAAGGTGATGGAGAAGTTTATTTGTATGAAGGATCGTCGAGCGGACTTTATTTTTAAGAAATAACCTGTAGTGATTATAGTTTAGTGATACGAAAGAAACTCTTAAAACATAACCTTTGGTGATACTAGATGGGAAAACGTTATTAGGAACAGCTGTTTGTGAAAACCGAAAACTCTTATTACCTCAACAAACTCAGGTAAGATTTTCGTATAACGAGCTGTTTTACTTTAAATTTTGTGCGCCGCCCCTTTGAAAAATTGAGAAACCGCCACTGGTTGGAATATACAATTGACCCTTTAGAAACTACATCTAATATCTTAGAACTTTGACTTGACTCTTTTGAAAATTAATCTGATGCTTCTGAATGTTCAATTGATTGTTTGAAACTATATATAATGGACGCGTTAGAATTTACAATTGATTGTTTGAAACTACATTTGATGCTTTAGAAAATCACTTGACTATTTGAAATTACAACTGATGCTTTAGAAATGTAATTTGGTCTTTTAGAAACTAGAGCAGGGAATGGTGGAGCAATTCTTTGGAGATTTTCTTCGTGGTTACAAGCGTCCAATCATAATTAAAGTACTTCAACTTCAATATAAGAGTGTTCCATGATAACGGACGGAGTATCATTTAAAAACTTCCATTTCCCTCGGTCTAGGATCCTTCGCGCACAACGAACGAGACGCAGAAGCAGCCATGCTGAAGGCAGCATATTTACGTTGCGGATTTCAATACGGACGTTCACGGAATTTTGATCAAATGCTCCAGACCTTGGATATCGCATTCGGTACAAGGAATTCTAAAATGTGCAAATATCAGGATTATATTATTTCGTTTTTCTTTGTGGGTGGATAAGAAAGTATTGGTGAAGCGCCAGTTATTCGAAAAGAGGAATTAGGGATCAAAACTAATAAAAATGGAGTCAAGTTGATTGACTCAGTACTTTCCACATATAATGATGATACCATTTTATTATTTTCCCATTGCATGAAGTTATAGTCTGGAATCCCGTTGCAAGTTGCAACTAAATCATCGCATCCCAAAACTATCGTGAATAGTTTCATGCGTCTCCCTCCTCAAAAGCTAGGACGTCACAGTTTTTTTAAGCATGCTTCAATTGGACGATGCGAAACGATCAGTAGCATCTAAGCAGTCTAAAAACGAAGTTTGTTTGAGCTGTTTTTATATTTTTGGTTTTTTGAATATTGCTACGCCGCCACTGACACGGTTTTTTAAAAACAGACATGTTTTCGATTATCACCGCGATGATAAATTCTGTGTCAAAATTTCATTAAAATCATTTCAATAATTTTCGCTTTACGCAATATAGCAATATACATAGAACGAAATGAAGCAAAACTCGTATGCATACATCACAAAATTGGTTTCCGTAATAGGTAAGCTAATGTTCACATGGACCTAGAAAAGTCAACCCCCACCCAAAATGCTGCTAGAACTCTCTTTCACAGGTCAATGGAGAGCCTATTATGAATACGACAAATGTATGAGTTTTACAACCCAACACCCCAATCCACCTCAATGTTACCATCACCCAAAAAAAAGTAGAAAAACGAAGTCAAGTTGATTGACTCAGTACTTCCCACACATTACGCTGATACCAGTTTATTATTTTCCTCTAGCACGAAGCTTTAGTCTATGATCCCTTGCAACCAAATAATCGCCAGCCCCCCCCCCCCCTAAAATTGTCTTATGCCGCTAGGTCTTTCCTTCACAGGTCAATGGACAGCCTATTATCGATACTACAAACTTCTCAGTTTTACAACCCCCCACCCCCTAACCACCTCACTTTCAGCCCCACCCAAAAAACTGGTAGGAAATGATCAAGAACCCCTAAAACATCTAAAAACCGAATTTGAGTTGTTTTCATACTTTTCGTTCTTTGATTATTGCTACGCTGCCACTGACACGATTTTTAACAAACATCCGCATTTTCCATTCTCACTACGGTAACAATGTACTGTGTCAAAATTTAATTAGAATCAATTTAATAGTGTCCAAGTTACAAAATACAAAACGATTTAAACCAATAAATTCTCGTATGTATACAGAAAATTCTAAGTCCCTTTAGTTTCCGTAATAGGCTAGGCAATGTTCGGATGGACCTAAAAAGGTGATTTGTGTCGCTAGATCTTCCTTCACAGGTTAGTGAGCAGCCTATTCTGAGTACAAGAAATTTTTTAATTTTTCAACCCCCAACCCCCTAACCACCCCAATTTCACCCCCACCCAAAAAAAAAACGCAGAAAATGATCAGGAACCTCTAAAACGCTTAAAAACGAAGTTTGAGCTGTTTTTATATTTTTAGTTTTTTTAGTATTTCTGCGCCGCCACTGGCACGATTTATAAAAACCATACGCGTTTTCCATCTTCGTCATGGTTAGTAATACTGTGTCAAAATTTCATTAAAATCAATTCAACAGTTTCCTCGTTACAACGATCTAAAACAATACTCTCGTATGTTTACATCAGAAAAGATTCTAAGTCTTTTGCTTTCTGTAATAGGCAAGGCAATGTTCGGATGGACCTAAAAAAGTTATTTATGGTGCCAGGTCTTCCTTCACAGGTCAGTGGACAGTTTATTATGAAAGCAACAAATTTTTCAATTTTACAACCCCCACCCCCCAACCACCCAATTTCACCCCCACCCAAAAAAAGGTAGAAAATAATTGGGAACCCCTAAAACGCCTAAAAACGAAGTTTCAGCAATATTTTTTTTTGTTTTTTGCTAATTACTCCGCCGCCTATGCACCGATTTTCAAAACAGGAACATTACCTACTACGACCCCACAGCATACCGCTGCCCAAATTTCATCACAATCCATGTAGCGGTTGCTGAGATTGAGAGGCTAGAAAAAAGCGACAGACAGACAGACAGACCGACAGACAGACAGACAGACAGACAGACAGACAGACAGACAGACAGACAGACAGACAGACAGACAGACAGACCGACGGAAATGAGTGACGTGGTTTTTCGTTATGTAGACATCATAAAACGCCCAAAAAGCGTATTATCTCAAAATCGAAAATTTTCGCGATCACAATACTCCCCTCACCTATCGGTGTGGGAAGTAAAATGATCAGGAACCCCTAAAATGTCTAAAAACAAAGTTTGAACTGTTTTTATATTTTAAGTTTTTTTTATTATTGCTGTGCCGCCACTGATAGGATTTTTCCAAAACATATGCATTTTAGTAATACTGTGTCAAAATGTGATTAAAATGAATTCAATTATTTCCGCGTTACGCAATATCTGTTTAACCCCACTCTACTGTTCTGCAATATATTGCATGAAACGTGCATCAAATATCAAGTCGATTCAGGCATCGCAACTGGTTTCAATATGTGAGTAGGAACTTATGCAACTGATGCCAGTTTCATGAAACCTTGAGTCGATTCAGGCGTCGCAGCATGCATCAACGTCTGTAGGCCGCTGAAAGTGCTACATGTTGTCAACTTGTTTAGCTGCTATGCGCCTCAGTCAATAGTATCAAGTGAAGCCAGAGAAATAACTATAAAAATCGAAGTAGATATACCTCTTTGAGCTTGAAACATTAATAGGCTGCTTACAATACAATCTAATCAAGAGACATTTTGTCTCAGTTGAACAAAACATAGTAAACGGAATGACATCACTCTGCTGACTCACCTGTTTCCATTCGACTTTGTTGATGACTTCGGAACCAGGTGCAGAACTGTCACTTAGGGGTGGCCTCAGCAGCGACGCGTACTGAAACAAAACACATAGCAATAAAACCAATATATGCAAACAAATGTTTACAGCGTATGCAATGTGCCCAAGATAAGGAGTGCCAGTATGGGTAACTTTTAAATGAAGAGAAATACAAAATATTTTTTTGTCTTCAAGATATTTCGAAAAAAGGAAAATTTTAAATTATCGACTTGATCTTTTCTGCTTCACTTTATGTACTGTATTCAAATCAAAAGTACTTTTTTATAGCAACTTTTTATAAGCCTTCATTTACCATAAGCGGGATCTTTCTCTGACGTCTCGAATTTTTGATATCATCATTCTGAGTACAACGATATATGACACTTGATGTGAAACTGATCGTTTAGGACCAGATTGAAATTTTTTTTCTGGCGTTAGTTGCGTCTTATCAGTGTTCACTTGTTTTAAGAAATAACAGTGAATGAGATAGGATAATGTGTAGTTTACTGAGACCATCGTCTGTTTTATATTTAACAACAATAACAATTATAAAAATTAACAACAAATGTGTAAAAATAGCATTATCATTATCTGTTATTTAACTAACTATACAGCAACGATTAAAAACAAAATACTTACAAAAGATGGTCAAAAACATTGGATTTGTTTTCCAAACATATAACATCTGCGTTTTGTAGAGTTCAAGACGTTGTCTAACATATCTGGAGTGATACTTGCAAACGTCTCTAAAAGCAAAATCCGCTTCATTTCCAAAGATTCCTTTCTAAACATAACTTTTTATGTAACCCCATAGAAAAAAATGTTATGGAGTAATACCTGGAGACCGAGGCGATCAAAGTATTTCGGAATAAGTAGCAATCCAATTTTTCAGGGAATGTTACATCCAAGAATTCGTGAACTGCTGTTGAATCATGATCAAGTGTCCCATCTTGTTGAAACCAGCAATTGTTAACGTCTCTAAGAGGTAAACTCTGTAGACCTTGCTCCACGTTGTTACGTAATAAGTTTAAATATGTATTAGACGTCAAAGAACCATTGTAGAAAACCAGCCCATATATTGAACCCAAATCTGTGCTGGTGTCTCGAAGTTTTGAAGAAACGAGTGTTCTTATCGGCCCAGTAACGAGTATTTCTTTTATTAAAAACACAATTATTTGTTATCATGCCCTCATTAGACCAAACACAAAGTGAGAAGTTGATTTTGCAATTCCAGTGATATGTACAATTTGTCTGACAGACACTTCAGGCTCCTCAGTTAACATCTAATAAGACTGAATTTGCTTTTTCTTCACTGCAATGCTTTTTTCTTGATTTCACCGGTTTTCGGAAAGTAACGTATACGAGGAGGTTTTGAACCAGTTTGCTGAACGTTCTTCTGTTTGGCTATTTTCTCTCGGGATATTTATCCAGCTAGAAAAGCATTTTGTTGCCATAGAGTGTAACACGATAACATGTCAAATTTTTCCTCGTTGGAGAATTTATTCATTTTGATGGAAAAAGTTTGCTTCCACTTTTAAACATACATATGGACCGCACAAGAAGGGAAAACTACAATGTTTGTTCTTTAACTGCAATAAATGACACATTACTGACACTTTTTGGAATTGCTTCCTCAATTTACACAGCTACCTATTACCTAATTTACTGAAAGAGTGGTCAAAATAGGGCAAATAAACAGTCTCACATCAAATGTTATATATTTTTGTATTCAGGATGAGAATTGGATTAACAATATGAATTTTAAGTATCAGGTTTGTATTTAAAAAAATTAAGTGGATGGTGGTAGCAAAACTTTGAAATGTCTGCCACTTACGGCAGATGGAAGGTCATAAGAAGGTGTTATAAGATAGTATTCTCGATTTGAATGTAGTACGTAAAATAAAGCACAAAAGAAAATCAAGTCGATAACTTAAAATTTTAGTTTTTTTTTAAATATCACGTAAACAAAAAATGATTTTGGATATTTGTTGACACATCTTTAGTGAGCCTTGAAATATAAACTTTTACCCATTTAACAATTTTTGTATTTCCTTCGTTTACAAGTTACCCTCACTAGCTCTCCTTATCTTGGACACTTGGACACAGTCTAGTTCTTGAAGTTCATGAAATACATGTCTTAAATCTACATTCCTTACTCAGTTCGGCTGATACACAAATATTTTTGAATCAGATGAACTACTGGAACTACGAAAGCTGACTTGAGACAATCAAACTTCCTCTATAAAAGAGTGACAGTACTCATAACACGAGACTTTTAAGTAATAGGATTACAATATCATATTATCAAGCAATCACTATTTTATTGAAATGAGTACGAGGAATCACCACTATTCCGTTTATATTACCAAATCCATAAACTGCTACGTGTATTTTTTTATTTAACCCATTACATTACAGCCCTTGATAAATAAATATAGAAATCTGCCAAAACATATTATGACAGTACTGCTCAGTTGAGTTATAACCATTTTGAGTCTGAATGTACACATAGCTCCTTCCAAATGCTGCTTCTCTTTCCGATTCACGCTGCGTTTCCAGCAGAGATGTGCTATAGGAAGATGAGCGCTGCGAGGATGTGTGTAGCGGAATCTTTTCAGAGTTTCTTTGTTCGCCTACATCAACAGCACACATCCCTCGCCCACATCCCTCGCAACGCTTTTCTAACGCACATCTCTTGAAACACATTAATAGCACACATTCCTCGCCAACATGCCTTGTTTTGTACGTACAGAAACTTCGCTCCGCTAAGCCGTTTCCACCAGAGCTGTGCTGAGCGACGCGAGATAATTCAAGCGATTCTACTGGTTTGTTAAAAATACATTCCTCTTAATACATCCTCGCGTATCTCTAGTGGAAGCGTAACCTTACGCTGCGTTTGCACCAGAAATGTGCTAAGAAAATGTGCGCAGCGAGGATGTGTAGCGTAGCTGTAAAACGGTGTGGGTGTTTTCACCAAAGACGTGCTAGGAAGATGAGCTGTGCGAAGGTGTTTGGCAAAGCTGTAAAACGGTATGCAGATGAACGTTGCGAGATGTGTAGCGGGCTCTTTTCAGAGTTTCCTTTTTGCTCTCCTAATACATCAACTGTACACGTCTCTCGCCCACATCCCTCGCAACGCATTTCTAGCGCATATTTCTCGAAACGCATTAATAGCACACATTCCTGGCCAACATGCCTTGTTTTGTACGTACAGAATCTTCGCTCCGCTAAGCCGTTCCCACCAGAGCTGTGCTGAGCGAGGCGAGATAGTTCCAGCGATACTATTGGTTCATTAGAAACACATACTCGCACATTTGGTGTTCCGCCACATAGGCCAATTAAAATGATCCTGAAAGGCGCGCTGGGTCGCAATCACGGAACATCCGCTAGAAAAGTAGGCCTCAAAGGCAAACGCACACTGCTCAGTGTTCCAATTCATGATGGCGCCTTAACTGTGTCCCAACAAAACTTTAAGGCCTGGCGCTGACCTGCAATTTTCGATTGCGCAACTGTTTGGTCGTGATTGCATGCAAACCTCGCATATAGACGCAACTGAATTGATTGTTTATTGAGACCGCGCACACATGCAACTAAACCGTTCAGTTTCAAAATGAACTTCAACGAGGTGGCAGTAGTATGTGCACTTGAATTAAGAAGAAGGAAGAGAAGTCAACGGAAAAAGAGATTTTGCATTCAACGACTGTCCAACGTACAAGCAAAGGGGAGTTTCAAAAATTATACGACGTCCTGCGAGTTCATCCGGAAAAATTCTTCAAATACTTCCGGATGAGTCTGGCCAGTTTTGTTGCTGATCATCATCATAGTCACAATGTCTTAACAGACATGTTGTGAACTCGTAAAACGCATTACTCATTTTATGAGTTTCTCTTGGAACATCTTAAAGATCTTTAATGCAGTAGTTTCCCATTTGCTTTCTGCATCCTCATGCCGTTGACCAGATGTATCTACCGGTTCATTCGCCTTTAGGGACAATTCCTCACCCCAAGGACAAGAAGTGTCCTGACTCTTGTAAACTCGTCCACCCAAAGCTGTTGGTTGAGAAGAGGTTACTGCTTATACCGACAGTAGTTCGGTTCCTTTTACGACACGCAGGGTATACGTTGGGAGATATTCTAACCCGCCCTCACACGGGTAGTTGCTGATACGATTCAATATATTACTAGTTAGTCAAGTACTGACTGTTTCTTAAATTAACAAATTTCTTCTAAAAAATAAATTAATTCGATTCGATCGTGCGATTACATGAGAGTTACGAGTATAGGTCAGCGGATTCGCATTGAATGTACTGTTACTCAGGGCACTTGCGCACAACTGTGCGACTATATGATTTGAGCCCAAACACAAACTAAATAGTTTCACCAATTTTTAGTTGCCAATCAGCGTGCTTCCATTTAACTGTGTGGTAGTCACTCATGCAACCAAACAGTTGCGCAATCGAAAATTGCCTAAGGCCTGGCGCTGACCTGCAATTTTCGATTGCGCAACTGTTTGGTTGCATGCGTGACTACCCTACCAAAAGTTAAACGGAGGCGCGCTGATTTGAAACTAAAAATTAGTGCAACTGTGTGTGTGTGTGTGTGTGTGTGTGTGGGGGGAGGGGGGGTTTGCATGCAATCGCGACCAAAGAGTTGCGCAATCGAAAATTGCAAGCCAGCGCCAGGCCTTAGGCTTAGATCAGATGACGCGCGTACAACGCGCTTTGACGTGGCGCTCGTTTTGAAAATACACATAATTAATTCAAGCTGTTCACATGGACGCGCGCACGACAAATTGTACGCGCGTACGACGCCAATAGACGCAGAGAATCTCAATATGCGCGTCGGTCAGCGGCGACGCGCGTATTGAAATGCTAGACGCTCCCATTGCCTGTTCAGCTGGCAGTGTTGGCACGCGTCTTTTCTAGCATTCAGTCGACATACCTGGTGTCTCTCTGCAAAAATTTATTTCTCACGTATACTATTGAAATGGAAACAGAAGAATTCAACACAGATATTTTTATTGTTGAAATTGAGAAGAGGCCTACGATTTGGGTCATGCATTCCAAATTATATTCAAATAAGACGGCAAAAAAGAGCGCCTGGGAGGAACTGGTCCTAATGTTTTGCAAATTCGATGATACCGAAGAAAAAAAGAAAATATTAGGTAGGTTTCTGGTACTGCTTTATTTACAGTAGGTGTTTACAGTTAATACAGCAATTGAGGTTTTGAATCAATTTTTTTTTGTCATAAATCGAGAGATCATATATAAGTTTTATAATAAAACTGTTTTTGTTTTCTCTTTTTTCGCAATAATTCAAAAGTTATATCAAAATAAAAATGGGTTTTTGAATCGAGTACCGAAAACACGCCGACGGCTCACGAACCCGTGTGACGTAATGATGGCGGTTAAGATGCTCCTTTGACCAACGACATCCTACATCGATACTAGATTCTAGATTCCCAACCAAACGTGAAAATACTTGCTAGTAACTAGTGTATATTTGTTGCAATATAGCCGATGAATGAAGTTTGCAGCTCAGGACGACCTCTACGATCGAAATAAATATCTTTTTGAATGTTTGAAATCAGATTACAGATTCCAGTAAGTAAGTACCTAATCAAATATGTCTTATTGAAACTATCTGGTGCATGTTCGGCTGGCCTGGTGGTTAGAGTGTTGGCTAATGGATCCGTTGGTCCGGGTTCAAAGCTCAGCCTGTCCAATTTTTTTTTTATTTTTTTATCAAATAATTCATTCATGTGCTTTTTGCACTTGTTATGTACATTTTTTTCTACGATCAACATAAATATGTTTTTGAAACAAATTCTATCAGACATATTACTTGCACTGCATAGTGCAAAAGCTAAGTACAGGACGCGGTGGACAATTCAAAAAATCAGTTCAAATGGTGTTTGTCCGTCAATATCAACCGCCAATATTTTTTTTAAATGTAATAGTTGGTTAATAAACCAAAATCCATTCATTTTTTAAGTTTTTAATATAAACATAAAGTAAGTCAAACTCGTAATCACAACAGTCTTCTGTTTATCACTTGGTATCTTTATTTATTTAACTTTGAGCATTATTATACCAGTAGGAAATCCTCATCTCTATGGGAGTTCCTTATCACCTAGTGTTTCTCATACAGCAACTCTACGAGTCTAATTCGGCTCGTGTAAGAATTGATGGTAACCTGTCTATAGTCAAACTGCAACCAGAAAAGGAGTTCGTCAGGGATGTGTATTATCTCCGATGTTGTTTAACATTTGCTCTGAATTTGTGGTGAGATAGGTATTAGACAACTGGAATGGCGGTGTAACTATTGGCGGAAGCAAAATATCTAACGTAAGATTTGCTGACGATACAACCCTTATTGCAGCTTCTCAGGAAGAACTAGTAGCTCTATTTAAACATCTTAGAACAACATAGTGCAGCTTATGGTCTTGGTATTAACTACAATGAGACCAAGGTTATGATCGTAGATAGAGAGCATGATAATTGTCGAGAAATAAAGTCAATAGGCCGTTGTGAAGTAGTTCAAAGTTTTGTATACCTCGGTTCTTTGATTGACAATTCGGGCAGCTGTGAAAATGAGATTCGACGGCGCATTCAACAGGCACGTGTCGTCATGACAAAGCTTACTGAAATATGGCGTGACCATAACATCACAAAAGCTACAAAAATGTCGCTGGTTCAGTCTCTTGTGTTTTCCATATTTTTGTATGCCTCGGAAACTTGGACTGCTAAAAAGGCAGATCGAGCTCGCATAGATGCTTTTGAAATGCGGACATGGAGGAGAATGCTGAGAGTTCCTTATACCGCCCATCGAACTAACGTTTCCATACTGGATGAGGTCGGTAATCCAAAAAGACTATCCTCCATTGTGTCGACGAGAGTACTTACATTCTTCGGACATATACACAGAAGCGATAATATGGAGAAACTTGTAGTTCAGGGTCATGCCCCGAGTGGGCGGCGCCGTGGCCGTCCCCCTAAACGCTGGGTGGATACGACGAAACAGTTGCTGGATATGAGTGATATAAGAGCGTCACTAAACTGACAACAAATCGCGAACGATGGCAAGCTACAGTGCTCAAAACTATTGATAATATTCTTGTCGGCAATACTCTAGCTCCGACTTAATGCATTTTACGAGTTCACAACATGTCTGTTAAGACATTGTGACTATGATCTATTTTTGCACTAGCAAAAGGATATACTATTAAAAAATGAATATCCTTGCCTCCCTAAATCTCCTGTAGTATCTGTGTTGTTTTTGCTTCAGCTCTTTCGGAGACCCTCTAAGTATGTCTAAAGCTGCCTACACATCTGAGCGCATATGACTTGAGAACACACACATATCCGTGCGTCATGTGTGGTTTTAGTTTTTACGTCGCATGCATGTGTTGCAATGGGACGTCCACATTTGCATATTCGTGTGTACTCAAACCATGTGCGCTCATATGCATACGCAGCTCAGCACATGACTTGAGAACGCACGCATATGCGTGTTCTCAAGTCATGTGCGCTCAGATGTGTACAGCTTAAGGGATAGTACTGTGAGTCAGCAAATATTCCTTTACGTCTCCCCTACAGACGACTATGGACAAAACTAAATGAGGCGTTATAATCGTCACCGCCGCGCCGTCATTTCAAGGGTTTTCGGTTATAGCCATCGCAGTAGAAAAGACGGATTTATTTGGAGCACTCTTGCAGACAATTCGGGATAATGTATAATTCTGAAACTCCCCCAAGAGAGACTCTAGAGAAAAGGTACTTGGGCTGATATTTCGTTTTGCTAGCCGCTAGCGATAGGCCTACGTTGGATGTTCGGCTGAGAAAAGTATTTTTCTGAATTGGGTTTATTGGGGCTAGTATACAAAATTAGATTACCAAAGTTGTCATCCAACCAATTCTAGCAACAGCTCAATCACTTTCTCTTATTTCCTACCCCGATAGGTGATATTGTAATCGCGAAAATTTTCGATTTTGAGGTAAGACGTCGTCTTTTGGGCGTCTTATAACGAATATCCACGTCACTCATTTCCGACGGCCTATCTGTCTGTCTGATTTTCTGTCCTCGTAATCTCAGTAACCGCTGCATGGATTGTGATGAAATTTGGGCAGTGATATGATGTGGGGTCGAGATCGCAGTAGATAATGGTGCTATAATTTTGAAAATCTAGTGCATGGGCGGAGGAGTAATTAAAAAAAAAATAGAAGATATCAAATTTTCCTCAACCTCCGCTTTTGGGCGTTTTGAGCGTTCCTGACAATATCCTACTTTTTTGGAGGGGGGAGGGGGTGTTGGTGGCTGTTGGTGAGGGTTGTAAAACTGGTAAATTTGTTGTATTCATAATGGGCTATCCACTGACCTGAGAAAAAAGGACCTAGTGGCATAATACACTTTTTAGTTCCATCCAAACATTCAAATTTCGTTTTTGTTTGAAAGTCAAACATTTATCGAATTCATGAAATACTGCGCGGAAAAAAATGACTTCGGTGACATGTTGTGCTCTAACTTATCAAACCGATAGGTGAGGGGAGTATTACGATCGCGAAAATTTTCGATTTTGAGATAATACGCTTTTTGGGCGTTTTATGACGTCTACATAACGAGAATCCACGTCACTCATTTCCGTCGGTCTGTCTGTCCGTCTGTCTGTCGGTCTGTCTATCTGCCTGTCTGTCTGTTTGTTTGTCTGTCTGTCTGTCTCTCGCTTTTTTCTAACCTCGTAATCTCAATAACCGCTGCATGGATTGTGATGAAATTTGGGCAGCGGTATGCTATGGAGTCATAGTAGGTAATGCTTCTATAATTTTGCAAATCGGTGCATAGGCGGCGAAGTAATTAGCAAAAAATAAAAAACTCAGATATTCCTCAAACTTCGTTTTTAGGCATTTATAGTTGATTAACCATGGCCTACTGCTACAAATAAAGTAAAATTGGAAAAATCAAATTTTGAGCGTAATTTTCAAAATAGCTTAACACTAATATATATTTTTGAAAAGCTTGAATTATTTCCGATTGACTTCAAAAATAATATACAGGGTGTTTCATTTGAAAAAATATATGTTTGCTTCATAACTGAAAAATGGTTAGAGTAAGAAAAAATAAAACTAAATCACTGGATTGTACAGAAAAAATTGTATAAGACCCTTTTTTTAACTTTTGAGTAAGATAAAAGACAACCGAGATGCAAGGGTGGTCTCAAAATCGATAGTTTTCGATTTCACCCTGTATCTCAAAAACTAAGAGGGTCATGATAATTTTGTTGACGGCATCTTTAGTTCCACAAGAAAGTAGCACACTATCGCGAAAACCGCAACTCTCTAAACTCTCTATCTTCAAAAGTAAAAGTGCCCAAAATGGGACACCCTGTACATACGAATATTGCTTTAGATAGTTCCGTATAACGACGAAACATTGAATAGATTTCAATGAAATTTTGGCACAGTATTACTACCTCGGCGAGGATGAAAAACGCTTATGGTTTCTATGAATGGTGTCAGTAGTAGAGAAGACATAATAAAAAAATAAAAGACATATAAACAGCTCAAACTTCGTTGTTTAAACGTTTCAGAGGTTCCTGATCATTTTCTACTTTTTTTGGATGAGGGTGAAATTGGGGTGGTTGGGGGGTGGGGGGTTGAAAAACTGAAAATTTTGTTGTATTCACAATGACCTGTGAATGTGTAAATTGACCTGTGAAAAACAGACCTAGCGGCATAATACCCTTTTTTTGGTACATCCGAACATTGCCTTGCCTATTCCAGATATCAAGGGAAGAATTTTTTGATGTGTATCATACGAATATTGCTTTTTAGATAGTTCTCTATTAAGTAACGTGCAAACTGTGGAATTGATTTTAATGAAACTTAGCCACAGTATCATTACCGTCGCGAGGATGGAAGACGCATATGGTTTTTAGAAATCATGTCAGTGGCGGCGCAGCAATAAAAAAACTAAAAATATAAAAACCACTCAAACTTCGTTTTTGGGCGTTTCAAGAGTTCCCGATCGTTTTCTGCTTCTTTTGAGTCGCGGGCGCGGGTGCAATTGGGGGGGGGGGCTTATAAAACTGCAAAATCTGTTGTATTCACCATGTGCTGTCTAGTGACCTCTGAAAGAGAGAGCGGCATAATGTACTTTTTGAGTCCATTGCAACATTGCATTACATACGAGTATTGGTTTCAAACGTTCTTTATTGTATAACCTGCAATTGATTTTAATTAATTACACAGTTTTACTGCTGTGGCGAGGATGGCAAATGCGTATGTTTTTTAGAAATCATGTCAGTGGCGGCGCAGGACTCACAAATAAACTAAAAATATAAAAATAGCTGAAACGTCGTCTTTAGGCGATTTGGGGTTCCTGATCAATACGTTGCATCCAGTTGGAGTTTGCAGAATAAAACCTGTGTTGTCCTAGTTCGTATAGAGATGCAAGAAACTATTTACGAGAGTTTCTGTGTTGCATGTTTTTTTTTTTTTTGAGGGCGGGCAGGCGATGATTTGGAACAGGGGGATCTCAGACTATAGCTGCATGCAATGGAGAAAAATAAAGTGATGTCACCGTTATGTGTTAGAAGTACTGAGTCAATCAACTTGACTCCATTTTTTAGACCTATCCGATTCTTGCATTTGAATTTTATATCTGTGGAATAAATTGATATACAGGGTTATTCACGTTATTCGACACGGAGCATTATGGCTAAAGTATTTGATAAAAAAGAAAATAATAATTTGGGATGGATAGAGACCCATAAAGGCTTCATTTTAAAAATATTTTCATGTTATACAGGGTGTCCCAAAAGCACGAAATGTATCAAAGTTATGTTTTTTTAAATGAAACACCCCGTATGTTATTGCATATTCAGATTCCTTGATGAATTCTACTGTGACTTTATGTATCATACATGGGACTTAAAGCGAACCATTTAGGTGTAAATCACCATTTTCGGTATAAGTAGATATCAGGAAAAAATTGAATATCGCAGATATTATAAAATTTGGAAGGTTGTGACTTTGCCGTATTACTAAGCATAAAATGCGTCAGCTTTGATGAGACTGTCAAATTTAAGTTACGTTTATGCTTGGAGAAATCGGTCGATGAATTAAGGAAACTTCGATCAGCGATAACTTGATTTTTTCAAATGGGAATGCGTAACTTTTTTTATACGGTTAAAAGTAGAATTTGATAACCTTCCTAATGATATAAGGTTGTGCATATCAATCTCTGTTAGTTTTCATATAATTTTAAATTTTCAAACAAATCGGCGTTTTTCAATTTGCCTACCTATAACCAACGTAGCAGGCCATGAAATATAAACAAAAACCTGTTCAGATAGAAGAAAACAACTGACATAGCTGAAAAATACACACGAACTAGACTAAAGGGACAAGATTATAAAAATTACTCACAACAAGCAATGGCGGTAACATATCTTTGGTCAAAGAGAAGCTGGAGTATAGCAGAAATGGATTTTTTCACGGCCTGTTAGCTACTGCAATGTAGCAATTTCCAAAACCATTAAAAATTTTGTAATAAAGTAAAAACTACTAGAGAATGTTGTAAGCAGTTTATTATTTTCATAATAAAATTTCACATTTAATGATATAAAAAAGTATGCAATTCTGTCAAAACTCAAGTCAAAAGTACCTCTGACTGGAGTTCTGAAAATTCTTCAGTACCTATTAGCAAGGTCGCAGAAAATGAAGTATGAATTAAAGTTTGTTCAAATTATAAAACATAACTTAAATGGCAGAAAATTTAAGTCTGATTTGTCAGTATTCCTTTTTTGCAATATTGCTAATAGATATTGACAAATAGAAGGAATCCAGTCAAAGGTATCGACTTCGACGCAAATTAGTACTTTTTTACACCATTACATATGATTGATAGTTGCGTGCTGGAGCAACAGTCGCTGGTTGTTTCTGTTTCATATGAGGGTTTTTGATTGCCTTGGAAATTTTTAACCTCTAGTAAATTGCGGTAGCCAGTAGACAGTAAAAATATCTATTACTGCCATACGCCAGCTTCTCTTTGACCTTAGAGATGTTATCGCAGTTGTTTCTGGGAGAGCTGATTTGTTGTAAAGAATTTTTATAATCTTCTCCCTTTAGTCTAGTTAGTGTGTATTTTTTAGCTAAGTTAGTTGTTTTCTTCTAGCTGAACAGATTTTTGTTTATATTTCATGGCCTGCTACGTTGCTTATAGGTAGGAAAGTTGAAAATCGCCGATTTGTTTGAAAATTTAAAATTAAATGAAAACTGCTAGAGATTGATATTCACAACCTAATATCATTAGAAAGCTTATAAAATTCCACGTTTAACCGTATAAAAAAAACTAGGCGTTCCCATTTGACAAAATCAAGTTATCGCTGATCGAAGTTTCCTTAATTCATCGACCGATTTCTCCAAGCATAAACGTAATTTAAATTTGACAGTCTCATCAAAGCTGACGCATTTTATGCTTAGTAATACGGCAAAGTCACAGCCTTCCAAATTTTATAATCTCTGCGATATTGAATTTTTTCCTGATATCTACTTATACCGAAAATGGTGATTTACACCTAAACGGTTCGCTTTAAGTCCCATGTATGATACATAAAGTCACAATAGAATTCATCAAGGAATCTGAATATGCAATAATATATGGGGTGTTCCATTTAAAAAAACATAACTTTGATACATTTCGTGCTTTTGGGACACCCTGTATAACATGAAAATATTTTTATAATGTAGCATTTATGGGTCTCTATCCATCCCGAATTATTATGTTCTTTTTTATCAGATACTTTAGCCATAACGCTCCGTGTCGAATAACGTGAATAACCCTGTATACATATATTATAATCCTAACGTGTATGATGGAATTTTGCCACCGTATTACTACTGTGGAGGAAATGGTAACAGCGTATCGTTTCTGGTACGATTTTCAGTATCGACAAAAAACGAAAAATTACAAAATCGCTCAAACTTCGTTTTTAGATATTTCGTAGGTCCCTGATCATAGTCTACTTTTTGACTAGGATGGTGGTGTAGGTGTAGAAAACTTTTATTTTTGAGATAATCGGTTTTTTGGTCGTTTTATAATATCTACTTCGCGAAACCATATGTAATTCATCTTAGCCGGTTTGTCTGTCTGTCACTACATCTGTAGTAGCGTAATCTCAGTAACTCTGAACTGCTAGTACTTGGGCTGTTTTGCCGGCGCAGGGTCGATACTCCAAGTTCTTGCTACGACTGTACTGAGAGGCCATTCAGATTTATAAACACAAAATCAACTTCAACAACAAAGAAGAAGCATACAAAATTAATAGGACATTGATACTAGCCCCAAACGTCACGTCTAGTACGGCCACCCCCACTTAGGGTTGCCAACTTTTTTTGTAAGAAAAAAGTATAATAGGATTAAAGGAGGAAAAAGAAGGTATTTTATTATTATTATTATTTATTTGTACTGTTAATTACAAATAATTGCCACCTCGAAGGCCAGGCCTTGTGTGAGGTATTGGCATTTATAACTTGAAAATGTACATTTGAAATTTTGCTAACCTAACTATGCTGCTGCTTCCACGCTGCCTCCCCTCGTACTGCTATTCGTACGCCTTTCGATGGTTTGACCTTCAGTGGATCCACCCTAAGCAGCAGCATGCATTCATCATCAATTTTATCGATGATCTATTCATTTTAAACTTGAAATTTAGATGTGATGTCTGAGTGACAGTGACAGTATATTCATATTTTTGAGCTAAAATGGTGTTTTATTTTTTTAATGCTCTAAACACATACTTTTTGGGGCTTTTCGCAAAGCTTATCAAAAAACTATCATTTCTGAGGCCTCATCACATTCTAGGTCAAAATTAAAATATACGAGTGGCTCATTTGTCATTAAATTAATGGAGGCTCGGTTCCTATCGTCTCACCACTTCGCATTCATCACAGAAAGTACCCTTACTATGAATGCCGAAGTGGCAGGAACAGAAAGTAGATATGAAATAATTTTGGTAATATTAACGATTTCTTCTGAAGCACTTACTAGCAAATAACATTTTTTATCAGTGCTCATGTTGATAAAATCTTCAGTATAATACTGTTTTTAGCAGTACGGCTGGAAACCCTACCCCCACTTCTCACCCAATTTGGATATTTGCTAAATCTGCTGGCTCGTGGAGCGTAGCAATGCGGCCGAACAGTCTTAACAGATCGGAGCTTATCTGACCTTACCCGCGAAAGCCTTACAATACAATGGAGTCTCGCATTGCGTAGTTTTTGGAAACCGTATCTACCAGTGGCTGTGGACTAATACAAGAATACGAGGATCATTAGAACTCGTCAATTTTTTTTTATTAGATGTTTTGTTTCTTTTTTGGGAACTACATATCTACATTTGCGAAGGATATAGCGTGGGAGGAAATTGATTAGTGCCCTTGATAACACCATATAACCTATAACAGTCTACAGACTGTTGTTGTAGTCTTAGTAAATAGCAAGGGACTAAAGGAGTCTCCTTGGAAGATGCCTCTTTTGAGTGGCACCAACTATCTCTGAACCCGAGTTTCACCTGATGTTATAGTGAACCGGGTCTTCCAAAGTGATATCAGTTGTTTTATGCATCCCAATGTCTGATTATCCACCGAAATTCTATGACGAACCGAAATACTTTAGGAGAAAGCTGTATAGCTCATTTTCAACAAAAAAAGTTATATAAAGTAGGGTCCGATTCTGAACTGTTTCCGAGATAAATTGGTTTTCAGAAATGTTCATTAAAATGCAGACCTTCAAATGAAAACCCTAAGAAAACAAAATTTTGTTGTCGGATTTTGGAATTTTTGGTATTAGTCCTTAGAAAAGATCACATCATTATTGACTAAAAGAAAGTGATCATGTATCAAACACTTCGGCGAGATAGTGTCAAAGTCAGCATGTTTTTAAAAGTGACTTCAAGAAACGTTACAAAAAAAGAATTTGTCTTAAAAAATCACCAAATAGTTAACTGTGCACTTTACGTTAAACACATGCCCGTCTTCCTGGTTACCTATCCATTGGTACCACAACTTTGTCGTAAATGGGGTAATCATAGGCAATAAGATTGTATTTATGCTCTAAAGGCATAAAGGATCTCCGAGAGCGCAAGATTACAACAGACTGTTTGGCAAAAACTTGTCATCAGATTTTTAATTTTTGTTTTGGGTATTTGAATAATGTGCCAATTCATCATAATTAGTCATAAAAAGTGGTCGGTGAACCAAATCTTCGGTATAGGGTCTCAAAATTGTACAACTTTAGAAGAAAACTTCAAGTTATAATTTAAAATCGATTTGCCTTCAAAAGTCGCTAGGTAGTCTTTCAAAAGGTGCTAGATTAACAAACAGAACATACAAGTTACGTTATAAAGTATCGTGTGTCTGCAGATTTTCATTCGTGTATGAATGAGAGGTCAGAAATCATCCAGAACGAAGTAGGACTAAAATTAAGCATGATATCTTTAGTGCACACTATGGATCAGTCATGAACCTACATACGCTAAAGCTGAAACTGTAGATTTTGTGCTGTAGATCGACAATCATGAACGCAAACCTACGAAAAGTAAGATCCAGTGGGTTGTGGCAGCTGTGTCTCTACTTTTAGAACGGGCAACGACGTCGGTGTTCATGCGAACCCGAAAACATCCCACATCATCCACCTACGCTGTTACAAATCGCCTCAATACAGTATTTCACAGTGGAAGGTGTGGTTCACTTCGCAAACAATTTTTCTGTATGTATGCATGTATGCATGCCAGTACACGTTTTGAAGAAAGGCGACCCTAATAAATGAACGAATTTTTGTCGATTTATGCTTCATGTGGACGCTGAAGATGCAACTTTTTTAAGTAGGTTTCTTTGGACAGATGGTGATACATAACTGATCTAAAGGATACAAGATGCTTTATAACGTGGTCTGCATGTTCTGCTTACTTGCCTAGCGACTTGTTAAGACGAATCCATTTTAAATTACGAAGTTATCTTGTAAAGGTATACAATTTTGAGACCCTATACCAAAGTTTTGGTTAACCGATCACTTTTTATGACTAATCATGGTATAATAGTTTTTGCCAAATGATCTGTTGAAGTTTTGGACTCTTGAAGATCCAATACGCATTTGGAGCTTAAATTCAATCTTATTGCCCATGTTTATCACATTTACAACAAATTTGTGGTATCAGTGGATAACTATAATGATGGGCATGTGTTTACCGTAAAGTGTATGGTTAATCATTTGGTGATTTTTCAATATAAGTGCCTTTTCTTGTAACGTTAATCAAGTTACTTTTCAAAACATGCTAATTTTGACACTATCTCGCGAAGTGTTTGATACATGATCACTTTCTTTTAGTCGATAATCACGTAATAGCATATTTTCTAAGGACTAATACCAAAAAGTCTAAAACCCGACAATACAATTTTGTTTTATCAGGGTTTCCGTTTGGAGGTCTGCATTTTAATGAAAATATCTAAAAACCTCCCGCGGGAATTCAAAAGAACGAAGGTCATATCAATATTAAAACCTGGTAAACCGAACGATCAACCCGCCAGCTGCAGACCTATAGCCTTGCTCAGTTGCTCCTATAAATTACTAGAAAGAGCCGTCTACAACCGATTGAGCGCGACGATCTTAGACCGGGTCCCGATAACCCAGGCTGGTTTCAGACCAGGTCGCAGTTGTTGTGATCAGGTACTGTCCCTCACAACGCATATAGAGGCAGGCTGCCAGCAAAACATGAAGACGGGAGTAGCGTTTGTTGACCTCACTGCCGCATACGATACGGTCTGGAGGGAGGGTCTCCTATATAAGTTGCTGCAGGTGATTCCCTGTCAGACCACTACAAGACTCATAAACAACATGTTATGCGACAGAAAGTTCCAAGTAATCCTAAACGAGAAAGCAAGCAGGCAGCGCAAATTGAACAACGGACTTCCACAAGGCTCAGTACTGGCCCCCTTACTTTTCAATCTATATATATCTGACATGCCAGAAACAGTCAGTTACAAGTTTTGCTATGCGGACGATATAGCCATAGCTTTTTCCGATAAGAGCTTCAAGAACGTTGAGCATACTCTTTCTAACGACTTGTTAGCTCTAAACAACTACTTCAAGAAATGGAGACTAGTACCGAGCCCCAACAAAACCGAAGTTTCCTGCTTCCACCTGAATAACAAACTAGCTAAATATGAACTGCAGGTACTTTTTGCAGGCGAACCCCTGAAGCATAACCATTTCCCAAAATACCTTGGAGTAACGTTAGATCGCACCCTCTGCTATAAGAAACATCTCGCAAACACTGCAGGAAAACTCAGAACACGCAACAACATTATCCAAAAGCTGTGTGGAACGACGTGGGGTGCCACTGCTCCAACTCTACGAACCAGTGCACTAGTCTATTCGTGTGCTGAGTACTGTGCGCCTGTCTGGATTAACAGCCACCATACCAGACTAATTGACGTCCAACTAAATCACACTATGAGACTTATTACAGGCGCAGTTAAGACAACCCCAACTCAATGGCTGCCTGTACTCTCTGGAATAGCCCCACCGCAGCTTCGAAGGACTGACGCCCTTCTAAGGGAGAATAACAAGATTACGGCCAACAACAAACTGCCCATCCACCGAGCAATACCCCCGTTGCAGATAAATAGACTTAAATCCCGACAACCACCAATAAGGGATGCAGAAGGGCTTAAAACCAATAACTTCGACTCCTTAAACCAATGGCGCTCCCAGTGGCAAGGTTTTGCGGAACACCACTCGCGATGCGCATTTATGGGGGCAGCCTTACGTCCAGGATCAGATCTACCCCGGAAGAAGTGGGTAAAACTTAATAGAGTCCGAACAGGCCACGGCAGATGTGCCGACTCCCTCTACAAGTGGGGCTATGTGCAATCTCCCTTATGTGACTGTGGCGCGCTCCGCCAAACTATAAACCATATTACGAGCGAATGTGAACTGCGTGCGTTTCAGGGATTGCGAGAAGAGTTCTTCACAGCCACACCGCTGGCGCTGAAGTGGTTGAAAGAACTTGACATCAACCTGTAAATACCAAAGACTATGTATCTTAGTTTGTAGCTGTATATATTTTATTTTAGTATAGGTTATAATAGTTTTTCTTTTAATCTATATTTACTGTTGTCATGTTTTTGAGCCATACGATAAATAAAAATAAAATCTAAAAATCAATTAATTTCTGAACCAGTTGAATAAATCGAAGCCTGCTTTATATCACTTTTTTTGTTGGGAATGAGCTGTACAGTCTTCTCCTGAAGTATTTTACATTTGTCATATAACACCCTGCATATTCCAACAGCCACACAATCAGTTCATGAGACGTGGTGTCGCATGCCTTTCGACAGTCAATCCAGGCCTAGAAAGGCGCCGCGTATGTTCTGCAAGGAGTACTGCGTGGCACATATCGGTCAATCAACAAGTTCCCCTTGCAGCTAGCAACTCCTTCCTTTGACTCTCTCCGTTCATATACGTTGACAAATACAGCATTTACAGCTTGAAGGATTCGCATGCAAAAGATTCTGGTGAAGAGCTTGTAACATGCATTCAGACATATTATTGACATATAGCTTTTGGGATGAAATAATTTTTTGGTTATCGGGAGAAGCACGGTTCGATCCTCGACAAACCAAGCTGGAATTGGGTGTTCCTGATTTAGCCACGAGTTAAAAACTAAGTATCGGTAGCAACTGGGAAATGTTTCAACCGCTAGGTGTTCATGCCATCCGGGCCAGATACTGCGAAGTCCTTTGCGCTTTGTAAGACATCAAGAAATTCTTCTGTGATTATGAGATGGCGCAATACATTTACGTTTGGAGTCCTTCTACAAACGGATTGTAATTGCACCAAGGCTGACTTGTATGCTTGGAGAGGTTTGAGCTGTTCGTAAAGGTCCCTCCAGAAGGCTCATGTGTAATTTTTGCAATACTGTTTGTTCTTTTCTGTAAACCTAAGATGTGCCCAAATGCCCGAACATTTGGGACGTTACAGATATAACGCTAAAAACGTAACAGCATAGATTCGAACCTCCACTTCAACATTATAGAAAAAGCTTAGTTTACTAGTGACAAAACTGAGACCCAACGAAAAATAAAGTATCTACCATAAGTCCATCAACAACTACAACAACAAGGGCATGTTTACTGTGCAAGTATCAGCCCGCCTAAATTAATTCCACCCCTTTCATGTTTGATCGACAGCTTGCGCGACGTGAAAAACATGCCGTTATTAGCAAAAGTGCAGCTAAATATAGCCCATTATTGTTCGCGTTAGCTGTAGTTACCAGTACTAATTTAATATTTCACATAATAGACTAGCTGAACATGGCTATTAGGTGTTAGGTTTATTATAGATATTATAAGTTGATTCATCGAAGTGGAAAAGACACAAATTTCCTTTGTTGAGCGCACTTAAAAAGCTTAGTTGAGCGATTTAAAACTGAAGCTACTTTTTCGATTGCTGCTAAAGGAAAATAACTAAGCCGACCCAACAAAGAGCTTTGTACCGACGCGCGACGGTAAAAACTAATCTAACTCAATGGAACTTGTTAAAGTAAAATACTACATTTTATAGATTCCCTGGCGATTCAAATTCGATCCTCACTATTGGGAACTCGGAAACCGTAAAAGAGACGCAGTCGGTGGAATGAGACATATTTGTGCACGTGAGAGAGTAAAATAGAGGCATTCGAAGAGTTTGGAAATTGAAGTTTTTCCCGAGGTATTTATGGAGATCGACGGTAAAAACCGAAATTCATCGACAACGATTTAATTTTTTCCTGACATACATATTAGCATTGTCCACTTGTTCTCCTCTATATTGCAAAATCATAACACAAGGATTCGATCAACTGTGGCATGAAGCTGTCCTCAACAGGCTTCCATACTACTGCCTTCTTGCTGAAGTTTGCGATTGGTTAGCAGACTTTCTCTCTGGTTTTAACTCTTCGTCGTGGTTCTTCTTCTTTTTACTTGATATCCATGATATATTCTCTGGAATCATAAACTCAAACTACAGTTTTGCACACAACCATCATGATAGACACACTTGCAAGACGAGGAACCGAATCTGGGTTCATAGGACCAGAGCCATTGGGAAAAGCACTGTTATGAAAACCGTCTCAGAATCACATCAACGAGTTGCTGGAAATAACATCCAATCCAATCTACAGCTTAGCAGATAACAGTACATTAGTGTCGGGCATGGAACCAGGCAAGCCACTATCATCCCAGGAGACGGTACGTCGGCAACAGCAGCATGTCTAACAGATCAACGCAGATATCAAAACAATTGTCGAGTGGGGATTAGCAAATAAAGTACAGTTCAACGAACAAAAAACTCAGGCAACAACACTTACAAAGAAGTCTCACGATGGCTTACCAACCGTGGAAATGGAGGGTCACGCCATAGTCGAATCACCTTCCGTCAAGCTCTTGGGAATCAACATCAACAATAACATGTCCTGGCATGACCACGTCGTCAGTATTGCTAAAACGGCATCCCAGAAGCTTGGAGTTTTGTTCTGCTGTAGGAAGTTGTATACACCAGAGCAACTGCTGCTGCTCTACAATGCACATATCCGACCATTGCTGGAGTATTGCTCCAATGTGTGGGGATGCGCTCCCAAACACTACATAAAGCTTCTGGACAATATCCAGAAAAGAGCAATTAGATTAATCGATACGCCTAACCTCACAAAGGACCTCCACAGCCTGGAACACCGAAGGAGGGTGGCTGACCTATCCCTGTTTTACAGATTCTATCACGGAATATGTTCGAGTGAGCTCTCCTAGATAATAACACCACAGGCCGTCCGAAGCAGGAACACTAGAGAAGCTCTGCGAGCTCATTCTTACCAGGTCGAGGCCCTTACTCCCCGAACTAGTCTCCTTCAGCATTCCTTGTTTTGGAGAACTTCAACGCTGTGGCATCAGCTGCCGGGGAATTTGTTTTCTGACGGCTACAACCTGTAGCGTTTCAAATCTAACGTGAACCGACACCTATCCTCTCGCAGCTTTTCTACAGCGCCATAGGCTTTCAGCCTTTGCGGGAGGCCGACCATAAAAAAAAAGAATGGGCAAATAGGTAAGCGCTCCACCAGGGTTACAACACTTGAGGATCCTAGAAAGGAGCAGGAATGATCTGCGCATTCTGATCGGTCTGAGAAACCATTTGCAAGAAACAGGTGAGGGACAAACATAGGACTGCCATTTCTGCTTTATGAAGAACGACACATCAGCGTAGCATATACTATGGTCTTGTCCACTACTGGAAAGAGCTAGGTTTCAGACTTTTGGACTCACCCATCTGGCCCATACTGACCGCAAGAAAGTTTCATCCAACACGACCATTGCCTTTCGCCTTTAGAGTGGTCCAGCTCATATTGGATATTACAAATATCAATGTCAAAGTAAAGAATAAAGTCAAAATACAAAACACCAGGGTTCAATTTGCCCAGGCTAAAGTTTTATTTGACTGTAGCATATAGAGGTTTGGTACAAGGCGGTATGATTAATAACGTATTTAGAAATGTTCTATTAACTTCGACTTAAGCAAATTGCTTGTAAAAGGCACTTCTCATTTTGTATCCATATTGTTTGTGGTTTCTGCTAAGATGTTTCTTGTCAGTCTAACACCTAAACAAGAAGGTCAATTAATCAACTTCATTGATCTGCTGCATATCTTTGTGGCGTTCCTGAGATTAAGTTGAAGTGTCGGCTAAAGTTAAGGCGATAATTTATAACGGCTTTCGATAATCAGCTTGCAATGCCTTATTCTTGACATCTAATAGGTCGTTGCTTTGGGTAAAGTGTCCCACAAAAGTTTTATATACTCTCGAGTGTGATTTCATAAAAATTCTTGAAATATTGAATAATATAGTATAGTGAAGTTGCAGTTATAGTTTGACACGTGCATATCATACTTTGTCGTGTCATTTTTCATGATAACGTTATAATAATACTTTATTACCCATCTGAGTAAACCCAGTTACAGGACAATGCATTACCATAAATAATCGTGAGACTGTGTAAGAGTTCTTAAAGTTAAACTAATATTTAAAATAATACTAAATCTAACTAAACTAGTACCTACACGCAAAAAAGACGATCAACTGGGCTAGTACGCTGCTGTTGCTTTTTCCATTATATCTTTAACACTGCTAAAGTGCAAGCCACATGTTTCAGACAATGCGTTCAAATTTTGCGACACCGGTTGGACATCTCCAGGAGTTTTGTTTAAGTACGAGAAAGTCAAGTTTGGATAATAAGTATGCGGATTCGAGTTAGATATTAGCTAGCTTATGCAAACACCTCAATCCAAAATGTGTTCTCCTCAGCTCCAGTGGCTAAATATCCAACCTAGCCAACAATTCCCCGAGCAGGATATGCACCATCTAATTTGAATGATTGGTACTTTGGGAACCGTCTTTATATGTTATCTAATGAGAATTTATGATTTTGATAAATAGGATCCCAGATAAAACAAGTTATCTCTGATTGAAACTTCCCTGATTAGTTTAACGATTTCTCCAAGATGTAACTCAAACTTGACCGTCTAACCTAAGCTGACGTATTTCATGCTTAGTAATACGGCAAAGTCACAGACCAGTTTTATAATTGCTGCGATATTCATTTTTCTTCTGAGATCTACTTATACCAATAATTGTGATTTACACCTAAACGGTTCACTTTAAATCCAATATCTAATACATAAAGTCACACTAGAATTGACCCGAAAATTTAAATATGCAATAACATACCGGGTGTTCCCTTTAAAAAACATACCTACCTTTGAAATGTCACGATTTTATTAAACATCTCGTATAAAAGTCATTATTTTTAAAATGTAGTCCAACTCGACCTACATACATACGTTCGCAAAGTTAGTTTTCTAAAAATTGTTATGGTTTGATCACAAGAGTCCGAGGCGTTGAGCTTGACTCACACTGTATATCAGATATTGGCGGTTCGAAATGAAACGGATTCTATGTGGAAATAACAAATATTCAGTATTGGTATAGGTGCTTTGATCTACTTCATTAAAACAGGCTTAAAAGATGTCATTAATGGATTTGTTTTCATGGTGACCTTAGGGGGGGTTCATGTATGAAAGAATATGTAATGTCTTAATTTGCTTAAAATCTCTATAGATTGTATCGCTGCTAACCTGTTATCACCGCCGAGGGATTGGTTAGTAATAGAATAAGTCACTAAGCTTGGAGAAAGCATCCTTGATTATTTTTATTTTGTATTATTTTAGTAGTTATTTAATTCTTGGGAATACTCATGGGGGTTTTGAACCCCCCAAACCCCCCTCCCTCATATACGGCCCTGTTCAAGTTCATTGACTATATATTTATGTCCTATCTTGACTTCTGTATTGCCATTATCATTCCGATTTCTAAGGATTGTTTTCATCAGACCTCGCCATTTCTTCATACTATAACAACGATAATTAACAAATCAATCCGGTAATTCAACAATAGGTATGCTTAATACAGCCACGCCACATACTTTCGCTTGCAAAAGAACGAATAGATATGTATGTGGATGCAGATTCAAAAGTAATGCGACAAATACTCGTTCCCTTTGATGTTGCTCAATGCCGGTTTTCCATTGAACGGGCAAAACAGTAACAAAACACAAACTCGTGTCAAGGAAAACAAAACTGCGGCATTTTGCGACAGTTCGAGTTTTGTTTTTCATGTACCGCTCGGAGGCGGTGCATGAAAGGGTTTCGATATGTTTTGAAACTCGAGTCTTTCTGACGAGACTGGTTGTGTCCTGTTTCTTGAGAGTTTTAGACTTGTATTTCATTCGCATAGGTAAATTGAGCTTTGATAACTGTCCCCAATCACAAGAAATCACAATCGACCTTTTTCATGAATTAAATTTCTAATGTTTGTATTTTTGTCAATTAATACTATAGGCTCTTTAGGGTGAGAGATAGACATTCTCAAAAGATTATTTAATGAGAAATAAGCTCTCCATGCAGTCCCATGTCATCATTTTGGAAATCATTCATCAGTTGTGCAAATAGTTATTCGTCTAAAGAACAACGTTAGAACCCAGTATCTGAGTTGGCGGCGTTTTCTCCTAAAATAGTATTTATACTTCCCACAATGATAGGTGAGAGGAGTAAATTTTCGATTTTAAGACAATACGCTTTTTGGGCGTTTTATGGTATCTACATAACGAACATCCACGTCACTCATTTCCGTCGGTCTGCCTGTCGGTCTGTTTGTGTGTCTATTGGCGATTTTATAGCTTTCTAACCTGAGTAATCGCTGCATGGTTTTTGATTAATTTTGGGTAGCGATATGCTGTGAGGTACTATACTATAAAAACAGCTCATACTTCGTTTGTCGGCGTTTTAGGGGTCCCTGATTATTTCCTACTATCTTTGGGTGGGAGTGAAATTGGGGTGGTTTGGGGATGGTGGGTTGTAAAACTGCAAAATCTTTGAGGGCGGGCGGAAAATGATTTAGTTGCAAGGGGATTTCAGACCATATAGCGGTTATTGAAAAATGTGAGCTTCTGACCAATGGAAAAGGGCGAAAAGAAAAAAACGAAGCGCGAACACAGTATGGCCCGCTTGATGCAAACAAGAGTTTCAAGTTTGTTCTGGTTTTGATTTTGTTCTTCAGCTTCCAGAAAACACAAAAAAAAACCTAAACTCAACTGTCCGTTTAGTGCGAAAACTGGCATAAAAGACCGACAAATAACGGGAACTACACGGGCACACCACAAACACTGAAATTGGTCATCGGCAAGCAGCGACGCATCCCTCCATACTACTTGCCCCATGGCGTCGCCTTTAAACTAATAGTGTATACGAACTGCTGGTCCTATACATAATAAAATTTTAATCTAAACGTGGCTGTATTAATTTCAGCCTCCAACATACTTTGCTACTTAACACAGTACTCCACTATCAGAAATATTCTCGATAACTACTTAACTTCGCTCCTCATCTAGAGAGTTAAAAGTAATTACCTCTTAATTACTTTGCTTAGAGCCAACTAGCGTTAATGAAGGTAATTTCCTTAATACTATATCATAGCCAATTTCACTAGGATAGACGACATTACGAACTCTGATCAGTGGCTCCACGCCTTCGAGCTGGAAAAGCGGGTCAGAATTTCCTTTCTCCTAAGCGTCCAGAACTAGTAGCTCTATTAAACATCTTAGAACAACACAGTGCAGCATATGGTCTTGGTGTTAACTACAACAAGACCAAGGTTATGATCGTAGATGGTGAACACGATAATCATCAAGCAATAAAGTCAGTAGGCCGTTATGAAGTAGTTCAAAGTTTTGTATACCTCGGTTCTTTGATCGTCAATTCATGACAAAGCTTACTAAAATATGGCGTGACCATAACATCACTACAGCTACCAAAATGTTGCTGGTTCGGTTTCTTGTGTTCTCCATATTTTTGTATGCCTCGGAAACTTGGACTGTTAAAAAGGCAGATCGAGCTCGCATAGATGCTTTTGAAATGTGGACGTGGAGGAGAATGCTAAGAGTTGCTTATACCGCCCATCGAACTAACGTTTCCATACTGGATGAGCCAGATAAGCTCGGTAATCCAAAGAGACTGTCCTCCATTGCATCGACGAGATGTTTACATTCTTCGGACATATTCACAGAAGCGATAATATGGCGAAACTTGTAGTTCAGGGTCACGCCCCGAGTAGGCGGCGCTGCGGCCATTTCCCTACACGCTGGGTGGATACGACGAAACTGTTGCTGGATATGAGTATCAAGAGCGCCACTGAACTCACAGTAAATCGCGAACGATGGCGAGCTACAGTTCTCAAAACTATTGATAATATTCGTATCGACAATACTCTAGCTCCGACTTAATGCATTTTACGAGTTCACAACATGTCTGTTAAGACATTGTTACTATGATGATGAAGCGTCCATTATACGGTACATTTTGCTGTCAGTTTTGCCACAAGACTGTGAATTTATACCTTATGGGTTACCACCCAGGTATTGTCATAGACTTGATTGTGTTATCTGCTGTGTAAGGCTTTCGAGGCCGCCGTCCAATGAATTAGTGCTTTTTGGGTGTTTAGGCCGGCGTTGTTGAACATTGAGGCTTGACATAAATAATACAGTGTTTTGTAAGTCGCCGAAGTGAAATACCTGCTGAAGATGCCAACAACTCAAGGTGGCGAAACGTCAAACTTCAAAGTTCAACGTCGACGTCCTAAAAACCCAAGAACCACAAATTAATCGATTGCGTTAAACTGATAGCAATGAAATGCCAGCGAATCTACAGAATGTTCGCAGACCTTTTGTCTGATGATTCATGACTTCTGCACGACTTTGCTTAGCCTTCCTCAACATCTTGGTGTTTTTCTAAATATGATGGTGGAAACTTAAGCCTAGAAGAAAAGCAAGATAAGAGAGAGATAAGATTGCGAACTTTGAGGACAAACAGCAAGTTGTCACTGTGACGTGTTACATTTCAGTCAAAATTTAGAGTCTCAACCAGCCAAATGGTCGAATAATATTTAGAAAATAAACCTATTATCAGCTGCTGGAGCCTCGTTGTGCATCATCAAGGAAGATAAACACAAACGGAAGATAAACACAAACCAATGATGACCGGAGCCAATGCCACAAGAAGAATGACAAAAAAGCTGGACTAATAGGTTATATTGTCAAAATTTAATGTGAATGTCAAACTATTATGCCAATACGCTCATACAAGGGATAACCTTCGAGGGTGGCAATATTTGTAATACTGTTTTACAAATAAATGAAAAAAAAAAGTACAGGATGCTCCTGTTACCAGCATAATCTGCTTAAATGAAAGTATGGAAACTAGACTTTTTTCAGCAGTAGTTTCAAAAAGATTAAATTACATCTCTAAAGCGTCAAATGTAGTTTGATCTTTTTGAAACTAATACTGCTGTAAATGGTACGAGCAACCCTGTATTTACAAAATTATAATGAGATTAAAGCCTATCTCCCGTCAACCAACTTTTGTATTTAACTTTTTGTTCTGTCTCATATAATTTCTGAGATGAGGTAGTGGGTCATCTTAAGTGCCCCACCCTGTACATTTACATTGTTTAGATCTGCGAAATTCCAACTTATCTATCATATTGTGCATCGCAAAGGAAAAGCGATATTATTAGTGGAACAACTTAGAACTGGTAAAAATATACCCAAAAATTAGCGTATTAGGTCCTCTTCACGCAATCCTTATATTATTGATAACATTTGTTATCGTGATTTGTGTGCCCTTCTTATTTTGAGCTGTAAGGTAATTTCGATCAATCAATAATAATTAGTTTTTCCATCATAAACAGACAAGCTAAAGTTTATAAATGTTGAATATTTCATATTTAGGCATCTTTCGAT
Source organism: Callosobruchus maculatus (assembly GCA_951848785.1). Lineage (NCBI taxonomy): Eukaryota > Metazoa > Arthropoda > Insecta > Coleoptera > Chrysomelidae > Callosobruchus > Callosobruchus maculatus. The sequence goes on along the minus strand of CATOUR010000065.1, from coordinate 9,215,432 downwards.
GTTTAGATATGCCCACTTACAACTCTCAAATGCCTCAGATATGATGTAGATTTGATACTAAAGATTTTAGCACAATGTTTATATCCATCACTATTGTAGCTATTTATAGATTCATTATCAATATGTACCTGAAAGTTCCCAAAATTTTTGTGCTTGAGGTTTTTGTGTCTCTTACAAATATCATATCTAGCAAATCTGGTGATGTCTTGTAGGATAGTAAATCGTCTTATACAAAATGATTTTCATGTGCATGCATTAACAGATTTAGTGATTGGTTCAATCCTCATATTTTTTTGCTTCATTTTCGCTCTCATGGTTGATACTATGTATCAGGTAACTCTTTCACTCTTTCAGTGAGGTTATAACGAAAAAAGCGGTCGAATGACACTTCTTTTAAGGTACTAGTGGATGGAGGATTTTGATTTCCATAATATGTAGATGATTATCTTTCAGGGGTGCTTGTAGAAGCGACATTTTGTACCGTCTGTTTTCGGTAGTGTAGGAACAGTAGTATTCGCGACTATGTTTAGCTATTACGTAATAGTTTTATATCTGGAATGAGAGGTGCTTGCTTGCTCCGCAAGAGGGAGATAATTCAAATCATTTGGTTCACAGAAAAATCGGAAAAAAACGAAAAAAAAAACGGACTCGATACATTGTCATCGGCGCTGTGTATCAGTTCAACCACGGGGCACCGTGTTGTAGTTGGTATCGCGTCAGCCTAGAATGCCGGAGATGCTGGTTCGAGTCCAGCCGGTACTCATAATTTTTCCGATTTTTCTGTGAACCAAATGGTTCAAATATCTTCCTCGTGCGGAGCAAGGAAGCACCTTTCATTCCATGAAATTCTAGCCGACTGAGGGATCGCGCTTCAGATCAAACGAACTGTTGTGCAAATGGCGCTGGGAGATTCACACTCACCCAACAGCCGACTAGATGTCCCTGGATGACTGAAACACATGGTTCTAAGAGATATACGGGGGAGTGGTGAGTGTCAATGGAGTCAATACCTTGTCATCGGCGCTGTGTATCAATTCCACCACGGGGCACCGTGGTGTAGTTGGTATCGCGTCGGCCTAGAATGCCGGAGATGCTGGGTCGAATCCAGCCGGTACCCATCACTTTTCTGATTTTTCTCTGAACCAAATAATTTGAGTTTCATATCTGTTCCAATGTAGTCTTATTGATCTCGCGGTCTTTCTTTTGTTGCGATACGTTGAATTTTTATTGGACAGACTCTGTTGCGTCAACTGATCTTTTTTGGCTTTTGACTCTGTACCACATAGCTGGCTAACGAAAACTCTCCAAATATACAAAATTAACCCAGTCCTTTGTCAGTTCCTTACAAGAACCATGGAGACGTGGCGAACCAACATATGTACATCTTAAAACTCAGGACGGCCATATCCAAACAGAGGAGCTACACACGACGCGGTATCTTCCAGGGTGATTCGCTTAGTTCACTGTGGTTTTGCCTTTGTTTAAATCCACTCTCTAATGTACTTAACAACACAAATTATGGTTTCAACATCAGACAGCAGAAAGTCAATCAGCACAGAATAAATCATCTTCTCTACATGGATGATATAAAACTATATCCAGCCACTGAAGTGCAACTAAAAGAATTACTCAGAATAACAGAAGTTTGTACGTCAGACGTCCGTATGGAATTCGGTATGAGCAAATGCAAGGTACTCCACATCAATAAAGGCCAATGGAAGAATCAATCCGAACAGGAAATATTAACTGGCCAAACGCTGGATAACATGGACAAGGACGAAACGTACATGTATCTGGGCTTCAATCAGAACATTAAGATCGACCACACAAGTCAAGGCTCAACTAATACAAGAGTTCAAGGACCGCCTCGTTAAACTTCTAAAATCAAAATTGAATTCCAAAAATCTTACAAAAGCGATTAATACATATGCGATACCGGTCCTCACATACTCCTTCGGCATCATCAAGTGGTCACACAATGATATAGAAAACATCTACATCCTCATATGGACAGAACTTGCGAAACATCGAATGTCACATCCAAACGCATGCAAAGAAAAGCTCACCATAGACAGGAAACAAGGAGGCAGAGGGATCATAGATTACAGTCGCACTTCAAATCAACGAGAACTGTTGAGCAAATGGCGCTGAGAGATTCACACTCACGCAACAGCAGACTAGATGTCTCTGGATGACTGAAACACATGGTTCTCAGAGATATACGGGGGAGTGGTGGGTGTCAATGGAGTCAATACCTTGTCATCGACGCTGTGTATCAATTCCACCACGGTGCACCGTGGTGTAGTTGGTATCGCGTCGGCCTACGATGCCGGAGATGCTAGTTCGAATCCAGCCGGTACCCATCATTTTTCCGATTTTTCTCTGAACCAAATGAGTTGAGTTGAGTTTCATATCTGTTCCAATGTAGTCTTATTTATCTCGCGGTCTTTTTTTTGTTGCGTTACGTTGAAATTTTATCGGACAGACTCTGTTGCGTCAACTGATCTTTTTTGGGAAGCATTCTCGGCATTGCTCTGTTACTGCTTCAGACTGTTTTAGGTAATGTTACCGCTGTTACTGCTTGTTTATTTCTTGTTTTTATCCGCTAGTTTGTGATATTTAACTTCTTACTTTTATTTTTACGACTAGTCTTACATCATAAGCTGCGTGGACATCTGAGCGCACGTGGTTTGGGTACACACGAATATGCAAATGTGGACATACCATTCGTCGCGTCTCAGGGCATGCGGGCCGTCTCGCGCGCATGGGTCGAGTCAAGTCTTGTGGGTTTTCGGTCACCGTAAAGAGAACGTTCAGCATATGCGTGCTTAGTGTGGACTTTTATGCGTTGTCTGTGCCGGGCCATGACGTCCGTGGTACCTGCTGATACCCGAATGTGAACATCAGGGAGCGAGTTGAGAACGCCCGCATGCGACGAAAAAACAAATCCAACACATGACTTGAGAACGCACACATACAGGGTGAGCTTTTAGTACCGGCTCGGTCGATAACTCCACTACTGTACAGGGTGACCTAATAAGAACGGACGCCGGCAATATCTCGGTAACCGTTAATCGTATAACTTCGAGCAAAAAATATTAGGTAAATCGGCTAAGAGAAATCGCTGGAAATTATTTTCAAATTCCGCAAGTAGCCGCTAAGGGGCGTAACTGTTACGGTCAATCAGAAAAACGGCTTTTTCTCAAAAAATATGCATATAAAGGTATATTATAAATTCCACCGTCATGTAGACTGAACAATTCTCGATTTTTTTGGTTAATCGTTTTTTGCTCTATCTTGTAAGAATTAGTGGTGAGGGAATGTCATAAGGATTATTATTTAAATGGCCATAATTTTGGCATAAGTTAACGGAATTAAACAAGCTGGGTCTCGTTTGAAAGAGCTGTTCTTACCTAATAATCTGTTATATAAAAATTGTCCAAGCTTGTCTTGACTTAGTAGCTACAGGGCGATATTTGACATAATAACAATTATTACGCATTATTACGAAAACTTTAAATGGTATGCTATACATCTTTTAACATAGGTATATAGGGGACAAAATTCTTAAAAAGTCAGCGAAAGATTCAACCTCCTAGCTATACTCAAACCGAAGATATCAGTAAAACAAGTATTCTGACACGTGTGCTGTGAGCTTCAGAAACAATTGCCGCCCTATAGGGATATAGCCTCCGTCTAATCGTTCTCTCATTTTATAGATAATAGCTAAGTAAAAACACTAAACATTATATTTTGACTTTCTGAAACAACCACCAGGTGGCGTAGTAAGCGCCAATAAGTGCTGTATACAATTTTCATGATAATGGAACTTCTAAAAGGAACAAACAAAAATAAATTACAGTATAAAATTGATAATTAGTTTAGTCATTATTAAAAGTCAATTTGAGCTGATCACAAAATGTTATATGAACTCAACAAGCAAGGATACTAAGAAAAAATCAATGTGAATAGATCTTAAAAATTAAGACCAATTAACAGCAAAATAAAGCAAAATAAGGTGGCATAATAACAAGGATAACAAACCAATGATACACAAACGTAATTCACATGGCATACCATACCTATTGTCAGTGTTGCCAGTGTTCGATGGCGTCTATGGTGTTGGATGCACTTATGCATCCATTCTAGCGTAGATAAACCTGCCAGTTTAGACATCTAGAGCAACACTGAAAATAGGTATGGTATACGCATGTGATTTAGGTTTATGTATTTTATCTATTAAAATTGTAGTTACACAACGTTATTTTGCTTTATTTTGCTGTTAATTGGCCTTCATTTTTAAGATCTATTCACATTGATTTTTTCTTACTATCTTTGCTATCGAATTCATATAATACCTTGTGATCAGCTCAAATTGACGTTTAATAATGATAAAAATAATAATCAACTTTATACTGTAAGTTGTTTTTGATTGCTTCTTTAAAAAGTTCCATTATTATGAAAATTGAATACAGCAGCTATTGGCGCCTACTACGCCACCTGGTGGTTGTTTCAGAAAGTTAAAGTATGATTTGTAGTGTTTTTACTTGAGTATTATGTATAAAATGATTATTAAAACGATTGTACGGAGGCTATATCCCTATAGGGCGGCAATTGTTTCTGAAACTCACAGCACACTTATCAGAATACTTGTTTTACTGATATCTCCGGTTTGATAATAGCTAGGAAGTTGAATTTTTTGCTGTCTTTTTAAGAATTTTGTCCTCTGTATACTTATGTTAGAAGATGTATAGCATTCCATTTAAAATTTTCGTAATAATGCGTAATAATTGTTATTATGTCAAATATCGCCCTGTAGCTACTAAGTCAAGATAAACTTGGACAATTTTTGATATAACTGATTATTAAGTAAGAAAAGCTCTTTCAAACGAGACCTAGCTTGTTTAATTCCGTTAACTTATACCACAGTTACGGCCATTTAAATAAAAAGCTTTATTACATTCCCCACCACTACATCTTACAAGATAGAGCAAAAAACAATTAACAAAAAAGATCGAGAATTGTTCAGTCTATATGACGGTAGAATTTATAATATACCTTTATTTGTATATTTTTTGAGAAAAAGCCGTTTTTCTGATTGACCGTAACAGTTACACCCCCTAGCGGCTACTTGCGGAATTTGAAAATAATTTCTAGCGATTTCTCTTAGCCGATTTACCCAATAATATTTTTTGCTCGAAGTTATACGATTAACGGTTACCGAGATATTGCCGGTGTCCATTCTTATTAGGTCACCCTGTACAAGATAGCGAAAAAAGTTGTACACAAAAGTTGTAGCCACGGACATGCTCTTTACCCAGAAAATATTTTGATTTATACAAGGTGATTCATAATCACGTGGTGATGCAACATATTTTTTTAAATGAGACACACTACATATTATCCCATTTTTAGATTCCACTAATAATTTCTTTTCTCACAATATAAGGTATTATAACATTATACAGGGTATTTCAAAAGCTATGACCATTTTTATATCCAAATCGCTATCAAACGCACGTATACTGTATATCAAAAAAGAATGAATCAAAAATTATTTTTTTACTTGAAAAGATTAAAAATGCCTTCTAGTTCTAAAATTGGCTAATAAAAAAGCCCGCGACGCATATGCGTATACAAGCTGATATAGAATGCAAAATACAGATTTTCTATTTTTTTTTCAAATGTAACCCCCAATATTTTATTATACCAAAGAATTGCTTTTAATATGCTCTTTCATGTTTGTATAGCACTTGTTGTACCTACGTCCATCAGTTTCCGAGATATTTCGATTTTTCGTAAATTTAACGAACAACGAAATTATAAGGTCATGATAGTATCTGATGAAGTTACAACCCTAAATCATCGAGATAATAAAGTCAAGTATGCTGCGGAAACAACTTTGTAGGCGTGATGCATAATTATCAAGCAGATTTATCAGGTAGGCTTTGAAAAATTGACAGTCTTCATAACCTGCTCAACAATTCCGTACCGTGTGAAAAACCAGCTTTAAAAATTAATTTTTCCATTGAGGGTATTTAGGATAATCCTTGAGAAATTGCCTACTTGCCTCTAGAATATATCAACTACGAACAGCAATATCCAGAACGGAGGCACTCTAAAACTAATGCGTTTGAAAGACTCAAGAATCGTTATATTTACTGTGTCGTTTAATATTTTATAGTTTACCTGATAGATCTGCTTGATAACTATGGCCTTACATTTTAGTTGTTTGTTAAGCAAAAATAAAATTTAATAGTATTTTCTCAAAATAGATAAATTTTATGAACAAATAGTAGGTATATTTAAAGTTTGTAGAAAAATCGAAATATCTCAGAAACTAATACAGCCATAACAAGTACTATACAAAGATAAAAGGGCATATTAAAAGCAATTCTTTGGTATAATAAAATATTGGGGATTACATTTAAAAAAAGAGAGAAAATCTAGATTTTGCATTCTACATAACCCTGTATACGAATATGCGTCGCGGGCTTTTTTATAGCCGACTTTAAAACTAGAGGATATTGTTTATTCATCGGTGTGAAAAATGATTTTTAATTCATCACTTTTCGATATACGGTACGTTTATTTGGCAGCCATTTGGATATAGAAATCGTCATAACTTTTAAAATACCCTGTATAATGTAACAATGCCCTATATTAGAAGAACGGAAATCATTAGTAGAATTTGAGTAAGGAATAATGTATATGGTATCTCATTTAAAAAAATGCATGTTTGCATCAACACGTAGTTATGGATCACCCTGTATAAATCTAGCTATTTTCTGAGCAAGAAGCATATCCGTGGCTACAACTTTTACGTATAACTTTTTTCGCTATCTCCTACACTGGTGGAGTTATCGACCGAGCCGGTACTAAAACTCACCCTGTATGTGTGTGTTTTCAAGTCATATGCACTCAGATGTGTACGCGGATCGTAGTCGAAAACTGACAAGATTCGGCTCGACCCATACAATTGAGAAACCACACACTGAGCACGCACAAATAATGTGTGTGTGCGTTCTCAAGTCATGTTCACTGAGATGTGAACGCAGCTATACGTGTATGATGACAAGACAATAAAGAAACATAGTACAATACAATAGAATAAATAATAATAATTATTATAGTACAATCAAGTCGTTATTACGATTTATATACAGGATGGGCCAACAGTGCATGGAAGATAGTGAGCTTACTAAAATATATTTCAGAAATCTGTTACTTGATCATGATAGGGTACCGTGAGAGGTACAACATTGAAATACTTAAATTTTGACGTTTACACAGGGTGATTCATATCAAACTTATACATCTTTTTAACATCACACATGGGACTTTAAACAAACCGTTTATGTGCAGAACGCCATTTTTGGTATAAGTGAATACCGGGAAAAAGTGCATGTCGCAGCGATTGTAAAACTTGGAAAGCTGTGACTGCTATGTGACTAAGCATAAAACGCGTCAGCTTAGGGTAACGGTCAAAAATGAATTCGGTTAGTACTTGGAGAAGTTATCAAATTAATAAAAAGGACATCAATCACAGGTAACTTGATTTTTTCAAAAGGGAATGCCTGATTTTTTTATACGGTCAAATATAAAATTCGACAACGCGTCTAACGATATAGGGTTTGTTAACATCGATCTCCTTTTCTTTTAATTTTATTTCAAATTTGCAGTCAAATCGGTATTTGTAAATTATACCCGTCTCTATAAAATAATCAATTTGCCAACACCATCCGGTAAAAAGTTATGTGACTGTTGTGGTAAAATTTACCCTTCATAACCTGCAGATGACGCACGTTTGAACATCGAAACGTCGTTAAAACTATATATTTTTTAAAATATAATATTTGACCGTATCTCAGCATTTATTATTAAAATTTCTTAAAGGAGACACCCTATATATTATTCCATATTTAGATTCTACTAATGATTCCCGTTCTTAAAATACATGACCATTTTTATATCCAAATCGCTGTCAAATGAAATTCGATAGCACTTTCCCAAAATAAATAAATTTCAGTACACAAATAGAAGGTATATTTTACGATGGCATTCTTTACCAAAGTCTTGGTATGCACCAATTCATAGAAGGTATATTTAAAATTTGCAGAAAAATCAAAATATCTCAGAAACTGATGAATTTAAGTACAGGAAATGCTATACAAATACGAAAGAGAATACTGAAAGCAGTTTTTTTTAGAATAACTAAATATGGGGAGTTACATAAAAAAAAGAGAAAATCTAGATTTAGCATTCTACCTCACCCTGTATATAAATATGTGTCATCGACCTTTTTATAGCTTGTGTTAAAACTAGAGGCTATGATTTATCTTGCCATGTAAAAAAATAATTTCTGATTCATTAACTTTCGATATACAGTACGTTTATTTGACAGCAGTTTGGATATAAAAATGGCCATAACTTTTTAAATACCCTGTATAATGTTACAGTTCTTTATATTTTAATAACGAGAATCATTAGTAGAATCTAAATATGGAATAATCTTATTTAAAAAATGTATGCAACACCACGTATTTATGGATCACCCCGTTTAAATTAAAATATTTTATCAGCAAGAAGCATATCCTTGGCTACAACTCTTATATACAACTTTTTTCGCTCTCTTCTGCAATAGTGAAATTATCGACCAATCCGGTACTAAAAATTCACCCTATATTATGTTATCTTTGGCAATCCTATAACCTGAAAGCTGTTGGTATTGGGTTCACAGGTAATCTTGTGCTGGCTGAAATACTAATTCTAAATGAAATTTACGTCTGTTACAAACTAATATTATGCTTCGTGATTTATTAGTGTCATGTAAAATCCCTGATGAACATTATACCGTATTTTGAATTCCCCATTGATTCCATTTTGAATATTGAAACCACATCGCTTCATTTAATATGCCAGTTGAATGTGAATGCATATTATGGTATCTGTGGTGATTTATTGCACCTCATAAAAGGATATAGATGAACAACACATACAAAACAGTTAGTTTTACAGGCCCCTTCGAAAGCATATTTAACAAAAATTCTGTTTATTTTTTTTATGGTCAGCCTCCCGCAAAGGCTGAAAGCCTATGGCGCTGTAGAAGCGCTGCGAGAGGATAAGTGTCGGTTCGCGCTAGATCTGAAACGCTGCAGGTTGTAGCCGTCGGGAAACAAATTCTCCTCGACCTGGTAAGAATGAGCTCGCAGAGCTTCTCTAGTGTTCCTGGTTCGGATGGCCTTTAGTGTTATTATCTGGGAGAGCTCACTCGAACATCTTCCGTAGTAGATTCTGTAAAACAGGGATAGGTCGGCTCCTTCGATGTTCCAGGCTGCGGAGGTCCTTTGTGAGGTTAGGCGTATCGATTAATCAATTGCTCTTTTCTGGATAGTGTCCAGAAGCTTTATAGAGTGTTTCGGATCGTATCCCCATACCTGGGAGCAATACTCCAGCGATGGTCGGATCTCAGCAGTAGTTGCTCTGGTGTGTACAGCTTCCTACAGCGGAACAAAACTCCAAGCTTCTGGGATGCCGTTTTAACACTGATGATGTGGTCGTGCCAGGACATGTTATTGTTGATGTTGATCCCCAAAAGCTTGACGGAAGGTGATTCGACTATGGGGTGGCCCTCCATTTCCACGGTTGGTAAGCCATCGTGAGACCTCTTTGTAAGGGTTGATGCCTGAGTTTTTTGTACGGTGAACTGTACTACCCTTGCTAATCCCCGCTCGACGATTGTTTTGATATCTGATGCGTTGATCTGTGAGGCATGCTGCTGTCGCCGACGTACCGTCTCCTGGGATGATCGTGGCTTGCCTGGTTCCATGCACGACACTAATGTACTGTGCTCTGCGCAGCTGTAGATTGCATTGTGCGTTATTCCCAGCAGCTCGTTGATGTACAGCAGTAACAGTGTCGGGGATAGGACAGATCGCTGAGGAACACCGGTGTTTATTGAAAATATGTCTGATGAACAGCCCTCGACTACAAAAAACAGAGATCAGTCGTTCAAAAAGCTATTCAGCTACTGGCGCAGGCCAGGTGGTAGTCCATAAGCAGCGAGCTTGACCAAAAGTCCCTCATGCCACACTCTGTCGAAAGCTTTCGGTATGTCACGTGCCACAACACGGGATTCGCCATGACTGTCTATTGCTCTGTTCCACTGTTATATCAGCGATTAGTTACGAAGCGATTTGACAATATTGCCTTGTTCTATAGGACAATTTATATTGTAGCGAATCAGCATGCTCTATTTAAATCAAGTTAGTAGGAAGTACTGACTGAATTGACTCTAACTAAATTTTCGACACCTGACGTGAGGTTCTATAGAGTCGCTCTGTCTGTCTGTTGCAATTTTTCTACCCTCGTAATCTTTGTAACCGCATCAGCGATTTTTGTGAAATCTGGGGTGAGATATGCTATGGGATCCTGCTATATTTTCTAAAATGCTATGCTACATACTATTTGTTAAAAAGTCCCATATGCAAAAAAATTAATAGTAGTCTCATAATAATGTGATGTTGCGTCTACTTGCTGTTACCTCTCAAAAGATCCATCGTACCCAAACCGGCCATGGGTTTATTTATAGCATGTAGTCCCATCATACCATTAAAGAACATAGGCCCTCTACAAATTGACGCCAGTCTGATCTATTCTTTGGAAGCGCTTTTGTCTCTCTCCATGTCTTGTCCATTCTTCTTGCCTCATCTGTAACCGCTCTCCAGGTCACCCTTGGTGTTTCTATGTGTCTGCTACCCTGGGGGTTCCAGTCTAACGCTGTTCTAGCTACAGACTCTTCTGTTCTTCTTCGCAAAATTTGACCTATCCAATTCCACTTTCTCTGCCTGGTTTCCGTCCCTACCTTCTTCAACATTGATATTTTCCACAAGTCCTCATTCGATATTTTCCTTGGCCAAAAAATCCGTAAGACCTTCCTTAGACATCTATTAATGAAATCCTGGAGTTTTTGCTTAATGGCTTTTGTGTTTTTACATGTTTCACATCCATACAATAACACTGATTTTACATTACTATTGAAAATCCGAAATTTGGCTCAGATTGAGTACGTGGTAGATTTCTAAAACTTTGTTAAGGGAGCCAAATGCTCTTCTTGCTTTTAGTAGACGCTGCTGAATATCCTAATCTATCCCTCCTGTGTTGTTACCTATACTGCCTAGATATTCAAAGTAGTCAACTCTTCCTATCACTTCGTCGTAGAGCAGAAGAGGTTCTTGGTTCACTATATTAATCCGCATTTTCTTTCTCTTCTTCACGCTTACTCTTATTTCCATTTTTGCTGCCTTTGTTTTAAGGACTTTAAACTTTCTTTTCGTGTCTTGGATATCTTGCGATATTAGGCAGATGTCATCTGCGTAATCCAGATCTTGAAGGCTGCCCATCAGTCTCCATCTAATGCCTCCTCGGCCATCACATACCTTTCTCATTAAGCAGCCTAGCACTATGTTAAATAGCAAAGGCGAAAGTACAAATCTCTGCTTCACACCACGCTTGATACTAATATTTCACCTTTATGTCCCTTGCGAAGAACCTGGCTTGTGGCATCCTTGTTTATCTCTTTCACGATGTTTATAATCTTTTGGGGTATGCCTTTCTCTATCATGCATTCTATACACTTGTACGTGTTACTGTGTCGAAAGCCCCTTCAAAATCAATCAACACTAAATGCAGTGGGGAGTTCCACTTGTACGACTGCTCTATTATAATTCTCAATGTATTTATTTTGTCAATGCAAGACTTACCTGGGCGGAAGCCAACTCACACACGTAATATTTTTTGTTCATTCAGACGCTATTTACCTACATGGCACCTCTAAAAAGCTCTAGACGTGTAAAAACAAAGCATGGCTTTTTGTAGATTCAAAAACGATCATATCTGTTGGAAATGTGGCGAGAGACTAGTTGGCTGTGTGAAGATGCTCCCTAGAAGACGATAGCTTCAGTTTACGCAGTTAAGCCGCTTTGAACGGGGTCGGATTGTACGCCAACGGGAACGTGATGCTTCTTTCAGAGCAATTGCTGTTACCATGGGCCGTAGCATGGCTGCAGTGGTAGCAGCATGGTGCGCATGGATCGCAGAAGGGCCAATGCAGCGAGCTAGAGGTTCTGGAGTACGTAGAAGAACTACAGACCGGCAAGATCGTCATCTACGACTACTGGCCCTTCGAGACCGAATGCGATCCACTCGCACTATTGCTGACGCTTGGTATGCAGCTATAGGTAGGTCCATTCGAATCCACACGGTGTACCATAAATTGAGTGAAATGGGCTAAGGACCACATCGTCCGCATCTAGTGCTTCCACTCACTGCAACTCATCGTCGCCAATGGTGATATTGGTGCCAAGTACACCGACAACGGTATGCTAAGTGGCATCAGACGGCCTTTTCCGACAAATACAGGCTTTGTCTGGTGGCACGTGAATCACATGATGGACGCCAATACATAAGATGACGACGGAGTGAACGACGTGATATCCAGTTTGCTGTCGAGCGCCACGTACAGGGTGTCCCATTTTGGGAACTTTTACGGGGTATCTCGGTTATTTTTGAAGATAGAGAGTTGCGCGACAGTGCGCTACTTTTTTGTGAAACTAAAGATGCCGTCAACAAAATAATCATGACCCTCTTGGTTTTTGAGATACAGGGTGAAATCGAAAACTGTCGATTTTGGGAGCACCCTCGTATCTCGGTTGTCTTTTATCTTATTGAAAAGTTTAAAAAAGAGTCTCATAGAATTTCTTCTGTAGAATCCAGTGGTGGTTTCTTTTTTTCTTACTCTAATCATTTTTCAGTTATGAAGCAAGCAATCTGGTTCGAATCCAGCCGGTATCCTTTATTTTTCCGATTTTTCTACGAACCAAATGATTGAATTAATCTCCCTCTTGCGGGGCAAGCAAGCACCTTCATTCCAAGTCACCTTTACTTGTAATTCGTGGCACAATGACTGCGCAACCTCATGTGAATGAGGTGTTAGAACCAACTGCCGTTCCATATGTCCGAGGCCTCGAAGAGGGTTTCTTCCAGCAAGGTAATGGACGTCCTGATACTGCGAGGATATCAAAGAAGTTTTTACAGAAAGCTAATGTCAGGGTACTCTCTTGGCCCCCACGATCACCCGATTTATCGCCAATTGAAAAAGTATGGAATTAGATGGGTCGTCGATAGTCAAGCGACGATTCTTCAAGATCAACTACCTAGCAGAGCTTCGAGGGGTAAAAAGTCCCCAATTTTTGTCTATAAATACATTTTATTTTATTTATTAGGTAGTTTACGTAGTTTTTCATGCGGTTGAAGGACAAAGACATTCCCCCCAAGAAACAAATAATGGTTACTAGATTTGTGCGACATCATCTCGGGTAGTCATTATAAATTGTCGACTATGTAGTAGCAACTTATAATAGCGCCATCTATCGGACCGTAGATGAAACAGTTCGGATCGTTGTCATAGATGATAAATTTTGTTTCAGTCTCACAGACGTTTTACCCAATCCTCCGACCACGCTGTACGAACTGGAACATGCTCTGATAGCAGCTTGGGAGGCTGTACCTCTAGAGTTTATCAACAACTAGATTACGAGCATGCCGCGTAGGCTAGAGGAGCGCATTCGTCAACATGAAGGGCCCATCCATTATTGATCTGTTGTATTTTTTATAAACTAATTATGGCAAATCAGTTCGTTTATTATTGTATTTAGTCTACCGCATTTCATCAACCGCAACCCTTTTTTTCTGTGTTCGGATTTCACTTGCGAGTAGTATATATTGGACCAAACACCTTTCTGTTTCACAAGTATATGCCTGGTGTATTCTATGCACCAGACGAAGCAGCATTAGCTAAAATGTTGTCATCATTACATTCATATTATAGCTATTTTATTAAAAGGGATTGTAGGTATTAAAAAGTATATTTATAAGAAACCCAAAACAACTGAATACCTTTGTTAAATAACAATAATATACTTTTTTCACAACTACGTGAGCGGTGTATTCTAGGCACCAGGCGGACTACCGGTCAAACTTTACTTACTCGGATAAGTTTGCTAGACAACTGACGACTGATGGCGAAGCAACAAGATTTAAGTAAATACCATCTTTGAGGGTTAGGTAGAACGGTAAAGATAACACCTTACATCTTTCAGAAAATTCAACGTGCTTAAATCCGATGGTGGACACAGTACACCAGCGCGTGTCGTTGAAGGTCAAATATGAAACATTCATCCTTTGAGCCTTCATATCTGTACAGGAAATTAAGATTAATGTTTACAATTTGAATCAAAGAGGTAAAATAACTCCTCCTAACAATAGATACTTTTTGCTGATCTTAAAATAACAGCTGTTTTTGGCACCGTTTTGGTTAACTTTATTGAAGGATAACGATTACGACGACCTTTAAAAACAGAGATTTTGCATCCGTAGATTCTGGAATGAAGTCTCGCGTCGGCGCAATTAAAACCTAACCTTACATTTTTCCATCCTGTTGTCCCAGTTGTCTGTCATTTCAATTTGTTGATATTTGATATCGAATTTTCAAAAAATGAGAGATGCTCTATATTAGAAGAAGCCGAGGGCCAAATGGTATGTTGACAACAATTTAGTGACAGGAATTATCTTGAACGATGCATTTAGGTCAACGAAAGCAAGTGTGCCACATTGCAGTCATTGCATCAGATAAATGAATGAATCATAATACAAAATTATAAATGAAAAATACTAGATCTTTTAAATTTATTTAACATATTGAGCTTTCTTTGGTTTAATCTTATAGTGCCATTTAAAGTTTATATCTGCATTGATTAATACTCTATTATAATTTGCATCTATTTGCTAATATTTATTGAATTTTCTACACTCCGGCAGCAGCGCAGCTTGTGAATAACGATAAGCTCTGCCTTTATTCCTCTGTAAATAACGGAGCTCGTTATGGTTAATTACAATATCAGATCGTCCTTTCTCTACTGCGCAAACTCATTATAAGGATAAGCATAACGGAGTGGCGAAATAAGGGGTGCAAAATGTCTCTAATAAGACAGCGTCTTCTGTTACTGCCTCAAGTAAGAAACGTAAGAAATACTCGTATGCTGGCATACATCAGAACGTTATGTTTTTGTCATTTATTGACTAATAGCAATATAAAGCTCCAACGGTACTGTTTATGTCTAGTTGTGTATATTTAATTAGTATTTATCCAATTTTCATATATGCGGATTGTTACAAGCTTATAATGTTGTGAAATGGGTTAAGTGGTAGAACAGCCGTAGGGACCGTACTAGACTTCCTTACCATTAGTTATTTTCAAAATGCTTTTCTTAAATAATTGAAATATCAAGTAAGATGTGTCACGCTTGATATTTGGTGAATATAAGGCATCATGTCTAACAAATTACCTTTCACATTCACCAGTATTCAAAATGAAACTCCGGGAATTGTACCTTGCGGAGGAGTGTCTTCAAAAGTGATAGTTATGTACCATTTAGTATAAATGGAGGATGTATCGTTGCACATTCACCAATATTTGAAAAACAACAAACAACATTCCTTTGCATCAAAATCATTATCAAATTCATTTCTGTTTTTCCTTTAGTAGAATTTAATTAGAGTTCAAATATTGACCAAGTTTTTCCCCGTCAGGATGGAGCATCTAAGGGATGTTCACCAGGCAGGAGCATCCAAAGGATGTGCACATTCACCATTATTAAAAAAGACCCGTCAGGTATAAATATACGTTAATATAAAACAGGTGACTTCGCAATTCAATCAATTCAAGTAAACTCTTTTTGCGAATTGATAAGCTTTTATCTTCTAAAACCATTTTAAGTCTATTTAAAATTTCTCAATCTATCCCAATATTGGGTATAATCTAAGAAACGACATTAATAAATATTGAATAAAAAATATTTAGAAGTTACACTACTTCGAAAGCTGTCATCTCTCAATCCAAAAAATTGTCTTTGTGATGTTTCCTGAAATATTCAGCAATATACAAGTCTACAGTGTACATGTCTAGAATTACTTCCATGTTCTATAGGTACTCAAGGGGATGATTAGAACCTTCTTAGCAAAAAGTTATTTTGCTTTATTTGCAATGTTTTAGATTAGAATGCTTCCACTACTTTTTGAATGCACAGACTTGATTTCAAAACCTTTCCAGATAGACAATGAATGTCAGGTATAATATTTTAAAGTCGAAAATATTGAATTCAATTTTCTCCGTAAAAACTCATTTGCAGAACAATCATTTCAATATATTTTTTTATATTTATAAGGGTGGTCGCTTATTAACGAGAAGTATATTAGTTGTCATTTGTAAAATAGCTGGCCGTCACTGGCATGATTTTCATAAACTACAAAACCTTTTCATTTCCTGGCTATATAATAATAAGTTATTCAGTTGCATTATTCGTATTTTATTTGAAAGATTGCATATTGGCGCGACAATATTATATTTTAATAGATGTAATAACTCTCGCAGTTGAAGTTTGCAGCACCAGCCGTTTGCGAACGCTGTAAATCAACAAATGATTTATTACCATTACCGCGAGTTGAATAATATAGGTAATCTACTATCGAAGCTATGCGTAGTAGCATTTAAATATATATTAGTTACACAATATTGACAAATTAACCACACTTTTGTTACTAAAATAAGTACTGTCATCGTTAGAATTGGTTTAGTTTTTATAGCGTCGGTTTAATCCTATGCATTTCCAAGGGATCAGTCCTGGCATCCAGAAGGCGGTGTTCATAACCCACGGCTGGACCGTGAGTTATAAAAAATAATTTGCGCTGTTTGTTTATGGGTAGTATAACCTATTCAAAAACAGTTTAGTAATAGCTGTTTAACCTAATGGGAGTAGAGAATCAGGCCAAACCTTCTTTTACGACGTTTTGGGGTAGAGGAGGCTGGGAAGTGGTGGAGCACCAAAACCTTTGTAGGTACTTATAAAGGTACCTTGAGGTACCTTAAAAAAATCATATTGCTAATACTCTATACTTTACATAGACCTACCCGCCTTTGAATACATATCTGTGGATTTCTTGATACATTGGTAACCATTTAACTTCTAAGTTCGTATGAAATAATTTAATCCAGAGCCACTAAAAATCATTATTTTTAAAATAGGAAAGTTAATATGATTTGATTTTTGGTTTCCTGGATTACACTTTTATATAGAAACGGAGAGTCCTGTACTGATGAAAACATTTTTTAATTTTCCAACTCACTTATTCCCCTTCCCAACATTTAAAATATCTAAAATGTGTGTTTGAGCGTTTTTAACTTTTTTAATATCTCTTTTATCACTGCCATGATATATTAGTAATTCGCTGTAAAGGTTTTGCTAACACACAGTCAACGACAGTCAAAACAAGTAGATGACTGAATATATACACTCACATGAGCAATATATTTTCTCATAAGTAGAGCTATGTGACGTTTCAAAGCCATGGTATCCCAAATTTACTTTTTCCCGCAATCACAATGCTTTGTCAACTGGCGTAAGGAAATTATCTTGAAATACCGTTTATTAAATGTGCATTTATTACTTTTCTTGGACACATCCTCTATTTTGGACATCACTTGCCATCAATATAGATAATACATGTAGAAAAAATATATTACGCTTAAACAGTATGATTCATTATTCAGTCCTATATTATACTTCAAATCACTCACCTTACCCCGGTCTAGGCTTCTGATCATTTCCAGGTCAGTACTGTCGGAAATTCCACCATGAACTATAAGCACCTTGTTGTTCACTATGGTACCTAGAGGAAGATATCTATATACACCTTCAATCAACTTCAGCAGCTTCTCATGGTTTTTCTGGAACGAATATGAACAAGTCACTTCAATGATAGTATCTCACGAATATAGCTTGATCAGAAAATAACTAGTAGAGTTTTTCACTGGTTGCACTCGGGCTGCACTGGATTTCTGTTTTGCATTTCACTGGCAGTTCCAGTGCAAAATTTCTTAAATGCACTCATTTCACTGGCAATTTGGCTGACTGAGTGCAATAATTTCGCACCGATTTCAAAGTGAGTGTCGTGGAAGTGAACCAAGAAAATGACAGTAGGTTTGAGTGGGAAACTTCAAATCATAGAGTTGTGTTTCACCTGTTTAAACTTTCGATCTTTGAATACGGTAATACCTAGTTCATTTTCACTATTTTCAGTCATAAAGAGTAGAGTAACCGAAAAAATCAAGCTTATAATTTCTTTGTTTGACTTGGCAGAATCCAGCTCATCTTCTGAGGGTGAACAAATAATGTGTCTAGAAAGAAATTCGGGAGAAAGATTTCCCAGAATTAGCATTACACGCAAACTATTGAACAGTTTTCAGACAAACGAGTTAGCTGTATATAAACCATATATGCAAAGATTGTTGTCAAAACAAGTTGTTGTTTCTTGATGTGTATTCCACTGGAAGAACCCAGTCCAAAAGTGTTACCCTTGGTGAACATCTTCCGTATTCTGCACTCGCAAGAAGTGCACTAAAATATACCCAGTGAAAAATGCTATAATTTTCACTTTTAAGGTATACAGAGAGTCTTAAGTATGGTATGGTAATTATCTTGGAAACGGTTTGCACGATTTCAATAAATTTTGGAGTGTAGGGGTTTTGCAATACGGCCGATCTATATATTTCTGTATTTCTGAAATCCTTGAAAAATACTCATTATTTCTTATAAAATATTCACCGAGTTAAAGCTCAATTTACACTATATCCTCCCAAGCCCTACGACTTCCGAGAAACTGAGTGATAGATACCAAACTAAATCGGAGGGAGACTAGAGGATATCTTATCAGCTATCCTCAAAGAACAATCGTCCCAACAAGCAGTATGAAGTCCTATATTTTTGTATGCTACAACCAAACCTATCAACCTATCGAGATATCGCTTATGTGACTAAATGTCAACCTGTAGCGGCAAAGCTTGGCTTGTGCAGAACATAAAGAACTGCTGCTTAAGTAATATCTAGTGCCATGCGAAAAACGCCAAAATAAATTATCGATGTGATACTGGATTTGACAGCACTAAAATATGTATATCCATAAGAAGTATATACAATGTGTCCGGTCTTCGGTGTCGGAGCCTTTAGGGGGATGAGATGCAGACCCCCTATAAGTAGTTTTTCTCCCACCATAATAAAATAGCAGTCATTTTGTTTTTTTAATCGAAAGATGAAGAAGAAACACAAAATAAGTCTCATTCGATAGAAAAAACATGTAGACCATAAGTTAGAGTAAATATGTACGTGCAATTTTCATTATTAATCCTTCGCTTGCTATTTGTGTTGCCTAATATACCACGCAAATTCAAACGTACACATTTACCCGCCAAGGCAACGGTTACGTTTTTTATCTGACCGACGAAAAAGTTACAAAAAACGAGTTCGAGTCGATTCCCTCGAAACGTGGAAGACGACACACTCCTTCGACCACTTCTTCGATCTTTATACGGTGATACAAGAAAATTCGTTAGACCATTTTACGTTCGGAAAAACGGTTTTGAAGATAAGTGCTAAACGAGACCAGGGGGCCCCCAGCAGAGGCAGGCATCAGCGAGACCAATTCAAAGGTAGGTGTCCTTGACTTTGCATGGGTTCTCTATTTACCAAACACAAAAATACAGTCCACTGAATTCTACATACAAAATATTTTCTAAATTTTATTTCATAAAAGGCAAAAAATTGTTAAATGAAAATAAGTATGCAATTTTTTGCGTTTCTTTACAGTTTTAGCTGAGCTGAGCTGTTAGCCTACATTTTTTTTATTTCTAAGCGATAGTACATGATGCTTCCTAAAAAAATAGCTGTACATCTTAGCCCTAAGTAAAGTAGTTTAGAAGCTATGATGGTTTGAATATGACCCTTTATTGGCAGTTGAGAAGGCAATAACCGGCAGTTGAGAAGGCAATAAAACAAAATACTTAGTGGGCATCACATTTTTTTGGGAAAAAAGAAACAAATGTTACAACCATTGTTCGAAATGTCGTCCTTGGTGTTGCAGACACGCTGCTGCTCTTACTGACATATGTTGCGTAGAGCGATCATGGCTTTGTCATTCCGTAATTCATTTCCGACTTGAAGAATTTTGTAAATAAGCTCCTGGTGTGTATTTGTCACGTCGAATCACTTTCTGTTTCATTGTACCCCACAAGAAAAAATCAAGTGGGGTCAAGTCCGGTGAACGCGGTAGCCAAGCGATTGTTCCACCGCATCCAATCCACGGCGAATATCGTTCATTTAAATAGCCTCATATATTTGCAGCGAATTCTCGGTACATATGTGAGAACTAATCAATCATCAATAATGATTGATGATATTTTGATTGGTCTACTCACATTCCCAGCCACAATGAATGGCCCTAGATTTCGAGAGTTCTTGAAAACTTCCTGGACGCCATTATGGAAATACCACCGGCCTATAGGTCAAAGATGATTCTCCAACTGGGCGGAGCTCCGGCACAATTCGCTGCAAATGTACGAAGCCATTTAAATGAACGATATTCGCCGTGGATTGGACTCGGTGGAATAATCGCTTGGCCATCGCGTTCACCGGAATTGACCCCACTTGTTTTTTTTTGTAGGGTACAATGAAACAGAATGTTTATGTCGACGTTCCAAATACATGCGAGGAGCTTATTTGCAAAATTATTCAAGTCGGAAATTAATGAGACTCATTTGTGTTTGTAGAACCTCCACATAGGTAGCTATGGCTAAATTAGCACAACACTCGTGCATCAATGAAATACAAAACAAAATGGCTGCCATTTTATTGTAGCGGGAGAAAAGCTACCTTTGAGGGGTGATTTGTCGATAAAAATGTTCGTATTTTATTCCCCTAGAGGTTCCGACACCGATGACCGGGCACACATATTACGGCAAACCTCTCTAACCAAGGCATCCTCTTCCTCAACAAGAAGTGATTCTATTAATGACGGTGGATCTGTCGGCTCAGGCTTATCGTAGAAACTAATAACCTAACTTGTTGCAGATTCATTTTTTTGGTCCAATATTTTGAAAAGGTACAGAGATGGCCGCAACTTTTGTCTGTAATTCAGTAATTCAGACACAACCAGAGGATGAGTTGCATTTAACCGGACAGTGTAACTTAATACGAGCCTATAGGTATCACTCTGGTTATAAAGGGAATTTTCGCCATCAATACTGCGGGTAATTTTTTTTTGTTTGCTCTGTCGGCAATCAAGCTCTACTGACTCTAAAGTCTAAACTACTGCAAGATGATAACGCATCGGTATTATATCGCGATTAGGGACCGTCAAATATTCTTACCAATAACATCATAAGTCTTAGCTAGGCCCTGGCTAGAAAAAAGGGTGGCTGGGCAGAGATTTTCGATCACAAAGTTCGCCGGCTCCTGTCCATCCATTTTTCATTAAAAACGTATCAAAATAATACATCGGCAAGGATTTTAATCGATTAAATTAAGCAGTGATATTCAATTGGTTATAACAGCGAGACTAGAGTAGCATAACTCTCTCATTTACAGCGATACAAAAAAAAACAAAACAAACTGTACGATATTTCTTGATGGTACATATTTTAAAAATATCTTCAATTATGCAGTAAGCAAAGTAAATGGGAAACACTGTATATTTAAATTTCACAGGAAACACTTGACATTTAACGTATAAACTCTATAATCAAATCCAATTAGATTTTGATATTTTTTAAGATTTATGTTTAAGATTACGTTTGCAGTTCAAAACATAATTATAACTATCATTCAACTTTAGAAGGTGACGAACTAATCAGTGAAATTGTTGATAACAAAGAAACCTGAAAGATCAATTTTATTTTTGTAACAGAAGTTCAATGCTTATGTAATTTTACATATTTAGCATACCAACTGACGCCAGCTTTGTACAATGTTATCTATTTAAAAAACGTTTAGTTTTCGGAATAAAACTACTAAACATAATCCTATAATATATCAATCAATCGATCAATCATATATAAATCAATCAATTTTATCAACGTGTAAGACATAATTATACCTCAATTTGCAACACACATTAATCGTACGGAAATTGGTAGCTTAAAGGTTATTACTTTTTAAGCTTTCTTTTCCAGGCGCATAGCGCAAACATGTTCAATTGTTGTAGCACTCAATCCATTAATATTAAATTTTATACCTAAGCTAACTGTTTTAGTTTATAATAATTAAATATGAATATCGTCCAGAATGTTTTAGTTTCACAGATCGAAACTTATTGTAAATAAGCTGTGAATATGACTTTTACCTATAATGCACATTCGACCTATACGTATATAATATTCGTTATTGATATTTACCTTGTACTTGGACTGCACCTCCCGGATGAATCCATATCTGAAAAAAATCGAGACTATTCACATCTGATATGATACGTTACAATCCAAATTAGTGCAAAAGAAACCCAAAAAAGAATTTACGCTACACTGGAGGTCTAACCTAGGACCTTGTCTCTAAGTCACTTTTCTACTGTTAATTAGATCATTATTATGAGTTTAACTGCTCACATATACTAAACTTCCCACCACGAAAACCACTGGTTAAAAGAAAAAACGCCGAGATACGTCAAAATATTTGTCAAGGGGGACAACTTTTTAACCTTACTTCAACCCCTTGTACCCTCTACCCCCTAAGGTCATCCCCTTGAAAATTTTAAACGACCAGGGGTATCGAGTAATGCCTTGTTTCAATGTTATGTCGAAGTCCTTTATTTTGGCGTTTGAGGTTGGTGGTGACTGTGCCCGCGCAGAGCAGCATTCCACAACTTTTCATGCTGTAGCCATTGGTCTTGAACCCATGCTTATTGGGCTGTAACATGTTTCAGTTGGCTTGCAACTGTTCCGTTATTTAATCATTTTTGTCATTTGTGTAAGTTTATTTCATTTGTATATCGTTTTCTACATATTCACATATTAAATCTTGTAAACCACATTTTGCATGAACTTCCCACATAACACTATATGGATATGTACATCCATAGAATGTACATTAGATATTCCAGTTTGAATATGTATATTCTGAATATTCATAGGACATTAAATGTACATATGAAAAAGGATATACACTAGTGTAATATACTACGTATGTTCACGTAGGTATATCCATATGTGAATATACATAAGATGTTGGTCTATGTATCATATATACATCTAGTAGTTTACGCCTGCTCGAAGTACAACTAGTGCCACCATTGCTGATTTCTAGTCATTCCGTCGTACGACTCGTTCGCGTGTGTGCTGGTGCTGGTTGTGCCCAGTTGTGCCTGATTACCTGATCGAGTGAAATATTGTGCAATGTTACTTATCTTCTTACTACTGATAACACTCACATCCAGCGTTTGACGGTAAGTCATAAGCAAAACAAATCACCTACAAAATTTTATAACCTTGATTCCTTTGTGATTTTAGACATGCCATTCAAGAGAAAAGAGATGACAATCACAGTAATCGATTTTGCCTAGTATTATTATTGTAATTAGAAATTCAATTAATAATAATACATAATGAAAGCATAAAGTTTGTTTATCTTACTGACTCTACATTGAACATACTCTACATACACTATGCATGTGCAATAAAAGTACATGAATGTACATTTAATGGATATACCATGGATGTGTATATATCCATTGTATGTACCATGTATATAATATGCATGTACATTAGACGTCCATATGTACATTCTATGGATATGCCATGGATGTGAAAGTTCGCGACAAACGTACATGCAATGTATATTTTTTTGATGTCTATTTGACATCCATTGGACATTCTTGCTCCATTTGTGGATATACATATCCATTGATTTGATATCCATTGTATGTACAGTGTATATACTTTTGTTATGTGGGTTAATGTCCTTTTTGTTTTTAGAATTGAGAATGTGAAACAAAACTGTGTCAACGATTTGTTTTCACCGGTGTATGATCCACCAAACCTTGCATACCATTGTCACTGATGGATATCCAAGGAAAACTATTTTCTTCACATATGGGGACTACGTTACAAAATACTACATACCATCACGTCAGTACATCCATAATTTTTGATGGTTACAATAATGCGGCATCAGCCAAGAGTACCAAATCAGTCAATTTTTTATCATTCCTTCCTCGTCCGTTTTATTTCATAATTTTCTGCGAAATTTGCAGCTAGGGCAATCCAATCCTCGCCGCGTTTGCACAATTTTTTCTTTCCGTTCGTTGTCCTTTTTACGTTTCAGGTTTGAGAACCAGATTTTATATTATGTAAAAATCAATTATTGAAGTTTTTCTCACATATATTATGACTCAGTACTTGTATGTAGTATTCTTTCTGATGGTTTCTCATATACAATTTGCTACCTTCTGAAATTCATATGATCCTTTCTGATTTTCATTTGACTATTCTGATTTACATTTGATGCTTTTTGATTTACAGCTGGAAAAGGTGTAAACATAAATCTCAGCGAATGAACAGACAGGAAAAATGTAGAATTGCGAAAGTATTAATGTAAAGTCCAACTAGAAATCTAACAAATGCAACATTCGTAGGAAAACTTCTTCAAGCTAATCAATATGCGGGATATTTCTGGTGGCATTTTAAGTTGGCATTACAAATTTGAGAGTGGCCACTTTATCTTGGATGTATGAGAAAAAAAAGTAATTTAATATGGTAACAACGATTCTGCAATATATATCTTATTTTTATTATGAAGTTTACCCTGGATTGACCTCAGAGTCGTCATAAGGGTATCCAGTATCGATGTTTGTTGAGAGCTTTTCTAAAACAAAGTCATATAAGAAAAGTAGTATGCCAATCTTCGAAACTGATCACCCTGTAACATTTTCAATGGGAATTTTTTTTCTTTATGACAATATCCTGAAAAATAGCTGGACGCTGGCAACCATTCGGTTTGAAATCAAACTTCAGCATTAACATGC
Organism: Callosobruchus maculatus; assembly: GCA_951848785.1. Classification (NCBI taxonomy): domain Eukaryota; kingdom Metazoa; phylum Arthropoda; class Insecta; order Coleoptera; family Chrysomelidae; genus Callosobruchus; species Callosobruchus maculatus. Next base: position 9,190,472 of record CATOUR010000065.1, on the reverse strand, counting down.
GGCCGTAAAAAAACGCACTGTGCCATATGTCATGAATAACACGTTTTCCAATTTGCGAGATGGATCTGTGTTTCGCCGATTTTGGCTCTAATGTGAAATTCACAAGCGTGAATTATATTGATTTATGATAACTATATGTCGTAGTATCGCGAACTGCAGTTATTGAAGATCAGACGAAATATGAAAATCATTATCGCTGTCCAAGCGATCAGTTTTGGGATCTTTACCGCTGAATATATTTTATGCTCCAAAGGATGAATAATATCGACTGTGCGAATTAAGTTTGTATTACTTGTTGACCCAAGCAAAAAGTACGCTCGATGGTTCCTAAACTATGCTAATGCAGAAGCCGGAAGCTAGAATGCCTATACAAACGTATGAGACGCAGATAGCTGAGAAGGTAACTGACCCTTTGACAGGACAGGTTGAACAGAGAATACCCCCCACCTCCCACTACCCTTTATCTAGAACATGCTCTCCCAGGGTTGCCAGGAGTGCGGATTTTTCGCCAAAATCAGATTTTCAAATAATTTTACTTCCCACACCGATAGATGAGGGGAGTATTGTGATAGCGAAAATTTTCGATTTTGGGATAATACGCTTTTTGGGCGTTTTATGATGTGTATATAACGAAAATCAACGTCACTCATTTCCGTCGGTCTGTCTGTCGATCTATCGGTCTGTCGGTCTGTCTGTCTGTCTGTCTGTCGCGTTTTTCTACATTCGTAATCTCAGTAACCGCTGCATGGATTGTGATGAAATTTGGGCAGCGTTATGCTGTGGGGTCAGAGTAGGTAATGTTCCTATAATTTTGAAAATCGTTACACGGGGGGCGGAGTAATTAGCAAAAAACGAAAAATTTCGAATATGCCTCAAACTTCGTTTTTAGGCGTTTTAGGGGTTCCTGATCATTTTCTACGTTTTCTTGGGTGGGGGTGAATTGGGGGTGGTTGGGGGGTGGAGGGTTGTAATAATGAAAAATTTGTTGTATTCGTAATGGGCTGTCCACTGATATGTGAATGAAAAACCTAGCGGCACGATACACTTTTTTAGGTGCAGCCGAACGTTGCATGCTTATTATAGAAACCACGGGACAGAATTTGTGATGTATCCATACGAGTATTGTTTTAGATCGTTCTGTATCGCGTAACGCGAAAATTGTTCAATTGATTTTAATGAAATTTTGACATAGTACTACTCCCAAGGCGAGGATGGAAAACGCGCATGTTTTGGAAAAATCGGGTCAGTGGCGGCGTGGCAATAATAAAAAAACTAAAAATATAAAAACAGCTCAAACTTCGTTTTTAGACGTTTTAGGGGTTTCTGATAATTTTCTACGATTTTTTTTGGTGAGGGTGAATTTGGGGTGGTTGGAGGGTGGGGGTTGTAATACTGAAAAATTTGTTGTACATTGATCTTTGAATGAAAAACCTAGCAGCATAATACACTTTCTACGTACATCCGAACATTGCCTTGCTTATAAATACCAAGGGACTTAGAATTTGTGATGTATACATACGAGTATTGTTTTAGATCGTTCTATGTTGCGTAACGCGAAAATTATTCAATTGATCTTAATGAAATTTTGAAACAGTATTACTACCGCAGCGAGGATGGAAAACGCGTATGTTTTGGAAAAATAGTGTCAGTGGCGGCGCAGCAAAAATGAAAAAACTATAAATATGGAAACAGCTCAAACTTTGTTTTTAGGTTTTTTACGAGTTCCTGATCATTTTCAATTTTCTTTTGAGTGGGGTGAAATCGAGGCTGTTGGGGGGTGGGGGTGGTAAAACTGAAAAATTTGTTGTATTCATAATAGTCTGTCTATTGACCTGTAGAAGAAATACCTAGCGGCATATTACACTTGTTTAGGTCCATCCGAACATTGGCTTGCCTATTACAGAAACCAACTTTGTGATCTGTGCATACGAGTCTTGCTTTATTTCGTTCTATGTATATTGCGTAAAGCGGAAATTATTGAATTGATTTTAATAAAATTTTGACACAGAACTTATTACCGCTGCGAGAATGGAAAACGACTCTGTTTTTGAAAAACCGTGTCAGTGGCGGCGCAACAATAATCAAAAAACCAAAAACATAAAATCAGCTCAAACTTCGTTTGAAATGTATTCAAACAGAACCACAATCACAAGACCACTGGCAGTTCGATTGCACGAAGCACTGAGTGACCTTGATACTCCACTTTCATTCCTACCGTAGTTCCCAGGGATATCTCTCCGTGGAAAATAGCTCCGATTGAAGTTCGACTAGACTGCCTATAGCACAAAAAATCCTCTACAAATCCTTTTTTTATGGTCAGTCTCCCGCAAAGGCTAAAAGCCTTATTAAGAGCTATATTTCACTCTGTAGTAGATGCATACCCAAACGCCTTATGCATTTTCACAGACGGTTCGAAAACCGATTCTGGAGTTGGAAGTGCTACATGTCATCATGGCAACGGTCACTCATGGACATTACCAATCCCAGCCTCAATTTACACTGCCGAATTATATGCAATCCTGCAAGCAATACATTTTGCGACGTAAGATGACCACAGAGAATTTTTGATATGTACTGACTCACCCAGCTCCATCCAAGCACTCAACAATGTTTTCAGTAGAGATCCGCTCATCCTCTTTATCTTAATGGCTTTGAGTCACCTAGGCCATATGGAAAAGAAAATTACTATCGTTTGGACACCAAGCCACGTCGGAATTATAGGTAATGAAGCAGCAGACCTAGCTGCTAGGAATGCTGCACAATAACTATATGCAGATAATATCCCGGACGCACAGAAAACGCTGAGAATGGTTTAAGGGAAAAATATTGGCCAAATGGCAATACCGCTATAAAAAGTCTCAAGTAAAGCTACTCGAAGTGAAGTACCAAGGTCTACCCGTGGCCCTTTCACTTCAATATGAAAAGACGTGAGCAAGTAGTAATAACTCGACTTAGAATGGGTCATACCAACATCACCTCAATGCACCTTCTAAGGGGCGAGTCACCACCCCTATATCCGACATGCCAAGAAACTACCACAACTAAGCATATTCTGTTAGACTGTCCTCAATATGAGCATTACCGCATGCAGCTCAATTTGCCAAATAATATCCGTTGTTGTCTCAATTCTGTTGAATCCTTAAAAATTGTTTTGAAATTCACGCAACTGACTAACATGTTCACCAAAATCTAATGTGACTAAAACTAGCATTAAGCAGTCACTGCAAGTAAATAATGTATCAACTCGAAACCTGGTATGCGACTAATAACAATGTAGTTGATGCCGCTTAACAAAAAAAAAAAAAATAGGTAGATGATTCCCATAACGATAATGAATGTCGACTAATTTTACTTGCCTGCTCTTTCTTCCTTGGAAGAGTCACTAAGCTCAAAGTGCCAACTGTAAGATAATATTGCCGCTCCATGAGGCTAGCCCTTATTTTTAAAACGAAATTCAATGAAATGAAAGTTAGAAATAGCAAAAACTCGCCAACTTACTGTGCATTTTGCGTCACCAAAAGTTGCCAATCGCCCAACTACAATTTTTTGTCGCCAACTCGGTTTTAAAATCAGCACTCTGGCGGAAAATTGGCACACCTCGCAAACCTGCGAGCACGTGTTCTAGATAATGGAATGTGGGAGGTAGGGGATATTGTGTTCTCTGTTCAACCTATTAAAGGATAAGTTCTGCGACCGATGCATTTATACCAGCATTCTAGATTTCGGCTTGTCAATCGTGTATTTTAAAACAATGAGCGTAGATACGTTCATATTGCAAGGCAATATGAACGATTGTGTGAAAAAAGTTGCCAGTAAGTGACGGCTGTCTCATTAAGAGAAAGCATCGGATTTCAGTTCAGCTTTATTAAACTGCTTCCATGCTACAACTTACAGCAACAACTGACTACCAGTAACTATACTAAAACAACTAAAAGATTAAACTTAAGTTATGGGTTCTGGTCACGGAATAATAATCATGCAGAACACAAACCTCAGAGTACAAACACATTTATAACACCTCCACTTTTAAAACTGAACCCAACTAAAATGAATTTAAACAATATAATGCTTTAAAAGTGTAACTCATAATCTTTAAATTTTTGTGGTTGTTTTATAACCCTACTACTGCGTCTTGGCCCCAAGACATTAATATCTTGATCAGCGGATTCCATAGCACCATTTTAGTCAAATCCCGAAATATCTTTTCATACCTCATGGTGACCACGAGAAGGTCGTATATGGCTACTGTTCCTTCTTAAATACTTCTCTCTGTACTTTATATGATCTTGGTGTATCTAGCTTTTTGGCTACTATTGCTAGCTGCCAAGTTTTAGCTTATTTAATGACTACATTCTCTTTCTCTTTTTTTACAGCATGTCTATCATAGTAATTCTTGTACATCTCTCTATTTCTTCATAATTTCTTCCATTCTTCCTCAAAGTTCATAGGGGTTGGAATAGACCAATAACTAGCTGAAGGAAGTTTTGTTCTTAAAAATCTACCTGTTAGCAGTTGGACAGGACCTTTATCCAATCCTGTGCCAGGTGTATTTCGATAGTCGAGTAAGGTTAATTCTATATCCTGACATTTGCGCCACATGTTTTTAGCAATACCTACATACACCTCGTGCAGCCAATCCGTTAGATTTGGGATGTAACGAATCCAAAATCCCAGTTCCTTGCAAAATATTGACATTCTCTGGAACTGTAGGGCATATGTCAGCATATACTTCTTTAGGTATTCCATGACTTGCAAATACTTTCTTCATGGCCAATTTAATTACCTCCATCATCATTATAGTCACAATATCTTAACACACATGTTGCGAACTCGTAATATGCATTAGGGCAGAGCTAGAGTATTGTCGACACGGATATTATCAATAGTTTTGAGAACTGTTGCTCGCCAGCTTTCGCGATTAACTGTCAGTTCAGGCGCTCCTGATATTTATATCCAGCAACTGTTTCGTCGTATCCATCACCATTACCTCCAGCTACTTAGAAAAATAATCAATTATGACTAGGTATGAATGTCTACCATATTCCAAAATGTCACTAGCTACCTTTTCAAATGGTAAGTTTAGAAATTCTCTGAGTATCTTTGGCTCCTAAACCCGGTAAACCCGACCGATAAACCTTATCTCTTTCGTTCCTTCTCAAGACTATGGAGAAGGTGATAGATAGACACATATGGAGTGCAGCTATAGGTAAAAGACCCTATATTCTAACCATGCCTATCAAAGTGGCAAATCCTACGAGATAGCCTTACTCAATCTTGTGGGGAAGATCGAGCAGGTCATTACATACAAAGAAGTAGCACTGACAGTGTTCCTGGGCATCGGGAGAGCATTTGATAACACGAGCACTGGCTAGATAGTGTCAAAGCTGGAGTCCAGGGATACTGAAAGGACAATCTCGAGATGGATTGGAAATATCCTAAGCGTCCCTATGTGGTGTTACCAAGGCTGTGAAACCTGGTAGTCGATAGCCTCCTAGTAACACTAAACGAGGAGGGGGTGTATGCCCAAGGATATGCTGATGACATTGTAATCCTAGTAAGAGGTAAACACATGGAAACCTGCCTGGAACTAATGCAGAAGGACATTATCCCTAGTGGGGAGGTGGTGCGTTACGGATGGAATATCTGTAAATCCCTTGAAAACTATCATAGTTCCATTTACGAAACAACATAATGCAAAGATCACCAAGGCACTATTTCTCTTCGGGAAGAAAATAGAAGTTTCCAGAGAAGTGAAATACTTGGGAGTCACGCTAGACGATAGACTGACTTGGAACAGCCAGCCACATAGAGAACATCACGAGCTGATCTTAGATTACCTTAAAGATGATGGGACGAGCGATCGGATGTACCTGAGATTTAACACCCTCGATGGTAAATTGGCTGTACACCAGGTTACTCAGAGCCGCGATGATATTCAGCACTATTGTATGGTGACCAAAGGTTCATCAAAGCGCAACATCCAAAGCGCTCAGAAAAGTGCAGCGGGCTGTGTGTATGAGCATAGTGGGCGCCTTGAAGAGTACACCAACAGCAGTATTGAAGGTACTGCTGAATATCCCAGCTCCTGATATTTACATAGAGGGAGAGGCAAAAAATGGCTGCATATAGAATGCATTGCCATGGCAACTGGTTTTACCACCCTGCCATGAAACACACCACGATACTTGACAATAATGACAATCTGCGGTGCGACATACTTGAGATGCCACCCGACAGAATGTCAAGAGCCGTGGACACCGAGATCCCATATAAAGTCAACCTAAGTGACAAATCCGAACCTCGATACATGTCGAATGGTATCACCTGGTACACTGATGGCTCCAAGAATTCACCAGGTACAAGAAGAGGCATATACCTGTGGTAGGTCTGGACGGAACGTAAGCAGCCGCCTAGATAAACTGCTACCGTTTTCCAGGGAGAAATAGCCGCAATTTTGGAATGCGGCAGAATATGGATAGATAAAGGATGCTGCAAAAATACTATGCAAACACAGACAGCCGGGCAGCTATGATGGCCTTGGCGAGTAACCACTATAGTTCAAAAATAGTGTGGGACTGCCACAATACCCTAAAGTCACTGGCGAATACCAATAATGAAACGTTAGCTTGGGTGCCTAGTCACATAATAGTGGGCGGTAATGAGAGGGGCGATAGGTGTACCAAGAAAGGCGCTGAACTCCTTCTCATCGGGCCAGAAGCAGCATATGGTATATCATACAACATGGTTCGGACAGCTGTTATAAGTTGGGTGTCAAATGAACACCAGAAGGGCTGGGACAGAATGGTGCGGCTTGTTCAATCTAAGAGGATGCTGAGGGGACCCTCGTTTTCCCTACCGCAGACGCTCTCAGAGGAAACAGCTAAGCATGTTATCTTCGACTGTCTTGCCTTGAGTGAAAGCGGGACTTCCTATCTGAATGTAGACCAGAAGGAGAGACAGAAGAGCATAGTGCAATGCATCTCAAAGTTTGAAAAGAAGGGAAGGATGGGACTCTGTTTGATCCCCTTGTCTGGGAGTGCACAATAAGCCTTAAGACTGCGCGGCAACTATTAGGGTCACTGAACCCTAACCACTACGAAAAAAATTGGCTCCATCACATTAATTCGCCGATATTTTCCACACATGATGCATTCTTTGACAATGTTTTCTATGAACTATTGGTTCTTGGGCTGTTCGGCCGGCGTCAACACGCTCCGCCGCCCTTAGCCACCACGAGTGGTCGGCATCCTCAGAAGCTGATGTCACCTGTTCGGCGTGTTTCGAGAGACTGAGACCGCGTCACGGATCACGGGGCCGGCACCTGTATCCCCGGATTAGGAGTGGGGGCGGCTGCGCTGTGCACCGCCGATGCCTGTGGAACTCCTGCACATCCCAGAGACTTTGCGTCTCTTAAGGTGAGTATCCATATTCTGTTAAGCTTATAGGCTTCCTATTTGTTGTTGAAGTTGTTCTTATGTTTATAAATTTCAATGGACTCCCTGTACAATCTGGCGTAATAAGCAGAGGTCGTAGCCAGAACCTGTTTCTCGTCAAATTTTATCTTGTGGTTACCGCTTTCTTAGTGTGCATGCTTGGCTACTGTAGATTTTTCCGTCTGACCTGCGGTATGCTTCCATTGATTCTAGGCCAATATAAGATCTGCTTAGCTCTTTTTTGTGTCTTGGTAGTACCATAGTGCGTTTCATGCAAAAGTCTCAGCATATTGGATCGAAGACGCTTTGGTACAATAACCCTGTCATTGTAGAAGGCAAGACCATCAAACATATATAGATCATTACGAAGACAGATGGTAGTGCGGATCACAAACAAGTAGAAAGAAAGAGAATCATGGGGCGAATCCGCAAAAAACGAAGAGGTTGAGGAGCAGAACATTTAAAGGATGGTAACCCGAGCGACACGTGTTTCTGCTAATTGGCTTCATCAGGCCCAAATGGATGTCATGTGCCCACATCTAGATGGAGTCACATAACATAACACTTGGTTTCGGGTGTAACCTGAGGAGTCAAGGATGGAAAAATCAAGCCAGAAGCCACCGACAAGAGCCAGCCAGCACATTTGTGGCTTCGGCCGAAAGTTTCGCCTTCATAAATGTAGTTATGAAATTTTGTGCAGGACCGCAAAATTGCTGTAAACTCTTTTTTCATCTGACTAAATCTAGAGTCAACTGCGCCATGTTTTGTTAAGAGAAAGCATAGGACTTCAGTTCAGCTTTATTAAATAGCTTCCATGTTACAACAACAACTGACTATCAGTAACTATGACTACTAAAACAACAGTCGATGTAATTAGTCCGATTCATAAAACCGAAAAAGATGCACCATTATAGAAATAGTTAACTGGTGGACATGATCGTACAGTGAATGCAAACGGTGAAAGGTATGGTGCATGCTGCATAAAGACCTAGTTTACCCTTTTCACGTACAAGCCTTGCAACGGGACGATTATCCTGCGTACGTTTTTTGTTGTTAGTGATTTTGACAGAAGCGTGAAAACAATGCCGCCTTTTTACAATTCGTGTTGGATACGAAAAAAGCTTCTTTCACACGTAATGGTATCATCAAATGTAAGGTCTTAAGTTTTACACTTTTACAGAACATGTAAGACAAATGCTCCCTTCTGCAAATAAAATATGGGGATATTGTGTTATTGTGTTAGAAACTGGTCAAGTTTTACAGTCGTAAGGAGTCGAAACATTATACAGGGTGTCCCTGATTTCTTGACACGTGATATTCTCGTAACAAAAAAAGTTCAAACGAAAACTGAGCAAATTTTTCGAAGTCTCTCATACAATGTTTTTAAAACATTTTTCTGTACCTCAACCCTTAAAACTCACCACCAACTTTTGCTTTTCAAATAGCACCAGATAAAGAAAGAAAAATAAAACTAACTGGGTATTAACTCTCTTTAGTTCTGCATGTACTATCATACATTCGAAAACAAATGCCTTTTTAGCCTTTTTTATTACGAAAATATTACGCCGCAAGCAAATAGTCCTCATTTTATTTATCTTATGTTAATGACTTTAGGAAACAAAGAGGCTTGTGTATAAAGTCATAGATACTACAAGATTTTAAATAAAATAATGACCTCACCAATGTAGGAAAAGCTGTGGGGTGGTATTTGGAAAAAAAGCTGGGGGTGAGTTTTAGGCGTTGATGTAAAAAAATGTTTCGGAAGCATGATATGTTAGGTCATTCAATACCATTTAAAGGCCAGTTAGTTTTATTTTTTACTTGTTTTTCTTACGAAAATATTGTGCCTCAAATAAATCCTTATTTAATATATTTTGTGCTTATGACTTTACGAAAAAAAACACAGGTTTTTGTGAAACATCAAAGGTAAGTACTACAAGGTTTTAAATAAAATAAGGACTTAATTTGTGTAGGAAAAACTATTGGGAGCTATTTGAAAAAAATGTTGGGGGTGAGTTTTAAGGGTTGAAGTACAATTTTTTTGAAGACATGGTATGATAGACCCTGCATGTAATATTACTTTCGTAATAGTAGTAGTAGTAGTAGTAGTAGTAGTAGTAGTAGTAGTAGTAGTAGTAGTAGTAGTAGTTCCACTCAGTTTTCGTTTGAATTTTTCTTGTTACGAGAATATCACGTGTGAAAGGAAATTCAGGGACACCCTGTATATACTTTGGGCTCCATTATATCAGAATGCAATTTCTTCCATTAAATCACGACAGCCTCAAATATATGTACTATAAAATACATGGCACGTATCCTGAGAGGGATTTTCTACACAATGAATTTTAATAATGAATTGGACCTTTCACCAAACATTAATTATGCAGTACCACAAAGATCTACATGCTCCAATTCAATGTTCTATGTAACATGTGGTAGAACGAAAATGTCTGATATATCCCCTATAAGCAGGATGTGTAGCACATGTGTTAAGCATTGTAAAGCTTGTGATATTAATTTTGATAATCTGCAGCCCATTTTAAGTAGTTTTAAATTTAATTATGCGATGTTACACCATTAATCGTTTTTATCGATATATTTTAGCATACGTGTTTTGTTACTTTATTGTACTGTATTTTCAAACAGTTGTGATTGGGTGCAAGCCCGTTGGAATAATCAAGATTATTATTATAATGTATGAATATCAAGCTTCGCAAGCGTACGATTAGTAAAAAATCTTCGCGGTGTGTGTAGGTGGAAAATCTTTGGCCAAACAATTTTCCAACATTATTAGATGTGATAGTAAACATGGTTTTTGTATAATAGTCTATTTAAAATGCGTAGAGCGTGGTTACCTAAATATTTCAGAATACTTGACAAACAGGACGTTACGGAACCGTAGCATGGCTTGCACTGTCGCCAAACTTAGCCCTTTTGATTTCTTTCTCTGCGGCGAAATGAAACGAAGTGTATTAAACCGACCAGTAACACCACTAACCTTTGATTCATTATTATATCCTCGTGGTTGCCTCTGTTGAGATAAACGGCACCTGGAATGGCGATGAAGCAAAGTAGAAGGATCAGGAAGACCTCCAATCCTCGTTTTCCTCTATCAACGAAGTCACCATTGAAAACGTACGGATTCTCTGCAGATGGAAGCCCATTCTAGAAAACAAATAGGGATTCAGAAAACCAAATGTAGATTGTCAATTAAATATAGTGTTATATTCAAATCTAGGCTACTGTTATAAACATCTGAAATAATAGGAGACATTAAACAGCGAGTGGCAAATACTTTAGGAAAAGTCAAATAAAGTAGGGTCCGATTTTCAACTGTTTCAGAGATAAAATAAATTTTATAAATTCTCATTAAAATGCAAACCTCTAAACAAAACTCTAATAATACAGAATTTTATTGTCGGATTTTGCAGTTTTTTTGTATTCGTCCTTAGAAGATCTGCTATTACGTCATTATCAACTAAAATAAAGTCATTATGTATCCAACACTTCACGAGATAGTGTCAAAATCAGTATGTGTAAAATGACTCCAAAAAACGTCTTAAAAAAATGAAGTTATATTAAGAAAATGATGTCAAGTTGATTGACTCAGTACTCCCCACACATTACGGTGATACCATAGCATTAAGCTTTAGTCTGAGATCTCCTTGCAACCAAATCATCGTCTTCCCCCCCCCTTAACGTGCTCGCCCACTTAGGCGAAGCGTCGCGAAGGGAAGCGGCGCGAAGAAAATTATTGATTTGACGCCAGAGAAGTTTACATTAGTTTATATGGCAGCCCGCCCACTCAGGCGACGCGAAGCGAAGAGGCGCGTCGTTTGACGCGCGGCTTCTCCTCGGACCAACTAGGCGTCGTTTCTCTTGACGCTTCGCTTCGCGTCGCTTTGCTTCGCCTGAATTGGCGGTACCAGGCGGCGCGCCGCGGCGAGAAGATCCAAATATTTCTTGATGCCTCTCGCATATTATCAGTGTTTAGCAGTATTTGGTAGGAAGTGGTGCTAAATTGCAGTCTCTGGCCGTGATACAAAGACATTCATTACAAAGGTAATTTAATTGCCCAGCATTTTATTTTGTTTTTGTTTCTTTTCTTCTTCCATAGTGGCAATTAAACTCAATACAAAGAGTTCCTCTTCTGACGAACTGCTCATCGTACCTCACTAGACCACGTATCTCGCTCAACTGCTTAAAAACAAATAAAATTCGCGTCGTGCCGTAAATGACGCGACGCGACGCTTCGCGCCGCCTCGCCCCAGTTGGCGGACATCGGTTAAATGACGCTTCGCCTCGCGCCGCTTCCGTTCGCGACGCTTCGCCTAAGTGGGCGAGCAGGGGGGCGAGGCGGCGCGACGCGACGCGCGGCTTCCAAGGGCGCAACGCGAATTTTATTTGTTTTTAAGCAGATGAACGAGATACGTTGTCTAGTGGGGTACGATGAGCAGTTCGTCAGAAGAGGAACTCGTTGTATTGAGATTCATTGCCACTATAGAAGAAGAAAAGAAACAAAAACAAAATAAAATGCTGGGTAATTAAATTACCTTTGTAATGAATGTCTGTATCACGACCAGAGACTGCAATTTAGCACCACATCCTACATAATACTGCTAAACACTGAAAATATTATGCGAGAGGCAAGAGAAACGACGCCTAGTTGATCCGAAGAGTATTCGCGCGTCAAACGACGCGCCTCTTCGCTTCGCGTCGCCTGAGTTGGCGGGCTGCCATATAAACTAATGTAAACTTCTCTGGCGTCAAATCAATAATTTTCTTCGCGCCGCTTCCGTTCGCGACGCTTCGTCTAAGTTGGCGGGCACGTTTGACGCGACGCGCCGCTTCGCGACGCTTCCGTTCGCGACGCTTCGTCCAAGTCAGCGTAAACCTTTATACCGATAGGTCTTTCCTTTACAGGTCAATGGACAGCCCTCGGGACAGCCTATTATTAATACTACAAAATTTTCAGTTTTATAACCCCCAACCCCCCAACCACCCCAATTTAACCCCACCCAAAAAAAGCTAGAAAATAATCAGGAACCCCTAAAACACCTAAAAAATAAGTTTGAGCTGTTTTCATATTTTTAGTTTTTTTGATTATTGCTACGCTGCCACTGACATCATTTCTAACAGCCATACGCGTTTTCCATCCTCACTACGGTAATAATACTGTGTCAAAACTTCATTAGAATCAATTTAATAGTTTCCACGTTACAAAATACAAAACGATCTAAAGCATAAATACTCGTCTGTATACAGAAAATTCTAAGTCCCTTAGTTTCGGTAATAGGCAATGCAATGTTCAGATGGACCTAAAAAGGTGATTTATGTCGTTATAGGTCTTCCTTCCCGGGTCAGTGACATTATGAATACAACAAATTTTTCAGTTTTTCAACCCCCCTTTCCCCAACCACCCTAATTTCACCCACACTCAAAAAAACGCAGAAAATGATCAGGAACCTCTAAGACACTTGAAAACGAGGTTTGAGCTGTTTTTTATATTTTTTAGTTCTTTATTTCTGCGCCGCCACTGGCACGATTTATAAAAACCATATGCATTTTCCATCCTCGCCACGGTTGTACGATACACAATATAGAACGATCTAAAGCAATACTCGTCTGTTAACACCAGAAAAAATTCTAAGTTCAATAGGCATCAAGGCAATCTTCGGATGAAGCTAAAAAAGCTGTTTATGTCGCTAGGTCTTCCTTCACAGGTCAGTGGACAGTCTATTATGAAAGTAACATATTTTTCAATTTTACAACCCCCCACCCCCCAACCACCCCAACTTCACCTCCACCCAAAAAAAAGTAGAAAATGATCAGGAACCCCTAAAGTTTGAGCAATATTTAATTTTTATTGTTTTTTGCTAATTACTCCGCCACCCATTCACCGATTTTCAAAATTATAGGAACATTACCTGCTACGACCCCACACCATATCGTTGCGCAAATTTCATCACAACCCATGCAGCGGTTACTGAGATCACGAGACTAGAAAAACGCGTACAGACAAACCGACAGACCGACAGACAGATCGACAGACCGACAGACAAACCGACGGAAACAAGTGACGTGGATTTTTGTTATGTAGACATCATAAAACGCTCAAAAAGCGTATTATCTCAAAATAGAAAATTTTCGCGATCACAATACTGCCCTCATCTATCGGTGTGGGAAGTAAAGTCACAGTTATCCACTGATACCCCAAACTTGTTCTAAATGTGGTAAATACAGGCAATAAGGTTCCGTTTAAGCTCTAAAAGTATAATGCATCTCCGAGAGCACAAAGTTTCAATAGAGCGTTTGGCAAAAACTTGTCATCAGATTTCCGATTTTTGTTATGCGTACTTGAATAATGTATGATTAATTATAAATGTGATCGGTTAACCAAAATTTTGATATAGGGTCTTAATATTGTATGATTTTAAAAGAAATATGCAACTGTAATAGGGTACTTGCAGAAAAAGATGTCATTTACGCGTTCCTTAGAGCCTAGTAAACATGACAAAATCACTTGTTTGGTTGTTTGGAATCGGCTGTGAGAGATATTTCAAAAATTATTTCAAATGCCGGAAAATGCCGCGCAAGCATCCTCTGACGTCAGTGATATCCTATAGTGATGGGACGTAAAGTATACCCTGTTACCCGATACTTTAAACTGTCAGCCGTGTCAACAGCGAACAGCTGTTCGGCTAGTGATAATTAAAAATACCCCAGATTGAGTCTTGACCTATCAATTTTAAGCTTTGAAGGAATACAGGGCTGTACTGAGTGCACTACTACTACTACTACTAATGACGAGAATTGACACTTGGTGATGTTTTCGTCTATGCTGTGAGGTCTTTATGCTTATTTTACATTTTTTCGGAGAATCCGGCATTTCTTTGAGTACATCAGTATGGCTGATCTGTATGATGATGATTACGTTTTAAATGAGGTAAGAATATTACTAATACGGTCTTGATCGCAGGATTGCCAATCAACACCACTAGTAAAAAATTAAATTTGAGATACACTTCTTCGTCAGCTGATACCTCTCAAATAGACGTCAAGCCAGTTTAAAGTATCAGGTAACAGAGTATATTGGTATTCGATATCGATAGCCAGTGCTAACCTAACATTTTGACATTGATCATTATAACCACAAAACACAGTCACACACAACAGTCAAAAGAATAAAAGTTAGGCTAGATTACTAATTCACTTTGTAGGGATGGGCTTCAATTAGGTTCTATCTTTGGATTCATTCATAATGGAATGCGCCGAAATAAAAATGATGGCTTCGATCAGTTACGAGTCTCGGTCACAAACAGGATGAACTGTGATGCCTATCAGATATAAAAATGTATTGCAACGAAAATGCTAGTGGGTTAATTGCCTGTTTCAAATATGTTTAAGTATCAATAAATTGAGTCGCATTGTTAAAGAATTCAGATCATCTCTAGTTTGCAATTGAATCTCACTGACCTCCGCTGTAGCAGTATCGATTGTCGATATCGATAAGATACCTGTGACGTCAGCCCTTGTTTTAAGTCACGTGGAAAAATTTGAATATATCCTTGTTTTATTTTGCAAATATATTTTTTTGGCCGTCAGTAAAATCATGTTTTTTGTTTCCTACTGCTTCTTGATATGGTTTTATATGGTTTTTACGCTATGTATACTCCCGAGACAATTTCACGACCTCTGTAAGTACATGGTAAGTACCCTATTTAAGTCGGATTCGTCTTGAAAAGTCGCTAGCTAATGTCTTGAAAGTTGCTAGGTAACGAAGCAGAACATACCAGCCACGTTATAAAGTATCGTATATCCGTAGAACTTCACTCATGTACAAATCAGAGGTCGTAAGTCATGGAAAACGAAGTAGGTCTGCAATTAAGCATACCTTTACTGAGCACATTATGGATCGATTAGGAACGTACGTACGCTAAAGCTGAAACTGGCCAAAGAGAAGAGCCGACTTCCTCGCAGTGGGAAAAATCCGCGGCGAATCAGAAAAACCACTCTCTACTTCCTCCTCAATCTTCCCCACCTCCACCAATTCCCCCACCCGGAGCAACCGCCTAGCCAACGACGCGGCAAGCGCGGATCTCCACTTTCTCCAAACAAACCTCCATCACGCTAGGGCAGCATCATAAACAACGAAAAACTGGATTTCGCTTTAATCGAAGAACCTTGGGTTTCCAATGAAGGCCGTAGAATTTTTTATGTTAACAGAGCACTGCACACAGGATGTAGTAGCCATCCAAATCTCAACGCCTGACGAGAGCGGCAGAAGAGACATAGTCATCTATTCTGCCTACTTCCCGGGAGAAATTGGACAAGAAGTCCCTTCAGCTGCAGTGCGGAACTGATCACCTACTGCAGAAGAAACAGAAGAAAGCAACTCATGCTGGGATGCGATACAGACGCCCACCACGGGGATTGGGGCAGCACCAAAATGTAGAAAATGATCAGGAACCCCTAAAACGCCTAAAAACGAATTATGAGGAATATTGGAATACCTTTATTTTGCTAATTACACCGCCGCCTATGTAACGGTTTTCGAAGATGCATTACGTACTACAACCTCACAGCAAATCGCTACCCAAATTTCATCACAATCCATGCAGCGGTTACTGGGATTACAAGCATAGAAAAACGCCAACAGACAGGCAGATCGACAGACAGACAGACCGAAGGAAATGAGTGTCATGAATTTTCGTTATGTAGGTAGACACCACAAAACGCCTCTAAAAGTCGAAGACTTTCCTCACCTATTGGCGTGGAAAGTAGAATGACAAATAATATGTAACTGGAATCTACATTTAAAGATAAAATGTAATCTTGTATTAACGACTATTTTGGCTGCCATAGTACGCTCAAACAGCGTGGTCTGTGCTGTTTTCTATTGTTTTTACTTCCCACACCGATAGGTGAGGGAAGTATTGTGATCGCGAAAATTTTCGATTTTGAGACAATACGCTTTTTGGGCGTGTACATAACGAAAATCCATGTCACTCATTTCCGTCGGTCTGTCTGTCTGTCGGTCTGTCTGTCTGTCGGTCGCGTTTTTCTACCCTCGTAATCTCAGTAACCGCTGCATGGATTGTGATGAAATTTGGGCAGCGTTATGCTGTGGGGTCGTAATAGGTAATGTTCCTATAATTTTGAAAATCGTTATACGGGGGGCGGAGTAATTAGCAAAAAACGAAAAATTTCAAATATGCCTCAAACTTTGTTTTTAGGCGTCTTAGGGGTTCCTGATAATTTTCTACTTTTCCTTAGGTGGGGGTGAATTTGGGGTGGTTGGGGGGTGGGGGGTTGTAATACTGAAAAATTTGTTGTATTCGTAATGGGCTGCTTTGTTGAGAATTGTGAGCGAGAACCGGCAACGCCGCGATCCAGCAAGTAGTGCGGGGAAACATACCCCCCAGTCAGTGGAGATCGAGAAGCCGTCTTTAACGCGTCGCGGTACGAGGGACCGGCTCACGCGTGACTAACGTTTTGTCTTTTGTAAACACATTTTGTATTTGTTGTTCAATACAAACATCCTAGCTACGAACCGGCGGGTTTTATTTAACGTTTCCGAAAGTACCCAACTTCATTTTCATGCTTATCATAGAAACCACGGGACTTGGAATTTGTGATGTATACATACGAGTATTGTTTTAGATCATTCGATATCGCGTAACGCGAAAATTGTTCAATTGATTTTTATGAAATTTTGACATAGTATTACTCCCAAGGCGCGGATGGAAAACGCGCATGTTTTGGAAAAATCGGGTCAGTGGCGGCGCGGCAATAATAAAAAGACTAAAAATATAAAAACCGCTCAAACTTTGTTTTTAGACGTTTTCGGGGTTTCTGACATTTTCTACGTTTTTTTGGGGTAAGGGTGAATTTGGAGTGGTTGGAGGGTGGGGGGTTGTAAAACTGACAAATTTGTTATACTCATAATGGGTTGCCCATTGATCATTGAATGAAAAACCTAGTAGCATAATACACTTTTTACGTACATCCGAACATTGCCTTGCTTATTATAAAAACCAAGGGACTTAAGAATTTGTGATGTATACATACGAGTATTGTTTTAGATCGTTCTATGTTGCGTAGCGCGAAAACTATTGAATTGATTTTAATGAAATTTTGACACAGTATTACTACCGCAGCGAGGATGGAAAACGCGTATGTTTTGGAAAAATAGTGTCAGTGGCGGCGCAGCAATAATAAAAAACTAAAAATATGAAAACAGCTCAAACTTTGTTTTTAGGCGTTTTACGGGTTCCCGATCATTTTCAATTTTTTTTGGTGGGGTGAAATTGGGGCGGTTGGGGGGTGGGGGTAGTAAAACTGAAAAATTTGTTGTGTTCATAGTAGTCCATCTACTGACCTGTAGAAGAAATACCTAGCGGCATATTACACTTTTTTAGGTCCATCCGAACATTGGCTTGCCTATTACAGAAACCAATTTTGTGATCTGTACTTACGAGTTTGGCTTTATTTCGTTCTATGTATATTGCGTAAAGTGAAAATTATTGAATTGATTTTAATATAACTTTGACACAGAATTTATTACCGCTACGAGAATGGAAAACGACTATATTTTTGAAAAACCGTGTCAGTGGCGGCGCAGCAATAATCAAAAAACCAAAAACATAAAATCATCTCAAACATCGTTTTTAGACGGGTTGGAGGCTCTTGATCGTTTCGCATCGTCCAGTTCAAGTATGCAGAAAAAAACTGTAGCGCCTTAGTTCCTAAGAAGGGAGACGCAAGAAACTATTTACGAGTGTTTTTGTGTTGGATGTTGTTTTTGCGGGCAGATGAGCGATAATTTAGTTGCAAGGGGATTTTAGACTATAGCTTCATGCAATGGGAAATAATAAAATGGTATCATCATTATGTGTGGGAAGTACTGAGTCAATCATCTCGACTCCATTTTTTGGAACGGTCCACCTATTCATAAACAAATAACATATTATTGGTCTGCACTTATAAAAATCGCTACAGATTATGCAGCAATTTGTGCATGGTGTCTATGGATTTATTCGTTTAGAATTAATGCGTAATCCATGCGGTGCATGTATTCGTAGTGATCCGCTTTGCAGGACAACAAATAATAATGCGCATTATACGAATCAATGACTCGTTATAATTCGAGCTGATTTATGTTTACTCGTGCAGCTTCATCTATATTCTGCCAAGGAAAGGTCTTCTGTGTCCGAGTCTTCTGTGTCCTTGTTTTAGTAAAAATGGCTGATCATTCTCAGAAATAATTGCAGTAGTCTGATGACGCGTTCTAGATCTTATTCAAGAAATCGAAGAGTTGCCTTTATTATGGGATCCAAGGGATAAAGAGAAATAGAAATGAGAAAAATGATGCTTGTAAAAGTTTGGCTGACAAGCTCGGAGTTGCCACTGAAGAAGTTAGGAAGAAATATTGAATTGTGTTACAATAATACAGAAACTTCCGTCGAAAAATTAAAAACAAAAAAAAAACTTATACACCATAATTAACGGGTAACGGAAATAATGATAAGTACATTTTAGCAAGGTTGTCGCCCATACTCTTCCTTTCAGATAAAAAAATTATAGTAGGTGAATACACACGCCTAGATTTCACGCATCGTAGATCGCGAATACATGCATGGCCTGATGGGCTCTGATTTATAAATTTTACCAACTGCAACGAACCGGGCGAATTCCGACTCGCGCATTACGAATTTCGAATACACGCGTAGTCCTTAACAAGGCATTGTGATAGAAAATTATGGAAAATGTTCGTTTGCCTCACACATAAGTAACATTAATTTTGCTACAAACAATTTAATTAGGAAAAGGTGCTTGTACCGGAAGCTAGTAAGATCAACAATTCAACAATCACTCGAATATACGCATAGTCCTTAACAAGGCATTTTGATAGAAAATTATGGAAAATGTTCGTTTGCCTTACACACAAGTAACATTAATTTTGCTACAAACAATTTAATTAGGAAAAGGTGCTTGTACCGGAAGCTAGTAAGATCAACAATTTTTGGGCAAAAGGATTTTATGTAAATGTGAATAATCAGAGTCTCACAGCTCTGAAAAAAAAGCTAGTAGGCTCTTGTCAATGATCAGCGTTCTTTGTTAATAAGACCACTATTGTTTATGTATCGGCTGCTGTAAGCAGTACCCTATTAAAACTCCCCATTGAAAATGTTGGGAAAAATGTTCGCAAAAGCAGTTAAAATCTGGCTCGGCGAACAGGTGTGTGATAACGACGAATATCTGGATGGTTGGTTTGCTCAGCTTGTGGTTATTTCCAATATTATTACGAACCGCACAGTGCCGTGATTAATTTAGAAACTAAAATGTATAATGGCACCTAAATAGTACATTGATTATGTCTGTGAACAAAGCCTTGGAGCTAAATGGTAAACCGCCCGACTTCAGGGGAACGAGCCCTCTTACAAGGAAATGCCTGATCAATGGCATATTATTTTTGTTTAATATATCTAGGTACCATAATACATATTAAAAATTAAGAGCACCCCCTGTTTGCTATCTCCGTTACCTTTCTGTTTCATATACTAACAACACATGACAACACTGCAATGCGGAATTTGCTGTATAAATATAGCTGCTGAAAAAGTTTTTGGAGCTATTTCGACAGAGGTGTAATAGCTCACGCAAAGTCTACTGCCGTAATTTTAGCTACACATGCTGCACGAAATACAGTTGATGTACATAAAGTTATTACAATTTCTGTTAGGTAAATACCAAATGAAACATGAATTATTTATTGGAAAATTTTATTACAGTGTAGAAACGTCTACGTTGTGATTTGTGTAGGTGGTGTTCCAATTAGGATACTGTACAGTGTAGTTCAATTTGACCAAGCCTACTTCATAAATATGGATGGATTCCTATGTCGATATCTGGAGCTCATTTTTCAAGAGAAGATAATTGGTAAATACTGTACCCAGTTTGTCAACGCTTCAGAGTTTCTAGTGTATTTATGTGCATCTATATTTTATGGCTTTTCTCTAGCCGAATTATTTTTATTTATCTAAAGATTAGCAGCAATTGAAACTAACTCTTCATCAAGTAACATTTTATTAGTTTAAAATACAGTCATTGGTTTTTCGTCTGAAGCGCCTCCCACAGATTATCATACTTCTTTTCCAAGTACAGGTGTATTAATTATTGTAATTTCCAAAAAAATTAAGAAAAGTGACTTGCGTGCGCTGTTTAAGAATTTCTTTTTGTAAAAAACACAATTTTAGCGAAGCCAAGAAGAGGCCTGATCGATAGTATTGAGATTCTGCATTGTCAATTTCAGTGGCGAAATAGTGTTTTACAAAATTTAGTCTTTGCAACAGTAGTGCAAGTGATGTTGAATGACCAGTTCGCCCAAAAGAAGTCGTTACGCCAGAAATCATTCATCTGAGGCGGCAGACACCTCAGCTCTTATATATACATATTTAGAGTAAATGAGACATAGCTTCATCATACCATGCCAAAGATCATGGAAGAATACAATCGATGAACGTGCACCAAGAAAAGGTATGATACAACTGGAATACGAACTGCCACCTTATCCACCATATTCTCCAGATTTAGCCCCTCTGATCATTTCGTGTTTTCAAATGTTAAGATATGGTTATTGTTGCAGCAAATGCTTGCCTTAAAGGACCTAAAGAATCTCGCACAGGAAAAATAAGACATGGAGCATAGTATAAGGAAGCTCAAGCAAGAAATACGCACTGTGGGAATCTAAAATAAATATAAATAGAATAGAATACATATGTTGTTAGAAGTTTGTAGGCAAGGTAGATGTTTCAAAAGGTCTGTTCCGAAATTCCTTTCTCTATGCAATTCTGAACACAGTGCTTCGATTGATCCGCTATCTTCAATCGTCGAGTTCACCTGAGATAGTACCTGTTCAAGAGATATACAGAAGGGAAGACAGGCCACAAAAGCACTCCATGGACTGCTATGGAATAAAGTTCCGACTAAAGCAAACAAACAAAAAATTATTTCAAAGCATAGCACAGAATAGTACCCGATCTTGAGCAGAAGTATGGCCAATGACAACAACAATAACAAACAAAATAAGAGCAGCTAAATTAGACTATATGAGAAAATGCCTGCAACTCTCAAGAACTGACATAAAAGTGCTGCAGAGATATAGCAACGAATGGGAATAGAATGCTGAATAACAACGCACTAGAACACATATAGTACTGCGATGATATGGTCACGTCTAAGGAATGCCAGAGCACAGGAGGCTGAAACAAATATTGGAGTAGCAACCTCCAGTGAGGAGAGGTAGAGGACGACCGTCACTAAGATGGGAGACATTCATTGGCCGTTCATAGATAGAGACCTGAGAGTAGGGGATGAAAATGCAAGAGAGTTGTGAAAGACAAAAACGGCGAACTTGTAAGGTAAAATGCCGAAGACCAACAAGAAGAAGAAGAGGAACCTTATTATTTTGACGTTTCTTAGCGATATTTGCAGTCACTATAACGTCTATTTAATCCTACGAATTTCCAAGAGATCAGTACTGGTATCTATGTAGTAGGTGGTGTTCATAACCCTCGGGTGGACCGGCTGGAAAGCATCAAAGTGCGTAGGCATAAGTATAACAAATTGACTTATAATTGACATTTGACAACGGCGCTTAATGTTTTCCTTCCCTCTCGTAACTGTTGTCTAAAAAACATATGCAAGGACACGCTTTAGTATTATTCAGTAAGCACTTCAGTATCACTCAAGAGGACACTTCAGAGACGTCTATGAATACGGCCCTAAGAGCTTTTTATTGGGAATAATAACGAAACATTGACGCACAGATACTGAAGACATCGAATGGACTTTTGTCAGTGAGGAAGGAGAAATTTAATCAAATAAGCGATCTCCTATTGAATTATATTTGGGCCAATGAATCTTACCTCAGCAGTGAGGATTATTCTAATCTGAAATAGCATTTACCACTGGTAAATTGTGGTAGATTTTAATTCTCCTCTTCTTCATACACCGCTAGCCTCCACACCTATGTATGCTACCAGTAAGTGCAGAAGTGCTGAACAAAACCAGTTTTAGCTGACAAGTGTAATCTCTCAGTTTGCGTGAATTTTAGCCATACGGTTTATAACGCTTCAGTCCCAAATTGTTTTGTAAAACATTTCACAGGATGAAAATAGGATTAACTTGTAAGCGCATTGTAGTAGTGTCCGTGAGTTCGTGTGAACCCAATATATATTATAGAAAGCCCAACTAATGGCTATTTTCTGCAAATAATGATGGACTTCTTGTAAGTTAGTCAATATATGTAGGAAGTATGTATAAATGATGATATGGAGGCTTGCCATAATATTTGAGAGTACGCTATTAATCGTTTTGGTATAGGTTAGATTATGTTGGATGTGAGCGGGCAATAATTATGCCTGCTTCTACTGCGACCCTATTGCGTCTATTGTCGCTCACACCTATATAGAGTTTACCGTACAATCCAAACCTCTTGACGAGGACGAATCCGAAAGTCAGAAACCTAGCTCTTTCTAGTACTTAATAGGAGCACAAATGTGCTCCGCTGTTTCCTTCTACACTATAGCAGAAACATCAGTCTTTGTTTATTCTAGACCCAACTTCCGCATGTGGTTCCTCAGACGACAATGTCCCGCCAACAGACCTACCAGAATGCGGAGGTCATTCTTGTTCCATTCTATGATCCTCGGGTGGCCTGACTAGAGGGGTATGGTACAAATACTTTCGAGTGTAGTTGACCTGATGTGCATCAGTGCTTTCCTCTCTGCCCAATCTGAGATGAGTTTCTTAGCGGTGCTTTCCGCAATGCTCGAGAATGGTTCTGGTCCTCTGAACACATATTTGGTTCCACCTGTTGCGAATGTGTCGGCCAATACATTGCCTTCCACTCCGCTATGACCTGGAATCCAAACCGAAGTTACTTTGTTCCTTGTTCAAGGTTCGTTGAGGAGCTGTATGCATTCCCATACGAGTTTTGAGTCAACTCGTTTGGAACTCACTGCATTCAGGGCAGCCTGGCTATCTGAAAAGGTTTCTATAAATTTGTTTGTCAGGGGTCTTTTGTTCAGCTTTCTGACTCCCAACTCAGTGGCTATAATTTCTACTTTGGAAGATTATGGTACACCTCCCAAGGTTTACTGAGATTTCAACTTTTCAGCTACTTCTGCTCCTGTCTGACTTTGAACCATCAGTGAATAGCGCAAGATAGGAGGGTGAAATGAAGCTGTCCCTGCTCTTCCATTCGTCCCTTCCTGGGAAAAGGTGCGCTTGGGAAACTATAGAGTCCAAGACTATTCCAGTGTATGGTGATTTATAATTTCGCTTATAATACCAGTTGCGTTTATTCCTAGTTCATTTTTGTCCTGTCTGCCAGTTGACAGCAGTCTGTAGGCGACCATTGTGGCGCCTCTCTCTACCTCAACGTGTAGAGGGATTAAGCTTAGGATGGTCTCCACAGCCAGAGTTGGTATAGTAGACATGGTATCAGTAATATCTAAACAGGCGATGCATTGCACAGCCGCGGCTTGGTTCTGGCTGTCTGTTGCAAACATTTCAAACATATACTACCACGTTTTTGGACACAACGGCTATAGCCGTCCGCGGGGAGTGATCGTGATACGCCAGAACGGCTATATCAGCCAAAAAGTTATCTGCTTGTTACGACAGAACAATTGTCGCCAAAAACCTAAAAAATAGAAAAAAAGAGTCAAAAATAGTTACCCCTAAAATATTTTGATAACGCAAACCATGTTACAAACGAAAAAAAAATGGGAATGTTTTGGGGTGCCATATCACGAAGCCTCCCGGCCAGCAAAGTGTCCAACAATGTGCTACCATTGGTTTTACTACCGCCTGATATATCCGTAAATTAATTTGGGAACTCCCTAAGGTTTGCCGCATATGCTTCTCAGTGTCCAGAAGGCAAGTCAGGCATTATCAGTATAAGATCAAGATACTTCACCTCCTTCGCAAACTGGATTGACTCTCCCAACAACAACAACAATTGTGTGTGGGAACCTATCGACATATGTTCTCTCCTGCACTCTGACTAGGATAACTAGATCATCCGCATAACACTGAACCTCCACACCTTGCATAGAGAGCTCGTTCAGCAGGTCACTCACCAGGATGGTCCACAGGAGGGGTGAAAGCTCTCCACCCTGAGGACATCCCCTGGCGGGCCTGAACCTCATCGACTTTCCATGCAGTGATGTTAAGATGTTCCTGTTAGCGAACATGCATCTATCCCAGTCACATGTAGTCATCTCCTCTTTTTGCAAGGGCGACTTGAAGCGAGTGAGAGAGTGCATCGTTTTGGTATAGTAAAGCACTTAAGGACTTCCAGTAATCTTCACACTGAAACCCAGAGTAATAAATTAAAACAAAAAACTTTTTTGAAAAAAGCTTTTATTTAAATGTTCTAAAAAAATGAAAATAAAATGTATCTTTAAAATGTTAACTATCAACTTATAGCTTCATTATACGCAACTTATGTGATCATAAAAGCTTGTCGCGCGATTTACTTTGTATAAATGAACTAGTACCTTACTTAGTTGACTAACTTGGTGTGCTAAATTTAATTGTGTTAAAATTTCAGTTTAATTAAATACCTATGGGGACTTACGTAATCCCCGCGACAAGCTTTTATGACCATATAAGTTGCGAATAATGAGGCTATACCTTCATAGTCAACATTTTAAAGAATATTTATTTTCTTATTTTTTGAACATTTCAATAAAAGCTTTTTTCAGAAAAGGTTTTTGTTTTAATTTAGTTTTTACTTTTTAGTTATTAACTTGCATTTATATCAATTTTTTTCACTTATTCCCAGCAAGCCCTTTCATTTGATACCCATATTGTAGAAGTGCATTAAAAATAACTATTCCGGCATCTTGGATGGTCCGCCATATTTGACATAGAATGACGTCACATTATTTTTCGAGTTACTCTCAACGACCCCTTTCATTGGATACCCATATTGTAGAAATGCATTGAAAATAATCATTTCGCCATTCTGGATGGTCCGCCATATTGGATTTAGAATGATTTCACATTATTTTTCAAGTTACTCTCAACAAGCCCTTTCATTGTGTAAAGATTCAAGGTTAATGCAGTGATAAAACTACTCACCGACTCTGAATAATATATTTTCCCCAAACTCACAACAAAATACATCGTATTATATCTAAAAATACAAATTGTTTGCCACCACTTGTACGATAGTTTGTAATTCAGAATTTACGTTATCATCATTTTCACTCATTTTCGCAGATTTCCCTTTATTAGGCATCACAAAAACCTTAAACTAAACTAAAAATATAGGCCTACTCTAGACGCAACCTTAAAACTGTGTTGGTCATAAGAGTCCACTAACAACACGCGTTTATCCCTATTACTTTCCCAAAGTCAGTCCAGTACAAACAACTTATTATTGGAAAATCCTTACCGCGGATCTCGTTTACCACTTACGCCGCGTCACAGTCACACACATCGGCTGTGCAGTCCACCCTTTGTGGCTGCTCGCTGCACCAGTGGTTCATTAGCTACCCCCTAACCTCATGTCGATGTCATCGCCGTCGTCGATACAACCTGGCGATGATCACTGCGTAGGTTGTATGAAGGTACTCGTACAATGCAACCCATAATCCCCTGTCACTGGTGCCAGATTATCGCTCACACCGCAAGCCTCTAGTTGGGTACCAAAAGCAAGCACTCTCTTCTCTCAGATCGTAACGTTCATGCAGTGATAAAACAACTCACCGACTTTGAATAGTACATTTTCCTAAAACTCTTACAACTAAATACATCTTTTAACTAAAAATGACATCAGTGGATCTATTAGAGAGTTTTTGGACGTCCGTTTCCTGACGTTATTGCACGTTATCGGCTATTTGCGCAGTTGACGCAGTTCTCCCGAAATAACCTAGTCGGCGAATAACCGATAAAGTTGTACGTTAGCTACGGAAGTTTACGGTACGGTATGATTACGTGCGGTATTGCCAGGTCTAAACCACTATGCGGCAAAGAGAAAAGAACCGTGATTACTTTGATATCAGCAATACCTACTTTGTGGTTTATCATTGTACAAAAGGATCAGGTTTTCTTCCGTCAATTCTATTTGACAGTATTATCCAATAAAAGCTACAACGTTAGGCGTCTCCGGCAACAAAGTTTGATCATAACGGGACTGAACCATGGTAGTGAAATCTGAAATGTTATGCTTCGGCAATCCTGCATAACCTATTTTTCATTTTACTTGTGATGTGATCTATTTTCTGCTTGTAGTATTTACTGGTTGCACGTAACATTTCTGGGACATTTCCGACCAAATTGATCATAATGTGAGGTTAAGTTAAAATCAAATAGGTCCAATAATTGTTAATGTCAATTATCAGATAACGCAACGATACACGTCACAGATTTCGGTTACAGAAACTGTGCACAAGCAACACTCTTATCCGTTATTCGAAACACACTGTGCATGCTCACAATAATGTTTTACGGATAGCATCATCCCAATTTTCAGTGGCTCAAAATCTCTCTATTGTCAGTAATGACATCCCTCTCATTAGATTGTCATTCCCTTTACCATCTACTGGTGGTTCTCATATTAATTGAATACCCATATTGTAGAAATGTATCAAATAACTATTCCACTACTGGATCTAGAATGACCTCATACAGCTTGTCGTGTTTTGTCATCCAAACTAAATGTGTATACAAAATTTCAGGTCAATCGGTTGAAGATATCTGCTTCAAATTGAATAGCAAGAATCCACCCGAACAAACACACATACATTGCAAGTTAAATAAAAGCCTTTAAAATAGATTTAGGAGCTGCGCTGATTTAAAAAATTAACAGACTGGGTAATTCTCACATATTTTCGGCTGGATCAAGCTGGATATTACCAAGTTACAGAATAATATACTTTTCCCCATTCTCCATCCCCCACTTCAGTTGAACTTCTCCAAAAAATAGAAGATTGCAAGTCACATAGACTACACCTCACGAAGAACATACTTATATCATTACCTTGTGTAGTATGACTAACAAGTCATCGAATTTTCCATGTAGGTCACCGCATATCGTTATCTGTTTTGATAGTCCCGTTGAAGCGACGTTTATATTTGGCAGTTTCTTCAAACTTGTTATAGCCCTTTTCAGTATGTCTCCTATGTCTTTTGGTGGAAGTCGAAAGTGCTAGAAAGGAAAAATATTGCAAATAAATCATAATATATTTATTAATAAAGATTTAAGGTGCTTCACAAATCAGACAAGTAGTATTACCTAGCGACGATACTATTTTGCGAAGGCATGCAAGCAAAGACAGGTGATTTGCATTGTCAACCGACGTGTACTTTGGGCTTTAGAATTATATCACGTTATGCCCTCTTCACACAAATAAAAATATAGGCGGGAACACCTTAAATTTGTGGCCAAAAATCTTTGCGAATCACTGCATAAAGGATACTATTTCGTTATATTATTATATAAATAATGTTTATTATATACAGGGTGAGTTTTTACTACCGGCTCGGTCGATAACTTCACTACTGTAGAAGATAGCGAAAAAATTTTTATATAAAAGTTGTAGCCACGGATACGCTCCTTGCTCAGAAAATATTTAGATTTATACAGGTTGATGCATAACTACGTGGTGATGCAAACATGCATTTTTTAAATGAGACACCCTATATGCTATTGCAGATTCAAATTGTACTAATGATTTCCGTTCTTCCAATATAGGGTATTGTTACATTATGCAGGATACTTCAAAAGTTATGACCATTTTTATATCCATCGGTCTCAAATGAACGGTATATTAAAAAGTAATGAATCAAAAATCATTTTTTTACACAGATGGATAAAAAATGTCTCATCTAGTTTTAAAATCAGCTATAAAAAAGCTCGCAACGCATATTCGTATACAGGGTGATGTAGAATGCAAAATCTAAATTTTCTCTCTTTTTTTAAATGTAACCCCCAATATTTTATCATTTCAAAGAATTGCTATTGATATGCTCTTTCATCCGTATATACCGCTTGTTATGGCTTCATTCATTAGTTTCTGAGATATTTCGATTTTTCTACAAATTTTAAATATACCTCCTATTTGTTTACTAAAATTCATTTATTTTGAGAGAATGCCTTCAAATTTTATTTTTGTTTAACAAACAACTAAAATATAAGGTCATAATAGTACTTGAGGTAATATAGGTCAAGTCTGCTGAGGAAACAATTTTATAGACGTCATGCATAATTATCAAGCAGATCTATCAGGTAGACTGTAAAATATTAAACGACACTGTCCAAATAAAGTGATTCTTCAGTCTTTCAAACGCATTAGTTTTAGAGTGCCTCCGTTCTGGATATTGCTGTTCATAGTTAGTATATTCTAGATGCAAGTAGGCAATTTCTCAAAGATTCTCCTAAATACCTTCAATGGAAAAATTAATTTTCAAAGCTCGTTTCTCACACAGTACGGAATTATTGAGCAGGTTATGAAAACTGTCAATTTTCCAAAGCTTACCTGATACATCTGCTTGATAATTATGCATCACGCCTACAAAATTGCTTCTTCAGCATACTTGACTTCGTTATTTCGATGATTCAGGGTTTTGACTTTATCAAATACTATCATGACCTCATAATTTAGTTATTCGTCAAGTAAAGCACAAATCCGATAGTACCTTCTCAAAATAAATAAATTTCAGTACACAAATGAAAGCTAGATTTTAAATTTACCAAAAAATCGAAATATCTCGGGTACTGATGGACGTAGGTACAACAAGTGTTATACAAATATGAAAGAACATACTAAAAACAATTCTTTGGTATAATAAAATATTTGGGGGTTATATTTTAAAAAAAGAGAAGGAAGGAAGGGGATATTTTTAATCTTTTACATACATACTACACCAAATTGCCAAATTAAACATATATGCTAAGTACCACTAGTTCGTACTTAAAATAAAAAGGAACCATAAGAAGTTACCTATACTCACTCGATGCTTTCTGAATATTTCTATTAACTGTAAAATGGCTTTTTCTGTATAAGGGTATTCTATACTAAAATGCAGTAGTTTCCTTTTTTCTTCTGGGTCGTAGATTTCATCATCTGGCGATTCATCGTCGAAGTTCAGATTAAGATTTTCTGAAATCAAGGTCAATATTCATGAATGTAAGTTGAAGTTTAGGCATCGAAACGGCGTTAAAATCATATATATTTTTCCAAGATATAATTTTTGGCTATATTCAAGGATTTTATTACTAAATATCTGATGCCAACGATTGGGATACAAAAATCTCAATATTTACAACGGTCCTGGATGAAAGTGGATCTCAACAGAAACCATAGAATATCCAACCTACTCAGACAATACAGAAAACTACAAACGAAGCTGGGTGGTATAATCCACCAGTCGTTACCTGAAGCTGACCCACATTTAAGCGACGAAACTAAGTTAACATCATAATAGACTTTTTTGAAATTTAATGTTTGACCGTATCCCACGATTTTATTCGGTCAGGATACACACAGTTTTTTCTTTCATGTTAATAGGATGGAATATAGCATAAAGCATAGCACAAAGTGTGTAATCCTTTGGCATCTCGCAAGGTACCTGGTAGAAGAAGATGTCAGATACAAAAGTTATTTAGTTGATAAAGAGACATATTCTAACCATGTTTCAATATATACAGGGTGTTGTGGGAAAGCAGGATAGTGATCAACTTGATTTTTTTGTGTGATACTATGACTCTCTTTTAACCTCGTTTAGTTTCTTTTCTCAATAGTTCTCAATGACTTGAATGTTAGATGAATATTATTATTACCAACTTTTTGTATCTACAGAGTGTTTTGAAAGAATTTTAAATTATGGTAATTTGAAAGTCATTTTACTTATTTTTTTAAATGTAACACCCTGTATGCTTTTTAATCGAAGTTTCTACTAATACCCTACCTCGCCTCATAATTTTTTCCGAGCTTTCGTCGTTGACAAGTGATAAACCAAAAATTTCAAAAAAATATATCCTCGATTTCTACTGTATATTTTATTTAACATGAAAGTACTTTCTAGTAACGGTACATGGCGTGAACAAATTTTAGCTGGTGTTCCTAAAATAATAATACCTTTCTACATGCTTATATGCTATCTATTTATTTCGAATACCGGGTTAGTAAAAAGGACAATAACGCTTAAATATCTCCAAAACTTCCATAGCTGCAATGATAAAATTCAATACCTGCAGGTTTTCGGAAATGCAGAAATCAGAAACTTCAACAGCAATGTTGTCAGATTTAACCCTTCTACCTTATTTTTATTGCAATGAATTGCGAATGTCAAACCTAGTAAGGTCTCACAGTTTCAAAATTTTGTTTCTATTAATTACTGATATTCGACCACACCGCTTTTTCAGTGATCAGTACCAAAACGCATAAATATCTCCAAAACTGCCACAGCTGGAGCGATAAAATTCAATATTTGAGGGTTGCATGTTATCCAAATAACTTTTGTGTTTGACATTTTTTTGAGATATATCGAAAAATTACACACTAAATGGACACCATGTATATTTCAGTACATATCGATTATATAAACATTTTTATATAAAAGTTGTAAGGTATAATATTGTATTTCGCATGAGACGCTTGTATTTAATTGTTTCTGTTAAAAAAAACGAACGAAAAACGTTTGATTAATTTTGAATAGCAACATATCCTTTCATTAGGCTTCTTTGATAGAAATGTTTTTCTCTTTCCAATATCATACCATATTCGTACCCAAATACAAGAAAATGTTTCGAAAAAATAAAAAAGTCTATTACATTGAGAACATCTATCTAGATATCTGAGATGTTTTAGTAGGCCAGTAAAATGTAACAGCAACCTATTCTCACATGTCAATATGTCTTGCATTGTTAATAAATTGGTCATCTACAGTTAGAAATGGGCTCAAGTAGAGAAATGTTAAATGTGCGAAATTTTCTATGAATGCCATCTAAATCGAGAACCCACCATCCAGTCAGTTATTATTCAGACTTTGAAACGCTTCAGGGACAAATAAATGAAGTCAGTTATTATTAAGACTTTGAAACGGTTCAGGGAAAAATATACAGGGTGGGCCAATAGTGCGTGGACGGAGGATTGTGGGCTTACTAAAAGATATTTCAAAAGTCTGTCACTTGATCATGGTAGGGACCCTTAAGGGCTATAAAAAAGGTGATTTGCGCCTAAAAGGGACATCTAAAGTTCCATGTGTGATACATAAAGTCACACTAGAATTAGCCAAGGAATCCAAATATGCAATAATATATAGGGGGCTCCATTCAAAAAAATGTAACTTTGATATGAATCACCCTGTATAAACGTCAAAATTTAAGTGAAAATATTTTTACGTTATAGCCCTCAAGGGTCCCTACCATGATCAAGTGACAGATTTTTGAAATATTTTTCAGTAAGCCCACAATCCTCCGTCCACGCACTATTGGCCCACCCTGTATAGTCCACCGGAAACTGGTAAATACATACTAGATAAATGTTATTGATGCAGCAGATTTAAGAATTTTTTTTTATATTTTCTTGTTTCATTAGTAACATCTTACGTCATTGAAAACAGAAAAAAAATCTATTGAATGAGCCGAATGGAAGGGTATATTGCTATTTAAAATAGTCAGTTGTTTTTCGGTACTTACTGCACTAACAAATGAATATTGTCGTATTGTAGTAAATACGATACTAGACAACTTTTATATAGAACACAAATATGTACAATCATTATTCACTGAGTGAGATGCATACCATATGTCATATATGTATAATGGGCGCTTTGTGGCACCCATAAAAGGTATAGTTTGTGTTCTTTGAATAACAGGATTTGTGCAACTCGATACATGATCCTAAAATAAACTAAAGAATAACAGCTTCCCATCTAGAGTCAGATTCTTTTTATTGAAAGATAGTTGCAATTTTAACTAATAATTCCAGCTACTTTTCGTTTGAGATTAGCATTATATATCAAGCTACAAGGATTCAATACGGTTAGAATATAGTATTAGTTATACGATTTTTGACACCGGATTATGGTTGAGTCTCACTTTAGATATTTTGATTTCGCCCTTCGCCCAGTATCGCCCTGAATTTTGTATTGTAATATAATTTACAGTATTTGAACTAGGCAACCGAAAAAATTACGAAAATCGACAAAAACATGCTTTCGATCCTACCCTTCAGGGGTCCCTAACCCCTTTAGGATGAATTTTTAAACCGATGTTCATTTGAACTTTGGATATTTCAAGGAGGAGAAACAGATCTGTATATGCTTTTCTATTCGATTGCTTAATATAAATATCTGTAGTACAGTTTCAAATACTTACCGAAAGAAGAAGCCCTGGAAGTTTCAGTGGAATCATATTCTCTGTCAGATTGAGGAATGTGTGTGAGTAGTGCATTGAAGAAGTTGTATAACTGAAACAAGAAAGGTAATTTGATTACTATCGGCTTATGAGATCTTTGGGGATATATATTAAGCACAAAAAATGTTTTGGACATATTGAAATCCACGCTGTCAATTTTTAGAATGTTGTTTCTACGAGTTTGCAAGAAGTATAAATTTATGGCGCAGTCCTTTGACATAGTAAAATGCGAGCATTGAATAATGAATGCAAAACACGAAGAAAAGCAACAAGTGTAAATATCTACATCAAGGAATCCTGGTACAACCTCAGTGTATTGTTCTGGCGATTGCTATGTACACTTTTCACTTTTTAACTTTCCCGATAATGGAGGGGTTAGTTAATAGAATCGGCCCGTTTTCGCAAATTTTACCGAAATCAACGTGCGAGGTGTCATTTCCGAGTTAGGATCACTTCCTGACTCATTTTCTGAAAAGAAAATGCTATGTTATATTATTATTTTTCCGAGTAACCCCCAGCACCCCCCACCGTTAAATTATAGATTTGCATCAAAAGTGGACTAAAAGATAAAGAACAAGAATCTCTTATGACAATGAGGTTTAAAATTATTTGGATCCTTTTTGCGACAGTTACTGTCATGTTAACGTTCAAAGATATGACAATTTTTATGAATCTTTATTCTGCCATTCTGAAAACTTTGGGGCATGCGCGGTAGCGTTTTCGACATGAGAAAACGTGCTCTTTATTGTGGTAGCATTAGAATTTCACGTTATGTTATGATTTTTTGAGACACCCCATCCCCACTCCTTTTTTATTATCGCAGCGGACCAAAAACTGCATTTTTGTTTTTAATGATAACCTTTTTATAGTGACTAAGTTTTAAGAAAACCAGACAACTTTGGTTTTTTGGTGTCCGTCTGTGCATCCTCGATTTCGTTCTCCAACGATTACTCAAAAACGCCTCATGTGATTGCTCCCAAATCTATCCAATTGAATTAATAAAGGTCCCTTCGAGTTGAAAGGGTTTTAGTACAGATCAGACGATAAAGGGTGGAAAAGGATGGAGGGTGCACAAACAAATGTAACGCCACATATAAATTTGATAGCACCAGTTGAAATAGAATGTATCGTTATGTCTAAAATGATATATCACATGTTAGTTTTTTCTGTAATGGAGGCTAAAAAAAATTGAATAGATTGAAATACTCAAATATTATTGACTGCTGTATTTGTATACTGAATTGTTCGATACTAGGCAGTCCTAAATTACTTGAAGATGTCTACCTCAGAATAATCTTACTATTCGATTGGACTCTTAAGGGCTAATAGGAGTGGAGGTGCACAAAAAATTGTCATATATACAGGGTGTCCAGTTAGTGTGTAATTCTTCGATATCTCGCAAGGTATACCTGATAGAAGAAAATGTCACATACAAAAGTTATCTGGTTACTTAAGACGCATATCCCAAAAAATATCTTAAAATATACAGGGTGTTGCGGGAAAGTAGAATAGTGATCAATTTGATTTTTTTATATAGAACTATAACTTTTTCTTAAATTTTTCTAGTTTCCATCATTGATCTCTATTCAACCTTAAAATATTTTTGGTATCGGTTGCGACGTTGGCAAGTTATAATTTATTTTCTATTAATTTCCGGATTTGCAAGGCCGCAAGTAATACGTCCAAATTGATATATTCCTTTAACTTTTTTCCATAATATTATACAGCGGGTTACTTGAATATTAAGTGGATATTATTCTGGATGTTACCAATAATTTTTGTTTACAGGGTGTTTTTGGCAGAATTTTAAATTACAGCAACTTGAAGGTCATTTTACTTCGTTTTTTTAAATATAACACCCTATATTTTTTATTTTAAATCGAAATATCTACTACCACCCTATCTCGCCTTGTAATATTTTTTTTCGCGTTTGCGACGTTGCCAAGTTATAAATTATTTTTTCAAATTTTTAAACAAATATCCCCGATTTTAATTTATTTTAAATAGAATCCTCTACTTATTTTTATTGCAATGAATTGCGCATGTCAAATTTAGTGTGATCTCACAATTTCAAAATTTTGTTTCTATTAATTACTGAAATACGGCAACACCGCTTTTTCAGTAAATGGTACCGGAACTCTTAAATATTTCAAAAACCGCCACAGCTGGAGAGGTGAAATTCAATACTTGGGGGTTTTTGAACATACAGAATTCAAAAACGCTAACATCAGTGTTGTCAGATTTACCACTTTTACGTTAGACTTCATAAATAGGGCATTCCATTAAAAATTATGACGTAAAATTGGTAAATCTGACAACACTGCTGTTAGCGTTTTTGAATTCTGTTTGTTAAAAAACCCCCAAGTATTGAATTTCACCTCTCCAGCTGTGGCGGTTTTGGAAATATTTAAGAGTTCCGGTACCATTTACTGAAAAAGCGGTGTTGCCGTATTTCAGTAATTAATAGAAACAAAATTTTGAAATTGTGAGATCACACTAAATTTGACATGCGCAATTCATTGCAATAAAAATAAGTAGAGGATTCTATTTAAAATAAATTAAAATCGGGGATATTTGTTTAAAAATTTGAAAAAATAATTTATAACTTGGCAACGTCGCAAATGCGAAAAAAAAATATTACAAGGCGAGATAGGGTAGTAGTAGATATTTCGATTTGAAATAAAAAATATAGGGTGTTACATTTAAAAAAACGAAGTAAAATGACCTTCAAGTTGCTGTAATTTAAAATTCTGCCAAAAAAAAAAATTGCTGGTAACATCAAAACTAATATCCAGTTTATATTCATCTCGCTGTATAATATTATTAAGAAAAGTTAAAGGAATATATTAATTTGGACGTATTACTTGCGACCTTGCAAATCCGGAAATGAATAGAAAATAAATTATAACTTGGCAACGTCGCAACCTATCCCAAAAAATTTTTAAGAGTTAAATAGAGATCAATGATGGAAACTAAAAGAATTCAAAAAAAGGTTATAGTTCCATATAAAAAAAATAAGTTGGTCACTATCCTACTTTCCCGCAATACCCCGTATATTTCAAAATATTTTTAGAATATGCGCCTTAAGTAACCAAATAACTCTTGTATTTGACATTTTCTTCTATCAGGTACACTTTGCGAGATATCGAAGAATTACCCACTAACTGGACACCCTGTATTGATTTATCTGATCCCACCAGTCAAAACACAACGTGTTTTTATGCTAGAAGCGATAAACACATTTAGTTTTTTTTTATGAAAATAGCGGCTAGAAAAATTAAATAGGGTGAAATGTACGAATGATAATAACTGCTGTAACAGGATTATGGTGAAACAAGGACAGGGGATGAACATATGAACAACAACCACTTGAGTCGGGAAACTTCCTAGAACGAGGTCTACCTTATTGAACGTCCAAATTTTTTTAGGAGGTATGGAAAACAGGGCCGCTTATAGGAACTAAATTTTTTTTGTAAAAGGTGGACAACTACATTAAAAATATCTGGGTTGATTTCCCAAAAAATATTACGCATTATTACGGAGTCCTTAAATCGTATGCTATGCCTTTTGATATAGTTAAATAGTACCGTAGTGCTAAATTTAATTTTATAATAATGGAGTTCTCAAGAGAAACAAACAAAAATAAATTACAGTATAAAGTTGCGTACTTTTTTATTATTATTATTATTATTACGTCAGTTTGGTTAGATTGAACAGTGCTACATAAACTAAACATTTGGGGATACTAAGAAAAAATCAATGTGATCAGATCCTAAAAACTGAGGCCAATTAACAGCAAAATAAAGTAAAGTAAACTGGTATAACAGCAAGGATAGCAAAAAAAATTAATAAAGCTAATTCACATGCGCATACTATACCTATTGTCAGTGTTGCTCAAGATGTGCATCATTTCCGATGCACTTATGCATCTTTTAGTATACGCATGTGAACTAGGTTTATGTACTTTATTTGCTGGTCTTGTTGCCATAGCTTTATTTTGCTGTGAATTCGCCATTCTTTTCCAGATCTAATCACATTGTTTCTTATTTACAGCTTGTTGAGTTTATATAGCATTTAATCAATTTTATACTGTAATATACTATTTGTCTGTTTGTTTTGAAGATTCCATTTTAATGAGAATTGGATACAGCCCCGGATACAGCACGTATTTGCGTCTACTACGCCACTTGGTGGTTGTTTCAGAAAGCCAAAATACAATTTTACTTTCTAAGAATTTTGTACTCTGTCCAAGTGTGTTGAAATGCATATAGCATATTATTTAAAGCTTCCGTAATAATGCGTATTAATTATTGTGATGTCAAGTAGCTCCCCCTAGCAATCACTGAAAACGCAAATCGTATAACATACTATTCTACAGCAGATCAATAGAAAAAAGAGATTTTTCGAACGAAACCTAGCTTGCATAATTTCGTTGACTCGGAGCAAAGTTATTGCCATTTATGTAAAAACCTGTTTGATGTTCTCCTACCGCTATATTTTGATTTACCTAAAATTTTGTTGCTTGAAGATGTACGGTTGATGCTCACTGATTGTATGTGTATCGATGTATCTTGTTCATTAATTTCAAATTTGGCGCCCGCACCATAAATTTCATTTTTGTTGGAATCGGCAACCCCCGCAGTGAGTACTTCGTGAGCAGTAAAACGGGAACCACTTATATTATACGGTCGAGAAAACTACGTTATAAGGAAGTGCTAAGAGAAAATTGCAGTACTAAACCCCTAGTTAGAAACCACTGGAAGAGCAAGGACGAGCACCACTGGGCCCAGTGTCCCTTCGAACGAAGAATTGAGGTAGGTGCCGATAAGTACAATAGGATATTTATGGTGCTACAAATTTCAATTTCAAATTCGTGTACAGTCCACTGAAACCCTCAAGAACTAGCGAACCACATACACCGATATATTGCGGACGCCCAGTCTTAGTTGGTCACAGGGTGCTAATAGAGGATCCTTCATTATCTTAAAGAAATGACCTTAGATATACTTTTCACTTAAGGATCTATCCCGGCATCAATACATATCTGTTGAGTTCTTTTATTTGCACGCCATAGGTGAAGCTGGTATTGTGTATTTTTCATGTAATTTCAGGCACTGCTTCACCAACTTTGATGAAATTTGTGCTGTAGCTGTAGTAGAACGTTTCGATGCACTTGTGAAATAGGTTTATGTTTGTCACCTTTTTAAAACTGGGGTATTTGCGGTGGCGTAGCAAAAACGCTCCATTTCGTTTGAAAATGCCGACCTCGTCAATACTTGTTAACATAAGAGGCACTTTTACCATATTTAAAATACTTGGACTATCTAACCCTCCATTTCTAATCGTTAGCACAGGCGTATAGTAATAGAGGTAATTACCCCTCCCAAGATTTTCTAAAAAAAACCTAAATTCAACTTTGACTTATTTTATTTGACTTATTTATTTAAACAATTGTCGCACTGAAAAAAATTTTTTTTTGCAGTAACTAAATTACAAAAGGGTTTGTTTTGCATTATTACAGTGATCCATATCTAATATATTCCCATTGTTACATAATCCGTTGAATGTCCTATACAACGTGATAGCGTGTCACAAAAATTCACCTAACTCATTAATTACCTGTTATGAAAATTGCACCGATTAGAAAAGTTAAATCACTAATTTAAAAAAATGGAGTACGTGTTGTGGCTACTTGGGTACCTGACTGTTGAGTGTTCATGATGGTTTAATTTTGTATTCTGTGCCAATAAAATGTTCACGGATGACACGTATTACATATTATTTCCGTAAAATTGAAATTCATAAATGCACCAATAGATTTTTTAGTTCACCTCCCTAAAATAGCTGAAACCCCCCAGTTTCACTTGCTGTTTATGTCTTCTTTTTTATTTTAATACTATTAACATTTTCCTTTTTTCCTGCATCAGCGTCCTTCACGAAGGTATTACAAAGGTATTACAAAAACTGAAAACACACAAAACTTCATGCCCCGCTGCCCCCCCCCCCTAAGACTGAGGTCTGGATACGCCCCTGATCGGTAGTCTTTTTAAATATCACCGTGATGGATGTGCATTCCAAAAGACTATCGTGGCCTTCCATAGCTGTTCAACTTTGATTGCTGACTACCACGAGCTCATTGTGTTCATTGTAGAGAAGTAAAATCCTAAACACTGTACCACTACTACTAGCGGAAGAAGGTGTATTATGAATTAAACTGATGGTATTGAAAGAAATTAGTAGATGGTCATACTATTGACTTTGAATATGGTGGGAGTGTAGGCCTTATTTTAAGATATGATGAATGTCCTACTCTTCCAGGCTATATATTAATTTGTTCTACCAGCTTTCTAGCCTTTGTCAGAATCAGTACGATAATGATGATCGATGAGCAAAAGAGCAAAACCTTTTTATTGCTGCCCCGTGCTTTTTGGAAAATGGTTGATGTGCGTTATCATAAATACTCGCAGTGTGGCAATTTTTTTGTAATATTAAATCAGGTCTCTTTTTACTTTCATGGATAGCTGCAGCAAATTTTCCGCAAATAGAAAATTTAATATGAACTAAGCTGGTCATAATACTTTGGACATATTATGGGGTATATTTGGCGTGCTTTTTAGAGAATGGTTCATAAATACGCGCAATCTTCTCGTTTGTATAGGAAAAAGATAGGACGGGTAATGGACGAGAGATGCCTGCACTGTGAGGCAGAAGACACATTCGAGCATGCCCTATTTCTGTGCGACATACAGACAGGAGGCAAGTCAAAAACTGGAGTGTGAGCTAAGCCCAGAGACTATGGTCTCGCTGATGTCATCTAGCGTAGAAGCATGCATAGAACATTATACATGGAATGGTAAGCAAAATACTTTCTTCAAGGGAGAAGGGGGAACGATCACAAGACTAGATGTAGATAAGAAGATATTCTTAATATCATTCACAATGATACCTGGTGCAGATGGAGATAGAGAGTAAGAAAGAGGGAATGGGTTTTAGCCGGTCGGGCCGTGGTGGCATGTCGGATGGACGCATTTGCCTCTGTTGAATATGTGATCAAAGGACTCAAGCTGGTTCAACGTGGGGCACACAGACTCTCTATTGCCCTTTCGGGTGTGCGAGTGCTTCTGTTCCTGCGATCAAGCCGATTTCCTGAACTCTATAATTAAAGAAACCTCGTCGTCTGACTTGTAGACAGAACATAGACTACTTATTTCTACCCAATATACCGTGTATCCACAAAGTATTATGCTACTCACAATAGGGTACTTGCAGAGGTCGTGAAATCGTCTCGAGAGTATACATAGCGTGAAGAAAACCATATCAAGAAGCAGTAGGAAACAAAAAACATTATTTTACTAACGGCCAAAAAAAGATATTTGCCAAATAAAATAAGGATATATTCAAATTTTTCGACGTGACTTAAAACAAGGGCTGACGTCACAGGTATTTTATCGATATCGACAATCGATGCTGCTACAGCGCAGGTCAGTGAGATTCAACTGCAAACTAGAGAAGCGAAGCCATCATTTTATTTCGGCGCATCCCATTATGAATGAATCCAAAGATAGAATCTAATTCAAGCCCATCCCTACAAAGTGAATTAGTAATCTAGCCTAACTTTTATTCTTTTGACTTTTGTATTTTTATACTTTTGTGTGTGACTGTGTTTGTGTGGCTATCGATATCGAATATCAATACTTTACATCCCATCACTATAGGATATCACTGACGTCAGAGGTTGTTTGCGCGGCATTTCCCGGCATTTGAAATAATTTTTGGAATATCTCTCACAGCCTATTCCAAAAAACCAAACAAGTGATTCTGTCATGTTTACTAGGCTCTAAGGAACGCGTAAACGACATAATATTTTTTTCTGCAAGTACCCTATTACGACTAATTCAGTTTATATTATATTTTCTATTTGCGGAATCGTTTTTGCAGCTTTTCATGAAAGTAAAGAGAAATTGATTTATTATTACAAAAAATTGCCCCATTGCGGGTATTTATGAAAACGCACATCAACCATTTTGTAAAGAGCACAAGACAATTATAAAAATGTTTTGCTTTTTTGGACTGGTCATCGATCATCATGATCGTACTGATTCTGACAAAGACTAGAAAGCTGGTAGAACAAATCATAAAATTAATGGATAGCCTGGAAGAGGAGGACATTCACCATATCTTAAAAGAAGGCTTGCACTCCTCATATTCAAAGTAAATAATATGACCACCTATACTCCTAACTTTTGAAACTGTTCTGAGTCATACGCGTGACCAGAGCGTGATCGGTGGACAACCTCCAGACAGACGACGTGAAGCGATAGGTCTCCCAGTCAGACTTGTATTCGGGAACGCTGAATGTCCGACTGATTAGTACGTTTCTTTGTTTTTAAAAAATGTGTTAGTACATTGTAGGTCTCCTGGTAGCTCTATTCGTTCGCCGCATCGCATATTGTTATTGTTAATACTGATATTGTTTTTCTCACTGTTGTTGTTATTGTTATCGTTGTGACTATTGCTATTTTTGCTTATTGCTGCTGCAAGTTTGACGTTTCTGTACAATTTGTATCAGTATTGGTTTTACTGTGGAGGCGAAAACTGACTGAAGTGGACGTGCCGCAAGGCAAGGAACACCTAGAAAACTTCGCAAGGCACTGACAAAGGATGCGAAAGAAATCGTGCTGACTGTTTTCAGTTATTTGAGCAAGTCAATAGACCAGGTCGAAGCGTTTTCTCGTTGTGAATGCATGACTGGCGTTCCAGAGTGAACTGTGCGCAGAGTGATGCGGGAACATAATAGAACTGGAGCTGTTGAAAATCCACTCTTTCACTTAAAGGGAAGAAAGGCTATCAAATTGG
Source organism: Callosobruchus maculatus (assembly GCA_951848785.1). Taxonomy (NCBI): domain Eukaryota; kingdom Metazoa; phylum Arthropoda; class Insecta; order Coleoptera; family Chrysomelidae; genus Callosobruchus; species Callosobruchus maculatus. The sequence continues at coordinate 9,148,742 of CATOUR010000065.1, read as the reverse complement.
ACGATGATAGTAAAATAGCATTAAGGCGAATTGTACATTCATTCTTTTTTAAGAATGAGATACCGACACTCAAGGCGATACTTGCAAAGATCAAAGACAATGACATTATACCCCCAATGAGCATGGATACTCTTAGGAAAACCCTGCATGGTAAATCGAAGCGGGAAGTCAGTTTTGATGTAGAAGCAGGAAATAAATGCGTGGCGCCGGAAATACCTACGCAGTATGGCTGAATACCGACGAGAAGGCAGAAAAATATATTATAAGGATGAGACATGGGTAAACGCAGGTCATACAGTTGCAAAAACTTCGACCGAAGCCATAACAAGTAACCGACAAGCAAATATTGAAGGTTTGTCGACAGGTCTACTAGCAGCATCAGGTAAAGGTCAAAGAGTGATCCTTACCCATATTGGCAGTGATAGTGGCTTTTTGGAGTAATGCAACTTGACCTTTGTGTCTAAGAAGGGAGGCGAGTTCCATGATGAAATGAATGCAATTTGCTTTGAGAATTGGTTTGAAAGTGTGCTTCAGAGCGTTGAACCCAACAACCCAACTCAATAATCGTCATGAATAACGCTCCCTACCACAGTCGTCACGCTGAGCGTTTACCAATAATGGGGTCTCGAAAGAGTGAAATGCAGGAATGACTACGCGAGAAAGGAATTTCGTTTGACGATACCTATGTGAAAGCAGAACTGTCCGAGATAATAAAAGAACATAAACCTGCGAACATCAGCTATGTCATCGATGAGATGGCTCTCCGTTGTGGTGTAACTGTGTTGCGTTTACCGCCCTACCATTGTGAACTAAATCCCATAGAACTCATCTGGGCTCAAGTGAAGGGTCATATTCCACGTCACAACATAACCTTTAAGTTGCAGGATGTGAAGGTATTGTTAGAAAATGCTATTCAGCTTGTAACTCCTGAAGCATGGAAAAATGCTATCCGTCACGCTGTGCAGGAATAATGAAAAATGTGGCAGGTAGATCACCACATCGACACCATCATAGAACCTGCGATAGTCAACCTTGGCGAGGAAAGCGATAGTGACAGTCTACTGTCAAATGGAAGTGGAAGCGATGAAGAATAGGTCCCAGGTAATCAGTTGAGCTTTGGTTTGAATTTTGTGCAAATAATTCTATATTTGCACAAAATATTTTACCACCACTGTCAATATTCTTCCAGTTTTATATTTAAATTCACTTACGGCTTACCAGAACTGTTTATCAGAATTTCTGGTTCATAGTTTAATTATGTTGGCCTTACTAAACATATCGGGAACGTCTAGAGCACCTTAAGTTAAACTTTGTATACCCCGCCATTGCATCACAGACAAGGGAGCGTCAGAGCATGATTGCTGAACACTCAAAGCAGTTTTAAATATTCGGAGTATACTAATTTCTTTCAATACTATTAGTGTAATGCATAATGCACCTTCTTTCGCTAGTAGTAGTGGTACAATAGTATACAACAGCATTTGAACACCGCAAGTATTTAGGATTTTACATCTCTATAATGAATACTATGAGCTTGTGGTAGTCAGCAATCAAAGTTGAACAGCTGCTATGGATGACCATGATACTCTTTTGGAATGCACATGCATACAACACATTTAGAGTCTGCTAATGATGCGTTTTCTTGCAGCACGAGGTATTTTAACATCATACAGAGTATTTTAAAAGTAATGAATCAAACAATACTTTCTTGACATGCCATTAAAAGTCGACGACGCTAATTTGTATACAGAATGAGGTAGAATGTAAAATCTAGATTACCTATTTGTTCAACTGCCCATACTTTCTTACACCAAAAAGTTGCTTTTAATATGTTCTTTAATCTTTGTATAGCATATCCTATTGATCAGTTTCAGATATATCTCGATTGTTCTACTTTTAAATATACCTTTTGTCTGTGTTCTGAAACTTATTTATTCTAAAAAAGTACTAGGAAATTTTATTATTATTTAACGAACAACTATATTTAGTTCATCCAGCAGATTTGTTAGGTAGGCTCTGAAACATTAACTAACGATTCTTCAATTTTTCAAACCCATCAGCTTTATGGTGCCTCCCTTCTGTGTATCCTAAATATCCCAATAATTATCTATTTGTTCTTCCGTACAAAAATTTATTTTTAAAGCTCAATCTCCACTGTCAATATTTTAAAGCCTACCTGATAAATCTGCTTGATAATTATGCATCACGTCTACAAAATTGTTTCCTCAGCATACTTGACTTATATTATCTGGATGATTCTGGGTTTGGCTGCATCGAGTACTATTATGGCCTTATATTTTAATTGTTTATTTAATAAAAATTAAATTTCCTAGTAGAACATAGAAATTTCAGTACACAAATGGAATGGTATATTTGAAATTTGAAGAAAAATCGAAATATCTCTGAAACCGATGAATGTAGGTATAAGGAATACTATAATATAAATATAAGATTAAAGAACATATTGAAATAAAAATTTTTGGTATAAAAAATATGGCGGGCTACATTTAAAAAAAGAGGAAGTCTAGATTCTGCATTCTACTGTGTCACCTCGTAAATTGAGGTTCCTTTAGGAAGCGATCATCATTATCATGTCGAGTCTAAAAATATATAGAAAACACATAGATAGGTGTAACAGAGACATTAAATATCTTCTGCTGCGATTATCCAATCCCGATGCTGGACTGTCTTTAAGGGAATAAAATCTTCTGTTATCGATTGTGGTTGAGGAATATTAATTGAATATAAATTATTTGCCATTTTCTTTATATATGAAATAAAAGAAGTCGTAAAAGAAGGAAATAGGCTGAAATTATTAAGAGTTATGGTAACGTCCTTACTTCTTTCACCGCATTCTTTTCGCTGGTCAATTTATGTTGGTTACATAGTACCTCATCTTATATACAAACATATGTCGTCAACTTTATCTATAGTCGGCATTAAAATTAGAGCATATCTTTCATTTTGCCATGTAAAAAAATGACTCATTAATTTTCAATATACTGTATGTAATTTTAAATTTTGAAATGCCTTGTATAATGTTACAACAGCTCCAATTGTAAGAGCGAGGATCATAAGTAGAATACAAATATGGGATAATATATAGGATGTCTCATTTAAAAAAGAATGCATATCTCGATCACCACATAATTATAAATCACCCTGTATAAATCAAAATATTAAGCAAATCCTTGACTACAATTTTAGTATACAACTTCTCTCGCCATCTTCTGCATTAGTGGAGTTATAGGCAGATCCGGTACTAAAGACTCTCCCTGTATATGGAAATAGTTTTGCAAATTATCAGAATGCTATCGTGCTTAGTGGGCTACTAGATCTCTGGACACCTCTTTCTGGAATATTTGTCCTTTCCTCAAAGTACTGATTAGAGGTCTCTTCTACTTAAGAGGCATTGCACGTAATGTTTTTTAAAACTATGCGCGCACGCTTATTTACCATTCCAGCAACTCTCTTACTAAATTCGGCCTCGCACGTATTCACGTCTTCGGAAACCAATTTTCAGCAGTGATCGTTGAACTGAGAAGGGCGAACGTATTTCAAGGCATCCCCGGGGTTAAAATGAGGTGTGGGGAGGTCAGAGAAGTTTGTGAATATTTTTATACGAAGGAAGTACTAAGTCAATCGAATGGACTGCTTCTTTATGAAGGTACAGAGGTGCAGTTTGACTTACATTTCAATTGCTAGTCCAGGCGGTAGGCGTTTTTGACAGCAAAAGGTCGAAAAGAAATGAAATTTGGTGGGATGGTAGATCATTGATCCCCTGAACTCACACCTAAGTTTGCGACCTCGGGGGGTTGGGGCTCGAGGAGTGGGAGATGAAAACTCTGCTTCCCGACGATTTTCGAAAAATAGCGCCATGTGATTAGTGATATCGAGAAAAGCTTCAACTTATTCATGAAGAGAACAAATTTCTGCATAATTTTTCATTTTTTGTGCGCTACCAATACATCACGCCCTACAGCACTTTATCAAAAAATTATGTAACATTTTTGTTTCCCTGAAATAGATAGATAGATAAATAAATATGCTTTATTGTCTAAGAAATTACAAGTTTCTTATTGACAAAGCTGTAACAACAAAATGTGGAATATTCCCTAAAACTTGTCATAGAATTCATCTAGTGTGTAATAAGGTTTTTGAAATAGGACATTTTTAAGTTTTTTACGAAAAACTTTTAAATCTTTTTGAATTTTAAAAGAATTAGGAAGTTTATTATAAATCTTCAATCCATTGTAAATAATTGAATCCTTAACCAGTGCTGATTTGGGGGTGATTAATTTGAAATCATTCTTTTGTCTTATATTATATTCTATATTTATGGTCTCAAATTTTGTTTTATTTTTGAATATTGATTTAGCCGTTTCCAAAATAATAAGTGCAATTACGGTCATAATTTTGTATTCCAAAAATAGTGGCTTGCATGAAGTTCTAGGTCTACTCTTGGCGATGCATCTAACTGCTCGGTTCTGTAAGACTAACAATTTATTTAAGTAGGTATGAGAACAGACACCCTAAAATGGGATGCCGTAACTCAACCTACTTTGGAATAATGCAAAATAACAATTTTTGGTGGTGTTTCTTCCAAGAGTTTCTCTAACTGTTCTTAGTATGTAAGTTACTTTAGCTAACTCATTAATTAAATTATCAATATGAGATATAAAATTCAATTTTTGATCAATAGTTAGACCTAAGAACTTCATGCTGTATGTTTGATGTAATTGAGGTTTTGAATAAAGAAAAAAATATATTTTTTTTGTGATAAATCGAAAGATCATGTATAAGTTTTATAACAAAACCGTTTTTGTTTTCTTTTTTCTCGCAATAATTCAAAAGTTATATCAAAATAAAAATGGGTTTTTGAATCGAGTACCGAAAACACGCCGACGGCTCCCGAACCCGTGTGACGTAATGATGGCGGTTAAGATGCTCCTTTGACCAACGACATCCTACATCGATACTAGATTCTAGATTCCCAGCCAAACGTGAAAATACTTGCTAGTAACTAGTGTATATTTGTTGCAATATAGCCGATGAATGAAGTTTGCAGCTCAGGACGACCTCTACGATCGAAATAAATATCTTTTTGATTGTTTGAAATCAGATTACAGATTCCAGTAAGTAAGTAAGTACCTAATCAAATATGTCTTATTGAAACTATCTGGTGCATGTTCGGCTGGCCTAGTGGTTAGAGTATTGGCTAATGGATCCGTTGGTCTGGGTTCAAAGCTCAGCCTGTCCAATTTTTTTTTATTTTTTTTTTATCAAATAATTCATTCATGTGCTTTTTGCACTTGTTATGTACATTTTTTTCTACGATCAACATAAATATGTTTTTGAAACAAATTCTATCAGACATATTACTTGCACTGCATAGTGCAAAAACTAAGTACAGGACGCGGTGGACAATTCAAAAAATCAGTTCAATTGGTGTTTGTCCGTCAATATCAACCGCCAATATTTTTTTTAAATGTAATAGTTGGATAATAAATCCATTCATTTTTTAAGTTTTTAATATAAACATAAAATAAAACTCGTAATCACAACAGTCTTCTGTTTATCACTTGGTATTTTTATTTATTCAACTTTGAGCAACGAAGCTTAATAATTAAATTTTCATAAAAATTTAACAAACAAAAATATATAAACGCAATGCAAACAAACAAAACTTATTCTTCTATGAGTTTCAATCTTATAATTATCTTTACTGTACGTAGATGCTTTTCTGTTAAAATATTTGTTAGTAATTTCATCTTATATGAAATGAATCCAATTTTTTTTAATAAATTATTAATATGTACATCCCAACGTAAGTGTGAGTCTAAATATATTCCTAGATACTTTATACTTTTTTCTATGTTCGGGACTAAAAAATATAGCTTTATTTTTGTTTACTTGAAGTGCTAGCTCCTATGTAAAATAATTATACTTAGTTTATTTATCGTATAAGTGTTTATTATCAATAATAATATTAAATAATAAAATAATTATTTTAAGTTTTGGTCAAGGAGATAATTATAACATTGAAACTCATAAAAGAATAAGTTTTGTTTGTTTGCATTGCATTTATATATTTTTATTTGTTAAATTTTTATGAAAATTTAATTATTAAGCTTCATTGCTCAAAGTTAAATAAATAAAGATACCAAGTGATAAACAGAAGACTGTTGTGATTACGAGTTTGACTTACTTTATGTTTATATTAAAAACTTAAAAAATGAATGGATTTTGTTGTATTAACCAACTATTACATTTAAAAAAAATATTGGCGGTTGATATTGACGGACAAACACCATTTGAACTGATTTTTTGAATTGTCCACCGCGTACTGTACTTAGTTTTTGCACTATGCAGTGCAAGTAATATGTCTGATAGAATTTGTTTCAAAAACATATTTATGTTGATCGTAGAAAAAAATGTAAATAACAAGTGCAAAAAGCACATGAATGAATTATTTGATAGAAAAAAAATAAAAAAAAATTTGACAGGCCGAGGTTTGAACCCAGACCAACGGATCCAGTAGCCAACACTCTAACCACTAGGCCAGCCGAACATGCACCAGATAGTTTCAATAAAACATATTTGATTAGGTACTTACTTACTGGAATCTGTAATCTGATTTCAAACATTCAAAAAGATATTTATTTCGATCGTAGAGGTCGTCCTGAGCTGCAAACTTCATTCATCGGCTATATTGTAACAAATATACACTAGTTACTAGCAAGTATTTTCACGTTTGGCTGAGAATCTAGAATCTAGTATCGATGTAGGATGTCGTTGGTCAAAGGAGCATCTTAACCGCCATCATTACGTCACAGGGGTTCGGGAGCCGTCGGCGTGTTTTCGGTACTCGATTCAAAAACCCATTTTTATTTTGATATAACTTTTGAATTATTGAGAAAAAAAAGAAAACAAAAACAGTTTTATCATAAAACTTATATATGATCTCTGGATTTATGACAAAAAAAAAATTGATTCAAAACCTCAATTGTTCGTTGTTTAAGTAAATCACGTCAAGTAAGGATTTGAAAGTCATGAATTTGGTTTTCGAGATATTAGAAGATAAAAAATTGCTGTCACACCATCTTTTGATTACAATTATATCATTTTCAATTTTTCTTTTTAAATCGTGTATGTCATTATCATGCCAGAGTATTGTAGTGTCATCTGCAAATACAGTGAATTGACCACTTATTTCTAATGTCATTAGGTTATTAATGTATACCAAAAACAAGATGGGACCTAACACAGATCCCTGTGGTACTCCATCCCGTATGTTCAATTTTTCTGAGGTTACATTTTTAGGCAATTTAACAATTTGAGAACGATTACCCAAATAAGAGGTAAACCATTTTAGCGCTATTTTAGAACAACCATATTTATCTAATTTTTTGATCAAGATATCATGATTGACACAAACAAATGCTTTAGATATCTTCTCATTTATTCATTATCTACAGCAGCCTAAACGCACACTTTTGGTTTAAAAAAAATAACGACATTTAGGAGCACACCGCTATCTACTGTGATATGTATATAGGTATAGTTATAATAGATTAAGGGTTGTAGTTATAATAGATTAAGGGTTGTGTTGTAGGTTAGTAAAATAAAGGGACCTGGTAACACCCAGTATATGGTATTGTTCCACATTGAAAAGGAGGTTACCAGTCCGTACGTGAGACATGGGAAAATAAGTATGTATATGTTTAGGTAACAGTGTTTATAAACTGAGTAAATGTGCTAACTAGGTCAACAGGATATGGGTTAGATATAAGATATTTCTGTAGTTAGACAAGTAAGTTCAATATACATCACGCTGCGAGTATGAAGTAGTTTTAGTCGGGGCTCCAGTAAGCCCCAGTTGGAGCAGTGTGTACCAGGGGAAGATATAGTACATCCAGTAGTATTGATATATTACACTACTACTACTACTACTACTACTACTACTGTTATGTGCAGTTGCGAAAAATATCTTTTTACTTTTACTTTTAGTGGAAATGGTCCTACTTAGGCGTTATTTAATGAAGATAAATTTCACTTTATAACCTCTGAGGGTTGCCGCTCGAGGGGCGTGAAAACTGTTTCGTGAAATTTTTCGACAAATAGCGCCGTTGTGTTAAGGACTATGGAAAAAACATCAAATATTATAATGGAGACAATAAGATTATCCACAATTTGGTCTTTACATTTTTCTTGTGCGACCAATAGTTCCCATTCTACAGTGCCCCAAAATAAGGGTGTGGCTCTTGATTTTTATTAATATCAGAATTTTATCGGATATTAAGTCAAAGAACACTATTAAAAAGTACCTACTATGATACTTATTCTCCTAAGAGAATAGTCTTCAAAAAATCTTTTGAGTGCAAGGGGTCGGAAAGAAATGAAATTTGTTGGGATGGTAGACATTGGTCTCCTGAACCTACACCTAAGTTTGCGGCCTCGAGGAATTGCCACTAGAGGGGTGGGAGGGTGAGTGGATTTTTGAAATACAGCACGTTTTGTTAAATGCTATCGAAATAAACGTTCAAATGAGAGATTCCAATTTGCCACCTCTGGGGGTTGCGCTCGAGGGTGGGGGAGGGGGAATTTTGTTCTCTCCATAAATCGTTTGAACCTTTTTCCGATACCACCTATCAAAACGACGCTATTTTTCGAAAATATTCGCGAAGCGGAGTTTTCACCCTCCCACCCCTCGAGCGGCAGCCCCCCGAGGTCGCAAACTTAGGTGTACATTCAGGGATTCAATGTTTACCGTCCCACCAAATTTAATATCTTTCCGACATTTTGCTGTCTAGAGCCTTCTTTACGACGGCAACGTAACGATTGGACTATGCTTCATTGAAACTATTTTAGTTAACCACTCATTTAAATGGATGTACACGTTCTGTATATCTCTCAATCAAGTTCGATTAGATATCTTATTCGATAAGTCGGCCATGCTGTAGTATCGACCCCGCTGCACCATAATTGCGTTGGTTGTTGGCACAGAAAGGAATAATTTTCTTGTGCAGACTCGTTGATTTCCTTTGGGTTATCTGCAATTGCAGTGCGCCATATAATGCCATACAATTTCTATATTATGCACGCCAAACTGCGCAGCGTTTGAATGGGACAAAGAGTATAGTATATTGTACAGTGTTCATTTTATGAAATAAATGCACAGATACGAGGTCCAACAGAAACATTCGATAATGTTGGAATGATAAGAAGACGTTCAATCTTTCCTGATAGGAGTGTTGTCATTTTCTTCTGACCGTCTTGTGGCCTTAATCCGCCACTTCCAGCCGCTTTCTTACCGACGTGCGATTCGCAACCTTTCACTTTTTACCAGTATTCGAAAAGAGCCTGCTCTTTTAAGCTATCATAAATATTCGCGCTGGTAATATTCAGGTGTATTTGCCAGGAAACTATATAGTCTGGCAACCGATCATTCTAGCTCATTTAGCGTTACCCAGGGTGCACGTGTGGAAGTTTTTCCACGGACGCGAGCCAGAATTGTACCCAATCAAAAAATTCGAAAATAATTGATAATTGGCATACTAAAACCAGAAAAAGACTGCGAACTTGTGGAGAACTATCGCTCCATCGCGCTACTCAGCGTCTGTCTCAAACTCCTCGAGCGACTAGTCTTGATGAGAATAGGTCCCAAGATAGAACAACATATACCAGTTGAGCAGGCGGGTTGCAGACTGAATCATAGTTGCTGTGACCAGGTACTTAGCGTCACATCTTTTATTGAAAGCGGGTACCAACGTTGCCTTAAGACCAGCATGGTGCTCGTAGTCCTGACCGCAGACTTTGACACCATCTGGAGAGAAGGGATCTTATACAAGCCTGCAAAACAGCAGGCACCTTTAGTACGAGTATACGATATGCTTTCAATCAGATCATTCCAGATTGTCATGAACTCTGATACCAGTAAATTGGGACATTTAAATAACGGATTACCCCAGGGCTCTGTTTTATCGCCCGTTTTGTTTAATATATATACGTCGCCCCTTGCCCAGTTATCCTCCCGAACATTCACATATGCAGATGATCTGGCTCTAGCGTACAGAAATACCAACTTTGACAATCTAGAGTCCACAATAACTGCCGACCTTTCAAACCTATCGATCTTACAATCCTGGGATGGGATCATATTTACATACACCACACACACCATACAGGTGGAAGCTAAAGCCAAGCATGAACAAAACAATAACATGGTGTTTTCACCTTAACAATAAAATAGCAAAAAGAGAGCTAAGGATTTACCTCAACGGCACCTTGCTACCCTACAATCCCACACCAAAATACCTAGGTGCCACACTGGATAGGACACTATCGTTCAAAAAACATATTCAGTCCGTCGTAGCCAAAGTAAATAGTAGAAATATCCTGCAAAAATTATGCGGAACCTCTTCGGGCGCCTCCGCTTCTACGCTCCGTACTTCGGCCCTGAGCGTCTGTTGTTTCACTGCGGATGAATTTTGTGCGCCAGAGTGGCTAAACAGCTCACATACTATACTAGATTCACCCAACAAAGAAAGTGTACACAATGATCATTGCGTGATAGGTACTTTTTTAGTATGTCGTCGTGCGGTATCCATACTGGTTGAATGATAACCGCTAACCCTTTTAGCCCTAATTGGTCGAGTCTCTCTACACAGCCAATAAAATTGCATGCAAGAGTGAGTGAGACAACCGTTCAACGCACGGCGTGCCCGCGTGCCGCGCCGCCGTCGCTTGAACAGGAATGGACTTGTTTAGTGTTTGCCATACAGCGATCGATTGTTCATTGAAATACATATATTATTAATTAATAGAAACCAAATGCAACAAAACGCCGATTCAGCGATTGAAGAAGTTGTATTGAAGGTAGATGAGATTTCGTGTGTGAGTCGATCAAGCTAGCGTAGCATCATTAAGGAGTATAAATGTAATCATTCACTATCGCCAAAATCTTATCCGAAAAGAAAAAAAATGACCGAAGCAGTCGATGATTTCCACAGCATTCAACAAAGGATAAGTGCGCCAAGGTTAGGCGTATTTGAAGCATCTCGTTCTTCTCGTTCAAGCAATAAATTGTTTCTGGGCCATTTTAAGAACCGGTAACTGGTAAAACGCCGCTCTCTTAAAATTGGGCACGTCTGTATCATCATTCGCTTCTTTCAGTATTTTGTCGATGGTTCGTAGTTCATTTCTGAAGAAATAATTGTGTACTTTTCTTATGATCCCAGTCCTGTCGAAATCAGCGATTGCTTTGGTCATTTTTTTTTTTTTGTGATAAGAGTCTAGCTCTGACAGTGATTTATTACTTTTATATTCCTAAATGCACTTGACCAACTCACTTCTGAAATATCAGCAACCTTCCATACAACTACTTCAAACACCGAATAGAAAGTTTCGTGCATTTGGTTTTTGTACATATTCAAAATAATTTGCTTCCGTTCACATTGATGATGCAATTCTGGAATTTATTTTCGATAATTACTTCGCTGTCAGTGAACTATTGCCAAAAATAAAGCTGTTCTGCCTATTCCAACCAGACAGCATGTAACCTGTAATCTATAACTTGGAAACTAACGTCTTGATTGTGATGAAATTTTGCACCATATTACTACGATGGCATACATCGGAAAAGTATATTGCAATCGATTCTAATACGCCTAATAGGCCTATTGGCGTAAGGAGTAAAAACAAACAAGGGCCCTTTGTTATTGCTGCTTCCTGTTTTTGTTCGGCTTCCCGCAAGTAAATAGTAATAACTAATTTCTTTTTGTCAGAGCAGTTAAGTTCGGCCAATGATATAAATGTTCACTTTTACCTATGATGAAGTTGCATGCCACATTTTTCATTAATTTTTTACGAGTAGATTCCCTTTCCGATTTTCTTGTACTTTAGATATTTTGTTTTGTCTGATAGATAATATATAAGTATTTTTTATTTCTTGTCAATTCCCATATTTTCGACGGATAATCATAAATATAACTGATTATCAAGTAATATCTTAATTCGGGCCAATTACAACAGCTCTCTAACTCGAGTCTGATGGTTTTAATCTTGCAGCTCCTGGTCTTGAACCCCACCGAAGGGAATGGCCAACCCTAAACAGAATTCGCATGTCGCATTGACTGTACGCTGATTCGTTGTTTAAATGGAATAAGCGCGTGTCCCCACGCGATGCGACTGTGGAGCGGAATTCCAAGCTGTTAGGCATACTGTGCAAGAATGTTGCCTTAGAGCATATCCAGGCAACAACAAGGACTTCCTTCAAGCTAAACCATCAGCCGTAGGATGGATTTCCAGGCTCGATATTAACTTATAGCCTAGCTACTATTTATATCGCAAAAAAGTAACAAAAAAATATAGAAAACAAAAAAACTGTTCTTCTATCTTATGACTTTTTTCACGTGTACTATATAACCATACGCTAAATAAATAAGCAACTTTGCGCTGGTCACTGAGTTGGTTAGATGCACTAGGGAGTCTGCTTCATCTCATTTTAAGACAGCCACCCTTCATATATCGAGAATGGGTATATGTACTCAAGAAAATGCTTATTTTTCTTTAGTCTGTAAGAGTGGGGTACCTCCTCGTAATTTCGTCAAATTTATTACTATAAGTTCCTCTACATTGTACGAGGTCCCTCTTACCCATCCTTCCAGGCTCGAACTGAGATATTGCGAATATTTATTCCTTGCCATGCCATCTAAGAATGAAGAACTTTGAATTATTATACGTATACCGCCATAAGTAACTTGAACTTTTTTCCAAGACATTTTGGGCCCAGTGCGTTTAGGTTAACTGTGCAGCAAAAATTTTCTGTCAGTAGATCACTAAAATGCTACTTACCAAATATTTTTCTTATAAAGGAAACTGGATGTTTAAGCATTCAAAACCACTTGGCTAGAATACAATGTCCACTTGTAACCAAGGTAATGCTTCCAACGGCTTGATATTTTATAATGTCCACATTATTATAGCTATTAAACACTTCTCATCCGCTGTAAATTAACCACAGTAAGTTTTGAGTTTTCAACGTTTCTAAACGGAGCTTTTATGAGCTGCAGTCATTAAAATTAACCATAACTGTTTCCTGTTGAGTGCTCATTAATTTATTTTAAATACTTCCCGTCAAGTTTAAGCTTCTGCGCATATTTTATTGACATATATGTGGGTGTCCAACAATCAAAATGTTCCCACAAGACTGAACATTTCTTCTTATCTAGACGGTAGTAGTAGTAGTAGTAGTGATGGGAAGGCGAAGCCAGACAAGTAGGCCACCTTTGGCTCTTTTTGCCAACCCCAGTGAACCAATCACTACAAACACTAAAATTCTACACCCTAAAGAGCTCCTTGTTGAGCCTACCAGACCTCCTGACGAAAGTCAGTATGTCCGACCATCTCGCTGAATATAGTGACTCCTCTGCGAACTCCGTCGTGCCGAATATCTGAACCCCAAGGTTGCGATAAGCTGCACATCTGCCCAGAAAGTGGAACGCTGTCTCGTCCTCCTCCCAGCATCTGGAGCAAATGGGGTCCCCTACCACTCTCATGAGTGACGAATGTCTATTCAGCCGGCAATGGCTAGTGGGAACCCCCACAAGAAGGTTGAGCGTCTCTCTGCCTTTATTCAAAAAGCCATAGCGTTCGACCCTTATCAGGGCCTGCTATGAATCTTTTGGCTTGCCTACAGTCGTCTTTCTCTAACCAGGCTTTCGCCAGTTCCTTGTAGGCCCAGTTATCCAGGGCCACATTGACCTGGAGTCTGCTAATTCCCAGCATAGGTTCTGGGCCGATGCAGGGGCTGCCGGCCCCTATCCTTATCTAGACGGTAGTAGAACACCAGCATGTATGAATACGTTCTCTGTTCTAGGAGGTATTATGTTTACGACGTGATGTTTAATGCAGGCACTATAAAAACCAGTCTTTGACATTAACCACGATTTTCTCAGAAGCATATCCATATTCATCATATCAATTCATCTGATCAATCTCCAAACGAAAGAATAGGCAATGCTTGTTCTAGTTTTTCTTACAATGGATCCCGAATAAAATTGCGGTTTTGTCCCGTTATGGGGTTTCACTGAAAAGCCATATAGCATCTGGATCTTACAAAATCTGCGTCAAAATCAATTATAGCTGTTTGTTGTTGATTGTTCATTTATTTCAAATGGTTTAAGCTTGCTCGTATGTTTTGTCGACTTACGTATGTGTCGTACTGTCGTACAACATACATTTTCCCACAAGACTGAACATTTCTTCATATTTGGACGGTACTAAAACTACAGCAACTACAACCCTTAATCACGTTTTTCTCTGAAGCATATCCAAATCCATCTCCTCAATGTTCTCCAAACGAAAGAATATGCAATGCTTTTTTAGTTTTTCTTGCCACGTGTTTGTTGAATCCTGTACAAAATGCGGTTTTGTCCCGTTATGGGGTTTCACTGATACGCCAAATAGAGTCTTGATCTTACAAAAACTGCTTCCAAGTGCAGCGATCGATGATTTTCACCTATTTTAAACATAATCTCCGATCAAATATTTTGTACAAACTTTAATAAAGGCCGCTAAAGCTGCTGAAACATCAAAACAGAGTTTATAATTCAACGTTAGAAGGCATATGGTTTCAATGATAGGCTACTAAAAGGCGAAGAAATAGAGAGAACCACAGGATGAGTTCCAGTACGTCATTCCCCATATGACACAAAATACACAAGTGTATATGGCCTCTTTTTTGTTTTACAGTATGATGAAGAGTTCCATAAAGTATGAGAAAATTGCATCAAGTTCTGTACACCTCAGCTTTTAGCCTGCTTTATGTAGCTTTACACAATTTTCAACACATTCCCTTGAAAATGTTTTTGTTCCCGCTGAAGCGAAAATCAAATCACCTGAAGGCTGGTAATACAATGACCAAACAAACCAGTAGCGTATCATATAAACTTATAGTCTGGAAAACGCTTACTGTGTAGGTGTGATGAATGCGATATTCATTTTAACGACAGTTTGTGAGATTCGATACCATTAGTTACCATTTCTTGTAAAATGTCGTAAATTTGTAAATTAACCCTTAATTACCACACTGGAATCTATGAGACCCTGGCATTATTCTTGGCACATCCACCTAAATTTAGTTTACTTTGATATAGACCGGTCCATGCGGTCCGATATGCTTGTTTGTCCAGAGCTGTGGAGCCGCTAGCGTATGAAGTTAGCTTTGGGTCTAACTGACCCCAGTGTGCTGTTTAACCCAGATGTGCCCAATCACCTATATGCAGCACTATCTAAACATGTCGATTCTTGTCGACGAGAATCTATAAAAATGGATTTGCTCGTTTGTTTTGTTTAGTAATTTTTATTTAATTTATTTATTTTTTATACCAGTGAATGCATAAAACATTATTGGTGTGTCAGGTCCACATATACAGGGTGAGTTTTTAGTACCGGCTCGGTCGATAACTCCACCACTGTAGAAGATAGCAAAAAAAATTGTATATAAAAATTGTAGCCACGGATATGCTCCTTGCTCAGAAAATATTTTGATTTATACAGGGTGATCCATAACTACGTGGTGATGCAAACATGCATTTTTTTAAATGAGACACCCTATATGTTATTCCACATTCAAATTCTACTAATGATTTCCGTTCTTCCAATATAGGATACTCTTACATTATACAGGGTGTTTCAAAAGTTATGACCATTTTTGTATCCAAATCACGGTCAAATGAACGTACTGTATATCAAAAAGTAATCAATCAAAAATTATTTTTTTACATGAGAAGATTAGAAATATCCTCTAGTTTTAAAATACGTCATAAAAAAATCCCGCGACGCATATTCGTATACAGGGTGATGTAGAATGCAAAATCTAGATTTTCTCTCTTTTTTTAAATGTAACCCCCAATATTTTATTATACCAAAGAATTGCTTTTAATATGCTCTTTCATCTTTGTATAGCACTTATTATGGCTGCATTCATTAGTTTCTGAGATATTTCGATTTTTCTATAAATTTTAAATATACCTTCTATTTCTTTAATAAAATTTATTTATTTTGAGAAAATGCTACCAAATTTTGTTTTTGCTTAACAAACAACTAAAATATAAGGCGATAGTAGTACTTGATCAAGTCAAAACACTGAACTAACTAGATAATATAGGTCAAGTGTGCTGAGGAAACAATTTTATAGACGTCATGCATAATTATCAAGCAGATGTATCAGGTAGGCTATGAAATATGAAACGACACAGTCCAAATAAAATGATTCTTCAATCTTTCCAACGCATTAGTTTTAGAGTGCCTCCGTTCTGGATATTGCTATTCATAGTTGATATATTCTAGAGGCAAGTAGACAATTTCTCAAAGATTCTCCTAAATACCCTCAATGGAAAAATTAATTTTCAAAGCTAGTTTTTGACATAGTACGGAATTATTGAGTAGGTTATGAAAACTGTCAATTTTTCAAAGCCTACCTGATAAAACTACTTGATAATTATGCATGACGCCTACAAAATTGTTTCCTCAGCATACTTGACTTTATTATCTCGATGATTCAGGGTTTTGACTTCATCAAATACTATCAAGACGTTATAATTTAGTTGTTCGTCAAATAAAAAAAAAGATCAGATAGTACTTTCTCAAAATAAATAAATTTCAGTACACAAATAGAGGCTATATTTTAAATTTACCCAAAAATCGAAATATCTCGGAAACTGATGGACGTAGCTACAACAAGTGCTATACAAAGATGAAAGAGCATATTGAAGGCAATTCTTTGGGATAATAAAATATTGGGGGTTACATTTGAAAAAAAAAGAGAAAATTTGGATTTTGCATTCTACATCACCCTGTATACGAATATGCGCCTCGGGCTTCTTTTATAGCCGATTTTAAAACTAGAGGATATTTTTAATCTTCTCACGGAAAAAGAATAATTTTTGATTCATTACTTTTTAATATACAGTACGTTCATTTGTCCGCGATTTGGATATAAAAATGGTCATAACTTTTGAAACACCCTGTATAATGTAACAATGCCCTATATTGAAGAACAGAAATCATTAATAGAATCTGAACATGGAATAATATACAGGGTGTCTCATTTAAAAAAATGCATGTTTGCATCACCACGTAGTTATGGATCACCCTGTATAAATCAAAATATTTTCTGAGCAAGGAGCATATCCGTGGCTACAACTTTTATATACAACTTTTTTCGCTATCTTCTATAGTAGTGGAGTTATCGACCGAGCCGGTACTAAAAACTCACCCTGTATAAGATACATGTACATATTTTGTATAATAACTTATTTCATAGTCCATGGATAAGTCGATCATGGTAAAGATCACAATAAAAGTGAACATTCGTGGAGTGACACGGATTAAAAATAGTAACACAAACAGCTAAAACTTAAGACACAGTCTAAGTATAGTCAAACATTTGTTTGTTACTATGAATAAAATTTTCAAAAAATCTCTACACTCACTAAAATTGTACTTGTTACTGTAAATGCTAGAAACCATTATTAATGCGCATAATAAATGATACAGTATATAACCGGATAAAATAAACATGAAAGAAGTAAATAACAAACGTAGTAATACACATACATAACATGAACTTAGGCCTAACGCTTAGACTGTAAGGACAAACAATAACTTTTAAGCCGATATACGAGGGCTGCAGAATTCTTTCTGTCTGCTTGCAATAACTTTTAAATTCGTCTGTATTATAAGGAGCAAGGGTTTTAAGTATGCATTTAATCTTCCTTTCGAAGTCACGTACAGGCGGATGTATAATACTTGAAGGTAAGGTGTTATATAAGTCAATAACTATTGCTTTGAATTTATTTATCCTTGAGCGAGGGTGCACCAGCTTACTCTTCCCTCTAGTGTCGTAGTTATGAACATCAGATAAAGTTTCAAATTTATCGAGACTATTTCTGACAAACACAAGATTTTCGTTTATCACGTTTAGCCCTCACTATAGCTCTTACAGCAGCTTTCTGTGTTAGGAGTACTCTTTGCAGTTGTGTATGTGAGGCATTACCCCAGCTCAATAGCCCATAGCCCAGCGACTGAAATAGCCCATAATAGACCATCAGTGCGGCGTCAGAGTCAACAGTAAGTGCTATTTTCCTTATCGCAAAAACAGTCTTGGACAATTTCGTGCATAAGATGTCAATATGAGTAGTCCAACATAACCGGGAATCAAGATTTACGCCCAGAAACTTTACATGCGACACTGTACTTCTCATACCCAAGGAAAGATTGCACACTTCAGTCTTTCCACGATTTAAATGCAATTCGTTGGAATCAAACTATTTTTGTGAGTGACTGACTATTGTGTTAGCCAGGTCAGGTGGAATAACAGTTTCACTATGATCCAGCGTGAGGCTGAAAGTGGTGTCGTCTGTATACATGATTGTCAGCATTTCAGAGTTAACTGAGGACATATGCTTGGAGATATCATTGACATACAGTATAAAGAGAAATGGACCCTTGGGGCACGCCTCTGTTAGATATAAGTTTGTCGCTCTTTTTGTCATTTACCTCAACAATTTGGGTTCTATTATTGAGATACGACTTGATTAGTATTGGCTACACCCCTGATACCATAACAGTCAAGTTTAGATAGAAGAATATCATGACTGATACAGTCAAATGCGCTAGATAGGTCTGTAAATTCAGAGATGACATCATTTCGACGACCAAATGCAAGCTGGATACAGTCAACTAGCTCCATAATAGCATCAATCGATCCCAACCCTTTCCTGAAGCCAAACTGGCTCTTATTTAAAATATCGTTTTTTTGGACAAATTTTGTAAGTTGGCTAAGTATTGCATATTCCACTATTTTAGATAAGCTTGGTGTTATATGTATTTGCCTATAATTTTCTGGGAGGTTTTTATCACCTTTTTTAAATACTGGGAGTTTTTTTTCCAGGAGCCGTCCGACCTTGCTGTCCCCGTCAATACTTAAGCCTTAAGGCCTATTGTATTATTGCTCCTCTCTTTTACAGTATCCACTCCAGCAATCTGGATCCCTGCATAAGTTTATGTAGTTCACCTACTGGTCCTGGTGCTGAACCGTACTCCATTGGTTCTAGCTTGGTCTTCCCAAAGAGCTGTTGTCTCTTGTGATCTAGCGCTTCGCACTCACAGAGCACATGTAGGGCTGACTTAGTTTCTCTTCCACACAATCTGCAGTTGAGGTCTTCATTGCAGAGTCCCACTTTATTCAGGTGTTCCTTCAGGCCAAAATGTCCTGTGAGGAGACCCGTCGTTATTCGGAGCTGATTTCTACTCGAGGAGAGCAGTGTTTCAGCTATTTCCTTGCATAGAGATTTAATGAATGTTTTTCCATGAACACATCCTGGCAACAAGTTCCACTGCTCCTTGTGCTGGTGTTTCATCCATTCTCCCACCCGGTGTCTGATTGTGATTTTAGGCACCCCCAGGGCGGGTTCTGCTCCAATGTATAGGGCAGACGAGCCTAGTCTTGCTAGCTCGTTCGCGAGTACACGAGCAAGTTTAGCGAAAGACGGGAAACATCCCTCTGAAAAGCATGCATTGATTACATCGGCCAGTGGATCCGCAATATATGAAGCCCAGTCTAGTAATAGGGATGTTACTCATGCCATAAATATCTAGCGTTTTTTAATTTTTTAGTTTTTGAATATATGAGTGTACTTCCTGAGTAGTTACAGGTGATAGATACAAACTATTGACCTGTTTATCGATGTATATAGTAGTAAGGTCTTCAGTCTTTTTACAACTGCGAAGGATTTGATCTGCGTGGTGGGTAAAAAAATGATTGAATTCATTTACATCTATATCAGCATCATGTGCCTGTGTGCGATTCCTTCCACATTCCATATTAATTATACTCCAGACCGACTTTGGTGTCACAGAGTTGCTTGTGGTACAGCCGTTTGCATTGGTTATACATTTCCTTATTTTCTGGTGTGGGTTTGTTCTTATAATTACTATGATAAAAAAATGGTTAATTGCTTAAGATTTTCCACTTCTGTTGATAATGGCTTCGTTTTTTGATTGGGGACCAGTTTTTTATTTGAAATGATATTTTATTTTATATTGTTTTTTTACAAATTCTCTAGTTTATATGTATAACTTTTTTTAATAAACCAAAAGATAGTTTTGTGTCTATAATAATAAATATAAATGAAGTGGGTAGATAGTATAGTCCAATGTCTTATATATAGTACGCCTTCAAAAACAACTTTTTTAGATAAGCATTCAGTTTTAGGAGGTTTCATTGTTTCTTTGTGTACAACTAGTATCTCTCATTAATCATATCACAAAGAAATTAGACAATCCGACAATTTGGGCATATCTGGGTTAAAGGAGGATATTTCAAATGCGCAGTTTGTTTCAATGAATATTTCCAAAAATGCAAATATCCGATAACGATTTTCACCGCCCTCTAACCTAGAGAGAACTAGAGTTGGAAATTCAGAATATTTTAGTTGAAAATGGAGAGAAGGGCCTTGTTGGAGACCCCATATGCCAAGCTCATTTGTGACTAACATAAAGACTCCATTTGGTGAACTCTAGTGCCGAAATGTGAAGATGAAATGATTAATTTAAAAAAAAGGAACTTTAGAGACATTTCCACTTGGAAATTCAGAATATTTTAGTTGAAAATGCAGAGGAGGACCTTACTGGAGACCCGTGTGCAAAGCCCATTTTTAACTAACTTGAAGACTCAATTTGTGTGAACCAAATGTAAAAATGAAGTTATTAATTTAGAAAAAGGTACTTTGAGGCATTATTAGAATCACAAAGGTTTTGTTATTTTGTCTTATTTTTTTTTTGTTTCCATTTGTTAGTGTGTATCTTAGTTTTCAGTTAAGAATTTAAGTTTTGTTACATTTATGTAAATAGTTCATCATATTATTATATTTTGTTTAATTTTTTATTTTTTTTTTCTGGAATCTTAATAAGATATATTTGAGTAATGAATTAACTCAATGAAATTATCTAGTTATATAAGTTACATCTAAAAATTTGGATAAATGACTTTGGGGTCAGTCACACCCCAGTGTGGTCACTGTGTCATGAGAAATAAGTGTGTATATTAAGTTGCGATTTCGTGTGGCTTGAAAACGAAATTTTGTTTGATACCTACGCCGTCTGTATATTCTGTTACTGTAGGGTCTAGGGTATAGCGCGCGAAATTGAGAATCCAAGATAAGACGTATTTCCGTGTTAGCGAGGAGGCCTGGCCTCTGGCGTCTGTTCACTTTCTCCAGTATGTGTGTCTAAAATGAGGGGAGATAAGTCCAAAAATCCAAAGGTAAGGTCAACAGGTCCAAAGGTAAGGTCTAAAGGTCACTATAAAGATGAATTTCGCATTTCCAAGCTCCTGACGTTACCTTTAAGCTTACAGTAATGACTCAAAAAGCAAATTGAAGAAGAAAGCTTGCGCTTGTGCAGCTATTTAGCCCTTTTTTGATATCGTGTTTGGTTGTTAAATTACAGGCATTTATGGAATGCACGATTTTGTACTGCGAGTTTTTTTGCACATTAAAAAACTTTTTTGAGATAATCGAAAATAGTTGTCATTCATTAAGGTCTTAACCATCGCTTTCTAAAATATTGAATATATAGTTTGAAAATAATGTGAGTTGTGCGGGAAATTGTGAGTCAGTGTTTTAAATAGCAAATGCATACGTATAAAGGTGTCTACCCAGGCCCCTTAAGGCGTTTTACAAATACAGCTACAGCACTTTGTGAATACATGCAGTCCATAGAAGTAATTTTGGGGTCAGTGTAACTAACTTTCTCGTTTTTGTTAGTTAGGCTCCCTGTGTGGAAGGGTATGGTATGATAGTACTAAGCAGCCTAAACATTTAACGATGAATCGGTTTATAGGTTAACCGTACCAGACAGAATCATTCTAAATCCAATATCAGCGTCCGTAGTTTCCTGAATTTAATTACCCCAATTTTAGCCCGGCGGTATTTTCTCCAGCAGCACCTGTGAGCAGGCGAGAGACTGCGCGTGGCATCACGCCGTGAATTCTGGGGGATATTTAACCCCTAATCTGGATGAATTACGACTTGCCCACGAACAATAATACATCACTATCAACATGGGTTTGCGGCAACGCGCGCTAGGCAACTTCGGGACCATTCATCACGATAGAACAGCAGATTACACGTTGTATGTATAGTAGCGCACAAAAGTATCTATCCTCAACTGTTAGAACTTTTGAGTGTAAATTATAACAAAAGAAGTTTTTTCCTTTAGCTATAGAAACTATTTTGAGTGACCATCAAGCTGCAATACAAAAGTTGACTCTTCGGGGCATAACTACATCACACATCACAACTTTTTGTCCTACTATTGATGACCTCCACATGACTTTGCACAAACTACTTCGATGTCTCCGCATACACATTTCAGCACTCAGCTAAAATCATTAGAAATATTCGTGACTAATCGAATGGAAAAGTGAACTTGCCATAGTTTTAATGAACTCCATGTACAGGGTGTTCCATTAAGAAGGGACGCCGGCCATATCTCGATAACCGTTAATGATATAACTTCGAGGAAACGTATGATTAGGTAATTCGGCTAAGAAAAATCGCTGGAAATTAGTTTCAAGTTCCGCAAGTAGCCGTTAGGGGGGCGTAACTGTAACGATCAATGGGAAAAACGACTTTTTCGCAAAAAATATGATAATAAAGGTTTATAATAAATATTACCATCATAACGACTGGACAATTTTTGATTTTTTTTTGTTAACCTTTTTTTTGCTTTACCTTGTAAGACGTAGTGGAGCAGAAACACCAAAAGTATTTTTATTTAAACGCCAATAACTTGGAATTAAACAGGCTAAGTCTCGTTTGAAAGAGCTAATAATCTGCTATATAGGACTTATCCAAGTTATCTTGACTTGGTAGCTACAGGGCGAAATTTGGTATCACAACAGTTATTACGCATTCTTATGAAAATTTTAAATGGTCTATACTTTTTTAACATAGATAGAGGATAAAAATTCTTAAAAGGTCGCAGCAAAATTATACTTCCTAGCTATGTTCAAACCGGAGATATTAATAAAAAAAGTATTATGACAAGTGTGCTGTGCATTGCAGAAAAAATTGGTGCCCTACGTGGATATACGGTCCGTCAAAACGTTTTAGTAGTCATTCTACAGCTAATGCTCACGTAAAAGCACTAGAAATTATATTTTGACTTTCTGAAGTAACAGCACAGTAGTCGCCAAAAAATATTGTATTCAATTTTCATAATAATGAAATTTTCAAAAGAATCATACAAGGTTGAACTACAGTATAAAATCATTTTTATTATTATTAACCGTCAATTTTAGTTGGTCTAGCTGCTATATAAATACAACAAGTAGTGATACTAGAAAAAATCAATGTGAATAGATCTTAAAATTTAAGGCCAATTAACAGCAAAATGAGGTGGTATAACAAAAAGGATAACAAAAGACAATACCTAAACCTAATTCACATGCACATACTATATCTACAGTCAGTGGTTGTCTAGATGTTAGACGACGTCCATCGTTCTCGATGGACTTACGCATCCTTTCATGCGAATATAAACCTACCAGCATGAACATCTAGAAAACTCTGCAAATAGGTATAGAATACGCATGTGAATTCTGCTGTTAGTTGGCCCTAATTTCTAAGTACTATTCACGCTGATTTTTTTCTTACCTACTATTTTTGCTTGTTGAGTTTATAGCACTTTGTGATCAGCTGAAATTGACGTTTAATATTAATAGAAATAATAATCTACATTATACTGTGAATTATCGTTGTTTGTTTCTTTTAACAATATCATCACAAAAATTGAATACAGCATTGATGGCGACCACAGCGTCACCTGGTGGTTATTTCAGCAAGCCAAAATATATATTTTCTAGTGGTTCTACGTGAACATTTTAGCTGTAGAATGATTACTAAGACATTTTGACGGACCCTAAATCCCTCTAGGGCACCAATTGTTTCTGAAAGTCTCAACACACTTGTCATAATACTTGTTTCATTGATATCTTCTGTCTGAAAAAGGCTAAGAAGTTGAATCTTGCGGTGACTGCTTAAAAAATTCGTTCTCTATCTATGTTGTGATGTCAAATACCGCGCTCTAGCTACTAAGTCAAGATCAAGTTTGATAATTTGCATGAAACAGGTTACTAGATAAGGACAGCTCTTTCAAACGAGACCTAGCTTGTTTATTTCCGTTAACTTATGCCAAAGTTATTGCCATTCAAATCAAAACCTTTTGAATGAGCAAAAAAGGATTAACAAAAAAAATCCAAAGTTGTCCAATCTGCATGATGGTAAAATTTATAATATTTGCATATCTTTTGAGAAAAAGCATTTTTTCTGATTGATCGTAACAGTTACGCCCTCTAGCGGCCACCTGCGTAAGTGGAAAATAATTTCCAGTGATTTCTCTAATCCGACTTGCCTCATAATATTTTTTGCTTGAAGTTATATGATTAACGGTTACCGAGATATTGCCGGCGTCCATTCTTAGTAGACCACCCTATACTTTGAAATTAAGTACTAGTAAATTATGACTGTAATGTGGAGTATATTAGGGTTAGTAGCTGTCAACTGCCTACTTCAATTGTGAATTACCTACAGTTCGTAAAATAAATTCATTCAATCGATTAGATCATTATATGTGAACTTTTTAACTATTCAGGTTTTTACTAGTTGTAACCTTACCCCATTGTTCGGTCCCGAATGGAATGCCGTAGTATCTTATTTTGGCATTTCAATCTGTGTCAAACTAAACACGTTGACTGCCGCCATAAGGACCTTAAATTTATTCCTAAGAGGCCATAATGGAAAATTCATAGTCATTTAAGCTCATTTTTGCGATATATTATACGATAAATAGAAGGTGTTGAATGCAATTTTTTCAAAAAACATTAGACATACCGCAGGGTCGAGTGATAAGTTGAAGGTTTTTGTTACATTATATAACATATGCCTAACGATTTATGTTTTGCAAAATCACTGATAAAAAATGAATAATGAATTGTGATACTACCAAACTAAACTTTCACACCTTACCTGCACACGTGTACAGAAAAAGGATGAAAGATTATTGAATTTTGGACAAAAAACTTCCAGGCTTACATTCGAATTATACTCAGATCGTGAAACCATCTTTAAACATCTACAGGGTGATCTCGAGGATGGGGCTCTCGAAGTATAATTAGAGGTTAAACGACTTCCCTGTAAAAAAGTGCAATCCTCAATTATACGAGAGAGGCCCGTCCGAAGAGATCACACCCGCCCTCCCCAAGCCCAAAGTGCACGATCTGAGTAGAAACATAATGACCTGGCACAACGGATAGTAGGGGATGGTGGGGAGGTGGAACTAGTTTTTCTGTAAAGAATGACGCCAAAAGCGGAACTAAGGCATATACTACAAGATAATCTCTTCGGATGGGGCTCTCTCGAATAATTGAGGATTGAACTTTCTTAGAGGTAAGTCTTTTAACCTCTAATTATTTTATTTTTCTCAATATCTGTTTTGTGTTTTTACTTCCCACACCGTTAGGTGAGGGGAGCACTGTGATCGCGAAAATTTTAGATTTTGGGATAATACGTTTTCTGGACGTTTAATGATGTCTACATAACGAAAATCTACGTCACCCATTTTTATCGGTCTGTCTGTCAGCCTATACGCGTTCTGCTAGCCTCGTAATCTCAGTAACCGCTGTATGGATTGTGATGAAATTTGGGCAGCGATATGCTATGTTGTAATAGGTAATGCTGCTAATAATTTTGAAAATCGGTGCCTGGGCGGCGGAGTAATTAGCAATAATCAAAATTTTTTAAATATTCCTCAGACTTCATTTTTAGACGTTTTAGGTGTTCCTGATCATTTTCTACTTTTTTTGGGTGGGGTAAAATTCAGGGGGTGGGGTGGAGTGGTGGTAGCTTGTAAAATTGAGAAACTTGTTGCATTCATAATAGACTGTCCGCCTACCCGTGAAGGAAAACCTAGCGACATAAATAACCTTTTTAGGTCCATCCGAACATTGCCTTACCTATTGCAGAAACCAAAGGTGTAAACGTACGAGTATTGTGTGTTCTGTATTGTGTAACGAAGAAACTGTTGAATTGATTTGAATAAAATTTTTTACAGTATTACTACCGTGTCGGGGATAGAAAATGCGTACGGTTTTTGTAAATCGTGCCGTTGGCGGCGCAGAAATAATGAAATATAAAAACAGCTCAAACTTCGTTTTTGAGCGTTTTAGAGGTTCCTTCATTTTCTAGGTTTTCTTGGGTGGGGGGTGAAATTGGGGTGGGTTGGGGGTGGGGGTGGGGGATTAAAAAACTGAAAAATTTGTTGTATTCATAATAGGCTGTTCACTGAAATATTCGGAAAGACCCAGCAACATGAATCACCTGTTTATGTCCATCCGAACATTGCCTTACCTATTAGTGAAACTGAGGGACTTATTAATTGCTTTATATCGTTTTGTATTTTGTATCGCAGAAACTATTAAATTGATTCAAATGAAATTTTGACACAGTATTATTACCGTAGTGAGGACGGAAAACGCGTATGGTTGTTAAAGATCGTGTCAGTGGTAGCATAGCAATAATCGAGGCAATAATCAAAAACTAAAAATATGAAAACGGTTCAAACTTCGTTTTTAGATATTTTAGGGGCTCCTGATCACTTTCTACCTTTTTATAGGTGGAGTGAAATTAGGGTGGGTGGGGAGTGGGGGTTGTAAAAGTGAGACATTTGTTGTATGCATAACAGACTGTCCATTGTCTGTGAAAGAAGACTTAGCGGCATAATACAGTTTTTTAGGTCCTTCCTAACGTTTCCTTGCCTATTACAGAAACCAAGGGACTTTCTAATGTACATACATACGAGTACTGCTTTAGATCGTTCTGTATGGTGTAACCTGGACATGACCGAATTGATTTTAATGAAATTTCGACACGGTCTTATTGCATTGGTGAGGATGGAAAACTCGTATGGTTTTTAGAAATCGTGATAGTGGTGGCGCTGCAAGAATCGAAAAACTGAAAACATGGGTGGTGCGGGTTTTAAAGACCTAGCGGCATTACACAATTTTGGAAGGAGGGAGGGGGGCTGGCGATGATTTGGTAGCAAGGGGATCTCAGACTATAAAATAGCTTCATGCTATGGGAAAATAATAAACTGGTATCACCGTTATGTGTGAGAAGTACTGAGTCTATCAACCTGACTTTTTTGAATTTTTTTCTAAAGTATCGTACCTTTTCAACTATTTATGATATTATCGAATTAGCGTAAAGCGTATTGAACGAGAATAAGGGAACATGTTACTGATTTTTAACGTAGATTTTTTATTGTTTAGACAAAAATGCCAGATTTTGGGTAATTATTAGATTTCCGTTAAAATTGAAAAATCTCAAATACTACTGATTTTTGTCCATACCTACATTAAACAAAATGTGTTGCATTTTAGCTCTTCTATCATGCCCCGACAGGAATATTCCGAATGACATTAAACCCTGTATTTCAATAGGTAAGGGCGTACAAAGTAGTTACAGCTAATTGGAGCAGAGCAGCGTTGTTTTAGCTGACAGACAGATAGACTGGGTTACGTTGATTAAAGTTATTACGGTGAACACGTGGGAGCGGTTTTGCCATCGATCCCTCAGGGATCGTGTGTCTCTATCTAACCACAATTTTCGCGGTTGGCGTGTGAAATTTCCCGCTGCCAGGAGAGATAATTGTTTGAGTAACTACACTTTTGTGTTCTACTGGAAATTAAATATAATTTGTTTACAAACGGTGCGGAGTATTACAATCTAGAGCTAAAAGAGATGTCTAAAACAGATACAATTTATGTAGTTTTTTGTAGATGATTGTTATTCATCTCATCAGGTTGTAACGCTCGAGTCTTTAAGTAAGTTCGGGTTCGTAAAACAGGAGGTTGACTCCAGAAACATACACATACATAAGAACAGGAATGGTTAGGTTAGGTTGAAAGTGAGTGGGGCAGAGCTGCCTCCTTCCACTGCGACTCAGTTGTGTCTATTGTGGCTCACACCTTTTTAGTTCACCGTACAGTCCGCACCTCTCTTTACGAAGGCGATCAACGTGAAAAGGTGAAACTTCCTTGAAGTCATGAGGCTCCAGTTGGGCAAAACCGAATGTCTGGAACCTAGCATTATCCAGTACTGGACAGGAGCAAAGAATATGCTCCACTGTTTCGTCCTCCACGTAGCAGAAGCGACAGTCTGAAGTTTGTTCAAGACCCAGCTTCCGCATATGGACGACCATGTCCCGTCACTAGACCGACCAGAATGCTGAGTTCGTACCTGTTACATTCTCTCTTGGGTTATCTTATATAAACGCCTTCAAGTGCAGTAGCCCTGGTGTATCTCGCCAGCTCAGGAGTGCTTTCCCCACTGCCTATTCCGAGATGGTCTTTTTAGCGGTACTTTTTGCAATGCCCGCAAATGGTTCTGGTCCTATGAACACAGATTCAGTTCCTCCTTTTGCTAGCGCGTCGGCCAATACATTGCCTTTCACTCCGCTGTGACCCGGAACCAAAATTAAGGTTACCCTGTTTCCCGTTCCGAGTTTGTTGAGGAGGTGCATGCAGCTCCATACCAGTCTTGAGTCAACCCGACTGGAGCACAGTACTTTCAATACAGCCTGGCTGTGTGAAAAGATTTTTATAGATCTGTTTGTCAGGGGCCTCTTGATTAGTTCCCTGACTCCCAGCTCTATGGCAATCATTTCTGCTTGGAAGACTGTGGTATACCTCCCAAGGTTGACTGAAATTTCAACTCTTGGATTAGCACCCACTACTCTCGGTCCTGCCTCCAGTTCGGACTTGGAGCCATCAGTAAATAGCGGAAGATCAGAGGGTGATATGAAATCGTCCCTCCTCCATTCGTCCCTGCTTGGGAAAAGGACGTTATAGGATCACTCTATATGCGCTTGGGG
The DNA here is from genome assembly GCA_951848785.1 of Callosobruchus maculatus. Taxonomy (NCBI): domain Eukaryota; kingdom Metazoa; phylum Arthropoda; class Insecta; order Coleoptera; family Chrysomelidae; genus Callosobruchus; species Callosobruchus maculatus. The sequence continues at coordinate 9,119,741 of CATOUR010000065.1, read as the reverse complement.
AACCATATAGTCTGAGACCATTCCGAGTACATGATGATGGGTAATTTCACCCATTATACCCGTTGTGCCTGGTCCTAGTTCCGTTTTGTCAAGTCTGCCGGTTGATAGCAGTGTGTAGGCGACCACTTTTACAACTCTTTCCACCTCAATGTGCAGAGGTGTTAAGAATGTTCTCCATGGCTAACGTTGGTGTGGTAGACATGGCTCCAGTGATGGCCAAACAGGCGGTGCGTTGCAGTGCCGCCAGCCTGACTCTGGCTGTCCGTTGTAGGCATTTCTGCCACCAGACAACGATTCTGTTATCCGGGTGAGAGTTAAAGGTGAGTCTTTTGTCCAATGTAAGACCAAGATATTTGACCCTCCTCTGCAAACTGGATTGACTCTCCCGCTACTCGCTTGTCTAGTTTCCATCTTTTGGTGAACGGAACGACAACTGTTTTATGGGGGTTAGAACAGGAATACGACTATACATTTTGATTAAACTACAATGCAACCAATCACGCAATTCGAACGTCACCCCGACGTCAGTTTAATTTTACGCACTTCTGCACAGATCACAGAAACAAGATAAGTGTTTCTGTGATCTGTGTGATCTGTGCACCTCTGTCTTACATATTATGGACCCATGCCATACACTGATAAAAGAGCTCTCTTGAAACAAGGTCAAAACAAATTGATAAAAGCCGCTGTGATCTTGTATATTATGTCCGAATGAGTATCGTCTTGAATGCAGTCAACCATACCCTTAATTAGAGGAAGTAATACTATCTTAGACGAAAAAATAATACTTTATCACAGAGTAATATGATTCAATTGTATATGAAGAGTATTTAGTTCACTCACACTCTTGAGCCAAGAATAATAAATTTGTGCAAAGCCAAGATCTTTTGTACATTTAATAGCACATTACCATATCAAATATTTCTGCTTAGCCCAAGATTATTATACCTTTAGTACAAAGAATAGCGTCATTCAGTGGATACTGTAGGTTTTTTTTTATTTCTTTGTAGTAAAATATGAGTGTATTTGTTGCAAATATATATTTCCTTTCTGAAAGATATATATGTTCTTGGTCCAAATATTTGTTCTCTTGTATGAAGGAGGTAACACTTTGTGTATACGTCTGAGACAAATTACAAATTTGTTTGGACGAATTAATTGGACATATTCATATATGTAGAAAGTAGAAATATGAGAGATGCCGCCATAAGGATCTAATTCGTCATCTGGCTAACTCCGCTATCTGAAACGCACGTGTTAATAATCCTCCAAATACATAGAGGGTGTTCGTTTGAAAACTTCCACCCCGGATTCCTCGAAAACTGCTAACTAAAAGAAATAACTCCGAGACACGTCAAAGTACTTGTCAAATGGGACAACCTTTCAACCAAAAACTACTTCATTTCACCCCGTATACCCTTTGTCCCAGGATCATCCCCTTAAGAATTTCAAGTGACAAGGGGGTATCGAATAATATGTTGCTTCAAATAAGGAATATCGAAGTCCTTTATTTTGATGTTTAATTTTCTTAAGTCGGTCGATTCGTTTTCGAGAAAATCAGAACCTCTACGTATCTTAAGTTGTTCAAATAGAATGCAGAAGCATATGAGAACATAATTTTTATTGCAATAAGTGCTCAAATGTTGCCTGTTATTGGCCAATCAATGATACAGGCAATTTTCAAATTCCTGACGTGCAGTTTCATCAACGCGTTATAGAAAGCTGCCATGATATCCCACAACATTGCAAATATGCTTGCTCCTTTATCCTCTCTGGTTTTGCACCTACCGAGAACTTCACCGCAATATTGGAAACTGGCAACTTTGGAATATCAAGCTTTACTATTTCCAGAAATTTGTCGAAACCTGGCATCCACTAAAATTTAATTTTTTTTTTTTAAATTTAAAAGTTAACGCTGTCACAGGTACGAGATAATATGGTAACCGAGGCAAGAACATATATAATCAGTAACTCTTCTACCCTGGATGGGTGTAGAGTGTAACAATACAATACAATGTTACCATCTAAAAAAACACTAAAACAATTTAATATATTATTGTCCATAGACAAACTTTTTCCACGCTTTTCTATTTTCTGAAACTCTTTTTGCTTCTGTCCATGTTATTCCTCTTCTTTTCAGAATTTTTCCGACTGCATCATTCCATGTCTCCTTTGGTCTTCCCCTCTGCCTTTTTCCAGGAATCTTTGCTTCCCACACCTTCTTGAATTGTGTTTTACTGTCCATTCTCTGTAGATGCCCCCACCATCCTAACTGCCGTTCTTCTATGAATGTTTCTAAAGCCTCCACCCCCAACTCTTCTCTGATTACGCTATTTCTAATTCTGTCTCTTCTGGTAACCCCTTTAACCCTCCGGAGATATTTCATTTCCACTGCTTGTACCTTACTTCTGCATTGTGCTGTAAGTACCCATGATTCGCACCCGTAAGTGAGGACTGGTCTATAAATAGCCTTGAAAACTGACAGCTTTGTCCATTTGCTTATTTCTCTATGTCCTAGAAATCGATTCTTTAGGCAGTGATAGACATTGTTGGCTTTTGCGATTCTCTTGTTTATTTCCATTTGTTGGCTCCCTGATTGCTCTAATATTACTCCCAAATAATCATAGTAGCTGACTTGTTCTATTTGTACTCCTTGCAGTTGTATTTGCACCTGCTTTGGCTCTTTGGATACCACTAACACCTTACTTTTATTTTTGTTTATTTTCATTCCATTCCTGTTTAAAACTTCGTTCCAATTTGTAAATAAGTCTTGTAGATGTTTTTCGCTTTTAGCTATTATCGCTACGTCATCAGCAAATGCACATTCTGAAATTCCCACCCTTTCCAAATTTCTATATCCAACATATACCGGTTTCGTAGCTCTGTGTATTTCTTTAATGATTTCATCCATAAATGTAATAAACAACAATGGGCTGAGTGCTCCACCTTGTTGCACTCCATTATTTGTTGTGAACTCCTGAGATTCCATGTTTCTCCATATGACAGTGTTTTTTGTTTCTTTATATAAGCTTTGGACTACTCTGACCATACTGTCATCCACATTTTTATTTGTGATCGATTCCCATACTCTTGTTCTTGGTACTTTATCAAATGCTTTTTCAAGATCTATGAACCCGATATATATTGTTTTTCCCTGTTTCAGTGTCTTGTTGATTATTTCCTTTATTGTGAAAATATGGTCCTGCGTACTTCTACCTTTCCTAAATCCACTTTGTGAATCTGTGAGTGTTGGCTCTATCACTTGTCTTAATCTTTTTTCAAGGATTAGTTCATAAACCTTTCTTGGCACGCTGAGTAGCGTTATACCTCTATAATTGTTGCAATCTAGTTTATCTCCCTTTTTGTAGATCGGTACGATGCGCCCAAGTTCCCAATCTTTTGGGATCTTTTCTTCATGGAATGCTTTATTGCACACCTCTAACATTAGAAATCTTCCTTTTTCTCCCATACTTTTCAACATTTCTGCTGTTATGTTATCATGACCAGGTGCTTTTCCATTTTTCAATCGATTTATTGCTTCTTCCAGTTCCATTAAAGTTATGCAGTGTTCCTTCTCTTCTGTGCTTGTATGTTTAGTCATGGCTGCAGTTTCAAAAGTATTTCTTCCTTCTCCTTCTAGTAGTTCTTGGAAGTATTGTCTCCATCGCTCCATTATTTCCCTTCCCTCATTCAGTATTTCCCCATTTATATCTTTAACTGTTACTCTTTCGATATTTTTATCATTTCTTAAATTTTTAATAACTTTGAAGAATAACTTTTGATTTCCTTTCCTATCCGTTTCTAATTTGCGTCCAAAATCTGTCCAACTCCTTTGTTTAGCTTGTCTTACTAATTGTTTTACTTTGCCCCTTTGTTTTTTGTACAACTCGTAGTTGATCGTATTTTTATTGCTCAAATACATCTGCCATAAATTTTTCTTGTATTTTACCTGTTTTTTAATTTCATCCGTCCACCATTCTGTTTGTTTCTTATTTTTGCTCGTTTTCCATACTCCGCATACCATTTTTGCAGATTCTATTAAAGTATCTTTGAGAAATGTCCACATTTCCTCTAGAGACATAGTATTCAACTTATATGTATTATCTTTTATCCTATTTTCTACTTTTCGTGCGTATTTGATAGATATTTCTTTCTGTCTTAGCTTATATGTTTTTATGCTTCCATACTCTATCTGCCCTCTGAACATCAACTTTTGGTCAATTTCGCCTTTTTCTTTAAGCCTGGCCACTACTAGGTAATGGTCACTATATATTTCAAATCCCCGTTTTACTCTTACGTCAAGTACTGTAGATCTGTTTTCCCTCTCCACTAATAAGTAATCGATTATAGATTTTTCGTTTCTATTGGGCTCCTCTCTTGTGTATTTATGAATATTTTTATGCTCGAAGAAAGTATTTGTCACTATCAGGTTGTAACATTGACAAAAATCTAATAACCTTCTACCATTATTATTGATTACCTGCTCTCCATATTCTCCTATCGTTGTTTCGAAGGTACTGCTCCTTTTTCCGACCCTAGCATTAAAATCCCCGGCTATGTAAATATCTCCTCTACCTCCCTCTACTGCCATGCCAAGTTCCTCCCAGAATTTTTCCTTATCCTCTACTTTTGCATCTTCGTTAGGTCCATATACTACTATAATTGTTTTTGTGTGGTCCATGTATTTGAGTTCTATGTTCATTATTCTCTCTGATATTCAAGAACAAATAATGTAAAATAAAACTAAAACCCTTGATACACCTTATCCTGAAAGTTATTCAAAATTATACGTATTATAAAAACCCAAACTACTTGACACCCATACTGAGTGAGTCTGCTAGTAATGATAATTAGATCCCTTGGTGGTGTGAAGGATATGCTACTCTCTACACTGCGCAAAATGATGGTGTGCCGTGCGGGGGCGCACGTATTAGCCGCCAGAATGCAAAAGGCAGTCATCCATGGGTCCGTTCATCAGAAAAGAATTGAAGTCTGACTGATTACCTACTTTATGATTGTACGGCTCTGTAATTCTGAATATCGTTGCCATATCTAATACAATATTATGGAGCGATACGCTCAATTGACCACAACCACGTTATCAAGTCGAATAATTTCTTATGAAAGAGTATAGCCTACCTTAACTTGATCTTGTTCTCCAGCATATTCCAAGGTCTGAAATATTGTCCACGTATATCTTCGCCTAACTTCAAGTCGCGCCATGTATCGTCTGTACCATTTTTGTATCAAAAGGGAAGCCTTTATTGCTGAAACAAAATTTGTTACCTTTAAGCATAATTATATATTAATACACTGCAAACTAAAAACTAAAATCTTGACAAAAGCAACTGTAAAAGGTTTTGTGGTGATGAAATAATGTATCATTAAACAATGGAACAAAACATGTAGCTCAAAACGAAATCCATTTAGTTAACACGAAAATATAAGAAAATGTTGGATCCTGTAGTAAGAATAAAAACTTTGACTTAGTTCGTTCACTTTTTTAAGACAAAGTGTCGATTTCGCATTATCGGTCTGTGTAATTTAAGCCACAACGATTACTGCGGATACCACATATAACCCCCACTAATAGATGAGAAACTTCAGTAGTAATGGATGCGACTATACTTTTGCACAATCTTGTAGATAGATGGGAATATTTATTTGTAGTTCATTGATTCAAATAAATTAAATTGAATAAGAGCAGTATTAATGTTGATAAATGCCGAGACTTCTGCTAAAGGAGTTCTCAAGCAGTCCCACATCCAAAAACTGGACATACTCTATGATGCTTAAGTTTACGAGAATTCCCGGCTGCGTCGCCCTTGCCCTAGGGATATTTGCATTTCTTAGAACTTATACAGGGTGAGTTTTTAGTACCGGCTTGGTGGATAACTCCACTACTATAGAAGATAGCGAAAAAAGTTGTATATAAAAGTTGTAGTCAAGGATATGCTCCTTGCTCAGAAAATATTTTGATTTATACGAGGTGATCCACAATTACGTGGTGACGCAAACATATATTTTTTTAAATGAGGCGCCCTATATATTATCCCATTTTTAGATGCTACTAATAATTTCTCTTCTGACAATCTAAGGTATTATAACATTATATAGGGTATTTCACAAGTTATGACCATTTTCATATTCAAATCGCTGTCAAGCGAACGTACTGTATATCAAAAAGGAATGAATTAGGAGTTACTTTTTTATATGGAAATATTAAAAGTATCCTCTAGTTTTAAAATCGGCTAAAAAAAAGCCCGCGACGCATATTCGTATACAGGGTACAGTATGTAGAATGCAAAATCCAGATTTTCTCTTTTTTTTAAATATAACGTCCAATATTTAATTATACCAAAGGATTGCTTTTAATATGTTCTCTTATCTTTGTATGGCACTTGTTGTACTACGTCCATCAGTTTCCGAGATATTTAGATTTTTCGGTAAATTTAAAATATAGCTCCTATTTGTGTACTGAAATTTATTTGTTTTGAGAACGTACTATCGAATTTGTTTTTTTTTTTAACGAAAAACTAAATTGTAAGGTCACGATAGTATTTGATGAAGTCAAAACCCTAAATCATCGAGATAATAAAGTCAAGTATGCTGAGGAAACAAATTTGTAGGCCTGATGCATATTTGTCAAGCAGATTTATCAGGTATGCTTTGAAAAATTGACGGTTTTTATAACCTGCTCAATAATTCCATTCTGTGTAAAACGAGCTTTAAAAATTAATTTTTCCATTGAGGGTATTTAGGAGAATCTTTGAGAAACTGCCTACTTGCCTCTAGAATATATCAATTATGAACCGCAATATCCAGAACGGAGGCACTCTAAAAAAAGATTGAATAATCGTTTTATTTGGGCCGTGTCGTTTAATGTTTCATAGCCTACCTGATATATCTACTTGATAATTACGCATGACGTCTGTAAAATTGTTTCCTCAGCACACTTGACCTATATTATCTCGTCAATCCAGTGTTTCGACTTGATCAAGTACTATTATGGCCTTATATTTTAGCTGTTTGTTAAACATACATAAAATTTGATGGTATTTTCTCAAAATAAATAAATATTAGTAAACAAATAGAAGGTATATTTAAAATTTGTAGAAAAATCGAAATAACTCAGAAACTAATGAATGCAGCCATAACAAGTGCTATACAGAGATGAAAGAGCATATTAAAAGCAATTCTTTGGTATAATAAAATATTGGGGGTTACATTTGAAAAAAGAGAGAAAATCTAGATTCTGCATTCTACATCACCCTGTATACCAATATGCGTCGCGGCCTTTTTTTTAGCCGATTTTAGAACTAGAGACTATTTTTTATTTATCCGTGTTAAAAAAATGATTTTTGATTCATTACTTTTTGATATACAGTACGTTCATTTGACAAAGATTTGGATATAAAAATGGCCATAACTTTTGAAATACCCTGTATAATGTAGCAATACCCTACATTGGAGGGTCTCATTTAAAAAAAATATATGTTTGCATCACCACGTAGTTATGGATCACGCCGTATAAATCAAAATATTTTCAGAGCAAGGAGAATATCTGTGGCTACAACTTTTATATACGACTTTTTTCGCTATCTTCTACAATAGTGGAGTTATCGACCAAGCCGGTACTAAAAACTCACCCGCCTGTACAACAATTATGGAACTAGGGCAACTAATGATTGAGTTTGATGAAAACATTGATTGACGTTTAAGAATTTCCAAAATTACACCCGTTGGGATAGTAATAATTAAAACAACCATGACAATATGTTTACATTGCTGCTGTACCAAATATATGTATGTATAATCAACCAGTTGTACGCGATATAGCAATTGCGATTTGTATAAATATGATGCCAGGGGCATCCAACGGTTTTGGCGGGAAAATAAAATTACTGGTCAAGTTCATTCCATCAAAGGTGAACAACCATGGCGAATATAAATTCAGTGACTGAAAATGGCTTTGCTTATGCGATGAAACTAAAACTTGAAGCAATATATTCTATAAAATGAGCCACCAACATTAAATGCATCAAATTTAAGCTGAGCTCTCCTTCTTTCTTCGCTTTGAGGAAAACTAGCCAATAACACATTAGCTTTAATGCGATAATAATTATGAAGTTTGAATGAAATACTAAAATGAGTCGAGTGTTTTAACAAAAAGAGACATTTAAAACTGTTGATTTTAGTGCTTATGAACTAATTTTATGGTTATAATAATTGCATCAGCATAGACCTAGCATTTTAGACTTGGTGTAAATGTATTAAGAAATAAGAAATGTTTCTATCGAAATCACATCAATACTGGGTGTTTCATAAGTTGGGACTTTTTTTCATACAGCGAATCGTATTCGTCAAAATGAGTGTTTTTTCCCAGTAACATATAAACGAAATATTTAGAGAAAACGAGATACTGACCATTAAAGAAATCCTCAATTCTAAGTCCGTCCCTGGGCAATGACTCACCATGTCATAATATCACAACAAACAAGCCAGCGCTAGTGGTGCCCGAACTGCCGATGTTGGTGAGAAAAACAGGCAGTTGATCATACCGTCGCGTTGCTGTTGCTACATCTGCCGATCGGACTTTAAAAACAACAACAATGGTGCATGCTTATAACAACAATGAACTGGTGGACATGATTTTAATGTACGATGAGTGTGGTCAAAATACCGCTGCGGCTTTGCGAGTGTACGCCGATCGTTTCCCTAACCGTACTCACCCTGCACTTCGTCGATTTGTCTGGCTTGTGCAAAGAGCTAGAGACACAGGATGTCTGAATCCACATCGTGGTGGTCACGCTGGAAGACCTCGACAACATCGTGTGGTCCAAATTGAAGAAGACATCGCAAATCGTACTTTTACCTGTAAGGCGCCTGCGGCAGTACCGTACTTACAACTTTCGTAGCTACCAAATAGCGACTACTTGCTTGAAATTTTTGTTAATGTTTTGCTGCTGATTCACCGTGAATTAGTTTTGCCGTTTCAAGGGCCGTTGCTTCTAAAGAGGAAAGTCCCAACTTTTAGAACACCCTTTATAGACTATCGTCAGCCTGACACGAGGCGAAAGGTCGTCGAAAGAATGAAAATCAACAAAGAGCAAAAAATACTGTCATTTCTTCGATCCTAGTGGAAAGAAATACCTTCAAAATAAGTACTAGTTCAAATAAGAAATGTTTCCCTTCTGTAATACTCCATCCGTTTAGCTGACTTTGAGGTAAAACCGTTTCCAATTATTTCCAATCCCAACGCCAACGAACACATTAGGTCACAGTGGCTTTGGTTTACATGAAACTTGAGCTGTACGCGGCCTAAGATCACAAACGCTACGCGTGTTGATGGCAGAGTGTCCTTCAAAGGGAAATTATACGTTGCAAATTCCCTCATTTGCTTAGTTAAGTAAACAGTATAATGATGTTTGTTGAAGGCGCGCTAACTAGAAATCTCCACCGGAAAGCGAACTACCTCCAATTGAATACTACCCTTTAACAAATCATGATGTCTGACCCAAGTGCCTACATAGTGAATGAGAATAATAGGGTGTCCCACGACGCTTAAGAAAAGCAATATATCGGAACTGGGCAGTAGTAGCGAATTATAATTTTGGAGGTGTAAAGTAGAGCAAATATAGTATATTTTCTTATTATTGTGTCACCCAATGAGGTATTTATTTTTGGTCACGTCACGTCCAATTCAAAATTTTTAATGGGACACCCTGCATATCTGTGACTTTTTGTGTCCCTCCCGATAAAGCAATTCCAACAAATTAGCGCACTTGTGGTCTAAAGTGATTAATTCAAGAGCTACAGGTACTTAAGGGACTGTACCACTACCATCATGAAACACTACCAAAGAAATTTAACTGTAGGGGTACATGTTATAATCAATGGTAGTGGTACCATCCTTTAAGTACCTGTAGCTCTTGAATTAATCACTTTAGACCCCAAGTCACAAATATACAGGGTGTCCGATTAAAAATTTTGGATCGGACGTTACGTGATCAAAACAAATACCTCATTGGGTAACACAGTGACAAGAAAAGATACTATATTTAATCTAATTTGAACCCCCAAAATTATAACTCTCTACTAGAGCCCAGTTCCGATATATTGCTTATCTTAATCGTCGGGGGACACCCTGTGTATGTACCTAAAACGCTTTTATATTCTAAATACGCGGTCAGACTCCAAAAACAGTATCGATCATCCGGAGGAAAACTATCAGAACTAAAAAAGGAAATGATAATATACTTTTCACGGACGGAAATTCCAGATAGTCCAAATCCAGTCCTACTGGAAAAATGATTCATCTCAACTTGCGCTAAGTTGAGCGAAATGGCGTTACGTGTCGCTTTTCCACACAGCCAAAGTTACTGACGCTTTAGACACGGCTCAAAACAATCAGCTGCCTTACTCACGGTTGGTTCCGTTGTTATGTCGTGTTGCAAATATCTGACGTCAGCGACGCCATTTTGGGATAGTTTCATTTGCCCCGATAGGGGCGGAGTAGGAAAAGGTGTACAACAGGGCAGAATCAAGAAATAATACTCAACCCATACGGTGTAAAAAGAAGGTACACACAGTTTATGTTATCCTTAATGTTTACCCCCCATAAAGTACTAGATTTGCGCTGTGATCTATATTATTTATCTCTATACTCATTCCAAGTAGATAGCCATGACCCTGCCGTGCCGCCGCTGTTGAAATCTATCTCTCTCTAACCCAAAATATCGATGCGCAAAGGGATCGGCGCAAAGCATCCCCAGACCTTGAGTAAGACAGCTGATTATTCTCACGAGAGCTACTCTTGATAGCTGATCTCAGTTGCTTGTACATTTGAAAGTACCTTAACGACTTTTTACTCTCAGAAAGCTCCACGAGAGGGACTTGCTGAGAGTTAGGTATAGCAACAGTGCTCTCAAAACCGTGTCCACAGCAGGTGAATTCCTACGCGTTGAGATGAATATTTGCAGAACATGTATGTTGAAAAACTTGCAGCTGCTATCGTTTGTTACAAAATTCTACTTAAGAGCCCAGATCATCGCTCGAAAACGGAATTACATTTTACAGCTAAACGAAGACAAACATCAGAAAATTCACAAGTATACTTGTCTCTTAGAATGTAATTGGAGAGAGGGGACAAGAGTTAGTTTTTCAAAATTTTTCAAAAAAGTTTTTCAAAACTTTTATTACTCAATTTAATTGAATTCTAAATTTTGTCCCCACTTCCTAGCCATTTTCTAAGCAACTTTTATTATTTACGTTTTTTTAATATCTGTGTCAGTTTGGGCGAAAATGTAATCTCCAAAAAAATCGTTAATTTCGGTTAACTCCTTACGACCTGCAATGCGCGTGATGAAAAAGCAACAGTCGTTTCGGTACCAGGCAATGCGCGTGTGCTGTGGGCAGCACGGTAGTTGAAGCTCAAACGCCCGAATGAGCCGGTTTCGCGGTCGCAGTTGATCAGCTGATGATCCGGCCTCTTAAGAGAAAGAAAAAACAAATAGCGAAAAGGAAGTGCTGGATCAAACCTTGGATTCGGCGTAGAATAGAGTTAGGTGCATGCTCTACACTCGCAAGGGAGTTGCAAATCGAGGATGCACAACAATTTCGCAATTTCGTCCGTATGAATGCAGTGCAGGTTCAATATTTAAAAGACCAAGTTGGACCAACAATAGCGGAAAGAGATGCGAAAATGCGAGAAGCTACTTCCGCCTACGAACGCATAATGGTCTCATTACGATTTTTAGCGTCAGGTATTACAAAAAAAATAGGTGCCGTGTGAATATACTTTACAAATGCTTATATTTTGCAGGAGATTCCTATAGCAGTTTGCAATATTTATTTCGGATACCTGTTTGTACTATAAGCAGAATAGGCCATTCTTTCTTTCTTTCCATCTTGCGAGCACTCTCACAATACGAATTTCATTCAAATTATGATAGTTGCTCTCAGATTACAGAGAATCACGCCGTCCACTTGCGAGCAGGTCTCAACTTGTCCGCTGTCTCAGAGTGTATCAGTGCTGTCGGAAAGTAGCTCGCGAAACTGTGTCCATCTGCGAGAACTACTCTCGAGAGCGACTCTCGAGAGTTTTTCTCTCAAATGGACAGCTACCTCTAGACCTAAAGTGACACCTCTCAGTTTTGTTTCGGCACTCGAAGGTAAAGAATATGCCAACTAACACACATTTTCACGTTACAATAGCCAACGTGAATGTTATTATGTGAGAGAACTATTATTTTGTGATTTAGTGGTAATTATTTCAACTCAATATTGTGACATTTCAATATGTGACAGTATTACACCGGATAGCTTAAGTTTCATGTTGTAATATTTTAAGTTGTGACACTTTTCTGAGAAAATAAAACGAGCAACCTATTAGGCTTTATGCATCATCTCGAAAAGTGCCGTTTTATATAGTATTGTTTCAAGTTGTGAACAGCTTTATATATAAATAAATTTATTCATCATATTTTTTCATTCTAGCAAACTCTTACCGGAGTTGAACGACAAGAATTATGGAGTAACTTGGGATTGCTCAAGGTACCTCACAGAAACAAAGTGTAATGAACAGTAATTCTGAACAGTTAAATCCATTAGTTTTTCAAATGTCCGTCGAAAACCAAAACCTCGAAGTCTCAATCCGTCAATTCAATGAACTAGTTAGAACAAGCACCCAAATACCGGTTTTGCAGGTTGAACAACTAGACGAAATCTCCTCGCCAGGAAGCGAAAACCTCGAAGTCTTAGTCCGTCAAATCAACGAACTAGTTAGAACAAACAGCTAGACACTGGTTTCGTAGTTTGACAAACTAGACAAAATTACAAGGCACGAAAACCCCGAAGTCTCAATCCATCAATTCAAGGAACAATGTTACAACAAGCAGCCAAACACCGGCTGAACAACCAAACGAAGCTACTACACAAAGAAACCAATGCTTTATTTGGATGATTATGAAAATGTTTAAGATATAAGTTAACTGCAATTAATAATAAAGACAAGACATTGTGGAAATATCCGATCCCCTTCAGCACACTGTACAACACTGCTTTCGTGTCACACACCAGTTTCTATGGGCTTTGTGCAAGGTTTTAATACAATATCCGGTCACTCTTTCGATACAATCTTGTTCTTGACCTAAAATAGCTCCAACAGCGCAATAGCTGGCATATGTGTCCAAGTAGAAAGTGTCATCTCCTGTGGAATGCACTATACTATCGGCGAGGAGGTCAAAGCTGTTTCTCATGCGTCGCAGTCCCAATTAAACTTATTCCCATTTTCAGTGAAGGCAAATGGTGGTTTAGCGATGGGGGAGAAATTTTTTACAAATCTGCGATAATAACTGCATAATCTCAAAAGTTTCATACGTCATAAGTGATGAACGGTACCATTATAGCCTGCACCTTCCCTTTTGAAAAGATGGCATTTCTTAGGATTTAGATGCAGGTTTGCCTCCTTAAGCCGCTAGAAAACGCGTCTTAATCGAAACAGCTTTTCATTTAAAATCATTTTCAAACACAGTGTCGCTATTGGGGTATATCAGTGCTGCCTTCCAAGATAATCCTTGTAATACAACATCCATAAGCCTTTCGACGGTACTGGGAACATTGCATAGAGCAAAAGGCATTACTTTGAATTGCCACAGTCCAGTACACGATGTAAATGCCGTTGTCTCTTTATCTTTTTTTGTCCATTTCAACCTGCTAGTTTTCTTTTTGCAGGTCTAAGGTGCCGAATTGTTAAGGATTTTCAACTGCATTCTTGGCAGAGGGTATGAAACCTTTTTGGTCAGATGGTTGAGTCATCTATAATCCACAAAATACCTTGTTGATCCGCCCTTCTTCCTAACAAGAACTATCACAAAGACCTAAGGTCAAAATGGTGGCTCGATGAGTCCTAGTTTCTGATATATTTTATCATATTTGCACTTCATCAATACTTCATAACGAAATTAGTCTTAGAGGTTGTTTGGTTGGCTGGGCATATACAACATTAATTTTATGATGTACCACCTGCGTTCGTCCTAGGTCATCATTATTTCTAGCGAAAATCGGATTATGTTTCCTCAGTAGCTCCAGGACCTTCCGCTGCTGCTCGGGTGGCAAATTCTCATAGCTCCTATCATACAAATATCCAAGACTATCTGAGATATCGGTGAAGTCTTTATCATCATTTTGTTTTGGACCACCTAGCCTTTGTATCCATGCTACTAGTTCTAATCTACCCAGCGGCGTACCTTTCTTGAGTTCTACTGAATGCCCGGATACATTCATTGCCCTTAAGATTACGCTAAAGAGGCTTGTGTGTATATATAAAAGAATTTCAGTTTGTTGAGGTATTGCAGAATTTGTTGATGATACAACGTTCATTTACTCTAGGTCAAAACAGTTCGGCAGCTAAATAAAATTTCTTCTGAATCCCGAATGCTTAAGGTATTACCAGTAAAGTTTATTACTCGGTTTATTACGTGGTGAGAACTCTGCAGAAACTCAACTGTTGATGTGAGTTTCTAATTCTTCAATAGCCAGAATTGGTATAAGGTTTCCGCTGGCGGTCTCCAACAACATTAGGGAATATGTGGATAATACTCAGTAAATCAATTTGACTCTGTGCTTCCCATATCATTAAGAGTGAATTATATAATTCGGATCGCGTCGTTGGCTAAGTCGTCATAAGAAGTTATTCTGCATATAATGAGCCGATTTGATCTCTTGAATTTTTTTAGTCCGACGCACCGGTTTCATCAGAAAAAAATAAAATCTACGTATGCCTTTGCATGACGGTGTTATTGTCGTATTAACGATATTGTTGCGATCATGCAGAGAAACGATTTTTATTTTTTTAATGAGCGAAACCCGTGCATCGGATTGGAAAAAATCACGTGTCCAACTTTGGTTAGAAATGAATGGGAATTTCAAAAATAATCTTTATTTTAGGAGAAATCAGTGGCGTATCATCAATGTCTGCCCAAATTAATAGGTCAAACTACGTACTAAGGCCACTGGTGGAAATTTAAGAAAAAGTGATAAATTAAAACATGCCGCTTAATTCATAGTACATGTATGACGAATTTCATTAAAATATCTGAAATGGTATTGTAGATATTAATAATAAATTATTTATTTTTGAAAACTTTACCACCCTGTATCTCAAAACGTAAGACGTTTAGGACATACGTTCATATGAAATTTTGGATTTAAAAATTGCCCCCATAGATATTGACATTCAATTAGAAAACACCCTATATAAAACCTGACAGATGCTGGTGACAGCGTTCTACAGCTGACATATAACTGTACACAGCACACTAGCAGCTAACGCCTCCGTTTTATCATCTATACTTAATCACCACGTCTATGATAACAATGAAGTGAAGCTACGCTCAACGCCATTTGCATTTAAATTGGATAAAAGAGCGTGATTAAAAGTTTTCTAATCAACGCAGATCAGGAAATCCGTTTATTCTACATAATTGATAACTGAAAAGGGAAAATATTATTTCATCGTTAATAAACTTTGTCTCTCTAGTTCATAGACGCTTACTTATTACCTTGAAATAATCAATACACAGGTTGATTTATTTTGAATGGTGTTTCTATTAATTTACAGAATACACACTGAAAAATAGGTGGAATGATACCATATAAAAATGAGTCAAGTTGATTGACTCAGTAGTTCCCATACATTACGATGATACCAGTTTATTATTTTCCCATAGAATGAAGTTATAATCTGAGGTCCCCTTGCAACCAGATCGTCGTCGCCAGCGTTCCTCTCCCCAAAATTGTGTTATGCCGCCTATTATCCATTTTATCCATACAACAAACTTTTCAGTTTTACAACACCCATCCTCCAACCACCCCAATTTCACCTTCATCTAAAAAAAGTAGATAATGATCCGGGACCCATAAAACGCCTAAAAACGAAGTTCATGTTTTTATATTTTTAGCTTTTTTTATTATTGCAGCGCCACCGCTGTCACGATTTCTGAAAATTATACGTGTTTTCCATCCTCGCCAAGGTAATAATACTGTGTCGAAATTTCATTGAAATCAATTCGGTCATTTCGAAGCTACACAATACACGATCTAAAGCAATACTCGTATGCATGTACATCAGCAAATTCTAAGTCCCTTGGTATCTGTAATAGACACAGAAATGTTAGGACTGACCTAAGAAAGTATATTATGCCGCTAGGTCTACCTTTCACATGCAATGGACAGTCTATTACGCTTCAACAAATTTTTCGCTATTACGACCTCCCAGCCCCCAAATCACCCCATCAATTTCACCCCTACCCACAGAAAGGTTTGAAATAATCAGGAACCCCTAAAACATCTAAAAACAAAGTTTGAGCTGTTTTTATATTTTTTGTTTTATGATTATTGCTGCGCTGACACTTACGTTCTAAAAAGCTCTTTCTTGTTACACCTACCGTTTTTTCTAACAGAAGTCACAAATTTTGGATAACTGATGTCCTAAGGTATTGTTAAGTTGAATTGTATCGCTGGACATAAAGGCAGCCCGGGAGAAACTGTGTAAGAGGTTCGATCGGCCATATTTGTATTGATATTTTGACAGTTCAAGATAAAACGTCAAGGTCAGTGGAAGTCAACTGAAGTCAACGTCTATCCCAATGCCTATGTGCATACAGTATGAATAGGAAGAAAAGAAATAAAAATTCTCAAAACACAGATGAAGCTTCACCGATTATAACAAAAGATCAAAATGGGTATGAAAATAAAATAAAATTATTAACAGAAGAAAATAAATACCTAAAGGAAATATTAACAGAAAAAGATAATCTTATATGCCAAATTACTAGTGAAAATAAACGTCTACAGGAACAATATGAATTGATTACATCTAATGTTGCACCAAAAGACTCTATAGTAGACACCTTAGATTCAGTCGTCAAAAGACTTGATCACTTGGAGGAAAAAGGTTGCAACAGGTTATCGTATGCAGAAATCACGAAAAATAATACTGAGAAGAAAGAAAGAAAACTGAAAAAGATCATTGTAAAGCCTGACGTAATCCAACCGTGTCATGAAACTAGAAATGACTTAACTAAACACATAAATTTACAAAATCTTAAGCTACGAGTAGAAAATGTTCGCAATATGAAAAACGGTTGCGTAGAAGTACATATAGAAGAAAACGATTGCTGCAAAATGAAAGAAGAAATGGGTCAGAAATTACCAAAAAAATACAAAATTACGGAACCGAAGACGTTCAAGCCAAAAATTCTAATTTCGGGTTTTAAATCTGATGAGACGCCTACTGTGGAACAAATAGAAGAAACCATACTTAAACAAAATCCTTTTTTTCAAGAAAATGAAATTAAAGTCACCTACATTAGATATATAACAAAGAAAAAAATGTATATAATTTATGCTGAAATATCAGGTAAGGGTTTCAGGAATATTTTTGAAAACTATAGTAGTAAACTATTGGTTGATTTCCAAGTTTTAAACGTTTACGAAAATAATAAAGTACTGCAATGTCGGAAATGTCAACGATTCAATCATACAGAAAAACACTGTCTAAATTCACATGTTTGTGCGATATGTGGTCAAAATCATGAAAGTAAATCATGTAAACAAAATTTAGTGAAATGTTGTAATTGTACATATTATAATGAGACCCTTAATAGGAATTACGATGTTACCCACACATCCGACGATCAGAAATGTCCTACTTACAAATATTTTCAAGCTCAGTACCTTTCGAACATTGAATTTTGAACTATATTTGATTGAACGAAAATAAAAGTAGATAATAATTATACATAAAGTATTAAATGGATAGTTATATTAGAGATTTTAAAATCGAAACATTTAATACTCATACTGCTCAAGACACACATGAACTCAATAACCTACTAGATATTACAAAAAGTAAGAATAGTTTGCATATGTTTCATATGAACATTAGGAGTTTAAACAAAAATTTAGATGAACTTAAATTACTGCTAAGTGAACTTAATTTTAGTTTAGATTTTATAATTCTATCTGAAACCTGGAAGCTAGATGATATATCGTTGTATAAGCTTGATGGATACACATTAGTGTACAACAATGGCGATGTGAATCAAAATGATGGAGTGGTAGTGTATATAAGAGAAAATACTTTACATACATTTATTATTGGGAATATCAAAATCGTTCAGATATACTTCACTAAGTGTAATAAAAGAATTTTGATTACGTGCATATATAGATCACCACAAACACTCGTAAATGAATTTGTTGAATATCTCAATCACTATCTTGCAACATGCATATCTGCAGATACGCATGTTATAATGGGTGATATAAATATCAATATTCTTGGAGAAGAAACCAACATTCAGGACTATCTTAATATTTTAAGCATTCATGGCTTCACATCTGCAATAAACAGCTACACTCGAATAACTGATAGTACAAAATCGTGTATTGATCCCATATTTATTAATAACAAAATTAAAGATGTGAGAATAATTCCCGTTATCGTTGAAACATTAATTACAGATCATTTTTCTCAAGTACTACAGACATACTACTTCCAGGAACAAGTAATCCACTTAATAGTGAAATGTTTCGATACAAAGAATACTTAAATAAAAATAAACTTTTAAATGAACTAAAAAATGAATCGTGGAATGAGGTGTATTTCGCTAGTGAAATTGAAAAATCAACAGAAACATTCATTACAACTCTGAAAACACACATTAAAAATTGTACAACAAAAGTGAGAATAAAAAAGAACAAACAGAAAAGAAAAGAATGGATCACTGCTGCTTTAATAAATTCCGTGAATGAAAAAAATAGGCTTTACAAAATAATGATAAATGATCCGTCAGTAGAAAATAAAGAAAAATATAAAAAATATCATAATAAGCTTACAAATTTAATCAGAGCTAGAAAATTGTCATATTATCAAGATAAAATCATGAACCATACCAACGATACACAAAAGCTATGGAAATGTGTGAATAACGTTATAGGTGTAAATAACTCTGGTAAAGACATTGGTAAAATTATGTCTCAAAGTGGAGACATGTTGAACACTAACTTAAGTATTAGTAATGAATTTAACCGATACTTTTGCTCTATTGGTAAACATCTAGCAGAAAAAATTAAATCAAGTATCCGATACCTAGACACACAAACAATCAGACTCTCAAACTCCATTGTAGTACAAGAAATCACTGAACAAGAAGTAATTAATTCAATAATGCTGCTGAAAAATGGCAAAACACCTGGAATAGACAATTTAGCTGCTGAAACACTCAAAATCATAGCACATCTGATTTCGGAGCCATTCACTAGAATAATTAATTGTTGTCTGGAAAAGGGTATTTTCCCATCTATACTCAAAATTGCGACTGTGATGCCTGTATATAAAACTGGTGATGAATATGATTTATCCAATTATAGACCTATCTCACTTATCTCCTGTTTGGCAAAGGTTTTTGAAAATATAATAAAGAACAAATTGACAGAATTTTTAGAGAAATATAACATATTTTCTGATAAACAGTTCGGTTTCAAAAAAAATAAATCTACTGAAGATGCGGTGACATATGTAATAGGAGAACTATGCAAAAATGTAGACAGAAATATTCCAACATTATGTGTATTTGTTGACCTAGCAAAAGCATTTGACACAGTTGATCATATGATACTCATGAAAACTTTACAAAATTATGGTATACGGGGTCAAATCTATCATCTAATTAAAAGTTATTTAAGTAATAGAACACAAACTGTTATGATAAATAAATGCTCTAGTTCTCCATTGCCTATAACATGCGGTGTTCCTCAAGGAACGGTACTGGCACCATTATTCTTTAACATATATATATAAATGATCTATGCGGTTGATGTGAGCGGAGATATAGTGAGTTTTGCAGACAATACAGCTGTTATATTTTCTGCTGAAAGTTGGAAAATATTAAAATCAAAGGCTGAAAATGGTTTTAAAAAAATGTTTAACTGGTTCAGTAGTCGACTTTTAACAGTCAATTTCAACAAGACTCACTTTGTTCCATTCGCATCATACGCAAACAGCTTACCGAAATGCACCAACTTACAAATCAGTTGTAAACAGGTAGCTCCTATATCAATGGTCACCAGTATCAAGTACTTAGGAATATATCTAGATTGCCATATCAAATGGAAAGAGCATACCGAATATGTTGTCAAAAAGATTCGTTACGTTATAAGCAAATTTAAACTCCTTTCCACTATACTTACCTATGAACAGATGATCACTGTATACGAAGCACTTGTTCATAGTCATATACGATATTGTATTGTGGTGTGGGGCGCAGCATGTAAAAATAATATAAAAGCAATAGAAATTATACAGAAACGTTTAATAAAAATTTTATATAACGTGAAATGTACATATCCTAGTGACTTGTTATTTTCTAAAACAAAAATTCTAGATATCCGCCAAACATTTTTCATGTCATTAGGTATTTACCAATATAAAAATAAATCAAAGTTGACAAAACACGAACATAAATATGACATAAGATATGCATGTAATGTTGTACCAAAAGCAAGAAAAAATACTTTATTACGATGTCATACATTTCTTGCTCCAAGACTATACAATGAGATACCAGAAAGCATAAAATGTCTAGTGCCTTTAAATTCATTCAAGTATGGTTTAAAACAATGGATAGTAAATAACAAGCGCATTAAAATTCACCAACTTGAAGACATATGCAATACCTATTATTACTGATATATATGGAATACATAATATTTAAATATAAATATTCCTGAATTAACCCTTATTTGTTGTTTCCATTTTATAATAATTACTTATACCCAAGCACAAGTTTTTAACTTTTTTTGGGTCACTTGTTGTTTATTGTATCTTATTTATTTTATATTTACAATAAAAGCTATACTATAATAGGCAAGGCAATGTACAGTTGGACCTAAAAAAGTTATTTATGTCTGTAGGTCTTCCTTCACAGCTCAATCTATTACGAATAGAAGAAACTTTTCAATTTTACAACCACCCCATATTTCAGCCTCAGCCAAAAAAGTAGAAATTTATCCGGAGCACCTAAAATGCCTTAAACGAAGTTTGAGGAATATTTGAATTTTATTTGTTTTTTGCTAATTACTCCGCCCCCATACACCGAGTTATAGCCGCATTACCTACTACGACCCCCAGAATATCGCTACCCAAATTTCATCACAATCCATGCAGCGGTTACTAAGATTACGAGACAAGAAGAACGCCAAGAGACAGACAGGGATAGGGACAGTAAGGGAATTCAAAATTTTACAGAATACACTATGCAACTTTGAGATGTAATTCTAATTACCTTAAAATTTAGGTACTCTTAAGACCTGCAATTGCAACGTAGTTTTCCAGAAAAGCACATATTATGTTTTTATTTATACACGATAAATAAAATACTCGGCACCACTATGAGGATGGTTTTATTTATTATAACCTATGTATGTATGTACTAAAAACAAGGCATAAGTAAATGCTGTGAAGATACATTGTAAAGTTCCATAACTTAATCCACAGATTTAAAGCGTTGATTACATAATATCATGTAAAATTACAGCATATCGCATAGAATCTGTCAACAGCTGATGTACGCGCAGCAGCATGCGCTCATTGCCTGCTAAGCCTTTTTTAACACGCTTCTATTAGCTTCACCCGTATGTGGGTTTGTGAGCTTGTTATCTTGTAACATCATATGAATTATGAATTAAAAGCTTACTTGTGTTAGTCCATTTCTATTCCTAGTCCTTAAAAGACAGTTGTTGAATTTTGTGTAGAGTGCCTGATAGTAACTGCAACACTGTGTCATCTGTTGTCTTAAACTGTAATGTCCGGTCGCCTGAGCGTGTGTATGGTCCGGTCGACCTGTCAGTTAAGACTGTTCAGGCGGCCGGAGAAGAATCACATATATTTATGTTCGTCCCTCCGTCCGGCCTGACGTCCGGTCGCCTGAGCGTGTGTATGGTCCGGTCGACCTGTCAGTTACGACTGTGCAGGCGACCGGACAAGAATCACATATATGTTCGTTAACGTGTCATGTGTGTAGAACTCCTGGCAAATCTTTTTGAATATTCATACCATTGTTTTTCTCTTAACTAGTTTTCCCACCTCATAACTTCGGGTAGATCACCACTAGAAGGGACATAGGTAAGTGTCGCTCCATTCATGCTTAGTCAGGTATGATCAGGTGTTTTTACTGCAAGTGGTAAAAACAATGCTCTTACCAGTGGCGTGCCGAAAGGGCCCGCAGGGCCCGCGAGGCGGGGGGCCCCCGAGCATCCGGGGGTCCCCCATTGACATCATTCAGTCACTTTGTTTTTTTAGCGAAAATCGTTGGCAAGCCTCAAATACTGAAGTAAAAACAGTAAAACTGTGGGATCCACCTTAAAAAACGATGTCCCACCGGATGGTCATCCAGGGTCGAATCGATAATTTCATTAAAAGGTAACTGTTTAGTCGTCGTTAAATGTTTGTCGAATGTAGCTATAATAGCAAAGAAAAAATCTGATAAGGATGAGACAAAGGTCTTACAAAATAAAATAGAAAATTTTGAATTTGTATTTTTATTAATATTTCCAGGAAAAATATTGAAAGCGTCAATTTACTTTTGCACAAAAGAGATATAGATATTGGACAAGCCACAGATTTAGTTGCATATATTTCAGATCAATTAGGGAATTTAAGAAATAATTTTGAAAATATCTTTGAAACTTCAGTAACAGTAGCGAAAGAATGGGGTATTGAACCACAATTTACAGACAAAAGCTACTAAAGTTTTATGATTAAATGGCAGTTGATGAACCAATTGAAGATCCTAAAAATCGTTTAAGAATTTTGGTATTCAACACATGCCTAGAACTATTTCAGTACAACTAAAAAGTAGATGTGAGGCATTCACAAATGTCTATCTAAAATTCGATATTTTGAACCCTAAAACAGTTACTAAAGTCCAAGAAGTGGAAATTATTAATAAAGTAAAAGAACCAGTTGAAAAATATCCAGACGATCTCACACAAAATCTTGCGTCGGAACTAATTCAAATAAAAAGTCTTCTATATGTAATTCTGAAAAATCTTAACAGTGTTAGGGAATTTGCTGATTTTATTTTCGAAAAAAATCAATTATTGATTAGTAGTGTACCTGAGATTTGCACTGCATTTCAGTTGTTTCTAGTACTGCCTGTTACATCGGCTCAAGCAAGCTCATTTTCAAACCTAAAACTAATAAAAAGTTTTGCAAGATCGACAGTGGGTGAATCGCGTTTAAGTTCTTTGGCATTAATTTCTATAGAAATTGAACGGACAGAAGGCATAGACTTGGACCAAATAGTTGACACATTTAATGCTATCACAGTGGCCATATAATATAAACCAATTTGAAATATTTTTTTATATATAGAAGGGGGGCCCCGTGAAGAAAATTGCGGGGGGCCCCCGAAGACCTTAGCACGCTACTGGCTCTTACCAACATCACAATAAACCATTGTCCTAGTAAACACAACTGATCATACCTGATCAAGCATGAATGGAGCGACACTTATCTATGTCCCATCTAGTGCTGATCTACCCCAAGTTATGAGGTGGAATAATTAGTTAAGAGAAAAATGATGTCCATGCTGACTATAAAGAGTATTCCTGTCATCTAAAACCATACCTGCTTCATGCAGAGCCACCTACAACTGACGGTGCGTAAATTTGGCGCCACCTTTTGTTAGTATTACTCAAAAGCGTAGCGGCGAGAGCTTAAAAGGCGACTTCCAACTATTTGGGAGTTGATATTTTTGTGAAATTTATTCAGAAAAGTTGACAGTTTCAATTACCGTTTATGCAGTAATGGTAACGATTATGCTATGAGCATTGATCAATAAATATAATTTACAAACACTATAAACACACGCTTTATTGGTAAAGTTAACAAAAAAATTAAAAATCAGTATAGTTTAAAAAAACTAAAAAGCACGCTTTTAAACAACATCGAAATAAAAATTTTACAAATAATGTGGCATAAAGCTTTTTCACAATAATACTAGAATTTCTAGTTCACTATTATTTAAGCTTATTTTAGAAATGATTTTTAAAATTTTCGTCGCTCTTTAAAAGCGTGTTTTCTAGTTTCTTTTAACCATACTTATTTCTTTGTTTGCTTGCTTCAAGAATACTTTTGATGTTGTCTTTATTGCATGTAAGTAATCATAGATCATTCACGATGCAGGTACTTCTGTACGATATTATGTTCCTTTAAAAGCCAGACAATTTGGAAATATGAGCTTCATGAATATGTACACCGCAATTATGCGACAGTTTCTTACAAATGTTCGCATGAAACTAATTTTGTTTTAAATTAGTATATTTTGAGAGTAGGTGACAGAAAAGATCTGCTTCCTGTGTTCCATCTGGTATCCGAAGGTAACGGAAAACCAAATAAAATCGCTACTAAACAGCAGCAGACTTGTTGGTGGAACGCCACGGCGCGTTCGCTTGGCCTGACCAGAAGAGCGCGGTTCTATATGCTGCTGCATATGAGAGCAACCCTCGAATTAGTATATTTTGTTTCAGCTCGAGGTTACCAATCATTGAGCTCTTAGTTTTTTTGATTTAAAATACTGCTATACTTGATTAAATATTTCACATTATACAGATTGTGCCAAACCATGTAATTTATATCGTTCACTTAAAAAATGCCAGAAACCTGTTAGCTTAGTTGCTCCTCAACTATTCTCAGATAATTGCGTTGGGTTGTTTTGCTTTTTCAACTTATTGCGTTATCAATTTACTATCAGGAATGATTGTAACAATCACACATTCGTGATGGACGACGATTCGTTGGCTTCATTTTCATTTTTCCGACTGACTAAGGTATCAGAAACAAGAAGTGTGCAACTACAAACTTGTTGATTATCTTCATGCATATTTCAAAATAATTGATTAAAAATTGTTATTTCTTGACATTACCGTGTGTACATTTCTTTGCATTAATTTATCCAAGTCAAGATACTATCATCTGATATCGTATATATAGTACTATTACTATACCAAACCGTGGTATTGTTTTAGGAATTCTGAGATTACAGGAATTTCAGGCATACAGCAAATATATTTTCATTTTATTTTCATGTTCTCAGCTTAGCCTGTTTAATGTATGTGGCTTGATATGAATTCTTTCTAAAAACTGATTTGAAATCGTGAAACTATTGCGTGCTTAAACTGTTAAATGAAACTCATAACTGTTACACGTGTGTGTTATGTTTGTTCAAATAAATTGAGTGTTGTCAGTCGATTTCAATTAAAAATATATAGCACATGATACTATCCAATCAAAACAAATCGCAATAGCAATGTAGCATTGCAGTTCTGCAATCTATTTTTTTTTATTCCGCATGAGTTGACTGCTACAATGTATGCATTATCCTGACCGTAAAATTTCCAAATTTGTCTGTGTTTATTTTCCACATTGTACGTGAGCAGCAGTATGATAATCTTTGATTTTGAAATATGTTTTTAAATATTTTACGACGTTTACATCAGGGTGTGTCACGACTCGCGAGGCTCAGTATATATTTTTTTTATTAAACAATTGTACACGTCATTCCTGAAACTTTGCCAATATTTCAGCTTCCCTGCAGATGAAATAACTTCGTCGTCACAAAGGTCTAGTCATAGTCGTGAAGCAGCACTTCATCTCCCGGCTTTACTAACATCAGAATGTTTTCTTTTCAGTAGAATTCCCCCTTTGGTTTGTGTAACGGAATCAGCTTTCCTTATCAACACGCTATTGGCCATGGGTGCGATCTTCTTGAATTGAGCACTTGAGTAGCTACCTTTAGGATTGCCGCGGCAGCCATTCTCAGATATTGTTTTTTGCGAGATTTTTCAATCTTGCAAATAATGTTCAAACACAGTTTTTCGTGTCACGTATAGTGGTTGCAACAAGTGTGTTTCGTTTATTCCGGTAAAAATGGCAGAAGGAAAGTTGATAAGGGCACACAAATACCTGTACGGATACTAAGATACTAATTATATGAAGACATAACAGAGAAACTATTTTAACAAGGCATAAAACCACATGACCTCTTCAGCATCATCTGATTATCACTCGGAGCTCAAGTCTAAAGATAAATCTTTCATCCATGACACTTCATGTGGTGGTAATCATCATCGTAGTCATAATGTCTTAACAGACATGTTGTGAATTCGTAAAATGCATTAAGTCCGAGCTAGAGTATCGCCGACACGAATATTATCAATAGTTTTGAGAACTGTTGCTCGCCATCATTCGCGATTTACTGTCAGTTCAGTGGCGCTCATATCCAGCAACTGTTTCGTCGTATCCACCCAGCGTGTAGGGGGACGGCCACGGCGCCGCCCACTCGGGGTTTGAACTACAAGTCTCTCCATATTATCGCGTCCGAAGTATGTAAGCATTCTCGTCAACACAATGGAGGATTGTCTCTTTAGATTACCGACCTCATCCAGTACGGAAATGTTAGTTCGATGGGCGGTATAAGGAACTCTTAGCATTATCCTCCACGTCCACATTTCAAAAGCATCTATGCGAGCTCGATCTGCCTTTTTAACAGTCCAAGTTTCCGAGGCATACAAAAATATGGAGAACACAAGAGACTGAACCAGCGACATTTTGTAGCTTTAGTGATGTTATGGTCACGCCATATTTTAGTAAGCTTTGTCATGGCCACACGTGCCTGTTGAATGCGCCGTCGAATCTCAGTTTCACAGCTACCCGAATTGTCGATCAAAGAACCAAGGTACACAAAACTTTGAACTACTTCACAGCGGCCTATTGACTCTATTTCTCGATGCTTATCATGCTCTCTATCTACGATCATAACCTTGGTCTTATTGTAGTTAATACCGAGACCATACGCTGCACTATGTTGTTCTAAGATGTTTAATAGAGCTACTAGTTCTTCCTAAAAAGCAGCAATAAGAGATGTGTCGTCAGCAAGTCTTAAGTTGGACATTTTGCTTCTGCCAATAGTTATACCGCCATCCCAGTTGTCTAATACCTGTCTCATCACAAATTCGGAGTAAATGTTAACTAACATCAGAGATAATACACATCCCTGACGAACTCCTTTTCTGGTTGCAGTTTGATCAGACAGGTTACCATCAATTCTTACAAGAGCCGAATTAGGCTCGTAGAGTTGCTGCATGAGAAACACTAGGTGATAAGGAACTCCCGTAGAGATGAAAATTTCTCACAGTTTAGGTCACTTTACGTTATCAAACGCCTTAGAATAGTCTAGAAAGCAGATAAAAACTGGAAAATAATGTTCTCTGGCTTTTTCAGTAATTTGTCTCAAGTTTAAGATCTGTTCACGTGTACCGGGTCCTTTCGCGAAACCTGCCTGCGCCTGATAAATTTGCCAGCCAATAAAATCCTCCGAACGAGATTGTAAAATATATAGTAGCACCTTACTTGCATGAGAGATTAACGAATGTAGGCGATAATTGTCTGGATTTGCTGGAGATCCCTTTTTAAGGAGTTGAACAAAAATTGATGTGCACTATTCATCTGGCCAAACACCGGAGGACCAGACACTCTTACAAATATTATGTAAAAGAGAGATGTCGTTGTCACCCAAGCATTTTAACTTTTCGGCAGAAATAGCATCAATGCGTGTAGCTTTATTAGTTTTTTACTTGTTGAGGGCATGTTCCACTTCAGACATGAGGATATCCGGTTCGTGTTCAAAATCCAATGAAAGGGCCTGAAGGCCATCCTCAGATGTTCGCAATAATTTCGCCCTACCTCAATAACCACATGCAAGTTGGTAATTAGCTCTCCCTCGGGATTTTTAATAGCCCAAGATTTGCTTGTGGTGGTAAGTGTGCCACTTATAATTGCGTCTCCATATGCGGATCACCACGCGACGCGTATGGTGCGTACGTATCGTGTCTCTCGTGTCACGTCACGTCACACGCTCTATGCATGTCTCAATTTGCACCTTGCCAAATTGTTGATGCTTTCTTAACAAATACGTGGAAAACGTGCCCCGTTCATTAAGGGCCGGTTTCTCAATGTCCAGTTAAAAGTGTCAGATAGGTAGCTGCCAAATAGCGTTTCTATGTATACAACTGTCAGATAAGATTTACGTGAATTCGTAAGTTTAACCTTCAATTGTTTAAACAATTTATCTGACAGATAACCGTTAACTTCCAGATAAATATTTAACCGGACATTGAGAAACCGGCCCTAAGATATGAGTCATCGCCATAAACCTTTAAATAATAAAATTCCCAAATTTATGGTACTTTTACAACCCAAATAGAAACCTGCGTTTATTCTGCTTAACCGACGTATATATTATAATCGTGAGGGTGCCAGTTTAAACAACCTACATCGCTTTTTTAGAAATGGTGAATGGGGAGCGTCGATTTATGGTCAATATTGATGATCCTCGGCAGGACAATGTACAGTATAAAGGAAAAAAAAATCAAACTTTTTACATTTATCAAGAACCGGTGCCAATACAATAATGGGCCCATACCACATTTTTGGCTTATTGGCTTAAACGAAACCTAACACCACATAGATGCTATAAAGGAAAAAAATCAAACTTTTTACATTTATCATGAACCGGTGCCAATACAATAATGGGCCTATACCACATTTCTGGTTTATTGACTTAAACGAAACCTAACACCACATAGATGCTATAAATAATTTTACAAGATACGTTATGTAATTATAAGCCTTCCGTTCACTTTTATACCATCCTGGATGTTTTCTAGTGCTCTCTTAAAAATGCTTTCAGATTACATGTTGACTCCCTATGGAGTCCATAGCAGTAGATAAAGCTGATGATGATTAATTGAAAACAAAATGTGGCCTTTGACTTCACCAGCAGTTGAAGCTCAAATCTCTTACAAGTATAAGCCAATACAATTCATTACAGCTTCACAGTAGAACTCGGCTTTATTCATATATTTTCAGAAATTCAACTCAAATTTAAGAATTGAGTAATAATAGGGGTAACCAATCTGCAAATTATCTTTAGTTCCACCAATCCCGTACGTCTTACCGTTTCATATGGTGCCTGTAATGATGAGAGTCGAACTTGAAGCACCTGGTATAAGTGTGCACCAGTTAACTTTAAACGGAGAGGCAAACAGAAATTTCTTATTCAAATCATCCAGAAACATCCATGATAAATTCAATTGAGCTGGGACACCGCAAAGCCATCATATTCTCTGCAAACATTGTAGTTTGCCCTTCAAATACAGTCAGCATAAATTTACAACTTTGTAAACTAGTTAGGAAGTTTTTAAACATGGAAGGTTTGGAGTTCGTGTTATATCTTTCCGTAGCAGTTGCGGTCCCGAAAGGAAGGCATAAGGGAATAGGGATAAGGGTATGGGGATTTAATGTCCTCCAATGAATCTTTGTGATGTAATAAGGAGAAAAATTGCTGCGGGTTGTAATCTGGCACCATGTGTGTCGGTTTGACCCTCGGTTTGACCTACATAAATGTGTCGAAGATAAATTTTTATTTCATGCTGTAGCTTCTCCAGGCAGAGCTCTCGATTCACTCCCACAAAATGCAACTA
Source organism: Callosobruchus maculatus (assembly GCA_951848785.1). NCBI lineage: Eukaryota > Metazoa > Arthropoda > Insecta > Coleoptera > Chrysomelidae > Callosobruchus > Callosobruchus maculatus. The sequence goes on along the minus strand of CATOUR010000065.1, from coordinate 9,090,131 downwards.
TCAACACGATACTCATCGAAAATGGTAGTTTTGAAAAGTAAATGTTATCCAGTGGCGGCTTCTAAGGGAAGGCAAGGGATGCAGTGCATCCCCGGTAATAAATTATAAAAAACTATAGGCTAATATCGGGTACTTTTTTTAAAGCTTTTTAGCTTTCTTCTAGTTTGGTTCGGAAATCAATTAAAGCGAGAAACTTATTCTTCACTATTCATAGCATTACTTTAAAAAAGAATATTAGGTATTTGGTTGACCAGTTCCATGTTATGTTATTCAAGAGAGTTAATGAAAGATCATTTACTTCAAATTTGAAAAACGTGGCCTAATATCGGGTACTGTAGGATCCCAATATCGGGTACTCCGTACAGAGGTTGAGGATCGTTTAATAGTAAAAATTGACGAAGTTTTGCAATTGCAAAACGAAACAATTAACTTATAAGAATCACACCCGTATGCACCGTGAGTCAATTGCGCGATTAGTTACGTAAACCTGGATTAGATTACTTGTTTACTATGCACCGCAAACTGACAATTTTGACACTGTCACTGTCAAAACAATCTTGCGAATAATGCGAAGACAACCTTGCCGTATCTCCAATCTGGATTAGTTAATTTCTTGACGGTGCATGGCTAGATGTCTAGATGTCAGATTAGCAAAACGCGATTGGGGAACTAGGATTAGAATCGCCAAACGGTGCATACGGGTGTTAGTGAACAAAAACTTAAGAAACTGCTTAGTAATCTAAACATAAAAATAACTTTCTCTACAGATACACACTGTTCAAGACACCAACGCCGACACTCCGCACAATGGATCCATTTTGAACCAGAAGAATCCGCAAAAAATAAGTTATTACATTGAAAACATTCCGATCCACTTTATCGCTGTCCATATTATCATCTTCGGTGTCCAGCAGATGAGCAGTTCCATGTAATCCACATCACTCTTTGAGCTGCTGGAAGCGCTTACCTTTTTCTTCCGCTTTTTTATGCTTCTAATTCACAGTACAAACTAACATTCTTCCTAATATCCGGTACCCGATATTTAGTACCTATCCATGCCCAGTATTAGAAACTATAAACTCCAAATTTCATGAAATTAGACTTGAAAGTATAATAGACCTCTTCTCAGCATCATGTCTAAGGTTATGGAGACTGTCATTAACAGACAGTTCCTGAAATACCTGGACAGCAATAACATCATAAATCATGATACTACGACTTTAGAAGGTATGCTCACGCGCATGATGTCTTCCGTCTCGCTTCCGCCTGTGACGTCAGCGTGTGACAAACAGGGTTTGTTTACTCGTTTAGTTACAGGTTATAGCCGAACATTTTCAGTGTATTTTCTTGAGTTTACTCGTTTACCGTAGTAAAGTTTGATAAAACATTAATTATTTGCGATTCTGGAGTTTAACACATATTTGAACAATGGTTTATTGTGCGGTTGTGGGATGTAATAATAAAAAAGTAAAAACATGTCACACTACCGCTAATTGGGACGGTTTGGAAAATTTGGCAGGTTTCATTGCATTTAAGTTGAAAAATAAGGAGAAACTGGGTTATATCCCACATTGCACAGATACTTCTCTCAGTTGGGTCAACCATTTAACAGAAGGTGGGCTACAAAGACATTCAGATGAGTTCTTGGCAAAATGTAATGAGCTCGGCCATATACTTTCCAACTATAATGATGAAGATGAGCTTGTTTTCTAGATGCAAAATGTATTTCAGAATACGAATTCTTGATAGGGGAATTAGAGGGACCTCGAATATTAGAAAACTGAAATTCACTAACATTGTAAAATAGTATAAAGTAATAAGTATACAGGGTCCTGCGACGGTGTATCCAGCTTTCCTAGCGCCTTTCCTATTTGGAATAAAAAAAAGCTACATAAAATAAAAATGCGCTAAAAGATGGTTGGAGATCTACAGGTTGCAGAACGTATTTTGATATTTCATTTTCAGTTCATATAGAGACAGGCTAGTTCTATATGCTCTTATTCACCCCTTTTTCAGTTCTTATTGTCTGTCCAAAATATATTTCCCCATAGACTCATATATACAGAATCAATACCTAACTAAAACACAAGAGAGCAACAAATAATGTGCCCTATACCCAGGCCATCAGAAACCATCGCTGGATCAAACTTTTTAATTCAAACATTATTATTAAACAGATACATCGTGTGAAAACATTTTGAAAAAAATTGAGGAAAAGCCTGTTATTACTAGGAATCTTTAGTATACGAGAATTCACCTGTACTAGCTAAATACAATGCCCAGAAAGATATTGTATTGTTGTATTGTGATATGTTTTTATTTCATGTTTAACATATACGCGGTTGTGACTTATATTTGAATAAATAAAAAATAAGAAAATTTGGTAATGTATTTTTCCACCAATCATTAGCAGAAAAAAGTCGATGTTCATTCGCAATAAACATAATGCCATTATGCTTGTTCATGATTTTTAAAAACCTCTAATGACAAAATCATGTCATTTATTTCTTGTCTACCTTTTACTAAGAGAATTATACAGTAAATACATATGCAAATTGGCTTGAAGAGCTGGTGACTCAACATCATAATGTATATATAAAAAATAAGAACGGTAATCAAAGGCTCCTGAATGGAGTATATAAAAATTCCACCCCCTACCCGACAAATTTTCCCACAAAAAGATGGTTTCACTAGGCACTCCAATCAACCTTTTATATGAGATTTCAGAAAAATACGTCCAGACCGCTCTGGCTCTGTTCTTTTTCCACAATGTAAATTTTTTTTGAGTACATAGAATCAAATTTTTGTATCTGAAATTCAGAACGCTCGGAACTACTGCAAACGGGTCAGGCGTCGATTAATATCAATTCTCTGTATAACTATTTCACCAATTTTTTATTCAGATACAGAGCAATATGTATAGTTTGTATTATTCTGTGCATGAGCTATTTTCATTTTGTATGAATATTAAATATCTAAGACAGATATAACGGGAAACGAAATAAAACTTTCAAAAATCAATGCTTTGGCGCCATGTGCTTGTACACTTTTGTCACACGGTGACGTCATGCGCAGACCGGTTCGAAATCTGCCCGCCAAGTGATCATATCTGTCAGTGTCGTAGTATCATGATCATAAATGATCGCCAGTATGGCTTCCCTAAGCACAGGTCTACAGGTGACCTCCTTGTCTACGTCACTCACTTGTGGAACAGAGCAATAGAAAATCATGGCGAATCCCGTGTTGTTGCACTTGACATATAGTAAGCTTTCGACAGAGTGTGGCATGAGGGACTTCTGGTCAAGCAGCAAGCTTATGGACTACCACCTGGCCTGCGCCAGTGGCTGAATAGCTTTTTGAACGACCGATTTCTGTTTGTTGTAGTCGAGGGCTGTTCATCAGACGTATTTTCAATAAACGCCGGTGTTCCTCAGGGATCAGTCCTATGCCCGACACTGTTTCTGCTGTACATCAACGAGCTGCTGGAAATAACATCCAATCCCATCTTCAGCTTCGCAGATGACAGTACATTAGTGTCGTGCATGGAACTAGGCAAGCCACTATCATCCCAGGAGACGGTACGTCGGCGACAGCAGCATGCCTCACAGATCAACGCAGATATCAAAACAATTGTCGAGTGGGGATTAGCAAATAAAGTACAGTTCAACGTACAAAAAACTCAGGCAACAACACTTACAAAGAAGTCTCACGATGGCTTACCAACCGTGGAAACGGAGGGAGTCGAATCATCTTCCGTCAAGCTTTTGGGGATAAACATCAACAATAACATGTCCTGGCACGACCACGTCGACAGTATTGCTAAAACGGCATCCCAGAAGTTTGGAGTTTTGTTCCGCTGTAGGAAGTTATATACACCAGAGCAACTGCTGCTGCTCTACAAGGCACAGATCCGACCATCGCTGGAGTATTGCTCCCATGTGTGGGGATGCGCTCCAAAATACTCTCTAAAGCTTCTGGACACTATCCAGAAAAGAGCAATTAGATTAATCGATACGCCTAACCTCGCAAAGGATCTCCACAGCCTGGAACATCGAAGAAGGCTGGCTGACCTATCCCTGTTTTACAGATTCTATCACGGAAGGTGTTCGAGTGAGCTCTCCCAGATAATAACACCAAAGGCCGTCCAAACCAGGAACACTAGAGAAGCTCTGCGAGCTCATCCTTACCAGGTTGAGGTCCTTACTCCCCGAACCAGTCTCCTCCAGCGTTCCTTCTTTTGGAGAACTTCGACGCTGTGAAATCAGCTGCTGGGGAGTTTGTTTCACGACGGCTACAACCTACAGCGTTTCAAATCTAACGTGAACCGACACTTGTCCTCTCGTAGCGCTTCTGCAGCGCCATAGGCTTTCAGCCTTTGCGGGATGCTGGCCATAAAAGAAAATAATAAGACACCTTTATGCACCTAGACATGATTATTGGATGAGCATTACTATCTCGAAGCCATCAGTACATAGCAATAACGTTGAACACTCTTACATTGTACCAAAAAACACGCGTTATCTCCACCCTGTCAAAATTTTCATACAAGTTCAGACACACATTGCAATATGCTGAAATAAGTAGTTGTCAGGGTGCGACGAAAACTATACAGGTTCAATATTTTAAACTCCTTGCTACAGTACAGCTGTTATGCAACAGATGGCAGTAGTAATATGACTTACAAGGCCCTAACCGGTATTAGGAGCCTACACGACATTAGGTGACCGTCCCCTAGTATAAAATTAATAATACCTATACTGTATTCACAGCCAAGCTAGACCAAATGAAAACAAGCCCGCGTGCGTGATCGGCTCATGTCGGTAGGGTCCCTAATAGTCCAGTACGCTATGTGTGAGTTGTATGTTATAATCCGGCAAGTAACAACCCCCAAGACTGACTGGAAATCAGATTCAAATATGCGATGTCAAGTGTTCATTGCCTAAATGAACATTTCAAACTGGCAACTGGCTACTTTTAAGTTGCAATGGGTTAATAGGGCAACTCGTTTAAATAGTAATATAAAATTCCATAATTGCACTGGACTATAGCTGGCGCGTTCGCAGATGGCAGCGGACAGTAACCACGTTAATGCTGCATGCGACTGTTTATGTGGAGTCTATCTTGGGTTTGAATATACTGTAGTATGTTGTTCAACGATGCGGTAATGACGGTAACAACTCACGCAGTTGAAGTTCAACAAGTAAGGCATTACCAGTTAAATACTATACTTTGTCTACGATTGAAGCAATTAATATAGTACGACTTAGACATATAATTACGAATTATCGACAACTTAACCTCACTTCTCACGTCGCATGGCATGGCCTCCTTTGCAACTATTATAGATTATAGCGTGTATTTAATCATATGCGATTCCAAGAAATCGGTACTGGTATCTAGTAGGCGTTGCCTAATCCATCTTGTTTGTTTAGAGATAGTGTTACCTGTTCAAAAGTAGTTTGGTATTAGCTGTATCTATAGAGTGGGGAGGGTGAGTGGTCCCACTGCACTTAGGCCATAACTAGCCCATTGTGGATCCTCCCAGGGAGTTGTTTTCTCAGGTCATCGTCCATTCTGCCAATTGTAGGAAGGTGAACAAGTCGCTACATCTCCCGCGACATCTCCCTTATGTGGGTAGGTGTAGGCCAAGACTCGCCGAACGCACACTCTCTAATAGAAGATAACTCTGGGCATTCACATATGACGTGTTCCACAGTTTCGCCTTCGCTTTCACACATTCTACATATCGGTGTGTCACTTAACCCCATAGTGTGGAGGTGTCTCCTGAGTTGACAATGGCCAGTCAGGAATCCTACCATCAGACGTAGTTTGGTCTGGTCATCGCCACGTACTTCTTGGATATTACCATGTCAAAACCTGCAAGGGTTTCCTTGGCAAATCGGCATCCTTGTAGTTCTTCCCATCGTTTTACCATCTGGGCATTGGAGTGTTTTTTGGCTATTTCCGAAATTGTGGTTGTCGACATTCCAGAAAGGTCACATGGTCCTAAAATTCTTTGGGCAGCGGCCTTTCTGGCTAGACCGTTCGCTACACGGTTGCCTTTGTTGTTGTTGTACCCTTTAACCCACCTCAGGACAATATTGTTTTTGTCCGAAGCATGGGCTAAAGATTGGTGGCATTCCATTGCTAGCCCTGAGGTGATACAAGGTCTTTTCAGGGCTAGAAGTGCTTGTCTGCTGTCAGTGCAGACTGCTACAGTTTTGCCAGATACCTCCTGGCTAGTTCATTTGCGGCTATCGATATGCCAGCCAGTTCCGTTTGAACGATACTGGCGTGTTTGCCCATAGCCCACTTTGTTCTTAGGTTTAGAGCCATCTGGGTATATGCAAATTGCATTTGTCACATTTGCCTCAATTTCTATTTTGTAGGGTTTCTTAAAAACGAATGTTGGTTCAATTGAGTCGCTGGTTGCTTGTAGCATGGGTAGTGCCTTTAGCGCTTCCCGCCATACCTACCAGCTGCCTCAGTCGCCCAATACCTACATCTAGATTAATACCAACCTTCCGAAGTCGTAACGTTGACAGTAACGCAACCTTTTTGATGTAAATATCTAGAGGGGTAATGCCAATTATTACTTCCATAGCAGCAGTCGGTGTTGCACTCATGGCTCCTGTTATATTAATGCAGGCCATGCGTTGTATTTTATGTAATTTATTAATCGCCGTCGCCTGCAGAACTTTAGGTATCCAGACAATGGATCCATACGTTAGCATAGGCCTAATGATTGTGGTATAGATCCAGTGGGTAACTCTTGGCGACAGGTCCCAAGTGCGTCCCACTGTTCGCCGGTATTAGCTGTATAACCTAATAGGGGTAGATAAAATGCTTTTATCGTATTCTTATACACACATAAAAAACAAAAAAAAACGTACCTACTATTAAAAAACCTTCAATCGCCTACGCCATGCCTAAGCTGATAGCGGGTTTATTATAGCTCTTGCTGTACTTTTTTATGTACCGGGAACGTATACTGATGAAGGCAAACGCCCTTTTAAAACAAATATGGGAAATGTTCTGCCGCGTAAACGAAGTCGGTGTTTTCAACTGCACCAAGTTCGAATAGATGCCCCTCGTAGGTCAGGTGGAGATTGTGCTGCGTAAAGGTGGTCTTTTATTGTTAATTACACGACGCACAGAGAGGTATTTGGGCAATGTAGCCGGCCAAAATTTTTTTATGGTTCAGTTGAGACATTTAGCTAGTATGAGGTATTACTTTGTGAAGTTAAAATTTTAGTGACAAAGGACAAAACTAGATTTTTGCTATATTTATTTGAACAAGATAGAATAATAATTTGTAGCTATCATATATGACATACATTAATAAGAACAAAAAATGTCTAATCATTTGGTTGACAGAAAAATCGGAAAACTGAAGGGTACCGGCTGGATTCGAACCAGCGTCTCCGCCATTCTAGGCCAGCGCTCTACCAACTGTGCCACGGTACTCCTCACCACAGCCGATACACAGCGCATACGACCTGGTGTCGACTCCACCGACATCCACCACTCCACCGTATCCTCCTGCGAACCATGTATTTCAGTCATCCAGAGACATCTAGTCGGTAGTAGGGTGAGTGTGAATCTCTCACCGCTGTTTGCACCACAGCTCTCTATATTACTGAAAACTACGACTGCTCAGTCTGCCAGGATTCCAAGGGATGGGAGGTGCCTGCTTACTCCACAAGATGGAGATGATTCCAGTCATTTGGTTCACAGAAACATCCCTTCATTTTTCCAATTTTTCTGTGAACCAAATAATTGGAATCATTTCCATCTTGTGGAGTAAGCAGGCACCTTTCATCCCATGAAATCCTGGCCAACTGAGCAGTCGTAGTTTTCAGTAACATAGAGAGCTGTCGTGCAAACAGCGGTGAGAGATTCACACTCACCCAACTGCCGACTAGATGTCTCTGGATGACTGAAATACATGGTTCGCAGGAGGATACGGTGGAGTGGTGGGTGTCGGTGGAGTCGACACCAGGTCGTATGCGCTGTGTATCGGCTGTGGTGCGGAGTACCGGGCACAGTTGGTACAGCACTGGCCTAGAATGCCGGAGACGCTGGTTCGAATCCAGCCGGTACTCTTCATTTTTCCGATTTTTCTGTGAACCAGGTGATTGGAATCATCTCCATCTTGCGGAGTAAGCAGGCACCTTTCATTCCAAAAAATGTCTACTTCAGAGGACAAACTGAAATCTTCGTCGGTCTCTTCATCACTGGACTTTACCGAATCTGGACCTTCATGCGGTTTTTCTCAGGTAGAGTAACATTTCCAGGGCATTTCGAGGAAAGATTGCGTTTTTTCCATGGCAATGTCCTCATGCCTATTAGAACCGGGTCAGAGGTGAACAATGATCTATTTAGCACGTCTCTCAGACGAAACAAACGAAAGTGTTTGTTTCGCGCTTCTGCAGTCTCTTCCGACAACTGGCCGATTGGAAGTACAGCCTGCTTTATTACAGTTGAACTATGCATTAACGTTTTATGCAAAGTTGGAGTCACAGGACACCAAGAATAAAGTTGAACGTATAGGTCTGCTGTTTCCTGTCTGAATTTCGCAAGCCTTTCAATATGAATTTTGTAACCGCTTCATAATATTTTTAGAACAACTTTAAGTCAGTATATCAGGCGTACATCAATACCAGTTATTTCAGCTGCAAAATCGTGGTCACTGAAACATCTTCGACTAGTGTTACCGTCATTGATGTTGCCAAATCCAGGCTTAGGAATGTCCATTAATAAACCCATTTTAACCCGAAACTTATGTTGGATCTCAGACTTCCTCTGCATAACAACTGATTTATCACCTGTTTTTCTGTCAGGCCTTCTTTTCTTGAACGGAAGTTTGTATGCCAGTTGCAACAAACTTTCAAAGATTCGGAACCTACGCATGCAAGATGGACAAGCCAAACTGCAATGTTTCATGTTTTATATCTTTGATTTTTGGCGAACCATTAAAATCCTTCGATTTCATATCACAAATTAATGTAACACTTCAAAGTGGATCTCGTCTGCGTATCTGCATTACATACTTTTTGGTCGACCATTGTGGGCATCATCTTATGTGTAACAGAAAAACATTTTTTTTTATATTTACTGACTCATTCCTTCAATAATGATGTCTATTGACTGCTTCACAAATATATTTCTTATAGGTCACTACCGCGTCAAGGAAGGTGCTGGGTTCTGCTACTACTTTGTTATTTGTGAGAGATATAAGCTGCAATGGTACAAAAGAGCTTTGAAATATATTTGCATCCGAATCGTCATCATTTTGGAATGTCTGCTTATATTATACCTGCTGCGATCAGTCACAACCCCATTTGCACCTTTCTAATGATTTTTGCTCCTCCCCAGTGTTTCCCAAACTTCATCTAAATGGAACAGCAATACTTAACTGTGTGATCAAGTAAAGCTTGAATATTAATTTAGGCGCAAGTTTCAGTTACACTAATTGCCTCTTCATCTGGGTAGCATTCCTTCTTGGCTCACTGTACAATAGGATGGGTCGATTTATATAGAAGATTTAAACATTTGTTAGTAATCATGTTTGCATAAAAAAAAGTTGTAAAGTAGGATAGGTAAAATATGTCATTAGAGAGAAAATTATATTTCAATTTTTAGAACTGCCACAATGACACTTTCCCAAAAATTAAAATGTCTGCAATATGCATGTAACTAAATGATCAATTACTTGAAAACAAACACATTGTCTTCAATAGACATTTTCCTATGTTTGCAATGTGAACTGCCACAAAGGCATTGTCTTAGATTTTTACTTACATTTATTTTTCCGCCATATTGAAGTATTGAAAAAATATTATTTAAATAAGATGAAGCTCATATTAATTTATTAAAAATTGAAACCATAATTTTTACAAAATACAAAATAACATTATTCATTCATTAAAATAGCCGAAAACAACAGAAAACAATAACAGTTTCTGTTGTTTTCTGTGGCTTTCTACTGGTTGATGTCACTTTCGGTTGTTTTCTGTTGTATTCGGTTGTTATCTGTTGTATTGTGTTGTTTTCCATTGTTTTCCGTTGTTTCCTGCTGCGTTTCGTTGTCTTCTGTCGTACTAGGTTATATTCTATTATTTTCTGTTGTTTCCTTTTGCTCTTTGTTGTTTCCTATTGTTTTCTGCTGTTTCCTGTTGTTTTCGATGGTTTTCGGTTGTTTTCAATTGGTTTCTGCTGTGTTCTGTTGCATTAGGTTGTTTTCGGTTACTTTTTGTTGTTTTCCGTTGTTTTCTTTTGTCCTCAGTTGTTTTCTGCGGCATCCTGTGGTTTTCGGTCGTTTTCTGTTGTTTCCGGTTATTTTCTGTTGTTGGCTATTTCTTGTCGTTATCTGTCATATTCGGTTATTTTCGGCTATTTTGGGTTATTTTCTACCGTGTTCTGTTGTTACCTGTTGTTTTCGGCTGTTTTCCGTTGTTTTCTAGTGTTTTCGGTTATCCTCTGTTATTTTCCGTTGTTTCCTGTTGGCTTCTGTTGTTTTTGGCTGTTTTTCGCTGTTTTCTGTTATTTTCGGATGTTTTCTGTTAGTTGTTGTCTATTATTTTCTGTTGTTCTCTATTGTTTTCGGCGGTCTTCTATTGTATTCGGTTATTTTCTATTCTTTTCAGTCATATTCGGTTATTTTCTGTTCTTTTCAGATATATTCGGTTATTTTCTGTAATTTTCTGTTGTTCTCTATTTCATAAAAAAACTATAGAAAACACTATATAAGCTTCAGTACTTTTTCTCACATTTTTTTTCATAGTATGCAAATATTGAAATAACCTTGAAATGTTAGTGCTCTTGCCGCAGTTGAAAAAGTAAAACTTTTGAGTATATGATTTAACAAAAAATGTTTGCCTTTGTGCCTCGGAGAAGTTTCGAAATTGCAGAATTTGAAATTGACAGAATCCAAAATTTAGCTGTCATTGTGACAGTTCAAAACAAAAAAATCTATTTGTTTGTCATAAAAATTTGTTTTTTTTTCGGTTTTGCAATTTTTTCAGAGTTGCAATTCATATGTTTGAAAGTCACGAAAATCGACTCACCCTACTGTACAAGACCATAAAAAAGATATAGTTTCCTATTGCTACATCTTTTAGTTTCATATTGACTTGTTGTAAGGTCAGCTTCAACAAATAAGTATAGAGAATATATTTTTTTTGTATCTTGAGAGTTGTGGTATTATTTGGCCTAGGGGTTGGTTGCGTTCTCTCTTGGTAAGTTCAGGGAACGTGATCTTTTGGTATTTGTGGCAGGAATTTACCTGGCGCCCATTAAGTTTAACTTCCGTAAAAAAATAAAACAAGAGGGACCCACTCCCATCTCCACTGTTTAAAAGCTAGCCCGCAAATACCCCCACGCTCCCAATTGAACACTGTAGTTAAGGGGCGTTGGCGTGGCAGGGTTCCGTTCGCACCGTCTCGTTTACTTACAGGGAACCCGAGGCTGTGCGTTGGGCTGTGCGATATTGTCGACGTTCACTCAACTTCTTATACGGGGTCAATAGAAACGAATTCTATCGTATAGATAGAATATAATTTATTAATCAATAAACCATTCAACTGAATTGACAATACATACCATCAGTTCCCTGAAATATAAATGATAAGATAATGAAAGGGAATAGTACTCAAACAACATATTTTGTCTATATCGAGTAAATCATATACAGAACTTAACAACCTCCTTAAAAAACAAAGAAATCGGCAATAAGGCAAAAAAGAATACGAATACTGGAGGATACATAACAGACAGGCTTTTATGCATTTTATATTTGGTTTTATTTTCTGTCCTGATTATTCTTTAATGTCAACAATAGTAAATTTGGTCGCTAAATATATTCGAACTCTCAATATATAGATAGATAAATAGATATATTAGTATTGGTGACGTTCGATTTCTTGTTCTATTCTGCTGCTGACCTACAGTAAATACCCGCTTGTATTTCGTAATCCGACTGGGCGAAGTAGTAATCTGTTTAACTATATGGGTGGCGTCCCTCTTTTCAGAAGTTTCTAACTTCATCTGACCCGCATAAGTTAGGACTTCCAAATCTACCGAGCTCCCTAATTCTTCACTCTTTCTCCTTTTCGACCTCTCACTTGATTCCGAAAACGTCTTCTTTGGCCGCCCCGGACGACTACTCACTTCAGGAATTAAAATGTTCCTTCCAGCTGATTTTTATTCTTTTTGACAAAAGTGTCTTATTTTGTTGTACATCTAGATCTCATTTCGCACCTGAACCGTGAAAAATTATGCTTAATTTGTTTAATTTCATCTTCGGTGTAATTATCATAATTTAGCAGGGAAGTTTCCAGGAAATCAAGTCTTTTGTTCATATTGGGCAAATTTTAGCGTTGTATCATGGTAACCAGCTCACCTCAAGTTTTTATCTTGAGATTTGAGGGCCCTGGTATAAATTACAATTTCATTATAAACAAAGATTACTGTGTACCAAAAATTGTATTTGTATGGAGGGCTTCGGGATTGTGTTGTTGCTTTAGTTACGAGTATTCACATAAATGTCCAAGCTATTCACTATATTCACTCACAATAACAATACAATGTGTAGGCTATGTTGGAACTTCATTTCCAGCTTGACTAAACGCATAGCGAGATTCAAATGTTTGAAAAATAAAAACACTTACACAGCATTTGATATCCACTGTATAGTCCCAGGCTGTCCTTAAAGGGATATGCAGAATGTCCCAGGAAAAGCCATATCCTGGACGACCTGGCATGGGACAGTCTATAAATATCCCGATGGGACTTTACTAGATCACCACCTATATGGATATGTACATCTACGGAATGTACATTAGATATTCCAGTTTGAACATGTGTATTTTGAATATTCATAGGATGTTGAATGTACAGATGTGAAATGATATACACTAGTGTAAAATACTATGTATATTCACGTAGGTATTTTCATATGTGAATATACATAAGATGTTGGTCTAAGCATCACATATATATCTAGTAGTTTACGTCGGCGCAAACGACAACTTGCGCCGCCATTGATGATTTCTGGCCATTCCGTCGTTCGCGTCCTTAGCCGTAGTTAGCGTGTGTGTACTGGTACTGGTTGTGCCTGATTACCTGATCGAGTGAAATATTGTGCAATGTTACTTATCTTCTGGCTACTAATAACATTCGCATCCAGCGTTTGACGGTAAGTCGTAAACGGGGCAAACTACGTACAAAATTTTATAACCTTGATTTCTCTGTGATTTCAGACATGCCATTCAAGAGGAAAGAGATCACAATCACAGTAATCAATTTAAATAGAAATTAAATTAATAGCGATACATAATGAAAGTATAAGGTTTGTTTATTTTTCTGCCTCTACTATGAATGCGCATTAAAAGTACATAAATGTACATTTAATGGATATACCATGGATGTGGAAGTTCGCGTCAAACTTACATGAAATGTATATTTTTTAAATATCCACTGTATGTACAATGTATGTGCTTTACCTGATCTGTGTTACATATACATTGCATATACATTAGACGTACATATTTACATTTAATCGATATGCCATGGATGTGGAAGTTCGCAACAAACGTACATGAAATGTATATTTTTTTAATGTCTACTTTACATCCATTGGACATTCTTGCTCCATTGAAGATTTCAAAATATCTAAGGAATCTTATAAGCAGCTACCTTAACTCCAGATTAATTTGCATTGCCGGAACCGAAATCTCTATGACAACTGGGGTGCCTAAAGGATCTACTTTAGGGCCGTTACTCTGGAACATCCTGTATGATCATACATGAGATGGTCAACAAAATACTCTCTGTAAAGGAGAAAGAGGAGCGGCTCCAACGATAAGTGAGGATCGGAAGTTATTCATAAATGGGTTTTAATCAATACCTCGTCTAGCACTGCGAAGAATATCGTTCACGATGATGACCGGTGCAGATGGAGATATAGCATCAGAGGTAAAAAAGAGGGAACGGGTTTTAGCCGGTCGGGCCGTAACGTAACCACGTCCATCCGACATGACATCACAGGACTCAAGCTGGTTCAACGTCGGATGGGCAGATTCTCCACACTTCGGAGTGTGCAAGTGTTTTCTGTCCTTCCGATTTCCTAAACCCTCTATAATAAAAAAACTATCATGCGCCTGACAGCATTCAACAGCTATCTTTGCAGGGGCATGCGAAAGCATACTTGTCTAATGTAGGCAGACTATGCCAACTTAATTAATTTTTGTTAAATGTAACGAATTTCTGTAAATAGAGATGAAAAACTATAGTAAGTCAACTTGCTATTAACACAAAGGAGTGTTGAGTGTTACAAGCCCACAAACCCACATACAGGTGAGGCGTGCTAAAAACATTGCTACAGCTTTTGACTTTTGAGCTGAATATCAGTTGAAAATACCCCGTATCGGCATACAGCACTTAAGTGCTCAACGTAGGATATATGTACCTAATTAATCTTAATTTATTAATAATGTTGCGCCCTTTAAATTTACTGTAACTATTTGTCTAGCAAACGTGTTGTCATCGAGCAAATACCAACATCATCTCCTGTTACCATGCTGCACCTAGCTCGCTAGATATATGTGTCTCTGACAGTGCAATAATTTAAATTATTCATAGTTTCCATAAACGTTTGTTGGATGGACGGAAAGCGAAATACTGATTATAAGCGCCTTCGCACACGGGTCGATTGTCTCTGTGGTCGACGCGCTTCCCGACGCTTTTCTACTCGGCTTCTCCTGCAAAACATTGGAGCACCACTAAAGGGTGGTGGTTTGATGGTCATCAACACATTATTTACGTCACGAAAAGCCTGAAATTGTTCGGTAAATATTAAAAGTCGACAAAAGCATGGATGTCCCTTTCGCGTGCCATACCAAACGAAGCAACGTCCACATAATGATGTATTTGCCACCATATGTATTATAATATAACCAAGTTCGTAATTCTATTATCTACTGTTTATAAATTAAGCTTGCAATAAAAATAAAAGACAGAAGATAGCTACTTTAACTGCTTGTTTTGAAGCTAAACTTCTTATTTTGATAATTTGGAAATTAGAACCTTGCTCGCAATGAAGAAACAAAATACTCTATTGGTTTGGAGTTCCTTTATCTCTACACCATCCTCATCAAATAAGTAGACAATGACCAGCGACCTTTGAAATATCTAAAAACGAAATTTGAGCGACTTTAAAATTTTTTTTTCGTCGATTTTTCCTCCGCCACTGGCAGGAGTTCAAACAACAATGCCACGTTACAATGTTCTCTACGGTAGTAATTCAGTGTTACTATTTCATCACAATCAAGTTCATGGTTTACAAGTTACACGTGATACAATTATAATTTATATGTATCAAACTATTCCATATATTTAAAATTCAAAGGCAATATTCGGATAGGTCTATAAAGCACACGATATCGCCAAAGTTATTTTTTAGCACAATGTGGAATTTTTTATGAATCGACAGATGTACGAGTTTTCAAAACCCACCAGCACGACTCCATCTTCAGAAACAAAAATGGAAAAGGAGCAGGAACCCCTGAAACGCCTCAAAACGAAGTTTATGGGGTTCTTATAATTTTTCGTTTTTTACCAACTTCTCCGCCGCCAAAGCACCGATTTTCAAACTTATAGCTGCGTTACCTACCATGATCCCACAGCATATCCCTACCCAAATTTCATCACAATCAAAGCAGCAGTTACGTCGTTACGTAGCTACGAAGACGCCAATAACAAACAGATCGAGGGGGGTGGATTGGCCCAGTGGTTAAGGTCGAGGGCTCGTGACCGGAAGGTCCCGGGTTCGATTCTCGTTAGAGGCGGAAATTTATTTCTGGTTTTTTCAACCAAAAATAAATATCCATAAAAAAAAGCTCTGCGAGAGTCCCCACCTGAGCATTCACTGTTGGCTTCTAATTAACAGTGCTGTTCCTAAGTGGCGCCGGGAAACAGTAACAAAGCCTACACAGAACACGAGGCTAATGACCAAAGTAGTCGATGCCGATGACACAGAAGTAAAACAAAAAAAAACAGACAGATCGATGGAAATGGGTAACGTGGATTTTCGTTATGTAGATATCGTAAAACGCTCAAGAGGCATATTAGCTCAATATCAAAAAATTTTGCGACCACAATACTCCAACCGCCTATTGATATGGCAAGTATGAAAGTAGAAAATGATCAGAGACCCCTAAAATGCCTAAAAGCGAAGATTGAGCTCGGGTTTGAGCTGTTTTTATATCTTTAGCTTTTAGCTCTCACTGACTGACAAGAGAGCTTATGCAGAGTCTCTGTCTGTCCGTCCAACCGTCCATTCGTCCGTCTATCCGTATACAAAAGATAGCCAAAACTAGATAGCTAGAGAAAAACTAAATACAGATTCGGAATCAGTCCGAGAAAAATCCGGTTTTGTCAATATCGCTTCCAGTTTAAAAACATTGAATTAAATCAGGCGCATTGGATTTTTATACCAACAAATTCCAGTGAGAGCGACGTTTGAATTTATTCAAATAAATCCTTTCCTACTTTTCTTTTATTATTTCTGCGTCACTACTGATACTTTTTTAAAAACCGTACATGTTTTCCATCGTTGCAACGATAGTAATACTGTGTTTCATTAAAATCAATTCAGCAATCTCCACGTTACACAACTACAGAACGATATAAAGCAATACTCGTAAGTATACGAGTATATGCATCAGGAAATTCTAAGTCGCTTGGCTTCTGTAACTATTAGTTAAGGCAATGTTCGGATGGACAAGTGTATTATGCCGCTACGCCTTTGTTTCACAGGTCAATGGACATCAGTCTATTATCAATACAAACATTTTTTATAATTTACAACCCCTCTACCATCCCAATTTCACTCTCTTCCCAAAAAACTGAAAATGATCAGCAACACCTAAAACGCCTAAAAACGAAGTTTGAGGAATATTTGAAATTTTCTATTTTAACAAATTACTCTGCTGCCCATGCACCGAGTATCAAACTTATAGTAGCATTACCTACTACGACCCACAGCATATCTCTACCCAAATTTTAACACAGAACATGCAGCGGTTATTGAGGTTACGCCAACAGACAGACCGACAGGACAGCCCAACGGAATGAGTGACGTAGATTTTTGTTATGTAGGTATCACAAAATGTCCAAAAAGCGTAAAATCGAAAATTTTTAGAGCACATTTTGAGAATTGCTGGATACCATCAAGACAATAGGAAGCCCTTTATGCCCCAGTTTCACTTACTGCCTCATAAAATAGAGAAAAGTGCTCAATGACTTCCGAAGCACCCAAGCACAGTATATCCAATCATACAGTAGCGCAACTCCCTAGAAATCATGCAGACAATTTGTCACCGAAAAACTGGCCTCTCATAGCCCCACGCCGGCTCCTCAACATGAGCCGCGAGTATTGCCGTTTACATTTTCAGCACAGGATCGGCTTAGCAATAGCGAGTGAAGAAGCGTAATTGTGATGCAATAACCTTAATGGACGTGATATATAACGTAAATAGAGTAAATTTTGAAAGCAGTGTAATAATGTTGTGATATTCATGGAGATTAGGAATTCTGAATTACAATTTGTAAGTTATATCCACGCATTCGCATTTATTGTACGTGAAAATGTTTTGTACTAATTCTTCCAATTCATCATGGATTCTTTTTTTTTTTATTTCAAAAATTACCGCATCAACCTGTCGGCCATTAGCGGCATATCTGTTGTGTTACAATTTGTGTAAGAAATTCGTTTGTTTTAAATAGCTTAATAGGTCGTGAATGTTACAGTTTGGTCGTAATATATCAGTTAAAGTCTGGGATGTGAGATTACATTGCACTCTGTAGCAGTCTAGTAAAGGACGTTGCACTAATATGTGTTTCACAGTCAGTTTCACTTCACACACTTTACACATAGGTTCTGGTTGTTGGGTTATTAAATATCCATGCGTAGTCCAGGTATGTCCAAGACGAAGCCGGGTAATTAGTGTTTGATGCCTTCTAGTTGCTGTAATTGTGGTCCATGGTCTGAATTGATGTTTTAGTTCCAGTAGTTTTGATGGGTGGCTTTGCCAGTTGCTGTTCCAGGTGTTGATTAGTTTGTTTTTTAAAGATGCCTTGATGTCTGAGGCTGGAATACTTATGGTTGATGTATCGTTGAGGTTCGCTGCCATTTTTGCATACATGTCCGCTTTTTCATTGCCTTTGATCCCTACGTGCGACGGGGCCCAAATAAAGACTACATTGAGATTTTGGGATTGTACCTTGTGTAGTAATTGTTTGATTTCCTGTACTATATGGTTATTTGTATATATTTTTTCGATGAGCACTAAAGAACTTAATGAGTCTGTTATAATCATGGATTGTTGAATATTCCTATCTTTTACCGGTTTCACTGCTTCTAGTATTCCGTGTAATTCTCCAGTCAGAATCGTTGCTGTGTCCGGTAGTTTCATTTTCAGAGTGGTGGTGGAAGTCACAACAGCTGTCCCTATTTTGTTGTCTGTTTTTGATGCGTCTGTGTATATATCTTCATAGTTTCTGTATTTATTGATTACTTCCTGGAACTTTTGTAGTATTACTGGGCTTGGGGTATCTGTTTTACTTATGTTTGTGAGTTCTTTGTTGATGTTTGGTCTCTGTATGGTCCAAGGTGGGATGTTTTCGTTACTTCTAAGAGTGAAAGCAGCAAATTGGGTGATATTGAGTCTTCTTAAATGAACTGCAACTCTCTGGTGAAATGACTTCCTGTAAATTGTGTTGGAACGGTTTCTACTTATATTTGCGTTAATTTGTGCTATGTTTCTGTGGGCTGGTATATTTTTATTAGAAGCAATTTTGCTAGTGTACGCAAAGCTCAGCAATGCCCTTCTATCGTTTAAGGATAGTTCGCCTGATTCACAGCATAGGCTTTGAACCGGTGTTGTCTTGAATGCTCCTAGTATTAGGCGGAGTGCCCGGTGGTGTATACTGTCCAATGGTTTGAGGGTAGAAGGACTGGATGAGGCGTAAGCTATGCTGCCATAATCTATTTTGGATCTTATTAATGCTCGATATACGTTAAGAAGCGATTTACCATCAGCCCCCCAGTGCCTATTAGCTAAATATTTTAACACTGTCATTCTCTTTTCGCATGTCTGGACCAAGTATGCAATGTGTTTTTCCATGTTAGTCGACGGTCAAATATAATGGATTCTTTGCATATAATTAGGGTGTAAACATTCTTTTTAGAAGCAAAACGAGAAATTGTCGGTGTATGAAAGAAAATTGTTAACTCTGAGAAAATAGGTGGCTTTATTGTTTGTAAGCTACAAAAATGCGAGATTTATTCAACTTTATTTTATCTTATCTTACCTAACCTTAAACATTTAAATAAATATAAACACTTTATAATATCTTATATTATTCAAATATGGGTGTATGTAACGACGTAGCGCCCAAAATAACATTTATGTCTAGTTATCCCACAACCTTTAAATTTATCTTCATCAATCATCATAGAAAAACGTTTAAGGTACGAAAACGTGGCAAACAGCAAAACCGATGAAAACTTGTTAGGTGTATGCATAAAAAATAATGATCAATATATTTATAACAACGATAAAATATACTAAACTAGTCGTTATTCATTAAATACATCGCAAAACTGTTTTTTATCTAGTTTACCAAGACTACCCTTCCTTCTGTATTTGTATATTACATATGAATAGGCATATTGTAGAAAAGAATCCATGTTTATAGAGGAAAATTATAAATTTTTGAAACTAGCATGTTGATTCTTTTTATTGTAAACTCTCTATTTGAGCACCCATTAAAATTGACTCCACTTCCTGCTCAAAATTTCATAAGATTGGAATGCATAATCACATTCATTTTGTTATATGTATATGTCGTGAAAGATCTTTTGAACGTTGTGGTGCTGTGAGGAAACAGTGAGAAATTATTAGGAAAGCTAATAATAAGTGGCTGTATGTCATGTTATGTGTACTATTCGAAAACATATGATTTTCAAAATGAAATCCACACAGACTGTATGATAGTTTGTACAGATCATCTTTTTCTAGATGCCATAATCCAAATTTTTGCCCTGTAAAGTCAAAATAGTACCAATATGAAACATTAATACATAGACTAGAGCAGATTCAGCTGGCTGACGCAATGCTTAGTTGTAGAAAATAAGTAGTTCATGAAATTAGCTTTTAGAATAGGTCTACCATTTATTTTAGGTTCATAATCAAAGACCGAAAACACAAAAATTCATGCATGTTGAAGACATTCTATTTTTCTCGTCCAGCACGTTGAATCGGCGGACACAACGTGGCTAAATCCGCTATATCGGATGTCCCATTTCGAATTTTGTGATTCTGACTTTAGGCTCATAATTAAAGAACGACTTTCCGTAACGTCTAACTATTCTAAAAACTGAAAAAAAAAACACAGCCACCGTAATACCCGACAGACTTTGTTAGAGGCAGATGGGGCTATGCTATCACACTTTAATATTACTAGGTAATAAAGGAGCATATTAAACATTGGAGGAATCGCTTACCTGGAAGCATCTTGAG
This sequence comes from Callosobruchus maculatus, assembly GCA_951848785.1. Lineage (NCBI taxonomy): Eukaryota > Metazoa > Arthropoda > Insecta > Coleoptera > Chrysomelidae > Callosobruchus > Callosobruchus maculatus. The sequence goes on along the minus strand of CATOUR010000065.1, from coordinate 9,069,546 downwards.
GAAACTTATGAAACCATAGTCACAGTTTTTGGAATTGTTAATACAGCCTACAGCGGCGCAATATTTTCACGCGTCCCGATATCCATATGAGCGTATCACCAAATTCCTTAATCCGGTTCTGTCAAAGACACTACCTTCACTCTCATAGACTGAACACGACTCAGACGATCGCCGTGCTAAACATCCTGCGAACGATGCGCGGGATGCTATGCGCGAACCACCAAAATTCTGGAGAGTCGCGCTACTGTATAATTGAATATACTGTGACCCAAGTTAGAGAATTTTTCATAATATACCTTCTTCTACCACTTCTGTGTTGCCACTGGATCGACATCCAAAAGCCGTAAAGGTTTTTTATTCTTGCTACAATAGTAAACCAAAATAAACTCTAATTAATGCTTTAAGAATCAAATAGTTGGTCATAAGTGTTTCCATTTATTTTATGGTTTGCTCGTAGATCCCGCATAAAATCGTTTTTTGGGTTTGCTTATTAATTACACTGTGTACGTTACATTCTTTACCAATAAGAAAAGTGGGAACATCGTTACTATTTGCTTAAGATCTCATAACCATCGAGTTAACTGACAAGTGAGTTCTTAAATCAAAAGCTGTCACTTACTTCAAAGTACAAAATGTACTTTGATTAAAGTTACAGGGATAGGTGAATTATTACTAAGCAGCTTATTTTAACTAATATGGTAGTATTTTTGGGCCAGTCAAGCGCAATTAAGCAGAAAGACATCTCTTGATATTACGCTTCATATAAATTGAAAAAATTACAATGCTGACGAGCTCATTGGATTAATGGAAACGTGTTTCTATCACCATGGCGACCATGACGATCGGGCACCTTCGGGTGCCTACCCCCAGAGCTTGCTTCGTCATACCGACCCATTTTTCTTCTGAACACAGTGGGAAAGCTGTACGAAGTACTAATCCGGCAGAGGTTAGAAGCGGCACTCGAAGAAGCGGGAGGCTTGTCGCCAAACCAGTTTGGCTTCCGCAGTGGCAAGTCAACGAACAGCGCATTGGAGGCCGTTCTATGCTCCGTAGAAGGAACCTCCAATAAATGGGGAGCACTGGTGACACTTGATATACAAAATGCCTTTAACTCGGCGTCGTGGGGCATTATAATGGAGGAGTTGAATAACCGTGGCATACCGAGATATTTACGAAATCTGATTGGCAGCTATTTTAGTGAGAGAGCTATAAAAATAGCAAACGTAGAGCTGGAGATGTCTACAGGAGTTCCACAGGGATCAGCTTTGGGTCCTCTTCTCTGGAATGTCCTGTATGATGGTGTTTTAAGGACAGTTCTTCCTCGAAACACAAAAACTGTGGCGTTCGCGGATGACCTCGCCCTGGAAGCCTCCACCAAAGACGAGATAACTTTGGTGCAAACAACAAACGAGGCGCTGAGAAGGATAGATGAGTGGATGTCCAGACACCACCTTCAGCTGGCACCAAGCAAAACTGAGGCGGTCATTCTCCGGGGTTCTAGGATCACTAGGAACCAAGTGAGTTTCCATCTTAGAGGGGTGCAAATAGTACCCAGCAAATCGATAGTGTACTTGAGGATTACCGTAGACAACGAACGACGTTTCAACGAACACATAAAGAGAACTGCGATGGAACCAGAAAGTAAGGTGGCATTACTGTCACGTATAATGCCAAACGTAGGCGGCCCAAGTATGCGAAAATGACAGATCTTGAACGCAGTTATCCACTCAGTTATGCTATACGGAGATCCAATATGGTATAAAGCGATGGATAGGAAAAAGCACCAGCAAACCGTAGACAGGGTGCAATGGAAGTCGCTGCTGAGGGTGATCAAAACGTATCGTACTGTGTCTACCAAAGCGCTGCAGGTTATAACAGCGATACCGCCACTGCATTTGTTGATCAAGGACAGGAGATACATGTTCATCGCGGAAGGTGCTCTTACAGAGCGGCGGAAGACCGCCAGGCAGAAAACCATGGACGAGTGGCAGAGGATCTGGTCCAGTACAACGGAGGTGGCGCAGTGGACTAAGCGTCTGATTCCAAATATACAAGAGTGGGCAGAGTGTAAGCACAGGACAACCTGCTATTGCCTAACACAGGCGTTGTCGGGCCACGGTCCCTTTTGGGTGTATAGAAACAAAATAGGACGAGCGACGGACGATCGTTGTCGACATTGTGGCCAAATCGACACAGTCGATGACGTCCTATTTGAATGCGACATATGGTCCTATTACAAGCAGGAAGCGAGAGCGATCAGCGAACCTGCCTGAGGACCTGACCTCAGAGGACATGGTGCCCCTCATGATATCGAGCGAGAAACGCTGGAAGGTAATACACAAGATGATTCAAGGCATCTTAAAATTGAAAGAGACAGAGAAACGTCGGGATATGCAACAAGAAGAAGCAGGGGGAGAAGAAAAAACATATTTAACTCATCTTGCATTGTGAAGAATGTCGTTCACGATGATGCCCAGTGAAGATGGAGATCGAGCAGAGGTAAGGAAAGAGGGAATGGGTTTTAGCCGGTCGGGCCATGGTGACATGTCGGATGGACGCGTTTGCGTCCATTGGGCATGACGTCAGAGGAGTCAAGCTGGTTCAGCGTCGGGCGGGCAGACTCTCTCACACCTCCAGGTGTGTCAGTGTTTCTGTCCTTGCGATCAAGCCGATTTCCTAAACCCTTCTATAATAAAAAAAACCACACAGTGTCTACTACGCTGACATATTTACGAAGCCACTCGATCCTATAGTACATAGAAACGCGCTGTCTTTAATTTCTAGTATAAAGTCCGCCACTGAGCTACCGTGTCGCATTGAAAGCTATTTTGCATGTTTGTGTGAAGTTAGTCGCTTCGTTGTAATTCCAATGTTTACTAATGTCTCATTGGGCTGCAGAAATTACTCGGTGAACACACATATATTGCGGATCTAGAAGTTAAATCCAACTAATCAACGAGGTTGGAATTTCCACAACTACTGGTGTATTTAAGGGATGACCTTTATCTATGTGAAAGGCTATAAATGTTTGGTACTCTTAGTGAAAACGACCGTTTGATCTGCAATTTCCTTTTGCTTTATGAAGCTTTTCGTAAAATACGGTAATTTTGGAGTCCTAAAGCAGATGCGCTGTGTAAATTATGTCAGGAGACTTGATAAAGATGATGATAATTGAAAAGGAACCAGGCACCAAATTGGTATTTTGGTTATCGGCCGTTAACGCTGAAAATAAACATTGCCCAATATTTACCAACCTATTGCTTTTTTTCGTAAGTGACGTATGTGTTAAAATGAAGGTATAGTAGAGCCCAGAGATATACCATTTGTGTACGTTTTGCGCTATATAAAAACTGCATACCGTCTCTTAGTACAGTTCATCATTTGGAATAAATACAGTTTTGATAATATTCAATGGTTACCATTATTTTACTTTCGTACTCGTAACCAATTCATGGAATTTGCTTTAAACCCATTTCCTAACAAAACGTCACCTTTTAGAATGGTGAAAATTAAACACTAAGTTGTATTTGAACGTAAATCTGTCGGGTGACGTTCACGATGTATATTTTGACTGAACTATGATAGGACCGACACATTCCAGGATGATTAGCGACTCGGTCGATGGAAAGGACCGGACTTTAGTCAAATTGTTTAGGCAGGTATCGCTACCGTTAATGATCCGCCAATCTGCTTTTACTTTTGTGCGTTACTTTTCTATCTGAATCGGACGTTTTTTTCGGAAGTGTGATAGCTAGATCATGTTTCGGCGTCTCTCTGAAATTATCAAAAAAACTGAAAATCGCCGTGACACGTGGCTTTGTATTTCGAGAGGGAACTTTCCCCCCAATTCGTCATCATTGTGCTTTCAACCCCCTCACCTCCAGCGCCCCTACTCCAAAATCTTGAAGGAGTCCACGATACTTATGACATATCATTTTGAAGGGAATTCAAATTGATTTATCACAAGTATGGTAGTCTCATTTAAGATTTTGAAATAGGGGCTGCTGGATGTGAGGGGGTTGACAGCACAGCGTTTACGTATTCGATGGAAAAAATCCCCCTTGAAATACAAATCGAAGTGTTACGGCGATTTTCAATTTTTATGATAATTTCAGAGATAAGATGGGTGGCAAATTTTAGTTGGGGCACACTGTATATTTATTATATCAATAAACTTGCTTTGCTTGAATTCAGCAACAGTGTTCATAAAATACATAACTATTCTTTGTGAATACAATTAATCACCTTATTGATACAATATGCAGAATACGCTAGGACCATAAACATTGGTAATTGATTTAATAAATGCGTTTGTGTGCATAGTAAACAATAATCACTGAAACCATAACATATATTTATTCAATATCAATAAACTTACTTTGTGTCATGCACAAACGGTGTTTATGATATTCAGAAACTATTATTTGTGAATACAATTACTGAGACACATCTCTAAACAATTCATAAAAGCTTGTTTATTGGATATGTTACACTCAATAGCCGAATTCGGGCAATGCCCGAAAAAAATACGCAGAACTAGTTTTGAGCAAGGAATATTTCCCAAACCCGAAATATTAATTTTATACGGCTATTGAGCATTACCAAATAGGCAGAACTAGTTTTGTGCATCTTGAAATGCACAGAACTAGTTTTGCGCAACTTGAAATGCACAGAACTAGTTTTATGGTACGAAATGATAAGTGAACATTTGTTATGCATTGTGTGTCAAAAACCAGCAAAAACCTATCTTTATGTTAGGTTAGGTTTCTTTGCCAACGTTCCTGCAATATAAGTACGAATCGGGAAAACGCAGAAAGAGGTCTGGAAGCACAAGCCAATTTGATGCTCACACAATCAAATAAAAAATTTAAACCAGCCTCAGTTGGCGACTTCATTCCGAAAATATACAGAACTAGTCCTGTGCATTTCAAGTTGCGCAAAACTAGTTCTGTGTATTTCAAGATGCGCAAAACTAGTTCTGCCTATTTGGTAATGCTCAATAGCCGTATAAAATTCATATTTCGGGTTTGGGAAATATTCCTTGCTCAAAACTAGTTCTGCATATTTTTTCCGGGCATTGCCCGAATTCGGGTATTGAGCGTAACAGATACATAAAACCGTTGCGTTGGTTGGCGCGAATTTCATGAACAGTTTATTGTTAGCACAAACTTTTTTATTATAATTACGTACCTTTTTGGTTGAGTGCATATATTTATCAACAGATAATAAAGTTTCAAACATCTTGTTCAACCAACGGATGTATGAGCACTTTATTGGATGGAATGAACATTTCGTTGTTGCCCACTCCACCGAATTCGAATGCCCAGTCCGACCCCGTTCCCCGATACCACAAAATTTGTTCCGATAAATAAAGTAATAGTCTGCTTTGAAACACAGGAATTACCGAAATATGTTGCTATTAACCACGTTATATTTGAAGTTACAAATTACATTCAAAAGGTAATTCTATGTCACAACTGTATGCGTTATGGACATTTGGGCAGACAATGCAAAAGCAAACCAAGGTGTGCAAAGTGTCACGGAGAACACGTTACTAGCTCATGTCAAATGGATGAATGTGTTCCAAAATGTTTTCATTGTGAGGGAAATCACTATACCTTTGAGATGAGAAAGTGTGACGAATTTAAAAGACAAAAGGAAATTTAAAAACATATGTCGATTACTAATACATCTTACAGAGATGCAGAAAAAGCGATTCCTAGAGTAAGCTATGCAAGCGTTACAAAAACCGGGTTAGAAAATCATATCTACCGCCAAACACAAACTTTTAATCAAATAAACAGCACATATTCATATAATTCCCCTTCAACAAGTTCAAAAATTCAAAATATACAACCTGAGAGTAATCAATCAGGTAGTGATAATACCAGACAGAGAGGATCTAGATTCACTCAAGTCGTGCCCAGAAAAACAAATAAAAGATACGTATCTCCTACGAGAGATACTACAGATAAAATTAGAAAACAAACAGTAAGTCAAATAAATATTCCGTCTACCTCAGGGGAGGGGGAATTTATAATAGTACAAATTATGAAGTTAATAGTAACAACCAGAACGATAATGAAGATGATTATGTAGAGAATGTTATAGAATTGGTTATGTTCGTTTTGTTAAATCTCAAACAAACAGATGTTCAAAATCTTCCAAAAACAGAAATCGTCAACCTAATAAGAAGAAGAATAAATAAACATTAATAATCTAACAAAGAATTCTAAAATGTCTATAAACTTACAAAAACATAATATAAATAAATTGCTGCGAATACACGTAGATTATATGAGATTTTTATTACCTTTTTATAAATTTACTATACAAGGAGGATAAATTTACATAAAACAAACTAAAAAGAAAGGTACTCTGACAAATAATAGTGGACCAGTTGAAGATCATTCAATGGAATTGCCGATCAGCTTTAGCAAACAAAAGTAATCTGGAACACCTCCTGGAGAACAAAAACGCAGACATTGCGATTTTATCAGAAACTTGGTTTAAACCAAATACTTACGTAATTTTCACAGGATTTAACGTTGTTAGGCAGGATCGTCCAGAGGGTAAAGGTGGGGTAGCTATTCTACTTAAACATAACATAAAGTACACTGAGATAAGTATAACAACACACAACAAACTTCTGACGACTGGAGTTACTTTGGAATTAAAAGATAAGACAAATCTTTCATTAATATCTATTTATGTCAAACCTCAAACCAAATTATCTTCCCAAGAATGGAATACATTTTTTGACTTGATGCCACCACCTTTTATTTTAGCAGGAGATTTTAATGCTCATCACGTAGCTTGGGGATGTGAGGTAAACGATGTTTATGGTAACATCCTCCTGGAGTCGCTGAATGAGAAAAATCTAACTTATTTGAACAACGGATCCGCTACCTATGTCGGCCATGGTAGAAAGTCTGCTATAGATCTCACCATATCTACTCCTCAAATCAGACACCTTCTAAAATGGGAGACTTTGCCAGACCCCGCTGGCTCAGATCATACCCCAATCATAATCGATTGCAAACTCTGCCCAGAGAGGATAAAAACAAAAGAATATAGAAAGTGGAACGTAAATAAAGCTAATTGGAATATATACAAACTATATCTATCCTCACATGAAATAAATATAGATAATTATGATACATTTATAAACTTTGTGAACCAATCTGCTGACGCATCTATTCCTAAATACTCACAAGAAAGGACTCGCTCAAGAAATGGGAAACCTTGGTGGACACCTGCCTGTGAGGAAGCCGTTCGAAAACGCAGAGAAAGTTTTAACATATATAAGAACAATCCTAATTTACAAAATCTCATGAATTTTAGGAACCTTGATGCGATAGCAAAAAAAGTAACAAAATCTGCAAAACGAAGTAGATGGCATAAGTATTGTTCGTCTCTAAGCAGCAATACACCTCTAAAAACGGTATGGCGACAAGTTAACTTATACAAAAATAGAAGGCAAAATAACACACACTATGTAGAAGCCTCTGCAAACTGGATCTACGATTTCCATTTGAAATTAGCTCCATGCTCAGTTCCCAAACAAGAACTAACAACAAACATAGTTGTTGATCACGAACTAATGTTACCATTTGACATGTGGGAGTTGGAAAAATCGCTCAAACAAAATAATAACACTACACCTGGAAAAGATAATATACACTATGCTATGCTGTACAATCTACCAAAGAGAATCAAAGAGAATTTGTTGAGATTATACAACGAAGTACTCCAAAAGAAAAAAATATACCAGACGACTGGCACAACTACATTATTATACCTATTTTAAAACCAGGTAAATCAAGAGACCATCACGACTCATACCGCCCCATAGCACTAGCATCTTGCGTCTTGAAGACATACGAAAGAATGATTAAGAATCGCCTGGAACATTATCTAGAGAAGAACCTACTCCTACCGGAATCACAATTTGGCTTTCGAAAAAATCGTTCCACTCACGACTTATTGGGCAACTTAATAACAGACATCCAAGTTAGGCTTTTCAATGAACGAACATACAGCTGTAGCATTTCTAGATGTCATAGGAGCTTATGACAATGTGGATTTATACATACTTGCTGAAAAGATGAAAAGACTGCAAATTCCTGATCAACTCACTTATCACCTGGTAACCCTGTACAGCAACAGGAAGAGCTATATAAGAACCTGTGATACATTGATAGGACCTCGAATAACAGCGAAAGGACTACCACAAGGAAGTATCCTCAGCCCGTTACTGTACATAATATATTCTCACGACCTGGAACAACTATTCTATGGGACGGAGGTACATATTCACCAATTTGCAGATGACTTCGCAATCAGCACCAGAAAAAGAAGTATTGCATTAACGACAGAAGCACTAGATACCGCCATGACGACAGCAATAACATGGTTTGAAGAAAACGGATCTTCTATCTCCTATGAGAAATCTACAGTTTGTACGTTCAGCCGTTCAAGACTTAATCCACCAAATACAATAAACCTTGCAGGCAAAAACTTCAAACAACAAACTACAGTCAAATATTTAGGATTATATCTAGATAGGAAACTGAACTGGAAAGACCACATTAATTATCTTATCAGAAGAGCAGAAAATGCAATCAATATTTTGAAAACCTTTAGTAATTACAAATGGGGTGCAGACCCAAATATCTGTCTAACATTCTACAGATCTCTAGTTAGATCAATATTAGACTATGGATCGATTCAATATGGCAACGCATCAAAGCAAAATTTGCAAAAAATAGAAAAAATAAAAAACAAATGTTTAAGACTTTGTGTTGGATACTTACCAAGTACTCCAATCAATGTAATGGAGGTAGAGTGCAATGAACCTCCTTTGTATCTAAGAAGACAAAAACTGAGTACAAGAGCAGTACTGAAGCAGATTAGCAAAGACAAGGTTGCATCGATTCATAAACTTTTCATTTTGGGTCTGACTAGCAAATACTGGCAGCATAAAAAACTCCCTTTACTTATAGAAAGTCATGAATACTTATTACCAATCAGAGATCAAATATATTCCAACGTATTACATCCCTACTTTACCACCGAATACAAGAACTACAACTTCAAACTAGGAGTAGAATATACGAACTTTCATCAAGCTGACCCTACCACATACATCAAATTTAAACAGCAGAAAAATGGGATCAATGTGAACACATATACACAGACGGTTCAAAAACGACAAACGCTGTAGGATGCGCTTTCTACCATGAAAATAAAAAATATCAAGAATTACACAAACTTCCTCCAGATTGTTCAATATATACAGCTGAATTGGCAGCCATTCAAAAAGCACTAGAATATTCTCTTAGTAATACTGAGCTTAGAGATGTTATAATTTTCAGCGACAGCAAGAGTGCAGCTATGAGATTAGAGCATTTAAGCATTTCACCGACTTTCAACCATATCATCTCAAACATAATGAAAATGATTTACAGACACAACAATTTGGATAAAAATGTAAAAATTGTATGGATTAAAGGACATACAGGTATACCTCAAAACGACAAAGTGGACATACTAGTAAAGATGGCGACTACAGATGGAATATTGATGAGGAATTTCAAAATTCCCTACAGTGACTTGAACAGTAAATTAAACAAGAACCTGAAAGAAAAGTGAAGTGATCACTACCATAGAAATCCATCCGGAACAATATACAAACAGATCCAGCAGAACATAAGAACAGAACCCTGGTTTAAGAAAGAAACAAATAGACCACTTGTGAGAACACTTTGCAGATTGAGGTGTGGTCATTGCTTAAGTAACAAAATAATAATTACTCTACTTCCTTCCATCTAAATACGCAATAGTATAGAAGGGGTTATATTTAAAGTTTAACAACTGTCACGTGTTTTTTGAGCCACCTGTATAAATAAAAAGGATTTTAAGAGTTCATAACTATACTGCTTAAGGCTTTCGCGGCCATGATCCAATAAACTGTTGTTTCTTGGGCTGTTCAGCCAACGTCGGCGCGATTCGTAGTTTGATATTTCGCCAATTCGAGTAGATGGCATCCGCAAAAGCTGTTACCTGTTCAGCGAGTTCCAAGAAATGGAGTCCGGGTGAGCATCTTAGAATCTTTGTGTCTCCTAGGAGGGCGGGGCGGGTATTCATATCCTGTTGAGCAAGTATTCTGCTTCTTTGTTATTGAAGATGATTTTGTGTTTATGAATCTCGATAGCCTCCCTGTACAATCTGGCGAATTATGAGATTGTGGCAAGAATCTATGTCTGTTCAAACTTTATCTTGTAATCACCGCTTTCTTGGAATGCATGCAAGCTATTTGCAGACTTTTACGTCTGACCTAACTCTACCTTACCTTAGCTTCATGAAAAGAATATTGCAAATAGCTTCAGCCACCCTGTATATTTAAAAAAATGACACTGATAGTATTAACTTTCAAGATCTGTCATTCACCATGAGATGAATCTTTACATTTTACTTGACTTTTTCTTTTAATAAATTAATCCCAAGAACAATTCAATAGGAATAATTTCCGTTGATTTAAAGACAGGAAGCGAATCAGCCGTGCTATCTATTTGTCTCGGATTTATTCACAGCGACTGGTTATTCTAAAAAAGGACATTTTCCTCTTTTTAATAATTTATCTGTTGATATTGGAAATGGTGTTTCCTCGGGTGTTTCGCTGAAAACTCGTATAAAGGGGAGGCGCCTCAGTTCAAAATATGACATGGGAGTTCGTACCTGTTCTAATCAATACTAGCTACATCATGATGATTTTACACTTATTCCGGCAAAAAAGTATTATCTTTTAGAGAACATTCATAGATATGTGTTTATTTTACAAGGTTTTGCACCACATCTTTGTTTTCTTGATTTTCATTTATAGTGAAGACGTTCCAGGAGTTGCTTTTTTTTCCTCTTCTATTTCACTTTTCTGTAAAGATTCCATACCGATCCCCATACATTTTGAATAGGTCAATTCTTGTTGTAATTAACAACATTAGCAGTATAGTAGTAGTAGTGATGCGAACGCGAGGCCAGGCAAGTAGGTCACCTTTAGCCCTTTTTGCCAAGCCCACGGAACCAACATCAAAAACACTAAAAACCTTTATGGCGATGACGTCCTAGAAATGTTCTCTTTGTCGAAGCTACCATATGTCTTGACAGAGTCACTATGTCCAATCATCTGAGTATAGTGACCCCTACCCAATCTCCGTCGTGCCAAATATCTGAACCCTGATGAGGTTGCGATCCACAGCTCATCTGCCCCTGGAAGTGGAATGCTGTTTCGTCCTCGTCCCAGCATCTGGAGCAGATGGGGTTTTTTTATGACACTGAGGAGTGACAGATCTCTACTCAGCCAATAGTGGGCTGTGAGCACTCCCACCAAAAGGTTAAGCGTCGCTCTGCCTTTGTTATTTAAAAGCCATAGCATACGGCCCTTGTCAGGGCTCACTATGAACCTTTTAAGTTACCTGCAGTCATCTGCCTCTAACCAGGTTTTGCCAATTTTTGTAAGCCCAGTCGTTCAGAGCAATATTGATCTGGCGTTTACTCACTTTTTTAAATTACATATCAAAATGTAATGTAATGTAAAAATTAATAGAAGCATATTATAGATATTGGGAAGCAGTACTTTGAAAAAGTATTGGTTCGCCATCTATCTACCAAAGCAGGTACCTGAGCGTTTAATTTGAGTATCCGAGCATTGTTTATGTGACCCAAAACCTGCGGGTATGACAACAGACTCTTTTTTGTGGAACACTCATTTAACACTCCCGATATTCGGTTTATGCTAAAAGGCAACTCACTCAATTAAAGAGTAGTAATTTAATTCATTCATCCGAAACCAATCACAGACGACGTCGTTTCGCTTTTATTAGAGTTCGTCAGTGTGATTTAGGTCTCAGACGAATAAATGAAATTGCAAGATAGTGCCTAGCTGGCAAAACTCGTACTAGTAGTAGCAACATATAGCTACTCTTTAATTGAGTTAATTTGCTTTTCAGCATAAACCGAATGTCGCGAGTGTTAAATGAGTGTTCCACAAAAAGGAGTTAGTTGCCGTACCCGCAGGTTTCTATATCTGATGCTTTTAAACGGGTCACATAAACAGTGCTCGGATACCCAAACTAAACGCCCAGGTACCGGCTTTGTTAGATAGATGGCGGATCAATACTTTTTCAAAGTTCTGCTTTCCAATATATATATATATATATATATATGTTGCTACTACTAGTACGAATTTTACCAGCTAGGCACTGTCTTGCAATTTTATTTATTCGTCTGAGACCTAAATCGCACTGACGAGCTTCAATAAAAGCGAAACGACGTCGTCTGTGATTGGTTTCGGATGAACGAATGAAATTGCTACTCTTTAATTTAAGTAAAATTTAATTACATTACAAACATTAACTGGTCTTCTATAGATAATCCAAATAAGAAAAATTTATTACATTACACAATTTATTCTATTGCACAGAACCAGTGGTGTACTAGCCTAGATTTTTGAGGTCTTATGGATAGTCATGTACACCAGGATCATCTTGTATGCAGATTATAGTCGTCTGGTCGATAGAGTTCCAAGAGTTCCACCAACGCATGGTAGGAAAATGCTTATGCAGGAAGAAGCTACTTGGATAGTGAAAACAACCATGATGGTTGAAACTCCGCCTTTGCTTGTCATATTTGTTATCAGGTACTTTCTTACTTTGTTTTTTTTTTCCAATATGACGAATAAAGGCCTATTATTATTATTAATTGCAGCGAACAATCAGACTTCGCACGCGTAAAATCCTTATTTTTATAATTTTGAAATGTGCAATTGTATATTTCAAAGTTGCAAATGAAATACATTTTTAAAGAACCAAATTTCGAAACACGAAATTTAAGTGGATACAATGATTGGTCACTTTAAGCTAAGGATGGTATTTTGCCTCTCTAATGGTAGTTTTGCACTGCTATTTTGAATCTGCTATGGTTTCATCGTGCTTGTCAACTATGTTTTATCTCTTAGTGGCAGTTTTGGAGTCTCACATCAAACTTACTATAGTTTTAGACCACGCAATAACACAGGACCTTTATCACATCTATTTTTATTGTTAATACCCACTGTATGTTGGGGGCTTCGCAATGCAATTAGAAATAAGGACGAATCAGGAGCAACCATGATTATGAATACAGCCAAAGTCAAAGCTTCCCTTTGTTAATTTCAACAAATTCTTACAGCCAGAAATTGAAAAATTTGTTCATTTTTATTTTCAGTAGACGTCAATGTATTATCACCTCACACAAAAATTATTTGCAGCACAATTCAAGGTTTGCACCCGGTGAGTTTACTAATCTGATGAGAAGTTTTGAAACTCCAGGATGACTGGCCACGTCAATTTCCTTCCTGGGCGAAAAACTTAAGACAGTTAGCACATAATATATGACTCTACATCGTAATAAATGGACTACACTTCAAGCATCATTTAAATGAACTTACATCGGCTCAACTAAGAATAATAACAGTAATATGTAGGTATTTATTGGCAAAGTATACAGAGATAAACGCTAAACGGTATAGTAGTATCGCAGTAGTAATAGCACCGACTATATTATATTTAACGATACAGATGCATATATGATAAATAAACTATATAAAGGAGTCTTAATAAATTTAATATGGTACCTATACCTATAAAGGGCATTGTCTTGTGCGTGAGTTTTGGAACTAAATCTATTGGAATCGATTGGTCTAGCACCAGTCGTAGTGATGAGAAGGCAAAATAAGGCCAGTAGGGTACATTTGACCGTTATGCCGACCTCACAGAACCAACACCCATAACCCTTATGGCCTCCTAGAGGATTTGTCAAACCTACCAGACATCCTGGTGAAGGTAGCTACGTCCGACCAATTTGTTGAGTAGAACAATGCTGTCACCCAGTGACCCCTCAAACTCATTCTCCATATTAAATTCAACCTTTATCGCAAACGATTCGATAAAATCTTTACGCCGAAATTTTGACACGACATGTCAGTTCGCCATACATATACTGGGCGATTTGCCATCATGTTTTGGAATTGTGTTTCGTTTCTCAACCCTTCCTAAAATGGCAGATACATATTTTTATAGTATTCGCCGTTGCCGTGAATATTCAGTTAGCTAGTGTCTGTTGGCAGTGTCAAACAAATTAAGACTGGAGTGTGGTAACCCTTTACTCTTCGACTGTATTTGGCTGGATGAACATGTGACTCAAAATTATGTACGTTATAAAATACACTATTGGATCGCGTGTTTCGTTTGGGGAAACATGAAGGAGAGGACTTTCAGCTAATCTAAGGTGAGCTCAAGGACATCACAGTCCCTGTTCGGAACACGTCCTGAATCGCATCAGGCACGATGTCCCTGGTCCATAACAGCGCTGTTTTGATCTTCCAGATCCTATCAGGTGGACCAGGATAAAGCCCGGTATCAGGCTGATACGAAAGTAGTGAACCAACAAAAACACCTACTCCGAGGGTAGATACCCCTACTTATATTGAATTACACTATTGGCTTCAGTGCTTAGTTTGGAGAAACATTATGAAAATTATTTCTACGTAAACCATTTTCTTCAACAATACCAAATGGTTCAAATAGAGTAGTTACGCGAAAGGTTTTACCTTTTCGGGTGGTTTGTTCATAAACTAGGAAGCTATGTTTTTTTGCAAAAAAGGGCCCTTTTCCAAAACTTGGATTTATAAGGTATATTGAAATATCCGTTATCTATGAATTTTAACGGAATGAGAAAGTTTCCATTTTTTCAAAATTTAGTTAATCAGATAGTCCTAAAGAGTTAGACAACAACGGCGGAAAAATTTAGTAATTATCTCCATTAATAGAAAAGTTATAGTCCTTCAAAGTTTGAACAGCCGTATCATCCGCGCGAAGCCGCTGTGATGTCACGCGGCACCACGCAAGCCTGTGTGCGCCCTATCGAGGATGCTGCTCCCGCAAGTCACCGCGCCGCCGGCATCCTCGTTCAAGTTGTTATTCCTTGTTTTCAGTAGGGTAGGCGACGCCGACGCGACGGTGACAAAAACGTTTACCAGTTTATTGGTACTCGTATTATTAGAATATTTCTAGCAGACCGAGAAACTATAAATATTGCATTGTACTTAGGTGTACTAACACCAGCATAAAAACACCAAATAAATATTTCAATGGATAGCCTATTATGAATACAAAAAAATTAGTTTTATGACCCCCTCACCCCCCAACTACCCCAATTTCACCCCCACCGAAAAAAGTAGAAAATGATCACGAAACCCCTAAAACGCCTAAAAACGAAGTTTGAACTGTTTCTATATTTTTAGTTTTTTTTTATTGCTGCACCGCCGCTGACACGATTTTTAAATATCCATTGAAGATCATGAATAGCGCAGCAAGAGCTGGATAACCATAGAAGTATAAGCAGTATAAGAGGAGCAGCAGTGAATATAGGTTAGCCAAATTTCAACGTATATTTCAAAATGTCAATACCTCATACAAGGCATAGCCTTCGAGGTGACAGTATTTATACCGTACGACAATAGTATAAATAAAGAATAAAGGTTTTCCATCCTCACAGCGGTAGTAATACTGTATGAAAATTTAATTGAAATCAATCGAATAGTTTACTAGTTACACCATATAGAATGATCAGAAGCAATACTCTTGCATGTATACACCAGAAAAGTCCCTTGGTTTCCGTAATAGCCAAGGTAATGTTCGGATGCACCTGAAAAAGTGTTTTATAACGCTAGGCCTCTCTTTCGCATGTCGGTGGACGGCCTGTTATGAATACAATAATTTTTCAGTTTTACAACCCCCCACCCCCCAAATTCACCCTCAACCCAGAAAAGTAGAAAATGATCAGGAACCTCTAAAACGCCTAAAAACAAAGTTTGAGGTATATTTAAAATCTTTGGTTTTTTGCTAATTACTCCACCGCCCATGCACCGATTTCCAAAATTATAGCAACATTACCTATTACTACCCCACAGCATGTCGCTGCCCAAATTTCGTCACAATCCATGCAGCGGTTACTGAGATTACGTGGCTAGAAGAACGCGTACAGACAGACCGACGGAAACGAGTTGCTTGGATTTTCGTTATGTAGACATCATAAAACATCGAAAATTTCACGATCACAATACTCCCCTCACCTATCGGTGCGGGAAGTAAAAGTCCATAATCATGTCGAGATCCACTTTAGGAAGATTACTAGAATCACCACGAACGTAACCTCCCTCCATAGGTACTTCAAAAATATACTGGCGTCTGCCCGTTACAACAAACACCTTCGCCGTTCCACTCACGTCTAAATGTCGCATACTGTACAGCGCAGCGTATGCATAGCGGAAACCCGACCAGACTGCGGCTACCACGAACAATGTGGCGTCATATAAGGCATTTCACCACCGCGGTCGCTTTACGCAAATATAAAATCGAATAACTTTGCCGTTTTTTGGAATATTCAGATGATTTTTTCTAAATTTTTCAACTTAAGAAATAGACTATCAGATAATAATGAATTTTCGAAATTTTATTTTTTAGGAAACTTCTCCATTGTTGATTCCTAACAGTACTGCAATGCTAAATGGAAAATAAAGTTAAATCGAAAATATTTCGTTAAGCATTAACATAAATACTGCAGGGATCGTACAAAACAATTTCCTGATAGATCTGTTCTATTCGTGACAGTGCACATTTGAGAGCAAAGCAAAGCCCAATCGTTTGAACAACACATCCATTAGGAACGAAAATTCAATGACAATGAATCCTGCAAACCCTAAAAACATTACGGTAGCAATAATAATTATCAGCTGCCGTGCAGCGTATAAATCGTTCTTGCTACTAGTAATGACGTTAAGGACATTGGCAGTTATTGATGATGAGTGATCGTGCTCTGACCGTCAACATCCGCAGAGGGGTTGAAGCGGAAATCGCTGAAAAAGGATTTTCCAGCAGCGCTGCTGATCAGTTGATGTCACGTTTGATGCTGTCTGTAGGCGCTTTTCTAAATTGGAGAAAATAATCTAATAAAACGGTTCAATAATGAATCCGTAAATTTAAAAATTGTACATAATATTTGATTCAATTTTGCTGAAAACGAACCAAAAAACGATAATGAGAAAAATCTCCGGTTCGCAAACTTTTGTAATTTGAAGACCACATACATATTTTCATAACTCTATCTTTCACTTTCTTGCCCGTGTGGGGGCGGGTTAGAATATCTCCCATCGTATATCCTGCGTGTCGTAAAAGGCGACTAAAAGGAATCGACCTACCGTCGGTATAAGCAGTAACCTCTTCTCAACCAACAGCTTTGGGTGGACGAGTTGAGAAGAGTCAGGACACCTTCTTGTCCTTGGGGTGAGAAATTGCCCCTAAAGGCGGATGAACCGGTGGTTACCATCTGGTATCGGCATGAGGATGCAGAAAGCAAATGGGAAATTACTGCATTAAAGATCTTAAAAATATCCCCAGAGAAACTCGAAAAATGAGTAAATGCATTTCACGAGTTCACAACATGTCTGTTAAGACATTGTGACTATGTTGATGATGATGATCTTTCACAACTTTTGCACCTATACACATAATAAAAGAATCATTTACTAAGATCAATGCGAATCTTCACATAATATTCATTTTGCCTGATGAGAAAGTTATTTGAAACAAGGAAAATATTGGATTTCAATATAGCCTGAACGAAGCTTGTAAATTGTGGAACCTGCATCAGCAACATTATAGACTTGCCTTAAAAATGTGGGTGGTTACTCCTTAAGGCGCAATGCCGCCCCCCCCCCCTGAGCAAAAGGGAAAATTTATAATTAGCACACTAAGCTCGTACCACAGACTACTTTCAGTGTCTCGTCACGTGATTGACTGAAGGAGCCAAGGCACAGACGGCACAGACAGCGGACCGAGAGTGCTCCTATTGGTCAGCCATCGTTATTAGCTCCCCTATTGGTCAATCATACATCAATCGACTTTAAAAATGACCAATGAAAACCAAAAGGTTACCAGTGACATACGAAGCGATACGAACAGAGGCCGCTCCTGCTGACGCGCCTCAGTCAGTCTTCTCTTGTTCGAGTCGCTACGCGTTGCTTACATGGGCGATTCTAACCTACTAGCTTATTATTTAAAAATGGATAATCGGGCGAACGCGTTGCTTAGCATGAAGCTTTAGTCTGAGATTCCCTTGCAACCAAATCATCGGCAGATCCCCCCCCCCCCCTAAAATTGTCCGATGCTTTATGTCTTTCCTCCACAGGTCAATGGATAGCCCTCTATCAATACTACAGAATTTTCAGTTTTAAAAACCCCCTCCCCCCAAACACCCCAATTTCACCTCCACCCAAAAAAAAAGCAGAAAGTGATCAGGAATCCCTAAAACGTCTAAAAACGAAGTTTGAGCTGTTCTTATATTTTTAGTTCTTTTATTATTGCTGCGCCGCCACTGACACGATTTCTAACAACCATACGCGTCTTCCATTCTCACTACGGTAGTAAGTCGGTAGTAAGTCCCTTAGTTTCGATAATAGGCTAAACAATGTTCGGATGGACCTAAGAAGGTGATTTATGTCGCTAGGTCCTCCTTCACAGGTTAGTGGACGCCTATTATGAACACAACAATTTTTTTAGTTTTTCAACCCCCAACCCCCAACCACATCAATTTCACCCCCACCCAAAAAAAACGCAGAAAATGATCAGGAACCTCTAAAACGCCTAAAAACAAAGTTTGAGCTGTTTTTATGTTTTTAGTTTTTTTATTATTTCTGCGCCGCCACTGGCACAATTTATAAAAACCATACGCACTTTCCATCCTCGCCATGGTAGTAATACTGTGTCAAAATGCCATTAAAGGCGATTCAACAGTTTTCTCGTTACACAATATAGAACGATCTAAAGCAATACTCGTATGTTTACACCAGAAAAAATAATTCTAAGTCCTCTGGTTTCTGTAATATGCAAGGTAATGCTCGGATGGACCTAAGAAAGTTATTTATGTCACTAGGTCTTCCTCCACAGGTCAGTGGATAGTCTATTATGAAAGCAACAGAATTTTCAATTTTACAACCCCCCACCCCCCAACTACCCCAATTTCACCCCCACCCAAAAAAAAGTAGAAAATGATCAGGAACTCCTAAAACGCCTGAAAACGAAGTTTGAGCAATATTTATCTTTTTTGTTTTTTGCTAATTACTCCGCCGCCCACGCACCGATTTTCAAAATCGTGGGAACATTACCTACTACGATCCCACAGCATATCGCTGCCCAAATTTCATCACAATCCATGCAGCGGGTGCTGATATTACGTGGCTTTTTGTTATGTAGGCATCATGAAATGCCCAACAAGTGTATTATCTCAAAATTGAAAATTTTTGCGATCACAATTAATACTCCCCTCATCTATCGGTGTGGGAAGTAAAAACACTTAAGAAATAACATTTTGTGATGAGTGATGAGCAAAACACTCTTAAAAAGTGACTTTTTGTGATACAAGCTAGAAAAAGCTTGTAAGAAATAACTGATTGTGGAAACCGAAAACTCTTATTATGTGCAGGGTGCAGCTGCGACCTCAACAACCTCTGGTAGGATCTTCGGGTAGTTTTTTATTTAAAATTTTGTGCGCCCCCCCCCCCTTTTAAAAATTCAGGAACCACCTCTGAAATATATGCTGCTTTTCAGGCATTTCTTTATTCGCGTCATGAAATTCATTTATTTCAGACCGCGATCCTGTTCCCGCATTGCTGCCCGTGTCATGTACATCACCTCATTTTCTAATATCATATGCACATAATATGTGCTAAATTTTGTTTGTTCTCATAAGCATGGCTGAACTGTTGAGGGCTATAAGGAACTAGTATAGGTGTTTGCAGCTACATATCAAGTACGTGGTATGTATATCCGCGTATCAGATATGAATAAGATACATTATCCTTGGTGGACGAAAGGATCGATGTATAACTTTGCTCAAAAATACGATTATTTTTTTTACTTCTTACAGCGATAGACTAGGGGAGTATTGTGATCGCAAAATTTTTCGATTTTGAGACAATACGCTTTTTGGGCGTTTTATGATATCTACATAATAAAAATCCACGTTAATAGTTTTTGTCGGACTGGCTGTCTGTCTGTTTGCCTGTCGGTCTGTCTTTTTGTCTGTTGCCGTTCTTATAGCCTCCTAATCTCAGTAACCGCTGCATGGATTGTGATGAAATTTGGGGTCGTATTAGGTCATGCTGCTATAATTTTGAAAATTGGCTCATGGGCGGCAGAGAAATTAAGAAAAAAATTAAATGTTCCTCAAATTCGTTTTTAGGCATTTTAGAGGTTCCTGATAATTTTCCACTTTTTTTTGGTTAGGGGTGAAGCTGGGTGGGTGCAGAATAGGGCGTTGTAACAAGTGCTGTATTAATAATGGGCATTTATCTGTGAAATAGAGTTCTAGCGGAATAATATACTGTTATAAGACCATTCGAATATCGCTTTACCTATTAGTGAAACGAAGAGACATAATTTTCTGATGTTTACATACAAGCATTGCGTTAGATCATTCTAAAATTATTCTGTAACCTGGTAATTATTGAATATTGAAAGTTTTAATGGAATTTTGACACAGTATTATTACCGTGGCGAGGACAGAAAACGCGTATAGTATTTAGAAATCGGGTCAGTGACGGCGCAGCAAAATTAAAAAAACTAAAAATATAAAAACAGTTCATACTTAGTCTTTAGGCGATTTGAGGGTTACTGTTCGCTTTCTACGTTTTTGAGAGGGAGTGGAATTGAAGTAATTTGGAGGTCGGGAATTGTGAAGGTGAAAAATGTGTTGTACTTGTAGTGGTCTCTTCGTTGTCTTGTAAAGGCACGACATGATATAATTTTCAGCTTTATTCGAATGCTGCCCTACCTTAGAAATAATATTGTTGTGTTGTGTGTTTTAAAACCCTACGTGATACGTCGTGATAAAAACCAATAAGGTCTATGGTTTTCGAAAATTGTGTTAGTGGCATTGGAAATAAATTGAAAATGAAACAGTATATTATAAAAGCCATTTAAACTCTGTTGTTGGGCACTAGGGATCTCTGATCATTTCCTATATTTTTTAGAAGTATGTAGTTAAAATGAGCCGAGGTAGGGTGGGGTTTGAGATGGAGTGGTTGGGAAACCCTGAAACATTTAATTGCCCTTTAAAAACTGTTAATAGTGATAGAATCTGGCTTAAATAACAGAAAATTGGAAGGGCATTTGATTAAGATATCAGTTCAAGATTACAGAATAAAAACTGTATCGTTCTAGTTTCTACGGCAAGAGATGCACGAAACTATTTACAAGAGTTTTTGTGTTAAGCCGGCGCCACACATGCGGCGAGCAACGAACCCCGATTATTTGCTGTTCGGCTAATAAAGCCGGCGCCACATATGCGGTATTCGGCGAGCAACGAACCCCGATTGTATGCTATACGGCTAAAGGGCGATACGTGCTCGCTATTCGGCGAGCAAGGTTGAAAAAACGGCGAATATTGATATTCGGCAAATACCCGCATATGTGGCGCCGGCTTAAAGGGCGATACGTGCTCGCTATTCGGCGAGCAAGGTTGAAAAAAACGGCGAATATTGATATTCCCGCATATGTGGCGCCGGCTTTAGATGTTTTTTGCGGGTGGGCAGACGACAATTTAGTTGCAAGGATAGCTTAGATTATAAGTTTATGCTATGGAATGTGCGGGTAGTACTGAGTGAATTAACTTGACTTAATTTTTTATATTCTATTCCATTCTATTTTGACAGCAGTTCGCCAAAATTACCAAATGCTTAAATACAAAATGCTCTTAGTTTCTTCTTCGAAGAAAAACAAAGCTATAGCTTTGTTTTAAAAAAGTTGAACTACTTATGCTAATATTATGAGATACTTCAGCCAAAATTGAAGCATCTTCATTGGCAACAGGTTAACATATACCTAATTTAATTTTTTGGTATTCCTACTTCTTAGACTTTTCCAGCTTTAAACTGAAAATATTTGCTCACATGTGATCAAAAATATAGTATTCCTGGTTTGAGATTGCTATAGTTCTTCGCATAATTGTAGCTATCAGTAAATGCGTAGGTGAATGAATGAAGTACATGCTTCATCTCAGATGTTATTTTTATGCCTGTATGTTTAATAGAGAGATTCGTTTTAATTGAGATTTCTCTTTTCGCTTTCCGATGCTATGCATGTAAAGCTGTTTCGTAAATTCCGAGCTTCATCACCTTCATGCGCGGCCCTGTGAGTTATCGTTTTAATCACGTTAACAACAGACGTGGAGGAATAAGGTTTACGATGGCTGGGATGCCTCTCGCAAGTTCTGCCTCCAATCAGCATCGGCTATATTTGTACGAGTACGAAACGAGATTGCCTCAGGCACCAGGATAAGACGTGAAAGAATGGTTTTATGGACAGAACGGATATTTCTCAAAAAAAATGGAGTCAAGTTGATTGACTCAGTATGTTTCCCACACATAATAATGATAACATTTTATTGCTTTCCCATTGCATGAAGCTATAGTCTGAAATCCCCTTCCAACCAAATCATCACCCACCCGCCCGCAAAAAAACATCCAACACAAAAACTCTCGTAAATAGTTTCTTGGTGTTTCCCTCCTTAAAAACTAGGACGCCACAGTTTTCATTCTGCATGCTTCAACTGAACGATGCGAAACGATCAGGTGCCTCTAAACCATCTAAAAACGAAGTATGAGGTGTTTTTATATTTTTAGTTTTTAGTTATTGTTGCACCGCTACTGACACGATTTTTCAGACTCTGGCGCGTTTTCCACTCTCGCCGAGATAGTCAATTCTGTGTCAAACTTCCATCAAAATCAATTTAATAATTTTTGCTTTATGCAATGTACGTAGAACGAAATTAAGCAATACTCGTATATGTATACATCACAAAATTTTAAGTCCCTTGGTTTCTGTAATAGGCAAGGCAATGTTCACATGGACTTAAAAATAATACGCTTCTAGGTATTTCTTCCTTAGGTCAATGTACAAACTATTATGGACACAACAATTCTTTCAGTTTTACAACTCCCCACCCCCCAACCACCCCAATGTCACCCCCACCCAAAAAAAACGTAAGAAATGATCAGGAACCCCTAAAACGCCTAAAAATAAAGGTTTAGGCGTTTTTGAATTTTTTGTTTTTTTTTATTATTGCTGCGCCACCACTGACACGATTTTTCCAAAACATGCGCGTTTTTCATCCTCGCCGCGGTAGTAATACTGTAACAAAGTTTCATTAAAATCCAGACCATAACTTTTACTTTACTCAATACAGAACGATCTAATGCTATATTCCTATGTATTTATCAGAAAATTCTAACGCCCTTGGTTTGTGGAATAGACAAGGCAATGTTCGGATGGGCCTAAAAAAGGGTATTATTTTACAGGTCAATGGAGAGCCTATTCTGAATACAACACATTTTTGAGATTTACAACCCCCCAACCACCCCAATATCACCCCCACCCAAAAAAAAGTAGAAAATGATCAGGAACCTCTAAAACACCTAAAAACGAAGTTTGAGGAGTATTTATTTTTTTTGTTTTTTGCTAATTAGTCCGTCGCCCATGCTCCGATTTTCAAAATTATAAGAACATTACTTGTATAAGTTCGGGTAAGATCGGATATGAAGTATTGCTACCACATCTAGAGAGGCACTAGGGAGGTACTACGACCTCATCCTTACCAGGTAGAGGTCTTTACTCCCCGAACCAGTCTCCTCTAGCATTGCTTCTTTTGGAGAACTTCGACACAGTGGAATGAGCTGCCGGGGAATTTGTTTCCCGCCGGCTATAACATGCAGCGTTTCAAATATAACGTGCACCGAAACTTATTCTCTCGCAGCGCTTCTACAGCGCCATAGGCATTCAGCCTTTGCGGAAGGCTGACCATAAAGAAAATCTGAAGTACTGCTAGCCCTACTGTCCTGACGTCACCGAGTGGTATGACCGCACTTTTACTTCAAGGATGTTCAGGGCTTGGAAATGTCTGTTTAGAACAAGCAGTTACCGTTGGTCTGATGCAATAACAAACTTCACCCAGCCTAACGAGATACTACAACATTCAGGCTTTGCCTTTGTGGCTGCTGAGCTATAAAAACTAGAGTCTTGATTTTTAAGTTATTTTAATATTAATATTCATGGTCATGCTAATATGCCTCAAGAAGTTTTACTTCAGACGAGCACTTTTCAAGAAAAGATTTTTCCATCAAAGTTAATTACTTCCATTAGCAAAAAACTCCAGCAGTCTCTGCGGCGATTAGCAAAGTGGCCTATATATTTTTTGTCGGCTCAAGGATGGCGGGTCCCAGGAAAACCGTTTCCAAGATAATGTTTTTCGGGCAGCAAGAAACAAGAGTTTGCTAACGGGAGTCGTTTAGAACAAATTAGAGGACGAAGGAACATGGAGTACTAAATAAACGAGAGTAGGCTACTATAATATACATAGAGTTTAGAATTAGATTCTGATACTTCCATTTCCTATGCCAAGAGGCTGAGAAAACGTTGTACCTATTAGGCAAATAGAAAAAGAGTAATTTGAAGACTAAATTTCACCCTCAGGGGTAGTAAAACAGAGGAATTATGTATTTCACTAGATTTTAAATATTACTTCTGCCACGGCGAGTTGAGCGGCTACTTTTCAAACATGACTGTTTTTAATTTTGAGACAATACGGCTTCTGAACATCTTTTCTTATGCTATAACTACAGGGTGTCCAGATATTCGACCGACCATGCTTGGCGAGTGATAGGCCTCACATTTTTATGAACATTGAGATAGGAATATGAAACCTTGAAATGCTTAATTTTCAGGATACAGGGTATCAAAGCTTTACTTTTATTTACATTTTTTTTCAATTATTCTGCAATAAAATGGCACAGCGATATAAAATTACGTGGAATGAAAGATGCTCTCTTACTCCGCAAGAGGGAGATGATTCCAATCATTCGGTTCACAGAAAAATCGGAAAAATTAAGGGTACCGGCTGGATTCGAACCAGCGTCTCCGGCATTCTAGGCCAGCGCGTTACCAACTATACCACGGTTACCCGTAATATCGGGTAAGAAAAAATTCTCTTCTGTCCTTTTTTATTACGAAAACATTACGCCTCACACAAATGCTTTATTTTATACTTATGACTCATACTTATGATTTTACGAAAAGATGTTAAATAAAATAATGCAGGAAACGTTGTGGGTTGATATTTAAAAAAAGAAGTGGGGTGATTTTTAAGGGTTCGATACTTTTGTAGGTGTATCGGTATATAATTATTGAGGGGTGTAATCAATTGCACAAAATTCTCTGTACGAACCAAACGCGCCTATGAGGCTAAAAAATATCGAGTTGGTACTAGTATCGATATTTTCATTTTCGCATATCTACCCAAACTTCACAGCCGTAAAATCATCCATAAACCCTCTCAAGGTCAAATTTTGTGGGAACCATTTTTATAAATAGGAAAGCCTCAGAGATATTATGCTGGTTGTTTACTATGCTGTGGTCCGGCATGCCGGCAATGCCGAATATACATATGGCTTTGAATGGCCAGGCCCACCGATTATTAATTAATAGTCGGTGGCCAAGCCATACAAGAAATATTGCTCAGTCTGGCCGTTGTTGGCGAGAATATTGCCGGCTATACTATTGCAGCCACAAATTGCAGTAAAGGTGTTGCCCGTTTAGAAGCCACAAAAAGTGTGTGGCGCCAACGCTGTGGATTACTCGTATCGCATAGTTATTAAGTATTATTACCTTGTGAAGCTTAATTCACATGCACATAATTTCCGAATACGATTCGGGTAAGGATTTAGTTTAGGGGACACTCAGCAGATGCCAACCTATACATCAGTCGATAGCATTTTTTAAGCTAACTACAGCGACAGTAGTTTAAACTCCCGTAAATGAAAAATAAAAGAGTATGAATTTTTAAATAATTTTGGTAAGACTTCGTTTTTGCGGAAACCGAAATGGGGGTCAAGAGTGGTGTCAAACGACTTGGTTTGACGTCCTGACTCGAACGAGACCATGCTCAAACCGAAGAAACGTTCTGGTGAAAAACTACAGTACTTTGAGGCCATTCCCAAACCGAGGAAACGTGTTGGTGAAAAACTACAGCACTTTGATGTTTCATAACCTAACCTAACTTATCCAAACCAGTTGAGCTGTTGAGGTCAAAATGGGTGTTAATCGACATGGCTGGACATCGTGACTGAAACTCGACCACTTCCAGAGTGAGGAAACATTACGGTGAAAATCTACGCCACTTTGAAATTTGGAAATTTCAGTACATTACCTGACATGACTTAACCAAATCGGTCGAGCTAAAAAGGGGTGTCAATCGACTGGGTTTGATGACGTGAGTAGAATGGGCCTATACCACATTTTTGGTTTATTGGCTTAAACGAACCCTGACACCACGTAGGTGCCATAAATAATTTCACAAAATTTTTCTATCATATTTATAACCGAAAAAAATTGCTCTAAAGATTGAATTTTTTTATTTCCATAGACTTCCCGCCCAGGTCGTGACGTCATCTGTAGGGAACCAATAAGAACTCACTGGTACAAAACAATAGCATCCGCTCGTAGTCATCAGACCACGAAAGGACGCTTCTCATTGGTTCCCCCTACAGGTGACGTCATCATCGGCTATTTCAAATTACAGTACAATTTTCTTTTTAGTGCTATTCTCATTTGGATCAAGTTTTCTGCTGACTTTTTACAGTAAAACTGTCCTATGTGTCATCAAAAATAATACCGCAGTAAATAAATTGATCAATTTGAGATCACGGTATAGGCCCATTGTATCAATCAGTGGAGTGGAAAAACGTTTATTTTGATTCTAAATACAGCAAATTAAGCCAAAAAAAAAAACTGAACAAGTGACAACCTTACCTGGGGATATGTTGCTTAGAGTATTCAAAATATGCAAAATCAGTGATGGTGTGGTATGGGCCAGCCCCCCAGGCAGGGGCGTAGTTAGGTCCCTGGATCTGGGGGGGCTCAACTCCCCGCCCTAGATACAATAAACTTAACTTTGGATTTTTGGGGGGGCTAATTTCATTCTTGGGGGGCTAAGCGCCCCCGAGCCCCCACCTAACTACGCCTATGCCCCCAGGCCTCCCCTATTTACGCAAATGCATAAACCTAATTCAACCTAAATTGTTAGAAACATTAAGAATTGAAAGTATCACAATTTCTTTTATTTTCCATTTCCTGGTGTTGCTTCTAGTGCCCTTGTACTCTACTCGTCAAGTACTTTTAAATCGACCATATACTTCGTGAAAAGAAATTTCGAAATCGTTTTTAAGTTAGATTTGAAATTTTAAAGAGGCGTAGATTTTCATGGGGCCATTTTCTCAGTCTGGGGATGGTGCAACCCGACTAAAGACGTCAAACTAAGTCGACTAACAGTCCTTCAAACCCCATTTAACCCATTTGACTTCAACAACTTGATAAGTCGGATTGAGTTAGGTTAGGTACTGAAAGTGCCGTACTTTTTTACCGGAGCATTTCCTCGATTTAGGAGTGGTCTCGTTTGACTCAGGATGTCGACTGACACTACTTTTAACCCCTAATTCGGTTTCCGCTAAAACAAAGTCTCACCATTATTCCAAAAATTCATAACTATTTTATTTTTCATTTCCGGGAGTTGAGACTGGTGTGACTGTATTCAGATTAAAAAAATGCTATCGAATGATACATAGTTTAGCCCTCTGCTGAGTGTCCCCTGAAGTAAGCCTCAGCCACGATTCGTATTTGTACTGATTCTATCGTATAATCTAAATATATCCAACCATAAGAATCCTACTTTTCCGTACGAGATTTGATTAAATTTGGGGAATTTGTATCTTCAAAGTTGGTACCTATGCCACTTGGCGAGATGCTGCCAAGTTAAATCAATTTTGTTTTATAAATATATGTGGTCTGAGATTGTTTTATATGAAATCTACTACACCAAATGCCTCGATTTCTTTCCACTATTTAACACTCAAGAATACCTGTTAGGTGCACGATTGAATAGTTAACCGATAGAAGATATGTGTGATTATTGAAGATGATTTGTTCATCCACGTATATTTTACTATATTAAAATACCTCAAAGTTAAAGCAAGTGTTTTCCCACAAGAAATAGGTTCGCGACCACAGTAGGTTCTACCTAGACGAAGACCAATAATATCAGAAATGCATTGCTTCGTATTGGTAAATGTATACTAATACTTATACTGTCTTTTTCTATTAGAAAGCACATAATAACCTATTCGATTCATTCTATTTACCATTCGTCCAGCTTTATAAATTTACATAGACCGCTCTGACAGGTTAATCGAACTTGAACCTTTACCATTTTCCGATCATTAGCACAAGTGAAGCTTAATGTGTTTCGGAAAAGGGAAGGGTTCATTTATTCTTCGTGCCTATTATTCTCTCAATAATCAATCAGCTCCCCTTGATCAGAAAATTAAGGGATAAAAACAATGGATACCAAAAGCGCTACAAAGATACAGCTGGTCGAGGTGCTTTGACACTATATTTACAGGATGTGTTCCACAAGTAATGAAACCATAATCCATAATAGCTTTATCTTACATCGCAAATTAATTAACAACAAGGAATATGATTCCAATTTTAGAGATCAACTTAGGATCAGCTGTGACATGTGGCTTCCGTGGTGGACCACCGCTTCCCAGCTTCTCGTGGGATCAACATGGAAAATCCAATGAATTTAGATCCCGAATATCCTGTAGGATGAAGAACGCGCGTTTATGGTGCTATCTCCTGGTGGCAGAAGTGTTTGCAATGAACAACCAGAACCAAGTTGGCGGCCCATGCAATGCATCACCTGCTTGGCTATTACTGGAATCATGTCTACTTCGCCAATACTGGCTATGGAGACCCCGTCCCTCTACACATTGAGGTAGACAGAGGTGCCTGAATGGTCACCTATAGGCTGTTATCAACTAGCCAAACGGGACAGACAGGAACTTGGAGTTGAAAAAACAGGTATTATGAGTAAAATTCATAAACCACCATATATTTGGAATGGCCTCCATTCTCAAGCACATACGAAAGATCCTACAACGTCCTTTTCCCAGGAAGAGACAAATGGAATAGGAGTGACAGTTGAACGTAACACTTGGATCTTGAGCTATTCACGCATGGCTCCAAGTCAGAACTAGAGCCAGGAGCAGGAGTAGTTGGTACTAATCTAACTGTTCCAATTTTAGTAAATTTTGGCAGGTATACCACAATCTTCCAATCAAAAATGATAGCCATAGAGTCGGGTGTCAGGAAGCTGAACAAACGACCGCTGACAAACAAATGTATGAAAGGAAAGGAAAAGGTGTTCATAGCATACCCTTCTAGTCAGCCCCCTCCCCCTCCGAGGATTCTAAAATGGATCAGGAATGATCTGCGCATTCTGGTCGGTCTGTTGACAGGACATTGTTATCTGAGAAACCACTTGCGAAAAGTAGGTCTGGATCAAACAACGGGCTATTGTTTCTGCTATGTGGAAGATGAAATAGCGGAGCAGATATTATGCCCAGCATTGGAAAGAGCTAGGTTTCAGACTCTAGGATTCACCCATCTGAAACCTACTGACTTCAAGGAAGTTTTACCCGACACGACCATCGCCTTCGTCAAAAGGTGTGGGTCGTACGGCGACTCTAAGAACAGATGTGGGGTCGCAGTGGAAGGAGGCATAATCGCCCCACTCACTTTCAACCTAACCTAACCTAAATGGTTTAATGGCAAAAGAAATCATCAGAGAGTCGGCAGATTGTGTGGTGAAAATTGGGTGATCGGTCACGAGCGCGCGGTTTGGTTTTTAGCTGTTTACAAAAAGGGTGCCTTCATCGGCACCGATCACTTGCGCGCCGGAAGAAAATGAAGCTTGGATATTCCTAATGACCACATTCTTTTAATTCTTGCGAACTTTCATCTGTCTTCTTACGACTTGCGGTAGCTTACAGTTACTCTTACATTGTTTAAATGACTATCCGCCTTCTGTAGGTATACAAAACTACCCTAATGAATATACTATTATACAAAATTTTTTGGTCAATTATTTACAATTCACGTTTTTAAGAATGGTCATTACATACCTGTGGTGTTTATGTTATTACCTAACAAATTAAGCTCTCCTTATTTTTTAGGTTTTAAATTGTTAGTCGATTATTGTGGAGAAAACAATTTATCTTTTAACCCCTCAGAAATAGTTTGTGATTCTGAAATCGCCATCCGTTTAGGAATAAAGCAAGTTTGGCCTAACTGTACAATAATAGGGTGTAGATTTCATCTAACACAAGCCTGGTTCAAAAAAATACAGAAATCAGGTTTAACTGTAGCATATGAAGACGCTAATTCTGAAATTGGGCGTTGGTTGAGATGGACTTTCGGTTTATTACTTTTAGATCATGACCAGGTTGCGGAATGCTTTGTAGAAGACTTATGCTATTATTTCCAATGACAACCAAATTGTCAAATATGCGGATTATATAGTGGAAAATTATATCCAAGAGAACGCGTTATTTCCACCAAGTACGTTGCCAATTTGATTGAGATGTATAAAAATGGAGCTATAGCCCGATTTAATTTTGTGAAAAGTGTAAACTTTAATTACTATAAGAAACAACATTTTTTAATCTGTATATTACTTGTTTTTTTTATTATCAAATGAATCAATCGAGTCGCTTTCAAGTTTTAAGTTTTCACTTAATTCTAAATGAATATTATCAGTATTCGACAAGTTAGAAAAGAACCACGTGATGCAAATAAAGCTGACAGAAAGTGCTGCTAATCTATATTACACAATACAATTTATTTCAGTATACTACGACATAAGTAAACAAGAACCGCCCCGCGCGCTTGTATCCACATATCTACCTATTATCCAAATATTTTGGGAGCTTCTGACCAGTGGGATTAGGACAAATCTAACCGCGGCGCGCTAATGTCCTATGGCCCACCTGGTGATCGAAAAATTTTGCGCGCTTCTGACCGATGGGATTAGGAACAATCAGACCGCGGCGCGCTAGTGTCCTATGGCCGAAAATTGAAGCTCTTTCAGAATGCCTTTTAATAGAATGCCAAAAATAACAGCGCATGATTTGCCCTACAAAATGGGAACAAAAGACTGATATATTAATGAATGACAATCGAAATAGGCGTTGAAGAAGGAGTGATGTGGAGGCGAAGCCAGGCAATTAGGCCACCTTTGGCCTTTTCACCAACCCCACTGAACCACTAGCCACCTAAGTCCTAGAAAGCTGCTTGTCGAACCTACCAGACCACTTGACGAAAGTCAGTATGTCCGATCTTGTCGCTGAATATAGTGACTGGATCTTCTGCAGGCGGATATTGCTTATTTCTGATGTGATGCATAGACATCTCTGTTGGTTCTTTGCTTTTACACAATCTCTACAGGAGTTGGGCGAAAAGTACGCTCACACTGGGAGACGCTAACAGGAATGCCTCATCCTAAGTCAAGCACAGCTGATCTGAGTGAGAACTTAGCAGATTCAAAAATGAGTCAACAACCATTAATGATACTTGCAGGTTATGCCAGGAGGAGGGCAGGATGGAATAACGTATACTATGTAAATACCCATAATTGAATGGGTTATGTATACGATATATACAATATACGAATTGACTTTTAGAGAAAATATGAATAGTTGTGAGACACAATAGGTCAGAATCGCGGTGGCGAATCCACTCATGACCTATACCTAGACCTACCTATCCAGACGAAACCGCAAAGGGGGAGATCTAGCGCTTGACATCGACAATATAACAGCAATAAAAACGTTTGCTGGGTAATGAATGCTTCTTACTTATTTGTACAGCCTTTGAGCACATTCACATAAAACCTGAAGATATAAACTCACGGGTGGTTTGCGTGACGACGAATATCCAGAATAAATTTATTTTAAACGCTCATAATTCAATTTGTCTCTGTGCGAGGCTTAATGGATTACGATGTGTACATGTTACGTTGCATAATCCTGGATAAAATGTTTCATTATACGTATGTAGCAGCAATGAGTTTCTATCTTGATGGTCAAGAGGGTAAACTGATAATAATATGTATACAGGGTGAGTCAAACTTAACGCTCTGGACTCTTGTGACCAAACGATATATCTTTTTGGATAAATAACTCTGAGTGTATTTATGTTGCATTGGACTACATTTTAAAAATAATGACTTTTTTACAGGGTGTCTAACAAAAGCCTGACATATCAAAGTGATGTTTTTTTAATGAAACATGTTATTGCATATTTAGATGGAGTGGTCAATTCTAACATGACTGTATGACTGCATGGGGCTTAAAACGAACCATTTAGGTTCAAATCAACATTTTTGGTAGAGTAGATAACAGAAAAAGATTGAATATGGAAGAGATTATAAAACTTAGATGGTTGTGACTTGGCCATGTGTCTAAGCGTCAGCTTCAGCTTAGGTCAAACGGTAAAATTTGCATTATTTATTTATTTATTTATGTAATATACGCTGCACGAATGGAGTAATCCATTAAATAAACAGGAAAACTGTACTTATAACTAAACATTGTGAATGTAAACGTGTAAACTAGTTAATAACACGAGGGTTGCTCTATATCTTCGTCAATCCACCAGTACGCAGACAGCTGTTTCACGCTTATTAGCGTTCACCAGTGCGCCATAGGTCGATTGACGAAGATAGAGATGATGCCTCTCAGACATGTAAAGCTTTACATGTCTGATAGGCATGAAAATTCTGATGCTATCTATCTCCGTCAATCGACATATGCCGCACTGGTGATCGCTAAAATCGAACTTCAGCATGCAAAAACAGTCCTTCTACGTAACAACTATTCATATCGTGATATTCAACGAGCAAGAATCATGTTCACTTCTCCGAGGTCCACCGCCCATGCTTATACCAATCCACTCTCAAACTTTGCCTTCTTACCCTATAACCGCAATGTAACCGACAATATATCGATCTAAGTTCTTGAGTAACGTAACCATCTCCACATGATTTTCAACCATGCCAAAATTGTTTCAACACTACAGAACCGTTAAGGATCAAATTCCCCTAACTTCAGAATGTGTGCGCAAAATACCGTGTTCTTGTGAGAAATTATATTGGTGAAATCAGTGGCGTAACTTCAAATTCGCGGCCCCCCGCAAGATACTTTACGGGGTCCCCGCATAAAATTTTCCGTGGCTTCTCTTTTAATATTATAAAGTGTATATACCTACAATTATTATACGGGATGGGTCCAAAGTTGATTCCTTTTTTCAAATTGTGTATGGAGGTGGTTAAAATAAGCAACCTTTTCAAATATTTTTTTGAAAACTAAAAAATAAGCGAGATACAAAATCAAAAAATGTAAGTCTGCCTTATCATCAGGTATTGTACCTGTCAATTAGTGCACTAGTGACTTTCAGTTCATCGTGATGAATTCTAAATTGGTAAATCCTAAATGTAACGTTAATAATAATGTGCCGCTTTTA
This sequence comes from Callosobruchus maculatus, assembly GCA_951848785.1. Classification (NCBI taxonomy): domain Eukaryota; kingdom Metazoa; phylum Arthropoda; class Insecta; order Coleoptera; family Chrysomelidae; genus Callosobruchus; species Callosobruchus maculatus. The sequence goes on along the minus strand of CATOUR010000065.1, from coordinate 9,035,980 downwards.
AGATTTACTAATTAAAGGTTAACAAAGATATTGAGAAAGTGACTACTGCACTGTCTGACAGGTGCAATAACTAATCGGTAAGATAAAAATCCCAGCAAAAAAACTAAACATAAACGGACTAGGTACGCCTTGATACGCAAGCTCACATTTACATTTTTTTTGTGTTAAGACGTACCTCGTACCCTGCTTATTTTTCAGTTTTCTGAAAAAATTTATTTGAAACAGTAGTTTATTTCAACGACTTCTATACACAGTTAAACAAATGAGTATCAAACTAGGACTCGCCCTGTATATATTAAACAGAAAATATTAAGTTGTCAAAATTTTGAGATGAAACACGGGTTCCTGCCTAAGGGAACCTATGGTGTTAACTGACAAGCTTTCTGAAATGTTTAATGCCATCTTCAGGGCTTTAACGTTGAAGTTTATTTGCAGAAAACGGCAATATGCATTGAGTTACTGGCTTTCAAATGTATCTGATTCTCAAACAAAAAAAAAGCATCAAAAATATGTTCAGCTAATTTAACACAGGTCGCACAAACAACCAACACATAGGTGCAAAATACAAACTAAACAACGCCTTCAACATGTTTAAATCATACAAAAAATTACAAAATTTGTGGTTTGAAAACACACATTTTTCAATTTAATTTTTTTTAGAAGGTCGTTGTTCAATTTGTATTTTACACCTACGTGTTGGTTGTTTTTGAGACCTGTATTGTGGAACTGTACCTGAACTGTAATATTAATAAATGTTTTATTATTTTAGGTGGTTTTGAACCGGTGCTAATCAAGTTTCATTTGTTAAATCAGAAAAAAATCCTGTAGTACGACGTGATTGAGGAAAAAAATTAAATTGCAATACGCTGACCTAGGGGTTCCGTAAAAAAATCTGTTTGTGTACTTTTTAACCTATCTATCCTAGAGGCAAGTTTTTCATGGTTAAAACAGTTTTTTGGCCCTCCCTAGTACACATACAGGTTAGGTAAAGCCGGCGCCACATATGCGGGATTCGGCGAGCAACGAACCCCGATTATTTGCTATTCGGCTATGTGGCTGCAGGATTTTACCCGAATATTCGCCATATGCCGAGCACCGAGCATTCAGCCGGCGCCATAGCCGGCGCCACACATGCGGCATTTAGGGAACAACGAACAGCGAATATTCGCAATTCGGCAAACGCCTACTAGTGTGGCTGGAGGCCTTTACGGAAACTATGACCGAGTTAACCCGATCAGTTGGATCACTGATCCTGACGTTCGGAAAGTGATCTGGGATCGGTCAGAAATAGGGTAGTTCACTCTTGTACAGTAAGTGATTGCGATCGGATAATTCAGATCCGTAGCTGCTTTACTTTACCATCTGTTTTTTATTGTTAAACAAACTTTTTCGTTGTTCGATGTCCATTAAATTCATGGAATCATAAATGCTACTTGACAGCTGTTTGACATATAACTGATCTATCCGGGTCCAGATCAGTGTTTCCGTAAAGGCCTTGGAGCAGTTTGTGCGAATGGTCGGGCTTTCCCATTCCCTTTCTTCTCGAAACTAAACATAGCCAACTACGCACATGTAGGGCGATACGTGCTCGCTATTCGGCGAGCAAGGTTGAAAAAACGGCGAATATTGATATTCGGCAAATACCCGTATATGTGGCGCCGGCTTAAGTGTAAGGGTTAGCCTCAGTCGTAGTTTCGTAATATTAGTAATCTACGACGAAAGCTCCGCATTTAACACAAATCAAATGCAGGCTCTATTTGGAATTGAAGAACTTCCATTATCATGTGATAGAATCAGGAGCTGCCCTATAGTGAATTACTCATGGTTAGTAGTAACTTATTTCGGAAGTCTGCGGTAATGATGATATGTGTGCTCAGTAGAATGAGAAGTAAATCCCGACGTTATAAGAGTGGCTGAAAAAGTCTCGCTCGTTTCCTCGGTTTTTCATTTTCGTCACGGGAAGATTATTGCTTTTTTATGTCAGGCGTGCATAGAAAGTTGCTTTAGAAGTTGTTCACGTTTTCTTTTTATGAGCATGACAATAATTAAACAGTACAGTTTATAAAATCTGAATAATTTGAGTTGGTGCTTGGCTCTTCAGCACCAGTTCAGATAATTAGGATAGTAAAATAATACATTGGAGGCTGTCAGGTAACAGCAGGGGTAAGGGGAAATCCAGAAAGAATGTTAATTTGAACCTAGGTAGCAGAAAAAATTTCCTTTACGAGGTTATTTTAATAAATCTCTGATTTTTAACCTTTAACGGCTAACGTGGCACAAGTATACATATCCACTAATGTGCAGTCTGAGGTAACGCTATCACTTTTATAAAATGAGCAGTAACATAACAAAAACATTATTTTTTGAAAATTTAGCAGCTACTCCCTATCTAACACACATTCTATAAAGATCTTTGCCCAGGTAAAGTGACTAAAATGTTGAGCTTTCTGACTCTAACATTTATTTATTTTATTTAATGGCTTGCCCTTATCTCTGAAAAAATAAGCTGCGATAAAACTCATACTCCAGTATTCCATACACAGACCTTCTAGTAACTATAAACCCTGAATTTCATACCACTTATACCGGTATGGTTAGTTGTCATTATTTACGTCTCGAGGTGAAGGACTTGGATTATTATCGGTGAACAGGGATTTCCAGAAATGATGGAGTCCCGATTGGGATTATTTGAATTTTTCAGTATTTCAACGGCTTCAAGAATCTGACTTTGAGAATTATATGTAGCTCTTACAATAATATTTGTATTGATGAATATGATATTGTGGCCTATATGTTAATATGATTTTCTGCAAGAACAGATCCTGTTAGGCTCCTAAGTTTAGGAAGCCATTCATATTCCAACAATCAGGTTACTTCAGCCCTACCTGTTTCACCAACATATACTCTAAATTTAAGCTATTTAAGTAAATACTTAATAAATACAATAAAAACACAATTCATAAAATCAATAATAAAAAGTAAATATTTAAATGATTACGTGAGAACCTTTGAACCACAGATCCGTTAAGGATCTAATTCATCCTAACTTCAGAAGATTTGGCAAAATGATTTTTTTGTTTAACCCGATTGTAATAACATGAACGGCATACTAGACTTAGAAATCCAGAATCTGTACTTGCAGAACATCATATTGACAAAAGCCACGAAAGTCTATTCAACGGTACAAATGTTATTACAACCCCGCCTCATTAACAAGGTTTACGTTTTTAGCTTTGCCATTTCACTTTCACTAATCGGTCTCATTCTCGCAATAATGTTTAAACATCACAAGTGACTTACTTTTTTCAATCTTGGTCATGCTGATGTCGTCTTTTCCGAACCACCGCAGTATCTTCCTGGGAATATGCTGCTTGATGTCGCAGCAACTGCTGCTTGGCAGGGTGGCTCTTCTGAGCGCAGCCCCATTTTGAATGACACTCGCTGGTTTCAGCTCAATATCCGACACTGATTTTGAGTCACTTTCCGCATATTCGTCATTCACAGCTGGACGCTTATGAACACATGCCACGCACTTTTCACATTTTCTGGACCACCAGGACAGCATGGTACTGAAACAAAGGATAAACATTGAAATATTTGCTATTTAATTTTCTTACTATAGTAAATAATCTAAGTATTACACTCGTTCCACGAATTCAAAGAACATTGCTCTATTTCAGAGGTAGCGGGAATTGCCTAATTTTTAGTTTTGAAAGGACATGTCAAGTAGTTTGCTTGGATACTTCACATGAATTTTCGTGTTACATAAAATTTCTTTGTGCTATAAAATGCCTTTCCGTGTGCCTAGGGATGACTGTTATACATAAAAGTATTTATAAAAGGGTCTGTTGCTTAGAGAAATCATAAATGCGGTTAATATTTAGTAATGGGGTTAAGCGTTTTTTTCGCAACACCCGAAAGGGTGGCAAATTTAAGAGGTACAAAATGGAATAACAGATACATTTACTACAACTGCCACCCAAATATTTCTCCTGACTCCAAACTTTCATCCCATCAGTTTTCGTTTTCGTTTACATTTTTTATGATCACTCCTTCACCACGAGAGCTACTTCGAAAGTCGCACTTTTTCCATTCTAGCTACACTGCGTTAAAATTTAGTTACAGTCAAGTTAAGAGTTTCCTACCAGTATATGCTGTTACTATCGAAGTAAGTAACAAGGATTGAATAGTCAACGCAAATTATTCAAAAAATTTATTTTTTTTTGTTTATTTGCAAAACAATGACAAATACTTCAGTAATTAAATTTTAATGGTATGATGAAAAATATGATTAACTAAAGCAAAACATTAAGTTTTTAGATGATGTTCAAACTGTTGCCTTTGTACTCTAATACATTTTTCCATTCCTCTTCTTAATGATCGACGGCATCTTTAAAATATTCTTAGGTTATTACGAAATCTATCTGCCGATTCCATAATTCTTATCCATAATTGTTCTTCATTATGCATTTCTACAGCATAAATTTTCATAAGTCCCCAAAATGAAAAATCGAGGGGATTAAGGTCGGGACTACGAGCTGGCCAGGGTACAGGCGCCCCTCGACCAATCCACATATTTCCAAATCCCCTGTCCAAATATTCCATTGCCACTCGAGAAAAGTGAGCTGGCGCTCCATGATGTATGTAATACGTTCTTCCAATAATGGCCAATGGGACATCCTCTAATTAATGATGTGTTTAAATCATTCTGCAAGAAATTTCGATACAGCGCATCTGTGACAATTAGGTAATTGTCGATTATACCTGCCTGCACATTAATAGAAAATCCATATTGGTGACTCCGAATTCCAGTTTGATGAGGATTTTCATCACTCCAATGGTGCATGTTATATGTATAGGTTCACAATACCATCACGACTAAAACCAGCTTCGTCAGTAAACAAAATTGATGAAATACAGTTTTGTGTTTGGTTTTGCAACCATTCGCAAAATGGTACTTGAGGAACAAAGTCATGTTCCAATAGTGAATGAATTTTTTGGAAATGATATGGGCGAAGAAGTTGTTCATTGAAGATTTGTCTAACTGATCACGGTTAAGGTTTCGCATCGCTGAACTTGTTTTCCTGGTACTTGTTTTCGGATTATTTTCTACTATTAGTAAAACTGTTTCTTTGTTTCGCAGTGCGACGAGTTCTGAATCAATAAATGTTCGAACATAAGGTACTTGTCTTAAAGGATATCTTTCTTGATGGATACGTTGAGCTTCGTAAGAATTTGATCTAGCTTCGCCGTAACACATAATCATGCTACTGATGTATCCTTCAAAAGTGTGATGAACCATTTTTAAAAGCAATTTTCAGTAATCAGTGAGAAAATCAGTGAAAAACTTAATCAAGAACACAAAATACCTCTAACAATCATTAAGTTAGTTTGACAAGTGTCATTAGCATACTCTATTTAATTGTTATTTATCATTGCTTTTGCAAAGGTTATACTTGGTCGCTTTTTGAATAATTTGCGTCCATTGTCGGGTTTTAGATGCATCTGTACTGGAACCGTTACTTCTAGCCACTTAGACAAGGTATAGCTTCCTTACGTATAAAGAAGGGATATTCATTTTTTTCAGTCGAAAATGACATACAGTGTATAGCAGAAAAGTTAGGGTCGATTCAATAGAGGTGGAACCCTGTGTGTAGCGGCCTCTATCAGTAATCACAAAACTAAGATCAAATTTGAATTTAGCATGAGAAAAAACCCCCGTATACCATATTTTATCCATTTCTTGCATCTCTGACAAAAGATATTAAAAAACCCCCAAATATAATTAAAATTCAATTAACCGAACGCCTTGGGGACCCATTTTAATAGGAACTTTTTTCTTATTTTAGTGTACTGTATTGTGTGGCATTATGCAATGTCTTTTTTCCTATATCACCCTGTATAGGTAGGGGATTTGAGGCTAATACATTTTTTGGACATTTTATGACGTCTACGTATTTGAAAATCTAGAACATTCACTTCGGTTAGTTGGTCTGTCTGTGGGACCGACTTACAGTCTCCATTCTCGCAATCTCAGTAGTTCTTTGTGCACCAGTTCTGATTTTAGAATCGCCATGCTACAGAAAATAGGTGCATTGACGGCAGAGTTAATTAGCAAAATACAAAAAAACATCGTTTTTTGGCATATTAGAAGTTCCTCAAGCTGAGGTAATAGATAATTTCAAAATGTTTCGTCATCATAGATGACAATCCGTAGTGTTGATGAAAGGCATACCGATATCATGTACTAATTTTTAGACCTATATCAGGACACCTGTGAAATTTTATTTATTTATACATATTATAATTAGTTTCAGTAATATTTTGACATTGTATTTATTACCAGATTACTGGATATAATTAAATTGTATAGTTCTTTGAAACTGTGTCAGTGGCGGCGGAGTAATCAGAAACTAACGAAAAGCAGAAGGATCGCTCAAGCTCTGTTTTGGGTACTTTTGGAGCTCTCTAATCATTTTCTATTCCTTAGGATGAATCAAACGCGTTGGACTAAGGGATGCTAACTTGATAGTAATGAAAATTTTATACTCTAGAGACAAGCTATTTTTTAACATTAACATTATAATTTTGCCGCTGATAATCCGTAATTAATTAATTTTTACCGATTTTTCAGGAGAGCGATTTAAAGAAGAGTGACTATACGTATTTTAGACGTAACGCGTTACAGCTTTCACTTTCTTTTCGAGGACAGTGCATTTTTACAGTACGCCTTGACATCACAATTTCAAGCACGGTCAAATTTATGTGCATTGGCGTATCAATCCCATTTTCGCCGAATTTCTAGGTACGCCTTTAAGTATTGTCAACGGCGATTTAGGCGCTTTTATATTATTGTAGTACAAAGTTATATTGATAGCTTTAGAAATTTCATATATGTATAGGTATGTTGCATAGGTACGTGTCATATGCTAACAGTAAGTTTACAGACATTAATAGTACACACTTGCAATTTTTTTTTGACGTTTTATTAGAATTTGTTAGGTTGCCCTATCAATTCCATTACCAAGAAATGTCTAAAACGATAGCGCATTTCTTCATCATCTTCAAAATACTTCGGCTGTTCTGCAAAGAGGTATTTTAAGGTAAGATAGTTAATCATCTCTATACAAACGACTTACCAAAAATTGCTTTAATCAGTGCTTGTAGTATAACAACGGAAATTCCACGGACAAAGTATATATTATGAGCGACATTCTGAAAAACCAAGCTTAATGAACTCCATCCTCGTCTGACGTGTGACTAACGTAACTGTAGCCTGTAAAGGCTGTGTCGTATAAATCTTTTTTACGGCTGGATGAGTACGACCTGACTCGTCAATAGTAAACAACTGATTACCTAGTGATAGATCAGAATGACCATAATAACAATTGATTTACCATTGTGACGTAATTTTGAGGCAGAGTTGTACTCTACTGTCGCGGCGGCGCTTCTTTAGTTTTCACAAGAGGATCAAACATATTTTTCTGTAAAACGAAAAATAAAAATGAGATAGCTAGATCGATTGGTTATCTTATACTCGTAATTGTGAAATGTAGTCCACAAATCCCCGCTGAGTTAATGATTGGTTATCAGCGCTATGGCATAAATTACTACAGGTTATAGAAGACGAAGGGAGGTTATGGCCAAAAAATTTTGGCCACAACTTAAGGTACTTTTATGAATGGAGGTTTTAACCCGCTGCAAAGAAAACTCAAGTATCGTGCTAGTGCTTTAAAATATCAGAATAAATATGGAGTCGGAAAAAAATTGGAAAAACCCTAAATTGAGGGAATTTCCTTAGAAATGAAAAATGCATTTAAAATCGAAGCAGCATTCACCACCTTATACTAGGGAGTACGTCGTCACTGTATCTGTTTGGTGGATTATACTTTGTATTAGAATTAAATAATTATTAAAAGGTTAAGCTCCAAATAACTTATTTAAAACACCCCACTAAACATTATTTTCTTTACCTTGTTACATAAATAGATGCTTCGCCCTTTTTCATATATCTGGAAATAAGAAAACAGACAATAAAAAATCTAGAGCTGTCTGTGGATTTTGATTTTATGAACGTGCATATTGGCACAATGGCTTTGACAAAGCTTTTCTGTTGGATGTTGTTCAGCAAAAACTTTCTATTGGATATTGAGGGCTATGTTGATAAGTATCATGTAATGGTAATTTATCAATATCGGAAACAAAACTTCAAAGCTGGATGACACTTTTGTCAAAAATATTTTAGAAATGAATTCTTAAAATCATAGCAGAAAATCAGAAAAAAGCGATTGATTTGCAAATTAATGCCAGATTTTCCATGTTTCCTTATAATTATTGTATAATTACTAATTGGAAAATGCGATAGTTTCAGACAGAATCATAAAAGTAGTATCAATCACAGCTACCTCAATTAGTAATTAATTATCCCACCTCAATTAGTCAGTTTAATTATAGACAAATATGCATACTTTTATGAAGAAATTTCCATCTACTGGATGAATGTTTGGTATAGACCTTCTTATAAAAATATTCACAGAGGCTGTAAAGGTGCAAACATAAAATTATACGGTTATTCTTTATACTTTTGCCAGCCTGCGAGCCTCAACGTTGAGAAGGATAGGCAACCAGTAATGCACGCTTGTGTCAGCGTATGGCCAACGTGGTTGGTTTAATCGTGTGGTTAGCTTTGTGCTAGAGCATTTTGCATCGTTTCTGTTGCGCTGTTCCATTGGCAAGATGCTCCGCGACGCAGTGACAATAATTATATTTCAAATGCGCATGCACTCAGCCTAGAAACTGTATGAAAATATGACATGTTCTATTTTCTGCTCAATTTTTGGTGCAATTCATGCGTTTGTGTATGACAATAGTATTCAAGCAATTGAACCAAATTTTATACAGGAAGTTGTGTAAAGTATCACAATCTTTAGTCACTAAATTTACACTTCAAAAAAAATGACGGTTGTTTTTTTTCTTCTATGTCATCGGTATCGACTGCTTTGGTCATTATCCTCGTGTTTTGTGTGGGCTTTGTTACTGTTTTTTGGCGCCACTGTAGGAACATCGCTGTTAATTGGAAGCCAACAGTGGAGGCTCAGGATTTCTATGGAATGGAATCGAACCCGGGACCTTCCGGTCACGAGCCCTCGACACTAACCACTGAGCTAACCTACCCCCATGACGGCTGTTAAACCAGAAACTCGTGTCTCTGTCGTTGAACAAGTCGAACAAGTCAGTGAACCTTCTAGCAGCACCTGATACAGCAAAAGGCCAAAAAAGCGTAACAAACCGAATGTACACATTTTTGAGATGCTTACTACTTTGATATACTCTCGCAACAAGCACAGGAATAAACATATCATGCTCAGTATAAATAATGCTAAGGCGGTCCTGATTTTCATATTGATGAAAACTTCTCTAGCAAAAGATTAGATCAAAGGTTCCTGGATAATCAGCTGTTATCTATCAAATCAACTGAATTGTCCTCAAGGACAGCGCGTTTTAATATATAATTTGATATGAAAGTATCAGCGTTATTATTTACAAATTTGTCTGTTGAAAATTGATACTAGGAGTTTTAAATACGTTATCTAGCAACCGAAATCAAACTCATCAGATAAGAGAGGTCTTTTTGTAACACACATCTCTTTATATCAAATAAAATAATAAACATGAGGCCACTGATACAGGGTGTACCACGACGACTAAGACAAGAAATATATCGGACTGAGAAGTAGTAGCGAATTATAATTTTGGGGATGTAAATTAGAGCAAATATAGTATATTTGGCTACGATTCACTTTAGGGTACAGCCGCTAGGTGGCGCCCCTATATGTCAATCGAAAGGGCTCGAGGTGGGGAGCAATAATGTCCCCGGGCGCAACACCCGGAAACGAAAGACAAAAAAGTTATGTAGAAAACAATTTCCCATGTTAAGTTTATGGGAATTTTTAAAAAAATTTGGGGTACAGCCGCTAAGTGGCGCCTCGATATGTCAATCGAAGGGGCTCGAGGTGGGGAGCAATAATGTCCCTGGGCACAATACCCGGCTGTACCCTAAAGTGAATCCTTACCGTATATTTTCTTATTATTGTGTTACCCAATGAGGTATTTGTTTTTGGTCACGTGACGTACGATTCAAAAATTTTAATGGGACACCCTGTATTTAGTAAAATGGTGCTCAAACGGCATTTTCACAAAATTGATAATGATTAAGCTTAAATGAAGTTCAATACTGTTGCATTTCTAGCATTTTGTTACCAGTTGACATTATTGAGCTGTGGACAGCTGAGCACCGTTTCACGTGCGACAGAAATAATGAGTCGGTAACGGCTCTACAGCGTGAGTTTCGTCGCCACTTCAACATTCATCGGAATCGAGCTATCCCTACTCGAAACACCATCCTGTATTGGGTTGAAGCACTTCACACCCTAAGAATACTGATCAACAAAAGACCACTAGAAGCTCCAAGAAGGGTTCGAAACCCTTAAAATGCGGAACCCGTTCGACAAGGCTTCACCTAAGTGAGCATTCGGATTGAGCACAACAAATGAAATGGAAGCAGTTATCCAGCAAAGTGAGAACCTCGTTTTGTTCATCAGTGACGAAGCTCACGTTCATCTTAAAATGGCATGGCGGTGCTCCACAGCTGCATAATGTCAACTAGTAACAAAATGCTAGAAATTCACTAGTCGAATGGTACCATCCCCACGTGCCTCGTTTCAAAAACCTCTGTCTTTTGTGCCTGACCCTGTATAAGCACCTATTTGTTATATCAAAGTATGATAATATACCACATTAAATCGTAGGTCTGGCGTATGGCGTAACTTCTGGGATTTGCAGGAAGGAAAATATTTCTTGGGATAAATTATATAGGTTGGACTATGGTATACAGCATTGAGTATAACTACCATTAAGGCTCTAGGGTATAGCACACGAAATTGAGAATCCAAGAAAAGATGTATTCCCGTGTTAGCGAGGAAGCGTGGCCGCCTATTCCCTTTCTCCAGTGTGTGTGTCTAAGATGAGGGAAAAAAATCCAAAAATCCAAAGGTAAGGTCAAAAGGTCCAAAGGTAAGGTCCAAAAGTCACCATAAAAATGAGTTTCGCATTTCCAAGCTACTGATTTTACCTTTAAACTTACGGTAGTATAGCGTTTATTGTAAATTTAAAATAAATAAAATACAATAAACAACAAGTGACCCAAAAAAAGTTAAAAACTTGTGCTTGGGTATAAGTAATTATTATAAAATGGAAACAGCAAATAAGGGTAATGGCTCAAAGAGCAAATTGGAGAAGAAAGCTTACGCTTGTGCAACTATTTATCCTTTTTTTGATATCGTATTTTGTTGTTAAATTACAGGCATTTATAGAATGTATGATTTTGCATTGCGAGTTTTTTGCACATTAAAAAACTTTTTTGAGAAAATCGAAAATAGTTGTCATTCAGTAAGGTCTTAGCTATCGCCTTCTGAAATATTATATATGTAGTTTGAAAATAGAGTGAGTTATGCGAGAAATTGTGAGTCTGTGTTTTACATGGCAAACACGTATATATAAATGTCCCCTTAACGTCATCGATATACTGGATCTTTTGAAAGAAACAAACAAAAAGAAATTACGGTATAAAATTGACTATTATATTTATTGTTATTAAACGTCACCTTGAGCTGATCACAAAGTTGTATATGAACTCCACAAGCAAATATAGTAATAAAAAATGAATATGAATAGATCTTAAGAATCAAGACCAATTAACAGCAAAATAAGATGGCATAACAACAAAAATAACAAACAAAAAATACATAAACCTAATTAACATGCGCATACCATACCTATTGACAGTGTTGCTTTAGATCTTCGTTGGCGTCAATCATTTTGAATGCGCTTATGCATTCATTCACGTGTAGATGAAACTGCCAGTTTGACCATCTAGAGCAATACTGAAAATAGGTATAGTATACGCCTGTGACTTAGATTTATGTGTTTTATCTGTTAACTTCGTTGTTGTACCACGTTACTTTGCTTTATTTTGCTGTTAATTAGCCTTAATTTTTAAAATCTATTCACATCAATTTTTTCTCACTATGTTAGCTTGTTGAGTTCACATAACACTTTGTGATCAGCTCAAATTCACGTTTAATGATAATAAAATAGTAATCAATTTATTACTGTAACTTATTTTTACTTGTTTCTTGTAAAAATTCCACCATTATGAAAATTGAATACAGCACTTACTGGCAACTACTACGCCACCTGGTGGTTATTTTAGAAAGTCAAGCTTATGATTTCTAGTGGTTTTACTTGAGTGTTATTTATAGAATGATTACTAAAACGATATAACGGAGGCTATATTGATTTTATATCTTCGGGACCGTAGATTTCAAACTTGATTTTTTCTAGTGGTATTGCGGTTCAATTAAATGAAACACTTTTCCTGTCCACGACGTCTCGGTTTATTATATTTAAACCATCGTCAGCTGTTTGTACTCCTTCATTCCATGTTGACACTTTTCACCAGGCCGTCAACAATGATTTTATATCTTCGTGACCGTAGATGCTAAATTGCTACAGGGCATCAATTGTTTCTGAATCTCACAGCACACTTGTCATAATGCTTGTTATATTGATATCTCTGGTTTGAGATAGGGTAGGAAGTTGAATCTTGCACTGACTTTTTAAGCATTTTGTGCTCTATACACGTATGTTAAAATATGTCTAGCCTACTATTTGAAATTTTCATAATAATGCGTAATAATTGTTATGTTGTCAAATACCGCCCTGTAGCTACTAAGTCAGGATAAACTTGGATAATTTTTACATAACAGATTATTAGGTAAGAATAGCTCTCTCAAAAGAGACCTGGGTTGTTTAATTCTGTTAACATGTATCAAACTTATGGCCATTTAAAGGAAAACTTTTTTGACATTCCCCCACCACTACATCTTACAAAATAGGGCAAAAACATGTTTGCAAAAAAAAATCGGAAATTGTCCTGTCTACATGATGGTAGAATTAATAATATACATTTACTTGCATATTTTTTTAGAAAAAGCCGTTTTTCTGATTGATCGTAACAATTGCGCCTCCTAGCGGCCACTTGCGGAACTTGAAAATAATTTCCAGCGATTTCTCTCAGCCGATTTGCCCAAAGTTATATGATTAACGGTTACCGAGATATTGCCGGCGCGGCGTCCATTCTTATTAGGTCACCCTGTACATATAACGGACGAGTATCAAAGTGGCGGTACTAAAGCCGGCGCCACATATGCGGTACTTGGCGAGTCACGAACCCCGATTAATTGCTACTCGGCTATGTGGCTGCAGGATTTTACCCGAGTACTCGCCATATGCCGAGCACCGAGCATTCAGCCGGCGCCATAGCCGGCGCTACACATGTGGCATTTAGGGAACAACGAACAGCGAATATTCGCAATTCGGCAAACGCCTACTGTGTGGCTGGAGCAGTTTGTGCGAATGGTCGGAATTTGCCGAACACAAATAAGTTCCCGAATACTGACACAGAAACAGGAACAGGGCCGGACTAGAGAATTAAAAACTTTATTCGCATTGTTTATTTGTTAGCATGTTAGCATTTTTGAATTCTGTGTGTTCAAAAACCCCCAAGTATTGAATTTCACCGCCCCAGATGTGACAGTTTTGGAAATATTTAAGCCTTCCGGTACTGCTTACTGAGAAGGCGGTGAGAAACACCAGTTGAAACTTGTTCATGCTGTAAACCATTATTAGGGAATACTTCTATATTAAATAAAATATGCAGTGTGTTCTATTAATAAAAATCGCGGATATTTGTTTGTAAATTCAGACAAATAATTTATAACTTGGCAATGTCGCAAACGCGAAAAAAATTACAAGGCGAGATAGGGTATTAGTAAATATTTCGATTTAAAATAAAACGTACAGGGTGTTACATTTAGAAAAAACAAAGTAAAATGACCTTCAAATTACCGTAATTTAAAATTCTACCAATAACACCCTGCACGTTGCTGGTGTCATCCAAAATAATATTTATTTAATATTTAAGTAACTCGCTGTATAATATTTTTGAGAAAAGTTAAAGGAATATATCAATTTGGAGGTATTACTTGCGACCTTGCAAATCCGGAAATTAATAGAAAATAAATTATAACTTGGCAAGATCGCAATAATATTTCAGGGTTTAATAGAGATCAATGATGGAAACTAGAAGAATTTAAAAAAAAAGTAATAGTACCATATAAAAAAATCAAGTTGATCACTATCCTACTTTCCCGAAACACCCTGTATATTTCAGAATATTTTTAGGATATGCAAAACTTTGGTGAGAGCTTTACAAACTTCGGGGACGATTTCAGAAATGAGTTGATGTGATATTTTGAATAGATATTGAAGGCTTTGATAACTGTCGCCGGTCGCTAGAAATCGAAGCGCCAGAGCTAGTCGTTCTTTAGCAGGAACAGCTTTTCTCCATTTTGTGTCTTTTTTTGATATCAGTGGTCCTGTTTTGCTGAGTAGATATTCAAAATCTTCGGAAGACATTCTGCAAAAATTTTCAAAAAATCCAGACGGTTCTTTTAATAAATCGGCAACTAGGTGTGGTCGGCGCCATACCTGAAAATGTGTTTAACATTGTGGTTTGACATTATTGCTAATTATTTTATTACCTCTCTCGGCTTCTATTTAATGAGACCATCCACCATCGCCTCCTTCTTGGTTGATTTTTTCTTTTCCTTATTAACATATAAGCACTACACATAACAAAACCAGCACTTGCTGCCACGACTATATCATTATTATTTTCCATTGATGATGACGTTGATTCTACTGTCGATAAATTTTAATAATAAATAAGTTTCAATTTGCTACGAATATTCGGGCTTTCCCATTCCCTTTCTTCTCGAAACTAAACATAGCCAACTACGCACATGTAGGGCGATACGTGCACGCTACTCGGCGAGTAAGGTTGAAAAACGGCGAGTATTGATACTCGGCAAGTACCCGCATATGTGGCGCCGGCTTAAGAGACTGCGCTTAATATCTTTGAAAATACTAACTAAGATCATTTTCAAGCTCTGTTCGAAGCCTCTGATGTAGTTCGAATGCATTCTGGGCCTGCCAGCATCAATAATTATAACAGTATAATAGCAGATTCACATAACAGTAATATTGTGGCTGTGATGTAGTGGTTGAATGTGGAAGGTAGTCCATAAGCGTTTCTAAAATGCCCGAGTTTGACTGATTGAGTCTCCTCTTGTCCAGTAGATCTTTCCTGTCGTCTTATCACCAAGTAAGTGGCCTCTTCATTATACTGACTACTCGAGAAGAATTATTTCTGTATTACTCTCGGAAACGAACTATGGTACGTCCAGAATTCGTCTATGAAGTAATATGGTCACCCTAATATTGAATATATCTAACCAATGGTCTATTTTTAGATCATAAGATACATATACTGTCATGCCTTAGGGTTTTTTTTCCTCTGGGAGCCGTCAGGACTTAAGCCTTTAAGGCCTATTGTGCTATGACTCCCAGAGAGGGGACAGTGGACGGCCAGCACCGTTGGAATCATCCCGGATGGTCCAGGCCCCGGACGGTCCGACGGGGGTCCCCCGTCCGGGCCATCCGGTCGATCATCCAAAGTGCCGGCCGCGTAGGATGCTCCGATCAGCGCTCGTGTGGGCGACACCGACAGCCAGTCCAAACTGTTCAGTCTCTCTGGTGCAATTCGGTCACCCAACCAAGCGCTAATCGCGCACAAGGCTGCTGCTGCCCCACTATCGAAGGCAGACGCTGTTCACCGCGCAGCCACGTGGGTCCCCATGCCTTAGGGTTGCACTGCTGCGTATTAAATTATTAGATTGATTAATTTTATGACAGCGATGTATTATGGGCTCCCATTCTGGATTGATCAATAATGCAGATCCAATACTCTATGTTGCTTAGTTCCAAATTATTTGTAGTCAAGCATTGTGTACATTTAGAGATCCTACAGGGACAGTTAAAAGGGGGTAGCTGAAGCGTAAGTAATGTTCAATTAATAATTATAATTGAATATACAATGAGATTCTAGTGAGGAATATTTTATTTCAAATTTTTACTTTTATTCAGCATATCGAAACCAACAAATAACATCGTCGTCGTTGAAAACGTAAACAAAATGCCTAAATTACTTCATAACAACGTCCAAATATCCTGTCAGCATTCATAAGCAATACAGAAATGTAATTTTAACAATGACGGCCCATTTAAAATTATATATATATATGCAACGTTCAGGTATTCCTACAGAATCAAGAGACTAGGTAAAGATTTCACTACACATAACCGTGAGATCAAAAATAACTTGTTGAGTTAAAATAAACGAAAATCATCAGCTGATGAACTATTTTTAGCCAATTTACTTTCTCACCGCGAACGCTTGCTTGTGCTGTTTAGGTTCATACGGATGGAAACTTTATGAATTTTGCTGTGATTTAGTAGATCTAATTTTTTTCTACAAAGGTACGTGCCAGAATCTTCAGTTAAGGCTTGAACATTAATGTGAGTAGTCATTCGCAGTTACTTTGATGCTTACTAAATATCTCGTATATCTAGTTATGATACTGAATAAATTTCGGAATTCATTTCCTCCAGGATAAGTGACCACGTCCTCATAAACCTCTGAGCAGGATTTGGAAGAAACTTCCTGGATTTGAAATTGACTTCGACCTTCAAGATAATTTGAAATTGAACGAGGCAGATAATTGTAGATTTAGATATGAGCTTGAGTACCCTTTTCTAATCAACTTCTGGGTTGTAAGGTACAATCAGCAACCGAATGGTAACAAGATGTTGAAATTATTAATTATAACCGCAATTCTGGAGGTTTGCATACCTACAAGGTATGCAGATATCGTAATGGAAGGCGTGTAACATAGTAAAACCGACCCCAGCCAGACGATCTGCGAAGCTAGGCAGTATTTAGCGCGTCCAGTTCTTGAATGAATTATCGCTTGGGAATTCCTTTGGTCATTGTTTCGCTTTTTTCTAACATTAAGGGTCTAAGGTATAGCGGGCGAAATTGAGAATTCAAAAAAAATGTATTCCCGTGTTAGCGAGGAGGCGTGGCCGCCTGTTCCCTTTCTCCAGTGTGTGTGTCTAAGATGAGGGGAGATAAGTCCAAAAATCGAAAGGTAAGGTCAAAAGGTCCAAAGGTAAGGTCCAAAGGTCACCATAAAAATGAATTTCGCATTTCCAAGCTCCTGACGTTACCTTTAAACTTACAGTAATGACTCAAAGAGCAAATTGAAGAAGAAAGCAACTATTTAGCCTTCGTTTGATATCGTGTTTGGTTGTCAATTTACAGGCATTGATAGAATGTATGATTTTGCATTGCGAGTTTTTTTGCACATTAAAAAACTTTTTGAGAAAATCGAAAATAGTTGTCATTCATTAAGGTCTTAACTATCGCCTTCTGAAATATTATATATGTAGTTTGAAAATAGAGTGAGTTATGCGAGAAATTGTGAGTCCGTGTTTTTGCATGGCAAATACGTATGTATAAATGTGTGTATGCAGTCCCCTTAATACTCCCCAATCCAGTGAAGCATCTCATCCATCAGAGGGAGTAACGTATGAATGTGACGAACCGCATTTTTTTTATGGTGAACCTCCCCCAAAGACTGAAAGCCTATGGCGCTGTAAGGGCGAAGAATAACTGTTGGGGCACCTTAGATTTGAAACGCTTCCTCATTTGGACAGCCTTTGGTGTTATTGTCTGGGAGAGCTCACTCAAACATCTTCCACGATAGAATCTACAAAACAGCGACAGGTCTCTTTTTCGGTGTTCCAGGCTGTGGAGGTCGTTTGTGAGGATAGGCGTAATGATTAGTCTAATTGCTCTCTTCTGGATGGTGTCCAGAAGCTTTAGAGAGTGGTTCAGAGCGCATCCCCAGACATGGGAGCATAACTCGAGCGGTGGTCGGATCTGTGCCTTGTAGAGCAGCGGTAGAGTTGTTCTGGTGTATACAGCTTCCTACAGCGGAACAAAAGTCCAAGATTGTGGGATGCCGTTTTAGCAATACTGACGTGCCAGGACATGTTATTGTTGATGGTGATCCCCAAAAGCTTGACGGAAGGTGACCCTCCATTTCCACAGTTGGTAAGACAACGTGGGACTTTTTTTGTTAGTGTTGTTGCCTGAGTTTTCTGTACGTTGCTGTCGCCTACGTACCGTCTCGTCTTCTGGGATGATTTTGGATTGCCTGGTTCTATTCACGATATTACTGTACTGTCATCTGCGAAGCTGTAGATTGGATTGGATGTTATTCCAAGTAGCTCGCCGATGTACAGCAGAAGCAGTGTAGGGGATAGGACAGATCCCTGAGGAACACCAGAGTTTATTGAAAATACGTCTGATGAACAGACTTCGACTACAACAAACAGAGATGGGTGATTTAAAAAGCTATTCAGCCACTGGTGCAGGCCAGGTGGTAATTTATAAGCAGCAAGCTTCACCAGAAGTCCCTCATGCCACATTCTGTCGAAGGCTTTCGATGTTTCAAGTGCAACAACACTGGATTCGCCACGATTTTCATTTGCTCTGTTCCACAGGTGAGTGATGTAGGCCAGGAAGTCACCCGTAGACTTATGCTTACGGAAGCCATACTGATGGCAATCATTTATGATGTTATTTTTGTCCAGGTATTTCAGGAGCTGTGACAGTCCCCATGATGCTGAGAAGAGCCACAGGTCTATAGTTTTTTTTTGCCTTTCGTAGGAATGGGTTGTACGCAGTCAATCTCCATAAAGCAGAAAACACGCCTCGCGTTATACGATAGTTTGAAGATCTTGCAAAGAATAGATGCAAGCTCAGCGGCACACCGTTTCATCCCATTTGTAACGGTTCACCCGTTTTCAAAATTATTTTTATATTATTTACTTGGCTACCATATACAAATAGTTTACAACTTCCATTTTTAGCAACTACTTCCTCATTATACTAGTCACATTTTTAGAACTGTTCTACTTCTCAGGTTACCTTTTATTTAGAAACATGTACATATTCCCTTTCTCACTTCTGAACTCGAACAGTTAATACCTAATATAGTTATGTCTCTCTAAGACAATCTTTTGTGTCTGTGCAATTATGTGGTAACCGAGGTAAGGGATTCATATTCCCAATGCAAAATCATAACGATTTGATTGCTATGGTTTCGCATATTTTTATTTGCTTCTGCTTTTTATTTTACAGCTATGTGTAGGAATGTGATTTTTCCGATTTGTACATTTTTTTCCATGAACATGTGATAACGAACATTTTTATCTTTAAATATCAAGTCAATCATTCACTGTATATTTATTAATTATCTAACAAAATAGTCGCTGAACATTATTCTTTGTTTCTTGCCATATATTTTTGTGTTAAAATTCCTTATCCTATATTTAATGTTTCACATTTTTTTTATAACATTCCTTACGTAAAAGTACCTAGCAGTCAAATTTGCTAATTAAAAACGCAGTGAAAAGATCTGTTGGACATTTTTGTAATTTTGTTTTACGACGCGTGAGGAAAAAGTTGTGAATTTTCGAACATATTTTATATATATATATATAGACAAAACAAAACAAAAAAGGTGCAACCCGGGCTCCGACACACCGGGCTGCTGTTCCATTCCCCAGCGACTACTCCTCACACCGTGAGGTGAGCAATCACTGGGTCCGCGTATCGTGCGTCCTAAGCAGACGAAGGGACCCATGGATGACTGCCTTCTGCATTCTGGCGGCTAAGATGTGCGCCGCCGCACGGCACACCGGCATTTTGCGCAGTGCAGAGAGCAGCGTATCCCTCATACCACCTAGGGATCCAATGACCATTACTAGCAGACTCACAGTGTAGTCCGGCCAGAGCCTGCGAAGTTGTCCGAGGAGCTCCTGATACTTGGTCCGCTTTTCCTCCTCCTTAGAGACGATGTTCCCCTCGGCAGGTGCCGAGAACTCGATAACGAACATCGTCTTTTGTTGGTAGTCGAGGAGGACTATGTCGGGCTTATTTGCATGTATAAGCTCGAGCGTGGAGAATGAGTAGTTCCAGTAAATTCGGCACCTCTCGTTCTCCACAACGGACTCAATGTCCCCTGGAGCGTATGGCAGCACCGGTGTCTCATCTATACCGTATGAGTGCCTTAAATGGTAGTATAGCACTCGTAGAGCCGCGTTGTGCCGATAGACGTAGGCTGTGCCAGCGTACACCTTACACGCCGACAACAGGTGCGTAAGGGTCTCTGGCGCCTGCAGGCAGGCTCTACAGCGGATATCGGGCACATCCATACCCATAATCCGGCTACGGTATACTAAGGTGTTGAAGACACCGTCTTGGCAAGCCATTATAGAGCTCTCAGTCTCCGACTTCAACCCATTAGACCTTAGGAAGGAGAAGGTCAACTGCTCAGATAAACCATGCTCTTCTAGATGTTTGTAGAAGATTCCGTGCATTGGTTTATCTTTGTGAAGTCTTAAAAGCAATTGGACTTCAGCAGTTTTAATCCGGGTTTTTAATTGTGCGGGAGCAAGTTCCGTAACGGACTGCTGACACCTCCGCGTGAAGTCGAGCGTGAGACTAAGTTCTTCGGCTGCCCGTGTTGCTGCTTTAAAAAGGAAGGCTCCTTTACCCGCAATCTCGTGCTCTCGCACAAAGCGGATCAGGGGATCGGTGCTCGTCGTAACATAGCAGGCAGTGGCCAGTACTACTCTGTTGTGCAGATGCTCCAAACTCAATAGTCCACGCCCTCCCAGGTGTCGCGGGAGGTATATTCGCGGGACAGAGGATCTAGGATGTAGACTTCCCTCCATATTCATCCTTTTGCGGGTCTTTATGTCGATTTGTCGCAGCTCTTCCACGTTCCAGTGGATAGCACCAAAGCTGTATAGCAACAATGGGACCGCAAGCATGTTTGTGGCAGCGACTTTGTTTTTGCCGGACAGTTCTGACGACCAGATCTGCCGGAGTCGGTGCAAATACTTGCGGCGGAGACACTCTTTGACCAATTCTGCCTCTTGGATGTGACGCTGCGCCACTCCAAGGTAGGTATAGGTATCTCCGGCATGCAGTTGTCGCAAGATGCTCCCATCAACGAGCTGCTCCTCATCTTCACTATCTCCGCAACGTCCTCTTTTGAGATGAACCATGGCACATTTGTCTATCCCGAACTCCATACCAATAGCTTGACTGTAATCCTGCACTACCCTAAGCGACTGCTCTAAATCGCGTTGTCCGGAGGCATAGAGTTTCAGGTCATCCATGTAAAATAAGTGGGTGACCTTGTGCCTCCGGTAATTGGGCTTGCCACAGCTGTATCCCTTAGTATTTTTCAGCGCTATGGACAAAGGCAGTAGCGAGATGCAAAAGAGCAAGGGACTCAAGGAGTCTCCTTGGAAGACCCCTCTTTTAAATGATACCAACTCTGTTCGAACCCTGGTTTCACCCGATGTTATAGTGAACCGAGTCTTCCAGAGCGGCATCAGTTGTTTGATGCATCCCACTATTTGATCATCTACCGAAAGACATTCCAACAGCCGCACAATCAGTTCATGAGACGTAGTGTCGAATGCCTTCCGATAGTCGATCCAGGCCATAGAAAGGTTTCGCAGGTAATGCACGGAGTCCTGTGTGACACAGCGGTCAATCAACAGGTTATCCCTGCAGCCAGCTACTCCTTTCTTAGACCCTCTTTGTTCATATACGCTGAGAAATACGGGATTTACAGCTTGAAGGATACGCATGTACAAGATTCTGGTGAAGAGCTTGTAACATGCGTTCAGACATGTTATTGGCCTGTAGTTTTTAGGATCAGACAAATCTCCGGTCTTCGGGAGAAGCACGGTTCGACCCTCGACAAACCAAGCCGGAATTGGCTGCTCCTGATTTAGCCACGAGTTAAAAACTCTAGCTAAATGCCGGTGGCAACTGGGAAACTTTTTCAACCAGTAGGTGTTTATGCCATCCGGGCCAGGAGCTGCGAAATTCTTTGCGCCTCGTAAGGCACCAAGAATTTCTTCCGTGTTTATCGGGTGACGCAGTACATTCAGGTTTGGAGTCCTCCTACAAACGGACTCGAACTGCGCCAAGGCCGGAGTGTCTGCTTGGAGAGGTTTGGGGTGTTCGTAAATGCCCCTCCAGAAAGTCTCCACGCGATCAGCAGTTGGCGGCTGCTCTATGACTGGTGGTCGCTGTTGGAAGAGACGAGCAGGCTTTTCGGAAAACAATCTGTTTTCCTCCAAACCTCTCGCCCGCGTCACCAGTGATCGTTTAGCAGCGATTAGCGTCCGTATCCTGTCAAGACAATGCTGCTTGACAACAACCAGTACCGCTTGACTGAGCGTGTGATGGTCGCGCCTTAGCTCTCGGGCTATCTGGCGCACGCGGCGCGTAAAAGGCCTACCGGCCGCTCTATATTCCATCACACACTGGATACGGGATGCTTCTTGGCGAGCCAACTGGATTTTCGCTTCCATCTGGCGCACCCGCCTCTGTGCTCTCTCGACAGGAGAGTCTCTCACTCTCCCCTGTCCAGCCAGCCTCAGAGCCGCAGCGTAAATTTCGCAATTGATGCTCCAAATGTCAGAGACCTCCGATAGACGTTCACTCAACGCCTCATCCTCTCTCTTTAAATCTGCCAGCTTGAAGGACCTCTTGTTGTTATGCAAGGCCCTTCGGTCACTGAAATCTCCAGGTGAGACGGCTTCGTCGATTTCCCTCTCAGCGGGCCTCATCGGCGACCTTCCAGCCTGGTTAACAGGCCTTTCAGTCGCCGGAGGGGCAGGCTGAGCTGGAGCACGAACGTATCCCTGCCCCCGAAGGTAAAATACCTGGTTCCGCAAGCTCTGGGAGGTAATTGTGCTATGCTCTGGATGCATTTCACACCACCTCCCATGCATGCGGGACATGTATCCCCTACGGCGCGGGCTACTGCTCTCGTAGCAGCTCAGCAGGTCATCCTTCAGTTCCGTCGTCCACCTAAAACGGTCCATGTCGATGCGTGTGTCGTCGTCAGGGCGATCCGAGGCACCGCCACCTTGCCCAGAGCCGGCTTCCGATACCGGCCTGGTGTGGGTGCTCTTCTTCTGGGGCGGTCGAACCAGAAGGTAGGGCCCGTCCGGTGGTTAGCCTTAGGGCCCCCAGCCGACATTTCGGAGGCAGCCGACCACATTGCCTCCTAGGGATGACCTGTACAGGTTGCCGGCCGGCTTTCATCCCTGGCTTGGGTTATCCCCACAGTGTCGCCACGCACCGAATAGCCGTTTGATGTTGGTCGGCTTCCTGGGGGCGCATTTTATACCTACTGCCAGGTTTGCTATCAGCCGCCCCTAACCTGGGGTCAGACGCTGTCGGGAAGCCGTCCTTAACCTAGGTGCAGCCGCTTCCTCACTATGGTGGTTCATACGCCTGCTTTCACAGCCGGTGACCACCATAGGCCCTTTTAAGGCAAGGACTACCAATCTTTTAGTCGCCTCTTACGACAGGCAGATTAAACCCTGGGAACATTCTAAACCCGGACCCAGACGGGGGGATATATATATATATATATATATATATATATATATATATATATATATATATATATACAGCGGGGGTCCTACAGCTTTCTTTGCCGCATCCCGCATTTCGTACGCCATACTCCTCTATCCATCCATTCGTTTTCCTGGATAGCTCTATCTTTCATGTTTTGTTCGATCCCATCCTTCCAGGACTTTAAGGGTCTTCCTCGTCTTCTTCTATTTTGCGGTTGATACAGTAATGCTTTTTTTGGCCATCTGTCTTGTTCCATCCTCATCACATGTCCGTACCATAGGAGCTGTGTCGTCTGTATTCTCTCCACCGTCGTGAATATTCGACCTGTCCTTCGTCGTATATTTTCATTTGGTATGTGCTCTGTTCTGGATATTCTGCACGATCTTCTCAGGTAGTCCGTTTCTACTGCCTCAATAGCTTTCTCTTGTCTATCCGTTAGTTGCCAACATTCGCATCCATATGTTAAAATAGGCTCCACTATAACTTTATAGATTGTCAATTTGTTGTTCAGGTTAATTTTATCCGACCAGAGTAATGAGTTTAGAATTCGTGTAGCCTTTTTTCCTTGTTGCACTCTATTTTTTATATCTTCTTTCGTTGTTCCGTCTTCCGAAATTATGCTTCCTAGGTATTTGTACTGTCTACACCGCCCAATCCTGTTTATTTGCAGATCTGGATCTTCATCAGTGCTTCCTACCTTCAGGTATTCTGTTTTTGACATATTTATATTTAATCCCCATTTAGCATATTCGTCGTCCAATTTTCTGAGCATATAATCAGCATCAGCTTCGTCTCCAGCTATAACGACTTGGTCGTCTGCAAAAAATAGAGTTGTTAGGCATGCATCTTCCATCTCAATTCCCATTCTTGCGGTCTTGATTCTCCAGTTACTCAGAGCTTCTTGGATATATATTTTAAATAAGGTTGGGGATAGGCTACATCCCTGCCTCAAACCTTTCGAATGCAAGAACGGTTTCGATATGGTGCTTCCTACCTTAACTACACTTTTTGAGTTTTTGTAGATGTTTTGAATAGCCCGAACATATACATTACTAAGGTCAGATTTCGTCAATATTTCAAACAGCATTTTCAGAGGTACCGTATCGTAGGCCTTTTCAAGATCGATAAATACAAGATGGGTGGCTAGGTTCCTTGCTTTACGTTTCTCTAATATTTGTTGTAGGACAAATGTGTTATCAATGCATGATCGTCCCGCGCGAAACCCGTTCTGTTCTTCTATTTCTATTATATTTTTCTCAACCCTATTTTTCAATACTCTGCCGTACAACCTTCCCATTGCGCTAGTTACACTGATGCCCCGGTAATTGCTACAATTCTTCTTATCCCCTTTTTTATATATTGATGTCATATATGCTATATTCCAATCTTCTGGAATTGCGTCCCCGTTCATCAGACATTTATTAAATAGCTTTGTTACCAATTCATGTAATATTCCTGGTCCATTTTTCACTAGCTCAATGGGAATGTTTCCGGGCCCTGCTGCCTTCCCATTTTTCGACTCTTTTAGGGCTTTTCGAATTTCGTCTACTGTCAACTCCTCTATTTCTTTATCAATTTGAACATCTTTGTATTGTAATTCAAATTGTGGTCTCTTTTCCGTGAGTAATTCTTTATAGTGTTTTTCCCATTTACTGATGTCTATTATACTGAAATTATTTTTTTGTTTTTCTTCCTTTCTCATATTTCTTATTGTTTTCCACGCCATCGCCACCTTTGTTCCTCCCAGATATCTATCAATCTCTTCGCATTTCTTTTCCCATGTTTCATTTTTACTTCTTATGACTTCTTTTTTTACTTCTCTATTCCAATACATATATACCTTTCGGTCGTCTGCATTATGTGTGTTTAGGTAAATACTATATGCTTTCTTTTTCTTTTGTACCAGCTCGTCAACTTCTTCCGTGTACCATTCCGGATTTATACTGCTCTGTGTCTCTTGATATCCTAGAGCTTCGTTGGCCGCTTGCTGTACACATTCCTTTATTCGTCCGTATAATTGTTCTGCGTTCATATTTTCCGTTTCTATGTTTTGTAACTTGTTTGCCAATCTTAGTTTATAAAGGAATTGGGTTGATTCTTGTTTATGACTATTGAGATTATATTTACCTTCGTTTATTTTACTTTGTCGATCTTGTGATTTTTCTTTCTTTCTTATTCTTTTATAATCCACTACTACCTTTGCCATCACTATATGGTGGTCGCTCCCACATTCTAGTCCCCTGTAGACTCTCACATCTAATATGTTTATTTGTGAATGTTGTTGCTGTATTACATAATCTATTATTGAACTTAACTTTCTAGTTGCCTGTACCCACGTAAACTTATGAATATCCTTATGGGGGAAAAAGCCGTTCATTATTTTCATTGAAGTAATTTCACACATCTCCCTTAGCCGCCAACCATTGTCATTTGTGACAGGTTCCCCATATTTGCCTACTATTTTGCTGTTGTCCTCGGTTCCTGTCCTTGCATTAAGGTCTCCTAAAATGATTATTTCTTTATGTCTTTTGATATTTGATATCAACTGTATAAGTTTGTCATAGAAATGATCTTTTATTACTGACACTGCGTCATCGCTTGGAGCGTACACTCCAATTATGACAATATGTTGGCTATTTTTAACAATCTCTAAAGTCATTATTTGTTCGTCTATTTCTTCCCAACTTCTGACGAATTTTTTCATGTCTTTATGAACGGCTATTCCTATTCCTCTCTTTGCTCTAGTGTCCTTTCGTACCCCGCTATAGAAGTGTACATATTCTCCAATGTTTTCGTTACCTTTTCCTTTTTTCTTAGTCTCTGTCAATACACATATATCGATATTCATCTTTTTAAGTTCTTGGAAGACTTCTGATTGTTTTGTCCTCAAGCCCTGTATATTCCATGTTGCCAGTTTCATTATCCTTTTCCGTTGCTTTTGTCGTGTCCGTTTTGATCCGTCCGAATTCCGAGGCGATTTATCGAAATGTTTAACCTTTTACTTCCCACACCGATAGGTGAGGGGAGTATTGTGATCGCGAAAATTTTCGATTTTGAGATAATACACTTTTTGGGCGTTTCATGATGTCTACATAACGAAAATCCACGTCACTCATTTCCGTCGGTCTGTCTGTCTGTCGGTCTGTCTGTCGGTCTGTCTGTCTGTCGGTCTGTCTGTCTGTCGGTCTGTCTGTCGGTCTGTCTGTACGCGTTTTTCTGTCCTCGTAATCTCAGTAACCGCTGCATGGATTATGATGAAATTTGGGCAGCGATATGCTGGGGGGTCGTAGTAGGTAATGTTCTTATAATTTTGAAAATCGGTGCAGGGGCGGCGGAGTAATTAGCAAAAAACCAAAAAATTAAATATTCCTCAAACTTCGTTTTTAGGCGTTTTAGAGGTTCCTGATCATTTTTTACTTTTTTTTGGGTGGGGGTGAAATTGGGGTGGTTGGGGGGTGGGGGGTTGTAAAATTGAAAAATTTGTTGCTTTCATAATAGACTGCCCACTGACCCATGAAGGAAGACCTAGCAACATAAATAACTTTTTTAGGTCCATCCGAACATAGCCTTGCCTATTACAGAAACCAAAGGACTTAGAATTTTTTCTGGTGTAAACATACGAAAGTATTGCTTTAGATCCTTCTATATTGTGTTACAAGGAAACTGTTGAATTGATGTTAATGAAATTTTGACACAGTATTACTACCGTGGCGAGGATGGAAAACGCGTATGGTTTTTATAAATCGTGCCAGTGGCGGCGCAGAAATAATAAAAAAAAGTAAAAATATAAAAACAGCTCAAACTTCGTTTTTAAGCGTTTTAGAGGTTCCTGATCATTTTCTGCATTTTTTTTGGGTGGGGTGAAATTGGGGTGGTTAGGGGGTGGGGGGTTGAAAAACTGAGAAATTTCTTGTATTCATAATAGGGTGTAGGGTAGGGGCTGTGAAGGAAGACCTAGCGACATAAATCAACTTTTTAGGTCCATCCGAACATTGCCTAGCGTATTACGGAAACTAAGGGACTTAGAATTTTCTGTATACATACATACGAGTATTTATTGCTTTAGATCTTTTTGTATTTTGTAACGTGGACACTATTACATTGATTCTAATTAAATTTTGACACACTATTATTACCGTGGTGAGGATGGAAAACGCGTATGTTTGTTAAATATCGTGTCAGTGACAGCGTATATAGCAATAATCAAAAAACTAAAAGTATGAAAACAACTCAAACTTCGTTTTTAGATGTTTTAGGCTGTCCATTGACCTCTGAAGGAAATACTTAGCGGCATAAGACAATTTTAGGGGAGGGAAGGCTGCCGATGATTTGGTTGCAAGGGGATCTCAGACTAAAGCTTCATGGTATGGGAAAATAATAAACTGATATCACAGTAATGTGTGGGAAGTACTGAGTCAATCAACTTGACTCCATTTTTTTGTTTTTTCCGAGTATCGGGGGGTTGGCCCGATGCCTCAACCCCCAACCTGGAGGACCAGGGTTTTATATCGGAGTTCCTTCTCCTAGATACATTGCCTTCTCTTCGGCTAAGGATTTGTATCTCCCCCACCTGTTGGTCCGCGGGTGGTATTTTGTTTCCCACCTACCCGTCGTTCCTTCCGGAACGATGAGGGCATTCCCCTATCCGCCACCTTGGGGACGCGCTCTCTAGGGGTTACAGGCTCCCCCGAGAGATATTTATTTTATATATACTTTTTTTATTTATCACCATATATCCGAAAAGATCCGCTAGGACTGTAAATGTAAAGCATTTATCCATTTTACTTCCCACACTGATAGGTGAGGGGAGTATTGTGATCGCGAAAATTTTCGATTTTGAGATAATACACTTTTTGGGCGTTTCATGATGTCTACATAACGAAAATCCACGTCACTCATTTCCGTCGGTCTGTCTGTCTGTCGGTCTGTCGGTCTGTCGGTCTGTCGGTCTGTCGGTCTGTCTGTCTGTCGGTCTGTCTGTACGCGTTTTTCTGTCCTCGTGATCTCAGTAACCGCTGCATGGATTTTGATGAAATTTAGGAAGCGATGTGCTGTGGGGTCGTAGTAGGTAATGCTGTTATAATTTGGAAAATCGGTGCATTGGCGGCGGAGTAATTAGCAAAAAACGAAAAATTTCAAATATTCCCCAAACTTCGTTTTTAGGCGTTTTAGGTGTTCCTGATCATTTTCTACTTTTTTTGGGTGGGGGTGGAAATTGGGGTGGTTGGGGGTTGGGGGGTTGTAAAATTGAAAAATTTGTTGTATTCATAATAGACTACCCAATGACCTGTGAGGGAAGACCTAGCGACATAAATAACTTTTTTAGGTCTATCCGAACATTGCCTTATGCCTATTACAGAAACTAAAGGACAGAATTTTTCTGGTGTAAACATATGAGTATTGCT
This sequence comes from Callosobruchus maculatus, assembly GCA_951848785.1. Classification (NCBI taxonomy): domain Eukaryota; kingdom Metazoa; phylum Arthropoda; class Insecta; order Coleoptera; family Chrysomelidae; genus Callosobruchus; species Callosobruchus maculatus. Next base: position 9,007,027 of record CATOUR010000065.1, on the reverse strand, counting down.
TTAGATCTTTCTATATTATGTAACGAAGAAACTGTTCAATTGATTTTAATGAAATTTTGACACAGTATTACTATCGTGTCGAGGATGGAAAATGCGTATGGTTTTTATAAATAGTGCCAGTAGCGGCGCAGAAATAATAAAAAAACTAAAAATATAAAACCAGCTCAAACTTCGTTTTTAAGTGTTTTAGAAGTTCCTGATCATTTTCTGAATTTTTTTGGGTGGGGGTGAAATTGGGGTGGTTGGGGGGTGGGGGGTTGAAAAATTGAAAAATTTGCTGTATTCATAATAGGCTGTCCACTGACCTGTGAAGGAAGATCTAGCGACATACATCACCTTTTTAGATCCATCTGAACATTGCCTTGCCTATTACAGAAACCAAAGGACTTAGAATTTTTTCTGGTGTAATCATACGAGTATTGCTTTATATCGTTCTATATTATCTAACGAAGAAACTGTTGAATTGATTTTAATGAAATTTTGACACAGTATTACTACCGTGGCGAGGATGGAAAATGCGTATGGATTTTATAAATCGTGCCAGTGGCGGCGCAGAAACAATAAAAAAACTAAAAATATAAAAACAGCTCAAACTTCGTTTTTAAGTGTTTTAGAGGTTCCTGATCATTCACGGAGTTTTTTTGGGTGGGGGTAAAATTCGGGTGGTTGGAGGGTGGGGGTTGAAAAACTGAAAAATTTGCTGTATTAATAATAGGCTGTCCGCTGACCTGTGATGGAAGACCTAGCGACATAAATCACCTTTTTAGGTCCATCTGAGCATTGCCTTGCCTATTACCGAAACTAAGGGACTTAGAATTTTCTGTATACATACGAGTATGTATTGCTTTAGATCGTTTTGTATTTTGTAACGTGGAAACTATTAAATTGATTCTAATGAAATTTTGACACATTATTATTACTATGGTGAGGATGGAAAACGCGTATGCTTGTTAGAAATCGTGTCAGTGGCAGCGTAGCAATAATCAAAAAACGAAAAATATGAAAAAAGCTCAAACTTCGTTTTTAGATGTTTTAGGGGTTCCTGACCGTTTTGTACCTTTTTTGGGTGGGGGTTGTAAAACTGAAAAGTTTGTATTATTGATAATAGGCTGTTCATTGACCTGTGCAGGACAGACCTAGCGGCATATGACAATTGGGGGGGCGGGGGGGGGGGTACTGGCGATGATTCTGTTGCAAGGGGATCTCAGACTATATCTTTATGCTATGGGAAAATAATAAACTGGTATCACCGTAATGTGTGGGAAGTGCTGAGTCAATCAACTTGACTCCATTTTTTTACTATTGTTCTATCTTTTCGCTCTTGTATATATCTATATTTTTTTTTATTTTTACCATGTGAACATTTGAAGGTTATCTGCTTTTTGGCTTTTTAATATGCCAATGCTACTTCATAGATTTGTTTCTGAAGTATATGAACGCAATTTTTCAAAATGTAAAAACGCATGAAGATCCATACTTCAGAAACAGATCGTGAAGTCCTGTGAAGTTCTCTACAAGGTGCTAATACCAGTCATAACTCATTTACAGGAAAACCACCTTTTTTTTCGGGGAGCCACCATCAAGACCACCTTTTCTTTGGAGGGGCTCTGCACCTTTTTCGGAGTGCCACCATCAAGACCACCTTTTCTTTGGAGGGGCTCTGCACGTTTTTCGGGGTGCCACCATCAAGACCACTTCTTTGGGGGGCTCCACCAGAACTCCTTTTGAAGGAAGCCAGCCTTCTTTGGGGTGCCACCAGCAGCATATAACACCTTCTTTGGAGCACCACCTTCTCTTCGGGAGGGCACCACGAGAACTACTCCCTGGACTTCCCTCCGAAGCTAAGTTCTTGTTTTTTTTTTTAAAAGAAATAGAATACAAATACAAAAAAATAGAATACATTCATATACAGGATGTCCCTGAATTTCCTTGACACACGATATACTCATAAAAACAAAATGTTCAAACGAAAACTGTGTGGAATTTGTAAAAGTACTATAGGGTCTATTATACCATGCTCTTAAATATTTTTTTTGTACTTCAACCCTTAAAACTCACCCTAAACTTTTGTTTTTCAAATAGCACCAAATAGTGTTTTCTACACAAATGAAGTCTTTATATTATTAGAAATCTTGGAGCATCTTTGATTTTATACGCAAACTTATTTTTTACGTAAAATCATAAGCATAACATAAACAAAATAAGAATTTGCTTGACGCAAAAAACGGATAAAAATAAAACTATTCGGGTATTCAAAAGTTCTAAATGACCTGAAATACATAATTTAAAAAATAAATGTCTTTTTTATGCTTTTTTATTACGAAAATATTACGTCTCAAACAGATGCTCATTTCATTTACCTATCTTATGTTAATGACTACGAAAAAAATTGGTTTGTGTATGAAGTCAGAGGCACTACGAGATATTGAATAAAATAGTAACCTCATGATAAATTGTGGGGTGCTATTTCGAAAAAAAGTAGGGGGTAAGTTTTAGTGGTTGAAGTATAAAATAAATGTTTCTAAAGGCTGGTATGATAGGTCATTCGATATCTATGAAAGGCGCACCTAGTGTCCTTTTTTTTCTGTTTTTCTTACGAAGACGTTACGCTTCAAACAAATCGTTATTTTATTTATTTTATGCTTGTTACTATGACAAAAAAATAGGTTTCAGTTTAAAATCAAAGGCACTACAAGATTTTAAATAAAATAAGGATTTGATTTGTGTAAGAAAAACCATTAGATGCTATTTGGAAAAACAATGTTGGGGGTGAGTTTTAAGGGTTGAAGTACAAAAAAAATGTATTGAAAGCATGGTACGATAGACTCTGTAGTACTTTCAAACATCCCACTCAGTTTTTGTTTGAACATTTTTTTGTTACGAGAATATCACGTGTCAAGGAAATTCAGGGACACCCTGTATATGAAATAAATCTTTATTAAACCATTGTTGTCCTGATTTCATTTCTTGGCGGCTAGCTAGACTCACGCACACACGCACGCACCCACATACCCTTGTCTCATACAATCCGATTGAGCTGCTGGTTGCTATGGGTAATATGTTGGTTGGTGGCTCATCACCAATCAGCGCTTGTATTGTTACACATTCTCCATTCCCATATTCTCATTAGACATAAAAGCAGCACAGTTTACCATAATTACTCTTAATTAGTGTTCTAATTTCCTAACATATGTAACACAATGCTAAATTAGAAGGCTAACTCAATGCACTTGCATTTAGCGTAGTGTAACGGCACCTCAAAATGTTTGCCTCTATAAATAAATCTAAATATAAAATTGTATTTTAGTATCGCAGTAAATATTTTGATTTGGAATTTCTGCTCCACCTTTAAATTCATTTCAAAGAATGACCAGCTCCTATGCGATTTATACCTCTATATAAAAGTTTATTTTCCTGCATCGGAAGAGTAGAGCTCGACTTATTTATTTCCTTTTTTATAGTACCTCAGTTTATATCCTATTAACAAGGTGGAAAAGGTTTTATTACAGTAGTAAAGTTTAACTTATCTAAATGTAAATTAAACTGGAAGTATCGTGGTACAACACTTTATGTCCAGTGATATTGGTCCTTAGTCATCCGCTATCAAAAGTAATTGAACGCATGCTTACACGACAAGAAGGTTTTATTGTTGACGGTAATTTGAAGTGAGTAACAGGTCATGCGGTCACGTTTATTTACAGTAATATTCGGTAATTTGACGTCTGTGACAGTCACGTTACGACTTTTACTAGATTAATAGAAATCTACACAATACATCATGTTTAATGTACGAAGTTCGCACACAAAGCTTACTAAAGCTATTTTTGTTTTTCAAGAACCTCGATCTAGCCGGCTGTCGATGGTCTCACGCCACACGTAGACCTGTACTTCTAAATCTTTATACATGCCAAATTTGCTGAAGAAGAGTACCATCAGAGACGGCGGCGTGAAAAAGGCAGCACTGAGAATCAAGGTAGAGTGGCTCTTATAATTATTCTATGTTCAGTGTTATCAGACAATCTAAATAATAATAAAAGTGAACGTTCTTTTTCATTTGGTAAATATTTTCTTACATACTACCATGGGTAAACGTAGACTGTCCGCACCTCCTGTATCGTCAACAAAATATAATAATATACAGGGTGGTCCAAAAATTTGTTACTATTTGACTGGACTATAGAACATTTGGTGGGAGTGTTAAAAGTTACGCTCGGTCGCTAAACGCAAGATTGTTTCAGGGAAATTTAGTCACCATGCAGCGCTACACGGGAGAGGAACGTGCGTTCTATGTAAAAGAGTATTACGCCAAGAACAATTCCGCCCCCATTGCACGCCGCAGATTCCGTCGATATTTTAATTTGCACGACGTTCAGCAGTGCCCAAGTCGTCAATTGATTATGCAGTGGGTTCATAAGTTTGATTAAACTGGATCAACAATAAATAAACATGTTCCTGGCCGTCCAAGATCTGCCAGAACCGTTGAAAACATTGAGAGAATGAGGGCGTCTGTACGCGAACAACCAAACTTGTCAACACGAAAGCGTGCAGCTGCTGTACATGTCAAAAGATCGTCGGTGCTTCGCATCCTTCACAAAGAGTTACACATGCATCCCTATAAGATGCAATTAGTGCAAGAATTGAAACCGACAGACCCTGCTGACAGACTTCAATTCTGTAACGAAATCACTAATCGAATATTCCTGCTGAAGCCGTAACTTATTCTCTGATGAGGCTCATTTTTACCTAAATGCCCACGTAAATACTCAAAACTGTCGCTACTGGAGTGTGGAAAATCCCAGAAGAAAACATCAAAGACCTTTACATAGTCCAAAAGTCACAGTGTGGGCTGCAATGTCGGCATCCCGCATAATCGGACCATAATTTTTTGAAGACGACCAAGGAGCCACGGTCACGGTAGATTCTCAACGCTATGTGCACATGCTTCAAACTTTCCTCACTCCTGCTGTTCAAGAATTTGAGGGATATACTCCGGACACTTGGTTTCAACAGGACGGAGCCACTTGCCACACTTCCAATCTCTCTTTACCCGCCGTTCAGGCGCTTTTTCCGGGTAAACTGATTTCTCGAAGAGGGGGCATACCGTGGCCTCCCCGGAGCCCGGACTTAACTCCATGTGATTTCTACTTATGGGGATATCTTAAAAGTAGGGTGTACCGCAACAGCCCTACAACTTTGCAAGAGTTAAAGGTCAATATTGGACGAGAGATCGACGCCATATCTACAGACACCTGCCTTTGTGTTATGGAAAATGTCAGACGTCGGATTCAGGAGTGCCAGGATAGAAACGGCGCACACTTAGACAATGTTATCTATAAAACATAAATTTTCCCAGATATTTTGTATATTTTCAAAATAAACTTGTTAAAATTTGTTAGCTACTTTGTTTTTCAATTGGGTTTAAAAAAGTAACACATTTTTGGACCACCCTGTATATAATTTTAATTTTAATGACAAAGTAATTATTGAGAAATTTGCGGTTGCTATATCTGTAAAGTGGAGAGGGTAAGTGTTCCCATTGCACTTAAGCCACAACTGGCCCATTGTGCATTCCCCCAGGGAGCTGTTTCCTCAGGTAATCATCCATCCTGCCAATTGTAGGAAGGTGAACAAATCTCTAGGGGACATCTCCCTTATGTGGGCATATGTAGGCAAAGACTGGCCGAACGCACACTCTCAAATAGAAAATAACTCTAGGCACTCACATAATTATGTTCCACAATTTCGTCTTCGCTTTCACACATTCTACATATCGGTGTGTCACTTAATGTGGATGTGTTTCCTGAGTTCTTCCCATCGTTTAACCATTTGGGCATGGGAGTGTTTTATGGCTATTTCCTCAATTGTAATTGTCCACATTCCAGAAAGGTCACATACTCCTAAAATTTCTTTGGTCAGCGGCCTCCCTAGCTAGGCCGTCCGTTATACGGTTGTCTTTGTTATTGTGCTCGTTAACCCACCTCGCGACAACATTTTTTTTTTGCCTGAAGCATGGGCTAAAGATTGGTGGCATTCCATTGCTAGCCCTGATGTGATAGAAAGTATTTTCAGGATTAGAAGTGCTTGTCCCCTGTTAGTGTGTCACTGTACAGTCTTGCCAGATACATCTCTCCTTTTTAGTTCATTTGCAGCTATTGATATGCCAGCCAGTTCCGTTTGAACGATACTGGCGTTTTTACCCAAAGCCTACTTTGTTCTTAGGTTTAGAGACCTGGAGTACACACCACAGACAGAGCCTTTCCTTGTTTTGGAGCCATCTTTGTATACGCAAGTTGCATTTGTCACATTTGATCAGCATTCTGTTTAATTTCTACTTTGTAGGGTTTCTTGAAAACGAATGTTGATTCAATTGGGTCGCTGGTTGCTTGTAGCATGGGTAGTGGGTTTCGCGCTTCTCGCCATACCAGCTGCCTCAGTCGTCCCATACCTACGTCCGGATTAATACCAACCGTGCGAAGTCGTAGCATTGGCAGTAACGCAGTCTCTTTGATGTAAATAGGGGTAATGCAAATTATTGCTTCTATAGCAGCAGTCGGTGTTGGCTCCTGTTATATTAATGCAGGCCACACGTTGTATTTTATATACAATTTTTTAATCGCCGTCGCCTGCAGAACTTTCGGTAGGTAATGGCTAAATACGTTAGCATAAGCCTAATGATTGTGGTATAGATCCAATGGGTGACTCTTGGCGACAGACCGCAAGTGCGCCCCACTGTTCGCTGACATAGTTCACAAGCGACATATGCTCCTTTGGCACTACTATTCGCCGATGCTAAACAATGACCTATCACTTTTGTTTCACGGTTGTTTTTTGCGTGCTGTTAATGTTAGTGTTTTTAACAAACTTTATCAAAAGAACTCCATGCCTGCAGCATAGTGTGGTAGTGATAAAAGTATGTCCAATAATTCTTTTTTTTTGCTTGAATGTTTTGTAACATACTGTATAACATGGTATTGATGTATTGTCTGTTAGTTGTCATATGTGATGTAAAGTCAAAAGCATAGGTTAGATCTTTGACGTGTAAACGTCATCGAATCACCTGGAGTTTTCGTGAATGACGGATGGGCGTTCTAGAATGTCACCTGACCGTCTCGAATTCTCTAACAGGTTCGATGAAGTATATAAGGCACCACGAGTAGCGTGGCAGTAGTAGTAGTTGTTGAGAGAAGTTGTGTTTAGGTTAAGTGATTCTGCGTTCGATCGTGCAGTGAAATCGTTAAAAGTGACTTAAGTTTGATCCCCTGGAGCAAGCAAAAGCGGCCGTCGTGACAATAAATTGGTGTTGATGTGTGAGAGTATCTATCGAATCAAGCCAGGAAAAGAAAACAGCCTAAGTGAATGCCAGTAACCAGAGCTATGGCGTCCGCAATTGATGTCTATGCTAGACAAGAAATGAGGGCAGAAACCGCAGAAGTGAAGGCAGACATCACAGAAATGAAGAGCAGCTTAAACAACCAGGCAGCCGTTATGCAAGCAACCATCGTGAACCTTGAAGAAAAGCTAAACCTCCACCAAGATGGGACAGAGTGACTTGTTTTTATAACTGAGCAGACCGCGTAGGTAGAGCCTAATACCAGAGTACCGCGGCTGCCTTGAAAAGGTTCTTTTAGAGGAAGTTTGTTAACGCGGGATTTGAATGGGCCAATAAATACGTCTCCCGGCAGTCCATTCCAAGTCTTGGATACCCTGGAAATGAATGTGCGGTTGTACCGCTCGGTTCTTGATGTATGAAGAACGACCGCCTTAGGATGAGATGCAGTGGACAGGAACTGCCTATGACTAGGCTGGAGGAACAGAAGCAAGCGGTAATTCAGGCATTAAAAAATCAACACCAGCGTATTAGTGCAATAGGGACACAGTTCGCGACATCACAAAAGCATGTTAAGGAACAGCTACAGCAAGTGAAAGATCAGCTCAAAGAAATGGTCAGAGATGAGCTGCAAAAATTTAGTGCAAGTGAACGTAGTTTAATAGCTGCAGCACCCACTTTTCCTAATAGACACACTGGCGCCGTTACAAAGCCCTATCCATACAATGTAAAAGCGTCATGGGACATTTATCATACGTAATTTAAAACATCGCACGTATGAATAACTGGTCGAATGAGAAAAAGCTCGTGTGCTGACATCAACGCTCAGAGATTCTTCAACGGCTGTTTTGGAAAATCAGTGCTCGTCAGTTCTACATGGCTATGATAAGGTAACATCTACGCTAAAGTTACGTTTTGGAGACGCGCACTTAACAGAGCTGTTACATGGCCAACTGCACAACCGGACACAGCAAGCAGCAAGCCGAACATTCGTCAACAGCATCGAAACGCAGGAATACGTCGTTGTTCGTCAGTTTGTCCAAGGCGTTGTGGACCTAGATGTTCAGCGAATTGTAAGACTATACAGCCCCAGAACCTTACAGGACGCTTTGCTGAAGGCTCTAGAAATTGAAGCTGCCACAAAAACCACGCAAATGACACGCTTTGCAGAACAAGATGATGAAGCAGAAGGCAGAGCCATATCGTTCATTCCAGGAAGAAGAGGTGGTACCTTTCAAACAAATACAGTTCGCAGAAAGCCAGAAGAAGCTGAAAAGTTTACGTCCTGGAGATGTGGGAAGAAGCATCGTCTTAGGGTAGGCCGCCGTATATATGTAGATAACATGCAGGTGGCGGTAGAAAAAGCAGATAAATATGCGAGCAGAATAAAATCTATGCAAGACACGGTGAGCTCAATGAAGGAACTGTTTGATAGAGACATGAAGAATTTGGTGAAGAAGAACGGAGAAAGTATTGCCAAACTCCAACAACAACACGTAGTAGCCATGAGGTAACTTACAGCAGATGGGGATAGATTGAAGCAGTTGCTTGACTTTCAGGAACGAAGACGTATGGAAATTAAGAGTAGGTTTGAAAGAAATAGAAAGAATCTATTGAAGAAGAACAAACAACATGAGGCAGCAGTGAGAAAGCTCAACAAATAAGTTTCTGAACACGAATCAGCCCTGAGGAAGATCAACGAAAATCACGACAAACAAATTGCTGCTTTGAAAAATGAAATCAAGAGATTGAATGCTTTGAATCAACCAAAGAAAGCGGAGAAGAGATGTGACCAAGTTGAAGACAGAAATGCAATGCTCGAACAGCAAATTACCCAGCTGGAGGCAGATAACGCATTCTTGAAGAAACACCTGGTCAACGCGATTGTGGAAGCCAAAAAGAGCGGGGTCAAGGAAGACCAGTCAAAGTTGAGATAAAGGTTGTCGCAGCTTGAAATAGAAATCAGGAAGCTGAAATCAGATTTGGGAGACGCGCTCGATGGTGCAAAAAGGACCATGGAGGATTTGTATGAAGTAAGAGACATTGAAAATAAGATGAAACGGTGGGTGGCGAATATGAAAGATGAGAACGCTCGACTGATGAAGAAGCTTGAAGCTACATTGACTGAACCACAGGCTGGTATCGCAGTAATGAAGCAAATAAAGGATGAGAATAATTAGATGAAGCAGAAGGTTGCGCAGGTGGTAAATGAGATCGATAGGCTGAAGAGTGAACTCAAGGTCATAGTGGATGCAAAGGAAGGGGTGTCCGAAATGTCAGCGATGCAAGATGACGATATAAAGCTAAAGCAGAAATTGGCGCAACTGGGCAGGAAAAACGCGAAGATGGAAGCAGAGCCTGACACTGTTCTTAAGGGCGTGTCAGGGGGCCATGATTAGGCTGCATAATTTAAGAGCGATTACGTTAAACAGAAAAACTGGATTGCACAACTGGAAGGCGAAGTTAACAGGCTCACGGAGGAACTGGAGAGCAACCTCGACCTGAGTGATCAGAAAAACGCAGTGTCGAGAACTGACAGTTTTCAAGACGAAAACGCGAAACTGAAGAAGACAATAGCTGAATTAGCAAAAGAGAACGCTGCTAGAGCTGAAGATGAGAATCAAGTTGAGCAAAGAATGTCGTGATTAGGAGGTAATCTGGTGTGGCCCTACAACCCATAACGGAGAGAACAGTAGTTGCCCGAAGCTTTAACGTCACATGGAGAGATCCTACTTGGTGACAAAGTGCCTTGCGACTTGGTCTACACATCATGTACGGGAAGTTGGAAACGAAGGTCGTCCATACCAACGTCTGTGGAGATACACGAGTCGAAGTTGCTCGTCAAAGACGCCGAATGCTAAGGGGCGAAGAGTGTGACATACTGTATAATATGGTATTGATGTATTGTTTGTTAGTTGTCATAATTATGTGATGTAAAGTCAAGAGCATAGGTTAGATCATTGAGGTGTGAACGTCATCGAAGCATCTGGAGTTTTCGGGAATGACGGATGGGCGTTCTAGAATGTCATCTGAATGTCTCGAATTCTCGAGAAGGTTCGATGAAGTATGTAAGGCACCACGAGTCGCGTGGCAGTAGTAGTAGTTGTTGAGAGAAGTTAAGTTGGGATAAGGTTAAGTGATTTTGTATTCAATTGTGAAGTAAAATCATGAAAGTTTTGATTCCCTGTTGCAAGGAAAAGCGGCCGTCGCATCATGAGAATATTTTGAGCTGCTTTTAATGCCGAACAAATCCTTTAACATTTCACGCGCCGCTGTGATGACTACCCTTGCACTATCGCTTCACAATTTATAACACCTCCAATAACTTTGCAGTGCTGCAACATGACTTCGATGCTGTCGTTCAGTAGCCGGATTGCTGGTTGCCTCCGCTTAACTTGCTCATATGTTATGTTCTTCACCTGGGAAGAAATAACCCCAGGTTCGCATATGAGACTACTAAACGTACTGCTGTTACAGTTATGTCATACTGAGCTTGGAATCATACTGAATCGTTGCCTGAACTGGTCGTAGCATATCCTCCATGTCATTTCGAAAGCTAAGAGATTATTTTACCATACGAACGAACAATAATTCAATGGCTGCAGCAGCAAAACTTGTAACTTTTTATTTAAAACCTTCGTTAGACCGATAATGGCATTCGCTGGTCCAGTGTGGCAAGCAGTTCTTGTGCACAACAGAAACCTACCTGAGTCGGCCCAGCATTGTGCCATCCCATATCGTGTTCGAAGGCGTTCTTATGAAGAGCGTCTGAAATTGTTCAAATTGCCAATTGCCAACATTCGCTGATAGTTTAGCATTGACATGAGGCACATGTACCAGCTCTCAATCAGTAATCTCCGAGGTCACTGAGGAAGGAACTATTCCATACATCTATCCGTTATTCTTTCCTCTCCAATCGTGTGTTTAACTTATGGAATGTTAACTGCTTCCTTAGTGAGCGTTTGGATCAATTATGATATGTGGTGTTGCGCACAGAATTTGTAGCTTCTAGAATGTATTTTTTTATTTGCAATATTCTGAGTGTTTAGACTTGTCCGTTGCTGATTTTTTGTAATATCTTTTAGTTTGTATGTGACTTTATATTATATGTACTGGTACTCGTGTTATAATGATAATAAAGTTTCGTTTTAGGTATATTGTTTATTACATTTTAAGGGCCATATTCGTAGTCGCCTCTTGAGTAATTCTTAAGGTTCCCTCAAGTAATACTCAAGGGATACTTAAAGTTCGCTGAAGTGTAGCTTTCCCTGTGTATCTGTTTCATAGACAACGTCTACGAGACGGCGGGATTCATTCGGCGGCGTTGTCATATCTCAAATATAAGTCAATTTGTTATGCCTATGTCTAAGCATTTTGATGTTTTCTGTTATCTCCTTCTGTTTTGTGCCAGTATTTCGTGTTTTGTGCCGGACATTTTTCCGGATGTAACAGAAACTGCAAACACCGTACTCGTACACGAAATGTCATGCTGACAAATGGCTACGTTGACATTTCGTTACTTAGAGTATTACTCAATGAAGTGTTACGTAAGGGGCCCTCAAGTAGCTGTGGTAACACGAAACCTTACTTAAGTGACCCTCAAGTATTAAAGGAGTATCGGCTATGAGTATGACCCTAAATGATCAAATGCACCTTATGCCGTTGGGGGTCTAGGGTAAGCGAAATATTGGTTTTCGTCAAACAAGCTGAATTTTAATAAAGCCTGAAATAGGGTATATCTTATGCAGCTTAGACGGCAGGTAAGAAAAACAACAGGTTGAACTGCTGTAGTGCTAAAGTTGGCACAGGTTTGATAGAAGTCATCAGATTTTGCATCAACCACGATAAAACACATAGAGCTTTATATTTATTTATGAAACGTCCTCCTAGATATTGACAAGATAAACAGCCGCCATCTTCCCTCAGCGGCAGACATGCTGCGATTACTTCATAAAACGAGGGTTGCTCTATATCTCAGTCAATCCACCAGTTCGCCATAGGTCGACTGACAGAGATAGAGAGCATCAGAATTTTCATGTCTACCAGACATGTGAAGTATGTGAGAGTAGTGCGGCAGAAAAGATCTGCCTGTGCGCCATCTGGTACCCGAAAGTAACGGCAAACCAAAGAAAGTCGCAGCTAAGCAGCAGCAGAGCATATAGAGCAACCCTCGTATATCGACTCTCATATGCAGTTGGCATAGAAGCGCGCTCTTCTGGCCAGACCAAGCGAACGCGCCGTGGCGTTCCACCAAGAATTCTGCTGCTGTTTAGCTGCGACCTTCTTTAGTTTGCCGTTACTTTCGGTTACCAGATGGCGCACAGGCAGATCTTTTCTGCCGCCTACTGTCACATGCTTCACATGTCTGGTAGACATGAGAATTCTGATGCTCTCTATCTCCGTCAATCGCCCTATGGCGCACTGATGATCGCTAATAAGCGTGAAACAGCTGTCTGCGTTATGGTGGATTGACGAAGATATAGAGCAACCCTCGTATATCGACTCTCATATGCAGTTGGCATAGAAGCGCGCTCTTCTGGCCAGACCAAGCGAATGCGCCGTGGCGTTCCACCAAGAAGTCGGCTGCTGTTCAGCTGCGACTTTCTTTGGTTTGCCGTTACCTTCGGGTACCATATGGCGCACAGGCAGATCTTTTGTGCCGCCTACTGTACTTCATAAAACATACGCGATCAATATTGGAACAATTGAATCTGGGAAATAAGCAAATGCCTTAGACTGTAAAGGCCCCTGGTAAAGTTAAGCTCAAATGATCAGCTGTTCTACAACAGTTTGATTGTTGTAACAGCAAAAAAGCATGATTCTACGTCAGTGTACCCATAAATATAACCTCACATAATGTCGGGTCGAAAGGTTCTGGACCACCACTATTTATTTTGCACACTTAAAGCGTGGTCATATTATTGTTTTATGTAGATATTATTCGTAATATTCGTAAAATATCACTGAAACAGCACAAACATTTAAGAAACAATAATGCAGAAATCCGTTGCTGTGAACATTATAATATACAACGTACGTTAGGTGTATCGGGGTAAGATCGGTATCGCTGGAAAGCAATAGATTTTGATAAAATGCTTATGCATAGCTGTGTGAGACTTGGCTTGATATTTTCTCCCTACTTAAAAGTACTGAAATCTCTGAAAGATAATTATAAATAATTATGTTTGTTTACTATGGGCACCAGTGGATAACTTACAACACCGCTTTCATTGATCAACGTTGCTTTTAAATATGTTAGAAATGTCTATATTTTTTGATCACCGTTAATTTGCATCATGCACCAATACAACAACTATTTGTTTTTACCATGAATTAACCTATATTATATATAATACAATGAACTGTATTTCTTCGGGACCCGTGTGGGGGCGGGTTAGAACATCTCCCATCATATATCCTGCGTGTCGTAAAAGGCGACTAAAAGGAACACCGAACTACTGTCGGTATAAGCAGTAACCTCTTCTCAACCAACAGCTTTGGGTGGACGGGTTGAGAAGTCAGGACACCTTCTTGTCCTTGGGGCAAGAAATTGCCCCTAAAGGCGGATGAACCAGTAGATACCATCTGGTCAACGGCATGAGGATGCAGAAAGCAAATGGGAAACTACTGCATTAAAGATCTTAAAGATATCCCAAGAGAAACTCGTAAAATGTGTAAATGCATTTTATGAGTTCACAACATGTCTGTTAAGACATTGTGACTATGATGATTATTATTTCTCCTTTGTTTCTTCGGAGCACAGAAATAAATTTCCCGCCATAATTAAAAAACGAATTTGAGACAAATTTTATACGCTATGAGGGTGCCCAAGCTTTCTTCCCTCCAATTGGATTTGTAAAGGCTAAATTCCCCCTAATAGTCTCCTAATTAAATTGAAGATCCCTTAGAAGGAGCCCTTGATCTTTATCGGTGGTCGAAAGGCGGAAAGTAAAATTTATAGCAACATACAAATTTATTCGCTAACCTAATTAGGAGATTTTGCAAACTGGATTTCACAGATCGATAAATTCCTCGTCGACCGAAAGCAGAGCATATACATGTACCAGCACCTTAACTCTACAATTATGGGAGTTCGCGAGTGACATCATGAGCATCCGTCTCATGATGAAATTTTGTTCATAGTTTGCGAGTGTAATTAGGTCGAGTCGAACTACTTTAAAAAAATAATTACTTTTATACTAGTCCAGTTAAGGAAACTAATTATTTTATACACTCGAATGTAAAATTAGATATCCTTTCTAATGATATATTATAAATATCAATCTCTGGTAGTTTTCATTTACTTTCAAATTTTCAATCAAACCAGTGTTTTTCAATTTTCCTACCTATAAGCGTCTTAGTAGGGCATGAAATATAAACAAAAATTGTATAGGTGGGGGAAAACAACTAACTTAGCAGAAATATAGAGACAAATTCAACTGAACAGTGAAAACGATAAAAATGACTTACAGCAAATCAAGTCTAACCATAAATAACAGATGTAACACATCCAAGGTCAAAAAGCAGCTGGAGTACGACAGACATGCATTTTTTTTGAAAGTGTATCAGCTACTACGATAATATACTAAGCATTGACAATTCACAAAACCATCAAAACGTTTGAAGCGAAAGGTAAACTACCACAGAATGTTGCTGGCAGTTTAATCAAACAATAAAATTTCACATTTAGTGGTTTAAAAAGGTAGTAATTTCCATCAAGTCAAAAGTCACTATACCTCTGGCGAGTTCTGCAAATTCTTCAGTACCCGTAAGCAAAAATGAAGATTGAATAAAAAATTCGTTCAAATTATAGAACATAATTTACTTGGAAGAAAATTAAAATTTGATTTGTCAGTGTTCCTTTTTTTGCGATCTTGCTAATAAATACTGAAACATTTGAAAGGCTACAGTCGGACAGTCAGAGGTATCGTTACTTTTGACTTTGACGGAAATGACTACTGTTTTATACCATTAAATTTAAAATTGCGTGCTGAAGATACTAGACTGCTAGCTACAATCGCTGAATGTTTTCCTTTCATTTAACAGGTTTTAGTGGTTTTGGAAATGTTTGATGTCTAATACATTGCAGTAGTTAGTAAGCTGTAAAAGCTATCATTCATAATGGGCTGTCCATTGGTCTGTGAAAGAAAGACCTAGCGGCATAATACCCTTTTTAGATCCATCCGAACATTGCCTTCCATATTACAGAAACCAAGGGATTTAGAATTTTCAGGATGATACATCCGAATATTGCTTTAGATTGTTCTGTGTTGAGAAATGCGGCAATTATGGAATTAATTTTAATGAAACTTTGGCACAGTATCTATTATTACCGTGACGAGGATGGAAAGCTCGTATGGTTTTTGGAAATCATGTCAATGGCGGCCAATGACATAAAAAACAGCTCAAATTTCGGGGGCGGGTTGCAAAACTGATAAAGTTTTTGTATTCATAATAGACTCTCAATTGACCTACCAAAGAAGAACCTAGCGGCACAATACAACTTTTTAGGTCCATCGGAACATTGCCTTGCCTATTACAGAAGCCAAGCGACTTAAGTGTTTTCTGATACGTACATAGATCGTCCTGTATTGTGTAACCTGGAATGGATTTCAGTCAAACTTGGATATAGTATTATTACCGTAGCGAGTATGGAAGATTGGTATAGCTTTTAGAAATCGTGTCAGTGGCGGCGCAGCAATAATAAAAAAGTGAAAATATTAAAATAGCTGAACCTTCGTTTTAGGCGATTTGAGGGTTTTCAACTATTCAGTTTCATCTAGTTGGAGCTTGCAGAATAAAAAATCTGTCGTCCTAGTTCTTACACAGAAAGATGAAAGAAACTATTTACGAGAGTTTTTGTGTTGATGTTTTTTTGAGGGCGGACAAGTGATGATTAGGTTGCAAGGGGATCTCAGACTATAGCTTCATGCAATGGGTAAATAATTAGAGGTTAAACGACTTACCTGTAAGGAAGTTCAATCCTCAATTATACGAGATAGCCCCGTCCGAAAAGATCACCCTGTAGTTTCTTTTAGTTCGGAGGCGTAATGTTTAGATAAAAAACTGCATAATTATCCCGCTTCTGCCGTCGACCCGCCTAGGTCCTCATCACGTTTCGTTTGTTATCAGATCGAGGAATTTTGGGAACAGCGGCGGGCGGGTGGTGATCTTTTCGGACGGGGCTATCTCGTATAATTGACGATTGAACTTCCATACAGGTCAGTCGTTTAACCTCTAATTATACTTCGACAGCCCCGTCCTCAAGATCACCCTGTAGAGTGTAGATGTTCAGAGATTGTACCTCGATCTGATTTCCATAACCTGTTATTTATGTCTGGGTAGAGAACAAACAAACAAAAATATATCTACGTATTATTTTACAGGTTTGTTCCATTTCTAGGAAAATAATAATTAATAATAATTTGGCAAAAAATTACCATAATTATTTTCTTTGAATATTTAACAGTTTGAATTCATATTAACATTAGTTATAAAGATTGATATCGTCCCGGAGATCACCCTGTAGATGTTTGTAGATGGTTTCACGATCTGATTATAAGTCGAATGAAAGAGAAAGAACAAGTCTGGAAATTGTTCAGCCTTGAAGTTTTCTTTTTTTTTAAATTCAATAATCTTTCATCATTTTATTTTAATGTACACCTATTTAATGTGTAAGTTTAGTTTAGTAGTATCACAATTCATTATCAATTTTTTATTATCAGTGATTTTGCAAAATATAAATCGTTAGGCATATGGGTCTGATATAAAACATAACAAAAACTTTCGACCTTCACCCTGCGGTATGTCTAAGGTTTCAACGTGTAAGCCTTCCCTAAAGGCCGCAGCGTGGCCATTACAGATGTGTCCCAACTCCCAACATTAAGCCTTTTTGGTTATAGTTTGTGGTGTGGCTGGGTCGTGATGTTTCTTGGACGTAAGTAAAAGTTGATCAATTCTGTTAAAGTTCTGGTCAACATGCTATTTTATGTAGATGCAGGATAAGGCTCTTCCACAGAGGATGAGGTTTCCTGCAAGGTGGAAGTAAGAGTGATTTGTCGTTAAAAAACAGGTGTGGTTTGCTATTTGTAGGTTTTCCATACTAAAACCCAGGTTGCGTTTTCCATAACAGGTAGACTGCCTTGTGCCTTCTCAGCTGTTATTTTCGGTTTCAAATCCTCGGTAGAAGCGAGAAATATGGGAATGCCTTGAAAAACATTTCTTCCCAGTTAACACATCTATAGCGGAATATTGAGGATCAGGGTGTCAAGAGACAAACACTGGACCATTTTTGGCTCTGATGAAAGCAAGTGAATCGATTAGATAGTGCCAAAACCAATTTTTTTTTTTGAAAGTGGTTTGGTGAATGTTGTATTCTAATAATAATTCTATTGGTATTTAACTTGGTAATGACGTTTTTATGTGAAACACTGCAGCTAGCTCAATGCAAGTCATCATTTTTAGAATGCAAATTAATGACCGCAATAGCACTATTAATTTTGGTATTCAAGCTTTTTAATCTGAGCCCACCTGTATGAAATGGCTGGGAATGCTGACAACAGGATGACGAGGAACCAGATGGCAAAATCTCTTAATTTTTATATTATTTTTGTTTCTTGTTGATTTTTTAAGATTTTTCTGGTGGTACGGACATATTATTAGTACTCGTACTAAATGTAAACCCTGGAACTTTTTTTTTGTTATAAAGAACCTTAGGGATGCAGGAAGTTGCATCGAATGATTAACATTATTATAACAGTTTGATTTGTCTTTGCCAAAGAATAAAACATATTCGGGGTGAAATACATAAAGAAACCCCAGTGACCTTGAATGGTTGAATACGTTTAAAAATTTTCTTGGAAATGGATGGCGCAGTGGCTGGCTCCCATTCCTTTTTGTCGCTCAGTTTCGTTCCCTTCCCCTGACAAATGTTTATATGTTCAGGAGAAAGTTGTCTAAACCGTTAGATAGATAAGACTGCAATAAGTGCTGTAAGGTCTGGAAATATTTCAGGACCTTCCTACTCTTCGGTTTAGGAAGCGATTCTAACAGTGCTTTCGCCAAACCCGCACTAAGTTGCGGTGCGATGGGTTGAGACCTTCACGGGATGCAGCAGCAGTCTCCCTATTTTGTGTTCGCATTGATAAGACAGGGGGATCACTTAACTTCGTAATGTATATAGGTGTTCCCTTAGCGGACATTGTCTACTAACAGCAGCAATCACAATGAAGAGGTGTTACCTGGGCAATGGGCATGTACAGATAGTATTTCTCTACAGTTTCACTAATAATTATTTAGCAGCGAAGTATCCAGAGTTATCATCCCACGCGGCCTTGAAGGTTTTGTGGGCGCGTGTTCGTAACAGTGTGTCAAGCTTCGGACAGCAAGACACAAACAGGTAATAATAACACAACAAATAAGTATGTTTGTGTGATAGTAATACTTTCATAAATTTTATCTCCTTTTGTTCTTAATATACAACAATTAAACCATTATCTTTCCCTCGCGTTTGCGGTACGATATCAACCGAATGGTTGACTTTTGAGATTCCATCCTTTCAGTTTACTGCATTTGTTTTGAAACCCCATTCAATGCGAACTGGGTGTTGAAGTCGTTAGTGTTAGGACATATGACTTTTCGAATCACCATCAGCTGAAAGGAGATAAGATTCTCGGACTGAAGAAAGCCATATTTGGTTTGTCTTCAATGCGCGTGAACGAGCTTTCACCACATTGAAGACATCACAGCGTGAAGAATAGAGATTCTCAACCATATTTTGCTTATATTTAACTACTTCACTGTTAGGGCCATTACTTATCATTTTTTTTTTGTTACTTCAAAGGAAATTGAAACCAGATATTACCCATGTTCCCATATTCCTGATGCTTGCCATTTTCGTGGCATTGACGGTCCCCTTCAGCTGCAGTTTCACTGTCTCATTGTAGACATTGGTGGGCCCCATTTAGATGTTATTTCAGTGTCTCAATCAGATTTTACTCTTGATTGTAGAAACTGGTGAAACCCATTTTGCTGCTGTTTGTGTGTCGCAATCAGATTTTACTCATGATTATAGAAACTGGTGGGCCCCATTTAGCTGCTGTTTGTGTGTCTCAATCAGATTTTACTCACGATTGTCGAAACTATTGGCCCCTTTAGCTGCTGCTTGAGTGTCTCAATCAGTTTTTACTCATGATTGTAGAAACAGGTGAATCCCATTTTCTGATGTTTGTCTGTCTCAATCAGACTTTCTCATGATTGTATAGACTGGTGGTTCCCATTTAGCTGATGTTTGTGTATCTCAATCAGATTTTACTCATGATTGTAGAAATAGTGAACCCCATTTTCTGATGTTTGTCTGTCTCAATCAGATTACCTCATGATTGTATAAACTGGTGGGTCCCATTTAGCTGATGTTTGTGTGTCTCAATCAGATTTTACGCATGATTGTAGAAACTGGTGGGCCCCATTTAGCTGCTGTTTGTGTTCCGCAAACAGATTTTACTCATGATTGTAGAAACTGGTGAACCCCATTGAGCTGCTGTTTGTGTGTCGCACTCAGATTTTACCCATGATTATAGAAACTGGTGGGCCCCATTTAGCTGCTGTTTGTGTGTCTCAATCAGATTTTACTCATGATTGTAGAAACTGGTGGGTCCCATTTAGCTGCTGTTTGTGTGTCTCAATCAGATTTTACTCATGATTGTAGAAACTGGTGGGTCCCATTTAGCTGCTGTTTGTGTGTCTCAATCAGATTTTACTCATGATTGTAGAAACTGGTGGGTCCCATTTAGCTGCTGTTTGTGTATCTCAATCAGATTTTACTCATGATTATAGAAACTGGTGAACCCCATTGAGCTGCTGTTTGTGTGTCTCAATCAGATTTTACTCATGTTTGTAGAAACTGGTGGGTCCCATTTAGCTGCTGTTTGTGTGTCTCAATCAGATTTTACTCATGATTGTAGAAACTGGTGGGTCCCATTTAGCTGCTGTTTGTGTGTCTCAATCAGATTTTACTCATGATTGTAGAAACTCCGACAGTTGGCCGCTTAGCTTCTGTTTGTGTGTCTCCATTAGACTTTACTTGATTGTAGAAACTGTGGGCCTCTGTAACTGCGATTGCAGGGTCTCAATCAGATTTTACTCATGATTGTGGAGGCAGTTGACGTGTTTGGCCCCATTTAGCTGCTAGTTGAGTGCCTTAATCAGAGTTTACTCATGATTGTAGTAACGGTTGATGTTTATGCCCCATTTTAGCTGCGGTTTCAGTGGAAACGACAGCACTGATATACAGAAATAAAACAAAATTTGAGTCCATGAATATGGATTATATTGTATGATTTTGAATTAATTACCTCGAAATCATCGTTAAAGGTTCAATGATATATAATGCAGTGCAGATTCATGGAAAGTATCCACACTAGTTTTTCAAGTATTTAAAAGTTATCCGGAAAAACTTTTGTTACAAAAGTCTTATTACTGTTAGGATTAATTGACGAATCTAAGTGAGTTTTCTTCTTTGAAAAATTCCAATACTTCACACAATGTCTCCCATACTGAATTACGAACATGGGATAAAATTGTCACTACATAGATGCGAGGGTTTCTAATAAACTAAGTTCGCTATTGAAGAGGTTCCCGGACTACTAGGAAAAATTGTCATGTAAGCATGTCGTCGTAGTTACCGACGAATCTTTGGAAGCGTTGTATTTAGGAATTAGCACTTACTTTGTGAAAAATCGTGCATTGTCCATTTCCTCAATTTCGGCATTTTGACGAAAGCACAAACAAATCACGACACAATGGTAAACTCATCAGCGGCCCAAGAAAAACGATATTACTGATATTCTTGAGGCCACTACTTTAATTTATGGTCAATGAAACCATGCAATCAATATCCGATTTATTTTGGCGATGTTGATTGTTGTTGATATCCCACGTTGACGAATTATTCTCATAATAAGACTCAAGAGAATCGATATTACTCGTATTCTCTACTCGACTACTTGAAAGGCAGTGACATCCTATGGTTAAAACAATGTATTAGTCATTTTTAAAACACTGCAGTTTCGCCACATTGAGATGTTGAGGCTCAACAAATGATTTTACGTGTTCACTAATAATGTATTAATCATTGTTAATAAGCAAGCGTGCCATACTAGAGGGTGTACTCGAGTAGATATTACTCATATTCATCAGTACCCTTCTAGCACAACGATATTCAAATTCGTTGTTCTAACACAACAATCTGATGAACAATGGACTAGTCATTGTTGTTGTATATGTCTCTTTCAAAATCATGAAATGAAAAATATGTTTACACCTACTTGATGTCAAGTTGTCCAGCAAGGCATGTAGTTTTCTCATCTTCCGTTTCACTTTTGCTTTGAACCAATTTAAACTCACTCACTTTCCGTTTTCGATTCGTCATTTTCGTAAACATGACACCTCACGCTGGCGTAAAGAAACGTAGTGAGGACCTAGGCGGGTCGACGGCAGAAGCGGGATAATTATGCAGTTTTTTGTCTAAACATTACGCCTCCGAGCTAAAAGAAACGTATACTACAGGGTGATCTTGAGGACGGGGCTATCGAAGTATAATAAAATGATATCACTGTTCTGTGTAGGAAGTACTGAGTAAATCAACTTGACTCCATTTTTTTACAAAAGCCTTATAACAGCCTAGATGAGTTTTATGACAAATTTAAGTATTCAACCATAATCTTTTATTTATCTATGCGCTAAGACTATTGTAACGAAATATAATGTACATTTCTACCAGTAAACACTCATATATGTTCATTAAACGTTATTTAATCAGGTATTGCTGACAACAAGGCACACATTGTGTTTACAAGCCATCGAGAAGAAGACAAAAGTTTCTTAGTTTAAACTTAAAATAAAATCTGGAATTCATAGTCAGTGTGTATTTAAGTGGTTTTAGAACACGTGATTGTGAAGGCAGCTGTGGAGAAGTAGAATTAATTCCTGCTTCTGTCAAACTGAAAAGGCTAGGAGACAGCAAGGTTGCCAAGCATCCATATTGAAGCTAAAACTCTGCAAACTAAGAAAAACAAATACATCAAACAACCGAATAAAGGGGCAGCAGCAAGACATTACAAATGGCACCATCAGCGACCTGCATCAAATGTTCTAAGGTAGTCAAAAATGCATATGCAATGAAATGCAATAAATGTATGCAATGGATACATCGGGATTGTGCTAATTTGACAATTGAGGAACTAAATTACTATGAAAAGGAGCTGAAAGTAGAAAATGGGAAGAGGTTCTCCTGCAATGTATGTGTACCAAGCAGTCCAAGAATTGATGGAAGTCTGCATAAAAGAAGGAGCAAAATAACTGACGCGTCAGAAGACAACCTGCTCCAGCAAATAAAACAATATATGATTGAACGTTTTGGATCTCAACTAAGCAAAATAAGGGAAGAAAATGAAAGGATGCTCAGCGTATATCAACAGAAGTGCCTACAACTAAAAAATGAATTAAAAAAGCTATCAACAGTACAAGATAGGGTAGCAGGGCTGGAACATCAAGTGAATGTTTTGTCATCCAAACTGGAAGAACAATGTAGCGGAAACACGAGGCATGAGACTCTGGAAACAATAAATGAAATTAATGTCAAGGAAAACAGAAAAAATAACCTTATGATATTTGGCTGTAAAGAGGAGGAAGAAATAGGAGATGCAGAATTAGCCCTCAACATCATTAAAGCAGTAAGACCAGAAATAACAAATGCTAACATCATAAAGGTTACAAGATTAGAGAGGGCCAACTCAGAAAGACGCAGACCTCTACGAGTGTCTATGGAAAATGAAAAAAATGTGAAAAATATGTTCTTCAAGGCCAAGGAACTAGTGAAAAATCCACACTATAAAAATCTGGCACTAGCGTTTGAGTCAAAACAACAAAACAACAAATTGAAGAGTACAAATCCCTGAAATCAGTATTATTGAAAAGATTACAAGAAGGAGAAGAGAATTTGCGAATTAAGTACTTTAACAATGTGCCTAAAATAATCAAGATCCGCAGTTCAAAAAACTAAATAACACCATCATAGACGTCCATCATCAAGGGAAACCCAAGGGAGAAGAAATACAGGAGACAGATGATATAAAAAGTTGGCGAATAATGCACCAAAACATCCCGTGTATAAGAAATAAGACAAATGAGATTGACGTAGCCCTCGGCGAAATGGAAAATCAACCTGAAGTGGTATGCTTCACAGAACATTGGCTCCATTCAGGGGAAGAAGAGTTTGTGAAACTGGCGGGTTATAAATTGGTGTCGTTTTACAGTAGGGAAAAATGTGTACATGGAGGTGCTTGTATTTATGTGTCAGAATACTTAGAGGTAGTTAGATTATTAGAGTTAGACAATAAAAGTATAGAAGGTGAGATTGAATGTGCAGGCATTAAAATGAGTAGAGGTAAGGACAGATATGTTATTTTATGTATATATCGTACATGTTTGGGTGATTTCATCTCATTCTTACAAAAATTGGATAAAGTACTAAATTACATTGTCACCAACTTTCCAAAAGCAAGGTGTATTGTATGTGGAGATTTCAATGTAGATTTGATAAAGAGATCTCCTAAAATATCGATGCTGCTTGATACCTTCAATGCATATAACCTAGAACATGCTATACAAAATCCAACAAGAGCAATGCAACATAGTGGCACACTAATAGATAATATCATACAAATTTTCATAGAAGTGAAAGTGGGAAGTTATAAATTTGGGACTATCAGATCATTTTGGTCAATACCTAGATGTGAAAGATTCAACAACACCTCAACATGGTGATTGCGAGGAGTATTGTTTTAAAAGGTGTTAATCAAAAACGAGAGTGAATGATCTAATCAAGGTACTTGAAGAAGAGGAATGGAATGATGTCATAGAAGAGGTTGATGCAAATGTAGCATACAATAGGTTCATACAAAAATTAATGAGATATGTGGAAACAGTATGTCCGAAGAAGAAGAAGTATAAATATGAAAGGGTTCAACATGCATGGATAACAAATGGCATAAAAATATCTTCCAAGAAAAAACGATTACTGTATGAAGACATGATTGCTGGGCGAACGACTGCTGAACACTATAGAGCATACTCAAATTTACTAAAAAAGGTAGTGAATGCAGCTAAAAAAATGCAAAATACAAAACTGATACAAAACTCAGAAAAGAAGTCAAAATTTATATGGCATCTAATAACAAACATTACCAATAACAGTAAACATGCAAGTAAAACATCCATAGTGGATTATATGAAACCCGATAACGGATCTACGCAAGAAGTACTAAATATGGCAAACCAATATTATATTAATGCGTGTGGAAAGATAAATGAGGGGACAAAGGCCATAGATCTTACAGCACTAACTTATACACAAGAGTCATGCAGGTTTGAACTAACAAATGAAGATGATGTCATCAAGATTACAAACGAATTAAAAAACAAGAAGTCAGTAGGAGAAGACGAAATTCCTATTAATGTCCTGAAACAAGCTGCTAGACATGTAGCCTCACCATTAGCACACATTATGAATGTAATTATTTGTACGGGTCTGTATCCTGACCGATTGAAGATTGCTTATGTAAGAGCAATATACAAAAAAGGAAAAAAGGATGGGATTAAAAACTACCGCCCTACCTCACTTCTATCAAACATAAACAAAGTGTTTGAAAAAATCATCCACAATAGGATCATACATTTTCTGGACAAAAATTCGGTAATCACACAATGGCAAAACGGCTTTAGAAGAAACAGAGGCACAAAACGGGCAATATATCAGGCATTATCAAAAATAATCAGCGCACTAGGCAAAGGAAAAATAGCAACATCTCTTTGTCTAGATCTATCCAAAGCATTTGATTCGGTGGATCATATAATTTTGCTAAAAAAGCTGGAGTGCTATGGTATTAGAGGAGTGTATCTACAGTTAATTGAATCGTACATTAACAACAGAAAGCAAAGAACAGTAGAGTATGATAAGAATGGAATCTTAATAACATCAGCTGAGTTAACTGTCCAAAGAGGGGTGCCACGAGGATCAGTCCCAGATCATCAAAGGAACCTTAATAATGTATGCAGATGACACTTGTATAATATTTACAGCAGACTCTTCAGCAGAGTCTAAGGAACATGGAGATGCACTAAAGATTCTACAAGAATGGTTTTTGTTGAATAACTTGCAACTAAATGTTTCAAAAAGCCAAATTATCCAATTCGCGAGTACAACCGATGAAATCAATATTTCCTTGAACAACGAAAACATTAATGAGCAGCCCGAACTTTTATTCTTAGGAATAACCCTTGACAGCAGGCTCGACTGGAGCATACAAACAGATAAGCTGGCAAAACAGATAGCAAAATATAACTATGCCCTCAGAGTAATAAGGAGAGATATAGGGCAAAAGGCAGCATTAGTTGCTTATCATGGATATATACAATCAGCCTTATCATATGGTGTTATGTTCTGGGGAGCATCAGGTCATACTGACAGAATAATGATCCTGCAAAAAAGTGTATCAAGAATCTTTGGTTTGAGACCAAGGGATAGCTGTAGGGAAGTATTTAGGCAGAATAGTAGTATCTTAACAGTTGTTGGTATCTATGTTTTGAAAGCAGTAATGTTTGTAAAAAATAATATGGAACTGTTTAGGGACTTTACTGCAAAACATCACTACGGAACAGGTACCAATAGACTGATACCCTATAACATGAGATGCAACTATCTCCAAAAAAATGTTGTTTACTCATTGACTAAGATCTGTGACAAGATCCCCACATACTATACCTCGATAGTCATCTACTGAGAAAGAAGTTGAAGTCATTTCTTACTTGCAACACCTTCTATACCCTTCAAGAATTTTTTGAGTGTGATATAACACAATTTACATAGCAATAAGAAAAATGTACATTTTAATATTTTATTTATACCTATTCATATACAAAATTGTTAGTTTCTTGTGGATATGTATTTGCAAAAGTTTGTGTATATTTGTATTATGTATTATATGTAATATATTATATGTTTTTTTAGAGTGTCATATACAATGATAATGTACATTCTATTATTTTAGTGTTATACTGTTATACCAAAATTGTTAGTTTCTTGTGCATGTGTTTTTATAAAAGTTTGTGTATATTTGTGTTAAGTATTATATGTACTTATTGACAAGTTCTATCCCGAAAGGGCAAACAGAACTAATAAAGGAATCTATCTATCTAATCCGTGACACGTTTTCATTTTTGCGTTACTTTTTACGTAAAATCAACTTTAAAATGTCGTAGCTGATAGCGTTACAAGTTAGGTATAAATATACGTTTCATTGCGGTTTTAAAAAAGTGATCATTATAAGTTTAGAAATGATCAATTTGTAACCCTTTTCGAAAAGGTTTAATAGTCCTGTATTTGCAACGTTAATACGATATTATTTTTGCCCCAGTTAAAACATGATTCTTAGGCAATATTTGAATTACTATTAATAATGTTTGTAATTTTAAAGGGTGTCATAAATAAAACGCAACAAATATTTGTCTTTTAAGATATTTATTGAACTTCCATTAATAAATGAATACATCAAATTAGAAAGCCACTTATAGAATATATAACAAACTTAAAATAAAATGTATACACAACTTTAAGGGCGCTTATAAAATGAATATAAGAAGTGCAACGTGAAAATTTGTTTCGTTAAAGTAGCTCGTTTTTTACTTTTCTTTGTACTTGACGTTTCGAGAGAATATTAAAATGTGGCATATTGACAATTACCTAAAAGTAGATCATTTGCATTAATTCTAGAACAACGCTACCTATTTATGTTTTATTACTGCCTTCACATATCCGGCGTTGATAAAAATTAGGAAGTGACTGTTTTAATTTTGCGTTGAACCGAATTATTATAAATACGTAGAAATAAAACGTAAAATAAACCAATTCGGTTTTATTACTTCAACAGTATAGAAACAAAATGAAAAAAATTCAAACAGCAATCAGGAAGCATCATAATTAGGTACATTGCTACTATTTTGAAACTGTCATAGGTACTCCATGAATTGAAAAGAAAAATCAGATTTGCGTAAACAAACGCACGCCTCTAAGCGATGAGTTGTGATAGGATCATTTGCATCTCTGAGGTGCACAGCAAAATGTTAACATTAGGGACATTCGCATTTTCATCTCAGCAAATTAGTTAGCTATGTAGATCTACTTACCAAACGAAAGACCTGTATAAACAAGTGAAAAGCGTAAAACACTTGTTGACTCTACAACAACACTGGTGAAAATGGGCGCCACCAGTAGTGGTTTCATACAAGCGCAGTCCTGAAGTGACACTGGCTCTTTCGGGCCAATCAAATTGCTTAGATCAGAAACTACGTTAATATAACGTTGTATCTGAAAGAACAATGCACGTTATTTTCATCTATTTTCATAACGGTTTGTATTATAGTTTATAGAAGGTCAGCCAAATCATTTAACTTGTTGTTTAGATGCTTGAATAGATTTTGCTCCTAAATTAAAAATGAAAAACTTTTGAAAAACTAGTTGCTCATATATGGTTAATAAAATGATTTAGGCAAACGTTACTTTAACGTTAAAACTCTGTGAATCGCAGAATGATTATGAATCAGAGCGTTATTTTAACGTCTGAATACATAATTTTTGGCAGACCTTATTTATGGATTACACAACGTTATTCTAACATGGAAATGAGCCACCTTAGAACAGTGTATTTAACTAAACGTTATTATGACGCTTTAATAAAATGGTATATATGTTTACACCACAACCAAACCATTGACATTCTAAAGTAAACGTTGTATTAACCGTTAACACGTTTGGATTACGTTTAACAAACGTACATGTGTCTCCTGCGACTTCGTCCGATTAGTCAATAAGATTTGTAATTCAACTCTGCTAAGATGTTGAAGCAGGTTGCGTAAGGCCATGAATAGTCGGACAAAAAGTATGTGTAATCTCTATCGAGTCGTGCTGCTGTTGCTTGGATATGCTCTACTGGAAGAACCCGAAAGGAAATCTTCATTGGATAATTGAGGTTTTGAATTAAGAAAAAAATATATTTTTTTGTGACAAATGGAAAGATCATATATAGGTTTTATAACAAAACTGTTTTTGTTTTCTTTTTTTTGCAATAATTCAAAAGTTATATCAAAATAAAAATGGGTTTTTGGATCGAGTACCGAAAGCCTGCCGATGGCTCTCGAACTCGTGTGACGTCACCATGGCGGTCAGGATGCTCCTTTGACCAACGACGTCCTACTCCGATACTAGATTCTAGATTCCCAGCGGTCGCGATAATACGTACTAATAAACTGGTAACTAGTGTATATTTGTTGCAACACAGTCGATGAATGAAGTTTGCAGCTCGAGACGAAGTCTACAATCGAAATAAATATGTTTTTGAATGTTTGAAGTTGAAGTCAGATTACAGATTCCAGTAAGTACCTAATCAAATATGTTTCGTTGAAAAGATCTCCGCAATTGAAGGATGGCCTAGTGGTTAGAGTGTCCGATAGTGGATCTCAGGGTCTTTGGATCGAAACCCAGGCCTTCCAAGTCTTTTTTTTTTATTTTTTTTTTATCAAAAAATTTATTGATGTGCCTTTTGCATTTGTTACGCACATTTTTTTCTGTGATCAACATAAATATGTGTTTGAATCAAACTTCGTTAGACATATTACTTGCACTGCACAGTGCAAAAACTGAGTACAGGAGATGGTGGACAATTCCAAAAATCAGCGGAAATGGGGTTTGTCCGTCAATATCGACTGCCATTATTTTTTTCTAATGTAATAGTTGGTTAATAAAACAAAACCTCTTCATCCATTCGATCCATTTATTTTTAAGTTTTTTATTTATTTAACTTTGGGCAACAAAGCGTAACAATTAAATTTTCATAAAGTGTAGCAGTGCAAGTAATATGTCTAGAAAAAATGTGCATAATAAGTGCAAAAAGTACATCAATAATTTTTTGATAAATAAATAAAAAAAAAGTTGGAAGGCCTGGCTTTTGATCCAAAGACCCTGAGATCCACCATCGGACACTCTAACCACTAGGCCATCCTTCGATTGAAGAGATCATTTCAACGAAACATATTTGATTAGGTACTTACTTACTGGAATCTGTAATCTGACTTCAAACATTCAAAAACATATTTATTTCGATCGTAGACTTAGTCTCGAGCTGCCAACTTCATTCGTCGTCTATGCTGCAACAAATATACACTAGTTACTAGTATCTTCATGAGTGGCTGGGAATCTAGAATCTAGTATCGGAGTAGGACGTCGTTGGTCAAAGGAGCATCCTGACCGCCATGGTGACGTCACATGGCTCGGGAGTCATCGGCGTTTTTTCGGTACTGGATTCAAAAACCCATTTTTATTTTGAGAAAACAAAAACGGTTTTGTTATAAAACTTATATATGATCTTTCCATGTATGACAAAAAGAAAATGTATCCAAAACCTCAATTGATTTTACCACGTTAGCCTTGAGCATAGCAAAAATTACATTAATTGTGCTTGTTTGTAGAAACAGGAGTGTAGACTCCTTGCTTTATCTAGTTAAGGTATCGTTGTTTTTCAGAGCGGGACATGGCCCTTATTAATTAGTATCCTTTGGAAGCGTTGTCAGATTTAATAACTGAAAACAGAGATCATCGGGGAAGAGAAAATCAGCTAGAAAGATGGAGAATATAGATAAGAAGATATTTTTGAACAAGTGGCAGTTATGATATGGCTGAAATAGATCGACAAGATATTCCTTGGTCCATTAAAAGCAAAGCGCTCTATTTCCAAAAAAATAGGAAAACAAAACTTGATATGCTTCTCTCTGTGTTTCACAGTGATTAAGGCTGGGTTTCCACCAGAGATTGCTAGGAAAATGGGCGCAGTGGGGATGTGTAGCGGATCTGTGAAACGGTGTGGTTGTTTCCACCAGAGATGTGCTGGGAAGATTAGCGGTGCGAAGATATGTGGCGGAGCTGTGGACCGGTGTGCAGAATATGAGCGTTGCGAGGATGTGTAGCGGGCTCTTTTTATATTTTTTTTCTTTTTGCTCGCCCACATTCACAGTATACGAATCCCTCACAACACATTTCTAACACACATTCCTCTCCAACATGCCTTGTTTCGTACGTACAAATACCTCGCTCCGCTAAGCCGTTTCCACCAGAGCTGTGCTGAACGAGGCGATGTAATTCAAGCGATTCTGTTGGTTCGTTAAAAATACATTCCTCGAAACACATCCTTGAACATTTCTGATGGAAACGCAGCCTAATATAGTTTCATGGATCGCTTCTTTAACGCTGAACATTTGAAAGCAACTTTCAGATCCATAGCTCCGTACGTAGGGCACCGTACAAATGTAAAACTCTATACCTCCAACAGTAAAGGTCACGTGTTATCAAATTGCAGCACTTTATTAGCCATTTTTAACACGATTTTATTTGCTTCATCTATATGTGGGTTTGAAGGTTTATGGGTTTGTGAGCTTGTAAAACTCCTCTGAATTAAGACCAAGTTGGCTATTCCATCTCTATTCTCAAAACAATTTGTTACATCTAACGAAAAATCCGTTAAGTTGGCATAACTGCCTACATCAGATAGGTATGCTTCCCCATGCTTCTAGAAAGATAGTTGCTGAATTTTTGTCAAGCATGCAATAGTAACTGCAACATCTGTTGCCTTAAACTGTAATGTGTCATGTATCGACTTGGCCTAAAGACTTTTACTAGTTCTAAGACGGATCCAAGGAGGGCAGCAAGAATTTCATTTCTCACAAGATAAAAATGTGTATGCTATTTTAATTCATAGACTTAAGGCGTGCTTACACTTGTAAAGATTTAGTAGCGTAGAAGGAACGGGCAAGTTCAATCTTTATACAGGGTGGTCCAGTAAGCGCGCGGTGCTCCCTAGCGGCCATATACCGTTTGAGTTAGGCGAACATGTTTTAGATAGATGTTTCGGTTTTGAAACAAGCAAGGAACGTTTTTGTGCTTCAGTAAGATTGTTGTTTCAAAAGAACATTAAATCAGTAGACTAACAATTTTCAAATTTGAAAAGCTAAAAACGTTAAAAACTTTTATTTTTCAAATGGGATGGTATATCATAAGTTTCATATCGGTGGATGCGAAACTAAATTCTCTTTCACTTTTATCTATAGGCACATGTGGTTCTATGTTCGATGGTTTTTGAGATCTTTACGGTTTTGTAATTATTGCGTCGGAATTAGTATTTATTTTAGTATTAGAGGTCGAAACACTTTGGATGAAAGATTTGCTGCCAATTGTTTCGTCTGCGAGCCACGCGACCTACGATTTTTCCAATTCCTACGCCATAATTACAAAACCGCAAATATTTTGAAAACCATCAAAGATAGAACCACATGCCCTTAGATAAAATTGAAAGAGAATTTAATTTGGCATCCACCGATGTGAAACTTATGATACCACCCCATTTGAAAGATAAAAGTTTTTAACGCTTTAAACTTTTCAAATTTGAATATTGCTAGTCCATTGATTTAATGTTTTTTTGAAACAACGATACTATTGAAACACAAACATGTTCCTTGCTTGTTTCAAGACCGAAAACCGCATTTT
This sequence comes from Callosobruchus maculatus, assembly GCA_951848785.1. Taxonomy (NCBI): domain Eukaryota; kingdom Metazoa; phylum Arthropoda; class Insecta; order Coleoptera; family Chrysomelidae; genus Callosobruchus; species Callosobruchus maculatus. The sequence goes on along the minus strand of CATOUR010000065.1, from coordinate 8,975,054 downwards.
CCTATCGCGTTTAGTTTCCGAGATATTAACGTTTCTTGTAAAGTACTACAAACGTCAAATTTTCTAAAAATTGCTGAATAACTCCGAAAATAGGCTACGGAGACATAAACAATGGTTAACAAACTGGACCTAAAAATTTTCATTTAAAATAAGGAAGTTGATGCCTGCTTCCGGTATATCCGGAAGTCTTCCATCTTTGAAACTATTTTCTAAATGTAGAGCATTTGAAAAGAAACGTTTTTTATTTAAAACATTTTCGTCTAATTTAAACGGTACCGTGAAATGGGGTGACTTTGGTCAATTTTAAAATTAAAGTGTAATTTACTCTTGAAATTTGAGAGTAAAAAAAGTATCAAAAAAATGCCAATATCGGTTTTGTTCATTCTATCTACTCCGTCGATAATATAATTATTATACTCATTATTTTTTTGTGAAAAAAATTAAACATTGATGATCAATGTTAAACTATTATTGGGGTTACTTTGATACCCCTCTTGACTTCTACGAAATTTCATAGTAACCCCAAAAAAATACCTAATACAAGAAAGAAAAATTGATTTAGTGTAAAGATTTGAGATTTATAGAGTTTTTTCGGTTTTTGGGATTACCTTTACAGCCGAAAACAAGTACATTTTACGGAATGGTAACTTTAGTATTTATTAGCCAAACGTTACAATACAAAACTACATATTTTATCAATCTTTAATAGTTTTATTGCCTATATAGTATAATTTGACAAATCATACTTTAACTTAGCTCATGATAAAATCAGAAAAAAAAATAACAGTTATTTGTACGAAGTTCGGAAACTTAACTTATAAACTAATAAATCAAAATACCATGAGATTCTTTGAGATCCTTATTTACATGTAACACCTCAACTAACTAGAGCTCTTTTGTGTTGATATCAAATGGAAACTCGACATAGTTTTCTATTTCCAATGGTTTTGGCAAAAACGCAACAATGTCACAGCGATCAATTTTTGATATGTCTTTGGGCATTCTCTTAAATCTTTTTCTATTATTAAACGACTTGAAACCTTCAACTAGCAACGGATTCGTTTTTATGATTTGGCACACATATTGATATGTTTGCTTGCCACGACTAGTAAAAAATTTTACTAGTACGTATCTTCCTTCTCTGCATTCTGTTTCGTCGCATGTCTCCTCCATAATGTTATCAGCATTGATTTCATCTTCCTGCTGCTTATCATTTTGGTTAGTTGATAGCGCCTGGCTTAGATCTTTAGTTGGGTTCAGGAGATTTATTTCAGGGGAACGGTGATCGTTGCTGAACGATGCTGTCTCATTATGATGTTGACTACTTGTTGGCTGAGGCGAAGTAGCTGTCACACTTCCAAATCTGGTAGAAATGCTCTTTCCAGGTGCGACATTTAGTCGCTTCTTTTTTCGAGCAGGTTGGTTAGAGCTGTGTTCATATCGTGACTCTTTCAGAAAAGTTGTCAAGGTGCTTTCTACTACTTGCTCACTGACTTCGTTTTCCCTGGGCAGTCGATCAAAAACTTTGTTTTTATTGAATGGATGTACTCCGGTGGCGCAAAACCCACTCATCATGTTGCGTTTTATTCCAGAACTGATATTCGGATAAGGGGAATTCGATTTTGGTGTCACCTGATCCATCTTGATCAACGCTTTGGTCAGAAGATGTGGAAAAGTATCTTTTGGAACGGTTGCCAGTCGGGGATTTTGAATTTTCCAAGTTGTTAATATTTGTCTCCAGGCAGACTTCATTGGTCGGAAAAAGGCCACGTCAAGTGGTTGAGTCAAGTGAGTTGAGTTTGGGACTAGGCAAACGAAATCTATTTGATGTTCGCTGCATAATCTTAAGACTTCATCATCTAAGTGGGATGAAAGGTTGTCACCTAACAAGACTTTTCGTCCGGGTAATTTTCTTGGCATGAGGTAGAAATGCTGTTATGAACCAGTCCCTGAATGTAGGACCATCGATCCACCCACTCATCGTTCGATTAAATCGGGAACCTTGCGAACAACAAGGCTGGGGAAATCCCCACTCAGCACATTTTGCTGCAGATTGTAATATTAAAGCCTCTTCACGTTCGGAGAAAACTGGTTGAGCACCAGGTTTTTTGCCAAATTTGCCATGATACTTGTTATGTAGTGTTCCATAAGGAATATTGTACTTTTCAGATGCTCGACGTAACGTCAATCGGTTTTCAGCTCCGTCTGTTATAGCCTGATTCAAATTCTCTTCAGTATAGTTCCGATAGTGTCGGGAGCCTAAACGCCTTTTATAACTTCTTGGCATGATGCTAAAACAAAAAGTCTGATTAGATAATAAAGAGACTGAAAAACGTATAATTGATCTGAGCTACCCAAAAGAATTAACATAATGGGGTTACATTGATCAAAGTAACCCCGCATTGGTGATCAATGACACCCCATGCAGATCGTGCCGCCAAAAAACCGATGTCGGTTTAGGTTATGATTTGCAATAACATCAATAGTATTGATCAAGCAACTTGTGATCGTGTGAATTACATACAATTTGCTTATTTGCGATACTCAGACCTGTAGTTCAGAAGTTATTTAAGCTATTAGAATTGAACAAAACTACTACTTACATATTTCTGTTAATTTTGCACCAATCAACAAAGATTTATCCACTGCAACTAACCACAGGCTGACAATGACGTTCAGTAATGCCAACCGTAAAAAAGATAATCGGAAGAGTGCGTTCAGTTTCGTAGAATTCGAGTTTTATTACGATGTGAAGTTTTTATCAAAGTAAACCCAGGAATCAAAGTAACCCCATTCCACGGTATGGCCGCTAGGGAGTACCGCGCGCTTATTGGACCACCCTGTATATGAATAAACGGAAAAACTCTGTATCGTCCTGAAATCACTGGCGCCAGCGGTAATAAATTTCCACTGAGAAACATGTTTTTAGTTTGATTTTTGTTTAGGTGGAATTATTAACCTGTGAATTTTATTTTTGGTAAATATGGCTAGAAGGAAGTGGCAAGCAGAACACCTCTCTTTCCTTGTTTAAGTAAAACACGGATAGAAATATTGCAGTGAAGTGGGAATAATTTCCACTTTTGCCTCTATCATGCGGGTAAGTTTTTGGCACGTGGCGCCACAATCTGAAAGAATTTGAAAATGTTGTTTTGTCATTCTAAGAAGGTTCTTGTAGCTTATTGCAGGATATTCTACTGAGAGTTCTCATAGAATTTGTGCAGGAGCACCCAAAGTAGGTCAATGACGACGAGTAATCCAAAGTTCGGTTAAACCCATACACGGAATTTACGTTTTGTAGCATTTTTTTGTTATGAACATTTTTCTTTGATCTTTCTTCCGTTAAATATTTAGCAGGCTTCGCAAAGTTCGGTCGACATAACAAAATGAAACTCGCGATCCCAAAGATTTTGGCATATACAGAGTAAACTTTACTGGCAGTAAAACCATGCATGTGCAAGTTCTCCTTTAAGTAAATAAAATATTACTAAGAATAATATATTTTTCTCATTTAGGTATTTCATCCATTTTTCAAATCCTTTAAATACCACGTAAGAATTACAGAAATATATTTCTAGCCTAGTGTCATTTTATATTAAATTATAGGTATTTACGACCTACTTAAGCTCTTTTGGTATTTGGTCCCATATTTTATCTTTTTTTGCACATACCTATAATCTTCGTGGGATAAGTATAGAATAATATAGGATAATTTTTAACCAGATCGATTAATTTCTCTTGTTTTGCCATGGCGAATCGGGAGCGGCAGCGACCAAAACGCAGTCGAAGGCGAAATGGAAATCGCGGCGAAATAAACGCTGTCAGATCCGCAGTCGGCGCGGAAAAAATCGTACAGGACTGAATAGGCACGTATGCCGCTACGTAAACAGTATGATGCGATTTTTACCGACGCGAATTATTCGCAGTCGTCGTGAATCATTCACGCCAGTCTATGAAAGTCTTAAAACTGACGGTGCGGACGTGGGCGCCACCTTAAGTTTACATTATATCAGAGAGGTAGCTCTGTAATCAGAACGACGCTACAGTGTCTTTAAACTCAAGGAGGTTAGGACCGAGGGAGTCGCTACTAAATGTATTTCTGTCCAACAGAAACAGGACCAGTGGGTGTGGCTAAGTGTATCAATTTATCAGGGCCGGACTCAGGAAGTACAGGAATATATTGAATTGAAATTTAGTTCCAGATAATGTGATTCCCTTTACTCCTATGCCGATTTAAATTACCAACATCTACCATACAATCCTGGTTCAAACTATAACTACAAAACAAAATCCAAATCTAATTTCTATGATGTACCTATGTCATTTATGCCTAACTTCGGGCCTGCCAAATGTTTATAATAGCTGTGAAATGTTATTCCAGTAATTTTATTTGAGTGGACACCTTTTCCGATGCTACAGCTGTGTACTGCACATGATACCACCATTGTTTTTCAACAGAAAACACTCGAAAAACTAAGAAAATCGTTGGAAAACACAAAGTAGACGGCGAAAACGACGAACGCTATACTAATGACACAAGCGTACTAACAAAATGGCGGTCTGGTCCCGTTTCTGCCAGCGTGACAGCGACTCCCTAGGTTACAACCTCCTTGCTTTAAGCTACACCTGTCGGGAGCGCCAGTTTGTTATAACTTCGTAATCTAATCATTTCATCAATGAAATAAATACAGTTTGAAAAAACCTAAAAAATGCTTTAAGAGCTTTAACTAAAAAATTGAAAGTAAGTATAGTTGAAAAAAATTTAAAAAAATACACTTTTAAAGAACATCGAACTAAAAAGTTAAAAATAAGCTTAAAACAATAATCAACGTGGAATACTAGTCTTATTGTGAAAAAAGCGTGATCGCTTTATGCCACATCATTTGTAAATCGAGTGCCCGATGCTTTTTCACAATAATACTAGCATTTTCGTTTATTATTGCTTTAAGCTTATTTTTAACTTTTTAGTTCGATGTTCATTAAACACGTGTTTTTAGTTTTTTTTAAACTATACTGATTTAGTTTCTAACATGCTTATCAATGGATTCAAAACTAAATATTATCCCGCAATAAAGATAAGGTGAGACGGATGCAGACATTGTTTTCCGGGTCAAGCCTTATAAATAGATAAGGATTAAAGGTAAAGACAATGCACCTTGAAAATAATTGCTAAAGTATTATCCACGGTAGTAAAGAATTTAAAGAAGCACCAAAGATAACATTGTATAGACGACACATTTTTTTCGGCTAATCGACAGCAGCTTTAGAAAGGAGCGGAAGGAATATGGTGTTTGAATTCAGTTATCTCAAGTAATAGCATTTTAAATTCCAAAGCAATAGACATCTACTGATAGGACTGGTAGAGAGTTGTCACTTATTTTTTCATTTCATCTGCTGTTCAAAATTGCTTTTTGTTTAGTTCAGTCAAAAATGGCAAATACAGCGTTTTGCATGTAGCAGATTAGTGTGTGTAATATGTACCTAAGTAATATACCTAATAGCCACGCATCAGATAACAGCGATATCTTAGCCTGTCTAAGTAACCAATGAGTCAATCTGTTCGGAGATCTATGCTAGTGTAATTCCGTTAAATTTTGATACTTCCAGTGACCTTGAATAATAAAGACCCAAAGCTTTCCGTACGTGACCTTGCCTTAGGATATTACCCAGAATCGTTGAGCCATTCAAATCTCCAATTTTCTGGACGGTCGGCACTTCGCCTGCTATATATATTGGACCCTTCACATTGCCACATATATAACCCCAAACAGCGTCGTACGAGAACGAAATAACGGTTCAATGGGAATAATAATGATCACCTGAACCGTAGGCCTCTAACCAACGTTTTTATTTGAATTTTGAGATTCGGTAAAGTTAACGTAACACTGCAGTGACTAAAATAACATCTTTGTTTGATCTGGAATATGATAAGTCTGCCTGATTTCAAGGTGACCCATATGACGATGAAATAGTACAAATTTTACCGGCTAACCTAAGCTGACGCATTTTGTACTTAGTCACATGGCATAGTCACAGCATTCTAAGTTCTATAATCGCTGTGCTATTCGTTTTTTCTCCGATATCTTTGTATACCAAAAATCGCGATTTGCACACGGTTCGTCTCAATTTCCAATTGTGATACATAAAGTCACACTAGAATCGATCTAAATATGCAAAAGTATACAGGATATTTCAGTTAAAAAACAATTTTAATACGTCACGCTTTTACTAACCTAGACTTATATCGGGTGATTTTTTTAGTACTTGGTTTTTGAGGTTACGATTTTTGACAGTTGAAGTACGGTTGGTGGCGTCTTTCAAAGTCAAAAATGCTGAGTATGTTTTGCCATTTCAACATGAATAGACTTACATCCGAACAACGCTTGCAAATCATTGAATTTTATTATCAAAATTCGTGCTCAGTGAAAAATGTGTTTCGTAAATTGCGTCCATTTTATGGTCATCATAATTGGCTCACGGAACAGGCAATTCAAGGCACTGTGAGCAAATTTCAAACCAATTTGACTCTATTGGACATCAGTCCACCAACCCGTGTCTGCAGGGTGCACACCGAAGCGAATATTGCTGCTGTATCTGCCAGTGTTGACGAGGATCGAGAAATGTCCATCTGTCGCCGATCACAGGTATTGGGTTTGTGTTATTCGACCACCTGGCAAATTTTACGAAAGGATCTTGGCCTAAAACCGTACAAAATGTAGCTGACACAAGAACTGAAGCCAGGCGACCTACCATCGCATCGTGTTTTCGGTGAATGGACCTTAGAAAAGCTCGAAGAAGATCCGCTTTTCTATCGAAAAATTATCTTCAGCAACGAAGCCCATTTTTGGCTGATTGGCTACGTAAACAAGCAGAATTACCGAATTTGGTCCGACGAGCAGCCAGAGGCAATTCAGGCGTTGCCATTGCATCCTGAAAAAGTCACTGTTTGGTGTGGTTTGAGCCGACGGTATCATTGGACCGTATTTTTTCAAAAACGACAAAGGATGTAGCGTTATCATCAATGGAGAAAGACGCTGTTCAATGCTGGAGCACTTTTTTCTACCTTTGGGTAGAATTGGGCTTGGACGATATGTGGTTACAACAGGACGGTGCCACAAGCCACACCGCACGCAAAACTATGGACTCATTGAGACGCAGACGCCAGTTCGGTGAACAATTAATCTCACGTTTTGACCCCGTCAATTGGCCTCCAAGATCGTGCGATTCAACCCCACTAGGTTTTTTGTGGGGTTACGTTAAATCTCCGTCTATAGAGACAAGTCAAACACGATTGCTGCCTTGGAAGGAAACATTGAACGCGTTATTGGCGAAACACCGGCCGCAATGTTGGAAAAAGTGTGCCAAAATTGGACCTCGAGGACGGACCATTTAAAGCGCAGCCGCCATCAACGTTTGCATGAAATAATCTTTAAAAAATTAATGGCAGGCATTGATTTATCAATCCAAATAAATACTTCGTTCACTTTTGCAAAATGTATGTATTTTTTCAATTTTCAAAATCCAAGCTCTTAAAAAATCGCCCATTATAAAAGTAATTATTTTTCAAATTCAGTCCAACTCGACATACATATACTCACATAGTTATTTCTATGAAAATAGATATCGTTTGGTAACGAGAGTTCGAGGTGTTGAGCCCTACTTACCTATTATAGAATCCCAAGAGCCTCACGGACTTGCTGAGGATGTCCGGATATTCGAGCCACAACACTTGACAGGTGATAGACTTATTTTTGCATTTTATTACACATTTCTATGAACATTGAAATAGGAACATGAAGCCTTAAAATACTTAATTTTAAAGATACAGGGTGTCAAAGTTTTACTCTTATTTTCGTTTTTTTCTGCATTATTCCGCAATAAAATGGTACAGTGATATGAAATTACGGCGAAATATCGGCGGGTTTTTTTTGAGGGAAGAAATCCAAATTCAACCACGGTTTTGCTATCATGAATAGAGGGCACCACCTACTACATATCGAACTCTTTTAAATCATCAAACCTTTTTTTTTGTTTGGCGCATCAATGTGAATATTAAAGAATCTTTCTCGCAGTATAGATTGCGTGAAAAATGTATACTTTGAAGTCGCTAGGGATAACCCTTTTTGAGATAACTATTGAAATTTCCAAGGCACCCCAATCATGTGTAAAATATGATCGAAATGATCATCGGTATTCTTGAACGAATTAATATTAGATCGAAAAACATGTTTCAATCATATCTAATTTTTTAAATGGGTGGTGTTGAATTTTTAGAATACTTCGCTAATTGTATGTAAAAGTATAAAAGTAATATTCGTTCGTGCGGAAATACCAATAATTCAGTCACATTGGAAATATCAATGACGTTTAACTAGAAAACGTTTACATCTAGAAACTTATACAAAGCACACCTTTTTCACGTAGAACATATTGGGAAAACGATTTTTTTGATACTCACATTGATGCACCAAGCCGGAAAAAAGGTTTTGATAATTAAAATGAGTTAGTTCATTGTGGCGTAGGTGGTGCCCTCTATTCATAATAGCCAAACCGCTGTTGAATATGGATTTCTCGCCTTAAAGAACCCCTCAATACATAATTTTAGATCATTGTGCCATTTTATTGCGGAAGAATGGAGAAAAAAATAAATAACAGTAAAACTTTGACACCCTGCAGCTTGAAAGTTAAGCATTTTAAGGCTTCATGTTCCTATCTCAATGTTCATAGAAAAGTGAGGTCTATCACCTGTCAAGCGTTGTTGGTCGAAGGTCCTGACACCCTGTATATACAGGGTGAGTTTTTAGTACCGGCTCGGTCGATAACTCCACTAGCGTAGAACATAACGACAAAAGTTGTACATAAAAGTTGTAGCCACGGATATGCTCCTTGCTCAGAAAATTTTTGATTTATATAGGGTGATCCATAACTACGTGGTGATACAAACATGTATTTTTTTAAATGAGACGCCCTATAGATTATCCCATTTTCAGATTCTACTAATAATTTCTCTTATAACAGTATAAGAGATTATAACATTATGCAGGGTATTTTAAAAGTTATGACCATTTTTATATCCAAATCGCTGTCAAACGAACGTACTGTATATCAAAATGTAATGAATCAAAAATTATGTTTTTTACCTGGAAAGATTAAAAATATTCTCTAGTTTTAAAATCGGCTATAAAAAAATCCCGCGACGCATATTCGTATACAGGGTGATGTAGAATGCAAAATCCAGATTTTCTCTTTTTTTTTCAAATGTAACCGCCAAAATTTTATTGCACCAAAGAATTGCTTTTAATATGCTTTTTCATCTTTGTATAGCACTTATTGTACATAAGTCTATCAGTTTCCGAGATATTTCGATTTTTCGGTAAATTTAAAATATGGCTTCTATTTGTGTACTGAAATTTATTTATTTTGAGAAAGTACTATCGAATTTGTTTGTTATTTAACGAACAACTAAATTATAAGGCCATGATAGTATTCGATGAAGTTAAAACCTTGAATCATCGGGAAAATAGAGTCAAGTATGCTGAGGAAACAATAGAGTAGACGTGATGCATAATTATCAAGCAGATTTATCAGGTATGCTTTGAAAAATTGACGGTTTTCATGACCTGCTCAGTAATTCCGTACTGTGTGAAAAACCAGTTTCAAAAATTAATTTTTCCATTGAGGGTATTTAGGAGAATCTTTGAGAAATTGCCTACTTGCCTTCAACATATATCAACTAGGAACAGCAATAGCCAGAACGGAGGCACTCTAAAACTAATGCGTTTGAAAGACTGAAGAATCGTTTTATGCGTAATTTGACTTGATCAAGTACTATTATGGCCTTATATTTTAGCTGTTATTGAGGAAAAATAAAATTTGTTAGTATTTTTCCCAAATAAATAAATTTCAGTAAACAAATAGAAGGTATATTTAAACTTTGTAGAAAAATTGAAATATCTCAGAAACTAATGAATGCAGCTATAACAAGTGCTATACAAAGATGAGAGAGCATATTAAAAGCAATACTTTGGTATAATAGAATATTGGGGGTTGAATATAAAAAAAGATAGAAAATCTAGACTTTGCATTATACGAATATGCGTCGCGGTCATTTTTTATAGCCGATTTTAAAACTAGAGGATAGTTTTTATTCATCTGTGTAAAAAAATAATTTTTGATTTATTACATTTTGATATACAGTACGTTCGTTTGACAGCGATTTGGATATAAAAATGGTCATAACTTACCCTGTATAATGTAAAAATACCCTATATTGGAAGGACGGAAATTATTAGTAGAATTTGAATATGGAATAATATATAGGGTGTCTCATTTAAAAAAATGCATGTTTGCATCACCACGGAGTTATGGATTACCCTGTATAAATCTTAACATTTTTTGAGCAAGGAGCATATACGTGGCTACAACTTTTGTATAAACTTTTTTCGATATCTTCTACAGTAGTTGAGTTATCGACCAAGCTGGTACTAAAAACTCGTTCAACACAGTGACCTGTTGTTGAACCAATTTTTCTAAGACTTCTTCTAACAGCAGAGAAAGACTTACGGAGTTATGCTGGGTTATGTTCTACCTATTTAGCCAAGTCTGTATACATTAATTTTCGGCTGGACTCAATAGAAGCGAATAAATATAAGATGTGTTTCTGTAGGTAGCATTTGCGGATGTCTCTACATTGTGCTAAATATAGAATCTAAATTTAGACATCAGTGGTGTATTTCCATATTTAGTCGTGTTTACCATAAGTCCCTTTATATTACAATACATTCAGAGTACCTCACGCAAACAAATCAAAGTTTCACGTTTAAAGTTTTCTTCGCTTGTCGTGTCAGCGTAAGGCCTACAACTAAAAAACATATCCGTCATTACAAAATGGCTTCAAATGCAACTTTTGAACTGCGATTCCTCATTTCTTCAGACAAATTGACTGCAGTCGCGTTCGAACTAGAACCCAATATAAAATTTGCAGCCTGAAACACGATCCGTTGTTGGAAATTTCCTAAACACAATTTGTTACTTTGACCAGATTCCATACCTCTGAAGATCAAGTGTACGTTGGGACGATATTTCCAACGAAATGGATGCTTTGCGAAAATGTGGCTTTAGCCCTTTTGACCCTAAAGCAATTTATCGAAGTTCATTCGAAGACATCCGTTTAAATCCGAGGTACAGTGGTGTAACCGTAGGGTATATGATTAATATCTAAGTGAACGTTTTATACCTTTTGTTAGTTCTACCTTGAAGCTTAGGACCTTGGAAAAAAATGAAGTCAAGTTGATTGACTCAGTACTTCTCACACATTACGGTGATACCAGTTTATTATTTTCCCATAGCGTGAAGCCTTAGTCTGAGATCCCCTTGCAACAAAATCATCGCCAGTACCCCCCCCCCAAATTGTCATATGCCGTTAGGTCTTTCCTGCACAGCTCAATGAACAGCCTATTATCAATAATACAAACTTTTCAGTTTTACAACCTGGAACCCCTAAGACATCTAAAAACGAAGTTTGAGCTGTCTTCATATTTTTAGTTTGGTTTTTGATTATTGCTACGTTGCCACTGACACGATTTCTAACAAGCATACGCATTTTCCATCCTCACCACAGTAAAAATAATAATGTGTCCAAATTTCATTAGAATTAGTTTAATAGTTTCGACGTTACAAAATACAAAACGATCTAAAGCAATAAATACTCGTATGTATACAGAAAATTCTAAGTCCCTTATTAGTTTCGGTAATAGGCAAGGCAATGTTCAGATGGACCTAAAAAGGTCATTTATGTCGCTAGGTCTTCCTTCACAGGTCAGCGGACAGCCTATTATTAATACAGCAAATTTTTCGGTTTTTCAACCCTCCACCCCCCAACCACACGAATTTCACCCCCACCCAAAAAAACTCAGTAAATGATCAGGAACCTCTAAAATACTTAAAAACGAAGTTTGAGCTGTTTTTATATTTTTAGTTGTTTTATTGTTTCTGCGCCGCCACTGGCACGATTTATAAAAACCATACGCATTTTCCATCCTCGCCACGGTAGTAATACTGTGTCAAAATTTCATTAAAATCAATTCAACAGTTTCTTCGTTACATAATATAGAACGATCTAAAGCAATACTCGTATGTTTACACCAGAAAAAATTCTAAGTCCTTTGGTTTCTCTCATAGGCACGGCAATGTTCAGATGGATCTAAAAAGGTGACTTATGTCGCTAGATCTTCCTTCATAGGTCAGTGGACCGCGTATTACGAATACAGCAAATTTTTCAACCCCCCACCCCCCAACCACACCAATTTCACCCCCTCCCAAAAAAACTCAGAAAATGATCAGGAACTTCTAAAACACTTAAAAACGAAGTTTGAGCTGTTTTATATTTTTAGTTTTTTTATTATCTCTGCGCCGCTACTGGCACGATTTATAAAAACCATACGCATTTTCCATCCTCGACACGGTAGTAATACTGTGTCAAAATGTCATTAAAATCAATTGAACAGTTTCTTCGTTACATAATATAGAACGATCTAAAGCAATACTTGTATGTATACATCGGAAAAAATTCTAAGTCCTTTAGTTTCTGTAATAGGCATAAGGCAATGTTCGGATAGACCTAAAACAGTTATTTATGTCGCTAGGGCTTCCTTCACAGGTCAGTGGGTAGCCTATTATGAATACGACAAATTTTTCAATTTTACAACCCCCCAACCCCCAACCACCCCAATTTCCACCCCCACCCAAAAAAAAGTAGAAAATGATCAGGAACTCCTAAAACGCCCAAAAACGAAGTTTGGGGAATATTTGAAATTTTTCGTTTTTTGCTAATTACTCCGCCGCCAATGCACCGATTTTCAAAATTATAGCAGCATTACCTACTACGACCCCACAGCATATCGCTGCCCAAATTCCATCGCACTCCATGCAGCGGTTACTGAGATCACGAGGACAGAAAAACGCGTACAGACAGATCGACAGACAGACGGACCGACAGACAGACAGACAGACCGACTGACAGACCGACGGAAATGGGTGACGTGGATTTTCGTTATGTAGACATCATGAAACGCCCAAAAAGTGTATTATCTCAAAATCGAAAATTTTCGCGATCACAATACTCCCCTCACCTATCGGTGTGGGAAGTAAAAGGTGATTTAGGTCGCTAGATCTTCCTTCACAGGTCAGTGGACTTCCTATTATGAATACAGCAAATTTTTCAGTTTATCAACCCCCCATCCCCCAACCACCCCAATTCCACCCCCACCCAAAAAAACTCAGAAAATGATCAGGAACTTCTAAAACACTTAAAAACGAAGTTTGAGCTGTTTCTATATTTTTATTTTTTTTATTATTTCTGCGCCGCTGCTGGCACGATTTATAAAAATCATACCAATTTTCCATCCTCGACACGGTAGTAATACTGTGTCAAAATTTCATTGAAATCAATTGAACAGTTTCTTCGTTACATAATATAGAACGATATAAAGCAATACTCGTATGTATACATCGGAAAAAATTCTAAGTCCTTTAGTTTCTGTAATAGGCATAAGGCAATGCTCGGATAGACCTAAAAAAGTTATTTATGTCGTTAGGTCTTCCTTCACAGGTCAGTGGGTAATCTATTATGAATACAACAAATTTTTCAACTTTACAACCCCCCAGCCCCCAACCACCCCAATTTCCACCCCCACCCAAAAAAAGTAGAAAATGATCAGGAACACCTAAAACGCCTAAAAACGAAGTTTGGGGAATATTTGAAATTTTTCGTTTTTTGCTAATTACTCCGCCGCCAATGCACCGTTTTTCAAAATTATAGCAACATTACCTACTACGACCCCACAGCATATCGCTGCCCAAATTTCATCACAATCCATGCAGCGGTTACTGAGATCACGAGGACAGAAAAACGCGTACAGACAGACCGACAGACAGACAGACCGACAGACCGACAGACCGACAGACCGACAGACCGACAGACCGACAGACCGACAGACCGACAGACCGACAGACCGACAGACCGACAGACCGACAGACCGACAGACCGACAGACCGACAGACCGACAGACCGACAGACCGACAGACCGACAGACCGACAGACCGACAGACAGACAGACCGACAGACCGACAGACAGACAGACAGACCGACGGAAATGAGTGACGTGGATTTTCGTTATGTAGGCATCATGAAACGCCCAAAAAGTGTATTATCTCAAAATCGAAAATTTTCGCGATTACAATACTCCCCTCACCTATCGGTGTGGGAAGTAAAACATAAAAATTGGAACTTTGACACCCCGTATAACGAAAATACCGCGTTTTAGACTATACATATTTACACTTCTTTCTTGTTAATCAATTCGGCAAATATACCTAGGCCCGATTTGTTCAACATGCATATTTAACAAAGACTTTAACAAAGCTTTTCTATTGGATTTTGTTTAGCAAAAGCTTTCTATTGAGTATTGCGGGCTAGGTTAATAAGTATCATCCAATAGTATTTTATCAATATTGGACACAAAACGTCAAAGCTGGATGACACTTTTGTCAAAAATATTTTAGAATTCATGGATCAAAATCATAGCAGAAAATCAGAACAAAGCGATTGATTTGCAAATTAATGCTAGATCTTTAATGTTTACCTTACAATTATTGTATAATTACCAATTGCAATTGCAGTCACATTGATTATAGATTGGATGCATGTTTGTTATAGAATAGACCTGCTTAGAGAAATATTCACAGAGGATGTAAAGATTGTAGGCACTGCGTAAAAGGCACCGTAGCGCAGAAACACATTTATTTTAAGCACCTTATTCACTTTCTGACTATACGAAAGGTTTCTAGTTTAGGAAAAATAAGGATATATACGTTATACTTTTGCCAGATCGCAAGGCTTTGCTGTTAAGCAGGATAGGCAACCAGTAATGCACGCTTGCATCGTGTGTATCTATAATAGCTTTGTGAAATGCAATAAAATGTTATTTTTACCATTTTTCACTATAATACAAAGGTATATTGGAGGTATTTATAATTATTATCGATTGTAAATTATTGTTTTATCAAAATAATGCAGTAATTTGAATTTCTTGTCATCATCATCATTAAATTAACAGTATATTTTATCCAGTGATCAAATGTGTCGGTTTTGTAGAATCTGATTGGTTGAGATTAGCAATTGCTAAGCTCTTTGTTAAACAGGAAAATGCAAGTTTTTACCCATTTAGGATGGAAAATCAGAGTTGAAAGATACTAGAGAGTTCACAATGGTCGATTATATATAAAGCATGTCTTTTTTCACTTTTTTGAAGTAAATTTCAAGAGAAATCAATAATTTTCAGGGAACCTTGGCAGATGCAAGTTCTTAAATGGGCTGCTCTGATTGATCAAAACCTTTGTTAAAATGCCCGTGTTGATAAAATCGGGCCATAATCTAGTATTTTCCCAAACTCATTATTTATATTCCATTTACAGATACTTACATAAATACATTGCATATGACATACCTGGTACTTACATACGAACATCTGTATGAGTTCCCCACAACCTCAACTGCGCAATGATTTTTTCATGCGAGTAGAACCATATTGATATTTTTCCTTCTTGTAATGTGCTTTTCTGAAATTCAGCAAGGTTATTATTAGAAGTCCGTTCCTGCTTAGTCCAGCTAAGACAGCATTCGAACTGTGCTCTACCAATTATCAAGAGTTAAAGGCGAATTAAGGGAATTATTTTCCTATATCCTGACACAGTCAACATTGCTTATCCTGCAGCTATCCTGTAAGTACCGAAAATCTTCAACTCACAGGTCGACAAACATCATATTTAGGATAATAAACATCGAAATTTCTCGGCTCGGCCAGAAAAATTTCAAAACACAGAGCCACACTAAGGAAATGGTGCGCAAGAAATACAAACTGAAAGTACAGCAGTAAAGAAAATAAATCAGCATGTCCACTAAAAGTAACCCCACAGGAACCCAAATCCAATCCCAATCTTACTCTAACGCTCTAAGACAGCAACCGTTCAGCTACCCAAAGAAAGAACAAGCAATCGTATTAAACGCAATCAATGGAGCAAAACTCCAGGATTATCTTCTTACAATTGGTCCGCTTGTTAAGCCGAAAAATATACTTTTCTGCTCCCGAATATCTAACAATAGAGTGTGTATATACTTATCAAGCAAAGAGATCGTCGACCAGCTCTTGGATAATCATAGTGAATTCATACTACAAAATGAAACTATCAAAGTTAGAAGACTAGTAACCCCGGCAATCAGATTAGTGATTTCTAACGTCTGCCCAACCATCCCCCATGACATCATAGAAAATAACCTACGACAACTCGGCCTAAACCTCGTTTCGCCAATATCATTTTTGAAGATTGGAGCTACCATTACCGAATACAGCCACATCCTCAGTTTTAGACGCCAGGTGTATATATCACAGACAACAACACCCATTCCAGAAACATCAGAAATTACTTTCGATAACGTAACCTACCGAATATTTCTTTCCTCAGACACCCAAAAATGTTACAAATGCAACACATTGGGCCACATAGCAGCTCAATGCCCAACCAATACTCTCCTCCATCAAGAGAACGTACAACACGAACAACATGAGCCCACAGAACAACTCCCGGTAGCTCAAACTCCAGCCACGGCCACAGTCCAGCTACAAACTACCCAAGTAGTTACAGTTAAAGACCCGGAAACACCTCAAACCTCATCTCCCTCCCTACGGTCTACACAAATAGATCTACCTACCAGCTCACCAATGATGGACAATTCCACAATTTCAACGGAGAAGGCAGACATCAGCGCAGCATCCAAACGCAGCTTTTCTGCGACAACCTCTCCAACCTCAGAATGCGACCTATACCCTAGCACAACAAAAGAGCCCTCATTTGTAGTACCGAAAACCACCAAAAAACACAAACCGGACACTCCCCCATCACATATCCCAGAGAGTTCATTGCAGAATGTTAAAGAGTTTATGAATAAACATTCTGCTACCCTTGCCATTAACTGCGACCAGCTAAAGAGCATTCTAGAAAACGCCTATGGACATCAAGACATACTCCAAACAGTAAAGGAACACACAAATGATATAAAAGGTCTGACTGAATCCATACTCCTGATATATCCTCATATAACTGACAGAGCAGTGAAAAATAGATGTACCCGGTTATGAAAAAAACTGGAACGACATATTGAAAACGATGAAAATGAGTCCATAGATGACGCATCGTCTACCGAGTCTTCCTTCTTCTAAACAGCTGCACTATGTTCAAGTCTATACTTCAATGCTCAAAAAGTTAATAGCGGAACAGACCCCAGATTGTAACGATGATGAAGGCTTGAAAAAACTGAAATCATCACTGAGCACGAAATTCAATGAAAAATATATCGTCACTATGGGCAAAAGTAACTGTTTACCTTCATAACAATCATGGTTTTTGTGAAACGTATTGACAATATTGGTTGTATGAATACGATGTCTATTGCTGTGATTAGTATAATAGGACAGTGCAAATTTTATGTTTTTCCAATTATTAAGATAGGTAAATTGTACTTAAATGTCCTCATCGATTATTTTTTAGCTTCGATTTTCGCTGGCAGTAGGCCAGCTGTTGTGCAGAGTATTTGTGGCTATGGCTAGATCGCAAAAACAAACTATAACTATTGGCCATTTAAATGTGCGATCACTCTTATCTAGTTTTGATAGTTTTATAAATATCTTGGAAGAGGACAATTTTGATATACTCGCGCTAACTGAGACCTGGTTAAGTGAAGACATTTCTTCAGATGTGGTAAGCATTGACAATTATAATTTTTTTCGGAAAGACAGGGGCAGTCGTGGAGGGGGTTGCGGTATTTATGTACGTTCTTGCTTCAAGGCAACTATTCTTGAGTCCAATTTTAATGTAAACTCGGCCTTTGAATATATTTGGTTAAAAATCACTGTCAATAAAATAGATATAATTGTGGGAGTGATATATCGCCCACCTTCAAATAATCTGAATGACTGTACTCTTGCTCTTGATAATATTTTGCCTCTTATACTCAGTGAAAATAGCGAAGTTATAATACTAGGAGATTTTAACGTGGATATGCTTCACGACAATTCTCTATCGCACTGTTTTGACTCCTACGGATTTGTTCAGTTAGTCACTATGCCCACACGCATTACAGAAAATAGTGCTACCCTTTTAGACCCAATTTTTGCCTATACAAGCTTTATCATTGATGATTGCATAACTGTAGATACGGATTCAATATCCGACCATAAGTTGACTCGTGCTACTTGCAATATTGTTCATGAAAAACCAAAACAGAAGTTTGTCACATTCAGGGATTTTGCATGTTTTGACGAGCATATGTTTTTAAATGATCTAAATTCGATTGCTTTCCACGACATCTGTTTTATGTCTGACATAGACGACAAAGTAAGCTTTTTCACTCATCAGCTAATTGAGGTCTACAACAAACATGCGCCAGTAAGAACTATTAGAGTGAATAAACCTAAGGCACCTTGGCTTACTTACGGTTTAAAACAAATCTTGAAAGTTAAAAATGATGCGCTCTCTGCATATAGGAAAAACAGAACAAATGAAAATTGGGCGACCTACAAAGAAAGAAGGAATTATGCCTTATCGGCGATCAGGCGGGAGAAAGCTGCTTATTTGGAGTTTATAGAATCTGAAAATAATCCTAAAAAAATTTGGTCTGCACTTAAACAAATGAAAATTCAGGTATCCAATAAGCCACAAATCCCCTCTCATCTCATGGATGCATCACAAATTAATAACTATTTTATGACGGTTTTTGATGGAAATCATGTTCCACAATCATCTTTAGATTTTTATAATAGTAATGTTTTTTCACACAAGACATTTTCATTTAGATTATTGGACCCTACAGAGATTTATGGCATAATAAAATCATTCAGATCTGAAGCCAAGGGTGTGGATGGTTTGAGCTTGTCAATGATCCAATTGAGCCTGCCAGTCACTTTAATTTATATAACTCATATAGTGAATAGTTGCCTGGAAAAGGGATATTTTCCAAAATCATGGAGACAGGCGATTGTAATTCCTATACCGAAGATTAGCAAACCTGATGAATTTGCTCATTTAAGACCTATTAGTTTGTTATCTATTTTGTCAAAAATATTGGAGAAAGCAGTTCACATTCAGTTGATTTCATACTTAGATGAAAATTGTATCATCCCGGCAGGTCAGTCTGGTTTTCGTAAATCGCATAGCACTACAACGTGTCTTCTTGATATGTGCGATAATATATTAAGAGCACTTGATAAAAAAATTAGTGTTGGCCTAGTTTCAATAGACTTTTCTAAGGCATTTGATAAGATCAGTCACAGTTTGCTCATTACTAAATTAAAATATTACGGATTTGATTGTACATCAGTTAGTTTCTTCAAAAGCTATCTTGATAATAGATCACAGTGTGTTTCTTTGGGTGATATTAGATCTGAATTCAATGTTATTAGTTCAGGAGTACCACAAGGATCCGTATTAGGGCCACTTCTATTTCTTATATATGTTGCAGATCTAGCTAGTAAGGTTTATACATCTCATTTGCATTCATATGCGGATGACACGCAGCTCATCCACTACTTTGACGCAGATAACATACAGCAAACTGAATCTGATCTGAACAATGACTTAGCAAACATATGTAAGTATTGCGAAGATCACAATCTTCAAATAAATGCCACAAAATCTAGTCTTATTTTGTTCTGTCCTGATGCTAGAAGAGAATTTATTAAATCACACCTTAATGTCAAGATCAGCACAGAGAATTTAAAATTCTCCGAAAGTGTCAAAATTCTCGGGGTTACATTTGATGAGAAGCTAAGATTTACTAACCATGTTAAAAATCTCTTGAAGAAAACTTACTTAAGATTACGTACACTTTATGCCCATAAATTCATTTTAAACTTTAAAACAAAGAAAAAACTTTGTGAATCTCTAGTAATGTCAATTTTTAACTACTGTGATGTATTATTTTATCCATGTCTTGATCAGGTGACTAGAAATCGCATACAAATTGTTCAAAATAATTGTGTTAGGTTAATTTTTAGCTTAAGGCGTTACGATCATATTTCAGAAAAGTACCCTATTATTAAATGGCTGAAAATGTCTCAGTTAATTAAATTCCATTATCTCGTATTTGTTCATAAGGTTATTACGACCTCAAAACCACAGTATCTGAGGGAAAAGTTATTACTACGGGCGGATGCGCACAATCTAAATATAAGACATGGTTCCACTCTTACTATACCCTACCATGTTACCACACTTTTTCAACGTAGCTTCTCGTATAACGCTGCTATTGTTTATAACTCGGTTAGTGCCCAGTATAAAGAAATGTCGTTGAACATTTTCAAAAAAAAAGTCAAGGCCTTAATGTTTGGTCTTTAATATCGCAATAACTCTTCGTAACAGCTGGGAAACTACTGCTACGCCAAATTATTATAATCAAGCTTGTTTTTTTAGTTTATTTTTAACATCTAATAAATGTGAGACACTGGTGGTTAAGTGTAAGAATAGCACTTTGCTAAACTTCGCCACCGATGCCCTATCCTGATGTAAGCTATCTTACATGATATGTTTATTTTCAATAAAGACGATTATTATATTATTATATTATTAAATATAATACACAGACACAGGTAAAATTGTGAGCCATTTATAAATGACTATAGGCCTGTGGCGATCTGTCAATGTGCGTCAACCAAGATTATCATATCAAAATCGTACCCCACAAATCTCAATCTGTTTGTATTCTTGATCGAAGTAATAGAAGCCCAGTTGGAAAATATGATACCCTTACTGAGAACTGAAAGTAAAATGGTCGAAGACCACTGCAATTTTAGTTGTGACGAAATTTATTTTCCTGATCAGAGCATACTTCTTTAGAATGAGTATTGAAATCAAAAATATATTTTTTTTGTTTAAATTAACCATAATTTCCCCATCAAATAAATTTTCTTAGAGCGAGAACAGATGTTCTTGTCCAAAGTATATTTTTACAAGATTATAAGAATGCGTGGTTTGAGAATTTCTTTTTATGTGTGCACCACCTCTATGCCCTTATCAAGTTACAAAGTTCAACAAAACATCTTAACGGACACAGGATTTGCATTTTTGATACATTCAGAACGACAGTCAATAATACAGCAGTGCAGTAGTATGAGATCTGCTGGCATTTAGGCCACCTCTGAGGCCTTCATTGATGTACCAAGTTTGACCAAAAATCTTAATAATGAAACCTGAAATAACTTACGTTCCACCCGTTGGTTTAGAGCAACGAATTCGAATTTGTTCGCTTAGAGATCAGGTTTTACATCCCACACCGTTAGGTGGGGGTTTGTGAAAGTGAACATTTGTTGTATTCGTAGTAGGCTCTTCGTTGCCCTGTAGAAAACGACATAATAATACTACTAATACTTTTCAACTTTATCCGAATGCTGCCTTACTTCAGACAAAAAATAACTTTACAAACTACATTGCTGTAGATAATTCTGTAATGTGTGTCACTAAACTGAAAGCAATGAAATTTCTAGACCATACCATGGACCGTGGTAGATCGATAAAATCTATGGCTTTTGAAAATTGTGTTAGAGGGAGTGAAACTGAATTAAAGAAACTCATTCAAACTCTGTTTTTAGGTACCTGCAACAGGGATCTCTGATTATTATACATATACTTTGTTTTGGAGCCGAGGTAGGATGGGATCTCGGATAGGATGGTTGGGAAACCCCAGAATATTACTTTGCCCTTTAAAGATTGATACTGTTATTTTTAAATATTAGAAAATTGACATGCCATGGGATAAGAACATCAGTAGAAGATTGCACAATATAAATTGAGTCGTCCTATTTAATGGGAAGTAAACCTGCAGCGGTTCTCAAATTAAATTTTTCCGCCATTTTGACAACTGGATTCTCTGATTCTGAAGAGTCTGAATATGGATCTGTTAATCTGTCTATTTCAGCACTGCTAGTACCTATATCTCTTAACCTATTGTTTAGAATTAATTCTATATTATCAATATACTTAGAAATAGCTTCAACAATTGGCTTTATCTCATCTTTAATTGCAAGTTCAACATTAGATTCATTAAATACCTTTCTTAAGTCCATAAACCCATTTTTCACTTTGTCCAACCTTTTAAGCTTCCTACGCACTACTTTCTCATTTCTTCGCCTGGGCTCACCATCTTTCTGAAGATTTCTATGGAACACCCTTAGCTCCTCCAGTATATGCCTAGAATCCTTCCAGTCCATTTCATAACCCTTGTTCCGACAGCACTGGTACGTGTATCGTTCATATTGGTATTACCATTGGGTATTACGCTAAACTTGTTCCTGGCTACTCCTTAATTCAGTCCTGATTATTTTCTCTAGTCTGCTTTTTATACGTTTATATAAATAAATTGCTAGGGCTATAGCTAGCAGGACGACTACGACGATAGTAAAGGCGCGTTTTCACGGGTCGATCTGGGTTGAACGATTTGGATCGTTCGACCGTAATTTGATCTATGCTGAAAGCAAAAAGGTTTACACGACAGGAACATATACAGGGTGAGTTTATAGTACCGGCTCGGTCGATAACTCCACTACTGTGGAAGATAGCGAAAAAAATTGTATATAAAAATTGTAGCCACGGATATGCTCCTTGCTCAGAAAATATTTTGATTTATACAGGATGATCCATAACTACGTGGTGATGCAAACATGCATTTTTTAAATGAGACACCCTATATATTATTCCATATTCAAATTCTACTAATGATTTCCGTTCTTCCAATATAGGGTATTGTTACATTGTACAGGGTGTTTCAAAAGTTATGACCATTTTTGTATCCAAATTACGGTCAAATGAACGTACTGTATATCAAAAAGTAATTAATCAAAAATTATTTTTTTACATAAGAAGATTAGAAATATCCTCTAGTTTTAAAATACGTTATAAAAAAATCCTGCGACGCATATTCGTATACAGGGTGATGTAGAATGCAAAATCTAGATTTTCTCTCTTTTTTTAAATGTAACCCCCAATATTTTATTATACCAAAGAATTGCTTTTAATATGCTCTTTCATCTTTGTATAGCACTTATTATGGCTGCATTCATTAGTTTCTGAGATATTTCGATTTTTCTACAAATTTTAAATATACCTCCTATTTGTTTAATAAAATTTATTTATTTTGAGAAAATACTATCAAATTTTGTTTTTGCTTAACAAGCAACTAAAATATAAGGCGATAATAATACTTGATCAAGTCAAAACACTGAACTAACGAGATAATATAGGTCAAGTGTGCTGAGGAAACAATTTTATAGACGTCATGCATAATTATCAAGCAGATGTATCAGGTAGGCTATGAAATATGAAACGACACAGTCCAAATAAAGCGATTCTTCAATCTTTCAAATGCATTAGTTTTAGAGTGCCTCCGTTCTGGATATTGCTATTCATAGTTGTTATATTCTAGAGGCAAGTAAACAATTTCTCAAAGATTCTCCTAAATACCCTCAATGGAAAAATTAATTTTCAAAGCTAGTTTTTCACACAGTACGGAATTATTGAGTAGGTTATGAAAACTGTCAATTTTTCAAAGCCTACCTGATAAAACTACTTGATAATTATGAATGACGCATACAAAATTGTTTCCTCAGGATACTTGACTTTATTATCTCGATGATTTAGGGCTTTGACTTCATCAAATACTATCAAGACGTTATAATTTAGTTGTCCGTTAAATAAAAAACAAATCAGATAGTACTTTCTCAAAATAAATAATTTTCAGTACACAAATGGAGGCTATATTTTAAATTTACCGAAAAATCGAAATAACTCGGAAACTGATGGACGTAGGTCAACAAGTGCTATACAAAGATGAAAGAGCATATTAAAAGCAATTCTTTGGAATAATAAAATATTGGGGGTTACACTTGAAAAAAAAAGAGAAAATTTGGATTTTGCATTCTACATCACCCTGTATACGAATATACGTCTCGGGCTTCTTTTATAGCCGATTTTAAAACTAGAGGATATTTTTAATCTTCTCATGTAAAAAAAAATAATTATTGATTCATTACTTTTTGATATACAGTACGTTCATTTGTCCGCGATTTGGATATAAAAATGGTCATAACTTTTGAAATACCCTGTATAATGTAACAATGCCCTATATTGGAAGAACGGAAATCATTATTAAAATTTGAATATCGAATAGTATATAGGATGTCTCATTTAAAAAAATGCATGTTTGCATCACCACGTAGTTATGGATCACCCTGTATCAATAAAAATATTTTCTGAGCAAGGAGCATATCCGTGGCTATAATTTTTATATACAACTTTTTTCGCTATCTTCTATAGTAGTAGCGTTATCGACCGAGCCGGTACTAAAAACTCACCCTGTATGTCGTCAGGTCCAAAACTACTCTTCAGTGACTTCAGGACTTTGGTCAATTCACGATTGTATGTTGTTCTACTGTTTTTGATTTTATTTTTCAGGTCACTTTCGGACATGTTGGGTTTATTCACATGTTTTAGAATTGCTTGCAATGGTGCTTGTCTTACCTGTAGATTGCGATAAAGCTCGGTTTGTGGATTCCGTAAACATCATAGTTTTGATAAGCATCCAAAAATCTTGCCATGTTCGCATCTGACCATTTTTCAGTCATTCTTGCACAAAATCATACCTTGTCACGCTAAAAACAACAACTTCATACGCACTATTTGGCTTTCAGCACGTTGTTTTTGTCCTACGAAGTGTTTACATATTCTATTCCAGTCGTTCGACATCGATTCGACTACAGTCGCCGATCAAAAGTAGACAGTCTATCTACTTCCGTCGAATCGACCAAGTCGAAAAGTGGTTTACATATTCAATTTGCTTTCGATTCAATAATCGGTCTAAATCGTTCAACCCAGATGGACCCGTGAAAACGCGCCTTAAGGGACTCGTCGGCAGTTCTGTCTAGGAAACCACTTGAGGATGTTGCTGCAGTGCCGACATTAGTGACGATTACTTCTTCCTTTGATTGACCTTTACCCATGATTTTGATGTTCCTTCACAATAACACATTTACTATGCATAAAAGACATTGAGCTCTTCGGCAGGATCGCCATATAGTAAACTCATAGCTTGGGGGTTATAGGTTGGTCTCAATCAAACAATCTTCATTCCTATTTTTACATAACTACCCATCCTATTACCAATGTTTATTGCAATTAATGCTTACTTAACTCCTCACTTATACACTGCCCAACTGTCACGACGTACATGCACAAATATACACTACCTTACCTAGTTACATCGTACATTACACAAGAAACTATTTACGAAGATTTTTGTGTTGGATGCTTTTACTTCCCACACCAATAGGTGAGGGGCGTATTGTGATCGCGAAAATCTTCGATTTTGAGATAATATACTTTTTGTGCGTTTCATGATGCCTACATAATGAAAATCCACGTCACTCATTTCCGTTGGTCTGTCTGTCTGTCGGTCTGTCTGTCTGTCTGTCTGTCTGTCTGTCTGTCTGTCTGTCTGTCTGTCTGTCTGTCTGTCTGTCTGTCTGTCTGTCTGTTGGCGTTTTTCTAGCCTCCTGATCCCAGTGACCGCTGCATACATTTTGATGAAATTTGGGTAGTGATATAGTGTAGGGTTGTAGTAGGTAATGTAGCTACAATTTTGAAAATCGGTGCACGGGCGGCGGAGTAATTAGCAAAAAACCAAAAATTTCAAATATGCCTCAAACTTCGTTTTTAGGCGTTTTAGGGGTTCCTGATCATTTTCTACTTTTTTTTTGAGTGGGGGTGAAATTGGGGTGGTTGGCGGGTGGGGGGTTGTAAAGCTGAAAAGTTTGTTGTACTCATAATAAGCTGTCTGCTGACCTGAGAGAGAAAGACCGAGCGGCATAATACACTTTTTTAGGTTCATCTGAACATTGCCTTGCCGATTACAGAAACCAAGGGACGTGAACTTTCTGATGCATACAAAATACATATACGAGTATTACTTTGGATTGTTCTGTATTGTATGTGGAAACTTCTGAATTGACTTTAATGACATTTTGACACAGATTTATTACCGCGACGAGTATGGTATGGTTTTTAGAAATCATTTTAGTGGCGGCACGGCAATAATAAAAAAACTAAAAATATAAAAAACACCTCAAACTTCGTTTTAGACGTATTAGCGGTTCCTGATCATTGATTTTTTTTTTGGTTAAGGGTGAAATTGGGGTGGTTCGGAGGTGGGGATTTGTAAAATCAAAAATTTTGTTGCATTCATGGTAGATTGTCTAATGGCCTGTGAAAGAAGCACCTAGTAGAATAAAACACTTTTTTGCGGTCGGGCGAGCGATGATTTCGTTGCAGGGGCATCTAGACTATAGCCGTAGGAAAATAATAAAACTGGTAATCGGAATGTGTGGGAAGTACTGTGTCAATCAACTTGACTGCATTTTTTTGCCGGCGGGCAGGCGACTATGTTGCCAGTTATGTCAGCAAACTGATAACAGGTAATTGTGGGTAATTTGAAAAGTAAACCTATCGTTAATCCCTCGGTTAATCCATTCCATGCTTTCTCAAGATTAATTTAAAATTAATTTTATAAAAAAACAGATATCTGCAGGATCGAGTAGTGGGATTCTAAAATCCCACTGGTCTAAGACTATATAATGACAGCACCTCTTAAATCCGACTGAGCTTGTGGTCGTTACCGTGACTAAATGAAATGAATCTCAAAACACTTGTCATCTAATATCTATGCAGTTTGAACAAACTTTCATTATCGGAAGTTTTGGAAAACGGATGTCAAAGAGGTTCGTGAGCTTTCTGATGCAAATTCAGCAATTTATTTCGGATGCCTTTTGTGCGAGGAATAGCAATACAATGCCGTATTTGTGCCTGTGTAAGCGTGTAATCTGCTGCTGGGTTCATGGATTTATCATGGCTCAGCGAGACATACTGCATCAATTTTAGCGATTATATACTACTGAACAAAGGTAAGGAGTAATACAAAGCATACGTGCGCTGTCGCTAGTATAACTGTAGCATCGCAATCAGGCCTGCTGAATAGGTGTAAGTCGGCTATTCTTTTTTTCTCAGTAGACATCCAAATATTAGCTATTGTATAAATGTAAAATAAACTGTTTGTTACCACTTTGACCTCCTATGTACGAACAGTCTACCAAAGTAGCAAATATTTGACAAAAATATTGAAATAAGTGCCATTGTTTGGTAGCTTTGTTACGAACAAAGTGTGTCCCTTTTTTGCGAAAAAAGTACAAATTAAGTAGATAATACTAAAATCCTAAGCAACGCAGACTGCTGAGTTTGCCATGCTGATACATAAAAAATGAAAGCCAGTAAAATATCGGTACCTTAGGAGTACACTGCCGCCTGTCCTATGAGTAATTAATATAACGCACAAATCACTCTCCATTAAAAAAAACCTGCATTTCATTTGGAATCCAACAATAAACCATAGAAAGCATGGAAAAACGTATGGACCTCTAACTTCTCTGTTTGTTTTAGAGAACAATGATCATATTTTGAAACCAACTTTTGGAGCATTGTGTGGATTTGGCTGAAGAAAAACATGAATAACACCTACCAAAATGTCGCTAGGTCAGTCTCTTGTGTTCTCCATATTTTTGTATGCCTCGGAAACTTTAACTGTTAAAAAGGCAGATCGAGCTCGCATCGAACTAATGTTTCCATGCTGGATTACATTCTTCGGACATATTCACAGAAGCGATAATATGGAGAAACTTGTAGTTCAGGGTCACGCCCCAGTCGGGCGGCGCCGCTGCCGTTCCCCTACACGCTGGGTGGGTACGACGAAACAGTTGTTGGATATTAGTATCAAGAGCGCCACTGAACTGACAGTAAAACGCGAACGATGGCGAGCTACAGTTCTCAAAACTATTGTAAATATTCATGTCTGTAATACTCTAGCTCCGACTTAATGCATTTTACGAATTCAGATGTCTGTTAAAACATTGTGACTATGATGAATGAATGTTTTTTAGCAGTACGTATTTGGAGTCCCCTTATAATATGACCAAGGTTCTCTAGTCTTTTCTTTTAAGGGTGTTAATTAATTCTTCCTGTACCTGTATTGTCTGTCGTAGCTCGATATTTCAGATCGTATCAGTCCAAGAGATCCTCAGCATTCTTCGATAACACCATCTCTCGAGAGTCTCCAGTCTATCCATTTCCGGCTTCATAAACGTCCTAGCCTCGGAACCATATAGCAGAGACGAAAAATACAACACCTCAACATCTGCTGCAAAGAACTTTCTTCAGTTTTACAAATGCGGTTCTTGCACTTGCTAGCAATTTCGGTTATCGACAGTTGTAATATTAATATTTCATATGTCAATCGTTCCCTTGCTGCTTTCTGTCTCCACATTTCACTAAGTAACGGCCATTTTATCACCTGTTAGACCAAGAAGGTCTTTATTTAAGAAAACCTAGAACATAAAATGTGCGGTTTTAAACCACGGATTTAATAATACCTACGGGTTTTAAAATTTCAACATGTAAAGGTCGTTTTTGTGTGTTTGTAATTTACAATTATATGTTGTTTGTTTCCTGACCTGTTAGTGGAAGACGCCATGATAGCATAGTTTTTTTTTAATTTTATGAAAAATTGTGACGATTATTTAGCTGCATTAAGAAGTCGTTTGCACTCAATGCGATTGCCGTTTTTCAAATTGGCAAACCTCAACGTTGTGAGTATAACTTTTAAAAATTTATTATATATTTTGAAACTCAATTCTTTTTTTTTTTCTTCTAACTATGTAGAAAGCCCTGAAGACAGTAATAAACATTGCCGAAAGCTTGGCTGTTAGCACCAGAGTCTCCTCCATGCTGTGACCCAGTCTTTTTTTTTCAAAATTTTCGCGACAACCCTAAGATTTTCGCATATAAATTAAGTTTTTTGGCCATAAGCTTCCTTCGTATTTTATAAGGATAGATATTATTTCATACTGGAAGCTATTTATTTTGAACCAAAAATCAAATTCATATACCTAATACTAAACAAATGTAATATCGAAACAAACATTTTAGTGGCTCTTTAAAAACTGGAAAATTTTATATTATTATTATTATTTATTATTATTTTGTATAGCGGCGTCAACTGGTATGGTTATTTGCCGCTTCCCACAGCCTATTTCATCATTGGATAACTGTAAAGAAACAGGAACACTTCACGAC
Source organism: Callosobruchus maculatus (assembly GCA_951848785.1). Lineage (NCBI taxonomy): Eukaryota > Metazoa > Arthropoda > Insecta > Coleoptera > Chrysomelidae > Callosobruchus > Callosobruchus maculatus. The sequence continues at coordinate 8,945,780 of CATOUR010000065.1, read as the reverse complement.
ACATCAGATAATCCTAGTGGTTTTGTCAAAGACATAATACCGGGGGCTCATGGGCAGTTTAAAAAGAAAGAGAAAACATAGGTTAAAACATGGGTGATATGCTAGTATCAGGAAAACCGACTTTTGAGTCAAACGAAGAATAGCAAACCATCATACAGTTTATAGGTTGTTTAAATAATTTTTTCTTCAAATTTTCCAGAAAATTTTTATGAACCTAAGGAACTTTAGGGTATGCTGTATGTTTTCCTCATTTTCCAGACATTGTATAAGGGTGGGTTGAATTTGAAAGATATTCCTGGGCACGGTATAATCTGGACATTCCAATAAAATATGTTGAACAGATAGCCGACACATACATGTTTCGCAGCGGGGGCGGTTGGCTCCACGAAGTAGATAGTTGTGTGTTAGGTTGGTGTGGCCCATGCGCAAGCGGCACAGAACCACTTTTTCACGTCGGCTAAGTGTTTTTGGGTATATCCATCGATCTACAGTTGGCTTTATTTCTTGCAGTTGTCCAGGGTACGTACGCCACTGCTCCTTCCAATTCAACAGTACTCGAGTTTTAATTTCTCGCTTAATGTCCGAGAAAACCAAAGGTGTGCCTTCGTCTATAGGTTGAGGGGTAGCTTCCTTGGCAGCACGATCAGCTTGCTCATTACCGGGTATACCAACATGGGCAGGAGTCCAAAATATTATAATTTCTTTCCCTTCGTGCCTAATGTGGTGCATGAGGTCCAGCAATACCTGGATCCTTATGTCAGTGGAAAATTTATCCTCCATCGCGGTCACAGTGCTCATGGAGTCAGTACCTATAAGGCAGCGTTTATGTGGGGACCCACTAATAAAAAGTAAAGCGCGCCAAATGGCGTAAGTTTCTGCTGAGTATATAGAGCTTCTTGGATCGAGTGTCCATGCATAAGTGTTGTGCTCTGTCACAAATGCTGATCCGACACCACTGTCTGTTTTTGAACCGTCTGTGTATAACACTATGTCGGTCCGAATCAAGCCAATTTCGGCAAGGAACATATTTTTCATAATGTTTGGTGATGTTTCTTCCTTATCCCACTTTGATAAGGATTTGTTTATCGTTGGTAAATGATAAGTCCAAGGAGGGGGACCGTATGAGCGCCTTAATAGATTCATGCTGTCAGGGATGCAGTATTTGTTCCTCAGCTCAGAAAATCTGACTCTAAGAGGTCTGGTGACAGTTGGACGACTCAAGAAATCATTTTCTTTTGAAAACAGGTCATGATTTATGTGTTTTCTATCTGTCATGCACTTCAGAGGGTATGTTAAGGTATGTATGTGGCGTCGGAAGGTTAACGGCATGATACCTGTGTCAGCATGAAGGGAATCTATGGGACTTGTTCTGTATGCACCTATTGCAATACGGAGTGCGGAGTTTTGTATTCTGTCAAGTTGATCCAGCCGAGAACGCCGTGCCGATGTATAAATTACGTCGGCGTACTCAATTCTGGATCGTAACAGGGACGTATATAGCTTGAGAAGGGTTTCCCGATCAGCCCCCCAATTCATATTTGCCATGCATTTGATTAAATTCAAGGGTTTACTGCATTTTTTGGTGACATAGTTGATATGTTCACACCAGTTTAATTTCCTGTCAAAGATTAGTCCGAGTAATTTTGTATGAGTTTTGCAGTTAATTCTGTTTTCTCCTAGTTGCAACTGAGGTTCGGGATGTTCATTTCTTAATCGGCAAAAATGTATGCAGCTCGTTTTGCTGGTAGAAAACTGGAAACCGTTTGATTCTGCGGTGGCCTCTAGTCTGTTAATTTCAGTTTGGAGATTTGTGGAGATTTCTTCTATAGTATGTCCGCGACAGAATATTGTTAGGTCGTCGACATACATTATAGGTTTCACATTTATGGTCGTATTTTCTAGAAAAATGTTCACGGCTATCGAGAAAAGTGTTACACTTAGGACTGATCCTTGGGGGATTCCATTTTCCAGGTTTTTCAAGCCAGACTCGTGTCCAAGGTATCTAACTCTAAAAGTTCGGTCATCAAGAAAATTTTGGATTAAAGCAGGTAGTCGTCCTTTAAAACCCCACCTGTATAATTGTTTCAGTATTCCAACTTTCCATGTCATATCGTATGCCTTGGTCAAATCGAACATTACTGCGACAAGGTGTTCCCTTTCGAAGAAGGCTTGTTGAATTTCGTTCTCCAAGTTCACTAAGGCATCTGTGGTTGAGCGATTTCGACGGCATCCAACCTGATTTTCGGAAATAAGGGATTGGGACTCAAGGGTCCATACTAATCTGAAGTTCACCATTTTTTCAAATATTTTTCCCATACAACACGTTAAAGATATGGGGCGATAATTAGCGGGGTTAAGAGGAGTCTTACATTCTTTGAGTATAGGGATAATAATAGCGTTCTTCCAGGCAGTCGGATATTTTGCAGATGTCCATATTTTGTTATATATTTCCAGCAGACTATTCTTACCATTTATAGGGAGATTTCTTATCATGCTGTAAGTAATTAAGTCGTCACCAGGTGCAGACTCTCTACATGACTTTACAGCGTTGTCAAACTCATCTATAGTAAAGAGCTGGTTATACTGGTAGTCGTTATCAGTACTGAAATTTACTATATGCGCCTCTTCTACCGCTTTGATTGTTTGGAAGGGCTCTTTAAAATTTTCAGAGCTGCTGGTAGCTTGGAAGTGATTTGCAAGGGTTTCGCATATGTCGGAGGTACTTGTTATCAACTGACCTCCAAGTTCAAGAGCTTCAGTTACTTGTCGGTGATGTTTTCCAGATATAGCTTTGACTTTCTTCCATACCTCAGATATGGGCGTGGAGGTCGTCATTGACGATACGTAATTTGACCAAGTAGACCTTTTAGAATCGCAAATGAGTCTTCGCGCTTTAGCGCGTGCTTTTTTGAAATTGATCAAGTTTTCTTGAGTACAATTTCTACGAAAGATTTTCAGAGCTGCTTTCCTATCAGCGATAGCTTGGCGAATATTCTGATTCCACCATGGTACAGATTTCCTCCTGACAACTGGTTGTGCTTTAGGGATACTCTGAGATGCAGCAAGGTTGAGGTTGTTTGTAAAATCATGTACCAAATCATCTACGTCTTCGCTAATAAACGTGGGAACACTAAAGCAGGAAGCATATTTACCCCAGTCAGCTTTTTTACAAAGCCATCGTTCATTACTTCGATGTTCTCGTTTATTCTTTTGCGTAGTAATCATTACTGGGAAATGGTCACTTGAATGTAAGTCTTCCAGGGGGGCCCAACTAAGTTCTGGTACTAAGAGTGGTGAGCACAGCGACAGGTCAATGTGGGAGAAGCTATTAGAGGCAACATTAAAGTGTGTTGCTTCCCCATTATTAAGGAGACATAGATTATTATTGTCAATTATTGTGTCTATGTTTCGGCCTCTGGAATCTCGTAAGCTGGATCCCCACGTTGGGGAGTGTGCATTGAAATCACCTACAATTAGGTACGGTTGACGTAATTGATCCAGAATAGCCTGTATTTGATCTTGGTGCCATTGGGGGTTTGGTAGATAGATATTACAAATCGTCATTCTTATGGGGGTATCGATTTGCACGGCAACAGCTTGCAATACGGTGTTAAGGGTGATTTCGTGGGTCGCTATAGAGTCTCTTATGAAGATGGCAACTCCACCACATGCTCTTGTGTTTGTTGGGTAATCCTTTCTGAAGCACTTATAACCTCTCAATTGAAATTTGTCAGTTATCTTGAAGTGTGTTTCTTGTAAGGCTATGCAGAAAGGATTCTGTTCTTGTTTTATTAGTTGAATCTCTGCAATATGCGCTACACAACCATTACAGTTCCATTGCAGTATTGATTCCATTTAGTTTGTGAAGTTGTGTGTATAGCCCGACAATTTTACACATAATAGACGATTTAGAATGCTAAAATTTACAGAGAGTAGGACACAGTACAAAAAAAAAATAATAATTTAAAATAAACAAAGGGGTGTAAAACGAAAAAAAAAATATAAATATAAATATATATATATATATACACATATATACATATAATATCACAAGTCTATATCACAGAAGAATTATCTTTACTATCACAGGTGGATCTTGCCTTTCCTTTAGGCCAGCCTTTCTTTTTCTTTGTAATTTGTGGGTCTGACGTGGCATATTCACTTTCCGTAGATGAGTCCCTCAAACGTTTTTCAGATTCAACTGCCGATGCAGCAGACTTGCGACTACCGGCAGATTCAGTACGGGGTCTGGTAATGGACTTTGATGGAGCAGAAGTACTTGGTGTGGTGAAGATGTTAGTTTCAGGGGAGGGTTTCGGGGCAAAAGTGTCTTTGAGTGCGTCTATAATTTGTGGTACCAGGTCTTTGATTAAATTGCTCAGGTCTGGTTTACTAGTTGCTGCCTGAGAGTAAGAAACTCCTCTTGTAGGCGTGGGTACAACAACCATTTTTTTGGCCTCTTGGTAAGAAATATTATTCCTGGTACGAATTTCCTGAATTGCGACTTCCTGTTTAAAAACTGGGCAGGAACGTGAACGTGCAGAGTGGTTTCCTTGACAGTTAACACAAACAACAGGGTCTTCACAAACTGAACCTTCATGTAAGGCTTTACCACATACACAGATTTGTTCGGTGTCGCATTTCACTGAGGTGTGTCCATATCTCTGACACTTGAAACACCTCATTGGAGGTGGAATATAAAGACGTACCTCCAGCGAATAAAAGGCCACTTTAATTTTCTTTGGTAGTATGGGTGTTCCAAAGGTGAGTAGGTGATTCGGAGTATCACAGAGTGTCCCATTTTTCTTAGTTTTTAGACGTCTTACCTCGATTACATTTTGGTCGGCTAGCTCCATGCGTATAGTATCTTCAGTGCAGTTTAAAAGGTCTGGGCAATATATCACTCCACGGGATTTATTCATTGTGCTGTGAGGGGTAATCTCTACATCATAAGCTAAAAACTTCTTGGTTTCTTGTAGCTTCTTAGATTGCATTTCTTTCGAAGTTTCAACTAAAATTCCTTCTCGTATCTTTTTAATCATTTTTAATTCTCCAAACAGACTGTACAAAGCTTTACTTATCAAGAAAGGACTCACTTGGTCAAAGTTGAGTCCATCTTTTCTTTTCACGACCAGGTACCGATGATTTGTCGTCACCTGGTTCGTGGGTTGGGTGCGGTCTTTATTAGCAAGTGTACCGCTATCACTTGTAGTTTTTGTTTTTGGGTTTTCCATAAATATCCCACGAGTAGGGAAGAAGTAGACGTCGACTGTAGCAGTGCTCCCTTACTACAGCAAGGCTTTATACTCTAGAGGTCGCCAGGTATCTAGAGCACACCGTTCGTGACTCACTGTCGTAGAGCCATTCACCCTTCGGCACGGTTCGTAGTAACACCATTGGGTTCCGGATTTTTGAAAAGGTTTACTCCTAGGAAGGGGACCAGAGAGGGATGTGGAAAACAGGACAAGTAAAAAGGGGGTGAAGGAAATTGGGACGGGATAAAGTACGGTGTTTGGTAGGGTATTCACCCAACCAAACACCGATACTCCCTGCCTGGGGCCGTGGGGGCGACGCTCCCCATGTATCTTCTCTTAAAACCAGGATATACTCCAAGCTACAAAAGAAGATACCCCCTGCGGGGTGGAAAATTTTATAAATTACAACTTTTGGCTCTTTCGTCTCAAAAGCTTGCCGACCCCTGATTTAGACCCCCTGAGGGGTGTAATACACTATTTATTGCCTTTTTATTTTAAGCCGGATATGTCATTATTTTTCCACCAATTGCTTTTGCTTTTTCCAATTAACTCTCACGCACACTTCGTTTCGATGTCTGGAGCTCATAAGGCGTCGCGGCCTAGATAAAACAAAATTGGATATCGCGTCCCACGTTCTTGACACAACGCTATCGAGGGAAATAATAGTTATTTTTCTACATTTAGGATTCTAACTAGGTCAGAGATAGTTAGTCCAGTCGTAGTAGCTAGAAAATCGAAAGTAGTATTTGTTTTATTTAGAGCATGAAGCTAGACCCATATAATGTAGTCGTATATACAGGGTTGGGCTAAAGTATGGAAGCAAGCAGATATCTTTGAAACGGAAAGGGCGATATTGCTGAAAATTTGCAGGTAGATGTAGTGACATATAATGCATCCGAATACAGTATGTTAGCTACTAATGTACTTCCGGTCTAACCGGAAGTGCCGTCAACTTTTTTAATTTAAATGGGACACCCTGTATATTTTTGCCGATTTTAATACATCTTTTTTTCCGAATACGTCCATAGTGGGTTTGGTATTGGCAATTCCAAAAATCGATGAGACCCCTAGCGGCAAAAATCTACACTGACAAAGCAGGTACTCGAATTTCGGACGACACACAATTAACATGCCATTAACCGTTTGTATGCCGTTTATGTTTCTTCGTTCAGTCGTCTTTTCGAGTTTATGCTTTGTTAATTGGTATATAGTGTGTTAGAATATTTCTTCGGACCTTCTTCATCAGCTATTGTCAAGAATATGGCATCTAAATCAGGCTTCAAATCAATAAAGGCTAGCAAGTTTAATACAAACTGTAGTGTTTATGGTTGCCACTCCAAAAAAGGCTATGATGAAAGCATTCATTGCCACGCATTTCCTCCAAAAGCGCTTCACAGCGTGCAGGATACCTGCTATCCTCCATGTTTGTTTATAAACGCGAGCGCCCTCATCGGTAATTGGAATCGCCAATTAGTTTCTGTAAAAACGGAAAAGATAAAGCTTCTTTATCATTCCAGATGCCGGCCACTTACCTCCTGACGTTCTGACAATACTGTCGGTATTGTCAAGTCTCATGACAAATTTATTACTTTATCCCAACCCAAATCTGGTAGACGATTGTTGACAAAGTGTCAAGGTTATTCGACTAATGGCAGTACTAGCACGGTTGATATGGTGTTTTTAAGTGAAAGGGAACGAATTGAAGTCTTAATGATGATCGGTTTTGGCGATCGCGTGAGAACTCACAAAGAAGTGTGTCAACTTTTCAATGATTTACATCCCGACAGGGTTGCTATAACACGTTCGACGGTGACTTAAACACTAAAACCTTTCAGTGTAACTGGGAATATTAAAAATTTACCTAAAATGGGAAGACCGCAGACCGCCACGAACGAATTTGTGAGACAAAACATCGTCATTGAGGTAGAGGAATCACCTAACACTTGTACCACAACCTTAGCACTAAACCATGGCGTAAGTCATCGTTCCGTGGGGAGAATATTGAAAAGAGAAAAGTACCATCCATATAAGGTACATTTGGTTCAAGAATTTTCAGATGATGATTTTGACCGACGGCTAGATTTTTGTGAAAGAATGTTAGAAATTTGTAATGATGACGACAATTTTGCAACTAATGTGGTATTTTCTGACGAGGCAACTTTCTGTTAAAATGGAACAGTCAATCAGCATAATTCAAGGTATTGGTCCAATGAGAATCCTCATTGGATTCATGAGGCCCATAGCCAGCACCCACAAAAGTTGAATGTTTGGATGGGAATTGGAAGAAACAGACTTATAGGCCCATTTTTCATAGACGGAAACTTGAACGGGGACAAATACTTGGACCTACTGAATAATTACATCATTCCAGCACTCCAAAACAATAGGCAGTTACCTCATAATTTATGGTTCCAACAAGATGGTGCGCCTCCTCACTATGATAGACGAGTTAGGGGTCTGTTGGATGCTACTTTTCATAATCGATGGATTGGACGTGGAGGATTCATAGAGTGGCCTGCTCGTTCTCCCGACCTCAGTCCCTTAGACTTTTTTCTTTGGGGTTACCTCAAATCACGTGTTTACATTTGCCGCCCAACCACTTTGCAGGAGTTGAGACAAAGAGTAATAACTGAATGTGAATTGATTCGTAGAGACATCTTGGAAAAGGTAACTCGGCAATTTGTCAACAGGCTTGCATATTGTCAGGAAGTAAACGGCGGGCATTTTGAACATCTGAGATAATTCATTTAACATATTCTTATTTTCTTATTGTAGCACATCAAATAAAATGTTTCAGTAAATAAAAAACCTTTATCTTTCCTATTTTTACAGAAACTAATACCAAACCCACTATGGATGTATTCGGACAAGAAAGATGTATTGAAATGTGCAAAAATATACAGGGTGTCCTATTTAAATTAAAAAAGTTGATGGCACTTCCGGTTAGACCAGAAGTACAGTAATAGCTAACATACTGTATTCGGAAGTATTATATGTCACTACATCTACCTGCAAATTTTCAGCAATATCGCCCTTTCCGTTTCAAAGATATTTGCTTGGTTCCATACTTTAGCCCAACCCTGTATATACTGAAGCGCAGAAGGCTGGCAGCGACTTTTCTGTCAAAATACTAGTACCGCTTGGGAACTCAAGAAAATGTGTAAATATATTTTCTAGCAGTTTTTATATCCAAATCTGTTTATGTCTGTATATCTTTACAAGTGGATAGCCATAAAAGTGTTTCACACGCGGACTTAAGAAATCTATATTAAAGTTACATGGTGTTTCGGAAATGTAGCTTCATAGTTATAAAATCTGAATTCTAATACTTGGATTTTGACACAGAAAACGCATATTATTACAACAATTAAACTGGTTTAAGTACTACTACTACTTTCAATTAAACATTTTAATAGTAATGATTAACGAGAGTTACTATAAAAATAAATCAGTAACTGTCGTTATGAGTATTCCTCTCGTAGACACTTCAGGTTACAATGGCAATTAAACTGGTTGAAGTACTGCAATTTCCAATTAAAAAGTTTAATTGAAAGAGTTAAAGGACATTACAGCTAAGTGATAAGTCACGAAATACGCATAACGGTCGTTTCCCGAGGTGGGGGACGTTTACTATCCTCCATCTCTTTTCTTCTAGAGGGCAAGCGATTGCGATAGAGATAAATGCTCTTTACTGTGGTTTCACATTTTAGTTAGTCGTTAGTGGTTACAGCGCGGTTACAGGTGTGAAGTGCATTCGCTGTTCGGTCTTACTATCACATACTTTAGTGTTCCTATAAGTTTTATGCGTGTTTGTGTCGTTGTGTGTGGAACAGAGCAGGTATTTACATGGTAAAATATGGCTTTGGAGTACACGAGTCGTACATTTCTGGTAGCTTTGTTGTAAGATCAAAATATGTAACAATTTCCCAATGACATTATGTGTTCGTAGGTGTGATAGACGTTTTATGTGCAATAGTAACAACGAAACTCAAGATTTTAATTTTTGTTATAATGAATATTACTTGTTTTACCAGGAATAAAGATTATTTTGAATCTATCTGCTGTTTTAGTTTCTCTAATTGAGTATAGGAATTACCCGTATTCAATTAAGAAAAAAATCAGTATTGGTATCAGTTTTTCATTATAGCAGTTTAAATCATTATGTTGTACAATAACAAAAAGAATGTCACAAATAAATAAGTTAACCGTAATAAATAATCCTGTTAGTTGAGGGTATTAAACACATCAATGACCTTGGAGGCGTGGTTTAATTGTAACTATTAAACCTAGCTACAGTGACAGTGACATTTTTCTGTCAACCACTGATGTGATATTGATCGCTACCACAATTAATCCTAAACAGAATTCACTATTCCATTGCAGCAATTAAACATGTTAATTGTAACGTATTTTGATGCAAAATTTAATTGCGGCGATTAAAACTTTAATCGTAGCGACTAAAGTTTTCTCTTAGTGTATATTGAGTAAAAGGGCCGAGAAGGCACTTCATGGTTGGATATGCCAGATGTGCGACGCTGAAAGCGATTGTTGTCAATCTCGATAGCGTTGTTGCTACGCTCATTGCACAACTCGATGCGTTTGTATATAGTAATGTCGGGTAGACATACATGGCCTACATGACCAAAGTAACGGAGCCCTTACGGACCCATTAAGCACATAGCGAATTCTTTGATAAGCTTTCGATATATAAGACTTGCACATGTATCATTACTTCAGTTCTTATTAGCCTGTATACTAGAGAGCTCACTGATGTATTGGAATAATGCCATTATTCCATATCAACAGAAATAAGGATTTTTAAAAAGTGAATCTTCGATTCTGCAAATATAACTGGTGCTGCGAACAGGATACTCAGACGGTTCGAAAGTGTTAGCCGATCTCTTCCAAGAGTTTTCTGAGAAGATTACCACATCAATAAGAAGACATACGAAGCTGTGAAGAACTCAACTTTGGCAGTTCCCGTCATCTCTCTCGACCCCTCTGCCTACGAGTACTTGCAGTTTCAAGTAAGTGGAAGTGACAACCTCACCTTGGGCAGTATCTCCGAGACAGACACCTGCAGTCTACCTCACACGAGATCAACGTCTACAAGCAACTCTCAGAAACTTCAGGGACTTCAACCGAGAAGCAGCTCAACCCTTAGATGTCTGAATAAATCATGCTTTCGAAAACAAATGTTTTTTTTATGCTTTTACTTCTCACACCGATAGGTGAGGGGAGTATTGTGATCGCGAAAATTTTCGATTTTGAGATAATACGCTTTTTGGGCGTTTTATGATGTGTACATAACGAAAATGCACGTCACTCATTTCCGTCGGTCTGTCTGTCTGTCTGTCTGTCGGTCGGTCTGTCCGTCTGTCGGTCTGTCTGTCGCGTTTTTCTACCCTCGTAATCTCAGTAACCACTGCATGGATTGTGATGAAATTTGGGCAGCGGTATGCTGTGGGGTCGTAGTAGGTAATGTTCCTATAATTTTGAAAATCGGTGCACAGGCGGCGGAGTAATTAGCAAAAAACAAAAAAAATTAAATATTGCTGAAACTTCGTTTTTAGGCGTTTTAGGGGTCCCTGATCATTTTCTACTTTTTTTTGGGTGGGGGTGAAATTGGGGTGGTTGGGGGGTGGGGGGTTGTAAAACTGAAAAATTTGTTGTATTCATAATAAACTACTCACTGACCTGTGAAGGAAGACCTAGCGACATAAATAACTTTTTTAGGTCTATCCGAACATTGCCTTATGCCTATTACAGAAACTAAAGGACTTAGAATTTTTTTCGATGTATACATACGAGTGTTGCTTTAGATCGTTCTATATTATGTAACGACGAAACTGTTCAATTGATTTTAATTAAATTTTGACACAGTATTACTACCGTGGCGAGGATGGAAAATGCATATGGTTTTTATAAATCGTGCCAGTGGCGGCGCAGAAACAATAAAAAACTAAAAATATAAAAGCAGCTCAAACTTCGTTTTTAAGTGTTTTAGAGGTTCCTGATCATTTACTGAGTTTTTTTGAGTGGGGATGAAATTCGGGTGGTTGGGTGGTAGGGGGTTGAAAAACTGAAAAGTTTGCTGTATTAATAATAGGCTGTCCGCTGACCTGTGAAGGAAGACCTAGCGACATAAATCACCTTTTTAGGTCCATCTGAACATTGCCTTGCCTATTACAGAAAGCAAAGGACTTACAATTTTTTCTGATGTAAACATACGAGAGTATTGCGTTAGATCGTTGTAACGAGGAAACTGTTGAATTGATTTTAATGAAATTTTGAAACAGCATTACTACCTACCATGGCGAATATGGAAAACGCGTATAGTTTTGATAAATCGTGCCAGTGGCGGCGCAGAAACAGTAAAAAAACTAAAAATATAAAAACAGCTCAAACTTCGTTTTTAAGCGTTTTAGAGGTTCCTGATCATTTTCTGCGTCTTTTTGGGTGGGGATGAAATTGGGGTGGTTGGGGGGTTGGGGGTTGAAAAATTAAAAAATTTCTTGTACTCATAATAGGCTATCCGCTAACCTGTGAAGGAAGATCTAGCGACACAAATCACCTTTTTTAGGTCAATTCGAACATTGCCTAGCCTATATCACGGAAACTAAGGGACTTAGAATTTTCTGTATACTATACGAGAATTTATTGGTTTAAATAGTTTTGTATTTTGCAACGTGGACACTATTAAATTGATTCTAATGAAATTTTGACACAGTATATTGTTACCATGGTGAGAATGGAAAACGCGTATGTTTGTTAAAAATCTTGTCAGTGGCAGCGTAGCAATAATCAAAGAACGGGACAAGTATGAAAGCAACTCAAATTCGGTTTTTAGATGTTTTAGGTTTCCTGATCATTTCCTACCAGTTTTTTGGGTTGGGGTGCAAGTGAGGTGGTTGGGGGGTGGGGGGTTGTAAAACTGAGAAGTTTGTAGTATCGATAATAGGCTGTCCATTGACCTGTGAAGGAAAGACCTAGCGGCATAATACAATTTTAGGGAGAGGGGGGGGGGGGGCTGGCGATTATTTGGTTGCAAGGGATGTTAGACTAAAGCTTCATGCTATGGGAAAATAATAAACTGGTATCAGCGTAATGTGTGGGAAGTACTGAGTCAATCAACTTGACTTCATTTTTTTATTACGAAAATGTTTACGCCTCAAACAAATGCTCATTTTATTTATCTTACGTAAATGACTTAACGAAAAAATTGGTTTGTGTATGAAGTCAAAGGCACTATAGGATATTAAATAAAATGACGACCTCATTAAAGTAAGAAAGACTGTAGAGTGCTATTTGGAAAAAAGATAGGGGGTAAGTTTTAGGGGTTGAAGTAGAAAAAAATGTTTCGCAAGCATGCTATAATAGGTCATACACTACCCTTGAAAGGCCCTTTTAGTTTTCTTTTTCATCTGTTCTTCTCACGAAAATATTACGCCTCAAACAAATCCCTATTTTATTTATTTTATGATTATGAATTTACGAAAAAAATAGGTTTTTGTATAAAATCAAAGGTACTACAAGATTCCAAATAAAATAAGGACTTAATATGGGTAGGGAAAAATTATTAGGTGCTATTTAAAACAACAAAGTTGGGGGTGAGTTAAAGTACAAGAAAAAGTGTTTAAAGCATGGTATGACAGATTCTGTAGTTCTATCAAACATTTCACTCAGTTTTCGTTTCAACGTTTTTTTGTTATGAAAATATCACGTGTCAAGGAAATTCGGAGACACCCTGTATATTTGTTTGCTTTCCCCCACCACTTATTGCAGTAAGGTCGTTATACTCCAGTCCGCAAAAAGTAAAATTATTGCATTTCTAAAAGGGCTGATACACGTACGAGCAAGTACGCGTACTTATGGCTCGACGACCTTTTTCGCCTGTGTGTCACCGTAAGTACGCGTACTTTAAAACCGTCGCGCAAACCGCCGGCGAGCCAACTGGTTTGAAATGTTGCTCGTAGCTGGTCTCAGCTCGTACTGCGAGCCGCGAGCCACCACTTTGTTTTAGCAGGCTATCGATGCGCAACGCTTGTTGTGTTTGGCGTTTGTTAAAAGTTTTGTTTATTTGGGAAAATTATCAAAACTAGTGATTTCAGCTTCACGTGTGTCACCGCGTCGAGCCGAGTAAGTTCGCGAACTTAAAAACCGCGTACTTAAAGTTCGTACGTGTATCACCCCTTTAAGACTATTAGATCGTGTCGATTAACTAATTCATTGCTTTTTGATCAACTCAAATATATACTGTATTCACAGCCAAGCTAGACCAAATGAAAACAACCCCGCGTGCGTGATCGGCTCGTGTCGGTGGGGTCCCTAATAGTCCAGTACACTCTGTGTAATTATGTGTTATAATCTGACAAGTCAAAATCTCCAAGGCTGACTGGAGAGTAGATCCAAATATGCAATGTCAAGTGTTCATTGCCTAATGATCATTTCAAACTGGCAACTGGCTACTTTTGAGTTGCAATGGGCTCATAGGGCAACTCTTTAAATAGTCATATAAAATTTCATAATTACACTGGACTGTAGCTGGCGCGTTTGCAGATGTAAGCGGACATACCTTTATACTTCAGATATGGGAAATCCTACCAAGGCCTGAATCTGAATGTGAAAATACGATATGGGCCTACCCATACCTTTTTGTCATGTTAAACGTCTGACGCTAGCCGGGCAGACGCCTCATTTATTTTCGGGCAAGTCAACAATGGCGTTACAGTTTGTTGGTCGACATTTTAAGTAGCAAGATGAGCTTATAGTGACCTTTCAGTTTTTGGGTAGTTTTTGTTTTGCCAGCAGTCCGTTAAGCATCCACGACCCTTCGTGACATCGATGCTCCTGATCCCCTGGCACCTTTGGAGCCTCGAAGTCAGCTTCACATGGGATGTTTTCAGGTCCTGGTTTTCGCTTTTAAGCTTCGCCGCAGCTGCCTCTAGTTTGTCCAGTTTGAAAGGAAACGCTTCTTGTTCGGTAGAGACTCTGAGGAGTTGGCATTGAGTGGCCGAAGAGAGTTCTCTGACAATTCTCCTTGTTTTACCGTATTCAAGTCATAAGAGCGTAACTTTTTCGTGACAATTGTATAACTCTGACACCTTATGTCTTGGTCAAGTTAGATGAACAACGAACTCCGTAGTGCTTTCCTGACTTCTGAAGTTTTTTCTTAGAGAGCTTGTTTGGCTGCTTTGTTGAGTTCTTCTTGAGAGATGCTTTCTTTCGCTGAGGCTCTTGTGAGGTTCCTTACCTTTTGCATTATGCATTTCGCTGTAATCTGGCTATCGCGAAGGGACTCCTTCATTAATTTCTTATAGCTCCAAAAGCCTTTGGCATGCCTTGACTTAATTCAGATTACCATTCTAGTGCTTGCTTAAATACCTTCCAGTTAAGCTGTGGCCTTTGGTGAGCGGTTTTGTGTTTACTTTTGTCTTACTAGTACTAGCGAACTTCTTTGAATTATCGACAGTTGCGTTCTGACTAAGGATCTTATTGACAAGTGACATAAGTGAATTATTTTCTATAAGAAAGGACCTAGTTTTATTTAAAACCTTTTGATGTCATTCGGATCTGATATACTCAACTTTGCGCTTAAGATTTTCGATAATATTAACCCTTTTGTCTGAAACTATGCAGGCAATGGAAACTAATAAACCTCCCAAAAAAATTTGCTTCTAACTGTCCGATGTGAATTACAATTAATAGTTTGAATCTGCAATTGATCTTTATAAATGTTACTTGATCTTCTTGAAACTACTGCTGGCAAGAGAATAGAAAAGAAATAGTATTGTAAATGTAACACAAAAACAATTTAAAATATTTTTATCATAGACTTCATTGTTTGATACAGCTGTAATTATGGCACCCATATATCGTTTAAAAAAAAGGTACATGGAAACTTATAACGCTAAAACAATAGGTTGCACCTTAGACATTACCAAATCTGCACAAATTGGTGACATACAATCGCCCATTACTCGACTAAGCCCCGATTTTATTAACATGCATATATTTAACAAAGAATTTGACAAAGCTTTTCTATTGGATGCTATTTAGCAAAAGCTTTCTATTGGGTATTGCGGGCTAGATTAATCAATATCGTCCAATAGTATTTTATCAATATTGAAAACAAAACCTCAAAGTTGAATGACACTTTTCATCATATCGTTTATAAGTTTTATCACAAAATTATTGTTGTAAAAAGTGTATATTTGTTGCAACATAGTCGATGAATGAAATTTGCAGCTCGAGACGAAGTCAACGATCGAAACATCTTTTTGAATGGTTAAAATCCCAGTAAAAAAGTACCTAATCCCAAATCAAATATGTACCGTAGAGGCGATCCCTTCGGCGAAATGGCGGGTGGCCGAGTGGTATGGTGATCGACAATGCTTTCCTGTTTTCGTGGGTGGTGTTGGTGGGTGTTGGTTCCAGACCCAGCCCGTGCACCTACTTCTTTTTATTTTTTTTAACCAAAATATTCATTGATATACGTTTTACTCATATTACACACATTTGTTTAGTACCATCGACATGAATATGTTTTTGAATCAAATTTTATTAGACATTTAACTTGATATATTGCAAAAGCTAAGTACCGGAGGTGGTGGAGAATTCAGTCGGTCGAAGTAAAGTTTATCCGTCAATAACAATCGCCAATTGCTCTGATAGTGGTATCAAAATGAAATTATTCCAAAAAAGTAAAATTATTCGCAATTTTTGTTGTACTAGTAAAACATCTAATAAAATTTGATTCAAAAACACATTTATGTCGATAGTACAAAAAATGTGTGTAACATGAGTAAAAAGCATATCAATGAACATTTTGGATAAAAAAAATAAAAAAAAAGTAGATGCACGGGCTGGATCTCGAACCAACACCACCCACGAAAACAGGAAAGCGTTGTCGAACATCATACCACTCGGCCACCCGCCATCTCACGGAAGGGATCACCTCAACGGTACATATTTGATTTGGGATTAGGTACTTTTTTACTGGAATTTGTGATCTGATTTCAACCATTCAAAAAGATATTTATTTCGATCGCTGACTTCGTCTCGAGCTGCAAACTTCATTCATCGCCTATGTTGCAACAAATATACATTTTAGTTACAACTGCTACAAGTATTTTCACTAAGTACGTCACACGGGTTCGGGAGCCGTCGGCGTGTTTTCGGTTCTGGATTCAAAAACCCATTTTTATTCTGATATAACTTTTGAATTATTGCGAGAAAAAAGAAAACAAAAACAGTTTTGTTGTAAAACATATATTCGATCTCTCCATTCATCACAAAAAAAATTATTCAAAACCCTAATTTTTTGTCATCATTATCATTCAGCAGAAGAAAAAACCAGCGATCAAATGTATAGTCTCTGCGGAATCTGATTGGTTGAAATTAGCAATTGCTAAACTTTTTGTTAAACAAGAAAATGCAATTTTTCACCCATTTATGATGGAAAATCAGACTGGAAAAGATACTGGATGATTCATAATGGTCGATTATATATAAAGCATGTCATTTTTAACCTTTTTGAGGTAAACTTCAAGAGAAATCAACAGTTTTCAGAGTACTTTGACAGATGCATGTTCTTGAACGGGCAGCTCTAATTGGTCAAAGCCTTTGTTAAAATGCGCCTGTTGATAAAATCGGCCCTAAAAGTTTGTTTATAGAAACAACCACTAAAATTGAAATAATGTGACTACTCAAAGGTTGAATATATCTATATATTGATGCTATCTAATGAAGTCAACAACTGATAAGTGGTCAAGTAAAAATATTCTTCAAGATATCACTCATCGTTATTTACCTTTACTTCAGCAGTGTCTGTGGAATTAAAAACTCTCATCGTACGTCAAGGATCTGCAGATTTGTGCAACAACATTCGACTATTTATTACAACGCTTTTGTTATTACCGAGATAGTGTGGGAAGTGGGAAATACTGAGTTAAGCCACTAAACGCCATTTTTTCCTTTATTCTCGTGAAAATCACAACATTAGGTCATTCCTGTGAAAACAGTGGAAAAGTTGCGGTCTTTATACAAGGTGGCGCAGAAACGCATGTTCTTCACGGGAGTACAACATTTTGTGTATTTAAGATATCCGTGTTTTAATGGCAACTAAATGGAGTAATAATTGTGGACTTTTAAATTAAGATGAAACATAATGTCAATCAAGGGTAGTCTTGCTTCGCGCTCGCACATCTCCGAACGCTCTTGAAAGTTGTGCATCATACGTAAAATTATTGCTTCTGGTAGTTATGCGACTTTTTGACGAACAGCATTTTTCACTTCTTGTTACATATTAAGGAGTTTGTGAACATACATTTTAAACGTAAGGTAACACCAAAAAAAGAGGTATCGTGCATCCAAGTCTGGGGAGCATATTAGAGCTAGGTGACATTGCCCAGGCGCGAAATTGCATGCGGTAGGAGATGTGCAACCGCGAAGCAACACGACATGACACTATTTTCGATCATTAATTTAAGCGGTACGCGTGAACAGATCTTAAACCTAAGACAGATTATTGAAAAAGCCAGAGAGCATTATTTTCCCGTTTTTATCTGCTTTGTGGACTATTCTGAGGCGTTTGATAACGTAAAGTGGCCTAAACTGTGGGAAATCCTTATCTCCATGGGAGTCCCTTACCACTTATATTTCTCATACAGCAACTCTATGAGTCTAGCTCAGCTCGTGTAAGAATTGATGGTAACCTGTCTGGTCAAACAGCAACCAGAAAAGGAGTTCCGTCAGGAATGCGTATTAACTCCGAAGTTATTTAAAATATACTCTGAATTCGTAATGAGACAGGTATTAGACAACTGGAACGGCGGTATAACTATTGGCTGAAACAAAACATCTAACTTAAGATTTGCTGACGATACAACCCTTGTTGCTGCTTCTCAGGAAGAACTAGTAGCTCTATTGAACGTTTTAGAACAACACAGTGCAGCATATGGTCTTGGTATTAACCACAACAAGACCAAGGTTATTATCGTAGATAGAGAGCATGACAATCATCGAGAAATAAAGTCAATAGGCCGTTGTGAAGTAGTTCAAAGTTTTGTGTACCTCGGTTCATTGATCGACAATTCAGGTAGTTGTGAGAATGAGATTCGATGGCGCATTCATCAGGCACGAGTGGCTATGACTAAGCTTTCTAAAATATGGCGTGACCATAACATCACTAAAGCTACAAAAATGTCGCTGGTTCAGTCTCTTGTGTTCTCCATATTTTTGTATGCCTCGGAAACTTGGACTGTTAAAAAGGCAGATGGAGCGCACATAGATGCTTTTGAAATGTGGACGTGGAGGAGAATGCTGAGAATTCCTTATACCGCCCATCGAACTAATGTTTCCATATTGAATGAGCTCGGTAATCCAAAGAGACTATCCTCCATTGTGTCGATGAGAATGCTTACATTCTTCGGACATATTCACAGAAGCGATAATATGGGGAAACCTGTAGTTCAGGGTTACGCCCCGAGTGGGCGGCGCCGTGGCCGTTCCCCTACACGTTGGGTGGATACGACGAAACAGTTGCTAGATATGAGTATCAAGAACGCCATTAAACTGATAGTAAATCGCGAACAATGGCGAGCTACAGTTCACAAACTATTGATAATATTCGTGTCGGCAATACTCTAGCTCCGACTTAATGCATTTTACGAGTTCACAACATGTCTGTTAAGACATTGTGACTATGATGATGAATTTAAAAGTACACTAATATTACTTCAAGTAGCTGTAATTAAAAATGCATATCTTTAATAAACAAACTGTTATGCCTACGGCGTGAAAAACATGCGCCACCGTGTATAATAGAAACAACAAGAACTCAATACACTTACACTTCCATTGTCAATCCCCTAGCATCAATAGACGACCAGGCGTACTGTGTACAAGTACTCAGTATAATTGTAATCAGAATTGCAAGCTCTCCGGCGGCATACCTGTAAACTCCTGTAAAGCGGCTCTTCTGCAGGGACATAATTCAAACACCGACCGGCGACAAATGTCAAATGTATTTGCAACGCTATTTACGTCGGCAAACAGTAAAGTTACGTCGCTCCCTGTTGAACGCCCGCTTTCCTCAAATGATAGATGACAGTAGGATCGATAATAGTTATACAGGGTGTCCGTCAGTTAATTGTACGGTACCTAATATTGCTGGTTCTTTACAAATCTTGAGATTTGAATTACCTTAGGCCCGGTTTCGTAATCATTCACTAATGCGTTGATTATAAAATGTACCTATTAACTTAATCATTCCATTACAGTGAGGCGCGTTTCATAATTCATTTGTAAACGTCAATTAATTAACAGGCAATAAAATATGGTCGGTACACCTGAAAGAAGGTTTTATGCCACATTTTGTGCTGTTTGAACGACACTATGACATTTTGCTTAACCTATAAAAGTGAATGTGTGAGATTGTGACATGTTTTCGTGTTTGCGATTCTATCAATATTATTATAGCATTATTACTCATAAAGAAAGGTATGGAGTCAAAGCCACAAAAAGCAAAGCGTGCGCGTACTAACTTTACTCATTTGTATAGTAGAAATATTCAAAAGCATTATAGAATGCAAATTTACAGATAAAGTGGCCAATCAGGAGAAGGTAGGTACCTGACGAGTGAGGCTATAATACAGTCGTTTACCATAATACATATAGAGACGAATAAAGTAAAGATTACACAATTAGATGAATACTTGCTTTTAATTGTGCTTAAAAGCAGCTATGAATTGATGTAACCTGTGAAATAAATTTCATAAACACTGATAAAAGTGAAGCCCCATTGTCAACTCAACCTTAACCTAATGAATTTCTGATATTTCTGCTAAACCTTAAACGTCATGCAAACGACATGTCAGATTTACAGGTTGATTTCCCAATTAATGCGCTTGAACTGGTCGAGGGCGAGGCGTTACCTTACTGGACAATTATGTCATTTTAATCTCTCAGTTAGCGATTATAAAAAACATTTATTTCCTAATGCTAAGATTAAACATAATGGGTGAATTAAGTTTGATTATGAAACGGGGCCTTAGTAACATAAATAGATAAATACGGGGTGTCAAAGTCAGTGGCAGCTGATACTGAAGGGCACAAGGGCACGTGCCCACCCAATCGCCCAGAAAAATGACAATAAATGTAGTTATCATTCAGTGCTTTATTCCTTTATTATTTAATATTTTTGCATTATATCGTTGTACCTCTATTCATATGTTTCTAATATGCTACATCAAACTTTATTCCTATGTCCGCTCAAATCTTCTTTCTACAGGAAGCATATCACATCAAGTGCGACGAGTGCGACCAGGTCCGTGTGGCGGGTGCTTGACGTCCGAAGGGGAACAGTTCAACACGTACAACTCAACAAATGATACAAATATAAGAAGAGACTTGGGAATTTCGCCGGTCGCCCACACGAAAGAGTGAGAACTCATTCGGCAGAAAAGAAATAGAAACACAGTGTACGCGTACACTCTAACTAAACGGTTAAACTTAGGAAAAGATTTGCTTTGTTAAGAAAAGTCTTCAATATTTATGACAAATAATAAATAATTATTAGGTAGGTGGCATTAAAACGTCTATACAGTTCTGAAAGTTCACTTTCACTCTGAATTACTTTCCGAATATGAAATTAGATTTTCTATAAATTCTGCATAATCACTGACACTGTATTGCTGCAAGTTTATTATTAGATCCTCCACAATCACATCTAGAAAAATGGTTCTTTTTCAGTAAAATAGCGCTCGTAGGAAATTGCATGTTCACATCTTTTTTCCAGGCTTCTTGCGAGAAAATGGAAAAAACTCATTACATTGTTTTTATAATTGTATAAAATTGAATTCCACGTTTTTTTCCGCCACATTTTGCTTTAGGGATGCCCATACTAATTCAATTGGATTTATAAGTCGGGGTGATACGGTGGAAGTCGTAAAACAGAATGGCCTGATTCAGTCATAATTTTATCTATGTCATAGGTTTTGTATCTGGGTTTATGCATTATTATTAAACCGTATAGGTAATTCAGCTTTTAAGATGTCTTCTGAAAATGAAATATTGCGCTGTCTTAACCACTCCTTCATATTATTTTTATTGGTTGCCATAGTAGAACATTTGTTCACTTCAACAATTATGATCATGAAATTATGTGATCTATAACCAATGCACTGTTTGCTGGTATATTTGGAATAAGTTATTCTTGAAGCCATTTCTTAAAATTGTTATAATTCATTTCGCTGTGATAACCCCCCTACTTAGTTCCAGACTTAAATTTTAAACATGCATTTTCTATAAAACCCATATCACCCATTCACCATAAGTGATTTTGCCCAGAGTCAAAGTTTACGGAATACATATAAGTTGGATCACTCTCCGTCGCCACTTTGAAGAACTCACATGAAAGCGATGCCGCGGCCGCACGCGCCAGTTAGTTTTTGCGTTGGTTTTTGCTCAAGTACGAGGGTCTTTTAGCGGCGACTTGCTAATGCCTGGGTTGTACGTATATACGAGGGTCATTGAAAAACTATGTATTGACGGCCGACTTAGACATACAAATACAAATATAACGTTTATTTTGCTAATGCACTAAGTTACATAAATGGATATTAAAAATAAAGCCTAGTACAACTATTACTAATAAATCTCAAATTATTTCACATATTGTAGCTATTTTGTAGATAAGTAAAAACTGATGGTTCAAAGGTGCTGTAGTATTTTTACCTTAATGTTTTGTTTATTTGGCTTATTTTTGAGATCACAGTTTACAAATTTTGTGGTATAGTATATGCAAACTCGTATGTACAATTTTAAAAGATAATCATGTGGAAATGCTTCACATGGATGTGAATAAATTATCATTGACATTTTGCTTTTCACTGTCATTCCAATTGCTACTGTAGAAACAAAATTGTTAAAGTTATCAATAAAAATATTTTCGAGCTCTAAAATATAATTTAGAATGTCCCTGGGTGGTATGGTAAGACCACCGAATTGATATTTTGTCTCACTAAACGCTTTTAGCGTGATACAATCCTTTTAGTACCTATAGCTCTTGAACTTGAGACCCCAAGTGTGCTAGTTTGTTGGAATTGTTTTATCGGGAGGAACACAGGCAGAAATATACAAGGTGTCCCATTGATAATTTTGAATCGAATGTCATGTGACCAAAAACAAATACCTCATCGGGTAGTACAATGACAAAAAAAGGCACAACATCTGCTCTAATTTACATGCCCAAAATTATAATTCTCTACTACTGCCAAGTTCCGACATATTTCTAGTCTTAATCGCCGTGGGATACCCTGTATTTATATCCCTTACATTTCAAGGTTAACCACAAAATAAGAATAAATCTGATTGTCATTCTTCATCCGTTAATAAATTTAAATTGATTGGTAATATCTTTTCTCGCGAAATTGATTACTCTCAAACTTCTAAAAATATTATCCATTTCCTGCAAACAAATTCGAGATAACAAAATCCGATATTTTTGAGACACTGTATAGACTTCGCGTTAAACACGTTCAACCTCTACTTTGCGCCGCCCCGTATCTCCCGGCTGACGTCGGTATACTGCTACCGGTGTACCGGGGGACGGGGCAAGGGGCAGGCCGTTTTGATATTTTTGCGGAGTGATCCAACTTATATGTATTCCGTAAACTTTGACATTTCTCACGTCTCTAGCTATTCTTGTCGAGTTGTACTTATTAAATCTGGTATTCGATTATCGGTTGAATTCGGTTCGGTTCGCTGTACGCATATTCTCGACTTGGGGCACCGAGCAGCATGTCTCCAATGAGTCGAATGCAACGTCTTGTTGATTTTTATCTGATAATCGCGGTTCATTTGCAGTTGCGGATTCTCAATAATGGAGCCCGCGAAAGCGGAAGTTAATTCTGTGCAAAACCTTCCAAAACATCCTCTAACTTTTGAAGATAAGCCTTTAATCAGGAAAAAAACAAGGCCTACTTTTGATCTTCAAATTAATTATAGTTCCATAAGTAAAACCCGGACTTGTTATAGAGTAACCAACCAGAATATTCATGAAAAATACGAGTGGATGTAGAAATGTTCACAAACAAATTAACGATTTTGTTTTATGTGACTAAGTTTTAAGAAAGATGTCAGTACGTGAAATAAACAAAGGTTTTTTATTGGATAAATGTGGAGCTATTTACTATTTCTTTGTTTAAAATTGCCCTCGCAATAACAGACTGAACAGTTGGTTGAAACGCATCTAAATAAATTGTAATTTGTACAGTGGCTAACTAAGTGATCTGGATAGAGTTGCCATATTTTGAATGTGGAGAAAGAAGTGGAATCCAATAACACTGCGTTTTAATCGGTTTTAATTATTGGCCGCAAAAATCGATGGGTAAACACGCCGTGATTAAAAAAAAGAATACAAAGAAACAGCACAACGATCAGGTAATTGCACGGGTGGTTATAGAGTATAGCTCTACGATAATTATGCCCAGAGACGAAAAAGACATCCTACTGAATGACATTTATAGAAGTCTAAAAAATCTAACTGAAAACTAAAGTAGATGAAATTCATACTCAACCTATCATCACACAAAACAAAGTAGAGTTGTTAGAAAAACAAGCTGACAAACTGGGTAATTACTCATTACAACACGCAAGAGAGTTGAAGGAGAACAATATAGTTTTGTTTATTTTACCAGAGGACAAAAATGAATATGTCAGATCAGACCCAATATTTTGAGGTAAATGCGATAAATATGAGTGCAATCCAGTGCAGTTTTATTTTTTATTTACCGCTCCTGTATACCCAGCTGCGATTTATTATCACATCAAGCGAAATGTAGTTGAAACATCTTTCAAGTGTTTAGCTTATACATAAACTTATTCAAAGTGCCGTAAGGATTTCTGAGTCTCACGTGCATTACGCTTCCATCCAGAATTTCTTAATAGTTTCAGTTTACTTCTACTAACTTTTTAGTTGCTTTCACCATAAGACACAAAGCTTATAGGTGTATGAAATCACTTACAGCTTACAACCCGCAGTTTACTTCTGGCCTTGTCAACTGCATTACTTACTTAAAATAAAACGAAATAAGGAGCTTGATATGTACGTATTTGACTTTTTCTGTGTCTCTATAGGCTTTTTCAAAGTAAACTCGGAACAACAGTACTAGAGCAACATAATATAAAAAGAATTTTACAGAGAAACTGCACAGTATGACATAGACTTAAGTATTTGACGCAGTCAAACGGAATTTATAAGTGTTTTATTATTCAGCATATTTCTTTTTATCAGCTTCACCTTCACCTTTCTCTCCTTTGGATTAAGAGGTCAGACTGAATAAACGGTCCAACTTTCCCGAAAAAACGATTTTGCCGGCGTCAAATCCGTCAGACCAGCGGTCGGATCTGCTGACTAAGATATGGTACAAATACCTTAAATTTTGTTAATATAACACACAGGCGTAGCGATGGTGACGGTAGCTTAAAAGGCATGATATCCAACTGTTTGGCAGTTGGTATTTTTGTGGAACTTATTCTGGAAAGTCGACAGCATTAATTATAGTTTATGCAGTAATGGTAATGAATATGCTATGGATGTTGATCAAAAAAACAATTGTTGATCTTCATTGCACAAAGTATTGATCAATACAGTTAAAAAAGCTAAAAAAAACACGCTGTAGTGGTGAAGTTAACTAAAAGTAGAGATAAATAGAGTTTAAAACAAATAAAAAACACGCGTTTAAAGAACATCTAACTAAAAATTTAAAGATAATGATGAACAAGAAATACACACACATTATTTTTAACTATTTAGTTCGATGATCTTTAACAGCGTGCGTTTTACTTCCGACACTGATAGGTGAGCGGAGTATTGTGAGTTTTGGGCGTTTTATGATGTCTACATAACGAAAATCCACGTCATTCATTTCCGTCGGTCAGTCTATCGGTCTGTCTGTCTGTCTGTCAGTCTGTCTGTCTGTCTGTCGCGTTTTCTACCCTCGTAATCTCAGTAACTGCTGCATGGATTATGATGAAATTTGGGCAGCGTTATGCTGTGGGGTCGTAGTAGATAATGCTCCTATAATTTTGACAATCATTTTACGGGAGGCGGAGTAATTAGCAAAAAACGAAAAATTTCAAATGTGCCTCAAACTTAGTTTTTAAGCGTTTTATGAGTTCCCGATCATTTTCTACTTTTTCTTGGGTGGGGTTGAATTTGAGGTGGTTGGGGGGTGGGGGGCTGTAATACTGAAAAATTTGTTGTTTTCGTAATGGGCTGTCCAATCATATGTGAATGAAAAACCTAGCGGCATTATACACTTTTTTAGGTCCATCCGAACGTTGCATGCTTATTATAGAAACCACGGGACTTCGAATTTGTGATGTATACATAGGAGCATTGTTTTAGATCGTTCGATATCGCGTAACACAAAAATTGTTCAATTTTTTTTAATGACATTTTGACATAGTATGACTCCCAAGGCGAGGATGGAAAACGCGTTTGGAAAAATCGGGTCAGTGGCGGCGGGGCAATAGTAAAAAAACTAAAAATATAAAAACAGCTCAAACTTTGTTTTTAGGCGTTTTAGGGGTTTCTGATCATTTTCTACGCTTTTTGGGTGAGGGTAAATTTGGGGTGGTTGGAGGGTGGGGGGTTATAAAACTGAAAAATTTGTTGTACCCATAATGGGTTGTCCATTGATCTTTGAATGGAAAAGCTAGCAGCATAATACACTTTTTACGTACATCCGAACATTGCCTTGCTTACTATAAAAACCAAGGGAATTTGTGATGTATACATACGAGTATTGTTTTAGATCGTTCTATATTGCGTAATGCGAAAATTATTGAATTGATTTTAATGAAATTTTGACACAGTATTACTACCGCAACGAGGATGGAAAGCGCGTATGTTTTGGAAAAATAGTGTCACTGGCGGCGCAGCAATAATAAAAAAACTAAAAAGATCAAAACAGCTCAAACTTTGTTTTTAGGCGTTTTTTACGGGTTCCTGATCATCTTCAATTTTTTTTGGGTGGGGTGAAATTTGTTGTATTCATAATATTGATATTGACCTGTAGACGAAACACCTAGCGGCATATTACACTTTCTTAGGTCCGTCCGAGCATTGGCTTGCCTATTACAGAAACTAATTTTGTGATCTGTACATACGAGTCTTGCTTTATTTCGTTCTATGTACCTATATTGCATAAAGCGAAAATTATTGAATTGATGTTAATATAATTTTGACACAGAATTTATTACCGCCGCGAGAATGGAAAACGACTCTGTTTTTGAAAAACCGTGTCAGTTGCGGCGCAGCAATAATCAAAAAACCAAAAACATAAAATTAGCTCAAGCTTCGTTTTTAGACGGGTTGGAGTCTCTTGGTCGTTTCGAATCGTCCAGTTCAAACATGCAGAAAAAAACTGTGGCGCCCTAGTTCCCAATGAGGGAGACGCAAGAAACTATTTACGAGGATTTTTGTGTTGGATGTTGTTTTTGCGGGCGGATGGGCTATAATTTAGTTGCAAGGGGATTTTAGACTATAGCTTCATACAATGGGAAATAATAAAATGGTATCATCATTATGTGTGGAAAGTACTGAGCAAATCAACTTGACTCCATTTTTTTAAACTATGATTACGACGTGGAACTCACACGTTCGAGTTTCCTTGGGACTATACTAAAATGTTTGACCCAAGTCTGACACAGTTTGCCTTAGTTTCACTCTTATAATAGATATGCGTGAACTGCATGTACCTTGAAATTTGATTAGAACTGAAAAAACCCAAACTAATAATGGAAAAAGAGAGCCATAAGCCAGGGGTGAAGTTCCAATAACATCTTCGACTTCAGCGCATCGAAATACGTAGAAAAATCCTATTGCGCGTAAAGATACAAAAAAATTGATATGAACAAACCTTTAACAATGGGGTGGACCGACACTGGATCGTTTTGCGTAGCTCTGGTAAACTCCCCAAACCGAGTTTTTCAAACCCGACATATATCTATGTTAACATTCCAAGGAAAGATTTTGGCAAACCAGATAGTCATCAGTACCTATATCTTGTTACCACAATTGATGGCATCAGCGGCATGCATGGATATCTAAGTAGTTTTGACATTAGATGGAACATTAGAGACTCTGATTCACAGCTTATGCATACACCGATCTTAATACAATTTGCAAACCTGTAGTAGATTTGTTAGAATGGCGCGTAACAGCATTGCTTTTGCTCAGGTTGTATTCCTTTGGTGTCATAAATTGTGATAACAAAATAAGGTATAATACCATTATAGTCTCTCTTTTGACATTGCGAATAAAAGGAGAATTTTTGATAGACCAATAAATACTTCAAAAAATACGCAATGAACGATGTAAGGCTACCATTTGAAGGATTTTTATGTCCAGATCATTGTCTTGGCAATTACCAAAAATATAAATTTCCCATTACCAAACTTCTTTCTCTCATCATATACCATTTACTCGTAATTAGAGTGCAGAATTTTAGGGTACAGGCATGTGGCGACCCCAATGCCAAGAGGTGATGGTGCACCTTGCACCATGGTGTACTATTGCAATCTGCAATCAGCCGCAGGGAGAAGTGCAGTCAGTTACGCTTCGCCCGCGGTGCAATCACCCCCACATCGGAATATTTCCGCAAAATTTAAAATAGGCGGCGCCAAGCGGCCTCATGTTTCGTCGCTGGGCCGATGCCTCCGGTTACTCATAAAATGACAAATTGAATTATTTGAAATTAAGAACGCTGATTGGCACTTTCAGGATCCAAAGATTCCGGGGATAAAATGCCTGGCTGTTGGGATCTCCGGGTGCTAGGTGGTTCGGGGGATCATTAATCGAAGTTAGCTTAAGAAATTGTGCTGCTATTCCTCGTCAGGCTAACAACAGAAGCCGTCCTTTGCAGCAACTTCGCACTGACCACAGTAGGCCGAAGGCCAGAGAAACGTGTTTAGAACAGATTTTACAAATATACGATGTCTTGCCTCAAACATAAAGTCTTCATGCAGAGAGTGCACGTATTCTGCTACCTACGGAAACTCAAGTCGGCTCTTCAACAATGATATTTTAGATTCCTCGGATATGACTTATTATATTATACGTTAAATATGGGCTTTCTCGTCATCAAGGGGAAGAGCTGCAGCTGGAAGGATTTGACATCATACGGCTTAAATATCCTTCCAAAATCATTCCAAATTCATATGCAGCATCTATAGGCCACCAAGTTGTAACAAATTCAACATTTGCAACTGATACTGACTCAAACAGTCAATAAAATGGACGACGAGCGACATGAAGCCAAAACCTACGGGCTGCGGTTTGGTGCAGATAGTCAAAGAATCAACAAGCATTCCCAGCTGCCACGGACATTTTGCTAATCTGCTGATCTATATCTCACAACCACCCCAACAATTTATAGTCAAAGTAACTGCTCCACTAGTATCGCCTGACCATAACGCTGTTTCAACGCTGTGCAGGATGCATTCTCCAGATCTCCACCACACCAATCCTCGCCGGGTCTGTCATTACGGATCAACAGAGTGGGACGACCTAAGCGACTACTACCAGCCCTTTTTCTCGAATGTTGTCGTCTGATTCAAGTCATGAGACCCATCAGCTTGCGTCCAAGAAATAACCGAGCTATTAATATCCGGCATGGAAGCGTATATTTTTACATGTCGTCAATCGTACATCCAAAAACAGGCCATGGTTTAATCAGCATTATAGAGATACAGTTGCCTCTAAAAAGCAACAAGACAAGGAATGGTAGAAAAATCCAAATGCCAAGAACCACCGCAGTTTTATCGAAGCCAGAAATTACTGTAAACGCGTGATCGACAACAGCAAGGAGGAAGAAAACCAAAAAAATGGAGTCAAGTTGATTGACTCAGTACTTCCCACAGATAACGGTGATACCATTTTATTACTTTCTCATTGCATGAAGCTATAGTCTGAGATCACCTTTCAACCAAACCATCACCCGCTCGCTCGCAAAATAGCATCCAACACAAAAACTCTCGTAAACAGTATCTTTCATCTCTCTCCATAGGAAGTAAGATGGCACAGTTTTTATTCCGCCAGCTTCATCTGGACAAACTTAAGCGACCAGGAACTCCCAAATCACCTAAAAGCGAAGTTTGAGCTGTTTTTATATTTATAGTTCTTTGATTATTGCTGCCCCGCCACTGACAAGATTTCTAAAAACCATACGCATTTTGCAAACTCGCCCCTGTAATAATACCGTATCGAAATTTCATTAAAATCAATTACAGGTTACATAATACAGAACGATCAAAAGCAGTACTCGTTTGTATACCTCAGAGAAAGTCTATTGGTTTCTGTAATAGGCAAGGCAATGTTCGGATGGATCTAAAAAAGTAGATTATACCACTAGGCCCTTCTTTCATAGACCAATGGACAGCCTATTATGAATATAAAAAAAATTCAGTTACATTACAATCCCTCACCCCCCCCCCCCCCAATAACTTCAATTCCATCCCCACCCAAAAAAGAGTATAAAACTATCACAATCCCCTAAAACGCCTAAAAATGAAGTTTGAGGAATATTTTATTTTTTGATAA
Source organism: Callosobruchus maculatus (assembly GCA_951848785.1). NCBI lineage: Eukaryota > Metazoa > Arthropoda > Insecta > Coleoptera > Chrysomelidae > Callosobruchus > Callosobruchus maculatus. The sequence continues at coordinate 8,915,915 of CATOUR010000065.1, read as the reverse complement.
TGACTCCGCCGCCAATGCACTGTTTTTCAAAATTATAGCAACATTACCTACTACGGCCCCACAGCATATAGCTACCTAAATTTCATCACAACCCATGCAACTTTTACTGAGATTACGAGGCTAGAAGAACGTCAACAGACAGACCGACGGAAATGAGTGACATGGATTTTCGTAGACTTGTAGACTTCATAAAACGCCTAAAAAGCGTATTATGTCAAAATCAAAAATTTTCGCGATCACAATACTCCCCTCACCTGTCGGTGTGGGAAGTAAAATTAAAAACAAGCTCCTCTCATGTCCTAGTTCGTCCTGAACATTCTCATAAGAAAAAGCATGTATGTATATTAGGGACGCTTTTCGCAACCAATTCTACTATAGACTTACAAGGAAGTACTCCGACCACCACCATAAATGTGAACTCGAAAATGGCAGAGGTCAAATATCAGCATCAAGATACAGAAAGGACCCTCCAAAAACTAAGCCCGAAGAAATCTGCTGGTCCTGACCAAATTCCAGTCATTGTCCTTAAGCGCTGTGCCGCTGAGCTTGTTCCTATTCTTTACAAGCTCTTCAAACTATCATATCAGCAAGGCATGTTTCCCGCAGCTTGGAAGATTGGCTGCTGTGTTCAACCCCTAAGAAAGGCAAAAAACTGATCCCATCAATTATAGACCTGCGGCTTTCTTCATGTCTAAGTTTGTGAATACTGTCATTTACACACAGCTCTTGAAATACCTGGACAACAATAACATCATAAATGATCGCTAGTGCGGCTTCCGTAAGCATGGGTCTGCGGGTGACCTCCTGGCCTACGTCACCCACTTGTGGAACAGAGAAACTGAATGTCATGGCGAATCCGGTGTTTTTACACCTGACATATCGAAAGCCTTCGATCGAGTGTGGGATGAGGGACTTCTGGTCAAGCTTGCTGCTTATGGACTACCAGCTGGCCTGTGCCAGTGGCTAAATAGCTTTTGGAACAACCGATCTCTGTTTGTTGCAGTCGAAGACTGTTCAACAGATGTATTTACAATATACGCCGGTGTTTCTCAGGGATCTGTCCTATCAGGAGATAGGAGTGTAGGGACACTGCTTCTGCTGTACATTAACGAGCTACTGGAAATGACATTCAATTCATTCTACAGCTTCGCAGACGACAGTACAATAATATCATGCATGGAACCACAGATCAATGTAGATATCAGGACAATTGTCGAATGCGGATTAGTAAATGAAGTGCAGTTTAACGTACAGAAAACTCAGGCAACAACGCTGACAAATAAGTCTCACATTGGCTTAGCAACTGTGGAAATGGAGGGTCACCAAATAGACGAGTCACCTACTGTCAAGCTTTTGGGGATCAACATCAACAATAACTATTCCTATTGCTATTGCTAAAACGGCGTCCCAGAAGCTTGGAGTTTTGCTTCGTTGTATACACCAGAGCAACAAACGCTGCTCTAGGCACAGGTCCGATCATCGTTGGAGTATTGCTCCCATGTGTGGAGATGTGCTCTGAAGCACTCTAAAGCTTCTGGATACTATCCAGAAGAGAGCAATTAGACTAATCGATACGCCTAACCTCACAAAGGAGCTCCACAGTCTGGAACATCAGAAAAGGGTGGCGGACCTGTCCCTGTTTTACAGATTCTACCATGGAAGATGTTCGAATGAGCTCTCCCAGATAATGACACCGAAAGCCGTCCGAACGAGGAACACTAGGTAGACTCTGCGAGCCTTACCAGGTCCAGGCCCCTACTTCCCGAACCAGCCTCCTCCAGCATTTCTTCTTTTGAAGAACTTCGGCGCTAAGTAGTGAGCTGTCGGTATTTTTTCCCAACGCCTACAACCTGCAGTGCTTCAAATCTAACGTGTACTGACATCTATCCTCACGCAGCGCTTCTACAGTGCCATAGGCTTTCAGCCTTTGCGGGCGGCTGACCATAAAAAAATAATGCAACATATTTCAATCCTAGCTTTATCCCTGGCTATTTTGTACTTAATCCATCTCAAAGACACGAACGCATATAACCGCTTCAAGTAAATCAGTCGGTTCAAGAATAAAATTTTGTTTTGTTTGTGATATGTATATATGTATAATTATAATAGATGGAGGATCAATATACATCTTACCTTACGAGTATGACGTAGTTTTACTTGGGGCTCGAGTAAGCCCCAGTTGGAGCAGTGTGTACTGGGGAAGTAATAGCAGATCAATTGGGAGTGATATATTACATGATATATTATTGAACTGCTGATAAGTGCGCCTTATATGGCTTCTGCGAGTGAAATAAGTCGCTCGTCGGCCGCGGCTCGTGTGAAAGGACGCATATATGGTCTTGTAGAGTTCATAATATAAGTCGGATTCTTATCGCATAGTTTTCGACCGCAGGCAGCTCGCCGCTTAACGCGTAGTGGATTGATATTTTTACCCCATTTCATTTGAACAAACACATTTTTAGGCTACGCAGTATCGCGCAGGCAATCCGCTCGCGGCATATGGTGGCGCGTCCGCGTCATGTAAAAGTAGACTTAGATTGCGTTCCCACAAAAGATGTGGGAGGATGTGTTAAGAAGAATTTGTTTTTAAAGAACCAATAGAATCGCTTGAATTATCTCGCCTCGCTCAGCACAGCTCTGGTGAAAACGGCTTAGCGGAGCGAAGTTTCTGTACATACAAAACAAGGCATGTTGGCGAAGAATGTGTGCTATTAATGTGTTCCGAGAGATGTGCGCTAGAAATGCGTTGCGAGTGATGTGGGTAAGGGACGTGTGGTGTTGATGTGGGCGAGCAAAAAGAAAACTCTGAAAAGAGCCCGCTACACATCCTCGTAACGCTCATCAGCACACCGTTTCACAGCTCCGCCACACATCTTCGCACCACTCACCTTCCTAGCACATCTCTGGTGGAAACACCCACACCGTTTCACAGCTTCGCTATACATCTCCGCTGCGCACATTTTCCCAGCACATCTCTGGTGGAAACTCAGCTTAACGTACTCGCCCACTTAGACGAAGCATCGTGAACGGAAGCGGCGCGAGGCGAAGCGTCATTTAACCGATGTCCGCACATTGGGGCGAAGCGTCGCGTCACGTCTTTTACGGCTCGACGCGAATTTTATTTGTTTTTAAGCAGTTGAACGAGGTACGTTGTCTAGTGAGGTACGATGAGCAGTTCATCAGAAGAGGAACTTTTTGTATTGAGTTGAGTTGAGTAAGAAGAAGAAAAAAAAACAAAAGAAAATCCTGGATAATTAAATTACCGTTGTAATTGATGTCTTTGTATCACGACCAGACACTGCAATTTAGCACCACTTCCTACAAAATACTGCTAAACACTGAAAATATGCGAGAGGAATCAAGAAAAATGTTGATCTTCTCGCCGCCTGGTACCGCCCATTCAGGCGAAGCGAAGCGAAGCGTCAAGAGAAATGACGCCTAGTTGACCAACTAGGAGAGAATTCGCGCGTCAAACGACGCGCCTCTTCGCTTCGCGCTGCGTGAGTAAGCGGGCTGCCATATAACCTAATGTAAACTTCTCTGGCGTCAAATCCACAATGTTCTTCGCGCCGCTTCCGTTCGCGAAGCTTCGTCTAAGTGGGCGAGCACGTTTAAATCGACTCTGATAGCAAACTACCAAAGAGGACATTATTCCACGTTCTCTTGTTGTCTGTCTTCCACTTTTATGTTTCAGCAAAAAATAAATGGTGGCCGTTATCTTACGGCCATTATCACAAGCTTCTCTGCAATCGGTGCAGATCTTTGAATGGATATCCTTAGTAACGCAATCTGCTAGGATTTATGAGGTAGAAATACGATAGCTTTGTAAAAGTATTTTCTGCCATCCAGAAAGTCGTTATGCGATGTGCAGTGCCAGTAGTATCTCATAAAGCGCCGCATAAATGAATGTTAGTGTTTTAATGCACCACCGTTCAGGGATAATTTACTTCATTAGCATCGACGAGAGCTGTTAGGGTGAGGTCGCCCATATTGAACCAAATTTTGAAAAATTGCCCGTACAAGTGTGACGTTAAAAAAATAAAACATATCGACAATGCAAAACAAATCTCTGAACTTTGTAGAATATTTTCAGTGGTAAATATTATTTGTATATTTGTAAACAACAAGAGAAAAGGAAAATTGAAGAATGGTTCATTTTAGGCAACCAGGTGTTCAAATTGAGCTCATTCGGCATCTTAAATTGAGCCTGCCCTCAAATATTGTTTAAGTAAGTATAATACTGCCCGGAAAGCAAATTGAGCTCAAATGAACTAATTTCTACTCAGTAAAAGTTGATAGATACTGAAGCATATTTTTTCCAATAATTGCTAACAAAATATTTAAGAAAATAAGCCATAACTCTATGTTTCTGTACTGCAAGAAAACTTGAATATTTTCTTTCTTGGCACAATACCAACACATTTCCGATGAAACCAGGTGTGGCAGTGCAGGTATACTGGACCATTACAACTTGATCTGCAGTCTTACGTTCAGTACAGAACCACGAAAGTTCTGAAGCGTTAAAAATTTAGAATGGCATTAACTAAACAAGGTTTCATTTAGGCGTTTCTTAAGTGGCTTAATGTGAGCACCTAGCTCCAATATCAAGTTCAACCCCATATTTAAATAAGCTTTTGACAACGCTATTATTAGATAGCGCTATAAAATCCTGCTGTCTAATAGACAAATCATAAAATTGAAAGAACAAACCTACATTATGTTAGTTCGATTTGAGATCATCGCCAAGTTCATAAAATATTACTGCGCACGTCGTCAAAATCTTCAACACTTCACAGATCTGTATTATGCTGTCCTAATCCAAACATCAACTGAGCAGCAAGAAGGTTCGAGGTGTGGTGTCGAATATCGGATAGCAATATTGCCCAGTTTCACGGGAAGTAATAAATACGGCAAAGGTTCCATTTGGGAGATAGTTCAATATGAGCGACCTCACCTTATTGTTTAATGAAGCTTATAAAAATTATTTAACAAAAAAAAAAGATTATTACAGAAATTAGACAGTCGCCAGATGAAGAAGCAATGGTTACTGATAAATAAACAGATACAGAAAATTCACCTGAATCACTTTTTTGTACACAAAGAGATTCCCATTCGGATTTTTATTAGTCTTCTTCTAACGAAAAATTAGTTTATTAGATCATTATGAACTAATTGACCTGTTCAAACATATATCTGATCTTTTGTATACCGTTAGTGTGTATCTGTATTTTTAAGTGTTTTTTGCCTGAAACAGGCAATTAACCCACCAGCATTTTCGTTCCAATACATTTTTATATCTGATAGGTATCACACTTCATCTTGTTAATGACAGAGATTCGCAACTAATCGAAGCCATCATTTTATTTCGGCGTATCCCATTATGGATAAATCCAAAGATAGAATCTAATTCAAGCCGATCCCTACAAAGTGAATTAGTAATCTAGCCTAACTTTTATTCTTCTGACTTTTGTGTGTGACTGTGTTTTGTGGTTATAATGATCAATGTCAAAATGTTAGGTTAGCACTGGCTATCGATATCGAATATCAATACTTTACATCCCATCACTATAGGATATCACTGACGTCAGAGGTTGTTTGCGCGGCATCTTGCGGCATTTGAAATAATTTTTGGAATATCTCTCACAGCCGATTCCAAAAAACCAAACAAGTGATTTTGTCATGTCTACTAGGCTCTAAGGAACGCGTAAACGTCATAATATTTTTTCTGCAAGTACCCTATTAGTATAATTATTATTTATGCTAATATTTTGCGGCTGTCTTAAATGTTCCCGATATCACTCATTCAGTTTTAATACTTACATTTGTTTATTTGATATTCGGACCACTTGAGCGTTTCTGTTAAGAAAAAGTTGAAGCTTTTAAATCAAATTCCAGGTTGCAGCATTTGCGTTCTGTTCACGAAAACCCTTCTTCCAAGGCAGGATAATAAAAGGAATGATTCTCAGTCCCATTGGTTTAAATTTAAAATTCAATTTTTTGGCAAAGAATTGCCCTTTATGATGATCAAAGAGACAAGAATGAGTTATTTTCAAAATTTCATGATTTGTTTTTAATCACAGCCCGAGTCACGGCCTTGTATGTCTGCGAACTTGCTATTTTATTGCAATGATTGTTGATCGAATACCTATTCACCATTTTCAGTTGACAGTCAGGCAGTGTTTAGACGTATAAACTCTCAACTGTTCTCGTACATACTGAGACGTTCGCTCTCATGAAATGTCTACTTCGAACTGAAACCGATTCTCAGCATGAAAGAAATACTATTTTTGATCCTGAAATCGCAGCGATTGGTAGCTATATAACATTGACCTCCAGTCATATTTCAAATGACGGCTGCATCATATATTTAACCTACACGTGCTACACTTCAAGATTATTTTTGACTATAACCGCACTTTACAGCTGGAAAATAAGGAACTAGACGTATTCGTATGATGGGGAATTTAGCCACTACCATGCTTTTTTAGGAGGCTGTCAATTAAAATAAGTTTTACGTGGCCTTGAAATCATTAGGCATCACTGGCGCATTAACTTTAAAACCGCATAGACTGGGGGCTCGAAATATTTGTTTGTGGATGAGTTACTATCTATTTATTATCATCTCCTTATTACAGCTTAGATAGCGGAATTGGATATATTATTGGTGTGATGGAGAACTGATATAGAGGCTTTTTGTAGGTACTTATAAAAAAACGACAACAAGTGGCTTGATTTAATAGTTTCCACACATTTTTGGTAGTAACAGAACATTTTTGGATACCCCTCTCACCCCACCATCCAATATCTGCGGACACTTTCTATAATGGGTAAGCAAATGTTGCTGGACAAGTTAGCATACAATGTCTTGATGAACGGTAATAATAATAATAATAGTATAATAATATTTATTTACTCTCAAAACATTGAAACAAGTTATTGAAAAAAGTGCGTAAATGAATGATACATCCATAGAAGGACTAAGCCTGTACATGGATAATTCAGTATCACAGTGTATATATATTATATAGAGAGAGACTCACATCTGTCACCTATTGGTATCTCTGTAGTGTGGTCAAACCACGGGTATGTGTGAAATTCTATGAAAGACAGTACAAAGCGAAACATCTGATTTTGTTATCTGTCAGTATTGAGGTTTTGTGCATTTGAGATGGCAAGCACCAAGGACGTTAAAACAAATTTTAACGTCCTTGGCAAGCACTAACATGGTTGTCATCCCAAATATCACGTGTCAATCAAAGACTTTTGCACTTTTAAGTTTTGTGCTCTCTATCCATCCGAGTTTTATTGTTGTGTGGTCCAACAGGTTACAAAATGGTGGTTCCTTCCGTTCTCGTGATAATGCTTCGGCCACCTGAATTATTTTAAGATGTTTTAATTGTATTGTTTTATGAATTTTAATTATGTGACCGTGTTTAAATGTTATTTTCTCCTGATGGAAGATATGTAGAATTAAGAATAAGGATAGTTACCCGTTCTACTGCATTGTAGCTGACTAAATCACCACGTTCCAAGAAAGTGAGCATGCTTTCTTTGTTAAACCTCACATGTTCAGTATGTATTAAAAACTTTATTTTATAGTACTATTGGTTTAACTTTGGGTGCTTTTCTGTATTTTGTAGAATCCTGATGAAGAAAATAAAATTTTTCGAAAGCTTGATTTAAACGAAGAGTACTCCTTCAATTGAGCCCCCTGTTTTGGTTGTGTTGACCGCATACCCAACTATGTCTAGTTGTTCGTTGTAACTGTGTCGGTCACGACTCACACCTCCTTAACTCTACAGATATGGGTTTTTTCGAGGACATCAATAGAGCGTACGGAGCCGAGAATGCCTCCCTTCTGAAACGCTGGGCCAGAATAAACACCAAGCTAGCTAACTTGAGGAACCGAAGGATCTTTCTGTTGCAGTGCAGAAAATTGGGCACTATCCCAAACCATGTCACCACCGGCGTTGGCAACATCAACACTTTAATCCAGTACAACGAGGGTCGCCTTGGAAGGAAAATCAGCAATTTCAATAAAAGGTTACAACTTACAATCTTAAAGATTGAGATTTCTATCACACATTCAAATTTGGTGAAACTTGAAAAGCATCTTTCAGAAATTAAACGTAAACTCACTGTACCTTATCATATAATCAATGAATTTTCACGTAGACAGCTTATTACATACAACAGAACTTTTTATAAAATCAAAAATGCGAATATTCGTAAATTAAACAATTTAAAACATACCGATAAAAACAAAATTATAACTCAACCTAAGTGGTTTAAGAATTTAACCAATGTAGAGGTACCGCAAGAAGTACAGTTCGTGTTATCATTAGGTCCCAAGTTTTGTTTACCACCAGACATTAAAGAAATTGGCGTTTCAAAACTTCTTGCTGATTTACAGTCAATCATTCAAAAGATAGGTAATGATACCAAGAACTGTCTCCGGGCTAGATACACGAATATAATCACCAACCATGTTCATCATTCCCATAATAATAGCTTTTGGTTGTCTAGATTGTTCAATGAGTGTAAGGCTTTCTTGAAACAACATCCAGAGTTAATTGTTACTCTAAGTGACAAAGGTAAGGTCACAGTACTTATGTTTAAACAGGATTATATTGCTAAGAGCCTGGAGCTTTTAGCTGACCAAAAGTATTACAAACCACTTAATAGAGATCCAACTTGTACCATTCAGCGGAAAGCTAAAAAACGTGTATATCAAGACTAAAAACAGAGAATTTTATTGATGAGAGGACAGCCAAAACTCTAACTAGACACAATTCTGTGGCTCCACGGTTTTACGCCCTTCCTAAAATTGATAAACCAACTTTAGCAACGAGACCAATAATATCATCATTGCAGTGCCCTAATGGTAATCTGGCTGAGTTCCTTACATCAATTTTAACCAAGTCTTACAACACCAACAATGAATTTTATATTAAAGATTCTTTTCAATTTAGTGACTTTGTTAACAACTTCCAGTTACCTGCAGGTTTCATTCAATTCATCTTTGAGTCTAATTATTTGAAATTCGAAGATTCGTATTATAAACAAACTTTTGGCACCCCTGTGGGCAGCACTATTTCTCCGATTCTTTGCAATTACGTTTTAGACGATTTAGTATCTGATTCTTTGGCAAAGACTGACTTTAATGTTCCCTTTGTAAAAAGGTATGTAGATGACTTGATTCTTTCTGTCCCTGAGGATAAAATCAACGAATTATTAGCGACGTTCAACAATTTTGACAATAACTTGCAATTCACAGTCGAGAAGAAGGATAACAACAGCATCCCTGTCCTTGATATGCGAGTTATGCGGTCTGAGAATAACATTCAAGCAATGACAGATACATCAATTATTTCTCATACCATCCTGAACGCATGAAAATAAATTTAATCCTTGGACTAAAGAACAGAGTAATAAAACTGAGTCATCCTGACTACCGTATGGCTGCTCTTAGGGAATTGAAGTTAGTTTTGCTTGAGAATTCATATCCTAAACAAATGGTCAATAATTTGTTATTTAGTGCCAACCCATTGCGGTCTCAGGAGACTAATAACTTAGAAAACATGACAAATGTTGACACTAACGTGTCCCCAGTAAATGATAATGACCATCAAGCGAATCACGATGAAAACCTAGAAACTACAAGAATCAGTTTTGGCTCTTTACCTTTTATTGCATCTTTAACCCCTGAATTAATTAAGTTATTTAAAGGCCTCCCTTGTAAGTTGGCACAAAGAAATATCAAACCTATTGCTTTACTTCATAGCAAAGTGAAATCTCCCTTAAAAATATTAGAAAAATTAAATGTAGTTTACCAAATTAATTGTGCAAATTGTGATAGTGTTTATGTTGGCCAAACTAGTAGATCACTGAATGGTCGTATTATTTCACATAAAAGTGACTGTAACACGAATAAACTTTCATGTGCCTTAGCAGAACATATCATAGTATCCAAACATAACCTGAATTTCGAACACGCTAAAGCCCTAGAATGTGAAAGCAACTTTTTCAAAAGATGTTTGCCAGGAATGGTACATATCCAGAGAAATCAAAATGCAATGAATAAATGTACGGACATCAGTGGTTTGAGCAACATTTACACGTATCTTCTACTGTTGGAGAAAAATAAATTCACGATTCTAAATGATTCAAGTACCGAAGTATCGTTAATAGAAGGGCATGTTGGCATTTAGGACAATTTTCACATCCTTTTATAAATCTTCACCAAGTCATAAACCCCTGCACATACTTTGTTTCCAGGTTGTACCATAATAATAAAAATAATTAAAGGTTGGTGTTACGGCCATCCCACTCGCCACGGCACTGGAGCTGACGACGCCACTGCTAGTTCCCGTGCGCATCTGTACGCGCCGATCATGTCAACGGCGCGACGCAGCCGCGCAGCGATAGGGGAAGAAGAACAACGGCATCGAACATCGAACGCCAATCGCCATCAACCCATCGATAGACAGACATTTTTCTTTACCTTTTGTTATAAAGTTTTCTCTTGTTACCCAACTTGAAAATACAAAAATACTGTGATTTATCAATAAACGAATAAATCAACTGGAATGGATGCTGCCTGCTCAACAGTTGGCATCTCATTTCAGTTGAAATATATCAGGAAGGGGTTGAATTATTTCCTTTTATTTTCCCCACCTTATCACACGTAAACAGTAACATCTTATTAGCTTTCCAGCGGTATTTTGAATTTCCCGCAATGCGTTGTTTGATCATGCGCAGAGACTCACATCTGTCACCTATTGGTATCTTTGTAGTGACGTCAAACCACGGGTATGTGTAAAGTTCTATGAAAGACAGTACAAAGCGAAACATCTGCAGCCGGATTCTGTGTGGTATAGTATTCTACATATCGACTGTATAGTCTACGTCTGAGTGTCATCGATATCGACAGGACGCGACATGAGCTCTCGCTTCCTCTCTATCGGCTTTTCTATTCAGAATGACATTGTTGGCAGTTGATATTTATGCGCGCCGGCGCTGATGGCACGCAGAAGGATCGGTGATGGCGCGACGTCAAATTCAAATAGGGTCGGCGGCGGCCTAAAAAAATTACACTGCAGGGGAAATAAGGATTTTCTTGTAAGACTCATTTACCCAGCAATCTGACGGGTTTTTTTTGGTCACACCTACCTACAGAAACAAAACCTAACTGTTTTCTACATGAAATTTTTGAGGCAAAGTTATAAACAAATAAAGCGTAAAAATGGCATATGTATTTTGTCTTAAAGTGGTTACGAGTAAAACGTGTTAAACTGTAAGTAGGTATTTTTAAGACAAAGTGTTTCAAAGAAGATACATTAAGCTATAAAATGGCCGTTTCTAGAATTTGAAGAATTTATTAATTGCTTAGAAAATTGCAAAAAACTGGCCAAAATCGATAAAAAGCAATATATTTTACCGTAACAGTGACAAAAATGAATGTAGGACTCTGATATGGGGTACAGAATATGAAATCAAAATTTGGGTACAATTCATCATAAATACTTAGTTTAAACAATATTGAATTTGTTTATCCCACGTAGATTTTTTTGCTATGCTATATTACAGCTATACAGTCTTAGAAATTCTATGGGCAGAATATCAAAGAAAAAGGCTCAAGCTTTATACCTGATTAAAAAAATGGTAAAAAAATTACATAATTCAAAAATTTTACGTACAAGTTTTTTCATGTCTGAAAAGCTGGTATTACTATACCGTACACTAAATTAAAAAAAATTATCGTAGGTCAATTTGAGCCAAAGTTAGCCGTTTTTCTTTTAAAATACTCAGATCCTTTGTTTATAACAACAACAACAAGGAAAGTTACCTATACAGGGTGTCCCAAAAAATAGTATCAAGCGGAAGTCCAGAGATAGAGCGTACCTAGAAGTATCTGAATCACCCCCATATATGTTATGCAATTTTTTGTAGTTTCCGTGTTATGCATTTTTTCTGAATTTTAGAGGATTCTCTACCTCGACAACTTAAAACTGTTCCAAAAGAAAAACTGAAAGACTTTTCCAAATTCTCTTTTTTGCTAATTAATCCCCAAGAGTTTACTGTTTACACGTGAAATAATCGGCTTCGTAACTTTGATGAAAGGTATAAAAATTTTAGTGTAAAGTGAAAAATTTACGATCTGATAATTATGTCTTAAATCTTCGACTCTAAATTAAAAATCCAAAAAGGTGATTTCATGATTTCTAAGCAGGTCTAAAAACTTCTTCAGACTCTCAGCTATCACACTCATTGAAAAAAAATAGTACTTAATGGGGCTACTTTCGCTCAATCGACCTTCAAAGACAATAGGCGAAGATTTCTTAAATTAGCGATGTGACCTTCAATTCATCAATAGCTTATGTTAACGCGCTAATAGCAGAATGGTTGTCAATACCGCAATCATAAACGTTAAAAACGTTCCGTAAATTAAACATTTGTTAAAAAAGATCCTATTTCTTGCTAAAAAACCACAAGGAGCGCATTCTTCAAAACCGGTTTTTACCTGAGCGACAACAAAGGAGCTAACGCTAACGCAGTAAACGATGTTAGAAAGAGATAGCTATGATATTGCTGTGATGTCTTTCCAAAATGTGTCATTGCATTGGTTGCTTTCGTTGTCTTTATTCAGTCGTCTGTCTGTCTTTGCGGCTTTAAAACGATACACTCTTGTTTGGTGAATTATTTTGACAATTGGGATTTCTTTGCGGACTATTGAGTGCACGCAGATTCGAAATTTGGCTTTCCCCACGGACTCTGAGTACTATCGGTTTGGACTGGTGTTGCTTCTATTGTCTGACTACTTGGCTATTCCTACGGACCTTGAGTGCACGACAACTGGATTTAACGATGCTATTTTCTGCAAGAGACTATGCAACAAATGGATAGATAGGTCGTGGTGGACCCACTGAATGGCCGCCACGGTCACCTGACTTAAATCCGATAGTTTTTTGTTTGAGGCTTCTACAAAGAACTAGTTTATGCTAAAGAGTGTCGAAACATCAGCAAATTACGCAACAAATTAACACAGGCTGAAGAAACAATAAAAAACAATCGAAGAGATTTGTTAATTTAAAAAACAATTTTTTCGGAAGATGTAGATTATGCATCGAACAAGAAGGTAGACATTTTGAAAATTTCTTGTGAAATTTAATAAACTTAGTGAAGAAATCTGATAATTTCGTTTCATTTTACAATTTCCCACTTACAAAGAAGAAGTCGTACATGTAAAAAAAATGTGACACAGGTGGTCATCTATCGACATTCTGATCGCACTGAATGTTTTTTATTGCGGCACTGACAATCATTCTGCTATTAGTGCCCTAAAATTAGTTATTGTTTCATTTAAAGTCCCATCGCTAATTTCAAGAAATCTCCGCCTCTTGTCGTTGAAGGTTGATTTTAGCCAAAGTAGCCCCATTAAGTACTACTTTTTTTAATGATTATGTTAGCTGAGGGTCTGAAGAAGTTTTTAGGCCTGCATAGAAATCATGAAATCACCTCTTTAGTTTTTTAATTGCGAGTCCAAAATTTAATTTTCATGACTTTCATCAGATTTGCTAAGCCGATTCCTTTATCTATGAATGGTGAACTCTTGAAAATTAATTAGAAAAAAGGATAATTTGGAAAAGTCTTTTGATTTTCTTTTTTGAATAGTTTTAAGTTGTCGAGGTAGAGAATTTTGTAAAATTCAGAAAAAAATTCATAACTCGAAAACTACAAAATATTGCATAACATATATGGGGGTGATTCAGATACTTCTAGGTGTGCTTTATCTCTGGACTTCCGCGTGACACTATTTTTTGGGACACCCTGTATATATTTGTGTCCTATTCGCATATATTACAATTATGTAATTTGTTTACAAATTTAACATTTATTTATTACTGTGAATTGTTTAATTATATTCTTTAAAAACATCATTTTATATTCAAAAAAATTATATGTTCCAATTGATCATTATCGAAACAAGTGAGCGAATAAGAGCACAAAATTGGGGTCTTATTGTTAGATGATTTTGCAATATTTAAAATTATTCTTTTACCATTTTTTCAATCAGGTGTAGAGTTTGAGTCTTTGATACTCTGTATAGTATTGTAAAATAAATATGCGTGGGATAAACAAATTGAATATTGTCCAAACTTTTTGATGAATCGTACCGAAATTCTCATCTCATATTCCATACCCCACACCGACATCCCACTTTTAATGCCATATCTCAGAGTTCAAGATTCATTTTTGTCGACATGTTACTGTAAAATTGCAATTTATTAATTTTAGCCGTTTCTTTGCAATTTTCTTAGTAATAAATAAATTTTTCAAGTTCTAAAAACGGCCATTTTATAGCCTGAGCCATCTTCATCAAGGCTGTTTTTCTAATACTGTCAAGGTAAACAACGAAATAAAGTCAAACGAGCAAAGCCAAAGCACAACACACAAGACAAGAGCATAAACGATTGTTTTATCGTTGATGACAAAAGACAAGCGGTTAGGTTCATTTGAAGAAACGCAAATCCAGTCACAGCGGCATAGCGTGGCGTCAATAGAAGGAGATGTAACAAGTAACTGCAATTAGCATTTAACCAGCACAATAAACATTTTTTCTTTCTTTAATTTTGAAGTTTCAAGAATAAAATGAACAGTGTAAAAATGTAACAGGTTGAAAAAATAATCATACTCAAATCAATTTAAAAAAGCAATAAATGTAGGTTACGTATCTGTTAGTTGTTAAAATTAAGATCCATTCTTTTAGTCACACGCAGAATCGTTCATCGTGACGCGCAACGAGATTTCATTTTGTACCACGAACGAGATGCGTTTAGGCAATCGCATCCCCTACCGACGTAAAACAGCGAACTAGACACAATGGAGACGTAATCACATGCTATATATAATACGTGGGCCTCGGATCGCGTTCGGCGGCGTTCAAGATGTGCCCAGGACAGTCGCTTTACTCGTACTCGTCAACTTATTTTTATTTTTAGCGTTTTGCATAGCCGTTATCTATAAAGCTCGACCAATACATACATTCAATAACTGAAATTGAATTTAATTATTTGAATGAATATTTTCATAATTTTTATTTAATATAAGAGATCTTGATGGTGACTTACTTAAATAAAAACTTTTTACATTCCTTTGAAGGAATGCGGCGCATCACTTGCATCAATGGACGCTACGCCACTGTCCAGTCACTAGTAGTTCCACCAGGACTCGTAAATGTCCGATTCTTGCCGAAGAGAAGTCGATGTCGATAGTGACACAGAATCGGCTTAAAACACTCACTGTCGACTTCGAAAGTAGATTTCTATTGTAGAATTCGATGTGTAGAAGAACTATACCACACAGAATCTGGCTGTTGATTTTGTCACCTGTCAGTATTGAGGTTTTGTGCGTTTGAGACGGCAGGCACTAACATGGTTGTCATCCCAAATGTCACGTGTCAATCAAAGACTTTTGCACTTTTAAGTTTTGTGCTCTCTATCCACCCGAGTTTTATTGTTGTGTGGTCCAACAGGTTACAAAATGGTGGTTCCTTCCATTCTCGTGATAATGCTTCGGCCACCTGAATTATTTTAAAATGTTTTAATTGTCTTGTTTTATGAATTTTAACTATGTGACCGTGTTTAAATTTTATTTTCTCCTGATGGAAGATATGTAGAATTAAGAATAAGGATAGTTACCCGTACTACTGCATTGCAGCTGACTAAATCACCACGTTCCAAGAAAGTGAGCATGCTTTCTTTGTTAAACCTCACATGTTCAGTATGTATTAAAAACTTTATTTTATAGTACTATTGGTTTAACTTTGGGTGTTTTTCTGTATTTTGTAGAATCCTGATGAAGAAAATAAAATTTTTCGAAAGCTTGATTTAAACGAAGAGTACTCCTTCAATTGAGCCCCCTGTTTTGGTTGTGTTGACCGCATACCCAACTATTTCTAGTTGTTTATTATATACCTATGTACGTATATGTATGAAATAAATGTGATAAATAATTTATATGAAATTTTTCAAAATTAATAGATTAGTTGTTATGGATTCAGTTATTTTGTATTATATACTTCTTTTCTATCATGTTTAACCATTCTTTAAGATATTTTTTAAATAGTTCATTGAATATAATTCCTTTATATCACTAGGTATTTTTTGATACATCTTTGGCGCGAAATGAATATATGATTTTTGCATAACCGATTTTCTTGTTTTAGGTATGACTTTTGCATGTAACTTATGTCTTGCGTTATGGTTGTGTTTGATGTTATTCTGTTCATTTGAAAAGCACATCTAAGTAATTTATCAGTGGCGGTTCCTGAATTTTTGAAAGGGGGCGCACAAAATTTTAAATAACGAAAGTCCTACCAGAGATTACTGAGGCCGCAGCTACACCCTGCACATAATAAGAGCTTCCAGTTTCCACGAACAGTTATTTCTTGAAAGTTTTTTCTAGCTAGTATTATAGAGTCGCCACTTAAGAGTGTTTTGCTTATCACTCATTACAAAATGTTATTCCTTAATAGTTTTTTACTTATCTTCCCACTTAACCAAGAAAAAAAGTCGTCTAGCTTGGGAATTAAATCCTCAACCCCTGATAGAAACACGTCAGCGCTACCTACCTACGAAACATTGTACATTATATTAGTATCTACTTACTTATTTTGATGTTTGTAATGTTATTTAGAATTTTTATTTTGTGTTCTAAGAAAAGTCGGCCAAAGTTCATCTTAAGCAACGCGTTTATCCGATTATCTCGAACAAGAGAAGATGACTGATGTGCGACAGCAGAAGCAGCCTCTGTTCGTATGGTTCATATGTCATCGGTAACCTTTTGGAATTCACTGGTCATTTTCAAAGTCGATTGATGTGTGATTGACTAATAGGAGTGCTCACGGTCCGCTACTCGTGCCTTGGCGCCTTCAGTCAATCACGTGATTAAGTTCATTTAAGGTTTTTTCCAACAGGCCTGAATAGCGTACAATGTATCGTCACGGACATGCGCAGAACGTGAAATGCGTTCCAACACGTTTTGTGACCGTTCATGAAACGGCCCATAAGGCGTTCCAACAAATTTCGTTACCGTTCAGGGGATGGTTTCTGTACGGTCAAATCGGTACTTGGTCCAGAGTAAGGACTGTGAGGACTGACATGCGCAGTAGAAAGTAAATCGCCCGCTTGGCGCACAGTTTTCATTTTGTCATTTCTATGCGCTATGCGCCTTCTGTTTTCTTGCTTCCTTGAGTCCTGAGTGCTAAGATTAGGCCTTTACGGAAACTATGATCGGGTTAACTCGATCACTTGGATCACTGATCCCGACGTTCGGAAAGTGATCTAGGATTGGTCATAAATATGGTCAGTTCTCTCTTGTACGGTAAGTGATCCCAATTGGGTTATACAGATCAGTAGCTTTTTTCTTAGCAATCTATTTTTATTCTTAAACAAAGTTTTTCGTTGTTCGAATCATAAATCCCACTTGACAGCTGTTTGACAGATAACTGATCGATCACTGTTTCCGTAAAGGCCTATAGAGTGTGATTTGATTTTGCTTGGCCGAAACTTCACCAAAGCCAAAAATGGAAAGGGAACCAAACAATATTGTTATACATGGTATGTTATGATAAATTCGGTCATTTTTATGGAAAACATAACCCAGGTTCTTTGTTTAAAGAGCTACAGGAATACCTGGTTGTGAGCGGCAACCATTATTCATGGCTAAAATTACCCAAATAATCCTTATTTTTCGGTTGTGAAAACTCAGGCCCCGATCAATTTTAATAAACCTCTTGGTGTTTTGGCCTCCTGGGTTTTGATGGTGGCTTTTGATATGAAATCGAGGTTAGTTTCTTTTGATAGCTGTCAGAACTGACACGAGTCCAGTGAAATAAGAGAAAGAACCGTTCCAACATATTTTCCTGTTCGTACGGTCACGAAACCATCCAAAACCAACGCATGCGCACCACAAACGATCCGAACAGGTTTGTGACGGTTCAATGGACGGTACAAAACATGCTGTTGAAAAGAACCTATAAGCACTGCATACATATCTACTGAAAAGTATTTTTTGCTCTTTTGGTCAGGGAGAGAGGGTTAGGAGCGCGCAGCATTGCGCCTTAAGGAAGAACCGTGCCTGTGAAATATCCAAAAACAAATTAGTCCAAAAACTGAAATTCTTGCCAACTTAATACTCTTCAAAATGGCATTGGAACTAGGACTTGTTAAAAATGTACCTGTTTAAACTTAGTGTACAAAAAATAACACGCGGTCTCATAAAGTGTAAAGTCATCTACTTGCTTACTGTCACTTTTAACCCAAAAACTTTGTTGCATTGCAGTCAAATTCCGTGCCAACTGGAAGTTACAGACAGGTCGACCCGTATCACATTTGTCCTAGATTTAAACGGGGCGCTGGTGGACATTCGCATACACAATGAAAGGGGACACGTCTCTGCTCATTTATCTGATGGTATCTGCATTGTAACCCATGACCCAACATTTAGTATATGGCGACAGTTTTGCCCTAATATTGTTCGTAGTTTTTATTCAGGACATGCACTGGCTTAGCGAAAACCATTGCACGGACATATGGTCGGCAAGGTGCCAAGCAATTTCACTTTAAGAGATATTAAGCTAAACAGTAACTCTATCAAACTACTCCTAAACAGGTTATACTTACCTATAAGCGAACAGAGTGAATTACTTTTCATAACTCACGGTTCAGCCATAGCTTTGGTCGTAGATAAAAGTATAGTATTCAACTCGCGGTAATATTAATTGTGCCTACAGCACGTGCTGCAAACTTCTACTGCGTGAGTTAATAATAATAAGAATAATAATAATACCATCAAACTGCCGAAGTCGACTTCTTCCTTTTAAGACTTTATAAAGATAAGCCAATGCATGGAATCTTTTACAAACATATAAAAGAGCATGGCTTCTCTGAGCAGCTGATTTTCTCTTTCCTAAGGTCTACTATGGGTTGAAGTCGAAACGGAGGGCTTTATAATAGCGTGCTAAGACCGTATTTTCAGCACCTTGGTATACTGTACGAGGGTTATGGGTGCAGAGCGTTCTGTCGTCGTTGGTGCAGATGTACCCGGCGCCCGTTGTAGAGCTCGCCGACAGGCGCTAGAGACGCTTATGTGTCTCTTGTCGGCGTGTAAGATGTACATTGGGACGGCTTACGTCTATCGGCACAACGCGGCAAGTGATTATACAAATGAAGCAATGAAGCTTAACAATATTAAATTTTCATAAAAATTTAACAAGCACTGTCTAGTGCAAGTAATATGTCTAACAAAATTTGATTCAAATACATATTTATTTTGATCGTAGGAAAAATGTGCGTAACAAGTGCAAAAAGCACATCAATAAATTTTTTGATAAAAAAAATAACAAAAAAGTTGGAAGGCCTGAGTTTCGATCCACTGAGATCCACTATCGGACTCTCTAACCACTGGGCCATCCTTCGATTGAGGAGATCTTTTCAACGAAACGTATTTGATTAGGTACTTACTTACTGGAATCTGTAAACTGACTTCAAATTCAAACATTCAAAAACATATTTATTTCGATCGTAGACTTCGTCTCAAGTTGCAAACTTCATTCATCAACTGTGTTGCAACAAATATACACTAGTTACCAGTTTAGCAGTACGTTGGCTGGGAATCTAGAATCTAGTATCGGAGTAGGACGTCGTTGGCCAAAGGAGCATCCTTACCGCCATGGTGACGTCACACGGGCTCGGGAGCCGTCGGCGTGTTTTCGGTACTCGATTCAAAAACCCATTTTTATTTTGATATAACTTTTGAATTATTGCGAAAAAAAAGAAAACAAAAACAGTTTTGTTATAAAACTTATATATAATCTTTCCATTTATCACAAAAAAGTACTTTTTTCTTAATTCGAAACCTCAATTCACCGACTCTATAATATCATCGATGAACAAAATAAAAAGTAATGGTCCAAGACTGGGACCTTGAGGAACTTCTGATTTAGCCACATGCTCAAATGACTTATATCCATTAAAAGTAACGTAATACTGCATTTTTAATAGGTAACTCTCAATAAATGCAAGGCTGATGCATTAAAACCTAAAAGAGACAGCTTGCTTAATAATATGTTGTAGGAGGGAGGGTTAAAAAATGCCAAATAAAAGATCATGTGATTAATGCACGGCCCCTTAACGACTGATTTTCTCTCTGAAATAGAGCGATCCGATAACTACTGGTTAACTTCCATATGTCGGTTAAGTTACTACCAGAGGTTACCAATGATTGTGAAACTGGGCCTAATATAGTCTCTCCCGAAAAATGAGGGTATTTTGTCTGGTCCATATGTTACCTAACTTGTTTTTCAATCGGGATGACGCAACTAGAATCTTATCCTCAGTTATATCATCAAAATGTATGTACATTAGCTAGGTTGTTATACTTTTTTGTTGTTCTTGTTCATTAGGGTTAACATTAACAGGTGTAGCTAGAAAAACGCATTCAAAGAATTCAGCAAATCCATTAACAACAGAGGAGGGTTTGTCAAATATTGTATCGTCCAGTTTCAATTTACCAGGTACTACTGTACTTTTAATTTCGGAATGCGTGTAGAACCAAGAGCATCGAGGATCATTAGAAGTAGAAGCCTGAACACGAGCTAAACAATTGTTGTATGCACTCGATAATTGTATTTTAATATTCATGGACTCATCCAAAAAATGAAATATTACCAGATTTTTTGAATTTCTTGAGCAGTTTGGATTTACGCTTCATGTTCCTGATTATCTCTGCAGTGAGCCATGCAGGATACTTATGACTACGAGATACATATTTGGGAACATACAAATCAAGAGTACTATAAATAAAGGTGTAAAATTTTTTAACTGCCAGTTCTAAGTCAGAAATATCATTCAAAGAAGCACTAGTCAGCAAGGAAAATTTCCTCATACATATTAGTATCTACTTACCTATTTGCATCTTTGTTATGTTATTCATAATTTCCTTAATTTTTATTTTGTGCTCTAACGAAAGTCGACCAAAGTTCATATCAAGCAACGCATTCACCCGATCATCCATTTTAAGTAATAGGTTAGTAGGTTAGAATCGCCGATGTAAACAACGCGTAGCGAATATACTGTGTAAGGCTCTCGCGGCCATCGTCCAATGAATTTGTGGTTCTTGGGTTTTTAGGCCGGCGTCGTTTAGCGTTAAAGCTTGACGTTTCACCACCACGAGTGGATAGCATCTTCAGAAGCTATTTCACTTCGGCGACTTCCAAAATACTGCGACTCGAACAAGAGATGACTGAGGCGCGTCAGCAGGAGCGGCCTCTGTTCGTATTGGTTCGTGTGCCGCCGGTAACCTTTTGGTTTTCATTGGTCATTTTCAAAGTCGATTGGTGTGATTGACCAATAGGAGCGCTAATAACGTGTGATTGACTAATAGGAGCGCTCGCTGTCCGCTATCCGTGCCGTAAGTGTCTTGGCGCCTTCCGTCAACCACGTGACGAGACACTTGTTAAGTTCGAGCTTAGTGTGCGACGAGTGCCAGTTTTTATAGTCTGAGCACGCTGTGCTACTTACAAATCAGGCAACCGATTGTAGCTAGAAATAGGTAAGATACTAGCACTGCATACGTACACTACCGTCCAAAAGTTTGGAAGCAGTCACATTAAAGTTTGGAAGCAGTCATATTTCCCTTTTTGATGACAAATCTGTTGCAAGTTTAACCTAACGGAAGACAGCTTACTATGGAACAGCGAAGTGTCGTATGTACTCTTAGTGGGGAAGGATACAGTGAGCGGCAAATTTCAAAAAAGTTCGGCATTTCTTATACACTATAGCCTTGTAAGGAATAGAGAAACTGAAAAACTTGAGGACAGGCAAAGAACTGGACGACCAAAAACTACAACAAGTCAAGAGGAAGACTTCATTATAGTGTTGTCTAAAAGAAACCGACATCTAACTGCTCCACAAATCACTGCTGAGTTAAATAAGACACGAAAAACTCCAGTATCAACTATCACTGTTAAAAGACGATTATTGTCTGCAGGCTTAAGAGGACATGTAGCGGCAAAAAACCCAAATTAATGGCCAAACATAAGAAGGATAGACTAAACTGGGCCAGCACACACCGAAACTGGACGATGGCGCAGTGGCATAGGGTCCTTTGGACAGATGAATCTAAATTTCAAATATTCGGATCCAATGGACGAGTATTCGTGTGTCGCTCAAAGGACGAGAGGGCTTTGGAGGTATGCACTGTGCTAACTGTCAAGCACAGTGGTGGTAGCGTAATAGTTTGGGGATATTTTGGTGGCAGTAAACCTAGTAGTCTGGTAAAAATAGATGGAAAAATGAACAAGGAAGGCTATCTGAAGATTTTTCGGGAGAATGTTATACCGTCTGGACTGGATGTTATTGGCCCCAACTTCACCTTTTCAGGATAACGACCCCTAACACACGTCGAAGTTGTGCCAAGAATTTTTTAATACGAAAAGAACGAGAAAAAGCAATAAAAAAATGGCCGGCTCAATCACCAGATCTGTCTCCGATCAACCTGGTGTGGGATGAGCTCGACAGGAGGGTGAAAAATCGTTCTCCAACTACTGCTACGCAAGTGCGGGTATACCTACAAGAAGAATGGAAAAATTTGAGCACAGGATATTTCGATAAATTAGTAGGAAGAATGCCAAAGATTTGTCTAGAAGTGATTAAAAAGAAAGGTGGTCATTTTGGTGAAAGCAAAATTTAATTCAGACTTTCGTGACTGTCCAAACCAACGACAAAATTGTTTCAGAACATATTAATTTATGATTTAAGAAGAATTTCATTGAAATAAATAGCTACGTTAGATAAGTTGTTATCTTTTTACTTCCCACACCGATAGGTGAGGGGAGTATTGTGATCGCGAAAATTTTCGATTTTGATTTAACACGCTTTTTGGAGGTTTTATGATGTCTATATAACGAAAATCTACGTCACTCATTTCCGTCGGTCTGTCTGTCTGTCTGTCTGTCAGTGCGCGTTTTTCTAGCCTCGTAATCTCAGTAACCGCTGCATGGATTGTGATGAGATTTGGGCAGCATTATGCTGTGGGGTCATAGTAGGTAATGTTCTTATAATTTTGAAAATATCCCTCAAACTTCGTTTTCAGGCGTATTAGGGGTTCTTGATCATTTTCTACTTTTTTTTGGTAGGGGTGAAATTGGGGTGGTTGGGGGAGGGAGGGTTGTAAAGTTGAAAAATTTGTTGCTTTCATAATAGACTGTCCACAGACCTGTGAAGGAAGACATAGCAACATAAATCACTTTTTTAGGTCCATCCGAATATTGCCTTGCCTATTACAGAAACCAAAGGACTTTGATTTTTTTGTGGTGTAAACATACGGGTATTGCTTTAGATCGTTCTATATTATGTAACGAAGAAACTGTTAAATTGATTTTAATGAAATTTTGACACAGTATTACTACCGTGTCGAGGATGGAAAATGCGTATGGTTTTTATAAATCGTACCAGTGGCGGCGGAGAAATAATAAAAAAACTAAAAATATAAAAACAGTTCGAACTTCGTTTTTAAGTGTTTTAGAGGTTCCTGATCATTTTCTGAGCTTTTTGGGTGGGGGTGAAATTGGGGTGGTTGGCGGGTGGGGGGTTGAAAAACTGAAAAATTTGCTGTATTCATAATAAGCTGTCCACTGACCTGTGAAGGAACACCTAGCGACATAAATCACCTTTTTAGGTCCACCTGAACATAGTCGGTGATCTGAATATTGCTTTGTCTATTACCAAAACTAAGGGACTTAGAATTTTCTGTATACATACGAGTATTTATTCCTTTAGATCGTTTTGTATTTTGTAACGTGGAAACTATTGAATTGATTCTAATGGAATTTTGACACATTATTGTTACTGTGGTTAGGATGGAAAACGCGTATGCTTGTTAGAAATCGTGTCAGTGGCAGCGTAGCAATAATCAAAAAAACTAAAAATATGAAAACAGCTCAAACTTCGTTATTAAGTGTTTTAGAGGTTGCTGATCATTTTCTACCTTTTTTTGGGTGGGGGTGAAGTTGGGGTGGTTGGGAGGGTGGGGGGTTGTAGGGCTGACTTGTGAATGAAAAACCTAGCGTCATAATACACTTTTTTAGGTACATCTGAATATTGCTTTGCTTATTATAGGAACCAAGGAATTTAGAATTTGTGTTGTACACATACATAGGGGATCATTCTATATTGCGCAACGCGAAAATTATTAAATTGATTGTAATGAAACTTTGACACAGAATTTACTACCGGGGCGAGAATGGAAAACGCGTCTGTTATTGAAAAATCGTGTCAGTGTCAGCAATAATAAAAAAACTAAAAATATAAAACAGCTCAAACTTCGCTTTCAGATGGTTTGGAGACTCCTGATCGCTTCGCATCGTCCAGTTGAAGCATGCAGAAAAAAGCTGTGGCCTCCTAGTTCCTAAGGAGGGAGACGGAAGAAACTATTTACCAGAGTTTTTTGTTGGATGTTCTTTTTGCGGGCGGCTGAGCGACGATTTGGTTGTAAGGGGATTTTAGACTATAGCTTCATGCAATGGGAAAATAACAAAATGCTATCATCACATTGTCTGGGAAGTACTGAGTCAATCAACTTGACTCCATTTTTTTCATAAAATTCCTTAGCGCTTCCAAACTTTTGCACGGTAGTGTATCTGCTAAAAAGTATGTTTTACTCTTTTGCTCAGGGGGGGCGGCATTGCGTCGTAGGGAGGAACTACCCTTGCATAGATAGGTTAAAAAGCTGGCATAAATAAAATTATTTGTCATTTCTACGCAATTTTATTGACGTAACCATCCAGAGTTCTAATTTATTGTCACAAGTACTTTGAAACATTCCTCAACGAAACTTGTGGAGTGCAGAAATGTTTTCAATGGCCATTTTGGCGCACAAACTTCTTTATTATGTTAATGTCACCAGATATAACTTGAATTAAAACGGCATTTCTTTTCAGTATATCAGGATCTGTTTGTTCCATCTTGCCTCTTCATGCTGCTACCTGTATCTGTTTTGCATCAATACGTCACATTTTACATCTTTTAGCACACATCTAGTTTTAATTAGTGGTTGCTGCTAGTAGTGCAGTTGGTTGTTATTGTGCTTATTTGTACTTTGAGGAGCTGCAGATTACACTAATGCATTATTTATTATGTTTAGAAACCTAGTTGGTATTTTTTGCGACATTATGTTTCAAGATTTGTAATTTGTGTATACACTTGTAGATCTTGTGACTGTTGTATCCCTCAATAACGAAATATACTACTCGCAAGTGAAATCCGAACACTGAGAAAAAGTTGCGGTTGATGAAATTCGATAGGGCTAAACATAATAATAAACAGACTCATTTGCCATGATTAGTTATAAAAAAGTACAACAGATCAACAATGGGTGGGCCCTTCATGTTGACGAATGTACTCCTCTAGCCTATGCGATATGCTCGTAATCTGCTTGTTGATAAACTCTATAGGTACAGCTTCCTAAGCTGCCCTCACAGCATGTTCTAGTTCGTCCAGCGTAGTCGGAGTATTGGGTAAATTGCCTATCTATCGACCCATCCAATACCATACTTTTTCAACTGATGATAAAGGTACACGCACATAAATCGGCATCGGACGGACGGGACGGAGGGAACGGCCGGTACGGTACGGATTTTTCTTCAGGGTATCGCACATATCTGATCGGAATCGACGAAAGAATTGGAAAGCAGTTGCAAAAATGTGTCCGAAGTTGGCGATTGTTCTGGAGGAAGAGAATTTTAAAAAATGTAGAAAGCGTAGACGGGTATGGGTTCATGAAGCATATGAGAGAATCAGAGAAGGGAAGTTTCAGGGGAATATGTCCATTTATTTCCTGGCATAATGACTGACGGAGAAAAGTTCCTCAATTACTTCAGAATGACGCGTTTTAAATTCCATTCTCTACTGGAGCCCATAAGAGAAGCTATTACTGAAGGAAAATGTCCATCTCGCCCACCTATTAGAGCAAAAGAAAGGTTGATGATATACTTAAGGTAAGTAAATACTTGCAAAATGCCGACGGTGCCTCGGCAATCTCCGATCAGAATCGCACATACGTCGGTATGGGCACGCACGGCACGCGTCGGCCGGCATTTAATCCTAGTTGCCATATTCTCGCCATATTTTGAATATTCGATGCCTACCATCCGCACATACGTGCGCTGGTCCATTAAATTCCATAGAAAGTATTTGTCTCCGATCCGTACCGTCCGTTCGATGCCGATTTCTGTGCGCGTACCATAAATCGCGTGATCGTGGAGGCCGGGGCAGTACCCTGACCTATGATTCCTGTAGGAACATCATCGATGGCCTTGCAATATGAGAACATGCCTTATTTTGCTGGAAGAACTCCTCTTCGAGGCCTCGGACATATGGAATGACATTTGGCTCTATACCTCATTCACATAACGTTGCGCAGTCATTGAGCCACGAATCACAAGTAAAGGTGACTTGCTGTTGAATGCAGTGGCGCCCCAAATCATCAAACCAATAGTATGGTGTAACTGGCGCTCAACTGCAAACTGGAGATGACGTCGTTCACCCCGTCTTCGTCTTACGCGTTGGAGTCCGTCATATGCCCCTAGACAAAACCTGGACTCGTCGAAGAAGACCGTCTGATGCCACTCAGCATGCCATTGTCGGTGTTCTTGGCACCAATCTAACCGTTGGCGACGATAATTTGCAGTGAGTAGAAGCACGTGATGTGGATGATATGATCCCACTCAATCTATGGTATACCGCGAACTCGAATGGGCCTCCCTATAGCTGCTTACAAAGCGTTCGCAACAGCTCGCGTGGATCGCATTCTGTCTCGAAGGGCTAGTAGTCGTAGATGACAAACTTGCCAGTCTTTAATTCCTCTACGTGCTCCAGATCCTCTAGCTCACTGCAATCGCCCTTCTGCGATCCATGCGCGCCATGCTGCTACAACTGTAGCCACACTACGCCCCACGGTTACAGCAACTGCTCTGAAAGAATCACCACGTTTCCGTTGGCCTACAGTCCGACCCCGTTTAAAGGGGCTTAACTGTGTAAACTGGGGCTGTCGTCTTCTAGTTGGACATCTTTACAACCAGTTCATCTCTTTTATACAACCAACTGGTCTTTTGCCACATTTGCAACCAATATCATCGTTTTTGGATCGACAAAAAAACATGCTTTGTTTTTAAAAAAAGCGTTACATATGTACTAGACATAGTACTACGAAGTGTGTAAAAAATGTTCAATGCAAATATCCCTTTTTTTCTAGGTGTTCGGATTTCACTTGTGAGTAGTATACATAAATAGCATTAACAAAAGAAAAAAGGATTTAGTAGAACCTAAAAATAAATAAATTATTAAAGTGTTTATTTTAAAAAACACGTGTCATGTGCCTGACACTCTTTGGGCAATCCTATATACTCAACAATATTCTTAAAGCGTGCATCTTAACCTTGCCTATAACTATTGCATTTATTATTCTTTCGTAATTCTATAAACTCACCCTGTACAGTTGAGTACAAAACCACTTAGACGGTTACCACAAAAACAAGGACGCATTACTATCATAATATATTTAAAAGCTGCTCCAAATATCCTTAAGCGTTGGAAGATGAGTGATGGATTACGATGATGTATGAGTCGTTCGAGGAAATATGTTTTTAATTTCGTCGCTTTACGGGCTCTTACCAGCCCTTACTATTTGGAAGAACCGACATTGTAGGGAATACATAGAGTAAATTAAATTCCTTCGAAACATCCATATGTCTGCTCTGGTACCAACACACGCAATGTATTTTGGAAGTATCTGCATTCAAGTGTATACAGGGTGTTTGTTCTATGACGAGTGAAAAAAGTGGAGTCAAGTTGATTGACCCAGCACTTCCCACACATAATGATGACACCATTTTATTATTTTCCCATTGCATGAAGCTATAGTCTGAACTCCCCTTGCAACCAAATCATCGCCCACCCGCCTGCAAAAATGCATCCATCACAAAATCTCTCGTAAATAGTATTTCGCGTCTCCCTCCTTAGAAGCTAAGACGCCAGTTTCTTTTCTGCATAGCTCAACTGGACGATGAGAAACGATCAGTGGCCTCCAAACCGTCTAAAAACGAAGTTTGAACTGTTTTTATATCTTTGTTTTCTTGATTATTGCTGCGTCGCCAATGACACGGTTTTTCAAAAACAGGCGCGTTTTTCATTATAGCCGCGCTGGTGAATTCTGTGTCAAAATTTCATTGAAATCAATTCAATAATTTTCGTTTTACGCAATATAAATAGAACGAAATAAAGCAAAACTCGTATGTATACATCACAAAATCGGTTTCTGTAATAGGCAAGCCATTGTTCAGATGCACCTAAAAAAGTATAATTTATGCCGCTAGGTATTTCTTCTACAGGTCAATGGACAGATTATTATGAAAACAACAAATTTTTCAGTTTTACCCCCCCCCCAAGAAACCCAATTTCACCCCCACCCAAAAAAAGAATAGAAAATGATCACCCCCCCCCCCCCCCAAGAAACCCAATTTCACCCCCACCCAAAAAAGAATAGAAAATGATCAGGAACCCCTAAAACGCCTAAAAACAAAGTTTGAGCAGTTTTTATATTTTTAGATTTTTTATTATTGCTGTGCCGCCACTGACACGATTTTTCCAAAACATCGCGTTTTCCCTCATCGCCGTGGTTGTAATACTGTGTTAAAATTTCATTAAAATCAATTCAACAATTTTCGCGTTACGCAATATAGAACAATCTAAAGCAATACTCGTATGTATACATCACAAATTCCCTTGATTTCTATAATAAGCACCGGATGGACGTGAAAAGTATATTACGCCGCTAGCAAAACTATAAGACAGACCGACAGACAGACAGAAATGAGTGACGTGGATTTTCGTTATTTAGACGTCATAAAACGCCCAAAAAGCGTATCACCTCAAAATAGAAAAATTTCGCGATCACAATACTCCCCTCACCTATCGGTGTGGCAAGTAATACTTTAGAAGAAGACTCTCATTTCCAACAAAAAGTCAAATAAAGCAGGGTCCTATTTTCAATTGTGTCATGGATAAAGGGATTTTTATAGATTTTCATTAAAATGCCGACCTCCAAACGAAAACCCTAAGAAACCAACCTGGGTACATACAGTTATACAAATTATGTATTTGCCATGTAAAACACGGATTCCCATTTCGAACAGAACTCACTTGTTTTTGAAAGTACATATATAGTATTTCAGAAAGTGATAGTTTAGACCTTAGTGAACGGCATCTTTTAGTGTGCAAAAAAAACGCGCAATGCAAAATCATACATTCTCCAAATGTCTGTAACTTCACAACCAAACACGATATCAAAAAAGGCCACCGCTGTAAGTTTAAATGTAACGTCAGGAACTTGGAAATGCGAAGTTCATTTTTATTGTGACCTTTGGACCTTACCTTTGAATTTTTGGACTCATCTCCCCTCATCTTAGACACGCACACTAGAGAAAGGGAACAGGCGGCCACGCCTCCTCGCTAACACGGGTATACGTCTTTTCTTGGATTTTCAATTTCGCGCGCTATACCCTAGACTCTTGAGTGATTATGTATCAAACACTTCGAGAGATAGTGTCAAAATCGGCATGTGTTGAAAGTGACGTTACAAAGAAATGAGTTTATTTTACAAAATTACCAATAATTAACCCTGCACTTCACGATAAAAATATGCCTATCTTTCTAGTTATCCATTGGTACCACAAAATGTGTCGTAAATGTGCAATAAGATTGCACTTAAGATCTAAAAGCATAATGGATCTGTGAGAGCACAAAATTTCAACAGACCGTTTGGCAAAAACTTGTCATCGGGTTTTTAATTTTTGTTATGGGTACTTGAATAATATGTTATTACATCATAATTAGTCATAAAAAGTAATGGGTTTACCAAAACTTCGGTACTGGGTCCCAAAATTATAGTTTTATAGAAAAACTTCAAGTTGTAATTTAAAATAAGTTCGACTTAAAAAGTCGACAGGTAAGCAAGAAGAACATGCAGGCCATTTTATAAAGTATCTTGTATCCATAATCGACAAAATTCCATTCTTCTGACAGGATCGCCTATTTACACTTATTTTCCGTTACATCAAAGTATTGAAAAAGTATTATTCAAATAAGATGAAGTTCACATTAATTATTATAAATTGAATGCATAAGTTTTAAAAAATCCAAAACGAAAATATCTTAATATCCAAAATAACATTATTTATTCATTATAACGGCCGAAAACGATAGAAGATAATAACAGTGTTGTTTTCCTGTTATTTCCTGTTGTTTTCGGTTGTTTCTGGTTATTTTCTGTTGTTTTCGGCTGTTTCTTGCTGTTTTCTGTTGTATTCGGTTGTTTTTTGATGTCTTCCGTTACGTTCTGTTAGTTTCTGTCCTCCAAAATGTGTACTGGCATGTAATAGTACGGATACAGACGAGTTGTGTTTGCGCAGTGAACCACACCGTACACTACGAAAAACCGTATTGTGGCGCTTTGCAACAGTGTAGGTGGATGCTGTAGGATCTTATTCACAATTTCGACAAATTTGATCCTCATCGGGATCATATAGATGAGGCATACCGGTATCACTGGGATGTCATCGAAAGGTTCCTTTCTCGCGCATACGTCGAAAAGTTGCAGCAACAGATTTTTCGTTGGACTGACTACGATTAGGGTATTGCTATAATGAGCAAGTGAATATACAGGTACCTGGTTTTTATCGGAATCTTAGAATATACCACACATAATTCAAAGAACAGGAACAGGTCGCAAAGCCATCACTACTACATCTATCATACCGGGGCACATACTCATACTGACGCTACACTAAAACAAATTTCTAAGGTTAAGTTTTTATTCATTCAAGTCATACTTGATGAAATAAAGGTCAAACATTTAATCAATCATATTATGAAAATTTATTTTTTTTAGAAGGCTCATAAATTAACCCGAAGTTTTGCTTTGGCTGGGTTGTAGTCCAACACCACAGACTTATAGAAATTCTAAAATCAAAAAATATTGATAGTCGCGATATCACAATTATAGCAAATCTATACTGGAATCAAAGAGCGAGAGTCAGAATTGAAGACCAGTTTTCTGATGAAGTGGAGATTTTGCGCAGCGTTCGCCAAGGTTGTACACTTTCCCCACTTTTGTTTAACGTATACAGTGAGGCCATTTTCAGTGAATACCTAAATGACTACCATAAATGGACAAATCATAAATAATATGCGTTATGCCGATGACACTGTCGTAGTGACCGATAGACTGGAGGATCTACAAACGGTCGTACGAAACCTATACAACCTAAAAAATAACAACGTAATCGGCAATACTACAATAGATAGCGCATCAATAGAGCGAGTAAGAAGATGTAGATACTTGGGAACTTGACTAACCGAAACTGCTGAGCAATATCAGGAAATAAGAGCTGGAATAGGGAGCGCAAGAACTGCATTCGTAAAGATAAAGAAAGTTCTTTGCAGTAGGGATATAAATCTGAAACTAAGACTACGAATGCTGAGGTGTTGTGTCTTTTCGACTCTGCTATATGGTGCTGAGGCTTGGACGCTTAAGAAGGCAGAAAGGGATAGACTGGAGGCTTTCGAAATATGGTGATAAGGTCTCAAATGTGCAACTACGACAGAGAATCCAAAAAGAGGAAGAAATCATTAACACCCTCAAAACAGAAAAACTAGAGTACCTTGGTGATGTTATAAGGGGACCCAAATACACTCTACTACAAAACATTATGGAAGGGAGATCAAGGGCAAGAGAAGCCAAGTAAGAAGAAGAACCTCTTGGCTGAAAAACTTGAGGGATTGGTTTGGGATGAAATGTAATCAAATAGTTAGAACAGCGGCAAACAAAGTTAGAATTGCCATGATAATATCCAACCTCCGCTAGGAGATGGAACTTGAAGGAGATGGTTGTTGGCTGCGCCTATTAATTCACCAAGAGTTGGCTGGAAAGCTAGTTCAAACAGCTGAGTCCCTTTGAATAGATCCAGCTGAGACTCGCCTCAGCCAGAATCCAGATGAGGATGTGCAAAGTCACACCCTTTGTACTACGTATCACAGACCAACGAAGAGTGATGTTTCGTCTCAAGAGCCAAAGTGGGCTCGACATGGATCACTGGGCTGTGGTGGACGGTAACACTACTTCATAGGCACAGCTGCTGTTAGTGATCCATATCGACGAAGACTCCCTGCAGTAGCTGAAGAATTTCGGGATGCGTCCATTTTTAGGGACAGAAAGAGTTCTCTTCAAGTTGTAGGGGGGACAAGCAAAGAAGAAGCCGCGACGACCTCTGTACCTCTGTATGATAGACCTAAAGCCTGAGTCTTCGTGAAGGATAAGATCAAAGCAATGAAGATAACGGATCTCTGTACTAGCGAACCCGCCGTGACAGAGGTACATATGTAAGGGAACTATCAGAATCCTGATTTCATCAATGTACCTGCCATATGGCTCAGTGGAAGCACCTCTGAACACAGCGATGAGGGGGGGGGGGTTGTGGAGCACGGATCACGCAAAGAAAAGCATCTATTACTGGAGCTGAATGCTAATGCCCAACTACGTAGCCTAGGGGAGCACCAACATCAATAGTAGGATGAGTACCATATGAAGTAAGGCAACGTTCTTAACGGAAGAAGGGCAACATACTTAGGGAAGAGGTCTTGGACAGTGCCTTGGCAAGCTGTTTTGCAACTGGGTAAATAAAGGAGTGGGAGGCGCTAAGTGATAATAATTAGGCGTCGGATATTAATTTTATCGATTTCTGCATTATGTTGGCCTGCAGTAAAGATACTTACAGGAGCCCTAGGATGACAGATTGGGTAGCGTTCCGGAAGGAACTAGTGAACAACCTGGAAACCCTTCACCCGAATTCCAAACGAGGGGTGGAAAGCATGGCATCTGCGATTTAGAGAGCTTCTTCACCGAGTCCTGCTCGGAAACTGTAAAGAGAACCAAGAAGCACTGTTGTTTGTGGGGTAGGGAGCTTGAAACCCAAAGGATGAATATCCACAGACTGGACGACCATTGGCAGCATACGGAAAACTGGGACCGCCACAAGAAGGTACTCCCTGAATACAAAAAAAACAGTGAGAGGCGCAACGCTTCAAAGAGTCATGGCACTCAAACAACTAATGCTCTGGGGACCATACTAAAGGAATATGGCTTGCATGTGGAAAATGCAGAATACATGCTAGCGCCATCCTGACCAGTGCGCACTCTCCGAGATCTACAGCGATTCAAACTGTTGACACACGAGAAAATCGTGAAGAACCAGAAGCCCCCCGAGCATGAGCTTATCAAGCGGATTGCACTTACGTCAAATCCGTAATCATATAAGTGGAGCTGTGATCTCTCTCAGTCGTTGTTCGTTTTTGGACGCCGTGACTCATTCATGGTGGCTGCATAGTGACCCTACGCCATGCTTCTTTCTCTATCTTCTACAACGCGCATCATCTGAGAAATCGACATGTGTGTGAGATCTTTTATTTGGTCGATATATCTCAACCTTCCTCTTGACCTTTTGCCA
Source organism: Callosobruchus maculatus (assembly GCA_951848785.1). Taxonomy (NCBI): domain Eukaryota; kingdom Metazoa; phylum Arthropoda; class Insecta; order Coleoptera; family Chrysomelidae; genus Callosobruchus; species Callosobruchus maculatus. Next base: position 8,882,293 of record CATOUR010000065.1, on the reverse strand, counting down.
AGTTTTTCCATGCCGTCCTTCCGTATTACATGTCCGAAGTATTTAAGCATGCTTCTCTGGATTGTTGGTAGTAATCTTTCATTGTTGGGTATTTTTCATTCACTTAAGATGGACGCGTTGGTACTGTCCAGGGTATTCTTAGCATTCCTTGGTGGCATATCATTTCGAATGCCTCAATTCTTCTTCCGCATACAGCATTTATGGTCCAGGATTCCGAGCTATACTCCGCAATTGAGAACACTAGCGACTTGGCTAGTCTTGTTTTAGTTTCCTTACGGATAGTGTGATCTTTCTAGATTTTCACAAGTCTTCCCAACGCCTCTTGCTATGATGCGGGATCTTAAATCGTTTGAACCATTCATGGCACTTGGAGCTGACAGATTGTTTCCAGCTATGCTCTAGAAAAGCGCCGATATAGTCGCCGTAAAGCTTGTGCGTCTCTTCAGACTAAGCCTGGCCACAGGGGTCATTCTTGCGCAATGGGAGATCTCTAAGGTGGTGTTTATTCGCAAACCGGAAAGTCTATCTTATGACGTCGCAAAGGCTAACCGTCCGAGAAGCTTTTTATGTAATTCATTATCAAGACTATGGAGAAGGTGATAGAACATGCCTACCAAAGTAGAAAGTCCTAAGAAACAGACCTACACAATCTTGTGGTGGAGATCGAGCAGCCCACTACATGCAAAGAAGTAGCACTGGCAGTGTGTGACCGCAATGGCTTAGCTGGTAGAGCTTCGGACTAGAATTTCGGAGGCGCGGATTCGAATTCCGCTGGCAGCCGGTTCTTTTTGCGGCATTTTCTGCTAGCACCTTGATTTGAGAGCCCGACATGCGGGCAATAGCATGAAACATGGTATAACATTCATTCCCTACACAGAGCTGTCTGTGCTTCTTGACCTAGTGGCGTCCGAAGTCGAACGTGGTCGGAGATTAATACTGACCCAACAGATTTCCTGTGATAACACGGATACGACCCGCTTCCTATTACGAAAGATGGCGGCATTGGGGCCGTCAGTTGGCGCGAATTCGACGCCTCTAATGAGCGTTTCGCCGGTTGAGTTGCCATGGCTCAGATGGTAGAGCGTCGCACTGGAATTGAGGTTTTGAATTAAGAAACAATTTTTTTTGTGATAAATGGTAAGGTCATATATAAGTTTTATAACAAAACTGTTTTTGTTGTATTTTTTTTCGCAATAATTCAAAAGTTATATCAAAATTAAAATGGGTTTTTCCCGAGCCGTGTGACGTCACCATGGCGGTCGGGATGCTCCTTTGACCAACGACGTCCTACTCCGATACTAGATTCTAGATTCCCAACCAATCGCGAAAATACGTACTGGTAAACTAGTAACTAGCGGACATTTGTTGCAACACAGACGATAAATGAAGCTTGCAGCTCGTGACGAAGTCTAAGATCGAAATAAGTATGTTTTTGAATGTTTGAAGTTGAAGTCAGATTACAGATTCCAGTAAGAAGTACTTAATCAAATATGTTTCGTTGAAAAGATCTCCTCAATCGAAGGATGGCCCAGTGGTTAGAGAGTCCGATAGTGGATCTCAGGATATTTGGATCAAAATCCAGGCCTTCCAACTTTTTTTTTAAATTTTTTTTATCAAAAAAAATATTGATGTGCTTTTTGCACTTGTTACGCACATTTTTGCTACGATCAACATAAATATGTGTTTGAATCAAGACATATTACTTGCACTGCACAGTGCAAATACTAAGTACAGGAGGCGGTGGACCAGTGGAAATGAGGTTTGTCCGTCTATATCAATCGCCATTGTAGAGGTATTGCCCTTTTAGACACATGCTACAAGGTACTGGGACAGATAATAAGAAAGAGGCTGGACGGTTATGCAGAAACAATTTTAGGGGAATATCAGGCTGGATTCAGAAGAGGCAGGAGTATGACAGATCAAATATTCGTTCTCAAGGAACTACAAATAACAAGCTATGAATATAAAATGGAACTACGCGTGCTTTTCATAGACTTTAAACAAGCCTATGATAGTATAAACAGAGAGAGAATATATGAAGTAATGGTGCAGCTAGGAATTCCACGAAAACTCATAAGGCTAATAAGAATGACATTACAAAACACCAAGAACAAAATTACATGGATGGGAAGTGAGTCACAGGAATTTGAAGTGAGAAAGGGACTTAGACAACGCGATCCTCTATCAACGGTACTTTTTAACTTGACGCTTGAAGCAATAATTAGAAGAAGCAAAATCAAGACGAGAATGGAACCATATTTAATAACGAACACCGATGTATAGCATATGCAGATGACCTAACACTAGTAGCAAAAACAAAAAAAGAACTAGAGAAAATTACGGCAAGGATAGCTGCGGAAGCAAGGAGATTTGGAATGGAGATAAACCAAAGTAAGACAAAATATATGGTCATGGGACAAATAGAAACAACTTCCGATGATCAATCGAACCTAACTTTTACGGCCAATAACATGAAATATACTTTCGAAAGGACTACGGAATTTATGTACCTAGAGGTAATCATAGAGCAAAAAAGGACAAGAGAAACAAGAAATACAGGCAAGGATCATCAAAGGAAACCAGAAGTATGGAGCCCTGAAAAATCTTATGAAATCCAAATATGTATCCAGAAAGACCAAAGAGAGAATTTATACAACTGTTATAAGACCAACAGCGACGTATGCTTGTGAGACGTGGACTATGAACAAAGAGGAGGAAGAAAAAATTATAAGATGGGAAAGAAAAATGTTGAGAGCTATTTATGGAGGCGTAAGGACAAACGAGGGATGGAGGAGAAGAACAAACCAGGAACTGGAAGACATGTATGAGAACCCCAATATTATAGCAGTCATCAAAGCGCAGAGAATAAGGTGGCTGGGATGTGTGGAGAGGATGAATGGGACGAGAAGGGCAAAACTCGTTCTCAACCGGAGACCAATAGGGAAAAAAAGAAAGGGTAGACCAAGGGAGAGATGGCTGAAGAAGGCAGAAGACGATTTAAAGATAATTAGTGTTAAACACTGAAAAGAGAAGACGACAGACAGAAATAAGTGGCGTGGAATAGTCCAGGATATACTCAGAAATAGGTGGTGAAAGTATCCAAAGACAATTCTAAGTTATATAAATTTTAGCGGTGTAAGATCAGACTGTACTCATTTCTGCCCTAGGCCTTCATGGCCTGTTGTGCAAACTAATAATAATAAATAATAATAATAATAATATCAATCGCCATTAATTTTTTTTAAATGTAATAGTCGGTTAATAAAACAAAACCCCTTCATCCATTCAATTCATTCATTTTTAAGTTTTTTAATGTAAAAAAAGTAACTCAAACTCATAATCACATTCTGTTTATCACTTGATATTATTATTTATTTAACTTTGGGCAATGAAGCTTAACAATTAAATTTTCACAAAAATTTAACAAGCACTGTGCAGTGCAAGTAATATGTCTAACAAAATTTGATTCAAACACATTTATGTTGATCGTAGCAAAAATGTGCGTAACAAGTGCAAAAAGCACATCAATAAATTTTTTGATGAAAAAAAAGTTGAAAGGCCTGGGTTTCGATCCAAAGACCCTGAGATCCACTATCGGACTCTCTAACCACTAGGCCATCCTTCGATTGAGGGGATCTTTCCAACGAAACATATTTGATTAGCTACTTCTTACTGGAATCTGTAATCTGACTTCAACTTCAAACATTCAAAAACATACTTATTTCGATCTTAGACTTCGTCTCGAGCTGCAAGCTTCATTTATCGTCTGTATTGCAACAAATGTCCACTAGTTACCAGCTTACCAGTACGTATTTTCGCGATTGGTTGGGAATCTAGAATCTAGTATCGGAGTAGGACGTCGTTGGTCAAAGGAGCATCCCGACCGCCATGGTGACGTCACACGGCTCGGGAGTCGTCGGCGTGTTTTCGGTACTGGATCCAAAAACCCATTTTTATTTTGATATAACTTTTGAATTATTGCGAAAGGAAAGAAAACAAAAACAGTTTTGTTATAAAACTTGTATATGATCTTTCCATTTATGTCAAAAAAAATTTTATTCAAAACCTCAATTCCGGAGAAGCGAGTTCGAATCCCGCTGGCATTACGTTATTTTTCCTGCATTTTCTGGTATCATCTTGATCTAAGGGGGCATGTCACTGATACGAATATTTTGTAGCAGAAGACAACCGTGTGTAACATGAGAAGTTCAGCTCCGATTTGTTAAACCGTTTACCGCATCCTATTATTTGCAGCGGGTAAGCAAACCTATAAGTCTGCATGTTGTCTGGGAAAGAGCGGTTTTGGTGCATTCCAGCTGCTTATCTCTTCAATAAAACTTACCCGCAGTTTATGTGTGTAATCAAATTCCTAGAAACGTTGCATCTTCTTGTTGATAGTCTGGTTGAAGTAGTTGGTAAGTTTCTCTGGTTGGTCGAAATTGGATCTTAAAATCTCGTATCTGTAAAATTCAAAGCAAAATGTAAAAGTAGGCCACGGTATATGGCATAGTAACGTGTATGGCAACAAGTATCCAAAAATACACCATAATTTTATTTTTGATTACACTGGGGGGTCAAATGCTGTAATATGCCCAATATGTAAGTGAGGTGATCCAGCAATAAGGGAAAATTATAGAGGTATTGCTCTTTTGGACGCACGCTACAAGGTGGGCACCTAGACAGATAACAAAAAAAGGCTGGACCGTTATGCAGAAAGAATTTTAGGGGGATTTCAGGCTGAATTCAGAAGCGGCATGAGTACGACAGATCAAATATTCTTCCTCAAGGATCTACAAGTAACAAGCTATGAATATAGAATGGTACTACAAGTGCTTCTCATAGACTTTAAACAAGCCTATGATAGTCTAAACAGAAAGAGAATGTATGACGCAATGGTGCAACTAGGAAAACTGGTTAGACTAATACAAATATCACAAAAAACTAAGAACAAAATCACATGGATGAGAAGTAAGTCACAGGAATGCAATGACGCGTAATTTTAGTATCGGGAAAGAAACCAGATGACGTTTGGTATTTGAGTTCTAGAGGCAGTTCGGAAACCTTTTTGTCATTGCACCATAACTCCAAAAGAGGAGGGGTCGGAGATAGAGCGAAAGGGTGTCGGTGGGTATGTTAAAACTTGAAAAAATATCGTTAAGTAACCGAATGAAAATGCGGAAAATCGTCATACGAAATCTCCACGCGGACACAGTATTTTTATGTTATCTACAAAAAAAACCGAGAATTTTACATCAAGTTCCGACCGGTTTCGTCGTGTTTTATTTATCTTCATTTAAAAAATGAAGTCAAGTTGATTGACTCAGTACTTCCCACACATTACGGTGATACCAGTTTATTATTTTCCCATAGCATGAAGCTTTAGTCTCAGATCCCTTGCAACCAAATAATCGCCAGCCCCCCCTAAAATTGTCTTATGCCGCTAGGTCTTGCCTTCACAGGTCAATGGACAGTCTATTATCGATACAAACTTCTCAGTTTTACAACCCCCCACCCCCCAACCACCTCACTTTCACCCCCACCCAAAAAAACTGGTAGGAAATGATCAGGGAACCCCTAAAACATCTAAAAACCGAATTTGAGTTTATTTATTATTATTATTATTTATTTTGTAATGTAATACAAAATAGCACCACCTCGAGGGCCATGCCTTGTGTGAGGTATAGGCGAATAGCTATATATTATGCTACAATTTGCTAGGTATATACACTCAATACTCAATTTTTCCAATATATCACCTTATCTGCAGCTAGTTTGGTTAACCTTACTTTCTGTTTTCTGTTATTTCGTTCGCCCTTCTTCGTAAACCATAGACATGGACCACAACTGAAGCTGCAGCAGTATAGGAGGCTATAATTTTCCATATTTACCAATATGTGAACATTTTGTACTTAAAATTTTGACGTGATGTGACAAACGTTATGACAATTTGTATTTTGTTTTCATACTTTTCGTTCTTTGATTATTGCTACGCTGCCACTGACGCGATTTTTAACAAACATACGCGTTTTCCATTCTCACCACGGTAACAATATACTGTGTCAAAATTTCATTAGAATCAGTTTAATAGTGTCCACGTTACAGAATACAAAACGATTTAAACGGCAATAAGTTCTCGTATGTACCTATACAGAAAATTCTAAGTCCCTTAGTTTCCGTAATAGGCTAGGCAATGTTCGGATGGACCTAAAAAGGTGATTTGTGTCGCTAGATCTTCCTTCACAGGTTAGTGGACAGCCTATTATGAGTACAAGAAATTTTTTAATTTTTCAACCCCCAACCCCCCAACCACCCCAATTTCACCCCCACCCAAAAAAACGCAGAAAATGATCAGGAACCTCTAAAACGCTTAAAAACGAAGTTTGAGCTGTTTTTATATTTTTACTTTTTTTATTATTTCTGCGCCGCCACTGGCACGATTTATAAAAACCATACGTGTCTTCCATCTTCGCCACGATAGTAATACTGTGTCAAAATTTCATTAAAATCAATTCTACGGTTTCCTCGTTACACAATATAGATCGATCTAAAGCAATATTATCGTATGTTTACATCAGAAAAAAAAATTCTAAGTTCTTTGCTTTCTGTAATAGGAAGGCAATGTTCGGGTGGACCAAAAAAAGTTATTTATGTCACCAGGTCTTCCTCCACATATCAGTGGACAGTCTATTATGAATGCAACAAATTTTTCAATTTTACAACCCCCCACCCCCCAACCACCCCAATTTCACCCCCACCCAAAAAAAATAGAAAATGATCAGGGACCCCTAAAACGCCTAAAAACGAAGTTTCAGCAATATTTAATTTTTTTGGTTTTTTGCTAATTACTCCGCCGCCTATGCACCGATTTTCAAAATTATAGGAACATTACCTACTACGACCCCACAGCATACAGCTGCCTAAATTTCATCACAATCCATGCAGCGGTTGCTGAGATTACGAGGCTAGAAAAAAGCGACAGACAGACAGACAGACAGACAGACCGACAGACAGACAGACAGACAGACAGACCGACGGAAATGAGTGACGTGGATTTTCGTTATGTAGAGATCATAAAACGCCCAAAAAGCGTGTTATCTCAAAATCGAAAATTTTCGCGATCACAATACTCCCCTCACCTATTGGTGTGGGAAGTAAAAAATGGAGTCAAGTTGATTGACTCAGTACTTCCCACACATTACTGTGATATCAGTTTATTATTTTCCCATAACATGAAGCTTTAGTCTGAGATCCCTTGCAACCAAATCATCGGCAGCCTTCCCTCCCCTAAAATTGTCTTATGCCGCTAAGTCTTTCCTTCAGAGGTCAATGGACAGGCTAAAACATCTAAAAACGAAGTTTGGGTTGTTTTCATACTTTTAGTTTTTTGATTATTGCTATATACGCTGCCACTTACACGATATTTAACAAACGTACGCGTTTTGCATCCTCACCACGGTAATAATACTGTGTCAAAATTTAATTAGAATCAATTTAATAGTGTCCACGTTACAAAACACAAAAAGATCTAAAGCAATAAATACTCGTATGTATGTATACAGAAAATTCCAAGTCCCTTAGTTTCCGTAATACGCTAGGCAATGTTCGGATCGACCTAAAAAGTTGATTTACGTCGCTAGGTCTTCCTTCACAGGTTAGTGGACAGCCTATTATGAATACAAGAAATTTCTCAGTTTTTCAACTTCCCACCCCCTACCCACCCCAATTTCACCCCACCCAAAAAAAACGCAGAAAATGATCAGGAACCTCTAAAACGCTTAAAAACGAAGTTTGAGCTGTTTTTACATTTTTACTTTTTTTTATTATTTCTGCGCCGCCATTGGCACGATTTATAAAAACCATACGCGTTTTCCATCCTTGTCATAGTAGTAATACGGTGTCAAAATTTCATTAACATCAATTCAACAGTTTCCTTGTAACACAATATAGAAGGATCTAAAGCAATACTCTCGTATGTTTACACCAGAAAAAATTCTAAGTCCTTTGGTTTCTGTAATAGGCAAGGCAATGTTCGGATGGACCTAAAAAAGTTATTTATGTCGCTAGGTCTTCCTTCATGGGTCAGTGGACAGTCTATTATAAAAGCAACAAATTTTTCAATTTTACAACCCCCCACCCCCCAACCACCCCAATTTCACCCCCACCCAAAAAAAAGTAAAAAATGATCAGGAACCTCTAAAACGCCTAAAAACGAAGTTTGAGGAATATTTAATTTTTTTTGTTTTTTGCTAATTACTCCGCCGCCCCTGCACCGATTTTCAAAATTATAAGAACATTACCTACTACGACCCCCCAGCATATCGCTGCCCAAATTTCATTACAATCCATGCAGCGGTTACTGAGATTACGAGGACACAAAAACGCGTACAGACAGACCGACAGACAGACAGACCGACAGACAGACAGACCGACAGACAGACAGACCGACAGACAGACAGACCGACAGACAGACCGACAGACAGACAGACCGACGGAAATGAGTGACGTGGATTTTCGTTATGTAGACATCATGAAACGCCCAAAAAGTGTATTATCTCAAAATCGAAAATTTTCGCGATCACAATACTCCCCTCACCTATCGGTGTGGGAAGCAAAAGGTCAGTACGCGCAAACCGCCTATAGGTTTCAAATGTTATCGCATTTTAATTTGGTTACTTAACAATTTTTTTCACTTTTTAACGCCGCCCCTCTATCTTCAATCCTTCCCATTTTGGGGTTATGATGCAATGACAAAAAAGTTTCCAAACTGCCACTAGAACCCAAATACCAAGCGTCATCCGGTTTCTTTCTCGACACTAAAATTACCCGTCATTGCTATGAATATAAGTATTCAGAAGAACAAATTGTAGCTATGACTTATTAATATTCCTATGGAGCTCCTATACCCATATATAACAGATCCTCCGTTCCCGTTTCATCCCACTCTTATTGCTACACCACCCGCGCGCTTCAGATTTATGAGACGCAGCCATATAAATATTAATGATTTGTTTGATAAAAAGTGGAATATACTGCATACCTTGCTCCGTGTGGCATCTTTTGTATATCGAATCGGCCTTCCGTATTTTGGATACGTCAGTAATAGTATATTACACAACAAGGAGAAAACGACAATTTTTGTATTTCGCACTAGTGAAACCTAGCATGCATCTGTCGGCAGTAGAGACGGGCATATCGGGTCACTTTTAAGATGCGGATCAGCGGATTTAGAACATCTCAAAGATCCGGAACAGTGATCCGGTTCACGGGTCAGTCGGATCCCGACTACCCGACTAGCGAATGCAATCATTCACTTTCGATCTTGACCGCAGCACGAGGGAACCGCCCAATCTGGGTACTCGGTGCAGACCGAAATGAGCCAGTACAGTGCAGTACACTTCATGTATAATTTATTAATTTGTTTTATTTTTATATCAGATGATATTTATTTTTTTATAAATATGTACCTAGAAGATGCATATGTATTAATACTATTCTTTACAAATTTCGATTTGATATCGTTTAATAAATAATTATTCAGTTTTGGGTTTCTGGTATTTGTTAAAATACACTCCTGGCACGTAAAAGAAATTTTTTGTCTCTACTATAAACAGCCACAACTCATCATACACGAAAAACATTCATTTATTATTAGCCCTAAAATATCTATCTAAATATTCCTTTATATTCAGATCCCAGAACATTAAGCATTATGGCTATCACTTAGCTTCAGCAGAACACTGAACCAAAAACTGAACATCTCCAATCGTCAGATCGACTGACCGACATATATCGCCGTGGCACGCACCATCCTGCTTTGTCATTGTGAATGAACAAGCCGCCGGATTTGTGACCCGACTGACCCATTGAACCGTTGAGTTTAAATTTAGGATTCGGTTCAGTTAAACCACCTTAATGATCCGGATCAATCAATCAGATCAGAACCGTTCTACACATCGCTAGTCGGCAGCAACTAATGGCTAACTGGGTAAAAGGTGACTCCTAGTCCAAAGGCAACATTTAAGCGGATCGGTTATGGCAAAAGGACTGAGAGACCAAAATCCTAGGGCAACTGTTGCTGTTACAGCTCTTTGTGTCCAGCCATGGGTAGCACTGTTGAGAGGGCGCACCCACAAAGTTTTAAGGGCCCTTGGAATGATACTCGCTCTCTGCTACCTCAACCTTTTTCACTAGGTTGGGCCCAGTGGAACCTAAGTGCTGCGATCTTGGCGGATCCCTCTCCTTTCAATACAGGATAAGTACAAACCGAGACAAGATTTTAAAAATGTCTTACATCAGCTATAGCTAGAAACAACAGTGGTAACATAATGTCTAACGTTAAAGAGAAGCTAGGGAATGAATGAATGGTTATGTTTCACTACTAACTACAAAAATAATATACTAGGGATTGAAAAATTTCCAAAATTATAAAAATCTTTAAAATGAAGGAAAAACTACCAGCAACTGTTGCTCGTTGTCTAATATCTTCAAAACGAAATTTCACATTTATTGGTATAATAAAATGTAGTTATTATCGTTAAAAGTAACGATACCTCTAACTGAAGCCCTCCAAATTTTCAGTACATAATTATTAGCCGCCCGCCAGATCTCTGTATAAATTATAGAACATAATTTACGTGACAGAAAAATACATGAAATAGACACAATTATAACATGGAATAATAAAAAATTCTAACAAATATTGCAATCGGTATTCAAAATATCCGTCTGATGGAACGATTATTAAACTGTAATCAACTTGTCTGGACTAATGGTTGTAAAAACATTTTTTCATATTCTAACTTCCCACACCAATAGGTGAGGGGGGTATTGTGAGCGCGAAAATTTTCGATTTTGAGATAATACGCTTTTTGGACGTTTAATGATGTCTACATAACGAAAATCCACGTCACTCATTTCTGTCGGTCTGTCTGTCTGTCTTTTGGGGTTTTTCTAACGTCGTAACCTCAGTAACCGCATCATGGAATGTGATGCCATTTGGGTAGCGATATGTTGTGGGGTCGTGGTAGGTAATATTCCTATAAATTACGTGTACGTGTTCGGGGGACGGAGTAATTAGCAAAAGACAAAAAAATTCAAATACTACTCACACTTCGGTTATAGGCGTTTTGGGGATCCCTGATCATTTTCTACTTTTTTTTGGGTGGGGGTGAATTTGGGATGGTTTGGGGGGTGGGGGTTGTAAAACTGAAAAATTTGTTGTATTTATAATGGGCTGTACATTGCCATGTGAATGAAAAACCTAGCGACATAAGCGATCCACCCGAACATTGCCTTTTATAGAAACCAAGGGACTTAAAATTTGTGATGTATACATACGAGTATTGTTTTAGATCGTTCTATATTGGGTAACGCGAAAATCATTGAATTGATTTTAATAAAATTATGACACAGTATTACTACCGTAGAGAGGAAGAAAAAATGTTTTGGAAAAATCGTGTCAGTGGCGGTGCAGCAATAACAAAAAATACCAAAAGTATAAAAACAGTTCAAACTTTGTTTTTAGGCGTTTTAGGGGTTCCTGATCATTTTCGACTTTTCTTTTGGGGGGGGAGTGAATTTGGGGTGGTTGGAGGGTGGGGGTAGTAAAACTGAAAAATTTGTTGTATTCATAATGAGCTGTCAATTAACCTATGAATGAAAAACCTAGTGGCATAATACACTTTTTTAGGTCCATCCGAACATTGCCTTGCTTATTATAGAAACAAAGGGATTTAAAATTTGTGATTTATACATACGGGTACCTATTGCTTTGGATCGTTCTGTATTGCGTAACGCGAAAATTGTTGAATTGATTTTAATGAAATTTTGACACAGTATTACTACCGCGGCGAGGATGGAAAACGCGTATGTTTCGGATAAATCGTGCCACTGGCGGCGAAGTAATAATAAAAAACTGAAAACATCAAAACAGCTCAAACTTTGTTTTTAGGCGTTTTAGGGGTTCCTGATCATTTTCTATTTATTTTTGGGTAGGGGGTGAAATTGGGGTGGTTGGGTGTTGAGGGATTGTAAAACTTAAAGATTTGTTGTATTTATTATAGTCTGTCCATTGACCTGTTGAAGAAATACCTCGCGGCATATTACACTTTTTTAGGTCCATCTGAACATCGGCTTGCCCATTACAAGAACCAATTTTGTGATGTATACATACGACTTTTGCTTTATTTCGTTGTATGTATATTGCGTATCGTGAAAATTATTGAATTGATTTTTAATGAAATTTGGACACAGAATTTACCAGCGCGGCGAGAATGGAAAACTCATCTATTTTTGAAAAACCGTGTCAGTGGCGGCGCAGCAAATATAAGAACAGCTAAAACTTCATTTTTAGATTGGTTTGGAGGCTACTGATCGTTTCACATTGTTCAGCTGAAGCATGCAGGAAAAAACTGTGGCATCCTAGCTTCTAAAGAGCAAGACGCAAGGAACTATTTACGGGTGTTTTTGTGTTGGATGCTTTTCTGCGGGCGGGTGGGCGATGATTTGGTTGCAAGGGGATGTCAGACTATAGCTTCATGCAATGGGAAAATAATAAAATGGTATCATCATTATGTGTCGGAAGTACTGAGTCAATCAAATTGACTCCATTTTTTAAATATTCCGCTGTAGTCGGTTATTCAGCATAAGCTCTAGCCTCGACATATTTCCATGAAAAATAAAGTAGGGTGTAGGTTAATATGTTGTTTATTGCTAGCGAAAGTATACGCCCATGTCTTCCAGTCCATTTTTTATCCAATGTATTATCCCTGAATTCCTTGGTGTAAAGGCCCTCAACCTTGTTGAAAATACAAGTGGTCTCTGTCTTTGTCGAAAGATACACCTTTAAGAAAAAGAGTGCAAAAATCGGAAAATAAAAGATAGCAAATTATTAATCGGTACATGGAATGTGAGAGGAACTTACACAGGAGGAGCCCTTAGACAGGTAGTAAGAAAAGCTAAGCAGTATAAGATGGACATTGTTGCCCTACAAGAGACAAAACAATCAGGAACAGATATTGTAAATATAGATAGTATGATTTTATTTAAAAGTGGTGGAAGAGACCGTAGGATGGGAGTGGGATTTCTTGTAGAAAAAAACTATTAAAAAGAGCGTGATGAAATTCAGTCCTATAACAGACCGAATGTGTTCTATAAGATTGAGAGGAACAGATAGAAATATTACTATTATTAATATACACTCCCCCTCGGAAGACAAACGGAGGACGAAAAAGAACTGTATTATGAGATGTTGGCGAATGAGTATGAAAAAATACCGAAACGTGGCATAAAAATTGTAATTGGGGATTTCAATGCTATGATAGGGAAGGAGATTATATATAGAACAATAATAGGGATTCACAGACATGACTTGTCGAACGACAATGGGTAGCGATTGATTAACTTTGCAGCAGAACGGGATATGGTAGTAAGGAGCACACAAATTGAAAGAAAGGAAATTTATACAGGAACCTGGAAATCCCCCAACGGAAGAGTTAGTAAATCAAATAGATCACGTGCTAATAGAAAGAAAACACCTACACAAAATTACAAATGTAAGAAGTATGAGAGGAGCTGAGGCTGACTCTGATCACTTTCTCGTTAAAGCCACATTTAAGAGCCTATTAGAGAGTTCTGGGAATTTTATGAAGAACGTGAAGAGAAAAAGGAAATATGATATAGAAAAGTTACATGAGCTAAGAACACGAGATGAGTACCAACAAGCTATAAATAAAAGATTAGAGAAAACGTGCCCAGTAGAAGAAATCGATGATAAGTGGACGCAGCTAAATCAGATAATAGAAGATACAAATGAGACTGTAATACCATCAACAACAATGCAATCAAAGGGAAAAGACTGGTATGATGAAGAATGCGAGAAATGTGAAGCAGAATAAAAGAAGTTAAGGTTACTTATGCTAACAAATGGTAGTGATCTAAATATCGAAAACTACAAGAGAATCAGGAGAAAAATGAAAGAATTATGCAGAAAAAAGAAGAGACAATATAATGAAAACGTCGTAAGGGAAATAGAAGAAAAGTTTAGAAATAAGGAGATTAGGTCTTTCTACCAAGAAGCAAAGAAAATGGGGAGAGGATATTGTAATAGGCAAATATTTTTGAAGAATAAAGATGGAACGTTAATAGCAGACAAAGATGAAATACTAGAAACGTGAAAAGATCACTTTGTTAACCTGTTGAATGAGGAAGAGATAGATAATCGAGAAACTCAATTAGTGACGGACGGTGGCGCAGATAGTTTGGAAGTTCCTACATATGAATAAATAGAAATCATAATACAAAACATGAAGAACAATAGAAGCCCTGGAGAAAGCAATATAACAGCAGAAATGTTAAAAGTTGAAGGAGAAAAGCTTAGAAGAAAGATCCACGAAATGTTGAGAGAAATGTGGCTAAAAGAACGAATGCCGGTAGACTGGTCAAATGCTTTAACATGTCCAATATATAAGAAGGGTGACCCAACAATATGCGAAAATTATAGAGGTATCGCCCTTTTAGACACATGCTACAAGGTACTGGGACAGATAATAAGAAAGAGGCGGAGGACGGTTATGCAGAAACAATTTTAGGGGAATATCAGGCTGGATTCAGAAGCGGCAGGAGTACGACAGATCAAATATTCGTTCTCAAGGAACTACAGGTAACAAGCTATGAATATAAAACGGAACTACACGTGCTTTTCATAGACTTTAAACAAGCCTATGATAGTATAAACAGAGAGAGAATATATGAAGCAATGATGCATCTAGGAATTCCAGGAAAACTCATAAGGCTAATAAGAATGACATTACAAAAAACCAAGAACAAAATTACATGGATGGGAAGTGAGTCACAAGAATTTGAAGTGAGAAAGGGACTCAGACAAGGCGATCCTCTATGAACGATACTTTTTAACTTGACGCTTGAAGCAATAATTAGAAGAAGCAAAATCAAGACAAATGGAACCATATTTAATAACGAACACCAATGTATAGCATATGCAGATGACCTAACACTAGTATCAGAAACAAAGAAAGAACTAGAAAAAATTACGTCAAGGATAGCTGCGGAAGCAAGGAGATTTGGGACGGAGATAAATCAAAGTAAGACAAAATATATGGTCATGGGACAAATGGAAAAAACTTCCGATGATCAATCAAACCTAACTTTTACGGCCAGCAACATGAAATATACTTTTGAAAGGACTACGGTATTTATGTACCTAGGGGTAATCATAGAGCAAAAAGGACAAGAGAAACAAGAAATACAGGCAAGGATCATCAAAGGAATGGAGCCCTGAAAAATCTTATGAAATCCAAATATGTATCCAGAAAGACCAAAGAGAGAATTTATACAACTGTGATAAGACCAACAGTGACGTATGCTTGTGAGACGTGGACTATGAACAAAGAGGAGGAAGAAAAAATTATAAGATGGGAAAGAAAAATGTTGAGAGCTATTTATGGAGGCGAAGGACGAACGAGGGATGGAGGAGGAGAAGAACAAACCAGGAACTGGAAGACATGTATGAGAACCACAATATTATAGCAGTCATAAAAGCGCAGAGAATAAGGTGGCTGGGACATGTGGAGAGGATGAATGGGACGAGAATGGCAAAACTAGTTCTCAACCGGAGACCAATAGGAAAAAAAGGAAGGGTAGATCAAGGGAGAGATGGCTGAAGAAGGCTTCTGCCTTGATGATTTAAAGAAAATTAATGTTAAATACGGGAAACAGAAGACGGCAGATAGAAATAGGTGGCGTGGAATAGTCCAGGATATACTCAGAAATAGGTGGTGAAAGTATCCAAAGACAATTCTAAGTTATATAAATTTTAACGGTATAAGATCAGACTGTACTCATTTCTGCCCTCATGGCCTGTTGTGTAAACTAATAATAATAATACGTCTTTAAGGAGCTCAATTAATAGATTTGTCAGCAACTTTCTGTACAAATTTAGAAGGCTATCAATATTTGAAGTTAGTATATCTTGTAAGCTACACTGTAGGTGGTTGGCTTGTCTTGCAGGTTCATAGCTGGGGCATTCAAGGAGGATGTGTTTGATTGTCAACGAGGTGTTGCACGTGGAACAGGTTGGTGGTTCTGCGTTGTTAAATAGATGGTGGTGGTCAGAAGTGTGTGACCAATACGCAGTCTCGAAATTGTCACCTGGTCTCTTCTGTTAGCAGGAAGCTTCAAGGTAGTAGCAACTTGTGGTATGAGTTGGTGAAGTTTACTACTACTGCGATGCCATTTCTGCTGCCATCGGTATCGGACGTGATGTTTGATGAGGAGTTTGATATCGGAGTAGGGTACGTGGTTATCGGTTATGATGTTAGTATCGGTCACCGCTCTCGCCGCTGCACTGTCAGCTTCCTCATTTCCTGCGATTCCTATGTGAGAGGGCACCCATAAAAAATTTACCGTTTTTCCTGAGTTGCTAAGATTTAGAAGAGTTTTCTTGATTTCGCAGATAATTGGATTTTTTGGGTATAGTTGTTTTTAAACCATAAAGTGCACTCAACGAGTCCGTTGCCACCAGAATATTTGATGTCTGGTAGTCTTCTGCGATAGTAAGTGCCATTTTGATGGCTGTTACCTCGCCTGTGTATACACTGCAGTAGTGAGGGATTCTGACATATCTGTTGATATTATGGCTAACTGCAGCACAGCCGACTTCTACTGTAGATTTTGAAGCGTCAGTGAAAATTACTTGAGCAGCCTGGTTTCGTTCAATGATTTCGGCATACCTGCATGGTGGTGGCTGGTGACTTGTCTCTAGTTTTGGATATGCACTCAAGGAAGTGTCGATGGATGGTGCAGTCCAAGGGGGGAAATCCAGACGGCACCGAAGGGTTTCACGCAGTAAGTCCAGGTTGAAATTGCTGTGCCTGATTCTCTCCGAGAACTGCATGTACCTACCCGGTATTCTGGTTCAAAGTTGATCGGTTGTTATGGAATATTACGTCGAAGGCTTAACCTTTATTTTTCAATATGATACCTGTGCAATATTACAATTGACAATTGTATTTCTGAGTTTTGCCGTCCACCGCTAATAACCCTGCGTGGTTGATGCGGTTATGTGTTAATAAAAAAAAATTGAAGTTAAAATACCGGAGAATACGAATGGACCAATGATCGAGGTACCGAATATGCCTTCCCAAACATTAATCAACCAATTCTCTTGACTATAGACTCGGTAATAGTGAGAGTTTTTGCCCTCAACTGCTGCCCTATGTAATTACAAAAATTGAACCGCTTTTGACAATTATTTTCTTGTAGTTGGATCAGGGAGCACTTGTTGCTATTATTTGTTCTTCTAATAGAACTTCTGCTCAATTAAAGAGCTTAATCAAGCTGTCGAGTACGTGTAAGGGTGTTTGTATTAGAGCTGATAAAATACAAACTTGGTTGTTTTAGTTCAACACAATTTTAGTTCTTTCCTGCTTTCGAGAATAATGAAATAGTATTGAAAATTCAGCTGATGTAGTACTTTCAGGCCAGCCTGGCATGTTGCGTTTGATTACTAAGTGGAATTGTCTACTTTTATTAACTGATAATTTTTCAAAAAATATTGTTTTTTTATAACCGATTGGAATTTAAAAATGTTGATTTAACACCCTTTATCTTCAAAGGCAATATTTGAATAGGTCTGTAAACTACAAAATACAGAATGTCACTGAGGTAACGAAAAAAACTTTATCAATACAAAAAATTCTCTCCCACCCTTCTTACCACCTCAAATTTACTCCATTTCTAAAAAGATTGCCAGAAATCTTCTAAACGCCTTAAAACAAAATCTGCCTGGTCCGATTGTTGCTTATTACCCCACTGCACCGATTTTCGAAAGTATAGTATATATAGTATATAGCATTGGGTTAAATGGGATTGTGCCCATGGATGCCAGTAGAATTGGGGGTCGTGAAATTTTTTTTATTTGTAAACGACTACCTTTTACTACATATACATTTGACTTTGATAAAATTGAGAGTCAAACTAAACCAAAGGTGCTAATTTGGTTTCAGAGAAAAGAAATGGAACCATCACACATGCGATATTTGGAGAACAAAGAGTAACGAATATTCGCAATTCGGAAATATCTACTTACTAGTAGTATGGCTATAGGAGTTTATGCAAATGTTTGGTATTTGCCAGATACCAAATATTTTTCCCGTTGGTTTTCGGCAAGTAGTCGCAAATCAAAGCGCACGAATAATTTACGCCATGTTCTTCCTACTGCCGTACTACTGCTCACCGCAGTTGCCAGAATGTCTTGACATGAGTCTGTCAACGTGCGGCCTCCACGCAATGAAATGTCAACACAGATGGAATGACCCCTTCCCATTTAAACAATGTACCACTTTTGCGGAAGACATAAGAAAGAGAGGTCGGTGAGAGAGATAGAGCTCGACAGGGAAAAAGCACGCATAAGAAAGAGAGGTCAGTGAGAGAGACAGAACTCGTTAGGGAAAAAGCACAGTCACCTAGCTCCTAACCAGCTATGTGGCGCATCGGCAAATCTTCTACCGTCTGCCCTGACTAGCCCTATCTCATTCCAGCCGCAAACCAATGCACGCATGCCCATTCCATCTGTGTTGACATTTCATTGCCTCCACGTCAGCTTCGAGTCAAGAATTACCTCCAAGTATTTGACCTCCCGCGAAAGTGCTAAATGTCTTCCATACATTGTGGGTGCTCTAAAACCTTTTAACTTCCTCCGTCTACAGAACAGTACTAGCTCCGTTTTGTTTCAATTTACCGAGAGCTCATCCATGAGTTTTCCTGAAGGTCTTGCTGCACCAGGCTTTCTAAAAGACTATCCATGACAAGACACCATAGAAGAGGAGATAACAGCCCTGTTGTCAGCCCCCCTCAGCTTGATGTCACGCTGGAAAGAATAGCGCTAAGCCGACTACTCGTCTAGTGAACTTTTCACCACTTTCTCAACTAGAGCTTGGAGAGCCGTATCCGTTGACTTGCCCTTCCTATAAGCATGTTGGTTCCCGTTTAGGGGTGTCTGGTAAAACCTTTTCTGCAAAATACCTACTGACCATCCTTTCCAACGTATTTGATCATTAGGAAGGATATTAGGCCTAAAGCATTTGGCAAGCTGTGTATTCTTTTTTACCCAGTTTGGCGATAAAGACCATTCTTTCCTCTCTCCATATGGCTGGCGCATGTCTAACAAGAGAGATGTCGGTGAAAGGAATTTCCAAGTCATCAAAAGAGAAGGGCAAGTCTAGTGCATTTATTCGTTTTGTTCGTATTCTATCTGCTTTACAATCCAGGTGGTAATTAGGGCAATAACGTCAAGGTTTTTCCTATAATATAGGGAAGCTCTTGATGATATCCCAAAATAGCATCAGATCTTACTGGTTTTGATACGTGGATATGCTGAGGTAGATGGTAATGCCACAACATAGTAAACAATCAGCACAATATCTCAGGTTGGCGGCAATTACACGCGCATCCCCCCTTTTGGATGATTATTTGTAAGGATGCGAACGATAATTCGATACTTGTACTTCTGCAGTAATATCGAGTATTTTTATCTTAGATACCTTTTGAGCGATTCCGTGCTGGTATCGCTATTTTTGCAGCGGTATCAGTATCGAAAATAATTACATAATTATTGAGCGGTGTAATCAATTGCACAAAATTCTCTTTACGAACTAAATGCGCCTACTTGGCTAACAAATATCGAATTGAGGCTTTGAATAGATTTTTTTTTTGTCATAAATGGAAAGATCATACATACATTTTATAACAAAACTGTTTTTGTTTTCTGTTTTTCCGCAATAATTCAAAAGTTATATCAAAATAAAAATGGGTTTTTGAATCGAGTACCGAAAACACGCCGACGGCTCCCTAACCCGTGTGACGTCACCATGGCGGTAAGGATGCTCCTTTGACCAACGACGTCCTACTCCGATACTAGATTCTGGATTCGCAGCCAATCGCGGAAATACGTACTGCTAAACTGGTAACTAGTGTATACTTGTTGCAGCACAGTCGATGAATGAAGTTTGCAGCTCCAGACGAAGTCTACGATCGAAATAAATATGTTTTTGAATGTTTGAAGTTGAAGTCAGATTACAGATTCCAGTAAGTAAGTACCCAATCAAATATGTTTCGTTGAAAAGATCTCCTCAATCGAAGGATGGCCCAGTGGCAAGAGTCCGCTAGTGGATCTCAGGGTCTTTGGATCGAAAACCAGGCCTTCCAACTTTGTTTTATTGTTTTTATCAAAAATTTTATAGATGTGCTTTTTTCGACGATCAACATAAATATGTGTTCGAATCAAATTTCGTTAGATATATTGCTTACACTGCACGGTGCAAAAACTAAGTACCGGAGGCGGTGGACAATTCAAAAATTCAGTGGAAATGAGGTTTGTCCGTCAATATCAATCACCATTATTTTTTTTAAATGTTAATAAGACAGAACCCATTCATCCATTCAATTCATTAATTTTTAAGTTTTTTAATGTAAAAAAGTAACTCAAACTCGTAATCACATTCTGTTTATCACTTGGTATTATTATTTATTTAACTTTGGGCAATGAAGCTTAACAATATTAAATTTTCATAAAAAATTAACAAGCACTGTGAAGTGCAATTAATATGTCCAACAAAATTTGATTCAAACACATATTTATGTTGATCGTAAAAAAAATGTGCGTAGCAAGTGCAAAAAGCACATCAATAAAATGTTTGATAAAAGAATAGAAATAAAGAGCTGGAAGCCCTGGGTTTCGATCCAAAGACCCTGAGATCCACTAGCGGACTCTCTAATCACTGGGCCATCTTTCGATTGAGGAGATCTTTTCAACGAAACATATTTGATTAGGTACTTACTTACTGGAATCTGTAATCTGACTTCAACTTCAAACATTCAAAAACATATTTATTCCGATCGTAGACTTCGTCTCGAGCTGCAAACTTCTTTCATCGACTGTGTTGCAACAAATATACACTAATTACCAGTTTAACAGTACGTATTTTCGCGATTGGCTGGGAATCTAGAATCTAGTATCGGAGTAGGACGTCGTTGGTCAAAGAAGAAGCATCCTTACCGCTATGGTGACGTCACACGGGTTCGGGAGCCGTCGGCGTGTTTTCGGTACTCGATTCAAAAACCCATTTTTATTTTGATATAACTTTTGAATTATGGCGAAAAAAAAGAAAACAAAAACAGTCTTGTAATAAAGCTTATATATGATCTTTCCATTTATCTCAAAAAAAGTACTTTTCTTCTTAATTCAAAACCTCAATTGGTGCCGGTATCGATATTTTCATTTTCGCATCTCTACCCAGACTTCACTCCCGTACAATCATCCCAAGGTGAAATTCTGTGGGCACCATTTTTATATAGGAAATCCTCAGAGATATACTGCTGGTTGTTTACTATGCTGTGGTAATGCAGTCATGTCAAGCAGCATCGCGGAAATGCTTTGTTACCCGCCTACCCTAAGCTGTCGACACAGGTGTTATTGGTTAAACCACTTGAGATTTTATCTCAAGAAATACTACTTCTCCTGGAAAGTTATTATTGTCTAGCTTGAAACCCATATGATGTAGATGTATTTTAACCTCCGAAAAATAAAATTCTCTCATTGAAGGTCTACTCGTCTGCTTTATAATCCTATTACCACAGAATGTTGCTTTTTCTCTAGAATATCGTAGCGAGTTATCCACTCGTGCATTCAGCCCAAACTTTTGTTGAAAATGGAATTCCGTGACATAAAAGAAAAGCTAGATGCTCAGCTGAACGGTACCGCTTCGACAGCAAAAACTCACGGTAGAGAAATGTGCGTTCGTTAAATTATTTCTGTCATCAGCTCTGGAAAACTAGATTTGTCTGCCAATACTTTTTTAAGTGAGTACGTGGAACGGACGTGCGTAATGAGGCGATTGATTATATCTTTGTAAGGAACACTACAATATGCTAAACTTAACTCTTAAATTTAGGATGTAGTCATGGAGAAAACTCAGAACTCGCTTCTAATACAGGGTTATTCACGTTATTCGACACGGAGAACTATGGCTAAAGTATTTGACAAAAAAGAAAATAATAATTTCGGATGGATAAAGACCCATAAAGACTACATTTTAAAAATATCAGAGTTATGTTTTTTCAAATGGAACACCCCGTATATTATTACATATTCAGATTCCTTGGTGAATTCTAGTGTGACTTTATGTAACACACATGGGACTTAAAGCGAACCGTTTAGGTGTAAATCACCATTTTCAGTATAAGTAGATATCAGGAAAAAAATGAATATCGCAGAGATTATAAAATTTGGAAAGCTGTGACTTTGCTGTATTACTAAGCATAAAATGCGTCAGCTTTGATGCGGCTGTCAAATTTAAATTACGTTTATGCTTGGAGGAATCGATCGATTAATTAAGGAAACTTCGATCAGCGATAACTTGATTTTTTCAAATGGGAATGCCTAATCTTTTTCACACGGTTAAACGTAGAATTTGATAACCTTTCTAATGAAAGGTATGCAATTCTGTCAAAATTCAAGTCAAAAGTACCTCTGACTGGAGTTCAGAAAATTCTTTAGTACCTATTAGCAAGATCGCAGAAAATGAAGAATGGAATAAAATTTGTTCAAATTATAAAACATAACTGAAATGGCAGAAAATTTAAATCTGATTTGTCAGTACTTCTTTTTTGCAATATTGCCAGTAGATATTGAAAAATAGGGCTCCAGTCAGAGGTATCGACTTCGACGCAAATTACTACTTTTTTACACCATTGCATAATATATGATTGATAATTACATGCTGGAGCAACATTCGCTGATTGTTTTTGTTTCATATCAGGGTTTTTAATTGTCTTGGAACTTTTTAACCTCTAGTAAATTGAGGTAGCCAGTAGACTGTAAAAAAATATCTATTACTGCCATACCCCAGCTTCTCTTTGACCTTAAAGATGTTATCGCAGTTGTTTCTGGGAGAGTTGATTTGTTCTGAGGAATTTTTCTAATCTTGTCCCTTTAGTCTAGTTCGTGTGCATTTTTCTGCTAAGTTAGTTGTTTTCTTCTACCTGAACAGGTTTTTGTTTATATTTCATGGCCTGCTACGTTGCTTATAGGTAGGAAAATTGTAAGACTCCGATTTGTTAGAAAATTTAAAATTAAATGAAAACCACCAGAGATTGATATTCACAACCTTATATCATTAGAAAGGTCATCAAATTCTACGTTTAACTGTATAAAAAAAATTAGGCATTCCTATTTGAAAAAATCAAGTTATCGATGATCGAAGTTTCCTTAATTAACCGACCGATTTCTCCAAGCATAAACGTAATTTAAATTTGATAGTCTCATCAAAGCTGACGCATCTTATGCTTAGTAATACGGCAAAGTCACAGCCTTCCAAATTTTATAATCTCTGCGATATTCAATTTTTTCCTGATATCTACTTATACCGAAAATGGTGATTTACACCTAAACAGTTCACTTTAGTCCCATGTATTGATACATAAAGTCACACTACAATTCACCAAGGAATCTTAATATGCAATAATATACGGGGTGTTCCATTTAAAAAAACATAACTTTGATACATTTCGTGTTTTTGGGACACCCTGTATAACATGAACATATTTTTAAAATGTAGCCTTTATGGGTCTCTATCCGTCCCAAATCATTTTTTTCTTTTTTATCAAATACTTTAGCCATAATGCTTCGTGTCGAATAACGTGAATAACCCTGTATACACCAAGCTATAGTCAGCCTCATGGCACGACAAATGAATCCCATTGCAGAAACCACACATAAATTTGGAATTGCAACTTATTCAGCCTAACGTTTTTTTTAAATAGACGCATATTTTAAGCAGAAATCTCACTTGTCCTACCCATACAACGCGCTTAACGAAAATCTACAGTATGCATTTATTTGAGAAACCTCGCAAGTCTGTGAAGTTCCTAAAACGTCAAAAAATCTTTGAATTGCCAACTACTGGTGACACAGCTGAAGCTGTTCATGAAAACTGAACTGTCCTTGTATTATTATGTTATAACATTCAGATAGCTAACTAAATAAAATTATTTGCAAAAAAAGGCGTGTGTGTGTTTATTTGAGAAAGCCATTTCTTTTTACTGCCCCTACCGATAGCGTGATAGGTTTTCAATTTTGAGATAATACGCTTTTTGGGCGTTTTATATCTTGATAACGAAAATCCACGTCATTCATTTCCGTCGGTCTGTCTGTTGGTCTATCTGTCTGTCGGTCTCTGTCTGTCTGTCGCGTCTTTCTAGCCTCGTATCCCAGTAACCGCTGCATGGATTATGATGAAATTTGAGCAGCGATATGCTGTGGGGTCGTAGTAGGTAATGTTCCTATAATTTTGAAAATCGGTGCACGGGCGGGAGGAATAAAAAAATAACAAAGAAAATTAGGTATTCGTCAACCTTCGTTTTTAGGCGTTTTAGGGGTTCCTGATCATTTTCTACTTTTTATGGATGGGGGTGAAATTGGGGTGCTTATGGGGTAGGGCGTTGTAAAAAGTTTTTGTATTGATAATAGGCTCTTCACTGACCTACTAAACAAGGACCTAGCGACATAATGCAGTTTTTTAGGTTGATCGGAACATTGCATTGCCTATTACAGATAACAAGGGACTTGGAATTTTCTGATGTATACATACAAGTATTGCTTTATATCGTCCTGTGTTGTGTAACCTGGAATCAAGTTTAATGAAATTTCGACAGTGGCGGCGCTGTAATAATAAAAAAGATTGTAAAACTATAAAGATAGCTTAACCTTCGTTTTAAGCGATTATGAGGTTTCCGACTGTATCATTTCATCCAGTTGAAGCTTGCAGAATAAAAACTGTGTCGTCCTAGTTCCTACAAAGATGCAAGAAACTATTTACGAGAGTTTCTGAAATAGATGTTTTTTTTTATTTTTGAGGATGGGCGGGTAATGATTTGCTTGCAAGAGGATCTCAAACTATCATGCAATGGGAAAATAGTAACATGATATCGTGACGTGTGGGAAGTACCGAGTCAATCAACTAGACTCCATTTTTTCGACACAGGACCGGAAGGTTTTTTTACTTCTCTTTTGTTAGAAACTTGACGCCAGATACACATATTTTATGTTGGAGTAGTTATTTTTATAGATCTTAAAGTCGTTTTCAAATAAAATAGCTTTTCAGCTTTCCTCAAAATAGCGACTTTGGGACATGTGGGATTTCTGAAATAAGTGATTTAAATAAAGTCAGATCAGGTTCTACTATTATTGAGGAAATGCGTCTAAAATTCCAAGCGAACTAGTGGACTAGGAGCCGGTGATCGGCAGACTTACGGTAAAGGCGGAGATACACGTGCCTGTAAAACGGAATAGTAGTTTGCATGCAACTTAAAGGCATGTGCAAGTAATAAGCACACTGTGGATACATTTGCAAGTCTAGCTTGCATGTAATTTTCGCTCTTGCATGCTAGTTTCTCCAAGACGTATACATATGCCAGTTCACAAAACAGACAGTGCGTGTCAGTTGCTTTTGCTTTTCTGCAATGGAAGATATCCGAGGTGACTTAAACACTATCATATTGCATCTAGATGTAAAATGTGTGGCTAAGTTAATAAGACAAAGAAAGGAAAGAAGAAGACAGATTTGAGTGAAAAATTGGGTTAGTAGAAGGGAAAATTTTGAGGCAAGTAGCTGTTTTCTTACAGAAATGTGACAAGAAGATGAAGGTGGTTACAGAAACCATTTAAAATGCAATCAGATAAAACACCTACACCTACAACGAAACCTTCTACTGGCATACCTTTAGCTGTCGCGTACGTTCACACGTGCCGGTTTTACAGCCCCCCGCGCCCCTCTTTCAGCGTGCATGCCAGTAAATCAAATGTTGTGCTATCTACTTGCATGCCAGATAGAGGCATGCCAGTTAGCGTATACACAGGACAGTAGGTGGCACTTGCAAGGAGCTGTTATGCCAGTGTGCCAGCTACAGGCATGTGTATCTCCGCCTTAATTCAGCCAACCTACAAATACCGTAGGTGAAATGGGAATTCACTATTCCCGGCGACGGCGACGCGACGGTTCCTTTGGGCGTGGGCGGCAGTCCTGAAGCGCAAAAAAGTGGGTTCTATCACGCCATTTTAGCAAGTCTGCCGTTTTAATATATTGTAGTATATAGGCTTTCTTACACAAAAACCCAATGGTAGACACCTAGTATGATGGTTCCTAATATGTTTTATAGAATTTGAAAAGTTGAAAATTTTATACAAACTTACGTCATTTTAGCAAGGATGAAAATGATATATGTTATTCACATTATTATTATAAATATAGTTCTTGAACAGCAGACACCTATGCGGGTTCCCACATACTAGCAGGCGCTATATCTCTTTGTCGTGATAATTAAACAGCGTCAACATTAGGAACCGCAATAAGTGCCATCGAGTGTTTGAATAAAAAAAAGTGTATAACTTCATTATATTAAAACGGTAGTCTTGCTAAAATTACGTTTTAGAAGTCGCTGTTTAATTAGCACGGCAAAAAGACATTAGAGCGTCTGCAAGCATTTTAGAACCCGCCTAGGAGTCTGCCATTCAAAAACTACATTCATAATAATAATGTGAATAACGTACATCATTTTCATCCTTGCTAAAATATTGTAAATTTTCAAAAAATGTTCAACATTTAGGATTTTATAAAACGCATTAGGAATCGGAGTAAATGTCTTTTATTGAGTTTGTGATTAACAACGCTATTTAATTAGCACGACAGAGAGACATTATAGCGTCTCCTGGATTTCCTAACATTCCCCAGCGATGTTTGGTGCAGTTCTGAAAATTTTCGTTTTTGCTAGCCACTCCATCACCACTGCACCGATTTTCAAACATATTATCCCAAAGCGTATTCCATTCCTAATCCTCGTTCTAATCTAAATAGATGCAGCGGTTACTGAGTATACGCAGATACAAGAATCACACAGACAGATGGCGCCACCATGAAAAGTACATCGTAGTAATATTAAAATTCCTTTTATTCCTTGGCTGAATGAATGTTAACTAGCTTTTTGTCCACCGTGTAGATGCGTTCGCCGTGACCCCGTTTGTTATGGAAGCTTGTAACTAATACCCGGCTTTGCGGGGATTTCATTTAGGTTCGCAGGGAATATCAACCTTGATCTTTCGGGCTCTCGTTAAAATTGACTTTTGGCGAGCGAATTTCTGTGTAGGTATCCAATTTTCTGTTAACGCCTATCCTCGACGCCGTTCGATCCCTCGGCCTTTCCAGAGAGATTATTTCTACTTTAATGGAAGTAATGGAATAAACGGATTAATCTAACGCTAATACCGTACGATAAGACAGGTTTATCGATCAACCTTAATGTTTTCTGTATTTTTATTCAAGCACGCTTGGTGCTAGCTGATATAAATATTATATCATGTAAGCCGACTCTGTGGTATCCATATACATATTTGCAGCATATTACAAAATGAAATTGACGCAGCATTCTAAGTACTAACAAGGTATCATAATTTTATTACAATCATGTTCGACGTTTTTAATTAACAAGTTATCACTAGTAAAGGTAACAGTTAGCCGAACATAAATTGAGGTTTCGAAAAAATATTAATTTGTGATAAATGGAAAGAAGTAGAAGAAGAAGTTTTATAACAAAGCTTTTTTTCTTTTTTTACTTCCCACACCAATAGGTAAGGGGAGTGACCGCGAAAACTTTCTATTCTGAGATAACATGCCTTTCGGGCGCTTTATATCATAAATAGGTATCAACCTACATAACGAAAATCCACATCACTCGTTTCCGTAGGTCTACTGCTAGCCTCGTAATCTCAGTATGGATTGTGATTCAATTTGGGCAGCAATATGCTGTGGGGTCGTAGTAGATCATAATGCTGCTATAATTTTGAAAACCGGTGCATGGGCGGCGCAGTAATTTACAAAAAACAAACAATTTGTGTTTTAGGTAATCCTGATCATTTTATGCTTTTTTGTGCGTAGTGGTGAAATTTGGGGTGGTTGGGGGTGGGGTGTTGTAAAATTGACAAATTTGTTGTATTCATAATTAGACCGTTCTGTATTGTGTAACGAGGAAGCTATTAAGTTGATGTTAATGAAATTTTGAGTATTACTACCATGGCGAGGATGGAAAACGCGTATCTTTTTTATAAATCATGTCAGTGGTGGCATGAAAATAATAAAAAAACTAAAACTAGACAGACAGCTCAATCCTCGTTTTTAAACGTTTTAAACGTTTTTTACTTTTTTTGGTGTGATTGAAATTAGGGTGGTTGGGGGGTGGGGGTTGAAAAACTGAAAATTTTGTTGTATTCATAATAGTCCACTGACCTGTGTGGCTGGCATATTACCAAAACTAAGGGAATTTTCTGTGTACATACGAGTATTTATTGTTTTTGATCGTTCTGTAGTTTATGACCTAGAAACTGTTAAATTAATTCCAATGGAATTTTGACACAGTATTACTACCGTGGTGAGGATGGAGTACACGTATGGTTTTTAGAAACTGTGTCAGTGGCAGCGCAGCAATGATCTAAAAGCTAAAAATGTGAAAACATCTCAACCTTCGTTTTGAGGTGTTTTAGGGGTTCTTGACCATTTTCTACCTTTTTTGGGAGGAGGTGAAATGGGGGTAGTTGGGGTATGGTGGGTTGTAAAATTGAAAGATTTGTTGTATGCATAATAGGCTATGCATTGACCTGTTGAGGAAAGACCTAGCAGCATAGCACAACATCTTTTTAGGGGGGGGGAAGAGCTGGCAACGATTTGGTTGCAAGGGAGTCTCAGATTTTAGCTTCATACTATGGGAAAATAATAAACTGGTATCACCGTAATGCGTGGGAAGTACTGAGCCAATCAACTTGACTTCATTTTTTTGCAATTAATCAAAAGTTATATGAAAGTATGTTTGAATCCAGTACCGAAGACACAACGACAGCTCCCGAACAAAACCGAGCCCGGTGACGTCGGAATACAACGACGTCCTATCCTGATAAATTTTTCTAGATTCCCAGCTAATCGTAAAATACTTGTATAACTAGTGTATATTTGTTGCACCATAGTCGGTTAATGAAGTTTTCAGCTTGAGACGAAGTCTACGGTCGAAATAAGTATCTTTTTGAATATTTCAAATTAATATTAAAGTACCTAGTAAGTAATATAGTACCTAATCAAATATATTTTGTCGAAGTAACCTTTTTGGTAGCGCCGTGTAAGCGCGTCAACTTTCCGATCCGACGATGTCCGTGTTTGAGCGGTTATCTGGTTCAAGCCGACGCCTTGACAGCAACTCTAGTTTTTAATTTTCCTTTACCAAACAATTTATTGAAAATGCTTTTGCACATGTTACACACATTTTTTTCTACGATCAAAGTAAATTTGTATGAGTAATAATATATGTTTCAAAACAAAATTTTCTTTTCTTCTGCTATAGTTCAAAGTTACATCAAAATAAAAATTGATTTTTGAGTGTAGTACCGAAAGCACGCCGATAGCTGCCAGACAAAACCAAGTTTGGAAATAAATCAAAAACATTGCAGGAGAAAATTCTCATAACCATATTGAAGCCTTAAAGCAACAATCAACGATCTACAGTCAAGGAGAGGACATTGTTGAAGTCTTATCCAATACTTATTATAACAACTTCAGTGGTATCCAGTACAATGAAAAGTTTCTAGAACACAAACAAGTCTCAGAAAACCTAGCTATTAATATACAAAACAAGACAAATCCTATGAACGATCCAATAAATGAAAGTGAACTAAACGATGCACTCATAGATCTAAAAGATTCATCACCAGGCCCAGATAATATACCACCTTCCTTTTTGAAGAACCTTCCATCAATAGCGAAAAAATACTTACTAAGAATTTATAACTCAGTATGGACAAATCAAGTGTTCCCAGAATTATGGAGACATGCAATTATCATCCCAGTACCCAAGCCTAATAAATCTCCTATACTTCCTGAGTCTTACAGACCTATCACTCTTACCTGCTCTATGTGTAAGCTACTAGAAAAAATAATAAACCGCCGGCTGTTATGGATCATAGAACAAAGGAATTTATTAATTCGCGAGCAAGCTGGATTCAGGCCGAATAGATGTACTATAGACAACATAGTGGACTTAGAGAGCTACATATATGAGGCTTTTGCCACCCAACAGAACTGCCTAGCTATCTACTTTGACATCAATAAAGATTTCGATACAGCTTGGAGGTTCAACATTATCCGAACGCTGCAAAAATGGGAATACGACGGCAACATTTTAGCCTATGTCTCGAACGTCCTCTCAGAAAGAACCTTCCAAGTACGCACAAACAGGAAGATGTCAATAAGTGGACCCCAAATAAATGGCATTCCTCAAGAACCTGTAATAAGTCCGACACTTTTTCTCATCGCTATCAACGACGTGCTGAGTAATCTATCGAAGCCAATCCGAGCACGCCTATACGCAGACGATATGACTATGTACGTGAGAGGAAAGAATACAAGTACTTGTGCTAACCTACTGCAAGCTGAATTAAATAACTTAGAACAGGCTTCTCCTTCTCACCTCAAAAAACAAAATGTATGATTTTTACAAAGAAGACAGAACCGCAGATACCTCCCCTAAAGCTTTTTAATGAACTTCTGGATTACGCACAAGAAATTAAATTCTTGGGAGTAACATTCGACCAACGACTCACATGGAGAAGTCTCGTTAGGAAGCTAACGCACTCTTGCCAAAACGGTATCAACCTATTGAAATGTCTGTCAAGCAAGTTATGGGGCGCAGAAGGAAATACAATCCTCAACGTGTACCGTGCACTAATAAGATCAAAGATTGACTATGGATCTATAGCTTATGCATCTGCCAAACCATCGGTGCTAAAACGGCTAGATGTGATTCATAACCTAACTATCCGCCTTATTCTGGGCGCATTTAGAACAACCCCAATCGTATGTCCCAAGAAGTCGGAGAGACATCTTACAGATACTACGCCAGACCCTAAGTTTGGCATATGCAACCAGAATTGCCTCCAACCCTCAGACACCGTATTATGCTAGCATAAGCAAAGTTCTCCGTCACTCAAACCAGACACAGGGTCATGCAGTCTCCTTCGCCCAGAGGATTTCCAATTACTTGCACCAGATAGACATCCCAAGACTACAAGAAACATACACTTCATCCCCGACTTCAACTCTACCCTGGATAATCAGCACCCCAACAATAAACTTGCAGTTAAGCCAATACAACAAGCACGAAATCTGCAATGAGTTAATGATACAGTACTTTCAAGAGCTGATCAATCAATACCCTCGCCATAGGAGACTATACTGACGCATTTAAATCTGACTTCAACTCAGGTGCAGCTGTTATAACACCTACAGAAACTATAAAATTAAAGCTACCAAATTGCTCTACTGTTCTTACAGGCGAACTATTCGCAATAATAGAGGCGCTAAAGTACATAAAGGGCAGTCATTCTCAGAAATGGTTAATCGTAACAGACTCTCTGAATTCGCTGCTACTGTTTGAAAGGGTA
Organism: Callosobruchus maculatus; assembly: GCA_951848785.1. NCBI lineage: Eukaryota > Metazoa > Arthropoda > Insecta > Coleoptera > Chrysomelidae > Callosobruchus > Callosobruchus maculatus. The sequence continues at coordinate 8,850,744 of CATOUR010000065.1, read as the reverse complement.
TATACTAAGAATCCGTTAGTAAACACAATCAAGGACTTACTACATAATACAGAGCTAATCGAAAAAGAAGCAGTTCTAGTATGGACTCCATCTCATGTGGCCAGCGCCGAAGTTTCCCCCGCAGGAGGCAGGCGCAGCCCAAATCCTGAGGCGGAGGCTTCGGCGGAGGTCTGTCCACGACCTACCTGGCGCGTCCCGATGGCTGATTGGGTGTCCCCAGAAGGGTGAGGTGGCTCTGAACTTAAAATGATTTGGAGTTCACCTCGCCCTTCTGGGTAGGTAATAGTAAATATTGCCCGCGGATCATGTGGAAACCGAAGAGGACCCTGGCCTTCGGAGCGGGAGAGACTCTCGATGCCGACGTCGACCCAGCGCATACCGAGCTCGGTTGGCGTCGGTATGCCGAGAGCTCTCGTGTTCTGCTGGCTGGGATAGCTAAGTCCGGGCTTGCCTCTTTGGTAGTGTTACGAGGACGAAGACGACCTGGCGAGGAAACGGCGATGATGATGAAAAGGAACGCACAGCGACCTGGTACCAGATGATGACGACCCGGCGATGGATATGGACAAATTTTTATTTTTTTTGATATGGATAAGTTGAATACAGGGAACAATCTTACGGAGCAGGGGGTCGGATCCCCAGTTCCGGTCGGTGTCGCGGGTGAGCGAGCAGGCCCCGCCCGACCGTTAGCCAACGACTGCTCAGCACTCTCGGTGGGAAGTCAGGCCGAGGTGCAGGAAATAGCTACTGGCGTTTTGACCAACGAACAGGCTGTTCGAAGGTATGCGGTAGGCGACCAGGCCGCGAACGCTACTGGAAGAAAAGACCCGCGAGGCGGCTTAGAAGCAAATCCCTTCAAACGAAGGGATCTAGTCCCAAGGAGCCCACCAAGGGAAAGATCGTGGTCCGTATCAGAAACGGACTTCGATCGTTCGAAAATGGCAGAGGAAAATCCAGCGAAGCGGAAGAGAGCAGAGATACCGCTAACAAAAGGTGAACAGAAGGTTTCACCTATTGTCAAGAAGCTTGTCGAGAAGGTCGATGAGCTCAAAGAAATCTTAAAAGTAAATGTAAATACCAAGACCAGTATTAAAAGGGGTGTAGAGGAGATAGGGAGGCTTGTGAATAAGCTCAAAGACCTGGACCTACATGGCGAAGACCAAAAGACACCGGTACAGTCTAGAGACCAAGGATCTCAGACAGATGCCATTCAAACGACGAATAATAGCGTCCAGACTGAGGGGCCTTGGCACTCCAAAAGCAAGCGCCAAGAAGAACTAGCGGCAGAGATCACCAAGGTCCTCAAGAAAAACCCGGAGGACTATGAGGCTTTCAAAGAAGTCTCGAAAAAACAATGGCCTACATCAGTTTATGCCAGAACGCAGGAATGCGAGGGAAACCCGGTATTGGGGAAGCAAGGTGAGAGTGACCTCGTACTATGTACGGACAAACACCAAACCTACGACAAAGGGATAAATAAGTCGTTCCTGCTAAGATACCCCGAGGTAGAAAATCTAGGTACCGAAGGGGGAGAAGTAGAAGGATTCTCGTACCTAAAATACGAGACTCGTATAGCTACGAGTAAGGGGCCAGGACAAACCACAAAGAGCTATGTCTATAAAGTGGTGCTGGACGAAGACGAGGACAAAACATTTGCAAATGTTATTAGTCTGAGAGAGACCACGGTCAAGGAGGGCCGTTCGAGCATTGCCGTCCCTACGCCAGATCTGGCACGAAAAGACCAAATAAGAAAAATGTTGGAGTTTGTCTTCACGGGCACCGACATTTTGATAAAATATTATATCCCACCTAAAAGGGGGTCAGGCCAGGGAGGAGAATCTACACAAGGTAGTGCCGCAGGAAAGCCAGATCTAGCTCGGCGGCCAAGAAATACAGACGCCGTAATTGTTGCCGCGGAAGGGCTTAGCTATGCACAACTGCTAACGAAAGTTAAGCAGGAGGCTAAGATCAACGACCTTGGAATCGTGGTAAACAACGTGCGGCAGACTAAGAAAGGTGAGCTGCTTATAACAGTACCCAAAGCAGGGGGAAGTGCCGAGCAACTAAGGGAGGCAATTGACAAATTGAATGTTGCGGGAATTTCCACTAGGAATACCAGCCGCGTCACGTTGCACGTACGTGGCATAGATGGGGTCACTACCGACAAGGAAGTGGAGTCAACACTTCGAGAAGCGGTAGGGGATGACAAAAACAATACTATTGTAAGATCCCTGAGACCCACAAGAAACGGCAACCAAGTGGCGACGGTCATAACGTCCAGGTAAGTTGCCAGCAGGCTATTGGCCAGGGACCGAGTTAAAATAGGTATCGTGATGTGCACGATACAAGAGCGTGTGACGGTGCAAAAGTGCAGGAGGTGTTGGGAGATTGGCCATCAGGCCAAAAACTGCCAGGGATTAGATAGGGCAAAGCTTTGTTTAAATTGCGGAAAAGAGGGCCATAAAAAGGCCGAGTGTAAAGAAAAGGAGTACTGTCCTATCTGTGAAGAGGCGGGTCATAGAGCAGGATCGTATTCCTGCCCTGCTTATGGTCGTATGCTGAGACACCTACAGAGGAACAGCAGGCGCCAGCAGATAGCAGTGGCCAAGGAGGTCTCGGACATGTAGAAACTCCTCGATTATGATTAAGGTCTTACAAATCAACTTGAATAGATCCCGCGCGGCGTATGACATGGCTCATGCGGTAGCCTTAGAAAAGGATATCGACATCATTATAACATCTGAGCCGAATAGGAAGGCGTCCATGCATCCCAAATGGAATACCGACTTAAATCATGATGTTGCGGTCTACTTCCGTAACCAGAACATCGTGGTCAAGTCCATTACAAGGAGGAAGGGATATGTCTGTATCTATCTCAACAAACTAACTGTGTACTGTTGCTATTGTTCTCCAAATATTCCGTATGAAGAATACGAGAAGTATATGGAAGCACTTTGGACTGATGTGGAGGCGTCAGAAGGCAAAGCCATAGTCCTTGGAGATCTAAACGCAAAAGCGACAGATTGGGGTTCCCCAAATACGGATAAAAGAGGCCGGCTACTGTGCGAATGGCTTGCAGCTTTAAATATGGTAGTACTGAATGATGGAACGCCTACCTTCTTCAGGAGATCCTACCAATCACATCTCGACGTCACCATTGCTTCGGAGAACATAGCCAGGAATATAAGAGGTTGGCAAGTTGTAGATACAGAATCAATGAGCGATCATAGATTCATATACTTCGAGATTCGGACTGCAGACAAGGTACGCAAGGCCACTTATGAGTACCACACACCTTTTGTCGACATGGTCAAGTTTCGAGAAGTTTTGAAATCTCGCTTGGAAGATATCCCAGATTCGGTCGAGTATACGGTAGAACAGTATACAGCACTAATTAAAGAAATGACCGAAAGCTGTACGATTAAAAGAGGAACAAGGACTGCCATGGTTCCCTATTGGTGGAATTCGGAAATTGAATCGGCACGAGTAGTCTGCAATGCAGCAAGACGCAACCTAACACGCGTTCGGCGCAGAACAGGCGTCGCAGAGCCAAACGTCAATTTCCTCCACGACCTGTATAAGGAAAGAAGGAGGAGGTTGCAAAACCTCATCCTTGCAGCCAAGAGGGAGAAATGGAAGGAGCTATGTTCTTCTCTTGAAGAGGACATTTGGGGTGAGGGCTACCGAATCGCAACAAAGAAAATAACAGGCATGGCGCCCACGTGCAACTTAAGCGTCGAAAGGAAGATCGAGGTAGTGCGCCAACTCTTCCCAGTCCGGCAAGATGTCTGGCAACATGACAGCTTGGACGAGGATGTGGAACCGTTTACAATGGACGAACTACGGGTAGCGGGAGGAAAAATTAAGACCAGAAAAGCACCGGGTCCAGTTAGAGTTCCCCCGGAAATCATCAAAGAATTAATTGCCACTGCACCGAGCCTACTGCTAGGACTACTGAATCGTCTTTTGAAAATACAAACTTTCCCGACCATCTGGAAAAAGGCTAGAGTAGTGTTGATTGCTAAGGGGGGTAAACCCCCAGAGCTTGCTTCGTCATACCGACCCATTTGTCTTCTGAACACAGTGGGAAAGCTGTACGAAGTACTAATCCGGCAGATGTTAGAAGCGGCACTCGAAAAAGCGGGAGGCTTGTCGCCAAACCAGTTTGGCTTCCGCAGTGGCAAGTCAACGAACAACGCATTGGAGGCCGTTCTATGCTCCGTAGAAGGAACCTCCAATAAATGGGGAGCACTGGTGACACTTGACGTACAAAATGCCTTTAATACGGCGTCGTGGAGCATTATAATGGAGGAGTTGAATAACCGTGGCATACCGAGGTATTTACGGAATCTGATTGGCAGCTATTTTAGTGACAGAGCTATAAAAATAGCAAACGTAGAGCTAGAGATGTCTACAGAAGTTCCACAGGGATCAGCTTTGGGTCCTCTTCTCTGGAATGTACTGTATGATGGTGTTTTAAGGATAGCTCTTCCTCGAAACACAAAGACTGTGGCGTTCGCGGATGACCTCGCTCTGGTAGCCTCCACCAAAGACGAGATAACTTTGGTGCAAACAACAGACGAGGCGCTGAGAAGGATAGATGAGTGGATGTCCAGATACCACCTTCAGCTGGCCCCAAGCAAAACCGAGGCGGTTATTCTCCGGGGTTCTAGGATCACTAGGAACCAAGTGAGTTTCCATCTTAGAGGGGTGCAAATAGTACCCAGCAAATCGATAGTGTACTTGGGGATCACCGTAGACAACGAACGATGTTTCAACGAACACTTAAAGAGAACTGCGGTGAAAGCAGAAAGAAAGGTGGCATTACTGTCACGTATAATGCCTAACGTAGGCGGCCCAAGTATGCGGAAAAGACAGATCTTGAACGGAGTTATCCACTCAGTTATGCTATACGGAGCTCAAGTATGGTATAAAGCGATGGAAAGGAAAAAGCACCAGCAAACAGTAGACAGGGTGCAAAGAAAGTCGCTGCTGAGGGTGGCCAGTGCGTATCGTACTGTGTCTACCAAAGCGCTGCAGGTTATAACAGCGATACCGCCACTGCATTTGTTGGCCAAGGAGAGGAGATACATGTATATCGCGGAAGGTGCTCTCCCAGAGCGGCGGAGGATCGCCAGGCAGAAAACCATGGACGAGTGGCAGGGGATCTGGTCCAGTACAACGGAGGTGGCGCAGTGGACTAAGCGTCTGATTCCAAATATACAAGAGTGGGCAGAGTGTAAACACAGGACAACCTGCTATTACCTAACACAGGCGTTGTCGGGCCACGGTCCCTTTCGGGTGTATAGAAACAAAATAGGACGAGCGACGGACGATCGTTGTCGACATTGTGGCCAAAGCGACACAGTCGAGCACGTCCTATTTGAGTGCGACAGATGGTCCTATTACAAGCAGGAAGCGAGAGCAAACCTGCCTGAGGACCTGACCCCAGAGAACATGGTGCCCATCATGATATCGAGCGAGAAACGCTGGAAGATAGTACACAAAATGGTTCAAGGTATCTTAAAATTGAAAGAGACAGAGGAACGTCATGATATGTAACAAGAACATAAAGGAGGAGAAGAAAAAACATATTTAACTCATCTTGCACTGTGAAGAATATCGTTCACGATGATGCCCGGTGCAGATGGAGATCGAGCAGAGGTAAGGAAAGAGGGAATGGGTTTTAGCCGGTCGGGCCGTGGTGACATGTCGGATGGACGCATTTGCGTCCGTTGGACATGACATCAGAGGACTCAAGCTGGTTCAACGTCGGGCGGGCAGACTCTCTCTCACACATCCAGGTGTGTCAGTGTTTCTGTCCTTGCGATCAAGCCGATTTCCTAAACCCTCTATAATAATCATCCATCTCATGTGGGCATAGCCGGCAATGAACTTGCAGACAGGCATGCCAAAGCAGCTGCGTATACAACAGTACCACCTACCCTATATCCACCAGCCACTGGCGTCAAAATCTATTATACTAACCTTCGAAACTCCTCGAACTGAAGCCGAAGTTTAGACCGTGAGATCCAGTTAACACCAATAGAAGACAAGAGGTTACAGTAACTCGTCTGAGACTTGGTCATACCAGAGCTACCCACGGATACCTCATCACCCAAGATCCTGAACCTGTGTGTGCAATATGTGAATCTGTGCTATTTGTGAAACATATTTTAGTCGAGTGCCCGTTGTTAGAATTAGAAAGACTAGTTCATAATCTAAGTAGTACACTAAGAACCAATCTCGGACCAAAATGTAATGTGTCCAGTCTGATCAATTTTCTCCATGCCACAGATTACCTATGTAAAATATAATACACAACTTCCGCTGTTAATGACCAATAGGTAGATGCGGCTTTAAATAAAATAAAAAAACCCAGAGATTGTGACGTAAAAATGTTCGCTTCATTAAAATGTGTCCTAATCCAGTACCTTTTTCTCTAGATTCCCAGCTAATAGTGAAAATAGTTACTTGTGTAGCTACTGTATGCTTGTTGTACGATAGACGATGAATGAAGGTTGCAGCTGGAGACGAAGTCTAAGTTCGGAGTAAATATGTTTTTGAGTGTATGAACTTAGATCACAAATTTCAGTAATAAAGCACCTACCAAATATGTGATTCATTCATTGAACGTTTTATGTATACCCCACTTACGATTGATTTTGCCTTGTTACTCATGATTTTCAAATTATACCAACGAGGAAATATAGGAGCATGCCTATATTTGATATTTCATAATATTTTTATGAAATGTATCGACTGCTAAGTGTCCGTTGTTGAAACTTTTTGAGAATGACCCGACGATTTGTGCTACACTCAACGTTTAGTCTATAGACTAAACTATCTACCTTCTTTTATCAAATCTGATCTCTGCACCGCAGTGCACTCCTATTCAATTTAATATAGCCATTCTATCCCGTAACCAATTTTAAACCGCCAAGCTAGTAAACTATAATGCAGCTCAATCGAGAGCTGTACCCAAGTCGATAGGTCAAGCCTGTGTTCGTTCAACATAGCACTGAAAATATGTGGGATATTTCCTCTAGCCGTACACAGATAGCAACAGGATTACGTTCTTCATCGAAGATTTTCCAATATTCTCTCCTTCACCATCCAACAGTACAAATAATGTTTATAAAATGAAACTAGTCTCGAACAAAAAGATGCTATTCCGATACGTACAAGCAGGTCTAAATTATAACGTTTTCGTATCTTAAATTCGAGACGCTAATGATCATTTGCATGACGCCATCAGGTCTGCCAATATTCTTGGCGAATCTTCAGGGTCTAGGATATAGCGCGCGAAATTGAGAATCCAAGAAAAGACGTATTCCCGTGTTAGCGAGGAGGCATGGCCGCCTATTCCCTTTCTCCAGTGTGTGTTTAACATGGCAAATACATATGTATAACTGTGTATACCCAGGCCCTTTAACAAACCTGGTCGTATCCCTCCGTCATTATTTATACATTACAGATGTACTGCATATCTTTGTGGAATAGAGAATTCCAACCTCAAGGTGCCACGACGCATTGTCTGGGATGGATGGAATTACTGCCCCTTTATTGAAAAACTAAGCCTCTGTGTTTGCACTATCGTTGATCATAAAATCTAATTCCTCGTTTATGAGCCCTAGTGTTCCTTCCTGTAGGCTAAACACATCATACGCTCCAATATACAGGGTGTCCCAGCAGTCAACGTCAAGCCGCAACGGGGTGACAGGATTGATTGTAACTATCATGAGAAAAATCAGAAAAAAAATCTATCCCATGCAGTTTGAAAATTATGGGCTATTAAAAAAAACCTAGAAATTTGGTCAAATTATAACAACTTTTCGGTTATTTTGGTTAACTTTTATCATTTTTGTTCATTTAAACTTTGGAACCGTAACCCTAAATAGCATTTCTAGAAGCACATTCAAAAATAATCACACAATTGCCCCAAGTTTTCTAGAATGAAGACTATTTATTAAACTACGAATTTAAAATTTTCAAAGTTTGCCGACATTGAAAGGCCCTCCTTTTAAAAAACTGTACCAAAGTGGATTGTAAAATGGTACAATACTTGTTAGTTTCATGAAAAAAAACAAGTAAAAAAATAAAAACCTCAAGTAACCCGATTTTTGCTAACCCATTTCACTCAGGTCAGATGTTCTTTATTCGCACAAGCTTCTGGTAGGTTCTTAATTTTATGGCAAAATGATGAGAGAGGTGGATAGGGGATATGTTTGCCATGCCAGCAAGACAGATAGTGACGCCACTTTTAGCAAAGTCAACAAAAATATGTAAAATTAATAAAATAATGAAAAATCTTGACCTAGCTTAGTTTAGATTTATTGGATTAGAAGTCAGATAGGGAAATAATATTTTTTATTACAATAGAAGTTCAAATTGTGTACCATCAGCCTCAATACATGCCCTACATTTTCTCTTATTAGCCAGGCACATTTAATGCGAGAAGACGGATCCCAGTATCGCTTTAAACTAAGCCTGTGGACCGGAATTTTAAATGGCAAAATTGTTAGGCCTTTTGAGCTGCCTGAGAATATGAATGGCACGAATTACCTACATTTTTTACGATAAAATTTACCAACTTTGTTAGAGGACGTACCACTAAAGCGGCCTACAGACGTTGATGTAAGCTGCGATTCCTCAGTCGACTCAAGGTTTCATTAAACTTGCATCAGTTGCATAAGTTCCTACTCAAATCAAAACCTGTTGCAATCCCTGAATTGACTTGATATTTCATGCACGTTTCATGCAACACAAGAATAGCAGGGTGGGCTCATTTCTTTGCATCGACGCAATACCATACACGTTGAAATCTGCATCACTGTATCAGCGTCACCGGCTCGGCGTCATGGCTCACCGACCATAATAGGATTCCAGAATCTGCATGGCTGCAAGCTGCAACTGATAACTGATACGAAATTCGTGATTCAGTACCACACACGCTGCTACTTGCGTTATCAAACGTAGAAGTCGATACCTGTATCGCAGCACGCATCAACGTCTGTAGAACGCTTAACAATGAGATTTAACACATCGTCGCCACATGAGGTGTCAAAAAGATGGCTGCCCAGCGCATTACGCAGTGCAAGTAAGAGGTTTCCTTGACCAAATATCCGGGAGGGGGAGGTGGACGTTCAGGCACTATCTCGTGGCCAGCCCGGTCCCCAGATTTAAATCCCCTGGAATTTTGTTATTAGGGTGTTCTCAAAGAAAAAGTTTATTCAAAGCCCATTGAGAGCGTAGCCGAGCTGCTTAAACGAATTTCTCAAGCTGCTGAGGATATGCTTGGCTAATAAGTAGATCTTTTTTTAAGAAGATGTAGGGCGTGTGCTGTGTATTGAGGCTGATGGTAAACAATTTGAACATTTATTGCCTGACCTTTATTCCAATAAACCTAAACTAAACTAGGTCAAAATTTTTCATTATTTTATTAATTTTACCTATTTTTGTTGACTTTGCTAAAGGTGGCGTCACTATCTGTCTTGCTCACTCATAGCAAATATGTTCATTATACATCTCTTTCATCATTTTGCCGTAAAATTGAGAACCTACTAGAAGCTTGTGCGAATAAAGAACATCTGACCTGAGTGAAATGGGTTAACAAAAATCGGGTTACTTGAGATTTTTATTTTTTTACTCGTTTCTTTAGTATGAAACCAACAAGTATTACTATTTTACAATCCTGGTTAAATGCGCCAACTTTTAATGGTACTTGCCAAGGCACTTTAGTACTTTTGTTTTGAAGGAGGGCCTTTCAAAGTCGGCAAACTTTGAAAAATTTAAATCCGTAGTTTAATAAATGGTCTTCATTCTAAATTATATTTCGGATACATATGTATCTCTGATCTAGATATTGAGATATTTGCATACATTTTGGATACACCAAAAAAGGCGAATATAAATTTACCTGGGAAAAGTGATTCCTGGCTCCTTCCTGCTGCTGTGGCTTTTATAACCGTAAGCTGCATACCCTACCATTACGCACACCACATATGATTGGTCTTAAAAACGTTAAATATCACAAAATACGCCACCGTACCTAAATGTTTGTTTTCCACCAAAATTTTGACAGCTATTCGTCTTTTGTCTCAGCTAATTCATACAACATTAGGCTAGCGCGCGGTATCCCCTCTCCCTCATTATCTAAGGATTTAACTATGTTTGACGAATACGGCCAAAATGAACTAAGGTGAGAATATCTGAGGAAATGTGCGAAAGGAACACGTCTAATAATGACGCAATGCTAATAGACCTTTACGGAAGCTATGATCAGGTTAACCCGATCACAAGGATCACTGATCCTGACGTTCGAAAAGTGATCTAGGATCAGTCAGAAATAGGGTCAGTTCACTCTTATACGGTAAGTGATCACTGTCGGATGAGTCAGATCAGTAGCTGTTTTTCTTTACCATCTGTTTTTTGTTCGTAAACCAACTTTTTTGTTGTTCGATATCCGTTAAATTCATGGAATCATTAATCCCGCTTGACAGCTGTTTGACATATAAGAGGGCTGTTCCAAATTACGATTCTATTAGCATCCCAGAACTGTTTTCATCATTCTCCGCCCATTTTGTGTTTCTAGAATCGATGATTGGTTGGTACGGTGGCGGACCAACCAATCACCGTTTTTAGAACTGTAAAATGGGCGGGGTATTATGAAAATGGTTCTAGGACGGTAATAGAACCGTAATTTGGAACAGCCCTATAATCGATCAGGATCCAGATCACTGTTTCCGTAAAGGCCTAATATAACCTATAAGTCACTTCAACTCGAATTGGCAATTTTTGAATTCCAGCTAACATCTGTCAATAGTGTAAGCCCGGTTTGGCTACTTTCCTATTTAGTATCAACTGCGCCTGCCCAGGGCTCAAATTTAATATCAAATTTAAGATGGTATCATACAGTTTCAAATTCTCTGCACTTTTGATGTCGGCTACACACGTTCCGGCAGACCTGTCAGTTCAAACTGAACGGTCTGCCTGAAGACCGGTCGCCTCGCCCCCACACGTTTAAGCAGGCCTGTTAGTTCGAACTGAACAAGGCCGCCTAAAGAACGGTCGCCTCTGATTGGCTGACGGCCCTCCACACGTTCAGGCGAATGTGGAATATATCAGCTGCTACGCTTCCACGGGCTTTTAAAACATTTTGTGTGTAATTTCTCGATATCTGGCAAGGTATACCTGATAGAAGAAAATGTCAAGTACAAAGGTTCGTTGGTTACTATACTATTCGTCATTGTCTGTCAGAGCGGCCCGGAGGACCTTTGCTCTTAGTTGCAGTCGTGTCGGTCGATCGGTCTGTCAGGTCTGGTTACCCAGAGACCAGACAAAGTCATGGAGAAGTAAGCGAAGAAAAAGAGAGGAAGGAAGGAGAAGAGCAAAGAGGAGGAGGTGTGTCGGTTGGAGGGTATAGCTTGACATAGACTATTTGAGTTCGGTAATTTTTGGGTTTAACCAAAAGGGTTGATTTTGAGGTTTGGTATCTAAAAGGGCAAAAATTTAGTTGTTTCCAAATTTGCACGATTTGATTTTGATCACAGTGCGAGCCGCGGCCTTGTGTGCTTGCGAACTTGCTCGACTGTGTAGTCCACTGACTCGCGCAACAGAGGGTTGCTGTGCGATTCCGCTTGACTATAACGTCGTTGCGCCTGTTGTTTAATGTAATCCCTCAAGTAAGGGATGTCGAGGTCCCTGTGAAGGGTTTCGTTAGAAACATACCATGGGGCGTTAGTTATTGTACGCAATGTCCTGCTCTGCAGAACCTGCAGGTTTCGCATGTGCGTCTTGGCGAGGAAACACCAAGCCGCACATGCGTAGGTAATTGCTGGTCTAATAATCATTTTATAAAGTCGAATTTTATTTACCAAACTCAATTTTGAAGTTCTACATAACATAGGGTAAAGTTGACGAAACGTAATTTCGAATTTTGTTTTTAACGCTTGAGTGTGTTTCTGCCAAGTCATGCCCTTGTCGAGGGTAATTCCTAGGTACTTGGCAGAATTTTCCCATGGATCGTTGGTTACTTAAGAGGCATATCCTAAAAATATTTTGAAATACATAGGGTGTTGCGGGAAAGTATTGGATACCTAGTGATCAACTTGTTTTTTATATATAGAACTATAACTTTTTTTAAATTCTTCTAGTTTCCATCATTGATTTCTGTTCAACCCTAAAATATTTTTGGGATCGGTTGCGACGTTGCCAAGTTATTATTTATTTTCTATTAATTTCCGGATTTGCAAGGTCGCAAGTAATACGTCCAAATTGATATATTCCTTCACCTTTTCTCAATATTATTATACAGCGAGTTACTTGAATATTAAATGAATATTATTCTGGATGTCATCAGCAATGTGCATGTTTTGGCAGAATTTTAAATTACAGCAATTTTATGGTCGTTTTACTTTGTTTTTTTAAATGTAACAATGTATGTTTTATTGTAAATCAAAATACCCACTTATAACCTATCTCGCCTTGTAATATTTTTTCGTGTTTGTTTTTCAAATATCTCCGATTTTTATTAACAGTATACACTGTATATTTTATTTAACATAGAAGTACTCCCTAGTAATGGTCAATAGCGGTACTTTTTGTCTGAAAAAGTGGTGTGGCCGTATCTCAGTAATCATTAGAAACAAAATTTTGAAGTTATGAAATCCTACTAAATTCGACATGAGCAATTCATTGCAATAAAGATAAATAGAGGATTTTATTGAAAATAACAAAATTATGACGTGTAACGTAAAAGTGGTAAATCTGGCAACGCTGCTGTTATAATTTTTGAATTCTGCATGTTAGAAAACCTGCAGATATAGATTATCTCGTTCCAGCTGAGCAAGTTTTGGAGATATTTAAGCGTTCGTGTACCTTTTACTGACCTGGTATTCGAAATAGGCAGTATGTGTAAGGAAAACGGTTTTATTATTTTAGGAACCCCAGTTAAAACTTGTTCACGCCGTAAACCATTATTAGGGTGTACTTCTAGGTTAAATAAAATATACAGTGTGTTCTATTAATAAAAATCATAGATATTTGTTTGAAAATTTGGTAAAATAATTTATAACTTGGCAACGTCGCAGACGCGCAGAAAAATATTACAAAGCGAGATAGGGTATTAGTAGATATTTCGATTTAGATAAAACATACATTTAAAAAACAGAGTAAAATGACCTTCAAATTGCCTTAATTTAAAATTCTGCCAAAAACACCCTGTAGATGCGCATTGCTGATAACATCCAAAATAATATTCACTTAATATTCAAGTAACGCGCTGTATAATATTATTGAGAAAATTTCAAGAAATATATCAATTTGGACGTATTACTTGCAACCTTGCAAATCCGGAAATTATTAGAAACTAAATTATAACTTGGCAACATCGCAGCCAATCCCAAAAATATTTTGGGGTTAAATAGGGATCGATGATGGAAACTAGAAAAATTAAAAAAAAGGTTCCATATAAAAAAACAATTTGCTCACTACCCTACTTTCTCGCAACACCCTGTATATTTCAAAATATTTTTATGTTTTTTTTATGCTCGTCTTAACCAAATAACTTTTGTATTTGATATTTTCTTCTATTAGGTATATATTGCGAGATATCGAGGAATTACTCACTATATAGTGGAAACATCAATTGGATACGTTTTCAAAACGTTTCCTGTTCAAGGTCGATTGGCTATTTTTTGGGATCGTATCGAGATCCAAATGTCGTGGAAACACCAGCTGTCTGTCCCTTTCTTTTTGAATGGACCAATCGTAGTGCGTCAGGTCGGACGGATGGACGAACATATAGTGATTCTTCTCCGGCCGCCTGAACAGTCTTAACTGACAGGTCGACCGGACCATACACACGCTTAGGCGACCGGACGTCGGCGGACCATTCAGTTCGAACTGACAGGCCTGCCGGAACGTATGTAGCCGACATTACTTCCCACACCGATAAGTGAGGGGAGTATTGTGATCGCGAACATTTTCGATTTTGAGATAATATACTTTTTGGGCGTTTCATGATGTCTACATAACGAAAATCCACGTCACTCATTTCCGTCGGTCTGTCTGTCGCTCTGTCTGTACGCGTTTTTCTGTTCTCGTGATCTCAGTAACCGCTGCATGGATTGTGATGAAAGTTGGGCAGCGATATGCTGTGGGGTCGTAGTAGGTAATGCTGCTATAATTTTGAAAATCGGTGCATTGGCGGCGGAGTAATTAGCAAAAAACGAAAAATTTCAAATATTCGCCAAACTTCGTTTTTAGGCATTTTAGGTGTTCATTTTCTACTTTTTTTGGGTGGGGGTGGAAATTGGGGTGGTTGGGGGTTGGGGGGTTGAAAAATTGAAAAATTTGTTGTATTCATAATAGACTACCCACTGACCTGTGAAGGAAGACCTAGCGACATAAATAACTCTTTTAGGTCTATCCGAACGTTGCCTTATGCCTATTACAGAGACTAAAGGACTTAGAATTTTTTCTGGTGTAAACATACGAGTATTGCTTTAGATCGTTCTATATTATGTAACGAAGAAACTGTTGAATTGAATTAAATTTTGACACAGTATTACTACCGTGGCGGGGATGGAAAATGCGTATGGTTTTTATAAATCGTGCCAGTGGCGGCGCAGAAACAATAAAAAAACTAAAAATATAAAAACAGCTCAAACTTCGTTTTTAAGTGTTTTAGAAGTTCCTGATCATTTTCTGAGTTTTTTGGGTGGGCGTGAAATTGGGGTGGTTGGGGGGGTGGGGGGTTGAAAAACTGAAAGAATTGCTGTATTAATAATAGGCTGTCCGATGTCCTGTGAAGGAAGACCTAGCGACATAAATCACCTTTTTAGGTCCATCTGAACATTGCCTTGCCTATTACCGAAACTAAGGGAATTTTATGTATACATACGAGTATTTATTGCTTTAGATCGTTTTGTATTTTGTAACGCGGAAACTATTAAATTGATTCTAACGAAATTTTGACACATTATTATTTGGTGGATGGAGGATGGAAAACGCGTATGCTTGTTAGAAATCGTGTCAGTGGCAGCGTAGCAATAATCAAAGAACTAAAAATATAAAAACAGCTCAAACTTCGTTTTTAGATGTTTTAGGGGTTCCTGACCGTTTTGTACCTTTTTTGGGTGGGGGTGAAATTGGGGTGGTTGGGGGGGGGGCAGTTTGTAAAACTGAAAAGTTTGTTTTATTGATAATAGGCTGTTCATTGACCTGTGCAGGAAATATCTAGCGGCATATGACAATTTGGGAGGGGGGTACTGGCATGATTTTATTGCAAGGGGATCTCAGACTAAAGCTTCTTGCTATGGGAAAATAATAAACTGGTATCACCGTAATGTGTGGGAAGTACTGAGTCAATCAACTTGACTTCATTTTTTATACTATATTTGTTAAGAAATTTCATATCAAATTTGATCGCAAATGTGATATGAAATTTGATAGCAAATTTAGTATAGTATCATACGGTCCTTAGTCTTGAATCCATAGCTGCTAAAATAGCCGAAAAGATTGCTCAAGAGAAGCGCCTTGAATTTTCGTTTGAGACTAGCCTTATCTCAAGCAACCAAAATAGTTTTGTTACTGGATCATGAGCAATTACTAAGATTTTGCAATGTCTTGACCACTGGACTCATTACATACAAACACTCCTGTCGATGTAGCTTATACAGACTTCTCCAGCGCCCTTGACTGTGTGTTGCATAAAATGCTCCTTCACAAACTTGAGACGACAGACAACGTGCACTAATGGATTTAATGGCATTTTTTAAAGGAATAACGTTTTCTATACCATTTTCTACTCATCATGTCATAAGCAGGAGTCCACAAAGAACAGCTCTAGGTCCGATACTGCTTCCCTTGTACACGAGCGACCTACCCAGGTACCCAGGTTCAAAGTATGCAGACACCAGAATTTTTAACACTGTCGTGAATTTTAGGCCCGGTTGTACAATGCGAGCTTAAGCTTCGGCTTAAGGTAAGCCGACGTTAAACCACGTCAGTTGCAAAATGTTCATTGTACAATGCTGGCTTAACCCCCTACTCTAAGCTTAACACGAGCTTACGTAAGCTGAAGCTCAGCGCGAGCTTAGCTGAGGTTCTTACCAGCTTGCTTTAAACCTACTAGGGTCTGGAGGTACACCTGAACAGGCGGTCTGGCGATTACCTGTTACTGAGTGCTCTTAACGCAAACAGAAAAGTCAGTTTTCCTTGGCATATTGGTCTGACGCAAATACGGACGTGAGGGGAGTGAGCAGACGAAATTTAATTATCTTATTTATTTAGAATTTTGTTTTAAGTTTGATTTACATATGACGTCATGTTATGTTACGTAGGTCAATAAACAAACATATCCAAAGTATACTGAAATTAGGCAATCCAAGGACCTGTTAAATCAACAATTAATCAATGGCGGCTGATGGAAAAAAATCACAAAATATAAACAAACAACTGTCCATGCAGCATACGACCCCCAAATTTGTGTTAGGTTATTCCTCTTCTGTTGAATGCATGACACTGACAATACGGCATGATTTTTTGGCATCAGCTTTCATATTGGAAAGCCACGTGGTTTGGACGGTCTAATAGGTCTAGTTTGGACCCCCCCCCCCCCGAACAAAATTCCTATCTACGTCACTGGGCTGACTATTGTATTTCATAGCGAGGACTAATTGTCTCCATTTTCGGAGATTCACTAAAAATGATAAACTATTGAGGGCTGTTGCCAAATTCTAATATACATGCTTTGTGATTGTGTACTTTCTAATACCTTTCAGACAACTTCCGTCACTCCTAGCTCAGGCCGGGTACCTATAGGGCTACCCTCGTACCTATGTATACCTACGGTAGATGGTTGCCTATTCAAGCGAGCTTGAAATCGATAAATTTAGAACAATTAATTTCTCCAAGGTATTTTGAGGATTTTCCGAAATAGAAAAGCTAATCAAAACATTCTTGTTGGAACGCGTGTGCTACATTTCGATAATATAGCATAATATGAATTTGTTTTAATAACGTTGATGGTAGCGTGCCATAAAGCCAAGTATTTATTGTGACAGTGTTTTTATGCAGGCAGTGAGGAGGTATGACCAATCGATTATCGATTAGTTATAATTCCCAAAAGTTAACAAAAGCCATTGACCCTATCTTGTTGAAACTGAAAACCTAATAAACATACGCTTAATTTTAAGAACTCCGTCCTCGAGATCACCCTGTAGTATATGCTCTAGTTCTCGTTTACAGCGTATTGTTTACAAAAGGTTCTTTCCAACAGGCCTGAATACCGTACAATGTATCGTCACGGACAGGCGCAGAACGTGAAATGCGTTCCAACACGTTTTGTGACCGTTCATGAAACGGTCCATAAAGCGTTCCAACAGACTTTGTTACCGTTCATGGGACGGTTTCTGTACGGTCAAATCGATACTTGGTCCAGAGTAAGGACTGTGAGGACTGACATGCGCAGTAGAAAGTAAATCAACCGCTTGGCGCACAATTTCATTTTGTCATTTCTATGCGCCTTCTGTTTTCTTGCTTCCTTGAGTCTTGAGTGTTGAGATTGAGTGTGATTTAATTTTGCTTCTTTTGTTTTTGCTGTTGCTTGTTGTTTGGCTGGCTCGTTTGTTGGCCGAAACTTATCACCAAGGCCAGAAATGGAAATAGAATCAAACAATAATGTTATACATGGTATATTATGATAAATTCGGTCATTTTTATGGAAAGCATAACCCAGGTTCTTTGTTTATAGAGCTACAGGAATACCTGGTTATGAGTGGCAACCATTATTCATGGCTAAAATTACCCAAATAAATCTCATTTTTCGGTTGTGGTTGATAGACTAACACCAAGTCATCGTCAGAAAACTCAGGCTCCGATCAATTTTAATAAAGCTCTTGGCGTCTTGGCTTTTGACGGTGGCTTTTGAAATGAAATCGAGGTTAGTTTTTTTTTGATAGCTGTCAGAACTAACACGATTCCAGTGAAATAAGAGAAAGAACCGTTCCAACAGATTTTCCTGTTTGTACGGTCACGAAAACATCCAAAATCAACGCATGCGCACCACAAATAATCCGAACAGTTTCGTGACGGTTCAATGGACGGTACAAAATATGCTGTTGGAAAGAACCTAAAAAGAAGTGGTACCACCTCCCCGCCATCCCCTGCATCTCATTGTATTCTACTAGTCATTTTGTTTCTATACGTCGTTCGGCAAGGTTGTTACGATAGTGTTTGCGATTTTTTTTGTGTGTTTTCGTCTAAATCGAGGAAATGGATGACGCACGCTTTTTCATAAGTAAGTGTTAATTG
This sequence comes from Callosobruchus maculatus, assembly GCA_951848785.1. Lineage (NCBI taxonomy): Eukaryota > Metazoa > Arthropoda > Insecta > Coleoptera > Chrysomelidae > Callosobruchus > Callosobruchus maculatus. The sequence goes on along the minus strand of CATOUR010000065.1, from coordinate 8,832,426 downwards.
CTAAATACAAAGCCTTCAAAGAAGTTTCGGTTTCGACGACACACACAATTAATTGGCAATGACTTACATGACGATTTTTTCTAGTGGTCAATGAACATCTCTAGTAGCAAACTTAGTTTATTAGAAACCGCCGTACCTATAGCGTCGATGACACAGGGCTAGTTTACGAGCTGCTAGTCGGCGAATTTAAAAGCTAGCGAGTGAGCGAGTGTCGATGACACACAGAACTTTCCACTCGCTCAGCCGATGACACGGGGGCTAGTTCACAAGCTGCTAGCAAACTAGCTGGCTTGTAGCTCGTAAACTAGCCCCGTGTCATCGACGCTTATGTACTGACAATTTTTTCGGATGCTAGTAATTCAGTGTGGGGGCATCGTGCTGGGGATTAGAATTCTTTAGAGACGAAAAATCACGTATAAATAGAATCTGGGGCATTGAATTTCCTCATTTTAGTGATATCACTCAGCAAGTCTGGAATTAGGTGAAAGGCATAAAACAACGGTATTCGCTTTATAAGCTAATATCTATTAGCTACGATTACCTATATCTATCTAGATATATACTTTATTGCCAAAAATTATAAGAATTTAATTGACAGAGCTATATATACAAAACGAAATATATAGTTGAATATTCACTTAAATTCGTCAATTCATCCAGACAGTTTCCTTGAAGCGAGGGCAATGGCAGTGGACTTTTGTAACAAAAAAGTCTCTTTACGGAAAAATTTGAAACATTTTTGAATGAAAAACTAGTGTGGCTACATTTTATAAATCTTCACTCCATTATATAGGGTGTCCCACGAAGATTAAGACAAGAAATATATCGGAACTGGGAAGCGGTAGCGAGTTATAATTTTGGGGGTGTAAATTAGAGCAAATGCAGTATCTTTTCTTATTATTGTGTCACCCAATGAGGTATTTGTTTTTGGTCACGTGACGTCCGATTCAAAATTTTTAATGCGACACCTTGTATATTTGTGACTTTTCGTGTTCCTCCCGATAAAACAGCTCCAAGAAACTAGCACACTTAGGGTTGAAAGTGATATTAATCCAAGAGCTACAGGTACTTAGAGGACTGTACTTGTACTACTACCCTGTACCACTACCAAAAACATCTTAATGCTGGGAATTGGCACACATCTGTATTTAAAGCAGAGAGCTCTAGCCACGCCTCGACTTCAGCAGCCTTAAACATTGACCTAACAATGATTAAAATCGTTACATATAATTGTATTTATCGTTAAATGAAAAGAGTACGGTCACTCTAACGTCTATAGGATTAGAGGAACAAGATGGAATGCAAAATCGGGTGAAATTTTGATAGTGCCACAATCCTCTAGTTCTAATGTTAATTTATCGACATACAAGCTTTAGTGCTGTGTACGTGTATTTTGCCAGTTTGCTTCTCCCGGCGGCGTTCAAAGCTAAACAGATTACTATTAGATTGAGCCATTCTACTATGAATTGTGTCCAGAAAGCGCGTCTGGCGATATCGCCAATCTCAGGTGTGAATCGATTGGTGTTTCTGTAGGGAATAATATTGTTGGAGCGGAAAATCGGATAAGAGCTACCATTCTGAACCGACTGCCAGCGAGATTTGAACCCGCGACCTCCGGAATTCTAGTCCGACGCTCTACCAGCTGAGCCACAACCCACATAACAAAAGTATATACAGTGTACATACAATGGATATCAAATCAATGGATATGTATATCCACAAATGGAGCAAGAATGTCCAATGGATGTTAAATAGACATCAAAAAAATATACATTGCATGTACGTTTGTCGCGAACTTTCACATCCATGGCATAACCATAGAATGTACATAATATGGACGTCTAATGTACATGCATATTATATACATGGTACATACAACTGATATATATACATCCATGGTATATCCATTAAATGTACATTCACGTACTTTTAATGCACATGCATAGTGTATGAAAGTTCAATGTAGAGGCAGTGAGGTAAACAAACTTTATGCTTTCATTATGTATTGTTATTAATTCAATTTCTAATTACAATAATAATACTTGGCAAAATCGATTACTGTGATTGTCATCTCTTTTCTGTTGAATGGCATCTCTAAAATCACAAAGAATTCCAGGTTATAAAATATGGCGGACTTTAGAAGTTGGCCACATCGTTGTTTACTTAGGCTCGAAGCTCTTTGCTGCTGGTCAGGCATACGTGGCCTTAAGTAGGGTAAAATTATTAGAAGGTCTCCCTATTGCAGAGCTGGACTGTTCGAAATTAACCGACAAATGACCTTGCTACAATGATGCGTTGAATGAGGTGAAGAGGCTCAGAAACCTAGCCAGCGATAACTAAAATGGAAAAAATAAATTAAAAGAGAAAATCCTTTTAAAAAAGGTTTTATTTCAATGCTCTAAAAAAAGATTCCATTAAAATTTTAAGCATCAACTCTTAGCCTTATTATACACAGTTTATATGATCATAAAAGCTTGTCGCGCGATATACTTGTGAAAATAGATAAACAAACTAGTACCTATTTAGGTAATTGAGTAACTTAATCTGCTACGTTTAATTTTTTCAAATTTCAATTTAATTGAGTGCTTTTAGGCCAGGCACGTAGCCAGGGGGGCCTGGGACCCCCCGAAAGCTACAAAATACTTTAGTGATTTATATATTTCTAAACTGTTAAGACTTTTGTGCTACACTTACTAGTTTACGAGCTCAGAAGAAACCGTCTCAATAAAGTTTGGAGATTGTCAATTATTGGGTACAGTATTCAAGAAATCAAAACAAATTTGAACAAAAATTTTAGGGTTTCTAGGTATCTAATATCTAAGTTCTAAGTGTAGCTCATTAAAATCACTGACAAATAAACAATATTAACAATCATTTCTAATAGTACCAGTGATACATCGTTCGAAAGCTAGATGTACCAATTTGCAGTTTATGTTACAATTCCTTGTTTTGGTGTTGAGGAAAATAAGAAAATTCTAAAACAGTTGAATTTATGTACACATCCGAGTTGCGTACAGTTTTTACTCAGAATTCAGAGAAAAAATCATTTTTTTCTTACCCAAGTAGGGTATAATGAATATTTTTTGAGTTTAGTTCCTTGAATATGTAATATCAACACCAATAAAACTAGAAAACATATTCATGCCGTTTGGTTATTTTATATTTGATATAGCCTCAAGATCTAAGAATAGATAATAGCCAGCAAAAAAATATATAGAGCTCAAGCCCCTGCAGGAGCTTGAGGGATATGTAGATAAAACCAGGTATATTTCGAATACCCAACAGGTCCCCCTTAGGCCCCCCGTCACCTGTTCGGTTATTATTTCATAGCGGGTAGGAGCCTCAAAACTTTTTCTTGCTTTAATGTTGACCCTTTTTTACTGCTTCTCAGGAATATTTGAGAAACGGAGATTTAACTACCCCCCTTTTTGCTGGCAAAAAAAGGTGATACCCAAAGCGTACTTCAGTGGGACGTTGTTGGTATAATATCTGACTGCTCCCGGTTTCTACCCTCCCCACTCGTCGCAGGTCAGATGATTGAGCTAGGGGGCCTCCCTCCCGAAGTGAAATCCTGGCTACGGGGCTGTTATAGGTACTTACGCTAACCTCGCAACAAACTGTAGTGATCATATTAATTGTGTATAATGGCTATACTATGTTGATAGTTAAAACTTTTTTTTAGAGCAAAAAAGCTTTTTTTAAAAGGTTTTTTCCTTTAATCTATCTATGTTTCCAACAAATCCAGACAATTATCGCCTACTTTCGTTAATCTCTCATGCAAGCAAGGTTCTACTATATATTTTACAGTCTCGTTTGGAGGGTTTTATTGGCTAGCAAATTTCTCAGGCGCAGGCAGGTTTCGTAAAAGGACGCGGTACGCGTGAACCGATCTTAAACTTAAGACAGATAGCATTATTTTCCCGTTTTATCTGCTTTGTGGACTATTCTAAGGCGTTTGATAACGTAAAGTGGCCTAAACTGTGGGAAATTCTTATCTCCATGGGAGTCCCTTACCACTTACATAGTATTTCTCATACAGTAACTCTATCAGTCTAGCTCAGCTCGTGTAAGAATTGATGGTAACCTGTCTGGTCAAACAGCAACCAGAAAAGGAGTTCGTCACGGATGCGTATTATCTCCGATGTTATTTAACATTTACTCTGAATTTGTGATGAGACAGGTATTGGACAACTGGAATGGCGGTATAACTATTGGCGGAAGGAAAATATCTAACTTAAGATTTGCTGACGATGCAACCCTTATTGCTGCTTCTCAGGAAGAACTAGTAACCCTATCGAACGTTTTAGAAGAACACAGTGCAGCATATGGTCTTGGTGTCAACTACAACAAGACCAAGGTTATTATCGTAGAAGAGAGCATGAGAATCATCGAGAAATAAAGCCAAGAGGCCGTTGTGAGGTAGTTCAAAGTTTTGTGTACCTCGGTTCTTTGATCGACAATTCAGGTAGCCGTGAGAATGAGATTTGACGGCGCATTCAACAGGCACGGGTGGCCATGACAAAGCTTACTAAAATATGGCGTGACCATAACATCACTAAAGCTACCAAAATGTCACTTCTGTTGTCTCTTGTGTTCTCCATATTTTTGTATGCCTCGGAAACTTGGACTGTTAACAAAGCAGATCGAGCTCGCATAGATACTTTTGAAATGTGGACGTGGAGGAGAATGCTGAGAATTCTTTATACCGCCCATCGAACTAATGTTTCCATATTGGATGAGCTCGGTAATCCAAAGAGACTATCCTCCATTGTGTCGATGAGAATGCTTACATTCTTCGGACATATTCACAGAAGCGATAATATGGAGAAACTTGTAGTTCAGGGTCACGCCCCGAGTGGGCGGTGCCGTGGCCGTTCCCCTACACGCTGGGTGGATACCACGAAACAGTTGCTAGATATGAGTATCAAGAGCTACAGTTCTCAAAACTATTGATAATATTCGTGTCGGCAATACTCTAGCTCCGACTTAATGCATTTTACGAGTTCACGACATGTCTGTTAAGACATTGTGACTATGATGATGGTTTATGTTTCCTGTACATGAAGCTTGAATACCAAATTTACTTGCCTTTACCTGAGGTGTTGCGCTCATACTTTAATGCTGTTCTTTTACTATTACCTCATTAATCCACGACAATACATAATTTTTTATACCAGTTATTGATTCGTAGAAGTAATGTTCAAAAAAAAAGTGACAACGATAATAAATCATCGACTTTGTGTCCAAAATGTATTTCTGTGCAGTCACAGATACATACATATAGATAAGAAATTTTTTCTTTCTGTAGTGTTTGGGGTTCGGATTTATATCTGTTTCAGGTATAGAATCATCGCACTGGATTCATTTTTAGCGAATCGTGCAAACTGGTTCGACGTAAGCAGGAGTCAATTTTCTGAACATCTCTTTTCTTCTCTTTCTTAACACATTCGCATTTTAAACAAGCAGACCTCAGAATACACGGTATACAGAAATTCTTTATCCTTATGACAAAAAAGTCATGAATGTTTTAGCAGTTTCATGGAAGGCAGATTCAAGTGATGGGGAGTATAATCGTATTTCACAATTTGTTCGAGGGCACGAAATTTCAAATGAGATTTGTCACATTATCCTCCCACGTTATATAACTTCTGAAAAATGTATGTATTGGTGGAGATTCTGTATTCATTGATATATTATAAACTATTGGATATTTAATTGAACACCAACTCAGAACGCAGGTCCGGGGCTCAGGACTCGCTAACTATCTAAGATGTATGTGACATAAACAGGAAAAAATCTGTTCGATAATTACTGCTGAATTTAAGATAGATTCATTCGCCATTATGACATTTCGAACAAATTGTTATATGCGCCAGTTTAGGGGAGCAGCGTTGGAAAAATGAAAATCTAAATAATTTGTGAAAATTTATCGCTAATTCACTATTTGGCTATTACGAAGGAAAGGAGGATTAATCTTATTGCAAATACGCCATTTTTGTAAATAGAACGTAGGTACCATAACTTTTTAACTTTCCTGACAAAGGAGAGGTAAGTTAGAATCGGTCCGTTTTCGCAAATTCTACCGAAGTACCGAAATCAACGTGCGAGGTGTCATTTTCAAGGTAAAATCACATCCTGACTGATTTTCTGAAAAGAAAGTGCTATGTTGTTTCATTATTTTTCGAGTAACCCCCACGACCCCCAACATTTAACCACAGATTTGCACCAAAGGAGTACCAAAGGATACAAAACAAAAACTACTACAGAAAGGTTTGAAATTATTTGTGATCATTTTTGTGACAGTTACTGCCATTTTAAAGGTCTAAAGTTTGTTGCTTTTTATGAGTTCTTTCTCAGCAATTTTGAAAATTTTGCGACATGCGTGGAAGCGTTTTCGACATAAGAAAACATGCTCTTTATTATGGTAGTACTAGAATTTCACATTATGACATTATTTCTTGAGTTAAACCCACCACAACCCTTTTTTAGCATCGCAGCGGGACCAGAAACTATATTTTGGTCAATTTGAATTAGTAAAGGTATTTTCGAGTTGAAAATGTTTAGGTGCCGATCGAACAATGGGGGTGGAAAAGGGTGGGGATGCACAAAAAGAATGTATCGCAATATAATATAAATTTGATAGCACCAGTTAAAGGAGAATGTGTCTTTATGTCTAAAACGATATACCGCATGTTAGTTTTTTTAAATGGAAGCTAAAAAAATTAAATACTCAAATATATGAACAACAACCTCTTGGGCCGGGGAAGTTCGTAGAATGAGGTCTACCTCGTTCAACGCCCACATTTTTTTAACTAATAACATAAATATAAAAGATACGCCACCATACCAGGTAATCGGTAACTTTAAAAATTTGAAATGTGGGCTTTTTGTTACACTACTAAGAATGTATGACCTTCCATGCAATACTACCCATATGCCACAAGCTCATTATTTCAGCTAGAAAATTAATAAGAAAAGACTTTTACTTACATTTACTAGGATCTATCTTTTATAATTACTCTAAAGGAGTGGCGTTATTATATTCCAGACTTGCTTTAATCACGTGAGTAATTAATCGGTAGTTTAGACCACTTACCTAACCTCAAGGTTAAAATTATTTAGGCTCGATAAAAGAAAAACAGTTTGAATGTGGAAATATTAAACAAGCAATTCGTATTAATTAATTCATTTTAGAGTTTTAAGTTCCCCTATTCTTTAAGAAACTTAATCGTATGTTTGTAACCCCCAACACTTTGACAAATTGCAATCTAGAGGGCTTCTACTGTATTATCCAAAAAAACTAAAAATTGTATAACGTTAATCATCAAAGCTGTTTTGGACATTTGGCTTATTTGTTATACGAGTATACGTCAGCTTAGCAGAGTCATCATCATCATCATCATAGTCACAATGTCTTAACAGACATGTTGTGAACTCGTAAAATGCATTGTGTCAGAGCTAGAGTATTGCCGACACTAATATTATCAATAGTTTTGAGAATTGTAGCTCGCCATCGTACGCGATTTACTGTCACTTCAGTGGCGCTCTTAATACTCATATCCAGCAACTGTTTTGTCGTATCCACCCAACGTGTAGAGGAACGGCCACGACGCCGCCTACTCGGGGCGTGACCCTGAACTACAAGTTTCTCCATATTATCGCTTCTGTGAATATGTCCGAAGAATGTGAGCATTCTCGTCGACACAATGGAAGGTAGTCTCCATGTCCAAATTTCAAAAGCATCTATGCGAGCTCGATCTGCCTTTTTAACAGTCCAAGTTTCCGAGGCATACAAAAATATGGAGAACACAAGAGCCTTAACCAGCGTCATTCTGGTAGCTTTAGTGATGTTATGGCCACTCCACATTTTAGTAAGCTTTGTCATGGCCACGAGTAAGTAATACTAGTGCACTTTTAGGTTAATGATCGAAAATAGTGTCTTGCCGTCTTGCTTCGTAGTTGCACATCTCCTACCACATGTAATTTCGCGTCTGGGCAATGTCAATTAGCTCTCATACGCTCCCCAGACTTGGATGCACGCGACTTCTTTTTTGGTGTTACCTTACGTTAAGAGTGTATGTTAACAAATTCCTTATGTAACACGAATCATAGTCACAATGTCTTGACAGACATGTTGTGAACTCGTAAAATGCATTAAGTCGGAACTAGAGTATTGCCGACACGAATATCATCAATAGTTTTGAGAACTGTAGCTCGCTATAGTTCGCGATTTACTGTCAGTTCAGTGGCGCTCTTGATACGCACATCCAGTAACTGTTTCGTCGTATCCTCCCAGCGTGTAGGGGAACGGCCGCGGGGGGAGGGGGCACTTGGGGTGTGACCCTGAACTACAAGTTTTTCTTATTATATTATCTCTTCTGCGAATATGTCCGAAGAATGTAAGAATTCTCGTCGATACAATGGAGGATAGTCTCTTTGGCTTACCAAGCTCATCCAGTATGGAAACATTAGTTCGGCGGGCGGTATAAGAAACTCACAGTATTCTCCTCCACGTCCACATTTCAAAAGCATCTATGCGAGCTCGATCTGCCTTTCTAAGAGTCCAAGTTTCCGAGGTATACAAAAATATGGAGAACTCAAGAGACTGAACCAGCGACATTTTGGTAGCCTTAGTGATGTTATGGTCACGCCATATTTTAGTAAGCTTTGTCATGGCCACACGTGCCTGTTGATTGCGCCGTCGAATCTCATTGTCACAGCTACCCGAATTGTCGATCAAAGAACCGAGGTACACAAAACTTTGAACTACTTCACAATGGCCTATTGACTTTATTTCTCGATGATTATCATGCTCTCTATCTACGATCATAACCTTGGTCTTGTAGTTAATACCAAGACCATATGTTGCACTGTGTTGTTCTAAGACGTTTAATAGAGCTACTAGTTCTTCCTGAGAAGCGGCGGCAATAAGGGTTGTATTGTCAGCAAATCTTTAATTGGATATCTTGCTTCCGCCAATAGTTATACCGTCATTGCAGTTGTCCAGTACCTGTCTCATCACAAATTCAGAGTAAATGTTAAATAACTTCGAAGATAATAAACATCCCTGACGAACTCTTTTTCTGGTTGTTGCTTGATCAAACAGGTTACTGTGAATTCTTACACGAGTCGAGCTAGACTCATAGAGTTGCTGTATGAAAAAAGTGGTAAGGGACTCCCATAGAGATTTCCCACATTTTAGGCCACTTTACGTTATCAAACGCCTTAGAATAGTCCAGTAGAGTAGCTTTAGTATAATGGAAATCTAAGTGATTCCCAAAAATGTATCGCCAGTTCGCTATTATTATTTTGTTGCTCTAGTGTTTTGGAACAAGTGGTAGATTTGGTAAATTCATAGCCTAGTTAAAGTACTCACAAATGAACGTACGGATTACGATTGTTTTAAATTAATAGCGGTGTCATCCACAAGGGTGCTCAGCAACCTATAGGTAGTATAGATTATCAGTACCTTCCAGTAATTTTCAGCTTAAGCTTTTTGTCATATTTGTGCTAACAGGAGATTTTTTATGAAACATTACCCATAACTCCTCATGTCAGCTTCTAAATTCATAAAAATTAATTTTGCTTTCATTCTCAGCAAATTTGTTAAGAACTGCCTTTGGGCTATTTCTACATACCAGTGAATCTATTGAATTCCAAATTTTGTTCCGTCAAGTGATTTTTTCCGCCTTTTACGTCCCACACCGATAGGTGAGGGGTTTTCTACTTTTCTTAGGTGGGGGGGGTGAAATTTGGGGTGGTTGGGCGGTGGGGGGTTGTAAAATAGAATAATTTGTTGTGTTCGTAATAGACTGTCCACTGACTTGTGAAGGAAGACCTAGCGACATTAATAACTTTTTTAGTTCCATCCGGACAATTATTACAGAAACCAAAGAACTTTCTGATGTAAACATACGAGTATTGCTTTAGATCGTTCTGCATTGTGTTACGAGGAAACTATTGAATTGACTTTAATAAAATTTTGACACTGTATTACTACCATGGCAAGGATGGAAGACGCGTATGGTTTTTATTTATCGTGTCCGTGGCGGCGCAGCAATAATAAAAACTAGAAATATAAAAACAGCTCAAACCTCGTCTTTAGGCGTTTTAGGGGTTCTTGATCATTTTCTACTGTTTTTTGGGTGGGGGTCAAATTGGAGTGTTTGGGGAGGGGGAAGGAAAAACCTAGGGAAGACCTAGGGACATAATTTACTTTTTCAGGTCCATCCGAACAGTACCTGCCTATTACACAAACCAATAGATTTAGAATTTTCTAACGGGGAAATCGTTAAATTGTTGTTATTGAAATTTTGACACAGTATTATCACCGTAGCCGGGGTGGAAAACGCGTATGGTTCTTAAAAATTGTCGCGGCGCAGCAATAATAAAAAAGTTAAAAATATAGAAACCGCTCAAACTTCGTTTTTATGCGTTTTAGGGGGTCCTGATCATTTTCTACTTTTTTGGTGAATTTGGGGTGGTTGGGGGGTGGGGGGTTGTAAAACTGAAGAACATTTTGTACTTATAATATCTATCCATTCACCTGTGAATAAAGGCCTAGTGCCATCATTTACGTTTTTAGGTACATCCGAGCATTACAGAAACCAAGGGAATTATTTATAACCAAATTTTGATGTATTATTTCCGTGGCGGGGATGGCTTTCAGAAATTGGGTCCTTGGCAGCGCAGCAATAATTAAAGAACTAAACATATAAAAACTGATCAGAGCTTGTTTTTGGCCGATTTGGAAGTTCCTGATCGCTTCAATTCGTGCAGTTGAAGTTTGCAGGATAGAAACTGTATCGTCTTACTTCCTATGGAGAGAGATGAAAGAAACTATTTACGAGAGTTTTTGTGTTGGATGTTTTTACGGAGAGCGGAAGATGATTTGGTTGCAGGGGGATCTCAGACTGTAGCTTTATGCAATGGGAATAACAAAACGGTGTCACAGTTACGTGTGGGAAATACTAAGTCAATCAGCTTGACCCCATTTTTTTTATAACTGAGCAGACCACGTATGAAGAGCCTAAGTACCAGTGTACCGCGGCTGGTGTGGAAGGGTTGTGTTGGGGGAAGTTTGTTAACGCGGGATTTGAATGGGACACACCCGCAGGCCCAACAAATACATCTCCTAGTAGTCCATTCCAAGCCTTGGACAGTTGGACACCCTGGGGATAAATGTGCGGTTTTACGCTCGGTTCTTGATTTATGGAGAGCGACCTCCTTATAGTATGAGATGCAGCGGTCGCGCTGATAGGAGCGGTGAGCGGCGGAACGATAGAGGATAGCTCAGAGGAGCGGATTCCGTATCGATATCAGTAGAAGAGTGAGAGGTCGGTAAGAGGTCACCAACAACACGCCGGTGAGAAAGTGGCTGGTGGTGGCGCTTTAGGATAGAGATGTAGGAAAGAATGAAGGGAGCTCGGTTTGAATGTGGATATATGAAAGTAATCAATTGGTATTTATTTGGGTATTAGCAGTGCAACTATGAAACAAACCGCAAAAAATGCATACGCTAAGATTCCTCCTATGTCACACGATGAAGTAAACCAATCAAAATATTAATGTAAAAAGATCCTTCGTACAAGCTAGACCGAAAAAAATGTTGAATTTGTCATCTAGAGCTCTCCAGCGCAAAGTGAAAGGCTATATAAGACAGTTCATCAAAATCAGCTGTCAGTGTACATACCTTTAAGAAATATACTGTAAAATAAAATAGGAATAAGTATCTACATTACACAAGACGGCATTAATAAATTATTTGAGGAAAGTAATGATATCCGCTTAACAGGTATGTGACAGCATTACTGAATAAGATGGAAGTTGTATAAAGCCAAATCCAGGTATCAAGTTAGCTTTTCTAAGACTATTTTGTGTCTAATAGAAATGTTGCGCCAATACGTCGCTAAAGTTTGACAGACTGAAAGCTTGTAGTAGTATCGAAGGAACTTTTACGATTGTTTACTCATCTTACCCTGTGACTGTGGAGATATGGCTACCTATTGAAGTATAAAGTTTTGATAAATGATAACTCACCCAACATTACGTTGAAAATAACGTAGTAGGATGAAACTCAATTTTATAGTGTGTAACGAAATTTTTGCTAATTTCGTTACACGTCGTCTGTGGCTCCTTTTATAGATCAATTCTTACAGAATGATATTCTAGTGACAGGTAGATATCTGTTCCTCCCTTATGCTTTGCCGTTACGCTATTAAAAGAACCACTTTTCCGCGCCTATTTTGTTCTCTAGCCTGACTGGACTATATCTGGTTCTCATACGCAGACGCGACCAGGAGGCGACACCGTCTTGAATATTCAGGGTTGCCAATGTATGAGAAGTTGATAAATATGACTATTGCGTTATTTGTAAAAGTTAACCTTGCAAAGTTGTTAGTTTCATTCTGTTGGCGCATTTTTCGTTCCCTATTATGCGTTTATTTCTTTAATAATAGTAATTCTGTCCCGTGTTGCAATTAAGACTATAGTTACTTTGAGGTTGGGTTGGTAGTACTAGATTGCTGTGGCAACACTGCCCTACCTTTGGATAGTGAGAGTAAGAGGGGGTAGTCTCTGAGTGAGAGGGACAGTTTCTATTGCAAAGTTGTGAACAGATATGTTATTTTTTGTGACTTCCGATGTAAGTTTATAAATTAGCTCGCTGACGACTTCAGAGCCTCTCTTTCGCCTGAATATTTCTACAGCAGCAACTGGTCAGGTGTATGGTGTTGGTGGCGTGTCGGCATTTCGCCGACCGCCATCTTTAACCTAGGTCTGTCTTTTGGCCTTTCGCCATGTCCATGAAATAGATTCTCTTTATTTGTCGTGGAGGTTAACTTTGAAGTTTATTTACTCTCTTTTCGCGAGATTTTTATTTGAAGTACCTAACACGGCAATTATTTGTGGAATTCCGCTATTTCGTCATTTTGTTTGACTGCCATGGTTTCGTAGTGATTTCGTATTTTGCTAGCATACCGTTCATATCGAACCTTTAGTATCTAGAATCGATATCATTGATTTAGTTTCGTTTTCTAGTTAGGTTGTGAACGCCATACTGTGTTATATGTGTTTTCAGCTCAAGTGTGTGCATCTGCTTCCCGAAGGAACTGACCTGGTGCTGATGTCAATCTAAGGGAATACAAGCCCCTTTTCCACCTGCTTCTGAGACCTTGGAAGGATTCACAGGAGCGTGACTACAAGCTGTTCCTGCTACTTTTGATATAGAAGGTACGTAAAATTTGCTTATTTCAAAATTTGATCGCCATTTTGGCAGCTATCTAGAGTTTGTAGTCACCTCCAAGTGTGACCTTCATTCCGCTTTTCCTTTTTTTTGTTGCTCTTTTGCACATTTTTGAGAGAGAGAGAGAGCACACCTTTTTTTATTTGGTAGAGTTCGGTGTAAAAATTGCTTAGTTCATTGTTTCCGCCATTTTGGGCAACTTATGGGCATTTTTCCATAGATGTCTAACCTTGTTCAGTATTGTCCCTTTCGTACATTTTTTGAGAGAGAGAGAGAGAGAAGCATCTTTCTTTATTTTGGGTATAATTTTGATAGTTTTTGAGTGTGCTGACACACACATTTTGCAAATTTTGAACTGTAATTTTGCTGTACGAATTTGACAAATTTTTCCATCTTTACAACCGATACAGCCTACCGAAGTACATCTGTGTGAGACTGAACGTACTCATAGATTTTTTTTTTGAGTTATAGTTTTAGCAGTGAGAGTATTTGTTGAAGTATAGTTGCTCGTACCTTGCAACTACTGTTCATATAGTTTCAATTTTCTGGATTATTTGTGATATTTGATTTTGAGACATTTTAGTAAATATTTGTGGGCTTGATAATTTTTTTTTGTGCTTGCATTACCTTTCAAGATTCTAAATTTCTGGAGCACTAGAGCCAGCAGCAACTTAATAGAATCATAGCCTTGATTTTTCCTCAAATCAATTAAACTGCTTTGAACTTAAGTGGACTATAGCCCTGCTCACTTCAAGACTTTTCTTTTAGTTTTATTTTAAGTATTAGACTTGAAAGGCCTATCAAGTATCTAGGTTAGGCGATACTTTGTTGATACGATATTGGTACTTTATTTTAAAATTATATTCCTTTTTTATAATGCAGATTCAATTGTGAACCATTGTGGGGAGATATCTGCTATAGCTTTGTGTTTAACTTTTAAGAAATTTTAGTATAGAATTTAAGCAATTTGTAAGGGATCTTTGTTAAATTTAAGTAGATATTGTTTCAACTAAATTGTTGGGGAGGGGGCTTTTAATTGTTCAATTCAAAGCCAAGTAGTACGCCTGAGCTTGCATAACCTTCTACATCCTGGAGTTTTGCCATAGAGGCTCCAGACGCTAATCCTTCTTTTTTCTATACTTTGCATGACGGCGGCCGGAAGTGGTAGCCGAGCCAGACCTAGATACCCCTCAGCCTAAAAAGGGGTAAGTCAAACAGCAGTGGTCAGGCCTAGGGAACCTGAAGAGGCTGCCAGTCATCAAAGAGGACCCTCTGAAGGAGCTGTTGGAAGGAGCCCACAAGCCGACCTAGGAGGAGAAGACAACCTCGTTTAAGCAAGCCAGGTTGTATCGCTCACTTAAGCCAGCAGTCCCCTTTTACAACTGTAAAATAAGTCACAACTCACTATTTATTTAATTATATTTTAGAAACCAATATACTTGTTACTGTTTAATTCTCTTTTGAATTTTTTCTACACCCATCCCTCCAGTGTTTCTGGAGAGGTTGGGCAATTTCACTAACTTCCTTGGAGTTTGGAGGTGAAAACTCCTGGCGCCCTTTTTCTTGAAGTTTTTTGAACCTTAGAGTAATCTCGCGTTAAAAGTTAGTGGTTTTGCCTGACATCTCTTATAAGAGGAAAAGAATAAGTTGCCAAGGATCCACAACCCACCGTAAGTAAACTGAGCAGCCCAAAGGCACCCCAGTTTTAGCCAGCTTGAAGGTCTCAACTTAGTTGGGACTTTCAATCTAGCTTTACAAGTGTCTAGTAAAATATTTACTCATTACAGAGCGAAATCTGTTTGGCTTGCAAAATAAGTAATTTATAACGTTTGTTCGTTTAATTCAAAAATAGTGGATTACTTTTTATTATTTTTGAGAGGGGCAAATGTCCCCATTACCCCCCTTATTGATGCCCTTGAATGATTTAGCTTTCAGCAAACACGTGTTAGGAATCTTTTTTCTTTCTTGAAGGAATCTTATATTCTGTTCCGCAACCATCGTCCTGTACAATCCAACGCTCGTCTTATCAGGCGATCTTGGGCCAGTCAACAAAAAGCATAGAAATGTAGAAAGCAGTGCCATCACGAATATATTTGTATAAATTTCGTCAGAAGCGTTGTAAGAGTTTGATTCGGAAGCGTGATGTACCTCTATAGTTCTAGCGGGGGACTATTATTGGGAGCATCCTTAGCATGAGAAGTGGGATGCTCACGCTACGAGATCGAGAATTATGTACGAAGCAATTGTATGTCTTGAACACATGAGACCATTCAAAATTGGACATTAAAGTAGGTAAAACTTTAGACTGCTTATGTTCTGGCAATTGGTTAATTTATAATTTTCTACATTATTCTAAATACCTTGAAGCAGAAGAAGCAACATGAGAAGACGATCCTAAAGCATGGTCGAGTTTTAGAAACTCTATATTCTGTTCCACAACTATCACCCTGTATAGCTTTATCAGCTGGTGCTGAGCCAGTTAACAAAAACCATACGAATGTAGAAAGAAGTGGAATTACGGATATAATTTGTATTAATTCCTTCACAAGCCTAGTAAGAGGCTAGTTCGGAAGCGTGAGTGTCTATAGTTATAGCGGGGACTGTTATTGTGAATATCCCTTACGTTTGGTAGTCAAAATACAGTGCAAAATAGTACAGGAGGATAAGTTATCAGAGAAAATAAAGAAAACTGCCTACCTATATAAAGTTGAATCGCCTTTGCAATTCTATTTCATCCGTTGACTCTGAGTCAGTATGGATGCTTCAGGGAAAGCTCTGATTAGTTTTCTCTAAAACAAAAAGGTAGGTCTTGAACCTCGAGTTTTTCTAAGTTTTGTCTGACAGTTTGTCTCGTCTTGGGATCGCAGTCTGTGAGACACATTATCCTGCAAAGATATTACACAAGGAGAGCAATAGCAATAATATGAACAAAAACTAAGAAATCTGCCTATAAAATGTCCAATCATGATTGCTTTTCTGATTTTTTTTATATTTAAACTAGAAACCGCTTCAACCACGCAGGGTTATTAACAGTGAAGACGGTACAATTCATACATAGGTATTTATACTGATTAAATTTTAAAAAATAAATTAATGTCCTTGACAAATTTCACCACATTTTTGGGTTGTAGCAGAAGTACTTCTTTGATGTCGCTGGACAGGTGGTTGGATATTGTCTCGTTCAAATAAAACGTGCAGTCCATAAGGATGTGGGTCACTGTTACCCGTTCGTTACATGCTGGATAGACTGGACCTTCAGTTTGTTCGAATATATGCTTATGTGTAGCTAGAGTGTGTCCTACTCGTAGTCGTGACATAAAAATTTGTTCTCTTCTATTTACAGGGAGAGTTAACTTTGTGGTTGATTGTGACCCAGTATGTTTGGATATGCGTATTTAAATCACGGAGTGGGTCACAAGTTTTCCCATGTTTCCTTATATGTTGTCGTTGAATCCAGAACGAAATCCCGTATTGGCTTCTCTTGGAACTGCAGTCTGTAAATTACATTATTCACTCATAGAACTGGCGTGGTCCTAAGACGCTAATGTATTACTTTAACATTTAGAATCACCGACTTAAAGTTAGTTTGCATTTCCTAGTATAGTTGTCAAACAATGTCACTTATCCTATTTATTTATCAAATTTTGTACTTTGGCAGAAGCGACAGAGAAAGCAAGAAGCTCTGTAAAAGTTTATTTTTCAGCATAGGTATATCGTTTTACTGAAGGTCCAGAGAAACGCCTGGTCTGCTGCTCTATACCTCCGTCAATCCACCAGTACGCAGACAGCTGTTTCACGCCTATTAGCGATCATCAGTGCGCCATAGCCCTCGTATATCGCCTTTCATACGCAGCGGCGTATAGAACCCGCGCCCTCTAGTGGCCAAGCGGACGCACCTTGGTGTCCCACCAAGAAGTCTGCTGCTGTTAAGCAGAGATTATCTTGGTTTGCCGTTACCTGCGGGTACTAGATGGCGCACCGGCAGAATTCTTTTGTCTGCTCGCACATGTTTCACATGTTTATTAAACATGGAAAAATTGATGCTCTCTATTTCCGTCAATCGACTTATGGCGCACTGATGATCGCTAATAAGCGTTAAATAGCTGTCTGCGTACTGGCGGATTGACGGAGGTATAGAGCAGCCCTCGTATATCGGCTTTCATACGCAGCGGTGTATAGAACCCGCGCTCTCTAGTGGCCAAGCGGACGCACCTTGGCGTCCCACCAAGAAGTCTACTGCTGTTAAGCAGAGATTTCCTTGGTTTGCCGTTACCTTCGGGTACTAGATGGCGCACCGGCAGAATTCTTTTTGTCTGCTCGCACATGTTTCACATGTTTATTAAACATGGAAAAATTGATGCTCTCTATTTCCGTCAATCGACCTATGGCGCACTGATGATCGCTAATAAGCGTGAAACAGCTGTCTGCGTACTGGTGGATTGACGGAGGTATAGAGCAGCCCTCGTATTCATGAGTACTTGAAGAGACAGCGATGTATGTACATTCTTGATGAATCCAAAATGGGAATCAACAATGCACTTATACCGCTATGAAACAGACACATTTACAGGAAAAGTTTCGTAGATCTCCGTCTTTTCCAGCTGAAGCTTCCAAAGGGTCAAGTGATAATAATTCAGAATGGTTGTTGAATATTCCAAAGCGTAAAATGTAATTTCAACTAATCAATTTCAAGTTGCAATGCATCAATTGTAGTTTCAAAAAGTCAGTTCCCAATATTCAATTGTAAATTATAAAAGGGGTAATTGAAATTCCTAATGTACCACTTAAATCTGCAAATGCCCCAGCATGGATTGTCAAAGTTCGCTACTTCGAGCACCGACCGCACACTATCAAGAATCGAAAAAATGTTAAAGCATAGGCTTTAAAGAGATATTGTTCAAGATTCGTGACAAGATTAGTGTATTTCGGAATAGAAAACTATGAGTCGCAGCCTTCTCTTAACGGCTGTACAATAGATCAAAATTTTCAGTCATCGTGTTATTATACTGAATGTCTGATTTGCGTCAACTTTTCTTTTACAGAATATTGAAGCAATTCGAAGTAGAGAACGCGAGATAGCAAATACCGCCTCTTGCCTTTAAGGGGCATTGAGGTTATAAATATAGGAATGCGAAAGACTTTTGTTACGTGCTTTTGCTCTATGCAAGAACAAAAAACAATCGAGCCTCTCAAAATTACACGTTTTAAAGTTGTGATACACGTACGAGCAAGTACGCGTACTTATGGCTCGATGACCTTTTTCGCCTGTGTGTCACCGTAAGTACGCGTACTTTAAAATCGTCGCGCAAACCGCCGGCGATCCAACTGTTTTGAAATCTTGCTTGTAGCTTGTTGTCTCGGCTCGTACTGCGAGTCGCGAGCCACCACTTTGTTTTGGCAGGCCATCGATGCGCAACGCCTGTTGTGTTTGGCGTTTGTTAAAAGTTTTGTTTATTTAGGAAAATTATCAAAATGAGTGATTTCAGCTTCACGTGTGTTACCGACGTCTAGCCGAGTAAGTTCACGAACTTAAAAACCGCGTACTTAAAGTTCGTACGTGTAATTTAACTCGATGCCTTCCACAACACAGGTCACACAAGCAATCAACACACAGGACATAGGTGTAAAATTCAAACTAAACAACGACCTTCTAAAAAAAAATTAAATTGGAAAATGTGTGTTTTCAAACCACGAATTTTGTAATTTTTTGGGTGATTTAAACATGTAAAGGTCATTGTTTTAGTTTGTGTTTCACACCTACATATATGTTGGTTGTTTGTGTGACCTGTCTTGTGGAAGACACCGAGTTAAATTAGCCAAAAAATTTTTTTTGTTTGAGAATTGCATTTGAAAGTCTGTGACTCAATGCACATTGTTGTTTCTTGCGAGAAAACGTCAACGTTAAAGCTCTGAAGATGTCAATAAACATTGCTAAAGCTTGGCAGTAACACCATATTCTCTTTTTAAAATTTTAGCCACAACCCCAAGATTTTCTCTTTAATATACACAGAGTCAGTTGTAAGTTGAACCTTTTTTAACTGTCTATAGAAGTCGTTGAAATAAACCACTTTTTCAACTTTTTTCAGAAAACTGAAAAAATAACGGAATACAAAATAAGAAATGTAAATCTGTACGTACTTAGTCTATTTATGTTTATAGTTGAATCGGTGAGTCCAAGAACAGTATAAGTGCAGAAACATAGTTTTGAGATAAATTAAAAAAACCTATTAACACCGAAACGAGTAAAGTAATTGTGTTCGCCATCATATAAAAGTTGTTATAATTCCTTAGACCAATGATAATACAAGATAATAGACCCGAAAGTCTCACCCTCCTCCAAGCTATTAAAAAAAGTAGTTTATGCACTTGTACTGTTCTAGAATTCAGTCTCCCTTTTACAGTTTTTTTTGTATTTTTTTTTCGTTTTAGTATATGATAAGGTTATGACAACGTCAATAGAGGGTGCTAAGTATGTGAAAATTGTTTTATTACTATTATTAACGATATCGCGAACCGTGACGCTGACAGCCAACAACGAGTTGACTAATGACGTTAAAATCCGTACATGTCCTGGGACTTTTGTTTTTTGTTTTTCATCCGCAACGCCATAGACTTCTTTTTCATCGCAACGCCGTAAACAGATGGTTCGTATAATGGGGTTATTCTTATACTTTGTAATCTTTTTAAGCGCATCCGATGGATCTCCGTATTTTAAACGTTGTGGCCATCTGAAGTCAAAACGCCATTTTTTGGACTTGTCATACCACATCAAATATTTCAGAAATCTACAAACTCCATCAGCCAATGCAAGCACTACAACGTTGCAGACATCACGCTACATTATTATGAGTGCAACTTTTAGGATCCAATTTAGAATTAATACTACAATAAACTGAAAGTGAGTGCACTAATTATTGACAGTTACTATGTCTGATGAGAAGACAAAAATTGGAGCAAAAAATTAAACATAAACAGACTAGGTTGGTCTTAATACAATAAGTCCAGACTTACTTATTTTGATTCTGTATCTCGATTATTTTTCAGTTTCTGGAAAGAAAGTTATTTCAATAAGTTCTTTATTTTGACGGGTTCTATAATACAGTTTAAAAAAATAATCAATTTATAAAAACTCATACATATATGTATACAGGGTGAGCCAGATCGGTCAATAACTCCACTACTGTAGAAGATGACGAAAAAAGTTGTACATAAAAAATGTAGCGACGGATATGCTCCTTGCTCAGAAAATATTTAGATTTATAGGGGTGATCCATAACTACGTGGTGATGCAAACATGCATTTTTTTAAATGTGATACCCTATATTTTATACCATATTCACTACTAATGATTTCCATTCTTACAATATAGGGTATTGTTACATTATACAGGGTATTTCAAAAGTTATGACCATTTTTATATCCAAATCGCTGTCAAATGAACGTACCGTATATCAAAAAGTGATGAATCAAAAATCATTTTTTTACACGGGTGGATAAAAAATATCCTTTAGTTTTAAAATCGGCTATAAAAAAGTCCGCGACGCATATTCGTATACAGGGTGATATAGAATGCAAAATCTAGATTTTCTCTCTTTTTCTAAATGTAACATCCAATACTTTATTATAGCAAAGAATTGCTTTTAATATGCTCTTTCATCTTTGTATAGCACTTGTTATGGCTACATTTATTAGTTTCTGAGATATTGCGATTATTCTACAAATTTTAAATATACCTTCTATTTGTTTACTAAAATATATATATTTTGAGAAAATACTATCAGATTTAATTTTTGCTTATCAAACAACTAAAATATACGGCCATAATAGTACTTGATCAAGTCAAAACACCGAACTAACGAGATAATATATGTAGGTCAAGTGTGCTGAAGAAACAATTTTATAGACGTCATGCATAAATATCAAGCAGATCTATCAGGTAGGCTATGAAATAGTAAACGACACAGTCCAAATAAAACAATTCCTCAATCTCTCAAACACATTAGTTTCAGAGTACCTCCGTTCTGGATATTGCTGTTCATAGTTGATATATTTTAGAGGCAAGTGGGCAATTTTTCAAAGATTCTCCTAAATACCCTCGATGGAAAAATTAATTTTTAAAGCTGGCTTTTCACACAGTACCGAATTATTGAGCAAGTTATGAAAACTGTCAATTTTTCAAAGCCTACCTGATAAATCTGCTTTATAATTATGCATCACGCCTATAAAATTGTTTCCTCAGCCCTCAACCCTGTATATACCTACATGATATAGGTACTACGAAAAGAGAAGTCACGCAAAACTTTCTTGCGCGGGAGACCCCAAATTTAAAGTTACGCCACTGCTTAGAAACTACAATTAACAAATTTAAATTTTAATTTTGAATATTCCGTTGATCATTTCAAATTGCAATTGGCCAATTGGACTTTAAAATTGATTCTTTGAAACCACAATAATTGACGCTTTGGAAATTACACCTTACCATTTGAAACTAAAACTGATGCTTGAGAAACGTACTTTGATCCTTTGGAAACGACCACTGGAATAGGCGTACTACCAAATAAACAAGAACTTACCAAAGGAGTTGTTGTAACTCTCCCACTCCTCGCACATAGATCACGTGTTTGAGTTTTCCGCGCGTCTCAGCTGCCAGCCGTCATGCTCCGAGCCGTACGAGCAAGAGCGTCGTCGGCGGTCGCGTCGAAACTGAAGCGGCGTCGCGACGCCCGATGGTGGACGCCTCCGTCGCGTCGCGACGTCCTTCCCCGCAGGCGTCGCCGTCCGTCGCGTCGGTTTCGGCGAACGACGCACGCAAGATAGCCGTACACACTTACCTACGCAACACCCGTTGCCGAAATTCAGGATGCACACCGGCGCCTATATCGTAAAGCTACTTTAATATTATTGTCCAGGAGGCAGGGCCGCCACATCGCAAGGTTGGGCCCAGGACCAGATTCTGACCACGGGCCCCCAACACCATAGCCGTCTCAAGTGATGAGGCCATGACCTTCGAACTGGCAACGAGATGGTTATGCCAATTGCCAATACCTTGTTGAAAAGCTGTTGGCTATTGATTTCCTCTCTCCACATAAAACGTCATTTGTACTTGCTTTCAAGTTTCAGTGATTGAAATTTTTACTGAACTATGTTTTTGATTCTTCATTTTCTCAAATAAATTTAAGAAACTGTAACTGAAAGTAGGTAGTTACTAGTTATGGGATTTTGTTACTTTTTCGTCTTGGAATAGTACGAATTGCAAATAGAAGCCGTAATCAGAGAAATTCATAATCACTCATTTCTTAAGAGTAGCTGACAGAAAACAATAACTAAGTTTTATAATCAACACATTCAATCAGTTATGTTCAACTTGAAATTTTTTAGACTGCTTGCAAAAGAGAGACTATGGGTGCAGCATGGCTGGAGAGTTTGATTGAAACAGCACTTGAAAGAATATAGAATGTGTATTAAGTGAAAAACAGGAACAAAAAATAATTTCTACAAAAATGAAGTTGCTTCATTATTCATTATAGTTATTTGTAATAAAGTTACCAATGCAAATTAGATTATTAACAAAACAAATGAATCAGTAAAATATTATCTTCGTTTTGTTGAATCACATAACATCATCATCATAGTCACAATGTCTTAACAGACATGTTGTGGACTCGTAAAATGCATTAAGTCGCGCGGAGCTAGAGTATTGCCGATACGAATATTATCAATATATTTGAAAACTGTAGCTCGCCATCGTTCGCGATTTACTGTCAGTTCAGGGGCGCTCTTGATACTCATATCCAGCAACTGTTTCGTCGTATCTGCCC
Organism: Callosobruchus maculatus; assembly: GCA_951848785.1. Classification (NCBI taxonomy): domain Eukaryota; kingdom Metazoa; phylum Arthropoda; class Insecta; order Coleoptera; family Chrysomelidae; genus Callosobruchus; species Callosobruchus maculatus. The sequence continues at coordinate 8,809,365 of CATOUR010000065.1, read as the reverse complement.
AGCGTGTAGGGGAACGGCCATGGCGCCGCCCACTCGGGGCACGACCCTGAACTACAAGTTTCTCCATATTATCGCTTCTGTGAATATGTCCGAAGAATGTGAGCATGCTCGTCGACACAATGGAGGATAGTCTCTTTGGATTACCGAGCTCATCCAGTATGGAAACGTTAGTTAGGTGGGCGGTATAAGGAACTCTCAGCATTCTCCTCCACGTCCACATTTCAAAAGCATCTATGCGAGCTCGATCTGTCTTTTTAACTGTCCAAGTTTCCGAGGCATACAAAAATATGGAGAACACAAAAAACTGAACCAGCGACATTTTGGTAGCTTTAGTGATGTTATATGATGTTACATGACATACACTGTTAAAAAACAGTCGCCCGCGCGACAGCGTTCACTAAGATTCAGGCCAGAACCGGGCCCCTACGGGGCCCGGGCCCGGGGCAACAGTACCCGTTGCCCCCCCTTGTGGCGGCCCTGCCAGGAGGATAAGGTATATCAACGCTACCAATTTTCTTGTAAGTGTGAGACTATCTTCAAAATGAATACAATATTTGGACCGTGGGAAGGCACATAGATTACTATGTTTCCGAAGTAGATCAACGGGCAACTGAAACCAAATAAGTGATGATGCTGAGATGGATATGGGCATTACTGGTAGTCAGCCGGGTTTTATGCCAGAAGGACATTTCAGAAAGTGAAACTGTTACTAAATTATTTATGTTTTCTATTTATGTTTATGTTTTAAGCTTACAAATTCCAAGCTTTTTTGTCCCCCGTAAAAACATGTAAACAAATCTTATATCACTGTCCTCAACTACACTAACAGTATCTACTAGTTGGCTTATCTGGTGTCAATTTTTGATATAGTATCTTTTTACTGGGTACAAAAATGAACTTCCACAATTTCTGTGTGTAGTGATACTGATAATTTCAGGTAAAAGAAGTCACCGTTTATCGTTTATCATTTGACGTCCTTTTTTTGACGACATAACACGGTTTGGCGGTTACTCGACGAACTTAAATTGATGGAATTATTATTTTTCACATACTTATTGTTCTTACCTCAGATTGAGGAAATAATAACAAATGAATATTCTAAGCCGCTCTTGTCTTTAGCTTGCAGTTGTACAGTTTTAGTAGCCTCCTTTATAGACTACAGGCCCGTGTCAAAAAAATGATGGGTCATTTGAACCACCAGGTGACCTATCTAGAACGATGTAGGAGCATGGAATAATAAGATTCAGCAGCTATGCCGTGACTTGTAAGCTGTCCAACTGAGTCCCCACGTGAGAATTCAAAAGTACAGGTAGAGTGAGTACATTTTGATCATATATTTTTGTACCGCATTCTTACCATCGATAGATCCATGAAAAATAATAAAAAAATGCGCAGTGCTGATGTAAAAAAGTATCTCTCTTTCCGTGGTCCAGGGGGTGATTTGACACAACATAAAATTAATTTATTTTGAAAGTATTTTATGCATAGATAATAGTTTTTTATGTGCCGTACATTTTCGTTGGTCCAAAGGGGAAAAAGACAGAAAAAGAAAAAATAGAAAATAAATCCATATAACGAAAAATGTACGGTGAGACTCATCACGATATTTTTATACGGCGTTTAGATAGTTTATTTGTACTAATTTTCATAGTCTTTTCGTGATTCTAGGTTCCTAGTTAGAAACTATGTAAATATGGGTTTGTATACTGTATACAGTGTGTCCCACAACGACTAAGGCAAGCAATATATCAGAACAGGCCAGTAGTAGGGGATTATAATTTTGGTGGTGTAAATTAGAGCAAATATAGTATCTTTTGTTATTATTGCGTCACCCAACGAGGTATTTGTTTTTGGTCACGTGACGTCCGATTCAAAATTTTTAATAGAACACCCTGTATATTTGTGACTTTTTGTGTTCCTTCTGATATAGCAATTCCAACAAACTAGCACACTTGGGGTCTAGAGTGATTAATTCAAGATCTACGGGTACTTAAAGGATGGTACCACTACCATTGATTATAACAAACATGTACCCCTACAGTTGAATTACTTTGGTAGTGTTTCATAATGGTAGTGGTACATGAGCTGAAATCGTCGGAAAATTAAATAAAATGCGACTTTGTGGCGCAATATTTTTTTACGGCACTGTGCGCTTTCTTAGTATTCTTTATGGATCTATCGATGGTAAGAATGCCGTACAAAAATATATGACCACTTTACCTGTACCTACTTTTGAATTCTCACGTGGACTCAGTTGGACAGCTTACAAGTGACGGCATAGTGCTGAATCTTATTATTTTATGCTCTTACATCGTTCTAGATAGGTCACCTGGTGGTTCAAATGACCCATCATTTTTTTGACACGGGCCTGTAGTCTATGAAGGAAGCTAGTGAAAATGGACAACTGCAAGCTGAAGACAAGGGCTGCTTAGAATATTCATCTGTAAATATTTCCTCAATCTTGGGTAAGAACGATACGTGACAAACTTAATAATTCCATCAATTTAAGTTCGTCAAATAACCGCTAAACCGTGTTATGTCATCAAAAAAAGGACATCAAATGATAAACGATGAACGGTGACTTCTTTTACCTGAAATTATCAGTATCACTGCACACAGAAATTGTGAAAGTTCATTTTTTTACCCAGTAAAAAGATACTATACCGGGTTATTCACGTTATTCGACACGGAGCGTTACGGCTAAAGTATCTGATGGAAAAGAAAATAATAATTTCGGATGGATACGGACACATTAAGGCTACATTTTAAAAATATTTTCATGTTATACAGGGTGTCCCCAAAATACGAGACGTGTCAAAGTTATGTTTTTTTTAAATAGAACACTCTATATAATATTGCATATTAAGAATCCCTGGTAAATTCTAGTGTGACTTTATATATCACACATGTGACTTAAATTGAACCGTTTAGGTATAAATCACCATTTCCCGTATAAGTAGATGTCAAAAGAAAATTAGATTATCTTGCAGATCATAAAATTTAGAAGGCCGTGCCTTTGGCATATTACTAGGCATGAAATGCGTTAGCTTAGGTTAAACGGTCAAATTTGAATTACGTGCTTGGAGAAATTTTTTTATTATTTAAGGAAACATCAATGTGAGAAAACTTGATTTTTTCAAATGGGAATACATAATTTTTTTATACGGTTAAATGCAAAATTTAATAGCCTTTCTAATGATATAAAGTTGTGAATAACAATCTCTGGTAGTTTTCATTTAACTCCAAATTTTCAATCAAATCGGTGTTTTTCAATTTTCCTACCTATAAGCCACTTAGCAGACCGTGAAATATAAACAAAAACCTGTTCCGATAGGAGAAAACAACTAACATAGTAAAAAAATACAGATGAACTAGACTAAAGAGACAAGATTATAAAAATTAATTACAACAAATCAACTCGAAGCAAAAACAACCGCTGTAACATATCTAAGGTCAAAGAGAAGCTGGAGTACGACAGAAATGGATATATTTCACGGCCTACTAGTTACGGCAGTGTACTAGAGATTGCCAGTTTTCAAAATCAAAAAGTTTGAAATGAAAAGAAAACTTCTAGCGATTGTTGTAGGCAGTTTATTATTATCTTCAGAATAATATCTCACATTTAATGGTATAAAAAAGTATTCAGTTCTGTCAAATCAAAAGTAACGATACCTCTGACTGGTGGTCTGGATATCCTTCAGTACTTATTAGCAAGTTCGCAGAAAATAGAGAATGAACCAAAATTGTTCAAATTATAAAGCATAATTAATCTAGCAGAAAATTTAAATCTGATTTGTAAGTATTCCATTCCTTGCGATCTTACTAATAGTGGAAAACAATAGAAGGGCTCCAGTCAGAGGTATCGTTACTTTGACGCAAATTACTAATGTTTTATATCATTACATGTGATTGATAATTGAAAGTTGGGACAACATTCGCTGCTGGTTTTTGTTTGATTTCAGTGTTTTTAATTCTTTTGGAAATTTTTAATCTCTAGTGCATTGCAGTAGCCAGTAGGCTGTGAAAAATATCTATCTCTGTCATAATCTAGCTTCTTTTTGATCTTAGATTTGTTACCACCGCTGTTTCTGGTTAGAGTTGATTTGTTGTAAGGCACTTTTATAATCTTGTGTCTTTACCCTAATTCGTCTGCATCCTTAATTCTAAGTTACTTGGTTTCTCCCATCTGAACGTTTTTGTTTATATTTCATGGCCTGGCAGGTTGCTTAAAGGTAGGAAAATTGAAGAACACCGATTTGTTTTAAAATTTGAAATTAAATTAAAACTATCAGATTGATTGATATTGACAACCTTATATCATTAGAAAAGCTATCAAATTTTACATGTAATCGTATACAAAAAATTAGGCATTCCCATTTAAAAAAATTAAGTTAGCTCTGATTGAAGTTTCTTTAATTAATCGACCGATTGCTCTAAGCACACACGTAATTCAAATTTGGCGGTCTGGCCTAAGGTGACGCGTTTCATGCTTAGCAACACGGCAGTCACAGCCTTCTAAATTTTATAGTCTCTCTGATATTCAATTTTTACTGACATATATTTATACCGAAAATGGTGATTTACACCTAAAAGGTTCGCTTTAAGTCCCATGTGTGATACACAAAGTCACACGAATTGACCAAGGAATCTGAATATGCAATAATATAAAGGGTGTTCTATTTAAAAAACACAACTTTGATAGATTTAGAGTTTTGGGGACACTCTGTATAACACGAAAATATTTTTTATGGGTTCCTATCGATCCGAAATTATGATTTTCTTTTTCATCAGATACTTTAGTCGTAATGCTCCGTGTCGAATAGCGTGAATAACCCGGTATAAAAAAATTACACCAGATAAGCCAATTAGCACTGTTAGTATAATTGAGGACAGTGATACAAGATTTGTTTACATGTTTCTACGGGGGATAAAAAAGCTAGGAATTTGTAAGCTTAACTTGTAAATCCGATATTATAGAATAGAAAACATAAATAATTTAGTAACAGTTTCACTGTCTGAAATGTCCTTCTAGCATAAAAGGCGGCTGACTATCAGTAATGCCCATATCCATCTCAGCATCATTACTTATTTGGTTTTCGTTCCGTTGATCCACTTCCGGAACATAATATGTGCTTCCCACGGTCGAAATATTGTACTCATTCTGAAGATAGTCTCACACTCACAAGAAAATTGGTAGCGTTGATATACCTTATCCTCTCATACAGCGGTTAAGACTGGCTAGAAACATAATAATCCTCAATGCCTATTCTGACCGCAGTCGCGGTGGTCGTTTCACTTACACCAACCTCAGAGTGACAACTGAACATAGAGGTAGTAGACAAACCACTTCAGCTTGGCGTGCCCAAAGCCACCATCTTTTGACACTTCAGCCTCCAAACATTGCCAACTAACCTGAAAATTCTTCCTATGCATGCCATGGTACAAACACTGCTCTGTACTGTCCCATCTCGAAAAACTTTTAAACTATACTCGAATATAGCACAGCAAGTGCGTAAAGCTTCACTACAGATACCAACAAATAGCGAATTCGATTTTACTGACCAAGCATAAAAGACGCACAAACAAAACAAACGTTTGACAGTCGGAGGTTACCGTAAACAAATTGCAGGAATATTACATAGGCGTTGCCAGCTCCTCAAAATTCATGTAAGACAGAATTTGCGTTTATGATGAAGAAACATGCAGTAACGCAGTAGAGGTCAACATATCTATTGATTTTGCTGTAATCATTCCCGTAACATCAAAATACCGTCTTTTTTAACGTAGAATGGAATATTTCTAGATACTATACTATCAAGTGAGTACGGTTCTGCAGTGTAGACAGTAGTGTGTAGTTTTATCGGCTCCGTAATAATCTCCAAATAATTTGGGAATTACGAGCTGTAGAAACAATTAAAAGGGATCAGTGGTTTATATAAGTGGTACTTAGTGTAGCATCACAAAAATCCTGCATCTGGTAAACGAGGTAAATTAGATATTAGATATCATAGCGATTTCACGGACATTCCGCATAGACACCGATAAAAGTCCAAGGTCCGACGGGTCGACCGGCTGAGGATTTTTTGCGCGGTAGCAGAATTTGATATTGATAATAGGTAGGTTATTGCACCTGAATACATAGTTCCGGCTTTCATATCCACGGAAAACAGGACTGGACTAAGCAAGAAAACGGTAAGATAGAAAATATAAGTGGCCAACATGGAAGGAGTAGCAGGCGTCCTTAAACAAATTAAGGAAAGTATAAAACAAATGAATGAGAAGCTGGACTTGGTCGTGCTCGAAATAAAACGGATGGCGGAAGAAAATAAGGAGCTGAAAGATAGGGTTAAAGGACAAGAGGAAAGAATAGAAAGACTCGAGAGAGAGATAAGGAAAAAAAATATAGTCATAAAAGGAGTAGCAGATGAGACAACTGAAAACTACGAGGAAACAAGTGGAAAAATTGTTACAATTCTGCAAAAAATGGGTGTAAGTATCAATGCCAAAGAGGATATAGAAGAAGTACGAAGACTTGGAAGATACAACAGTGAAAGAGATAGACCAATTTTAGTCAAGTTCATGAAAGAGCCTACTAAGTTTACAATTTTAAAGAACACAAGAGATCTAAAAGGGACAAATGTATGGATTGACGAGGATTATCCAAAGGAGGTGCAAGAAGATAGAAGAAAACTGATCCCAGAACTCAAGGAGGCAAGAAACAGAGGATACAGAGCAACGTTAAGGTACAATAAACTTGTAATCAACGGAGACATATATAAAGTACATGAAGTGGAACAAGGAAGCCAAATAGCTGGTGAAGAAACCCACGGTACTGCCGCGAACAAGAGAACAGTGTCTGAAAGATCGCCGGAGGGGGGCAGTTCTACAGACCAAATCAGTAAGATATCCCGAACAGCTCAAAAAAACTAACACATAAAGATGTGGCGAATTACAAATCTGATGGACAAGGCAATGGACAAGGAATTACTCTATTACGAAGGAATAAGGAAAAATATTGTAAAATACAGTTAGGAAAATGTAACAGGAATGACCATAATAATCAAAAAGCCAACTATCGACATAAAGGAATGCGAGAAAAAGAGTGTAAAAACCGGAAAATAAGAGATAGCAAATTGTTAATCGGTACTTGGAATGTGAGAGGAACTTACACAGCAGGAGCCCTTAGACAGGTAGTAAGAGAAGCTAAGCAGTATAAGATGGACATTGTTGCCCTACAAGAGACAAAACAATCAGGAACAGATATTGTAAATATAGATAGTATGATTTTATTTAAAAGTGGTGGAAGAGACCGTAGGATGGGAGTGGGATTTCTTGTAGAAAAAACTATTAAAAAGAGCGTGATGAAATTCAGTCCTATAACAGACCGAATGTGTTCTATAAGATTGAGAGGAAAAGATAGAAATATTACTATTATTAATATACACGCCCCCTCGGAAGACAAACAGGAGGACGAAAAAGAACTGTATTATGAGATGTTGGCGAATGAGTATGAAAAAATACCGAAACGTGACATAAAAATTGTAATTGGGGATTGCAACGCTATGATAGGGAAGGAGATTATATATAGAACAATAATAGGGATTCACAGTAAACATGACTTGTCAAATGACAATGGGCAGCGATTGATTAACTTTGCAGCAGAACGGGATATGGTAATAAGGAGCACACAAATTGGAAGAAAGGAAATTTATAAACGAACCTGGAAATCCCCCAACGGAAGAGTAGTTAATCAAATAGATCACGTGCTAATAGAAAGAAAACACCTACAAAAGAATGGAGTCAAGTTGATTGACTCAGTACTTCCCACACATTACTGTGATATCAGTTTATTATTTTCCCATAGCATGAAGCTTTAGTCTGAGATCTCCTTGCAACCAAATCATCGGCAGCCTTTCCTCCCCTAAAATTGTCTTATGCCGCTAAGTCTTTCCTTCAGAGGTCAATGGACAGCCTAAACCATCTAAAAACGAAGTTTGAGTTGTTTTCAAACTTTTAGTTTTTTGATTATTGCTATATACGCTGCACGATATTTAACAAACATACGCGTTTTCCGAGGCGTTTTCCATCCTCACCACGGTAATAATATGTGTCAAAATTTAATTAGAATCAATTTAATAGTGTTCACGTTACAAAGTACAAAAAGATCTAAAGCAATAAATACTCGTATGTATGTATAAAGAAAATTCTAAGTCCCTTAGCTTTTGTAATACGCTAGGCAATGTTCGGATGGACCTAAAAAGTTGATTTATGTCGCTAGTCCTTCCTTCACAGGCTAGTGGACAGCCTATTATGAATACAAGAAATTTTTCAGTTTTTCAACCCCCCACCCCCTAACCACCCCAATTTCACCCCACCCAAAAAAAACGCCGAAAATGATCAGGAACCTTTAAAACGTTTAAAAACGAAGTTTGAGCTGTTTTTATTCTTTTACTTTTTTTATTATTTCTGCACCGCCACTGGCACGATTTATAAAAACCATACGCGTTTTCCATCCTCGCCACGGTAGTAATACTGTGTCAAAATTTCATTAACATCAATTCAACAGTTTCCTTGTAACACAATATAGAAGGATCTAAAGCAATACTCTCGTATGTTTACACCAGAAAAAATTCTAAGTCCTTTGGTTTCTGTAATAGGCAAGGCAATGTTCGGATGGACCTAAAAAAGTTATTTATGTTGCTAGGTCTTCCTTCATGGGTCAGTGGGCAGTCTATTATGAAAGCAACAAATTTTTCAATTTTACAACCCCCCACCCCCCAACCACCCCAATTTCACCCCCACCCAAAAAAAAGTAAAAAATGATCAGGAACCTCTAAAACGCCTAAAAACGAAGTTTGAGGAATATTTAATTTTTTTTGTTTTTTGCTAATTACTCCGCCGCCCCTGCACCGATTTTCAAAATTATAAGAACATTACCTACTACGACCCCAAGGCATATCGCTGCCCAAATTTCATCACAATCCATGCAGCGGTTACTGAGATTACGAGGACACAAAAACGCGTACAGACAGACCGACAGACAGACAGACAGACAGACAGACAGACAGACCGACAGACAGACAGACCGACAGACAGACAGACCGACGGAAATGAGTGACGTGGATTTTCGTTATGTAGACATCATGAAACGCCCAAAAAGTGTATTATCTCAAAATCGAAAATTTTCGCGATCACAATACTCCCCTCACCTATCGGTGTGGGAAGTAAAATTACAAATGTAAGAAGTATGAGAGGAGCTGAGGCTGACTCTGATCACTTCCTCGTTAAAGCCACATGTAAGATCCTATTAGAGAGTTCTGGGAATTTTAAGAAGAACGTAAAGAGAAAAAGGAAATATGATATAGAAAAGTTACAGGAGCTAAGAACACGAGATGAGTACCAACAAGCTATAAATAAAAGATTAGAGAAAACGTGCCCAGTAGAAGAAATCGATGATAAGTGGACGCAGCTAAAACAGATAATAGAAGATACAAATGAAACTGTAATACCATCAACAACAATGCAATCAAAGGGAAAAGACTGGTATGATGAAGAATGCAAGAAAAGTGAAGCAGAAAAAAAGAAGTTCAGGTTACTTATGCTAACAAATGGCAGTGATCTAAATATCGAAAACTACAAGAGAATCAGGAGAAAAATAAAAGAACTATGCAGAAAAAAGAAGAGACAATATAATGAAAACGTCGTAAGGGAAATAGAAGAAAAGTTTAGAAATAAGGAGATTAAGTCTTTCTACCAAGAAGCAAAGAAATTGGGGAGAGGATATTGTAATAGGCAAATATTTTTGAAAAACAAAGATGGAACGTTAATAGCAGACAAGGGAGAAATACTAGAAACGTGGAGAGATCACTTTGTTAACCTGTTGAATGAGGAAGAGGTAGAAAATCAAGAAACTCAATTAGTGACGGACGGTGACGCGGATAGTTTGGAAGTTCCTACATATGAAGAAATAGAAATCATAGTACAAAACATGAAGAACAATCGAAGCCCTGGAGAAAGCAATATAACAGCAGAAATGTTAAAAGTTGGAGGAGAAAAGCTTAGAAGAAAGATCCACGAAATGATGAGAGAAATATGGCTAGAAGAATGAATGCCGGTAGACTGGTCAAATGCTTTAATATGTCAAATATATAAGAAGGGTGACCCAACAGTATGCGAAAATTATAGAGGTATTGCCCTTTTAGACACATGCTATAAGGTACTGGGACAGATAATAAGAAAGAGGCTGGACGGTTATGCAGCAACAATTTTAGGGGAATATCAGGCTGGATTCAGAAGCGGCAGGAGTACGACAGATCAAATATTCGTTCTCAAGGAACTACAAATAACAAGCTATGAATATAAAATGGAACTACACGTGCTTTTCATAGACTTTAAACAAGCCTATGAGAGTATAAACAGAGAAGGAATATATGAAGCAATGGTGCAGCTAGGAATTCCAGGAAAACTCATAAGGCTAATAAGAATGACATTACAAAACACTAAGAACAAAATTACAAGGATGGGAAGTGAGTCACAGGAATTTGAAGTGAGAAAGGGACTTAGACAAGGCGATCCTCTATCAACGATACTTTTTAACTTGACGCTTGAAGAAGCAAAATCAAGACGAATGGAACCATATTTAATAACGAACACCAATGTATAGCATATATGCAGATGACCTAACACTAGTAGCAAAAACAAAGAAAGAACTAGAGAAAATTACGGCAAGGATAGCTGCGGAAGCAAGGAGATTTGGAATGGAGATAAACCAAAGTAAGACAAAATATATGGTCATGGGACAAATAGAAACAACTTCCGATGATCAATCGAACCTAACTTTTACGGCCAATAACATGAAATATACTTTTGAAAGGACTACGGAATTTATGTACCTAGGGGTAATCATAGAGCAAAAAGGACAAGAGAAACAAGAAATACAGGCAAGGATCATCAAAGGAAACCAGAAGTATGGAGCCCTGAAAAATCTTATGAAATCCAAATATGTATCCAGAAAGACCAAAGAGAGAATTTATACAACTGTTATAAGACTAACAGCGACGGATGCTTGTGAGACGTGGACTATGAACAAAGAGGAGGAAGAAAAAATTATAAGATGGGAAAGAAAAATGTTGAGAGCTATTTATGGAGGCGTAAGGACAAACGAGGGATGGAGGAGAAGAACAAACCAGGAACTGGAAGATATGTATGAGAACCCCAATATTATAGCAGTCATCAAAGCACAGAGAATAAGGTGGCTGGGACATGTGGAGAGGATGAATGGGACGAGAATGGCAAAACTAGTTCTCAACCGGAGACCAATAGGGAAAAAAAGGAAGGGTAGACCAAGGGAGAGATGGCTGAAGAAGGCAGAAGACGATTTAAAGAAAATTAATGTTAAACACTGGAAGGAGAAGACGACAGACAGAAATAGGTGGCGTGGAATAGTCCAGGATATACTCAGAAAGAGGTGGTGAAAGTATCCAAAGACAATTCTAAGTTATATAAATTTAAGCGCTGTAAGATCAGACTTGTGATGGTTCCGAATAATTCCTGGTTTTCGGATCAGGGATCGTGGTTCGAAAGTAAGCGCGGATGTGACAGGATACAATTTATTTACTTGCGATGAAGGTACAAATACCTTAAAACTATTACAGCAGAAAAGTGCCCGACCGCGACCATTGAATAATAGCCCGAACGTAAACGCAACCTCGCCGTCCGCTGATAGAGGCGACTGACTTCTTGTCAGCATCTGTCAGACTGACTGATACTGTCTCTCTTCCTACACTACCGCCTTATGGCATCGCAACTTCACTGAAACCACTACATAACCCCCCACTTAAATTGATAATACAAAGAAATTTAAGTACTACGGTGACGAAGCAGAGCAGAGGGTGAAAGCGATGCCTAGACACTCTGACTCTCCATCAGAACGCTGGTTGCTTATAAGGCTTGAGGTTGATAGTGTTTTCCTTTGATCTGAACTCCTCTTCAACAGTAACCCCTCGTAAACAACAAACCGTTCATAAATTTTGAGTTCCCCCTCTGTAAATACTCGTCCATCATGACTTATCATTTCCAAAAATTCATTTTCTCCTTGGTCCAGGCCTGTTCCAGCTGATCGCGTCGCAGCGTTTTAAAATGCTTCTTTAGCTCCGAAAAGTCACTAGTCAGTTTTATTAAAGAAATCTGCACATTGGTGCAGACGTCCGGTGTGCTTACTTTCCTATCTTTTAAGGGATAACGTGATAACGCATCAGCCATTTTGTTATCCGATCCACTACAATATTCTATTCTGAAGTCAAATTCCTGGATCAAAATTATCCAGCGCGACAACTTCGCTGAGCGTAGCTTACATGACATTAAGTGCTTTATGATCAGTGACAATCACCAAGTCCCTTCCCAAAACTAAAGTGCGCCACTGCCTCAAACAATAAACAACCGCCCATGCTTCTTTCTCAGTTATAGTGTAATTTACCTGCGCACCCTTTAAAACCGAGCTCGTAAAACAGACATATCGTCTCTCCCCCGTATCGTCGATCTGGTAAAGACTACCCCCCACAGCATAATCCGACGCATCACACTGGATATAAAAAGTACGCTTAAAATCGGGATGCGTAAGCATCATTTCCTTAAGAAACGCGCGCTTAATTTCCGTGAAACTACTATTTTCAATGCTTCCCCAATGCCACTTCTCATCGTGCCGCTTTACCATCGGCGTACCGTCAAAACATTCATCGTGGCTAACATCAAACTTTTCGCATAGATTTATTGAGATTCTCTGCGCATCACATCGAAATGACAGATTTATATATAAACTCTCGCCGTTTATGGTCAAATTCAGCTTTGAATGTTGATAATCAAGCTGAGCTTGATGTTTATAGAGCCAATTTGAACCGAAAATTATATCACAATTTAATTGTGGTATAACTAAGCAATTCACGTCCATCAACTTATCGGCTAACTCAACAGGTACAAGGATTTGTGACTTAATCCTTTGAGTTGTACCGCCTACAGCCACAGATACTATTCCACGAGTTACAGGTAAAGTGGGAAATTTACCCCTGTTGCACAACTCCAAATAGAATTTTTCAGATAAAGTGCAGATATCTGAACCGCTATCAATCAGTACCTCAACAGACATACCGAAAATCTGTATATTAATGGTAGGCGAAGTGCCCTCCTCCTCCTGCGTGCCGTCCTCTGGATCGCTTAAAAGATCTACTTCCGGTTCTCCCATACAAACTAAAGTACGTACATTGTGACCTTGGTTATTACCTCTTACGATTGGTGGATCGTCTCTTTGTGCGTTCCGATTATGACCTGCCCTATTATTGTCAGCCGGAATTCGTCTATTCATAGGTTCCCCTGGTATATTTGCAACTCGATTTGAACCCCCCACTACATAGGATTCGTCTATTTCTCTCAGGTATTCCTCGACAGTCTCTAGTGATGTAAATTTATTAATCACTATACCCCGCCTGATCTCTGCCGAAAAATGCTTACCTAACATTCCTATGAGCTGTTCTACCGGAATCTTATTGTCTAGAAACTTGGCCTGTGACACTAAGTCCAAAAAATAGTCCGCGCGACTCCCATTTCCGTACGCTCCATAAACTAATGTCATATATAGCTCCCTCTGTTTTTCTATACCCCAGAACCTATCTTTGAACGCTTGTTTAAAAGAGTTGAAATCGGTCAACGAGTCCTCCCTTAAACTCGCCCATTCCGCCGCCGAACCTCTTAAACATCCGATCGCGAGGCCCAACATAGCCTGCTCAGGCACACCAGCCTCACAAAACGTTTTGTCTAATCTTTTCAAGAAAAGCATGGGGTGCATCTTACCATATGCAGAATAAGTCAAGTTTCCACCCCCCAGCTCTTTCCAATTCATAATATAAAATCGGTCGTTAGTCCCCTCGTGAGACTTTGTATCTCTACCCCCCGTACACGCTGGCTCTACCACTGATTTTCCTGAATTTATATTACCATTTTCCCCTGATTGAGACATGGCAACCGCGTCGGTCAGCTGGCCTACCGTATTTTTGAGTTCGCCGACTGAAATAGATAAATTGCGAACTAGTGCCTCAAGGTCAGCTGAAGCACCCCCTACACTCTCCCCTCTGCTTCTCCTCTTACGACGACTAGTCATTTTACATATACCTTTAAAAACTTAGCCTAAAATAATAGCAGTAGTAATGTTCATATAAAAGTTCAACCCAAAGCTTAACGTATACCCCGTAGTCTGTACACCAACTCATCAACAGTCAACAGTAGTATAAAAATCTCTCACCGTATCCGATGCATGTACACTGGGTTTACCTAACGCTGGCAACACCACCTGGAATCTGGTAATCCAGCCTGTGGGTTGTACGTTGAGCGTGGCAGCAATCCAACGCCGCCTGAAGCCTCCAATCACGCCCTCCTTTGATGCACGCCTTCGCCGGCACTCCTTGCTGTGAGAAGTAACGCTGAACGTATTGACGTATCGCTATCTCCTTCAGCCTCGCTGCATCCGCCTTACGCCCCACGTTGGGCGCCAAATGTGATGGTTCCGAATAATTCCTGGTTTTCGGATCAGGGATCGTGGTTCGAAAGTAAGCGCGGATGTGACAGGATACAATTTATTTACTTGCGATGAAGGTACAAATACCTTAAAACTATTACAGCAGAAAAGTGCCCGACCGCGACCATTGAATAATAGCCCGAACGTAAACGCAACCTCGCCGTCCGCTGATAGAGGCGACTGACTTCTTGTCAGCATCTGTCAGACTGACTGATACTGTCTCTCTTCCTACACTACCGCCTTATGGCATCGCAACTTCACTGAAACCACTACAGACTGTACTCATTTCTGCCCTAGGCCTTCATGGCCTGTTGTGCAAACTAATAATAATAATACAATCAAGACGATAGTAAACAATTATGATTGCCGTATCTGGTGGTCAATATGACAACGTGAGAAAAGATGTTGGCCTATTAGAATTAGTTGTTTACTACCTCTATGTTCAGTTGTTACTCTGAGGCACCAACCGACCCTTCAAAGCACCGACCCATACATAGTCCAGTAAACATGCGAATAGCTTTAACAACGCATCAACGGGTCGCGATACACTTACAATGCATACTTCATTTTGCTTCATTCAAAACTAGTATTTTGAACTAGTACTACCTTATATGTGTTTGTGCCTTACTCAGACGTATGAGTAGTAAGGATAAATCACTGCTTAATAACCTTATACATATACCCAAATATGACTATACTATGTAGTATCGGTACTTGGTAGGAGCTCAAAAAATGTTATATTTCTGACCGTAATAATACCTCGCATCTCTGTTTGCCCTATGATCTAAGCCTTTCGCACACGGGTCGGTCTGTTCGATGCATTCATATACCCAAACCAACTACCGAAGATAGTGTAAAAGTCAACAACCAGAAGGCTTTTCGTAGAACGTTGTCTGATTTCAGTATGCGTGCTTAAATGTAGTGCGGCAGGTATGAATAGATGATAACGTCATCTTCCAGCGAAAATTCACTAACATTTATTGACTTTCGAGATATTTCAATTTCAAGTTTATTTTCTATTTATTAAATCAGTTTCTACGTTCTGCTAATAAAATGTCTGATTACTTTTACAAGCAAAAATTCAGTTTCATTCTCTCTAAAGTATAATAAAAAATAAACAAACTAAGTTAATGACCTTGGCAGTAAAAAAATGAGCTTTGTGAAACTAGTTATTTATTCGCTCACTTGTACAGGTAATATTATTATTTAAATAAGAAATAATGTCAGTAGAAAGGGGAACGGCTTATTCTTGTTGTTCGTCGTCCTCTTGGGCAGGTTCTGTAGTGTGATCTTTCACATTATTGGAGGTTGTGAGTGAATGATACCAGCTCTTCTGGTATAATATTCTTGCGGCATAGTTTTAATAGATAGTCCTTTTTATCAATACTAATTGGTAGGTACGTATCCAGGATTTGATTTGGGGGGGGGGAGGTGAATTACGAAATCGTCTGGGTGAGGGGCGGCGACATTACATAATATTTATTTAGTCTTGGGGATGGTCAAGATTAGGGTTGCCACCTTTAAAATTGTTCTCGTCGGAGGCGGGCGGGTGCGTATTTGTGGATTAGGTGGCATTATATTTGGCGTTCCCAGTGAGGTTCTTCGTCAGTGACCTTAGCACCATTTCCAAATAAAAGATGCTCGGTCCATGGGTGATCTGGTGACCGAGCACCACAAGATTATGTGGGTAAAGGTTAATCAAAGAAACTCAATGGTATCTCCGGAAATTATGGAAGCAGCTTATATTGCCAGCAACAAAAACTACAGAAAAACTAAAATTTGACAGAAAAAATTTGGGACACAAACGTGTTCTAACGCCCACATCATCGTCTGTAGGAACTGACGCCATTGAATCAGAACAAAACAGCGGCCGATCAGAACAAGCCGCGAAGAACGGCACGTCATCAAGACCTGACACACTCAGCAGAGCGCGGCACAGACCAATCAGAACAAGCCACGAAAAGCAACACGTCAGCTAGACGAGAATAAATAGCAACGAAATGGAAAATGGAAGTCCGAAACAGAACTTCTGAAACATCCACTTTGTCTACAGACTTCAAACTACAGTTGCTGTTAGTAAAATTTTGCATTCGCACCCCGTTCGAACTTGTATGAAGCGTTCATGCGAGAAATCATTAAGGTACTTAAGGACTTTTCGTATTAAAATTTTTAGTTTTCATCATTTTGTTGATGGAGTTTTAATATATAGATATAATGTGATCTGATGCATATAGACAGTTAGTGACTTTCAAAACTGAAAGATACAATGAAACTAGATGCAGTTAGTTAATTTTGCCACAAAAAGTCAGTCAGTGACTTTTCGCAGCAATGTGACGGTAAATACGGAACATTCGACAAAAGAGCACTCACAAGAAAGAGCACGATGGCACCTTAGTCTTATTTGACTGTCATGGACGTGCTTTTGGGACTTCAGGTTATACATATTAACAGAATATATTATTACATGTACCATGTGCATAAGAAATGGTTTAAGGCCACAAATATCGAAATCGCTGATTCATAATAATTCAACACGTTCATCGCCTAGTCCGAAGGCGAGCAAGCTAATGTAACTGTACCTAGTTATTTATTTGCAAATCAATCTCTAAACAATACGTGGGTATCTCGCGATATGTACAAGATAAAGCATGTTTATAAACTTGTCAGAATCAAATGACAGACCTAATAGTGGGAATGAGCAAAAGCATGTTGCTACAGTGGTCAATGTTAAATGATCAAGGATTTCAGTGGTTAGAGGTTTAAGCATGTTATGACACTAAACTTGTCCAAATCAAATAATGCATTCGGCGGTATGTACCGGTTTTTATATGAGGGTTTTACAGTTTTTTTCTTGACACTCAGAATTTTATAAGAAAAAAGAAACGAAAAACTAATAAAAAATGTTATTTTTTCGTATTTTTTTTAATGGGACACCTGTATATATCACGGAAAGAAAAATATTTTCAAAGATATAGGGTTCTTTCACCTGATTTTGAAAGTTCTTTTTAATATATAAAATATAGTAATAAATATAGGGTGTCCCACGACGATTAAGACAAGCAATATAGCGGAACTGGGCAGTAGTAGGAAATCATATTGTAACATCCTGTATATTACATTGCTTATTTGGATGTGTTAATGTTTCTTTCACAATGATTAGGTTAGATTTTTCTGATCGAATCATCTGGAATTTTCTAGACTGACAGATCGGCATTCTCGAATGTCATCTGGGTGTCTGGAATCTTCTAGGTGGTTCGATGAAGTATATAAGGCACCACGAGTAGCGTGGCAGGAGTCAGTTGAGTTGAGATCTAGTTGAGATAAGGTTAAGAGATATTGTATTAAGTTCTGAAGTAAAACGGTGAAAGTTACGTCGAGTTTGATTCCCTGGGTGAAGAAAAAGAGGCCGTCGTGACAATTGGTGTCGGAAGTGTGGGATTATCCATCGAATCAAACCAGGAAAAGGAGTTAAGAAGTGAGTACAGCGTCAGTCAATGCCTGTAACCAGAGCTATGGCGTCCGACATGAGTGCATTGATGGCTATGATACAAGAAATGAAGGCAGATATGAGAAACAGCATCGGACAAACAGCCGAAATGAGAACCAGCTTAGATAACCAGGCAGCCGTTATGCAAGCAACCGTCGTGGAGCTAAAGCAACACCAGGACGAGGCAGTCGTGAACCTAGAAGAAAAACTCAAGCCACATCAAGATGAGGTAGTCGCAGGTTTGAAGAGTGACTTGAAAAGTGGACAGGAGCTGGTAATGACCAGATTGGAGGAGCAGAGGCAAGCCGTAAGTCAGGCGTTAGAAAATCAAGATCAGCGTATTAGTGCTATAGAGACATCGCAAAAGATCGTTGAGGAACAGCTGCAGCAAGTGAAGGAAATCGTGAGAGACGAAGTGCGAGAACTTAGTGGAGGTGAGCGTGAACAACTACAGCAGGTGAAAGATCAGGTCAAGGAAATGATCAGAGAGGAGCTGCGAGAACATAGTGCAGGTGAGCGTAGTTTAACAGCTGCAGCACCCGCTTTTCCTGATAGACACAGTGGCGTAGTAGCAAAGCCCTATCCGTACAACGGCAAAACGTCCTGGGACATTTACTATATGCAATTTGAAAATATCGCTCGTATGAATAACTGGTCAAATGAAGAAAAAGCTTGTGTGCTTACATCCATGCTAAGAGACTCTGCCGCAGCTATTTTGGAAAATCTCTGCGCATCAGACCTACGTGACTATGATAAGATACCATCTGCACGAAAGTTACGCTTTGGAGATGCACACTTAACAGAGCTGTTGCATGGCCAGTTGCATAACCGGACACAACAAGCGAAGGAAGATTTAACCACATTTGCATACGAAGTCCAAAGCTTAGCTAAACGAGCATTCGTCAGCAGTCCCATCGAGACACAGGAATACGTCGCTGCTCGTCAGTTTGTCGAAGGAATTGCAGACCTTGACGTCCAGAGAGTCGTAAGACTATCCAGTCCCAGAACCTTACAAGACGCTTTGGTCAAGGCTCTAGAAATTGAAGCTGCCACAAAAGCTACGAGAATGACACGGAGGGTGCGCTCTTTAGAACAAGATGATGAAGTAGAAGTCAGGGCAACAGCGTTCACTCCAAGAAGAAGAGGTGGTACCTTCCAAAGAAACCCAGTTCGCACAAATCTAGAAGGACCTGAGAAGTTTACGTGCTGGAGATGTGGGCAGAAGGGGCACCTTCGAGTAGGCTGTCGCATGCAGGTGGCAGAGAAGTCAAGGGAGGCTAGTACTAATACTGATAATGAGTCGGAAAACTAGAGCCGGCCAGTTTTAGGGGGCAAAAACTGGCTGGCCATCATGACGAAAGCCCCATGGTCATCGAAATTGAAGTTAATAAAATTGAGAAGAGTCCAGTAGTTGAAGGTTACATAGAAAATATACCATGCAAGATGTTAGTCGATACCGGAGCAAATGTGACTATAATAAGCCCTAACATATACCAAGAAATTCGAAGGAAGTTGCCAAGCAGAACCACGCAAACGGATAGAATGTTGCTGAAGACCGCTAATGGAGACCGTATACCAGTACTGGGTGTTGAAGAATTAGAGATTCGCATTGGCAGTTTCGGTAAGAAGCATCCCATTTTAGTAGCTTCAGTCACAAATGATTGCATCCTTGGTGCTGAGCTTCTGCAGAGCTCTGGCTGCGTAATAAACTTCACTGGTAATACCTTAAGCATTGGGGATTCAGAAGAGATTTCATTTAGCTGCCGAGCTGTTCATCTAGAGGAAATGAACGTTATGGCACCAAGGAATTCTACAATTCTACCACAGAAAGGGATTGTTATACCCATATATGCACATAAGGCACTTGAACATAACCTTACCCCATGCGTTTTTGAACCAGATCCTACGCTAGGTTGGAATAAACCTATTTTATTAGCCAGAACAATAACGGATTCTTCAAATATGTTAATAAGGGCCGTGAATGTTTCCAGGAATTCAATACAAGTCAAGAAAGGTACGCCACTGGGTAGACTAGAACCAGTAGCATGGATACGAAGGCTAGATGGCGCGGAAGAAGAAGATGATAGTGACTTCACCCAAATCTCAGATAGTCTTCAAGATTCGTATGATAGAAGCTGTGAGCATTTGCGACCCGAACTGCAGCGGAAGGTCCTGAAGCTACTAAGAGAATTTCATTCCATTTTCGCTAAAAATAATGATGACCTAGGGCGAACCCATCTGGTACGTCATAAAAGTAATGTAGGAGATGCCCAGCCAGTCAAGCAGCCCCCAAGAAGAACTCCATTATCTAGGATTGATGAAGTACAGAATATGGTAAAAGATATGCAGAAACGAGGAGTAATCGAGCCATCATCTAGCCCTTGGGCCTCTCCGATAGTCCTTGTTAGGAAGAAGGACGGATCAACGAGGTTTTGTGTGGATTACAGGCGGCTCAACGATTTGACCAAAAAGGATTCATATCCTTTACCAAGAATTGACGACACTTTGGATGCAGTTGGAAATTCTTCATGGTTCTCCACCTTGGACCTGCAAAGTGGGTACTGGCAGGTTGAAATGGATGAAAAAGATAAAGAGAAAACGGCATTTACATCGTGTGCTGGGCTATGGCAGTTTACAGTAATGCCTTTCGGTCTATGCAATGCACCCAGTACCTTCGAAAGATTAATGGATGTTGTACTACAAGGTTTATCTTGGAAGACAGCACTGATATATCTCGATGACGTTATTGTGTTTGGAAAGGATTTTGAAGAAGAGCTACTCCGACTAAGACAAGTTTTCCAGCGGCTTAAGGAAGCGAACTTGAAGCTAAACCCTAAGAAATGCCATCTTTTCAAATGGGAAGTAAAATACCTCGGACATCTGTTAACCAAAGACGGAATCCGGACGGATCCAGAGAAGGTGCAGGCTGTGAAGGAATGGAAAGTACCGTCCAACACTCGTACCATGAGGTACGAAGCTTTTTGGGACTGTGCAGTTATTAACGCAGATTTGTGAAAGATTTCTCTACCATCGCGAAACCATTATTTGCCTTAACTGAAAATGGTAATAAGTTTTATTGGGACTCCATCTGCCAAGAAGCCTTAGACGCATTGAAAACGGCTTTGACCTCCTCACCGATACTAGCTCATCCTACAAGGGAAGGAACTTTCTACTTGGACACAGATGCTAGTCCATATGCTGTTGGAGCTGTCTTATCTCAAGAACAAGATGGCATCGAAAAGGTAATTGGATACTACAGTAAGACTTTGCACAAAGCGCAGAAAAACTGGTGTGTGACACGAAAAGAGTTGTACAGTGTGGTGAAAGGGATCGGAAATTTCCACCACTTATTGTACGGAAGAAGATTTGTCGTGAGAACCGATCATTCAGCTTTGCAGTGGTTAATGAAGTTCAAGAATCCAGAAGGCCAGCTTGTTCGATGGATTGAATACCTCCAAAGCTATGACTTTGAAATTCGTCATCGTCCAGGAAAGCAACACGGAAATGCCGATTCTATGTCACGCAGGCCCTGTGATGAAGACTGTAAGCACTGCCCAAAAGAAGAGAAACAACGAGAATTCGACATAAACACATTAAGAATAGAAGCATTTGAATTGGAAGGAACCAAGATTTCACTAGAAACCTTCAAGCAAGCTCAGTCACAAGACGCTGAGCTAGGGTTAGTTATTCATTCGCTATTAAATGGAAACAAGCCTAACCAACAGGAAATAAGTGCTATGAGTCCCATCACTAAAGCACAATGGGACTCACTAAAGGTAAGGGGTAACCTCCTGTATCGAATCTGGGAGGATACTGATGGCAGACATGCTAAAGAAAAACTTGTAGTACCAAGGAAATTACGGAAAGCAATTATGGAACAACTACATGATAGTAGCAGTGGGGGTCACTTTGGGATCAGGAAGACCCTGGAAAGAATCAAGGAGAGATTTTACTGGGTTGGCTGTCGGGAAGATGTTGAAAATTACTGTTCCACGTGCGATGTCTGCAACTCAAGAAAAGGTCCAAGTATTCGTCAACGATCACGCATGCAGCAGTACAACGTTGGATCGCCGTTTGAGAGAATCGCCATAGACATTTTGGGTCCTTTGCCGGAAACCAGCCTTGGGAACAAGTATCTGCTTGTTGTAATGGATTATTTCTCTAAATGGCCAGAAGCAATTCCTGTGCCCAATCAAGAAGCAGGCACAGTGGCACAGGCTCTTTTAGAACACGTGGTGTCCAGATTCGGAGTTCCTAATGAACTACATTCAGACCAGGGACGAAGCTTTGAATCGGAAGTCTTCATACAGCTGATGAGAAAACTCGGAATTCGGAAGACTAGAACAACTGCTCTTCATCCGCAGTCCGACGGTATGGTGGAACGCTTCAACAAGACAATCCTAGATTACCTATCAAAATTCGTTAACGAACATCAGTCTGATTGGGATACGAAGATTCCTCTGGGAATGTTGGCCTACAGATCAGCGGTGAACGAGTCAACTCGGTTGAGCCCAGCGAAGATAATTTTTGGTCTAGAACTGCGGCTGCCTCTGGACTTAGCTCTTAGTCCACCCCCAGAAACGGAACGCCGTCTTCCATGCGAATGGGTGAGCGAGCTTCAGGAAACGCTCTGGGATATCCATGAGTCTGCTAGAGGAAACATCCAGTCTGCCAGCGACAGGATGAAAGCCAGATACGATCTGAAAGCAAATAGCCCAAAGTTCGTCGAAGGTGATCTGGTATGGTTCTACAATCCACGACGGAGAAGGGGTAGATGTCCGAAGCTACAACGCCATTGGGAGGGACCCTACGTGGTGATGAAGCGCCTCAACGACGTAGTCTACAGGATACGTATGGGTAGTGGAAAACCGAAGGTCGTCCATAGCGATCGCCTGTGGCCATACAAGGATCGAAGCGAACTGTTCGTCGAGGACGCCGAACGCTAAGGGGGGAAGAGTGTAACATCCTGTATATTACATTGCTTATTTGGATTTGTTAATGTTTCTTTCACAATGATTAGGTTAGATTTGTTTGATGTGTAAACGTCATCGAATCATCTGGAATTTTCTAGACTGACTGATCGGCATTCTCGAATGTCATCTGGGTGTCTGGAATCTTCTAGATGGTTCGATGAAGTATATAAGGCACCACGAGTAGCGTGGCAGGAGTCAGTTGAGTTGAGATCTAGTTGAGATAAGGTTAAGAGATATTGTATTAAGTTCTGAAGTCAAACGGTGAAAGTTACGTCGAGTTTGATTCCCTGGGTGAAGAAAAAGAGGCCGTCGTGACAATATTTTTGGGGATGTAAATTAGAGCAAATGTTGTATCTTGTCATTGTGTTACCCAATAAGGCATTTGTTTTTGGTCACGTGACGTTCGATTCAAAATTACTAATGGGACACCCTGTATATTTGTGCCTTTCTGTGTTGCTCCCGATAAAACAATTACAACAAACTAGCTGAAGTGATTAATTCAAGAGCTTCAGGTACTTAAAGGACTGTACCACTACCATTATGAGCCAGCGGCGAAGTTTCCCCCACGCGAGGCAAGCGCAGCCCAAATCCTGTGGCGCAGGCTTGGGCGGAGGTTCTTTCCACGACCTACCTGGTGCGTCCCGATGGCTGATTGTGTGTCCCCAGAAGGGTGGGGCGAAACGCTGAACGCAGTTCTCCCTGCCCTTCTGGGTAGGCCATAGTAAATATTGCCCTCATGTGGAAACCAAAGAGGACCCTGGCCTTCGGAGCGGAGGGGGCTCTAGTCATACCGATGCCGACAACTCGCGTAGTGCGCTTGGTTGGCATCGGCGAGCCAAGGGCTTCCGCGTTCTGCTGGCTGGGATAGCTCAGTCGGGGCTTGCCTCTTTGGTACGAAGACGACCTGGCGAGGAAACGGAGATGGATATGGAAGGGAACATACAGCGACCTGATACCATATGATGACGACACGGCGATGGATATGGACCAATTTATTAATCATGGAAGGTACACGACACGGAAACAAAGTTACGGAACAGGCGGTCAGATCCCCAGTTCCGGTCGGAATCGCGGGTGAGCGAGCAGGCCCCGCCCGATCGTTATTCAGCGACTGCTCAGCACTCTCGGCGGGATGTCAGGCCGAGGTGCAGGAAACTGCTACTGACCTGTTGACAGATGAACAGAATGTTCGAAGAGCTGCAGTAGGCGACCAGGCCGCTAAAGTCACTGGACGAAAAGACCCTCTAGGCGGCAAAGAACTTGTAAATCCCTTTAGGAGGAAGGACCTTGTTCCAAGAAGTCCTCCTAGAGGCAGATCTACATCCGTATCGGAGCTGGACCTAAGACGCCTGGAGGAGTCTATGGAAAATCCATCATAACGGAAAAGAGAAGACCAGGCCATAGCTGAAGTCAGCGACTGCTCACCAATTGTGAGAAAGCTATCAGAGAAGATAGATGAACTGAACTCAGTGCTAAAGGTGAATGTTAGCACCAAAACCTCAATTAAGAAGGGCGTTGAGGAAATCGGCAGATTGGTGGAAAAACTGAAAGGTTTAGACCCCATGGCTGGCTTTACTAAGCACCCTGTGTCAAAAGTGACGCAGGGGACCCAGGCTGCAGTACGAGAAACGGCATGTGTGGCCACACAAACGTAGGGTGTGTGGCATAGTAGAGAGAACGGAGAGGACGAACTTGCAAGGTAGTTATGTTCGACCATAACCGGAGGTCGCGATGACTACAATGTTTTTTTGGAAGTAGTAAAGAATCAGTGGCCAGAAAAAGCATACCTAAATACCAGAGAGGTAATAGGTAATCCGGTATGGGGCCAAATTTGCCAAAGTGACCTCGTACTAGGCACAAAGCTCAGACACAGCTTCGAAAAAGGGATAAACTGGCACTTTAGGTCCAGATACCCAGAAATAGTGACCTTGGAAGGAGAGGAAAGCGAGGCGGATTGTTTTTCCTACCTAAAGTATGAAACATGCGTCGCCAAAAGTGAAGAGCCGCAACAGATAAGTAAGAAATACGTCTATAAAGTAGTTATGGACGAAGACGAGCGTTCCACAACTTTATGGAACTGAAGGATTTCGCCACTGAAGAGGAGCGACTAGATGTTGTGATTCCGGCACCGGACCTCCCTACAGTGGGTAGATTCCGAAGCTCATTGAGTTTGTTTTTGCGGGAACGAACGTGAATATAGGGATATATTCACCCCCAAAAAGACTCATGAAGCCAAGGGATCATCGCAAAAGAGTGATAAGAACAGACAAAGGAGCAATACGGAAGCTGTAATAGTCTCTGCGAAAGACCTGAATTACTTGCAGCTTCTGAAGAAAGTCAAAGAGGAAGCAAAGAAAAGTGACCGCGAGATGACTGTACAGAACATCAGGTAACGAAGAATAGAGAACTCCTGCTAATGGTTCCAAAGGGGGGTGGTGGAGCTGAGCAACTAAAGGACGCGATTGGAAAACTTCCATACTGGGAGGGTTGCCCTGCATGTGCGAGGCATAGGTGGTGCTACCTCCGATGAAGAAGTAGCAAACGCGCTTCGCGAGACAGTCAACGGCGGAAACGACGACTTACAGGTGAAAGCTTTGAGGCCTACAAGAAACGGCAATCAGGTAGCCACTGTCCTCGATTCAAGGGAACTGGCTGATGAATTGACCAGTAAGGGTTGTTTCAAGCTGGGGACCGCGATGTGCACGGTCCAGAAAAGGGTTTCTGTTGAAAAGTGCAGAAAGTGCTGGGGCATCGGGCACAAAGCCAGCATGTGCAGGGGTGAAAATAGGCAGAATTTATGCCTAAATTACGGTAAAATAGGGCACAAGAAGGCCGAATGCAAAAATCCTGCATTCTTCCCGATATGTGCCGAAGAAGGACACAGGGCAGGTTCGGTTGCTTGTCCTGTATATAAAAAGGCATTAAAAGTCAATCAAAACAGGAAAACGCGGACGAAACCTCTAGGGTCCGTAGCGATCGAAGGCGATCTCTCTGACTGCGAGGCTGAAACTATGGAGCAATAAATGGTTACGATACTTCAAGCTAACTTAAACAGGTCGCGTGCAGCGCATGACATGGCTCATGCACCAGCCATGGAGAAGAACATTGACCTAATATTAGTATTGGAGCCAAATCGCAAAATCTGCAGTCAATTCAGGTGGTACACCGACAACAACAATGACGTAGCGGCGTATATTCGAAATAGGAATATCGTCGTAAATTCGGTGGTTAGTGGAGATGGCTATATACGCCTAAACCTCGATAAACTGACGATCTTCTGTTGTTATTGCTCTCCAAATATAAGTATGGAGACGTACGAAAAGTATATGCAGATGCTCTGGGACGATGTAGCCACGGCGGCCGAGACGTTCTTGTTCTTGGCGATTTAAATGCTAAAGCTGCAGAGTGGGGGTCATCAATCACAGAGAGTCAGTCCTATGCGAGTGGATAGCGGCGATGGACATGGTAGTGTTGAATGATGGCTTGCTGCCTAACTTCTGCAGAAGAGATTCGTGTTCGTTCATCGACGTCACTCTAGCATCGCAGGAGGTAGCTAAGTGCATTCAAAGGTGGAAGGTCTTGGAAAACGAAACTTTGAGTGACCATAGGTACATCTATGTTGAGATGGACATGAAACTCAAAGTTAAAAGGAGATCAACGGAGCGCCACACGCCTTTCGTTGATGTCAGCAAATTCCAAGAGGCACTTACCCGTAGACTTGAGTCCGCACATACTATGGAAAGCGTCACTGAACAGCGGTACACGACTCTGATACAAGCCGTTCTGAAAGAAAGTACCATCAAAAGGGGTCCAAAGGCGCTAAGGTACCGTACTGGTGGAACTCGAAAATCGAATCTGCTAGGGCGGACATCTTCAAGTACGGCGTAAGCTATCGTGCACACGACATGGAAACCACCAGCCTAAAGCAGCAGTAACGACAGAAGGGTAAAGATAGTGAGAGAGCTCTTCCCAAGCATTTCAGAAGTTTGGGAGACGGACAGCACCGAAAAGAATCCGGAGATCTTTACGGTGGAAGAGAATAAGGCGGCTGCGGGGAAGATGAAAAATGGTAAAGCTCCTGGACCAGATGGTGTCTCTCCTGAGGCCATCAAGGTAACAGCATCTACAGCACTACAGCTGCTATCAGGTCTATTCAACCACCTTCTGAGTACGCAAACCGTACAAAAGGCATGGAAAAGGGCAAACGTGGTATTGGTTAGCAAGATTGGAAAACCGCCAGAGCGTTCCTCTTCATACAGGCCAATTTGCCTGCTAGATACCATCGGAAAGCTGTACGAAATCCTGATAAGGCTGAGGCTCGAGAAAGAGATCGAAAAGGCAGGAGGGCTCTCGCCATGCCAATTCAGTTTCCACTCGGGGAGGTCCACCATCGATGCCTTGGAAATGGTAACGAGGATTGCGGAAGATACCAAGAAGAAATGGTGTGCGTTAGTGACGCTGGATGTCCGCAATGCTTTTAATATAGCCTCGTGGAGCATGATTATGGAGGAACTAGGAAAGCTGAAGATTTCAAAATGCCTAAGGAATCTTATAAGCAGCTACCTAGAGTCCAGATCAATTTGCATTGCCGGAACCGAAATCTCTATGACACAGGGGTGCCTCAAGGATCTGCTTTGGGGCCGTTACTCTGGAACATCCTGTATAATGGGGTGCTGAAGCTTTCGCTACCCAGTGGCGTAAAGACGGTAGCATACGCCGACGATCTGGCACTAGTTATCGTGGCAAATGTACAGGCAGAGCTGGTTCATAAAGCCAATGCATCGCTGTGCAAGATAGACAGGTAGATGTGCGATCACAAGCTTAAGTTAGCTCCTGAAAAAATAGAGGCAATTATAATGCGCGGCCCAAGGAGCAAGAGAGCTAACGTGGTCTTCCAACTAAAGGGAGTGCAGGTCCTACCAAGCAAGTCCATAGTGTACCTCGGAGTCACACTGGATAACAAGAGGTGTTATGGAGAACACCTTACAAGAGTAGTGACAAAGGCTGAGAAGAAGGCTGCAATACTGTCGCGACTGCTGCCAAATGTGGGAGGGCCCAGTAGCAACAAAAGGGCACTACTCTGCCAGGTTGTACAGTCGGTCGTCCTATACGGAGCTCCTGTGTGGTGTAAAGCCACGAAAAGGTATCAGAAGGTCTTAGACAGCTTGCAGAGAAAGTATCTGCTAAGGGTGGCCAGTGCTTATCGCAAGGTATCTACAAGAGCCTTGCAAGTCATAACAGCGATACCACCATTATACTTGCTGGCCGAAGAGAGGACACTGATCCGCCATGGTCAGGCAGGCAATGCAATAAGCCGCGCTGAGGCTAAAAGGCTGACAGCAAGAAAGTGGCAAAGCATATGGAACGAGACCACTGAAATATCATACATGAGATTGTCAACAAAATACTCTCTGTAAAGGTGAAAGAGGAGCGGCTTCAAGGATAAATGAGGATTGGAAGTTATTCATAAGTGGGTTTAATCATCACCTCATCTTGCACTGCGAAGAATATCGTTCACGATGATGCCCGGTGCAGATGGAGATATAGCATCAGTGGTAAGAAAGAGGGAACGGGTTTTAGCCGGTCGGGCCGTGATGCCATGCTCTCACACACTACCGGGTATGTGAGTGTTTTCTGTCCTTGTGATCAAGCCGATTTCCTTAACCCTCTATAATAAAAGAGCTACCATTATGAGACACTAGCAAAATAATTTAACTGTATTAGGGGTGCATGTTAGAATCAATGGTAGTGGTACACTCCTTTAAGTACCTGCAGCTCTTGAATTAACCACTTTGGACCCCAAGTGTGCTAGTTTGTTGGAATTGTTTTATCGGGAGCAATACAGAAAGGCACAAATATACAGGGTGTCTCATTAATAACTTTGAATCGAACGCCACGTGACCAAAAACAAATGCCTTATTGGGTAACACAATGACAAGAAAAGATACACATTTGCTATTATTTATACCCCCAAAAATATAATTCTCTACTACTGCCCACTTCCGATATATTGCTTGTCTTAGTCGTCGTGGGACACCCTGTATATACACCGTGTCCCATGACGAATCTCTGAAAAAGAAATCGCACTTAGGTTTCGGAATGTGAAGCCGATATCAAAAGGAATTATTTTGAAACTCGCTTATCTTACAGAGAAGCAACGTTTGAAGTTTTGTTGTAAAGATGATTGAAACGTGTGTGGCCTACCTTTTTTTGACTTTCACTTTCTATAAAAATACTTTTGATTTTACAGCAAAAAAGCACGATGGTAGTTTGGTACCGTTATTATTATTATTATTATTATTATTAACCTTAGCTGATGTAGAATATGATAAGGGCGACCACACATTAATCATTTCGCGATCTAATTAAGGACATTTAAACTTTTTCACTACTATGAATGAACATGGTCTAAACGGTGTATAATAATATATAGCCTCAAGGTTTATAAGGGCCGTATTCATAGTGGATACTGTAGTGAGCAACTGGTCACAATCAAAACCGATACCAAATTTAGAAATAGCCAAATTGATCAAGTCGTCTAGTGGTGGAATTTAGAACCCAATGTTGTATGTGTGCCCATGGTAACCAGATTCTTTTAGCATGCATGTGTACCAACTCAGAGAGAATGAAATCAAACGCAGAAATGTTATGATATGGTTTTTTTATTATTTGTTTCTTAACATTTGTTTTATATTTATTAATCATGAGTGCTGAGTGTTTATGGTATGATTTTATTACTTGATTCTTGTACTTATCAAATCATGAGTGCTTTGTATTTCATATATTTTACTGGTGAAGTATTTATATTGATATGTTGACAGATACGATTCAAAATGTCTTAATAATAGTGGTAAACTGGCTCTTGTTATTGATATTGTATATTAAAGAAAACATTCACAGTCTAAATGATAAATAATAATAATAATAATAATACATGGTGGGCTAGATCTCTGTTTAACGTCAGGGAGAGAAATATGGATAGAATGTGGAAAAATGTAAAATATCAGCATATATAAATAAATATAACCAACCATATAAAGGAGTAAATAAAGGAGATAATTGGAATAGGTCCAGCCTGGGTGATTACCAGGCTATCAACCCTCCGTAAATAAATATCATATATAAATAAAGAGAAATCAGTAAAGGTTGAAATAGATACAGATAAATAAGACAGAGTTATCTCTGTTCACCATTAGCCTGCAATACCTAGAGTAGACGGAAATCAGAGACCCAACGCCATATAGTATCGTCTCAAAAGCAGGATGTATAGTATATACCTTGTGAAACACTCCAAAAATAGTAGCCAGACCACATTAGTTAATAATACAAACTCAAAAGACAACATACCTGCAAATATTCGTGAAAAAGGCTCAAAAACCCTTCTGTTGAAATTTTGGTCTCCCGCTTGTTACGTTTTTTCAAAAACAATCCCCAGTCGTAATTATTAAACAAACTATCAACCAAAACTATGGCAACGATATCACAGCCCGCTACTTTATTCAGTGACCAAACACAACAACCCAAAGCATCACAGAACAATATCTTTTTCTGTGAAAACGGATTGACAATTAACACAGAATGAAAGAAAAGGAAGGAAGCATCACAGAACAGTAGTACAGAATCACAGATGGAAAATTAATATAGAAAGTCACTCATGATCTGATACATAAAATATCTGAACAATATATGATGTAGTAATAATCAAATACATTACTTAACTTCATCAAATAACTACACTCGTACACTTTAACAAATTGTAATTGATTTTCCTTCTATCATCTGACACTGCCGTCAATGTCAAACTTTGGCAGCCTGACAGCTAAAGGTGCGTTCAAACGTATAGCAGCCAGGAGCGCGTTCCGCATCACCACAAACGCCCTTTGGAAAGGTATCCAAATACGAAGGAGGCTGGGTAGCTTTCCAACATCCCTTAATTCCTGGCTGGAAAAATTTTCTTGTAGTTCCATGACCTCAAGAGCACCGCCGCGTCGATACATGCAACAAGAAAAATTCAATCAGCAGATTTATGAAATTCAAATAGTAAATAATCTTCTAAAACTAGAAATGAGGAGCAACCAATGACTTCAAAAAAACACACATGCATTTCTTTTAAGTCAGAATACTTGATAACAATTCAAACAATTGAAAACTTCAATCAAACATTCGACTGAAAAACTTCAATTTGGAAATATTAAGTTTCCACAACATTCACCAGTTTGTAGGTACCACAAAGGTAAATATTAGAATAAGATATGGTCGACACACAGTGTGGACCATAATATAACTAAAAGTCAGAAATGTACTTGACTTTACCTCACCCCTAATGTAAAAAACCAAGCAATCTCATCGGTGATGACTTGGCAACATTGGAGTTCGCCCCTCATGTAAAACCAAACATGTGTTACGATCTGGCAACATTGGTCACTTGTGGGCTAGACAGCACAGTTCGAAAGAGGCCAGCCGTCAGCTGTCAAGGTAGACTTCACAAATGTCATTCTTGACGGAACATATCCCAATGTATCATGTATTATAAAATCATAACACTGATTATTGTTGTAACTAATGCATGAGGGAAAGAAACAAAAAAAACATCACCAGACAAATGTCAGGATTTAATAGCAAATCACTATAACCCTGGATGAAATGAAGATAAAGAACACACAATCCTAAGAAAGTTCCAAACTGTTTATATTTTCGGCTGTAGGCTACCTGAAAATGACCTTTACTTGTTCTTAATCAAGCTCCACGCCCCTAGAGGTGAGACCATGCTGGAGAAGAAAGCTTCACGGACACCAAGGAAAAAAATAGTATCAGATATAGAATAGGAAGAGTGAAGAAATAGTTTTGTGAGAAATGGAGGATTCCACATCACTTCAACTGCAGTGTGTTTACCAAAAACTGAGGTAGAGCAATGTTAAGCCTAGTTATGGCACCAGAGGAAGAAATTCGTATTGAAGAGGAGTACTGACTGACGTACTTGAAGCAAAAAGCAAAACAGTAGATGGATATCTTTTAAGAAAATTCAAAGTTCCCTGAAGAGTTCAATCAGCTGACACATTCGTATGTGGCTGCAATGGTTTCAGCAAACTAACCTGTCCACAGCTAAGAAAATAAGAAATAAGTTATCATAGTAAAATTTGTCATAGGGAAATAGCAATATTCCAAACATATAAGATTTTAGTCTTCCCTGTTCTCAGAGAACAAACAATAATATAAAAACAAACAGAAGTTTAAATGGTTGATAGGATATTAAAAATGAAACTGACCTGCCAAAATGTCTGGGAAAGGCTGTAACATCACCGATGGTTGTCTTAGAAGATTTTTCAACTGGTTGACATTCTTCACAAGGAACAAGGGCTTTCTTGCTGTCATACTGTCTGATTGATCAGGAACAGGAGTACCATCTCTTGATAAGACTTGAGCAATTTGGGTTTCATCTAACTCGCTCAGATTCTTACTGGTTCTTGGTGTAGCATTTTGATTCTCCATCGTTCAGTATAGATCACCCTGCAAACATTGCTACGCAGTATCACACTTGACAATGACAAAAGGTTTTTCATGATTAATAAACCATACCTCATCTGAAATTAGTACACAGTGACATGCATCCTTCGCAACAGCAACAATTTTGACCAGAACAACAATCTCCGGGCCCTTGAGACAGTCATCCTGGTCACGGCACCAATTTTGTAGTGAGCAACTGGTCACAGTCAAAACCGATACCAAATTTAGAAATAGCCAAAGTGATCAAGTCGTCTAGTGGTGGAATTTAGAACCCAATGTTGTATGTGTGCCCATGGTAACCAGATTCTTTTAGCATGCATGTGTACCAACTCAGAGAGAATGAAATCGAACGCAGAAATGTTATATGGTTTTTTTATTATTTGTTTCTTAACATTTGTTTTGTATTTATTAATCATGAGTGCTGAGTGTTTATGGTATGATTTTATTACTTGATTCTTGTACTTATCAAATCATGAGTGCTTTGTATTTCATATATTTTACTGGTGAAGTATTTATATTGATATGTTGACAGATACGATTCAAAATGTCTTAATAATAGTGGTAAACTGGCTCTTGTTATTGATATTGTATATTTAAGAAAACATTCACAGTCTAAATGATAAATAATAATAATAAAAACAACAAAATAATAACAAAAAACACATAACGAAAACGCTGCATGGATCAGACAAGAAGAGGAAAAACATCAACACATAGCGGAGCAGGGAGACATTGTTCTTACACCAGAGGAAATAGCCGAGACAATAAAACACACTCACAACTGGAAGTGCCCAGGCGTAGATAACGTGCAAAACTTCTGGTACAAGCAGTTCAGTGCAACGTATGCAATGCTAACAGAGCAAATCAATAAAGCCATACTACAACCTGATAGGCTGCCCAAATTCCTCACACAAGGAATAACGTATATAAAACCAAAAAACGCAGATACCAAGAACCCTGCCAATTACCGCCCGATCACTTGTCTCCCAACCTTGTACAAGATCATCACCGCAACAATAGGCAAAAGGATTGAACAACACCTCACCCAAAACAACATCCTGACTGAAGAGCAAAAAGGATGTAGAAAACAAAGTCAAGGATGCAAAGAACAACTCATAATCGATAGTGTCGTCATGGAGCAAACAAGAAAAGAACACAGAAATCTTCATACCTGCTTCGTCGATTATAAAAAAGCTTTTGACTCTGTACCCCATAGCTGGCTAAAGAAAACTCTTCAAATATATAAAATTAACCCAGTCCTTCGCCAGTTCCTTACAAGAACCATGGAGACATGGCGAACCAACATACATCTTAAAACTCAGGACGGCCATATCCAAACAGAGGAGCTACTCATACGACGCGGTATCTTCCAGGGTGATTCGCTTAGTTCACTGTGGTTTTGCCTTTGCTTAAATCCACTCTCTAACGCACTTAACAACACAAATTATGGTTTCAACATCAGACACCAGAAAGTCAATCAGCACAGAATAAATCATCTTCTCTACATGGATGATATAAAACTATATGCAGCCACTGAAGTGCAACTAAAAGAATTACTCAGAATAACAGAAGTTTGTACGTCAGACGTCCGGATGGAATTCGGTATGAGCAAATGCAAGGTGCTCCACATCAATAAAGGCCAATGGAAGAACCAAGCCGAACAGGAAATATTAACTGGCCAAACGCTGGATAACATGGACAAGGACGAAACGTACAAGTATCTGGGCTTCAATCAGAACATTAAGATCGACCACCCACAAGTCAAAGCTCAACTAACACAAGAGTTCAGAGACCGCCTCGTTAAGCTTCTAAAATCAAAATTGAATTCCAAAAATCTTACAAAAGCAATCAACACATTTGCGATACCGGTCCTCACATACTCCTTCGGCATCATCAAGTGGTCACACACTGATATAGAAAACATCCATATCCTCATACGGACAGAACTTACGAAACACCGAATGTCACATCCAAACGCATGCAAAGAAAGGCTCACCATAGACAGGAAACAGGGAGGCAGAGGGATCATAGACATACAGTCACTCCGCGCAAGACAGATAAAAACGCTCAGGCAATTCTTCCAAAGCAAACAAACAAGTTTACATCGAG
The DNA here is from genome assembly GCA_951848785.1 of Callosobruchus maculatus. NCBI lineage: Eukaryota > Metazoa > Arthropoda > Insecta > Coleoptera > Chrysomelidae > Callosobruchus > Callosobruchus maculatus. The sequence continues at coordinate 8,774,729 of CATOUR010000065.1, read as the reverse complement.
CAATAGAGTAGAGGGAGAATGTATGTTCTGGGGGGGTCAATGACCGAGCAACCTTGACCTACATGAGCAACCTTGAACTTTGACCTCTGACCTTTGACCTCTGACCTTTGACCTCTGACCTTTGACCTCTGACCTTTGACCTCTGAACTTTGACCTCTGACCTTTGACCTCTGGACTTTGACCTTGTGACCTCTCAACAAACAAAAAATTCTCAACTGGGAATACAGGTGGCTACAACGCCATGTATATAGAATTTACTATAAGTGGAATAAGCGAGAGAGATGTGGAAATATTTGCATTTCAAATTAATGCTTAAGCGTTCGTCATATAACAAAGGTCGTCCAGACGCCTTTTCGCAGTAGGCGATCACCCAACTGGTTTTGCGCCGTCGCGTCGGCTTGAAGAACGAAGACTAATTAAATTCAACTGTTCGATATGTTATAGTACAGTCTATGTAGGTCTGACATCCTGTGTAAATGTGTTTGAATAAGAGAGATGCTATTGTTCGACAAAGTGGGAAAGATACAGGATGGCCTTCAAAGGGTAACACGCTCCAAAGCGGGCTACCTAGTCGAGTTTGGAGGGGGATAGGAGTTATATTCACGTTGTATCAAGCTTTTCGCAGTTCGTTATTCGCACCCAGTAGACATGGACGATCTATATGTGGTAATTGAGGACGGACGTCTGAGCCCGATCTCCTATGACTCTACCCAGAGTACATTGGTCTTCCCTGCTTAGAATGCTCCTGTACAGGTCGGAAATGCCCTCCTGCACGAACTGGAGGAAGATCTGGCCGACTTGGAGGAGAGTGAGGGAGAGGCAGCTGATACGGACCAGGAAGAGGACACTGACGCGGAAACGGAAACAGATGAGGAGATCGGAGACCTGCAGGAGGAAAGCAACGATTCGGCTTATTGTAGCGATGAAGGTTTTTCATAATTGTAAATATATTAATTGTAAATACACCAATGTAAATAAACCAATGTAAAGAGATCGTCTGTCATTTATTACTGATATGCTTCAATGCAACCTGGTTAACAGCGAATTGAAAACAAATAGTAGAATAAAAGGAAATCAATTAAGTTGTGGCAGTGAAAGAACAAGTCATAAGTGAGTTTGCTAAGGGGCAGCTGAAAAATAGTACCCAGAATAGATCAGTGTTCTGTTGTGATTAGAAATAATAAGTGGGTATATTTCTGTGCAAGTAAACAACAGCGAGCTATCAATAAAACACAATCATGTTACTATTTTGTTTTTATTTCAAATACGGTTTTACTCATATCTTCTCTAACTTACAACCTTTACACAAACACTGAGTTCGGGCGTTTTACGACACGCTTTTACACACTTGGCTCTTACACGTTTTCCACAATAAAGACATTTTGCCAACCGCATATCGTGGGCATGGAACTGCTTGGTGTACGCAGTATCCCACACACTAAATATGGCATATCTTGCTGCTGGTAGACATTGCTCGCACACTATCGAACCTTTATCTCTGCTTCCAACAAAGCTATATTCTTGACACATTTCTTGATTCCATTCAATGCCTCTGGAATACGCTTCTACTATAGCAATGCTTTCCACATATACGTTATTCCCAGTTACTGTACCACACATCACATCTATCAATCCGTATGGATGTCGCTCAATCTGGCTGTTCTGCAATTCTTCCCATTTTATCAGATGACTTCCATTCATATTCAAATCTGTTTGACACGCTGTATTCCTCGGACATACTGTATTAGTTTTTCTCAATACTTTCGTCACATCTGACGGGTCGCTACTCATTGCACTGGAGCAACAGCGTTTCCGTGCTGACACCTGTTACACATAAGCTCTCCCAACTGGTTACCACACGTATTGCGCAGCCACTGGTCTTCGACTTCTCTTGAGCATGGTTTGAGATACAACTAAGATTTGCAAAGCGTCGTCACCACAACACGATCACCCCCTCCCCCAAACCTCAAGTTGTTTAACTGGTAAGGTTGTTAAACTTTCTAGGTCAGTCAAAGCATAATTATGTCCCCCGCCGCCCCCCCCCCCCGTGTGGGGAGGTATGGAGAGATACAACTAAGATTTGCAAAGCGTCGTCACCACAACACCATCACCCCCCCCCCCCCCCAACCTCAAGTTGTTTAACTGGTAAGGTTGTTAAACTTTCTAGGTCAGTCAAAGCATAATTATGTCCCCCCTCCCCGCCCCCCCGTCTGGGGAGGTGTGGAGGGGGCTTTAGTGTGGGGAACTTAGAACATAAAAGGCAGAGTTCTTGTCAATGAAAAACATAGTGCAGAGTCAACTGATACAGTAACACATCTAGCAGCGAAATGGACTTCACTACAGAGTCAAACGGTCCTTGCGACTCCACGTCTTGGATACAGCACCAAGAAGATAGTTCCAGCATATGGAGTGTGGAGACTGCGGTACCGGATGATGGGACACCCGACCAATCACATTGGGCGGTGGCGAGGCCACCGATGGACCATGGACCATGCGACTCCACAACACAGCCGCTGGGGTTCCTGCTGTCTACTATAGACAGCTCATCAGATAACAGCGACGGTGATGATCCTGATCGTACAGATGGTCCATCAAACCATAGAGGTGTGCGAGTGTACCTACCGTTTCCCATAGATAGCGAGGAGGAGACATGAGGCGCTATTTGGAAATTACAATGAGACGTAGTTCTGGGAGGAGCTCCGTGAGGTAAATGTTAAAAACTAAATCTATATAGATAAATCATGTGTGTTTCGTTGGTTTCAGATAGGACGGAGCCCCCCTCCCACTGTGGCAAGAGAGGACTGCCACCTCCTCGTGGTTCTTGCTGGGTAACGCCGAGAGCAGTCCAACCGAATTTGTTGGGGATACATAAGGTAACATAAAAACATCTTCGATACCCCCCCTCCCTCAACCACCCCTACTCACATACATGTTTTCTCTTTTGCAGAGATATAAGGTGAATGATATGAGTCGTTGCAGCAGTGAGTGACGGAACATGGAGAAATACATCTGCAACCGATGCAACAACATGTTTACAACTAAGTGGAATCTGAAGCGACACCAGACGACCAGCTGTAACGTATCAGAGGAGCCGCCATCCAAGAGGACACGTGTGAAGACAACCACGCTGGTCAAGCAACCAGCAACAAAAGGTAATATATAAGTGTGAATACAATTAAACAACTTTTGCACTCAAATATGGAACACATGTCGATGATATTCACAGACGCATTTTCTGATATTCTAGGTGCACCAATAGCAAACCCTGCGCAGCCAGGTCCAAGCGGTATGCAGTCTACTGGTCGAATCGGGATGGCAACCACTGATCAGGCAGGACCAAGCGGTATGCAGCCTAACACGGATTACACCAGCGCCAAGTATTGTGACAGCTGTTCGCGATACATTCCAGCCAAGACGTTTTCTGCACACCTGCGGAGCTTGAAACATAAAGCTTACACATGGAAGCCATTGAACGAAGCGGTAAGAGTCAGTCAAAGTGCATTTGGCGGTAAAATTGTAAGCTATCAAGTAGTGTCAGGCCTGCAGACGTTGAACATTGAAGATTATTTGGAGTCAATTAAATCAAAGAGTATTGAGTTATTAGAACAAGAAGTAATGAAGCATAATGCCGTCAAAGCTAATATAGAACTTTTTGCTGTATATATTTTACCCACTAAAGAAACTAGAGATGTAAAGTCTCACAACACGGCAAATAAGGTTTTCACACTAGCGTCAGATTTCAGTAAAGAATACGATGCATTTGTTACAGTAATCAGCGATAAGTCAAAAGGGTTTGCAGAACGCGAAAGTGGGTGGGTTTTGGAAAAAATTTTGTACTTGGAAATTAACATTAGTAAATATAATCCATTGAGAGCATCCTCATACATTCCGCTTCCAAAAGAAATAGCAAACAAAAAAGCAGTTGTGAATATGAACAATCAAGATGAATGCTGCTTCGCTTGGTCAATTGTAGCAGCCCTATTCTCACCACAGGGACGAGTGACTGATACCAAATCATATCCACATTATTCCACAATACCATTCTTAAATTTTTCGACAATAGATTTTCCAGTACCACTAAAAGCTATCCCGCAGTGGGAGCAAGTGAATACCATTTCGTTGAACGTGTATGGTTTGGAACCATTCCTAGTTGATGGTAAATGGAAATACCATATCATTGGTCCGTTACATTATACCTCAAAAAAACAAACAGTGCACATAAATTTGTTGCTCGTTGACGATTCAAATGGTAAGCAACACTACTGTTGGATCAAAAACTTTTCTCGTTTATTATCGAGCCAACTCACGGCCAACACGAGAACAAAATATTTTTGTGACGGGTGCTTGCAATACTTTCCGTCTGAAAGTCTGCGGGACTGTCATTTACAGCAGAACTGTAAGTTCGTGGCTGTAAAGTTACCAAGAGGTGAACTTAGACAAGACCGATTGGGAAACCTAGTTCCCGATAATGTGTTAAAATTTGAAAACTATCACAAACAGTTGAAAGTGCCATTCTGTGTGTATGCAGACTTTGAATGCATCCTTTCACCCATTCCACCCGATTCATCCAATCGTGAGTCGTATACCATAAAAAAGTATAAACACAGCCCCAGTTCGTTTGCGTATTATATCAAATTTACCCATAATGAGGCTGCATCAAAGCTTCAGATATATCGAGGGGAGAACGCTGCAGCAGAATTTATCAAACGTTTACAGGCTGATATATACGAGTTATATAACACTTATTTAAAAGATATAGCTCCGATGCATATGACTCAACACGATGTGAGTCAATTTGATGCTGCAACAGAATGTTATATATGCGACAAACCTTTTGAACCCTTCAATCGAAAGGTGAGAGACCACTGTCACATCACCGGTCGATATCGTGGAGCTGCCCACTCTATCTGTAACTTGAATTTCAAGCTTCCCAACTATGTCCCTATTGTATTTCATAATCTCAGAAATTACGACGCCCATATTTTCATAAATCAGCTTGGAGCCGATAAGGGAGACATCACAGTATTGCCACAAACTTTTGAAAAATATATTTCTTTTACCAAGTTGCTCCCAGTAAATCAGTATAAAGCGCAAAATGGTACAACTAAATCGGTATTACTACAAATGCGTTTTATTGATTCCTACCAGTTTCTATCGACCAAACTCGAAACTCTTGCTTCACTTTTAGACCCTTCACAATGTCGTGAAGTACGTAGAGCCTTTCCAGATGATACACAATTTGAGTATATGCGACAGAAGGGTGTTTTTCCCTACTCATATCTAACGGATGTGGTGAAATTCAGTGAAACATCTTTGCCAGACAAAGAGTGTTTTTATGATGAGTTGCGTGATGCGCACATATCGCAAGAAGATTACAACCGTGCATGTAAGGCATGGACGGCTTTGGGTTGTAAAACGTTGGGCGACTATTCGGACATGTATCTAACCTCCGATGTATTGTTACTGGCAGACGTCTTTGAAAACTATAGAGATTTATGTCTTAAGACGTACCACTTGGACCCCGCCCATTATTTCACTGCCCCTGGGTTGAGCTGGGACGCAATGCTTCGGCATACAAAAATCGAACTTAACTCCTCTCAGATATTGAAATGATCCACTTTTTCAAGAAAGGGATACGGGGTGGAGTGAGTACGTGTATTACACGGAAAGCGGAAGCTAATAATCCACACCTCCCTACATTTGATGCAACAAAACCAACATCCTATATCATGTATCTTGATGCCACGAATTTATACGGGTACAGTATGTCCCAACATTTACCGCTGGGGCAGTTTGAATGGATGACTTCGGATGAAGTTAAAAACTTTTCCGAAATTCTACCCGAAGTAAGCGACACCTCAAATGTTGGTTATGTATTAGAAGTAGACCTTGAGGTGCCACGCGAGCTGCACGATTTCTTTAATGAATATCCGTTTTGTCCAGAGATGATTACACCTCCTGGTGGGAAGGGTAAAAAATTAATTCCAAATCTATATGAGAAAACACGATATATAATCCACTATCGAGCATTGCAACAGTGTCTGAAGTATGGAATTGTGTTGAAAAAAATTCACAAGGGACTACGGTTTGCACAAGCTAAATGGCTGGAACCATACATTGCTTTAAATACTCAGCTCAGAAATCAGGCTAAGAACAAATTTGAAAACGGGATGTACAAAACGATGGTAAATTGTATTTTTGGAAAAACGATTGAAAACGTGGAAAAAAGAGTGGACATTAAACTAGCAACAACTTTTGAAAGTAACAGTCGCAAGCGTGGAGCCTCTAATTATATTAGCAAACCAACATTCAAAGAGTTACGCATTTTCAGTGAAAACTTAGTTGCTATTCAAATGGAAAAAACATTTATTGATTATTGCCGACCGACATATGTTGGATTTTGTATTTTAGATATCGCCAAAATTGTGATCTATGACTTTGTATATGATTTTTTAAAACCAACATATGGAGACAACTGTACAATTTTATATACGGACCCTGATAGCTTAATAGTTCATGTCAAAACGTCAAATTTTTATGCGGATATGAAAGCAAATATATCACGATTTGATACATCAAATTATACCGTTCCAAATTGTCACAACGTACCAAAAAATCAGTCAATCTTAGGAAAAATGAAAGACGAATATGCAGGCAAAGTACTGGCGGCATTCTACGGAACAGGGGCCAAAGCATACTGCATTGACTCTATCGATGAGGTATGCAAAAAGGCTAAAGGAATTACCAAAGCCAGCGTAGACAATCAGTTGGATATAATCCACTACAAAACTATTGTGGAAGGCTCCAAAAACCAAGTGTATTGTATGATGTATGTGTTTAAATCTGAATCACATACCATCTATACAAACTATATAAAAAAAGTGGCACTAACAAATCGGGATGATAAACGTTACTTAATTCCAGACTCAACAAGTACATTGGCTTGGGGTCATAAAGATATCGCCTTTCACGAAACTCCTCAGGAAGAACGCTTGGAGTTGCTGCTTCACCTACTCAATGAAGCGATGGCACAAGACAATGATGAACCGCGGTGACTCCTTCCCCACCATGTATTTTCAGAGGTTAGAGGAAGGGGCTATAGCTATTTAAGCTCTACGTCAGGCTGAGCACAACATAGTTCCAGCCATGGGTGCGCAAATGTATTTCACACTGTTTTCGCAGTTGTGCAGCGCTCAAGTTGCGGTAATCAATAAGTACATACGAACAATTGTGCGAAAAGTTCCCACTGATGATGAAACACACTTATTCACATCGCTGTTGGATGAAGTGGTAGTGCCCGATGAAGCCTTTCAATGGATCGCGGAATCCGATGCTTGTAATGCTGAGGTGATGAAAGCTATTATAGCACGAAAACTTCACCTAGATCATGTAATAAACGATACTATTGCCGCACTGCACGGTGCACACTATACCAACATCAGTTTGCATGGTTTGAGTAAGATATTCACTCATTTGTTAAATCCTCCGACAATATATGAGCAGCATTATATTTTCACTTTATTAAGTGGAAAGGCAAGTGAAGATATAAATGAAGTTTTTCCTGTTGCAAATATTGAAAACAATTATCGATCAACTTTAATACACGTGGATACAACGATGTGCACACTTGGATATATGGCAGATGTGGTACTATTTGAACGTTTTGTTGATGTGATTACGCATATGGGTATCACATTCGTGTTTGATCCACGAAGCAAAGAGGAACATAAATCGCTTATTCAATGGTTACGCAAAAATATTGAAAAGGGTATCAGAGGCGAGGGCTCTTTAGGGTGGACATGTGGTCCGTGTAGTTTGAAATGGCCGTCAACTAACCTGGATGACTATCTGGATGCACTCAAAATTTTACATAAATTTCGTACAAACAATGATTCTTCAGAGATGGATGGGTGGAAAATCTGATTTGCCGTGAATGTGTGCGTGTAACTATATGTAATTCGGTTTGTCCTATTTAGTATACTCCATGTCAGATATTTCGATTATGTTATTCACAAGTATGTTCAGATATATTTCAGATTTATATGTTTACGCAATGTGATGTGTTTTATGTATTGCTGCTTGATCTTTGTACACACTGGTTGTCGTTGTGTATCCCCAATAAATCAGAATTAAAGTTAAAAAATGACTGTTTCCTTTCTACACACATACACATGCGCAGAACGCAAGGTGGAGGGGAGAATATGAAATGTATAAAGTAGCGCACGCTAAGGTGTACTCCAGTGTAATCAACGTATCTTTGAGCAGTGCGCCATGTTTGCCAAGCAGTCCAGTGCCGTCAATGAGCATAGTGAGAAGAGTGCTTCAGGCTCCAAGCGCCCGAAATCGCTAATCACGATCAACGAACGGTGTTATCCGCTGAATCCATCCAAATCCAAATTCATAAGTGTCGGCTTAGCGTACGAGTGGAGCTTTCAACCCATCATTATCATCAGAGGGTGTAGAAATGATTGTGCAACGTTCACCGAATCTGAGTGGTATGAATTATTGGAATATGAAGGGGTGTTGGTGAACTATTTTCATTGTGTAGAGGAGTTTCAGCCCATTGTACATGGCACGTTCACAGTCATATTCGAAAAGTTCAAAGATATGCGCACAATCAAACTACAAGATCGTTTTAAGAACATTGTTTATCTGGGTTTAGAGAGTGTGCTGAACATGATTGAAATGACTCGATTGATTGCTTATACAATAAACACCCTGAAAGGACAAGAATTTGCAACATACTTCAATAGCCTACTGAGTGAAGTGCGAGCTACACCACTAGATGTACGGGACTTTGTTGCTGATCATGTGGCTGACATACCAAGGTCCGAAAACGTGCGATCCATGATGGAGCTAGCGTATCGACATCCAGATCTCCCAGAGTTTCAGAAAGCCGCTACGTTGTCGTATCACCATCCTACTATACCACATATACCACACCGCAAATGTTAGGTGTGAACTGGCAAATAAATGATACAAAGATTCAACTGTAGTTCTTTTATTTCTGTTACAAAAACTGCGCTACACTTGTAGATTACACATATAAGTCAGACTTGTTAATCCAGGCATTATGTGTCTTATCTAAACCTAAAAATTTCACATACACCTTTGAACCTTTACGTCTTAACACTTTTTCCACGAGATATAAATCAGGATATTTAACTTTTTGAAGTTCCTCAATGTAAAAGGTCCCAAAAATCTCTTCACCATTCTGATCTTTCAACAAATAGGTCCTTGGATTCGTCTGCTGCACTTTTCGAATTGTAAAAATTTCATTGGACCAATTTGGTGTATAACCTTTGGAGAAGGCATGTCGGTACTTGCTGATCCTAACGCTGTCACCAGTCTTATACTTTGGCGTCCTAGGGTCGACCGTTTTTAAATGACTGTAGCTATGTAGTAGCACTTGCTTCTCATTCCGCAAATTCACATCTTTCGGTTTCAGTCCCGTTGTTCGATGTTTTGTGTTGTTATAATCGTGAACCACCTGCTGCAGTAGAGGTAGCCATTTATACGACCCCTGTAAGCTGAATGCTCGCCACATACGATTTTTTAATGTGCGATTTAGTCGTTCAACGATACTGGCTTTCAAATTAGAATATGTGCTATAATGATTAATGTTGTATTGCTTCATTAGTGATTGGAATTCCTTGTTATAAAACTCTTTTCCCATATCGGTTTGTATATGTTTTGGGAGATGTTGCATCTGAGATAAAATGGTTTTCATAGCCTCCGCTACGGCTTTACTAGTTTTTGTTTTTACCGGGCGAGCCCATGCAAATTTACTAAAGGCATTAATCACTACCAGAATATAACGGTATCCTTTGTTAACTTTTGCATATGGCAACATTTCCACCAGATCGGCCTGCACCAGATCTTTGAGACCTCGAATAATGACTTTGCGCCGTTGAAAGTTTCTTCTTGCAGGCTTATGAATTTCATTGACTATTTCTTTCTTTACCGTACTCATTGCTCGTTAGGGGGCAACGTATGATGATTTCTACAAACAACGGAGTGGTGACACCTGTGTGCGCAACAAATTTTACCCTGTCACCTTTCAACACACTATCTCCCTGTCTTAGGTTGCGAGTCATCTTATACCACACTTTGACACCTTCCGAGCTTCGTATTTCGTCTATAATGCCAGATACAGGAAAGAAATAATCAGTCGTTCCATTTTCCAAAATATAAAAACTAGAGGGATCATTGTGAGACACAGAGCCTCGAATTTGAACTATACATAGAGAGGACAGCTGCTTTTCGAGCTGGCCCACCCATGCGACATCTCTCAGCCACCGCTGTGGATGCCTGTGATGCCTCCCAAATTTATCAATCGGCATATGAGCAGATACACAAACGAAGAGTGACTAAGATATTTTAATATATCGGTCACTTTATAAAGCGTCCCTCCTTTAACTCCTCAATAATAGATTGAATTTCGTTGGTGTGACTGCGGTTACCAACCTGTTGAGATGCTAAAAGTAATCTGAGTCGATTTGCAAGCTCGTTAGGGTCGTCAAAGTATACGTATTCAATAGGTTTGTTATTTAACTGCATCATTCCCCTACCAGTATGTTTGAATGATTGTGTGCGTCGCAGGCGTGTTTTTGGGGGTGCTGGCTTTTCGAACGATACCGAGGTGCTTGAGCTAGTTACTGGATGTTTTAGAATGTTATGTTTGAGCAAATATGGTTTAATGATCTGCTTATATTTGGCTGACTGCGTACCTTGTATCTGTAAATTGGGATCAAAATTCCTTCGATAGGCATTCGTCCGCTTCAGCATATCCATATATTGATCTAAATCCGCTTGCGTGTAGGCCACTGGGTTCTTTTTAAATAGTAACTCATACAACCCCACTGTTCCTGGGTATCGCACATTGTGTATGATAAAATCCGATCCTTCCAGTAGTACTGGTGTTTTACCTAATGTGAATGCTTCAGTCGCGAGGTCATGTGACAACCCATAGTATCGATCAAATTCTTCCTCGTTTCCTCGAATGCTCTCATCCACGTATTTTCTTGGTAACGGGTCAAACGCCTCCAGATACTCATTATATACCGGAGTATGAATTAAGCGCTGCAAGCTGTCACGACTCGTAGTAATAGTGTCATCTAACTTTTGATTCTCGCGTTCGACTACTGTCGGGTCACGAGCTTCTTCTTCAATTGTGGAAATGTCCACCGCATTTGAAGTTTGTGGTAGGTTGGAATAAGTATCCTCCAAAAAGCTCAGTCCTGAGAGTGGTAAATATTGCTGATAAGGGTTGTCTAACTGTTTATACAATGCCCTCTTAGGTGTCGAAGATGCAGATTCGGACTTTATGGATTCCACTTTTGTCACTGGTTCCACCTTTATTGGTTCTACCCGGTGCAGAAGTTGTTGTAATGGTTCAGAGATGGGTTGCAGTTGCTTTTGTAATTTGCGATCTGTTTCGACGAGCTCAGATTTTAATGCTTTAAACTTTTGGTGCACCGCTTTCCTTGTTTTCACAAGTTCCTTTGCTAATTTGATATTCATCTTCATATGTGCAGTGAGACTGTTCGGCTGCTACGACTAGTATCACCTTTTATACCAATCTCCTTAGAAATAGATATAGTTATCAAATCCTTTCCGATACCTTCCTTCATTCTTGGGTGAATCTTTATCGATGACTAAAAAGTCGAAGGGTTTTTGCCAACACAAACTACACAGTTGCCTAAATTCCTGGAACGTCATATCCAGACTGCAGTGATCTTCGTATATATGTTTTAAATTTAGGACGTCTTGTGGAAGCAGGATGAGTAGGGTTGCATTATCGCGAAGAAGGTGTTTTGGAATTGCGGTATAGGTTTGACATAAATAAAAGCAATCTGTATTCCGATGCCTACCAAAGCTAAAATATTGTCGTATGATATCTTGGGAGCATGTTGCTACGTCATCGAAAATTATGAGTGAATTGGGTCTAATATGGCTCGGAAGTACAATGTTCTTATCATCCGTGTATTCAAAATATCCAATTTCTTTTAGCGGTTCCAACACTTTGCGTAAATATTGGTATTTAGGTTGGTATGGAGATTTACAATAAAGATACACATTCGAAAATCGAAGTCCATTTGGATGAGTTATGAGGCTCATCATAATATTGGTTTTACCAGATCCGCTTGGTCCTACAATTAGTGCTCGCTTCGATTCACCACCGAATAACGAACCATGCTTTCGAAATGACGTTGCCTCAGCTGGAGCGTCATAATTAATAACTGGTAGCTGTGGACCCGCTGACTTGACCCTCATTCTGGTACGATATATATACCACTGTGCACCAACGCCCATAGCCATTCTTTTTAAAGTCAATTGTGTGCATAAGTATATAATGCTTGTACATGATTCATCACGTAACAGTATTCGATCAGGGGACTTAGTGAGTGGTTCTGGGCTTTTTACTAAGCTCCTCGACAGCTTCCCTTTAGAACTACATCTTCCTGGAGGATACCGATACTGTGGTCCATTTACGCATCTGCAACAGCGACTATCGCGCGGTGACGTTGGAATCAACCCATTGGACAACTATTGCAAACAACACGATATAGCTTACGCTAACGCCCAGAACAGTAGTGACCGCACAGCCGCAGACGGTGTATTACGACAACAAGCTTGGAGTCGTGTAGTTGATTCTAAGGCATCCTTGGGAGAACGTGCTGCTGCACTTGCAGTTGTCGGTGCGATGAAAGCTAAGAAAAAATTAGGTTTTGGTGTGCGAAAACCGCGAAAGCAAGGTAAACGGAAACATGGAAAAGGTTTGACAAAGAAGTTGCATCGTCAACGCTCGAAGCGACTTTTGCCCGTGCCGAAGAAAGGAGGATTCCTTCCCCTGATTCTCCCTCTACTTGGCGCTATTGGAGCTCTTGGTGGTGGTGCCGCATCTATTGCGAAAGCTGTCAACGATGCAAAAGCGTCGCAGGCTCAGCTGGCTGAACAGAAACGTCATAATATAGCTTTAGAGTCAATGCGGACAGCAGTCAATGGCAAAGGATTTTACTTAGCTCCATTTAAAAAAAACTTCCAATAAGGCTGCCCCGTCATGCAATGACTAACATAGAATTAGAAACGTTTGCTTTATCTTTAAAGATTCCTTATTTTCGCGGTGTATTTATGCGTAATCAGCTACCGAGCCGTATTCACAAAAATGAGTGTGGTATCATTAATTTAGGTCACTCCTCTGGTCCTGGTACTCACTGGACGGCCTACATCAAAAATCGCAATGATGTCATATATTTCGATTCATACGGTAACTTGAGGCCACCATCTGAAGCAGTTCATTACTTTTTGAGTAACAAGGATGTCGATAACATCGTCTACAACTATGACACCGTACAAAAATTCAACGCTCATAATTGTGGTCAATTGTGTCTGAAATTTCTATTTAAGTTCTCATCCTTTTTTGTATAACTAGATTGATCCTACACGTTGTTGCAGCACCATGTCGTTCACGTTTACCTTGTCGGGCAATTCTTCCATCCTTACCGCTGATTTTAACCCCCCTCTGTACCTCCTTGATGGTCTAGACTATGAAATTGGATTATGCAATTTTGAGAGTTTCAATATGATTCCTAATATTGATGAAAGTAATAATTACTTTCCATATGGTAACGGCGGTCTCACCATCCCGACTGGTGCCTATGAAATATGGGATTTACAAAAATATCTCCAAACCCATCTTCCAAATGATTACACTGTTTCTATTACGCCTAATCCGAGTACCTCGACTGTTTCTCTCCAGGCAAACTTTCCCATTGATTTTGCTCAACAACGAACGTTTGGACGACTTTTAGGTTTCAAACCACGTGTTTTACAAGCTGGCAAAATTCACGACTCTGATTTTCCTGTTGAAATTCTCAAAGTGAATGCTGTGTGCATCGATTGTAGCATCGCAACAGGTTCGTATCACAATGGAAAGCCTTGTCATATTATTCATCAGTTTTTTCCAACTGTTCCAGCAGGGTATAAAATCGTGGAATCCCCTCAAAACATTTTGTATTTCCCTGTTAGTGTGAAAACAATCACAACGCTTACCGTTCGTGTGCTTGATCAAAACGGAGACCTTGTCAATTTTCGTAACGAAACTATCACAATTAGACTACATTTACGCGTTGCTAACAATGGGCATTAGATACCACAAGTGTTTTGAGCATCACTCCACTCATTTGTATAAAAAGTCGCAACGAAAGCGTGGCTCTGTCAGTGCATTATACCCCATCGTTGGCAAAGGTTTCACATCTCTTCGACCTCCCACGCTCACAAGTGAGAATAAAACGTTTTTGCGGTCACTAGGATTCCAAGTGTATTAATCATGAGTATTCTGAATATCACCCAGCCACCCCTTGTTGACAACTCAATTACTGAAATGGAGATTCATACCTACCAGCCGTTCATAAATGCCAAATTTGATTATAACGATGAAATTCGTATAGCGATCCAAGAATTAGATGCGTACACTTTACCATCTCAAAGCATGTTATATCTTGAGGGAACTTTGACAAAAAGTGATGGTTCAAAGGCTGAGTCCTTGAAACTAATTAACAATGCTTTCGCCTTTTTATTTCGCGAAATTCGATACGAGTTAAACGGAGTTGTTATCGACTCTGTTCGCAATGTTGGCCTTACACCCACGTTGAAAGGATATATGTCCTACAATGAAAATGAAAGCCTGCGTCTGCAAAATGCTGGTTGGTTTCCCAAGGATTCCACAATTTCAGATAGTGGAAAGTTTAACGTTTGTATACCACTAAGCATGTGGATGGGATTTTTTGAAGATTACAACAAAATTATACTGAATATGAAACAAGAACTGGTTCTAATACGTAGCAACTCAGATCTTGATGCAGTGGTCAGCACTACTGACGAACAACCTAAAATTACTATTGATAAAATTCAATGGCGAGTGCCTCACGTTTCGGTTGACATACCACAACAGTTAGCATTAACAAAACTGCTTAATAAAAATGTTGATATCCCCATCTACTTTCGCAGCTGGGAATTAATTGAATACCCCACTCTTTCAGAAACTACCCGTCATACGTGGCCTGTAAAAACGACTACAAAACTTGAAACGCCTCGACATGTTCTAATCGCCTTCCAAACCGATAAGAAAAATAAAGTAACTTCCAATATGTCCACCTTTGATCACTGTCACTTAACTAACATTCGCGTCTTTCTTAATTCTGATCGTTTTCCGTACAATGATTTATATCTGGATTTTGATAACAACAAATTTGCTACGCACTATGACATGCTTTCCAAATTCCGCGCTACCTACTACAATACGGAAAATGAGCCGCTGTTCAGCCCCAAGACCTTCAAGTCGATCGCACCCATAACCCATATAGATTGCTCCAAGCAAAAGGAAAGTATTCAGTCTGCCTCAGTCGTCATGCGTGTAGAGTTCGAAACTAGTCAAAATGTTTCCCCGCAAACCACCGCA
This sequence comes from Callosobruchus maculatus, assembly GCA_951848785.1. Classification (NCBI taxonomy): domain Eukaryota; kingdom Metazoa; phylum Arthropoda; class Insecta; order Coleoptera; family Chrysomelidae; genus Callosobruchus; species Callosobruchus maculatus. The sequence continues at coordinate 8,759,266 of CATOUR010000065.1, read as the reverse complement.
TACTGCTTAATTCTTCACGATCGCGTATTCTCTTACAATCCTCTGACTAAAATTGTTAAACAGCTTTAGCTGGTATGGCAATATAAGCTCAATCACCACTCATGCATCATCATTTTCACCATGCCTGCCGCCTACAAACGAGCTCTCTTGGAGTATCGTGAAAAACTCAAAGTCTTGCGCCAAGCCCTTGACAGCTACTGCAATAAGATTTCTGTTTTTAGACGCTTTAGCCGTCTGCGACTATGAGTCTTGTGCTGGACGTACAAGGATTCAAACTTGAAAACAATAAGTTTATTGTGAAAGAGCTTGCTGCTTTTGATGGTTTGCGGATATTCCATTACGTTTTTAAACCACCTTTTTCCTGGGACCTGCTCCCCCCAGAGTTACAAAAGCAAGCTTCTTAGTTAACAGAATACCACCACTGTATTCCATGGACTTCTGGATTCACACCACTACATCATGCCTCCCGGATCATCCAAGAACTAACATCACAGGCGGATAGAATTTTTGTAAAAGGGAGAGAAAAGGCGAACTACTTACGACAATATTCCTTATCGCCTATTATTGAATTGGATGAACAGCCACGTTTAATGGTACAGCCTGCTCGCTGTTTTGCTCACACTAAGGATATCTGCATATGCGCTCTTTCGAATGTTCATTTTTTGTATGATACGTTTGTCATGTCATAATACTTATTTTGTTTTTAATATTTTTGTGTTAATAAACATAGCCATTACTTTTACCTTGTTGTTTTCTTTTACTCGAATCAGAACTACGTATTTTTGGTATATATTTTATTTAGTGATCAGTTAACATTTATTTACAACGAATCGATAACTTACAACAAAAGCGTTTAGACTTACAATGTGTGATACACTTGTCTACAATTTCTATTATTTTCTACATAGCTTCCATTTGATTCATGTTTTGTCAAATCGCTCGCTCCACACCTTTTCTCTATGTTGCTCACTTAAAACTCTTTCCAATACTTGTGCACACTTTTGTATTCGCCTTTGAAATCTGCATCTGTCTGCACCCTCCTTCTGCCAATCACCCCGACGAGCTGCTTTTGCTGCATACTGCCACACCACTAGCTGTTGTTCACTTATACTTGAATTAAAGTGAACCCGCTTCCCATTCATTACGTTTTATTGTTTCACACGCTCCAACGTCCTTCTCTCTAACTTGATTAATCTACTTTTGATTCGCTGTTAATAAGTGAGAACTGCTACCAAACTTTGTACTTGCATTGACGTTTATAACTCGCAGAAAAACACTAATCGTTTCCCATCCGTTTTCACTACTCTTATGGTTTTCGCACCCTCTTCCGTTGATCGCCTTTGCTGGACTGCCTTCGCTTTCTGCTCCATTAACGCACTCCTCAGCACTGGGGGCAACTGGTTCACTATTGGATAAAATAAGTCATACCGTTTGGTATACTCGATGTTGTTCAATAATCCTTTTACACACAACTTTCCATCTTCATAGTCACCTATAGATCTGTGCAACCGTCGGAGTTTTTCCGCTATCGTATATCTTTCCGGTATATCGATTTTTAGCTGCCACTCAGCAAACTCCGTTTCGATCTGTTGTTTCACCGACTCCAACGTACTTCTTTCTAAGTTGGTCAGCTCCATGTTTCGTTGATATTTTGTTTTCGATTCACTGTAGATAACTGCGAACTGATGAGAACACATTGTGTTGGTCCTCACTTTATATGGCTCTATCTATTACAAAACCTGTTTTCCGACTTCCCCACCATTACACTACAAACTGGTTTTTCTTGTTTCCCCACCCTCATTGTCACCAGCATACGTGCTTCAAGGAGCAATTGAGTCTCTCAGTCAAGGGGTCAAAGGTTAATAGACTAAAGTTTAGAAGACACGGTTCAAGGGTAGAAGTCATTCCAGGCCACCCTGTGATATTTCCTCACTTCTACTTTATTCACACACATTTACGCGGGAGCAGCAAAGTGCAACCTTCTACGACTACTATAACTCCATATAGAATCACAATTTAGTTACTGACCGTATGCTACTGATGTCTCATTCAATTTCGTGTTAACACTCTCTTGTTTTGTATGACCCAGGTTATCGTGTAATATTTTCCCACTTTACAGTACTATAGCATTATTCACATGCATTAACACGGCATCTGAACGGCTAACAGTGACGGTACTATAACTGGCATTGACGCAGGTAGCCAACAAGTTCCGGACAATGACCACTTCAGTGTATTGTATCGTGATGACCACTAATTAACAATCCAGACAAGATCATCGTCGATATAACCGTGGCGTATATATTATGTATGAGTAAATTATCGCTCGATGCACTGCTTATTCCAGATAGCTACCCGGCGCTAAAAATAAAAAGACCTTGACATGACTCATACTATTTGTCTACCGCACCAGCCCGAAAGACTGCCAAAATTAATACTGACTTCCGCTCCAGACCATATGTAAATGAAACCCTATCTACGCCATTGCAATCTTATAGTACTTATAGTAAATTCTATATACATGGCGTTGTAGGCACCTGTATAGCGAACGTGTTAGTGCAACAGAAGGTCTTAGGTTCGATTCCCAGTTGAGAATTTTTTGTTTGTTGAGAGGTCACGAGGTCAAAGTTCAGAGGTCAAAGGTCAGAGGTCAAAGTTCAGAGGTCAACGTTCAGAGGTCAAAGGTCAGAGGTCAAAGTTCAGAGGTCAGAGGTCAAGGTTGCTCATGTAGGTCAAGGTTGCTCGGTCATTGACCCCCCCAGAACATACATTCTCCCTCTACTCAATAGCAAAAGCAGACAAAAGCTATACACCACTTAACCTATCATGTCTAGACCACGCCGCAGACACACACAACCCCATACAATCACAACAGGAAAAAATAAACACCTGGTCGCAGAAACCACTCCATGGCAAACATAGATACCGTATTACGCAAGATCAGATAAATGAAAAACAGTCATATACCTGGCTGCAGGATGGCCAACTCTTTCCAGAAACTGAGGGATTTATGCTTGCTATCCAGGACCAAGTTATTGCGACGAGAAACTACAAGAAATACGTAATTAAAGATCCATCCATAACCAACGATAATTGCAGAAAATGTCACCAACAGAAGGAAACAATAGACCACATAACCAGCGCATGCAAAACTCTCGCTGGAACTGAGTACACGGCTAGACACAACTCGGCAGCCAAAATAATACATCAAGCATTAGCCACAAAAAACAAACTAATCGACAACTCAGATCCATATTACAAGTATACACCAACATCAGTACTCGATAATGACCATTACAAACTATACTGGGACGTTGAAATACACACAGACAAAACCATCAATGCAAACAGACCAGATATAGTATTTCAAACAAAGGCAGACAAAGTTACCTACTTAATAGATATTGCTATTCCCAATGATGTAAATGTTCAAAACACCTACGCTGGGAAAATATCTAAATACACTGACCTTGCCATAGAAATGAAGCGACTCTGGAAACAAGATAAAGTTATTATTGTCCCCCTCATTATGTCGGTCTCAGGCCTCACACCGAACACATTTACACAACATCTACAACAGTTGGGCCTGGACGAAGGGTTACATAAAATATTCCAAAAGTCTGTAATCCTTAAGACCTGTAATATAGTACGATCTTTCCTAAATTCCGATCAGTAATAGTTCAGGTGTTGACTTGGCCTAGCCCGTCAACATTTGTCGTCACCGCAGTCATGCGAGAGAAGTTTGAAAGAACATGATAATAATACATGGTGGACTAGATCTCTGTTTAACGTCAGGGAGAGAAATATGGATAGAATGTGGAAAAATGTAAAATATCAGCATATATAAATAAATATAACCAACCATATAAAGGAGTAAATAAAGGAGATAATTGGAATAGGTCCAGCCTGGGTGATTACCAGGCTATCAACCCTCCGTAAATAAATATCATATATAAATAAAGAGAAATCAGTAAAGGTTGAAATAGATACAGATAAATAAGACAGAGTTATCTCTGTTCACCATTAGCCTGCAATACCTAGAGTAGACGGAAATCAGAGACCCAACGCCATATAGTATCGTCTCAAAAGCAGGATGTATAGTATATACCTTGTAAAACACTCCAAAAATAGTAGCCAGACCACATTAGTTAATAATACAAACTCAAAAGACAACATACCTGCAAATATTCGTGAAAAAGACTCAAAAACCCTTCTGTTGAAATTTTGGTCTCCCGCTTGTTACGTTTTTTCAAAAACAATCCCCAGTCGTAATTATTAAACAAACTATCAACCAAAACTATGGCAACGATATCACAGCCCGCTACTTTATTCAGTGACCAAACACAACAACCCAAAGCATCACAGAACAATATCTTTTTCTGTGAAAACGGATTGACAATTAACACAGAATGAAAGAAAAGGAAGGAAGCATCACAGAACAGTAGTACAGAATCACAGATGGAAAATTAATATAGAAAGTCACTCATGATCTGATACATAAAATATCTGAACAATATATGATGTAGTAATAATCAAATACATTACTTAACTTCATCAAATAACTACACTCGTACACTTTAACAAATTGTAATTGATTTTCCTTCTATCATCTGACACTGCCGTCAATGTCAAACTTTGGCAGCCTGACAGCTAAAGGTGCGTTCAAACGTATAGCAGCCAGGAGCGCGTTCCGGATCACCACAATACTTAAGGGTTTGAGGGTCCCCAATACTCAAATGAGAGAAGTCAATTTGCGACCTCTGGGGGTAATCGCTCGAAGGTAAGGGGGCGAGGTGATGGATTTTTTCTCTCCAAAGAACATTTGAACCTTTTCTCGATAGTGCTTACTAAAACGACCCTATTTTTTGAAAATAATCGCTAAACAGAGATTTTACTCCCCACCCCTAAAGCTGCAATCTCCTGAGGCCGCAAAATTAGGCGAACATTTAGGAGAGTAATGTCTACCATTCCATCAAATTTCATTTCTTTTCTACCTTTTGTACTCAAAAGTACTTAACGATTGGGTAATATCGGTAATAGGTAGCGATGTGTTCCTAAATGTTGTACTTTTTAACCCTAAATCTGTTATGTAGGCAACTTCAGATAATAGAGGTATGATAAATGTCATTCTCTCAATAGAAAAAGTGTTACAGAACTTTTTGGTAGAGTTCTTTGACTCAAATCGCGATCAACTTCTGATTTTGGTAAAAATCACACACCGCCCCCCCCCCAACTTTGGGGCACTGTAGAATGAAAATTATTGGTTGTATACGAAAAACGGAGAGACCAAGATTGTGAAGAATTTTATCTCCATATATGTATCATTTGAACTTTTTTTCAGTTACTTACCCCAACGGCGCTATTTGTCGAGTAGCGTCACGGAACAGTTTTCACCCCCCTTCACCCCAGCCTCGAGCGGCAACCCCCAGAGGTCGCAAATTGAATTTTATCTTAATTATGAAACGGCGAGATAGTGTCATTTTCACTAAAATCATGCACAAATGAGATATTTTCCCAACAGAATATATCGGTAGTAGACAGCGGTGTGTTCCTAAATTTAGTATTTTTTTTAACCAAATACGTGAGTTTAGCTAGGTAGGTAACTTTGGCGCACTATAGGACGGAATCTATTGGTCGCATACGAAAAATGTAAAGATAAAAATTATGCAGACAGTTGTCCTCTGAAGTTTTCTTCGATATCGCTTATCAAAACGACGCTAGTTTTCGAAAATCTTCGCGAAGCAGAGTTTTCACCAACTCACCCACCGAGCGACAACCCCCCCCCCTCCTCACCGATAACATTGAATCAGGCACTGTTGTCATTATGAAAACGTCTTTATATATTAAATCGACTTCGTGATATGAAAAGTGTCGGTCGCTTCAATGTAGAAAAACTTACCGGGCTATTAGACTATAAGTATGGTTTTGTGTTTCGACAGTTACTTGAACATCGCTTACGTAAGCTCCCTTGAGTAAAACTCAAGTAATGAACTGTCAACATGACGTGTCAACATGACATTTCGTTGCAGTCAAGACGATTTTATATGATAATTTTGGAGTAAGGTGTTGTCAGTTTCTGTCACATCCGAAAAAATGTTCGGCATAAAACAAAAAGAGATCACAGAAAACATCAAAATGCGTAGGCATAGGCATAACAAATTTAGCGATATTTGAAATATGACAACGTCGCCAAATATTTGCCTGCCGTCTCGTAGATGTTGTCTAGGAAACAGATACACATGAAACAAGAAACTTGAAGTTCCCTTGAGTATCCCTCGATTATTACCAAAGGGAACCTTTAATTATTACTCAAGAGATGGTTATGAATACGGCCCTGAAAGGTGGAAGTAAACCTCAGTCCACTATAGCCGTGGCGGCCAAAAAACAGTTCAGTACCGTAATGTTTTGTGTCATTATGGCATATTGCCGAGGTAAAGGCATCAGCTTGTTTACAAGTGCAAATAACTTCCAGTTTTATTGTGAAGAATGCCGTTAAATTATTATAATGAAATCAAAAACTTGAAATATACGTTTATCTTATAAAAATGACAACAATATGTCTCAATCAAGAAGAGATTACAGGGCATTGTTTGGCAGTTTGACGGACCTGTGCCATCAAGAAGCATGTTCAGATATACAGAAAACAACTTCAGGGAAAGAAAATAAGTTTAAAAAGGGACAAGAAGAGTCTGTTGAAGAAGAACGAACAACAAGAGGCCACCTTGAGAAAGCTAAACGCGCGACAGAGAAGTTTCTACTTTGAAAAATGAAATCAAGAGATTGAAGGCTTTGGATCAGCCGAAGAAAGTGGAGAAGAGGTGGACGGAAATGCAATGCTCAAAGAGAAGATTACCTATCTGGAGGTTAAGAACGCATCCTTAAAATAACCTGGGCAACGCGATTGTGGAAGCCAAAAGGACTACGATGAATAAAGACTAGTCAAAGTTGAGAGAAAAGTTGGCACAGCTTGTAGAAATCAAGAACCTGAAATCAGATACGCGAGATGTGCTCGGCGGTGTGAAAAGATCATGGAATATTTGTGTAAAGTAAGAGATGTTGACAATAAGATGAAGCAGCGACTGGCGAATTTGAAAGATGAGAACGCTAGACTGGAAAAGGGGCTGGAAGATGCTTTGGCTGAGGCACAGGCTGGTAGCTTCTGGACGAAGCAACTGACGGATGAGGTTAACCTCATAAAGCAGAAGATTGCGCAGTTGGAAAGCGAAATCGATAGGCTGAAAAAGGAACTGAACAAAGTCATTGATAATGCAGATAAAAGCGTGCACGGATTATCATCGATGTAAAATGATGTAAATTTAAAACATAGGTTGGCGCAACTGGACAGAAAGAACGCCAAGATAGGAGCAGAGCTTGACGATGCGCTCAAGGACGTGTCAGTGGTCTCTAATCGAGTCACGAAACTTAACAGCGAGAATGTTAAACTATAGAACTGGATTGCGCAATTAGAGGGCGAACTCAGCAGACTCACGGAGGAACCTGGGTGATAAAAAGAAGAGAGTGTCGAGAATTGACAGTCTCCAAGGCGAAAAAGCGAAATTGAAGAGGATGATAGCAGATTTAGGAAAAGAGATCACTGTTGGAGCTAAAAATGAGAACCACAAAATGAGCGAAGTATATCGCAGTTACAAGGTGATCTCGCATGATCTTATGATCTACGACGGAGAGAAGGGTAGATGTCCGAAGCTACAACATCATTTGGATGCGCCTCAATGACTTGGTCTACACGACACGTACGGGAAGTGGAAAACCGTAGGTCGACCATACTGATATCTGTGGAGGGGGGTGTAAATTACTGTATATTATGGTATTTGTGTACTGTGTGTTAACCTTCAAATATGATGTAAAGGCTAGACCTTTGACGTCTAAATGTCATCGAATCATCTGGACTTTTCAGGAATGACGGACGGGCGTTCTAGAATGTCATCTGAATGTCTAGAAATCTCTAGAAATGGTTCGATGAAGTATATTATATAAGGCGCCATGAGTAGCGTGGCACGAGTAGTAGTTGTTGTTGTAGAGACAAGATAAGTCGAAATAACTTTAAGCGATTCTGCTTTCAGTGGTGAAGTAAAACGTTAAACGTGTGTGAAGTTTGATTCCCTGGAGCGAAGAAAAAGCGACCGTCGAAACAATACTGTCAACAACATTAAAACTCATGCTAAAACCGCCCCAAGTACTAAACCAGTCTAGTTTAGTAATCCTGAGGTAGGAGGATACCGGAGTGATACGATATTTGGAATAGGTAGGTAAGAATGAGGGAGCCCCTTTGCGTACCTCTTTACAACAGCAACGCGAATCATGTAGCGACTAGTAGCTCTACTAGTGCCGACTGACTGCAACACCTTCCAGTCTGTTTATTTTCGAATATTATCTCGTCCTTTGGTATCGGTGACATCTGTACACTAAAAGGGACATTTTCATGGACTTTGCTGCAAGGAACTTGGCAAATACATAAGATTTGTCCTCGGAAACTACTGTGACTTTCCATTTGTCACAAGTAATTGGAGGAAATTTACTCCTCCAAATTTACCCACGAATTGTTTGGCATACTTGAGAATGATCACCCACTACTGGGCTGCGACATAATCTTCTATTTTATTTTGATGTCGATAAACAACACGTATGTACACAAAAATAGATGACCGTGCTATCAAAAACTATAAACAAAGGGGATTGTCTATGAAATATTGGGTAGTGTAACGGGTACAGTTGTTGTCACTTTAAGGATAGAATGCCTACAGTTCTATCCGAGAATAGTCACCACAGAGAAGCGACATAACAGGGACTGATTTTCATAACGCACGCACGGGGTTATTGTGGACAAATGTCAAACTCAAACTCCACTACACTGGAAGAAAAAGTTAAATTTTCTGAAAGTATGTGTTATGGAGTATGTGTCATTTTTTCCAGTTTAATATTATGAATACGCAATAAATACACATCACAACTCATAATAAATTCTTATGAAATTCATTATTTTTTGCCGTGTAACAATTTGACAAAAATATTTTTCTCAGTTTAATATTAAGGATGCGAGTAAGTTGAAGCCGATTCAAGGTTACTAACAATGACCCGCCGAACATCAAAGGTGTCGACAGGTTTTGTCGCTTCTCTGTGATGACTATGCTCGGGTTCCATATCTTGTGCGTAGTACAAGAAGTATTGAAAATTTTGAATTTTGTTGTAAAATATTTTCTACTTCCCACACCGATAGGTGAGAGGAGTACCTATTGTGGACGCGAAAATTTTAGATCTTGAGATAATACGCTTTTTGGGCCTTTTACGATATCTACATAACGAAACGTCACTCATTTCCGTCGGTCTGTCCATCTGTCTGTTGGCGTTTTTCTGGCCTCGTAATCTTAGTAACAGCTGCATGGATCGTGATGAAATTGGGGTAGCGATATGCTGTGGGGTCGTATTAGGGATTGGTCATATAATTTTGAAAATCGTGATATGGGCGGCGGAGTAATTAGCAAAAAACAAAAAATCAAACATTCCTCAAGCTTCGTTTTTGCGCGTCTTAGGGGTTTCTGATCGTTTTCTACTTTTTTTGGGTGCGGGTGGAATAGGGGCGGTTGAGGGATGGGGGTTGTAAAACTGAAAAAAATGTTGTATACATAATGGGCTGTCCACTGACGTATGAAAGAAAAACCTAGGGTCATAATACACTTTTTTTTAGGTCCATCCGAACATTGTCTTGCCTATTACAGGGACCAAGGAAGTTAGAATTTTCTGATGTATGCATGCCAGTATTGCTTTAGATCGACATAGAGCTGTAATGCGTAACATAGAAACTATTGAATTGAAATTTTTACATAATATTGCTACCATGGCGAGGATGGAAAACGTTTATGATTTTAGAAATCGTGTCAGTGGTGGCGCAGCAATAATAAAAAATGAAAAATGTAAAAACAGCTCAAACTTCGTTTTTAGGCATTTTATGGGTTCCTGATCATTTTCTATTTTTTTGTTTTGGGTGGGGGTGCCTATTACAGAAACCAAGGGAGTAAGAATGTTCCGCATTGTGTGACATGGAATCTATTGGATTGATTTTGATAACATGTTTGCACAGTATTACTACCTTGGCAAGGATGGAAGACGTTTATGGCTTTTAGAAATCGTATCAGTGGCAGCACAGCAATAACAAAAAACTAAAAAATTAAAAACAGCTCAAACTTGATTTTCAGGCGTTTCAGGATCATTTTCTCCTTTTTTTGGTGGGGGTGAAATTAGGGTGGTTGGGAAGTTGAAGAAACAAAAATTTCCTGTATTCATAATAGGCTACATTGACCTGTTAAAGAAAGACCTAGCGGCTTGACACACTTCTTTTTGTCGGGCGGGCGATGGTTTGGTTGCAAGGGGATCTCAGACTATAGCTTCATGCTATGGGAAATTAATAAACTGGTATCACCTTAATGATTGGGAAGTACTAAATCAATCAACTTGATTTCATTTTTTGCAATCGAGATCCACGGTAAATTCAGTTTAATAGAAAATAGGAATTTCATATAGTTTTTTTATTTTATGGGCAGCGTCGCCTACTGTGGTCATTGGCTGCCGTTACGCTATTTTAAGGTATTGCAAGTTTTGGAAAGTGGTGAAGGATCATTCATTTACAATTTTCAATAGAGCCCTAGATAGTTATTGATACCACAGCGACAGTTATTGACATAAAGTGGATCAAAGTAGACCAGTTGTTGACACAGCGTTCAGTGCAAGGCATCGGAGAAAACATAGTTAAAGTACCTTTTACCTGAAGAAAGGAAGATATTTCTATCAAACAAGAAGTAAATTATGACACAACGGATAGAGTAATTTGGCCAAGATGTAAGTATTACCGTCCTGGGTCGAACAAAAAATAATTGGAGAGAAATTTCAATATCTTAAAATAAGTATGCAGCTCTGTATACTGCACATAATATATCAAAGCAAATGTAGCCCTCAAAGCTATGCAGTAGATTAGTGGAATCAATTTATTTAAAATTAAATTAAATTATTTTTTAATTATTATACCCAGTGTTTAAAACTGAAGTCTGCTGCCGAAAATGTAAAAAGTAGATATATGTTATGTCTGACTGATTGTCCCCTGTATAACCTATGAACGTTACGAGATCCTTTTGGTCGCTAATTTGGAAGCCTTTCTTTCTTTGAGGAAAACACTTGCGGCCCCTCTAGTATCCATTTCAGGAACAGATTTTCTTCATTTGCTGTTCAGATCGGATGAGGTGTATGATTCGGACCACGAATCACAGAAACGGCTACTGGCTTGCTTAATAGTTTATTCAACAGTAACGACAATACAAAATACTCCGTTCATTTACTAGTGTCTGTCATCTGACATGGTGCTTGACACTCTAATCATATATGACAATCCATTGCATATAACGTACGTATCATACATCTTCCCTCTTATAAATCTAACCTTGAGGGTTTTTTAACAACTCGACCTGACCTAGTTCTTACACTGCTGGGAGCATTTCTGGGTTCAACTTCAAACATTGTTGTACCAGAATTTGGTGTAGAAGCATTAGTTTGTGACGTATTATCACTGTGTATATCACCTTTAAAACTACAGTGATCAACATCGTCACAATCAGATATGCTTACAGGCTCATATAGATTTAATGATGGCTTTATGTCAATTCTATTTCTTCTCACTAAATTTCCTGAAGCATCTTTAACAATGTAAGATCTGGGTGTTTCATGCTTATCAACTACTTGGCCCTGCTCCCAAGTTTGATTCTTATGATTATATAGAGTTACATTATCATTTGGTTGTAGTTCATTCAGATCTTTTGCATGTTTATTATAACGTTTAAGATTTTGCGCTTGCCTCACTTTAAATTTCTCATCAACATTAGTACACAACTTAGGAGATAATAAATCAGCTGAGATAGGGATCTTAGTTTTGCATACTCTACTCATCAACAGTTGTGATGGGGAATATTCAATGAATTTTAATGGTGAATTGCGATACTGCAACAGATATTCATGCAACGCTTGAGGGACTCGTCTGACAGGCTGTATGCATGGTTTAGCATCATCGACTAAGGTTATTCTATGCTCTTTGGGAAATTCACCTACACCAGAAAACAAATTCTTATACTGATCCACAACTTGCTCAAGACTAGAAAATAACTTACTAAAACTGTCTATTCTCCTAATTAATTGTAATTTCATACATGCATCTAGTCCTAAGAGTGGTACCTGATTTTTACAGTTTAAGACAACAAAAGAAATCATTGCACTTTTCTTATTTACAGTACATCCTAAAGTAACTTCTCCTATAGGTTTGACCCTAAATTTTGTACTTCCATATGAAACAAGAGTTATATTAGAGTTTTTCATGCACATCAGTGGGCAAATCTGTCTGAATGTTTCATATGGGAGCACGCTTACCTCTGCTCCTGTGTCTAATTTAAAATTAATAGCTTGTCCCTCAACTATGATTTTTTCCATCCATGATGCCTCACCAGATTTAGATTTGTTCATTGACCCTATTCGCTTTACTACACTGTCCATATAGATTTCATCTGAATACTCATCATCATCATAATCATCATCATCATCGGTTTCCTCTTCTTTCACTACCTCATCTAGATTCTTCCTTCTCTGTTTTCTTTTACAAACTGCTGCAAAATGATTCCTTCCATTGCATACGTCACACTTTTTCCCATAGGCTGGACATTTTCCTTTAAAATGTTTAAATCCACAAAACTCGCAGTATGCTCCTCTTCCTCTCCTTTCACCAGAAGTGCTGGCCTTTATTTCACGCTTAATCCTCCTAACTGCATCCGTTTTCACCTCTGTTTGCAATTCTTTTGCCTGAGACTTGCTTATTTCAACTGCTCTACAAAAATCTACTGCCTTTGTTAGTGTTAGGTTAGGTTCCCTTAGTAACCTTTCTTGGGTAGTTTTATCATTCACACCCACTACTATCCTATCCCTTACCATCTCATCTTGATCTTTATATTCTGTTGACTTCACAGCTTTCCGTAATTCTGTTAAAAAGTTGTCAAAACACTGGCCCTCTTTTTGGTGAATACTATTGAACTTGTAACGCTCGAATATTGTGTTCTTTCTTGGTGAACAATACCCTTCAAATTTGGATCTTATTGCCTCCAGAGATCCAGCCTCATCATTAGTGAGCGTGAAGGAGTTATACAGCTCTAATCCATCATCACCAATGAGGTTTAGCAGAACAGCTATTTTCTTTTTATCTTCCTTATCACACAAATCTGTGGCGTTCATAAAGAGTTCATACCTCTGCCAAAACTTTCTCCAATTGTCCGACACGTTTCCCTCAAGGGATAGTGGCTCCGGTGCTCGCGCAAAGTTCTCCATATTCCAAAGTCGTCTGACTCACTCCAATTTATCCTGCAGCCGTACTTGTAACCTGACACCATGTATGATTCGGACCACGAATCACAGAAACGGCTACTGGCTTGCTTAATAGTTTATTCAACAGTAACGACAATACAAAATACTCCGTTCATTTACTAGTGTCTGTCATCTGACATGGTGCTTGACACTCTAATCATATATGACAATCCATTGCATATAACGTACGTATCATACATGAGGTCCATGTAAAACTACTAAATTTTTCACTTAAGCTAAACTGAAATATTAGAATGTTGTATGCATCCGAGATACTTTTCTTTGACTAACCATTTAGAACGTTGTTTTTTGAAGAGTCGCTTGTTAGTCCATTATAAGGATTTCTTTCTAAATTCTACACCTGTCTCTGTGACAGGATATACAGTTGTTGGCATTTTTGATAATTATTGACATGTTGCCAGTAATTAATGTTTGTGACTACATTGTGAAGATTTTTCAAATTGGTTACAAATTATTATTACTATTTGGCCAAAATACGTCAAGAATAGAACTTTTTCAACCCATTCCTAGTGCGAATCACTAAAATAGGGTGTTTTATATATTACAGTTGTTGGCACCCCAGTAATTTTAGTTTCCCCCCGTGTATTAATGGTTTCTATTAATATTTTTTTTACTGGTAGTTTTTCTGAGTACCAAATATATAATCACCTCGCAAGTAGAATTCAATCAGAAGTTTTGTGATATGGTACCTTAACAAATCCTTTATTCCTGCTGTGATATTTGAGCTAGCACTGACGCGCCTCACTGCGTGTTTTACTAGTGCCCACTGCACAATGTTGAAAACATATTGTCAGATTTTAAGAAATTATTCATTTTGCACAGCAGTGTCCTAGTTGGCTTAATATTATATTTCTCTCGAATGTGCCAATTACTATCATAGTACCTACAACTCTGTACCTCTTACCCTAATTGGGAAAACATTGGTCATATTCGGATTCAGGAGGTGACCATAGAAACCACTCAGCAGGAAAAAAATAGTAGACATTTAATAAGTAACCCTCAAACTCCCTAAGCAATTTGTCATTTAACAGAACTGTTTCCTAAGAACGTTATTTCCTTCTTCTCTTGTTCCTCCGCTGGCATAATAACAATGAAACCATATTTTGAATTTCTATTCAGCCCTGTTTCGAGAGAAAAGACGCTTGTAGCTTATCGTAAATTCTGAAGTTGCCATAAAACTCTGTAAGGATAAAATTCGAAGCTAAAACCTTTTCAACTGGAAAATAATAGTCGGCAAGTATATACATGGTATACTTACATACATAGTACGCAACCCATGAAATATTTTCTCTTGCTCTGAGGATGACATAAAGACGATATTATGTTATGAATATCTACTATAGCGCCCTTTTACTTCCCACACCGATAGGTGAGGGGTGGTTGCAAGGGGATTTCAGACTATATCCTCATGCAATGGGAAAACAATAAAATGAAATCATTATTATGTGTGGGAAGTACTGAGTCAATAAACTTGACTCCATTTTTATTTTGAATGCCTTGCACATCCTCGTCATCTGACATTTCATAGTCCAAAAGCGAGTTTTGCGAGACCTCGATGTTGGCACTATGAAAATAATGAAGTTAAGTTAATCGACTCCGCACTTCCCACACATTACCGTGATACCAGTCAACAACCAAAATCGTTAGTGAGAGAAGAGTGTAAAAAATGTTATGTTGCAGTTCATGGGATACATAACAAACTCCATAATCAAGTTATTTGGATGCTGTGATGAGGAATTATATGGATTGGGCGAGTGTCTAGGAGAACCGCTGGTGGACCTGTCAGGCAATAGGAGACGTCAAAATTTATTGTATTATTTATCAGCCAATACCCTATACAAGGTGTACCTTCAAGGGTGGCATTTATTTGTACTAGTTTGTGCGAATAAATACTAATAATAGTAATAATAATTGTTATTTTCCCATAGCATAATATTCTGATATACTGTGTAAGGCTTTCGCGGCCATCGTCCAATGAATTTGTGGTTCTTGGGTTTTTAGGCCGGCGTCGTTTAGCGTTAAAGCTTGACGTTTCGCCACCACGAGTGGATGGCATCTTCAGAAGCTATTTCACTTCGGCGACTTTCAAAAATTTTGGAAGATTCCCTTGCACCCAAATTATCGTCAGCCCACCCACAAAAAAGGTGTCTTATGCGCTAGGTCTTTCTTTTGCAGGCCAATGGACAGCCTAATATGAATACAACAATTTTTTCAGCTTTACACTCACCCCCTAAACATCTCTATTTCACCCCAACCCAAAAATGTAGAAAACGATCGGGAGCCCCTAAAACGCCTAAAACGCAGTTAGAGCTATTTTAATACTTTTTTGATTATTACTGCGCCGCCACTGACACGATATCAAAAACCATACGCGTTTTTGATCCTCGTCACGGTAATAATTCTGTGTCAAAATTCCACCAAAATAAATTCAATAGTTACGCAGTTACACAATACAAAACGACCTGCGAGGCGATACTCTTAAGCCCGTGTTCACATCGGACGCGCCTCGCTTGGAGCATCGCGCTTTGCTTTTCGCCTAGCGTAAAGCGAAGAAAAACAAACCCATACATTTAGATGCAGCCGTTCACACCGGGCGCATAGCGCTTAGCAGTATGCGCAGCGCTATGCCATGCGAAGCGCTAGGTAACGCGCAGTGTCTTCTTCTTGGACGCTTGCCTTCGCTTGTTCGAAAGATTTCATTGATTAAATTGGTTAGCAATAACCAGATTTTTACTTTTAAAATTATGTAGTGCCTTTTATTTACCTAAATGTTATCATTATTCGCTGCTCCACTGAAATTCTTTCTCAAATGTTGGTCCCATAACCAGTTAAGTAGCGTTCCAGATGGTGAAGAAGCAGGTCGAATGATTCTTGTGAAATTCTTAAATATTCGTAAAATTTTTGCGGGTAGGCTCGGGCATCTCGGTGCACATAGTGATTCCATGCATCCACTCACGTTTTCCATGCCTTTACCTCATTCTTGCAAGCTAAATCGAATTTTCCAATAACAACATTTTGCGGACAAGTTATGACGGTGCCTTGATGAGGCGCGGACTGAGCGAGCAAGCGAGCAACAAAACGCGTCTGATGTGAACGGCTCGATAGCGTGGCGCTACTAAAGAGCCGTTACTTGTTCTTCCTAATAGTCGTTTTATTATGTTACCTGAAATATTGACCAGATAGCTATTGAGTCTACTAGGATTGAGGATGATTGTTTACTTCAAATGATTATTTTCCACCATGGCTTTTGTTTATCATTTGACTTGTCTTTTGCAAATATCGTAGGTAGAACCATTTTTAAGCAATGTTGAGCTGACTTTTGTAATATGGATGGTATTTAGTGATAGAAGAAATTTGGAATTCATTCTGGATATGTATTGCTTATTACCCTAAAGAGTTGTTTCAGATCGGGAGTGAACGACTGGAGCTTATCTCTAATAAAGGTGTCAGCATGTTTTGACTTTATCGGAAAACTAATTTCAATGGCAGTAGTGAGTGGTAGTAGTGAGATTCATAAACATTTCACATTTTAGTTCTAAATCTATTGAAATATCATTAATATCATTTTGTAAAGTATGGTGTATGTAGCTGTACAATAATTCGTTAGTTGATTCTATGGTTATGTAACGTTATGTATTATTAAAGCTGCTGTAGCAGAAAACTATTTCTAAATGGTCAGAAATTCCTAGATCAACAGTCGTGATCCAGTACTTATCATTTGGAATATTCGTAAAAATATTGGCCATGCAAGCATCACCTGGTATGTTTATATGAAAAGTGTAATGCAAACCAAACGATTCCTTAACATTTAGTAGAATGATTGTATTAGCTTTTTCATTGTTGAACTTGCTCAGAGGAGCACACTTATTTTGAATACCGGTAGAAAAAAACTTCAAGTATAGTCAGGGTCAGGTTAGTTGAAGCAGGAGCTACGCAGCACTTTTAATATTCGAAGCAGATATGTGAGCAATACACCAGGTCAGGTCTTATTATTATTATACAGCGAGATAAAATAGGATGGTAGCAGCTTTTGCAATTGACGCAACATTTTTGTTGTGTTTTCTGTAGTGTTGACTTCTAAAATCTTGAATGAGTGACTTCGTGGCAGAGCCTGATTGTTCATTAAAAACGGATGCTCGTCTAGGTACTTCTTGTCTGATAGTGTACAGTACTGGATCTTAAACCTTTTTTCCTTTCAGCCAGCAAATAACAGTTTTTTCAAATATTTCAAACTGTGTCATCGATCATGCAACTGCATTATAGTGAGCTTTTAGTAGCATCTAGACCATTAATCCTACATAATCATATTGAATCGAAAATTTAAGTTCACAGGTTCACAGATTTATTATTATTGACGAAATACCTTTTTTGCCTTTGCGAAATAAGATTTTCTGCCGTGGCTCCTTCGAACACAGGTCTCAGCTAAATCTAGAAGAAAAGCTTAGAATATCAATTTCTAATATTAAACCATCTTTCATAAAACTTTACTCTGCAAGATAGGCGTAAGGGAGTCACTAGTAATTATTACTCTTCTGTTTAATTTAATATTCATAAGTCATTCAGCTAATAAATATTAAATACATTGTGCAATACATTCCTTCCTATAAGTATATTTGATCAGTGTCTAAGGCCTGGCGCTGACCTGCAATTTTCGATTGCGCAACTGTTTGGTCGCGATTGTATGCAAACCCCAAACACACACACAGTTGCACCAATTTTTAGTTGCAAATCAGCGCGGCTCCGTTTAACTTTGTGGTAGTGACTCATGCAACGAAACAGTTGCGCAATCGAAAATTGCAGGTCAGCGCCAGGCCTTGAGGTATATTTTATTTTTTATAACGCCACAATGTTCAATAAGTTAAATAAGTTCCTTAGGCCCAGTTTCACAATCGTTGGTAACCTCTGGTAGTCACTTATTTGACAGATGGAAGTTTGCCAGTAGTTATCGGAGAGGTCCGTTTCACAATTTCAATTTTGCTGTTAGTTAGAAAGCCAACGGTTAAACTTATTTATCTTCATGCTGGCACCACTTTTTTGACAGATGCCAGACACTTTTTCTATTCTTGTGGTTTCTGCGCCTTCGAAATTTGAATTCAAATTTTATATTTAAGTCACAAAGTTTACGTGTTCAGGAGATACATATCGAGATAATTTAATCTCTAATATAGATAAAGAGAAAAGGGCAGCAAGTTTAACCAATGAGGAAACATACGTATTAAATCCACTCGTTGACCAGATAAAGATATACTAGAATGTTTTAATTGAAAATGTTGAAAAAGGTAAGTTCATTATGCTGTCCTATAATTAATTTATAAGCATGAAAAACATGCCTAGATCTAGTTGAATAAAACAAACAATTTTATGACAATGATCGTTTTTTGGTAGATTTAATAACAGTTATTTTAATTTTTAGGACAGGAAATTGAATTAGGGAAGGAAACCTCAACTTTGAAGCGAACTAATGTAAGTACATGGTGTTCATATGCTCCAAAAGATTTTAAAAAACCAGTCACCGAAAAACTCCGCACTGCTCCTAAAGGTAATAGTTGATTCAGTTAGTTGGAAATATTCCTGATTATATTTTAACCAATATGTTCATACTTCAGTTATAATTGAATGGACCACATAAAGAATTGGTTTTTACACATTCGTTTGACTTCAGGCATGTTGACACTAATATTGATTAAGAATTACCGATCCTTGCATCATCTCAGCCATCTATACAGATGTTGCGACAAGAGAGGAAGTCTGCTATCCAACTGCAAGGTATAACAGTGCAATCAATCAAGGATCACACACATCCAACCATTGTTGGGAGAACCATGGAAGTTGCGGCCCATAGATAGGGTATTCCATTGTGCAAAGCCCACCTGGCATACAATGTGGGATCTAATTCAGATATTGCCCTTCAGGTCATATACTGAGAATTTTTCGTCATAGGTGAGAGAAGTATTGTGTATTTATCAATCGCAGAATCTCAGTATATCCAGCACTGATTTTGGAGAGTTATGCGGGTATCATATCATGTGGGATTATAGTAGGTAATGCCGTTAAATTTCGGTAGCATTCAACGACTTAGAATACGAATTTGTTAGTAGCATTGACGGAGGAGTTATTAGGGATCAACAAAAATCATAAGAGCCGCTCCAAACTTTATTTCAGGAGTTTCTAAGTTTTCCATATTTCCATGAAGTGATGAAATCGTGGAGATGCGGGAACTGAATTTTGTATGTGAGAATAGAATTGGGTCATGCCACTTGACTACGTTTTTTACTTCCCACACCGATAGGTGAGGGAAGTATTGTGATCGCAAAAATTTTCGATTTTGAGATAATACGCTTTTTGAGCGTTTCATGACGTCTACATACTGAAAATCCATGTCACTCATTTCCGTCGGTCTGTCTGTCTGTCTGTCTGTCGGTCTGTCTGTCTGTCGGTCTGTCTGTCTGTTGGCGTTTTTCTAGTCTCGTGATCTCATGAACTTGGGCAGCGATATGCTGTGGGGTCGTAGTAGGTAACGCTCCTATAATTTTGAAAATCGTTATAGGGGGGGGCGGAGTAATTAGCAAAAAACTAAAAATTTCAAATACGCCTCAAACTTCGTTTTTAGGCGTCTTAGAGGTTCCTGACCATTTTCTACTTTTTCTTGAGTGGGGGTGAATTTGGGGTGGTTGGGGGGTGGGGGGGTTGTAAAACTGAAAAATCTGTGGTATTCATAATAGGCTGTCCATTGATATGTGAATGAAAAACCTAGCCGCATGATACACTTTTTTAGGTCCATCCGAACGTTGCATGCTTATTATATAAACCACGGGACTTGGGATGTATACATACGAGTATTGTTTTAGATCGTTCGATATCGCGTAACGCGAAAATTGTGCAATTGATTTTAATGAAATTTTGACACAGTATTACTACCGTGGCGAGAATGGAAAACGCGTATGCTTGGGAAAAATCGGGTCAGTGGCGGCGCGGCAATAATAGAAAAACTAAAAACGTAAAAACAGCTCAAACTTTGTTTTTAGGCGTTTTAGGGGTTTCTGATCATTTTCTACGTTTTTTTAGGTGAGGGTAAATTTAGGGTAGTTAAAGGGTGGGGGGTTGCAAAACTGAAAAACTTGATGTATTCATAATAGTCCGTCCATTGACCTGTAGAAGAAATACCTAGTGGCATATTACACTTTTTTAGATCCATCCGAACATTGGCTTGCCTATTACAGAAACCAATTTTGTGATCTGTACATACGAGTTTATTTCGCTTTATTTCATTCTATGTATGTTGCGTAAAGCGAAAATTATTGAATTGATTTTAATAAAATTTTGACACAAAATTTATTACCGCGGCGAGAATGGAAAACGACTCTGTTTTTGAAAAACCATGTCAGTGGCGGCGCAGGAATAATCAAAAAAACAAAAATATAAAATCAGCTCAAACTTCGTTTTTAGACTCTTTTAGGCTCTTGATCATTTCGCATCGTTCAGTTGAAGCTTGCAGAAAAAAGCTGTGGCGTCCTAGTTCCTAAGGAGGGAGACGCAAGAAAGTATTTAAGGTTTTTGTGTTGGATGTTGTTTTTGCAGGCGGATGGGCGACAATTTAGTTGCAAAGGGATTTTAGACTATAGCTTCATGCAATGGGAAATAATAAAATGGTATCATCATTATGTGTGGGAAGTACTGAGTCAATCAACTTGACTCCATTTTTTCTGTATACGTTTCTTAATGCATCGAATTTTGTCTTCATTTTAACTCTTCCTAGCATTAGTTTATTGTCCATATAAAAGAGAAACAAAATCTTTCTCATCCATTACTTTAGATGCTATCCTTACTACCACATAAAAAAGACATCTTGAAATCTATTTCATGGTCAATCAACTATACTTTTGCAGAACTCACTCCACTTTTTGTTGCTGATGACAGTTATTAGGAAACATTGCAAAAATAAGTTTACTGCGAATGTAATTGCTTTGTTGTTTTTATATCAGATTGAGTGATGTTGATTATCTTGGTAATATCTAAGCATATTTTACCCTATTCAATTATAAAATCATATCAATCGTCATTGTTTATAGTAATTGAAAAGTTTTTTTGATCAAGCAAATAATACACTCATTGATCAGTAGGACAGGGCCATCTCTGTTCAGACCTACATTGTTTTACTTAACGTAGCTGTGTCATCTATAATAGGAATACAACAGTAATACAGCAGATCAATCCAATGTTTTTTGTACTAGGATTTTTCTGCTTGAATGATCAAGTTCTTCAGATACAAATATATTCAATGAGGGCTTAGCAATACAAACATTTATTTTTATAAAAAATATAGTTATGGTCTTGGACAAAAATCTAGGACTATCCTTTCATTGGAAATAATCAGTAATTTTCTAGAAATAAAAGGAGTAATGTGGAAACGTTTTCTGCTCATACTTTTATACCTCTATTTTCTGTTTCTAATTTTGGCTAGACTTCGTTTTAGCGGAAGCCGAAATGGGGGTTGAGAGTAGTGTCAGTCGACTCGGATCGACATCCTGATTCCTGAGTCAAAGGAAGACACCGCTTGAGCGATAAAAAGCAGCGGCGAAAAACTACGGCACTATGAAATTTCAGTACCTGACCTAACTTAACCCGACCGGTCAAGTTGTTCGGGTCAAAATGGGTTAAATGGGGTTTAAAGAAGTGTTAATCGACTCAGCTTGACGTCTTGAGTCAGACCACTCTCAGACTGAGTAAACGTGGTTAATTGGAAAATACTCGAGACTAGAGAACAACCAGATATAACATCCATAAACAAGAAATAAAAAAGTTATAATACTTTTTAAATTCTTAAAGTTCAAGCCATTGAGGAAATACCGCTATTTAAAGAATAGGTTAGCTGAGGTTGACATGGGTTTGTGCAGTTGCATACTTTGAGTATTTTGAATACTCGAAGCAACATATCACCCCCCCCCCCCACCCCTAGGTAGGATTCTCACATATTTGGTTTTTTCATAGCATGTCAGGGTTGACCCCAGTCCCTCGAAGACGTTTTTCTGGTTCAATATCGCAGTGAACATCAAAATAAACGTTTCTTTTGTCTATTGATTGGTACAGTTCGAGTCAAGACATCAAACCGAGTCGATTGACATCTCTTTTTACCTCGATCGATTTGGTTAGGTCACGGCTCAACAAACAATCATCTGTCTTACTCAGTGTTGGTTCCTTTGTGATGACATGTTGCAAATATCTGACATCAGCGACACCATTTTGGAATAGTTTCATTCAAAATGACAGGGGCGGAGTAGAATCGGTTTGGTTAAGTTAGTTTAGGTAATAAAACTTCAAAATGTCGCAGTTTATCACCATAACGTTTCCTGGGTTTGGGACTGGTCTCTTCCGAGTCAGGACGTCAAACCGAGTCGTTTGACACCACTCTCGACCCGCATTTCGGTTTTTGCTTGAACGAGGTCTTACATTGTCGTTCGCTCAGTATTGGATTGTCACATAATATTATTCTTAAATACATTCTAATACGTCATTATGCAAAGAGGTGGATGCGACTGATAGTTAAAATGGCTCTATACACATAATTACTTAACTCCACTAATATTATTTATCCATTCAAAATGAAAATAGTGCAACAGTTAACGGAAGATGACTTTGATCGGCGAGTTGAGTTTTGGAGTTTTGTGAACAAATGACAACAGCGATTCATGATATCATTCATGTAAAGAATATCTGCTCCATTCATGAATGCGCATTTTGGTATTGGAGCAATTCTCATGGTTTTGTAGAAGAGCATGCCCAGCACTTACAAAGAATTAATATATTTTACGAAACAAAGTGACTGGACCATTGTTCATTAATGGACATTTAAATCGACACATTTATTTGGATTTGTTCGAAAATATCACTAATCCACGTATCACTGAAACCGTTGAAAATCAAGTCGAAGAGGATGGAAACTCTATGCTTTTTAAGGCTAATAAATATCTACCTCCAGCAAGACGACAGTTCTCCTCACTATGTTCTTCCAGTTCGGCAATGGCTAGACGCGTTTCCAGATAAATGGATAGGGTGACGAGGGCCTATAGATCTCCTGCCAGATCTCCTGATTTGACGCCATTAGACTTTTTTCTATTGGACCATTTAAAAATTATTGTGTTTACTTTCCAACCTGAAAGTTTGGATACCTACGGCAACGCATCATCGAATGCTGCCATGAGATCCCACAAATTTTTGCAACTGTTCGCCAGGAATTTGAACCTCGCCTATTATTATCATTGTTTGGGTAATAACGGGCAACATTTTGAACACTTATTGCAATAAAATGTGATATTTTCGTGTTTTTTTTCTATATCAACAAATCAAGATACATAAAGATTTTTCTACTTTTGTTGAAAACAAACTGAGCGATTTAAAAAAATCAAACTTTAGGATAAAGGACTTCGACATACCGTTGAAACAAGCTATCACTTGATACCTCTTGTCATATAAAATGTTTAAGGGGATGACCCTGAGAGGCAGGAGGATACAAGGAGGTGAAGTCGTTTTTTGGTTAAAAAGTTCTACCCCTTGACAAGTCTTTTGACATGTCTCGGCATTTTTTCTTTGAACCAGTAGTTTTCGATAAATTTGTGGTGAGAAGGTGCATGAATATAGGCTAGGTCGAAGAGCAAAAATGCTGCCTAGTGAAACACTGTGTTTGGTTTTCCTAAATTCCAATTTTCATATACAGTAAAGAACTAATTTAGTGAATAACAGTGGCCTATTGTACCTTATTATGATGGTTAACCTTGTTTAAAATCGTAATTCACATATAACAATTTTGTAGATACTCGATATTTTTCCTTTTTGAAATAATAGAGGCCAACCTTGGTTGCATAAACGATATATTTTTTATTAGCTTAGGAAATCTTTGCATTCGGTAGAAGAAATCTACTGTGTACTACAGGAATATGGCATATTTCTCGAGCTGGCTTAAGCTTGATTCACATGCACACGAAGACATACGATTCGTATTCATAAATATTATGTCATACAATCTAAATGTAAAAATATATCAGTTCACATGAATCCTATTTTTTCCTACGAAATTTGGTCCCAAATTTGTGGCATTTGTATCTTCATAGTTGGTACCTATGCCAGTTGCCGAGGTGCTGTCGCGTCAATTTAAGTTTGTAGATTTGTGATTTGAGGTTGTTTCAGATCAAATCTAATCCTCCAAATACCTCGACTTCTTTCCAATATTTACCACTTAAGAATATCTGTTTGGTGCACACGACGGTCAATTTACAGTGTTCAACAGTCATTCAACAATAGTTTACCGATGGAGAATTTCTTTGATGATTGATGAAGATTTCATGATCCATGCATGTATTGTTGTATTTAAAAAAAAATTAAACCCAGTTTTTCTCCAGAAGAAATAGGTTCGCGGATACAGTACGTTCTAACCAACCGTGGACCAATAATTTCAAGCAATGATTTAATTCATCCGTAAATAATTAAAATATTTTTCTGAGTCAGTTCGCATCATTTCCTTGTTGATGAAGAACGTCTTGATCTCAAAATCTTCACTTTTTTCATTTCCATCCATAAGAGGGATGTTAGTAAAATATAATTTATTGATTCCACGTATTGCGCTCGCTGAATTACCATCAAATAAAAATTCATGGAAATTATCAGCTGTCAAATTACATACAATAACGGATCATAAGTTAATATAAAAGTTCAAATTATCGGACATGTTTGGCTCCAATTTATTTTAAATTTTTCAATCAATAGGAATAGCATCGTACCATCGTTTCATTGGTAATCGCGTGCATGTGAATTGAGCTTTAGAGCGCAAGTATTAGATCCCGCGCTGATATGTAAATTGCATTTTTTCATGCATCTAGCTGCATGTCCGGCCAGCAGTACATTCCAAGTTCCGTTGCGTTGCCAAGGTGAATGCTCATTGCATCTGGTGTAACATATAGTACAAGATTCATAGGCTTCATGGTTAAATGTGTTCCGATCTAGAACGTTGACGGAATCATTGACAACTATTTCAAAGAGTTAGAGATATACACTGTATCTCAGCTAAAATTTGCCCCCATCTTATCTCGGAAATGATAACAAAAATAAAAATCGCCGTGACATGTCGATTTTACCTCCCACACCGATAGATGAGGGGAGTATTGTGATCGCGAAAATTTTCGATTTTGAGATGACACGCTTTTTGGGCGTTTTATGTCGTCTACATAAACGAAAATCCATGTCACCCATTTTCGTCGGTCTGTCTGTCTCTCTGTCGGTCTGTCTGTCTGCCTGTGCGCGTTTTTCTAGCCTCGTAATCTCAGTAACCGCTGCATGGATTGTGATGAAATTTCGGCAGCGACATGCCGGGGGGTCGTAGTAGGTAATGTTCTTATAATTTTGAAAATCGGTGGAGGGGTGGCGGAGTAATTAGCAAAAAACAAAAAAAAATAAATATCCCTCAAACTTCGTTTTTAGGTGTTTCATTTTCCACTTTTTTTTGGGTGGGGGTGAAATTGTGGTGGTTGGGGGGTGGGGGGGGGTTGAAAATATAAAAAATGCGTTGTACTCATAATAGGCTATCCATTGACCTGTAAAAGAAAGACCCAGCGGCATAATACCCTTTTTTTAGGCCCATCCGAACATTGCCTTGCCCATTCCAGAAACCAAGGGACCTTGAATGATCTGATATATACATAGGAATATTGCTTTAGATCGTTCTGTATTGAGTAACGTAAAAGGTATGGAATGGATTTTAATGAAACTTTGTCACAGTACTACTACAGCGGCGAGAATGGAAAACGCGTATGTTTTGGAAAAGTCGTGTCAGTGGAGACGCAGCATTAATAAAAAAACGAAAAAAAATAAAAACGTCTCAAACTTTGTTTTTTAGGCATTTAGGGGTTCCTGATCATTGTCTACTTTTTTTTAGGTAGCGGTGAATTTGGGGTGGTTGGGGGGTGGGGGGATTCGAAAACTGAAAAATTTGTTGTATTCATAATGGGCTGTCCATTGACCTGTGAATGAAAAACCTCGCGGCATAATACACTTTTTTAGGTCTATTTGAACATTGCCTTGCTCATTATCGAAACCAAGGGACTTAGAATTTGTGATGTATACAGATATACGAGTATTGTTGTGTGACCGTTCTATGTTGCGTAACGCGAAAATTATTCAATTGATTTTAACAGAACTTTGACACAGTATTACTACCGCGGCGAGGATGGAAAATGTGTATGTTTTGGAAAAATCGTGTTAGTGGCGGCGCAGAAATAATAAAAAAACTTAAAATATCAAAACAGCTCAAACCTTGTTTTTAGGCGGTTTAGGGGTTTCTGATCATTTTCTACGTTTTTTTGGGTGGGGGTGAAATTGGGGTGGTTGGAGCGTGGGGGGCTGTAAAACTGAAAGGTTTGTTGTATTCGTAATAGTTTGTCCATTGACCTATGGAAAAAATACATACCGGCGTATTTTTTTTCAGTCCATGTGAACATTTCCTTGCCTATTATGACAGAAACCAAGGGAGTTTTGTGATGTAAACATGTACGAGTTTTGCTTAATTTCGTTCTATGTACATTGCGTGAAGCAAACATTATTAAATTGATTTTAATGAAATTTCGACACAGAATTGACTATCACGGCGAGAGTGGAAAACGCGCCAGTATCTGAAAAATCGTGTCAGTGGCGGCGCAACAATAATTAAAAAACTAAAAATATAAAAACAGCTCATACTTCGCCTTTAGGCGGTTTAGAGGCTCCTGATCGTTTTGCATCGTTCAGTTGGAGCATGCAGATAAAAACTGTGGCGTCCTAGTTTCTAAGGAGGGAGACGCAAGAACCTATTTACGCGAGTTTTTGTGTTGGACGTTTTTTGCGGGAGGGTGGGCGATGATTTGGTTGCAAGGGGATTTCAGACTATAGCTTCATGCAATGGGAAAACAGTAAAATGAAATCATTATTATGTGTGGGAAGTACTGAGTATACGACTTTTCCTCGCACCATAAAAATAATTTGATTAGTATTAATTAGAACTCCGAGTGACATCACAACGCAGGGATCTTCAATTCCATCAAAAAGAAATTGCGTTTGTTTTGCATTA
Source organism: Callosobruchus maculatus (assembly GCA_951848785.1). NCBI lineage: Eukaryota > Metazoa > Arthropoda > Insecta > Coleoptera > Chrysomelidae > Callosobruchus > Callosobruchus maculatus. The sequence goes on along the minus strand of CATOUR010000065.1, from coordinate 8,731,752 downwards.
GAACTCAAACAACACAAGTTGTCAGAGGAATGTCTATAACAAACTGTTGAAATTGGAGCATATCTGCCCTGTACTAATATTATGCCAGCGTATTCCATGGCATCCGGTACCGCTGTCTGTTAGTATGTCTACAATGAAGACATTCGACACATAACAGACTCACTGAATTTCTTCTCGTTCACCGACCTAGTGTTTCGAGATTGTGCTGCAGTTCTACAGTTATTTAGTATTTTTATGACTTTACCTAATATCGACGTGACATTAAGTAATAACAGTTAATATGGAGTTTTTGGGTCACTTAAAATAACGTCGAAAATAACGAAAATCCTTGTTAACATTATTTACGCGCTAACTATTGCTAGACAATTATGACTTTTTGGACCAGTAAAAATAACCCCATTTTTCGTTCAAGTATAAAACCTTTAAAGTGTTAAACTATACTCGATCTGTTATCGATTATGGATGAAACCTTTCAAAATATTATTATGAGACTTCACCCATTCGTTTTTATTTTTACACAAGTATGTTGGACACCATGCAAGGTGGAACTTAGCATAAAACTGTACAATCCTCTGTCTCATACAAAACATTTTCTGTACCTTGTCAAAAACAACGGCAGAAATCGTTATCCTTGTTTGTCGTAAATAACGCACCTCTGTTATCGTTACTGGGAAACATTTGCCTATTTCTTATTACTGCGATCCTCAAAATAATGATAGCAATGAAATTCGTTATTTCTGGTGGCCCGAAAACACTAGTTGAGCAATTTCATCGATATTGTTACTACTCGTAAATCACAATCACACAAACTCCGTGACGTGATGGGCAAATTCCCGACATATTGACATCTGCGTAAATACCCAAAGTTTTACACCCGGTATAAACCCAATGGGTAAATACCATATTATTACTTGGCTAAATACCGGGCGTATGAAGTGTCCAATGCAGTGCCATCGATGCGAACTTCTGGAAGCTTTCTGGTAGTATATCAAAAATCGTGTAAGATATACCTTAATGATTATAATATGAGCATATGAGTTTTTAAAAATAGTTCTCAGATCAGTGCAGCATCTGCTTAAGTCCAGCCAAATATTAGATAAAATATGTTTAATGGAAGATGAGCCTAAGTACACAGTCTGTTAGTCACTTATGAATGACCACTTAAACGCAAAAATTGCCTCAGTCCACTAGCATATTATTTATGTGTAGTTTGTGGTCTATCAACTATAAACTATACCAACCGTTATAACAGAATGAAAGTAACGTGCATTGCTCGTTCAGATAGAACGTTATAATGACGTACTTCCTGAACGGAGCAATTTGATTGGTCCGAAAGAGCCAGTGTCACTTCCAGGCTGTGCGTGTATGTCATGTCATCGGTACTGGCATCGGCCATTTATACCTGTGTTGTTGTAGAGTCAACAATTGTTCTCCGCCTCCTGAGTTTTCAGCTCTTAATATATGTCTTGCGTTTGTTAAGTACATCTACATAACTACCTAATTTCCTGAGCTGAAAATGCGAATGCACCTAATGTTAAAATTCTGCTGTGGACCTCAGAGATGCAAATGATCCTGTTACAACTTGTCGCTTGGTGGCCCGCGTTTGTTTACGCAAATCTGATTTTTCTTCTCAATTCATGGAGTACCTATAGCTATTTCAAAATAGTAGCAATTTAATTATCATGCTTCCTGATTCGCTATTTGACTTTATTTCATACTGTTGAAGTAATAAAACCGTATTGGTCTATTTTACGTTTTAACGTAAATTTCAAACTATGATTTCCAAATCTTTATAAACGCCGGATATGTGGAGCTTGTACTCAAAAATACATAGCTAGGATTGTTCTAGATTTAATGAGAATGTTCCAGGTAATTGTGAATTATGCCACCTTTTAAGATTCTCTTGATACGTCAAGTACAAAGAAAAGTAAGAAAGCAGCTTCTTTGATGGACCAAAAATTTTACGTTGCATTTTTATATTATTTTTATAAGCCGTCTTCTAATGTGTATTCATTTATTAGTGAGAGTCCAATATATATGTTAAAAACAAACATTCGTTGCGTTTTACTTATGACATCCTTTAAAATTATAAGCAGTATTAATAACAATTAAAATAAACTAAGAGTAACGTTTTAATTGGGGCCAAAATAATATCTTAATCACGTTGCAAATACACGACTATTAAAAGCTTTCGAAAAGGGTTAAAAATTGAAGATTTTTGAACGTATAATGACCGCTTTTTTGAAACCAGAATGAAACGTATATCTATACGTAACTTGTAACGTCAGAAACCGCGACATACTAAAGTTCTTTGTACGTAAAAAAAGTAAAGATGAAAAGTTGTCGCGAATTAAACAACGTTTAACCACAGCATAAAAAGTTTACTCTTTACGCTGTGGTTTAACTAACGTATCAGTGTTTACTGGGATTACTTTCTTTCTAGGTTCCCAGCGAATCGTGAAAATAGTTACTTGTGTAACTAGTGTCATTTGTTGCACGATAGACGATGAACGAAGTTTGCTCCTCCAGACGAAGTGTACGATCGAAATAGTTTTTGAATGTTTTAAATTAGATCACAGATTTCAGTAATAAAGTACCTAATCAAATATGTTTTGTTGAAACAGTTTTTTCGGCGCCACGATAGCTCAACGGCTAAGCACAGCATATATGTAGCATACATTTGACATTTCTACTTCTAAACTATGAGTAGGTACTATGTAGTATTACGATTTTATTAAAGCACCCACCGAAGTGCGTGATCTAAAAGGGCCTCGCAATCACGGTGCTCTCGCTTATGTATATGTGGAGTCAAACATTGTAACCCTTATCAACTCAAATTGAACCCCATATTTGCCATACCATATCCAAGCTGGATCATACGTGCATGTATTAATCACATATCCGTCTGAAGCTGAAGCAGACCAGAGATATATGTCAATAAACCGTTTAATATCGCTGCTGACGAGCTAATTTGCTACAGGGAAATTACCATGGAAGACGCTCTATCACCCGATAAACGTTGGGAGAACAGTTCCATGGCGAAACTGGATTGTAGGGGCGACAGCTTGGAATTCCTTTATCGTAATGAATTACAGACTACCAATAAATTAGTAACTGAACAATAAGACTGTATCTACAAAATAGGATCAATGGCGTTTTCTATTATAGATGGTTTAGGAAATCGGCTTGATCGCAAAGACAGAAGCACTCGGATACCCGAAGGTGTAAGAGAGAGTCTGCCCGCCCGACGTTGAACCAGCTTGAGTCCTTTGATCACATGTTCCATGGACGCAAACGCGTCCCTCCGATATGCCACCACTGCCCAACCGGCTAAAACTCAATCCCTCTTTCTTACCTCTGCTCTTATCTCGAACTGCACCGGGCATCATCGTGAGCGATATTCTTCGCAATGTGAGATGAGATAATGATTATACCAAATGGAAATATCTTTTTATCTTCATCTAGTCTTGTGATCGTTTCTACTTCTCCTCTGCAGAAAATATCTTCTTTACCATCCCATGCATAATGTTCCATGCCTCTACGCTGGATAACATCAGCGCGACCATAGTCTCTGGAGTTACCTGACCCTCCAGGTTTTGTCTTTCCTTCTGTCTGTATGGCCTCCGTCTGTCGCTCAGAAACAGGACATGCTCGACCGTGTCTTCCACCCCACAGTGTAGGCATCTCTTGTCCATCACCTGTCCTATCCATTTCTATCCCTTTCCTATATACAAAGGCCCATGCCCAGACAGTGCGTGACTTAGGAAATAGGACGTCTGTCGATGACTGGGTTCTAGTGTCCGACCGAAACTACTTTTTACGGCCGAAACCGAAACCGAATTTCAGCCTCCGTCTCAGTTTCAGCCGAAACTGAAACATCAATATAACGTCAGTAATTTTTTGTGGATATAAAAATGAATAACGTTTCATCAGCATTATCACACCTTATTTCAAATAAGTTATTTATACTTTTTGAAATAAGAAGTTAATCTGAACCAAATATTAACTATTTTATATTTATATTATATTTTGTATCTACTAAATAACATTCCAAACTTTGGTCAATCTTTATGACACTGTTGTCAATTAGGTGCCTTAAAACTAAATTTCTGAAGCACCTATGTGCGAAGTACAACTACTAAGCATTTTTTAAAGTAAGGAGTTTTCTGAATTTAAGAAACTGTTGTGAGCTTCATTGAGCTACAGCTATTGTTGACTATCAGTATTCATAACTGACCAATCTAATATTGTAATATTGTAAGCGAGAAATAATAATTTATCAACTTTCTCTGCAAATAGCTTCCTCAGTCTGAATAAATTTGACTAGTAGCATTAAGTAGTTGTTCAGTGGAAACAGTCGTCGGTAAGGCAGACGTGAATTTTAGGGGAACCTTTCTCAAAGACAGAAATGGACTGAAATTCTAGTAAGAGTAATATCTGCGTTTCTTTGCAAGCTTGGCTCCGATAAGTAGGCTTCTTAACTTGTGATAAGTCATTACCATCATCTACCCAGCAAAATGATACTTGTTCGCTTGAAGATTAGTGCTCCGAGGGCGTCCGATCGCAGCGCCAAATCCATCGAATTTAGTATCAGTTTCGGCCGCAGTTTCGGCTGGATGGCAGCCGAAACCGAAATTAAACCGAAACCCGTTTTTTGGCCGAAACTAGGCCGAAACCGAAACCGAATGTTGTGTCGGACACTACTGGATTCCCATTGTTCCCATTGTTTTATCGACAGTATTAGTCAGTGGTCTTGTTCCATAGGCTTCTCCACTTACTTGCTATCAGTGTTTCAGGGCGGCATATCGCATTGACTGCTTGACCAGCAAGTCATAACTTGCAAGGCTCTTGTGAATACCGCGTGCAATAAACACTGACCACCCTTAGCAGAGACTTTCTCTGCAAGCTGTCTAAGACCTTCTGATACCTTTTCCTTTTCGTGGCTTTACACCACACAGAAGATCCGTATAGGACGACCGACCGTACCACCTGGCGCAGTAGTGCTCTTTTTTTTTGCTACACGGACCACCTACATTTGACATCAGGCGCGACAGTATTGCCCCCTCCTTCTCAGCCTTTGCTCCTACTCTTTAAGGTGTTATCCGTAACACCTCTTGTTATCCAGTGTGACTCCGAGGTACACTATGGACTTGCTTGTTGGGACCTGCACTCCCTTTAGTTGGAAGACCACGTTAGCTGTCCTCCTCCTTGGACCGCGCATCGTAATTGCCTCTGTTTTCTCAAGGCCCAACTCAAGCTTGTGAACGCACATCCACCTGTCAATCCTGCACAGCGATGCGTTGGCTTTATTAACCAGCTCCTCATTAATTTGCCACGATAACTAGTGTCAGATCATCGGCGTATGCTACCATCTTTACGCCGCTAGGCAGCGAAACCTTCAGCACCCATACAGGGTGTTCTAGAGTAACGGTCCCAAAGCAGATCCTTGAGACACTCCTGTTGTCATAGAAATTTCGGTACCGGCAATGCAAATTGATCTGGAGTCTGGGTAGCTGCTTATCAGAATCCCTAGATATTTTGAAATCGTCAGTTTTCTTAGTTCTGCCATAATCATGCTCCATGAGGCTGTATTAAAAGCATTGCGGACATCCAGTATCACCAACGCACACCATTTCTTCTTGATTTCTTCCGCAATCCTCATCACCGCTTCCAGGGCATCGATGGTGGACCTCCCTGAGCGGAAGCCGAATTGGGATGGCGAGAGGCGTCCTCCTTTTCGATCTCCATCACAAATAATATTTCTGAAAACATACTAGGATATACCACGAAGTGCAATAAATTCATACTATAAATTAAGCCAATTAATCAAAGTTCCAAATACTATCCAAAGTGTCAATGAAAACTTAAAAGTGTGCTCACAAATGTTCAGTAAGGTTGAAGTTTAAATTTGATCAAAAAATGTAAAATGGGAAAACAATTTTGTCACACGAGTAAATTTTGGACTATGCTTTTTCAGAAGGTTGCAAGCAACGGTCTTAGATGTCCTAAGTGATCTATTGGCAGACTCTTACTGCCGCCTAGAGTTTTTAAGAGGCGCTGGCTAATTCTTTTTGACACTGATGCTTGAAGGGAGAATGACAGCGCATTTTCTTTTCAAACGTCTCGCATCTTCGCCCAGTACAGCAGGGCGTCTGAGTTTTTGTAAAAAGGACTTGTAAGCAGAATAACAACAAAGAACGGATAGTGTTGATCACTTTCTGAACCAGTCTTAATCGCTGTCTAAGTCAGAACTGTATTAGTGATACATATGGTTACTTTTAAGCATAAGACTTCAATTAGAAAAGGGAGAGACTAAACCTGACAAGACAAAACTATACTAAAAAATATTAAACACTTCACCAAATGAAAGACAAAACACTCGAGCATATACATACTTTAAAAACTATTCTGGAGTGATATTAAAAGAATTAAAATTATTTATCTGGCCTCAACAAATATGACTGCCCTTATCAATCTTTCATTCAAGACAAAATAGAGACTAAAATGCTCTAATCAGTATCAAAAATATTTGCCAGATAAAACAACTACATTTCCATAAAACTCCAGAATAAAAACAATCGCGACAAAAAAACAAAGTACCTACAATCATTTACTTAACAAAAAATCAAAAAAAATTGTTTGTTGACATATCGATATATTATCTATGTGTGTGTGCATCAATTTAAGTGTTAACCAAGGAAATTAAATATATATGCAAGTATATAATTGCACATATATAGCCACCCTTCTATAAATAATAAAAAAACTAATGTCAGCTTATGAAAATTTCAAAGAATAAATGAGTTGCTAACTGAGAGTAAATAGCAAATTACTCAAGAAAAATGTAGTGAATTGTTGTCCAAATACCACAAAATATGCTACAAAAAAAACATACAAAAAAACTGTAGGTATATGTTTATGACCTGTGAATTATATCCAAATACCAGATATCTTAGAGAACAGTTATATCATACGCTCAGATTTATAAATTAACGCATATGCGCAATGTCTTAATACAGTACAAAAAAACGCTTAAGGAAATGAAATCCCAGTCATAAATGAAATATACTAATAGACGAAAGTCACTAGAAAAATTTAATAAGGTTCAGATATATATCCATACAAAAATTTGAAAATAGAAAATTTGGCAAAACAATAAAAAAATTAAGCTGATAATAGTTAAAAAAATGAAACAATAAAATATATATGCCAAATGAAAGTACTGCATCAAAAAAATTATTATTAAATGGAATTTTGAGTTAATGGGCCGAAATGGAATTTTGAAGAAGTTATCCATATTCTCATCTCTAGACAGCTCCAAGATACAACACACAACGCCAATATCTCGCCACACGTTGAACGCCAATTTGTAACAATAAAATGCTGATTGGTGATGAACCACCAACCAACATATTGCCCATAGCAATGTTCGGATGGACCTAAAAAATTCATTTATACCGCTAGGTCTTCCTTCACAGGTCAGTGGACAACCTGTTATGGATACAACAAACAGGATATAGGTCTGTAAACTACAGAACTATACTGACAACGTAATTTTTTAAGGCATCAGTTCATCAGTAGAGACTCATTCATGAATACAAAACATTTTGGATTTCTTCGATTTTCCGCCCTAGGCCCTAGCCCACTGTCACTCACGCTGTTTGCAGAAGAATTGAAAATAATATTAGGTATCTCTAAAATATAAAAAATGAAGTTTGAAGCCATTCTTAGGACTTTTTACTAATTATTCCGCAGTCAATGCAACAATTTCTCAAAAATATTTGCTACGATCCACATCGGCTATTACCTACGAGAAGAAACGTGTGCATCAAGAAACCTGGATAGCTCTTTAAATGCATTGTGCAGTACAGATGTGAATGTGTTTTCTGAATCTCTGCGCCTTAGCTTATTTTCCATATAAATTGCAAGTTACTTCTTGTGTGAAACGAAATTGCTATATTCACGTTTGAAGGATACAATGGAACAGGAATGGTTATGCGACCGTTTTGCAAATTGTGCAGCGAGAACACGCTAAACAAATAAAAACGAATTCGTAATTTGTTTGCATCCAGAAGGCAGTGACTGCGCAATATAGGGTCAGGACATTGCAGAGTAATTCAAACTGAAAAATGTGTTGTAACGGCTGTTACCATTTTTTAACGTTCCTGCGCTCGAATGGTAAATAACCTCTGTATAGTAATACAACGCCTAAATGTTTAGAAGTTATGCTTGACGGTATGCTCTCACAAAAAATGGAGTCAATTTGATTGACTCAGCACTTGCCACACATAACTGTTATATAATTTTATTATTCTCCCATTGCACGAAGCCATAGTTTGAGATCCCTTGGCAACCAAATAATCGCCCGCCTGCCCTCGAAAAACATCGAACACAAAAACTATAGTAAATAGTTTCTTGCATCTCTCTGCGTAGGAACTAGGACGGCACAGTCTTCATTCACCACGGCAACAATACGGTATCGAAATTTCACTAAAATCAATTCCAGGTTGCACAATACAGAACGATGTAAAGCAATACTCGTATGTAACATAATCGAAGTCGTTTCGTTTCTGTAATAAGCAAGGCAATATTCCTATGGACCTAAAAAGGTGTATTAAGCCGCTAGGTCCATTCTTCGTAAGCCAATGGAGAGCCTATTATGCATACAAAAACTTTTTCACTTTTGCAACTCTCCACGCCCAACCACCCTAATTTCACTCCCACCCAAAGAACACAAAAAATGATCAACAACACCTAAAAACGAAGTTTGAGGAATATCTGAAACTTCTTGTTTTTTGCTAAATACGCCGACGCGACGCCCATGCACCGATTTCCAAAATTACAGGAGCATTACGACCCCACAGCATATCCCTACCCAAATTTCATCACAATCTATGCAGCGGTTACTGAGATTACGAGACTATAAAAATGCATACAGATACACAGACCGACAGACCGACCGACCGACAGACCGACCGACCGACAGACCGACCGACCGACCGACCGACAGACCGACAGACCGGCAGACCGGCAGACTGGCAGACCGGCAGACCGGCAGACCGGCAGACCGGCAGACCGGCAGACAGGCAGACCGGCAGACCGGCAGACCGGCAGACCGGCAGACCGGCAGACCGGCAGACCGGCAGACCGGCAGACAGGCAGACCGGCAGACCGGCAGACCGGCAGACCGGCAGACCGGCAGACCGGCAGACCGGCAGACAGGCAGACCGGCAGACCGGCAGACAGGCAGACCGGCAGACCGGCAGACCGGCAGACAGGCAGACCGGCAGACCGGCAGACCGGCAGACAGGCAGACCGGCAGACCGGCAGGCCGGCAGACCGGCAGACCGGCAGACCGACAGACCGACCGACTGACAGACCGACAGACCGACCGACCGACAGACCGACAGACCAACATGTTAAAACTCCCAAAAAGCGTATTATCTCAAAATCGAGCATTTTCGCGATCACAATACTCTCCACACCTATCGGTGCCTTTTCTGGTATGCTCGCGGCTTTCCACGTACGATGTCTGTTTTCCTAATGTTGTGGAATAAACAGCGTACGTAGTCAAACTATAGAAGCTTCGAAAAAGTTTCTCATAACCAATATGCGACATCTTGCTCCTCTAGAAAATTCCAGAATTTTCAGACAACTTGGTCAAAACTTTTTACAGATGAAATATTTAATCAACTTCCCAAGCATCCAATTCCATCAAGCAAGAATTGCGAGAATTCCCCCCACTCCCCCGCGTTCCAGATCGATGCATCTATGCCGCCGTTAAGCGTTGCCAGATTTAGCACGATTATACAATAAATTGGAACAAAATTTCTCTAAAAACATGACAGATAATATTCTGTATCATAATATAATTTCTGAAACTTATCGAGATAAGACATTCTGTTTCATCGCGCCACACAGAAATGAAAATATTCCTTCAAAAAAAAATCGTATAGACTGTAGTAAGGCAAATGAGTCAAGGCCTTTCCAATGTAGAATGAAAGAACGTAAATAATACACAACTGAAGGAAAACCTTAAAATTCGCCCTCAGCTAACTAGTTTAACCTTTAACTACATCCTCCATATATAAAGTTGCATTAAGATTGTTTTTCTTATTCATCAGTGGACTGTGACTCATTATATGGTTGGATATGCTTCGAGAAAAGATCTTAGCAATATCCTCCAAATTAAAGAGTTTGTCTTTTCAGATTTCCCCTTATAGTTTATTGTTGGATCCAAATTGAGCATTGTATTGTCTGTCACAAATTATTCACTCTAAGGCAGATAGCGCCGCCATCGTAAAACGCTGATGCATTAGTGGCTAGATAGTGGCTAGTAGTTGTATTTTTTATTATAGAGGGTTTAGGAAATCGGCTTGATCGCAAGGACAGAAAACACTCACACACCCGAAAGTATGAGGGAGAGTCTGCCCGCCCGACGTTGAACCAGCTTGAGTCCTCTGATCACATGTCCAATGGACACAACCACGTCCATCCGACATGTCATCACGGCCCGACCGGCTAGAACCCGTTCCCTCTTTCTTACCCCTGATGCTATATCTCCATCTGCACCGAGCATCATCGTGAACGACATTCTTCGCAGTGCGATGAGGTAATGATTAAACCCATTTATGAATAACTTCCAATCCTCTTTTATCCTTGAAGCCACTCCTCTTGCTCCTTTACAGAGAGTATTTTGTTGACCATCTCATGTATGATGTTCCATACCTCTACGCTGGACAACATCAGCGGGACCATAGTCTCTGGGGTCAGCTCCCCATCGAGTTTTTGACTTGCCTCCTGTCTGTACGGCCCCCATCGGTCGCACAGAAACAGGATATGCTCGGCCGTATCTTCCGCCTCGCAGTGCAAACATCTTTCGTCCATCACCCATCCTATCCGTTTCCTATACACCCGAAAAGGCGGCCCGTCCCCAGACAGTGCCTGCGTTAGGAAATAGGACGTCTGCCGATGACTGCATTCCGCCCATTCTTTTATCGACGGTATTAGTCGTTTCGTCCACTGTCCGACATCAGTGGTCTCGTTCCATAATATGCTTTGCCACTTACTTGCTGTCAGCCTTTTAGCCTCAGCGCGGCTCATCGCATTGCCGGCTTGACCACTGCGGATCAGTGTCCTCTCTTCGGCCAGCAAGTATAATGGTGGTATCGCCGCAAGGCTCTAGTAGATACCGTGCGATAAGCACTGGCCACCCTTAGCAGAGACTTTCTCTGCAAGCTGTCTAAGACCTTCTGATATCTTTCCCTTTTCGTGGCTTTACACCACACAGGGGCTCCGTATAGGACGACCGACTGTACAACCTGGCAGAGTAGTGCCCTTTTGTTGCTACTGGGCCCTCCTACGTTTGGCATCAGTCGCGACAGTATCGCCGCCTTCTTCTCAGCCTTTGTCACTACTCGTTTAAGGTGTTCTCCATAACACCTCTCGTTGTCCAGTGTGACTCCGAGGTGCACTATGGACTTGCTTGGTGGGACCTGCACTCCCTTTAGTTGGAAGACCACGTTAGCTCTTTTGCTCCTTGGGCCGCGCATTATAATTGCCTCTGTTTTCTCAGGAGCCAACTCAAGCTTGTGATCGCACATCCACCTGTCAATCTTGCACAGTGATGCACTGGCTTTATGAACCAGCTCACTGTTCATTTGCTACGATAATTAGTGCCAGATCTTCGGCGTATGCTACCGTCTTTACGCCGCTGGGCAGCGAAAGCTTCAGCACCCCATCATACAGGATGTTCCAGAGTAACGGCCCTAAAGCGGATCCTTTAGGCACCCCTGTTGTCATAGAGATTTCGGTTCCGGCAATGCAAATTGATCTGGAGTCTAGGTCGCTGCTTATAAGATTTCTTAGATATTTTGAAATCTTCAGCTTTCCTAGTTCCTCTATAATCATGCTCCACGAGGCTGTATTAAAAGCATTGCGGACATCCAGCGTCACCAACTCACCCCATTTCTTCTTGGTATCTTCCGCAATCCTCGTTGCCGTTTCCAGGGCATCGATGGTGGACCTCCGCGAGCGGAAACCGAATTTGTTGTATAACATTTTAGCGTAACTTTTTATGATAAAGCAGGTGCTTCCAGACTATATAAACAAAACAAAATAGTACGCAGTCAGCATCCCAGCTGGTAAACAGTAGCATGTGAAATGGCGTCAAGCGTAGGGGATGCAATCATGGCAGTAGCAGCTTGTGTAATTTTGTGAAGGCGTTACCTGTGAATATTTTGGGTGCGTCCATCATTAAAAGCTCGGGGAAAATATAGTAGTACAGATATTTTAACTTGTCTGAGAAGAGATAACCTAGGCCATCGACAAGACATGTTAAATGTGATGGTAGCTTTATAAACTTCTTCAGAATGAAAGGTTCTGATTTTGAACACCTTCTGAATCAAGTCGGCCATGAAATCCATAAACGTTGGATCCTATAATATACGTTGCGAGGTAGCTCAATTGAATGAATGGTCATTTCCGTTAACCATTCCATATTTCAAAGCCAATACCTCTCACAAGGCGTAGCCTTTGAGGTGGCAATATTTGTATTACGCAGTACAAGTAAATGGAATGAAAAAAAAATAATGAAATGTAAGTAGCTCCACGTGAACACAGCAAAACAAAATCACTCGATGACAAAAAGTAGGAATGAATTTATTTGAGTAAACTCAAACGGCGCTCTCACTGTGGAACCGGAAGCGATATTGACAAAACCGGATTTTTCCCGGACTGGTTTTTTCATGCTGATTCCAAATCTGTATTTATTTTTTGTCTAGCACCTGTAGTTTTGTCTATTTTTTGTATACAGACGGACGGACGGACAGACAGAGGCTCTGCATAAGCTCTCCTCAGTGAGAGCTAAAAGCTACAAATGAAATAGCTTGGCGACGTCGATGATCATTATCCTCATATTAGATCAAAAGGCGATACTCAATTCCAGTCAATGTTTAAACAACCTGCTTTCAAGTGTCGACAATGGGCGGCGAATTATACAACAAAGTTTTACAACTTCCTGTGATATTTACCAACATATGATGGAGGTAACATGAGACATGTTATATAACCAGCGAAAAGCTCTACAATACTGTGTTTTATAACATCTTCATTTAAGACTCTCTAAAAAGTTGTAACTCTTTGTAGTTTAACATGCTTTGTTATATAGTGTGAACCTGACTTTAGGAAGTTCACAAAAAAGATAAGCTGTTTTCTCGCACAGCTGTCGATGTCACTCATACAAAATTGATCTTTTTTTGTCAAATTTGATACCTTGATAAAGGTCCTCAAGTGAAGTATTGTGCTGTGATTCTTTTAAAAGATAAAACCTTCTTCAGTCGCATTATTTCAATTTTATTCTTCAGGAGGACATATGTCATTTACAGAAATGAGGTTTCCAGAAAATATATCCTACAGTTCCACTGGAGCTGGTGAAGCGTGATATACTATAACTGATGATTGTAATACAACTGCAATGGTTATGATTTTTTAAGCAAATATGTAAGTTGACTGCTTATATACCTACTGTGTATTTTTAATCTACTTTTTGTAAAGTAATTCATCTATCTCTATGGAAGTTCCTTACCACTTAGTATTTCTCATACAGCAACTCTACGAGTCTAGATCGGCTCGTGTAAGAATTGATGGAAGCCTGTCTGGTCAAACAGCAACCAGAAAGGGAGTTCATCAGGGATGTGTATTATCTCCGATGCTATTTAACATTTACTCTGATGAGACAGGTATTGAACAACTGGAATGGGGTATATTGGCGGAAGCAAAATATCCACCTTAAGGTTTGCTGACGATATAACCCTTATTGCTGCTTCTCAGGAAGAACTACTAACTACAACAAGACCAACGTTATGATCGTAGATAGAGAGCACGATAATCATCGAGAAATAAAGTCAGTAGGCCATTGTGAAGTAGTTCAAAGCTTTGTGTGCCTCGGTTCTTTGATCGACAATTGGGGTAGCTGTGAAAATGAGATTCGACGGCGCATTCAACAGGCACGTGTGGCCATGATAAAGCTTACTAAAATATGGCGTGACCATAACATCACTAAAGCTACCAAAATGTCACTGGTTCAGTCTCTTGTGTTCTCCATATTTTTATATGCCTCGGAAACTTGGACTGTTAAAAAGGCAGATCTAGCTCACATAGATGCTTTTGAAATGTGGACCTGGAGGAGAATGCTGAGAGTCACCGCCCATCGATCTAACGTTCCCACACTGGATGAGCTCGGCAAGCCAAAGGGACTGTCCTCCATTGTGTCGACGAGAATGCTCACATTCTTCGGACATATTCACAGGAGCGATAATATGGAGAAACTTGTAGTTCAGGATCATGCCCCAATTGGGCGGCACCGTGGCCGTTCCCCTATACGCTGGGTGGATATGACGAAACAGTTGCTGGATATGAGCATCAAGAGCCCCACTGAACTGACAGTAGGTAAATCGCGAGTGATGGCGAGCTACATTTTTCAAAACCATTGATAATTTTCATGTCGGCAATACTCTGGGTCCGAATTAATGCATCTTACGAGTTCACAACATGTATGTCCTATCATGATGATGAAATCAAGTATCGTAGTTTTACAAGGATAATTTGTGCCTTGCTTTTATCCTCAGGAAGTACATATAACGAATTTTCTAATTTGAATATTAGGTACTGGACCAATTTTAGACGAAATCTTATAATTTGTCAGATGTAGGTAATTATTCAAATTGATTGTTAATCTGAGGTGAGTTACAAACGATAATTTCAAAAAGGAAGGTTATGTTATTTAGTTTTGTGGATAGTTAGTCGCGCAATTTTTGTTTAAACAAGGAAGTTAAATAGAGGTGAGTATTTTTCACGTTTTTGTAAATAATGGACTATGTTTTGTGATATCTGTGGCTTTGGCATCAATTTCCTTTCTGTGAAAATTTTTGAAAAACAGTTGGAGATGTGTAGTCGGGTAAAATGGGATACTAAGCGGTCGGATAAAACTGCATACCATCATGTAGAGTATAATAGAATGAGGAAAGTATTCGAAATGCCATCGAAGAGGTTCTCACTCTCTCAGGCTTCGAAAACAATAACGAACTGCATATACCACGAACGACGGTGAGTGATGTGCCAGGACTGTCAACTTTGAGCTCACGAAGCATGCGTCAGGGTTGAAAACGGGTGAGCCGTGCTCGTGTGAGTTTTGTCGAAATTAAAATGTTTTTATTATAAATATGGATCGTATAATGTTTTTTGTTTTAAATTTCTATAAATATATTTTACTTTAGTATCTTTTTATTGATATGCAAAGACTGTCCCATTTTATCCGACGGGGTGGGCAAAACAAGATACTTTACATTTACTAACAAATAGGCCTTTTTTCTATTTTATCCTTAAACTATTCAGAAACAAGTGCATTTAAACTTGGTAAGAAATAAACGACGAAGTAATAGTTAAACAAAAAGTAGGTGTCAGTAGCATGGCTAGAGAATTTCGAGTCAAATAACGTTAGCTATCCCTGAGCCAACTCTCCTCTATAGTTTGGTTATACGGGCAGTACTTAAGGGTCTAGGGTATAGCGCGCGAAATTGAGAATCCAAGAAAAGACATATTCCCGTGGAGATCAGGCGTGGCCGCCTGTTCCCTTTCTCCGCTGTGTGTATCTAAGATGAGGGGAGTCCAAAAATCCAAAGGTAAGGTCAAAATGTCCAAAGGTAAGGTCCAAAGGTCGCCATAAACATGAATTTCGCATTTCCAAGCTCCCGGCGTTACCTTTAGACTTACAGTAATGATTCGAAAAGCAAATTGAAGAAGAAAGCTTGCGCTTTGTGACCTATTTGACTTTTTTTTTAATATCGCGTTTGGTTGTTAAATTACAGACATTTGAAGTATGTATCATTTTGCATTGCGAGGTTTTTTGCACACTAAAAAACTTTTTTGAGAAAATCGCAAATAGTTGTCAATCATTAAGGTCGAAACTATTACCTTCTGAAATACTGTGTATGTAGTTTGAAAAACAAGTGAGTTCTGTATGAAATGGGAATCCGTGTTTTAACATGGCAAATACATATGTATAACCAGTGTATACCCAGACCCTTTAAGTGCTAAATTTGTTATTCGCAAAAAGTGGTATTTCTCGTATTTTATTCTATAATTTAAAGAAACTCCCGTAAATCCAGGTTTCGAGTGAATTTTTGTTTGTAGCATAAAACATTCTAGAAAATCTGAGAATTTTCATAGCCTTACGCTGTAACTTCATTTCGTTTATGTGGCAACACTGACGCCATTGGCCTGCTGGAGCGGAGCGGCTACGGACGGTATATACACCGACTACCACAACCATTGTCGATTAGTGCTATTCGCTTGTTAACTACTGTTTTATCTCCTCGAGTGTGTACAAAGTTTCATAAACAAATATGCCATCGCCTTGTGGAGACTGCAAAGGTATGTCGTTTTTTTTCCTACTTGATTTGATAGAATTCCATCCAACTGCATCGAAACCCTTGTGCATTAGAGTGGCAGGCCTTTAGTGCTTTGTAGTAGTAAATGTGCTTGGAGTATTCGTACTCGAGGCCTTTTCGGAGGTGGGTTTGTTATTTCAGAAAGATGCTTGGTAATTTGTAACTAAAAACAATAATCCAAGCTCTACCAATATGCTTTAATTTTAAAGAGCTAAAGTGTCAAGTCGCTTTCAACTTTTTTTGCATATAAACAAAATATATGAAGCTCCGACAGCTCAGCTGTTATTTTCTTTCTAGCCTGTTCCAGTTATAAGTAATCAGAATCGACATTTATTTGACGAATTAATGTCACAGTTAAAACAATTCAGGTCAATTGACTTTAAATGCATGATTTAAATTACATGAGTTGTTTCAATTTTATTTAAATCGTGATTAAAATGAAAATTTCTGATAAGGTTGTAATCATTGTAATATGGTACAAGTATCAATTAGCGGTTCATTCATTATATCAGAAAAATAAAAACACTGTACCAAAATCATGTTTATCACAGTTAATTGTAGTGCCTCGGCCAAAAAATATGTAGGTATGTAGATATTTCTGGATTTGGGACGGACAAAGTCAAAGATTCAGAAAAATATTTAGTTGAATGCTAAAGAAGCAGCACAAAGTAGTTGACGAATTATGTAGGTTTTCTTGATCGTATCTTCTTTTAAAGGTTCTTTACAGCAAGGTAATTTATGGTCCTTGATTATTTGCACAGGATTCTTTTGCGCACACATCAATTGATAATCGGTCACCGGCAAGCCTGACTACGAGTCGGAAGATTACTTCCCTGTCGGTGGTATTTTTTAAAGTCTGAGATCCCCCTGCAACCAAATCATAGCCCGCCCGACCACAAAAAGTGTGTTATGACGCTAGGTCATTCTTTCGCAGGTCAATGGATATCCTATTATGGATACAACACATTTTTCAGTTTTACCCCTGAACCTCCTAAAAACGAAGTTTGAGCTGTTTTTATATTTTTAGTTTTTGGATTAGGACTACGCCGCCACTGACACGATTTCTAAAAACCATACGCGTTTACCACCATCGCCACGTAATAATCTGTATCAACATTTCATTGAAATTAATTCAATAGTTTTCACGTTACACAATACAAGATGATCTAAGGCAGTACTCGGATGTATACATCAGAAAATTCGAAGTCCCTTGGTTTCTATAATAGTCAACGTTCGGATGAGCCTAAGAAAAGTGTATTATCCAGGGTATTATCCCACTAGGTCTTTCTTTCGCAGGTCGGTGGACAGACTATTATGAATACAACAAAATGTTCAGTTTTACAACCACCCACCTCCCAAACACTCCAAATTTCGCGCCCACCAAAAAAAAGTAGAAAATGAAGAGCGCCTAAAACGCCTAAAAACGAAGTTTGAGCTGTTTTTATAATTTCAATTTTTTTATTATTGCTGCCCCACCACTGACACGGTTTCTAAAAACCATAGTTTTTTTGTCATCGCCACAGTAATAATAATACTACTCATTAAAGTCTATTCAATAGCTTCCAAGTTACCCAATACAGAACGATCTAAAAAAACACTCATACATGATGTATACATCAGAAAATGTTGTCCTTTGGCTTCTGTAATAGGCAAGGTAATGTTTGGATGGATCTAGGTAATTGTATTATGCCACTAGGTCTTTTTTCACAGATCAGTCGGCAGCCTGTTATAAATACAAGTTTTTCAGTTTTACAACGCCCCACCTCCCAACCACCACAAATTTCACCCCCACTCAAAAAAAGTAAAAAATAATCAGGAACTCCTAAAATGCCTAAAAACGAAGTTTGAGGAATATTTGAATTCTTTTTGTTTTTTCCTAATTACTCTGCCGCTCATGAACAGACTTTTGAAAGTATAGCACCATTACCTACTACTACCCCACAGCATTTTGCCACCCAAATTTCATCACAATCCATGAAGCTGTTACTGAGATTACGAGGCTAAAAGAACTCCAACAGACAGACCGATGGAAGTGAGTGACGTGGATTTTCGTCATGTAGGCACCATAAAACGCTCAAAAAGCGTATTATCACAAAATCGAAAATTTTCGCGATCACAATACTCCCCTCTCCTACCCGTGTGGAAAGTAAAAAACCTTTTGTGTTGCCTAATTGGCACATAATAGAATATTTTTGATAATCTATCATAGTAAACTGAACTGAAAAAATACTATCACAGTTTGCTCCTAGGTATAAATCAAAGAATAAAATTTTTTGATATGGCACTTTCCGATATAAATAGGTACTTAATGTTGTATCATCAGGAAGTAATAATATCCGCTATATAATTATATTTGAATGTTATTGAATGTCTATTTGACTGAGTTGTTTGTTTATTAGGTTGTGTTTTGTGACTTGGTTAGCAAAGAATCAATTCATCATGGTTATTGCTATCACTTCCATCATAAAGTATGGCCCACTGTTGGGATTGTGTTGTAATTACTGTAGGCAAAATTCAAATATGGATGTTAACAATAAGTCTACACAAATGAAGTATTCAAATTAATCAGACCTTGAAGAGATATGGAACATGGATTGGGCAAGTGTGTTAGCGTCGTATTCATAGTCGATACTTAAAGGCTCCTTAATACTTGAGGGTCCCTTACGTAATGTTCCCTTGAGTTAAACTCAAGTAACGAAATGTCAACATGACACGTCGTTGCAGTAAAGGCGATGCTGTAGGTTAATTTTGGAGTACGGTGTTGTCAGTTTCTGTCACATCCGGAAAAATCTCCGGCACAAATCACGAAATTCTGGCAAAAAAGAAAAAGAGATAACAGAAAACAACAAAATGCGTAGGCATAACAAATATGACAACATCGCCAAATCAATCCCGCCGTCTTGTAGATGTTGCCTAGCAAACAGATACACAAGGAAAGCCACACTTGAGGGTCTCTCAAGCATGCATTGGGTGTTACTTAAGGGAATCTTAAGTTTTGTTCAAGAGACGACTCTGAATACGGCCCTAAGAGAACCGCTGGTGGACCTATCAGGCAACAGGAAGTGTCAAAATTTAATGTGCGATTATTTATCATGCTTTCATACAAGATGTGACCTTCAAGTGTGGCGTTTGTTTGTACTTGTATTAATAAATAATAATAATAAAAAATAATAATAGAAATAGTAACAAGAGAAGCAGTTGACTTAGTCACAGACGCAGCCAGGGATTATCCATGGTTGCCACCTGTTTGACAACGAAAAGCTGGACATGGTCCATTATTATGGTTGCCAGCTCCCTTTCTCAAGAAAGGGAGGCTAGTACAGAAGCATCAAAAATTTTGAAGAGCAAAAAATAGGTCTCCGTAATCTTATCTTTGGGCCCAACACGGAAACTGCAGTGTCCTGACGATTGTCAAACACGGGGGAGAGGGGGGTCACACTTTTCAGGTACCAGTAACCTATATATTTATTTTAAAATTACCTCTTTGGACTTGGACACCACGGCATATATTCATAATTACGATTTATTGATAAAATTCGTATTTAACGCATGTTATTTCGGTAGTATGCACGTCTTGTAAAGTAGAACCTTAGGTTCAGCCATCATCACCCCGTGGCGGTGTATGTGAGGTCGTAGTGGTGAATTTATTTCAATTTTATCATTGACCGACATCCGCAACAAAGAGCAATGTTGGTAATTGCGGTCACTGGAAAAATAATTTGAAGTGTTGCTAAGATACAAGGGCTGAGAACCTAAGGACCCCTATGCTGACTTGAATAGATTTTGATAACTTCTCATATACGTCCGTCACTTAATATTTCTTAGTACATATAAGGCCCAGTTTCGGTAAAACAAAGTCTTTATCTGGTCATATTTCAAG
The DNA here is from genome assembly GCA_951848785.1 of Callosobruchus maculatus. Lineage (NCBI taxonomy): Eukaryota > Metazoa > Arthropoda > Insecta > Coleoptera > Chrysomelidae > Callosobruchus > Callosobruchus maculatus. Next base: position 8,711,424 of record CATOUR010000065.1, on the reverse strand, counting down.
CAAATCATGGATATTCCACCGCCTTCTGGAGATTGCAAGAAGTACTGCAAAGGTACGTCCATTTTTCCAGTGACTTTTTGATATTTTTCTTAATGCGAGGTAAAACAATGTCAAAAGTTAAATTGCTTGTTGACCAGAGCACATCTTCATTACGTTTTTGACATAAATTCATTATGAAATTTGAAACTGATACAGAAATTTGTGTCTAAGAGGCACATAATAACACGATAAAATATCTACTGTGAATCGCAGATAATTAAAAAAATCCTATTATTATAATATGTTTTGTTGATTGTTTTGATTTGATTAGACCCATCAAAAAGTAAAATATGGCCATGAAAGTCAGGGTGCTTATACCTCCACAATTTGTCGAATTATACTGTTTATCCACGGCATGTTTTTCTTCCATAAAATATTCACAGTTTTAGTGTTCCATAATGAACATTTATAATTGATAATTTAATTCGAACCTTAGAGAAAATAATATCACAATCGTAAGATGCTGATAGTGTAAGGACAATAACTCATCAGTAGAGTGGCTGGATGACAAACAAAATACCTATAATAGAACCATTTCTAACCTGATTACTTACTACTACCTGATTATTTATTTACTCCAACCAAACATCAACCTAATTTCAAGCAGATTTTAACCTCAACCTTATAAGTAATGTCTTCCAAAAAAATTATCATAGAATGACGGTAAAAAGTGCTGTCCTTTTTCCTTGTCTCAGGAACAGCAGCCTTGATAGTAAAAAATTGGTAATTCTGGAGTTTGAAGTCAAAGGCTTAAAATTGATTGCATATGTTTATTATCAGCCATATTTAATATACTATGTACTAGTATATGAATGATTTAAGTTTAGCAGAAATAAAGACTTTATATAAAATTTGGCATCCCATTTATTCTACATACCATGTTTCAATAACTGCTCTAACATTTTTACATTTAACAAATTTGCATGTTTACTTTTAATTTTTTTGTTGTTTATCACTAATAAGTTGCCGAATTTTAAAGGCGCACTTGTTTTTTGTCAAAGAGTCAATTATTTTTCGTGGCTAATATTATACATGGACAATAATTGTATTTTCCATTTTGTCCATGAATATATAGTTGTACTTTACAACTGTGTACACACCAGCTCTAAGAGAACACTTTTACCTCATATTGCTTTGCTCATACTTCTCCTACTTTCCGTTAGAGGGATTTATTTGGGCAAATTTTGGGTATAAGCCACTACTTTTTTTACTAGCTTTAAATACTAGTGATACCTATTTTTGGCCTCCAGATCGTCATAGTTTTACTCCCCACTTAGTGAAAATAAAGTGGAAAAGAGGTAAATAAGACTTACTCCCACAGAGTCTACATCTATCTTGGAAGTAAAACATAAGTGTTTTTAAGTTTAAATGTTTGCTGTGTATGTAAATAATGTAATGAAAATATTCTCTGCATGAAAGGTCCCTTTTTAAATATAATTATTATCTGCGGATGTTTATTTGAATCATGATCGAAATAACTTGATTGTTTTCAAAACAGAAGAATGTACTATACTGATTAAGCTTTATGGTATCAGTGATTAATATCATTAGTAATTTATGAAAGAGTCATGTAGTCCAGTGAGTTATTTACGTATTGGTTCTCGGTGTGTCATTGCACATAGCTATGCTGATCTATCTTTCATTGAGCTACTAGTGCTTGTAAAATTTTTTGTAGCAACTAAATTTTGCTAACATCTCACTTCTTATTTTATCTGTATCCACTGGAATTATTTATAAAAATTTAAGAATATTTTTTGCCTTATATTGACATTTCAATTTGTGGCCTTTTAGTTCCCACACCGATAGGTGAGGGGAGTATTGTGATCAAGAAAATTTTCGATTTTGAGATAATACGCTTTTTGGGCGTTTTATGATGTCTACATAACGAAAACCCACGTCTACCCTCGTAATCTCAGTAACAGCTGCTTGGATTACGATGAAATTTGGGCACCGATATGCTGTGGGGTCTTAGTAGGTAATGCTCCTATAATTTTTAAAATCGGTGCATTGGCAGCGGAGTAATTAACAAAAAACAAAAAAAAATTAAATATTCCTCAAACTTCGTTTTTATGCGTTTAGTGGTTCTTGATCATTTTCTACTTTTTTTTAATGGGGGTGTAATTAGTGTGGTTGGGGGGTGGGGGGTTGTAAAACTGAAAAATTTGTGATATTCATAATAGGCTATCCACTGACCTGTGAAAGAAAGATCTAGCATCATAAGATACTTTTTTAGGTTCATTCGAACATTGGCTTGCCTATTACAGAAACCACGGGACTTTTCTGGTGTAAACATACGGGTATTGCTTCAAATCTGTATTGTGTAACGAGGAAACTGTTGAATTGATTTAACGAAATTTTGACACAGTATTACTACCATGGCGAGGATAGAAAATGCGTATGGTTTTTATGAATTGTGCCAGTGGCGGCGCAGAAATAATTAAAAGACTAAAAACATAAAATCAGCTCAAACATCGTTTTTAAGCGTTTTAGAGATCCCTGATCATTTTCTACGTTTTTTTGGCTGTGGGTGTACTTGGGGTGGTTTGGGGGTGGGAGGTTCAATAATTGAAAAATTTCTTGTATTTATAATAGGCTGTCCACTGACATGTGATGGGAGACCTAGCGACATAAATCACCTTTTTAGGTCCATCCGAACATTGCCTTACCTATTACCGAAGCTAAGGGACTTAGAATTTTCTGTGTGCATACGAGTATTTATTGCATTGGATCCGTTTTGTATTTTATAACGTAGAAACTATTAAATTAATTCTATTGAAATTTTGACACAGTAATATTACAGTAATATCAGAATGGAAAACGCGTATCGTTGTTAAAAATCGTTTCAGTGGCAGCGTAGCAATAATCAAAAAATTAAAAATATGAAAACAGCTCAAACTTCGTTTATAGGTATTTTAGGGGTTCCTGATCATTTTTTTACCTTTTTTGGGTGGGGGTGAAATTGGGGTGGTTGAGGGGTGGGGTGTTGCAAAAGTGAAAAATTTGTTGTATGCATAATAGGCCATAATAATATGCCTATGAAAGAAAGACTTAACGGCATAACACGTTTCTCCTTCCTTTCCTTTCCTGCCTAACGTTCCCTTGCCTATTGCAGACATCAAGCGACTTTACATCGTTCTGTATTGTGTATCCTGGAAATGACCGATTTAATTTCAATGAAATTTCGACACAGTATTATTAACTTGGGGAGGATGGAAAAAGCATATGGTTTTTTGAAAATCGTGTCAGTGGTGGCGCTGCAATAATCGGGTGGGGGGTTTTAAAACTGAAAAAATTGTTTTATTGATAATAGGCTATCCATCGTCCTGTAAGGGAAGACCTAGCGGCATAACACAGTTTTGGGGGAGGCGAGGGGGGGGGGGCTGACGATGATTTGGTTGCAAGGGGACATCAGACTATAGCTTCATGCTATGGGAAAATAATAAACTGGTATGACCGTAATGTGTAGGAAGTACTGAGTCAATCAACTTGACTCCAGTTTTTTATTTGAAATCGAAATTTAATGCAAAAATGTCCAAAATTTCTTAAAAAGAATTTTTCTGTAGCTCACCTTTTTTGGAGGCACATATGATTAATGTCTTTTGTTCAAAGAAATGCACACAATGCTGTTGTGATGATTTGAAATAAATAGGACAAAAAATAAACTATCAATATAAGGCGAATAAATATTTTGATCTTTATTTTTTTGTCGATAAATTTTGGTCTAGTCTCACCCTGTTTCGTTTGTCTACGTTATGCTGAACGTGTTGGAAAAGGAAAATCAGTTACCGTTGACTATCCCGTAATGTTGTGTAGACTCTGTCGATGATGTGATCATGCTTTCTTTTCGAGTTACGATTCTATTTAAAGCAGGGTTTTCCTAGCAACGAACATTTTACGCGGCGTAGAACCTATAAATGGCCAATGCAATTCAATAGAGGCATGTTCCTATACTGCGCAAAAACGTCTTGCGCCAGCAATGCGGTCGACGCAACATGGGACGACTGTTCGGAGTTGTACAATGGTTGTACGCGCCATATTGTGAAGGGCGTTGTGTGAAAATTATTTCACAAAACCGTTTTAGTGTCTCGCACACGATTACATGGTTCAACATTTAAATCTTCTTTCACAAGATTGAGGACAAACGAGAATTGATTCCTTGTAACTTTAAAATATGCTTTAAATTATACCTTCTCGTCAAGCAGGTGTCTATGGACAAGTGCTACTGCAAAGATCCATCTTCCAATATTAAAAGTGCCAAAGCTAATTTCTTTCTTTTACCTATAAGGACGGTCAGGACGCAACTGACAATCCTAGGAAGCGTAGACATACACTATGGTTAACAAACTGGATCTAAAAATCAATGCTGAATTCAAAAACGTAATAATATACAGGGTGTTCTATTTAAAATAATTCAATCAATCAATTCCTTTAAAAATTTGTATTTAAAATAATTCAATCAATCAATTCCTTTAAAAATTTGTATGGCTAACTTTGCAGTACATTTTTTTATTGTACGTATTGTGAGGAAAGTTGGATAGATGAAACGACCTTTTTATAAGCCGCAGAAAAGTTCACATCGTCCCTTATTTTTCGCTCATAGACATGTGGTAGTATTTGAAGGTAATAATAATCAGATTTCACATTGGATGGACTGACGCAACTGCAGCAGGCATGCGGGAATGGTGGGAGAAAGCAGCGGTGCAAAAACAATTAAATTTAATACGTCTGGATTGCATTGTATGGAAGTATACATGTTGCAGGTAGCTTTATTCACTATCAATTCGGGTAAAAACTCATATTGTCGATGAATTATGATTTTTTTGATTTATAGGCTAGATATAATGCAGTTGCGTAATCGATGATCATTACTACTATTACTACGTAGTTAATTTTGCTACTGTAACGAACCACGGGTAAACATTTATTCCAAGTATGATTGCGATTGATTAGCAGATAGAGCGTCATAAATCATAGATATATTCACAGGATAAGTTTCAATAAAAAATGTAGTCAAGTTGATTGACTCAGTACTTCCCACACATTCCGATGATACCAGTTCTATTATTTTCCCACAGCACGAAACTATCGTATAGATGCCCCTGCAACCAAATGATCGCTTGCCCGGCCGCAAAAAAAGTGTTTTATTCTACAAGATGCTTCTTTCACAGGTCAATGGACAATATATCATGAATACAACATTTTTTTTGGTTTGACAAACCCCACCCCCGAACCACCCCAATTTCACCCCCAACCCTGAAATTTGTAAAATGATCAGGAACCCCTAAAACGTCTAAAACGAAGTTTGAGGTGTTTTTTATATTTCTAGTTTTTTTATTATTGCCGCGCCGCCTCTGAAATGATTTCTAAAAACCATACGCGCTTTCCATAGCATTCCATACTCGTCGTGGTAACAAATCTGTGTCAAAATGTCATTAAAGTCAATTCAGAAGTTTCCACGTAACACAATACAAAACGATCCAAAGTAATACTCGTATGTATTTTGTATGCACCAGAAAGTTCAACTCTCTTAGTTTCTGTAATCGGCAAGGCAATGTTTGGATGGCCCTAAAAAAGTGTACTATGCCGCTAGGTCTTTCTCTCTCAGGTCAGTAGACAGCCTATTATGAGTACAACAAATTTTTCAGCTTTACAACCCCCCACCCCCCAAACACCCCAATTTCACCCCCACCCCAAAAAAAGTAGAAAATGATCAAGAACCCCTAAAACGCCTAAAAACGAAGTTTGAGCTGTTTTCATATTTTTAGTTTTTTTAATATTGCTGCGCCGCCACTGAGACGATTTCTGAAAATCTGACGCGTTTTGCATCCTCGCCAAAGTAGTAATACTGTGCCGAAATTTCATTAACATCAATTCAGTAATTTCAACATTATAAAATACACAACGATCTAAAGCAATACTCGTATGTATGTACATCGGAAAAATCTCGAAGTCCCTTGGTTCCTGTAATACTCAAGGCAACGTTCGGATGGACCTAAAAAAGTGTATTATACCGCTATGTCTTTCTCGCTCAGGTCAGTAGACAGCCTATTATGAGTACAACAAATTGTTCAGCTTTACAACCCCCCACCCCCCAACCACCCCAATTTCACCCCCACCCAAAAAAAAGTAGAAAATGATCAGAAACCCCTAAAACACCTAAAAACGAAGTTTGAGGCATATTTGAAATTTTTCGTTTTTTGCTAATTACTCCGCCGCCCATGCACCGATTTTCAAAATTGTAGCAACATTACCTACTACGACCCTACACCATATCACTACCCAAATTTCATCAAAATCTATGCAGCGGTTGCTGAGATTAGGAGGCTAGAAAAACGCCAATAGACAGACAGACCGACAGACCGACAGACCGACAGACCGACAGACCGACAGACCGACAGACCGACAGACCGACAGACAGACCGACGGAAATGAGTGACGTGGATTTTCGTTATGTAGGCATCATAAAACGCCCAAAAAGTATATTATCTCAAAATCGAAAATTTTCGCGATCACAATACTCCCCTCACCTATCGGTGTGGGAAGTAAAAACGATAAACGACGGCCATATTGTTTTTTTAACTGACTTTTTATTACAAAAGACAGTTGTTCTCTCTTGTGATCAGACCGGAAATTGATTTGAGTTGAATTTGGCTAAAATGGAAGATTTCCCGCCCCTTTCTTCCAACCTTCTTCTATATTCAACAAAATAAATTTGAAACTAAAAAATGAAGTCAAGTTGATTGACTTAGTACTTCCCACACATTTCGGTGATACCAGTTTGGTTTCTGTAATAGACAAGGCAATGTTCAGATTGATCTAAAAACGTGATTTATGTCGCTAGATCTTCCTTCACAGGTCAGTGGACAGCCTATTATGAATACAGCAAATTTTTCAGGTTTTCAACCCCCCACCCCCCAACCACCCCAATTTCACCCCCACCCAAAAAAACTCAGAAAATGATCAGGAACTTCTAAAACACTTAAAAACGAAATTTGAGCTGTTTTTATATTTTTAGTTTTTTTATTATTTCTGCGCCGCTACTGGCACGATTTATAAAAACCATACGCATTTTCCATCCTCGACACGGTAGTAATACTGTGTCAAAATTTCATTAAAATCAATTGAACAGTTTCTTCGTTACATACTATAGAACGATCTAAAGCAATACTCGTATGTTTACACCAGAAAAAATTCTAAGTCCTTTAGTTTCTGTAATAGGCATAAGGCAATGTTCGGATAGACCTAAAAAAGTTATTTATGTCGCTAGGTCTTCCTTCACAGGTCAGTGGGTAGTATATTATGAATACAACAAATTTTTCAATTTTACAACCCCCCAACCCCCAACCACCCCAATTTTCACCCCCACCCAAAAAAAGTAGAAAATGATCAGGAACACCTAAAACGCCTAAAAACGAAGTTTGAGGCATATTTAAAATTCTTCGTTTTTTGCTAATTACTCCGCCGCCCATGCACCGATTTTCAAAATTATAGGAACATTACCTACTACGACACCACAGCATATCGCTGCCCAAATTTCATAGCAATCCATCCAGGCGTTACTGAGATTAGGTGGCTAGAAAAACGCGTACAGACAGAACAGACAGACCGACAGACCGACGGAAATGAGTGACGTGGATTTTCGTTATGCAGACATCATAAAACGCCCAAAAAACGCATTATCTCAAAATCGAAAATTTTCGCGATCACAATACTCCCCTCACCTATCGGTGTGGGAAGTAAAAAAAAGCGTGTTATCTCAAAATCGAAAATTTTCGCGATTACAATACTCCCCTCACCTATCGGTGTGGGAAGTAAAACAAAGTAAAACGACCTTTAAGTTGCCGGAATTTAAAATTCTGCCAAAAACACCCTGTAGATACAAACTGCTGGTAGTATCGAGAATAATATTCGCTTAATATTCAAGTAACTCGCTGTATAATATCATTGAGAAAAGTTGAAGGAATATATCAATTTGAACCTATTACTTGCGACCTTGCAAATGCGGAAATTAATAGAGAATAAATTATTACTTGGCAACGTCGCAACCGATTCCAAAAATATTTTAGGGTTGAATAGAGATCAATGATGGACACTAGAAGAACTTGAGAGAAAGTTATAGTTCCATATAAAAAAATCAAGTTGATCTCTATCCTACTTTCCCGCAACACCCTGTATATTTCAAAATATTTTTAGGATATGCATCTCAAGTAACCAAATAACTTTTGTATTTGAGATTTTCTTCTATCAGCTATAGCTTGCGAGATATCGAAGAATTACACACTAAATGGGCAGCCTGTATACATCGGAAAAAATTCGTCCTTTAGTTTCTGTAATAGGCATATAAGGCAATGTTCGGATAGACCTAAAAAAGTTATTTATATCGCTAGGTCTTCCTTCATAGGTCAGTGGGTAGTCTATTATGAATACAACAAATTTTTCAATTTTACAACCCCCCAACCCCCAACCACCCCAATTTCCACCCCCACCCAAAAAAAGTAGAAAATGATCAGGGACCCCTAAAACGCCTAAAAACGAAGTTTCAGCAATATTTAATTTTTTTTTGTTTTTTGCTAATTACTCCGCCGCCTATGCACCGATTTTCAAAATTATAGCAGCATTACCTACTACGACCCCACAGCATATCGCTGCCCAAATTTCATCACAATCCATGCAGCGGTTACTGAGATTACGAGGCTAGAAAAACGCGCACAGACAGACAGACAGACAGACAGACAGACAGACAGACAGACAGACAGACAGACAGACAGACAGACAGACAGACAGACAGACAGACAGACAGACAGACAGACAGACAGACAGACAGACAGACAGACAGACAGACAGACAGACAGACAGACAGACAGACAGACAGACAGACAGACAGACAGACAGACAGACAGACAGACAGACAGACAGACAGACAGACAGACAGACAGACAGACAGACAGACAGACAGACAGACAGACAGACAGACAGACAGACAGACAGACAGACAGACAGACAGACAGACAGACAGACAGACAGACAGACAGACAGACAGACAGACAGACCGACAGACCGACAGACCGACAGACCGACAGACCGACAGACCGACAGACCGACAGACCGACAGACCGACAGACCGACAGACCGACAGACCGACAGACCGACAGACCGACAGACCGACAGACCGACAGACCGACAGACCGACAGACCGACAGACCGACAGACCGACAGACCGACAGACCGACAGACCGACAGACCGACAGACCGACAGACCGACAGACCGACAGACCGACAGACCGACAGACCGACAGACCGACAGACCGACAGACCGACAGACCGACAGACCGACAGACCGACAGACCGACAGACCGACAGACCGACAGACCGACAGACCGACAGACCGACAGACCGACAGACCGACAGACCGACAGACCGACAGACCGACAGACCGACAGACCGACAGACCGACAGACCGACAGACCGACAGACCGACAGACCGACAGACCGACAGACCGACAGACCGACAGACCGACAGACCGACAGACCGACAGACCGACAGACCGACAGACCGACAGACCGACAGACCGACAGACCGACAGACCGACAGACCGACAGACCGACAGACCGACAGACCGACAGACCGACAGACCGACAGACCGACAGACCGACAGACCGACAGACCGACAGACCGACAGACCGACAGACCGACAGACCGACAGACCGACAGACCGACAGACCGACAGACCGACAGACCGACAGACCGACAGACCGACAGACCGACAGACCGACAGACCGACAGACCGACAGACCGACAGACCGACAGACCGACAGACCGACAGACCGACAGACCGACAGACCGACAGACCGACAGACCGACAGACCGACAGACCGACAGACCGACAGACCGACAGACCGACAGACCGACAGACCGACAGACCGACAGACCGACAGACCGACAGACCGACAGACCGACAGACCGACAGACCGACAGACCGACAGACCGACAGACCGACAGACCGACAGACCGACAGACCGACAGACCGACAGACCGACAGACCGACAGACCGACAGACCGACAGACCGACAGACCGACAGACCGACAGACCGACAGACCGACAGACCGACAGACCGACAGACCGACAGACCGACAGACCGACAGACCGACAGACCGACAGACCGACAGACCGACAGACCGACAGACCGACAGACCGACAGACCGACAGACCGACAGACCGACAGACCGACAGACCGACAGACCGACAGACCGACAGACCGACAGACCGACAGACCGACAGACCGACAGACCGACAGACCGACAGACCGACAGACCGACAGACCGACAGACCGACAGACCGACAGACCGACAGACCGACAGACCGACAGACCGACAGACCGACAGACCGACAGACCGACAGACCGACAGACCGACAGACCGACAGACCGACAGACCGACAGACCGACAGACCGACAGACCGACAGACCGACAGACCGACAGACCGACAGACCGACAGACCGACAGACCGACAGACCGACAGACCGACAGACCGACAGACCGACAGACCGACAGACCGACAGACCGACAGACCGACAGACCGACAGACCGACAGACCGACAGACCGACAGACCGACAGACCGACAGACCGACAGACCGACAGACCGACAGACCGACAGACCGACAGACCGACAGACCGACAGACCGACAGACCGACAGACCGACAGACCGACAGACCGACAGACCGACAGACCGACAGACCGACAGACCGACAGACCGACAGACCGACAGACCGACAGACCGACAGACCGACAGACCGACAGACCGACAGACCGACAGACCGACAGACCGACAGACCGACAGACCGACAGACCGACAGACCGACAGACCGACAGACCGACAGACCGACAGACCGACAGACCGACAGACCGACAGACCGACAGACCGACAGACCGACAGACCGACAGACCGACAGACCGACAGACCGACAGACCGACAGACCGACAGACCGACAGACCGACAGACCGACAGACCGACAGACCGACAGACCGACAGACCGACAGACCGACAGACCGACAGACCGACAGACCGACAGACCGACAGACCGACAGACCGACAGACCGACAGACCGACAGACCGACAGACCGACAGACCGACAGACCGACAGACCGACAGACCGACAGACCGACAGACCGACAGACCGACAGACCGACAGACCGACAGACCGACAGACCGACAGACCGACAGACCGACAGACCGACAGACCGACAGACCGACAGACCGACAGACCGACAGACCGACAGACCGACAGACCGACAGACCGACAGACCGACAGACCGACAGACCGACAGACCGACAGACCGACAGACCGACAGACCGACAGACCGACAGACCGACAGACCGACAGACCGACAGACCGACAGACCGACAGACCGACAGACCGACAGACCGACAGACCGACAGACCGACAGACCGACAGACCGACAGACCGACAGACCGACAGACCGACAGACCGACAGACCGACAGACCGACAGACCGACAGACCGACAGACCGACAGACCGACAGACCGACAGACCGACAGACCGACAGACCGACAGACCGACAGACCGACAGACCGACAGACCGACAGACCGACAGACCGACAGACCGACAGACCGACAGACCGACAGACCGACAGACCGACAGACCGACAGACCGACAGGCAGGCAGGCAGGCAGGCAGGCAGACAGGCAGACAGACCGACGGAAATGAGTGACATGGATTTTCGTTATGTAGCCATCATAAAACGCCCAAAAAGCGTGTTATCTCAAAATCGAAAATTTTCGCGATCACAATACTCCCCTCACCTATCGGTGTGGGAAGTAAAAGACTCATGAATACGAAATAAACCTCTACAAAATATTCTGCTTGAGAGTAATGGAGCAATAGTTACCAAAAATATAATTGAATGGTCAACAAACTTCTCAAACATGACATCTAAATAACACATAGACAGACAGACAAGTAAATAATGCCTCGTTGACTGACGTTAGTGGCCAGCCACCTTTGCAGGCATCCCAGGAAATGACAACCACGGAAACTGCGTGTTACTCCAGTTGTTCTTCGGGATGCGTTGAAGTCGCGTGTTGTAAATAGTGTAAATCACAGATTCATTTCCTTGGGCATTAAAATTGAACGCGCGGTTGCTGTCGAACTAGGATAACTCCTAAGTCCGAGGATGATTACCGCAAGATGTGCACCTCTCCAGAGAGGAGGATGTGCCCCACCACACGTTTTCTCTCCCTTCGGAGAAAAATGTTCATGCGGTAATCAGAGGACTACCATAACCATATCGGAAGCAGATATTTTTGGAATTGTTTGGCCTAAGGGATATCCCTAAAAGACGGGACACAGAGAGCTTGATATCCCTTATTTAGAGGACGTTATTAAGCAACATATGCAGCGACACTATAGTCAAGCAAAGTCGCACAGCAACCCTTTGTTGCACGAATCAGCGGACTACAAGCGGACTACACAGTCGAGCATATCCGCAAGCACGCAAAGCCGTGGCTCGCTCTGTGAGTAACAAAATTGCATCGCAAATTTAGTAGGTATAATAATATAAATTAATCTCTCGATAATTATATTTTAAAAAATTTTCAAGAAAAAAATGCCTAAGCGATTCCTGTTCTAAAAGATTTTCTTCCCCCTCTTTGCTCTCCACCTTTCTTCCTTTCCTCTTCTCTTCTCTGCTTGACGTTTTCTGGTTCCTGAATTCCCATACCTGACAGACTTACGAACTGATGCTATGGCACAAGAGCTAAAATGTCCTACCGCTGTGATAATCAATAATGACCTGACTTGGTCGGTAAACTCGGTATTTGAAAATAATGGACTAGTATCACGAGGTTAAGAACAATGACTTAATTGTTATAACCACTTAGTGCATACAAAAAGAAACGTACTGCTGCATTTCGTTACTTTCTACATCATTTTGTTTTTTAGTAATTCCATTCTAAAGTTTAAAGAAAGAAATTAAATTCAGCCAATCAGTGCCAACTCCGCGAATCATCCCAGAGCATTGTTGTCAAGAACAGCTCCGACTCGCAGACGGAAACAGAAGACAAGGTAGATGAGCCAGCCCGCGTACAGCTCCGGCATTTCGCGCGTCATCAGAATTCGGCAACACAGCACACATATCTGTCTTTTGATTGGCTGTTCGTCTTTAGGGCAGTGACGTCACTGCACTAGGAGAATTCAAATATTTTCCTTATTTTAACGGCTTTCCTGTGCCCAAAAATATCGGAGAAAAGAATGAGATGCTTTTTATGACGTACTCTATCATATACAACCAAAAAAATTCATGATACTAGTCCATTGCTGCCAGTAGGTTTTGTACGCTGGGTCGCTGAAGTATTCCTATAAATTAGTACAGTAAAAGGGAATTTAGTGCCTGCTATGAAGGGACCTGGGTAGACACATTTATACATACGTATTTGCCATGTAAAACACGAGCTCACAATTTCCCGCACAACTCACTTTATTTTCAAACTACACAATATATAATATTTCAGAAGGCGATACTTAAGATCTTAGTGAATGACATCTATTTTCAATTTTCTCAAAAAAGTTTTTTAATGTGCAAAAAAACTCGCAATGCAAAATCATACATTCTATAAATGCCTGTAATTTAACAACCAAACACGATATCAAAAAAAGGCTAAATAGGTGCACAAGCGCAAGCTTTCTTCTTCAATTTGCACTTTGAGTTATTACTGTAGGTTTAAGGGTAACATCAGGAGCTTGAAAATGCGAAATTCATTTTAATGGTGACCTTTTAACCTTACGTTTGGACCTTTTGACCCTACCTTTGGATTTTTGGACTTATCTCCCCTCATCTTAGACACACGCACTGGAGAAAGGGAACAGGCGGTCACGCTTCCCCGTTAACACGGGAATAGGTCTTTTCTTCGATTCTCAATTTCGCGCGCTATACCCTAGACCCTTAATGGACTCCCCTGGTTTGGGCATTAGATTTAAGATTACGGATGCTCATTTGCCGCTTATGCATATGCTGTACTCAATAACCAAATTCGGCCACTGCCCGAACTGTATACCCAGAATGCGTTGTGGATTTCTCTAATTTCTCACATCGCGTTGCGGGTAATCTTTGTATGCGCAGAACGCGTTGTGGGTAAATTGCAAAGACCCACAATTCATAACTCCAAATACCATCGGAAGCACACGACCATTTTCGCATTATGGACAATACAAATATAGCCACAAAGCGAAATTTTATAATAAAAAATGTAAAACAATGTGTTATATCAAATAGCTGCTCACGATTTAGGAAAAAATTAATTTCCTCTTCATTCCTATACCTTTGAGCTATCAATTATTCATTTTGTCCAATTTTCAATAATTCGTATCGATTCAGCCTTCAATGCTGTGATGACAGGCATAATTTTCACAGATCTTTTCCTTCTTTAACCTTACCTGTGATTTTTTCATAGTCACCTTCTAAAAGTGTAAACCTATGATGAGATGACGCTGTATAGAGTTTATTCAAACCATTCTCGAATTATTTTCGAAGTGTTTCTGTCGATTCACTGATCTTACTAAACATTGCTCGGAATCAATAAAAAAACACTTGTTGCGGTATGTTAGGTTATTAGATTTCCGCTTTGTGGCTATTTGTATTACCCACAACGCGAAATGGTCGTGCGTTTCCGATGTCATTCGTTGTTTCGCACTGTAGTTTACCCGGAAAGCGATGTGAGAGGTTAGAGTAATCCACAATGCGTTCTGAGTATAAATTTCGGTCAGTGGTCTTCGGTTATTAAGTACAACGCATACACTGATCTTAACACAATTTGCGAACCTGTTTGTTAGAAGGTAGCATGACAACATTGCTTTTGCTCGGCTTGCAGGGCTTTGCTGTCATCAATTGCAATTAAAATATCTATAGTTATGAACAAGAAAGTGTATGTTCTATGCAATACTTGCAGATAACAAAAAACTTAGCAGTTGAAAAATGATGCACCTGAAAAAAAGAGGTCGCCATACCTGCAGGTAAAGAGATCCTGAAATGGTTATGCATCCAGGCATTCAAACTACGTCATAGTGTTACTGCGAGTAACTATGGCGCATGAAACACGGCTAACATAAAGGTATAAAATTTATTTTTGAAATGGTAATAATAGTAGATCCTGTAAAATCAATATGCCATATTCTTAGAAATATTTTAGGCTGAAAGGTCAGCTTGCCGATGCCTACACTGAGTTTTTCAAATCAAAATTCCGATCAAGTATAAAAGATTCAAACCAACCGTTGTGTGTTAAATTTTATAGACGCCCTACTTTGATTACAGGGTTTTCCACATGTTCGACTATTAAGGGCTGGATTAGCACAAAGTGTGCACTGAACTGTGAAGCGGATCGATTTTAAACGAACTTCACCGGTTTTATTGCTGAGTAAATGTCCGTTTTTTGTAAAATGTGTGTTGAACGTTTACAAGAGTTTTTATTAGCTACGGTAACTGAGCAGCTTTCTAAAATCTTAACATGAAAAAATGTCACAGATCGGTATTTTCACGGTTATTATAGCCGGTTAATTGAAGGCGGCATTAAAGTGTGAAAATAACAATCTATAGACATTAGGCAGCACTTAACCTACTGCTTTCTTTTGTGCAGCGATTGTGGAATTGTGTAAAATTAAATACTTTGAACTCTTCCTGACACTCTAATATACATTGTTCTTTTGTTTTATCCGTAATATTTTCATTTCAACGATTGATTTGGGGATAATTTTAATATTAACTTCTAGATATCATACAAACATAATACCTCTTTTTATCTATTAATAGCTTTTCCAACTTTTTAAATACGAATGAAGTTAAGTTATCTAGTTGGATGCATGTAAAACGGGGTGAAATTGATAGTTGAAAAAATATTTCTATCACTGAAAAATTATAGGTTTTTATACTCTTCATGGAAGAAGCTATTTAAGATGAGGTACATATCATTCTGTGCAATAATCTCCAAATTATTCGAAAATTCTGCGAAATTGATTGATTCAAATTGAAAAACTAGCCTATCAAATTTATGCTTGATGTGGGGTTACTTTGATATGCGACTCAGAATTTCGTTAAACAGCACAGATTAGCTGTCCGTGTATCAATCTCACTCCGTTTTAAGTTTTCTTGGGAAGGTTAGGGATTATATGTCGTTGAATTTGGGGTGACTTTGTCATAGAGCATGACTTTGATAAAAGGTCAATTGTCGGCAAGCCCTGCAACGGGTGTCGGGTACATCTAAACCCATAACTCTATTGCGGTATGCCAGGGTGTTGAAGACACCATCTTGGCAAGCGACAAGGGATGCACAAAAAAATGTGCAGCCCAGGCTCCGACACACCGAGCTGCTGTTCCATTACCCAGTGACTACTCCTTACAGTACCCAATCATTGGATCCACGAATCATGCGCCCTAAGTAAACGATGACTGCCTTCTGGCGGCTAAGATGTGCGCTGCCGCATCATGGCATACCGGCATTATTATTATTACTATGCTGCATTTTGTAATTTTTTCTCGCATGGTTGCGGTATTAATAAGTATTGTGCTGTGCCAAGTCAACACCTGGACTACCATTCATCATCATTTTCATCATTCAATTTATTTGTACTATTATTGGACAATACAAATACTGCCACCTCGAGGGCTACGCCTTATATGAGGTATTGGCATTGACACTTTTAAAATGTACGTTGAAATTTGGCTAACTTATCTTCACTGCTGCCCTCTTTAAATTACAGCGTTTATCCAGTTCTTGCCATAACTTTTCATGAATGGAGCTACCACGGTTTGCAGCATGCATTCGTCCTTGAAGAGATGCGTGATATCATCGTTTTGAACTTAGAATTTGGATGTGACGTTAATACTATTTTGACACACTATTGAGGAAGGGCCGTACAATACTACAGCTGCTATCATTACACTTGGAATGCTACATTAAAGTTCTATTGTTTATATTATGTGCTTACTGTACTTACCGTTGTATATTTGAGACTGAATTGAAAAAAATCTATTCATATCTAAGTATAAAGCATTTATTAAAAAACGTCTATTCAATCAATGATAGTACGATAATGCCATTAAATCACCTATATATTTCCCACAATCTCTCTACATTTTCCATTGATGTATACATAACCTTCTCTGCAGGGTACATGTATTATGCTGTTTAAATGGTGTGGATCTGAAAGGGAAATAAATTAATGACACGTTTTGGATCACACAGGATGAAACTTCCAAACCATACAAGATAACAAAGCAAACGGTGTGTTAAATATCTTAAATATATGAAAATGTTCTACCAAGTGTTCGTTTTCAAAAACTGTTGCCAATAAATTCTAAATCCATCAAATATTTTGTAGTGAAATTGAAACCTGGATCAACATAACTTTTTACCTTGAGTAATGCTTACTAAGACCCAAATAATCAAAGCAATTTGAGCATTGATTCTGTTAGTGATGTCAGTATCATAAAAAATATTCCAGTGGTTTTTTTTCATAACTGAGCAGACCGCGCAGGCAGAGCCTAAATACCAGAGTACCGCGGCTGCTGTGAAAGGGTTATGTTAGGGGAAGTTTGTTAACGCGAGATTTGAATGGGCCAATACCGGCAGGCCCAATAAATACATCTTCTGGTAGTCCATTCCATGCCTTGGACACCCTGGGAATAAATGTGCGATTGTACCGCTCAGTTCTTGATGTATGAAGAACGACCTTCTTAGGATGAGATACAGTGGTCACACGGGTACATCTGAGCAGTGAGCGGCGGAACGATAGAGGTTAGCTCAGAGGAGCAGATTCCGTTGGAATATCGGTAGAAGAGTGAGAGGTCACCAACACGCCGGTGAGAAAGTGACTGAAGGTGGCGCGTTAAGGCCGGATCTCCAATTAGTCGAATTGCGCTTCTCTGGACGGCATTTAGTATAGACAGGGTAGTAGGGGCAGCAGCTCCCCAGACATGAGTGCAATACTACAATAGGCAAGGTCTTATCTGGGCTTTTATAGCGTGAGGAGGTTACATGATGAGAAATACTTTCTGACTCTAAATAGATACCCAAGCTTTTTACCATTCTTTAGAAACGTCGAAGTTTAATATTCTTATTTTCAAAGCGCCTCAAAAATGGATTTGATTCGTCCAAAACTTACTGGGCCACAGTCCGCTGCGCTGATCAATGAATATAAACCTGAACTTGTTTATTCAAATTTGCAGTAATATCTTTTTGATATAAAAAATACATATGTAAAATTTATCAGTGGCATGTTAGTAGTAGTGAAGGCAAGTAATGTGTGACCATCGTAAATTGCCATGACCAGTCCGTCATGGGGAACGGTAGCGCGAGATTCTCTCAGGTAGCGATCGCCATTATCATGTCTAGTTTAAAAAGGGATAGAAAACATAAGTATGACAGAGACATTAAAGACCGTCTGCTGCGATTATCCAATCCCGATGCCGGACCGCCTTCAAGGTGAGGAATAAAGTCTGCTGTTGCGGATTGATCTATAAGTTTTATGAAGTAGATAAATAGGATATTAGGTGAATATAAATCATTTGCCGTTTTCTTTATATATCAAATAAAACAAGTCGTAAAAGATGGAAATAGGATAGAATTCAATGGTCAATTTGCGTTGGTCACACAATATGCCAGCTTTGGCCCTTTTTGTTATTGGCGCTTATATATGTGTTTTGAGTCATAAAATAGAAAAATGCAACATAATTAAAAAAAATGGTTTGCTTAGTACGCATTTCTTGGAAATGCTGTCCAAAGAGATAACATAATTTTATAATTTTAGGAAGGACTTATTTTATGTCCTTTTACAACTAGAGTCCGCAGTTCTCATCTTACCTTCTTCCAAAACAGCGGAGGCATGTATGGGTCTACATTTACCATGTATTTTCACATAACCTTCTTTGCATGGCAAATTTATGATTCCTTTCAGAGCCATGGAATGCGACTGGTGTCTAGGTAATGCTTCTATCGCTTCCTCCTTTTGCGCTAAAATGTTTGGACATTTTGATAAGTATGGAACGGAAATACAGAGGGTGTCCCTAAATTTCCTGGACAAGTCATATTCTCGTAACAAAAAAAATGCTCAAACAAAAACTGAGTGGAATGTTTGAAAGTACTACAGGGTCTATGGTTTTAAGACATTATTTTGTACTATAACCCTTAAAACTGACCCACCAACTTTGGTTTTTCAAATAGCACCTAATAGTTGTTTTGATTTTATACAAAAACCTATTTTTTTGATAAAGTCATAAGCATAAAGTAAATAAATAAAATAAGTTCTGATCATGCTCATTTTATTTATCTTTTGTTAATTATTTTACGAAAAAATTGCTTTGTGTGTCAAAGGCACTACAAGATATTAAATAAAATAATGACCTCAATAATGTAGGAAAAGCTGTGTGGTGCTATTTGGTGAAGAAGTAGGGGGTAAAATTTAGTTGAAGTAAAAAAAAATGTTTCGATAGCATGGTATGATAGGTCATTCGGTATCCTTGAAAGGTCCACTTAGTATTCTTTTTTATCTGCTTTTTCTTACGAAAATGTTACGCCTAAAATAGATCCGTATTTTATTCATTATATTAACTTTACAAAGAAATAGGTTTTTGTATAAAATCAAAGGGACCACAAGATTTTAAATAAAATAAGGACTTAATTTGTGTAGGAAAAACTGTTAGGTGCTATTTGAAAAAAAATTTGGGGGTGAGTTTTAATGGTTTAAGTACAAAAAAAATTTTTTGATAGCCTGGTATGATAAACCTTGTAGTACTTTCAAAGATTCCACCCAGTTTTCGTTTCAACATTTTTTTGTTACGAGAATTTCACCTGTCAAGGACATTCAGGGACACCCTACAGATTTTAGATCATGAGTGCGGTATTGACCCATCTTGGCGTTGCAGTTTGTCACATAATTCATTCACAAATATTTTTAATTACAAATAAGTGACTTTATTGATGGGCAAGTAATTTGGAAGTGATCAGATAGAGAACGATAGGATATGTCTCAGAAATTACATTATATTTCACCTATAACCTAAAATTGAACTGATTTTTTTTGCTTCCAAACAAAATGCATACCAGATACTTATTATCAAAATATTGAATGGTGTCGAGGGTGTTGGTATGTTGAGCAGTGTGTATTACAGTGCAGCTTACTGCATAAATACAGGGTGTCCCACGACGATTAAGACAAGCAATATATCGGAACTGGGTAGTAGTAGCAAATTATAATTTTGGGGGTGTAAATTAGAGCAAATATAGTATCTTTTCTTATCATTGTGTCGCCTAATGAGATATTTGTTTTTGGTCACGTGGCGTCCGATTCAAAAAACATTCCAACAAACTGGCACACCTAGGGTCTAAAGTAATTAATTCGAGAGCTTGAGGTACTTAAAGGACTGTACCGCTACCATTATAAAACACTACCAAAGTAATAACTGTAGGGGTACATGTTATAATCAATGGTAGTGGTACAATCCTTTAAGTACCTGTAGCTCTTGAACTAATCTCTTTAGACCCCAAGTGTGCTAGTTTGTTGGAATAGTCTTATCAAGAGGAACACAAAAAGGTACAAATATATAGGGTGTCTCATTAAAAATTTTGAATCGGACTTCACGTGACCAAAAACAAATACCTCATTGGGCGACACAATGATAAGAAGAGATACTGTATTTGCTCTAATATACACTCTCAAAATTATAATTCTGTACTACTGCCCAGTTCCGATATATTGCTTGTCTTAATCGTCGTGGGACACCCTGTATATACAGAATAACCCTCAAAACAAAAATTATAGCAACAAATTTCAGAATAAATTGTACGCGTCTATTGAAAAAGTTTACTTTATCATCTATGGTAACTAATCTCTATATATTGGGGCAGCAGTTACTTTTATGACCAATTAACATATCAATATCCCCTTCAAGTACCACATAGCCGACTTCAGAACGATGTATTGTATATTTATAGAACAATCAAGATTAACGTTATTGTGATATGTGTATTACCGACATACCGACATTACTGTGTCTAATGTCCGTTACATAACAGGACAACAGGACTAGATGCTCTACATACTTTTGTCGTACATAAAAAATGGTTTCATATTAAAGTAAATAATAAAGGCACGTGGCATTCTAGGAAAACGATAATGCACAAAAGACTAACAGGATATGTTTAATAATAACATTTGATAAATGTTGATTGAATTCTCCAGAATTAGTTTCTCTATCGACAGCCATTGTTCCTTAAAATATACAACTTACACAGGGGAATGCTATTCACTGAAAAATATGTTAAAACAAACAAAATAAACACAATACAGGTGTTGAGTACTTTCATCTTGTTTGTTGTGAATGCACAATAACCATTAAGCACAATAACGTTGACAACCGATAATTGAATGATTTTATTGAACTTGCTTGCCTAGATTAGATAAAGAATGAAATATCTGGAAATTTATCAATAAATTGTATCAAAAACGTGTGAAGTACCCATTGAATTTTCGATCTCCATTACTAATGGAAAAAATATTCAGCATATACTATACATGTTAATTAAATTCTACAGCGTTCTAAAGGCACAGATACACATGCTTAAAAAGCATGCTATTAATGAGCAATGCTACTTCGTAGCATGTGTATACGAGCCTTGCTCGAACTGAGCATGCTAACTTCGAGCATGCTAAAGAACCGGCGTTCATGCGATTAAATGGAAATGTGTCAGTGACAGCAGTAACATACTAATTTTGAGCATGTTTAAGAAGCATGCTATTTATGAGCATGTGTATCTGTACCTTAAGGGTACAGAAGCCTAGTTTTTTAAAGTTCTAAATATCGTATGTTTTGAGCCCAAATGTGTTATTTAAAAGATTGAAGATAATAGTGATATGAGGAATGTTATTCTCTTACGAAAAAAATTATTTACAGAACTTTTTGATAGCGTTCTTTCACTTGATACGCGATAAAATTCTGATTTTAGTAACAATCACAAACCACCCCCTAACTTTGGGGCACTGTAGAATGGAAACTATCGGTCGCACACGAAACATTATGAGGACTTACTACAACGGCGCTATTTGTCAAAAAACGTCACTAAACAGCTTTCACCTCCGCCCCCCCAACCTCGAGCCGGGGTAGTATCATATCCACTAAAAGTATGCACAAATACGATATTTTCGCCGTATTTTTTTAAACGAAATGCGTGAAATTAGGCATCTGGTGACAAACTTAGGTGGAGACTCAGGGGACCAATGTCTACCATCCCACCAAATTTCATTTCTTTCCGACCTTTTACTGTCGAAAGCCTGCTTTTACGACGGCGTAATCACACACAGGCAGACTTGGACCAGCACATTTAAAAAAGGACGATTAAAATCAAACGGGAACTGATATTTTTGAACGCCAGCAAGAGGGACAGTTTTCGGTCACACCCCTCACACCCCAATTCTCGTAATCTCAAATTCGCTGAGCGTTTTTGTGTCGCTAAGCATTTCGTGACGTCAATTCGTTTTTAGTACGTGATTAAAAAAGAGAAATAGATACCCATTCCCGTGCATTTAACGCAGAGCACTTTTTAGAAACCCTAAGCGCATGAAAAGCACCTAGCATTAAGCTGTAATAGAAGTTTGTTTCATTTTAAATTTGTTGATTTCATTATTGCGTTTTATTATTGGTATATTAATTAATTAATGTAATTTCATTCATGTTATCTTTAACTATAAATACATTTTAGAATGACATGGCCCATGGCCGTGGGAGGGATATTGATTAATAAAGTTTCAAGACAACCTTTCACATCAGATCTATTTGAATTTACAGATTACAATATTAATAAATCACTTAGGCCCAGTTTCACAGTCGTTAGTTAACTTGTGGTAAAAAGAAAACTAGTGGTTAACGAAAATATTCCATTTCATATTCGACGGTTTACATCAAAGGTCACATTAGGTCCTTCGTTTTATTAAAAGTTTTATTTTTGTAAAATCCTTCTTAAGGCCCGGTCAAACAGGGGGCGTCATAGGTTTTAGGTTAGATTACGACACATTAGGTCCTTAGAACTCGGTTTAAGTGCCCAAATTCGAACGTTCAACCGGTAGTTATGTTAACCAAAGGACAAGATATGGGTTATCTTTATGTTTGTTGTAGTCAACCGATGACAGCTTTAGGGGTTAAAACGCTTGGATTTTGACACTGACGTCTAATCGTCGATGGATTTTGATTATACTCTATATTTCTATAATGACATAAATGAGAAATATTAAAAGAAAGGGTTAGGTCTCTTTGTCAAAGGGTTGTATTCACGGAACATCATTATGGCAGTGCTGATACCAATACGTGGTGCCAACATAAAGATAAATAAGTTTTACTATTGGTTTCCTTTATGAAACAGAGCTCCCTGATAACTACTGGTTAACTTCCATCTGTGATTTTACATGGCAATCAACTCATTGACAATGTATTGTACTAACGAATATGTAGCAGTTCTTATGAAATTGTTTAAAAAGGTTTATTTCATTATTGAGAAGTATACTTATGTTATCTCCAGGGTGGTTATATTTAACTAAAAATGCTAGGTTGGTCAATTTACTACAGTGGAAGAATTATATTGCATCATTTTCACCACAGTGAGTGAGTGATTTGACCGTTCTACTTATTTCTTTAGTTCACATGAAAACTGATCGTCAGCACGTCAGTCGCGTACGACAATTCAGATACTACAATACGTTGCTCACCGTACGATGTTCATGTGAAATGTATTGAAATGCGTAAATGCGTATGGTCAGCACTCACAGCTGTTTTATTTATTGGAATTTATTTATCTGTATAAGTATAGCAAAACATCCGGCTTAATTTATCACTCGGTTCCTATATATCTTCGTTCCTTTACCAAATGCTCAAAATCTTCTACATAACAAATTTAATTGGCTTTCCTTTTGAACAGATTAAGGATGAATCACTTACTGATGCGTGTGTGAATAATTCCAAATTATAAAAGCACTTATAACCACTCAAACATAAACCTTCTAGAGGAGCACATATTTCGTAGATAACGACGATCTTTACTAAGGAATGCTATAGTAATTATTATAAATGCTGAGATGTCTAACCTGTATGTCGTCCACGGATTTACCGATGACAGTTCTTTACAAGATCCTGCTAAAAAAACCTTATAAAATATTCATCAATATCTTCATGAAATAGGCACATTGAAACAAAGTGAAGGTCCTGAAAGGCCAATGATAGTAAAATTGGGAATATGCTAATAGAGGAAGATTCTGGCACTTCTACTAACAAAAAGTGAATAATTATGAATGTATGTGAAATGTTGTCTGGTACAACTCGACAGAACAGCTAGAGACGTGAGAAATATGAAATAAGAAACGCCCCTCGATGCGCAGTGGGCATCGAACAAATTTGCCATTTGCTTATTTCGTAGCATACGAAACGGTACACTCTGGGCAAAATGACGTATGTCGAATGAGTGGTATAGGTTTTTATAGTAAATGCATGATTAAAATTTAAGTCTGGCACTAAGTCAGGGGATTATCACAGCGAAATGAATTATAACAAAAATTAAAAAAAATCGCTTCAAGAAAAACTTATTCCAAATATACCAGCGAACAGTGTATTGGTTATAGATAACGCGCCTTATCATAATGTTGAAGTGAACAAATGTCCT
Source organism: Callosobruchus maculatus (assembly GCA_951848785.1). Taxonomy (NCBI): domain Eukaryota; kingdom Metazoa; phylum Arthropoda; class Insecta; order Coleoptera; family Chrysomelidae; genus Callosobruchus; species Callosobruchus maculatus. The sequence continues at coordinate 8,686,672 of CATOUR010000065.1, read as the reverse complement.
GCTACGGTCCTATGGTAACCAGGAAAAATAATATGAAAGAGTGGTTAAGACAGTGCAATATTCCATTTTCAGAAGACATGTTAAAAGCTGAATTATAGGTCATTCTGTTTACGACTCCCACCGTATCACCCCGACTTAAATCCAATTGAATTAGTATGGCCATCCGTAAAGCAACATGTGGCAGAAAAAAAAACGTGGATTTCAATAAATTTTAACCACTTAGAAAAATATTGATTTTCTCCCACATTTTCGCAAGAAGCGTGGAAAAAAGTTGTGAACATGCATTTTCCTACGAGCGCTATTTTACTCAAAAAGAACCATTTCTGGATTTAATTGTGGAAAATCTAATAACAAAAGCTTGCAGGGAGACAGTGACAGTGATGATGCAGAATTTATAGAAAATCTAAGTTCAGATTCGGAATGTGATTCAGAGTGAAAGTGTACTTTCAGAACTGTAGACATTTTAATACCACCTAATAATTATTTATTATTTGTCATCAACATTGAGGACCTTACTACAAAGCAAATATTTTCCTAAGTTTAACTGTTTACTTACAGTGTACGCGTACACTGTGTTTCTATTTCTTTTGCTCCGAATGCGTTCTCACTCCTTCGTGTGCGCAACCGGCGAAATTCTCAAGTCTCGTCCTATATTTGTCGAGTTGTATATTCACATGCACTTATTCCTGCTGATGTCTTCCATCCGAAACGACAAGAAAAATAAGTATTAATAGTGTGTTTAGTTCCAAAAAAGCGCTAAAACAGTAGTCACGCAATGGCCTAGCGCATTGGGGGGGGGGGGGCAGACAGGGGTAATATAACGTCAAGGGCGTAGTGGAGTGGGGGTTTGGGGGTCTGAACTCCCCCCACCAAAAAATTTTAAGTGTGTAAGCTGATATTGAAAGGGGCCCAAAGTAGGCGTTTTTATTTGAAAGATTTTTTTATCTGATCTTCAAAAGTGTTGACAGTTTCAGTCCGAAGATTGCAACCCAACCCTCCTGCTCCTACGTGGATAGTTTCTGTCTACTGTTGTGAATAATATGCTCATTAAAAAAACGTTTATTATGGAAAAATCAGAATTTTTTACATTAGGAGAAATTTTTGATGTTCTCCGCAAAACCATTTGAATAGTTCACTTGCAGTTTTATCTCCATTTTTGTGTACGTACACGGAAAAGTGTAGAGAAGGAAATTCGAATGCATTTCTTTTGGAGGAAAGAATATGTCTGCTTCCCTTAAAGTCTACTTCCCTCAGGTTTTATATTGTCACATCTTTGTTGTGCCACATGTTATACCAATGTTCGACTTCTTTATTGAAAATTTACAAATGGTGATATCGGCAGAAAACTTGTGATTCATATTTAATATCAACCAGTGGCATATTCAACTTTACACTGTGATGTAGTGACGTCACATCAAAAGGAGGCAATTTTTATCAGCAAAATGCTGCTCCAGTGTGGATATAAGATATAAGGGAATCTAAATAAATAAGAAAAATCGATCGCTTCCAAAAATCACTTGGAGACTCAGACCAGCGGTTGAAGCGATGTTGCAGAACTTGTAAATTACTTCTAATGGCAGTTGCAGTTCTGGTCGGACTACTTAAAATAATTTGGAAATTCCTGTTCCCATTGCTACGATTATCCTTTATAATAGACGTTATTTTTTTTATATGATTTATGCATGTGACGATGTTTGAGTGTAACGCTGTGGTGTAACACTTTAGCAACAGGTTCCAATATGCTTGAATCTTTGGCCATCCATCCAACGCATATAAAATGAACTCACGTACAAGATTAATCATCTACCTACTCTCAACTGTTGACTACACATATAACTCCTTGGTTCGATCGGACTCGTAGCATGGTTACCCATAGCACGGCTCATCAAACAATCAGCTGACTTACTCACGGTCGGTGCCTTTGTGATGACGTGTTGCAAATATCTGACGTCAGCCACGTCATTTTGGGATAGATTCATTCCCCCTGACAGGAGCGGAGTAGAAAAAAGTGTACAACAGGGCAGAATTAAGAAATAGCACTCAACTTATGGGGTGTAAAAGGAAGGTAAACATTAAAGATAACATAAAGTTTATGTTGTCCTTGATGTTTACCTCCCATAAAGTACTAGATTTGCGCTGTGATCTATACTATTTATCTCTATACTCATATTCTATGTAGATAGCCATGACCCTGCCGTGCCGCCGCTGTTAAAATATATCTCTCTCTAACCCAAAATATCGATGCGCAAAGGGATCGGCGCAAAGCATCCCCAGACCTTGACTATAAGACAGCTGATTGTTTGTTGAGCCGTGCCCATACATGGTTACGCCCTTGCATTCGCTTTAGTACAACGTTCTGTTTCCAGATTCCTGTGGAACAACGTGCAGCGATGAAAAGAAGTCCTGCTGCTCCGACGGATGCAAGTGCGGCGATGGATGCAAATGCAGTGAGTACTCCTAAATACATAATAGTATTAACAACCGCATTTTCCAACTATGCTGCGGATTTTCTATAACCGTAATAACTCATCTGCATTAAATGTTTGTTTAGTTGCTCACGTCCAAACAGCTAATGTGCATAGCAGTGGCGAGGTATACAAAGTTTAATTTCAGGTATTCTAGCATTCCTCGATATGTTTAACAAAGCAAACTTAATCAAATTATACACCCGCAATGGGGTATTGTCCAACTTTGCCTGTTTAATGGCTGAAATGGATTGCTTGTATCTAATTTGTAATGATGGCAGTGTTTGCTCAATTTTTTTCTGCCCACGTGGAGTAAAGATAGACTTTGAAAATCATCCCTTTGAAAAGAGCTCATTTAAATCTCTTAAACCTCCCGCCTAAGAAATCAACCAATCAGAAGTGATTTTTATGCGGGATGTAGACAGGATGTGACTATTTTAATTTGAATTGAGCGTAGATTCAAGGTTGTCACGTTGTTAATATTTTGCATAGTATTTCTATAAAGGATGTAAACTTTATTTTATGTTATTGAGTTTCCCTCTTTTTGTAGACTATAAATGTTATATTGTACAGCTATTCCATTTTTTTGCATTGTTATGTAATAAGCAGTTTACTCTGAGAATGTTTCATAGTTGCTTTTCACAATTTTACTCGTCATTCGACAACACTCGTCTTTAACAGCCTGTCACGAGTGTCATGCATACAAAACCTCCCCTGGTGTCACGACTGCCAAATGAGATATCATTTAACCAAGATAGATCATGAAATGATGTAAACAAACATCTGTCAATATCAATGCGAAGCGGAGGTTATGTCTGTAGATGGAGAAAGGAGGTCAGACGACAAGGTACAGTCACATTCTAAGGATAGCTCCACGAAAGACTTATTACGTCACGCTTAGTTTTATTACGTCACAGCTTTGGCGCGAAATTTTGTTTGAACTTTGCAGGTGCTTTAAAGCCACTTCGCGTTCACAATAAAAAGTAAAAATGTTAGTTACATGGTTTTTTGGGGACGTAATATCAATATTCCGTCATAAAAAATTGTTCGGAAAATACCCCATTATAACCATTTATAATAGAGAAGAGTAATTTATTCATTGATAAATAATTCCATAAGTGAAAATACCTTTTAGTTTTTTTTATAAATAACCAAGGTTTATTATCACTGTTTGATAAAGCCACATCGAATGCTTATTGTTATTTTTGCTTATTGATGCTGCAAGTTTGTCGTTACTGGTCGAGTTGTGTTACTATTATTTTTACTATGGAGGCAGAGGCTAACCCAAGTGGACGTGCTAGAAGGCAGAGAACATGTAGAAAACTTGAAAAGGCACTGACAAAGGTAGCGTGCTCAACGTATTCAATCATTTGAATGAGTCAGCGCACCATGTCAAAGTGTATTCTCGTTGCCAAAGCATACCTAACTGGCATTCCAAAGTGGACTGTGCGCAGGGTGGGGGAACAGAATAGAACTGAAGCTGCTGAAAATCCACTCTTTTAATTGGAGGGAAGAAAGGCTGTCAAATTGGATGACGATGGCAAAATGTCATTGAGGCGAACTGTGCATTCATTTTTCTAAGAATAATATACCAACAGTCAAGGCGATACATGCGAACATCAAAGACAACATTATCTCCCCCATGAGCATGGATATGTGTGTTGCGTTTACCGCCCTACCATTGTGAATTCACCCCCCATACAACTGGGTTCATGTAAAGGGTCATATTGCACATCACAGCACAACTTTCAAGTTACAGCACGTGAAAGTATTGTTGGAAAATGCTATTCAGCTTATAATCCCTGAAGCATAGCAAAATGCTTGTCACGTCTTGCAGGATGCACAAATGTGGCAGGCAGACCATCGTATCGATACCATCATGGAACCTGTGATAATCAACCTTGGCGAGGACAGTGATGGTGACAGTTTACTACTGTCAAATGAAAGTAGAAACGATGACGAATATATCCAGATAAGCAGTCAAGCGTTGATTAGAATTTTGTGCTAAAAGTTACAAACTGTGTCTAGAATATTTATTATTTTCTCATTATTTCTACAATTTATTTTCACTTGCTGCTCACCAGAACTATTTATCATTTATCATTAATAAATAACTCTTCTCTGTTCCACATGGCTAGCATTGCTGGGTCGTAATTTGATCCAGTTTGCTTTTTTAAGTATATCGGGGCAATCCAGGATACTTGAAATCAAACTTTGTATAGCCCGCCACTGCTCTCGAAACTAGAAGACTGAACCAGCGGTCTAGAATCCAACTGCCCAAGCATTTCATACTGATGAGTCATTACAGTTATAAAAATTTGCAGATATAAGGTATAATTTACAGTGAGTGCATCTTTTGGTCGACACTCCACCGCGTTTCTTTGATCTAATGTGGCTCACATCTATTCACACATTACCTGTAATAGTTCCGCCTTCCTAAGGAAATTAGCTTACTGGGTGAAACATTTTTCAAATTATCTGTCCGGAGTACTTTTCACCGAAAAATTATATCTGACTTAACCCATTACGGGACATCCAAATGTAATTCTCCAAGCACGTCATGTATTCGGCATCCCCTATCAAGCCCAGCTTTCTCATATGAGTAGAGGAATGAACAATTAATGAGTCCAGCGCTCATTGCAAAGTTGAAGATCGCCTTGGGTGATGTCCATCTTATGTCTCCAGGTTCAAGGATCATTCAACCCAGTATAGTCTGCCTGTGATACCCGAGGGCTGCACAGCGACACAGAATGTGTACCGAGGACTCTGCCTTGGCTTGCCACCTCCATCACATTCAAGTGGTGTCTGAAGATAGCAGGCTCACTTTGGCCAGAGCTCCTAAGTTAAGTTCTTTAATCTAACGGCGATGTCCAGAGATTCCTCTACATCATGTTGATTTTGCACCATACCTCCGTTGTCCTTCTAATGGTATCTACTGCTAGCCCCATAGCCGGCTCAGGAAATGATTTCTCGAGTCTCGCCTTGCGAGCCCGTCTGCCGTTTCATTACCGCAAACACCAGCATGACTCGGCACCCACGTAAGTGACTGATGTCTTGCCGAAATGTCATCCAAGACCTTTCTAATTTTAGTCGATGCTTTTAAAGCTGACTGGCTGTCAGAGCAGGCAGATAGTAATCCGCCGTCTAGTCTCCTGAATTTCGTGAATACTAGAGGCACAAGCTAAAATCGCGTATATTTCTACTTGGAATATTGTGGTGTATCCTCCAAGGGAGAGAGAGAGAGAGAAAGCTTTGTATTGGGCCCGCATACTACAGCACCGGAGCCTCGGACTCCGCTGAGTAGTCCCATTAAGCTCATCTCTAACAGTCAACCTGATAGCTTCTCATTCAGATCATCAGATATTTTCGCTCAATTTCTAGAGATTATGTGCTTCGTCGTATCATATGCAACTGCAGTTGTCGACTCTGGTCCAACGAAGGAAGTGCTGGCTCCTTTTTTAGCTATTAGCTGTACTAAATAGATTTTGTTTCCGCTTGCCATATTACTAGGAGCTGTCTTACCATTCTGAATCATTTCAAGTACCAGGAATCCGGCTGACTGATTGAAAATATTTGTACAGTTTTGTGCTTCAGTTGTCGTTCTGAAAGAATTTGGGTACAGTTTCGTCTGTAAAATGGATGTGTAGGGTTCCCAAGACTGTTAGTTCTTCAATATTCAGCCTTGGTCCAATTTTCATATAAAAATACTTTGTACTTGGTTTGCCTACGTTTTCACCATACTTCAGTTGATTGTCAGGATGGTGCAATCCTAGAAAAGTGCTAGAAGAAGCATATCATAGCAAGTTGGAAGGAAAGGTTTGGATTTGGATGTGCAACGGACGAGTTCTTCAAAGCAGGCGTCTCGAGAGTCCAAAAAGCTACGGAATTTGTGAACTGTTATTTAAGAGATAACACTGGAAAATGAAGAAGACTATGTTTAGCCCTTAGCCTACAAGTCCAAGCTAATCTTATTTTTAGCTAGAAAAAATATTATTTGAAGGTACAGTCCCCTTAAAACGAGCAACACTTATAACGATCTCCGGTTTAAACGAGCTACTACAGGGTGGGGCACGTAAGATGACCCACTACCTCATCTAAAAAATGGGGCCGATTTTATCAACAGGCCCATTTTAACAAAGGCTTTGACCAATCAGAGCAGCCCGTTCAAGAACATGCATCTGTCAAAGTACTCTGAAAACTATTGATTTCTCTTGAAGTTTACTTCAAAAAGGTTAAAAATGACATGCTTTATATACAATCGACCATTATGAACCGCCTAGTATCTGTTCCAGTCTGATTTTCCATCCTGAATGGGTGAAAAATTGCATTTTCTTGTTTAACAAAAAGTTTAGCAATTGCTAATTTCAACCAATCAGATTCCGCAAAAACCTGTACATTTGATCGCTGGATTTTACTTCTGCTAAATGATAATGATGACAAAAAATTAGGGTTTTGAATAATTTTTTGTGATAAATGGGGAGATCAAATATAAGTTTTACAACAAAACTGTTTTTGTTTTCTTTTTTTCGCAATAATTCAAAAGTTATATCAAAATAAAAATGGGTTTTTGAATCCAGAACAGAAAACATGCCGACGGCTCCCGAACCCATGTGTGACGTACTTCGTGAAAATACTTGTAACAGTTGTAACTAAAATGTATATTTGTTGCAACATAGACGATGAATGAAGTTTGCAACTCGAGATGAAGTCAACGATCGAAATAAATATCTTTTTGAATGGTTGAAATTCGATCACAAATCCCAGTAATAAAGTACATAACCAAATACGTTCCACTGAGGCGATCCGCTCTACAAGATGCTGGGTGGCCGAGCGGTATAATGTTCGACAACGATTCTCTGTGTTCGTGAGTGGTGGGTGGGCATAAATGAGTTTTTGAATCAAATTTTATTAGATGTTTTACTAGTACAACAAAAATTGCGAATAATTTTACTTTTTTGGAATAATTTCATTTTGATACCGCCATCAGAGCAATTGGCGTTTGGTATTGACGGATAAACTTCACTGCCACTGATTGAATTCTCCACCACCACCGGTACTTAGCTTTTGCAATATGTCAAGTAAAATGTCTCATAAAAGTTTTATTCAAAAACACGTTTATGTCGATGGTATAAAACATGTGTGTAACATGAGTAAAAAGCATATCAATCAATATTTTGGTTAAAAAAATAAAAAAAGTAGTTGCACTGGCTGGGTCTCGAACCAACACCCACCCACACCACCCACGAACACAGGGAATCGTTGTCGAACACCATACCACTCGGCCACCCGCCATCTTGCCGAGGGGATCGCTTCAACGGTACATATTTGATTTGGGATTAGGTACTTTTTTACTGGGATTTGTGATCTAATTTCAACCATTCAAAAAGATATTTATTTCGATCATTGAATTCGTCTCGAGCTGCAAACTTCATTCATCGCCTATGTTGCAACAAATATACACTTATTACAACAATAGTTTTGTGATAAAACTTGTATACGATATGATGAAAAGTGTCATCCAGCTTTGACGTTTTGTTTTCAATATTGATAAAATACTATTGGACGATATTTATTAACCTAGCGCGCAATACCCAATAGAAAGCTTTTGCGAAATAACATCCATTCATCCGTTGTGCCTGAATCAATGTCAACTTTTTTATTTCAAATGGAACACCCTATATATTTTTCGAGTTTCAGATTGCGCTCTTAAATCCAAATATTGTGCTGTTAGGTTTTTTTTCAAATTCTGTCTGTCATTCGCAATATTGCTCCGAAATTTAACGTTTAACGTCAGTCTCTAGCTAAATTATAACCTTCGTGGTTTCACCCCATGACCTCTGAGATTCGAAAAATACATTCTTTGAAAGGCGGTTTCAGGGTGAAACCCATGGGGACGATAGGTATATACGTTCGCACAAACGTCAATGTTCTACCGCCAGACCGAATAACAGAGATATCTCAACATACAGACCGATAAATACATCATCGTCAGTGCGCCCGTGAGACAGACCAGAGGACAGGAAGACAGGGGTAGGGAGTTTTCTGATGTTGAGATCATGGAGTTCACGGGAAATCTAGAGTTCCAAATACGTTTTTACGTAGAAGATCGAAGGATGTTTGGGACTATTCAAGAAGAACAGACCGACCGACAGACAAACCGAGACACGGTCCAACGCTCTGCCTGACATAACGAATAAGACAGCGATTTTTGTGATGTTGATATCATGAAGTTTACGGAAAATCTAGAGTTCTAAACTCGTCTTTACGTAGAATAAGATGAGGTCAACTTGATTGACTCAGTGATATCAGTTTTTATTATTTTCCCATCGCAGTCAGACCCCCCAAAAAGTATGTTATGTCGCCACGGCTTTCCTTCACAGGTCAATGGACAGCCTATTATGCATACCACACATTTTTTACTTTTCAATCCACCACTCCCCTCCCCATCACCCCAATTTCTCACCAACCAAAAAAAGGTAGAAAATGATCAGGAACCCCTAAAACACCTAAAAACGAAGTTTGAGCTGTTTTCATATTTTTAGTTTTTGATTACTGCTGCTGCCACTGACACGATTTTCAAAAACCATACGCGTTTTTAATCCTCACCACGGTCATAATACTGTGTCAAAATTTCATTAGAATTAATTTATACGTTATAAAATCAAGAACGATCAAAAGCAATAAATACTCGTATGTATACAGAAAATTCTAAGGCCCATAGTTTCGATAATAGGCAAGGCAATGTTTGGATGGACCTAAAAAGGCGATTTAATATGACGCTAGGGCATCCTTCACACAGGTCGGTGGTTCTGCACCGCCACTGACACGAGTTATAAAAACCATATGCGTTTTTTATCCTGGCCGCGGTAGTAATACTGTGTCAAAATTTCATAAAAATCATTTCAATGGTTTCCTCGTTACACCATACAGAACGATCTAAAGCAATACTCGTATGTTTACATCACAAAAAATCCTTTGGTTTCTGTATTACGTAAGGCAACGTTCGGATGGACCTAAAAACAGGAGTGGATTTAGGACTCCTTCTAGGGGGGGACGGACCAATGCTGCCGCGCTCGAATTTCATGATGAGCTGGAAATGGAAACCCACATGGACGCTATATAATTTTCTAAATACCAAAAAAAGCTCTCAAAACAACTTTTCCTATTTCTATAAATATTTTCTCCGTTACAGGTCTAGGAGGGGCGGACAAGTCCTGCCGCCCTCTGAAAAGCAAAAAAAGCTTATCTTTTGATATTTATATAAATATAATATGCTTCCGTAAAGCTCTTGGGGGGGGGGGTACGCTCCCCTCGCCCCCCTCTAAGTCCGCCACTGCTAAAAAAGTTATTTATGCCGCTAGGTCCTCAGCTACCCGAAATTTCACCCCCACCCAAAAAAAGTAGAAAATGATCAGGAACATCTAAAATGCCTAAAAACGAAGCTTGGGGAATATTTAAATTTTTAGTTTTTTGCTCATTACTCCGCCGACGGTGCACATGATTATCAATTTTTTAGCATCATTTCCTACTACGACCCCACACCATATTGCTGCCCAAATTTCATCAAAATCCATGCAGCCGTTGCTGAGATTACGAGGTTAGAAAAACGCGACAGACAGACTGACAGACATACGTATGAAATGAGGGACGTGGATTTTAGTTATGTAGACATAAAACGCACAAAAAGCGTATTACCTCAAAATCGAAAATTTTCGCGATCACAATACTACCCTCATTTATCGGTGTGGGAAGTAAAAAGGATGTTTGGGACTGTTAGAAGATTGTAACTCCTCAAATATACGTCATAACTGCATGCTCATACATGATCGTTAACTCAGAAAACATGGCTCGTTGGTTATATCGACCAGAAACATGTACATGTCGCAAAAGTTATTGTCGTCTTCATCTACAACCTCTCAACAATGTGAGATATTGTATATGACAGCATAATATAATTTTACAAATATGTCTTATTGGTGCATCTCTTAACATTATTATATTCTCTTTTGCAGGCGAGAAGGGATGCGAATGTGGTGATAAGAAATAGAGTGGACCGCGCACACCATCGGACATCATTCAGCACAGTAAACAGATATTAACCACTTCACACTGAATCAGTTCCTGTTAAACATTGTTTTATTGCTTTATTGTAACTGAACATGTTATGTGATAAATAAAGTAAAATTGATTTACGTGTACCTTTTTTATTAACTAGCGTTCCTTAAAGTAGGCTATATGAGGGTTATTGGGTTACAGTTGATAGGTCAAAACTCATAAATTGTGATTTATTGCATCTTTTAGGATAGCCGTTGCTAAAGTTTATTTTATAAAGCATTATAGTAATCCAATTTTGATAATGGAAAAATATTTTATATTTTTTATACTTCAGGATAACATAGAATAAATAATGTAAAGTAACAGGCGACTTCTTAACATCTTCATTTATTAAGTAGCATTGTAACTCCTCAAATATACAATGTACGTTCGTGCGCTTTGTTTAAACAAAGACATTATTAGTAACGTTTAAAAATCTGAACGTTTTTTACTTCTGTATGTTCGTGTATTTTGAATCATAGCATACTATACATTTATACAATTATACAGATCTTAAGAGAATTATCAAAGAGATCATATAGGGAGCCTATGAGAGTAAACCAGTGTTGATAGATTGATAGCAAAATTCATTTTGCTTTTTAGACGTTCATACGTTCCTTGTTGTGTTTGTGTTCGGTGATCATTAAATTTTATGATTTTGCTTTCAATAAATATGTTTCCATAATTGATAATTTCTCATTCCTACTTAACCCGGTTGATTAGGTCTTGCAATATGAAGGTCATTGAAGTATACAGGGTGTTCCTTAATGATATGCGAATATGCAAGGGAGTAAATCTACATGAAAAATTAATGATAGTTTGCTTTATAAGGTATGGTCCAAAAATGTACCGTTACGAAAATACAGGGTGTTAAAGTTTAAGGAAAAAATGGAAATTAATTAATATTTTTAAAACCGCTTTTAATGATATTTGGTACATAGTAATAGTAAACAGAAGTGCACATTTTCCAGTACATAAATAATTTTCAGTTTCAGTAGTGGCGTGCGTACGGGCAACAACTTTGATATTTTTGAGGAAAAAAATGATACGCCAATGGTTTTCTCCGAAATAAAAATTATCTTCGAATTTCCCATTTAATTCGGAAAATAACAGCTCTCTTGAGTTAATTTCCTCCTATGCGCCGTTATTGAGTGAAAAAATAAAAACTCTTGTACGTTGTCCGAGAAAACTAAGGTAATTATTAAAGAATACAATATTTTTCCATAGATCTAGTTGCCATGAAATATGACAATTGTTTATTACACTTGCCATTTTCCTGTCAGTTTGTAATTGAGATCTGTTCGTTGCGATTTATCTTTTTCATTTCTTGTTTTTACAGTCTAATTTCATTTCTTATTTTCGTAATCTTGTTAATAATGGTGAATTATTCAAATGCAGATATGCATTACGTGTATGGCCTCGTTGACGGTAACGCAGAGGAAGCCAAACGTATTTATCACAAGAGATATCCTAATCGTAATTTGACAGACAGTCGAACTTTTTCTAACATCCATCGTCGTCTTGTTGAAACTGGTAGTGTCCGAAAAGGCACATCTGAAGGTAGACCAAGAAATGTGAGAACACCCGAAATTGAGGATGCGGTGCTGCACGAAGTCGAAGAACATCCTGAAGCGAGTACGAGGAAGCTAGCTAGGAACTTGAATATTTGCCATCAAATAGTTTGGCGAATCCTAGTGGATTTTTTGTTATATCCGTATCATACTTTAAGAGTTCAGGCATTACTTCCCAGCGATTTCCCACGTCGTGTGACATTTTGTCAGTGGTATTTAGAAAATATTGCGCAAAATCCACAATCAATCATTCTGTTTACAGACGAAGCCAATTTTTCAAGAAATGCCATTCAAAATTTCCACAACAATCATTTGTGGGCGGATGAAAATCCCCATGCCGTAACCGATACTCATTTCCAAAACCAATTTTCGGTTAACGTATGGGCAGGAATTATAGGTGACCACTTTATTGGCCCATTCTTTTTACAAGGACGACTTTACGGACAATCTTACCTGAATTTCCTTCAAGAACAACTGCCTCTGCTGCTTGAAGATGTTTCAATTGCAATTAGAAACCAAATGTGGTACATGCACGATGGTGCACCAGCACATTTCAGTGCCGTTGTTCGTAATTATTTACAAATTGTTTATCTAAATCGTTGGATTGGTCGCGATGGGCCTCAAGAATGGCCAGCAAGGTCCCCCGACCTCAACAGTTTGGACTTCTTTTTATGGGGTCATCTTAAGTCGCTAGTATACACAAGTCCCATTAACACTGTAGAGGATCTAAGAGGAAGAATAGTGTAATAGAATAAAACATACTCCAGGAATATTTCACCGCGTGCGCAGTTCCATGAGAAGGAGGGCGGAGGCCTGCATATTAAGTGAAGGGGGCCATTTTTAACAGTTTTTGTAATTAGCTAGTGTTGTATGTTATTTGATTACTTTTATTATTCATATGTGCTTAATTTTTCCAATTAAACTAATAATAATTTTGCAATTTTTTTAATTGCAAAACGACGCATCGCAGGAAAGAACAGACGAGAGCTGTTATTTTCCGAATTAAATGGGAAATTTGAAGATAAGTGTAATAAACAATTGTCATATTTCATGGCAACTAGATCTATGGAAAAATATTGTATTCTTTAATAATTACCTTAGTTTTCTCGGACAACGTACAAGAGTTTTTATTTTTTACTCAATAACGGCGCGTGGGAGGAAATTAACTCAAGAGAGTTGTTATTTTCCGAATTAAATGGGAAATTCGTTATCATTTTTTCCTCAAAAATATCAAAGTTGTTGCCCGTACGCACGCCACTACTGAAACTGAAAATTATTTATGTACCTACTGGAAAATGTGCACTTCTGTTTACTATTACTATGTACCAAATATCATTAAAATATGTTCAGCAATTTTAAAAATATTAATTAATTTCCATTTTTTTTCCTTAAACTTTAACACCCTGTATTTTCGTAACGGTACATTTTTGGAACATACTTTATAAAGCAAACTATCATTAATTTTTCATGTAGATTTACTCCCTTGAATATTCGCATATCGTTAAGGAACACCCTGTATAACATTTCAATGTTAAAAAAATGGATTTTTGACTTTATCAGAAAATATGTTATATCTAATGTAATTGGTTAGAGAAATAAATTTGAATCTATCCTGATGCCTGGCGTTTAAAAACAAATCATTCAAGATGCTTCCTTCTATATTTGAATAATTTATTATGTACAAGATGAAACGTTCCTATTACATTCTGACTCAAAGGTGGTATGATACCTTCTGACGAAACAAGACTGAGATGATTGCAGGCAAGTATAAACATTTGTATAGCTAGCCCAGACGCATTTAAACAAAATATACCAATATACAGGGTGGACCAATAAGCGCGCGGGGCTCTAGTGCCCTTACCGTTTGCATTTATACATTCCGTACATGTATACAGCACCTAGCATAATCCCATTGGTTAGATTTGAATTTTGAACCAATCAAACTTCGAGTACCGTACGTGTGTACGAAATGTAAATCAGTGCCATATGCACTTACGGAATGTAATATAGTTATGCGCATGTCAAACGTATGGCTGTGGCTAGACTCTTGTTCTAATTTTTCCAATTACAGCGCGGCAGGGTGATTATTACTACGTTTACATGTGGAATTCAATTCGAACTGAATTCGATTTTGGTATTGAATACTGCATGTAAACACTGCAAAATTTGGATCGAAAGTGAATTGAGTTTCAAGGTCGATACCGCTCTTTTCTGGGATCGAATGTGGATCGTATCGGACTGAAATCCATGTAAACAGGCAGCGGTATTGAAACCGAATCGGCGACTGCGCGTACGGCTCTCTGAATCTGTAATATCTTTTCTAAACAAGAAAACCACAAAGAGAACAAAATCGTGAACACACAATGGTTCTAAAGTTCGGGTACGTCGTTTTTGTTATTATTGGTCGAGTATTCAACGAAAACAAGGCTAGGTTGTAGGTTATGTGAGATTTATAGGTTAGGATAGTTTTGACAGCTTGCTCGCCACTTCACGAAATGGATTCAAATCGATCTGAAAACTAAACATGTAAACACAGGAAACGCCGGATATGGCATCGTATTCAATTCGAATTGAATCCCCATGTAAACGTAGTATATATGTTTGAAATCGCCAAGCATGATGAGACAAAGTCACCTAGGTAGCAATTATAAATATTTTGAACCGAGTCCTGGAAAATATAGATCAAACCAATTGACTGAGGCCAAAGAAAAGACATAATCTATCCCAAAATATTAAAACGAATAAACCCAATGCAATTAAATATGATTCATCCCACTGATTTTATATAACGTTCTTTTTTGTTTTGTTATATTCTTTAATGTTATAAGTAATGTATGTTTTCTTTCCCCACTGAAACTTAATTCTTAATTAACTTAATACACCAGATATCTGCAATTATTACATTTAACATTTCGTAAAAAAGGACAAAAATTATACAGCATACTATAACTTAATTTGTAATAAAGTTTACTGCAGTTTAATATATACATATGTAGTTAAAAATGGTTTTCGCTTAAATCGCTTTCTCTTTGTAAATTTTCAACTGCATTATGTACTACATTCCATAAGTGCATATAGCACTCATTTACATTCTATACTCGCATATGGCACTCAAACTTTGATTGGTCCAAAATTCAAATCTGACCAATGGGATTGTGCTAGGTGCTGTATACATGTACGAAACATATAAATGCTTACCGTTTGAATTGCGTTCATCCTCCCAAATATCGTATTACCCCCCCCCCCCCTTGTCTTTAGATTATTAACAATGATGATGAACCCCTTAAGTGCAAAAATTTTGGCCGGACGTAATTCGGAATGTCCGGGAGGAGGTGTTCTCGGGGGAACGTTATCGATATGAAGTCTCATGATAGTCATTATTCACTAAAATCTGCAGGATCAATCACTACGTGCAGTCTAATAGACCCGCCATACTATTTCTGGTGGAAACAAAAATTTCCGGCTCGGCGTCAACAAACCACCTGAAATTTCTACGAGTACGAGTGTCACTTCTGTCTGAGGAAAAATGGAGGAAAACTTGCCTTTGTGCGATGCAACCTGTCCTGCTCAAGAGCTCCTGCACTAGAATCCGGCAGAAAGGATATCTTGTGGCTCAAGCTTAACCTCAAACCATTCCCAAGTTCATTTGCTGCCTCTACCGTTCACCCTCGGACAACAACTGTACTGACCTGTAATTGTTTTTACTATCATACTTATATCCGCATGTGGATTTCTCAATTTAAACTCGTACCAGAGAATATCGGAAAAGGTCGGCGGCCGGCAGGACTCGAACCTACGACCTCCAGATTTGTACTCCGGCACTTTCACCAGTTGAGGTACGGCCGACCCGTCAGCTCAACTTCAAAAGCGTCGACTGGTACTACGCGGGAACGGGCCAGCGCCCGCCGACGACCCTATCGCGCCATCTCCTAGTACCACCCCCGTACACAGGATCTGGGCCAGCCCGGACGAGTGACATCTAGATCGATGCGACCGGAGATCCAATACCTGTCCGACAGATCACTTGATGTCACAGAAGCGGGTCGCTGGTGGTACCAGGCGTTGGCGCGAGAGGGTCGTCGGCGTTCCCGCATTGTACCAGTCGACCAGCGTTGCCAAGTCCACTGATTTTTCAGTAGATCTACTGCTTTTGGGCCTTTGTCTACTGAATACTGTTTTTACGGCGCAATCTACTGATTTTTTTTTTGTTTTCAAGAAACAATGAACACTACTGTTTTTGTATTTCAAAAAAATGTATAAGGTATAACAGGTTTGATTTCCAAAGTAATGTTCTGAAAAATGTAACATTGGTTAAGCTTTCATCAGGAGATTTTGACGGTCACTATCCTTCAGTGATGCCACTTGCCAAACTTTTTCCAAATTCAGTCAGTTCTAAGCAACTTAAATAGCTCGATAATGAGTGGCGACCTCTACGAAATAGTGACCTCGCGCGTAATCAAAGCGAAGGTGTGACTAAGTTTTGGGTAAAAGCAAAAAACGCGTATCTTTTGGAGATGTTTTTCGTATTATCCGAATTTATGTTGAATACGCAAGTTTTGCCACATTCATCCGCAAACGTGGAAAGAATTTTTTCGATGCTAATCTTCAAAAAACAATGCATATTTGCTATCGTCTATCCACGTCAAGTGTATATAATGTGGCATTTTGCATACAAAATGAAAACGAGAAGCCAAAGTTGCTTTAATGTACATTTAAATAATTGTATAAACTACATAACAATATAATACGTACCACGAGACGTACCATGTACCAAAAAAAATAGCAGACTTGTCAGATTCAGGTCTAGATCAATGAAGGCGCGTATTGTTGTTTTTTATTTTTTAGTTTTATCAGGTAGGCCATATTAAGAGTTTCCGTGCTGTAAAAAGTTATCTTTTTTTGTAGTTTTATTAGGATTATGTTTTACTCGAGTCATACGATTTTTGGTGATTTTGTAATAAAAAAAGTGCTAAGATTTTCTGTTTGTGGTTGCACTGTTATTTATTTATAAAAAAATCTACTGTTTTTTTGCAAAATCTACTGCTTTTTATGTGTAACCTACTGCGTTTTTAAAATTCGACCTGCCAACGCTGCAGTCGATGCTTTCGAAGTTGAGCTGACGGATCGGCCGTGACTCAACTGGTGAGAGTCCCGCCGCTCGCCGACTTTTTCCGACATTTTCCGGTACGAATTTAAATTGTACTGACCTTCTTGATTACTTGTCCGAAGAGATCGACTTTCTGAACACTAATTATCCGTCTTCAGAGGTAGTTCTCATAGGGGATATCAACGTTCACAATGAAGCCTGGTTGGGCCCCAACAAAATTAACGCAGCGGGGCGCGCCGTCGAAACATTCGCCATAAGCTAAGGTCTGACACAGCTAGTGAAAGAACCCACTTTTTTCCTCGTGCCTTCTCTCAGTCAACTAGCCTGCTGGATCTTTTTCTGACGACTCACCCTATCCCTTACAAGATCGCAGAACAGTCTCTTTAGGACGACTCCGACCATGGCTTAGCCGAAGTTACGTTCCCTTCTGCGACAGATGTGTCTACGAAAACTCGCCCAAGCTGCAGTCTGGCACCACAGCCATGCTGACTGGAATGGTCTGAGAAACATTTTTCCAGTTTTCCCGGGAGCGAGGTTTGCTTTGCAAAACATGACGTATCAACTGTCTGCTCGGGAACCACAGAGGTTATTCATGTCGGCATGGAAGCATACATCCCGCGTATAACCAAATCATACAAATTAGATTCCAACGGCAAGTCCTGTGGCACAGCTCGTCTGCAAAAAGTTCTGGCCCACCGAACTTACAGAACCCCACCGTCGAAAACAGGCAGGCTGATTCAATAGAGTCCAGGAACAGATACAATGAAACCATCCGACATGCAAAAAGCCAATCATCATCATAGTCACAATCTCTTAACAGACATGTTGTGAACACGTAAAATACATTAAGTCGGAGCTAGAGTAATGCCGACACGAATATTATCAATAGTTTTGAGAACTGTAACTCGCCATCGTTCGCGATCTACTGTCAGTTTAGTGGCCCTCTTGATATACATATCCAACAAGTGTTTTGTCGTATCCACCCAGCGTGTAGGGGGACGGCCACGGCGCCGCCTACTCGGGGCATGACCCTGAACTACAAGTGTTTCCATATTATCGCTCCTGTGTATGTATATGTCCGAAGAATCTAAGCATTCTCGTCGACACAATGGAGGATAGTCTCTTTGGATTACCGAGTTCATCCAGTATGGAAACGTTCGTTCGATGGGCGGTATAAGGAACCCTGCATTCTCCTCCACGCCCACATTTCAAAAGCTATCTGCCTTTTTAACAGTCCAAATTTCCGAGGCATACAAAAATATGGAGAACACAAGAGACTGAACCAGAGACATTTTTGTAGCTTTAGTGATGGTCACGCCATATTTTAGTAAGCTTTGTCATGGCCACACGTGCCTGTTGAATGCGCCGTCGAATCTCATTTTCACAGCTACCCGAGTGGTCGATCAAAGAACCGAAGTATACAAAACTTTGAACTGTTCCACAACGGCCTATTGACTATTTCTCGATGATTATCATGCTCTTTATCTGTCATCATAACCTTGGTCTTACTGTAGTTAATATCAAGATCATACGCTGCACTATGTTGTTCTAAGATGTTTAACAGGGCTACTAGTTCTTCCTGAGAAGCAGCAATAAGGGTTGTAATCGTCAGCAAATCTTAAGTTGGATATTTTGCTTCCGCCAATAGTTATACCCCCATTCCAGTTGTCTAATACCGGTCTCATCACAAATTCAGAGTAATTGTTAAATAACATCGGAGATAATACACATCCCTGACGAACTTCTTTTCTGACTGCAGTTTGACCAGACAGGTTACCATCAATTCTTACACGAGCCGAATTAGACTCGAAGAATTGCTGTATGAAAAACAATAGGTGATAAGGAACTCCCATAGAGATGAGGATTTGCCAAAATAAAAAAGGTTATGTCACACCCCAATGACAGCCGCTCCTTCTGGACGTAGCTTTCCACCGATTACATGTGCGGATGGAACAGTCGCGACTGCTTCCAAGAACAGGGCCGAAATATTTGTCAATATATTTGCAGCAAACTCCATTATAAAAGTCCCATCCAGTGCCCAGTTACCATCCATACCGAAAGTACCCCAAACCATGAGCGAAATAACGTCCAGAACAAAAATAGTTCGGAAGGTGCTGCAGTCACTTGACATTAATAAGGCGAATGGGCCCGACATGATCCCCTCCATTGTTGTGAAGAAGTGCGCACTGGAGCTCGCTCTCATATGTACCCGCCTCTTTCGGATGTCTTGCGATTCCCGCATTTTCCAAAAAGACTGGAAAACAGCTTGCCAAAAAAGAGATCCGAAACTGATCCGACCAACTACACACCTATAGCTCTGCTCTCTATAATCAGTAAAGTGATGGAGAAATGCATCAGACAAGAGCTCATGAAATACCTAGAGCTCCATCACTTAATCAATGACAGATAATATGGATTCCGACACCAAAGATCAACTGGATATCTCCTGGCTTATGAAACGTATGTGTGGAGAAAGCTCATCCAGTCATTTCGCGAGGCTCACGTCGTTGGTCTCGATATTTCAAAGGCATTCGATCAATTGTGGCATGCAGCACTCCTACACCACCTCCCGTCGTATAGGCTACCTGTTAAGCTTTGCGGTTGGCTCGCAGTTTAGTTTTCTGGATTATGTTTGTAGTAACTGTGCGATTATTCATCAAACGTGTATAGTATAGTGTAACACTATCTGGTTTACGTCGTTTTGGAGTTCGATTTCTAAAAAGAATATCATCAATAGTTTATGGACTTGGGTTAATGAAAGAACTTTATATACTTTAATGCATTTAATACGCTGTAAGAAATAATAAAGTACATCTCACTTAGTGCTGTTAACATTATTAAATATCTTGACTCACATTTCAACAATATATAATATACTTTATAATCACAAAGCTCCTAGGGAGCCTTCAAAAGATAGAAATCTCGATTTGCTTTTATCCATTATTTCATTCCGGCACTACAAAACTATTATGTACAACTTTAATGAAAGTTTAACAATTATCTCGTAAAAGAGATTATTGCATAAAAAATCTCCTGTAATTAGTTAGACTGCAAAACAAAGCTAGACTCGTATACAAGGTGATAACTGATTAAAACGGCTGAATTTAATAACTCCAAAACTATGCATCACAAAGAAAAATGTCTTAGCCACAAGGGAAAGAATTTATTCGGCGACCTTATTTTGACCTTGACCTTAATATTAAAAAAGTCATTTTAAAGTTGAGTCCGTTTTCTCAAATAAAACCCAAACTTTTGATACGGATGCAAAAAAAACAGAGCATCCTGCGTTCGGTTTTATCTTAAGGCCTTTTATGAGGTAAAACCAGAGTAATTCTTCTACCGATGTAAGTTTAAAATATTAGCTATCAGGTATCAGGTAGAATGTGTACTTATTAGTTGAGTTATGGTCTTGGATCGAAAGCAAAAGAACGAATAGTTTAGGTTACATGATCCTCGGTAACTTCTACCTTGTGGTCAGGCAACTTCTTCACTTTTCCACGCAAAATACGCACGTTTGACATATAAAGGATGGCAACTTAAAAGTTCCCAAAACTAAAGCCCTGATTAAACCTTGAGCAACCTACTTATTGACTTAGGGGTACCTTAAGGTCAAAATTTCTAGTTTCTCTCAGCTCAAAGCCCGTAATAGCTTGCTTTATACAATTCATCTCCAGCTATGAATAATTATTTTCATGTCGAGCATCAAAAGCCTAAATTCTGTTAAAATACGGACTCGACCTTGTAATGGTCGCGAGGGTTCAAAACCGAAAACTTCTGCAGCATATTTTCTTCTTGCCACTTTCATGAGAAGTGTGTATCCAGTTTGAAGAAATAAACTTGACCTTGAAGTAACCTTGAAGGTCAGCACCAAAAACTCAGCAAAGACACCGTTTTTCGCCATGTTCAGTTAAAGGCTATCCTACAATAGCAGAAAGTTCACGGTTTGACTCTGTGGAATAATTCCATTAATTCTTTTTTTTCTGGCATCAAAAGTACCGATGCTCATGAAAAAAATGAACTTGACCTTAAAATGTGTTTACATGTCATGACCTATCGCTTCACCAGCGTGAAATCCTACAAATTCTGACATTTTTCTCTCTGATACATAATTTTTTAATTATTTAGACGTCCTGTTACATATTTTATCTGTCACTCTGTATGATAAAAATTGTATTTTAGGTAACAGGGAAATCACAAAAAACGGAAAGCAGCTAAAGGCTCAAAATAAAACAAAATGTCAAATGCATTAAAAATATCAACCCAAATCAAAAATCATCTGCATGCATTTACTCATGAAAAACGAGAAAATGAAAAATAATAGTTTATTGGCGTAAAAAAAGATAAAATTCGACTATTTTGATATACGAGTTTAAAGTTGTCTTAATGTACCTGGAAAGCAAATTAAAAAAAATAAGTCGATTTACAGTGATGACGAAACATCATGACTTACTAAAACTGTAAAAAAATCAGTCGACAATCACATCTCCATTTTATGGGAAACACTTATGAAGTTAAAATGATAGTTGAGATTTAAAAATAGATCTCTCTAAACAAAATAAATATGAAGAGACCTACGATCAATACATTAATACAAAAATCATGTAGTGTTAGACTAGACAACAAACAGTACCAAATTCATTTCAATTTTGTATCTATATAAAAAAGCTTAAAGATTTACAAAAATTGAAGAAAAGCAGATATACAAAATATAGATAGTACTACTCAGTCGTTTTGAGTGTTATGCCTTAAGTTAAACTAACGTAAGTATGCCGGTCCTCTTATTATTAAATCATAAATCCAGTACTGCAACCCATACCCTATATGTGACTGGAGAGTTATAATCATTTTTAAGTCACAACATTGTATATCAATTTGACTGAAGTTTATTTTTGTATGTTACTGTTACTACTTTCTTGAACCTTTGACTCATTCAAGCCTTGATGATAGGTTTGAGTTGTAGCCATATTATGAAATCTACACATGCAGTTGCATTCATATATAAGTATAAGTACGTATTAAGTTAATATGGTCCTAACCGATATTTATACATTATTTTAACGTTAATTCATAGAATTAACAACTAGCTTTAAAAAAATACATTCCATGAGGAATACTACGCACACAAAAGTGTAAAAAATGCATTGCATGATTCCAAAATCCGATAAAAAAAATACAAAAATAAATTTACATACTACCATTACCCAAATATATTCCAAAAAATAAAAATCCATAGTTCATTAACCTTAATATGTCCATCTACAATATTTAATGTACGCCTAAGTTCACGTTTGGACATGGGGGGGCAAGCAAATTTCAGAGTTTGACTGTGAAACGTATGATGATTAGATAGCACAAATTTAAACTGAGAATAAACATATTATTCACCAGCAAGCACAACATCTTTTTATTAGTGGGATGTTTGTAGGTTGAGGATGAAAACTGGGATGTCAAAAATGTAGCATCCACCTCTGGGGCGGGTCTGGGGTGCACAATGACAGCTTTTAAAATTCTGGTAAACTTAACTTTTGCAAACATCAAATTATTATATTTAAATTCACCACAAAATGTTCTATAGAAACTAACGAAAGAAGAATGAGAAAGTCTATGAGCAAAAACCACTGTAACCACTGGATTTTAATATTATTTTCATACATTTAAGTACTCCACCCAATAGTGACAATATTATTCGCATCTAGATTTCCATAAATAGAAGAGATACTTACACACTTATTTCAGTGATCATGAGTTAATTCTCTTAGGAGCTGTAAGAATATGTTTAAATTAAGTACATTTGGAGTTTTGCTCAATACGGCTTACATAGTCTGGTCTATGGACTTTCTTTTTTGGAACAGGATTCCATCAAAACATGTAAAAATGGCTCATTCATTGAAGTATATAAAGAAGGATAGCACAGACACTCAATCACGAAATTCCGTAATAACAGCGAAAGGAGAATATGGCATTAGTGTGGTACCTATCAACTGTATCAGTATTTCAATCATTGCTATTTTGTAACTGGCCAGGATAAGAAGCATACATCAAATGGAAAAATATAAACAAAATCAACATAACACTTAACTTGCGAAACCTAAAATTTTTAACTTTAAAATCACAACTCACGTTCTCACCAAAAACTAATATAATATTTTTCTTGTTCTCCATCTAGTCTACACTCGGACTGTAAGGAGGTTTACTGTTACATGGTGCTTGATTTTAAATGTTTGTTGGATGAAATATTTTTTTGATTCTTGACCACATAATGACAAAATACTTATAGAAAAACATCTTTAAATGCTTTATATTAAAAGCATATCAACTCGGTAAGAAATATTTGAAACTCTCAGAAGTTCAAAGAAATAATCTAACTGATATTTGTTCCAGCAATGGTCATACCCCTTTTTTATAGGACATGGACATACCCCATTTCATAGTTTATGGTGGTTATGGGTACAGGGTACGACCAAATATTGTCTAGATCCCGTTGTATCATCAATTATAATTTCTTATTTTTATATATTATAATTTCGGCAATTTTGGCAGTACTGAAGTGATCATATAAAATTTAAAAAACTAAATTTATACAAACTGAAAAGTTGAATATACCCTGAAAATCTTTAATTGTGAGATTCCTTATACCTTCATACACATGATCACAGTAAAACCACTTACAGAGACTATCTGTATTTGCAGATAATTGCTCTAAATTGCAGATGTAAATAGAGCAAGTAGAAAATCTGGTACAAAATATTTTGTTTCTAAACATTTTAGTTCGTGGTAAGACTGAACCATACACAACTATAAGTTTAGCTCAAGTGTTGCAATTATTCAGGAAAAAATAATTCTCCCAACGAGATACCACCAAAGGATTTAGAGTGGAATGAATCCTAAGAACAAAGTTTCGAAGAACAGTTAATTTTTAAAGTATAAGCTTGGCAATCCTGCCTGAATTGTGTTGTTAGTTGTCATTGTGACATATAAGAAGCAGTTTAAGTTTTGTGGTGCAATCTGTTTGTGTCTATGTTCTTAAAATTAGAATGTCGCGAGTCGCGATACTAACGTATTGGTGTAGCTCCCACGATATAAGTTTAATTTATAGTTAAATAAACACCTTTATCCTTTTTAATACTCTGGTTACTTTATTTATAACACTCAGGTTATGGGCCCAGAGAAGCAGATGAAAGCATAGAGAAGGCGTAAACTAATGCGAAGAATATACCTAGTTTTTGAGGTTAAGGCCAGTTGGGCACGTGGGAAAAATTCAGAAAAAGGTAAAAAAATAAACAAGGAATAATGCCATTTAATTGCAATTGGTTTGAGAACTGGAAATTTCGATTATATTCAGTACTGAGGGTCAGGGAGCTAAATGATATTCTTAGAAATGAAATAAACGTTGCCTTCCAAATGATTAATAAACTAGACAGAATTTTCAGCTAAAAGGGTATGTGTTGTAAATTCTTAAAGGAACTAATTAATGTCCGACCGAAGCTACTTTTTATGGCCGAAACCGAAACCGAGTTTCGGCCTCTGTCTCAGTTTCGGCCTAAACCGAAACCGAAACATCAATATAACGTCAGTAATTTTTTCGTAGATATAAAAATGAATAACGTTTCATCAGCATTATCACACCTTATTTCAAATAAATTATTTATACTTTTTGAAATAAGAAGTTAATCTGAACCAAATATCAACTATTTTATATTTTTGTTATATTTTGTATCTATGGTCAATCTTTATGACACTGTTATCAGTTAGCTGCCTTCAAACAAAATTTCTGAAGTACCTCCGTAAGGCAGACGTGAATTTTAGGGGAACGTTTCTCAAAGACAGAAATGAACTGAAATCCTAGTGAGAGTAATATCTGCGTTTCTTTGCAAGATTGGCTCCGATAAGTGGGAAGTAGGCTGCTTAACTTGTGATAAGTTATTACCATCATCTACCCAGCAAAATGACACTTCTTCGCTTGAAGATTAGTGCTCCGAGGGCGAGAGAGAGAACTAATGAATCTAAAATATACCGCTGACTCAGATATTTCGAGAACTAGGAAGTTTAAGAAGTAAATTTGAAGAATCATTTATATCATATTTCCCTTTACCATAGGCGTAGTTAAGTCCCGCCTGAATTCGGGGGGGGGGCGGCTTAATAAGTCCCTGGATCTGGGGGGGGGCTCCGCCCTAAATACAATACACTTAACAAAATGAATTATTTTGGGATTCTTGGGGGGCTAATTTAATTCTTAGGGGGGCTAAGCCCACCCAAGTCCCCACCTAACTATGCTTTTTACTAGCCATGCCAAGTGAATTTGAAATTGTAGTAACTACAACAAGGACTCTCTCTGAAAAAGACTTACAAATGGAATTTGTCAAAAGTAACTTGTTGGAGTTTAAAGCAGATAAGAACCCAAACAAAGCAGAGGTGTCATCATGGTTTCATGCTGAGAATAAGATAAAATGTTATAAATGTGGTAAATCTGGACATACTAAGAATGTATGTGGTATAAAATGTAGTTATTTGTCACAAATTTAGACACAAGTCTAAGAACTATGTAAGAAAGACTCAGGGCTGGTGGCTTTCTGTGACGCAGAGAATGAAGACGAAGAAATACGGTGGTATGCAGACTCAGGGGCAACTCATCACTATATACCTATTAATGATAAGCGACTGCTGTTAGAAGTTTCACTGAACCTAGGGAAATACAACTTGCTGAAAAAGGGAAAACTATGATTGCAATGTGTGTTGATGAAGTGAAAGTTGTGAGAATTGTAGATAGTAACGAAACTACAATAACTTTGAATGATGTCTGTCGTGTGCCTGATTTAAGAGTAAATTTATTATCAGCATTAATTTGTCCTGTTCGCTAAGCGTTTATTTGAATGGCAGCCTGTTGCAGCCCAATAATGTAATGTTCTTGTATCAGAGTTTGATTATCATGTTAGATGACGTTTTATAATATAGTAGCTAATGCGGTTTTTACGATATAGTCTAGCATTTTTTGACGTGTATCAGTAAAAAAAATGTATAAACCAAAATTTGTTGGTATAGTAGAAGTCAGATATACATATATGAGTTGTTTACATTTTTTTCAGGTCTCAATCAGTGTCGACATTTCTATAGTGCAGTTACGTTATTATGTAGACCTGAGTAATGATAAAGCCGTAATTATCTATACAAAATATAGGTTAGCTAAATTACAATGTACAATTTCAGTATCTTAAGCCAATACCTCATACAAGGCTTTCGCGGGCTTTCGAGGTGGCCATATTTGTTAGTACAAATAAAATAAAAGAAAATAAAAATAAAAAATATATATTATAATAATTCAGAAACTCGTAGGAGATCAAAATAATCGAAAATACCAATTTGCAGTAGATAAAAACAAAATGAATTGATCTATTTATTGTACAATAACATCTGATTATACACAGACATATACAATTTTGACTATATTAATGGCCGTAAAACAGCGCAGCAAAAAAAGCCGAAAAGAATAAAGGTCATTCTATCAGTCGGGTGTCTTGTGAAGGATTAAGGGGTCCTTTGTAGTGTCGGCACTCGATAGGAGCACAAAAAATGTAAACAGCTCTTATATTTCTGACCTGTACAATACAATCATCAACAAGCGCCATATGGCAGCGGCGGCTCGTCAGAGGAGGCAAGGGAAGCTCAGCATCCTCTTCAAATTTTTAGAATCGACGAAACTTATATCGCATAAGTTTTAAAGCACTTTTTTAACTTCGTGACATCTCACTACGTGCAAATGAAAAACTGAAATGGAATATTTTCGGTTGGTTGCTTGCTTGGCACAATCTGCGCCACTGTCTAACGAATGCCACTGCGTACTGTCTTTTGTGTAAGCAACACAAAAACTCAGCCTTGTGGCTGCGGGATTCCCTTAGCAGCTAGCGGCTCCAGATTTCGTATGGTACGCTAGTACAGAGTAACCTTGAAATCTTCTCACAAACATTTTTATTGGCCGACACCCAGTTCTACATGCCACTACTGAATGAGAGCCTCCAACCATCCATCTGTTTTCATTCCACAGGCTATAATTCCCTAGTACAACACAGTGTTGCCAACAGTACGATTTAAATCATATTTGTACGATTCTTTCTTTTGCTTTTGGGCTTCTACCGGCGGTCGAAAGTAGAAATACGGGGATTAGCAGAAACTACCCGCAATCTAAGCAGTACAATCGTACTAAATTTTTAGTAGAATCGCATTCCATTTAGTACAATAGTACATCTCACTTGTTTTTAATACAACTAGAATTGTTTTATGAATGTGGAAAATAGGGCAAATGGCGAACACCCACTTAAATAAAATGTGTTTCATTATATGAACTAGGTAAACACTTTTATGATTTTTTAATATATAGCTTCCTCTCGATCAACCTCCATGAACCGCCCCTGCCATATGGATAGGTAATAAAAAACTCTCAGCTGCTAAATAATCGTTTTGAAAATAATATGTCCAAACTTAAAATCAACAAAATCTTGTAAGGACTTAATTTCATGCACTTTAACAAAATTTCAGTGCACCAACTGCCTTTTATCAATATCTGGCATGCTATAGGCAAAAGGGATTGCATACATTAAATTTGTACGTCTGCGTCTCGTCTCGCGTCTGTCTTTTTATTGTCGAATCGGGCCACCTATTAGCAATAATTACAAAACATGTTATTCATTTAAAAAAAGCATCACTTGAGTGCTTGGTTGCAGGTATAGCAGCTTGTATAGAAAGTATTTTTAGTTATTTTTTAGTGTCCGCTGTAATCTAGCTCAGTAGCAAAATGTCTTGCTTTCAAAACAAGCTATATGTGTATAGGATGGTAACTTTCTCGAAACCAATTATTACAGTAAAAATTTGACGTATTACCTACAGTGCATATAATTGAATAATTCGCTCGGAACAATATCTACCTTATTCCAAAATGAAGGGGTTTTATCTTTTATATCATCATAATATAGTTTACAGACTTTGTGATGGCGGTGCTTTTATTACGGTTCCAAAGTACCCGATTTCTTGAAATCAAGTCTCTGGCTTTAACCTTTTCACATCCTGTATATTATAATTTGTATATTAGGTGTTTTCGACTATTCTAAAGACTTCAATCTGGTAACTTTATATTGGCAGGCTTTAGAATAAGTTTATATAGGATAATTAAAGGGACGTGATATAGTCGAAAAATAAACACTACATTTACATGAAATATGAAAAAGTATGACGCCATAGTCTTATTATTTCCAATACACAAATTATGACAAGTAATAGTCCAAGGGCCGATATATCTGAACCATTGCAAATACGTTTCTTATGCGTTTCTATGACCCTCTCTTCAGCTGTACCTATCTGGTTCGCGATATTGGAAGGCATAAAATAATTTATATATTGCTTCTTATAGTCATGCAATTTTTTAAAAAGTAACGGAAAATGTCTAATTGAAGGGTCCAATGCAAGAAGTACCTAAGTCACATTTCCATCAATTATAGACATCTATGCGAACTTTTTGTTAGCTTTCTGGTAGTATATCTAAAATTGTTTGTACCTAAGCGATTATATGAGCATATGAATTTTTTTAAATATTTCTCATTTCAGTGCAACATGTGCCTAAGTCCAGCCAAATATTAGATAAAATATCTTCAATGGAAGATGAGCCTAAGTACAGGGTCTGTTTGTCACTACGAATGTCCACTTCAGCGCAAAGGAATGCCTTAGTTCACTATGACATATGATGTATGCCTAGTTTTTGGTTCACCGTTCCATTCACTGATAAAAACGTGTTCCTAGTGATTTATTTTTCACTCAATTTGTCTAATCGTTTATAGTTGGACAATTGTGGAGAAATAGTATAAGAAACACAAGTAAGTGTGTGTTTTTTTTTAATTGTCGATAATATTGTGTTTGTACAGGAAAATCCTGTTTTATGCCGAGATAACCAAAAAAATTTATCATATCAATTATCACATTTCTCTCTTATCGATATCACATAATTATCTGACCTACAGATAGTAATACATCTGTCCTGGCTCAGAAAATTAACAAATTGATCGACTTACCTGTATGAAGGTCAATTTGAATTTTCCGAGCTTCTCTTCTGAAGATAATTACACTCTGTAGTATCGCTTATCGAGCCCATCGAGGTACGTTTTTTCAAAGTAAACAACGTTTTTGTGAGTCGGATCGGCGCCAGCCGGTGCCTGGCAAGCCATTCCGTTTTTTGTAGTTTAAATCGCACTTTGGGTATTTTTTTGGGGGGGTGGGTTGTAATTATCTTCAGAAGAGAAGCTCGGAAAATTCAAATTGACCTTCATACAGGTAAGTCGATCAATTTGTTAATTTTCCTTCGCTTCTCTTCTTCGATAATTACACTCTGTAGCTGTTTAAAGAACTAAGTGCGATTTGAGAAAATAGTATAATAGTGTTAAATAAATTATTACAATATATTATGCAATTATGTCTAATCCTGTTAATAGAAATGTAATACCTTTATAACGTAATAACACTATCTAGAAAGAACATATAATACTATATAATTATATATACGTATATATAACATGATAACTAAGGACTAAATGTACATTTTCACTGTCTTATGCGCCTAAATCAAGTATTGCACTGGCAAAGTCTTTATTATTTGGCATTACTGGTAAATTGTAGAAAGAGCTAAAAACATTTGAAGCACTCGACCAGCCTGCTGAGTTTTTTATTGTGTCTATTGTTACCCCCAGTCGGCAGGCTGCTGAAGTTGCAGCATGTCTTGTACTATGGCTTGAAAAAATATTTGTATCGATACCGCTAACTTGTAGAATTCGCTTCAGCCATCGGCTGATTGTTTGAGACGTTGCTTTATGGTGTGGTTTTTTGTGTGTGAGAATAAGATATTTTTCGTTTTTCCGTAAGTAATGCTTTAATGTTGAAGCGATGCAAAGTTCTGGACACTCATGGAATGTTTTAAAACTCAGCAGAGGTTGAGGCTTATTTGGTCCTGACGTTTTAATTTTATCAGCAATTTTAATATAAATACCAGTAGGTGTAATATTTATATTGTCAATGTTAATTTTAGTTAGAGTTTGGGAACGATGCCCTGTTGTCAAAGCTAGCAGCATTACAAGTTTATGTGTTAACTTTTCCAAGTTCAATGATTCTAAAGGGTGAAGTGTTTTTAAGTAATTCAGTACAATTTGAGGGTCCCACGTAAACTTGTATTTTGGTTGGGGTGGTCGTAAATTATGTATGCCTCTAAGAAACCTTTTTATTATGGTTTCATCTTCTGGATTGGGTGGGTTTATGAGGTTCAGTGCTGATCTGTATATGTTTATTGTTGAATAAGATAAAGAGTCTGAGAATTGTTTTTGAATGAAGTTCACAAAATTTTCCATTTTATACTGAAAGACGTCAAGGTTATTTTGGTAACAGTGTTCCCACCATTTTCTATAGCAGCTATCGTATTGCTTTAGAGTTCCTTCGGATATTGAAGAAATTATTATTGCAATGGCAGTTTCTGGAACATTCCGTCTTAGCATAGATTGCCTGATAATTTCCCTACCGCCAATGTAAGGCTGCCGTGTAGAGGATGTGGGTTCCTGAAAGGAGATAGTAACAAGTCTTCTTCAGGTTTAAAAATAAGTGGCTTTGTTAAGAGCAATTTGTGGAAAAGTGGGTACCAATTTTGTGAGGGCCAATGCGGCACTACGAGGATACCCGTAGCATTGTCAGTGATGATTTTGTTTAATGTTTTTGGTATCAACGGGAATGGTGGAAAAGCATAAAAATATGTGTCCCACCGAAATGTAAATGCATCTATATATGTACATTCAGGATCTGGGCCCCAGGAAGCGTATATTTTGCATTTTGAATTCAATTTTGTTGCAAATAGATCAATTGCGGGGGTCCCAAAGCATTTACAAATTTGTAAGAATTTGCTATTTTTTAGTTCATATTCAGTTTCGATATGCCTGGACCTGGATTCGAGATCTGCATACGTGTTCTCTTTTGTGGGTATATATGACGCAAATATAAATATTTTTTTTCTTTCACACCAATCCCAAATTTCCCTAGATATTTTATTCAGTTCCTCAAATTGCACACTACCGCGTTTATTTATACAGGCGATTGCGGTTTTATTATCTATTTTTAAGAGAATGTGACATGATGTCAAATATTTTCCAAAGGATTTTAATCCATATAAAACTGCCCGTAACTCTAAAACATTAATATGTTTTTGTGTTTCCTTAAAGTTCCAAAACCCATGAATTGAATTTCCATTGTAATGTGCCCCCCACCCTGTTTTTGAGGCGTCAGTATAAATTACTGTATTGAATATTTTTGTTATTTCGATTTTTTTAAAAGAGTTTTTTAAGTTTGTCAACCACCAATCGAGGTCCCTAAGTAAGCTGTTATGTAGGTTCACGAATTTATTGTATCTCTTATACGTTTTGAGGTATAAGTATTTTGCCCTTTCCAAATTTTTGATGTGTGCCCAACCGTATGTAACACAGCTGCAACCAGCTTTCCAATTAAACTTGCAAAATGTTTGATTGTACATCGCGGGTTATTTTTTAGTGACAAGAGATCATTATAAATTATATCTTTTTTAATGTCAGGGAGGCGCAATGTCATTGATGAAGTATTAAATGTGTATCCCAGAAAGGTAAGTTCTTTGACCGGCTTTAATAGACTTTTTTTCAGATTAATTAAGAACCCTAGCTTCGTCAACAAACTAGTGACTTTATCTAGTGCTTTTTGGCATCCCCTTTCAGTGTTATCTATGATTAGGAGGTCGTCTAAGTAGGCTACAAGCATAATATAATGTTTTCTTAATGTTGTTATCACCGGTTTCAGAAGCTTAGTAAATATATATGGTGCCACATTCAAACCAAAAGGGAGGCAATTAAATTCATAGATTTCGCCATCAAATGAAAAACGAAGATATTTTCTGTAGTTTTTATGAACAGAAATCAGATAATACGCGTCTTTTAAATCAATGTTTGCTAGGAATGACTCGTTGCTGATTAACTGTGTGGCGGTTCTGTAATCTTCGATCTTAAAGTGTGGGGCTTCTATGAAAGTGTTTAACTTTTTCAAGTTTAAAATAAATCTGAATTTACCGTCAGGTTTGCGCCTTAAAAAGTAAGGTGACATAAATTCGTCAGGTTTTGACTTTTGTTTTGAGATAGCACCCATTTTTAATAAACTACCAATTTTCTGTTTGTATACTAGTCTCTCTTCATGAGAGAACTTAGCTTTTTTGAAAGTTTTTTGAAATGGTTTGGCTTTAAAAGGAATTTTTACCCCCTTAATCCACTGAATAACAACAGGGTTGTGGCATATTGTTTTCCATTGAGTTAGATAATTTTTCAGCCGGCCCGCATAATTTTCGGTTACCTGAATTACTTCTGCTGCCTGTATTGTTGGGACTGTTGAGGGTTGTGAGGTCGGTTGAAACGATGGCCTGGGTTCTTTTTCCTGGTGTTGGAGGTCTGGCGCTTGAAGTTTAAATTACTTGTTGCGCCCCCTGGGTAGGTTGTCTCTCTGTGATTTTGTGGGTTTCTGGCGAACTGTGGTTGTTGTTTGGCCGCGAAAGGCTTGGTTTTGTAGGCGGAGCTGGCCTTAAGTGTTAAACCAGTCTTTTTTGCAATTTCACTAGTTTTTAGGTCTTCAAAAAAACTCAATCCAAGCAAAAGCTCATCACTTTTACTTTTTTCTACCAACTTGCGGCATGAATGGTTTAAAAAAGGCAGTATATTGTATTTTCTATGAGTAGATAAGGCATGCTGAACATTGCATATTAGTTGGGCTGCGTCCGCTAAAACAGTAATCGTTTCCTTATTCGTGTTGGTACCAGAGGCTAGCAGCTTATTTATTTGTGACCCTAGAGCAGCCAATGCATGTCCTGTTTCATTCTGTAAATGAGCCATAAATTTGTCTTGTCGTAGTGTCTTTGTATCTAGGCAAGACTCCAGCTCAGGTCCCAACTCGGGTGTCTTTAGCAAAGGACAGTTTTCAAAGAGGGGATATTTTGCTATGATTTTTTCTTTCTGTTCCTTTTCTATGCCATCTTGAATGTAAGAAGACCATCTTAAAACTAGTTGTTCATGAAGTGGCTCCTTTATTGAGGAGGTTTGTTTAGGCTGGGTCCCAAGAAAATCAAAATTTTCTTGATTTTGTGTCTCGGGTACGGTATTATTTACTGCATCCCCATCTGCGGTACGATGAACGTCGACAGCGATTATATCTGGCTCCGGGGATTCAGCGAACACTGTAACCAAGGAGGCCCTATTAGGAAAGTAGTATAACGACTACTGTTCTGGGTAAGTAGTATAACGACTACTGTTCTGAGTAAGTAGTGTAACGACTACTATTTTTTTTTTCAGTATAACGACTGGCTGACTTGTCATTATGATATTTATGTGAAATTTAGCCCAATTTGTAAACTGTTTCGCCCATACCCAGGGTTTTTAGCCAACAACTAGGAGTATTTTTTTTTTTTGCAGTATAACGACTGTCTGGCTTTTCTGATTGTGATATTTATGTAAAAATTAAGCAATAATTGCAAACTGGTTCGCCTATACCCGAGGGTTTTAACCAATAAGTATAAATAATTCGAGTTTGTTTTGTACTTACAATTTACTTCATCCTCGCTACTGTCCGAGTCATCGTGAGAAATGGTCTCCAAAGTATGATCCTGTTTCTGTTTTTTGGTTTCATCATTGTTTGAAACACTATCCACATCACTGTTAGGTCTTTTAGGCATTTTACGCGTTTATAAACACTAAGACCCGGTCTATTTCCCGCGCGTAGACAGTACTATAGTTGTGATGTACTCTCGATAGGTACGAAAAACGGAATGGCTTGCCAGGCACCGGCTGGCGCCGATCCGACTCACAAAAACGTTGTTTACTTTGAAAAAACGTACCTCGATGGGCTCGATAAGCGATACTACAGAGTGTAATTATCGAAGAAGAGAAGCGAAGGAAAATTAAGTTCTTGATGAAGCAATAGACTCTGATACCGACATTTATGAATAACTTTTCTATTTGTGGTGTTTTGTATTCTCATATATTAAAAATAAAAATATCTTAAAGTATGTAGAGGTTTTTATGACCCTTTTGAAACCCAATGGAAAAAGTGTCTTGAGACCATTTTTGAAAAAACAAAATTTTGGAAAGTAGACCACAAAACTAGATTTTACTTAACGTCGCTCAATTTAAAAGTAATAAAGTACAAGATTATAACAAATCAAATGATTATTCGAACAGGTAATATTTCCAGAGGACAGAGAGAAATATAAACTTTAAAAGCGTTTTTCTCAAAAACAGAAAAATGTGAGTTAGGCACTTCTAGCATTGGACCCTCCAATTATTTCAATTTGCTAGGCTAGCAACACCTGCAACACTTTATGAAACTAAATAACCCACACACCTTTAGCTACGATAGTCCAAATTTTCATCCATATCAAAACTTTCGTGATATGTTAGGAAAACATATTCCTTTACCAGGCTACTTACGCCATCAATTTTTCAGTACGTACTCGTTGGGCATTATTTTGCAATTTGAGCCAGTTCGATTGACTGAAGAAATCATAACAAAAATACTGAGCCATTACAGTTCGAGGTTTCCTCATTCACTTTTAGCCAGCACGACAGGTTCTTCGTCAGTCTCTTCATCATCTATATCAAAATCTGCGCCCTCTCCCTCTTCCGCAGCCTTTCGTCTTTTCCTCGACCTAATCTCGCACTCTTTGATTTCGTACCCTATGAGAGGATGTAGTGCCACCCTTAATGAACAGAAAAGTTTTGGGAACAGGATTTCCTGTTGTGCTAACAGCTGTTTGACGCGCTGGCGTTCCTTGGATATTTTTGGAGTCACTGGACTGGTAAAAACTGGTAGATTTTCATTAGAGCTGAACTGGCGTAGAGCCTTTTCTCGGACGTGGACCAAGGGCCTGATTATCCGAAGGTCGTGTTCCCTATAAAAAAAATAAAGAAATGTGTTAGTTGAAAATAAGCCATATAACAAATAACGAGACATACAAGGTATAATTCCAAGGAAGAAAAAATACTTTATACACATAGCAAAACAAAAACCAGTGACCCACACCGCTTCAGAATGCTCGAGGATAAAGTAAAGGGTGATTCAATGAGGGTTTCCACATTAAAATGTTACTCAGAAGAATAGAAAAATATACAAACATTTTTATTTGCCATTTTAGGTTAGTGTATTACAATTAGGTATGAAAGATGATGTCATGCAAATGACTCCCACGACTCTGTGGCATGTCGTGATTCGTTGATTGAAATTTCCTATCACTTTTTGACACAATTCAGGTTCTATGCCGGCTATTTCGTGTCTAATCTCCTGTTTCAGCTCTGCAATAGTGTTTGGTTTTTTTTTATACACTCTACTTTTTAGATACCCCCAAAGAAAAAAATCTAGGGGAGTAAGATCTCATGATCGCGGCGGCCCATTGATATCGCCGTTACGCGAGATAATCCGACCTGGAAACTTGCCGCGCAGCAATTGCATCGTTTCTCTGGATATGTGACAAGTGGCGCCATCCTGTTGGAACCAAAAATCTTCAATGTCCATACCTTCCAACTGCTCGCAGAAAAAATCAGATATCATGTTTTGATAGCGAACACCATTAACCGTAACAGCGTCCTCCGCATTATCCTCGAAAAAAAAGGGCCAATGGTTTCTCCGCACCAAAAGGCGCACCAAATAGTCACTTTTTGAGGATGTATTGCTTTTTCAACAATCTCTTTTGGATTTTCTAATCCCCAAATACGACCATTATGTTTGTTTACAGAGTCACCAACGTCAAAATGTGCCTCATCGAACGAACCCCTTGTTCTCGTATCCATTCTGCAAACCCGCGGCGCTGTTGATAATCTCGACGTTTCAACTCCTGAGTTATTTGGACTTTATATGGGTGTAGATGCAATTCTTTTGTTAAAATTCGCTGTATGGTTGAATACGTAAGGCCCACTTGCTGCGATCGATGACGAATTGATGTCTTTGGATCTTCGGCTACACTTTCGCGAACAATGGCAATATTTTGATCTGAGCGACCTACACGAGCACGTTGAGGGACTTTGAGGTTAGTTACAGATCCAGTTTGCTCGAATTTTTGAACCACATTCCAAATTGTCCTCTCAGAACGTCGATTTTGCGCGCCAAAAAATTCACGTAGAGCCCGAAATGCATTTTTTCTTGATCGACCATTTTCATAATAGGCTTGCACCATTTTTACACGTTGTTCAGTCGTATACTGCTCCATGAACTAATTTTGTTTATGTTTTGAGGTTATAAATCTCATATGATAATCAACAAATACAGTGGCGTTTCAAAAATATTTCAGATTGTAATGTGGAAACTCTTATTGAATCGCCCTATAGTAGTAGTGATGGGGATGCGATGCCGGCAAGTAGGCCACCTTTGGCCCTTTTTTCCAACTCCACTGCGAACACTAAAATTCTACGTCCTATAAAGCTCCTTGTAGAACCTACCAGACCTCCTGATGAAAGTTAGTATGTCCGACCATCTCGCTGAATATAGTGACTCCTCCACAAACTCCGTCGTGCTGAATACCTGAACCCTAAGTTTGCGATACACTGCACATCTGACCAGGAAGTGAAACGCTGTCGTCCTCCTACCAGCATCTGGAGCATATGGGGTTCCCTACCACTCTCATGAGTGACATGTCTATTCAGCCGGCAATGGCCAGTGAGAACCACAGTGAGAACCCCCATCAGACGGTTGAGCATCTCCCTGCCTTTATTCAGAAGCCATAGCGTTCGACCCTTATCAAGGCCCGCTATGAATCTATTGGCTTGCCTGCAGTCATCTTTCTCGAACCAGGCTTTCTCCAGTTCCTTGTAGGCCCAGTTGTCCAGGGCTACACTGATCTGGCGCCAGCTAATTCCAAGCATAGGTTCTGGGCCGATGCAGGGACTGTCGGCCCGTATCCTAGCTAGTCGGTCCGCTGTCTCGTTACCTGGTACACCAATGTGCCCGGGGATCTACAGCAGGGTCACCTTCTTATAGCTTGCTAATTTCTGAAGGGCGGCAGAGCATTCTTGAGCCAAAACCGATCTGGCTCTCGGAGCTGCCACCGCTTTTAGAGCCGCCTGGCTGTCAGAACATATATCTATGCTCTGTTCAGAACACTGTTCGACTTCCGTCGAGTATGTCCCCATCAATATGGCATACACCTCCATCTGGAAAACGGTCGTGCAGGCTCCCAGCGCGAAGCTTCGCTCCACTTCTTTTCCCTCCAGCCTGCTCCTCCGGAGCCTGACTACTCCTTTGAAAGTGATCCGTCAGTGAACCACACTAGACTATGGGGTGAAAATTTGACTTTTCCTCTCATCCAATCGCCCCTTTCCGGGATGTGTGAGAATCTATTATCTAAACTTAAGGTATCTTTGGCTCTTTCCATCCTGAATGACGATATAGTGATATTATCGTTCACGTTCCCCCGTCACGTATTCGCAGGCAGGCTGACTTCGCCTCTCTTTTTATCCAGATGTGGAGGTGGCAAGCCCAAGAGTCTCTCCAGGGCAGCAGTAGGTGTTGTTTTCATAGCATCTGTTTGCTCATTGCTGCAAGCCTCTTAATCTTGGCGAGCTTGGGCCTAACCGAGACCTTCTCTACGCTCGGCCACCAGCTCGAGAAGCCGTACTGGATCCTGGTTCTGACGACTATTGAGGCCCCAGGTCCTACCGACTACCCGACGCAGCTGCCACATGATAGATATAGAATTTTTGTACACATAGGCGCATGTAAGTCTACTGTCAATCAACAGCCCCAGGTACTTGACCTCCCGTATTAGGGTCATCGACGCCCAGAAAGCTAACAGAGACTAACACCAAACCGTCGTCAGCGTAGGTTTGCGTATAAAAGTCGGCCGAGCTAAGTTTATCAAGGAGGCTATCCATAACAAGGCATCAGCGGCGGGGAAAGGCAGCTGCCCTGTGGACAGCCCCCGCTCACTCCAGCTGGACCTCGCCTATAGTTGCATAGCCTTGCGATTCTTAAGTGCTGATCTCACCCAGCAGACCAGAGCGGGCGGAACACCCCTGGCCTGAAGGATAGAGGCATATGTTGGCTGTTCGTGCTTTATCGAAA
This sequence comes from Callosobruchus maculatus, assembly GCA_951848785.1. NCBI lineage: Eukaryota > Metazoa > Arthropoda > Insecta > Coleoptera > Chrysomelidae > Callosobruchus > Callosobruchus maculatus. The sequence goes on along the minus strand of CATOUR010000065.1, from coordinate 8,648,309 downwards.
GCTCCCTGTACATCGAAGAATACTCCCAGAGCCACCTCTCTGTGACAGAGAGCTTTTTCTTCCTTCCTTCTATAGCATGCAGGGCCGTCTCCGTGGAGCGGCATGCTGATTATTGTGGATAGGATAAGTAGTGACGATTTTCTCCACCAAGTATCTGTCCACGATCTTCTCCAATGCTTCCATGAGAAAGAAAGTAAGACTAATTGGTTAGGATTAAATAAAATGTATTAATGTTTAACAGACCAACTAAAATATAATATACTAATATCAAAATGATTGTCATTATTGAATCCAATAATAATAGTGCATCTACCGGCAACACAAAAAAGTTCAGTCAGGGCTTCCGATAAAAAAAATTGAAGATGTCAAGATTAGACACTAATCAAAATTGCTGGAAGAAGTCTGGCAAAAATATTTTAAAGTGAGGTTATAAGAGCATTGTTCCTTTAAACATTTAGGTCTCGATGGAGCAATTTTGATCCGAAGTGCCAACCAACAGGCATCCAGATTCTAGACGATACCTAGCGTCCAACAAAATTTGTTGCTCGGTGAAAATGGAAACGAAAATAAAAAATTAGGAAAAGGCAAATTAGCATTGACGGCAGATCTTTCCGTGTAGTACGGTGTAAATTTCCTTCTAAACACTAAGCCTATAGCGATAGCCGGCAGTGCTATATGAAAAAATTGTCGGGTGCTCTTTTTTGTCTTCAATTACATTGGAGCATCAAAATTTGTTCCACTGGCGTTGAATGGTAAAACTAGTTCTACAGAAAATATCATTACACTAATTATTAAAAATCACTTACCGAACGTAGTATTGTGCCCTTAGTGCCCTCAGCCTTCCAGTGTGAAAAACAGACAGTAAAAAGCTCTCGCAAACATCGTCCAAATGTTGTCCAATAGCCAAAACGTTGTATCCAGAACTTTTGGCTACCGCATATAGTCGATGCCTTAGCATGGCTGTACCAAAGCTATAGTAGTTTTCTTTTGCTTCAACTTGTTTTTCTGGAAACGTTTGATGATAGTTGTAATGAAAAGAAACCTTTGTTAGCGTATATTTGAGTAATGAGGACCCTAGTAATATCAAATTGAATATAACAAGTAATGATCCTTCAAAATCGGAATCGTTTGGATCCTATTCCACGATTGAGATAATTATGAAAGATGTTCATTAAAATCACATGTTGGAAATAAACTTGTTTACTGACTTTTCGGCCACTTTTATCCAAGTACAAAATGTATGGGAAAAAATGAAGTCAAATTGATTGACTCAGTACTGCCCACACATTACCGCGATAACAGTTTATTATTTTCCCATAACATGAAGCTTTAGTCTGAGATCCCTTGCAACCAAATAATCGCCAGCCCCCCTCCTAAAATTGACTCATGCCGCTAGGCCTTTCCTTCACAGGTCAATGGTCAGCCTATTTTCAATACTACAAATTTTTCAGTTTTACAACGCCCCACCCCCCAACCACCCCAATTTCACCACCACCCAAAAAAAAGGTAGGAAATGATCAGGAACCCCTAAAACATCTAAAAACGAAGTTTGAGTTGTTTTCATACTTCTTAGTTTCTTTATTATTGCTACGCTGCCACTGACACGATTTTTAACAAACATACGCGTTTTTCATCCTCACCACGGTAATAATTTCATTAGAATCAATTTAATAATGTCCACGTTACAAAATACAAAACGATATAAAGCGATAAATACTCGTATGTATACAGAAAATTCTAAGTCCCCGAGTTTCCGTAATAGGCTAGACAATGTTCGGATGGACCTAAAAAGGTGATTTATGTCGCTAGGTCTTCCTTCACAGGCTAGTGGACAGCCTATTATGAATACAAGACATTTTTCAGTTTTTCAATCCCCCACCCCCTGACCACCCCAGTTATCTCACCCCTACCCAAAAAAACGCAGAAAATGATCAGGAACCTATAAAGCACTTAAAAACGAAGTTTGAGCTGTTTTTATATTCTTAGTTTTTTTGTTATTTCTGCGCCGCCATTGGCACGATTTATAAAAACCATACGCGTTTTCCATCCTGGCTACGGTAGTAATACTGTGTCAAAATTTCATTAAAGTCAATTCAACAGTTTCGTCATAACATCATATAGAACGATCTAAAGCAATATACTCTCGTATGTTTACACCAGAAAAAATTCTAAGTCCTTTGGTTTCTGTAATAGGTAAGGCAATGTTCGGATGGACCTAAAAAAAATATTTATGTTACTAGGTCTTCCTTCATAGGTCAGTGGACAGTCTATTATGAAAGCAACACATTTTACAACCCCCCACCCCCCCAACCACCCCAACTTCACCCAAACCCAAAAAAAAGTAAAAAATGACCACGAACCCCTAAAACGCCTAAAAACGAAGTTTAAGCATTTTTTTTTTGTTTTTTGCTAATTACTCCGCCGCCCATGCACCGATTTTAAAAATTATAGGAACATTGCCTGCCACGACCCCACAGCATATCGCTGCCCAAATTTCATCATAATCCATGCAGCGGTTGCTGAGATTACGAGGCTAGAAAAAAGCGACAGACAGACAGACAGACCGACAGACAGACCGACAGACAGACAGACAGACCGACGGAGATGAGTGACGTGGATTTTCGCTATGTAGCCATCATAAAACGCCCAAAAAGCGTATTATCTCAAAATCGAAAATGTTCGCGATCACAATACTCCCCTCACCTATCGGTGTGGGAAGTAAAAATAGAATATGGACTAAGTGACATTGATTAGACGCTGCATCAGAAGTAGCAAATGTTTTTTGCGATCTAACTTCGTAATCTATAATCTTAGAAAACACAAGGCTGTTATTTTAAATTCAAGTTCGCAAAGAGCAAAATCTGCTTCCTGGCACAGCTGCCAATTTGGATCACTTAGCAAATTAATTATAGTCGAAACATGTCTTACTTTGATAAAGACTGAATATAATATGTGTTTGCAGTCATACGTCAGTAACGCGTGATCAATCAATGAGACAGCCTCAGGATAAGTTTCAGAATTAGGGTGTCCAGTTAGTGTGTAATTGTTCGATATCTCGTAAGGTATACCTGATAGAAGAAAATGGCAAATACAAAAGTTATTTGGTTACTTTTGAAGAGCATATTCTAAAAATATTTTGAAATATACAGGGTGTTTCGGGAAAGTAGGATAGTGATCAACTTGATTTTTTTATGTGGAACTATAACTTTTTCTTAAATTCTTCTAGTGTCCATCATTGATCTCCATTCAACCCTAAAATATTTTTGGGATCGATTGCGACGTTGCCAAGTTATAATTTATTTTGCTATTAATTTCCGGATTTGCAAGGTCGCAAGTAATACGTCCAAATTCATATATTCCTTCAACTTTTCCCAATAATATACAGCGAATTACTTGAATATTAAGTGGATATTATTTTGGATGCAATTTGTATCTACAGGGTGTTTTTGGCAGAATTTTAAATTACGGCAACTTGAAGGTCATTTTACTTGGTTTTTTTAAATGTAACACCCTATATTTTTTATTTTAAATCGAAATAACTACTAATACCCTATCTCGCCTTGTAATATTTTTTTTTGCGTTTGCGACGTTGCCAAGTTATAAATTATTTTTGCAGATTTTTAAACAAATATCCCCGATTTTAATTTATTTTAAATAGAATCCTCTACTTATTTTTATTGCAATGAATTGCACATGTCGAATTTAGTACGATCACGCAATTTCAAAATTTTGTTTCTATTAATTACTGAGATACGGCAACACCGCTTTTTCCGTAAACGGTACCGGAACGCTTAAATATTTCCAAAACTGCCACAGCTGGAGCGGTGAAATTCAATACTTGGGGGTTTTTGGACACACAGAATTCAAAAACGCTAACATCAGTGTTGTCACATTTACCACTTTTACGTTAGACTTCATAAATAGGGCATACCATTCATAATTATGACGTAAAATTGGTAAATCTGACAACACTGATGTTCGCATTTTTGAATTCTGTATGTTCAAAAACCCCCAAGTATTGAACTTAACTGTTCCAGCTGTGGCAGTTTTGGAAATATTTAAGCCTTCCGGTACCGTTTACTGAAAAATGAGTAGAGGATTCTATTTAAAATAAATTAAAATCGGGGATACTTGTTTAAAAATCTGCAAAAATAATTTATAACCTGGTAACGTCGCAAACGCGAAAAAAAATTTTACAAGGCGAGATAGGGTATTAGTAGATATTTCGATTTAAGATAAAAAGTACAGGGTGTTATATTTAAAAAAACAAAGTAAAATGACCTTTAAGTTGCCGTAATTTAAAATTCTGCCAAAAACACCCTGTAGATACAAATTGCTGGTAACATCCAAAATAATATCCACATAATATTCAAGCAACTCGCTGTATAATATTATTGAGAAAAGTTAAAGGAATATATCAATTTGGACGTATTACTTGCGACCTTGCAACTCCGGAAATTAATAGAAAATAAATTATAACTTGGCAACGTCGCAATCGATCCCAAAAATATCTTAGGGTTGAATAGAGATCAATGATGGAAACTAGAAGAATTTAAGAAAAAGTTATAGTTCCATATAAAAAAGTCAAGTTGATCACTATCCTACTTTTCCGCAACACCCTGTATATTTCAAAGTATTTTTAGAATATGCGTCTTAAGTAACCATATAACTTTTGTATTTGACATTTTCTTCTATCAGGTATACCTTGAGAGATATCGAAGAATTACACACTAACTGGACACCCGTATTATGAAGTATGTTATAAACCAGTTCCATTAGTTTAAACATCAGATCACTGAAACAATGTAGGAGCCGAAACCCTGCGGAACTCACGCGTTCGTGTTATGGGATAAAGCGAAGAAGCCATTTACCACGCCAGAAATTTTGCCACCAGTCACCCTTTTCTGCACCACCTGTAAACTAGCGAGCTTCCAGCCTTATGAGAATATTGGAGTTGTACGGCATTCAGAAGAGGCGGGAAGTATGGAAGCTAGATCCACTGTGCACATTTTCACCACAACAAGCGGGGATCTTGTAGGGATTGGTAACGTTACTGGCGTCAAGTGCACCACGTCTAGCACTGGTTTGGTTTTGACCCTTATCTTGCTCATACTCCATCAAATTGAACACATAAACGGTATAGCTCTTTTACATAGATTTAGAAATTGAGTCATATACCTGATATAATATCATTTTATATACATCTTAAGAGATTCATAAAAGATGCAGGTGATTCAGACCAAAACAATTACCTGGTTCAAGGCCCATATCAGGCTTTTTATCATCGATGATATAGTGTACGCCTAAGGTCTTTAAATGCGGAATGAGGACGCAAGGATCGCAACCAGAAGAGTCTGGATCTACAGTTATAGCGCCTATACTGAACAGCACCCCTTTGGTCTTTATATGGGTCTGGTAGTGCAGCAACGTGTGCAGCAGACACAGTGAATCCTTGCCTCCAGATAGACATACCTAAAAAACAAAGTAAATCTTTATATAGAGTGTATCAACGATGTGTGGATGGAGGATAGCTGCTTATCTATTTGAGATACAAAATATGTCTCAAATAAAAAATGCATAGGGAAGTATAATCTATGTTACAAAAATATTTCCCATTATAAAGGGTACCTATCCAATAAGTGTGTACCTTATCAAAGTTACATTATTTTTAATAGAGGCCCATGTATATTATTGCATATTTGGATTCCTTGGTCGATTCTAGTGTGACTCTATGTATCATAGATGATACCGTTTAGGCGCAAATCACCATAGTTTAAATGGATATAGATGTTAGAAAAAAGTTTAGTATTGCTAAGACTAAGCATAAAATGGGTCAGCTTGGGTAGTACTGTCAAATTTTAGTTCTTTTCATACCTAGTAAAATCGGTAGACTAATTGAGGAAACTTCAATTACGAGTAACTTGATTTCGTTAAATGTGTATGCCAATTATTTTCTACACGGTTAAAAGTAAAATTTGGTAGCCTTTGTAACGATATAGGACTGTCGATATTAATTTCTTGTAGTCTCCATTTTATATCAAATTTTCTGTCAAATCGGTTTTTCACATCTTTCTACCTGTAGGCAACTTAGCAGGCCATGAAAATTAAACAAATGTCTCATCAAAAGAATGAAAACAACTAACAGAAAACAGAAATATGCAAACAAACTAGAGGAGCAAGACAAGTTAATAAAAATTCCATACAACATATCCGCTCTAACCAGAAACAACAGCTGTAACATATCTAAGATCAAAGAAAAGCTGGAATATGACAGAAATGATTATTATCTCGTTCACAGCCTTACTAACTCTTGAGATGTAAAAGAGATTGACAAATTTGAAAAATGATTGAAAATTTTGAAAATAATGTTGCTGATAGTCTAATATCTAGAGAATAAAATTTCACATTTTTTGGTATAATACAGTAATGAATCATTTCCAAAATTACCGATACCTCTCACTGGAGCATTCTGAACATCTATTGGAATAGTTGTTAGAATTTTTTATTAGTTCAAGTTTTACCTAATTATTTATTTCATGTAATATTTGATAAGTAATTATGTTTCATAATTCAAACCGACTTTAATTCCGTTTTCTTTTTCTGCGATCTTGCTAATACGTACTGACGAACTTTAAGTGACTCAGTGAAATTTCATTCTTAGGACACTAGACTGCCAGTAGCAATCATTGGTATTTTTCCATTTCAAAATTTTTAATAATTCTCAAAACTTCTAAATCTCTAGTACATTTTAATAGCTATGCTGTGAAAAACAACAATTTATGTCATACTCCAGCTTTTCATTGACATTAGATATGCTGCCGCTGTTCTTTCTGATTAGAGCTAATATACGTTGTAAAGTATTTTTATGAAATGGCCTCATTATCTTTATTTCGTTAGCATCTCGGATCGCAAAGTCAGTTGTTTTCTGCCATCTGAACAACGCTTTGTTTATTTTTCATAACCTGCTGGGTTGCTTATACCCCCCACGACGATTAAGACACGTAATATATCGGAACTGGGTAGTAGTAGCGAATTATAATTTTGGGAGTTTAAATAAGAGCACCTATTCTTATTACTGTGTCACCCAATGAGGTATTTGCTTTTGATCAAGTGACTTTCGATTCAAATTTTTTAATGGGATACCCTGTATATTTGTGACTTTTTGTGTTCCTCCTGATAAAACAATTCCAACAAACTCGCACACTTGTGGTCTAAATTGATTCATTCAAGAGCTACAGGTACTTAAAGGATGGTACCACTACCATTGATTATAACATGTACCCCTACAGTTAAATTACTTTGGTAGTATTTCATAATGGCAGAGGTACAGTCCTTTAAGTACCTGTAGCTCTTGAATTAGTCACTTTAGACCTCAAGTGTGCTAGTTTGTTGGGAGGAACAGAAAAAGTCACAAATATAAAAAAAAATTTTTGAATCGGACGTCACGTGACCAAAAACAAATACCTCATTGGGTGACACAATAAGAAGAAAATATACTATATTTGCTCTAATTTGCACCCGCAAAATTATAATTCTCTACTACCGCCCAGTTCCGATATATTGCTTGTCTTAATGGTCATGGGACACCCCACCCCGTATATAGAACAAATTGAAAAAACCGAAAACCGAAATAAAATGGAAACTACAAGAGATTCATCCTGTATCGTTAAAAAGGCTATCAAATTTTAAATGTAACCGTACAAAAAACTTATACCCTGTTACCCGATACTTTAAACTGTCAGCCGTGTCATCAGCGAACAGCTGTTCGGCTAGTGATAACTAAAAATACCCCAGATTCAGTCTTGACGTATCAATTTTGCTTTGAATGAACACAGAGCTGTACTGAGTGGAAGATGACAAGTAATTGACACTTGGTGACGTTTTTCGTCTATGCTCTGAGGTCTATGCTTATTTTACATTTTGTCGGAAAATGAATGATGATGATTACGCTTTAAATGAGGTAAGAATGAACATAAAAGCATTTTTAGCTTAACCTCACACAAGCACTCCATGTACTTACTTTATACTCTTCTCCAATTGTACGTTGTACGTTTTAACCAATAAATCCCACTAGTGATGCAAGCTATTCATTGAATCGTCCTTATTGCTAAATATAGGAGTATTTTGATAGTCTTTATTAATATACAAATCAATAAGATGATCTATTTCTTCTAACCAACACTTTTGCTGCACATTTCTGGATATTGAAACAATTTTTTGTTTACAAAAATAGTCATTAGTTTTTGGCAATGAGATATTCAGTAAGAATATTACTAATACGGTCCTGATCGCAGGATTGCCAATCATCACCACTAGTAAAAAATTAAATTTGAGATACACTTCTTCGTCAGCTGATACCTATCAAATAGACGTCAAGCCAGTTTAAAGTATCAGGTAACAGAGTATAGGTATTCCCATTTAAAAAAATGAGGTTACATGTACAAAATAATTCAAATTTGACAGTACATACATTTCATGCTTAGTCACACGGCAAAGTCACAGCCTTCTAAGTTTTATAGACATCAAAAATGGTGAGTTGCTCCTAAACGGTTCGTTTTAAGCATCATATGTGATACATAAAGTCACACTAGAATCGACCAAGGAATCCAAGCGACAAGTAATATTACAATATTATATATAAAAAACGTAACTTTGATAAATCAAACATTTATTGGACACACTGTTCTGGAAGATATATTTTATTGCCTCCTACATTTTTTATTTGAGAAATTTTTTCTATCTGACATAGGGAAGCAGTTATCTTCCATCCACATATCGTTGATGTGTATGTAGACATTTGAAAGTAATTTACCTTACAATCAACTCGCATACAGCTTTATGATTGTTTTTTCGACTCGCCATCAGTATTGTTACAGAACACTCTCAGGTTCATACTATGCCAAATTATCTCTTCTTGAAAATATTATACACATACTTTTGATGTTTAAGTTTTAGTGTAATAATCATTAACGTCTAGTACACTGTGGAGATTTTTACGCAGTTAACTCAGTCTTCAACAATATACAGGGTATTGCCGCTCCATCTAACTGTAACCGCATTATTCTTAAAAACTTCGGTGGTAAATTTTCCAGTGGGTTGGCCAAATTTTCATTTAGAAAATTTTGGAAAACATGAGTTTATTATGCGGTTTCCAATAATACTACCCCAAATGTTTAGACTCCATGCTGGTTGTCAACAAAGCTCTCAAAATTTGGATTTACGTCGGCGGTCTGTCAGTGGGTTTGTGGACATGAAATTAGTTCATGGCCTACATGTTTCACTATCGAATGAGACTTACTTTGTGTTTGTAGAACCTCTGCATAGGTAGCTATGGCTAAATAAGTACAACACTCGTGCATCAATTAAACAAAAAACAAAATGGCTGCCACTTTATTATGGTGGGAGAAAAACTACAATTAACCCTTTTATACGGGGGTTGCTCTATATCTCCGTCAATCCACCAGTACGCGCACCGGCAGAATTCTTTCTGTCTGCTCTCACAATTAACCCTTTGTTAGTCGCTCGGGCTACACTGGTAGACCACTCGCATTTATATATGCACCAACCCTCTATCCCACAGGTGACTCTTGTGTCCCTTTCAGTACCTTTCGACAATGATCCCAAACTAAACGTTCAGTTGATCTGCTGTATTTATAGTGAGCGTATCGCAAGACTATTATCGCCGAAATACGCCTGGGCTACAATCGTAGACCGCGCGACCAAACGTGTTACAGTTCAGCGTGGATGCAGTATTTCCTGTTTCTGATTAAGTTTTAAAATACGAGGGCTGCTCTATACCTCCGTCAATCCACCAGTACGCAGACAGCTGTTTCACGCTTATTAGCGATCATCAGTGCGCCATAGGTCGATTGACGGAAATAGAGAGCATCAATTTTTCCATGTTTAATAAACATGTGAAAGATGTGCAAGCAGTGCTTGCACATCTTTCATAAGTTTTAAAAGTTGTTTAGACACGTTTTCATCATGATAAGTGTTACTGTAAGTACAGAGTGACGTAGGTAGGTTGGGCTTCCTCCATAAATCAGAAATATATGATGAGAAGTCCAAAACGTATTCTGTGGTTATATTTTAGAGACATTTCTTTCGCTTAGCCGGTAAATTAAAGCGCAGTCGCTTGAAATAATACTGTTTTTTGACGTTTCAGACGCTTCCACAGCAATACTCAAGGTGCAAAATTTGACAAAAGAACATTTATGAAATTGATATCATCTTTTATGACCTAATCAATATCAGTGAAATAAATGCACTTTGCGTTTATAAGGCTAATCACCCGTAAGAACAAATAAATAGATGTGTAACTTTTTAGAAAACATAGCATGGGAGCTCATTAAACCGCAAATTGAATATAAATTTACAATTGACACATTATCGGTTCAACTAAGAAGGCGAGCACAGGCTCTTCTAGGAACCGAAGAAAGGCATCCTACACCTCCTCAAAATCAACCCAGAAATCTCGTTGGATGTTGATCATATTGTCCTCGAGCCAGAAACAAATCAGCGAGGAAGTTTTGTGCAAATTGCGGTAAATATACACGTGCAAAGGTCACTGCGAGGTCTATGTGTTGCATATGTAGAAAAATAAAAATCGATTTATTTGTACCACTTTTTTTGTAAAAGTACTGATCAGAGTTGTACTTTGCTCATTTTTTATTTGCCTCTATATATTTCTTACGTATATAATGTGAAAATTATCGCTCGTACTCATAAGTACAAATAGTAAGCTGCAACTAAAGAATTTCAGGTAAATAAAGGCATAAAAACTACGTTCATGTGTGTTTCTATTATAATCTCCTTAGTTTTATGATTTGGATTTAATATTTCAATTGTTTGTATAACAAATACCATAAAGTGAATTAGTGTGCAGAAATTATTTTTCACAAAATTACTCTGTGTAGGATATCAACACTAAAAAATGGGCTACATATGTAGACCACGCGACTAAACTCGTCACTCGAGTACAAGCGACTAATGGAGGGTTAAGGAGGAGGAATTATTGATAAAAATTAACGTAAGTTATCTCCCTAGATGCTCCGACACCGATGACAGGACACATTGTATAAATATAGTATAAAATCGAGATGATAGTAAAATATTCGCTTCTTTTAAGGCCCTAGACCTGGTTGAAATATAATAATTCATTGGAAAATGTATCTCCGCAGTCATAAACGACAAACGACTTTCCCTAGTATTTGATACTAACCATAACTTTATCGCCATCCCTAATCATATCGAACTCTGTTATTGCGTCTACGGAAGGCTCCCATACGGTCTTCTGAGGACAATTCCACAAAGGTCGTTCATCTCCGTCGCTCAGATCTCTGAAGATTCTCAGTTTCTGCTTTTGAAGCGTCGAAAATCGTATCTCTGAATCTGATTTTCTATGGCCATGTAAAGATTCCGAGTTGCTTCTCACCTTAATCTGAAAACAAAAACAATATATAAGTACCTACCTTTCCCGACCATCGTTCAATTAAGAATTGCGCAATAACGTCAATTCTGTTATTTAAATATATGAACTACTCTGAATGAAGCGCCTAAAGTAAAAATTATGCAAAATATGTATGATGAGGTTATATAAAAGAATATTCTTAACTTTTCTAAGCGCAGATCATTACTAAAGAGCTATAACTACCATTTTATTATCATAACACCGGGTTATTAATGTTATCGACACGGAGCATTATGGCTAAAGTATTTGATGAAAAAGAAAATAATAATTTCGGATGGATAGGGACCCATTAAAGGCCGATTCACACTTACGGTACTGTGCACCGACTGTGCGCCGACTGTGTCATGACCGCGCATCGGCTGTGATATTCACACCAGGCATGTCGTGTCCGTACTGTCCGTCAGTTGGCGGTATGGATCGAACAGAAAAGGACGTATTATAGCGTGCGGAACGTATCTAGTGTTGATGGAAGAGGAACAAAAAAAAATGGAGTCAAGTTGATTGACTCACTACTTCCCACACATTACGGTGATACCAGTTTATTATTTTCCCATAGCATAAAGATTTAGTTCGAGATCCCCTTGCAACAAAATCATCGCCAGTACCCCCCCCCCCCCCCCCCAAATTATTGTCATATGCCGCTAGGTTTTTCCTGCACAGGTCAAAGAACAGCCTATTATCAATAATACAAACGTTTGTATTGAATTTCACCTCTTCAGCTGTGGCAGTTTTGGAAATATTTAAGCGTTCCGGTACCGTTACTGAAAAAGCGGTGTTGCCGTATCTCGTTAATTAATAGAAACAAAATTTTCAAATTGTGAGATCTTACTAAATTCGACATGCGCAATTCATTGCAATAAAAATAAGTAGAGGATTCTATTTAGAATAAATTAAAATCGGGGATACTTGTTTAAAAATTTGGGAAAATAATTTATAACTTGGCAACGTCGAAAACGCGAAAAAAATATTACACGGCGAGATAGAGTATTAGTAGATATTTCGATTTAAAATAAAAAATACAGGGTGTTACATTTAAAAAAACAAAGTAAAACGACCTTTAAGTTGCCGGAATTTAAAGTTCTGCCAAAAACACCCTGTAGATACAAATTGCTGGCAGCATCCAGAATAATATCCGCTTAATATTCAAGTAACTCGCTGTATAATATTATTGAGAAAAGTTAAAGGAATATATCAATTTGGTATTACTTGCGACCTTGCAAATGCGGAAGTTAATAGAAAATAAATTATAACTTGGCAACGTCGCAACCGATTACAAAAATATTTTAGGGTTGAATAGAGATCAATGACGGACACTAGAAGAACTTGAGAGAAAGTTATAGTTCTATATAAAAAAATCAAGTTGATCTCTATCCTACTTTACCGCAACACCCTGTATAATTCAAAATATTTTTAGAATATGCGTCTCAAGTAACCAAATAACTTTTGTATTTGAGATTTTCTTCTATCAGCTATACCTTGCGAGATATCGAAGAATTATACACTAAATGGACAGCCTGTATACAGCGGAAAAAATTCTAAGTCCTTTAGTTTCTGTAATAGGCATAAGGCAATGGTCGGATAGACCTAAAAAAGTTATTTATGTCGCCAGGTCTTCCTTCACAGGTCAGTGGACAGTCTATTATGAAAGCAACAAATTTTTCAATTTTACAACCCCCCACCCCCCAACCACCCCAATTTCACCCCCACCCAAAAAAAGTAGAAAATGATCAGCGACCCCTAAAACGCCTAAAAACGAAGTTTCAGCAATATTTAATTTTTTTGTTTTTTGCTAATTACTCCGCCGCCTATGCACCGATTTTCAAAATTATAGGAACATTACCTACTACGACCCCACAGCATACCGCTGCCCAAATTTCATCACAATCCATGCCGCGGTTACTGAGATTACGCGGTTAGAAAAACGCGACAGACAGACAGACAGACAGACAGACCGACAGACAGACCGACAGACAGACAGACAGACAGACAGACAGACAGACAGACCGACGGAAATGAGTGACGTGGATTTTCGTTACGTACACATCATAAAACGTCCAAAAAACGTATTATCTCAAAATCGAAAATTTTCGCGATCACAATACTCCCCTCACCTATCGGTGTGGGAAGTAAAAAGGAGAAAGATTTGGGTTAACCGTTTGTGGAGAGCTAGGGAGGAAGAAGGAGAATTTCACACAGCATTTGCTTGACTCAAAGATGATCCAGAACAATTTGTTCGATACTTTCGTATGAATTTCTTGAAATTTGACAATCTGTTGAAACTTGTGAAACCGCACATACAAAAGCAGAACACTGATTTACGCCGGTTCAGGGTTCTTCTATACTACGAGTGGAGAAAAGCCCACTTACCTATTTTTACACTCTTCGGACGTTGCGTTCAATTTATGTGCAATTTCTCTCCAAATATTGTCCTTTACTAGATTATTGTCGTAATCTTTATGTTTTAGATCGTATAAACATTCATGCTCTTGCACATAGATAATCAAACAATCTTCATTAATCGGCATTTTTGCCGCCTATTAAGCTCAACAAACGAATTTTCTTGAAATGCCAAGAACAGGGTGGTCCGTACGAATTGTATAATGACAAATCGGGAATCGGGACACCCGAAAATCAACGAGCGCTGGACGAATCCTGACGGGCGCCCTGTGGTCGCCTTTCAATAGTTCACACTACGGCGGTTGTGCACGTGCCATGCTCCTACCGTGTCGGATCGTAACCTTGAGAAATCATTTTCAGAGCGGTCGGAGGTAGCACAGTCGGAGCACGGTCTGCGCCTAGACCTGTATGTCTGAATTAAAAACAGTTAATCCAATACATTTCAATGAAAACTTTGGATGACCGATTCAGTTCAAATCAACACAGTCGGTGCACAGTACCGTATGTGTGAATCGGCCTTAAGGCTACATTTTAAAAATATTTTCCTGTTGTACAAGGTGTCCCTAAAAAACGAAACGTAGGTATCAAAGTTATTTTTTTAAAATGGAACACCCTATATATTTCAGCAAATTCAGATTCTTTGATGAATTTTATTGTGACTTTATGTATCACATGATATGGGACTTAAAGCGAACCGTTTAGGTGTAAATCACCATTTTCGGTATAAGAAGATATCAGAAAAAGGTGGAATATCGCAAAGATTATAAGATTTAGAAAGTTGTGACTTTAACATTTTACTATACATAGAATGCGTCAGCTTAGGTTAGACGGTCAAATTTGAATTACGTTTCTGCTTGGAGAAAACGGTCGAATAATTAAGGAAACTTCAATCAGAGATAACTTGATTTTTCCAAATAGGGATGCCTAATTTTTTTATACGATTAAATGTAAATTTTGATAGCTGTTCTAATGGTATAAGGTTATGAATAACAATCGCTCTGGTAGTTTTCATTTAATTTCAAGTTTTCAATTAAATCGATGTTTTTCAATTTTCCTACTTATAAGCAACCTCGCCGATAGACAATTGAAATGAAAACCACTAGCGAATGTTGTAGGCATTTTATTATATATGTAGAATAAAATTCCACATTTAATGATATAAAAAATTATTCAATTCTGTCAAATCAAAAGTAATGATACCTCTGACTGGAGTTCTGAAAATTCTTCAGTACCTACTAGCAAGATCGCAGAAAATGAAGAATATGTCTAACTTAAATGTTTTTTCCCATCTAAACATGTTTTTGTTTATATATCGTGGCCATCTAGGTTGCTTATCTATAGGTAGTAAAATTGATTTGATTTGATTATAAAATTGAAATTAAATGAAAACTACCACAAATTGATATTTGTAACCTTATATCGTTAGAAAGGCTATCAAATTTTACATTTAATCGTATAAAAAAATTAGGCATGCCCATTTAAAAAAATCAAATTATTTTTTAATGAAGCTTTCTTAATTTATCGACCGATTTCTTCCAGCACAAACGAACTTCAAATTTGATCGTCTAACATATAAGCTGACGTACTTTGTGCTATGGACATGTACTTATATCAAAAATGGTGATTTATACCTAAACGGCTCGCCTTAATACCTATGTGTGATACATAAAGCCATACTAGAATACACCAAGAAATCTGAACATGCAATAATATACAGGGTGTTCTATATAAAAAATATAACTTTGATACGTTTCGTGTTGAGGGGACACCCTATATGACATGAAAATATTTTTAGAATGTAGCCTTTAGTGGGTCCCTATCCATCCGAAATTATTATTTTCGTTTTTATCAGATACTTTAGCCATAATGCTCCATGTCAATTAGCGTGAATAGCCCGTCTAATTGGCTCATCGGTCTCGACAAAGCAACTCAATCAATCGACACCATACGGTGTCGTAACTTTCTTTCAGAGCATGTAATGCTCCATTCAACCGACAGATTCACGCAGATGACAGTTATTTGCGCGCGGGTCTTCAGAATAGTAGACCAATCTTGGATTGTGTTGAACTGAAGGTCACTGCCAAAGGACACAAGAGTAAGAGGAGATTCAGTTCTGCATTATTTCCTTTGTCGCAAAAGGAGCAACCAAACAAACAACCGACGAACAAAAAAAGACCTACCTCTTCAGCAAGACAAGGGCTAAAACCAAAATCATAATAAATATAGGAAAATGGATTTTTCAGGTAGTTGTAACTGCTTATAAGCAGCAAGCAACAGAAGGCGATATTCGTTATCCAGTTCTCGGTACCTGCCGAGGCAAACATCGTCTCTAAGGAGGGGGAAAAAATATCAGGACATCCTCGCAGGCTCTGGCCGGACTACACTGAGTCTCCTATTAATGGTCATTAGATCCCTATGTGGTATGAGGAATACTCTCTGCACTGCACAAAATGCCGGTGTGCCGTGCGTTAGTTACCGTTCAGAGCAAAAGCAAGACCAAGTGATGTATTTTCAATCTACAACAGAACACCCCAGGACACATTTTGATTTTGCGAGTATCTTCTAGATATATAATGAGCTACTTGCCACTGCAGAGATTTTGTTTTTTTACAATAAATAAATTAATGGAATGAAAGATGCTGATACTGATGGGCATTTTCTGTTCAGCCATTTCTGGCCCTACAGTACCTTACCAATAGCAATTTGATGGCATACATTGATGACAAATGAGGTAGCCGGCTACTGACCGTCTAGACATTTCACTTGTTGTCCACCAATGGCACACAATTATAGACAATGTTGCACATAAACATCAGTATGCCATTGATATCTTTACGAATCGCGAATTCATACTTAAAAAAAAGAAGAAAAACCTAACTCACTTCATGCTGTTGATTAGCATCCTGTTCGTGGAACGACAGATTAATCCCGCTATCTTGGCTGCTAACACTCGCCACAGTAGATGTCATAATCTTATTCTTAGGTGCTTTCTCATTGGCCGCCTGCTCCTCCTCGGTTAGTTTGTTGGAACTCATGGATTTGTTTATTTGGATGACCGTTTCGCCGCTGGATCCTGGAGTGTACTTATCAGGAATCGATCTGTCGTCTCCGGCACTAGAAGCTCTGGAGTAGGATCTCTTCTCCTGGCTATCTGGAGTGATGAAGACATCCACTGCACTCAAAACGTCTCTGATTTCGGACTTTACCTCGTTAGCCATCTCGATGGATACCTGGAATAAGAATATTAGGTTTTTTGTGGCAGAACAAATAATCGTCAGAAGCGTACAGCTGCCCCAACTTTTTATACTTATATTTTCCTAGATAATTGACGTTACCATATAGTATCTCGTTAAATTGAACTGTCAATGCTGCTAGCACAATGAAAGATGATTAATCCTGAGCCTTCACTATTGACTTCTAATTAACAGTGCTGTTCCTAGAGTGGTGCCAGGAATCAGTAACAAAGCCTACACATAACACGAAGCTAATGACCAGAGCGGTCGATGCTGTCGGAAGTGAAAAAAATCAAATTTAATTGAGTCAAGCGCATCCATCTAGAAATAGAATCGGTAAGCACAACACAGCTTAAATTAAGAATGTATTCACAAATGCTCACAAGCACGTTATTTTTATAATGATAATAATTGAATTATTCCCATCAAATAAGAATGATTTAAGTATAGATCAAGTAAAAACAAAAAATATCTATAAGTATTTCTGAACTACCAGTCTGGATTTTAAGCCTCGTGCTCAGTGCGTCTGCTATCTAGCTATTACGCTTTAGCTCCCTGGCCATCGCGCACCGCTTGAATTTCAGAGAGTGTACACCGCAGCTATAATTACGGCCATCCGAAATTATTTTGTGGATTTGGATCTTCCCAAATGTTGCTTATTGCGGAATTACAAGCATGTTATGGTACCATTATGACGTTCTACGGATTCCTCTATGCGGCATTGTACATTAGTCCCAAAAACATTATTCATTTTGTAACAGTATGAGAATACTGATCTTGGTGGGGGTGGTGACTGGTGAATGTTGCACAACAATTATCATTCAAGTGGTCGTATCAGTAAGAACTATATATGTTTGATACAAGTCCATTATAAAAGAAATTGGAACGTAAAATCTATAAATAAATGATCAGTCTCTCCAGAATAACTGCGTCTGAAACATGAATAGAATAAGTGGAAAAAATAGTTGTTTTCTTACCTTTTCCAAGTACTCTGCTACATCGTTTGCGCTGATGGAGTCGCTCCTACCATCTTCACTGCCGCTACCATGACGTTCATAGAACGACCCAGCATTATCCGTATTTTCCAATACGTCCTCCACCTAGGTATACAACATCGATTAATGATTTGAAAAGTGGTAGTCATCTGCGTCTTACACTGCGTAAAAATCTTCATGACCAAATTAGAGTTTTACAACCTGTTCAGAAGTTCTACCGAAGTACTACGTAACTAACTACTCTCCTAATGGTACAAACAAAATGATTTTAGGTGAAATGAAGTGAAAAAAACAGAAAGCGACTATAAATCATTCCGATACCATTTACGCCACGTCAAACAAAGTTGGCCTAATCCCCTCGCTCCTATAGGTCTCTGGGTCTTTAAATATCACTCGGCATCTATATGAACATGGATGCGTAATGACACATCGACCAATAGAGCCGAAGATTCAAACAAAGAGGAGATTATCTATGATGAAAACTAGATCGCTATTACACTATACCTAGCGGAAGCGCAGTTTTTGACTGACCAAGTGTTTTTTTTTTAAAGGAGCTCTATACAATTTCCAGCAGTAGCTGTAATTTCAAATAGTCAGTTGAATATTTCAAAGTTCGAATGTAAATTCAAATAGTCAGTTGTAAATTCCAATATGTCAATTGTAGTTTCAAATCGTCAATTGAATAGTCAAAAGCAAAGCGTCAAATATAATTTCCAATAGTCAGTTATAAATTCTAAAGTATCGTTTGAATATTTAAAGGCGTCAATTATAAATTATAAGGTATCGCTTTTAGAATTTTATATTTGTAATCCAGTAAATATACATTTTTTATGCTGTGTCGGATATTGTAGACAATAAATACATAAATAGTGCTACCTCAACGTGTATAATATTATATTTGAAATAACGTAAATCACAAATTCCAGTAATAAAGTAAATTTGTAGCAACGATTTACTTAGTGTCATGATAGCTCAACAGTTAAAGGCGCTATAGCTTCCTACCAAAGATGTTCGGGTTCGAGGTTGGTTCGAGCCCAGGGCATAACATCGTTTTTTTTTTGTTTTTCTTTTACAAAGAAATATTGATATGCTTTTTTGGACATGCTACAAATTTTTTCTAAGATCGAAATAAAGGTGTTTTTACATCGAATTTTATATACATAGACTATTTTACAAGTCTGGCACTCTTAATGTAAACCTTATAATTCTTTAATTCCGCTATTGCCCAATGGATGGAGAAAGATAACTTCATACATATCAATTTTCAAGTAGCCTTGAAAGCTACCTGACACTCGCGCTAGTGAAACGTTAGGAAGAAACTCCAATAGACGGCAGCCTGAAAACCCGGGAAGGCGTCTGAACTCTAGGTAAATTAATGTTTGTTCATTTAGAGAGATAATGTATTAGTACAGATCACATAATTTGGGTAGAAAGGCAATGACCTCCTATACATGCACTTCTAGAATTGTTATATTTCTTCCACTAGGGGTAATACATTGAATTGATCTTATTTTCTTCTTACATCCGCATGCGGATTTGTCGGTTTAAACCATTGACGTCTATAGCCCGCCACAGACACGCATGCTAATCGTACGTTTTTCGCGTACAGTCTTAAGTCGTCATGCAAGACGGAAGACGACACAGTCCACAGACATTCCGTCTTATCCCTCAGTTTTACAAATCAAACATGGACGATCACAGCAAATTGTTAGCAGCTGCGGCGGCCGTACTGATTATAAAAAAGAAAAAGAAGCAAAAAAATAGGTGTAGATGGACAAAGAAATGGTTATTAATGAGATCGGAGTTTTGTCTTGTTGTCCTTGTTGGCTTCATCTGGCCCTATCTCTTTCAATTTTCTGATTAATATGTCATAAGCAGCATTTTTCTTTTACTTATCTAAATAATCTTTACTCTTTATCTTCCACAAACACTCATGTTTTCTATATAACTATATGAAATCTGTAAGAAACTCTCTCGATATCAGTCTCAAATCAGCTATTCAGCTATTTTTCTAACAAATTTGGAAGTAAATCGCGGTTAGCATACAGACATGCAGTCTTTCTCTCATGAAAGTTGGAACACGCACAGAAAATATCAACCGTCGGTCGATTTTGCTCAAGCCAAACAATTGACGGAACGCAGTAACTAAGACGGACGATTTATTGACGCCATACACACTACATCTTGCATGACTGTACAAGTAAAACGTACGATTAGCATGCGTGTCTGTGGAGGGATTTACCCAATTTAAATTCGTACCAGAAAATGCCGGAAAAAATCGGCGGTCGACGCGACTCGAAACCACGGTCTCCAGATTGGTAGACCGGCGCTCTCACCAGTTGAGCTACGGTCGCCCTATCAACTCAGCTTCGAAAGTGTCGTCTATTTTTTTTATAGAACAACGCGGCAACGGGCCCGCGCGCCAACGACTCTTCCGCGCCATCTACTGGTACCACCAGCGGCCCACATGAAACCAACACCTCCATACACAGAGGTGTCTGTGCTAGCCTGGACGAGTGACATCTAGAATGAACGCGGTCGGAGATCAGTACCGAACCATCAGATAACTTGATGTCACAGATGCGGGCCGCAGGTGGTACTAGAAGGTGGCGTGGGAGAGTCGTCGGCAGGCGGGCCCGTTCCCACGTAGTTCTAGACGACGCTCTCGAAGTTGAGTTGACAGGGCGACCGCAGCTCAACTGGTGAGAGCAACGCAGTACCAATCTCAAGGTCGTGGCTTCGAGTCCCGTCGTCCGCCGACTTTTTCTGGTACGAATTTAAACTGAGACATTTAGGCCGAGTTTCACAATCATTGGTAACCCCTAGTAGTCACTTGACCGACAGATTGAAGTTAACCAGTAGTTATCGGAGAGCTCTGTTTCACAAAGAAAACCAATGGTTGAACATATTTATTTTTAAGTTGGCACCACGGATTGATCTCAGAGCACTGCCATAATGGTGTTCCGTGAATAAAAGCCAACCCTTTGACAAAGAAACCTAACCTTTCTTTTCATATTTTTGATTTATGTCATTACAGAGTATAATCAAAATCCATCGACGTCTTAGACGTCAGTATCAAAATCCATGTTTTTATAACCTCCAAAGCTGTCATCAATTGACCACAATAAACGCTAATATAACCCATACCGCATCCTAGGGTTAACATAACTACTGACCAGAGCTTTTGACGTATACCGTCGATTATGAAATGGATTATTTTCGCTAACCACTAGCAGTCTTCTTTTGACCACTAGTTAACTAACGATTGTGAAACTGGGCCTAAATGGGGTATTTTCCGAACAAAATTTTATGACGGAATATTGATATTACGTCCCCAAAAACCATGTAACGGACATTTTTACGTTTTATTGTGAACGCGAAGTGGGTTAAAATCCCCTCCAAAGTTCAAACATAAAATTTCGCGCCAAAGGTGTGACGTAATAAATCTTAGCGTGACGTTAGTAAGTCCTTCGTGGTGCTATCCTTAGAGTGTGACTCTACTTTGTCGTCTGACCTGCTTTTCTCCATCTACAAACATAACCTCCGCTTCGTATTGACATAGACAGATGTTTGTTTACATCATTTCATCACGGTTAATTTATAGCGTTTCCGATTTACTGCTCTCAGAGCGAGCATAGATCATCCGCAATCAAACTAGAGATCTGTCGAGACTTGATAGGACTGATAGGAGCACTTCACAAATCGAACATGAACGAACACAAAAATGACTTCTTGTTTTGTGCAAGTGACGGTTGATAAGGTCGCAATTTAAAATTTAAGTTTTTCTACGCCCCGACCATAAAAATTATAAAATAGTCGGTGCCTACCTTCGAATGTTAAAGGTATTAAAACCCAGTTTTCAATATTATGTATTATGTGCTTTTTACTTTTCCTGCGATCATCACAAAGGAGGACTATTTTCTTCAAATGATCGAATGTTTTTCACCTTTTTCTACCAACCACAAAATACTTCTCCTCACAGAACTCCAAGACTTCAATTCTTTTTTGACATACAAGACGTCGCTCTCAAATGCTCTGACCTAGCTTCTCGGAGCAATTAAGTTCAATCTGAGAGCGCTCCGCGAGCGAACAACAGGTAAATCAAATTTGCAAATCTGGAGCAGAGCCGTCAAACCGAACATACAATTTACATCAAATGCGCTCTGAGAGTGTCTGAGAGCAGTAAATCGAAAATGCTATTGGCGATTCCAATTACCGATGAGGGCGCTCGCGTTTATAAACAAACATGGAGGATAGCAGGTATCCTGCACGCTGTGAAACGCTTTTGGAGGAAATGCGTGGCAATGAATGCTTTCATCATAGCCTTTTTTGGAGTGGCAACCATAAACACTACAATTTGTATTAAACTTGCTAGCCTTTCTTGATTTGAAGCCTGATTTAGATGCCATATTCTTGACAATAGCTTATGAAGAAGGTCCGAAGAAATATTCTAACACACTATATACCAATTAACAAAGCATAAACTCGAAAAGACGACTGAACGAAGAAACATAAACGGCATATAAACGGTTAATGGCATGTTAATTGTGTGCCGTCCGAAATTCGAGTACCTGCTTTGTCAGTGTAGATTTTTGCCGCTAGAGGTCTCATCGATTTTTGGAATTGCCAATTAGATACCGTGACAGTCGTGAGACCAGGGGAGGTTATGTATGGCATGACATGACCGTAGTGACAGGCTGTTAAAGGATGACGAGTAAAATTGTGAAAAGTAACTAGAAAACATTCTCAGAGTAAACTGCTAATTACATAACAATGCAAAAAATGGAATTGTATTGTAATATAGTATTCATAGTCTACAAACATGAACTTTTATTCAATTAAAAAGAGGGAAATTAAATAAACATAATACATAACATTAAGTTTACATCCTCTATATGTAGAAAAACTAGGCAAAATGTTAACAACGTGACAACCTTGAATCTACGCATAATTCAAATTACTATAGTCACATCCTATCTACATCCAGCATAAAAATGACTTTTGATTGGTTGATTTCTTAGGCGGGAGGTTTAAGACATTTAAATGAGCTCTTTTCAAAGGGATGATTTTCAAACTCTATCTTTACTCCACGTGGGCAGAAAAAATTTGAGCAAACAGTGCCATCATTACAAATTACATACAAGCAATCCATTTCAGCCAATAACAGGCAATATTAGCAAGTTGGAAAATACCCCATTCCATGATATATTACAGTTCTACAAAATACTGAGACTGTAAAGTTTTAAGGTAAACCATTTGTTTGGTGCATATTTTACACTCCGCTATTTTCATTTGAGGCTTATATTAACAGTATAGTTACCCTGGATATCACCTCCCGAATTTCAGACTTTATATTGGTGGCAAGTTCTTTTGTCATTTCTGTGACATATGTCTGTAAATCTTGTGCTGGAGAGCTCCTACCACATTGCGAGCAATCGTAACCTGGGAGCAAAGTAAGGCTGTGCGTTGGTGAGGTGTTTGCGTCGGATTCTAAGGAGTTAGGCTCGTTTTGGCTGCTATAGCTAAACTGACGTTGTCTACTACCCATTCCTGAAAAACAAAATGTATTTTTTAGCTTCAAGCAGATACACACATTGACTTGTGAAAAGCAGCGTATTTGAACCTATTTGATAGAATTGACTTTTTACAGCTGCGTTACATGATAAACCTAAATCGGACCTCCGAGAGCTTCTGCAAATAGGTAAAAATAAGAAGAAATTAGTTCTACTTGAATTGGTCAACTAGGTACAAATAACGCAGACTTGTTCAAAAAGATATACTCGTACCTACGATGAGGTACAAAACCTGATGTCGAGACAAATAATATTTTAAAGGAAGTCATTTACCATCGAATTTCTTACGGTTTAGAAATTCGGATTTTGAAATAAATTATTGACTTTTTTTTAGTGACCAAAAGTGGTTCATCAGTGTTCCCCTCACCGGTAAATTGAAAAAATATATATTATATTTACTGTTTATGAGTTTCGCGAAAACCTTCCTAAAACATCATTTTCAATAATTGTAAACCATTTTTTCTCATGATTTTTTGTGTGTGTGATTATTTCGTTATTTTAGACGATTGTAAAGGAAACACGGAAGCATATTTTATATTTATATACATAACACAAGTTGAAAGTTTTCAACCCACGCAAAATAATAATGTTTAGAATGTTTGCTTCTTCTAATTTTTTATTATTTTTAAGTGCGCTGTGCAACAAAGCAAACGCTAAGTCAGAGGCAAATAGGCGAAACTCGGAGGCGAATCGGTTTCTGGGTCCGCCTCCCCCCCCCCCTAGAAGAAATCCTAAATCCGCCCCTGAAAACTGCAGTGAGTTAGCTACTTCCCCGGCTATTTCAACCATAATTCGGTGCAATCTATTTAAATCGAACAAGCTGCTTTCTTTAAATTTTTCTATAGAGAGTATATGTAAATCGGCTTAGTATATGCTACTGCTGTTATATATTTTCATTGTTGCACAAAATAGTGTTGTTTTATAGAGTACTACTACTGATAGTGATACTAGAAGAAATAGGTTTACAACGCCTACGTTTGGACGTGTGTTGCCCAAAAAATATAATGGACTTTGTTATTTCAAATAGATCACCCCTTTTACTTTTGAAATCCTTGAAGATACTCATTATTTTTTATCAAACATTCTCAATACCCAAAAGCCATAATTTCCGAGCAACAGCTAAATTTAAATTATATCCACACAAAAGTTAAAATAAATGCTCAAAATGTTATCTGTTTACTCCAATACAACAAGCTATGCGATCCCAGAAACTTCGCAATACATTTTGCTACTTTGCAAGAAGCCTGACTGCTCAACTCTGCTTTTTTTTATGGTCTGCCTCCTGCAGAGGTTGAAAGCCTATGGCGCTGTAGAAGCTCTGCGAGAGGATAAGTATCGGTTCACGTTAGATTTGAAACGCTGCAGGTTGTAGCCGTCGGGAAACAAATTCCCCGGCAGCTGATTCCACAGCGTCGAAGTTCTCCAAAAGAAGGAATGCCGGAGGAGACTAGTTCGGGGAGTAAGGACCTCGACCTGGTAAGGATGAGCTCGCAGAGCTTCTCTAGTTTTCCTGGTTCGGACGGCCTGTGGTGTTATTATCTGAAAGAGCTCACTCGAATATCTTCCGTGATAGAATCTGTTAAACAGGGATAGGTCAGCCACCCTCCTTCGATGTTCCAGGCTGTGGAGGTCCTTTGTGAGGTTTGGCGTATCGATTAGTCTAATCGCTCTTTTCTGGATAGTGTCCAGAAGCTTTAGAGAGTGCTTCGGAGCGCATCCCCACACATGGGAGCAATACTCCAGCGATGGTCGGATCTGTGCCTTGTAGAGCAGAAGCAGTTGCTCTGGTGTATACAACTTCCTACAGCGGAACAAAACTCCAAGCTTCTAGGATGCCGTTTTAGCAATACTGACGACGTGGTCGTGCCAGGACATGTTATTGTTGATGTTGATTCCCAAAAGCTTGACCGAAGATGATTCGACTATGGGGTGACCCTCCATTTCCACGGTTGGTAAGCCATCGTGAGACTTCTTTGTGAGTGTTGTTGCCTGAGTTTTTTGTACGTTGAACTATACTTTATTTGCTTATCCCCACTCGACAATTGTTTTGATATCAGGCATGCTGCTGTCGCTGACATACCGTCTCCTGGGATAATAGTGGCTTGCCTGGTTACATGCACGACACTAATGTACTGCCACCTGCGAAGCTGTAGATTGGATTGGATGTTATTTCCAGCAGCTCGTTGATGTACAGCCGAAAGAGTGTAGGGGATAGGACAGATCCCTGAGGAACACCGGCGTTTATTGAAAATACGTTTGATGAACAGCCCTCGACTACAACAAACAGAGATCGGTCGTTCAAAAAGCTATTCAGCCACTGGCGCAGGCCAGGTGGTAGTCCATAAGCAGCAAGCTTGGCCAGAAGTCCGTCATGCCATACTCTGTCAGCTTTCGATATATCAAGTGCAACAACACGGGATTCGCCATGATTGTCTATTGCTCTGTTCCACAAGTGAGTGACGTAGGCAAGGAGGTCACCTGTAGACCTGTGCTTACGGAAACCCATACTGGCGATCATTTATGATGTTATTGTTGTCCAGGTATTTCAGGAGCTGTGTGTTAATGACAGTCTCCATAACCTTAGACATGATGCTGAGAAGAGCCACAGGTCTATAATAATTGGTGGGATCAGTTTTTTTGCCTTTCTTAGGGATGGGTTGTACGCAGCCAATCTTCCACGAAGCGGGGAAACACGCCTCGTTGATACGAAAGTTTAAAGAGTTTGCAAAGAATAGGTGCAAGCTCAGCGGCACAGCGCAGCGTTTAAGGACAATGGCTGGAATTTGGTCAGGACCAGTAGCTTTATTGGTGTTCAGTTTTTGGAGGATGCTTTTTACATCTCGATGTTGAAATTTGACCTCTGCCATTCTCGACTTCACGCTTATGGTGGTGGTCGGAGAAAACCTACAGTAGAATTGGCTGCGAAGAGCTTCCCCAAGATGTCTGTTTTTTCTTAAGGAGCAGAAGCGATGGATTTGTCCTCTATGGTCAAGGGTGGTATTGACGAGTAGGAAAAGTTCTGACTAACAGCCTTAGCTACAGACCAGAATGTTCTGGACGAACTAGGACATGAGAGGAGCTTGTTCTTAATTTTTTGGTTGTGTTCCTCCTTGCTGCTGTCAATCACGCGCTTACAGTGACTTCTGGCGTCGATAAAACTGCGGTGGCTCTCAGCGTTTGGATTTTTCCTCCATTCTCTGTAATGTTGGTTTTTAGAGGTAACTGCATCTCTGCAACGCTGATTGAACCATGGCTTGTTTTTGGAGGGATGCTTGACGACATGAGGAATATAGGCTTCCATGCCGGATATTAATACCTCTGTTATTTCTTGGGCGCAAGCTGATGGGTCTCGTGACTTGAAGCAGACGTCGTTCCAGGGAAAGGACTGGTAGTATTCCCTTAGGTCGTCCCACTTTGCTGATCCGTAATGCCAGATCCGACGAGGCTTTGCATGGTAGAGATCTGGAGAATGCATTCTGCATAACGTCGAGACGGTGTTGTGGTCAGACGATCCCAGTGGGGCGGTTACCTTCACTGTGTAGACCGTTGGAGTAGTTGTGAGATATAGGTCTAACAGACTAGCAAAATCTCCGTGGCGGCGTGGAATCCTTGTTGGTTCTTTGACTATCTGCTCCAAGCCGCAGCTGATAGCGAAGGCTTTCAGCTTCACGTCCCTCGTCGTCCGTTTTGTTTGAGTGTTTCAGCCAGTATGAGTTGTGAACGTTGAAGTCACCCAGAAAGACTATCTCTGAATGAGGGTAATCTGATTGCAGCGCATCCACAGTTGCTGAAAGCTTCTCGAAGAGCTCTTTGCAGTTGTTACTGCTTGGTGGCCTATAAATGCAGCATATAAATTTGGAATGATTTTGGAAGGATATTTTGAGCATTATGATGTCAAATCCTTCCAGTTCGAGCTCTTCTTCTCGATGACAAGCCCAGATTTAACGTACACGCATACGCCAAACCTACGTCTAAATCGGGTGTATAAGTCATATCCGGGATATCTAAAGCAGAGCTTAACTCTCTTATATAATTATTCTAACTTCTATAATATAAATTTAATTATAACTCCAAAATTATGACGATTAGATATAGAAAATTAGTATTTTTCAAGGAAAGAAATATATAGGGTGATTCAATTGAAATAACAAAGTTTTATCATACTTCCTGAAAAAACAGTAGATATGACATTGAGGATACCATCGTAAGATCGGCAGCGTTGCAGAACTCCCATACCCCAAAATTCATAAAAATCGTGCAAACCTTTTCCGAGATAAGTGAGGCGTTCCATATTTAAGACTCACTCTGTATGTGACATTTTTCGACATAGGTTCTACCCTTCTAAGGCGATACGCGTATAAATGTCTACTTGACAACAATTAGTTCATGAGATTTAAGTACCTATTGTGAATGAAGCAACTTTTTTATGGTTAAAACATGAATAAACTGGAATTTTGTATCTTTATAAAAGATTACTGACATGACAAAAAAAAATGAGGTGAAGCCACGACTTCGACTTGGCTTAATAAACATTAACCGGACTCCGCACCATCTCCGCACCAAGGAAATCAATGGATAAAAAGCAGTTTGCTAAGTTTTAACAATGTGACATGAGCGCTGAGGAAGATAGATGCAGTGGACGTCCCAAAGCAGCTGTTACCGACGAATGTTTACTCTGAGCCTGCTACGCTTACCTAAGCTGACTCTGGTGGATGGACTGAGCAATGGAGGCGATACATTCGGTGCTCCCAAGCTCAAACACCTTTCCCTAGCAAAATTCTGTTGCAAATGTTGACTCATACTGGAATTCACGGATTCTCCTACAGCGAAATTAACTGTACCCTGTGACATCTGGGGATAGTACAGCCCATTGACGTCTTGCAGGAAATATGGCACTGGTGATGAACACTGAATGATCCGCGGGTCATCTATAGATGGAAGACTGTAATGCCTAAAATTAGAAACGTTATCTTATATGTTTTAAGGTATCACACAACAAAACGAATATACTGTCAATAGTACGTCAAATTCTCCTCTCTCCTGCCTTATCACACATGGAATATTTTTTTGTTTCGTTTTTTCACCAACTGGTAGGACATTTAGCTTCATCTGACTATTATTATAAACTATAACTATGACTATATTGGGTAGACGTATGACTGAATGTGTGAACATTTAAAAACATCAGCCTCTGTTTTAACACTGTTTTGTCAATTTTTAATCATTCAACAAGTGGCGACTCGTGGTTTCTGAATGAGGGTGGGCACAAGAAAAAACATACCGGGTTATTCACGTTATTCGATAGTGAGCATTATGGTTAAAGTGTCTGATAAAAAAAGAAATTAATCATTTCGGACGGATAGGTGCCTAGTAGGTCTACATTTTAAAAATATTTTCATGTTATACAGGGTGTCCCCAAAACACAAATCGTATCAAAGTTACATTTTTTAAATAGATTACCCTGTATATTATTGCATATTCAGATTCCTTGGTGAATTCTAGCAGGAGTTTATGTATCATACATGGGACTTAAAACGAACTGTTTATGTGTAAATCACAATTTCCGTTATAAGTAGATGTTAGAAAAAAATTGAATATCACAGAGATTATTAAATTTAGAAGACTGTGACTTTGTTATATTACTAAGCATAAAATGTGTTAGCTTATAGTTTAAACGGTCAAATTAGTGTTACATTTCTGCTTTGAGAAATCGGTCGATTAATTAAGGGAACTTCAATCAGAGATAACTTGATTTTTTTAAATGGGAATACCTAATTCTTTTTATACGATTAAATGTAAAATTTGATGATCATTCTAAGTTGTGAATATCAATATCTAATAGTTTTCATTTAATTTCAAATTTTCAGTCAAATCGGTGATTTTCAATTTTCCTACCTGCAAGCAACCTAGCAGACCGTGAAATATAAACAAAAACCTGTTCAGAAGAAGAAAACAACTAACTTAGCAGAAAAAAAACGAACTAGACTAGAAAGACAAGATTATGACAATTACTGACAGCAAATCAACTCCAAGCTTAAACAACGGCGGTAACATATCTAAGGTCAAAGAGAAGCTGGAGACAGCTGGACAGAAATGGATTTTTTTCACGGCCTACTGGCTACTGCAATGTACTAGAGATTGCCAGTATCCAAAACCATTACAAACGTTGAAATGAAAGGAAAACTGCTAGCGAATGTTGAAGGCAGTTTATTACCTTCAGAATAAAATTTCACACTTCATGATACAAAAAAGTACACAGAGTATTTCCGATGAATAATCGCCACTTTTATATAAAAATTTGTGACAATCGTTTCGACACGCATTGTCTTTATCAATCAATGATCCTAAACTTACAATTACAATACATGGCTATTTATACAAGATATAGGTACACTGCTAATGGGATAACTATTATGGCTAATCGTGTGTTCTCTGAAAACCATCGGACAGATTTTAGTAAGGGTGAATTATTTAAATCCGTTTGGTCATTAAGGAGGTTACCTGAGAATTTGAGCTTGTTGATTGGCGTAATTTGAATTACCGAGTTCGTTCACCAATGATTTTCTGTGATCGTTGATGCGGTTTTTGAAAGCTCTCCCACTTTGTCCAATATAGACTTTAAGACAATCCACACATTCTCATTTGTAGGCACCAAACTTTTCGTTTGTAGTTGATTTCGATTTATTGTTTTTGATTGAGTTGCCTAGTATCTCATTGCATCTGAAGGATCTATTGCGGTCTCATTTTTTTAGTGCAACCGGGCACGTATCCAGGAGTTGGTTTTGGGGCGGGTCCAGATTATGGGTGTGACTTGTTTGACCTCTCGGGAGTTTCCAGATTAGAGTTGCCATCTTAAATTTGCTCTCGTCCGGGGGGGGGGGGAGGGGTTGTGGATTCCATTTTTTAATTTTTTAGACGGCACTATATAACGTTTCGGGGGGGGGGGGTCCGGACCCCCCCTTCTGAATACGTGCCTGACTGCAACGTTTTCTAATAACTGTCCTTATGTATGTAATTGAGTTATATGTTTTATTGGTTAGATTGTCCGTAATCTGAGGGTATACTAAGTTAGCTGCTTTTTTGAATTGCTTTTTTTTTATTATAGAATCGATACTAAAATTATAATAAAGAACTAAATATAATAAGACAAGTTGCCTACAACAACGGTTATAGTCCTACTCGGGTAGGCGAGCAAAAAGAAAACTATGAAAAGAGCCCGCTATATATCCTCGCAACGCTCATCGGCACACCGTTTCACAGCTCCGTCACACATATTTGCACCGCTCATCTTTTTAGCACATCTCTGGTGGAAGCACCCACACCGTTTCATAGCTCCGCTACACATCCTCGCTGCGCACATTTTCCTAGCACATCTCTGGTGGAAACGAAACGTAACCAACGTTTCGTCTCTATCGGCTTAGTATATCGACTACTACTCAGAATGACATTCTAAGAAAACTTTATTGTGTCACCGTATTGTTTATGTATTTTATTCACATTTATTTTTGTGTATATTGCACTGAACATCCGCCTTGTAACCGACTTAAGTGTAATAGTAGCAAATGTGCCTTTTGTTTTTGAAAATAAAGACGATATTATTGTTGTTATTCTTGTTGTACTTAGTGTAGTCATTTCTCATCTTCCGTGACTTAATATATTTTGCACATTTACAGGCAGCATACTTTTACTGGTTTCAACGAAATAACACACCTTTCATACGATCCTAATATGATGAAAATTTAAAACTGTGGTGAACGCAAATAACAAACGACTAACAAAATTTGAAAATTGACCAGCAGAGATTAGGTTCGCTTGACAATCAATCAGAACGCAAATCCAAAGTCACTAGTTTTCCCCCAAATATCAATGAACTTGACTGAATTATCTAATCTTGCCGAAAGGAAGGAGAAGGAGAAATAGAGAAGGATAATAGAGGTGTGGTTGCAAAATCAGCATCTTATCGGATGGAGAAGAATCTCTGGACATCTCCGTCAAGCTAGAGAACATATAAATAAATGAGGAAGAATTATAGTGTTGTATACATTTTTTTAGAATAAACACTGAGGCTTTGAGAAATTCTATAATAGTAATTTATCTTTTTGGATATTTTTGGAATAATTAAATCAAAGTAATCCTCAAATTTGAATCTACTATCTACAATTATATGCCCAGACATTTGATAAATGTAACTACTTCAATTTTGTCATTATTAACCAAAAGAGTAATTTATTGGTGTTGCGTTTAAATGTTTGCCTATTATCATACGCCAAGGAATCTGAATATGCAGTAATATACACGGTGTTCTATTTAAAAAAATAACTTTGATAAGTTTCGTGTTTTGGGGACACCCTGTATAACATGCAAATATTTTTAAAATGTAGCCTTATTTTCTTTTTCATCAAATTCTTCAGTCATAATGCTACGTGTCGAATAACGTGCATTTACTAAAGTATCACAGAATTATTTTTAACTGTTAAACCGTGACAGATACGAAAATTTACTAAGAGTCAAAAAATATTTGTCAATGATGTATCTTTGTTGTGGAAAAATTTCAAACCGAAAGCACTAAAAATAAGAAAAATAGGGGTCAATGTAAGTGGCGAAGACATCGGTTCACCATGCTAAAACATCATAGTGTTAGAGTTAAAAGTATTAAAGTGTGGCATTTTTATGGTGTTACACGTTTACCACATTTCATTCAAATCGCAAATGTCGTTGTGAAGTTATCAACAAAAATTGAAAAATTATTCTTGACTTTGAAGCCCTCTCACGGTCAAACGGTGCAACTTGGTATATAGGTATGTTGTGTTTATTCGCAATATTTTGACTCAGTGGGATGGGGGTTCTTCTATGGGACCGTCTTTCTGGGACACCCTGTATAATAAGCACTGTCCAACTGTTCACTTATTTTCACTTTTCCCAAAACACTAAAATCCATGCATACATTCATGTGAGAAACAGATTTTTTATGTTTATTTGCCCTCTCAAATCTTACTTATTCCATGCACTGACATCTTTCTTAAAAATCAGGCAGATAAAACAAAATAATTTATTTGTTTGTGAACATCCGCACATCCTCTCGTATCTCGCATTGATATTCCGATTGAGTACTATATTATAGGTCCGGGTTTTACTTGTGGAACTATAATTAATTTGAAGATGAAGAGTAGGCCTCCCTTTTCTCTTAATTAAAAGTTTATCTTCAAAAGTTAGAGGATTTTTCAATAGGTTTTGCACAGAATTAACTTCCGCTGTCGCGGGCTACATCATAGAGAATGAATCGCGATTATCACATAAAAATGCACAAGAGTTGCGTTCGACTCGTTGTTGGAGACACCCTGCTCGGTGCCCCAAATCGACAATATAATCGCGTACAGCAAACCCAACTAAACACCGTAATTTATATGCTGAATATAGGTACATATTGTACTGTTCCCCTGCTAGCGTTAAACACACGCCTCACGCGCTCGCGGCTCGGTCACTGCGGAAAGGTTTGAGCGGATTGAGGAATAAAGTGTGATATAGCATATTAGGTATAATATGCAGTGTTATAAAATTTGTAACGCAAAAATATTAAATAATAAAGTAATGAAGCACTGAATGATAACTGCATTTCTTGTCATTTTTCTGGGCGGTTGGGTGGGCACGTGCTCTTGTGCCCTTCACTACCAGCCGTCACTGCAATCAACCTTGTAACTTGAGGCTATTGGTTCTTAGATATTCTACACATTGAAAATTTTGCAAGGAGGATAACATACTGCTACTTTTAGTAGGTTTTTTTCCACTTATTTAGTGCGCGGCTCCTGAACTATTGTAAGTGATGATGAGGATAATGGGGTATTTTCCGAACAAAATTTTATGACGGAATATTGATGTTACGTCCCCAAAAACCATGTAACGAAAATTTTTACTTTTTACTGTGAACGCGAAGTGGCTTAAAAGCACCAAAGTTCAAACATAAAATTTCGCACCAAAGCTGTGACGTAATAAATCTAAACGTGACGTAATAAGTCTTTTGTGGAGCTATCCTTAGAATGTGACTGTACCTTGTCATCTGACCTCCTGTTCTCCATCTATAGACATAACCTCCGCTTCGTATTGATATTGACAGATGTTTGTTTACATCATTTCATGATCTATCTTGGTAAAATGAGATACCGAGACAGTCGTGGCACCAGGGGAGGTTATGTATGCATGACTCTAGTGACAGGCTGTTAAAGACGAGTGTTGCCGAATGACGAGTAAAATTGTGAAAACTAACTATGAAACATTCTCAGAGTAAACTGCTAATTACATAACAATGCAAAAAAGAATAGCTGTGCAATATAACATTTATAGTCTACAAAAAGAGGGAAACTAAATAAACATAAAATAAAGTTTACATCCTTTATAGAAAAACTATGCAAAATATTAACAACGTGACAACCTTGAATCTACGCCCAATTCAAATTAAAATAGTCACATTCTCCGGCATAAAAATCACTTCTGATTGGTCGATTTCTTAGGCGGGAGGTTTAAGAGATTTAAATGAGCTCTTTTCAAAGGGACGATTTTCAAAGTCTATCTTTACTGCACGTGGGCAGAAACAAATTGAGCAAACGCTGCCATCATTACAAATTAGATACAAGCAATCTATTTCAGCCATTAAACAGGCAATATTAGCAAGTTAGAAAATACCCCATTATAAACACTTTCTAATTACCTGGGCGAACCACACGGATTCGGCTGCGGCTGCGCTAGATCCTCTCTCTTCTCTTCCTTCTCAAAATCTTTTTCTGATCTTCTTGAGGAATACCCAACGGGATCAAATGGCACCGTCTGTTTGACGTTTTGCGCGTTGCTGGTCAGCAAGCTCTGCGCCTCATGTTGCAACATGAACCACCTTAACTTCTCGCCCCGGGAGTCAAACGCGATGCCCTGGTCTGGATAGGGAGCTCTGTTCACAGTTTTCCTGGCCTTGTTGAACAGGTTCCTGGCAGTCTGGAGGCACTCCGAATAGTTCTGAGGGAACAGTCCAGGACCAGATATTCGACGCTCATTCATCGTCATCTTACCATCGATATATCTGTAATGAAAATAATGACTTTTTATTCGCATAGATGGTTACGATTACAAAATATTCTAATTAAATTCCAGTTGCAAAGTGACTATACAGAATATCTTTGAATTTCCTTGACACGTGATATTCTCGTAACAAAAATAAGTTGAAACGAAAACGGGTGTAATTTTTGAAAGTACTAACGGATCTATCATACCATGCGTACAAAACATTTTTTTGTACTTCAACTCTTATAACTCACCCCAACTTTATTTTTTCAAATAGCACCCAATAGTTTTCCTACGTAAATTAAGGCCTTATTTTATTTAAAATCTTGTAGTACCTTTGATTTTATACACAAACCTATTTTTTTTTGTAAAGTCTTTAGCATGAGATAAACAAAATAAGGATTTGTTTGAGTCGTAAATGAAAATTACCAGAGATTGACATTCACAACCTTATATCATTAGACAGGTTATAAAATTCTACATTTAACCATGTAAAAAAATTAAGCATTCCCATTTGAAAAAATCAAGTTATCTCTGATCGAAGTTTCCTTAATTAATCGACTGATTTCTACCAGCATAAACGTAATTTAAATTTGACAGTCTCATCAAAGCTGACGCATGTTCATTGATTTTGAAAGGGCTTTCGACAGAGTAACACGTACAAGTGTATGGGAATGCATGATACAGAAAGGCATACCCCAGAAGATTATAAACATCGTGAAAGAGCTATACAAGGATGCCACAAGCCAGGTTCTTCACAAGGGACATAAAGGTGAAAGAATTAGTATCAAGCGCGGTGTGAAGCAAGGATGTGTACTTTCGCCTTTGCTATTTAACATAGTGCTAGACTGTTTAATAAGAAAGGTATGTGATGGCCGAGGAGGCATTAGATGAGGACTGATGGGTAGGCTTCAAGATCTGGATTACGCAGATGACATCTGCCTAATATCGCACAACATCCAAGACACGAAAAGAAAGATGTTTATTTGCCCTTAAAATAGAAGCAGCAAAAATGGGACTAAGAGTAAATGTGAAGAAGACCAAAGAAATGCGGATTAACATAGTCAACGAAGAACCTCTTCTACTCTACGACGAAGTGATAGAAAGAGTTGACTTCTTTGAATATCTAGGCAGCATAGTTAATAACACAGGAGGGACAGATCAAGATATTCAGCAGCGTCTACTAAAAGCAAGAAGAGCATTTGGCTCCCTTAGCAAAGTCTGGAAATCTACCACGTACTCAATCAGAACTAAATTGCGCATTTTCAATAGCAACGTGAAATCAGTGTTATTGTATGGATGCGAAACATGGAAAAGCGCAAAAGCCAATGAGCCAAAACTCCAGGTTTTCATTAATATATGTCTAATGAGGGTCCTACGGATTTTTTGGCCAAGGACAATCTCGAACGAGGACTTGTGAAAAATATCAGGGTTGAAGAAAGTAGGAACGGAAATCAGACAGACAAAGTGTTATTGGATAGGTCACATTCTGCGAAGAGGAACGGAAGAATCTGTAGCTAGAACGGCGTTAGACTGGAACCCCCAGGGTAGCAGACACATAGGAAGACCAAGGGTGACCTGGAGAAGAACGGGTACAGATGAGGCAAGAAGAATGGGCAAGACATGGAGAGAGATAAAAGCGCTTGTAAAGAATAGATCAGACTGGTCCTATGTTCCTTAATGGAATGATGGGTCTATATATAGTACGGCAAAGTCATAGCCTTCCAAATTTTATAGTGTCTGCGATATGCAATTTTTTCCTGATATCTACTTAAACCGAAAATGGTGATTTACACCTAAACGGTTCGCTTTAAGTCCCATGTGTAATACATAAAGTCACATTAGAATTCACCAAGGAATCTGAATATGCAATAATATACGGGGTGTTCCATTTAAAAAATACAACTTTAATACGTTCCGTGTTTTGGGAACACCCTGTATAACATGAAAATATTTTTAAAATGCAGCCTTAATGCGTCCCTATCCATCCGATATTATTATTTTCTTTTTTATCAAATACTTTAGCCATAATGCTCCGTGTCGAATAACGTGAATAACCCTGTATATACCTATTTATGTATATGCCTACATACCTTATAGAAGACAACCATTTCCTATCCTTCGATACGGCGTTTGTGTGATGTCTCCATTCTGCTGTATCCAGGTCAACTACATACTGCGGCAGCAATTTCCAACCTTCAGTGGCCACCATTTTGACCGCCTCCATGATGAAAGCTAGCTCCGCGTCGTTTATAAAATATGGAAGACTGATTCGCGTGAAGCCAGGTCGGAGAAGTTGGAGTGTGGAGTTCTCGACTCCTAGGTTTAAGCTACTCAGTCGCCTAGGAAGACAATTTTTTATGTATTTCTTTTTTCATTTTCAACAGATGCAAAATTTAAAATTGTTGCAGAACCACCTTTACTAGGAATGAATAATTCGCTAGTCCGATGTAGAAATCTTTTAGAAATTATAGTCATAGGATTGCTGCGAGTTGACAAAAACTCCATGTTACGATTTATAAACTGCGTAACACATGGCAAAGGACTAAATCTCTAGATATACTAGAACCATTATAAGAATGCGTAATGCCTCTGAATTCGCCTTTTGTTGCGTGATAAGTTGTTTACAGTCGTTACCTAGCTAATCCAGGCGGTACAGGTTTTTTGACAGTAAAAGCTCGGAAAGAAATGAAATTTGGAGGGATGGTAGACACGTTGGCCCACTGAACGTACACCTAAGTTTGCGAGCTCTGGAGGTTGCTTTTTCGATATCACTTATCAGAACAACGCTATTTTTCGAATATCGTCGCGAAGCAGAGTATTCACCCCCCCCCCCTCGAGCGGCAACCCCCGAGGTTGCAAACTCAGGTGTACATTCAAGGGACCAATGTCTACCATCCCACCAAATTTTATTTCTTTCCGACCTCAAGAGACTTTTGTACGACTTAACGATTGGCTAATATCGGTAGTAGGTAGCGATATGTTTCTAAGTGCGCAAACACAGTGGGGCATTTTAGTGTGCGTGCAAGCTAACGTACCGCATGCAGGCTAACGTTCTCAACTGTGTTTTCGACCGCTTACCAACGTCGGAAGCCCGCTTGAACGCCTTTGTAGTAACAGAAATTTAGTTTGCTACCTGGTTTCGTCTGTGCCAGTCGAAGATGAGTATCAATAAAGAGTTACTTATAGCTTCACTGTTTGCGAAAACCCCTATTTGGGATAAAAAACACAAGTTGCACTATAGCCGCACTGCGATAGAAAAATATTGGAAGGAAATAAGTGCGGTTATGAAAGTAGACGGTTAGTTTATATACAATATTTATTTCGATATATTCATAAGCTTGGAACTAAATTTGTTAGAAATGTGGTAGTGATAGATAAGATAAGAGGTGCTCTGCAAAATATTTACCAGATATCTCGAATTGTTTTGGCCTGATTTGGAGGCATTCACTAGTAATTACGCCTAATCCATTTTCTAGCCCGAGATAATGGGGTATAAGGCATTCCTGTTCAAACTGTATATATTTTTCTGTATATACTTTAACTATGTCTGATATTCGATATGTAATTCGATATTAACAAAATAACAATGTACCCGACCAATGATATTACGAGACCAACATATATAACGTTAGGCAATTGTATTTACTACGTACTATCACTTAGTATCATAGGTATACTCAAATGAGCATAACACATTATACACAACCACAGCACTAGATATAGGCTAGGTGCTACAATAACTCCCAAACCAAACAAATCAGTCATGCGGCAGTCATATCTCAATTTAGCGCCAAAATGATACAACACTTCTGCCTTTTGATACCAAAAACTTGTTTACAAAACGATTCAAACAGTCTCTACCAGAGTAGACAACTTCCTTAATAAGACGCGCACAAGAATTCGTTGAACATGTACTGTATGAGTCACATATTTATCTGATTGACAAATTTCAACTAAATGGTTCTAATGTATATCATGTGAATCTACATGTGTATGTACTAATAGTTCATTTGACAACTTTCCACCACGGATTTATCACAAACCGCTGATTAAATGAAAAAACGCCAAGACACGTCAAAATATTTGTCCAGAGAGACAATTTTTTAACCAAAAACCATTCTACCCCAATGTACCCTCTAGCCCCTCATGGGAATCATTTCCATTGTTTTTGCAACTGTCCCTCATTGTTTTGCCAATAATGGGCAACATTTTGAACCCTTATTGCATGTTTCCTGCTATACCGTGTCTAGATGCGACTGGCCAATCTTAGTACTCTTATTCTTGTCTGTTTTCACTGTACCATGCACTGGTGTGCATGACTGCGTGCGGAACCAGCGCCGGCCTGCTTCTGCCTGCCGAGGGGACTCAGCGCTAGCCAACGGACTCCAACGCTTCTAACTGCCGCTACTGTGCATGCCTACTAAGACTCGAGTTTATAAACATGCATATTCTAACAAAGGCTTTGACAAGGCTTTTCTATTGGATGTTGTTTAGCAAAAGCTTTCTATTGGGTATTGAGGACTATGTTAATAATTATACCATACAATAGTATTATATCAATATTGGAAACAAAACGTCAAAGCTGGATGACAGTTTTATCAAAAATATTTTAGAATTCATGGATCAAAACCATGACAGAAAAATATGTCACCTGGATGTCTCGAATTCTCTAGATGGTTTGATGTAGTATATAAGGCGCCACGAGTAGCGTGGCGGTGGTATTAGTGGTAGTAGTTGAGAGAAGTTAAGGTGAGTTAAGGTTAAGTGTTTCTGTATTGAATTGTGAAGTAAAGAAGTGAAATTACGTCCAGTTTGATTCTCTAGAGAGCAGAAAAAGCGACCGTCGGGATAAAATCATGGTTTAAAAGTATCAAAATTATATTGTTTTGTGGAAGATACGTTAACTGCGTTGATATTGTAAAGGTGTGCCCTATCTACTACTGTACCGACACAACATAAACATATTTCTAAGTTAGTCTGGTGCCTAGTCGGAGATTGGGGCGAGGTGTTGCTCTCCGACTGTGAATGTCATTATGCAAAAGCTCAAATATGTCAATTGGTATTTATAAAATTCACATAAACATGCATTTGTATAAAAAAATAAAATATAAAACATACAAAAAATAATTATGAGATTAAAAACTCTTCGATAGTACTAGCATTTCTCTGTTAATAGGTTTTGCAATTTCCTTCTATAAGGAGACTTGATATTGATATCCAATTTATTAAAAAATTTTATACCCAAATATGTGGAAGATAATCTGCCTATTCTATATTTGTGGGGCGGAATCACTGCCTTATCATGATCTCTAGTATGGTAAAGGTACTAGTCACTATTACACTGTAGTGTGCTATGATTTTTATAAATCAATGTTGCAAGTTCAAGGACAGGATAGGAGACAACGTGTGTATTCTAAATTTTTTTTAAAGTGCTCCACAAGATGTTCTTTGCCGAGGCATCTGCAATACATGGAACTATCCTCTTTTCGATCAAAAATACGTTTGTGGCGGCACCCGATGCTCTCCAAAAACATACACCATACCTTAACCCTGAGGATATGTGGTGGGCATGATAAACAGTTAGAAGTTGATCTAACGATACCACT
This sequence comes from Callosobruchus maculatus, assembly GCA_951848785.1. NCBI lineage: Eukaryota > Metazoa > Arthropoda > Insecta > Coleoptera > Chrysomelidae > Callosobruchus > Callosobruchus maculatus. The sequence goes on along the minus strand of CATOUR010000065.1, from coordinate 8,607,986 downwards.
GTTCTGAGATTTCTCATTAAATAACATAGAGAGCTGAGTTTTGTGCAAATATCCGCACAATGTGCCTTCCAGTTGAAATTTTTGTCGACTGATATCCCAAAAAAATTGACATAAATAGATCTGTTTAGAGGATCTCCATGCAAATAAAGTGTAATATCGCAGCTCTGATTATTATAATTGTGAAAGACAACATAGCTAGTTTTTGCAGTATAAAGCAATAGTAAATTTTTACTAAACCAGTTGTGCAGTGTGTCTAGATTACTTTGCACAAGTGGTTTGGTAACTATGTTGTCTTTACCAGAAGTTGTGGCTGTTGCATCGTCAGCGAAAAGAAATAAATCACAATCAAGTCCCTGACTGATATCATTAATATACAAAAGTAGCAACTGCTTCCAAGGACAAGGCCGAAATATCCGCCAAGACATTTGCAGCAAACTCGACTGTAAAAGTCCCATCCAGTGCCCAGTTACCATCCATACCGAGAGTACCCCAAGCCATGAGCGAAATCACGTTCAGAACAAAAATAGTTCGGAAGGTGCTGCAGTCACTTGACATTAATAAGGCGAATGGGCCCGACATGATCCCCTCCATTGTTGTCAAGAAGTGCGCACCGGAGCTCGCTCCCATATTTACCCGCCTCTTTCGGATGTCTTACGATTCCGGCATTTTCCCAAAAGACTGGAAAACAGCTTGCATCCAGCCGGTGCCAAAAAAGGGATCCCAAACTGATCCGACCAACTAAAGACCTATAGCTCTGCCTTCTGTAATCAGTAAAGTGATGGAGAGATGCGTCAACCAAGAGCTCACTAAATACCTAGAGCTCCATCACTTAATCAACGACAGGCAATATGGATTCCGACACCAAAGATCAACTGGAGATCTCCTGGCTTACATCACACATGTGTGGAGCAAACTCATCCAGTCATTTGGTTAGGCTCACGTCGTTGCTCTCGATATTTCAAAGGCATTCGATCAACTGTGGCATGCAGCTCTCCTAAACAAGCTCCCGTCTTATGGGCTACCTGTTAAGCTTTGCGGTTGGCTCGCAGACTTCCTCTCAGGTCGGAAAATCTCTGCCATGGTAGACGGCTTTTCCTCTTCTTTCCATAGCATCAATGTCGGGGTTCCGCAGGGATCGGTCTTGGCTCCGACATTGTTTCTGCTTCACATTAATGATCTACAAACCGAAGCCACAGTTTTTCGGATGACAGTACGCTGCATGCAGGAATCATGAGCAATAGACCGATCTCTGTGGTCGAGCCGGAACGCAGAAGACTGCAGAGGCAGCTTCACTTTCAAAGGATTTCGATACCATTACCGCTTGTGGGCTTAAGAGTATGAATTTGTGGTTCTTGGGTTATTAGGCCGGCGTCGTTTAGCGTTAAAGCTTGACGTTTCGCCACCACGAGTGGATGGCATCTTCAGAAGCTATTTCACTTCGGCGACTTCCAAATTATTTAAGAATATGATTAAATTTAATGCGTCCAAGACCCAGTATTGTACGCTATCAAACAAGAAGTGCCCAAGCCAACACCAGGTTGTAATGAGCAACCAGGCTCTGCCAAGGAGTCACTCATTCAAGCTGTTAGGAGTTAATATTACAGAAAATCTCATCTGGTACGAACACGTCGCGTCAATTGCAACAGCTGCTGGTAAAAAGCTTGGGTACCTATTTAGAGCCAGAAAGTAGGTATTTCTCACCATGTAACCTCCTCACGCTATATAAAGCCCAAATAAGACCTTGCCTGGGGTATTGCTCTCATGACTGGGGAGCTGCTGCCCCTACTACTCTGTCTATATTAGATGCCGTCCAGAGAAGGGCAATTCGACTAATTGGCGATCCGGCCTTAACGCGCCACCTTCAGTCACTTTCTCACCGGCGTGTTGTTGGTGACCTCTCACTCTTCTACCGATATTCCAACGGAATCTGCTCCTCTGAGCTATCCTTTATCGTTCCGCCGCTCACTGCTCCTATCAGGTGTACCCGTGCGACCTAAGACGGTCGTTCTTCATACATCAAGCACTGAGCGGTACAACCGCACATTTATTCCCAGGGTGTCCAAGGCTTGGAATGGACTGCCAGAAGATGTATTTATTGGGCCTGCGGGTATTGGCCCATTCAAATCTCGCGTTAACAGACTTCCCCTAGCATAACCCTTTCACAGCAGCCGCGGTACTCTGCTATTTAGGCTCTGCCTGCGCGGTCTGTTCAGTTATAAAAAAAAATAGTTAGTGAACCAGTCATATAAAAGGCTTTACTCAAGTCACAAAAGACTCCGCCTGGACATTCACCATATTACAACATTCAAATTCAGTTAACGTATCTTCCACAAAACAAAATGATGATGATACTTAAACCATAAATATTCACAGATTTCTCTACTATACATTGAACGAACTCCCGTAGATACATTGCTCACCGGCAATGTGTGACACGACATACGTAGTGTTATATTTAAGGGGAAGTCACAGTAACATTCATGAGCCTGTGCACCTATCCCTAATTGCTGTGTAAATTATAGTTAGCAGAGAATAAGTGATTACATAAATTACAAACCTGTCCTCCAGGATTATGTTTTCATACTGATCCGCCAAGCTCTGGTCAATCCCGAGAAGATCCTGGGCATACACCCCCGAACATGGACACCCCGCCCTGGCTTGGATCCCGAAAACATCGTTCAGAACGGCACACACGAAGTTGTGATGCAAAAATATTCCCCTGGGATGTCGAACCATGAACGAGTACACTGGAATCCGCTTTACGTTCGGCGAATTGTTTCCCAGCAGAATTATCTCTGGTATGGTCCTGATATGCTGAAGCATTTGTCTAGAAATAATACAATTATCGTAAAAGCCGGTGGTAGACTGAATAACCAAGCGGTGTTTGTGAAATGTGGAGATAATAAAGTATTCAGGGTTTTGTAAAAGTTTGGAAACGGGCAGAGCTGGACGTCCCTAAGGTTAGCAGAACAGAGTCAGCAGAAGCAATTTATGATAATGCCATAATGAAATGCCAATGAAAGGCTTAATAAATACCCTATTGCTAACTCTCGAACAGAGCATCCCTATATAATGGTCATAACTAAAAATAATAATGTTGCTAACTGAAGATAAAGTTAGCACAGCAACCCTAAATACAGGGTGTTCATTTGAAAACCTCGCAACTCGGATTTCTCGAAAATCGTTGATTAAAAAAAAACTCACAGACACGTCAAAATATTTGTCAAGGGTGACAACTTTTTAACAAAAGCTACTTCACCCCCTTGTACACTCTACCCCCCAGGATCCTCCCCTTAAAAATTTTAAATGGCAAAGACGAGTAATATCTTGTTACAAAGGTATATCAAAGCCGTTTATTTTGACGTTTGATATTTTTAAATCGGTCGACCCGTTTTCGAGAAAATTAAAATCTCTATGTATCTTGTCCAAATATACATCAGTGTTCAAATGTTACCCGTTATTGGCCAAATGGCCACAGGGTGAGTTTTTAGTACCGGATCGGTTGTATATAAAAGTTGTAGCCAAGGATATGCTCCTCGCTCAGAAAATATTTTAATTTATACAGGGTGATCCATAACTACGTGTGATGCAAACATACATTTATTTAAATGAGACACCCTATATATTATTCCATATTTAGTTTCTACTAATAATTCACGTTCTTAAAATATAAGGTATCGTAACATTGAACCAGGTATTTCAAAAGTTATGACCATTTTTATATCCAAATCGGTGCCAAATAAACGTACTGTATATTGAAAATCAACGACTCAAAAATTATTTTTTTACATGGAAGAATAAAAAATATCTTCTAGTTTTAACACAGGCTGTAAAAAAAGTCGCCGGAGCATACATGCGTATGAATACAGGGTGGGGTAGAATGCAAAAACTATATTTTCTCTTTTTTTTCAAATGTAGCCCCCCATATTTTATTTTACCAAAAAAATGCTTTTAGTATGCTCTTCCATATTTGTACAGCATTTCATATACTTACATTCATCAGTCTCTGAGATATTTCGATTTTTCTGCAAATTTGAAATATACCTTCTATTCGTGTGCTGAAATTTATTTATTTTAAGCAAGCACTATCGATTTTTATTTCTATTCAGCGAACAACTAAGATTTTTATGGCCGTAACAGTATTTGATGAAGTCGAAATCCTGAATTATGGAGATAATAGAAGTCACATATTCTGAGGAAATTTCATAGCTACATAATTATCGAGCAGCTCTATCAGGTATGCTATGAAATATTAACTGATTCAGTCCAACTAAAAAAATTCTTCAATGTCTCGAATGCATCAGTTTTAGAGTGTCTCCGTTTTGGATATGGCTGTTGATAGTTGACATGTTCTAGAGGCAAATAGGCAAGTTTTCAAAGAAGCTCCTAAATACTCTCTCTATTTGTTCTTTAATGGAAAAATTCATTTTTAAAACGCGGTTTTCACATAGTACGAAATTATTGAGCAGATTTTGAAAACTACCAATATTTCAAAGCCTACTTGATAAATCATGTATCACGTCTATAAAATTGTTTCCTCAGCACATTTGACTTGTATTATCACGATAAATTTGGGTTTTGACTTCATCAAACACTATTATGGCCTTATAAGTTAGTTGTTCGTTTAATAAAAATAAAATTCGATGGTATTTTCTGAAAATAAATAAATTTCAGTACACAAATAGGAAGTATATTTAAAATTTACAGAAAAATCGAAATATCTTGGAAACTGATGAATGTAGGTATATGACATGCTACATAAATATGAAACAGCATATTAAAAGCAATTTTTGGTATAATAAAATATGGGGGGTTACATTTAAAAAAAAGAGAAAACCTAGTTTTTGAATTCAACCTCACCCTGTATATGGGTATGCGTCGGCGATATTTTTACAGCCTGTGCTAAAAGTAGAGGATATTCTTTATCCTTCCATGTTCAAAGAATAATGTTTGATTCGTTGATGTTCAATATACGAGTACATTATGTTCATTTGGCAGCGATTTGGATATAGAAATGGTAATAACTTTTGAAATACCCTGTATAATGGTACAATACCTTATATTTTTAGAACTGGAATCATTAGTAGAATATCAATATGGATTAATATATAGGGTGTCTCATTTAAAAAATGCATGCATCACCACGTAGTTATGGATCACCCTGTATAAATAAAAATATTTCCTGAGCAAGGAGCATATCCTTGGCTACAACCTTTATATACAACTTTTTTCGCTATCTTCTGCAGTAGTGAAGTTGTTGACCGATCCAGTACTAAAAACTCGTCCTGTATACATATATGTATAGGAAATTTTCAAATTAACAGGCAATTTGGATGACCTTCGTTAAGCATTATCGAAAGTTGCCATGACATCTCACAAGTTTTTGTCAAGAATTTAGAAATCGCCTATGCCTATATCATTGCTTGGCCAATAACGGAAAACATTTGAGAACTTATTGCAATAAAAAGTGATATTTTCATGTATTTTTGTATTCTATTTGAAAAAGTTATGATACATAAAGAGTCTAGCTCTCTCGAAAACGAATTGACCGATTTTAAAGAATCAAACGTCAAAATAAAGTACTTCGACATATCTACCTTCTAGACAAAGTATATTACTCGATATCCCTTATTAGTTAAAATTTTTAAGGGGATGATCCTGGGGAAAGTGTACAAGGGAATGGAGTAATTTTTGGCTATAGAGCTGTTCCCCTTGACTAATCTTTTGACGTGTCTCGGCGTTTTTTATTTTAGTCGGCAGTTTTCGAGAAATACGAGGTGGGAAGTTTTCAAGTAAAATAGTCATAACCAAAAAATGATAATGCCATAATGAAGAGTTAATTAAAGTTTTTTAATAAAAATCGCATGTTCTGTTAACTTTAAAAAAGTAAAAAATGATAGCACTATAATGAAGATTGATTAAATCCTGATGAAATATCCTATCAAGAATGTTAATGCTCCACTGTTTTTTTTTAATAATTGCATGTTCTGCCGAGTCAAGAAAAAGTTAGCAGATTGTCCCTAGATATAGTGGTTATAATTAAAAAATTATAATGCTATAATGAAAGGGTAATTAAATGCACCATCAAGAATTTTATTGCTGCACTTTTTCTTATAATCGCATCTTCATCAAGACATTAGCATGTTTTGTTATGACATTGTATATATGGTTGCTATGCTAACGTTTTAGCAAGTTAGAAAACGCGATTTTTGTTTAAAAGTCAAGCATTAAATTTCCCAATAGAGGATTTAATTAGCCCTTTTATCAGCTCTTCATTACGGCATTATTATTTTTTTGATATCATATATAGGGTTGCTCTGCTAATATTTTCTATTTACGAGAACATGCAATTTTTACTAAAAAACGTCGAGCATTAAAATTCTTGATAGGCTTTAATTATGGAGTTATCATAAACATAATTATGGAGTTATCATAAATGTGTTCTGCTGACTTTAGGGACGTTAGTTCTAAGCCGTAACTACTTACTGGGTATCTAAGTTAATTTGTTTATAATTGTAATAAATTGTAACTATATTCAAGCTACTCATGTAAAAATATATTAAGCAATTTTTTAAAGTAGGCGGTTGAAAAATTGTTTTCAATTTTTGAAAAGCTAAAAAAATGTATGTTACATGTGCAAAAAGCATATCAATAATTTTTTTGATAAAAAAATTTTTACAAAAGGGTTGCCAAAGCGTGGACTCGAACCAAAACCCCGAAAATGTCGGAGCGGAAAGCCGACTGCCGAGCTTAGAAAGAATACATTTGATTAGGCACCTTCATTACTGGAATTTATAATCTAATTTTAAACATTCAAAACGATATTTATCGTAGACTTCGTCTCGAACAACAAACTTCATTTGTCATCTATGGTGCAACAGATATAAACTAGTTACACAAGTAATTATTTTCACGATTAGCTGGGAATCTGAAATCTATGTATATACTCTCTCTCGGAACACGCCGAACAGGTGACATCATCTCTGAGGATGCCGACCACTCGTGTTGGCGAAACGTCAAGCACTGAAGCGCGCCGACGCCAAGGCGGCGGAGCGTGTCGGCGCCGGCCGAACAGCCCAAGAACCAACAGTTCATCGGATCATAACCGCGAAAGTCTTACACAATACAAATCTATATACTATCGGAGTAGGACGTCGTTGGTGAAAAGACGTCACACGGGTTCGGAAGCTGTCGGCATGTCCTTGGTACTGGATTCAAAAATCAATTTTTATTTAGATATAACTTTTGAATTGTTCGAAAAGAAAATGTTTTGTTATAAATCTTATATATTTATGATCTTTCCACTTTCCACAAAAAAAAAATTGTTTTTTTTTTATTCATAACTGCAATTCCAAAATTGATTATTTTACTATTTTTGCAAGCTTTGTATTACTTTATTATTACTTTATTCGTATTGGTCTATACAAATAGTGCCACTCTGAAAGCTATGCCTTGTGTAGAGTATTGGCTGAAATAATCTATAATACAGGGTGAGTTTTTAGTACCGGCTCGGTCGATAACTCCACTACTGTAGAAGATAGCGAAAAAAGTTGTATATAAAAGTTGTAGCCACGGATATGCTCCTTGCTCAGAAAATATTTTGATTTATACAGGGTGATCCGTAACTACGTGGTGATGCAAACATGCATTTTTTTAAATGAGACACCCTATATATTGTTCCATATTTAAATTCTACCAATGATTTCCGTTCTTCCGACATAGGGTAGTGTTACATTATACAGAGTATTTCAAAAGTTATGACCATTTTTGTATCCAAATCACTGTCAAATGAACGTACTGTATATCAAAAAGTGGTGAATCAAAAATCATTTTTTTTACACAGGTGGATGAAAAATATCATCTAGGCTTAAAATCGGCTATAAAAAAAGCCCGCGACGCATATTCATATACAGGGTGATGTAGAATGCAAAATCCAGATTTTTCTCTTTTTTTTAAATGTAACCCCCAATATTTTATTATCCCAAAGAATTGCTTTTAATATGCTCTTTCATCTTTGTATAGCACTTGTTGTATCTACATCCATCATTTTCCGAGATATTTCGATTTTTCGGTAAATTTAAAATATAGCTTCTATTTGTGTACTGAAATTTATTTATTTTGACAAAGTACTATCGAATTTGTTTTTTATTTTACGAACAACTAAATTATAAGGTCATGATACTATTTGATGAAGTCAACACCCTAAATTAACGAGATGATAAAGTCAAGTATGCTGAAGAAACAATTTTGTGACGCGTGATGCATAATTATCAAGCAGATTTATCAGGTAGGCTTTGAAAAATTGACAGTTCTCATAACCTGCTCAATAATTCTGTACTCTGTGAAAAACCAGCTTTAAAAATTAATTTTTCCATTGGGGGTATTTAGGAGAATCTTTGAGAAATTGCCTACTTGACTCTAGAATATATCAACTATGAACAGCAATATCCAGAACGGAGGCACTCTAAAACTAATGCGTTTGAAAGATTGGAGAATCGTTTTATTTGGACTGTGTCGTTTAATATTTCATAGCCTACCTGATAGATCTGCTTGATAATTACGCGTGACGCCTATAAAATTGTTTCCTCAGCACACTTGACCTATAATATCTCGTTAATTCCGTGTTTTGACTTGATCAAGTACTATTGTGGCCTTATATTTTAGTCGTTTGTTGAGCAAAAATAAAATTAGATAGTATTTTCTCAAAATAAATAAATTTTAGTAACCAAATAGAAGGTATATTTAAAATTTGTAGAAAAATCGAAATATCTCAGAAACTAATGAATGCAGCCATAACAAGTGCTATACAAAGATGAAAGAGCATAATAAAATCAATCCTTTGGTATAATAAAATATTGGGGGTTACATTTAAAAAAATAGAGAAAATCTAGATTTTGCATTCTGCATCACCCTGTATACGAGTATGCGTCGCGGGCTTTTTTTATAGCCGATTTCAAGACTGGATGATATTTTTTATCCATCCGTGTAAAAAAAATGATTTTTGATTCATCACTTTTTGATATACAGTACGTTCATTAGACAGCGATTTGGATACAAAAATGGTCATAACTTTTGAAATACCCTGTATAATGTAACAATACCCTATATCGGAAGAACGGAAATTATTAGTAGAATTTAAATATGGAATAATATATAGGGTATCTCATTTAAAAAAATGCATGTTTGCATCACCACGTAGTTACGGATCACCCTGTATAAATCAAACTATTTTCTGAGCAAGGAACATATCCGTGGCTACAACTTTTATATATAACTTTTTTTGCTATCTTCTACAGTAGTGGAGTTATCGACCGAGCCGGTACTAAAAACTCACCCTGTATATACAACTTACTGAAATTTATTTCCCTAACCTACATGCTGCTACTTCGCCTCATTCCATCTGCCACTGGTGTTTGAGCTGGTTCATTTTAGATGTCAGGATATCTGCAGGATATACGTAGAACGTCTTAGCAATCCATAATATCTAATTAGTTCTATTTGTAGCCCTTTTTTACTGATGATTTTGACCAGAATATTTTGATGTGACGTTATGCCAGTATGACATGTAATATTTTATCCAATACTTAATCTTTTCCAAACTTTGTTAGTACGGACATTTTGTCATCTTAGAAATTCAATACTCGGAAACGGTTAAATTTAGGTATCTATTTAGGTGTTTTATTATTATTTAGACATCTTTTCTAACCAATGTTTAGGAGACACCGAATTTGGGATTGAGGGTTTTTTAATGTGGGAATTTCAATGGAATTTCAAAAATCATTCGATCATGAATGTTTTCGTATGTCAAAAGAAAAATAGTATAATTTCCCGGTATATGGTATATACAATCTATCCAAAATTTCAAAATCATTGTAGCGTAGTTAACTAATCGTTTTATAGTACTCAACAAATACATGCCTTCAACATGGCATATATTCAAAACACAAACAAACCCAGCAATTTTCGGTTAACGTTTTTCTCGATCATAGGTCGTTGATATATTTAAACAATTTGTCACCTGGCTGTTTTCCAGCCTTCTAAATGACATTCCGCAAATATAAATTTTGTTTTGGATCCTCGGATGCAGTTTTTTTTTCAGGAAGGTTGGTTCATCTTGTCAACTCTTATGGATCATTAACCTTGGACACGCCACGAATTAATAGTTTCAATATTTTATATTGAAAATAAAACAAGCCACTCGTGAATACAGTGGGCAAGAGCAATGTTGTTGGAGATCTGTAATAAATAACCTTTCTTTATATACGACAGAATAGTGCCACGGACACTATATTTTTGTCAGTGGCGTTCTACATTATTGTTATTTGGAACGCGTTTTATTGGGGTGGACCAGTGTGTACTATACAGTTATCATTTTGCATTTTGTTTTGGGTCTATTACTTTCGCTTCTTTGATAGTAACTATTTAAGGGATCTCGTTACTAGATTTCAATGAATTATTTTTAAAACAGTAGTAATAACGAGAATAAGTGAGTTAAATAACACTAAATGGGACAAAACATATCAATCACTCAATATTTTGTTCGTGTCCTTTCATAGAAATATTTACACACCAACGGAAAATATGTGTAAATTAAAAATTACACTAGACAGTATTTTATCCCGAAATATCAATATTATATAGCTACTATTGCACACAAATTTCAAAAATCCACACTTAAAATTGGTAGTTAAGGTATTCCGGGATGGGATAAAAAGCATTCTTAAGTAACAAACGTTTGATTTTGTCTTCAAACTTATATGGAAGGTTTCTTATTTCATCCTGACACCTCAGCAATCGCAATAAGAGGGCACCAGATTTGTTACTGGTTCGGTTAACTTAGTCATGGAGATTCCCATATTCTAAATCATCCCAGATTACGCTTTAGGAACACATATATGAAGGTAGTGGCGGGATCTGTATATTATTAACTTGAATTGCATTTTTAATTTCTCAGAGTAAATTGAGTGCCCGCAAAAGCAGCACTGCGTGCTTCTGACATGATGCTATTTGAAGTATGTAAACAATGTAGAGGTTTCAAAAAATTGTTGAGTGTCAGTGATCCTCAAAAATTATATAGACGATAGAAGTCGGTAATAGATCTTTTGAAATCACTGACTCTCTTTTGTATTTATGTATAATATGAATATAAATTCATACACACATGCTGTTATCTTCCAAAAAGTAATCAATATGACTTCAAATTCCAAGGTTAATTTTCCTTTTATATCAATTTCTGCTTTGAAAAAGACTGTAGGGACGTCTGAAAAATAAGTGAATATTCTACTTCCCACCCAAATCGATGCACCAATTTCGATACTGAGTAGCTAATGGGTTTTTTGAAAATCGGTGCAGTGACGCCGCACCAGTGTAATTAGAAAAAAATAAAATTCTGAGATGGGTCCCAAAGTTTTTTTAGGTGTTTTCTGATGATTAAACATTTTTTTTACTGGAGGGGGCGGACCTTATAAACGCCTTCGAGTGCAGTAGCCCTGGTGTATCTCGCCAGTTCAGGAGTGCTTTCCTCACTGCCCAGTCCGAGATGGTATTTTTAGCGGTGCTTTTTGCAATGTCCGCGAATGGTTCTGGTCCTATGAACACAGGTTCAGTTCCTCCTTTTGCTAGCGCGTCGGCCAATACATTGCCTTCCACTTCGCTGTGACCCGGAACCCAAATCAAGGTTACCCTGTTTATTGCGAAGATACAATCTTCTGTGAACATTTGTTTTGCTGATGATCATGAATTTTGTCTTTTTGTTGTTGCTTCTTCATGCTATTTACGATTTTGTCCATCATTCTTTGTAGGTCTGCGCTTCTCTGGGCTATTACCAAGGTACCATCGGCAAAAGGGATGTTGTTTGTTATTTCATCGTTAACCTTTATTCCCGGCTGTTTCTTCAGATATATCCCCTTGCATAATTTTCTTTGAATAGAGGTTGAAAAGTATCGGAGAGAGTCTGCACCCCTGTCTTACTCCTCTTTCGATTGATATCTCATCTGACGTTTCTTCGCTCTCTCTGAAAACGTCAGTCGTTCTTACCGCAAATATGTTGAAAGTACTCAAATTCAAGCATTTGACGTCATTTTTTAGTTCCAATAAAATTTGCTCTATACTGTGGCATGTAAAACGCGTTGGCAAAATTCCTATTTTTAGGTTTGGAGCAGCTGCCAGCATATGTATATTTTTAAAGGAGAATATACATATATCACGACACAATCAAATTGATAGTCAATTAAACAAAACGTCGAATTTGACAACCAAAGTGAACTAGGTATTTTTTTGAGATCATAAATCCATTTTTAGAAAAAATATATTATGTACACAAGATGTTGTTTCCGCTGCAGCATATCGCTCTTCTTTACTTAATTAGCAAATAGTTGTTTTCTTTTTGCTACCGAAAGAAAAACGGTGATACACAAAAGTGTGAGAGAGTATAGACAAGATGCTGGTATCCTTCAAAAGCTAGACAATGTTACTTCAAATTCAAAACTTATTTTTTCAGCAATCTCTACGTTTAAAAAGACTTTAAGAACAGCCGAATGGTTAATAAGCCTTTTACTTTCACGATATGTTCACGCGTACCGCGTCCTTTCACGAAGCCTGCCTGTGCCTGAGAAATGTGCCAACCAATAAAACCCTCCAAGCGAGATTGTAAAATATATAGTAGAACCTTACTTGCATGAGAGATTAACAAAAGTAGGCGATAATTTTCTGGATTTGTTGGAGATCCCTTTTTATGAAGTGGAACAAAAATTGATGTGCATCATTTATCTGGCCAAATTCCGGAGGACCAGACACTCTTACAAATATTATGTGATAATGACAATTTAATATTTATATGTACTTCTTCTCCATGTTTAATGCACGACGTATTTATACAGAATTAATCAAGAACATATTCCTCGTCTAATACTGTACATCATCTTTGAATAACATTATATGTCATGGAAAGAAAGCCAACAGTTTGTACTGGCATTTTACATTTTAATTTTTTACTGTGTACACCTTATACTCTCAGCGCTCAGCTAAACTTGGTTGCTTACAAGGAACTTGACTCTGAACCTAATCCATTCTGGATTTAGTTCGAAATTTTTATGTTCGCCCCAGCAGTAACAATCTTGTTATGTCTGCTGATGCTAAGTGTTCTTTCTTATAATGATGAGTGGGGATCCTTTTAACCTACGCTATTGGTTGTTGTTGATGTTATGAACTTATGTCTGTGTTTATCCACACACACTTCATTAAAACATATTGTGTTTAATTATACATAAGAAACTTGACCCTCAACATACCCATTTCGGAAACACTCGATAATTTTAATGTTCGCCCTGGCAGTAATAATCTTGTTTGTACTATGACGTAAAATATTCTTGAATATCTCACACACCATGTTTTAGTTCAGTAAAACATGTAATTTCACTTCATAGGTCTGCTGAGTGTTCTTTCAAAAATTAAGAAAATAATGTACCAGCAAATGTGACTCAGTTTTTAGAAAAGAGGATCTTCTTAATAGAACAGCAGTACTAAACAGTCTGATCAGTACTATCAGGGGGGGCCAAAGATTACCGAACAAACTGATACACTACGACACACCGAATTATCTAAAGACAGGTAGATTAGATGGAGAAATGATTGAGATTTACTGGGGAATATATATTATAAATAAACTTGCGAACCTCTTTTCTCCGTGAACATAAAAAAGATAAGGGTCCTCAGGAGGGAAAAAATAGGGATTCGCGTATGATTTGTCATTGTTTCCAGTGGATGTGAAAACACCAAAACCAGGATTTCATCAGAAGGTAATGTTGTTCCAGCACCAGACGATAAAGTGACTACATGTTACTAAATACTTTCAAACCAGGAGTAATTATCATCAGTGAAAGCAAGGAGCCATTTAGACAGAAATTTAGGAGACTCATAACTATCTCCGCTGGACAGGAAGCGTAACTTCGGAAGAAGTGACTTTAGCCGTTATAACCTCTAGATAGTTTCTATCATATTTGGAGATTATAGAAGAAACTTTTTCCAGCAAGTAATTGAAGTCATGAGGACTCGTCCGCAAAAAATTTTTGAAAAGTGTTTCGTCATCGCTAACAGTTTCTCAAAAAAGCGTTCTATTCCATACAATTTCTAACATGCAGTTGTCTGGTCCAGCACCAATGCGTTCTTTGTGCTAAAATCAAATACGCTGCTGCAACTATTTTGCAGTAACCTCACGTCGCCGGCTGACTACTAAATATTGTAGAATCCGTGGAAATGATTTTGGTTGCCTTCAACTAGTCTTGTAACAGCCTGTAGAAAAAACGTGTTTCTACTACATTCTACGTGTGGAAAGGTTGCTTTGGTCAAAGTTTACGGAATACATAAAGTTGGATCACTCTCCGTCGGCACCTTGAAGATCTCACATCAAAGCGATGCCGCAGCCGCACACGCCAGTTAGTTTTTGCGCTGGTTTTTGCCCAAGTACGAGGGTCTTTTAGCGGGAACTTGCTAACGCCTGGGATTTACGTATATACGAGGGTCATTGAAAGACTAGGTATTGACGGCCGACTTAGACATACAAAAACAAATACGTTTATTTTGCTAATACACTAGTTGCATAAATGGATATCAAAAATAAAACCTAGTAAAACTGTTACTAATGAATGTCAAATGAGTTCACATATTGTAGCTGTTTCGTAGATAAGTAAAAATTGGTTCAAAGGTGCTGTACCTTAATGCTTTGTTTATTTGGCTTATTTTTGAGACCACGGCTTATAATATTTATGGCATAGTATATACGACCCCGTATGTACATTTTTAAAAGATAATGTTGTGGAAATGCTTAACTTTGATGTGAATAAATTATTTTTGACATTTCGCTTTTAAGTGCCGTTCTAAATGCTACTGTAGAAATTAAATTGTTAAAGTTCTCAATAAAAATATTTCCGAGATCTAAAATATAATTTAGAATGTCCCTGGGTGGTATGGTAAGACCACCGAATGAATAGTTTGTCTCACTATACGCTTTTAGCGTGATACAATCCTTTAAGTACCTGGGTACAAGTACATTGGGTTGTACAATGACAAAAAAATACACATCTGCTCTAATTCACATCCCCAAAATTATAATTCTCTACTACTGCCCAGTTCCGACATATTGCTTGCCCTAATCGTCGTGACATACTCTGTATTTATATCCTTTACATTTCAAGGTTTACCACAAAATAAGGATGGATCTGATTGTCATTTTCCATCCGTTAATAAATTTAATTGATAAAATCAAACTTCTAAAAATATTATCCATTTCCTGCAAACAAATCCGGGATAACAAAATCCGCTATTTTTGAGACACTGTATACACTTCGCGTTAAACACGTTCAACCTCTACTTTGCACCGCTCCGTATCTCCCGGCTGACGTCGGTACAGTGCTACCGGTGTACCGGGGAGACGGAGAAAGGGGCAGGCCGTTTTGGTATTTTTGCGGAGTGATCCAACTTATATGTATTCCGTAAACTTTGCTTTGGTGTTGTATGTACATATGACAGATATGAATTGATTTGGTGATAGCTCCCAATAAGTATTATATGAAAGTTTTTGTGTAGCTGTTCCACTTTAATATGCAAATGAATGTATTTAGTTGTATATGTAGTTTGTTACTTTTTTGCCAACACACAATACATAACAACTTAAACCTCTAGTGCTTATGCGATGGGACCAAGATCTACCAGACTATTTGGTGAACGGATATAAATTCAGCGCTATATAGAGATCGTCCTAAATATCCGTATTTTCCATATTTGGAAAAGCCAAGGGGACTGGTGGCCTTTAACCTTTCCTCTTCATTAAACCGCCCACGTTCGCACTTGCTCGCCTGTCGTTTTCAAGGTATGCGATATGCTTTGAGGGTCTCTATGAAATGCAAATACTGTTTTATTCAGTACGATTACCTTGTACTTCGCCGCGAACAAAAGATGAGGCTGAAAGCATATAAATCTGACCAACTCGTTCTGATTTGGTTCTCATTTGCTGAAATGTTACACATGCAATATATGTTCCGCATCTAAATAAGGTATTAAGGTACAAATAGTCATTCGAAAGTTAATAAATTAAAACAAAAAAAAGCTTTTCAAAAAAGTTTTTATTTAAATGCCCTAAAAAGAAGAAAATATAATTTCCATTTAAAATGTTGAATATCAATTTACAGCATCATTATAAACAATTTATATGATCATAGAAGCTTGTCGCGCGATTTATTTGTCTAAATGAACTAGTACCTATTTAATTGACTAACTTGATCTGCTAATTTCAATTGCGTTAAAATTTCAGTTTAATTAAATACCTATAGGTACTTACCTAAACCTCGCGACAAACTTTTATGATCATATGAATTGTGTATAATGAGGCTATATGCTGATAGTTGATATTTTAAAGGAAAATTTTATTTTCTTCTTTTTAGAGCATTTAAATAGAAGCTTTATTTTTAGTCATTAACTTGCATTTATACTCTCCATACTATAGGAAAGCATAAAACACTTCAAAACTCCGCCATATCGGATTATTGTCAATTTTTTTTAATTATTCTCGGCGAGCCCTTTTATTTGATACCCGTATTGCAGAGGTGCATGAAATATAACTATTCGGCCATCTTGGATGGTCTGCCATGTTCGATTTAGAATGACGTCACATTATTTTTCCAGTCACTGTCAACAAGCCCTTTCATTTGATACCCATGCATGTTGTAGAAGTGCATAAAAAATAACTATTCCGCCATCTTGGATGGTCCGCCATATTGTATTTAGAATGAAGTCGCATTAGTTTTCGAGGTACTCTCGAAAATCCCTTTCATTTGATACCTATATTGTAGAAGTGCATAGAAAATGACTATCCCGCATCTTGGATGGTCCGCCATATTGTATTTAGAATGAAGTCGCATTTGTTTTCGAGGTACTCTCAAAAATCCCTTTGATTTGATACCTATATTGTAGAAGTGCATAGAAAATAACTATCCCGCCATCTTGGATAGTCCGCAATATTGGATTTAGAACGACGTCACATCACTTGTCGTGCATTGTCATCCAAACTAAACGTGTATACAAAATTTCAGCTCAATCGGTTGAAGATATCTGCTTCAAAATTGAATGGCAAGATTCCACCCGAACAAACATACATAAATACACATATGCATGCATACATACGTACATACATAGATATACATTGCAAATAAAAGCTTTTTAAAGCCAATTTTATAACTTCCTAGCTAATGCTTGTTAAACAAGTCTGCATACTAATATACTGAAGACTTCTTAATTTAAGGCACAAAACTGAAAACTGTTTTCAGAAATTGTACGTTCGGATGCGACATCAGCCAGAAAAAAATGACGTCAAGTGGCTTTACTCAACACTTGCCACGCATCACCCATCCTTATCCCCAACCTCACCGTCACCTCAATTTCATCTCCTTCCGGAAAAATTTGGCTAAAAACGTACATTGAAGTGGTTCTGAGAATTTTTGTTCTTATCTTACACCAATTCTCAAAAATTGGTTGCATTATATGAAGAATTCCGCGTCATCTTATACCCAAAGTCTTATCAAAATCAGTGCAGTAGTAAAAATATCATAAATGCCAGTTTTTAAGGTATTAGAGAGTCCCTTTTGAGTGCAAAAAGTTTTAAAGCTCCCCCATTTTCCAAACCCTCCACCAGTTCTAAGAATTTTCGGTTTTTGCTAATTTCTCTGCGACACTACTGCACCGATTTTCAAAAATATCACCTACTATGCTCCACTTTTTTTTGTAGAAATTGCATGGTCTGCTAACTTGAGAAAGGTATAGCAAGGCACCCATATATAAAAAGTCATAACAAAAAATGCTAATGACACAATGAAGACCTAATATAAGGCTAATTAAATGCCCTATCATAAATTATAATCCTCCAATTTTTTTATAAAAATTGCAAGTTCTGCTAACTTAAGAAAATGAACTTTGTTCTGCTAACTTTAGGGACGTACCCAAAATACCTGTCTCTACGAAAGTAATACCAGTATATTGGCAAATACTGCAGACATGTAGGTTACCCATAAAAAGCATTGCTTACTTGTTGATTTTCTCCATTCGTTGTAATATGATTGGCACAGAAACAGTCTCCTTTAACTGCATAACTAGTCCAGCCCTGATAGATTCCACCACGGCTGCACAACTCCCTTCCTCTTGCGTGTCGAAACTCTGAAGTAAATCAAAATTATAAAACAGTTTTATATACTCGTACGTAGTATGTACCGAAAATAGCCATCACAGAGAAGCGACAAAACCTGTCGGCACCTTTGATGTTCGGCGGGTCATTATTTAGTAACCTTGAATCGGCTTGAACTGACTCGCATCCACAATATTACACTGAGAAAATTGTTACACGGAAAAAAATAATAAATTTTATAAGAATTTATTTATGAGTTGTGATGTGTATTTATTGCGTATCCACAATATTAAACTGAAAAAAAATAACACATACTTTCAGGAAATGACTTTTTCTTCCAGTGTATCGTGGAGTTTGACATTAGTCCACAATAACCCCGCGCATGCGTTATGAAAATCGATCCTCGCTTTTCTGTGGTGGCTATTCTCGGGTATCTATTTGCATACCTGTTCACGTATCATTTAGTGCTAGCACCGATTTGAATTTGAATAACAAAGAAAATTATGTTCGTGAGTTTTGGTCCACCCTGTACACAAAATCAAAGACAGCAGAAACCTGATAATTTTAGACAAAGCTAGACAACTACGAAATTATTCTAGCATTAAAAATCAGATCTACAGTTATTGATATTTTAAGATACAGGTGATGAATTCATTAAGATTTTTCACATAAAATAAGTGGCCATATCTCTGAAAATGCCTTGTATAACCTGATAAGATCCTATATTTCCGGAACAGGGAAAAAGAACGCAATTCATATTCGGGATAATATATATGGTACTTCATTTGAAAAAACACAGCTTTGGTATGGCGTGACTTTATGAATAACCCTGTATATTATACAATAACTTTAAAATGTAGACCTTCGCTTTACCTAAAACTTTTATTCGAAAGTTTTTTTGTATCTTCCATGATGACGGAGGTATCTAAGTTCGGAGTATAAATTGATCTCCCTGTATATTCCGATATGCTAAGCTCGGCCTTCCTGGTTGTGTCGGGATTTTATATACTTTTGAAGGTTTTAAGAAGGCAGTTTTTGAGTGCTGCCAATATTGGTGCCTTTGTTAAAACCTATCAAGAGTTCTGTTACTATTTTTGCAACTTTGTGTGTCTCTGATGGTCGCATAATATTTCCGGGAAGATGATCATTGTCAAATCTACTACAAATGTTGCTTAAAACTGCAACGTAATCTGAAACAACGCTGACAAATTTTCAAATTTATCGCTGTTTTTCGTTCAATTCGTATGTTGCCAATATATTCTAGTTATATATTATAATTTGAATTTATTCATACCAATCTAACGCCTACTCAATTCTCACCGAAATACTTGAACGTATAGCCATATTGCATATATAATAATTTATTAATCACGGTCATCATATAACATATAGTAATGAAAAATAAAGAATACGTTTATACTTGAGGCCGCCAAAATCGAATTCGCACAAGGGCGGCCACTCACTCAGCATCTGACGCTGTACACACTACATCAAATTTTACATAACCTCTACAAATGAACAATTTTTGAAGATTTTTAGTATCTTGTTTTTCGATTAACTTTAAAAGAATACAGGGCGGCGGAGAATTCTGCACGTATGTAACTACCTCCATATTGATATACTTTGCACCAAAGAACTGTTTTCAAGAAAAAATACCAGCACCAGGAGACAGTCGTATCTAATACAGATAGGTCATTTTTCTAAAATTAACTTTATTTTCTTATACATCCTATTTAACAGTAGAATGAGAAAACCTGGATTAAATAGTGTTTTTTGTTACCAACCATACGTAACACTCAATGCACTACATTTTCACATTGAAAGTGACGTCTTAGATAACCCGTTCCCCCCATTTGTTTTTTAAATGAAACACATGTTTCGGACAGCAAAATAGAGGCGTTTTGGTAGCCTGTTAAGAAGATAAAATCGTTAACTGTAAATGAAAAAAATGATACTTGCGAGTATTTTGCCTATACAGTCATCGTTATAAAGTTAGTTTAGCCAAAAATATGTCGTAAAACTGATATATGGTGGTGTTGAGGGAATTATTGGATACTTTTTTAGACTCTTATTTGCAAAATATAGCACCAGTCGTCATGTCAACAGGAAAGGTTTTTTTTAACCATGCCTTACACTATTGTAATAAATATTTGAATCAGTTAAAATATGTAGAAAATTTACCGGTGACTTACCTTTCCATTTTCAGTCGATGCAAAAAAACCATCGGGCTCACACGTATTGACTCTCCTAAATATTGCCTTTTTCGCAATCAGTACACCTGTAGCAAAATAAAAACAAATCAGTATATTTACAATGCATCTGTTCTCTAATAAGTGGTCCAGCTCAGCAAATAGTGGAATCAATAAAACAGACTCCGAGCTTTCCACGCAAGCATTTTGCCAAAAACATTACTAACAAATTACCAAACCCACGGCCCTAAAACATTTATATTTTACCCAAAAGCCACAATAAACACAAAGAAACAATAAACATAATAGAACAGAAATTACTTCAAAAAAATTTGATAAAGCTAAAATTAAGAATGTTGACTGTCCACGGAGGTAGTACCAATCAGTGATATGCTAGTTATTGAAAGTTTTTGGTATTATATCCCGAAGTCGACAACAATGATAGAGAAAAATATTAGCTTTTGGCAGAAATGTAACTGTTTGGATTCCTTTTGAATAAGATAATTATGTTTCACACTCTTAAATGTGTCTTCCTGAAAACTCAGGATGATGAATTTACAATTGAAGCTTCGAGTGCTTTATTTTATGAGTCTTATTTTACCAATTTAGAAAACATTGATATTTTTCAAAATCCTTTTAATAGAAGCAGAGTCGTTATCAAAAATGTAGATTATTGATTTGCAATGTTGTGGCGTACGCAAGCAAATTTCCTGAATCAGACCATGCATTCCTCTCCATCTCTCAGTGAACATCTCGTAAAAGGAATATACATAAATGTATAATAGAACCCAAAATAACTGGTCAGAATTTCAAATTGCTTTTAATAATTAACCACAATTTGATCTAAAAGTACAATCGATTGTCGGTGGGAAATCACAAATTTTGTTTAGTAATACAGGGTGGGCCAAGTGGACGGAAGATTGCGGGCTTACTAAAACCATTGATTAACATATTATGTTAATCAATGCTAAAATATATTTTAGAAATCTGTCACTTGATCATAGTGGTGTTTATAGAATCAAATGTAAAATTTGATTACCTTTCTCACGATATAGTATTCTCGATATCAATCTTTTTTAGTTTTCATTTTATTTCAGTTTTTCAGTCAAATCGGTGCTTTTCAATTCTTTTCTCTTAAATCTAAGAGTTGAAAGCTCAGTAAACCTTGGGAGGTATACCATGGTTTTTCAAGTAGAAATGATAGCCATAAAGTTGGGCGTCAGGGAGAACTAATCAAAAGACCCCTGACAAACAAACCTATAAAAATCTTCTCAGATAGACCTGCCCTAAAAACATTGAGCTCCAGACCGGTTGAGTCAAGACTCATACGGAACAACTAACTCTGCAACTTTGAAACGTATTTCTATGCACTATGTGCTATGGGATCGGGTGGCTTCATAAATATGTCAGCGTAGTAGGGAACGTTGTTGTGGGCACTCGAAACTGCCCGATTATCATGGTCGTCACGGTGATAGAAACACGTTTCTATTCTAAGTTACATAGTATCGGCGCAGGTCATAGCGAAGTGGAAGGCAATGTATTGGTCGACACACTCGCAAGAGGTGAAACCTAATCTGTGTTCATAGGACCAGAACCATGCGCGGGCATTGCGAAAAGCATCGCTAAGAAAACCATCTCAGATTGGGCAGAGCGGAAAGCACTCTTGCACTGGCAAGTTACACTACACTCGAAGGCGTTCATACCATACCCCTCTAGTCTGACCTCCCCGAAGATGGAATGGAACAGGAATAACATACACATTTTGGTTGGCCTGTTGACGGGACATTGTCGTCTGTGGAACCACTTGCGGAAGTTAGGTCATGAACAAACAACGGACTGTCACTTCTGCTATGTGGAGGACGAAACAGCGGAGCATATTTTGTGCTCCTGTCTAATACTGGAAGGAGCTAAGTTTCAGACTTTTGGATTCACCCAACTGGAACCTTCTGACTTCAAGAAAGTTTCACCCATCACGACCATCGCGTTCATCAACAGGTGTGGATTATACGGTTAACTATAAACAGGTGTGAGACTCAATAGAGTCGCAGTAGGAGGCATAATCGCCCCACTCACTTTCAACCTAACCTAACCTAATGCATAGAAGGTGAAAGATTAACCAAAAGCCCCTAGATGATCATAAAAGTCAACTCACCAGGTGTTTGAACTCCACCAACAAACTTGTGTCCGGAAAAATAGATGGCGTCCTTATAAGCACTGCGCTCATCTGAATCACAGCCGGGTATCTGAGGGTTCATGTCCACTTGCACACAGGGGGCTCCGGCATTGAAGTCCCAGAAGGCAAGTGCGCCATACTGGTGCAAAAGTATGGTGCAAGCGATGTCGTCTATGAGAATCCCGGTGGCAGTTGAGGCTATAGAGAAACAACCGATCAGCCTCCGGTGATGATCCGCATTCGGTTGGTGATGAAGACGCAATTGCTGCTCCAGATCGGTGAGATCCAAATGGCCGTCCTTTGTCTCGCCGATACGGATAATCTGCAAAAAAAAACATAATTAGTTTTGGTGAACAACCAAACACATATTTCTTTATTCAGAAAATATAAAATTTGTAATGTGTGTGGAATAGGCGGCGTAGTAATAGGGTCGTTCAATGAAATTCGAATAACCATATTTATGCGCATTTTCATGAAGTATTTCTTATATATAACATACAAAAAAATTTTCAACTTAATTGAATGAGAATTGAAAAAGTTACGCGCCTTCAAAGATTAAAATATTTCATGCACTCAAAATTCATCCTTGTGACGTCACCGCGTCGGTCGGCGAGCCCAGACCGGCTGGCGGCTGTACAACGACAGCGGCAAGCATACGTTTGTTATACGTTCAACTATAAGTTTAGTGCTTTGGTTGATGCTATCTTTTGTTTGATCGGGTGGTTTTTTCTAACACATTCAAAAATCCAGATTCTTCCACAATCATTTTATCGGTAGTTTTGCCACCAAAACCTCTAGATATGTAGGAAATGAGCTCATCAGGAGTACAAGCTATAAGATATTCGATAGTATTGCTTTTTTTATGTTCTGACCAGGAGAATGACTGCAGAATTGGGTTTCTTGGCTTTTGGATGGACATTTCGAAACAATCGATTATACACTGTATGTTTTTGAATTTTGTTCGAAAACGTATCGGTAAGCATTTTTTGATTTCCGATAGAGTAAATGGTTTTAAAAGTTCGACTAATTTTGGAACGGTTTTTTTAATGATTGAGCAAACTATTGCAGCCGATATACAGAAATCGTCTGCTATAATTTTATATGGAAGAGTAAGTTTAATTTTTTTCGAAGTTACAAATATTTCGATTTTTGTTACCTGGCGCTTTGTAGCAAGCAAGCATATTAATTATAAATAATGAGTGACTGGGTATCCCAGTATACATTTTCGGATTATTTTCTATAAGAAAAGCAGTCCGCTTTTCTAAAAGTTCCTTGCAATGATCCGAACTCGAACCACTAGTTGGGGTGTAACAATTTTTTTGGGATATGTTTTAATGGCATTTGTTTCTGCTTTCCCTTAGTGGCTACCTTTAGTATATTGCACTCAACATATTTTGATCTACCCTTGGCGTTTATATTGACTTGGATACACTTATCTGTCTTCCAACGTTCCCTCTCTCGTTGCCTTTAGTACATTCTAGTTCTACTTGCGAAACATTGGTGCTAGATTCGCTGCTTGGTGACGAACATCGAGTTTTTTTTGTGCTGGTACCAGGTTAATCTAAGTCTCATTTTCTTTGTATTAATGAAGACATTCCGAAGATCTCTAACGTGTACGGCTTGTCGGTCTTTTTGACAATCAAAAATGTGCGGAACTACTTTCGGTTTCATCTTAAGTTTTACATTTTTCAATAGTTTGTAATACATGTAATTTTCAACATCTTTCTCAGACTTAAACAAAATATACAAGACTGAGATACACATTTAAAGTAGGGATCTTTTATAAGCTAAATATCCACGATTTTCTACCCAAAATACAGAAATGTGCGACACAAAACTATATAATATAACATAAAACAATTTTTTCTACCTAATTAAAATACATATGAATTTTGGGCACATCAGTGGACTTAAAGCAGCCTTTCACATGTTCCGCATATCAATGAGAATTGGTTTTTCCAATTCTTTTATAATTGTTATTATTTAGTATTTGGATTAAAAAAATCTACTTGTATCTCTTTTACGTTTTATTGTACTAGTACCAGCAAAATCTGCCAACAACTGACATCAATATACCTTTAGAGGGGCATGCACAAATGCTTGAAAACTTTTTTACTTCCCACACCGATAGGTGAGGGGAGTATTGTAATCGCGAAAATTTTCGATTTTGAGATAATACACTTTTTGGGCGTTTCATGATGTCTACATAACGAAAATACACGTCACTCATTTCCGTCGGTCTGTCTGTCTGTCGGTCTGTCTGTCTGTCTGTCGGTCTGTCTGTACGCGTTTTTCTGTCCTCGTGATCTCAGTAACCGCTGCATGGATTGTGATGAAATTTGGGCAGCGATATGCTGTGGGGTCGTAGTAGGTAATGCTGCTATAATTTTGAAAATCGGTGCATTGGCGGCGGAGTAATTAGCAAAAAACGAAAAATTTCAAATATTCCCCAAACTTCGTTTTTAGGCGTTTTAGGTGTTCCTGATCATTTTCTATTTTTTTTGGGTGGGGATGGAAATTGGGGTGGTTGGGGGTTGGGGGGTTGTAAAATTGAAAAATTTGTTGTATTCATAATAGACTACCCACTGACCTGTGGAGGAAGACCTAGCGACATAGATAACTTTTTTTAGGTCTATCCGAACATTGCCTTATGCCTATTACAGAAACTAAAGGACTTTAGATCGTTCTATATTATGTAACGAAGAAACTGTTCAATTGATTTTAATGAAATTTTGACACAGTATTACTACCGTGTCGAGGATGGAAAATGCTTATGGTTTTTATAAATCGTGCCAGTAGCGGCGCAGAAATAATAAAAAAACTAAAAACATAAAAACAGCTCAAACTTCGTTTTTAAGTGTTTTAGAAGTTCTTGATCATTTTCTGAGTTTTTTTGGGTGGGGGTGAAATTCGGGTGGTTGGGGGGGGGGGGGGGGTTTGAAAAACTGAAAAATTTGCTGTATCAATAATAGGCTGTCCGTTGACCTAGCGACATAAATCACCTTTTTAGGTCCATCTGAACATTGCCTTGCCTATTACCGAAACTAAGGGACTTAGAATTTTCTGTATATGTACATACGAGTATGTATTGCTTTAGATCGTTTTGTATTTTATAACGTGGAAACTATTACATTGATTCCAATGAAATTTTGACACATTATTATTACTGTGGTGAGGATGGAAAACGCGTATGCTTGTTAGAAATCGTGTCAGTGGCAGCGTAGCAATAATCAAAAAACTAAAAATATGAAAACAGCTCAAACTTCGTTTTTAGACGTTTTAGGGGTTCATGACCGTTTTGTACCTTTTTTGGGTGGGGGTGGGGGTGAAATTGGGGTGGTTGGTGGGGGCGAGGGGTTGTAAAACTGAAAGTTTGTATTATTGATAACAGGCTGTTCACTAACCTGTGCAGGAAAGACCTAGCGGCATATGACAGTTTGGGGGGAGGGGGGGGGGGGGGGTACTGGCGATGATTTTGTTGCAAGGGGATCTCAGACTAAATCTTTATGCTATGGGAAAATAATAAACTGGTATCACCGTAATGTGTGGGAAGTACTGAGTCAATCAACTTGACTCCATTTTTTTTATTTCAGACGTAATCCCACAATACACATCCTTTCCGATTTCATAACCGGACGGTTTCTTGATATTAATACAATTCACATAGTTATAAAATACATTAAAATTGTCCTCACAGCAATACTATGTTGACTTATCGCTCACAAATTCTTTCCTATGCATAGCTCTCTGCTACAATTTATATTTCGTGGCAAACTAATAAAAAATTTATCAGGAATGGTCACTGTCATATTTTCACATTGGGGAACTATACAATATTTATAATTTTTCTTCCTCTGTCCTCCTTCCATTATTATACTTATACAACGAATCATGCGCCGCAGCGTTATTATTTACCGAACACTCGTACGATGCGTGGCCAAGATGCCGCGCCGCGCCGGTCGGAGAGGTACAGTGACGTCACCGTCGCACACTCGCAAGTTCCGCGCGTTTTCAATTTGCAGCACTTTGATAATTTATTAGAATATGAAATCGAGCTCAGAAAATTCTGAAATTTTGCACAGCTACTAAACTCAACACGCTCTTTTAGAATATGCAATAAAAAATATGCTGAACGAGCCTATTAGCAAAAGACAAAAAATTTCAAATATGCCTCAAACTTGGGTGGTGGGAAGTTGTAAAAGTGAAAAATTTGTTGTACTCATAATAGGCGGTCCACTGACCTGTAGAAGAATGCCCTAGCGGTATAATACACTTTTTTAGGTCCATCCGAATATTGCCTTGCCTATTACAGATACCAAGGGGCTTGAAATTTTCTGATGTTTATATACGACTATTGCTTCAGATCGTTATGTATTGTGTAAAGTGGAAATTGTTGAACTGATTTTAATGAAATTTTTACACGCAGTATTACTACCGTGGCGAGAGTGGGAAACATATATGACTTTTAGAAATCGTGTCAGTGGCGACGCAGAAATAATCAAAAAACTAAAAATATAAAAACACCTCAAACATCGTTTTTAGGCATTTTAAGGGTTGCTGATCATCAAGGGGGGGGGGGGGGGGCTGTAAAACTGAGAAATTTGTTGTATCCTTATTAGGCTTTCTAATGACCTAGCGGCATAATACACTCTTTTAGGCCCATCCAAACATTGCCTAGCCTATTACAGAAACCGGGACAGGGACTTCTTCGATTTTCAGATAATACATTTTCTGGGCCTTTTTTATGACATCTGCATAACGAAAATCTACGTCACTCATTTCCGTCGGTCTGTCTGTCGGCCTGACTGTTGGCGTTTTTCTACCCACGTTATCTCAGTAACCGCTGCATGGATTGTGATGAAATTTGGGTAGCGATATGGTGTGGTGTCGTAGTAGGTAATGCTGCTGAAACTTTAAAAATGGAGTAATTAGCAAAAAACAAAAAAATTCAGATATTGCTCAAACCTCGTTTTTACGTGTTTTAGGGATTCCTCATCATTTTCTACTTTTTTGGATGAGAGTGAAATTGGGGTGGTTGGGTAAGGGGGTTGTAAAGGTGAAAAATTGTTTGCATTCATAATAGGCTGTTCATTGACCTGTGAAAGACCTAAAGGCATAACACACTTTTTTGCGGGCGAGCGGGCAATTATTTGGTTGCAAGGAGATCTCAGACTATAGCTTCTTGTTATGAGAAAATACTAAACTGATATCACCATAATGTGCGGGAAGTACTGAATCAATCGACCTGACCCCATTTTTTATTTGTATTACAAAATCTTTATTAGATCAGATTCAACCAGTTATGTCATTTTTGTTTCTTTGTATTCCTTACCTTATAAAGTGATATTTTGCTTTAAGCGCAGCAGTAGCAAAGTAACAGTCTAACCACTCGCTAAACCGTGTTTTCCAAAACCGATATGTGTTTTGATAACTGTTTCATGAATTTTATTTGTTGTGTGCAAACTTATATTTAATTATACCTTACCGTGATATAGTATTGTGAAGCCATATGTTAACTGAATGATTTATTGATATTTATTTCAGTCGTTTAGATACCTGCATCATAGATAACTTCTGGCGTTGGCTCGTTCAAATAGCTCGATCAACAGTATTGATACTGCAACATTTATTTGCAGAACTATTTCATTCCGCACACATTACCAGCTACATTTTATTTTTATTGGCATGCAACCTTTTATTCTACATAAAAAACAAGCTTATTCGCAATTATTATTATTAATTTGATTTTGTACGCCATTGACAGCCTGCTGCCCTACGACAAGATGATAAACAAGCAAATCCGTTATACAAACTTCACAGAGGTATTTGTATTGGATGTTAAGGAATTTGAGTAACTGCCAAAACAAATTTCCCTATCTACGTCTCGACTCAGTTGTCACACAACGATTACAGAGTCAAGTTAATTATTTATATCCAGGAAAAGTTTTACAAGGCTTATATAAATTGCTCCCATTTTGGAGGTTGTCCCTACCGATAAATTCGTGAATTTATTATCTTGTTTACTTTTACTTTGCATTGTGGGACACGTGTCTTATTCTGCAACGATTAATTTGCATGATGGGTGCAGAGTGCATTTTAATGTTAAACCAGTTTTTTATTGTTCTTGTTTAAAGCATTAAAATATAAATTCTCGCTTTAAATCGACTGTGTCGTGTGTTACTGATGAAGTTCATATATTGATGACCTAGAGCGCTTCATTGTACATGGTGAGTCAAGCTCAACGCCTCGGACTCTCATGATCATTCGATAACTCTTTTCATTAAAATGACCATGCGAGTATGCGAGCGTATGTAAGTCGAGTTGGACTTCATTTTAAAAATAATTACTTTTATACATGTAATAAAAGGGCTCCATCAAAGGTATCGTTACTTTTGAATTTGTTGGCAATTACTACTTTTTTGCTACTGAATGCTAAATTGCATGCTGAAGATATTTATAGATAGATAGATAGATATTTATTGACTACGTTTTGTACACAAGATACAATTGTAGCAAGTCAAGGGAACAGAATATAACAGATAAAAATATATAAGTATGTAACGAATGCATCTAACACAAATGTAAAACCTACCATAAACATACACAAGCACATCATAAAAGTGTACCACTAGTGGCAGTATGTATATATTCTTCTTTAGAGTAGAAGCAGTGTTTTTTGAAGGATTTTTTGATGGTAGCTTTAAATTTGTTACTGCTGAAATGTTCAATGGCCTCTGGTAGAGCATTGTATGACGAAATGTCTAGTGAGTTATTGGCTGATATTTTATATGTGAAACGTTGAGGTCTTATGAACTCTGCTCTCCTAGTACAATACTCGTGAGTCAGAATTGACAGAAAATAAGTTTTTATTGTCATGAATTTCAACTATCTGATAAAAAATATATAATGTAGGAAGGGACATAATATGCATTCGTTTGAATAAAGGTTTACAATGTTCATCATATTTAGCGTTAGCTATCACACGGATAGCTTTCTTTTGAAGCTTAAAGATTTATATTGCCAGCAACAAACGATAATAGCTTCCCTTCCATTACAATGTTTTAATGGTTTTGGAAATTTTGTTCTCTAGTACATTGTAGCAGCTAGAAGGCTGTGAAAAGTATCAATTTCTGTCTCTAGCTTTTCTTTGGTTAGAGTCTCAGAGTAACAACTGAACATAGAGGTAGTAAACAACTAATTCTAATAGGCCAATATCTTTTCTTACGTTGTCATATTGACCACCAGATACGGCAATCATAATTGTTTACTATCGTCTTAATTGTATAGTATACAGAAATATGTCATTCTACGGTGAAAAAGACGGTATTTTGGTGGTTCAGGAATGATTACAGCAAAATCAATAGATATGGTGACCTCTACTGCGTTACTGCATGTTTCTTCAGCATAAACGCAAATTCTGTCTTACATAAATTTTGAGAAGCTGGCAACGCCTATGTAATTTTCCTGCGACTTGTTGACGGTAAACTCCGACTGTCAAACGTTTGTTTTGTTTGTGTGTCTTTTATGCTTGGTCAGTAAAATCGAATTTGCTATTTGTTGGTAACTGTAGTGAAGCTTTACGGACTTGCTGTGCTATATTCGATTGTAGTTTGACAGTTTTTCGAGATGGGACAGTGCAGAGCAGTGTTTGTAACATGGGTTGCATTGGAAGAATTTTCAGGTTAGTTGTTTGGAGGCCGAAGCGTCAAAAGATGATGGCTATGAGCACGCCATGCTGAAGTGCTTTGTTTACTACCTCTATGTTGAGTTGTTACTCTGAGGTTAGAGTTAATTTGTTGTAAGGAATTTTCATAATCTTGTCCCTTTACTCTAGTTCGTCTATATCTTTCAGCTAAGTGAGTTGTTTTCTTCCATGTGAACACTTTTCTGTTTATATTTCATGACCTGCTAGGTTGCTTATAGGTAGGAAAGTTAAAAACACCGATTTGATTGAAAACTTTTCATTAGAGGAAAACTACCACAAATTGAAGATAACAAAATAACAAAGGTCGCGAGCATGAACGGTATTCGCTACGTCTCAACTAAGAACAGTAGTGCGATCTATGCGTCATATTGTGGGACATATTTTTTTATTTATTTAACCAATACCATGACTGCTGGTTTGAATACATCAAAATGGGAGCTCAGGATGCGGCTTCTGGTGAACGAAGAAGAGGACGATTATATTATGATGATGTTACTTTCTACAGAAAGAAATAACATCAATCCATCATATACATCGAGGGTTGATGAAGGCTGCTTTCAGATATTGATAAAGAGACACTTGAATGGTAGCGAAGACAGATTCACGCAAGTACTGTCGATTGAATTATTAAAAATAGTTTAAAATTATATTAAGCCTAACTGAATACGAAATTCAATCAAAGAAAAAAGATGCGATCATAGCTGAGGAAATGTTATTTCTCACTTTTAGGGAAGTACAGAAAGGTAACTAAAGAAGTATAAATAATGATGTCTGCATATATATTGGTGCTGGCAGTATCAAAGTATCCAGTGGCTTGCCGAAATGGCCCACATTGCCCGCGGTGCGGGAGGGCCCCACTACCTCGATCAAGCTTTTTACATAGTAATAACTATAATACTTGTACTTGTTTTATAGCGGCGAAATATGTCTATACCTCAATTTTCCATAATCAAATTAAATATCTTGCCTTATCAATACCTATTTTATGGCAAAATTTGAAAAGACGACACCGTGGTCGAACATAGACTCCAAAACGACTAAAACTAGTGGCAACGTTACACTGATGCGACGCGTATCTGTGCCTTTAGTCGATGTATAATCATATTTTACGTAAGGTCTATGCATTCTTATTCTTCAAAAACTCGAAAGAAAAAAATCAAAATATAAAGTTGAGGTCACCAAATTTTTTTATCTATAAACCTATTGTATTTTTATTTATTCGTATAATCTGGTTACATACGTATGAATAAAAATATAAATAAATATCATTATTGAAAAAACAAACATAAAAAACCGATATGAAATATCACCGTAGACAGTAGTTTCGTTTTTGCCCAGTATAGGCAGTACCTATGTATATTGTTTTATGTAGAGGGGGCCCCGTGAAAAAAAATGCGGGGGGGGGGGGCGAAAACCTTGGCACGCTACTGAGAGTATCTGAGGTACTTATAGGTCCACTCAGCGATGACAGGTCTGGTGATTTTTCCCAGAATTGGAGAAAATTTTATGTCGACTGGGCACTGCACATCATAAGCTTTTTGTAACAGAAACAAATCTCGGGAAAATATGTAGATAATAAATTCGACAATCGCGAAAATATTTCAAAAGGTGACAGAAAAGTCCATTATTTGTATTATTAATATTGAACAAGCGGCAACACAAATATATGTCTGCATGGAGTCACCGGAAGTGGCGTGAACGTAATCATTCTTTTGTGTAAGATGAATATAAAACATTTCGAAAATTACAATGCTCTTGACATAAACTATTTTATTTATTTTCAATATTTCCTGTTATTAGTGACCAATTACCAAATTTGAAACTCTTATCGTTTTTAGGGTCAAAAAATATTCCGAAATATCAAAGCTTTGCCGTAACGACTCCAAAATGTTTATGTAGCAACTAAAGAGATTAGTAAATAACAGTAAGTATAACTTGGTAAAATTATATTACAAATAAGTGTGAGTGAAATAATATATAGCTATTATCACTGTTTGTTTAGTTTTGTATTAAGGAAATAGAAAATAAATAATACAATTTATACATTTTATTCAAAATCTGCAAACTTGGGATTCATCATTAGGAAAACTATTTTCTGGGCCTAACATCGCTGGGTCAGTTGGTTGTATGGGGCCTGGGATGGTTAAGAGCTTCCCATCTGAAGAGGATGGCATGTATATCGAGCAAGTAGAAATTTGGTTATCCAATTGGCTATCAAATGAGCTGCTAGAATGGTCGTCCAAATGTTACAATTCGTATTCAGTAAGAATGTTGAATACCTTAGTTGTAGCCCCAATTATTAACGACGGACTTAGCTTTCGATATGAGGACAAAATGATTTGATTCCATCATCATCATGCATTTGAACGGTTGGCTCAGAGAGAGCTTCGTTCACCTCGTCTTGCCGTATCTCTCGCAGTTCAGTATTTTAATAATGCCTCATACATTCTATAAGTTTGTTTCCTTTTACTTCCCACACAAATATGTGAGGGTAGTATTGTGATCGCGAAAATTTTCGATTTCGAGGAATACGCTGCTTTTTGAGCGTTATATGATGTCTACATAACGAAAATCTACCTCACTCATTGCCATCGTCGGTCTGTCTGTCGGTCTGTCTGTCGGTCTGTCTGTCGGTCTGTCTGTTGGTCTGTCTGTTGGTCTGTCTGTCGGTCTGTCTGTCGGTCTGTCTGTCGGTCTGTCTGTCGGTCTGTCTGTCGGTCTGTCTGTCGGTCTGTCTGTCGGTCTGTCTGTCGGTCTGTCTGTCGGTCTGTCTGTCGGTCTGTCTGTCGGTCTGTCTGTCGGTCTGTCTGTCGGTCTGTCTGTCGGTCTGTCTGTCGGTCTGTCTGTCGGTCTGTCTGTCGGTCTGTCTGTCGGTCTGTCTGTCGGTCTGTCTGTCGGTCTGTCTGTCTGTCGGTCTGTCTGTCGGTCTGTCTGTCGGTCTGTCTGTCGGTCTGTCTGTCGGTCTGTCTGTCGGTCTGTCTGTCGGTCTGTCTGTCGGTCTGTCTGTCGGTCTGTCTGTCGGTCTGTCTGTCGGTCTGTCTGTCGGTCTGTCTGTCGGTCTGTCTGTCGGTCTGTCTGTCGGTCTGTCTGTCGGTCTGTCTGTCGGTCTGTCTGTCGGTCTGTCTGTCGGTCTGTCTGTCGGTCTGTCTGTCGGTCTGTCTGTCGGTCTGTCTGTCGGTCTGTCTGTCGGTCTGTCTGTCGGTCTGTCTGTCGGTCTGTCTGTCGGTCTGTCTGCCGGTCTGTCTGTCGGTCTGTCTGTCGGTCTGTCTGTCGGTCTGTCTGTCGGTCTGTCTGTCGGTCTGCCTGTCGGTCTGCCTGTCGGTCTGTCTGTCGGTCTGTCTGTCGGTCTGTCTGTCGGTCTGTCGGTCTGTCGGTCTGTCGGTCTGTCTGTCGGTCTGTCTGTCGGTCTGTCTGTCGGTCTGTCTGTCGGTCTGTCTGTCGGTCTGTCTGTCGGTCTGTCTGTCGGTCAGTCTGTCGGTCTGTCTGTCGGTCTGTCTGTCGGTCTGTCTGTCGGTCTGTCTGTCGGTCTGTCTGTCGGTCTGTCTGTCGGTCTGTCTGTCGGTCTGTCTGTCGGTCTGTCTGTCGGTCTGTCTGTCGGTCTGTCTGTCGGTCTGTCTGTCGGTCTGTATGTCGGTCTGTCTGTCGGTCTGTCTGTCGGTCTGTCTGTCGGTCTGTCTGTCGGTCTGTCTGTCGGTCTGTCTGTCGGTCTGTCTGTCGGTCTGTCTGTCGGTCTGTCTGTCGGTCTGTCGGTCTGTCTGTCGGTCTGTCTGTCGGTCTGTCTGTCGGTCTGTCTGTCGGTCTGTCTGTCGGTCTGTCTGTCGGTCTGTCTGTCGGTCTGTCTGTCGGTCTGTCCGTCGGTCTGTCTGTCGGTCTGTCTGTCGGTCTGTCTGTCGGTCTGTCTGTCGGTCTGTCTGTCGGTCTGCCTGTCGGTCTGTTTGTCGGTCTGTCTGTCGGTCTGTCTGTCGGTCTGTCTGTCGGTCTGTCTGTCGGTCTGTCTGTCTGTCGGTCTGTCTGTCTGTCGGTCTGTCTGTCGGTCTGTCTGTCGGTCTGTCTGTCGGTCTGTCTGTCGGTCTGTCTGTCGGTCTGTCTGTCGGTCTGTCTGTCGGTCTGTCTGTCGGTCTGTCTGTCGGTCTGTCTGTCGGTCTGTCTGTCGGTCTGTCTGTCGGTCTGTCTGTCGGTCTGTCTGTCTGTCTCTCTGTCTGTCTGTACGCGTTTTTCTAGTCTCATAATCTCAGTAACCGTTGCATGGAATGTGATGAAAAATGGGTACCAGTATGCTAGGGGGTCCTAGTAGGTAATGCTGCTATAATTTTGAAAATCGGTGCATTGGCGGCGGAGTAATTAGACAAAAACAAAAAAACTTAAATATTCCTCAAACTTCGTGTTTAGGCTGTTACGATTTCCTGGTTATTTTCTATTTTTTTTTTGGGTGGGGGTGAAATTGGGGTGGTTGAGGGGCAGAGGGTTGCAAAACTGAAAAAGTTTTTGTATGCATAGTAGGCTCTCCATTTACTTACGAAGGAAGGACCTAGCGATACAGGTCACTTAATACGCTTTTTTAAGTCCATCGGAACATTGCCCTGCCTATTACTAGAAACCAAAGGACTTGAATTTTTTTCTGATGTATGTTATATACGAGTATTGCTTTATATCGTTCTGTATTGTGTAACCTGGAATTGATTTTAAGGAAATTTCGACACAATATTATTACCGTGACGAGGATGAAAAATACCTATATGGTTTCTAGAAATCTTGTCAGTGACGGCGCAGCAATAATAAAAAGAACTAAAGACACAAAAATAGCTCAAACTTTGTTTTTAGGCAATTTGGGGGTTCCTGATCATTTCGTTTCATCCAGATGAAGTTCGCAGAATCAAAACTGTATCGTCCCAGTTCCTACGGAGGGAGATGCAAGAAACAACTTACTGGAATGTTTGATGTTTGTGTTGCATTTTTTTTTGAGAGCAGGCGGGCGACGATTTGTTGCAAGGGAATCTCAGACTTTATGCAATGGGAAAATAATAAAATGATATCACCGTTATGTGTGGGAAGTAGTGAGTCAATCAACTTGACACCGTTCGTTTTAAGTCCCATATGTGATAGGTACATACAGTCTCACTAGAATTGACCGAGGAATCTGAATATGCAGTAATATACATGATATTCCATTTAAAAACCCAAGTTTGGTATGTCACGCCTTCATTAGTATAAAAGTCATTATTGTCAAAATATAGTCCAACTCGACATACGTACACTCCCATAGTTATATTCCTAAAAAAATATCGCTCGGTCACCAGAATCCAAGCCGTTGAGCTTGACCCACCTGTATTTTGATAACCGACTTCATGGCTTAATAACATTGGAGAAGCTTATAGGCCGGAACATTAAAATATTTTGTTCATAAAGGACTATTCATTGCCCTAATTAAAATGCCTTTGATGATATTCTGCACTTTACAGACCTTTACAAACATCAGCTTTGAAGATATATCTGTGATAATCTCTGGAGTCTGGTATGGTGTGCGATCATTTTCAATCAATCTTGTATTGGGAGACAATACAAATATTGCCACCTCGAAGGCGACCCCTGAAATGAGGTATTGGCATTGCAATGTTGAAAATATACATTGCTGACCTAACTTCAATGCTGCCTCTCTTTAGACCGCTATGGCAACAAAATTATGAGAAAGCTCCAAACTTCATTTTCAAGCATTTAGAAATCTTCATTGTTTTCCATGTTATTCGGAGCTCTAAAATATTTCTATATACGTAAACAACTTTACAGGCCTCGATCGTATTCTGTACCTGTTAAAAAATTGCCTTTGAAAACATACCTGTGAACTTGTGACTACTTGATACATGTTACACTCGATAATTAGTAATGTAAAGGATAATTATAATTTATTGCTTTCTGGCATCCCATTCAACATTCTTTAAAGATATAGAGTCAGCAAGAAATAGTGTGACCTAATTAGTTAACTGGCCTGGGGACTAATGGCTTGTTATAGTTCTTTGTGATAGCGTTTCATGACACAATATGAAAACGTCATATAAATCTCACACGTTCTTTTTGATCTACCTTCATTTCGAGCAGCATAAAATACAAACATATTTAAAGTACATACATTAGTAGTTACACATGTCTGAAGTAAACACTTCCATGTTACGGAACTGGGTGACCCTAAAAATAAAACGAATGTAGTCGTTAAAGTAGGACATTTTTAGACATCCATGTATCATCAAGATTTGGGTGGAAATCTCTAGCAAATATACATTTTTACGTTCTGTTTAGGGAAGTAGTATTACGACAGCAATTTGTTGGATGTGATTCAACAGAAAACTCTGTAGTATTTGTTTTGTACGACCTCTTTAAAGTATAACTCGTCAGATGTTTTCAGCCAGAAATCAGGATGAACATATTTTATTTCATTCTATTTGATTGATTACCACTGCATAAATTGAAAGGTTGTCATTGCGGAAAGTTATACCACTACAGACATTACGCAGACTTTTTGTCTGACTATTCATGACCTCTACATGACTGCCCACGCTGCTTCAACATCTTCGCATACACGTTTCAGTATAGGGTCTCATTAGAAATATTGATTATTAATCAGATAAACTAGTGTACTTAATTTTCATTGAAACTGTTTTAACAGCCCCAAGTACACTACCTTATCTCAGAAACTATATGAGATGAGACAAGAAGTGAAAGACTAAAGTGAATTGATGTGAGTTAGACTTTAATTTTATTATAATTTTGTATATACAGGGTGGCCCGCTGTGCCTGAATCAAAGTCAACTTTTACTCCAAACATCGATAGGGGAGGGGAGTATTGTGATCGCGAAGATTTTCGATTGTGAGATAATACGCTGTTTGGGCGTTTTATGATGTCTACATCGTCGGTCTGTCTGTCTCTCTGTCTGTCTGTCGGTCTATCGGTCTATCGGTCTATCGGTCTATCGGTCCGTCGGTCAGTCGGTCTGTTTGTCTGTCTGTTGGTGTTTTTATACCCTCGTAATCTCAGTAACCGCTGCACGGATTGTGATGAAATTTGGGGAGTGATATGCTGGGAGGTCGTAGTAGGTAGGTAAAAATTCCACAAACTTCATTTTTAGGCGTTTTAGGGGTTCCTGATCGTTTTCTACTTTTTTATTGGTGGGGGTGAAATTGGGGTGGTTGCAAGGTGGGGGGTTGTAAAATTTAGGAAATTGTGGTATTCATAATAGGCTGTCCATTGACCTGTGAAAGAAAGACCTAGCGGCATAATACCCCTTTTTAGGGCCATCCGAACATTGCCTTGCCTATTCCAGAAACCAAGGGACTTAGAATTTTCTGATGTACGTATACGTCCGAATATTGTTTTAGATTCGTTCTGTATTATGTAACGTGGAAATGAGTGAATTGATTCTAATGAAATTTTGACACAGTATTACTACCGTGGCGAGGATTGAAAGCGCGTATGGTTTTTAGAAATCGTGTCAGTGGCGGCGCAGCAACAAGAAAAAAACTAAAAATATAAAAAGCTCAATCTTCGACTTAGGCATTATAAGGGTTACTAATCATTTTCTAGGTTTTTTGGGTGGGGTGAAATTGGGGTGGTTACGGGTGGGGGGGTTGTAAAACTGAAAAAGTTTTTATATACATAATAGGCTCTCCATTGACCTGTGAAAGGAAGACCTAGCGGCATAATACACTTTTTTAGGTCCATCGGAACAAACCAAGGGAATTTTCTGATGAATACGAGTATTGCTTTAGATTAGATCGTTCTGTATTGTGTAACCTGGAATTGATTTTAATGAAAATTCGACCAAAGTATTATTACCGTGGCGAGGATGGAAGGGTATGGTTTTTAAAAGTCGTGTCAGCGCGGTGAACGAATAATAAAAAACTAAGAATATAAAAATAGCTCAAACTTCGTTTTGGGCAATTTGGAGCTCCCTCACAATTAAAATTCCATATTAAAACTGCCGAAGTCGACTTCTTTTTAAGACTGCATAAAGGTAAGTCAATGCAAACATTTAGAAGAGCATGGCTTGTCTGAGCAGTTAACCTTCGAGTTTAGTGGATTGAAATTGGAGACTCGGGGCTTTATAATGGCTTGCCAAGACGGTGTCTTCAACAACTTGGTATACCGTAAAAGGGTTATGTGTGCAGATGTACCCGACACCCGTTGTAGAACTTGTCGACAGGCGCCAGAGACGCTTATGCATCTTTTGTCGGCACGGCGTGTAAGACGTACACTGGGACGGCTTACGTCCATCGGCACAGCGCGGGTCTACGAGTGCTCTACTATCATTTACAGGCAAACAAGCCCGACATAGTCCTTCTCGACCACCAACAGAAGGCGATGTTTTTTATAGAGTGTCCGGCACCTGACGAGATGAACATCGTCTGTAAGGAGAAGGAAAAGCGGACCAAATATCAGGAGTTGCTCGGACAACTTCGCAGGCTCTGGTCAGACTACAATGTAAGTCTGCTGGTTATGGTCATTGGATCCCTAGGTGGAATGAGGAATACGCTGCTCGCTACACTGCGCAAAATACCGGTGTGCCATGCGGGGGTGCACATCTTAGCCGCCAGAGTGCAGAAGGCAGTCAACCTTGGCTCCCTTCGTCTACTTAGGGCGCACGATTCGCAGACCCAGTGAGTAATGAAACAGCAGCTCGGTGTGTCGGTGTCCGAGCTGTATACTTATACTTATTTGCTTTTTAAATATAATAATAATAATGCATTTATTAGTGGACAAAAATACATATAGAATAAAAAATCATACATTTTATGAAATTTTCAACGTACCTAATTCATTCATTCTTCCGATTTATTAACTATCATTTCTCTTCGGAGTTTTGAAGTGTATTTTATTATCTCAATGGGTTGATATTACGAATTCAACTATACAGAATGTTTTGCAAACTCCTTAATATATTTACAAATTTGTTACCAGTATTATCTTCAAAATTGTCTTGTAATATGATTTCCATTAAATACTATGCTCAATATACAGAAGCGCTCATACACAGAACTGATTCTGAACATATTTCACAATCATTGTACATTATTTTTCATATAATAGAATTACATTATAACATAATGTAATTTTAGATATATTATATCATGGCCAAAAAAGTCAACTAGAATTTTACATTTGATCTTTTTACTCTGTAGTAGTGAACAATATTTATTCCTCTCCAGGTTTCTGTGCCGACTTACAGCTCCGTACAGCTTTCTACGGTTTTGCTACATCGTGAGAACAAACGACAAAAATGCAAAACTATACACCTTGACATTCAGTATGTTTTAAATCTTAAATTTTCTTCGAACGAAATTCCGTGGTTGTCTGAGCTTGACCTTGTATCGAACAGATGCACTACTGCCGAAATTTAACATAAATCACATGTGTTTATAGTAATTGAGTGCTTCCTTGAACCTGCACATATAGCAACCCAACGTATATATAATCATACATGGTTTAAAACCGGGTAATCGTTGCCGATTAGTTAAGAAACAAAACTGGTGCTTTGAGGTTTCCTGTCCTTCATATAAACGAAAAGTAGTTAAGCAAAAAAAGCTGGATAACTAAAGACATAGTCAGAGAGGGTCAAGAACTTAGACATCTATTCCCTCTTGCTCAAATAAACAGCGACTTTAAAGCATTTTATAATGAAAAGAAAAGGGCTTACAGATCTAGCATTAAAAAACAGAAGACATT
Source organism: Callosobruchus maculatus (assembly GCA_951848785.1). Classification (NCBI taxonomy): domain Eukaryota; kingdom Metazoa; phylum Arthropoda; class Insecta; order Coleoptera; family Chrysomelidae; genus Callosobruchus; species Callosobruchus maculatus. The sequence goes on along the minus strand of CATOUR010000065.1, from coordinate 8,568,038 downwards.
ATTTTACAAAAATAGAATACACAACTCCTCAAACAAAAATAAAGCATCACGGAACATAATTAATTATGAATTAGGAACAACAAGAATTGATACTAGAAATATAACGTTAAACGTAAATGGGGAAATCAAATCTTCGACGGACGTATGTGAACTGTTTGCAAATCACTTCTCTAAAACCGCCACTAAATCTATTCAAAATATTATTGGCCAAAATATGTCTTTACCGCATACAACGTCAAAAGTACCTACTATAACTTACCAGTTTAATAACTTTCCCATCGCTGGTAACGAAATATTGGAAGCTATGACAGCAATTAAAAATACAAAGTCTTCGGGCATTGACGAATTATCTCTTAAAATGCTTAGTCATGTTATCGACTTACTTATATCACATTTAGTGTACCTATTCAATATCTCACTTCTACATGGCATATTTCCTGATTGCTTAAAAACTGCCCTCGTCATTCCCATACATAAGAAAGGGTGCAAAAACGACATAGATAACTAGAGACAAATATTACTTTTAAATTGCGTCTCAAAATTATTTGAAAAAGTCATTTATATTAGAATAACTAGCTATCTCCAAAACAGTAACCTATTAGCAAATGAGCAACATGGATTCAGAGTGGGCAGGTCAATTGAGTCAGCTTCCTCGCATATGCTAAACTTCATATTTTCGCATTTGGATAGCAACAATAAAGTAGTAACATTATTTTTTGATTTAACTAAAGCTTTTGATACTGTCGACCCCGCATTGTTGTCCTCTAAACTACACACTCTCCAGTTTCCAAGCAACATCGTGAAGTGGATTGATTCTTATGTGAGTAATAGAAATATGATTATATCGTGCAATGGTGGGTCTTCTAGCAGTCATCTTGTACAATTAGGTGTCCCACAAGGTTCTATCTTGGGACCTATATTGTTTCTTTGTTATATTAACGATCTACCCGACCATATCAAAGACGGCTGTGTAACTATGTTTGCTGATGACACTGCAGGTACAATATCTTCTGAAACCACAGAACAATTGCAGACAAATATTATTCAAGTTATAGATGATATATGTCTGGTGTTGTAGAAACAGATTAATTTTCAACAATTCAAAGACAGTTTCAATACAACACCACATGCGTACGACTCCTACCCTAAGCCCTGAACTTGCAGTCCAAATAAATCTATCTGATGCTGTTAAATACTTAGGATGTATCTGGGAATGTTCTTTGAACTGGATTAAGCATGTTGACGTTGTTTGCAAAAAACTAAATAGTGCCTTCTATGCACTCAGCTAGCTTAAAAGCTGCCTCGATATAAATGGCCTAAAGTCAGTTTGCTATGCCTTAGCGTTTCCGTACGTTTCTTTCAATATACTAAGCTGGGGTCACAGCAGTGCAAGTAACAGAGTTTTCGTTTCTCAAAAAAGAATTATTAGACTACTTTTTAATTTAGGTCCCAGAGAGACATGTAGGTCAACAAACATTAAGGAATATTTATTAACTTTGCCCTCCATTTACATCCATCACTGTCTTGTGTTTATAAGATTGCATTGGGAAGATGTTCAGAAACATCTTACAAACCACAATCGCAATACTAGACACCGCAATCTTATACAAATCCCTAAGCATAGAACAGAACATTTTAAAAAATCGCCACTTTACAACTGTATCACTTTCTATAATAAACTACCGTCTGCAATAAAATCATCCTCTTCAATTGAATCATATAAGAAACAGATCACCGATCTGTTTGTGACAAGCTTATTACAGCATTAAAGAATTTTTAATGTGTGTAATGTGTGATGTGATGTGTTTTTATGTATCTATTCGTTTTCCTACATTCTCTATATTTATAAGTATTAGTTTTACATAATTTTGACGTGCTAATGTACATTTGATGTATCTAAATAGCAAATAAACAAACAAACAAACAACCAACAAACTAAAGCTAATAGCTGGGTAGCGGCAAATAAACAGCGAGGTGTACTCTTTAAACTTTTATATTTCCTAGCTTTCGGAGTTCTTTGACTCCTTCTTCAGGGCTACAATAAATGAAAAGAAAAGTTCAGCAACAAGTGGTTTAAGATAGAAAATTTTGTGTACTTACAAGTTAGACGAGATTGGTGCTGAACGATGTTACAATAGGAAATCCATCAAAATAACACATCACAACGTACTTAAAGTCATGTACATAAAAAAGAGACAGTTACATTTTTAAAAACATTTAAATTGTTAAAAATATTCGTGAAAAAACTTCATGCTGCCGTTTTACGACATGTGCATCACGAAGGTCGACCGGTCGACCTGCATATGGCTGAAAACCCGGAAGCAGGTTGTGGAATATCAAATGTCAAAGTCAAAAATTGAAGGTTAGTGACATCTGTCTAATCAATGAGCAGAAAAGTGAAAAAGAGTGTACAGGGTGGTAATAGTGAAAATTTGTTGAATTTTATTATATAGGGTGGATGAACTCAAAAGAGAGATTTTATTAATACCACAATATCTCGTCTAACTTGTTGTAAGTACACAAAATTTTCCATCTTAAACCACTTGTTGCTAAACTTTTCTTTTCATTTATTGTAGCCCTGAAGAAGGAGTCAAAGAACTCCGAAAGCTAGGAAATATAAAAGTTTAAAGAGTACACCTCGCTGTTTATTTGCCGCTACCCAGCTATTAGCTTTAGTTTTATAATCATACATATATACATCGTAGTTATGCTGTTCGAAATACGTTACATATAAAGCTTAATTCTCATGATCTCCTATATATGATTCGTGTTCGTACTGATTCTATCGTATAATCTAAATATATCCATTCGAATGAATCCTTTTTTTTGTAAGAAATTTTGTTACAAATTTGGAGAATTGATATCTTCATAGTTGGAACCTATGTCAATTGCCAAGGTGCTGTCAAGTCAATTTAAATTTGTAGATATGTGATTTGATGTTGTTTTGAGATTTTAAATCCAATCCACTAAATACCTCGATTTCTTTCCAGTATTTACCACTAAAGTATACCTGTAAGGTGTACAGTTGAATAGTTGACCGATGGAAGATATCTTTGATGATCCCTGATGATTTGATGATTTAAGTATGTATTACTGTACTTAAATACCTCAAGGCCTTTCCCCAGAAGAAATATGTTCGCGAATACAGTAAGTTCTCAGCCGTGAACCAATAAATTTCAAGCAACGATTTAATTGCATTACTTGATATTCGTAAATGATTAAAATATTTTTCTGTGTCAGTTACCTTCATCTCCTGCAACAGCTTTTAGTATGCTCCTTGCTTCTCTCTGTTTTTGAAAAGGTCTCAAATCACTTTATTCCTCCTTTCTTCGTATTCATCCATAACAGGGAGGAAAGTAAAATATTTATTCAGTTTACGCTGAATTATAATTTTTGAATACTAATTCATGGAAATTGTCAGCTGTGAAATTACATACAATATCGGATAAAAAGTTAGAATATTTCAAACTCATCCGATCATCGTACAAAAGTTAAATTATCGGGAATAAGTGTAGCGCCAATTCATTTTGAATATTTCAAACAAATAGAAAAAGCTTCGTACCACTGTATCACAGCATAAAGATGTGATCGTATCGTCGGAAATCGTGTACATGTGAGTTAAGCTTATGAAATAATGAATAGCTTGAGAAACGATAACGTCCGCATCGATTATCCAGTGACATTTCAGAATTATTTTTTTGCAAAAAAACCTACTAACAATAGCTAGAATGCCAACTTATTATACCTGCTGCTACCTGCTGTCAGGATGGTGCTAAATTCTTCTTTGAGTAGTGAAAATGCTTTAATTTATAGCTGCCAAGGTTTTAAACCAAATAATTTTGAATAGTACTATATACAAGGTAACATAATAAAATTGTTATTTTTATCATTATCAATAGGTACGCAGAAACGTCAAACCCGCCTGCTCTATTTTTTGCACATTTCAAAATATTACTGCAGCAAGGTCCTATAAGATGCATGCAGCAATATTAAATTGCACTTGTTATGCACAATATAAAATACACCTAATAAAAATGATTTTCGTTGTTTTTTATTTACACTTGTGTATATATGTATGTTCTATTTGTTTACACAAAAATAAATAAGTTCCTGACACGTGTAGGGCTGTTTACCAGACAGAGTTTTATAACTCGGTCTGTACATAAAAACAAAATTAAACAGCTTTGGGAAAACAAAATGGTTGGTTGAGCTTAAAAATAATTATCTTTTATAATGAGAAACTCACGAATAGCACACTGTCTAAACAAATTATAAGTATTATCCAGATAAATTTATAACAGTAGCCGTAGGTTACAGGTCCCTGTTAGCCAGTGGAAAGAAGCTTGATCATTTGTGCTACCCCTACGATAGATAGATAAATCCCAATTTTAATATGCTTCGAAGGCTTTATAATAATTTGCGGTCTCTTCATAATCTTTAGTTTCAAAGTGGCACCATCGTTTGCAACATGATATTACTTCATCCAATCAGGAAGCCTGTCTGCTGTTCAGTTTACTATCTAGGCAGATTTACATTAACAAAAGATCAACATACCTTCGCACCAGTCTTTTGCCATAAGTGGAGGTTGTCATGGTGTTCGGAAGACCCTGTGAATATGATGGGAGGTTCCCGTAGGTCCAGCGCCGAAATTAGTTTTTCTAAAGCATCCGAACAGCCATGCCCAGAAAATATAACAGCGTCTTCTTCTGATGCATTCACCGAATTTCTAATTATATCTCTTGCCTCCTGCCTGCAAACAAAGATTCATTTACGCGTAGTATTAAAACACAAAAAAAATATCAGAAATAGATGGAAATTAGAACCAAAATAGCACAAGAGTAAATATTAGCCTAACCACTTGGTCAAACCGATTTTTTTAAACCCGTAGTTCGCTAACTTTCAACATCTTGTGAAGAATGAGACTATCTACCTCCTAAAGGATCCAGCGGGATACTATGTTGAGCCAAGATGTCCGTTTAAATTGTTGCTTAAAGGTAGATTTTTAAAAAGTATTTTTATTTTCCGTATCACTCCTGGAAAATGACCAGAAACACCTAAAACGCCTAACGGTTTGTAGCGCCAATGAGTTTTTTTTGCTTATTCCGCTATCGTCAATCCACTGATTCTCAAAATAACTATTTCAGCATTTCTTGTTATGATCCGACATGAAATCACGCCCCAAATTTCAACAAAATCAGTGCAGCAATTACTCACTGCAAGTATCTCTGGCCCGGAAAGGTAAAATCCAGAAATGCCGCCCTAATCAATAACCGGATTGATAATTACAAAATACAGTCAAGGTTATTTTTTAGGATAACAGTGTACCTCATGAGTACAAACATTTTTGTAGTATCTCAATCTCCACCCTATACACCAATATCACTTCCTCCCAAAAAAGTGTAAAATGTTCAAGTCGACTAAAACATTTTCTAAGAAGAGCTCTGGATCGTATCTGGGAAAGATTTTTTTTCTTATTATTCCGCCACCAATCTGCCAAATTAAAAAATATAGTAGCATCACTTGCCATTCACCCCACAGCGTATCGTACAGCAAAGTTCAAAATCCATGCTACAGTTACTAATATTATGCGCGAACAAAATGGCAACATACATAAAGACAAACAAGCAGACCAATATGAGTGATACTGCCCTTAAATACAGTTTCGAAATAAACGAATAAACTATTTACAGTTTTGACGGGCGGTTCTAAAAAAATTTAATTTTCCAGTATACCGCTATTCGGATAAGATTCCAAAGTATAGAGATTAGTATATTACATACATTATACATATGTATAAGTCATCTACCTCTGGCAAAACCTATGTTTTACTTTTTTATGCGATTATAGTGCTGTTCAATAACCCGAATCATTAATGATAATGAAATTAGGAACACGCAAGTTCAACGCCTTGATTACATAACTATAGTTGAGAGCTTTTATTACAGGTTTAAGCCGCTATTAAACTTTTCAGTTTCGATTTCGATGGCACGTCCATGTCGTTCACTGTCATTGAGTCAACAAGAAATATTCACTGAATAATTCTTTCACATGCCTTGAAAAATGTCCCGTTACATACAGGATGACACATCATGCGGATTTTAAATTCCAAGTGCCAAAAAGTACCGAGTCATACATAATATCTAGCTGGCACTATGCTGCCAAAAATGGAGTCAGGTTGACTGACCACACATAATGGTGATATCATTTTATTTTTTCCCCTTGCATGAAGCTATAGTTTGAGATCCCCCTGCAACCAAATCATCGCCCGCCCGCCCTCAAAAAAAAACATGCAACACAAAAACTCTCGTAAATAGTTTCTTGCATCTCTATACGAACTAGGACAGCACAGTTTTTATTCTGCAAGCTCTAACTGGATGAAACGTAATAATCGGAAACCCCCAAATCGCCTAAAAACGAAGTTTGAGCTATTTCTATATTTTTAGTTTTTTTATTATACCTGCGCCGCCACTGACACGAAATCTAAAAACCATATGCATTTTCCATCCTCGCCACAGTAGTAAAACTGTGTCATTAATTAAAATTAATTCCGGGCTACACAATACAGAACTTTTGAAAGCAATAGTCGTATGTACGTATAGATCAGAACATTTACTCTAACTCCCTTGATTTCTGTAATAGCCAATAGATACAATGTTCCGATGGGCCTAAACAAGTACATTATGCCGCTAGGTCTTTCTTTCACAGTTCACTAGACAGCCCATGGTGAATACCACATATTTTTCAGTTTTACAACCCCCCACCCTCCAACCACCCCAATTTCACCCCCACTCAAGAAAGCAGAAAATGATCAGGAACCTTAAAACGCCTAAAAACGAAGTTTGGGCGGTTTTTATATTTTTAGTTTTTTATTATTACTGCTACGCCACTGACACGATTTCTAAAGACCCTACGATCCATCCTCGCCACGGTAATAATACTCTAGTATTCCGATGGACCTAAAAAATGTATTACGACGCTAGGTTCTTCTTTCGTAGGTTCATTGGAGAGCCTATTATGAATACAAAAACGTTTTCAGTTTTACAAACCCAATCCCCCAACCACCTTATTTCACCCCCACCCAAAAAAAGCAGAAAATGATCAAGAACCCCTAAAACGCGTATAACCGAAGTTTGAGCTGTTTTTACATTTTTTGTTTTTCTATTGTTGCTGCACTGCCACTGACACGATTTCTGAAAACCATACGCGTTTTCCATCCTTGTCAGGGCAGTAATACTGTGTCAAAGTTTCATTAAAATCAATTCCATAATTTCCACATTACTCAATACAGAATAATCGAAAGCAATAGTCGTATGTATAAATCAGAAAGTTCCCTTGGTGTCTGTAATAGACAAGGCAATGGATGGACCTAAAAAATTGTATTATACCGCTGGGTCTTTCCAGTACAGGTCAATGGACTTTTACAATACCCCCAACCCCCCCCCCCCCATTTTCACCCCCACCCAAAAAAAGGAGAACAACAAATTTTTGAGTTTTACAATCCCCCACCCCCAACCACCTCGTTTTCACTCTCACCCAAAAAAAGTGAGAAAATGATGAGGAACCCCTAAAACGCCTAAAAAAACGAAGTTTGAGGAATATTTATGTTTTTGTTTTTAGCTAATCACTCCACCGCTCCTGCACCGATTTTCAAAACTATACCAGCATTACCTACTAGGAGCTCACAGCATATCAGTACCCAAATTTCATCACAACCCATTCAGCGGTTACTGAGATTACGAGGGTAGAAAAATGGGAACAGACAGACAGACCAACAGACCGACAGACAGACAGACCGACGGAAATGAGTCACGTGAATTTTCGTTATGTAGACATCATAAAACGCCCAAAAAGCGTATTATTTCAAAATCGAAAATGTTCGCGATCATAATATTCCCCTCACCTATCGGTGTGGGAAGTAAAAATTAAGCACATTCCCTGATGATTATGGGAAATGGTCTATAGAATCCGAACACGATTCCCACTCTGAAAGTGCGCTGTAATTTTTAACAGCGTTAATTATCTTTGTAAGGATACTATTACTTATTTTTACCACCATCCAAATAAAACTGTACAAGTGTAGGTACCCGCGATGTATAGAAGTGTTCCAATGTTAGATAGGTAGATAGATATATATTTCGTCTGTAAACAAGTACAATGTACAAAATAGACATGTCAAAACCTAGTATACATACTAAGGTATATAAATTAAATAAATAATTAAAATGAATACATTTAACAACATTCAGTAAAATTGACAATTTGCCAACTTCATCTGTTTTTCAAAAAGTCTGTACCAAAGTATTCACTTATAGAATAAAAGCAATTGTCAAGCATGTGTTTTTTCACAATTCTTTCAAACAAATGTGTGCTAAGCATTCTAACGCTTAGCGGTAAGTGATTATACACATCTATACGTGGAAAGTTCTTTTTTGATTTCAGTAGAGAAAATTTTGGTGTTCTCAAATCGTTAGATGATCTGGTCGGATAACTGTGAAAATCCGAGTTAACAGCAAGATTATTTTTGTTTTTGTGGACATCTACCAAGGTGGCATAGATATACATAGCAGGTAGTGGCATTATTTTAAGGCTTTTAAAATGTGGTCTACATGAGTCGTAGTATCCCAGGCCAGCTACGACTCTGATAGCTTTCTTCTGGATAGCGAATAGCTTCAATAGCTTGCCGATGTTTGAGTTTCCCCATAAAGTTACTCCGTAGTTTAAATGTGAATGTAACAATCCGAAGTAACAACTTTTCAGTACATGTATGTTAACTTCAGGTTTAAGTTTTCGTAGCAGAAAGAGGGATTTTACTAAGTTTACCAGCAAGAAAATCGATGTGCCGAGTCCAACTTAACGAGTCATCTAAAATTATTCCAAGTAGCTTAGCTGTCTTACCCGTTGATATAGAATTATTGGTAGGTAATATAATATTCTCAGTCTTGTTTTGGTTCAACTTTAGGTTATTGGCTGGGAACCATTTATTAGCTTTCTCTAAACTAAGGGAAGCCATTATTTTAAGCGTGGCTAAGTCGGTATCCACAGATATGAGTGTAGTATCATCTGCATACGCTACATAAGAATTGGGTAGCATGAAGTGGAACAGGTCATTAAGATAAAGGGTGAATAGAGAAGGCCCCAATATTGAGCCTTGCGGTACATCATGATTGATGTTTTCCATAGATGTCAGACAAATAAGAGTGAAAGTTTTTTATGTTCATGTTCATATGGCTTATGTCGTAAACACGTGAGATTCTGTTTTTGTTATTAGAAATATTTATAAGGGTTTTAAGGGCGACATCCCTATATCCCGTCTATAAAGACATTCGCTTCATAACATGTGTTCACTGGGTATGTCCACTCTGTGACTCTTCAGTGACTGAATCTTAGCATTTGAATTGGTGAGTGACGTTCTCTATATTTAATCATCTCATTTCATGTGTATAATTTTAACCTTTGCATTAAAATATTGAGTTTCATCAGCGTATTATTGACAGAAATCGCATTCTTCAACAACTTAACTAGTTTTGAATGTATTATTAAAGAATTCAAAAGTAGTTAACAGTCTGTTATGGCGACCTAGAGTACTGTTGTGAACAACAGTAAAGTATCATCATGGGATTACTATGAATTATAGTGGAGTATTTAGAAGACATTTTATTGTCCGCGGTAATTCATCAGCATGCTAGCTTGAATTCCCGAACTTTTATCGCATTGAAATAATAATAATAATAATAATAATAATAATAATACGTCTTTATTCGCTGTCACAAAATAATCAACAAAATAAACAACAAATTTTCCAATATAAAAAGATAGGACAAAGCGAAAAGGCGGAGTGTCACCTCAGGGGTGGTTTTCAACTCAACCGAAATAGAGGGAGACTGACTCATCCATCGTAGCTTTTGCGATCATGGAGGCCGGTGAACTTTCTCTTTTGTAGGAAGGGTTAGCGAAATCGTAGGAGGTCATATTATCTAGCGCCAAGAGTACTTGGACAGTAACTACATCGCCAATGAGCCCACACACTTCATCCGCGTGCAGCGGTTACTGAGACTGTAACAAAACCTGACAGCAGACAGACCGGCAGAAGTAAGGGTCACATATTTTCATACTGTAGGCACATAAAACCATCAACTTATTATAATAATAATAATAATACGGTGTACCGTAAAAGGGTTATGGGTCTAGATGTACCCGACACCCTTTGTAGAGCTTGCCGACAGGCGCCAGAGACGCTTATGCATCTCTTGTCGGCGTGTAAGACGTACGCTGGGACGGCTTACGTCCATCGGCACAACGCGGCTCTACGAGTGCTCTACTATCATTTGAGGCACTCATACGGTATCGATGAGACACCGGTGCTGCCATACGCTCCAGGAGATATAGAGTCCGTTGTGGAGAACGAGAGATGCCGGATTTACTGGAACTACTCGTTCCCCACGCTCGAGCTTGTACAGGCAAACAAGCCCGACATAGTCCTTCTCGACCACCAACAGAAGACGATGTTCGTTATTGAGTTCTCGGCGCCTGCCGAGGTGAACATCGTCTCTAAGGAGGAGGAAAAGCGGACCAAATATCAGGAGTTGCTCGGACAACTTCGCAGGCTCTGGCCAGACTACACTGTAAGTCTGCTGGTTATGGTCATTGGATCCCTAGGTGGAATGAGGAATACGCTGCTCTCTGCACTGCGCAAAATACCGGTGTGCCGTGCGGCGGCGCACATCTTAGCCGCCAGAATGCAGAAGGCAGTCATCCTTGGGTCCCTTCGTCTACTTAGGGCGCACGATTCGCGGACCCAGTGATTGCTTACCTCACGGTGTGAGGAGTAGTCATTGGGTAATGGAACAGCAGCCCGGTGTGTCGGAGCCCGGGCTGCACTTTTTTGTTTTAAACAATATAATAATACGTCTTTATTCGCTGTCACAAAATAATCAACAAAATAAACAAAAAATTTACCAATAGAAAAAGATAGGACAAAGCGAAAAGGCGGAGTGTCACCTCAGGGGTGGTTTTCAACTCAACCAAATTATCTTAAAATCGAAAACTGCTCCTCGTATAGGAAGTAAAAGTGGTAGTGCCACAGCTTCTTTGTAAGCACACATAAATACACGAGTAAAACCCGGAAATGAGGTTCTGTTTGCCAACGCCAACTATGTCTAAAAATACACTCTCATTACAGTTTTACAAACATCCATAGTGCAAATAAGTTGGCAGCTTTTTAAGCCAATTAACATCGTGTGAGCACACAAATAATTTTTCATTTAAAGGTACTCCATTCCGTCTTATACAGAGAGAAGTTAACTAAATACTATATGGTTTAGTGATACAGAATGAGAAACATATTCAACGAGATATTGCAGTGAAGTACATTATACTACATTATCTAGAAGTTTCAATTTATTATTTCTATAATTAGTATAAATCTATATGTCTAATTACAGTTACATTAGTGCATAACGAGAACGTACAAAATGGAGCTAATTTGATTGATTCAATATCAAAAATTTTAAGATCATAGCTATGCCAAATGATTCCACCTTTTAACGTCCCCGACAAAGGAGAGGCACATTATTAGAACCGGCTCGTTTTCGCAAATTTTGCCAAAACCAACGTGCGAGGTAGTATTTCCAAGGTAAAATAACCCACCGACTAAGTTTCTGAAAAGAAAACGGTATGTTATATTATTATTTTTTTCCGAGTATCGCCCACCATTAAATCATTGTTCTGAACCAAAGGTGGGCTAAAAGATAGAGAATAAAAATCTCTTTACAACAGTAAAGTTTGAAATTATTTGAAACATTTTTGTGACAGTTATTGTCGTTTCGAAGTTCGAAAATTTGCTACTTTTTATGAATTTTTATTCCGCCATTTTGTAAAATTTTGCGCCATGCTCGGTAGCGTCTTCGGCATATAAAATAGAATTTCAGGTTATGACATTATTTTTTCAGTTACCCTCACCCCCACCACTTTTTTGTCATCGCAGCGGGACCAAAAATTAGATTTTTGTTTCTAGCGATAACCTTTTTATAGTGACCAAGTTAGAAAAAAATTGGAAAACTTTGATTTTTTGATGTCCGCCTGTCTGTCTGTCTGTCTGTACGTCCGCGACTTCGTTTTCCAACGATTACCCAAAAACGCCTCAAACGATTGCTCCAAAATTTCGCCAACATGATTTAATAAAGGTCCTCTCAAGTTGAAAAGGTTTTGGTGCCGATCGGATAATGGTGGGCGGAAAACGATGGGGTACACAAAAAAATGTCGATACAACATACAAATTTGATAGCACCAGTTGAAAGAGAATGTGTCTTTATGTCTAAAACGATATATCACATGTTAATTTTGTCTGAAATGGAGGCTAAAAAAATTAAATAAATTGAAATACTCAAATATCATTAACTGCAGTATTTGTGTACCGAATTGTTTGATATTAGGAAGTCGTAAATAAAAAAAATGTTCCAAACAATACACACAATTTCGTCTATCATTCATAGTAACGGTTCAAAAATTTTACTAAATTCTACTAGTTAATATCATAATAGTTAATATCACAAGGTTTTGGTAAAACAAGGACAAAGGATGAACAACAGTCATTTGAGTTGGGGAAGTTCCTAGAACGAGGTCTACCTCGTACAACGTCCACATTTTTTTCTTTGAAGGTAACATTCGTTAGAAAATAGTTGTTTATAAACTGTAAAAGTTTTGAAGCAGCAAACTCCGCTCAGCTCCCCCACCCCAATATATAGCCAAAAGTGGTAATCTCTAAAACTAAATTAATTTTTTTTTCGCAGATGCAATTGTTTCTAAAAAATTACCTACGCGATAACAAACACGTCAATTAACGCACAGACCGTCGAACTTCTATATCTGTAGAGTGAGGAGGGTGAGTAGTCCCACTGCACTTAGGCGACAACTGGCCCATTGTGCAACCTCCCAGGGAGTTGTTTTCTCAGGTCATCGTTCATCCTGCCAATTTTAGGAGTCGCTAGGGGACATATCCCTTATGTGGGCAGGTGTAGGCCAAGACTCGCCGAACGCACACCCCAATAGAAGATAAATCTGGGTACTTACCCCATAATGTGGAGGTATTTCTTGAGTTGACAATGACCAGTCAGGAATAGTACTATTAGACGTGGATTTGATCTGGTCATCACCAAGTACTTATTGTATATTGCCATGCCAAAACCTGTAAGGGTTTCCTTGACAAATCGGCATCCTTGTAGTTCTTCCCATCGTTTTACCATTTGGGCATGGGAATGCTTTTTGGCTATTTCTGCAATTGTGGTTGTCGGCATTCCTGAAAAGTAACATGGTCCTGAACTTAACTGGTTGGACAGCAGTCTTCCTGGCTTGCCCTTCCACTATGCGGTTGCCTTTTTTGTTGTTGTGCCCTTTAAACCACCCCAGGATAATATTGTTTTTGTCTGAAGCATGGGCTAAAGTCTGCTAGCCCTGATGTGATGCGAGGTCTTTTCAGTGTTAGAAGTGCTTTTCTGCTGTCGGTGCGGATTATTACAGTCTTGTCAGATACATCTCTCCTGGTTAGTTCATTAGCAGCTATCGATATGCCAGCCAGTTCCATTTGAACGACACTGACATTTTTACTCATTTTTACCTTCGAACTTCAAGTATATGTATTATCTTGACTTGAACATCAAAATGGAGTCAATTTGACTTAGTACCTCTACATGCATGGGCACCAAAATGTTATCAAGACACGACAATCAAGTTAGAAGTTTGTTGGATTACCACGGGTAATATTAATTAAAAAAATGTTGAAGTTCTTCCAACCGCCTACCCTCCCCTCACCCAATTTGACCCTTATCGAAAAACAGGGCAGGGATCAGGGACTTCTGCAAGTATGCATTTTCTATTTTTGACCTGGCGACAATAAGATGTCAAAAGTTCATTAAAAGCGAGTCGATGTAAAGTTACATGTTATAAGGTTTTCTTTTAAAAAGCAAAGTTCACATAGGTCTGTAACGTACAAAACACCACAAAAGTCACTGTCTTATGAAAATATTCAGTTCATTAGGATTAGATACAACAGAAATTTAGAAAGTAACCCAACTCCACTACCCAAATTCCATCTCTCTCTGAACAAGTGGAGAATGATCAGGAATTACTAAAATACCCAAAACCAAAATTTGGAGCATTTCTGTTATTTTTATTGTTATTTATTCTACCAACAATGCAACGATTCTCAAAAGTCAAAAGCCAGTGGCAGATTGCGCGGGAAGAAAGACAGACATGCCGACAGACATCACAGAGCTTCCGATCTCCATCGAAAAAACTTGCAATCACAGTCTCCACCCACCTATTGACTGGGAAGTAAAAAAGAAAACGAAAAACACGAAATATACTCAAGATTAATTTCAACGCGTTTCTGATATCCTAATAACTTTCAATAGTTTATGAAAGTTGATCCTTTGATAGTGAAGAAATTATTTAAAAAAATAAAATCGCACATTAATGAAATTAAGTCAAGTTAATTGACTCAGTACTTCCCACACTATAGGGTGATACCAGTTTATTTTTCCATAGCACGAAGCTATAGTCTGAGATCCCCTTACAACCAAATCATCGTCATCGGACAAAAAAGAGTGTGTTATAAAGCTACGTCTTTCTTTCACAGGTTAGTGGACAGCCTATTATGAATACAACCATTTTTTCAGTTTTACAATCCCCCACCCCACAGCCATCCCAATTTTACCCCCACTCAAAAAAAGTAGAAAAAGATCAGGAAGCCCTAAAACGCCTGAAAACGAAGTTTAAAGAATATTTGAATTTTTTGGTTTTTTTTTTCTAATTACTCCGCCGCCCATGCACAGATTTTCAAAAATATATAAGAACACTACCTACTAAGACCCCACAGAATATTGCTACCCAAATTTTATCACAATCCATGCAGTTAATACTGAGATTATGAGGCTAGAAAAACGCCAACAGACAGACAAGCCGACGGAAAAGGGTGACGTGGATTTTTATTATGCATAAAACGCACAAAAGCGTATTATTTCAAAATCAAAAATGTTCGCGGTCACAATACGCCCCTCACCTATCGGTGTGGGAAGTAAAATGCTTAAATTTTTTGGAACCTTGGTGATTGCTAATCAAAATGATCATCCCAGATGAGACTGCAAGGATTTGTTCAAAAAAGAAATTCTGAAAGGCTATCTTATAATATATATCTTTGTGTGTTTCATAAATTCACAATTATTAGGAGAATCTGTTTGAATGTGTCGCAAATACAGGGTTATTCACGTTATTCGACACGGAGCATTATACTTTTTTATATCATTAAATGTGGAATTTTATTATGAAAATAATAAACTGCTTACAACATTCTCTAGTAGTTTTTACTTTATTTCAAAATTTTTAATGGTTTTGGAAATTGCCAATCTCTAGTACATTGCAGTAGCTAGTAGGCCGTGAAAAAAATGCATTTCTGCCATACTCCAGCTTCTCTTTGACCAAAGATATGTTACCGCCTTTGTTTCTGGTTAGACTTTGTTTGTTGTGAGTAATTTTTATAATCTTGCCCCTTTAGTCTAGTTCGTGTGTATTTTTCAGCTAATTTGGTTGTTTTCTTCTACCTGAACAGGTTTTTGTTTATATTTCATGGCCTGCTACGGTGGCTATAGGTAGGCAAATTGAAAAACGCCGATTTGTTTGAAAATTTTAAATTAAATGAAAACTACCAGAGATTGATACGCACAACCTTATATCATTAGAAAGGTTATCAAATTCTACTTTTAACCGTATAAAAAAAATTAGGCATTCCCATTTGAAAAAATCAAGCTATCGCTGATCGAAGCTTCCTGAATTCATCGACCGATTTCTCCAAGCATAAACGTAATTTAAATTTGACAGTCTCATCAAAGCTGACGCATTTTATGCTTAGTAGTACGGCAAAGACACAGCCTTCCATATTTTGTAATCTCTGCGATATTCAATTTTTTCCTGATATCTACTTATACCGAAAATGGTGATTTACACCTTAACGGTTCGCTTTAGGTACCATATATGATACATAAAGTCACACTAGAATTCACCAAGGAATCTGAATATGCAATAATATATGGGGTGTTCCATTTAAAAAAAAAACAACTTTGATACATTTCGTGTTTTTGAGACAGCCTGTATAACATGAAAATATTTTTAAAATGTAGCCTTTATGGGTCTCTATCCATCCCAAATTATTTTTTTCTTTTTTATCAAATACTTTAGCCATAATGCTTCGTGTCGAATAACGTGAATAACCCTGTGTAGTGCCAAAATTAATATGAATTAAAGGGTCACCATTTGTTCCTTTATAAATAATTTAGTTCCATTAGGAGTTCGTGGTTGTTCTTTAGCATTGGAAAAAACTAATGTATTTTCTTAACTCTCAACTAAAACAGGTTGAGTCCTGAATTGATACTTTTTTAAACTGTGTATGGAAGTCAAAATTAACAACTTTTTCAAATAACTTTTTTCCAACAACTGAAAAATAAGCGAGATACAGAATAAAAACTTATATCTGAGCTTGTGTATCAAGACGTACCTAGTCTGTTTATGTTTATTTTTTGCTAGGATTTTTGTCAAATCGATTAGGCGTTGTACCTGTCAGATGTTTTTTATGGTCAGCCTCCAGTAAAGGCTGAAAGCCTAAAACGCTGTAGAAGCGCAGCGAGAGGACAAGTGTCGGTTCACGTTAGATTTGAAACGCTGCAGGTTGTAGCTGTCGGGAAACAGATTCCCCGGCAGCTGATTCCACAGCGTCGAAGTTCTCCAAAAGAAGGAATGCTGGAGGAGACTGGTTCGGGGAGTAAGGACCTCGACCTGGTAGGGATGAGCTCGCAGAGCTTCTCTAGTGTTCCTGGTTCGGACGGCCTTTGGTATTATTACCTGGGAGAGCTCGCTCGAACATCTTCCATAATAGAATCTGTAAAACAGGGATAGAGCAGCCACCCTCCTTCGATGTTCCAGGCTGTGGAGGTCCTTTGTGAGGTTAGGCGTATCGATTAATCTAATTGCTCTTTTCTGGATAGTGTCCAGAAGCTTTAGAGAGTGCTTCGGAGCGCATACCCACACATGGGAGCAATACTCCAGCGATGGTCGGATCTGTGCCTTGTAGAGCAGCAGCAGTTGCTCTGGTGTATACAAGCTCCTACAGCGGGACAAAACTCCAAGCTTCTGG
Organism: Callosobruchus maculatus; assembly: GCA_951848785.1. Taxonomy (NCBI): domain Eukaryota; kingdom Metazoa; phylum Arthropoda; class Insecta; order Coleoptera; family Chrysomelidae; genus Callosobruchus; species Callosobruchus maculatus. The sequence continues at coordinate 8,550,859 of CATOUR010000065.1, read as the reverse complement.
GATGCCGTTTTAGCAATACTGACGACGTGGTCGTGCCAGGTTATGTTAATGTTGATGTTGATCCCCAAAAGCTTGACGGAAGGATATTCGACTATGGGGTGACCCTCCATTTCCACGATTGGTAAGCCATCGTGAGACTTCTAAGTGTTGTTGCCTGAATTTTTTGTACGTTACTGTACTTTACTTGCTAATCTCCACTCGACAATTGCTTTGATATCTGCGTTGATCTGTGAGGCATGCTGCTGTCGCCGACGTACCGTCTCCTGGAATGATAGTGGCTTGCCTGGTTCCATGCACGACACTAATGTACTGTCATCTGCGAAGCTGTAGATTGAATTAGATGTTATTTGCAGCAGCTCGTTGATGTACAGCAGAAACAGTGTAGGGGATAGGACAGATCCCTGAGGAACACCGGTGTTTATTGAAAATACGTCTGATGAACAACCCTCGACTACAACAGAGATCGGTTGTTCAAAAAGCTATTCAGCCACTGGCGCAGGTCAGGTGGTAGTCCATAAGCAGCAAGCTTGACCAGAAGTCCCTCATGCTACACTCTGTCGAAAGCTTTTGATATGTCAAGTGCAACAACACGGGATTCGCCGTGTTTGTCTATTGCTCTGTTCCACAAGTGAGTGACGTAGGCAAGGAGGTCACCTGTAGACCTGTGCTTACGGAAGCCATACTGGCGATCATTTATGATGTTACTGTTGTCCAGGTATTTCAGGAGTTGCGTGTTGATGACAGTCTCCATAACCTTAGACATGATGCTGAGAAGAGCCACAGGTCTATAATTGGTGGGATTTGTTTTTTTTGCCTTTCTTAGGGATGGGTTGTACGCAGACAACCTTCCACGAAGCGGGAAACACGCCTCGTTGATACGAAAGTTTGAAGAGCTTGCAAAGAATAGGTGCAAGCTCAGCGGCACAGCGTTTAAGGACAATGGCTGGAATTTGGTCAGGACCAGTAGCTTTAATCGTGTTCAGTTTTTGGAGGATGCTTTTTACATCTCGATGTTGAAATTTGACCTCTACCATTCTCGAGTTCACGCTTATGGTGGTGGTTTGAATACTTCCTTGAAAATCTACAGTAGAATTGGCTGCGAAGAGCTTCCCCAAGATGTCTGCCTTTTCTTTAGGAGCAGAAGCGATGGACTTGTCCTCTCTGGTCAAGAGTGGTATTGACGAATAGGAAAAGTTCTGACTAACAGCCTTAGCTACAGACTAGAATGTTCTCGACGAACTAGGACATGAGTGGAGTTTGTTCTTAATTTTTTGGATTTTTGGATTTGGATTTTTCCTCCATTCTAATGTTAATGTTAGTTTTTAGAGGTAACTGCATCTCTACAACGCTGATTGAACCATGGCTTGTTTTTGGAGGGATGCTTGACGACATGAGGAATATAGGCTTCCATGCCGGATATTAATACCTCTGTTATTTCTTGGGCGCAAGCTGATGGGTCTCGTGACTTGAAGCAGACGTCGTTCCAGGGAAAGGACTGGTAGTATTCCCTTAGGTCGTCCCACTTTGCTGATCTGTAATGCCAGACCCGGCGAGGCTTTGTATGGTGGAGATCTGGAGAATACATTCTGCATAGCGTGGAGACGGTGTTATAGTCAGACGATCCCAGTGGGGCGGTTACTTTCACTGTGTAGATTGTTGAAGCAGTTGTGAGATATAGGTCCAACAGACTAGCAATATCTCCGTGGCGGCTGGGGATCCTTGTTGGTTCTTTGACTATCTGCTCCAAGCCGCAGCTAATAGCGAAGGCTTCAGCTTCACGTCCCTCGTCGTCCGTTTTGTTTGAGTGTTTGAGCCAGTATGAGTTGTGAACGTTGAAGTCACCCAGAAAGACTATCTCTGAATGAGGGTGATCTGATTGCAGCGCGACCACAGTAGTTACTGCTTGGTGGCCTATAAATGCAACATATAAATTTGGAATGATCTTGGAAGGATATTTTAAGCCATATGATGTCAAATTCTTCCAGTTCGAGCTCTTCTTCTCGATAACAAGAAAGCCCAGCTTTAACGTACACGCATACACCAAACCTACGTCTAAATCGGATGTATAAGTCATATCCGGCAAGCTGAAGCAGTTATCCATTTTGTCCAGTCCAGTAGTCATTTTTTGCTTACCGTTGTTAATTTTATATTGGTAAATGCTAAAAGTGGTACATTGTTATGAAACAACTTTTAGGATTTACCAATTCAAAATTAACTATGATAAACTGGAAGTGACTAGTGCAACAATTGACAGGTTCAATGCCTGATCGATAAGGTAAAAATCCGAGCAAAAAACTAAACATAAACAGACTAGGTTACTTCTTGATACACAATCACAGATTTATTTTTTTTTAATTCTGTGTCTCGCTTACTTTTCAGTTTTCGGAAAAAGCTAATTTTGAAAATGTGGTTTATTTTAACAACTTCTATACACAGTTTAAAAAAAGTATCAACGTAGGACTCACCCTGTATACGTAAATTGTGCACTAAAAATTCTGCATTTCAAAAAGCATACCTAATACTGGTTGATATTTAAAAAGTGAAGAAAACTCAAAAATGTTTTATTTTTTATTTACCTGAACAACGTCGTCTGTAGTGAGGTAATACTAGTAGTGTAGTGTGTATTTCCATATGTCGGCAATACTTCTCTTAAAATATATTCTTCGATGAACTGTAGAGATCTCCCGGAAGCAGCATAGTCACAGAATACAACTGAAACAAAAGACATTCAGATAACTTACAATTTCGAATGCAAGCTTGCTCTATTATGCTTTATTAAAAAATAATAGAACAACATGTGACCTTTCCATGAAATGGTAGTTCTTTGGTTCTAAAGCATTCCCGTTCACCCTTCTGGCTGTTTTTTTGCAGTCTTTTTCAAAAACAGAGCCACAAGCAGAAACTTGGCTAGGGAATTCATTACATATAATGATATTCTGTCCATCAGAACTCAAGGGTCAATGTTCTGTTTTTTACGGACTAAGTAGAAGAACAGCTTAGCTTTTCCTTGCTGAACTTCAACCTCTGATATATGTATTAATAATTAATAAGTATTCCAATTTCTTCTGTCTTTATTAAAATTACAATGGTGGGTATACATTATTTTCGATAGAATCCTAATTCATATGAAATTTGCTTCTATTTTTGTGGACGAATAAAAATTCCATAATCTTAATTCCAAATAAATATAGTTTAAACACTACACAAACTAAAAAACACGCTTTTAATGAACATCGAACTAAAAAGTTAAAAATAGTTTTTAAAATAAGCTTAAAACAACAGCGAACGAAAAATACAAGTATGATTGTGAAAATTGGGCGCCTTGTGCCATATTATTCAATCATTAAATGCAAAATCATACTTCGCGCAACATCAACGCCATCTATGAAGCTTTATGAACTGCGACTCTTGGTTTTCTATTACATGTAAATGGTTTTTGAAGACACAGTCCAAAATGCCCTTCAGTGTCCGATAAAAAGTCCTCATTATGTAAGAAACATATACAGTTCAAATATCAAGAAGATTCATTCATCGATAGTTGTTGGCAGCTAAAATTAATTTTTTTCCAGTTTTGAGAAGCTTAATCACATAGGTATCTACCCTCAAAAATTCAAAACTTCATCTCGATCACTTTTTATTAACGATTGAAAATCAGAATTTGGACATGGGCTCTTATGACAGATTAGCGTTTTTATTATTTGAAGTTAGAATAAACATATTTTGAGAGTAGATGCAAAAATAAATAATATTTAAAAATATTATTCGGAATATGTAGTTTATATTATTGCATTAAAAAATAGGGTTGACGACCGTTTGAATTAGTTATTAATATTTATTTTAGTCATGGTGGTTAAGACTGTCTCGGAAATGAAAACACCATATTGAAAACTGGCAACACCACGCTGTTTTACAAATCCAAAGCCTTCTCTCTCCCTTTCTCTCTCTCTCTCTCTCTCTCTCTCTCTCTCGCGCGCGCGCATTGTTCGTCGGTTAGGTTAGGTTGCTTTGTTGATTATCGTTTATATTTTGATTTATCTGAAAACTATTGACGTCTAAGACTCTCAAAACAGAGAACTTATAAATAAAAAGAATGTATAAATAATTGCAAAGTTATTACTATGCTTTTCAACTTTTCAATGGTCCCGAATAAATTTCATAGAATATTAGTACCTACCCAATTCACTCTAATTTAGATAATCAGAACAAGTATGTTCACTTGTTTCAAAATGTTATAATATTAAATGTGCCTTATATTATATCGTATATAGCAAAAAAATATTAATAGAAAACGTTATTGGCCCTATAGTTAATGTAGTTTTAATATCGCTATACCGAAACCTTCTGCACCCTATCTGTGGGTTTGTGAGCTTGTAGCACTTATTTGGCTTACTACTCTTCCTGTTCATCAACAACACTGCCAACGCCAGATCAGTATTCTGTCCCACGCTCCTGGAAAGATAGTTGTTGAACTTTATCAGTCGTGTGATAGTAACTGTAACACTGCGCCATATGTTGTCTTAAACTGTATATAGCTATCCGGCTGGCTTTGTGTTATAGCCACCAACAACAGGCGGTGCGGAACCTTGACGCCATCTTTCGCCTGAGTTGGGATTTGCATTAACAATCCACAATGTCTTGTAAATGACATAACAGACTGCTGTGCGTCCTTAGTTCTCACTTGGACAGTGGTAATAAAATTACGGGTACCAAAATATGCAATATTGCAGGAGATGTAGTGTAGCATGTAAGTTCAATTAAAAATACACAAAGAATAGTTAAAGTTGGCAGCTCTATGTATATATGATTCATGATTAGGTATTGTGTCTAATGACCGAATTAGTTTATCAGTTATCATTTAGAGATAACCTCGTCTCGGTTGATCACAAACTGCGCGACCTGCCACAAAAATTACACAAATTAACAACTTAGTAAGAAATGATCGACGGACTCATATGCAGAGCAGGCAGTAGGCTTAAATACCGGATACAGTGAACTATTTTATCAGGCAACTAAAGCTAAGCAGCGTCGGGCGCAGATAGTACTTGGTTGGGTGACGGCTTGTGAACACCGCGTTGTAATATTATTATTTGTTAATGAACCATTGTCATCAAAAAAGTAAACAATGATCAGGGACCTTGGAGACATCTAAGAACAAGGTTTAAGCGATTTTGACAGTTGTCAGGATCAGGAACCCCTGCAACGTCTGACAACGAAAGTTGGATAGTTTTTTGTTGTTTACTTTATTCTCCGCCATCAGTGCACCGATTTCCGAAACCTAGCACAATCCCACATCATATCGCTGCCCAAAGTCCAAGCAGCGGTTACTGAGGCTTTCGTTATGTAGATATCATAAAACGCGTAGTATCTCAAAATATAAAATTTTTGCAATCACGATACTCCCCTATCGCCTAATCGGTGTGGGAAGTAAAACGTGGAAAACGATCATCATCATCATAGTCACAATGTCTTAACAGACATGTTGTGAACTCGTTAAATGCATTTACTCATTTTACGAGTTTTTCTTGGGATATCTTCAAGATCATTTGCTGTCTGCATCCTCATGCCGTTGACCAGATGGTATCTACGGGTTCATTCGCCTTTAGGGGCAATTTCTCCCCCCCAAGAACAAGAAGGTGTCCTGACTCTTCTCAACTCGTCCACCCAAAACTGTTGGTAGAGAAGAGGTTACTGTTTATACCGACAGTAGTTCGGTTCCTTTTACTCGCCTTTTACGACACGCAGGATATACGATGGGAGATATTCCAACCCGCCCCCACCCGGGTAACGGGAAAACGATCAGGAGCTTCCAAATAGCCTAAAAACGAAATGTGTCCTTTTTATATTTTTAGTTTTTTGATTATTGCTGCGCCGCCACTGACACGATTTTTTAATACCATCCGCGTTTCCATCCTCACCATGGTAATAATACTGTGTCAAAATTGTATTAAAATCAACTTAATGGTTTCCGCGTTACACCATACACAAGGATCGATACACCAAAAAATTGCCTTGTGGTTCCAAGTTTCAATAATATCCAAGGCAATCAGTCTTTTACAGATTTGCTTTTTTGTTTTCAATAGATGAGTCATAGCCCACTATCTACTCCCCACTATCTACTCAATATTATAATAACACAATATTCATCATTTTAATGAGACATTATTATTGGTTAGAGTAAGAAAAAATCAAACTACACCACTGGATTCTACAGATAAAATTCTATAAGACCCTTTTTTAAACTTTTCAATAAGATAAAAGACACCGAGATACGAGGGTGGTCTCGAAATCGATAGTTTTCGATTCCACCCTGTATCTCAAAAATCAAGAGGGCCATGATTATTTTCTTGAAGGCATCTTTAGTATCACAAAAAAGTAGCATACTGTCGCGAAAACCGCGACTCTCTATCTTCAAAAATAACCGAGATACCCCGTAAAAGTGCCCAAAATGGGACACCCTGTACATGGATAGGAATTTCTTGCTATTACCAATAAGACTCACGACTGCACTATACCTTCAAAACGTACACTATTAAAAGTACGTCAAATTACTTTCGATTGCACGATTTGCAACAACTAATAGACAACACGAAAATCGGGAAGTAGGCAACGAACTAGCAGTCATGCATTAACCAAATACAATGAGCACTTCCTAAAGACATCGGGAAAAGAAAGTGAGTGGGTATAGATGGAATCGAGAAGCATATATTATACAAAGACTAATTACAATTCTCCGTACATCTGAAAACTACGCAGATGCAAAAGAGGACTGTGAAATGTAATTGGAACTTGTAATCGTTCAGCAATTATTCCTCGATTTGCTAGGAATGATGACGCGATATGATCTTTGCGAGTAATTTCACCTCGTTAGACAAAAGTATGCTAGAAGCTGACTATTATATAAAGAACTGTTTGGGGTACACGGGTGGGCCGATAGTGAGTAGATTGGAGGATAGTGGGCTTACTAAAACAAATTTCAAAAATCTGTCACCTGATCATAATAAGGGGCCTTAAGGGCTATAACCTCAAAATATTTTCACTTAAATTTTGACGTTTGTACAGGGTGACAGGTTAATATCAAACCTACTTTTTTTAATAGAACCCCCTATATATTACTACATATTTGGATTCCTTGGTGAATTCTAGTGTGACTTTATGTATCATATATGAAACGTTAAACGAACCGTATAAGACGCAAATCGCTATTTTGGTATAAGTAGGTATCAAAAAAAAATTGAATATCACAGAATTACAACACTATGAAAGCTAACGAGTTTAATAAATACTTTATAAATGTTGGAAAAGAAATGGGTAAAAAAATTCCAAATAAAGCGTTGCCAAAAAAACTTTTCATCAGATAAGTCTATCACCAACTCAATATTTCTTGAGCCACTTACCGAAAATGCGCTGATAAATATTATATCCGCCTAAAAGAATAATTGCTCGCCATGACCAGATAACATAAGTGTGAAAACATTAAAACAAATTCATTGTTATATAACCAAACCATTAGCTTATACATATAATTAATCAGTGTTTTTTAACTGGACAAATTCCTCAACAATGGAAACTTTCAAGTGTCACACCAATCTTCAAAGCCGGAAAATTTTCTGAACTAAATAATTATAGACCTATATCTGTTATAAATAATACCGCAAAAATGTTTGAGCAATATATCAAGATAAGATTAACAGAGTTTCTTGATCAAAATAACGTAATAACTGAAAAACATTTTGGGTTTATAAAGCAATCAAATACTGAAAATGCCATAATGAACTTTATAAATACTACGGTGGAGACTTTGGATAAATCAGAAAAGAGCTTAGCCATCTTTCTTGACCTGGCTAAGGCCTTCGGCACGGTTGACCACAAATCATTAATCGGAAAACTTAATAACTATGGCATTCGGGGAGTTGCTTTAGAGTTGATGACCAATTATTTATCGCACAGAATTCAAAGATTGAAAATATGAACACTTTTAGTGCAGAATTGCTAATACAAATAGGGGTACCCCAGGGTACAGTTCTAGGACCTATTCTTTTCCTAATATGTATTAATGGTATCACTAAAATAAACAATTTTTTGGGACGTATAATATGCTATGCAGATGATACTGCTATTATTTTTAGAGGTCCTTCTTGGGAAATTGTGAAGTCAGCTGCTGAATCTGATATGAAAAAAATTTATACTTGGCTGAATAGTAATAAACTTTCCCTAAATATCAATAAAACTAAATTTATAACATTTTCACCTACAATTACAGGTCAACCAAAAGAGATTGGTATCAAATTACATGAACCATCTTGTGATGATACCAAACAGTGTAATTGTAGTATAATAGAAAAAACTAAATCACTTTTAGGAATCATGATAGATCAACATTTAAAATGGGGGGATCATATTAACTATGTCTCCAAACATTTGAGAAGTCTAATGCATAAGTTTTATGAATTACGTGACATCCTATCAAGAAAAGATTTAATGATTCTGTATACAGCCCTTGTAGAATCTATTATCAGATACTGCATTCCTGTTTGGGATGCAGTCTTGAAATCAACAATTTCATCGCTGCAAGCTGCTAAAAATATAATACTAAAGATAATCCTGACAAAAAACTCTACCCAACTAAAGAACTATTCAATGAATCTAAATTACTAAATGTACATTTGCTATATGTTTACAACTGTTTAAATAGAATGTTTCATGATGAAAATAAATTTACCATCAGTTATATGAGAGATACCCGGTCGAAAATTAACCTTGATTTTAAAACAGAATTTACTCATAAAACTTTTACACAACACTCCTTCACATATTATGGACCAAAATTATTCAACAAGCTTCCAAAAAAATTAAAAGTGATATCAAAATTTCGCTTATTTAAAAAAGAAATTAAATTATTTATACAGAAAAATGAAGAAAAATTTAACATTTAAATTTACACCGATTTTTGTATATTTTTCTGAAACACTACTTGGCCGTTTCGTTCACTAATTCCTTAAAGGTTAGTAGGTGTAGTTGATATATATTAGCAATTTTATTTCTGTATTTTAACTTAAGTTACATACTTAATATTAATATTCTGTACATTGGGATTGAGCACTACACTATTACGAAACAGACTTCCAAGCCTAATGTGATAGCTATATTAGTTCAATCCCCACTTGATCTACATATTTATATAATACTGATTTACAGATATTATTACATGCCATTATTGTGTATAGAATGTTATTCTAAATTTTGAATGTATTGTAATGAACAATAAATACTATACTATACAGCGATTATTAAACTGAGAAAGCCGTGACTGCGGTGCGACGGTGCGACTAAGCATGGAATGTTTATTTTTGAAGGCCTACTAGGTTGCTTATAGGTTGAAAAATTCAAAAACGCCGGTTTGACTGAAAGTTTTGAAATAAAATAAAAACTAAAAAATATTGATATTGACAATCCTACAGTGTTGGAAAGGCTATCAGATGCTATATTTGATGGTGTAAAAAAATTAGGCATTACCATTTGGAATAATCAAGTTACCTGTGATTGAAATTTCCTTAATTAATCGACTGATTTCTCCAATTACAAAAAGAGGTCAAATTTGACCGCTTGACCTCAGGTGATGTATTTCATCCTTAGTCGTAGCAAAGTCACGGCCTTCTAAGTTTTATAATCCCTGTGATATTAATTTTTTTTCTGGTATATACCAAAACTAGTGATTTGCGCCTAAACGGTTCGTTTAAAGTTCCATATACGATACATAAAGTCACATTAGAATTAACCATAGGATCCAAACAGCAATAACATATAGGGGGTTCTATTCAAAAAAATGTAGGTAAGTTTGATACGAATCACCCTGTATAAACGTCAAAATTTAAGTAAAAATATTTTAAGGTTATAGCCCCCAAGCCCCAAAGCCCCGTACGATAATCAGATGACAGATTTTTGAAAATCGTTTTAGTAAGCCAACAATCCTCCGTGCACTCACTATTGGCTTACCCCGTATACACTCTACTCCAAAAATAGTGACTCGTTTGATTTTTGACCCAATTTTCATCAATCGGTCTATATGTCATGTCGTTTGTCTGTCTGACGATGAAATTTTTATAGTAGGCTGTTATTGCGGCTGGAACCAATCAAAAGCTTTATAGTTTTTGAAAGTCCATCCACTGCACTGGCAGTAATAATTAAAAAATGGGTATTCACAACCACTCTATAACTGGAAAAGGATTGATCTGATATTAATGAAATTTGTATGCTAGGTAACTATGTACTACAGTTAGCTGAAAAGACTACTGCTGGTTTAGAAAATCGATGTAGTAGCAAAGGAGAAATAGTAACCAGAAATATAAACAACGCTCAAATTTTGTTTTCAGGTCATAATACATCAACAATCGTTCCTTCGCGCTTTATTGGCTCATAAATAAAAACACAAATACATAAAGATAAACTTTACCGACGTTCCAGTCATCTCTGTGGTCGAGTCTGTGGTCTTTATCTATGAAAAAAAAACTGACAACCATAGGATATTTTATACAAATGGCATTACTCATGTATCGTTTTTCATAAATTTCCAGAGGTGAATTTTAAGTAGGAGAGGGCTGAACACTAAATCGTTTAGATATATGAAATGCACCTACCCCTAATACAATTTTCATCTTGCCTAAATAAGTACTACTGCTTTTGAATAATACTTCGTAATATTTTCGCCCGATGCACTAGTGGTTGTTGGGCTATACGCCCGGCATCGATATGATCCTTCGCATTGCCTGCTTAGCTGATTGTCGTATCATCAGCACTCATGGGTGGCATCGCCAGAAGCTGCTACTAGTTCAGCGAGAAACTCAAATAGAATCTCAACTCGTGTTGGCGAAACATGTAATCAAAAGATTGGTTGAAAAAATGGCGTGAAGTGTCTTGACTCAGCACTTCCCACATATCAGTGCTACGAAAAATATTTTGAGTTCCTTCATCCCTACACCATCCTCATAAAAAAAGTAGACAATAATCAGGGATCTTTGAGGCAACTAAAAACTAAGTTTGAGCGATTTTGAAATTTTTCATTTTTCGTTCCTCCACGGTAGTAATACGATGTCACAATTTCATTACAGTCAGGTTTGTAGTTTCCAAGTTACACGTTATTATTCATCTTTCTAAGTTCCTCTCGCATAATTGCGGTAGCAACAAGTGTTGACGGGCTGAGCCAAGTCAACACCCGGACTATTATTGATCGGAATTTAGGAAGGATCGTACGATGTTACAGGTCTTCAGAATGACAGACTTTTGGAATGTTTTGTGTAACTTTTCGTCCAGGCCTAACTGTTGTAGGTGTGGTGTAAATGTGTTTGGTGTAAGGCCTGAGACTGACATAATGAGGGGAACAATAGTAACTTTGTCCTGCTTCCAAAGGCGTTTTATTTCCATGGCAAGGTCCGTGTACTTAGATATTTTCCCAGCGTAGGTGTTTTGTATATTTACATCATTGGGAATAGCAATGTCTATCAGGTATGTAACTTTGTCGAGCTTTGACTGGAAAACTATATCTGGTCTATTGGCTGGGATAGTCTTGTCTGTATGTATTTGAACGTCCCAATATAGTTTGTATTGATCGTTTTCGAGTACTGATGTCGGGGTGTAATTGTAATACGGATCTGTGTTTTCTATTAGTTTGTTTGTTGTGGCTAATGCTTGGTGGATGACTTTGGCCGCAGAGTTATGTCTGGCTGTGTATTCGGTACCGGCAAGAGTTTTGCACCCGCTTGTTATGTGATCTATTGTTTCTTTTTGTTGTTGGCATTTTCTGCAATTATCGTCAGTTATGGATGGATCTTTAATTATATATTTTTTGTAGTTTCGTGTTGCAATCACTTGGTCCTGGATAGCAAGCATGAAACCCTCCGTTTCTGGGAACAGCTGGCCATCCTGCAACCAGGTGTATGACTGTTTTTTGTTAATGTGGTCTTGGGTGACACGGTATCTATGTTTGCCATGGAGTGGTTTCTGCGACCAGGTGCTTATTTTTTCTTGTTGTGATTGGGTGGGATTGTGTGTGTCAGCGACGTGGTCTGGACATGATAGGTTGAGTGGTGTATAGTTTTTGTCTGCTTTTACTATTGCTCGATGTAAATTCGTTTGTTTGTTTTGGAAGAAATGTCTGAGTGTCTTTATCTGTCTTGTGCGAAGCGCCTGTATATCTGTAATCCCTCGGCCTCCTTGTGTCCTGTCTATGGTGAGCCTTTCTTTGCATGCGTTTGGATGTGACATTCGGTGTTTCGTGAGTTCTGTCCGTATGAGGATGTGGATGTTTTCTATATCAGTGTGTGACCACTTGATGATGCCAAATGAATACGTGAGGATTGGTATTGCAAATGTATTTTAATAGCTTTTGTAAGGTTTCTAGAATTAAGTTTTGTTTTCAGAAGCTTAATGAGGCGGTCTCTAAACACTTGTCTAAGTTCTGCTTTGATTTGTGTGTGGTCGATCTTAACACTCTGATTGATACCCAGGTACTTGTACGTTTCTTCCTTGTCCATGTTATCCAACGTCTGGCCTGTTACTATTTCCTGTTCGGGATGGTTCTTCCATTGGCCTTTGTTTATGTGTAGCACCTTGCACTTGTTCATCCCGAACTCCATCCTGACATCTGACGTATAAACCTCTGTTATTCTGAGTAATTCTCTCAGTTGCACGTCAGTGGCAGCATATAGTTTTATATCGTCCATGTAGAGGAGATGATTGATTCTGTGTTGATTTACTTTCTGATGTCTGATGTTGAAACCATAGTTTGTGTTGTTCAGTGCGTTGGAGAGTGGATTTAGACAGAGGCAGAATCAAAGTGAACTGAGGGAATCACCCTGGAAGATACCACGTCGTATGTGTAGTTCCTCGGTTTGGATATGGCCGTCCTGAGTTGTAAGGTGTATGTTGGTTCGCCATGTCTTCATGGTTTTTGCAAGAAACTGACGAAGTCCTGGGCTAATTTTATATATTTGCAGAATTTTCGTTAGCCAGCTATGTGGTACAGAATCGAATGCTTTTTTATAATCTATGAAACAGGTATGAAGGTTTCTATGTTCTTTTCTAGTTTGCTCCATGATCACACTATCAATTATAAGTTGTTCCTTGCAACCTTGGCTTTGTTTTCTACATCCTTTCTGTTCTTCAGTGAGGATGTTGTTTTGCGTGAGGTGTTGTTCAATCCTCCTGCATAATGTTGCGGTGATGATCTTATACAAGGTAGGAAGGCACGTGATTGGGCGGTAATTCGCAGGGTTCTTGGTATCTGCATTTTTGGGTTTTATATACGTTATTCCTTGAGTGAGGAATTTGGGAAGCCTATCAGGTTGACGTATGGCTTTATTGATTTGGTTTGTGAGCACTTCGTATGTTGAGCTGAAATGTTTGTACCAAAAATTTTGCACGTTGTCCACGCCTGGGCACTTCCAGTCGTGGGTATGTTTTATTGTTTCGACTATTTCCTCTTTTGAAAGAATAACGTCTCCCTGTTCTGCTATATGTTGATATTTTTCCTCTTCCTCTCTGATCCATGGAGCGTCTTCATTATGTGTTTTGGGTTCAGACCACAGGCTTCCCCAAAACTCGGTTAACTCTTGTTTACTGGGAGGTTCTATTGTTGTGATCTGGTTGTCGGATGTTATCTTTTGATAGAACTGTTTTTCACTTTTCTGAAAAAGGCTGTTAGCATCCTTTCTGGCATTGGACTCGTTGTATCTGCGGAGTCTAGCTGCATAAACTGCAAGTTTCTGTTTAAGTGTATCAGTAATTTCTGGTATTGTTTGTTGTGGTGACTTGGATTTCAGTATATTTATTGTTCTCTGTATGTGCCTTGAAGGATGGTTGTTATTGATGGTGTATTGTGCGAGATGTGCCAGATCCTTTCTAATTGTGCTAATTTTGTTTTCGATTCTTATTTGCCATTTAGGCTTAGTCCTATTGCTTGTCTGGTGTTTAGACCGCTTTGAGAGTTTTTGGCCATTAACTATGAGAGTGGTTGCTGCGGCAGCATATATAACTGTGTGGATGTCCTCCAGGTTACTGTCGTCCCTTATGAATTGTGGTATTACGTTAGCATTTACTGTATGTAATATTTGTTGAGTGTTATTTTTAAAAATTAGTCTGGGCAGGGGATCTCGTAGTGCAGGATTGGTGCCGCACCATTTGTTATACTGCGTACTCATCACTTGCTCGACAGATTGTGTCACGGCAAATGGTCGAGTGATGTTTTGGATTTGTATGATTGTGGAAGGTAGGTTAGTGATTGTTGTGTCTGGTGTATCTAGTGCCTGGTCATGTTCTGGACCTAGTTCTGAGAGTATGCTGGTGTTGTTGGTTTTTGCTGTGCTTGAAGTCTGGCTAGTTTGGGTATCACTGTTTTGGGTTTCCACAATCTGTTCAGTGGTTAGGGAGTCATTTGGTTGGACGATATTCATTTCGTTGGATACAAGATTTTTTATATCTTGCAGTTCTTGGGGTGTAAGACGGTTGTTCTTTGTGATGACGCGTTTTTGGTCGATAAGTCTTTGTTCTGTTACACGTGTTGAGAGATGTGGGTATTGTGTCGTAAATAGTCTGTGCAGCTCGTGCCTGTAGCCTGTAGAGATGGTTTCTAGTTTTGTGGCAGTATAGTAACAGCGCATTACAGATTTGTTCATTTCTGTGGTCCATTGTAATCGCTGTCTTGGTTTACCAGCTTTGGTGGTTGCCGGCTGCGTCGGCAAAACATCCGCAGCTGGGTTGTGTTCTATGGGTTGTTCTGTTTGGGTTTGGGGTTCGGGTGAGTTTAATCGACGTACCCTAGGCCGTCGTTGGTTATTCATAAAATTAACTCTATCCATCGTGTTCCCACGAGTAGGGACGATATAAATGTCGCTCTCCCGGGTGACGCCCATTCCAGGAGAGAAGGGACTTATATTTACTCCGAAGTTGGCCCAAGGTGCTCCGGAGGATTTACGACTTTACTGTCGGGTTTTGTTGAGGCTTTCTCCTCGCAGGCCGGCCGGTTAAGGCGAGCCTCCCGGTTGCGTACCCCTCACAACGTTCCCCAGCCACGCCCTGTTGAGGTCGTTGAAGTGTGGGGCGCAATAACGGTATGTGACAGAAGGACCGGCGCTCAGCCTTCTGTGGCATTTCTCCCCGGATTTGCCAAATCCCTATCTGACCGAGGTCAGAATAGCTTAGGGAAAGGAGCTTTGTGCTCGGTAGGGTATATAAAGTCTACCTAGCACCCAGCTTCCTGGGTGTGCTAGCCTTGGTTGAAGTGACCCTTTGATCACAAGCCCTGTCGACATAATTCCGCGGTGTTATCAAAGCCTCCGATGAACCATCAACCGACATAACTTGCCCATCAAAAAGTCACTTTCTAAGCCCCCAAACGAGCGTCAACGTTCTAGCACCTGATGGGGGTTATTATTATTATGTTTAAAACAAAAAAGTGCAGCCCGGGCTCCGACACACCGGGCTGCTGTTCCATTACCCAATGACTACTCCTCACACCGTGAGGTGAGCAATCACTGGGTCCGCGAATCGTGCGCCCTAAGTAGACGAAGGGACCCAAGGATGACTGCCTTCTGCATTCTGGCGGCTAAGATGCGCGCCGCCGCACGACACACCGGTATTTTGCGCAGTGCAGAGAGCAGCGTATTCCTCATTCCACCTAGGGATCCAATGACCATAACCAGCAGACTTACAGTGTAGTCTGGCCAGAGCCTGCGAAGTTGTCCGAGCAACTCCTGATATTTGGTCCGCTTTTCCTCCTCCTTAGAGACGATGTTCACCTCGGCAGGCGCCGAAAACTCAATAACGAACATCGTCTTCTGTTGGTGGTCGAGAAGGACTATGTCGGGCTTGTTTGCCTGTACAAGCTCGAGCGTGGGGAACGAGTAGTTCCAGTAAATCCGGCATCTCTCGTTCTCCACAACGGACTCTATATCCCCTGGAGCGTATGGCAGCACCGGTGTCTCATCGATACCGTATGAGTGCCTCAAATGATAGTAGAGCACTCGTAGAGCCGCATTGTGCCGATGGACGTAAGCCGTCCCAGCGTACGTCTTACACGCCGACAAGAGATGCATAAGCGTCTCTGGCGCCTGTCGGCAAGCTCTACAATGGGTGTCGGGTACATCTACACCCATAACCCTTTTACGGTACACCAAGGTGTTGAAGACACCGTCTTGGCAAGCCATTATAAAGCCCTCAGTCTCCGACTTCAACCCACTAGACCTTAGGAAAGAGAAGGTCAACTGCTCAGACAAGCCATGCTCTTCCAGATGTTTGTAGAAGATTCCATGCATTGGCTTATCTTTATGAAGTCTTAAAAGGAAGTCGACTTCGGCAGTTTTAAGGTGGGATTTTAATTCTGCGGGAGCAAGTTCCGTAATGGACTGCTGACACCTCCGCTTGAAGTCGAGTGTGAGGCTGAGCTCCTCGGCTGCTCGTTTCGCTGCGCTAAAAAGAAAGGCTCCTTTTCCCGCATTCTCGTGCTCTCGCACAAAGAGGATCAGGGGATCGGTGCTGTTCGTTACATAGCAGGCAGTGGCCAGTACTACTCTGTTGTGCAGACGCTCCAAACTCAATAGTCCACGCCCTCCCAGGTGTCGCGGGAGGTATATTCGCGGGACAGAGGACTTAGGATGCAGGCTTCTCTCCATATTCATCCTTTTGCGGGTCTTCGTGTCGATTTCCTTCAGCTCGTTCACTTTCCAGTGTATAGCACCAAAGGTGTATAATAACAATGGGACCGCAAGCATGTTTGTGGCAGCGACTTTGTTCTTGCCGGACAGTTCTGACGACCAGATCTGCCGGAGTCGGTGCAAATACTTGCGGCGGAGACACTCTTTAACCAATGCTGCCTCTTGGACATGACGCTGCGCCACTCCAAGGTAGGTATAAGTATCTCCGGCATGCAGTTGTCGCAAGATGCTCCCATCAACGAGCTGTTCCTCATCTCCACTATCTCCGCTTCGTCCTTTCTTGAGATGAACCAATGCACATTTGTCTGTCCCGAACTCCATTCCGATAGCATGACTGTACTCCTGCACCACCCTCAGCGATTGTTGTAGTTCGCGTTGGCCGGAGGCATAGAGTTTTAGGTCATCCATATAAAACAGATGGGTGACCTTGTGCCTCCGGTTATTGGGCGTGCCACAGCTGTATCCTTTAGTATTTCTCAGCGCTATGGACACAGGCAAAAGTGAGATGCAAAAGAGCAAGGGACTCAAGGAGTCTCCTTGGAAGACACCTCTTTTCAATGACACCAACTCTGTCTGAACCCGAGTTTCACCTGATATTATAGTGAACCGGGTCTTCCAGAGTGGCATCAGTTGTTTGATGCATCCCACTATCTGATTATCCACCGAGAGGCATTCCAACAGCCGCACAATGAGCTCATGAGACGTGCTGTCGAATGCCTTGCGATAGTCAATCCAGGCCATAGAAAGGTTTCGCTTGTACTGCACGGAGTCCTGCGTGACACATCGGTCAATCAACAAGTTCTCCTTGCAGCCAGCTACTCCTTTCTTTGACCCTCTCTGTTCATACACGTCGAGAAATACAGGATTCACAGCTTGAAGGAGACGCATGTACAAGATTCTGGTGAAGAGCTTGTAACATGCGTTCAGACATGTTATTGGCCTGTAGTTTTTGGGATCAGACAAATCTCCGGTCTTGGGGAGAAGCACGGTTCGACCCTCGACAAACCAAGCCGGAAAAGGCTGCTCCTGATTTAGCCACGAGTTAAAAACTCTAGCTAAATGCCGGTGGCAACTGGGGAATTTTTTCCACCAGTAGGTGTTTATGCCATCCGGGCCAGGAGCTGCGAAATTCTTTGCGCCTCGTAAGGCGTCAAGAATTTCTTCCGTGTTTATCGGGTGACGCAGTACATTCAAGTTAGGAGTCCTCCTACAAACGGACTCGAACTGCGCCAAGGCCGGAGTGTCTGCTGAGAGAGGTTTGGGCTGTTCGTAAATGTCCCTCCAAAAGGCCTCCACGCGATCAGCAGTTGGCGGCTGCTCTATGGCTGGAGGCGGCTGTTGGAAAAGGCGAGAAGGTCTTTCGTAGAACATTCTGTTCTGTTCCAGACCTCTCGCCCTCGCCACCAACGATCGCTTAGCAGCGATTAGCATCCGTATCCTGTCAAGACAGTGTTGCTTGACAACAACCAGTACCGCTTGACTGAGTGTATGATGGTCGCGCCTCAACCCGTAGGCTACCTGGCGCACTCGGCGCGTAAATGGCTTCCCAGCCGCTCTATATTCCATCACACACTGGATACGGGATGCTTCCTGGCGAGCCAACTGGATTTTCGCTTCCATTTGGCGCACCCGTCTCTGTGCTCTCTCAACAGGAGAGTCTCTCACTCTCCCCTGTCTAGCTAGCCTCAGAGCCGCAGCGTAAATTTCGCAACTGATGCTCCAAATGTCAGAGGCCTCCGATAGACGTTCACCAACAACCTCATCCTCTCTCTTTAAATCTGCCAGCTTCAAGGACCTTCCGTTGTTATGCAAGGCCCTTCGGTCTCTGAAATCCCCAGGTGAGACGATTTGGTCGATTTCCCTCTCAGCGGGCCTTACCGGCGAACTTTCAGCCTGGTTAACAGGCCTTCCGTCCGCCGAAGGGGCAGGCTGAGCTGGAGCACGAACATATCCCTGCCTCCGGAGGTATGATACATAATCTCGCAAATTCTGAGAGGTAAGCGTGCTATGCTCTGGGTGCATTTCACACCACCTCTCATACATGCGGGACATGTATCCCCTACGGCGCGGGCTACTGCTCTCGTAGCAGCTCAGCAGGTCATCCTTGAGCTCCGTCGTCCACCTAAAACGGTCCATGTCATTGCGGGGGTCGTCATCAGGGCAAATCGAAGCACCGCCACCTTGCCCAACGCCGGCTTCCGAAACCGGCTCGGTGTGGGTGCTTTTCCTTCGAGGTGGTCGAACCCGAAGATAGGGCCCGTCAGGTGGTTAGCCTTAGGGCCCGCAGCCGACATTTCCGGAGGCAGCCGTCCAAATTGCCTCCAGAGGATGGACCTGTGAAGGTTGCCGACCGACTTACATCCTTTGGCTTCGGTATACCCCTCGGTGTCGCCACGCACCGAATAGCCTGTTGATGTTGGGCGGCTTCCTGGGGGTTTATGAAAACAGCCGCTTCTAACATGAAGAACAGACGCTGTCGGAGTACCGCTCCTCACATGGAGATCCGTCGTGTCCTATTAATTGTGGAATAGCCGATCCTCTGGATGCTGACGCTATTCCACTGTGCTAGTTTTGGTCCGCCCCGGGTATTTCATTTCCCCGGTACCACCCATATCTGGGAGGCATTCCCCTATCCGCCACCTTGGGGAGGCGCCACTGAGAGGATCTAGCAACCCCTCGCGGCTTATTATTATTATTATTATTATGTTTAAAACAAAAAAGTGCAGCCCGGGCTCCGACACACCGGGCTGCTGTTCCATTACCCAATGACTACTCCTCACACCGTGAGGTGAGCAATCACTGGGTCCGCGAATCGTGCGCCCTAAGTAGACGAAGGGACCCAAGGATGACTGCCTTCTGCATTCTGGCGGCTAAGATGTGCGCCGCCGCACGGCACACCGGTATTTTGCGCAGTGCAGAGAGCAGCGTATTCCTCATTCCACCTAGGGATCCAATGACCATAACCAGCAGACTTACAGTGTAGTCTGGCCAGAGCCTGCGAAGTTGTCCGAGCAACTCC
Source organism: Callosobruchus maculatus (assembly GCA_951848785.1). Taxonomy (NCBI): domain Eukaryota; kingdom Metazoa; phylum Arthropoda; class Insecta; order Coleoptera; family Chrysomelidae; genus Callosobruchus; species Callosobruchus maculatus. The sequence continues at coordinate 8,531,137 of CATOUR010000065.1, read as the reverse complement.
TGATATTTGGTCCGCTTTTCCTCCTCCTTAGAGACGATGTTCACCTCGGCAGGCGCCGAAAACTCAATAACGAACATCGTCTTCTGTTGGTGGTCGAGAAGGACTATGTCGGGCTTGTTTGCCTGTACAAGCTCGAGCGTGGGGAACGAGTAGTTCCAGTAAATCCGGCATCTCTCGTTCTCCACAATGGACTCTATATCCCCTGGAGCGTATGGCAGCACCGGTGTCTCATCGATACCGTATGAGTGCCACAAATGATAGTAGAGCACTCGTAGAGCCACGTTGTGCCGATGGACGTAAGCCGTCCCAGCATACGTCTTACACGCCGACAAGAGATGCATAAGCGTCTCTGGCGCCTGTCGGCAAGCTCTACAAAGGGTGTCGGGTACATCTACACCCATAACCCTTTTACGGTACACCAAGGTGTTGAAGACACCGTCTTGGCAAGCCATTATAAAGCCCTCAGTCTCCGACTTCAACCCACTAGACCTTAGGAAAGAGAAGGTCAACTGCTCAGACAAGCCATGCTCTTCCAGATGTTTGTAGAAGATTCCATGCATTGGCTTATCTTTATGAAGTCTTAAGAGGAAGTCGACTTCGGCAGTTTTAAGGTGGGATTTTAGTTCTGCGGGAGCAAGTTCCGTAATGGACTGCTGACACCTCCGCTTGAAGTCGAGTGTGAGGCTGAGCTCCTCGGCTGCTCGTTTCGCTGCGCTAAAAAGAAAGGCTCCTTTTCCCGCATTCTCGTGCTCTCGCACAAAGCGGATCAGGGGATCGGTGCTGTTCGTTACATAGCAGGCAGTGGCGAGTACTACTCTGTTGTGCAGACGCTCCAAACTCAATAGTCCACGCCCTCCCAGGTGTCGCGGGAGGTATATTCGCGGGACAGAGGACTTAGGATGCAGGCTTCTCTCCATATTCATCCTTTTGCGGGTCTTCGTGTCGATTTCCTTCAGCTCGTTCACTTTCCAGTGTATAGCACCAAAGGTGTATAGTAACAATGGGACCGCAAGCATGTTTGTGGCAGCGACTTTGTTCTTGCCGGACAGTTCTGACGACCAGATCCGCCGGAGTCGGTGCAAATACTTGCGGCGGAGGCACTCTTTAACCAATGTTGCCTCTTGGACATGACGCTGCGCCACTCCAAGGTAGGTATAAGTATCTCCGGCATGCAGTTGTCGCAAGATGCTCCCATCAACGAGCTGTTCCTCATCTCCACTATCTCCGCTTCGTCCTTTCTTGAGATGAACCAATGCACATTTGTCTGTCCCGAACTCCATTCCGATAGCATGACTGTACTCCTGCACCACCCTCAGCGATTGTTGTAATTCGCGTTGGCCGGAGGCATAAAGTTTTAGGTCATCCATATAAAACAGATGGGTGACCTTGTGCCTCCGGTTATTGGGCGTGCCACAGCTGTATCCTTTAGTATTTCTCAGCGCTATGGACAGAGGCAAAAGAGAGATGCAAAAGAGCAAGGGACTCAAGGAGTCTCCTTGGAAGACACCTCTTTTCAATGACACCAACTCTGTCTGAACCCGGGTTTCACCTGATGTTATAGTGAACCGGGTCTTCCAGAGTGGCATCAGTTGTTTGATGCATCCCACTATCTGATTATCCACCGAAAGACATTCCAACAGCCGCACAATGAGGTCATGAGACGTGCTGTCGAATGCCTTGCGATAGTCAATCCAGGCCATAGAAAGGTTTCGCTTGTACTGCACAGAGTCCTGCGTGACACATCGGTCAATCAACAGGTTCTCCTTGCAGCCAGCTACTCCTTTCTTTGACCCTCTCTGTTCATACACGTCGAGAAATACAGGATTCACAGCTTGAAGGATACGCATGTACAAGATTCTGGTGAAGAGCTTGTAACACGCGTTCAGACATGTTATTGGCCTGTAGTTTTTGGGATCAGACAAATCTCCGGTCTTCGGGAGAAGCACGGTTCGACCCTCGACAAACCAAGCCGGAATTGGCTGCTCCTGATTTAGCCACGAGTTAAAAACTCTAGCTAAATGCCGGTGGCAACTGGGGAATTTTTTCCACCAGTAGGTGTTTATGCCATCCGGGCCAGGAGCTGCGAAATTCTTTGCGCCTCGTAAGGCGTCAAGAATTTCTTCCGTGTTTATCGGGTGACGCAGTACATTCAAGTTAGGAGTCCTCCTACAAACGGACTCGAACTGCGCCAAGGCCGGAGTGTCTGCTGAGAGAGGTTTGGGCTGTTCGTAAATGTCCCTCCAAAAGGCCTCCACGCGATCAGCAGTTGGCGGCTGCTCTATGGCTGGAGGCGGCTGTTGGAAAAGGCGAGAAGGTCTTTCGTAGAACATTCTGTTCTGCTCCAGACCTCTCGCCCGCGCCACCAACGATCGCTTAGCAGCGATTAGCATCCGTATCCTGTCAAGACAGTGTTGCTTGACAACAACCAGTACCGCTTGACTGAGTGTATGATGGTCGCGCCTCAACCCGTAGGCTATCTGGCGCACTCGGCGCGTAAAAGGCTTCCCAGCCGCTCTATATTCCATCACACACTGGATACGGGATGCTTCCTGGCGAGCCAACTGGATTTTCGCTTCCATTTGGCGCACCCGTCTCTGTGCTCTCTCAACAGGAGAGTCTCTCACTCTCCCCTGTCTAGCTAGCCTCAGAGCCGCAGCGTAAATTTCGCAATTGATGCTCCAAATGTCAGAGGCCTCCGATAGACGTTCACCAACAACCTCGTCCTCTCTCTTTAAATCTGCCAGCTTCAAGGACCTTCCGTTGTTATGCAAGGCCCTTCGGTCCCTGAAATCCCCAGGTGAGACGACTTGGTCGATTTCCCTCTCAGCGGGCCTTACCGGCGAACTTTCAGCCTGGTTAACAGGCCTTTCGTCCGCCGAAGGGGTAGGCTGAGCTGGAGCACGAACATATCCCTGCCTCCGGAGGTACGATACATAATCTCGCAAATTCTGAGAGGTAAGCGTGCTATGCTCTGGGTGCATTTCACACCACCTCTCACACATGCGGGACATGTATCCCCTACGGCGCGGACTACTGCTCTCATAGCAGCTCAGCAGGTCATCCTTGAGCTCCGTCGTCCTAAAACGGTCCATGCTATTGCGGGGGTCGTCATCAGGGCAAATCGAAGCACCGCCACCTTGCCCAACGCCGGCTTCCGAAACCGGCTCGGTGTGGGTGCTTTTCCTTCGAGGTGGTCGAACCCGAAGATAGGGCCCGTCAGGTGGTTAGCCTTAGGGCCCGCAGCCGACATTTCCGGAGGCAGCCGTCCAAATTGCCTCCAGAGGATGGACCTGTGAAGGTTGCCGACCGACTTACATCCTTTGGCTTCGGTATACCCCTCGGTGTCGCCACGCACCGAATAGCCTGTTGATGTTGGGCGGCTTCCTGGGGGTTTATGAAAACAGCCGCTTCTAACATGAAGAACAGACGCTGTCGGAGTACCGCTCCTCACATGGAGATCCGTCGTGTCCTATTAATTGTGGAATAGCCGATCCTCTGGATGCTGACGCTATTCCACTGTGCTAGTTTTGGTCCGCCCCGGGTATTTCATTTCCCCGGTACCACCCATATCTGGGAGGCATTCCCCTATCCGCCACCTTGGGGAGGCGCCACTGAGGGATCTAGCAACCCTCGCTATTATTATTATTGTGCTTTTTCAAGCTTCTCTCGCATGACTGCGGTGACGACAAATGCTGACGGGCTAGGCCAAGTCAACACCTGAACTATTACTGATCTGAATTTAGGAAAGATCGTACTATATTACAGGTCTTAAGGATTACAGACTTTTGGAATATTTTATGTAAACTTTCGTCCAGGCCTAACTGCTGTAGGTGTTGTGTAAATGTGTTCGGTGTGAGGCCTGAGACCGACATAATGAAGGGGACAATAATAACTTTATCTTGTTTCCAAATTCGCTTCACTTCTATGGCAAGGTCAGTGTATTTAGATATTTTCCCAGCGTAGGTGTTTTGAACATTCACATCATTGGGAATAGCAATATCTATTAAGTAGGTAACTTTGTCTGCCTTTATCTGAAATACTATATCTGGTCTGTTTGCATTGATGGTTTTATCTGTGTGTATTTCAACATCCCAGTATAGTTTGTAGTGATCGTTTTCGAGTACTGATGTTGGTGTATACTTGTAATATGGATCGGAGTTTTCGATTAGTTTGTTTTTTGTGGCTAATGCTTGATGTATGATTTTGGCTGCTGAGTTATGTCTAGCCGTGTACTCAGTTCCAGCGAGAGTTTTGCATGCGCTTGTTATGTGGTCTATTGTTTCCTTTTGTTGTTGACATTTTCTGCAGTTATCGTTTGTTATGGATGGATCTTTAATTACGTATTTCTTGTAGTTTCTCGTCGCAATAACTTGGTCCTGGATAGCAAGCATAAACCCCTCAGTTTCTGGAAAGAGCTGGCCATCCTGCAGCCAGGTGTATGACTGTTTTTCATTTATGTGGTCTTGCGTAATACGGTATCTATGTTTGCCATGGAGTGGTTTCTGCGACCATGTGTTTATTTTTTCTTGTTGTAATTCTATGGGATTGTGTGTGTCTGCTGCGTGGTTTGGACTGGAGAGGGTGAGTGGTGTATAGTTCTTGTCTGCTTTGACTATTGCTCTATGCAAATTCGTTTGTTTGCTCTGAAAGAAATGTCTGAGTGTTTTTATTTGTTTTGTGCGGAGTGACTGTATATCTATAATTCCTCTGCCCCCTTGTTTTCTATCTATGGTAAGCCTTTCTTTGCATGCGTTCGGGTGTGACATTCTGTGCCTCGTGAGCTCTGTCCTTATGAGGATTTGGATGTTTTCTATGTTAGTGTGCGACCACTTGATGATGCCGAAGGAGTATGTGATGACCGGTATCGCGAATGTGTTAATGGCTTTTGTAAGATTTCTGGAATTTAGTTTTGTTTTTAGTAGCTTAATAAGGCGGTCTCTAAACTCTTGTATTAGTTGTTCTTTGACTTGTGAGTGGTCTATCTTAACACTTTGATTGAAACCCAGGTACTTGTATGTTTCGCCCTTGTCCATGTTGTCTAGTGTTTGGCCAGTTAATGTTTCCCGTTGTTGATGGCTCTTCCACTGACCTTTGTTGATGTGGAGCACCTTGCACTTACTCATTCCGAATTCCATCCTTACGTCTGACGTGCAAACTTCCGTTATTCTGAGCAATTCTCTCAGTTGTACTTCAGTTGCTGCATATAGTTTGATATCATCCATGTAGAGGAGATGACTGATTTTATGTTGATTAACTTTCTCGTGTCTAATGTTGAAACCACAGTTTGTGTTGTTGAGTGCATTGGAGAGCGGATTTAGACAGAGGCAGAACCACAGTGAACTGAGAGTGTCTCCCTGGAAGATACCGCGTCTTATGTGTAGTTCATCCGTCTGGATATAGCCGTGCTGAGTTTTGAGGTGTATGTTGGTGCGCCATGTTTCCATGATTCTTGTAAGAAACTGACGAAGTCCTGAGTTGATTTTATATATTTGTAAAGTTTTCTTTAGCCAGCTGTGGGGTACAGAGTCAAAGGCTTTTTTATAATCTATAAAACAAGTGTGAAGGTTCCTGTGTTCTTTTCTAGTCTGCTCCATGATTACACTGTCAATTATAAGCTGTTCCTTGCAGCCTTGACTTTGTTTTCTACATCCTTTTTGTTCTTCAGTGAGGATGTTGTTTTGTGTTAGGTGTTGTTCAATCCTTCTACATATTGTTGCAGTGATGATTTTGTACAGGGTGGGGAGACAAGTGATTGGACGGTAATCGGCAGGGTTCTTGGTATCTGTGTTTTTAGGTTTAATATACGTTATTCCTTGTGTGAGGAATTTAGGAAGCCTATTGGGTTGTAGTATGGCTTTATTGATTTGGTCTGTGAGCACTTCGTATGTTGAACTGAATTGCTTGTACCAAAAATTTTGTATATTATCCACGCCTGGGCACTTCCAATTGTGAGTATGTTTTATTGTTTTCGCTATTTCTTCTGGTGTAAGAATAACGTCACCCTGTTCCATTATATGTTGGTGCTTCTCCTCTTCTTGTCTGATCCATGGAGCATCTTGATTATGCGTTATGGGCTCTGACCATAAGCTACTCCAAAACTCAGTTAAGTCTTGTCTACTTGGTGGTTCTATGGCTGCTTCCTGGTTGTTTGCAGTTATTCTCTGGTAGAACTGCTTTTCACTTTTTTGGAAAAGATTATTAGCGTTCTTTCTCTCGTTGGATTCATTGTATCTGCGTAGTCGAGCTGCGTAAACTGCAAGTTTCTGTTTCAGTGTATCAGCTATTTCTGGTATCGATTTTTGGGGTGACTTGGATTTGAGTATATCTATTGTTGTCTGGATGCGTTTTGAACGGTTGTTGTTGTTAGTGTATTGTGCGAGGTGTGCCAAATCCTTTCTGATTGCGGAAATTTTATTTTCGATTCGTATTTGCCTTTAGGTTTAGGCCTGTTGCTTTTGTGGTCTTTAGACCGTTTCGGAAGTTTTTGGCCGTTTACTGTGAGTGTTGTTGCTGCTGCAGCATATATAACGGTATGGATGTCCTCTAGGTTACTGACGTTTGTTAAGAATTGTGGTATTATGTTGGAATTTATTGTGTGTAATATTTGTTGGGTGTTGTTTTTAAAAATCAGTCTGGGCAAAGGATCTCGCAGCGCAGGATTGGTGCCACACCATTTGTTATATTGTGTGTCCATCACTTGTTCTGTGGATTGTGTGATGGAAGGCGGTGGCGTAACCTTTTGGCTTTGTGTGGCTGTGAGGGGTAGGTTAATTGATGTCTGGTCTGGTGTATCTGGTATGTGCTCATGTTCTGAGTCCATATCTGAATGTATGCTGGTGTCATTGGTTGTGTCTGTATTTGGAGTCTGGCTATTTTGGGAATGAATATTTTGCCTTTCTGTGGTTGATTCATCGGCTAACGAGTCATTTGGTGGGACAGCATTTATTTCGTTGGATACAAGGCTCTTTATAGCTTGTAGTTCTTGCAGGGTAAGACGGTTGTTTTTAGTTATGACTCGTTTTTGATCAATCAGTCTTTGTTCGGTTATTATTATTATTATCTGACTTTCTAAGTTCCTCTCGCATAATTGCGGTAGCAACAAGTGTTGACGGGCTGTGCCAAGTCAACACTCTGACTATTATTGATCGGAATTTAGGAAGGATCCCACAATATTACAGGTCTTCAGGATTACAGACTTTTGGAATACTTTGTGTAAATTTTCGTCCAGGCCCAACTGTTGAAGGTGTTGTGTAAACGTGTTTGGTGTGAGGCCTGAGACAGACATAATGAGGGGGACAATTGTAACTTTGTTTTGTTTCCAAAGTCGTTTTATTTCCATGGCAAGGTCCGTGTATTTAGATATCTTCCCAGCGTAGGTGTTTTGGATATTCACATCATTGGGAATGGCAATATCTATCAAATAGGTAATTTTGTCGGCCTTTGACTGGAAAACTATATCTGGTCTATTGGCTGGGATAGTCTTGTCTGTATGTATTTCAACATCCCAGTATAGTTTGTATTGATCGTTTTCGAGTACTGATGTCGGAGTGTAATTGTAATACGGATCTGAGTTTTCTATTAGTTTGTTTGTTGTGGCTAATGCTTGGTGTATGACCTTGGCCGCAGAGTTATGTCTGGCTGTGTATTCGGTACCGGCAAGAGTTTTGCACCCGCTTGTTATGTGATCTATTGTTTCTTTTTGTTGGTGACATTTTCTGCAGTTATCGTCTGTTATGGATGGATCTTTAATTACGTATTTCTTGTAGTTCCTCGTCGCAATAACTTGGTCCTGGATAGCAAGCATAAATCCCTCAGTTTCTGGAAAGAGCTGGCCATCCTGCAGCCAGGTGTATGATTGTTTTTCATTTATGTGGTCTTGCGTAATACGGTATCTATGTTTGCCATGGAGTGGTTTCTGCGACCAGGCGCTTATTTTTTCTTGTTGTGATTGTGTGGGATTGTGTGTGTCTGCGACATGGTCTGAGCATGATAGGTTGAGTGGTGTATAGTTTTTGTCTGCTTTTACTATTGCTCGATGTAAATTTGTTTGTTTGTTTTGGAAGAAATGTCTGAGTGTCTTTATCTGTCTTGTGCGAAGCGACTGTATATCTGTAATCCCTCTATAATATTTTGCCTTTCTGTGGTTGATTCATCGGCTAACGAGTCATTTGGTGGGACAGCATTTATTTCGTTGGATACAAGGCTCTTTATAGCTTGTAGTTCTTGCAGGGTAAGACGGTTGTTTTTAGTTATGACTCGTTTTTGATCAATCAGTCTTTGTTCGGTTATTATTTTATTGTGTGTTTAAAACAGAAAAGTGCAGCCCGGGCTCCGACACACCGAGCTGCTGTTCCATTACCCAATGACTACTCCTCACACCGTGAGGTGAGCAATCATTGGGTCCGCGAATCGTGCGCCCTAAGTAGACGAAGGGACCCAAGGATGACTGCCTTCTGCATTCTGGCGGCTAAGATGTGCGCCGCCGCACGGCACACCGGTATTTTGCGCAGTGCAGAGAGCAGCGTATTCCTCATTCCACCTAGGGATCCAATGACCATAACCAGCAGACTTACAGTGTAGTCTGGCCAGAGCCTGCGAAGTTGTCCGAGCAACTCCTGATATTTGGTCCGCTTTTCCTCCTCCTTAGAGACGATGTTCACTTCGGCAGGCGCCGAAAACTCAATAACGAACATCGTCTTCTGTTGGTGGTCGAGAAGGACTATGTCGGGCTTGTTTGCCTGTACAAGCTCGAGCGTGGGGAACGAGTAGTTCCAGTAAATCCGGCATCTCTCGTTCTCCACAACGGACTCTATATCCCCTGGAGCGTATGGCAGCACCGGTGTCTCATCGATACCGTATGAGTGCCTTAAATGATAGTAGAGCACTCGTAGAGCCGCGTTGTGCCGATGGACGTAAGCCGTCCCAGCGTACGTCTTACACGCCGACAAGAGATGCATAAGCGTCTCTGGCGCCTGTCGGCAAGCTCTACAATGGGTGTCGGGTACATCTACACCCATAACCCTTCTACGGTATACCAAGGTGTTGAAGACACCGTCTTGGCAAGCCATTATAAAGCCCTCAGTCTCCGACTTCAACCCACTAGACCTTAGGAAAGAGAAGGTCAACTGCTCAGACAAGCTATGCTCTTCTAGATGTTTGTAGAAGATTCCATGCATTGGCTTATCTTTATGAAGTCTTAAGAGGAAGTCGACTTCGGCAGTTTTAATGTGGGCTTTTAATTCTGCGGGAGCAAGTTCCGTAATGGACTGCTGACACCTCCGCTTGAAGTCGAGTGTGAGGCTGAGCTCCTCGGCTGCTCGTTTCGCTGCGCTAAAAAGAAAGGCTCCTTTTCCCGCATTCTCGTGTTCTCGCACGAAGCGGATCAGGGGATCGGTGCTGTTCGTTACATAGCAGGCAGTGGCCAGTACTACTCTGTTGTGCAGACGCTCCAAACTCAATAGTCCACGCCCTCCCAGGTGTCGCGGGAGGTATATTCGCGGGACAGAGGACTTAGGATGCAGGCTTCTCTCCATATTCATCCTTTTGCGGGTCTTCGTGTCGATTTCCTTCAGCTCGTTCACTTTCCAGTGTATAGCACCAAAGGTGTATAATAACAATGGGACCGCAAGCATGTTTGTGGCAGCGACTTTGTTCTTGCCGGACAGTTCTGACGACCAGATCTGCCGGAGTCGGTGCAAATACTTGCGGCGGAGACACTCTTTAACCAATGTTGCCTCTTGGACATGACGCTGCGCCACTCCAAGGTAGGTATAAGTATCTCCGGCATGCAGTTGTCGCAAGATGCTCCCATCAACGAGCTGTTCCTCATCTCCACTATCTCCGCTTCGTCCTTTCTTGAGATGAACCAATGCACATTTGTCTGTCCCGAACTCCATTCCGATAGCATGACTGTACTCCTGCACCACCCTCAGCGATTGTTGTAGTTCGCGTTGGCCGGAGGCATAAAGTTTTAGGTCATCCATATAAAACAGATGGGTGACCTTGTGCCTCCGGTTATTGGGCGTGCCACAGCTGTATCCTTTAGTATTTCTCAGCGCTATGGACAGAGGCAAAAGTGAGATGCAAAAGAGCAAGGGACTCAAGGAGTCTCCTTGGAAGACACCTCTTTTCAATGACACCAACTCTGTCTGAACCCGAGTTTCACCTGATGTTATAGTGAACCGGGTCTTCCAGAGTGGCATCAGTTGTTTGATGCATCCCACTATCTGATTATCCACCGAAAGGCATTCCAACAGCCGCACAATGAGCTCATGAGACGTGCTGTCGAATGCCTTGCGATAGTCAATCCAGGCCATAGAAAGGTTTCGCTTGTACTGCACGGAGTCCTGCGTGACACATCGGTCAATCAACAAGTTCTCCTTGCAGCCAGCTACTCCTTTCTTTGACCCTCTCTGTTCATACACGTCGAGAAATACAGGATTCACAGCTTGAAGGAGACGCATGTACAAGATTCTGGTGAAGAGCTTGTAACATGCGTTCAGACATGTTATTGGCCTGTAGTTTTTGGGATCAGACAAATCTCCGGTCTTCGGGAGAAGCACGGTTCGACCCTCGACAAACCAAGCCGGAATTGGCTGCTCCTGATTTAGCCACGAGTTAAAAACTCTAGCTAAATGCCGCTGGCAACTGGGGAATTTTTTCCACCAGTAGGTGTTTATGCCATCCGGGCCAGGAGCTGCGAAATTCTTTGCGCCTCGTAAGGCGTCAAGAATTTCTTCCGTGTTTATCGGGTGACGCAGTACATTCAAGTTAGGAGTCCTCCTACAAACGGACTCGAACTGCGCCAAGGCCGGAGTGTCTGCTGAGAGAGGTTTGGGCTGTTCGTAAATGTCCCTCCAAAAGGCCTCCACGCGATCAGCAGTTGGCGGCTGCTCTATGGCTGGAGGCGGCTGTTGGAAAAGGCGAGAAGGTCTTTCGTAGAACATTCTGTTCTGTTCCAGACCTCTCGCCCGCGCCACCAACGATCGCTTAGCAGCGATTAGCATCCGTATCCTGTCAAGACAGTGTTGCTTGACAACAACCAGTACCGCTTGACTGAGTGTATGATGGTCGCGCCTCAACCCGTAGGCTATCTGACGCACTCGGCGCGTAAATGGCTTCCCAGCCGCTCTATATTCCATCACACACTCGATACGGGATGCTTCCTGGCGAGCCAACTGGATTTTCGCTTCCATTTGGCGCACCCGTCTCTGTGCTCTCTCAACAGGAGAGTCTCTCACTCTCCCCTGTCTAGCTAGCCTCAGAGCCGCAGCGTAAATTTCGCAATTGATGCTCCAAATGTCAGAGGCCTCCGATAGACGTTCACCAACAACCTCATCCTCTCTTTTTAAATCTGCCAGCTTCAAGGACCTTCCGTTGTTATGCAAGGCCCTTCGGTCTCTGAAATCCCCAGGTGAGACGACTTGGTCGATTTCCCTCTCAGCGGGCCTTACCGGCGAACTTTCAGCCTGGTTAACAGGCCTTCCGTCCGCCGAAGGGGCAGGCTGAGCTGGAGCACGAACATATCCCTGCCTCCGGAGGTACGATACATAATCTCGCAAATTCTGAGAGGTAAGCGTGCTATGCTCTGGGTGCATTTCACACCACCTCTCATACATGCGGGACATGTATCCCCTACGGCGCGGGCTACTGCTCTCGTAGCAGCTCAGCAGGTCATCCTTGAGCTCCGTCGTCCACCTAAAACGGTCCATGTCATTGCGGGGGTCGTCATCAGGGCAAATCGAAGCACCGCCACCTTGCCCAACGCCGGCTTCCGAAACCGGCTCGGTGTGGGTGCTTTTCCTTCGAGGTGGTCGAACCCGAAGATAGGGCCCGTCAGGTGGTTAGCCTTAGGGCCCGCAGCCGACATTTCCGGAGGCAGCCGTCCAAATTGCCTCCAGAGGATGGACCTGTGAAGGTTGCCGACCGACTTGCATCCTTTGGCTTCGGTATACCCCTCGGTGTCGCCACGCACCGAATAGCCTGTTGATGTTGGCGGCTTCCTGGGGGTTTATGAAAACAGCCGCTTCTAACATGAAGAACAGACGCTGTCGGAGTACCGCTCCTCACATGGAGATCCGTCGTGTCCTATTAATTGTGGAATAGCCGATCCTCTGGATGCAGACGCTATTCCACTGAGCTAGTTTTGGTCCGCCCCGGGTATTTGATTTCCCCGGTACCTTTCTGTGGTTGATTCATCGGCTAACGAGTCATTTGGTGGGACAGCATTTATTTCGTTGGATACAAGGCTCTTTATAGCTTGTAGTTCTTGCAGGGTAAGACGGTTTTTTTTAGTTATGACTCGTTTTTGATCAATCAGTCTTTGTTCGGTTATTGTTATTATTATTATTATTATTATACTTTCTAAGTTCCTCTCGCATAGTTGCGGTACCAACAAGTGTTGACGGGCTGTGCCAAGTCAACACCCGGACTATTATTGATCGGAATTTAGGAAGGATCGTACAATATTACAGGTCTTTAGGATTACAGACTTTTGGAATACTTTGTGTAACTTTTCGTCCAGGCCCAACTGTTGAAGATGTTGTGTAAACGTGCTTGGTGTAAGGCCTGAGACAGACATAATCAGGGGGACAATTGTGACTTTGTTTTGTTTCCAAAGTCGTTTTATTTCCATGGCAAGGTCCGTGTATTTAGATATCTTCCCAGCGTAGGTGTTTTGGATATTCACATCATTGGGAATGGCAATATCTATCAAATAGGTAATTTTGTCGGCCTTTGACTGGAAAACTATATCTGGTCTATTGGCTGGGATAGTCTTGTCTGTATGTATTTCAACGTCCCAGTATAGTTTGTATTGATCGTTTTCGAGTACTGATGTCGGAGTGTAATTGTAATACGGATCTGTGTTTTCTATTAGCTTGTTTGTTGTGGCTAATGCTTGGTGTATGACCTTGGCCGCAGAGTTATGTCTGGCTGTGTATTCGGTACCGGCAAGAGTTTTGCACCCGCTTGTTATGTGATCTATTGTTTCTTTTTGTTGTTGACATTTTCTGCAATTATCGTCTGTTATGGATGGATCTTTAATTATATATTTTTTGTGGTTTCGTGTTGCAATCACTTGGTCCTGGATAGCAAGCATGAAACCCTCCGTTTCTGGGAACAGCTGGCCATCCTGCAACCAGGCGTATGACTGTTTTTGGTTAATGTGGTCTTGGGTGACACGGTATCTATGTTTGCCGTGCAGTGCTTTCTGCGACCAGGTGTTTATTTTTTCTTGTTGTGATTGGATATGATTGTATGTGTCTGCTACGTGATCTGGACTAGAGAGGTTAAGTGGTGTATAGTTTTTGTCTGCTTTAACTATTGCTTTATGTAAGTTAGTTTGTTTGGTGTGGAAGAAATGTCTGAGTGTTTGTATCTGTGTTATTGTTATTATTATTATTATTATTATTGCATAGCAACAAGAGTTGAGCACACAGTGCTATAAACTCTAATAGCATCAACAGATACAGATAACAAACAAAAAACTAAAAAAAACCTAATTCTAACAGCTAACAATGATACAGAGAAAAGAAAAATAAGATTTATGCAAAGTCAGGTATGCACAGAGCACCAGTTGTCATATCTGATTTTGAAACTGTTCACAGAAGGACTGTTCACTACATCCGCAGGGAGCTGGTTCCACTGATCAAATACCCTGTTACTTAAAAAGTGTTGTCTGGTGGAAGTTTTAAATGGTTCTTTCTTGATCTTGAAGTTGTGACCTCTCAAGTTGAGGCGAAATAAACTAGATAGGTCTACACCAAAAAGACCATGCAGAGCTCGGTAGGTAATTATTAAATCACCGCGGGTGCGCCTCTCACCAAAGGGCTGAAGATTGAATATGTGTAACCGGTCTTCGTATGCTGGACGTCTTGCGCCATACGGAACTCTGGTGCAACGACGCTGAAGAGACTCAAGAAGGTCACGATCCCTTTGGAGGACTGCATACCAAACAGGACCGGCAAATTCAATGATTGGACGAACATACGTTTTGTAAAGGAAAGAAGCCACAGTGGGGTCACAACCATGAAAAGATTTCTCAAGTAAGTATACAAGTCTCTTCGCTTTGATGTATGTGCTCGGACCAGGATAAAGAATTAGACATTATTACACCTAAATCACAATGGTCAGTTGAACTGGGAAGAGTTTGACCATCGATAACATAATCATGCATATGATTGTTTCGGCCCATATGCAACACACAACATTTCGATGAATTTAAAGGAATAGACCAGTCCTTATACCAAACAACTAGTCTATCAATGTCGGCTTGGGGGGACCCACGTGGCTGCGCGGTGAACAGCGTCTGCCTTCGATAGTGGGGCAGCAGTAGCCTTGTGCGCGATTGGCGCTTGGTTGGGTGACCGAATTGCACCAGAGAGACTGAACAGTTTGGACTGGCTGTCGGTGTCGCCCACACGAGCGCTGATCGGAGCATCCTACGCGGCCGGTACTTTGGATGATCGACCGGATGGCCCGGACGGGGGACCCCCGTCGGACCGTCCGGGGCCTGGACCATCGGGGATGATTCCAACGGTGCTGGCCGTCCACCGTCCCCCCTCTGGGAAGTCATAGCACAATAGGCCTTAAAGGCTTAAGTGCTGACGGCTCCCAGAGAAAAAAAAATGTCGGCTTGGATAATGTGAGCATTATTGAGCGGGGTATTATATATTTTCGTATCATCGGCGTATGATGAACATGTAGATTGTAAAGAACTGGGTAGATCGCTGCTATATGAGAGAAACAAAATAGGACCCAAAACGGATCCCTGAGGTACGCCACTTAGAACTTGTCTAGGAATCGACAAGGAATCGGAAACCCTCACTACGAATTCTCTGTTATGAAAAGTCCTTATCCATGGAAGTAGGTTGCCTCTAATGCCCAGGTGGTCTTTTTTTTTTTTATGGTCGGCCTCCCGCAAAGGCTGAAAGCCTATGGCGCTTTAGAAGCGCTGCGAGAGGATAAGTATCGGTTCACGTTAGATTTGAAACGCTGCAGGTTGTAGCCGTCGGGAAACAAATTTCCCGGCAGCTGATTCCACAGCGTTCTCCAAAATAAGGAATGCTGAAGGAGACTGGTTCGGGGAGTAAGGACCTCGACCTGGTAAGGATGAGCTCGAAGAGCTTCTCTAGTGGTCCTGGTTCGGACGGCCTGTGGTGTTATTATCTGAGAGAGCTCACTCGAACATCTACCGTGATAGAATCTGTAAAACAGGGATAGGTCAGCCACCCTCCTTCGATGTTCCAGGCTGTGGAGGTCCTTTGTGAGGTTAGGCGTATCGATTAATCTAATCGCTCTTTTCTGGATAGTGTTCAGAAGCTTTAGAGAGTGCTTCGGAGCGCATCCCCACACATGGGAGCAATACTCCAGCGATGGTCGGATCTGTGCCTTGTAGAGCAGCAGCAGTTGCTCTGGTGTATACAACTTCCTACAGCGGAACAAAACTCCAAGCTTCTGGGATGCCGTTTTAGCAATACTGACGACGTGGTCGTGCCAGGACATGTTATTGTTGATGTTGATTCCCAAAAGCTTGACGGAAAGTGATTCGACTATGGGGTGACCTTCCATTTCCACGGTTGGTAAGCCATTGTGAGACTTCTTTGTAAGTGTTGTTGCCTGAGTTTTTTGTACGTTGAACTGTACTTTATTTGCTAATCCCCACTCGACAATTGTTTTGATATCTGCGTTGATCTGTGCGGCATGCTGCTGTCGCCGACGTACCGTCTCCTGGGATGATAGGGGCTTGCCTGGTTCCATGCACGACACTAATGTACTGTCATCTGCGAAGCTGTAGATTGGATTGGATGTTATTTCCAGCAGCTCGTTGATGTACAGCAGAAATAGTGTAGGGGATAGGACAGATCCCTGAGGAACACCGGCGTTTATTGAAAATACGTCTGATGAACAGCCCTCGACTACTCTAATTTAAAAAGGAGTTTCTCGTGGGGAACCTTATGAAAAGCTCTCGAAAAGTCAATATAAACAACGTCAGTTGGTATTCCATCATCAGAGAGCTTGGTCCAATCACTGACACAGTTAAGCAGGTTCGTAATGATAGAGCGCCCTGGAAGGAAACCATGCTGATTGCTGTTGAATAAATTATTTGATAAAGAAAGGTGAAGCAACTTACTCGTAATAATCTTTTCAGCTAACTTGGCAACTAAGGGTGTCAGGCTAATGGGACGGTAGTTTCTGGCGTCGTGTTTGTCACCCTTTTTGAAGACAGGAGTAACCACTGCTTGCTTCCAGCATAAAAGGAGATAATGACTTTGAAAAGATGATGTCAATATAAGACTTAGAGGAGTCGCTAATGACTGAGAGCATTTGATTAGGATGGCTGCCGTGATGCCGTCTCCTCCAGGAGAAGTGGAAATATTTAGATCAGCAATATATTGTAGGACATCATTCGTGGTAAAGGTTATCTCTGTTATCGACACGTTCGAACGAGGAGAATTAATTTGAGGTAGGGTACCAGTGGTCACATTGCTAACGTCAGAAAAGAAGGTGTCGGCTAGGACTTCTGCTGAAGAAGAATGATCTGCACAAAGTGCTCCATCAGTCTTACGTACTGTAGGAGTCGATACTTTGTAGTTTAATGAGGATCTGATGTAACTATAGAGTTTCTTCGTATTTTTTGAGTTTACCAATTGTTTTTCGAAAGATGCCTTTGCTGCTGCCAGTATTTTGGTAAGAGAGTTCAAGAATTCTCGGTGTCTTGTGTAGTCGGACTGTAATTTGCTTCTGGAATATTTCTGCCATAACGACTTTTTGTGACGTATCAATTTAGAAATACCTTCGTCTATCCAAGGCTGATGTTTTTATAAAAGCTGCATTCGACCACGGCTAGGTTTAATTTATCTGTGAAGACATCCCACATCCTCTGCATGCACTGGGATTCAAAAAGAGCAAGCCAATTTGTATCAGACAGAGTCAGGTTAAGCTGAGAATAGTTGATATACCTTACGGTTTTGGTGACAATGGACTGCAGTTTGGGTAAGCTGAATTGGAGTTTGGAGAGAAGTGTGCAATGGTCAGATTTACCAAAAGGTGGGAGGTACTCGTTATAAGATTATAATACGTGTGCATCATTCATTCCAGATATAATATTCAAAGAAAAAGGCACTATATCACCACAGTTGGTTTTCAGCGCAATGTAGAGTATTTTATTAATCCAACAAATTTCTGAATTTTCAAACCCCAACCGCGCCCCAATACCTCGATTTCACCCCCTCCAACAAAAAAAACGGAAAAGGATTAGGAACCCTAGAAACGCCTAAAAACGAAGGTTGGAGGGGTCCTGATTATTTTTTACTCCGCCGCCAACGCACCGATTTTCAAAATTATAGCATTACCTACTAATAGCCCACTACATATCGCTACACCAATTTTATCACAATCCAAGCAGCGGTTCCTGAGATTATGCGGCTAGAAGAACGCCAATAGAAAGACAGTCCGACAGAAATGTGTGACGTGAATTTTCGCTATGCAGATATCATAAAACCCCACAAAGCGTATTATCTCAAAATCGATAATTTTCGCTATCACAGATGTGTAGGAACTAAAAAGGAAAGTACATACCATCAATATTCCATATCACATTGTATTGCTATCAATCGCCTAAATGTCTGACGGTACAAATGAACAACAAAGGTTACTTCTACATAGAATAATATTGTGCATATTATAGCGAATGACGAAAGTTGTGACCTTTGTTAGATATAAAAAAGTGATACAATCATATTTCATTCATTATCATGGAAACATTAATCATTTCTGCACATAGACTATTTGTTTAGCAAATATCCTATTTAAATTGGCGCGATAACAGCAGTTTAAGATTAATCACTGTAATTGGACTTACTATTCGCGCATATGGAATGTAAAGGAAACATATTTGAAATGCATGCAGACGTGACATTTTCTGCTTTTGTGTGCAAATTGGTAATATATTTATGTAGTCAGTATAACAATAAATTAGGTTAACTGTTTCCCGGTGTTGAATGAGTAATACCGTTGATTATTTTTCTTCAATATGGCTCGTTTTCTGTAACACGTATAGTAAGTTAACTGTGGTCTTGATAAAAAGCTGGATCATCGTTCCCACAATACTATTAATTGTCAGATAATTTAGAGGTGATTTACTAGTTATTTTAACCACCATTCTGCATCAAACTCACCTTTTAGGTACCTGCGCTGTATGAGAGTCTACCAAAGTTCATGGAAACGCCATATAGTTTATGTTATAATCATTTGAGATCCTATTTTTTATACGACACCTCGAGGTAGTTATATGGGTTCTCAGGGCGACATCCCTATACTTCACATCTGTAAAGGCATTCAACTTTGTGACTTATCTCCTTTAATGTCTGAATTTTAGCACTTGAATTGGTGGATTATTCACTGAGTATCTTTCTCAATGTCTCCTTACTTCATTGTGTCTTAATATATTGTTGTTCCCGTCCAGCCCTCATTGCAAAGGTGAGGATGACCTTATGTCCTTGCCCGTCTTATGTCCTCAGGTTCAAAAACCCTTGAACTTAGTATGGTCTGCCTGTGATGCCCAAGGGCTTCACAGCAACATAGAATGTGTGCCGATACCTCTTCCTCCTGGCGACAGCGTGTACACGTCGGGTCACTTGCCACCCCCATCACATTACAAGTGACGTTTGAAGGCGTCATAGCCGGAAGGCTGGCCAACAAACAGTACCTTAGTACCTTAATAAATCTTAGCCGGCTTCTGTCCAGTTAGAGACAGAACCAACCCACCTTGGCCAGAGGTCCTAAAATAAGTTCTTCAGCTTGACGGAGATGTCCAGATATTCCGCTCCATCTCATAAAATTCTGATTTTGCAACCACACTCGGGTAAGATGGCAAGGACATAAGGATTATCAAAAACTTATATTGGAATCAGTCAGCTCATATAAAAATCGGAAATATGTCAACATCGGATATACAAATTCTCAAAGGCGTCAGACAGGGATGCATATTGTCGCCATTGCTATTCAACTTATACTCTGAGTCCATAATCCAAGAATCTTTGGAAGATGTGGAAATGGGAATACAAGTGAATGCCAAATACATTAACAACATCCGGTAGGCTGACGATACAGTACTCCTAGCTAGCGATGAGAAGGAATTACAGTACATAGAGAACAGAGTCAACAATGTTAGTAAATCTTATGGTCTCAAAATAAACATAAAGAAAACAAAATTCATGGTCATCACTAGATTAAATATTAATAATGTAAGAATAGAAATAGACAATCAGGGATATTTGGGATGCTGGCTAAATGATAAATGGAATCCTAATGAAGAGATTAGAAGCAGAATCGAAATAGCCAGAAATACTTTTTTCAAAATGCAACCGATACTCTGCAACCGAGATTTAAGTTTGGCTACTCGATGGCGAGCAACAAAATGCTATGTACTATCCACATTATTATACGGACTTGAGGGATGGACATTAAAAGCGCGGACCATGTCACGTGTGGACTCTTTTGAGATGTGGCATATTAAGGATATCATTAGGGTACCAGAGAAAATGAATAAAGAACAGGAACTTTTAACCACAATAAAACGAAAAAAAGCAGAATATTTTGGCCATATTTTTAGAAATAGTAAGTACGAGTTATTACAACCGATCGTTGAGGGAAAGATCGAAGGACGACGAGGGATCGGGCGAAAAAAGTTCTGCTGGCTTCGGAACTTACGCCAGTGGTTTAATATAAAAGAGGCCTGCACAATCATTCGTTTAGCCCAAGACAGAGAAGAGTTCCAAATGATGGTCGCCAACCTCCGCTGAGGAGATGGTACTGAAAGAAAAAGAACCACACTTCTGTTTTGTGTTCTTTCTAATGGTACCTGCTGCCAACCCTACAGCCAGCTCAGGAAATTATTCCTTGACTCTCGCCTTGCAAGTGCGTACGCGTTTCATTACTGCAAACCAATATAAGTGACACCTAATGTCATGCCGAAATGTCTACCAAGACCTTTTTACATTGCAGAACGAGCCTTGATGTAAACCTACAAGCACTCAATGCTTTTAATGCTGCCTGACTATCAGAACAGATGGTAATCCACCTTCTAGGCCCCTGAGTTTCGTGAATACAAAAGGCGCAAGTAAAATTGCATATATCTCTGCTTGGAATACCGTGCATAAGAATTCACACACGAATTGAGCTACGTGCCTATTTAGATGTCATTAATTCACCTTGAAGCGAATTTTGGCGAGAGTAGTCAGGTGTGTAGCCAGTTTGTGGGACAATTTACGTTCTTCTTTGATGGTGGCAGATTATGGTCAAGTACGAAGTGGCAGGACTGAGGGATTGGGCCTTCATCTTTAAAGGTGCTCAGAGCATCCCTAAGCTATGCTCGAACGCTTAGAGACAGTGTGAAAACATCCTGGGACTTTGCAGCTTTGATTGGCGATAATACTAATAACACAGTAAAATAACACAATAGTAGAACTGTGCATGTCGCTGTCGTGCAGCAGTTGAATGCGAGAGATATATACTCAAAACTGTTTTCCAATGATAGGCTCGATTTCAACAAAATTGACCTCTCCCACCAATATCCCAACATTAAAGCCCATTTCGAGTTGTTTCCGTATTAGACTCATTGTAAGATTTTTTAATACAGATAGATGCTTTTTTTTATAACTGAGCAGACCGCGCAGGCGGCAGTGCCTAAACGCCAGAGTACCGCGGCTGCTGTGCTAGGAATATTGAATTGAGGTTTTGAATTAAGAAAAAAAGTACTTTTTTTGTGGTAAATGGAAAGATCATATATAAGTTTTATAACAAAACTGTTTTCGTGTATTTTTTTCCGCAATACTTCAAAAGTTATATCAAAATAAAAATGGGTTTTTGAATGGAGTACCGAAAACCCGCCGACGGCTCCCGAACCTGTGTGACGTCACCATGGCGGTAAGGATGCTCCTTTGACCAACGACGTCCTACTCCGATACTAGATTCTAGATTCCCAGCCAATCGCGAAAATACGTACTGCTAAACTGGTAACTAGTGTATATTTATTGCGAAAAAAAAAAGAAAACAAAAACACTTTTGTTATAAAACTTATGTATGATCTTTCCATTTATGACAAAAAAAAATTTATTCAAAACCTCAATTATTTGTTTTTATCTCTAGCTTGTATAGCTAGTTTTGTTCTAACAATCGAGATGATACATTGATGCTACTGATGCACAGTCGCGGGTCGCGTAGATAAAGGGGGCCCAAGGTAATCAATATCCCCAGGATTTTACAAAAAGGGAAACTGGTGTGGTAGCTACGCTCAATTGGCTCTCTAATCGCAAACACCTGTGAACAACCTGAGCGTCACTGTCCCTTTTTTGTTTTTCAGACGCGAGCACACTTTTGTGTTCTCTTGAACGGGCTTATCTGCCGGAGAGTTTGTTCCCCAACAGTTGCTGTATGCTGTTCCTTTAGTTAGTAAAGTTGCAGTACATAAACTTTGTTCGTCTGTTTATCACAAAATGCATAGCCTTCACGATGGCTCTGCTTAAATTCCATTTATTAAAAAGAGCAGTAAAATTAAGGCGCTTCTGATACGCTTTTGGCTTTGTTGTCTACGAAAAATGTACGCAACGTAAGAGCTCGATTTAACATAATTAGAAAATGTTTCGTGTGAAGCTCAATGCATCCTCAATTTCATCGACAACACTATGCTATCAAACATATTGAATGATAAAAATAGCTGCGATAATGATAAACAGCTCATATAAAAATTAAATGATAATTTAGCACTTTTAATTAGAGATAACTGCATAAGTGATAGAGATATCATCTGGCGGATTATCGTTCCATATTTTTCATAACATATAATGATCGTAGTGTTAAAATCAATCAAATTTTTACAGTTCAGTTGTAATAACAGTTAATCATATTATGTTACAACATTGCGATATACAACTGAAATAATAAATTATTAATCGTATATAAGTACAAAATTCCCCAAGATTCATAGAGCACGCATGTACGTGCAGAAGATGCAGTGATATTGGGAAACAATGGTATAGTTTTCAGTATCCAGGGTATCCCTGAATTTCCTTGACACGTGATATTCTCGTAACAAAAAAAGTTCAAACGAAAACTGAGTGGAATTTTTATAAGTACTATAGGGTCTATCATACCATGCTTTTAAAACATTTTTTTTGTAATTCAATCCTTAAAACTCACCCCCTCATTTTGTTTTCAAATAGGACCATATAGTTTTTCCTACATAAGTTAAATCCTTATTTTATTTAAAATCTTGTAGTACCTTTGATTTTATACTCAAAACTTTTTTTTCCTAAAATCATGAGCACAACAAATAAAATAAAAATTGTCTGGACGGAAAAAACGGAGAAAAATTAAACTATCATGTTTTTTAAGGGTACTGAATGACCTATAATACATGCTTTCGAAAACATTTTTTTATCTTTCCCCATTTTATTTATGTTAATAACTACAAAAGAATTGGCTTTTGTATGAAGTCAAAAGCACTACAAGACTCTAAATAAAATAATGACCTCATTAATGTAAGAAAAGCTGTAGGGTGCTATTTAGAAGAAAAGTTGAGGGTGAGTTTTATGCTTGGTTAGGGGTTAAAGTAAAAAAATGTTTCGAAAGCATGGCATGATACGTCATTCAGTGCCCTTGAAAGGCCCACATAGCATTCTTTTTTATCTGTTTCTCTTGCGAAAATGTTATGCCTCAAATAAATCCTTATTTTATTTATTTCATGCTTATGACTTTACGAAAAAAATGCGTTTCTGTATAAAATTAAAGGTACTACAAGATTTTAAGTAAAATAAGGAGTTAATTTGTGTATAGGAAGAACTATTGGGTGCTATTTGGAAAATAAAAGTTGGGGGTGAGTTTTAAAGGGTTGAAGTAAAAAAAAATGTTTTGAAAGCACGGTAGGATAGACCCTGTAGTACTTTCAAAAATGCCACTCGGTGTTGGTTTGAACTTCTTTTTGTTACGAAAATATCACGTGTCAAATTCCAGGACACCTTGTATACCTAGAGCATGTTTGGACTGAAAAGACTAGGTCCATATTGAAATATGCATGCATCTATCGGGTTTATATCCTAACATCTTAACTGAAATTGCACTACAATTCCAGATTCTGGGTAAAATTCATTTGGATGGTGCATCTCAGGTATCGCCAATTTCTTTCGGAGTACTTATGCCCAGCAAAATTTAAATCATACTGGTGTAGTAGATGAAACTGCAAATGTTCTTGATCGACATATATTTACATCAATTTACAGACTTCCAAGCAAATTAATAGCCCCAGCTCTGTCATGAAAGATTATGCATACAGCTTTTTTAAGCTGCTTCCAGTATAATATGCTGCTGACAATATTGTAATATCGGACATCGACATGACAGGAATATTGACACCCGAGACTAACAGATATTCTCAGCTGCCATCGGAAAACGAGCAACTGACTATAAAACAGCATATTTGGCGCCTGCGCATACAGGATTGACATTATGCTGCCGCGTCTCATCAGTTTTGCTATTCTCGGCTCTAATCATCGAGGGTGCCAGTACTATGAAACTTGGTATTTTCTATACGCCTATCTTCAAATGCAAGGAAGTCATTTTTTACTACCAAAATATTGGCATCTTCACTATCACCCACCATGCTGAGAAACTTAGATAAGGAAAGAGAGGGGATATCGCACGCCTGTTTGATGCTATATGAATTAGCTGTGACCGAAAATGAATAGCTGTCAAAATATTTTTTTATGATATTTAGCATTTTTAAGACCAATCATTGTAAAATATTGTGGTATGTATAATAGTAGGGTGTGCAGCTTACGGTTGTAAAAGCCACAGCAGTAGAAAGGAGCCAGGAATCACATATCACAGGTAAATATAATAGCGCTTTGGTATATTTTTTGTACTTTTTGGTAACAGAAATGTCAGTCGCGCGTTCCGTCCTCTCTCTTTCCTTGTCTTAGATGAGAAACCTAAAAATGCAATATGAAGTGATTCTAAGGACCTTTTTTGCTAGTTACACATCGCCACCAACGCAACGAATTTCAAAAATGTAACAGCAGCAGCATATGGTCCTACAGTTGTATCATACTCCAATTTCCATCAAAATTGGTGCAGCAGTTACTGTGATTACTAGAATGCAAGAATACACAGCTATCAATCAATGTCGGATAATTTTATGTTAAATATGTTTTACTTTCTTAAAGGCTAATGAGGTAGCCGAAATGTCAGTAATAAGTTTATATTTCAGCAGATCTGGTTTAAAGGGTCAGTAAAGCGCGATAGACCAAAAAGTCAACTACAGATTAAGTTTCAGAAACAATCTCATACTATATCTTCCTGGTTTACTTATATCTCTGATTTATACAATGTGTGTCACCCGAATACAAAATTACTAGGTAAAAGCAAAATGAAAAAATGCATTCCAAAAGATAGCCTAATAGCCCACTTGACGACAGTGCCACTTCTGTCGCGCTGGTCTAAATCCTGTTTTCTTAGTCTTCTTCAGTCAGATTGTGAATGCTAGTTGTGCAGTAAACGCAATTTATGAGAACATTAGACATCCTTCAAAGGCACCAAGAGGATACGCGCTTCATTCAGCTGTAGGATATCCTAAATGGCTACGAGAGCAACCGTTATTATTGTTATTGTCGTGTACGTCCAGTCTTGTAACTCCATAAAAGTATATCAGACTGTGTGTGTGCGCGTAATTTCATGATACGGGTACTGCAGATAGAAGAATCATTTAGGAAAAAATAGGCCTTGATCATAAAACCTTTTTCGTCAAGCGCATCACAATAACTATATTACGTCCGGCAACACAGACCGTGGAAGTATCTTATTACGTTACTACTACAATAATGATTTTTTTATAACTGAACAGACCGCGCAGGCAGAGCCTAAATACCAGAGTACCGCGGCTGCTGTGAAAGGGTTATGTTAGGGGACGTTTGTTATCGCGAGATTTGAATGGGACAATACCCACAGGCCAAATAAATACATCTTCTGGCAGTCCATTCCAAGCCTTGGACACCCTGGGAATAAATGTGCGGTTGTACCGCTCAGTTCTTGATGTATGAAGAACGACCGTCTTAGGATGAGATACAGCGGTCGCAGAGTGAGAGGTCACCAACAACACGCCGGTGAGAAAGTGACTGAAGGTGGCGCGTTAAGGCCGGATCGCCAATTAGTCGAATTACCCTTCTCTCTAGTATAGACAGGATAGTAGGGGCAGCAGCTCCCCAGACATGAGAGCAATACTCCAGGCAAGGTCTTATCTGAGCTTTATATAGCGTGAGGAGGTTACATGGTGAGAAATACTTTCTGGCTCTAAATAGGTACCCAAGCTTTTTACCAGCAGCTGTTGCAATTGACGCGACGTGTTCGTGCCAGATCAGATTTTCTGTAATGTTGACTCCTAACAGCTTTAATGAGTGACTCCTTGGCAGAGACTGGTTGTTCATTAGAACCTGATGTTGGCTTGGGCACTTCTTGTTTGATAGCGTGCAATACTGGGTCTTGGGGGCATTAAATTTAACCATATTCTTAAGCCCCCAAGCGGTAATGGTATCGAGATCCTTTGAAAGTAAAGCTGCCACTGCCAGTCTTCTGCGTTCCAGCTCGACCACAGAGATCGGTCTATTGCTCCTAATGCCTGCATGCAGCGTACTGTCATCCGCAAAACTGTGGATTGGGTTTGTAGTGCTAGAGAGTAGATCATTAATGTGAAGCAGAAACAATATCGGAGCCAATACCGATCCCTGCGGAACCCCGGCATTGATGCTATGGAAAGAAGAGGAAAAGCCGTCTATCACGACAGAGATTTTCCGACCTGAGAGGAAGTCTGCGCGCCAACCGCAAAGCTTAACAGGAGCCCATAAGCCGGGAGCTTGTTTAGGAGAGCTGCATGCCACTGTTGATCGAATGCCTTTCAAATATCGAGAGCAACGACGTGAGCCTCGCCAAATGACTGAATGAGTTTGCTCCACACATGTGTGACGTAAGCCAGGAGATCGCCAGTTGATCTTTGGTGTCGGAATCCATATTGTCTGTCGTTGATTAAGTGATGTAGCTCTAGGTATTTAATGAGCTCTTGGTTGACGCATCTCTCCATCACTTTACTGATTACAGAAAGCAAAGCTATAGGTCTGTAGTTGGTCGGATCAGTTTTGGATCCCTTTTTTGGCACCGGCTGGATGCAAGCTATTTTCCAGTCTTTTGGGAAATGATAATATTCAAAACACCTACGCTGAGGAGACATAAATACTTAGAAATACTTTAAAATCATTGGCAATAAGTTGGACATCCTCTTACATTTCAAGGAATCTTTCCAAATGTCTAGATAATGTTGGAAATTCAAGGAATACTTGAAAATGCTTAAAATAAACCGATATTATGTCAATGATATACGGGATTCTCTTACAACAATCAGTTCAACTCCAAGGCATTCAGCTTTTTCTTTCTTTCGTTTCTATGTGGCCAATATTCCGCCCCTATTCAGAGTGCAAACATTCTTTACCGTTTTATTTTATAGAATCTATATTACTCAACAATTTACAAATTTGTTCATATGTGTCTATATGTATTAACATTTTCCCCTCCACAATTGACTTCATCAAAAAATTCAATAACCCTGTTGACGTCACATAATTATTATTTGTTCCACAGTTATCGTGACTGATAAATATACTGACATCTTATTTATAGGTTATATCTGCGCATGCTTGTTGCCGATATCAAGAAAATTTCCCAGACATGAGTTATTTTTTGTAGGGTAAGGTCATTTAAACAAAAACTCCTTATTTTCCTACCTGCAACGTTTCGACTTATATTAAGTCATCCTCAGGCAACTAAAACAATAGATGGTGAAGGCTATAAACAGTTTAACATAAACAACATAAATACACAAAACCTAACACTGACTTTTCTTTTTTTTATTGAAAAATGATGGATGCCACTTGCTAAAACGCACGAGTGATTTAATTTGTATTTTGTATTTTTATTTGTATTATTAACTTTAAAGTATACAAAAAACCTCAAAAACAATAAAAGTATTTTTTCCCGATAAGTTGACTTACCAGAAAAACGAAGTTTTCATCGTTTGTATGATAATAGTCATCAGAGTTTAACTAGATAAAAATTCTGGAAAGATACGGCACTACTAACGGTTTTAAAAATATAACTTCACACAACACGCACAAAAAAAAACCCTTAGTAGTGCCGTATCTTTCCAGAATTTCATCTAGTTAAACTCTAATGATTATTACCATACAAACGATGCAAACTTTGTTTTTCTGGTAAGTCAACTTATCGGGAAAAAATACTTTTATTGTTTTTGAGGTTTTTTGTATATTTTATACTTATTGTAATACAAGTCAAATCTCTCGTGCGTTTTAGCAAGTGGCACCCATCATTTTCAATAAAAAAAATGAAAAGTCAGTGTTAGGTTTTGTGTATTTATGTTATTTATGTTAAATTGTTTATAGCCTTCACCATCAATTGTTTTAGTTGCCTGAAGATGACTTAATATAAGTCGAAACGTTGCAGATAGGAAAATGAGGAGTTTTGTTTAAATGACCTTACCCTACAAAAAATAACTGAAGTCCATCATAGTAGGCCAAACACTTTTACAAACTTCCCACACATCCTTGATATATTCCTAGACATCCCTTGATTTCTTTGGACATCACTAGGCATCCACGACTTCATTGGAAGTCCCCAGTCATCCTTAGACAATTAATTCTATAGCCAACTGCCAGAACATTCAGAAAACTAATAAACACAACGCAATAGTTGATGAATGCCTAAGGGTTGTATTCGCAGTCGATACTTAAGGGTTCCTTTTGTAAGGTTTTGTGTTTCAATAGCTACTTGAGGATCCCTTACGTAAGGCTCCTTGAGTAATACTCAAATAACGAAATGTCAACATGACATGATTTTGTAGGGTAATTTTGGAGTACGGTGTTGTCAGTTTCTGTCACATCCGGAAAAATGTCCAGCACAAGACACGAAACACTGGCACAAAACAAAAATAGAAAACAGAAAACATCAAAATGCGTAGGCATAACAAATTGACTTATATTTGAAATATGACAACGTCGCCAAATGAATCCCACCGTCTGGTAGATGTTGTCTAGGAAACTGATACACAAGGAAAGCCACACTTGAGGGTCCCTTAAGTACCCCTTGAATGTTACTTAAGGTAACTTTAAGTACTACTCAAGATATGACTATGAATACGGTTCTTCAGTCACAAGATTTTAAATAGTCACAGAAAGTAGATGTCCGCTGGCGCGGCCAAATGGTATATCAATGGAAACGTAGCGATTGTTATAATTATAGTATAGACCGAGATTAGATCTTTGAAAGTTCTCTCCGTTTTTGAGTTAACGTCAAATATTTTTCAAGAAATTTCTTACGCAGTGTCAGCGTAAAAATACATGAGCCTTGAGCCATTATAAAAAAGTTGCAATTTCCCCTCTCATCACGTAAAATGAGTTATACACGTACGAGCAAGTACGCGTACTTATGGCTCGACGACCTTTTTCGCCTGTGTGTCACCGTAAGTACGCGTACTTTAAAACCGTCGCGCAAACCGCCGACGAGCCAACTGGTTTGAAATGTTGCTCGTAGCTGGTCTCAGCTCGAGCCGTGAGCCACCACTTTGTTTTGGCAAGCCATCGATGCGCAACGCTTGTTGTGTTTGGCGTTTGTTAAAAGTTTTGTTTATTTAGGAAAATTATCAAAATGAGTGATTTCAGCTTCACGTGTGTCACCGACGTCGAGCCGAGTAAGTTCGCGAACTTAAAAACTGCGTACTTAAAGTTCGTACGTGTATCACCCCTTTTATATTATATTCCAGTTCTGAAATATCTAGCGTTTCTACGCATTCATATTTAATATTTGCATTCTCGGCAATTTTGCATAAATAATATGAACTAGACCACCATAAACAAAACCATTATTTTAGAAGTTTTAATGCACTTATCTTTTACGACCGGTTGTATTCGAATGCAATATGTGCAAAACAAAACAGCGGAACTTTCCTTTGTGATTAACAAATTTTATTTGCGAATGAGGTTGGCTTTGTACTATTGTTTTGTTACCTTTGTTTTAATTCATGCGAGTGTTCCAAATACATTTTTGAAATTCATACTGACTCACAGAACTTAGGAGTTCACATCACTAAAGTAATGGCATGTCGACCGGTAAACAGGACTATTACAGCCGTATACAGGGTGAGTCAAGCTCAACGCCTCGGACTCTTGTGACCAAACAATATATCTTTTCAGGAAAATGACTATGTGGGTGAATATAGGTCGATCTGTACTACATTTAAAAAAAATATGACTTTTATAATATGGAGCCTCTAATAATAGCGTGTATTTTTTTTAATAAAACACCCTGTATATTACTGCCCAATCAGATTCCTTTGTCAATTCTAATGTGATTTTATGTATCACATATGGGACTTAGAACGATCCGTTTGGGTGCAAAACACCATTTTTGGTATAAGTATACAGGGTGTCAACGTCAAGCCGCAACGGGGTGACAGGATTGGTTGTAATTATCATGAGAAAAATCAGAAAAAAATCTATCCAATGCAGTTTGAAAATTATGGGAATTTAAAGAAAACCTAGAAGTTTGGTCAAATTATAACAATTTTTCGGTTGTTGTGGTTGACTTTTATTATTTTTGTTCATTTAAACTTTGGAACCGTAACCCTAAATAACATTTCTAGAAGCATAGTCGAAAATAATGACACAATTGCCCCAAGTTTTCTGGAATGAAGACTATTTATTAAACTATGAATTTAAAATTTTTGTCGAATTTGAAAGATCCTCCTTTAAACAAATGTACTAAAGTGCCTTGGCAAGTGCCTTTAAAAGTTGGCGCATTTAACTAGGATTGTAAAATGGTACAATACTTGTTAGTTTCATACTAAAAAAAGACGAGTAAAAAAAGGAAAACCTCAAGTAACCCTATTTTTGCTAAGCCTTTTCACTCAGGTCAGATGTCCTTTATTAACACAAGCTTCTGGTAGGTTCTTAATTTTACGGTCAGTTAGCTGTTTTGATTTGTTGATATGTCGATGTACTTAGGACTGGACTCTGTGATGGGCAATCTATGTGGTAGTATTTATTGTAATATAAGTGCTCTTCCTAAATTAGGTGAATGCAAACTGCTGTAGTTAGAATTTACATGATTATTATTATTACTTTATTCGTATTGGTCTATAAAAATAGTGCCACTCTGAAGGCTACGCCTTGTGTAGAGTATTGGCTGAAATTATATACAACTGAAATTTACGTCTCTAACCTACATGCTGCTACTTCGCCTCATTCCATCTGCCACTGGTGTTTGAGTTGCTTCATTTTATGTCAGGATATCTGCAGGATATACGTAGACCCTCTTAGCATTCCATAATGTCTAATTTCAATTTGTAGCCTTTTTTTCACTGATGATTTTGACCGTAATATTTTGAAGTGACATTTCTATAGATTGCCATAAAGTAGTATCTCATATATATGAATATACAGGGTTGGGATAAAGTATGGAACCAAGCAAATAACTTTGGAACGGAAAGAGTGATATTGCTGAAAATTTGCAGGCAAGTGTAGTGACGTCTAGTGCATCCGAAGACATTATGTTAGCTATTAATGTACTTCCGGTTTAACCAGAAGTACCGTCAACTTTTTTAATTTAAATGGGACACCCTGTATATTTTTGCAGATTTTAATTCATATTTTTTTTCGAATACGTCCATAGTGGGTTTAGCATTAGTTTCTGTAAAGACGGGAAAGATATAGCTTCTTTATCATTTCAGGTGTTTAAAATGCCGGTCATTCAAAGTCGGTTTTGGCGATCGCGTGAGAACTCACAAAGAAGTGTGTCAACTTTTAATGATTTACGTCCCGACAGGGGTCCTATAACACGTTTGACGGTGACTAAAAACAAAAATACAAAAAAAAGTACCTCAAACGGGAAGACCGCAGACCGCCACGGACGAATTTGTGAGACAAATTTTTTAAGAAACAAATACTAAACCCACTATGGACGTATTCGGAAAAAAATGATGAATTAAAATCTGCAAAAATATACAGGGTGTGCCATTTAAATTAAAAAAGTTGACGGTACTTCCGGTTAAACCGGAAGTACATTAATAGCTAACATAATGTCTTCGGATGCATTAGAAGTCACTACACTTGCCTGCAAATTTTCAGCAATATCACTCTTTCCGTTCCAAAGTTATTTGCTTGGTTCCATACTTTATCACAACCCTGTACATATACATGATATGGTGAGTATTTCTGGATCCACAAACCATTCTCTACAGTTAGCTCTATTGGACATCCCAAGAATCAGCCTAAGTACTCGTTTTTTGGATAATGAAAGCCCTGAAGTTTGCTCTGTGTAACATTTATTATCATCACTACAGCTAATTTCGAATATAGCGCACCCATCTTTTGTCAACTGTGTTTTGGGTTGCTTAATAATCCTTAAGCTTCTTTTCACATCGTCCTCATTCCTGAACTTCTTTCCAAAGCCCTCTTCAGGGCTATTTGTATATTTTTGATAGGAGGGGATTGATATGTTCTCTTTTTAAGAATATGTAATCACAAACTGTTTCTTAAATATATGTTTCCGAACCAACTTCTGGACAATGGATGTGTCGCACTCACTGAACAATATAATGAATATTGATAACAGCGCACCTCTGAAAAACTTACTATTCTCTCTAGTTTCTTATAGACTCCATACCTCGCAGTGTGTGTTCTTACTGCAACAAACGATCCAGTGTCAGATGATCAAAGTGAAGTTCGTTCATGCGCGTTTCATAAGGGTTCTGGAAGGTTAAATGGAACAGCTAATAAAAAACAGCCTATAAACAGGATGATGAATTTGCGATGCAAGTAAATCACTAGGATTGCCCGTGATAACAGCGTGGCGATGCGATAAACACTGCAATATGAACACTAGTTATATACCGGTTTGAAAAAAATGGATACTAGTTTATTGCCATAAATAGTTTATGAATAGCAAACCAGCGCGGTTATGCACTAAATAAAATTGTTTAGTCAATCTTTTCAGCGAAGTCATACATTTTTACTTCCCACACCAATAGGTGAGGGGAGTATTGTGATCGCGAAAATTTTCCATTTTGAGATAATACGCTTTTTGTACGTTTTATGATGTCTACATAACGAAAATCCGCGTCACTCATTTCAGTCGGTCTGTCTGTCTGTTGGCGTTCTTCTACCGTCGTAACCCCAGTAACCGCTGCATGGATTGTGATGAAATTTGGGCAGCGATATGCTGTGGAGTCGTAGTAGGTAATGTTCCTATAATTTTGAAAATCGGTGCATGGGCGGCGGAGTAATTAGCAAAAAACAAAAAGAATTAAATATTGCTAAAACTTCGTTTTTAGGCAGCTTAGGGGTTCCTGGTCATTTTCTACTTCATTTTGGGTGGGGTTGAAATTGGGGTGGTTGGGGGGTGGGGGGTTGTAAAATTGAAAAATTTGTTGCTTTCATGATAGACTGTCCACTGACCTGTGAGGGAAGACCTAGTGACATAAATAACTTTTTTAGGTCCATCCGAACATTGCCTTGCTTATCAAATAAACCAAAGGATTTTTTTCTGGTATAAACATACGAGTATTGCTTCAGGTCGTTCTATATTGTGTAACGAGGAAACTGTTGAATTGATTTTGATGGAAATTGGACACAGTATTACCACCGTGGCGAGGATGGAAAATGCGTATGATTTTCTGCAGCGCAGAAATAATAAAAGAAACTAAAAATACAAAAACAGCTCAAACTTCATTTTTAAGCGTTTTAGGAGGTCCTGATCATTTTCTGCGTTTTTTTGGGTGGGCGTAAGAAACAAATCTCGAGCAAGTAATAAACTGGTATCACAGTAATGTGTGGGAGGTATTGAATCAATCAACTTGACTTCATTTTTTCAACCATCCTAAAGAATGAGATCAGCAATCAGAATAGAAATGGTGCTTAGCCTCTACAATGAAACGTTGGATTAACAAACTAGTATAAATGATGGTATTTTTATTTCACATTTTATAACAGATGGATACCGAAGCTACAAAAATAAATGTGGAAGACACTAGCACGTTACACAATGGAGAGACGGGCATCTCGGTATGTGTGAAATTTTCAGATTTTTTTATTTCTAGCGACGACAGGAGAACCAACTATTAAATTTAACAAATTATATAGTTTCAGACAATACGTTTTCTGCAGATCTTTTGCCATCTACACCAAGAAATAGCATATCATATATCTCTATTTGTCTATCTGCCAGTCATCTAGCATCGAGTCTAGCATCTATCTGTCAGCCACTTCTTGACCTCGTTATACCTATAATAATCATGCTAAACTATCCAACCCAATTCTAATAAAATGTAGGGACTTACTAGGTGTATCAAAGAAACTGTTTTGACATAAAATTCTTGGATAGTGTACATTCCGCAAGTACCCTCAAGAACAATTATTTTGTATATAAATACCTCCTTGATTTATGTCTAAAGTGAGATGTTTTCTGTTGATAATCTTTGCGTTTCTTTGTTCGCATAGAAACTCATTTGCCTATCAGTGCGTTTCAGCGGACCTTTACTCTTATGTAGTTAAGGTCATGTCGGTCTATTAGGTCTGGTTACCCAGAATCCAAAAAAGATCATGGGAGAAGTAAGGAACGAAAGGGAAAAGAAGGAATTAGAAGGGCAAAGAAGACGGAGTTCGTCGGTTGGAAGGAGCTTGGCATAGTCGATTAGAGTTCCGTATTTTTTGCCGCCGTCCTCCATAGTGATTACTGTTTTTATCTTAAATAACTCTGTCGAGTAACAGAGACATGATTTATATCGCCAGAACTGGCAAACTATATTGACTTAAGTTGATTAAATTAAAACTTCTTCATTGTATTTTTATTTGGATGCTTTCCAATATTCACATATTCACAATAAATAAATGCCTGCCCGTACATGTTACTGTAATGAACATTCCACAGTATATCGGTAAGTCACAAAACAGTTCATATATAGTTAGGAATCTTCAATCCCGTTAAGGGTATAGCGCGCGAGATTGAGAATTCATGAAAATACGTATTCCCGTGTTAGCGACGAGGGGTGGCCGCCTGTTCCATTTCTCCAGTTTGTGTGACTAAGATGAGGGGAGGTAAGTCCAAAAATCCAAAGATAAGGTCAAAAGTTCCAAAGGTAAGGTCCAAAGGTCACTATAAGGACGAATTTCGCATTTCCAAGCTCCTGACGTTACCTTTACACTTACAGTAATGATTCGAAAAGCACGTTGAAGAAGAAAGCTTGCGCTTTGTCACCTATCTGGCCTTTTTGTGATATCGTGTTTGGTTGTTAAATTACAGACATTTGAAGAATGTATTATTTTGCATTGCGAGCTTTTTTGCACACTAGTTATGGTGCAGTCCTAATTAAACCACCGCCGATTTAATATTTAAGACGCAGAAACAGGCTATACGGGTAACGGCAAACATCGGTTATCGGGATCATTGCCACCCTTGGTTCAAAAAATTTGAAATATTGCCTTTGCCGTATGTCTGGTTGTATCAACAATTGGTTGAAATACAAAAGAATAAGAACAGTTTTAGAAAGAACTCTGATAATCATAGCGATCATAGTAGACATGGTGATAATTTGCTCAAACCACAATTCAAACTTAAAATCTCAACCGAAAATTCACTACATTTCGAATTGTATAATATTTTGGGAAAAAGTATCAAGAACCTCAATGATGTGGCATTTAAGAAAAGGTTGAAAAGCTTCTTGCTGTATCATTGTTTTTATACTGGAACGAATATGCTACTGTTGCTAAAACTATCACAGATCTTATCACATAGGCACTTCTTTCTTTCTTTTATCTATATATGTTAATCTTTGTTTGTTTTCCATTTTTCTCTTGTTATTTACTATATTGTCTGTTATTTTATAAAATATATTTGTATAGTGTTTACCAATAAGTATACTGCTTTTTTTTGATACAATGTAAAATGTAGTCAATAAAAAACTTGAAACTTGAAATATAAGGTGAGCAATTAGTGGGTCCGCGAATCGTGCGTTTTAAGTAGAAGAAGGATGACTGCCTTCTGCATTCAGGTGGCTAAGATGAGAGTAGCGTATCAGCGTATCCCTCATGCCAACTAGCGATCCCTCGAGGGATCCAATGACCATTATTAGCAGACGCACAATGTAGTCCGGCCAGAGCCTGCGAGCTTGTAGACGCCAATAAGCCCGACATTGTCCTCCTCGGCCACCAACAGAAGGCGATGTTCGTTATCGAGTTTTCGGCTCCTGCCGAGAAGAACGTCGTCTCCAAGGACGTGGAAAAGCGAACCAGATATCAGGCTCCTCGGACAACTTCGCAGGCTATGGCCGGACTACACTGTGAGTCTACTGGTAATAGTAATGGTCATTGGATCTCTAGTTGGTATAAGGGATACGCTGCTCTTTGCATTACGCAAAATGTGCCGTGCGGTCTAGCACATCTTAGCTGCTAGAATTCAGAAGATTGAAATGTTTCGTAACAGTTACAATGGCACATATGAAACAGCAGAAGAAAATATCTGAGAGAATGAAATCTTCCATGAACACAAAGCTTGATTTATATATTATACGATTATGTAGTCTCCACTGCTAGCCCAGAATTACAATATGCGCATTCCGTCACCAAAACACAAAATACATAAATAAATAATTCATTCAACGTACATTCAGGATTACTACCACTACCAATTTAGCATGATATCGAATGCGAGAATGTCAAGTGCTCATCAAGGTGATTTTGACACGAGGAGTCTATTGTAAATAGCGACAACAAACAAAATAAATACATAAAATCGTACTGTTATCTTGAAAGCCTTCGCAAGTTCAAGTAAATATATATCGCAAATGTAAACTTAAGGATCGACCGAGCCATGAAGTCTCAGCGTGTGATTCATTCAAAAAGCCTCTGTTGACATAACATAAAATTTAGTGATGATGAATGCTGAATGATGAATAATCAGATGGTAAGCATGTACACAAATGCTTAGTAAATAACATATATTACGACATACAACAACAATTTTGGGGGAGGATAATTACGCGTTCAGTTAAGATAAAATACCGTCAAGTGTCTTGACTCAGTATTTCCCACTATCAAAAAGTAGTAGTATTACTGTGTCCAACTTTCATTAAAATCAATTCAATAGCCAAAAATCTTTATTCAGGAGATCATCGGAACGATGATATTGAATATGGTGCATCTTTCTGAGCAGAGGAATATCGATAAGATCAGTAAGTGGTGTCGATAACAATCTCTCTTTGAACGTTTCCAAATGTAAAATTGTTACATATTCAAGGAACAAACAAAACATCCTTTATAATTACAAGTTTGCTGATTTTCTGATTTCCAGAGAGAAACTATTTAGAGATCTAGGCGTTTGGTTTGATGAAAAGTTGAGTTTTAAGGAGCACATAAATATAATAGTCGGTGAAGCCAGCAAGTTCTATGGCTTCATTGTGAGGAATTGCAGGCTCTTCCATAACATTGATGCCTTAAAGGTGCTCTATTTCTCACTCGTACGTTCCAGGCTAGAGTATGCTTCGGTCGTCTGGAAGCCATTCTATGTTTATCAAAAAGCTAGTCTTGAAAATGTACAGAGAAGGTTTTTGAAGTACCTATGTCTCAAGTGTGATGGAGTTTACCCAGATAGAGGTGTTTGTGAGAAACTTTTATGTATTAGGTTTAATGTTAGTAACTTAGATTTAAGACGTATATTATCTTCCTTGGATTTTCTTCATAACTGTTGCACAATAAGCTAGACTGCATGGAATTACTATCGCAAGTCAACTTCTATGCTCCCCCCGTTTCATTGCGTTCTGAGACAACTTTTAGGGTTAGCCGCGCAAACACAAATTTAGGTTTAAATTCTCCCATTACATATATGATGGTTAATTTCAATTCTATTTCACATTTGTGCGACATTAACTACGACCCGTTATTTATAATATTAGAAAAAGCGTTTGAAATGTATCTGCTAGCCACTTAGAATTTCAAGAATGAAACAGATTTGTAGTTCAAAAATGTAACTTAGGTTTAGGTTTAGCGATTATATATACCTGATGTTGTCCTGTAAATGGAATATTTTGTTCTGTTGGGCAATAAATGCTTCATTATTAAATGCTGTAACCATGGGGCGTAGCGCGGCTACCGTTGTAACAGCATGGCGCGCATGGATCGAAGAACGAGTGTAGCGAGCTAAAGGTTCTGAAGCACCACAGGCCGGCAAGATCGTGATCTTCGAATACTGACCCTTCAAGACAGAATGCGATACACTCGAGCTGTTGTTAACGCTTGGTATCCAGCTTAGGGAGGCCCCTTTGAATCAGCACGGTGTGGACTGGATGAAGCTTCCACTTACTGCAAATCATCGTCGCCAAAGCAACGGTTAGATTGGTTCCACGAACACCGAAAATGGCATGCTGAGTCGCATCAGACTGCCTTCTCCAACGAGTCCAGGTTTTGTCTGGGGTACACGACGGACGCCAACGCGTTAGACGACGCCGGGGTGAATGACGTGATCTCCGATTTGCTGTTGTGCGCCATGTATGACGGCCCAATGTTATGTGCATGAGGTGTTAGAACCAGTCACCGTCTATATGTCCAAGGGTTTGAAGACGGTTTATTCCAGCAAGTTAGTGCACGTCCTCATATTGGGTGTCGATATGAAGTTTCTACAGGGAGCTGACGCTGAGGTCAAGCTCCTCTAGCCTCCACGATCACCCGATTTATCGCCAATTGAAAAAGTATGGGATTGCACGGGTCGCTACATTCGCGATTTACCCAATCCTCCGTCCACGCTGGACGAACTTGAACGTGAACGCAAATTGAGATACTTCAGGTTAGAGGAGTGTATTCGTTAACATGTAGGGCGCACCCATTATTGATCTGTTGTATTTTTTTATGAACTAATTATGGAAAATGGATTCGTTTATTATTGTCATCAGTACTGCCGCATTTCATGAACCGCATCCCTTTTTAGCACGCCTTTATTAGCTTCACCTGTATCTGGGTTTGTGATCTTGTAACAACATATATGAATTAAAAGCAAGCTCACTCGTGTGATTCCATTTCTATTAGCAAAAATTCCTTATATCTAATGAAAATTCCTTTAAGTTGGCATAGCTGCCTACCTCAGATAAATATGTTTTCGCATACTCCTAGAGAGATGGTCGTCAAATTTTATCAGGTGCGTGATAGTAACTGGAGCACTGCGCCATCTGTTGTCTCAAACTGAAACGTGTCATGTGTCGAACTTGCTTCGTGCATAGCCCGAGTTGAGATTTGGATTGACAATTCACATAATGACATAACGCGGCTCTGTGCTCTTGACCCTGGGACAATGGTAATAGAATTACGAGTACCAAAATGGACAATTTTGCAGGATGTGTAGCTTACATTCAATTAAAAATACACAAGGAATAGTTGAAATAAAGTTGACAGCTCTATGGTTCACAGTTAGGTATTGTATCAAATAGCCGAATCAGTTTATCAGTTAGAGATGAACCTCCTACCGGTCGACCACAAACTGCGCGACCTACCACAAAAATTACAGGAATAATTAACATTTAACGCCTTGGGACAAAATGACCGACGCACTGACATGCAAAGCAGGCTTGAATATCAGACGCAGTCAACCGTTTTATTAGGTAACGGTCATGTCACGGTGAAAACGCAGTCTCTCAACGATTGCCGAAGCTAACCAGCGCTAGGCGATCGTCTGTGGGGCCACTAGTGAAAAACTGATGGAATAAATAGTTTTAAAAAAATTAAAAAAAGATTTAATGATAAAGTTAACTGAAAAATTAAAAATAAATATAGTCTAAAAAACCTAACAAAAAACGCGCTTTTAAAGAACTTAGAACTAATAATTTAAAAATAATTTTTAAAATAAGCTTAAATCAACAATCAACGAAAAACACTAGTACTAGTATTTTTCATAAGCAAATGCTTGTGAAAAAAACGTCGAGCGCTCGAATTACGAATAATATGGCACAAAACGCCCACGCTTTTTTCACAATCATACTAATATTTTTCGTTTAGTGTTGTTTCAAGGTTATTGCAAAATTTATTTTCTCAGTGTTCGGATTTCACGTGCGAGTAGTATATACAGGGTTATTCACGTTATTCGACACGGAGCATTATGGCTAAAGTATTTGATAAAAGAGAAAATAATAATTTCGGATGGATATAGAGACCCATAAAGGCTACATTTTAAAAATATTTTCATGTTATACAGGGTGTCCCAAAAACACTAAATGTATTAAAGTTGTGTTTTTTTAAACGGAACACCCCGTATATTATTGCATATTCAGATTCCTTGGTGAATTATAGTGTGACTTTATGTATCATACATGGGACCTAAAGCGAACCGTTCAGGTTTAAATCACCATTTTCGGTATAAGTAGATATCAGGACAGATTTGAATATCGCAGAGATTATAAAATATGGAAGGCTGTGACTGCCATATTACTAAGCATAAAATGCGCCAGCTTTGGTGAGACTGTCAAATTTAAATTACGTTTATGCTTGGAGAAATCGGTCGATTAATTAAAGAAACTTCGATCAGCGATAACTTGATTTTTTCAAATGGGAATGCCTAATTTTTTTTATAAGGTTAAGCGTAGAATTCGATAACATTTCTAACGATATCAGGTTATGAATATCAATCTCTGATAGTTTTCATTTAATTTTAAATTTTCTAACAAATCGGCGTTTTTCAATTTTCCTACCTATAAGCAACGTAGCAGGCCATAAACAAAAACCTGTTCTGGTAGAAGAAAACAACTATCTTAGCTGAAAAATACACACGAACTAGACTAAAAGGACAAGATTATAAAAATTACTCACAACAAACAAAGTCTAACCAGAAACAACGGCGGTAACATATCTTTGGTCAAAGAGAAGCTGAAGTATGGCAGAAATGGATTTTTTACGGCCTACTAGCTACTGCAATGTACTAGAGATTGGCAATTTCCAAAACTATTAAAAATTTTGAAATAAAATAAAAATTACTAGATAATGTTGTAAGCAGTTTATTATTTTCATAATAAAATTTGACATTTAATGATATAAAAAAGTATGCAATTCTGTCAAAACTCAAATCAAAAGTACCTCTGACTGGAGTTCTGAAAATTCTTCAGTAAGATCGCAGAGGAATGAATAAAAATTTGTTAAAATTATAAAACATAACTTAAATGGCAGAAAATTTAAATCTGATTTGTCAGTATTCCTTTTTTGCAATACTGCTAATAGATATTGGAAAGTAGAAGGGCTCCAGTCAGAAGTGTCGACTTCGACGCAAATTAGTACTTTTTTACACCATTACATATGATTGATAGTTGCGTGCTGGAGCAACAGTCGCTGGTTGTTTTTGCTTCATATCAGGGTTTTTAATAAACTGTCTTGGAAATTTTTAACCCCTAGTAAATTGCGGTAGCCAGTAGACTGTAAAAGATATCTATTACTGCCATACTCCAGCTTCTCTTTGACCTTAGAGATGTTATCGCAGTTGTTTCTGGGAGACTTGACTTCTTGTAAGGAATTTTTATAATCTTGTCCCTTTAGTCTAGTTAGTGTATTTTTCAGTTAGTTGTTCTCTTCTACCTGAACAGGTTTTTGTTTATATTTCATGGCCTGCTACGTTGGTTATAGGCAGGAAAATTGAAAAACGCCGATTTGTTTGAAAATTTAAAATCAAATGAAAACTACCAGAGATTGATATTCACAACCTTATATCATTAGAAAGGTTATCAAATTCTACTTTTAACTGTATAAAAAAAATTAGGCATTCCCATTTGAAAAAATCAAGTTGTCGCTGATCGAACTTTCCTTAATTAATCGACCGATTTCTCCAAGCATAAACGCAATTCAAACTTGACGGTCTCATCAAAGCTGGCGCATTTTATGCTTAGTAATACGGCATGTCATGGCCTTCCATATTTTATAATCTCTACGATATTCAGTTTTTTCCTGATATCTACTTATACCGAAAATGGTGATTTACACCTAAACGGTTCGCTTTAGGTCCCATATGTGATACATAAAGTCACACTAGAATTCACAAAGGAATCTGAATATGCAATAATATACGGGGTGTTCCATTTAAAAAACATAACTTTGATACATTTGGTGTTTGTGGGACACCCTGTATAACATGAAAATATTTTTAAAATGTAGCGTTTATGGGTCTCTATCCATCCGAAACCATTATTTTCTTTTTTATCAAATACTTTAGCCATAATACTCCGTGTCGAATAACGTGAATAACCCTGTATACATAATTTCTGGAGACGTCTCGCATGAGACGCCTGACACACGAAAAAAGCAGAAACTTCCCATATGTGACATTTCAGCAAACGTATCAGCCTGAATCGATAGACGGTATCGAGAGCACGTTAAAATAATTGCAGATCGCTTTTGGGCAAATCGACGGGCGCTGCTCTGTAATAGGCGGCCAAGACTTCGGACCAGTATATTTGGCAGACAGGTTTGTTGAATATACATAAATAACCGTTAGATTATTATTTTTCAATCCACTGGCTTTGCATGACGTCAATTTTCAGAATACATGGCATGGGAGTGACAGTTGAGATTAACGAACCGGATATTCATCAGCAGTTGAGAATCATAGTCCGGTACAAAAAGACAACAGCTCCTACACGATGCTCTGAACCCATGCTAGAAATTAGTAGACATCAAGTCAATATTGTCCTGGATGAAAGGAGTAGAGCGAACTGGCCAAAGCTTGCTTAGAAGGAAATTACTTCCAGCAACTAAAAAGTTTTATATACTCTGTTACCTGATATTTTAGACTGGCTTGACGTCTATTTGATAGGTATCAGCTGACGAAGAAGTGCATCTCAGATTTGATTTTTTTGTAGTTGCCTGAATTG
Organism: Callosobruchus maculatus; assembly: GCA_951848785.1. NCBI lineage: Eukaryota > Metazoa > Arthropoda > Insecta > Coleoptera > Chrysomelidae > Callosobruchus > Callosobruchus maculatus. The sequence goes on along the minus strand of CATOUR010000065.1, from coordinate 8,489,139 downwards.
GTAATCCTGCAAGTCAGGACTGTCTTAGTAATATTGTTACTGAATATATCAGTGCCAAAAAGTAATGGCTATTTTTGTGAACAAAAAATTGATTCACTATCTAAAAATTCACAGCCAAAATGCCTGACCGAAACAAATACACTTTTTTGTTTACATATTGTTAGGAGTCAACAGGGTTGCTATATTGGGGTATTTTCAGCCTACTGGGGGAAATTTTGGGGGTCATTATTTCCTGGAGGATTTTCTGGGGACGAAAATAAAGCCTTAGGAATTTTTGGGGGTACTTTTTTTCGTTTTTAATAACGCAAAACTGAAAATTTACACTTCCTATTTTTTATTTTGGCACACCCAACTCTACACTTCCTTCTTCAGATGCACACGACATCCAACGATACGACGGTCCGAAACTGTCTCTATTGGTTGAAATATTTTGATTTGACATCACTTTGAATATTTCAACCAATAGGAATAGTTTCGTACTGTGGTATCCTCGGATGTCGTGTGCATCTGAAATAAGCTTTAAAAGTGGCTTGGCAGACTTGCGGCAATATTAAGGGTGAGGTTTCACCTATGAAAATTGGCTGTGATAACTTTACATCAAATGAGAATATGTTACACAGGTTCAACGCAGACATTATAAAGTTGCTGATAACAACGTCTTAGATATATTATTTGAATAAGTTTCATAGTTTAACCTCATACATTTTTTGTTTGCTATATTTATTAAATATAATACTTAAAATGTGTATTTTTTTTGTTACGAAGATTACATACTGATAATATTAGTCTATGAAAGAATCTATTTTTTATGTTTTGTTAAACTACAACCTCAAATAAAGTTTATCAAATATCTTTGTTTATAGCAATCGCTGACAAACTACGCAGGAGAGAAATTACATCTATCAAAATAAATGTTTTTTGCAATGGTCCGGTGGATCCGAGGATGGATCATAGGTACATGCTTATTTAGGAGTCGGAATATATTGCTATATTTAGAAAACCTTAATAGTGTCGAAAAAGTATGCATTGATATATCGCTTGGACTTAGGGATATACCGATGTTGTATAAAATTGATAGATTGGTACTGAAATATAACTTTGGTCTAAGTAACTCGATATACATGGGAATTTTTGTGATTCACAAATTAGCTCAAAAAGTACTAAGTCTTTGAGTAATAATATGATCTTCAATGTTTATAGATTACACTATTATCTTTTATGTTTACATACATATGGATGAGGGTTATAAATACATGGACTAGCGAATTTATCGTACCAAGGTAGAAAGCAACACGTAGAGCGTTTGGCAACTAATCTGAATACATAAATACTATTTTTATTAACAAAAAATATAGCCATCAAATTTTATTTTCTCTAAAAACTTTCCAATTTCATTTTTAGCTGGCTCCTCACCACACTGGTATTCAATGTCTACAGACAAATGTGTTCAAGGTTAAACGGTTAATCATAGTGGTTGTCGAGCCAAGCAATTTTATTATCATAATATAAAAATTCTATTTACATTGAGGAGATTATAAAACGTCCATCATAAATAATAGTAAAGCATCCACAGCATTTCGCATGTCATGTTCAAGAAATCAAATCAAATCATATGATAAAATGATATTTATCGATCAGCTTTTCAACAGGCTTTTCAAATATCAATTCTGACTCCATTTTTGTATAAGAAACTATCACCTGGAATACCAGTCTTCCATCATTATCATCATAGTCACAATGTCTTAACAATGTTGTGAACTCGTAAAATGCATTAAGTCAGAGCTAGAGTATTGCCGACGCGAATATTATCAATAGTTTTGAGAACTGTAGCACGCCATCGTTCGCGATTTACTGTCAGTTTAGTGGCTCTCTTGATACTCATATCCAGCAACTGTTTCGTCGTATCCACCCAGCGTGTAGGGGACGGCCACGGCGCCGCTCACTCGGGGCATGACCCTGAACTACAAGTTTCTCCATATTATCGCTTCTGTGTATATGTCCGAAGAATGTAAGCATTCTCGTCGACACACTGGAGGATAGTCTCTTTGGATTACCGAGCTCATCCAGTATGGAAATGTTAGTTCGATGGGCGGTATAAGGAACTCTCAGCATTTTCGTCCATGTCCACATTTCAAAAGCATCTATGCGAGCTCGATCTGCTTTTTTAACAGTCCAAGTTTCCGAGGCATACAAAAATATGGAGAACACAAGAGACCGAACCAGCGACATTTTTGTAGCTTTAGTGATATTATGGTCACGCCATAGTTTAATAAGCTCTCATTTTCACAGCTACCCGAATTGTCGATCAAAGAACCGAGGTATACAAAACTTTGAACTACTTCACAACGGCCTATTGACTTTATTTCTCGATGATTATCATGCTCTCTATCTACGGTCATAACCTTAGTCTTATTTTAGTTAATACCAAGACCATACGCTGCACTACGTTGTTATAAGCTGTTTAATAGAGATACTAGTTCTTCCTGAGAAGCTGCAATAGATAGATAGATAGATAGTTTAATTCATCACATTTTGACAACAATTTCAATTGTGACAAGTCATAGTATAGTGACACATTATGAAAAGAAATAATAATTAAATAAACAATAAAAACACACATTAAAATATGCATATGCAGAAAATAGCCTAAAAAGTTACAGCACATTCACTTCAGGGTTCTTCAGGGCTAAATAGCATTCTTCAAATGAATAAAACGCATTTCTAAGAAGAAAAGCTTTTACATGCTTTTTAAATAGATAAAACGAGAGAGCTTTGACAGTTTCAGGGAGGAGGTTGTATAGACCAAGTTCAGGAGAGTTTTTTCTGGACTTGTCTAGTCGAAATCTGGGTTTTCTAATCAGACCAGCTGAGCGAGTCTCATAAGAATGAAAATTTGAGTTTAAATTGAAATCACGTTTGTGCTTGTGAATATCTAGCAACTGATGGAATATGTAGAGGGATGGAAATGTCATGATTTTGAAAATTATAAAGTGTGGTTTACAATGATCTCGAAATTCAGCACCAGCAATTAGCCTTACAGCCTTTTTCTGCAGCCTAAAGATAGGCAGTATGTGGGAGGAGTTACCCCACAAAATAATTGCATAAGATAAGTGGGCATAGAACAGAGAGTAGTATACAGTCAAAAGTGAAGGTAGGCTGACTAAGGTTTTTAGTTTTCTACTTACAAATACTGCAGAAGAAAGTTTACTTTCCAAAGAGGCGGTATGAGCATTCCATTTCAAAGCATCATCTATGTGTATGCCCAGGATACTGACACTATGGCCATGAGCAACCCCCGTAGAAGACGAAAAAATAATTTCTTGCGTCTTGTCTTTATTAAGTTTAAAATAGTTTTGGTTAAACCATATCTCTGTCCTACTGACAGCTGAACTCATCTCAGTTCTTAACTCATCAAGTGACTTGGCCCTGCAGCCCAGTGTAGTATCATCAGCATAACACACACACATCCTAGGCAACAGGTAGCCAAATAAGTCATTAACATATACTGTAAAGAGCAAAGGCCCCAAAACAGATCCCTGGGGCACTCCACTCTCCACAGCACTTTTTTCAGACATACCGCCATTCCAATCGACAGCTTGAGTTCTGGAAGTTAGGTAGGAACTAAGCAAAGACAGAGGGAGCCCTCGTATTCCATAACGAGACAGCTTGTAAAGTAACAGCTTATGGGAAACGCAATCGAAGGCCTTACTGAGATCACATAAAGTAAGACCGACATGATCCCCCTCTTCAAGGCCCTCGTCTATGTACTCCACAAGCTTGGCAACCAACTGGATAGTAGAATGGCCCTCACGGAAACCAAACTGGAGCGAATGTAAAACATTGTGTTTCTGAAAATAGGAATTTAAACTGTCCTTAATAATAATTTCAAACACTTTACCAAAAAGTGGGATAATGGATATGGGACGGTAATCTCCAGTAGTGTCCAAATCCCCTTTCTTGAATACTGGGACCACCCTGGCTATCTTAAGGGCATTATAGGAAAAGTGCCTTTGTCGATACAGATGTTGAATAGGTGCGTCAAGGGGCCAACTAAATAAAAACATAGCTGCTTAAGGATATTGCTACTAAGATCGTATATATCAATGCAGTTTGAGCTTTTGAGACTGACAATTGCTCTATAAACATCTTCTTCTGCCAGTGGTAGAAGTCCAAAGGAATGAGATATTTCCGGAATATTATGCAACAGAGCGTCTTGCAAAACGGGATCACATGGTAGACCCTTGATAATTTCAGATGCTACAGACACAAAATAATTATTAAAATCATTTGCTGTTAGTTTTTCACTAACTGGAGTACTTCTTAATTTGTTTCTTTCAGAGTTTATTATCCTCCAAATATCTCTTTGCTTATTCTGAGATTTATCAATATATTGGTCATAAGCCTCTCTTTTTTTGAGAGAAATGTTATTCTTATATTGAGAATGCAACATTTTATAAAGATCCCTATATATTGGGTCAGAGGAGTTATCAGATATGAACTTAATTGTGGAGAGTGTTTCTCGTTGTTCCTTTAATTCACTGCTAAACCAGTTTATAGGTTCATTATTACTGGACACCACCTGCAATGGACAATATTGACAGATTAATGCCTGACAGTTTGTTAACAAAAACGTAGCCATAGACTCAACACACTCTGAATCATAAAATGTACTCCAGTCCAGACACTCCAGAGCATTTTTTATGGCAGTAATACTCATGTTAGTAACTTTTCTAACCTTACGCCTTTGTGCCACCAATTTCACCTTGTCCCTGATTCTAAGATATTGCCCATAATGGTCTGACACGCAGGGGTCTAAAATACCTACTTCAAAACTATCCTGACATATGTTAGTTAAAATATTATCTATACAGCTCTGGGAGCCATTGTAAACCCTAGTGTAGTCTGTTATGGTTGCAGAAAGCTCATAACAGTCAATAATACTGATAAGCTCAGAGAGGATCCTGGAACTACCCTTGAAATTTATATTAAAATCACCTAGAATATATATATTATTGTATCTATTAGATAAAAAATTCAAAAGCTGGTCAAATTGGTATAAAAATAACTCACCATCTCCTAAACAAGACCTATATACAGCAACTATTACTGCTTTACTGGAAACCTCCACAGCACAAAACTCAGCATCAATTTCACTACTGAAAGATTTTAAATCAACTGATTTACATTTGACACCAGTTTTTGCAAAAATGCATACCCCTCCATGAATGTGCTCCTTTCTACAAAACAATGCACTTAATTTATAATTACAGATATTAATAAGGTTTAAAATATCACAAGTACACCAATGTTCACTAATACAAACAAAATCAAATTTATTATCATTTAAAAACAGCGACAGTTCATTTACTTTATTATTTGGACCCTGTATATTTATATGAAATATCAGTAGGCTGTGCATACTATCACAGCCGTGATTTAAAATCTTGCCAAATTTCTTGGGCCTTATGTTCCTTTGTTATACTTCCTTCTTGGGTGAAAAAACTTATTAACCTTAACACCCTCGGGCCATATAGTTGGTTGTAAGAATCTGCTGACACTGCCATAATAAACACCCACCTTGAAAGAGGCATACCTCTCAGGAAATCTGGATTCAAGTTTTACGCATGTGGCTTCGGAAAACATAGGTTTCAAGTAACCGAGTACTTCATTTTCTGAGGTTTTAGGGTCCAACTGATAAACATGGTAATATGAATAGCTTGGAACTGCTTTCAGGTCGGAAGGTAGTTTATCCTTTCCGGTTCCTATTATTGTTGGAATAGATCTCCTTTTTTTACCATAAGAAACCGTGGTCCAATCCTTTTCCACATCATCTTGCACCAAATTAATAACATCCGTCATGATTTGTTTTTGTTTGGATGTAAGAACAGCATTTGACAGCTGATGTGAGGTTATTTTTGCTGGTTGGTTGACACTTGGGTTTCTATTTTCAGTATTTTCCTGCTTATTATCAGAACCGCTGCGGCGAACAGGTTGTTGTCTCTTGGTACCAGATGTCGACTCGGACGATTCCTGCTCACTGTATTCCTGCTGCGGCTGAGGTTGCTGTTCACTGCTAGATGGTGTACTGCTGTTTCTTCCAGGTGTCGTCGCGGTACCACTGTAGGGACTACCATTACCAGAGACATACTTATTCTTGGGATGGCTAATAGATGTTGCTACGTCGGCCGCAGATGCATATTGATTGTTATGGAATGCGTGCATTTTTTTCAGCAGATCTTTTTGTTCAACTAATGCAGTTATTGTCACTTGTTGATTACTGATCACAATGTCTTTTTGATCACATAGCTGCTTTAGAAAGACTGTTTCCAAACAGCTGCACTCACTTCTGCCCTTCTTTTGAACAACTGTATCAACACTGTCACCCGACAGGCTCGTCGAGTCAAGGTTATCTGAACAAATTTCACATTTATCTGATTTATTTGCTTTCAGCTTTTCCACAAACTGCACAAGAACGTCACTTGTAACACTTTCTGGTAACGAACTGTATACTATTAAATCAATTAACTCGGATTTTTTCAATTTAGTCAACTCAGCAACAAGAGCGGCTACATCACTATCCGCCATGTTGATTGATCCAATAAGGGTTGTATCGTCAGCAAATCTTAAGTTGGATATTTTGCTTCCGCCAATAGTTACACCGCCGTTCCAGTTGTCTAATACCTGTCTCATTACAAATTCGGAGTAAACGTTAAACAACATCGGACATAACACACATCCCTGACGAACTCCTTTTCTGGTTGCAGTTTGACAAGACAGGTTACCATCAACTCTTACACGAGCCGAATTAGACTCGTAGAGTTGCTGTATGAGAAACACTAGGTGATAAGGAACTCCCATAGAGATGAGGATTTCCCACAGTTTAGGCCACTTTACGTTATAAAACGCCTTAGAATAGTCCACAAAACAGATAAAAGCTGGAAAATAATGCTCTCTGGCTTTTTCAATAATTTGTCTTAAGTTTAAGATCTGTTCAAGCATACCGCGTCCTTTCACGAAACCTGCCTGCGCCTGAGAAATTTGTCAGCCAATAAAACCCTCCAAACGAAATTGTAAAATATATAGTAGAGCCTTACTTGCATGAGAGATTAACGAAAGTAGGTGATAATTGTTTGGATTTGTTGGAGATCCCTTTTTATGAAGTGGAACAAAAATTGATGTGCACCATTCATCTGGCCAATCACCGGAGGACCAGACACTCTTACAAATATTATGTAAAAGAGAGATGCCGTCGTCACCCAAGCATTTTAACGTTTCAGCAGAAATAGCATCAATGCCTGTAGCTTTATCAGTTGTTACTTCGGGTATTCGACACTACAACTTGAACTACTTGTGGCTCAGTTGATATTTGGATTAGGACAACGCAATACAGATCTGTGAAGTGTTGACGATTTCGACAACGTGCAAGCAATAGGCGAAGGCTTCAAATATAACTAAATCAATATAGGTGTGTTCATTCGATTTTATAATTTGTTTATTAGACGACAGTGTTTAATAGCGCTACCAAATAATAGTATTGTCAAAAACTTATTTAAATATGAGGTTAGTATCGAATTTGGAGCTAGGTGCTCATATTGAACCACTTGAGAAACCTCTAATTGAACCCCGGTTCAATTAATGACACTCTAAATTTCTAACGCTCCTCAACCTAAGCTTTCGTTGAACTCAAGGCTGCAGACCAAGTTGAAATGATTTAGTGCCTGCACTGCCACACTTGGTTTCGTTGGAAATGTCTCTTTCAGTACAGAAACATAGAATATGGCTTATTTTCTACATTTTGTTAGCAACTCTAAGAAAAAAATATGTTTTGGTATTCACCAACTTTTCTTAAATAGAAATTAGTTCACTTCAGTCTAATTTGTTTTCCTGGAAGTAATATATCTACTTTAACAACATCTGAGGGCAAGTTCAATTTAAGAAGAGTTCAATTTGATCACCTGATTGCGTGAAATGAACCATTTGTAGTATTTGTACCACCATCTTAATTTTGCTTTTCTGTTGTGGTTTACAAATATAAAAATAATTTATGCTACTCAAAATATTACCCAAAGTTGAGAGATTTGTTTTGTGTTATCATGTCATTTTATTTTTTAATGCCACACACGGACAGTTTTTCAAAATTTGGTTCAATATGCGCGACCTCACTATACTTTCAAAACATCTTCGACCCCCATAGAGCAAAGCGATACCGGTTTTGCTCTGCTAAGACATCATTGTCCTATAACGAATAAAGATACTCTGTGTGACCCTCTCGTAACTAATGGTTCGTTCATAACAAAAAACTATGAAAAAGAATTCTAAAAAATTGGGTTTATTCTAAAATCTTAATTAGGAAGAGTTGAGGTATGTCTCTATTATTTGATCATTTTTACCCGGTGCACCGGTTTTCAAAAATATAGCAGCATTATCGTGCAAGAACTGAAACGTGAACGGAGTGACTGACGATGAGCGATGGAAATAAGTAACTGGAATTCTCCTGACTTAAACGTCGACTGAGACCCTCGACATTAACAAGGTATAAAAATTACATTACAGTAGGTTAAAAGCTTTTAAGTTGCAGGTCATGGGTTAATCAAGGATAATAATTAATTAAAAAAATATTGGGACTCGTCCATCCCTCTCATTCTCTCACCGCATTCCAGTTCGGCCCCTTTCAAAAAAGATGAAAAACAGAGCAAAGGTTTTCTGCACAAATTGGTGATTAATTTGGCTCAGGCTAACTGATATTCACTTTAACCCTGAGCCACAACTTTAAGTAACTTTATAATAGAACCACATCCACCACCTGAGAAGGCATCTAAAGACAGACAGGCGCGACAACCCATAGCTTTATCTTGCAATGATCATGTATTTCAAAAGAATTATGGTTCGTAAACACTATAGAGCCTCATCACCAGTTATACCTTGTTGCCACAATTGATGGCACCAACGCCATGGAGATAACTAAGTGGTTTGGGCACTAAATGTAGGATTATACAGGGTGGGCCAATAGTGGCAATAGTGGCCTCTTGGTCATGGTAGGGAACCTTGAGGGCTATAACATAAAAATAATCTCACTTAAATTTTGACTTTTATACAGGGTGAATCATATCAAACTTACATTTTTTAGAATGGAACCCCCTATATATTATTGCATTTTTGGATTCCTTGGTCAATTCTAGTGTGACTTTATGTATCATACATGGAATTTTAAATGAACCGTTTAGGGGCAAATTATCATTTTTGGAATAAGTAGGTATCAGAAAAAAATTGAATATCGCAGCGATTATAAAACCTAGAAGGCCGTGGCTTTACGGTTTGATCAAGCATGAAACGCGTCACATTAGATTAGACGGATAAACTTGAATTCGTTTTATAGTTGGAGAAATCAGTAGATTAATTAAGGAAACTTCAATCGCAGATAACTTGATTTTTTCAAATAGAAATGCCTATTTTCGTTCATAGAATCAATTGTAAAATTTGATTACCTTTCTAACGATATAGGCTTCTCAATATCAGTCTTTATTGGTTTTCATTTTATTTCAAATTTGCATACTGTAGTTCGTTTGTATCTGTCTACTAAGTTAGTTGGTTTCTTCCATGTTAGTGTGCTTTTGTTTATTTTTCATGACCTGCGAGGTTGCTTGCACGCCGATTTAACTGAAGATTTGAAATAAAATGAAAACCAAAAAAGATTAATATCGAGAATGCTATATCGTTAGAAAAGTAACTCAATTTTACATTTGATTCTTTAAACCAGAATAGGCATTCCCATTTGAAAAAATCAAGTTATCTGTGATTGAAGTTTCCTTAATTAATCTACTAATTTCTCCAAGTACAAAAAGAATTCAAATTTAGCCGTCAGACCTAAGGTGACGCATTTCATGCTTAGTCGTACAGCAAAGTCACGCCCTTCTAAGTTTTATAATCGCTGCGATATTCAATTTTTTTCTGATACCTACTTATACCAAAAATGGTGATTTGCGTCTATGTTCTATGTATGATACATAAAGTCACACTAGAATTGACCAAGGAATCCAAATATGCAATAATATATAGGGGGTTCCATTAAAAAAATTTAAGTTTAATATGAATCACCCTGTATAAACGTCAAAATTTCAGTGAAAATATTTTTACGTTATCGCCCTCGACGGTCCCTACAATGATCAGGTGACAGATTTTTGAAATATCTTTTAGTAAGCCCACAATCTTCCGTCCACGCACTATTGGCCCACCCTGTAGACTTTCAATCGCAGCTTATGGATACCAAGATCTCGGTACAATTTGCATAGGCTTGTCAGAGGGGCGCCTGATAAAATTTCTTTTTCCCACTTTGTACTCATTTAGTGCCATCAAATTGTGATAACATGGTATAAACCGAGATTTTCGAATCCAACACATGTTAGTTATGTTTCTTTTTCAGTATCTTTTTCTGACCCTGAACTTTCTAGAGATTTTTTATGTTTTCAGTCATTACGTAACAGGCCATATAAATGTTGGAGCTAAATGGAGCTATTACCGTTGCATGAGTAATTTGTTTGGTTTTGGAATGACTGTTACACTGTATCTAGTGTTGTGGCTATCTACGATTTTTTTATGTTCATTCAAGTGTCTATGATATCGAGCGACAGTACGTGAAAAATACAGTTATCTACTATCATATATTTGGGTCTCTTTATATAAGACATTAGTAGGGTACATTTCTGTTTGATAGTTATTTTAGAATAGTTTTTTGGAGTACATCCAAATCATGCACGTATGTTTTACAAGCAGCACCCCATGCCAATAAATGAGGTGTGTTAGAAGTTAGTGTACAATCAGTGGCGTGGCGAAAGGGCCCGCAGGGCCCGCGGTGCGGGGGGCCCCGGGCATCTGGGGGCCCCCGCTCAGCCTCGATCTCGACTACCTCGAGCAAGCTTTGGACAGTAATAACTATAATACATATACTTACATTTTTTAGCGATGGAATCATAATTTTCAAAAATCAAATTAAATATATTTTGTCATATTTTGCCTTTTCAGGACTTATTTTATGGCAAAATTTGACAACACGACAACCTAGTCGAACGTAGAATCCAAAACGGCAAGAATAAGTGCAACGTTACACTGACGCGACGTGTTTGTGCCAACGAATTGGAATTGGTTATAGAAAAATGCTGTAAGAGGCATGTGTATGTTCCCAGAACTCCTATGTTATTATTTAGTGTGTTCACAAACACGATGTTATTTTTCACAGAAATCCGCAGTATTTAAATCTTGTGGAATTGTTTAAAATAGTCTTTTAAGCTTTGTACTGTTAAAACCCAACACTTACTCAAAACTAAAACAATAAACCCGAAACGATCAACCAAAACAAGGTTGCTATTTATATTTTTCCTTCGCTTGTCTTCCGATATGATTACGTTGTAGTTTCTGATTTATCACATCCATCGATACGTGTTTACAGCAGAGATTCTTTGTCAGCAATCCGACCGGCGCCCGACACAACCGTTGCTTACATACTCATTCTGTTTTTCGTATCCATCGAGTGAACCCTATTCGAATTCGTTGAGTGAACCGAAACTTGTGCGCGAGTGATGGCCTCTACAATGCATCCAATATTTTCGAAAAACAAGCATTCTACTGTTTCCATGAGCCTTCCGAGATAGGTGAAAACATTACTGGTATGGCCCGGCAGGAAATGTTTCTTTGAAAGAATGCCCTCCGGACAATTTCCCTACCACCAGTGAAAGCTTCCTGTGTAGGGGATGAGCCTCTCTAAAGGGAGAGAGCAATACAGTTTCATGAGGTGTAAACGATATTGGCTTTCCAATTATAAAGATATAAACAAAGCGCACCAAGGCTGCGATGGCCACGCAGGCACCACCAATATACGTGGTCCTGAATTTTTTGTTTTTGCGTTTTAGACATCATTGAGAATGGGTGAAATGCATAAAAGTAAACATTTGTCCAAGATGTTATGAAAGCATCTACTGCTACTGAATGTGGGTCAGGAACCAAGAAATGTACTTTTTACATTTTTGATTAAGGGCGGTTGCGAAAAGGGCTATTTCCGGTTCCCCGAAACCTCTAATTATTTTGTTAAAAATCGGTGTACGTAAGTCGTATTCAGTTCCAAACGACTTTGCTCTTGATCCCCTATCAGCTTCTGTATTTTCGTTAGAAGAAATGTAGAAAGCAAATAGTGTTATTTGATTGTGTTCACACCAAGATAAAAGCTGATAGGTTATCTTGATTCCCAGACAGTCGATGCCGATGGCTTGGCGCTCACGTTCGGCTCAAGCAAAACGATCATTTTCAAAACTAAAACTAATAAAAAGTTTGATCGACAATGGGTGAATCGTGCCTAAGTTCTTTGGCATTACTTTCTGAAGAAAATGAACAGGCAGAAGGCATAGACTTAGACCAAATAGTTGATACATTTCTTGCTTTACATTAAAAAAAAATAGTTTTTTTCTTTACATGACATGCAAGTCAAATCATAACAATAAAATGTTTAGAGTTAGTATTTTATTTGTTTATTCATACATTCTTGTGTGTTATAAATGTTTTATTTGCTTATTTTTGATTTTGTTGTAGTATTGTGTTGTTTGTTGGTAATGTTTATTAAATAAAGTTATATCTCAAATTCTGTAGTTTTCTAAACCTAAAACTCATAGTGGCCATATAGTATAGCTGGAGTTTGTTACATTAATGTGATTAATCATGGTATTGTTAATAATTTATTATTTATTTAATATTTATTAATATTGTACCTGAGGTCTATCAATTCTTAGTCTTCAAAAGCTCGAAAGAAAAAAATATAAAGTTGAGGTCACACCAAATTTTTTCTATATATAAATCGATTTGAAATATTATTTTTTTATATAGAGGGGGGCCCGTGAAAAAAATTACGGGGGGGGGGGGCGAAGACCTTAGCACGCTACTGTGTACAATCTACGTATATTTCGAAGATAGGTATACTGTTCTGTTACTACACGGATACAATAACACTAATATAGGCAATATGAATGTTGTACCGTCAGTGAGGATCTAGATAAACACCAAGTAGGTACTTTATATTGTTCTGTTTTTGAATGTTTATACCTTTGTTATTTATAATGAATGATAAGTGTTATTTTGCTGGTCCGTATGGGGAATAAGCTTCACGATTATTTCCCATAGTTATTGATTACTCCTACTCGACAGGTCGCATAATCTGAATGTACTTTAATGCATAATGACATGCAGAATATTTTTCACACACAACGCGACACGATATGCAAATTCAACGAAACACAGTTTTAGTATTTATCCATAGTTTCATAGTGGCTGGCGATGGAATAGACGTATATATACGATAATCCAGATGATGACCTTGAAATACGTTAACAAGCATGACCGTGGTATAATTTGGCGATTTAAATAGAGGAGATGATTTAAATAAAGGGGATATTCCATTTGTTTGTAAATGAAATGTTAAAGCTATGACAGGCGGCTGTATAATTTTACAGCTGGTCATAAAGACGTGAAGGGAATTTCTAGTTTCCTCATTTTATTCAATATTTTAATATGCTATGAGAGCATCGGAATATTTTGAGTATAGTAAGACAACTGGAAAAGATAAACTAACCTATTAATTTCGTTCTTTTACTTGCCATACCCTGGGTGCAGGGGAATATTTATTGTAAACGAAATAAGTTTCGATATTTAAATTTTTTTGGACGTTTTACTTCATGCACCGATAAGTGAAATTTTTCAATTTTGAGGTAATACACTTTATGGGCCTTTTTGTGATATCTACACGAAAATCCACGTCACTCGTTTCCGTCGGTCTGTCTGCCTGTTGATAATCTTGAAAGTAGTGCAAATAACAAAAAAATTTTAAATATTCCTCAAATTCCTGATCATTTTCCCTTTTTTGGTGGGGGTAACATTTGGGTAGTTGGTGGGTGGGGGTTGTAAAATTGAAAAAAAATGTGTGTCCATAACAGACTGTCCATTTTAGATCCATCCGAATATCGCCTATTACAGAAACCAAGCAACTAGTTTTCTGATGTGTACAAACGAATTTTGCTTTAGATTGATCTGTATTGTGTAACGTGGAAATTATTATTAAAAAATAAACAGTACAACATAAAAACCGTTCAAACTCTGTTTCTGGATATTCTAAGGATTTCTAGCCATTTCCTACGTTTTTTTTTTGGGTGGTTAAAATGAGCCGAGGTAGGATGGTTAGGGAACCCCAGAACATTTAGGTTGATACTGATATAATCTATTTTAAATATTAAAAAATCAGAAAGATGCGGAATAAAAACTGTGTCGTCCTAGTTCCTACGGAGAGAGATGCAAAAAACTATTTACGAGAATTTTTGCGTTGAATGTTTTTTTGTGAGCGGGCGTTCGATGATTTGGTTTCAAGGGGACTCCAGACTATAGCATCATGTAGGCAAATAATAAAATGGTACACTGTAATATGTGGAAAGTACTGAGTCAATCAACTTGATGTCTATATCACCAGGATCTGTCACTGATTTCCCTCGATCAAGCTATCTGCCTGTTTTTTGCCAAACAGAAGTTTAAGTAACTACTTTATCGAGTTTAATGGAATTTGGAAGGTGATCTGCAGTGGTGTCATAATAAATAGTGTTTTTTTTTTGTTTTTTTTTAAATCGATGCATTAGCGCCGGGGTCATTACCGTCGCCTTCATTTCTGAACGCCGCTATTGTCTCGTGTACAATAAATAGCCTATAGACTCGCCTCCTTGGTTTGGATAGTTGATTTTGACCTAGTTTCCATATTTCTGGTTTTACATAGATTTATAGGTTTCTGAGGTTCATCTTCATTCCAGTTCTCTACACATTCCTTATCTTCATTACTAAGCAATCAATTATTGTAAGTGCTCTCAATAGTTGAAATACTCTCGCCTATTACGTAACAATCGGCTTTCATGTATATTTATAATATGAGTAGATATACATTCATCTAATTAGAGAACCAAACCGCTTGCTCGTGTAATAGCAATTATGTCTCCTCTCGTTGCGGCAAACCGCATTTTTTTCCTGGAAGTGTTGATCTGTAAGCCGGTGCACGTGTTAATCGCTAACCTTACATGGCAATGATCGGATTCCGTTGCATCCATTACACTAACACCGATCAAATTACTGAATTTCAAATCGTACTTAACCACTCGTCAACCCACGACTGACTGTCTTCCAGGCGGAGGTGTACGCCATATACAAGGTGAGTTTTTAGAACCGGATCGGTCGATAACTCCACTACTGCTGAAGATAGTGAAAAAAGTTGTATATGAAAGTTGTAGCCAAGGATACGCTCCTTACTCAAAAAATATTTTGATTTATACAGGGTGATCCATAAGTACGTCGTGATGCAAACATACATTTTTTAAATGAGAGACCCTATACAGATTCTACTAATAATTCCTGTTCTTAAAATATAAGGTATTGTAACATTATACAAAAGCTATGATCATTTTTTTATATCCAAATCGCTGCCAAATAAACGTACTGTATGTTGAAAATTAATTGATCAAAAACAATTTTTTATATTTTTTTACTCGAGTCAGAACCATCCTACGCACATTTATAACGCACATGTTTTATATAAAATTACAAATAAGATAAAGTAAAAGATAACGTATATAAGATAAGTACTTTACACCTATGTATATAACGATTACACAGTTTTTGCCCAGAAGCGGGCTACGTCAACGGCGTTCGGGTGGGCCAACATCAGGTCTTCAGGGCTGCATTGGGCAGGGCATGACGGGCAATTGTGCAGAGGACATATTGTTTGGGGTTCTCCACAATCGCAAAGAGTATCGGCTGGCAGATAGCCCCATTTCTTTAGAGTCTCTTTAGATCTGGCCGTTTCAGTTCGGAGTCTATTAAGGGATCTCCGTAAGCTCCAGCAGTCATCAGATTTTTTTACATGGAAAGATAAAAAATATCCTCTAGTTTTAACACAGGTTGTAAAACATTCGACTACGCATATTCGTATACAGGGTGAGGTAGAATACAAAAACTAGATTATTCATCAGTTTCTGGGATATTTCGATTTTTCTGCAAATTTTAAATATACCTTCTACTTGTGTACTGAAATTTATGTGTTTTGAGAAAGTGCCAGCGAATTTTATTTATTATTTATTTTTATTTCTATTTAAGGAAGAAATGAAATATAAAGTCATAATAGTATTTGATGAAGTAAAAACCGTGAATTATCACGATGATACAAGTAAAGTATGATGAGAAAACAATTTTATAAACGTGATACGTGATGCATAATTATCAAGCAGATCTATCAGGTAGACTATGAAATATTAACTGGCCCAGTCCGAATAAAACGATTCTTCAATCTTTCAAATGCATCAGTTTTAGAGTGCCTCCGTTCTGGATATCACTCTTAGTTGATATTGTCACGACGGCCTCTTTTTCTTCACCCAGGGAATCAAACTCGACGTAACTTTCACCGTTTTACTTCACAACTCGATACAGTATCTTTTATCCTTATCTTAGGTACAACTCAACTCAACTGTCCTCCTACGCTACCCGTAGCACCTTATATATACTTCATCGAACCATCTAGAGAATTCGATGACATTTCTAGAATCCATCCGTCATTCTCGAAAACTCTAGACGATTCGATGACGTTTACACTTCAAAAGATCTAACCTAGCACTTTGACTGTACATCACGTATGACAATCAATGACAACTAATACAAATACACGAATACCATAATATACAGTATGTTACATTCTTCCCCCCTTAGCGTTCGGCGTCCTCGACGAACAACTTCTTCTCTTCGATTCTTGTATCACCATAGACATCAGCATAGTCGACCTTCGGTTTTCCACTTTCCGTACATAACCTGTAGACTACGTCGTTGAGGCGCTTCATCACCACGTATGGTCCCTCCCCATGGCGTTGTAGCTCCGGACATCTACCCTTCCTTGCGTCGTGTGTTGCAAGACCATACCAGATCACCTCGTAACTGTGATATTCTTTGCCCAACTTGCGATTCTCATTTTCAGCTCCAGCAGGATTCTCTTTTCCTAGCTCTGTTATCATTCTCTTCAGTTGCACCTTTTTGCCTCGACGACTGTCACCTCTCGACACTTCCTTCTTCCCATCACTCAGGCTATTCTCCACTTCCTCTCTGAACCTGCTGGGTTCGTCTTCCACCTGCGAAATCCTGTTCTTTTGCTTAACATTCTCGCTTCTGAGTTGCGTGGTCTGTTCAAAATCCCATGATGAGTCCTTGAGTGCAGCGCCAAGCTCTGCTCCTATCTTCGGGTTTTCTTTCTTCAGTTGCGCCAATCTCTGTTCTAACTCTGCATCGTAAAATGGCTTCGCTAATACTGCGGGCACACCCTTCTTTGTATCCTCAGTGACCTTATTCAGTTCTCTCTTCTTCTTATCGATCTCAACTTCCAGCTAAGTAATCTTCTGCTTCACGTTACTGTTTTCATTCTTCATATGCTTCATCCTGGAGCTACCGTACTCTGCTTCAGCCAATGCGTTTTCCAGCTCCTCTTTCAATCGAGAATTCTCGTTTTTCAAAATCACCAGTCGCTGTTTAGTCTTACTATCAACTTCTCTTGCTTGAGACAAGTCTTCCTTTCGCTTTTTCGCATTATCGACCTCGCCGCTCAAATCTGTTTTCAGCTTCTTGTTTTCTGCTTCAAGTTGCGCCAACCTTTCTCTCAACTTATTCTTCTTGATACCGACCCTTTTGGCTTTATCAATCGCGTTGTTCAAGTTCTTTTTACAGACTGCATACTCAGCCTCCATCTGATTTATCTTCTGTTTGAGCATTGCATTTTCATCTTTAACTTGGTCGCATTCACTATCTGCTTTCTTCAACTGATTCAAAGCTTTCAATCTCTTGATTTCGCCCTTCAAAGCAGAAACTTCTTGATTGAGCTTCCTCAAGGCTACTTCGTGTTGTTCATCCTTCTTCAGCAGATTCTTTCTATTCGTTTCAAACTTGCTTTTAATATGCATACTTCTCCATTCCTGAGAGGCGAGCAACTGCTTCATCCTATCCCTGTCTGCTCTAAGTTCCCTCATGGCTACTCCGTGTTGTTGTTGAAGCTTGGCAATACTTTCTTCGTTCTTCTTTACTAAATTCTTTATGTCTCTGTCAAACTGCTCCTTCATTGAGTTTATCGTGTCTTGCATAGATTTCATTTTGTTCGCATATTCATCTGCTTTTTCTACATCCGCTTGTATCTTATCAGCATGGGTGCGGCAGCCTACCCTAAGATGCCCCTTCCGTCCACATCTCCAGCATGTAAACTTCTCAGCTCCTTCTAGGCTTGTGCGAACCGGGTTTCTTTGGAAGCTAGCACCTCTTCTTCCTGAAATAAACGATGTGGCCCTGATTTCTCCTTCTGTATCTTGCACGACAGCGGGCACCCTCCTTGTCATTCGCGTGGCTTTTATGTCGGCTTCAATTTGCAAAGCCTTGATCACAGCATCTTGTAAATTTATGGGACTGGACAGTTTTACCATTCGTTGAACTTCCGCGTCCGCAATGCCTTCGACAAACTGGCGAGTAGCAACGTATTCCTGTGTCTCGATGGGACTGTTGACGAATACTTCTTTGGCTAAGCTTTGGACTTCGTATGCAAACGTCGTCAAATCCTCCTTGGCTTTCTGTGTTCGGTTATGCAATAGGCCATATAACAACTCGTTCAATTGTGCATCTTCAAAGCGTAACTTTAATGCCGATGCCATTTTATCATAGTCACGTAGTTCTGAAGAGGAGAGACTTTCCAAAATACCTGCTGCAGAGTCTTTGAGCATTGATGTGAGCGCACAAGCTTTTTCCTCATTCGACCAGTTATTCATTCGTGCAATGTTTTCAAATTGCATAAAATAAACGTCCCATGATATCTTGCCATCATATGGGTAGGGCTCTGCTACTAGCAAACTGCGTTTATCAAGTAAAGCGGGTGCTACAGCTGCTAAACCACGCTTACCTTCACCATGTATTTGCAACTCTTCTCTGGCCATTGTCTTGACATGATCTTTCACTTGCTGTTCCTTAACGTGCTTATGTAATGTCGCTAGCTGCTCCTCAGCGTTCTTTTGTGATGTATCTATTTCACTAATACACTGGTCTTGATTATTTAATGCGTGGCTTACGGATTGTCTCTGTTCCTCCAGTCTAGTCACCACCAATTTCTGTTCACTCTTCAAGTCACTCTTCGAACCTGCCATTGCCTCGTCCTGGTGATGCTTCAACTTTTTTTCAGGGTCCACTATGGTCTCTTGTGTATTTGCTCTCGTTTTAGCCGCAGTTTGTTCTAACCTGGTTCTCCTTCCTTCCCTCATTTCCTGTAGCATCTCTTGTACCAAATTCATCACTGCACTCATTTCCGACGACATAGTTCTGGTTACTGGCGTTAATGGACACTGCACTCACTCCTTGTCTCCTTTCCTGGGTTGATTCGATGGCTAAACCCACACTTCTGACACCAATTGTCACGACGGCCTCTTTTTCTTCACCCAGGGAATCAAACTCGACGTAACTTTCACCGTTTTACTTCACAACTCGATACAGTATCTCTTATCCTTATCTTAGGTACAACTCAACTCAACTGTCCTCCTACGCTACCCGTAGCACCTTATATATACTTCATCGAACCATCTAGAGAATTCGATGACATTTCTAGAATCCATCCGTCATTCTCGAAAACTCTAGACGATTCGATGACGTTTACACTTCAAAAGATCTAACCTAGCACTTTGACTTTACATCACGTATGACAATCAATGACAACTAATACAAATACACGAATACCATAATATACAGTATGTTACAATATATTCTAGAGGCAAGTAGGCAATTTCTCGTATAGATTCTCCTAAATACCCTCTACTTGTTCTTCCATAGAAAAATTAATTTTTAAAGGTCTGTTTTCACACAGTACGAAATTATTGAACAGGTTATAAAAGCTGCCAATACTTCAAAGCCTATCTGATAAATCTGCTTCATAATCGTGGATCATGTCTATAAAATTGTTTCCTCGGCATACTTGACTGGACATGGAAAGATAAAAAATATCCTCTAGTTTTAACACACGTTGTAAAACAATCGACTACGCATATTCGCATACAGGGTGAGGTAGAATGCAAAAACTAGATTATTCATCAGTTTCTGAGATATTTCGATTTTTCTGCAAATTTTAAATATACCTTCTACTTGTGTACTGAAATTTATGTGTTTTGAGAAAGTGCTAGCGAATTTTATTTATTATTTATTTTTATTTCTATTTAAGGAAGAACTGAAATATAAAGTCATAATAGTATTTGATGAAGTAAAAACCGTGAATTATCACGATGATACAAGTAAAGTATGATGAGGAAACAATTTTATAGACGTGATACGTGATGCATAATTATCAAGCAGATCTATCAGGTAGACTATGAAATATTAACTGGCCCAGTCCGAATAAAACAATTCTTCAATCTTTCAAATGCATCAGTTTTAGAGTGCCTCCGTTCTGGATATCACTCTTAGTTGATATATTCTAGAGGCAAGTAGGCAATTTCTCGTATAGATTCTCCTAAATACCCTCTACTTGTTCTTCCGTAGAAAAATTAATTTTCAAAGGTCTGTTTTCACACAGTACGAAATTATTGAACAGGTTATAAAAGCTGCCAATACTTCAAAGCCTATCTGATAAATCTGCTTCATAATCGTGGATCATGTCTATAAAATTGTTTCCTCGGCATACTTGACTTATATTATCTCGATAACTCAAGGTTTTGACTTCCTCAAATACTATTATGGCCTTATAATTTAGTTGTTAGTTAAATAAAAATAAAAGTCGATAATACTTTCTCAAAATAAATAAAAATTTCAGTACATAAATAGAAAGTATATTTAAAATTTGCAGAGAAATCGAAATATCTCGGAAACTGATAAATGTAGGTATATGAAATGCTATAAAAATACGAAAGAGCATATTGAAAGCAATTTTTTGGTATAATAAAATATGGGGGGTTACATAAAAAAAACGAAAATCTAGTTTTTGCTCACTCTGTATATCAGTTTGCGTCCGCGACTTTTTTTACACCGTGCGTAAAAACTATAGGATATTTTTTATCTCTCCATGTAAAAAAATATTCATTAATTTTCAATATATAGTATGTTCATTTGACAGCGATTTGGATATATAAAATGCAGTCAAGTTGATTGACTCAGTACTTCCCACACATAACGGTGATATCATTTTATTATATTCCCATTGCACGAGAGTCTGAGATCTCCTTGCAACCAAATCATTGCCCGCCCGTCCTAAAAAAAAAAACATCAACACAGAAACTCTCGCAAATAGTTTCTTGCACCTCTGTAGGAACTAAGACGACACAGATTTTATTCTGCAAGCTTCAACTGGATGAAACGTAACCTCCAAATCGCTTAAAAACGAAGTTTGAGCTGTTTTTATATTTTCAGTTTTTTATTATTTCTGCGCCGTCACTGACACCATTTCTAAAAACCATACGCATTTTACATTCTCGCCATGGTAATAATTATGTGTCGAAATTTCATTAAAATCAATTCCAGGTTACACACTACAGAAGGATCTAAAGCAACACTCGTTTGTATGAGTATACATCAGAAAATTGGTTTCTGTAATGGGCAAGGCAATGTTCCGATGGACCTAAAAAATGTATTATGCCGCTAGATCCTTCTTCCGCAGGTCCCTCTTCGCCATATCCATTTACCTGGAAACGCGTCATCTAGCCATTGCCGAATCGGAAGAACAGAATGAGGAGGAGGGTTTCCATCTCTTCGTTATGGTTTTCAATGGTTTCAGTATTAAGCAGATTCATGGTATTTCCCAACATATCCAAGTAAATTTCTTGATTCAAATTTCGGCACAATCACTTTGTTTCCTGAAATGCCTGCCCATAAATTAATATTTTGAAGGCACTGGGTATGCGCTGCTACAAAAGCTTGATTATGTTCATTGCTCCGATAATTGCAGTTATGATTATTAACAAATCCAGTGAGATGGAATGTGCATTCATCAGTTAGGCAGATATTATTTATGTGAATGGTATTATCATTAATCGCTGTAGCCATTTGTTCACAAAACTCAAGTAGCTGATCGAAATCATCTTCGGTTAGCTCTTGCAATTATGAAGTTTAGTAACTGTGGGTATAGAACCAAATCAAATACCAGTTGCATCCACGATTTTGCGTAATAAAGTATTAGGCTTTATGCCAAAATGACCCAAAACTTCAACTTGCCAATAACGGGCAATATTTTGAACACTTATTGCAGTAAAAAGTAATATATATTCTTGTGTTTTTATTGTATCAGCACCACCGCAAATACGTAGGGAAACCCTAGCCATGGCCGAACGAAGCAGACAATGTGAAGACAGCAGACATCCTCTGTACCAATATATACCGGCAGCGGCCAGGCTGAAATCAAGGCGAGGCTTTATGCAAACTATACAGCTCCTCACAGCCTCTAAAACTGCTACCAGGGAGGCAAAATGGGAACAGCGCCTAGCAGTCAACAACATCCCAACCTGGAATACAAAAGAAAAACTTCCTGCAGGCTCAGACTTAGACTGGGGCACCTGGAAAGCCCTCAACTGACTCCGGTGCCAAATGGGGAGATCCAAGAACAACCTCCTGAAATGGGGATACGTGGAAGAGGAAACGTGTGAATGTGGAGAATTCCAGACAATGGAGCACCTTCTAGCGTGTCAATCTCTACAAGCCCCATGTACCATCCGAGACCTTTGGACGTGTAATGAAAATGCTGTGAAATGCGCCAGACACTGGATTGATATATGAACAGTTATAGTTATATTCATAACATATTGTCATAATATTTATTTTTATCTTTAGATATTTTATAATTTCTAGTTACAAGTTGTAGTTCAGACACGATTAAATAAAAAAAAAGATTCTATCAGAACAAATTAAGATATACAAAGATTAGTCTAATTTTCTCGAAAACGAGTCGACCGATTTCAAACAATCAGGCATCAACATTAAGGACTTCGACATACCTTTGAAACTATATATTACTCGATTTCCCTTATCATTTAAATTTTTTAAGGGAATGACCCTGGGGGCCAGAAGGGTGAAGAAGTTTTTGGTTGAAAAGTTGTCCCCCTTGACAAATCGTCTGACGTGTCTCGGTGTTTTTTCTTATAATCGTTTTCGATAAATCCGTGGTGGGAAGTTTTCGAATGAACACGCTGTATGTAGTTTCAATTTCAATGATCAGTCATAAAAAACAATGAGTCATAGGACATTATCTTAAATATTAGCCGTATTTGTGAAAATCACGCTGTATATTTTTACTTCAAACGTTATTACAGTCAAGTCCAGTATTTATATATATGGAGAAGATGATAACTCACTTTCTTGTGCTATGTTTAGGTGGTATCAGAAAAAATAGACCAAGCCACCGTGTACAGAGTAGGATGTAAAGCGTGACCTACTTCTGGCTGGCTCGTGTGAAAGTGCAAACAGCAGAAAGTACAAGTGGGAAGCAGAAGCTGGCTCGAAACGGCTGCTGAGTTGATGAAAAATTTAAATTACACACACACGCTGCTGCTGACGAGCTAGTATCTTCCTGTTCGTGCATAATGGCTATAATAAGTCTGATATACACCTTGTTGATTTCTGTAGTGGCGCAGTGGTTATAATTAGGCGAGCGTTATTGATATTTTTGAGCTTACCAGAGAAAAAAATGAATTAACCTCGCTCTATACGTGAGAATAAGTAGGAAATGGCGACAGAAAAAATTAAATAAAGTTGATTGACTCAGTACTTCCCACATCATTACGGTGATACCAGTTTATTATTTTGCCATATCATGACGCTATAATCTGAGATCCCCTTGCAACCAAATCAGGTCAGTGGACAGTCTATTACAAATACGACAAATTTTTCAATTTTACAACCCCCCACCCCCTAACCACCCCAAATTTCATCCCCACCAAAAAAAAGTAGAAAATGATCAGGAATACCTAAAACGCGTAAAAGCGAAGTTTGGGGAGTATTTGAATTTTTTCGTTTTTTGCTAATTACTCCAGCATTACCTACTACTACACCACAGCATATTGCTGCCCAAATTTCATCAAAATCCAAGCAGCGGTTGCTGAGATTACGAGACTAGAAAAACGCCAACAGACCGACAGACAGACAGACAGACCGACGGAAATGGTTTTCGGTATGTAGGTATCATAAAACGCCCAAAAAGGATGTTATCACAAAATCGAAAATTTTCGCGATCACAATACTCCCCTCACCTATCAGTGTGGGAAGTAAAAGGGTGAGTCATAGAGGAAAATGAACCACAATCGAAATCTGCGTAATTGTCAAATACTTCAAAGTGTATCTGCAGATAGATTCAAAAGCAAAAATAATTCAAAAAATTAGTAATGCGGTAAAGGGTATTTATTTTCTATTATTTTATTCTAATATTATTTCACAATTATTATATTTCTTAATTTTCATGAGACTGTTAATTCTTCTAACCTAATATAACAATATTAATAAAAGTTAACAAATAGTTTCCTATATTTTTCACGCATATGAATTCGCACTGATACTACTGATACAGGGATGCCAAATTAAACTTGTAAACGAATTCACATTAAATTTGGTCTGAAAGTTCAGCAATGATCAACTGAAGAAACAATTTTTAAATTTTTTATTGACAGATGGCGCACCGGCAGAATTCTTTCTGTCTGCTCTCACATGTTTCACATGTTTAGTAAACATGGAAAAATTCATGCTCTCTATTTCCGTCAATCGACCTATGGCGCACTGATGATCGCTAATAAGCGTGAAACAGCTGTCTGCGTACTGGTGGATTGACGGAAATATAGAGCAACCCTCGTATATCGTTTAAGGCGTTTCGGAAGTTCCCGAACTTTTTAACACGCTTTTATTGGCTTCACCTGTATGTGGGTTTGTGAGCTTGTAACACTCCTTTGAATTAAAAGCAGGTTAGCTATTGGCTCTCTGCTGCATAACTGCCAAGTCAAACAAATATTAGAATGCTTCGGAAAGATAATTGTTGAATTTGATCGGTCGTGTAATAGTGACTGCAATACTACGCCTGCTGTCTCAAACTGTAACGTTTCATGTGTCGAGCTGGCTTTGTGCATAGCCACTTACAACTGACGGGTGGTAAACATTGGCGCCACCTTGTGTTAATATTACACAAAAGCGTAGCGTAGCGCGGGAGCGACATCCATGCGCGTTGATTTTTTTTTTATTTATTCAGAAGAGTTGACAGTTTTAATTATCGTTTATGCAGTAATGGTAATGATTATTATGCTATGAAGATTGATCAACAAATACAAGAAAAACACTTTAATGGTAAAATTAACTAAAATATTAAAAATAAATATAGTTTAAAAAAACTTTAAAACACGCTGTTTAAGAACACCGAACTGAAAAGTTAAACATATTTTTTAAATAAGCTTAAAACTTTAAGCCGACATTTTTTCACAGTCATACTAGTATTTTTCGTTCATTATTGTTTGAAGCTTATTTTAAAAATTATTTTTTAATTTTTTAGTTCCTTCTTCCTTCCTTAGTTTAGGCGAATCGCCTGTTTCATTCCTTCGTATCTCTGTTTACGCTGCTAGGTTGTCGCTCCATCGTTTTCGGAGACGTCCTGGACTTCTGCGACCTAATGGAGACTTGTCGCGTGCAATTCAAGCTATTAGTCTTTTTTCGTCCATTCTACTTATGTGCTCGTTCCATTCCATTTTTCTACCTTGTACCCATTCATTGATGTTTTCTACCTTGCACTTTCTTCTTATATCTTCACCTCGCTCTCGATCAAAAAGTGTTTTCCCAGTCATTCTACGAAGTACTCTCATTTCGGTGGTCTCTAACAGTTGTTAAGTTTTCGCTGTGTTGGGTCCAGTTTCAGCGGTGTATGTCATAGTCGGTCTAACTACTACTTTTTAGTTCCGTGATCTTTTATCTTTAAAAACGTGTTTTTAGTTTTTTTAAACTATACTTATTCCATTTTTTCCAGGAGGGGATGAAATTGGGGTGGATATATCTTCCGGTGTCTCACTTTTTTGCGTATTTGCAATTTCGAAAACAATTTTCACTGGTATTCATTGAATTAAGGCGTTCCATCGCACTTAAAGCATCGTGTGCAGGCTTGTCCACTAACACTAAATTATTCATTACAGCTAGTTCCATACCCTACAAGCATAGGGGCAAAACTGGTATATTAGAGATGATGGTGAATTTGGTGACTCCAAAATGTGGAAAATATTAAGCGAAGCCACTTGATATCACTTTTTATTACAATACAACGCAACGTTTGACTAAGAGAATCGGATCTCTGCAAGAAGCATGTCTGTAGTGGTCATAGTAAGTACAGCATATTTGGTATTTAAAAAATGCGTGAGCCCGAGAGATACGTTATGAGTATAGTATATATGGCAGGCAATCATGAGAACTAGCAAGTTTCGCAGATGCAAAACAAATTATGCAAATTAAATTGGTCAGCCTTGATCAGATTACAGATATGAATTATAAATACTTTGAACTACTTCTCATTCCAATTGATCATAATTCATAAGACGGCTCTAAATGACAATATTACAATCGGTTTGTAACGGTTTGGTAGAGCTTAGTAAATGACCCAATTCTTAGAAATTATCTAAGGGGCGGTATGTGCACTTAAAGAATAGTGCACAGGAAATTGTTGGGTTTGTCAACAACGTCTTAGAATAAAAGTTAGTTTAATACGGCGAAGAACTTCAGTTATTAATGTTCTATCGAATATGTGAATTTTATCTACTGCTTCGATTTATTTTTTACCAAACTACTCGTCCAGGGGCAAAACCAAAACCTTGATGTTGTAACCCCTCACAGTCTTTGCCACTATAGTGCGACTAATATTCTGGGTCTCCCTGGGGCCCGGGTGTACTATATTCATGTTATTCAACTACACCCCTATAACGCTGAAGAAACAATCTCACAAAATGGCGTCAAGTAGTTTGAGTCACTACATCTCAAAAATCTTGGAGACACTCCAGCCCCACGCTACTCACCACCGCAATTCCACCTCCCTATACTGACGGACAACCTGTACTAAATAATCAAATTTGCATACTATAACTCGATCTACGAAAAGATTTTTTAATCGAGAAACGCAACCGAAAGTGTTTTCCAAAGTTACAAATACACTGGGGATCTCATTATAGCTGGAAATTAAATACTTGATGTTTTTTATGCAAAACTTATAAATCAATACCGGGGTTTCAATAGGATCAAATTTGAATTTGAAGCCTCCAAAATCCGGTAGCCTCACCCACCCCAAACTTCAATCTCCTTTAAAAACGGGCCTAGTGATCAGAAATCACTAAAATTCTTAATAAGGAAGAGTTCCAATTTTCAAAGTTATAGCAGTATTATTATATTATAGCGTATATGGAGTTATCAATGGTACTAATTAATCAAAAAAATATTGGATGTTCGTTCTTTTAACCCCATTTTCTCCCAAACGTCCAAATTCATCCTGCAGAAAATAAAAGAAAAAGAACTGATCTAAATAAACCTCCTGAACACTGTACAGTCTTTCAATCTGCGTTGTGTGAGTCCACAAGTCGGTCTTCAAAAGCATTGTTAAGATAGGTCTGTGAAGTAGAGGATATCATGACATTATTTTTTCTTAAGGTAATGGAAAGAGGATTATGAAAACAAAAGATGCCGGGAGTTTCCCGTCCCCCTTTCTCCCAATCAAACCAACTTCACCGCCTCCTAAAAATGGTAAATGAACTCTCAGGGATGGTTGGGATCTTTGTTTTTCGCTGATACTCAGCCACGAGGACCGATTTTCAGAAATTTTCTATGATCAAAAATTGGTAGAGCAGTACTGAGATTGCGGGATTGCAAAAACACACGATACTCGCCCATCTTTGGCAGTGGAATACAAGTCTTCAAAGGCAATCTTGAATAAGGTTTTATAAATACAGTATATCACATTATGACGATGATGAATCGTTTTTTACTTCCCACACCGATAGGTGAGGGGAATCCCTAATCATTTTCTACTTTTTTTCAGTGGGGGGTTGTAAAACTCAAAAATTTGTTGAATTCATAATAGGCTGTCCATTGTGAAAGAGAGTCCTAGCAGCGTAATACCCCTTTTTAGGTCCATCCGATCATTGCCTTGCCTACTACAGAAACCAAGGGACTTTATAATAAATACATACGAACATTGCTTTAGATGGTTCTGTATTTAGTAAAATGGAAATTATGAAATTGATTTTAATGAAACTTTGCCACCTCATTATTACCGTGCCAAGGATGGAAAACGTGTATGGTTTTTAGAAATCTTGTCGCTGCGCACAAACAACAAAAAAAATGGAGTCAAGTTGACTGACTCAGTACTTCCCACACATAACAGTGATATTTCATTATTTTGCCTTTGCATGAAGCTATAGTTTGAGATCCCTTGCAACCAAATATTCGCTCTCCTGCCCTTAAAAAAACATCCAACACAAAAACTCTAGTAAATAGTTTCTTAAATCTCTCCATAGGAACTATAAGGAGACAATTTTTATTCTGCGAGCTTCAACTGGTTATTTGCGATAAAGGACAGGCCTATATGGAGAAAAATTTGAATTTCCATCATTCTCAAAAAGGTTATTACCTCCAAACTGAAAACGTTCGTAATCACAATATGTCTCATCTACGGTGCGGGAACTAGAAGCAAAAACTCTTCAGACATTGACACACCAGATACGCCATGTGTGCAAGTTGCAGGCAGAAGAAAAGCAAGGGCTGGTTATTCACAAAACCGTGCAAGTAAGAACGAGGTACGAAAGAAACAAACAAAAGCTCACAGCAGTCCGCAGTTATAAAGTAGGCTTTGAAAAGCGAGCATTGAGGTCAAGGAAGGCCGCCCCGAACACCGGCATGCACCTGAGAACACGTGTCGTCTGGGAGCGTTCATGCAAGCGTTCATGCATTTATGTATGTGCCACAATTCATACATTTTTTGCTATATATACTGGTTTCGTGGTGTTGCTGCCAAAAAAAATGCAGTCAAGTTGATTGACTCAGTACTTCCCACACATTCCGATGATACCAGTTTTATTATTTTCCCACAGCATGAAACTATAGTCTAGATGCCCCTGCAATCAAATCATCGCTCGCCCGACCGCAAAAAGAGTGCTTTATTCTACTAGGTGCTTCTTTCACAGGTCAATGGACAATATATCATGAATACAACAAATGTTTGAGTTTTACAAACCCCTACCCCCAAACCACCCTAATTTCACCCCAACCAAAATTTTTTTTAAAATGATCAGGAACCCCTAAAACGTCTAAAGCGTTTCGAGGTGTCTTTTTATACTTTTATTTTTTTTATTATTGCCGCGCCGCCACTGAAATGATTTCTAAAAACCATACGCGCTTTCCATACTCGTCGCGGTAATAAATCTGTGTCAAAATGTCATTAAAATCAATTCAGAAGTTTCCACGTAACACAATACAAAACGATCCAGTAATACTCGTATGTATTTTGTATGCATCAGGAAGTTCAAGTCCCTTGGTTTCTGTAATCGGCAACGCAATGTTCGGATGAACCTAAAAAGGTGTATTATGCCGCTAGGTCTTTCTCTCTCAGGTCAGTAGACAGCCCATTATGAGTACAACAAATTTTTCAGATTTACATCCCCCCACCCCCCAACCACCCTAATTTCACCCCCACCCCAAAAAAAAGTATAAAATGATCAGGAACCCCTAAAACGCCTAAAAACGAAGTTTGAGCTGTTTTCATATTTTTAGTTTTTTTAATATTGCTGCGCCGCCACTGAGACGATTTCTA
This sequence comes from Callosobruchus maculatus, assembly GCA_951848785.1. Lineage (NCBI taxonomy): Eukaryota > Metazoa > Arthropoda > Insecta > Coleoptera > Chrysomelidae > Callosobruchus > Callosobruchus maculatus. The sequence continues at coordinate 8,459,282 of CATOUR010000065.1, read as the reverse complement.
AAAATCAGACGCGTTTTCCATCCTCGCCAAAGTAGTAATACTGTGCCGAAATTTCATTAACATCAATTCAGTAATTTCAACATTATAAAATACAGAACGATCTAAAGCAATATACTCGTATGTATACATCGTAAAATTCTCCCTTGGTTCCTGTAATACACAAGGCACTGTTCGGATGGACCTAAAAAAGTGTATTATACCGCTAGATCTTTCTCTCTCAGTAGTCTCAGTAGACAGCCTATTATGAAAACAACAAGTTTTTCAGCTTTACAAAAAAAAGTAGAAAATGATCAGGAACCCCTGAAACACCTAAAAATGAAGTTTGAGGCATGTTTGAAATTTTTCGTATTTTTCTAATTACTCCGCCGCCCATGCACCGATTTCCAAAATTGTAGTAACTTTAACTACTACGACCCTACACCATATCACTACCCAAATTTTATCAAAATCTATGCAGCGGTTACTGAGATTAGGAGGCTAGAAAAACGCCAACAGATAGACAGACCGACAGACAGACCGACGGAAATGATTAACGTGGATTTTCGTTATGTAGGCATCATAAAACGCCCAAAAAGTATATTATCTCAAAATCGAAAATGTTCGCGATCACAATACTCTCCTCACCTGTGGGAAGTAAAAATGGCGCCAATTAGTCTGACTACACCTCTTCCAGCTGTAGTTTCCAAGGGGTCAAGTGGTAATTCAAATAGCACAAAATACTCTTCTAAAGATAATATTTACCAAAAATCGATTATTCAGCACTAAAACCTTATATCAAGAAACAGGCCTTTTGGATATCAAGCTACTATTTACCTATCACTGTATACTAAAACTTCATAATAATCCCAACTGGAAAATAGTTAATGTCACCTATCCGACAAGATCGTATACTAATCAAAGCCTTGTTATTAAAACTTAAAAAAAACAGTCTGTCAAAGGTCTTTCTTCTTTTTTGCCCCCAAATTTTATAATCAGCTTCCTCTTAATCTTAGGCAAATAAATAAAACTGCTAGTTTCAAAGTGGAAGTAAAAAAATTCATCAGACAAAATTCGCATCAATTTTACAATATTCTAAACCTACCTGAAGTATCGTGAAATGAAATGCACGACTTTCTCCACCTCAGCATCCACGTTCTCTTTATATTATGTATATGTTGCGTATATGGATGTAATAGAGTATCTATAGGTGTATGTAATTTCCTGTTGCAAATTGCATGTATACACACACATAGGGTGAGCTGCAATACAGACAGTTGATGTCTAGGCAGCTCATATTATACATAGATATGTATTTGCAAATTACGCTATGTTGTAATTGTGTTTATTTCATGTAAAATTATAATAATAAAATTATAATAATAATATAAAAAAAAAATTGTACGATTCGTCATTTGTAGTATCAAATAGTCAGTTGAATATTCCAAAGCGTCAAATATAATGTCAAATAATCGATTTTAAATTCCAATGCGTCAAATGCAGTTGAATATTCAAAGGCATCAAATGTAATTCCAATACGCAATTGTAAATTCCAAAGGATCAATTGAAATTTGTAAAGTATCATTTGAATCTCCAAATGGGCTTGAATGAAAAAGAATTTTTTTTTTGTGATAAATGGAAAGATCATATAATATAATAAGTTTTATAACAAAACTATATTTATTTTCTTTCTTTTTGCAACAATTCAAAAGTTATATCAAAATAAAAATGAATATCTTTTTGAATATTTGAAATAGATCACAGATTCCAGTAATAAAGTACCTAATCAAATATGTCTTGTTTAAGCAACCATTTCCTCAATGGCATGATGGTGCAGTGAGTGTTAAACTGTTGATCTGTGTTCGAGCGGGGTGTCAGATCGAGGCCCAGGCCTTGCAACACTTTCTTTTGACTTTTTTTTCTAAAAAATTCATTGATATGCATTTTGCACATGTTACACACATGTTTTTCTACGATCGACATAAATATGTTTTTGAATAAAATTTTATTAGACATTTTATTTGCACTACATAGTGAAAAACTAAGTACCAGAGGCGGGGCGATACTTATTAAAATTGGACTAAAACTGTTTCGTGACGCTTTTTGACAAATAGCGCCGTTACGGTAAATGCTATCGAAAAATAATATATGGAGACAATAAAATTTTCGACCATTTTGGCTTTAGATTTTTCCGAAGATTTTTCTTATGTGACCAATAGTTTCCATTCTACATTGCCTCAAAGCAAGGGGATGATTTTGGATTTTTACTAAAATCAGAATTTAATCGCGTATTGAGTCGAAGAGCGCTATCAAAAAGAACTGTGACACTGTTTCTCCCTAAGAGAATAACATTTCTCATATCTCTATTATCTACAGCTGTCTAAATAACACATTTGGGCTTAAACAAAAATTACGACATTCAGGAACTCATCGCTATCTACTCCCGAGATTAACCAATTGTTAAGTCCTACAAAAATATTTTGAGCTCAAAAGGCCGGAAAGAAATGAAATTTGGTGGGATGGTAAACATTGGTCCCCTGAACCTACACCTAAGTTTTCGACCTCGGGGGCTGCCGCTCGAGCTGTGGGCGGGGAGGGGGGGTGAAAAGTCTGCTTTTCGAAGATTTTCGAAATATAACGTCGTTTTGGTAATTGCTATGCAAAAGAAGGTTCTAATGAGAGAATTCAATTCGCCACCCATTTGCCGTAAATCGTTTGAACCTTTTTTCGACCCCCTGAGGTCAAAAACTTAGGTATACATTCAGGAGACCAATGTCTACCATCCCACCAAATTTCATTTCTTTCCGACCTTTTGCTGTCAAAAGCCTTTTTTTACGACAGCGACGTAACGATTGGTCTATGTCCTATAAGGACACTACTAGGTATTTAGGTATATGACCTACTTGAAGTCATTATAAAATCCACAATCCGCCAGGTAATTCCAGAAATATCGCGTTCGTTGCATTGGTATTTCGTATAATAGAGGCAGTTTAAGTATTCTTGAAACTGTTACACATTAAGTCTATAATTAGTGCATTTACATACCACCCACGCGGTTGCATGATTAAGAAAAGTTGACGACTTCTGCACGGAACCAAATCAACCTGATCTCGAATGTCGCCGACACAGATGCATGATTACACAGAAAGAATTATGTTCTTGTTGTAGGTACATACAATGTCATACAGTGTATTTGCGTGTCACATAATGTGGTTCAGGATAAACATTTGAAATTATTATTGAAGTATACAGGGTGAATCTCAGTGAACTTACCTAGGTAAAGAACAAGTCACTTGAGCTTGATTAAAAGTACCTTACCTGAAACAAAAGAAATAAAGGTTAGTACAGTATTTAACTTCTACGAATAAGTGCGATATGCGAAATAAAGCTACCTTTCATTGCGTCTGACGAACTATAAATACATTAATTACTAACGCTTCGGCCTCCTCTGTAGCCTTTATCAAGGCATAAAATATTTTTTAAAAATTAATTATGAATACGTAAAATTTATTATACGTTATATTTTCAAATTAGCATATATGGATATTTCCATTATTTTCATCTATTTATCTTAGTGTTCTTAAGCGGCCTACAGATGTTGATACATGCTACGATGCAGGCATCGACTCCTACGTTCATTGATGCAAGTAGCTGCATCTTTAGTACTGAATCACGTACCTATTTGGTATCAGTTGCGGCAGTTGAGTCTGGAATCCGTGTTTGTTCGGTGAGCCATGACGCCGAGTCGGTGATGCTCATGCAGGTTTCAAGTGTTTCAACGTGGATAGTATTGCATCGATGCAAGGAAATAACTGCACCCTAATTTTCTTGTGTTGCAAAAAACGTGCGTAAATATCAAGTCGATTCAGGCATCGCAACAGGTTTCGGTGTGAGTAGGAACTTATGCAACTGATTCAAGTTTCATGAAACCTTGAGTCGATGCCTGCATTGCCGCATGCATCAGCGTCTGTAGGCCGCTTTAGGATCGATAGCTGCGCCGGTTGAATCGTAGGGCATATATCCGTTATCGTTACTATATAGAGACCTTTTGCACGGCTCTTTCCAAAATGTCAGTAGTAAGACGTTAACGGTCATTTACGTCATCAAACGATTCTACCGTTACGCTATGTAGAGTATACAATTTTGAATTTTTGCATACACCTTTGTTTATCGTAGCGTAGTATAAATGAGTTTCGTGCTTTAGGCTCTCTGTGTTTTTATTGTCTTTATAGTCTTTGTATTGCAAACGCTTAGAATAGAACAAGCCTTGGACATCGTTTTGAGACATCGACGGCAGATTGGACGTAATTGTAAACAAATAAACACATAACAATATAGGTTTCGCACCGAAGCATGACATTTCACTGTCATGCTGCTCTCATGATTCAGTTCCGTGATGCTATCATGCTGTTGCCGGAGAAGCCTAATTTTGTAGCTTTTACTGGAAAATACTGGTTGCATTCAGCAGAAAGATCGGGAGCCGCTACTTTTGTAGCCGCTACATCTCAACAGTTGGTGTTCTGCTGAAAACCGTTATTTGTGCGCTCTGAATGATCACGATAAATAGTTTGTGTCCAGTGTCATGCATAGATCATACCGTTGACTTTTTTTAAAAAATATGACAACATAACCGAGAACACAGGTGTCATAACATGTAACGCTCTCAAGGTCAGAACTAGCTTATTCCGCTCCGCTCCAAGTGAGTGTACTTTTCTATCACTACAAAAAATGGCGACCGCTGGAGCGGTAGCTGATAGGTAGCGCACGCGTTCAGCAAAAAATTTGGTAGCTGCTCCGCAACTGTTCAGTCTGCTGAATGCAGCAACTATCAAATAAAACTGATGGAAGAAAACCTGATCCTTTTCTACAATGATAAACCACATAATAAGTATTCTTGCTATCAAAATCATCACTGTTCTGTTCTCATTGCAGCATAGCGTTTTAGACCTGGCAATACCGCACATAATCATACGTACCGTAAACTTCCGTAGATAACGTACAACTTTATCGGTTATTTGCCGATTCGGTTATTTCAGGAGAACTGCGCATGTTACAAATAGCCGATAACGTGAAATAATTTCAGACAACGGACTTGCAAAAGGTCCCTACTATTTAGAAGATTGCACGGAAAATGACTTTTTGGAGACCGGTTGCTACAGAACCATTTACAGAAAATTTAGAACGACCATACTTTCATATGAAACTTTCATCAAAAATAATTTATTATCCATTAGAGAAAAATTATTAATATACAACCTTATTTGGTATAAAGTGTGACGCCCATGTCAGATTTTCCTTTGATGTGTGGGGTACATGTTTTTTATCCAGTTTCAATTAGGACACTACCCACGATAAACGTGCGTTGTTTATTAATTTTCATCAATCGTATGTCAGGTTCTTTTTAGAATGATCCCTGTTCTCATTGGACAACATAGTAATTTTGAATTCTAGAAAAACCTACAATGTTCAATAATAATGTTTGGGTATTATTCGCTTCATCACTAACATTCTGCAGAATAATAATAATAAAAGGTCTTGCCGACAGGCGCCAGAAGCGCTTATGCATCTCTTGTCGGCGTGTACGAGGTATGCTGGGACGGCATCGTCACAACAAGGACTCTACGAGCGCTCTACTATCATTTAAGGCACTCATACGGTATCGACGAGACACCGGTGGTGCTATACGCTCCAGGAGATACAGAATCCGTTGTGGAGAACGAGAGATGCCGGAAATTACTTGATCCACTTGTTTCTCACGCTCATGCTTGGACAGACAAACAACTCCGACATAGTCCTTCTCGACCACCAACAGAAGACTATGTTCGTTATAGAGTTTTCAGCACCTGCCGAGGTGAACATCGTCTCTAAGGAAGAGGAAAAGCGGACCAAATATCAGGAGTTGCTCGGACGACTTCGCAGGCTCTGACCAGACTACATTGTAGACTGCAAGTCTGCTGGTTGTGGTCATTGGGTCCCTAGGTGGAATCAGCGATACGCTGCCCTCTACACTGCGAAAAATGCCGGTATGCCGTGCGGCGGCGCACATCTTACCCACCAGAATGCAGAAGGCTGTCATCCTTGCGTCTCTTCGTATGCGAATCGTGCGACTTAGGACGCACGATTCGCATACCCAGTGATTGCTCACCTCACGGTGTGAGGAGTAGCCACTGGGTAATGGAACAGCAGCTCGGTGTGTTGAAGCCCGGACTGCATCTTTCTGTTTGAATACACAGAGTGTTTACGATCTTAGTGCCTTAATTTGGAGGAACGATAGATCATGATATTTCGAACCTGAAACCTCAGTACCATTTCACTAGTTAACGCATAGTTAGACAAAAAAAAATTAAAAGAGTATGACTGCAAAATCATAATCCGACAACATTGCCCAGTATTCGCCCTAGTTTCTGTCAGGTGTTTTTGGAGATATTCACTATGTAAACAAATGTTATTGTCTCTAGCCTTGTTGCCGCATATTCTGTGTTATCAGAAAATGTTGCGATTTTTTTTGAAACTTCAAATTTGGGATATTCGTATTATATTTGTGCTACAAGCATTACAATGATGTGTAATATTCGTACTTTACATAACACCCTGTATAATAAAAGGTCTTTATTAGGAGTTAATGTTAAAAACATGTACCCTGATACAGGCCGAGTCTAGACTAGCTATTTTGATCATACTCTTCAATCTTGATCTAAACGACAATGAAGTGCCTTCATATTAGACAACTATAAGCATGACCACAGTTTGTATAACAGTTACAAATAAATAATAATAAGGGTAGACATATGAATTAAGTGTAAAAACCATCTAAACCATTTCCGAGAAAAAATAGTACAGTTCTTTGACGTGTTTCCTAAATTTAAATTCAGATATAATAATAAACCACTATCACCAACACGTTCAGTTTCAATTTTCTAGTACGTCGGCTAATCAGTTTCCTATTGAGTCAAAGAAAATTTAAGAAACATATAGGATATTTAGCTAGGAGAACAGATACATCTTGATTAGCGGAACACATTCATGTTCAATAGTGCCTTAAATCAGATTTGGATAGTTTAAAATTAACAAACACTGCAGTACACTTTTAAATCTTCCCCTGAAGATACTAACATAGGGAAACATGTGTCAGGCTTAAAAATATTGGTTTGGCGAGTTGTCTAAATCTTCCCTCATCGCATTGTTAGAACAACTAGGGTAATTTTGATGCTAAAACGCAATTTTATTGGGATTAGATGTTGCTAAAAAGTGAATTTATATGACCTGAAATTCTACGAGTTAATTTTGGTTACACTGCGAGCCGCAGCCTCGAGCGAGGTCTGAAATATTTTTGGACTTGCTCGACCGTGCGCAGTCCACTTGAGTCCACTGAGACGCAGCAAAGGGTTGCTATGCGATTCCGCTTGTTCATAGCGCCGCTGCGCCTGTGTTTTGATATAATCCTTCAAGTAAGGAGAGCATTCAAATATAAAACTAGGAAATATTCTCGAATGAAATTTTACAAGACGATAGTTGTTCCAACCCTCTTATATGGTAGTGAAACATGGACAACAAAAAAAGAAGAAAATAGGATACAAACATAAGAAATGGAATTTCTAAGAAGAGTGGGTTGCACAAAATTAGACATATTAAGAAACACAGATATACGACTGGAATTAAACATCTTCGATATAAACGAAAAAATAAAAGAAAATAAAACTAAATGGAAAGAACATGCATTGTAACAGGCAAAGTGCTTAAAACCTGAAGTGAAGAAGAAGAAGTAAAAAATATAGAGATCTTTATGCAGCATCTCGTCTGGAGTATACCAAGGGGCATTCGTAATAGTTCTCGGGATCCTGCTTTGGAGTACCTACAAAGCTCGCACGTGGGTCTTAGCTAGAAAACACCAAGCCGCACATTCGTAAGTAATTGCAGGTCTAATAATAATCTTGTACAGCCGAATTTAGTTAACCAGACTTAATTTTGTCGAATGCAGGCTGCCTACTGCTATACCTAGCCATTTAATTAGCCTGTTGGTATGTCTACGTTTCGAGAAGCCAAGGAGAAACTTTGAGCAGGAGTAGCAGGCGTGGGTGTGACATTGACCGCTTCTGCATAAGATTTGTTACGCCTTTCAGCGATAACCTGGAGGTTCCGTCGAGGAGTATATCTGCATGTCGGGCTATTCGATCAATGCCCCTCACCACAGTTTGCACATTTACGCGCCTCTGTCAGAAGGCGCAAATGTGTCATGTGGTCCTGAGCACATTTGAGACACTGAGGAGGCGCAGTGCAATATGACTGCGCATGTCCATATTTCTGGCAACGATGGCACTGCCCAATGAGTCGAGAATTCTTATGAACTTCGACTTTTACCGCTAGGCAAAGCAGTTCGTGTTCATTGAATACGTGCTGGGGCTTCTCAATCTTTGGCAATATTACCACCGCCAAAGACATAGGCACGCCTCCGCTACGGTTGAGGCGAATAATATGGTGAGGAGAGTGGCCCTTCTGCTCTAATTCCTCCTTGATTTCATATTCTGAAAAGGATGCGAGAATCCCTCTGATAACTGCGTGGATATTCCTTTCAGACGGAAGAGGAAACGTATGATATGGTACGTTTTCCTCTTTGAATAAACGAATCATTTTTCTGTAGTCATCTACAGACTTACGAATAATGCGAATCCTCGCATCGATAACAAATTTTCAGTTAAGTGCCCGCCAACCGGTCACATCCGGTAGGACCTTAGGACTATTGGAGTGACACGACCACCGACACGACGCTGTTTGGATGACAGCTCCAGTGTCATTTGGGTTGCGCGAGATGGTAATCTCGCCAGCTAAGTCAGTACCTCGCAAGTGTGATGGAGGTGTGACTGGTTCGATTTGTTGTAAAGAAGCAGAAGGTTGCAAAATAGGCTGTTTAGTATGACTCTGCTGTGGTTTAGTTGAATGATATATAGGGAATGAGAAGAAGAAGTGGCTGCTTTTGAAGATAGAGATGGACATACGTATATTTCATGTAGAAATTATCAATCTTGTATTAATTTTGCATCAAAATTCACAATACAAAAATGAGGTGAGCGGTATAAATCAGGCAAATCACTTACTTTCGCGCATCCGCATTCTTGCAATTTGGCGCACGACAACAGCGTGAATATTTAGAACCTATTTCTAAATATGCAGGGTTGGGATAAAGTATGGAACCAAGCAAATAACTTTGGAACGGAAAGAGTGATATTGCTGAAAATTTGCAGGCAAGTGTAGTGACGTCTAATGCATCCGAAGACATTATGTTAGCTATTAATGTACTTCCGGTTTAACCGGAAGTACCGTCAACTTTTTTAATTTAAATGGGACACCCTGTATATTTTTGCAGATTTTAATTCATCTTTTTTTTCCGAATACGTCCATAGTGGGTTGAGCATTAGTCTCCATTCAAAAATAGCCTTTTTCCCAGAACTATTGCCAAAAATTTTTGGAGAGCAGATATGTGACGTTTAGTTAGAATGCCCTATACGCGTGTCCGGTTTGGTAAAAATCGATTTGGCTAGTAACCGGTGATATTTAGTTTTTAGAAATTTTTGTGTACGTAGAATGTATATGACGTACTGAGTCATTTTATTGACGCCACTTTTTTAGAGTGACATATTCACAACCACGTCTCTGTTCGTTATGATACGAGCCTCGTAAACAGGACAATCACCAACTTAAAAATGTTGGTGCTGCCAAGTCTGACCATTCCTACGATTACTCACGTCATATTGTACCTACAGCGATTCTAGACTAAATTTAATGCAATGTTTTAGCACAAAATACGTTATCACGCATGCAGCATAGATACCTACACACGGAAAACAAAATGAGTTTTGTGGAAAAGCGTAGGATTTTATTTGGTACTCTGCCCGGAAAGTGCGATGCGATGAAATGGGTTATTTAGCCGCTATTTTTGGATTTTTTATCGGAGCTATTTAGCTAAGTGTCGGCTGGATTTATTTAGATTCAAAATGATTCTACAGTTACTTCAGAAGTTTGTAATTTCCACGCAGCAAGTAAGGGTAGTATTGTACTCGCAAACATTTTAAATTATGAGATGATAATTTTTTTTACATTTTATGTTGTCTCAGTCACGAAACTCTGTCACCTATTTCCATTAGGCTTTACGGAAACAGTGATCTGGATCCGGATCGATCAGTTATATGTCAATCACATGTTTAGTTGGAGAGGAAAAAGTTGGTTTAAGAATACAAAACAGATGGTTAAGAAGAACGGCTACTGATATGAATAAACCGATCGTGATCACTTACCGTATAAAAGTGAACATCAGGATATCAGTGATCATCCTTGTGATCGAGTTAACCTGGTCATAGTTTCCGTTTCACCGATTTTGATTAAGTTAAGGGTATGTCAGGCTGTGAATGCCAGTAATCATGATATATTTTTTCAAATTGAATTTGTTGATGCGTAAATATTTGATTAGAAAATTCTATAAAAGACAAATTGTAAATACTTGCTGGGCTAAAATGAAATGTCTAGAATAATGAAACATTTTATTCAGTTTTGAAAAATCGTGGGTGTGTGGCGAACTAAGGCAAACATATTAAAACCGATTTGTTTTTAGGTGCCCCAGATGTCGCTGATCATATTTCACTTTTTTGACAAATAGGAAACATAGCGAGAATAGGAATATTTTTGTTAGCACAAGTACGAGAAAACTGCAATTTTTCTGCAATTCCTGCCAACAGCGGAGGGCTAGTCATCAAAGAAAAATTAAAAACACAATTTTGATTTAAAGCCTCGATCATATAGGTACTATCTTAATTTAATCTTAATATTTCTAGCATAATACTATTACGCTGTTATCACACAACGCCGAAAAAGTAATGGCGATATCAGGTCATATAAGTCTGAGTAGGAAACACATAGTACATGTTAGGTTCAATTTTGGTGTTTTCTAATCAATTAAGGAGAAGACATGCTTTATCCGAAATGATTCGTTTTTACTAAAATAAAATGAGCGGTGTACAGGAATTTTGAAATAGTAATAATAATAAACAGAAACCAAATATCCACACATTATAATTACATACCATTATCAGTACCCGAAAACAACCAATACAGATTATACAGGGACGTTGAAATACATACGAGCAACTCTGAACACAGTCAATAGAGCAGATACAGTTTTCAGTGAAAAGCAAAGAAAGTTACCTATTCAATAAATATTGCTATTCTCAATGTCAAAACACCTACGCTGAGAAGATATCTAAATACACAGATTTTGTCATGGAAATAAAACGACTCTGGAAACAAAACAAAGTTATTATTGTCCCCTTCAGTATGTCGGTCTCAGGCCTTATAACACAATTCACACCGCACCTAGAACAGTTAGGCCTGGACGAAAAGTCACACAAATCATTCCAAAATAATATATTGTACGATCCTTCCTAAATTCAGAATAAACTTGGCACAGCCCTTTTACACTTGTTGCTACCGCAACCATGCGAGAGAAACTTAGCAAATAACATGGTCTGGCCGGTAAGGGCACTACTGCCAGCAGTTATCAACATCTATATCACAACGACGTAAATGGTAGAGCCAGCGACTCGGCCAGTCTCCGCAGGAAGGATGCAAGCCTGCCGGCAACCGTCGCATGGGCATCCTCAGGAGGCAATTTGGTCAACTGCCTCCAAAAATATCGGCTGAGGGCCCTAAGGCTAACCACCCCTGTCCCTGTCTACATAACAAAAAAAGGTCCTTCAAGCTGGCAGATTTGAAGAGAGTGGATGAGGTAGTGAGTGAACATCTATCGGAGGTCTCTGACATTTGCAGCATCAATTGCGAAATTTACGCAGCGGCTCTGAGGCTGACTGGACAGGGTTGGTGAGAGAGCGCAGAGGCGGGTGCACTAAGTGGAAGCGAAAATCCAGTTGCCTCGCTAGGAAGCATCCCGTATCCAGTATGTGATGAAATCTAGCTCGCTCGAGCGCTATACAATGTGTCCGATCATCGGTGTCGGAGCCTCTAGGGGGATAAAATACGTTAATTTTTATCGACAAATCACCCCTCAAACGTAGTTTTTCTCCCACCATAATAAAATAGCAGCCATTTTGTTTTTTTGTTAAATAGATGCACGAATGTAGTACCAATTTACCCATAGCTACCTGTGTAGAGGTTTTACAAACACAAGTTAAGTCTCACTCGATAGCGAAACATGTAGACCATAGACTAGTGCAAACATTTTGCAAATTTTATTTCACATCAGAGCAAAAAAATTGTTGAAAGAAAATGTAATTTATTGCATTTTTTACAATTTCAGTTTTTCCAAAAAATCTAAGCTGTCTACATTTTTTTATTTCTAAGCGATATTACATGGAGTTTCCTAAAAAAATATACACATCTTAGCCCTCAGTAAAGTAGTTTAGAAGCTATGATGGTTTGAATATGACCCTTTATTGTCTAATCCGGCATTGAGAAGGCAATAAAACAAGGTTATGACATTTATTTTGTGAAAAAAAGAAACAAACGTTACAACCATTGTTCGAAATGTCCTTCTTGGTGTTGCTGACATACTGTTGTACTGACACATATTGCGTAGAGCGACTGATCATCGCTTTGTTATTCCGTAATTCATTTCCGACTTGAATAATTTTGCTAATAAGCTCCTCGCGTGTATTTGGCACGTCGACATAAACTTCCTCCTTCATTGTACCCCACAAGAAAAAATCAAGTGAACGCTGAACGCCATTTAAATAAACAATATTCGCCGAGGATTGGACGCGGTGAAACAATCGCTTGGCCACTGCGTTTACCGGACTTGACCCTACTTGGTTTTTTCTGGTGGGGTACAATGAAACAGAAAGTTTATGTCGACGTGCCAAATACACGCGAGGAACGATGATCAGTCGCTCTACGCAACATGTGTCAATAAAGCAGCATGTCTACAACACCAAGGAGGACATTTCGAACAATGGTTGTAACATTTGTCTCCTTTTTCCCAAAATAAATGTCGTGACCACGAAGTATTATGTTTAATCGCCTTTTCAGCTGCCGGGTTAGACAATAAAGGGTCATATTCAAACCGTCATAGCGTCTAAACTACTTTACTTAGGGCTAAGATGACAACTATTTTTTTTAGGAAACACCATGTACTATCGCTTAGAAATAAAAAATATAGGTTAACAGCTTAGATTTTTTGGAAAAACTAAAATTGTAAAAAACAATTAACAATTTAACAATTGTTTTGCCCTGATAAGAAATGAACTATGGAAAATGTTTACCATTACTTTATGGTATATATGTTTCGCTAACGAATGAGACTTAATTTTGTTTGTAGAAGCTCTACTTAGGTAGCTGAATGAGTACAACACTCATGCATAAATTACACAAAACCAAAATGGCAGCCATTTTATTATGGGGAGAAAAACTACTTATGGGGGGTGATTTGTCGATAAAAAATACTGTATTTCATCCCCCTAAAGGCTCCGACACCGATTACCGGACCCATTGTGTAGCTGCGCCACCATCACACACTCGTCAAGCGCTACTGTTTTTTTGTCAAGCAACATTGTCTTGACAGGATACGGATGCTAATCGCTGCTAAGCGATCGTTGGTGGCGCGGGCGAGAGGTCTGGAGGAGAGCAGAATATTTTCTGAAAGGCCTTCTCGTCTCTTCCAACAGCGCCCACCAGCCACAGAGTAGCCGCCAACTGCTTATCACGTGAAGGCTCTTTAGAGAGATCTTTTCGAACCTCTCCAAGTAGATACTCCGGCCTTGGCACAGTTCGAGACCATTTGTAGATGGACTCCTAACTTAAATGTACTGCGTCATCCAAAAAACATGGAAGGCATACAAGGCGCAAAGTGATAAGTAAAAAAGTCTTAACGCTGCTCCTACAGTCCGGAATAGTTTCTCCGGAAGATGCGGGGAGCCGAAAAGGAACCGACGATGGGCGTGATAAATAAACAGGTGCGCGCTACATTAGAAAGAAATGGAAGCAGTCATGTTAGCGCGTCGCCCGAAATTTGTAAAATTGAAGAGGAAGGCGATTTGCAGATGTTTTTTATCCCAATTCCTGACGCTTCATTTTCCAATATTTTTACATGAAGTTTTCACATGATGTTAAGAAGGAAATTGCCCAGAGTGATATTGAAGCACTTTTTAATTTTTGCTTCTGGGCTTTTCTTAAAAAAATTACAAAGTTGACGAAGAAAATAGGCAACTATTTCAAAAAAAGCTTCGATAGCCCCCTGTGTAATTTCCTTTTAAACTTCATGTAAAAATTTCATGCAAAAATATTGAAAACTAGAGCGTCAGGAATTGGGATTAAATCACTTGAAAATGACCGTTCATGCTCTCCGTAGGAGCCGCCTTTTAAGAAAAAACTTTTTGTGCTTCTAGGTGGACAAACACTTAAGAAACTACCATTTGTGGAATCTGTGCAGGGTGGAGGTGCATTATTTTAAATTTAGTACGATTTTCCGGTAAATCAAGGGTCAAGCGATTGTTGGTGGTCAGGGCTATCTGTTAAACCTTAGTTTTTGTGTCATAGTATCAGTTCGTAGATCTATCAGATCTAGTAAGCCAGGAACCAGAAATCATCAAAAAAACAAGGGAGTATGAAACTCAAGGACGAAAAGTGGAGAGCAAAGGTAAGGAAAACAATATTTTGGAACTGGAAGCGCTTAGGCATTAAAAATTTTTAATCGGACGTCACGTGACCAAAAACAAATACCTCGTTGGGTGACACAGTAATAAGAAAAGATACTATATTTGCTCTAATTTATACCCCCAAAATTATGATTCGGTACTACTGCCCAGTTCTGATATATTGTTTGTCTTAATCGTCGTGGGACAACCTGTATATACAAAACATTTTTAGACACCAGATGATTGTTTAAGTCGTGTAGAAGAGTGTAGTTTAAATTATTGATCTTCTTAGTATAAAAAAATATATTTCATTAGAACAAGATTATTTCGCTTTTGTTCGAAACCAACTCAATTTTATTATGAGTGGTGGCAACACCGCATCTCAATGTCCGACTACCCCTATATAGGTCAATACCATCTCCAAATTTACGAACGTCGCAATTCACATTCCCGGTAACTTTCCACCCTTCCGTTTATTTACCTTCTCTCCCCTCCTTCCCTAAAAGCCGTTGCCCTTTCAAGGCTACGCTAACAATTTTGAATACCTACAGAAGAGGGATGCGTTGTTCCCGGAAACTCAAAAATTTCGATTAGGTTAAATTACAGATCAATTCCACACTCAAAAAATAGTGTCAAGTGTTTTGACTCAGTAGTTCCTACACACACTCTCGGTAGTAACATAAAATTTGAAGTCATTAAATTTGGAGCGCCGCCAAAATGAAACTGATTTCAAAAATTATCTCAAATGCACAGCTCGGGTTCTATTAAAATCAGTAGTTACAGGCAGTTACTGAGATAAAGGAATGGCAAGAATACACGACACAAAGAGAAAAGAAAAAGTCGAAAATTCTATTTTTGAAGCCAATGGAGGGACAAAATATCACCAAGATATCACCAAGATCATTTTTCAGCGTAATGAGCAATTATTTATGAATCCAAATATTTTGGAGTTGACCGCTACCTACGGTAGCAGAGATCTAGCAATCACTCAGAGCCTTAAACGTAGTATGGAAGTAAGTAGTTTGTAGATCTTATATGTATAGGGTTTCTGTTAAATACATATAGAGTGTTCATTTGAAAACTTCCCACCACGGATTTATCGAAAACTACTGATTGAAAGAAAAAACGCCGAGACCCGTTAAAAGATTAATTGTCAATTTAATCAAAAACTACTTCACTCCTTTCTACCTTCTGCCCCCCAGGGTCACCTCCTTAAAAAAATTTAATCACATAGGGTATCGAGTAATGTCTCTTTTTAAAGGTATGTTCGAGGTCCTATTTTCACGTTGGATCTTTTAAAATCGGTCGATTAGCTTTCGAGAAAATTAGAAAATCTGTATGTATCTTGATTTGTTCGGATAGAAAAGAAAAACAAGAAAATACTACTTTTTATTGCAATAAGTGTTTGAAATATTGCCGGTTATTGGAAAAACAATGATATAGGCGATGTTCAATTGCTGACGCACAGTTGCAAAAACATGTTGGAGGATATAATGGCTGCTTTCAATGATGCGTTGACAAAGGTCATTCAAACTTTTAGCTTGGGGACTAAACACAATAGAAAAGAGACTAATGGCGTCAAATCACGAGATCTAGCAGGCCATTCTATCGGCCCTTTTATTACAATAAAAAGTGGTATTTTCGTGAGTTTTTGTTTCCTATTTGAAGAAATTAAGATACATAAAGATTTTTCTAATTTTCTCGAAAACGAATCGACTGATTGTTAAAAATCAAACGTCATAATAGAGGAAGTTGATATACCTTTGAAACGAGATATTACTCGATACCCCTTGTCATTTAAAATTTTTAAAGGGAAGAACCTGGGGGCAGAGGGTACAAGCGTGGGCGGTTAAAAAGTTATCCCTCTTGACAAATCTTTTGACGGGTCTCCGCATTTTTTTCTTTTAGTCAGTTGTTTCCGATAAATTCGTGGTGGGAGTGTCCCAGGACGAACCCCGAAAACTTTAAGGAAGGTTAATACCGACTTATGTTATATGTTTAAATGATATGTTTATCCGTAATAGTTAAAGAAATGCTACCAGATGGCAGGATACATTTTATCATGGCCTCAACTTAGTGACTATGTCAAACAGAAAAACAAAAGTAGAATAAAATCTCACAAAAATATTAACATTCATGACTTTCACATTGACAATAAATTGAGCAACTGGTATGTGCATTTGGTGTCTGATTGATTAGTTTAAAAAATTAAGTTGATTGACTGAGTACTTTCTACGCATTACGGTGATACCAGTTTATTATTTTCTAAAATGTGTTATGCCGTTAGCTCTTTCTTTCACAGGTCAATGGATAGCCTATTATGAATACAAAAAAAGCTTGGGTTTCGTGACCCCCACCTAAAACTCCAATTTCACCTCCACCCGAAAAAAAGTAGAAAATGATCAGGAACCCATAAAACGCCTAAGAACGGAGTTTGAGGAATAATTGTTTTTTTTTGCTAATTACTCCGCCGCCCATTCACCAATTTTCAAAATTATAGTAACATTACCTACTACGACCCCACATCATATCGCTACCCAAATTTCATCACAATCCATGCAGCGGTTACTGATACTGCGAGGCTAGAAGAACGGCAACAGACAGACAGACAGACAGACAGACAGACGGACAGACAGACAGACAAACCTACAGACCGATAGACGCACAGACAGACCGACGGAAATGAGTGACGTGATGGGTTTTCGTTATGTAGACATCATAAAAACCCAAAAAGTGTATTATCTCAGAATCCCTTTTTGTTTGCAAGAGGCAGGATGTAGGACTGTGTAACACCTGATCCTATCAAGAGTTTACCGTACGCACATCGTTATACCTTTTCTATATTAACTTCTTATACATACTCATTCGGTTTTCCGCTTTATAGGAAGGACTACAATATAGGTAGTGCACATGCGTTATTTAGTAAACATTCCGTAACAAGTAGCGGAAATTAGGAAAATTGGATACACTCGAGTCCTAGTGGGAAGTGGAGTATGGATATCGTGCCAGCAGCCATTATCGTGACCGCGGATATATTTAGAAGCGGTTTTAGAACTCAAGACTCAGTGATGTAATCCCTTACGAGGTCAGGATATTTTCTCCTGTAAAACGTAGTAAAAGGATTCATCCCAGTATATGAAAACATTTGGTCTGTTGATTAAACTTGAAAAAAAGGTAATGAAACATAATCATTTTTAACCTTTCAAGCAGTTTTTTCATAAAATGATATTGTTTCCTCTAAAATCTAGTAATTAGCATTACATGCAAATTAATTGAAACATTTTGTCTGACTAAATTGGTGTATGCATATCTAGTAAGAATGATAAAATAAGCACATAATAATATATCTCAACAGCAGCACCCAAGGGATCCCGGTAAAACGTTAAAGTATGCAATCCAAAAATTGTCATCTTAATATGCACAGCTATAACTAAGCCAATAGTGACCTACGGTCACTCCTAACTTTAATTCAACTGAATACATCAGGTACTTTACCACAACTTAAGACATTCGAACAGCACCAGCTAGGGCAATGAAGTTGTGCTAAACTTGCCACTATTAGGATCATACCCTGATATAAGGTGACGAGGCATATAGGACTCGCAATGACACTTATGAAAGCTAACAACGATAACATAACATTCCCCTAAAATACATTCCGATCTCTTCCTGTAACCCTCGCAAAGTACGTATGTCAGATTGAGGAAGACCTCACTGATGTAGTACCGATGAAATTATAAACCAAAATAACCTATACAGGGTGGGCCAATAGTGCGTGGACGGAGGATTGTGGGCTTACTGACAAATATTCCAAAAATCTGTCACTTGATCATGGTAGGGACCCTTGAGGGCTATTACGTAAAAATATTTTCACTTAAATTCTGACGTTTATACAGGGTGATTCATATCAAACTTACATTTTTTTGAATTGAACCCCCTATATATTATTGATTATTTGGATTCCTTGGTCAATTCTAGTGTGACTTTATGTATCACACATGGAACTTTAAACGAACCGTTTAGGCGCAAATCACCATTTCTGGTATAAGTAGGTATCAGAAAAAAATTGAATATCGCAGCGATTACAAAACTTAGAAGGCCGTGACGTTGCGGTACGACTAAGCATGGAATGCGTCACCTAAGGTCATACGGCTAAATTTGAATTCTTTTTGTACTTGGAGAAATCGATAGAATAATTAAGGAAACTTCAATCACAGATAACTTGATTTTTTCAAATAGGAATGCCTATTTTGGTTTAAAGAATCAAACGTAAAATTTGATTACCTTTCTAACTATATGGCGTTCTTGATATCAATCTTTTTTGGTTTTCATTTTATTTCAAATTTTTAGTCAAATCGGCGTTTTTCAATTTTCCTGCGTGCAAGCAACCTAGCAGGCCATGAAAAATAAACAAAAGCTCGTTAATATGGAAGAAACCAACTAATTTAGTAGAAAGATGCAAACTAACCTGAGCAACAAGGCAAGATTATCAAAATTCCTTACAACATATTAGCTCTAACCAGAAACAATAGTGGTAACAAGAACGCTCATTTTCCACAGCCTACTAGCTATTAGCCAATTTCCAAAGTCAGTAAAAAAATATTTAATCAAAGTAAAGCTACTAGTGATTGTTGCTGGCAGTAGAATATCTATGTCTTCTGAATAAATTTTCACATTTAATGCTATGAAAAAGTAGCCATTTCCATAAGTCAAAAGTAATGATACCTCTGACTGGAACCCTTCAAATTCTTCTTCTATTTATTAGAAAAATCGTGGAAAATGAAACTTGATTTGCATTCTGTTTGAATTGTAAAACATAATTTAGTTTGTAGAAAACTACATGAAATAATCGCACTTACAACATAGCGTAATTAAAAAATTGTAGCAATTATTTCAATAGATGTTCAGAATGCTCCAGTTAGAGATATCTTCACTTTTGACTTAACTAAACGGAAATGACTAATTTTTTTATCCGATTAAATGTGAAATTTCATTCTAAACATGTTAGACTGTAAGCAAAAATCGCTGGTAGTTTCCCTTTTGTTTCAAAATTTTTAATCGTTTTGGAAAGTTGTCAAGCTCTAGTAGATCTCAATAGCTAGTAGGCTGTGAAAAATAAAACACTTCTGTCATACCCCAGCTACTCATTGACATTAGATATCTTGCCGCTGCTGTATCCGGTTAGAGCTAATATGTTGTAAGAAATTTTCATAATCTTGCCTCGCTGCTTTAGTTAGTTTGCATCTTTCTACTAAGTTAGTTGGTTTCTTCCATATTAACGAGCTTTTGTTTATTTTTCATGGCCTGCTAGGTTGCTTGCACGCAGGAAAATTGAAAAACACCGATTTGATTAAAAATTTGAAATAAAATGAAAACCAAGAAAGATTGATATCAAGAACGCTATATCGTTAGAAAGGTAATCAAATTCTACGTTTGATTCTGTAAATCAAAATGGGCATTCCCATTTGAAAAAATCAAGTTATCTGTGATTGAAGTTTCCTTAATTAATCTATCGATTTCTCCAAGTACAAAAAGAATTCAAATTTAGCCGTATGACTTTAGGTGACGCATTCCATGCTGAGTCGTACCGCAAAGTCACGGCTTTCTAAGTTTTATAATCGCTGCGATATTCAATTTTTTTCTGGTACCTACTTATACCAAAAATGGTGATTTGCGCCTAAACGGTTCGTTTAAAGTTCCATGTCTGATACATCAAGTCACACTAGAATTGACCAAGGAATCCAAATATTTAATAATATATAGGGGGTTCCATTAAAAAAAATGTAGGTTTGATATGAATCACCCTGTATAAACGTCAGAATTTAAGTGAAAATATTTTTACGTTATAGCCCTTAAGGGTGCCTACCATGGTCAGGTGACAGATTTTTGAAATATTTTTCAGTAAGCCCACAATCCTCCGTCCACGCACTATTGGCCCACCCTGTATATAGTGGATCGATGGATTATTATGATTATACTTCGATAGCCCCTTCCTCAAGATCACCCTGTAGTATACGTTTCTTTTAGCTCGGAGGCGTAATGTTTAGATAAAAAACTGCATAATTATCCTACCTCTGCTGTCGACCCGCCTAGGTCTTCATTACGTTTTTACGCGCCAGAGTGAGGTGTTATGTTTACGAAAATGACGAACCAAAAACGGAGTGAGTGAGTTCAAATTGGTTCAAAGAAAAAGTGAAACAGAAGATGAGAAAACTACATGCCTTGCTGGACAACTTCACATCAAGTAGGTGTACACATATTTTTCATTTCATGATTTTGAAAGAGACATATACGACAACAATGACTAATCCATTGTTCATCAGATTGTTGTGTTAGAACAACGAATTTGAATATCGTTGTGCTAGAAGGGTACTGATGAATATGATTAATTTCTATTCGCGCACACCCTCTAGTATGGGATTTCCACCCTTGCTTATTCACAATGATTGATACGTTATTAGTGAAGACGTAAAATCATTTGTTGAGCCTCAATATCTCAATATCGCGGAACTGAAGTGTTTTAACGATGGACTAATACATTGTTTTAACCATAGGATGCCACTGCCTTTCAAGTAGTCGAGTAGAGAATACGAGTAATGTCGATTCTCTTGAGTCTTATTATGAGAATGATTCGTCAACACGGGGTATAAACAACAATCAACATCGCAAAAAAAAATCGATATTGATTGCATGGTTTCATTGACCATAAATTAAGGAGTGGCCTCAAGAAGATCAGTAATATAGTTTTTCTTGGGCCGCTCATGTGTTTACGATTGTGTCGTGATTTGTTTGTGCTTTCGTCAAAATGCCGAAATTGAGGAAATGGACAATGCACGATTTTTCACAAAGTAAGTGCTAATTCCTAAATACAACGCTTCCAAAAGATTCGTCAGTAACTACGACGACATGCTTACATGACAATTTTCCTAGTGGTCCGGGAACATCTCCAATAGCGAACTTAGTTTATTAGAAGCCCTCGTATCTATGTACTGACAATTTCATCTCATTTTCGTAATTCAGTGTGAGGGACATTGTGCGAAGTATTGGAATACTTCAGAGAAGAAGACTCACTTAGATTCGTCAATTAATCCTAACAGTAATAAGACTTTTGTAACAAAAGTTTTTTTCCGGGCACCTTTTAAATACTTGAAAAACTAGTGTGGACACTTACCATAAATCTGCACTGCATTATATATCATCGAATCTTTAACGATGATTTCGAGGTAATTAATTCACAATCATACAATATAATCCATATTCATGGACTCAAATTTTGTTTTATTTCTGTATATCAGTGCTGATGTTTCCACTGAAGCCGCAGCTAAAATGGGGCATAAACACCAACCGTTTCTACAATCATGAGTAAAATCTGATTGAGACACTCAACTAGCAGCTAAATGGGGCCAAACACGTCAACTGCTTCCACAATCATGAGTAAAATCTGATTGAGACCCTGCAACCGCAGCTACAGAGGCCACAGTTTCTACAATCAAGTAAAATCTGATGGAGACACACAAACAGATGCTAAAGCGGCCAACTGTCGGAGTTTCTACAATCATGAGTAAAATCTGATTAAGGCACACAAACAGCGGCTAAATGGGCCCCACCAGTTTCTACAATTATGAGTAAAATCTGATTGAGACACACAAACAGCAGCTAAATGGGGCCCATCAGTTTCTATAATCATGAGTAAAATATGATTGCGACACACAAACAGCAGCTCAATGGGGTTCACCAGTTTCTACAATCATGAGTAAAATCTGATTGCGAAACACAAACAGCAGCTAAAAAGGGCCCACCAGTTTCCACAATCATGCATAAAATCTGATTGAGACGCACAAACATCAGCTAAATGGGACCCACCAGTTTATAGAATCATGAGAAAATCTGATTGAGACTGACAAACATCAGAAAATGGGGTTCACCAGTTTCTACAATCATGAGTAAAATCTGACTGAGACACTCAAGCAGCAGCTAAAGGGGCCAATAGTTCAACAATCGTGAGTAAAATCTGATTGAGACACACAAACAGCAGCAAGAGGGGCTCATCAGTTTCTACAATCATGAGTAAAATCTGATTGAGACACACAAACAGCAGCTAAAGGGGGCTCACCAGTTTCTACAATCATGAGTAAAATCTGATCGAGACACACAAACATCAGAAAAATGGGGTTCACCAGTTTCTACAATTATGAGTAAAATCTGATTGAGACACTGAATAACATCTAAATGGGGCCCACCAATGTCTGCAACGAGACACTGAAACTGCAGCTGAAGGGGACCGTAAATGCCACCAGTTTCTATAATCATGAGTAAAATCTGCTTGATACATTAACGAAAATGGCAAGCATCAGGAATATGGGAACATGGGTAATATCTGGTTTCAATTTCCTTTGAAATAACAAAAAAAAAGATAAGTAGTGGCCCTACCAGTGAAGTAGTTAAATATGAGCAAAATATGGTTGAGAATCTCTATTATTCACGCTGTGATGTCATCAATGTGGTGAAAGCTCGTTCACGCACATTGAAGACAAGCCAAATATGGCTTTCTTCAGTCCGCGGGTCTTATCTCCTTTCAGCTGACAGTGATTCGAAAAGTCATAGGTACTAACACTAACGATTTCAGCACATCCTAGTAAACACCCAGTTCGCATTGAATGGGGTTTCAAAACAAATGCAGCAGACTGAAGGGATGGAATCTCAAAAGTCAACCATTCGGTTGATATCGTACCACAAACGTGGGGTAAAAATAATGGTTTAATTGTTGTATCTTAAGAACAAAAGGAGATAAAATTTATGAAAGTATTACTATTACACAAACACCCTTATATGTTGTATTACCTGTTTGTGTCTTGCTGTCCGAAGCTTGACATACTGATACGAATACGCGCTCACAAAACCTTCAAGGCCGCGTGGGATGATAACTCTGGATATTCGCTGCTAAGTAATTATTAGTGAGACTGTAGAGAAATACTATCTGCCGCTAAGGGAATACCTATCTACATTACGAAGTTAATCAATGTGAACACAAAATAGGGAGACTACTGCTGCATCCCGTGAAGGTCTCAACCCATCGCACCGCAACTTAGTGCGGGTTTGGCGAAAGCGCTGTTAGCATCGCTTCCTAAACCGAAAAGTAGGAAGGTCCTGAAATATTTCCCGACCTTACAGCACTTATTGCAGTCTTGTCTATCTAACGGTTGAGACAATTTTCTCCTGAACATATAAAATTTGTCAGGGGAAGGGAACGAAATTGAGCGACAAAAAGGAAGAGAAGCCAGCCACTGCGCCATCCATTTCCAAGAAAATTTTTAAACCTATTAAGAACCATTCAAGGTCACTGGGGTTTCTTTATGTATTTCACCCCGAATATGTTTTATTCTTTGTTAAAGACAAATCAAACTGCTATAATAATGTTAATCATTCGATGCAACTTCCTGCATCCCTAAGGTTCTTTATAACAAAAAAAAAGAAAGTTCTAAGGTTTACATTTAGTACGAGTACTAATAACATGTCCGTGCCACTAGAAAAATCCTAAAAAATCAATAAGAAACAAAAATAATATAAAAATTAAGAGATTTTGCCATCTGGTTCCTCGTCATCCTATTGTCAGCACTCCCAGCCATTTCATACGGGTGGACTCACATGAAAAAGCTTGAACACCAAAATTAATAGCGTTATAGCGGTCATAAATTTGCATTCTGAAAATGATGACTTGCATTAAGCTAAGTGCAGTGTTTCACATAAAGAAGTAAAACGTCATTAACAAGTTAAATACCAATAGAATTATTAGAATACAAAATTCACCAAACCACTTTTCAAAAAAAAAATTGGTTTTGGCACTATCTAATCGATTCACTTGCTTTCATCAGAGCCAAGAATGGTCCAGTGTCTGTCTCTTGATACCTTGATCCTCAATATTCCGCTATAGATGTGTTAACTGGGAAGAAATGTTTTTCAAAGCATTCCCACATTTCTCGCTTCTACCGAGGATCTGAAACCGAAAATAATAGCGGAGAAGGCACAAGGAATCGCAGTCTACCTGTTATGGAAAACGCAACCTGGGTTTTAGTATGGAAAACAACAAATAGCCAATCGCACCTGTTTTTAACGACAAATCACTCTTACTTCCACCTTGCAGGAAACCTCATCCTCTGTGGAAGAGCCTTATCCTGCATCTACATAAAAGAACATGTTGACCAGAACTTTAAGAGAATTGATCAACTTTTACTTACGCCCAAAAAACATCACGACCCAGCCACACCACAAACTGTAACCAAAAAGGCTTAATGTTGGGAGTTGGGACACATCTGTATTTAAAGCACAGAGCACTGGCCACGCCTCCACTTCCGCGGCCTTTAGGGAAGGCTTACACGTTGAAACCTTAGACATACCGCAGGGTGAAGTGATAGGTCAAAAGTTTTTGTTATGTTTTATAACAGACCCATATGCCTGACGATTTATATTTTGCAAAATCACTGATAATAAAAAATTGATAATGAATTGTGATACTACTAAACTAAACTAAACTAAACTTACACATTACATAGGTATACATTAAAATACAAGCATGAAAGATTATTGAATTAAAAAAAAAACTTCAAGGCTGAACAATTTCCAGACTTGTTCTTTCTCTTTCATTCGAATTATAATCAGATCGTGAAACCATCTTCAAACATCTACAGGGTGATCTCGAGGACGATATCAATCTTTATAACTAACTATAACTAATGTTAATTGTTAAACATTCAAATAAAATAATTATGGTAATTTTTTGCCAAATTATTAATCTTTTTCCTAGAAATGGAACAAACCTGTAAAATAATACGTACATATATTTTTGTTTGTTTGTTCTCTACCCAGACATAAATAACAGGTTATGGAAATCAGATCGAGGTACAATCTCTGAACATCTACAGGGTGATCTTGAGGACGGGGCTATCGAAGTATAATTAGAGGTTAAACGACTTACCTGTAAGGAAGTTCAATCCTCAATTATACGAGATAGCCCCGTCCGAAAAGATCACCACCCGCCCGCCGCTGTTCCCAAAATTTCTCGATCTGATAACAAACGAAACGTAATGAAGACCTAGGCGGGTCGGCAGCAGAGGTAGGATAATTATGCAGTTTTTTATCTAAACATTACGCCTCCGAGCTAAAAGAAACGTATACTACAGGGTGATCTTTTCGGACGGGGCTATCTCGTATAATTGAGGATTGAACTTCCTCACAGGTAAGTCGTTTAACCTCTAATTATGTCGACTAGAGTCACCTCGTCTAATTATAGCAGCCAAATAAATTGTTCACTGGAATATCACATGCAAGAAGATCAGAATACGCGAACATCAACAACATGATGATTAGCTGGATAAAAGATTCACTTCCGGTCAAAGGACAATAACAAAATCTCAACAATACAGGGTGTTTCATAAGTTGGAACTTTTTTTCATACATACCAAATAGTGAGTACTTGCTTGAATTTTTTTACTGTTTTGCTGCTGATTCACCGTGCATTAGCTTTGCCGTTTCAAGGGCCGTTGCTTCTAAAGAGGAAAGTCCCAACTTTTAGAACACCCTGTAGTAAACGAACTGCAATTTGCTGAAACGACTTATGAGACAAACATACTGAAAGATTTGTAATTCTTTAATACAAATAAATTGGATTGAATTGAATTCAATCCTGAGCCTCTTTGTGTTTCTCTTAGCGGTGCCATAACAACACTGTTAAAATTGAATTTCCAGTCTTCATGAATAGGTGGAGCATTACGAGGACTTCCCACAAAAGCTCTTTCCTACCTTAGCAAGGAAATATGTACACGTAAATATCCAGATAGCAGCTTCTTAATGGGCGCTACTGAACTCAGATTGGGCGCTACACGTAATGGGATTAAGCGGCATACCACTGTACAGATGAGGTGAATAGGGCGAAACGATAAATTATATGCTCTTTGTTGCTGCCGGGGTATCCCACTAACGTGAAAATTTCTACCCGTATCATCAAATTCTTCACTAGTTTGGGATGGTTGGACAAATGAGCATTCAGTTTTGATATATCCCTTGGAGAAGACTGACAAATTGCTTAAGCGAGGCGTTCTGTATTATCCACTATCCAATTTTTAAAATACTGATATGAATGACTTTTAGAAGTCGGCTGTATTCTTCAAAGTATAAATTGGCTGTTGACAATGAGAAACGTCAACATTTGTGGTAAAAAAGTTTGAAAGGAGCTCATGCTACGCCGCTGTAACACATTTATTTACGCCAAGGCATAAACAACAGATACGGGAACCTAAAACAAAACACATGTCTAACGTTACTTGTATACAGCTTCTCGTGCGTTGTTGCTTATCTTAGTAGACGTGTTTAAAGAGTAATTTTAAGATTTAACTAGGTCACATTTATCGTGGATTATGATGTAAAACAAGTCATATAATGTGCTTAAATCTTCCATATTCACAACCAAACCTCTGCATGGACGGACTCGGTATGTGCAATCAAATGTGAAGGAAGCACTGAACGAAAAAAGTGCATAACATCAATGCGCATGTTGCACCAACAAATGCCAAAATTGGTTTCATGTCGACGATGTGAGTCGTAAATACAATGTATAAGGTCCTACATCAATTTTTGTTTTGATCATATTCATATTTATCACGATCGCTGGTGCAATTAATCAATAATTAGCAAGCATGGATCCATGTTTTCCGGTTGTTAACACGCTTACCCGAAATACATCAGCTTACGGATGCAGTGCATATTAATCCACATTTATCTTAAATCTATGATCGTCGGTCATTAATATTACAAACGACAACAGCTATTCGTGATATTAATGTTTATTCATCCATGGCTTGCCACGAGCCATGGACCCTAGCGCTTTTGCTGGAAGTTAGTGGTAAGGTTTGTAAAATGAATTCCAATTGAAATAATACATACCATTTATTATTTTTCATATGAATTTGCTGTTCTTGGATCAACCTCAACAAAATGATTGTTATAAGCGTAGGCGCTCCGTTAATTTAATGATGGTTAACTTTATGTTGTTGGTGAAGATTATTGTAATTTCTTCATTTGCGTTACTTTTACTACAACAATGTACTGCGTCAACAAAATCGTTTTAACAATCACTGATTCGTAGACTTCAAATTCAAAGTTATAAAGATCTTAGGTATTACATAGAGATGTGTGTCTGAATATTTTGTCAGCTTTTATGAAAATTTCATTATAGGTCTGCGAGATATGTTTCAGTCTGTTGCTGTCTTTACCGGAGATCGTTCTTTTTTTTTAATCGTAATCATGTTTCTGTGGTGGCAACCTGCATTCTGGGCCAGTCAAGTTAATTCAATAAAAGTGTTGAGAAAGCAATTTCAAATCTTCTTAACTGGACTAGTGAAGGCCAGAACGTAGAAGAGGAACAGGATCAATAATAATGGCAAATGAAGTGCAGGATCGCCATTTTCGACTTATGATAACCAAAGGCGGATTCTTAAACCAACTGCTGATCAAACCTTCTGACAGTTTATAGCAGAATAAGAACTGTGTCTGCTTCGCAATGGCAATGTTTGGAACGCTGTAGGTTTCAACTGACTAGAGCGTAGTGTTATTGTGGTGCGCTCGTTTCCAAATTGCCACCCGAATCTCAGTTAAAAATCGTATAATCACGAAGTGTGGATTTAAGTCGAAATTGTATATATACGTAAAGAAATCCAAGTTCCAAGTAAAAGCCAAAGATGTATCTCATTCTGGCATTCCATGATAGACCTCTTTCAAGCCATATTTTCAATATTCCTGGACATTTTCATTTCTATATGTACATAAATAGAGTGAAAAATAACGATTCCGTGTATTTTATACTCTAGAAGTGCTCTATAAAGATAAAACTATGTATCTTTTGATAAGATAATATCGTGCCGAAGTATTTTCTCAAGCACTGAGGAAATATTATTTTACCTGAAAATACCACTACTTCATTGGAATCCAAATATATCTTTAAATAAATATCAGTATCTCTTTGAGGTACTATTCTTGGTTGCTGTTGCTTTTCTGACAATCGACACACATGTTTTCGATCGGGATATCCTTTTAGCATCACACTCTCACACGTTCATGAATTTCAATAGTAACGGCACGCTAAAAGAATCAAACGGCCAATAGTCGTTTCTTGAAATGAAATCAATTTCTATTTTGATTAGAGATGTTTGGGAGGGTGCAGGAAATGGTATCCAGGAAAAAAGTTATACAGAACTAATTTATCTACATGTTTATTCTGTTCTTCTTTTTTTTTTGGTCTTGGGAGTTTTTCGGACTTTGAACGTTGACTATGCCCAAGAATGGTCCTAAAAACGTAAGACATGATTTTACTGAAAATGTCTATCAACTTTTTCGCCCCTAATGTCCAGAAACGTATCAGCAAAATGGGCGCAACAGGCACAAAGATGTAGCGATACTGACTAGATTTTGTTGTAAGGGGAATGACGTCAGTAGGTTGAAAAGTGGGACTTGTGGATGCATAGTAGGTGCCCAAAGAGCAACAAAATTATGAGTCCAATAAGAAGACGGGTGAAGGGGGCGCATCAAAGCAGTGTGACCTTTTAACCAAACTGTTTCTTTGTCAGCTGCTGTAATTTTCGGCAATGATGTTCTCCAGATCTCATAACAGAAGAGTAATTCCCAATACTGTAGATATAGATCCTGATAGTGAACAACATAAAATATATTATTTATATATATACACACACCGCGTCCCAGGACGAAATCCGAAAAAAGAAATCGCATTTAGGTTTCGGAATGTGAAGTCGGTATGAAATCGAATTATTTTTGAATTCATATTTGTTACAGAGAAATCAACTTTGTTGTAAAGATGATTTAAACGTGTGTGGCCCACCTTACTGAATGAGACGGTCTATCTCAATAGTAGGGGTATGGTTTATTTCACGATCGAATTAATGAGATTTCAAATTTTTAGCTATACAGGGTGGGTCGGGAGGAACGCACCAAGCTCTAAAAGTGAGAATAATGTAAAAAAACTCATATGTATATTCTTATATGATTCTTTTTTATTTTCAAGTTATAGCAAAGTAACAAATCAACAAATTTCACACGTTAACATGTTCTTGATCATAGCGTTTTTTAATAAATGTTCAAAAATACCGCCACTGACCTCTAAATATTTTCTGATTCGTCTGCAACTCCCAATTGATTCATTTCTTTCTCCTTTAAAACCGGCTACAGAGCGGCGCAGCGTGGCGTCGATACACAGGGATGTAATAAGTAACTGCAATTAACATTTTAGTAACATAATAAATATTTTTTCTTTCTTTATTGAAGTCTTTAATTTTGAAGTCACAAAAATAAAATATAGGTACAAACAATGGAACAGGTTGAAAAAATTATCAAACCAATTTAAAGAAAGCTAACTCTATATTAAAAAAAGAAACTTGTGAACGTATCTGTTAGATCTTAAATTTTAAAATTAACATCAATTCTTCTAGTCGCACTCAGAATCGTTCATCGTGACGCGCGACGATATTTTATTTAATAAGGAGTTACTGAAGACGCGATGCAACAAGGCACCAATAACTCCTGGCCGTATTTGACATCTAAGCATGAGCGCTACGACAAAAATACTACTTCGTTGTTTTGAGACACGGTATTTAATATTTTATGGATGTGACTGGTGTACATAACCATAAATAGGATAATCCTTTTGAGAACTAGGACTAATATTTATTTGTATACTTGAGAAATAACAATATTGATCATTGATGATGACGATAAGATTAAAAATATACCATCTAAATAGGTGAAAGCAGGTCAATGATACTATTTAAAAGTTTTTATTGGTACTGTGTGATTGTAACACAGGTGAAAATCATGGACTTCTGATGTGTACAAAACACATTACAAAAAATAGAACCAAGTTCCGGCTCTTTTTAGGTTGGAATTAAATCCGCGCTTGACAGAACGCATCAATAACTCTGTTTCAGAGACAATTTTAAGGTGAGGCAGTGCCTGTCACTATTTGTGTAAGGACGGCAATATTAGTGGATGACACTATTTCAATAACTCCCTAATACAGCGAACGAGATGCGTTTAGGAAACAGCATGACCCACCGACATCAAAATAGCAAACTAGACACAGTGGAGACGTAATCACGGACCTACCTCAGATCGCATTTGGCGGCATTCAAGATGTGACCAGGACAGTCGCATAACTCGCATCATCACTTTGTCGAGATACTTTTATCGTTGAACGTATAGCATAGCCCTTAGTGTTATCTATACAGCTCGACCAATACATACGTTCAATAATTGATTTTAATTATTTGAATAAATATTCTCAGAATTTTAATTTCTTATACATCTTAGTAACTTTTTTAAATAAAAACGTATTACAATCATTTGGAGGGATGCGACGCATCACCCGCATCAATAGGAGCTACGCCGCTCTACAGTATTCTTAATTCATCGAATTATTGCAGCCCGTGTGTCCACTATAATTTTGTAAAACTCGTTTTTTATCTAGACTCATAAATAATGACCTAGTGGTGTGAGGATAATCAATAGGATAATTGAACCTCCACGTCTAGTATCAGGCATTTTGCAAAATTTATCATATAAATTACAAAATAAACGTCCAATTACTGTGACTGTATACTGCAACGTCATCAAATGTATTTGAGCCTCGAACATGGCATACTTTCAGATAGAAGTGGAAAGCGAAATAAATATTTTTAATTACGTTATAACTTGGAAACAAATGAAAATCGGATAAGAACATATGAGTTTTTTTGCATTATAATTCCTAGAGTTTGGTGCGCTCCTCCCGACTCACCCTGTATATACCGTAGCAAAAAAATGGTGTCAAATATCTAAAACATTATCTATCCTGCATTGAATCCTTTAGCTAAAAAACAAAAAATAAATTGTTCAAATGTTCCATCTATTTTAGCAGTCGCAGCCGTGAACTAACATGTAGTGATAACTTTTGTTTATGTAAGTTACAAACATCTGCCAGTCAAGGTTACCTACTTCCTGATGTAGGAGCTAAAGGTAGGAGAAAACTGATGCGTAACTCATATAGACGATTATTTATTACATATCTACATAAAGGTCAACATACTATTAGAAGATGTAAACCAGATGGGGCTTTGTTTTCACAAGGTTAATTGGATAGGTATACAAAATCCGAAATATAATTTACGATTCGAAAAATGTCTAACTTGATCTACTGAATATTTATATTGTCTGCTGCCAGTTTAATAAAATGGTTTTATTACACGAGAAATAAATTTTATATAAAAATGTACCTTTTAGGTACCCGATAGTGCTTTGTTATTTATACTAGTACGTCAATAGTCACAGTTTTCTGAAAAATATTTGTTTAATGAGCCACACATATAGTATGGACCTTAATTTTTTTAAATCTACCAAACGCAAAGGCTACGAGCTTTTTTGGTAATTTGAAAACCCATACAGAAAAATGTTTAGCAAAGAGCAGCAGATATCTTGACAGCGTGATTTTTAGGTAATAACAATTCACGTGTAGATAAACATGCCAGTGTGAGCATCTAGAGCAACACTGAAAATAGTTATATTATATGCGTGTGAGTTAGGTTTGTGTATTTTGTTTGTTAATCTTATTGTTATATCACCTTATTTTGCTCTTAATTGGCCTCAATTTATAAGATATATTCAGATTGATTTTTTTCTCACTATCTGTGCTTGTTGAGTTTAAGTAACACTTTATGATCAGCTCAAGTTGACGATTAATAAAATAATAATCAATTTTATACCGTAGTTTATCTTTGTTTCTTTGAAAAGTTCCATTATTGTGAAAATTGAATACAGCACTTTTTGGCGCTTACTACGTCACGTGGTGGTTATTTTAGAAAGTGAAAACATCATTTCTATTGGTTTTACTTTAATATTCCCTGTAGAATTATTACTAAAACGTTGTGATGGAAGCTATATCCTATATCCCTATAGGGCACCAATTGTTTCTGAAACTCCTAACGCACTTGTCATAATACTTGTTTTTCATTGATATCTCCAGTTTGAAAATAGCTAGGAAGTTGAATCTTACGCTGACCTTTTAAGAATTTCGTCCTCATCTATATGTTCAAACAAATATAGCAGACCATTTAAAATTTTTGTAATAATGCATGATAATTATTATTATGTCAAATACCGCCATGTAGATACAAGATCTTGGATACTTTTTATCTAGCAGATTATTAGACAAGACCAGCTCTTTTAAACGAGACCTAGCTTGTTTAATTCCGTTAACTCCTACCAATGTTATTGCCGTTTAAATAAAAACCTTTTTGACGTTCCCCCACCACCACGTCTTACAAGATAGAGCAAAGAACGACCCCTAGCAGGTACTTGCGGAACTCGAAAATTATTTCTAGCGATTTCTCTTAGCCAATTTACCTAACAATATTTTCTGCTCTAAGTTATGCGATTAATGGTTACCGAGATGTTGCAGGCGTTCATTCTTGGTAGACCACCCTGTACATAGAAATCTGATTGAAACTATGTTTTTGTATTGCCTACAACAAAATGTGAATTAAGTACAAGTATTAGGATAACCTTCCCTTTTTCCGGGTTTTCATGGATACCTCAGCAAGTAAACAATGTATTCAATAATTATACGCTTCTTGTAGTAATTACTATTTCCGCCTTATCAGTTACACATTACCGATTAGATGTAAAATACATTATCTTATATCTATATAACGAATTGACTGGTTTTTCAACTTCATTAGCTATATTACATTTCTGTTTAACCGTAATCATTTTTTTTAAACGTCATTGTAATGCGGTTTCGCAGATATCACGACCTAGATATGATAAGACTACAAAAACTAGGAACTACTAATACCATAGTGAATCATCGATTTATAGTTCTGAAAATATTCACTGGTCATGCCTTAGGCCTAGTCAAACTGATTTATAAGAAAGACAGTTAAGTTTCAATCTCGAAGAGATATTTTGTCTCAATACCAAATCAATAGCTTGTATAAAAATCTCATTAGAACCCGCTTGAACTTCCTAAGAAAACGTGAAACGTAAGTTATCATACAAGCTTTTACAAAAGACGTAATGCAGTTCTTTCGACAAACTAATATGATAATTTCATAATATTTAAAAGGCATCAAGGCAAATGTTTCGCCACTAAAGAGGAATTTAAAATTCATAGCATCGTTAACTACATGCACGATGCATACTTTAACCAGTGGCTCTTAACATTTTAGTGACGAGAGATCGTTTATATCAAATTTTTGTCTTGTCATCTCCATCATCACACGCGTATACAAGGGGAGGTAATAGGGGTAATTACCCCTCCCAACATTTTCGAAAAAAAAGTCGATTCAACTTTGACTTATTTTATTTGGCTCATTTATGTGGCTATTTACCTAAGCAATCGACGCACTGAAAAAAATCTTATTTTGCAGTAACTAAATTACAAAATGGTTTTTTTTTTGCTTCATAATCAGTTGAATGTCCTATACAACGTGGTAGCTTGTCATAAAAATTTACTCTCATTACTCATTTACTCATTAATTACCTCCTTTGAAAATTGCACCGATTAGAAAAGTTAAAACACTAATTAAAAAAAAAATAGAGAGCGTGTTGTGGCTACTAGGGTACCTGACTGTTCAGTGTTCATGGTCTTTTTATTTTGTATGCTGTGCCAATAAAATGTTCTCGGATGATACGTAACAATACGTTAATCAATGGTATTAGGTACATATTATTTGTATTCCGTACAATTAAAACTGATTAATGCATCAATAGATTTTTTATTTCATCTCCCTAAAATACCTGATACTCCACTGTTTCACTTGCTGTTTATATCTTCTTTTTTATTTTAATACTATTAACATTTTCCTTTTGTGCTGCATCAACGTCCTTCACGAAGGTATTACCAAAAATGGTGAAAGCACACACTTCATGCCCCACTACCCCCCCCCCCAGACTGAGGTCTGGATACGCCCCTGCATCATCAGCAACTGTTTGGCGGCGAAACAAATTTGCTCAAACGAAACATCTGTTAGATTAATGGACTAGTTACACATTACAATATTGTTTTAGTACAACTTTTGTAACTGTAGCTGGTTATTGTTTAGCAACTGACGAATCGCTATTTGAGTAACCCTCAAGTATGCCTTCAGTAATACTTAAGGGATACTGGAGAAATGACAATGAACACTCACCTTAGTCTCCACTCCTAGCGAGCTTACCTTAAACCAAATCTAAATCCGAGCTTAACTGTGGTTTAAATACAAATGACATGTGTCAAGCAGTAACCTTCAAAGCGAAGGCAAATAGAAGAACAGAGTCAAAAAAGTAGGAAAGAACTAACTTGAGTAAATTCAAACCGCGTTCTCACTGTGAACCGGAAGCGATATTAACAAAACCGGATTCTTCCCGGACTAGTTTTTTCATGCTGATTCCGGAGCTGTATTTAGTATTTCTCTAGCACCTGTTTTTGGCTATCTCGAGGGCTATCTTTTGTATACAGACAGACGGATGGACAACCAGAGGCTCTGCATAAACGCTCTTACAGTGAGAGCTAAAATGGCCGTTGCCCTAATTTGACACGAGCTACATACCGAATAAGGTTATTTTTTTAGATAATTATGACAGTACGTATTGCGGCTTCATTAGTGCCTGCTGCAGTGAATTTTATTATCAACCACTTTAACTAAACCGGCGCCGGCGATTGTACAACGGATATCAACTATAAGCTTAGTTAAGCTTAGGCTTAATAAAGCTTGAGTTAAACCTGCATTTGTACAACCTGCCCTAAATTTCATAAATATGAGGCCTTTACGGAAACGCTGATCTGGATCCGGATAGATCAGTTATATGTCAAACAGCTGTCAAGTGGGATTTATGATTCCATGAATGTAATGGACATCGAACAACGAAAAAGTTGTTTAACAATAAAAACATATGGTAAAGTAAAGCAGCTACTGATCTGAATCATCCGATCGCAATCACTTACTGTACAAGAGTGAACTACCCTATTTCCGAGCCTATTTCTGACCGATCCCAGATCACTTTCCGAACGTCAGGATCAGTGATCCTTGTGATCGGGTTAACCCGATCATAGTTTCCGTAAAGGCCTATAACCTAAAAAAACAAATTTTGTTTTAAATTAAAACTTCCTCGATGCATGAATTATGAAAAAATATTTTAGTTGGACGTGATTTTTGCACTACCACATAATAACAAAAAAACAACGAATTTACGTTAATATCTGTGGAAATGGCTTGACGTCATCTTCTGATTAGAGAACATTTTCATTTTGATCAGTGACTATACCTACAAGAATCTTGGTGGACCTTCACCATTATTCGAACCAACACATACTCGGCGTTTTATAAAATTCAGATGAAAGATTCAGTTTTTAAAATTGATAGTTTGCCGTACGCCTAAAATATCAGTACCTAAGCTCTGATTTGAAACGATAATTATTCATCTTTAACAATATTTACGATTTTTTAATAAAAAAGTCAATTCATAATCACTAAGCTGTGGTCCACGGGGTATCTAACTGTTAAGAACCGCTGCTCTAACATAATAGATGCATAGGTGACTGTATGAGTGTGTGCAAAGGACGCCTGCAGCAGCTAATTTCTTTGAAATGAAATAAAATAACATCAGAGTGTATGTTTCTGAAGATAGAGCTCACGTAGACGTATTATGCAACTCTAATTATTATGAAATCCCTCTTCTTTTGTTCCAAAAATCTTTAATTTGTGATTAAAGGAGTGTTTACGTCAAATAGCAAAAATAAATCTCGTCAATTTGACATCTACAAGCTATTTGTGCTATTCCGTTTTGTTGTATTTCTCACACGATTATCACGATTCATCACGTAATTCACGAAGTAATTTGACGTGGGTAAAGTGTTTATTCTTATGGACAGTGGCGTAACTAAGAGCCCGTAGAGCCCACAGCTGCGGGGGTCCCGTCGATGTGGAGGCCCCGTAGTCTTGGAATGCAACAAGAAAGTAGATGCTACATTAAAAGGCCGCTTTCCTTGTTGTTTGTATATTTTACAAAAAATATCTATGAACCCCATGATACATATCTATCATTGAAAAAGTGGGACAGTACTGTATTTTAAACTAAACCCTAAATATTGGCGCAGTATCTACAGTAAATAGAAAAATACGGTAAAACAGCATACGTCAATTGTTTTGCCTAATTTAACGCGATGTGTTTCACAACAGAGGTCACACAAACAACCAACACATAGGTGTAAAATAGAAACTAAACGACCTTCTAAAAAAAATTGAAATCGAAAACTGTGTGTTTTCAAACCACGAATTTTGCAATTTTTCTGATGATTTAAACATGTAAAGATCGTTGTTTAATTTGTATTTTACATCTATGTGTTGGTTGTTTCTATGACCTGTGTTGTGGCAGACACCAAGTTAAATTAGCCAAAAATTGTTTGACGTTTTTTTGTTTGAGAACTGCATTTGAAAATCTGTGACTCAATGCACATTTTTTTGCGAGCAAACCTTAACGTTAAAGCGCCGAAAATAGCAATAAACATTGCCAAAAGCTTGGCCTTTTCCGTTATGCAGTGACCCGTGTTTCTTTTCAAAATTTTCTCCACAATCCCAAGGTTTTCTCTTTAGTCCTAAGATGATACTTTTTTCAACTGTATATAGAAGTCATTGAAATAAACTAGATTTCATGTAATTTTTTCGGAACACTGAAGAATAAGCGAAATCCCAGATAAAAAATCAAGACGTACCTACCCTAGTCTGTTTATGTTTAGTTTTTTGTTCGGATTTTGGTCTTTATTAGACATTGCACCTATCAGATAGTGCAGTAGTCACTTTCTGTTTAAATTTGTTAATTTTAAATCGATAATAATTCCTAAGCGACAAATTACTATAAACGCAAGTTTTTGGATTTACCAATTTAAAACTAACTAACTACGATAAACTGAAAATGACTAGAGCACTAATTGACAGGTACAATGCCTGATAATTAGACAAAAATGGTATGTCTTAATACACCAGGGTTTAGACTTATTTTTTTGATTCTGTATCTCGCTTATTTTTCAGTTTTCGCTAGTTTTCGGATAAAAGTTATTTGAAAAAGTTGTTTATTTTAACGACTTATATACACAGTTTAAAAAGGAATCAACTTAGGAGTCACCCTGTATATATACATAAAATATTATCAAAAAAGGTGCCACGGAAAATTTCTTGCAGGGGGGCCCCGTATCTTGCGGGGGTCCCGAATTTGAAGTTACGCCACTGCTTATGGAGCCATTTTCTCGACCACCTTGAACGCCAGATACTTTTTAAACAGTCCATTTGTTTCCTCTTCTTCACAAGACAACATACAATAATTGACCAAAGTAGCACTTCATGATCGATGTTAACAAGACTGCGAAAAATGAATATAAAATGACACCATGTGGGCACTCTATTTTTGCAACGTTTTCATTCAATTTTAAAACTGCACAGACGAAACGTAATGAAAAACGTAACGTTTGCACCAGCCTTTAGTAATAATAGATGTGCAAGCTATCAAAATTAACACATACTTATGTAATCAGTGTAGGTAGATAAATATTGAAACAGCTTATCAAAAATAAATGAAAATAATTTCTCCATCGGCTCAGATATGGTTGATTGTTTTACATATATGCTAATGTATATATTAATGACAACAAACATGTTGTGATCTAAAGTAGAAGACCTTGGAATGCAAGCCATCACGAGAGTGAGAGATTTATTTTTCTACAGCGAAACACCCAGAAATCATTCACCTCGTGGAGATTTGCCGGCCGGCAGCGTGGCATGACACTTGTTTTGAATTATAGTGTGATTAGATGCCGAGGCTGCTTCTAATTGAATGTGGGTCAGGGTACAATGTTTATTTCGGGGGAATGTTGGATATTTGTGGCGCTCGCGCGCAAAACCCGCTAAATCCCCTTTTTAAATTTTCGTACATTTTTACAGTTGCCTATAAAGTAATCTCTGTAAGATAGTATTTACTTAGAAAGCAAACCCCGACGCGCCGTTAAATCCCTATTGAAATAGCTGTCAAATATTCGGCTTTGGAGCATACGGCCCTAAATCCAGTTTTGTTATCAAAAAACGATAGATCCATATATTAAAAATTGCGAAGTGAATAGATTAATTTTGTTTTTGCCGATTGGTACATTTTAATGGCTTTTAACCCACGTTGCGGTATCAGAATAACGGAAAAAATCCCCAAGTTCGATGGGTTTCCGCTTCGAGTTTAGGTTTCCCACCACTATACTCAGTATTGTAATAGAAGTTGCCCATCTCTTCATCACATATAAGGTGCTTTCCTTTTACATCTGCACTAACTCAGATCAGAAATGAGACAGCTCAGCTCAGTTAGAAACGTCGTCATAGCTCAGATGAGTTAAAGGAACGTGTTTTTGCAGTTAAATGTCATTCCTCGAAATTTTATAATATGCTATGGTTCTATGATCTGTCGATCCTTTCCATAATCTAGTTTTTTACTTTTTTGCGTAAACCCTACACCCACATACTTCGCTTTCTTTACCTTTACTGAATAAAAAGAGGTTGTCCTAGTTGCAACCGGAACGGCATACTCTAATTGTAAATCGGAAACCGCAAACAGACCACTGAAGAAATGAAGTTTTTGGAAGAGATCTTCGCACGTCGTCACCATACACTATCGACTATCCATACACCATAGATAAAACCCTCTTCCATACACCACAAAACCCGCTAGAATCTGAAATCCAAACTCAAAAAATCCTAACCTCATTTATTTGACATCTGAATGATCTGAGACAACTGATCTACATTTTGAGCCAGTGCAGATGGGCTTAAGTGGGG
Source organism: Callosobruchus maculatus (assembly GCA_951848785.1). Classification (NCBI taxonomy): domain Eukaryota; kingdom Metazoa; phylum Arthropoda; class Insecta; order Coleoptera; family Chrysomelidae; genus Callosobruchus; species Callosobruchus maculatus. The sequence continues at coordinate 8,419,792 of CATOUR010000065.1, read as the reverse complement.
GTAAAATATCTGAATTTAGACTCAGATTCAGAAAACAAAAGGAACGTACATTGAAATGAGTCATGACGTCACAAGTGAGAATTATCAGATAAAGCATGCAAAAGGAAAGCACCAGTATTTAGTCCAATAGAGAATTAAATAATATAGTTTTGTGTGATCCTGTTGAAGAAGCTGATCCATGTAATCGCTTGGCTGAAGAAAATGCCGCCATGTCTAGAAAGAAGTTTTGATACTAATTTGGAAGAAAGTATATGTTTTTGCGTATTTTCATCATTAGTTTATAGCTAAGTGCTGCTCTAGTACACTATTAATATTTTAAATATTATAATTATATTAAAGAATAATAAAACGGTTTGTTCATCAAAAAATCCTCAAATTGTTTCCGTAACGGCAGCAAAACTCGCTAAATCCAAAAGAAATATCAGTTTTTTTAAGTTTTAAATATTTTTAATGAAAAAAATTTGGAAATAGTTGTTAACGCGTATTAAACCTGATATGGGCAATAGAAGGAATGCTAAAAATATATAATTAATAGTAATAATTTTTTTTGCAATTTACCACAAGTTTGATGTTGGGGATTTAGCGGGTTTTGCGCGCGAGCTCCATATTTGGAATAACTAAAATGCTTATTATACATATGCCTCATTCTCAGTTTACCAGTGCAGTTAACAGCACCAACAGCAGCATTGGAGGTACTGCTGAATATCCCACCTCTTGACATTTACATAGAGGGAGAGGCAAAAATGACTGCACATAGGATGCAGTGCCATGGCAATTGGTTTTACGCCCTTGTCATGAAACACACCACGATATACTTGATAATCTACGGTGCGAGATGCCACCTGACAAAATACCAAGAGTCGTGGACACCGAAATCCCATATCAGGTCAAACTAAGTGACAGATCGGAATGGGCTCTATGAGAACATCGACATATTGTTGAATGGCATCACCTGGTACACTGATGCCCCCAAATATTCATCAGGTACAGGAGGAGGCATATAAGGCGGTAGATCTAGGCAGAACGTTAGTATCTGCCCAGGTAGTAAACTGATTACCGTTTTCCAGATAAAAGGATACTGCAAAAAGACTATATATGTAAACATCACAGACAGCCGGGCAGTTCTAATGGCTTTGGCAAGTAACCACTATACTTGGTAACGGGAGGGCTGACAGACGTGCCAAGGAAGGTCCAGAACTCCCTCTCGTTGGACCAGAACTAGGCTGTGGTATATCATACAACATAGTGTGTGTTTTGATACCACAGACGCTCTTAGATGAGCAGGAAGGAACAACGAAAGGTGGTTGGATTTATAACTGGCCATTGGACGCTTAGTGTACAGGGAGACCCATTTTGGGCATGATGATTGTGTTATTATAATATTGAGTAGATAGTGGGCTATGACTCATCTATTAAAAACAAAAAAGCAAATCTGTAAAAGAATTGCGAGACTGTCAGTTTTTATTTATATTTTTATTAAATATAGCTTTGTTCTTTCTGTGTTTTTATTTTAATTATTGTCAATTTTCTATAATAAGGGCAGCTTAGATACCCAGAGAGACAGCAACCGTTTCCAGATATATTTGATCGTCTAAAAATAAATATAATTAGGTACGAATCCTTTATTCAACCACGTCCCAAAACTTATTTCAAGGAGAGTAGGGAGCAAAGGGAAACAAACGTATTAGGTTACATAGAAGCAACGCCCTCATAATCTTGTAAGCACATAGAAGAAGCTGTAGGGGTACCAAAATCAACTGCAGAAAGAATTCTAAAAAGATACAATTACCATCCATACAAGTTTAAGATACTTCAACATTTGCACAGGATCCAGGTTTGGTAATATTTAATCGCCATAACACGAAGGAGACCAATAATTTTTCTAAATGCCATTAAAAGAATAAGAAATTGTGCCAGATTTGCATTCGAGAAAATAGCCTCCAACTTGAACCAACATCTCTAAAAGCTCCTCGTTGTTTTTAGTTTTTATTTTGATTCAAATTCAAATTTAATAATGTGTTGATATTCTTCAGATATAATGTTGTTTGGTTTTAAGTAATATAATAATGGAGTAAGTAATATTTATTGAACATTATCACAAATAGTAGTTAATAGCGTATAAAATACAATTAAATAATTGAGTTTAAAAGTATTGAGTATCTTGTATCTTAATAATTGTTTACTTGGATATTGTTTTTAATAGATTAGTCATGGCCTACTGCTACAAATAAAGTAAAAAATGATAAATCAAATTTTGAGCGCAATTTTCAAAATAACTTAATACCAATATATATTTTTGAAAAGCTTCAATTATTTCCGATTGACTTCAAAAATAATATACAGGGTGTTCCATTTAAAAAAATATATGTTTGCTTCATAACTGAAAAATGGTTAGAGTAAGAAAAAATCAAAGAACACCACTAGATGCTACAGGAAAAATTCTATAAGACTCTTTTTAAACTTTTCAATAAGATAAAAGACAACCGAGTTACGAGGGTGGTCCCAAAATCGACAGTTTTCGATTTCACCCTGTATCTCAAAAACCAAGAGGGCCATGATAATGTTGTTGATGGAATCTTTAGTTTTACAAAAAAGTAGCACACTGTCGCGAAAACCGCAACTCTCTATCTTCAAAAATAACCGAGATACCCCGTAAAAGTGCCCAAAATGGGACACCCTGTACACCTGCAAAAGCTGAGGATTGAAGTGGCAAATCTATTATGTAGGAAGTGCGATGAGGCAGAGGAAACAGCTAAGCATATTATCTTTGACTGTCCTGCTCTGAGTAAAAGCGGGAACTCCTATCTGAATGTAGGCCAGAAGGGTAGACAGGTGAGCATAGTTCAATGCATCTCAAACATTGCAAAGAACTTAGGATGGGACTCTGTTTGATCAGTTTGACTGGGGGTGCACAATAATCCTTGAGGCTGAGCGGCAACTATTAAGGAAACTGAACCCTAACCTCCTCACTACCAAAAAAACATTACTTCACGATGAACGTTTATGGATTATCAGCGGAGATATATAAGAGACACCCTCGTATTTACCAATCTGAAGCATTTCCCATAATGCTTTGTTTAGGGTCCAACAGTAATTGGTAGGGTAAAATACCTTCTACGTCGTATTCTGCGGAAATCCTTGAAGGGACGATGACATTACAGCGTCGCGTCACTGCGGAGAGAAAATACGTAAACAAGCTAAATATTTCTAGAAGGGCGTAGAAGTATCGGAATTCTGAAATTCTATGGCGAAAATGTAATATCACTACTACTCAAATTAGCAGAAAATTGCGATGTGACAATCAAAAATCTACCAAAAGAAGCTTAAAAGACCGATTGTAGTTTCTTAAAGATTACGTGATTATCTATAACGTGTCACCTATTCGAATTGGATGAACGTGTCCCTCTGACAAGTAACAGAAGCCCTTAGGTAAAACATGTTATAGCTGATTGTTGATAAAGCAATAATTATTGAAAGTTACAATTTGGTCTAAATATTCGCCAAAAAAAATGCTGACATAATTAGCGAAATACGAGTCGGGTTTGGCAGAATAGTTTTGGAGAATGGTTAGAAAGTAAGTTGACAATGACAAACCAGGCAAGGCATGTTACAATATGTGTTTGTAATTTTTTTTCTGCCAGTAAAATGATCCATCTTGTATACAGGGTGATTGGTAATTCGATACATTTATTTGGGGAGGTCATAGTAGAGAAGAGACGGTAAGCTAATGAATTGGCCATATACCCTGTCCAATTCCTAATAGTTGCCGAGATAAACTTAATTTTAGAGATTTTCGTTAAAATGCGGACCTCCAAACGAAAACCCTAATAAAATTTTATTATTAAATTTTTGCCTTAGAAAAAAATTCTATTACGTTCTGCTTGATTACCTAGCGACTTTTTAAGACGAATCGGTTGTAAATTACGACTTGAATTCTTTTTTTAAACTTATACAATTCTAAACCTATATCACATTTTTGGTTAACCGATCACTTTTTATTAAAAAAAAAAGGAGTCAATTTGATTGACTCAGTACTTCCCACACATTACTGTGATATCAGTTTATTATTTTCCCATAGCATGAAGCTTTAGTCTGAGATCCCTTGCAACCAAATCATCGGCAGCCTTCCCTCCCCGAAAATTGTCTTATGCCGCTAAGTCTTTCCTTCAGAGGTCAATGGACAGCCTAAAACATCTAAAAACGAAGTTTGGGTTGTTTTCATACTTTTAGTTTTTTGATTATTGCTATATACGCTGCCACTTACACGATATTTAACAAACATACGCGTTTTGCATCCTCACCACGGTAATAATACTGTGTCAAAATTTAATTAGAATCAATTTAATAGTGTCCACGTTACAAAACACAAAAAGATCTAAAGCAATAAATACTCGTATGTATGTATACAGAAAATTCTAAGTCCCTTAGTTTCCGTAACACGCTAGGCAATGTTCGGATGGACCTAAAAAGTTGATTTACGTCGCTAGGTCTTCCTTCACAGGTTAGTGGACAGCCTATTATGAATACAAGAAATTTCTCAGTTTTTCAACTTCCCACCCCACCCAAAAAAAACGCAGAAAATGATCAGGAACCTCTAAAACGCTTAAAAACGAAGTTTGAGCTGTTTTTACATTTTTACTTTTTTTTATTATTTCTGCGCCGCCATTGGCACGATTTATAAAAACCATACGCGTTTTCCATCCTTGTCATGGTAGTAATACTGTGTCAAATTTCATTAACATCAATTCAACAGTTTCCTTGTAACACAATATAGAAGGATCTAAAGCAATACTCTCGTATGTTTCCACCAGAAAAAATTCTAAGTCCTTTGGTTTCTGTAATAGGCAAGGCAATGTTCGGATGGACCTAAAAAAGTTATTTATGTTGCTAGGTCTTCCTTCATGGGTCAGTGGACAGTCTATTATGAAAGCAACAAATTTTTCAATTTTACAACCCCCCACCCCCCAACCACCCCAATTTCACCCCCACCCAAAAAAAAGTAAAAAATGATCAGGAACCTCTAAAACGCCTAAAAACGAAGTTTGAGGAATATTTAATTTTTTTTGTTTTTTGCTAATTACTCCGCCGCCCCTGCACCGATTTTCAAAATTATAAGAACATTACCTACTACGACCCCCCAGCATATCGCTGCCCAAATTTCATCACAATCCATGCAGCGGTTACTGAGATTACGAGGACACAAAAACGCGTACAGACAGACCGACAGACAGACCGACAGACAGACAGACCGACAGACAGACAGACCGACGGAAATGAGTGACGTGGATTTTCGTTATGTAGACATCATGAAACGCCCAAAAAGTGTATTATCTCAAAATCGAAAATTTTCGCGATCACAATACTCCCCTCACCTATCGGTGTGGGAAGTAAAATTAGAAATTCGATGACAAGTTTTTGCCAAGCGCTCTATTGAAATTTTGTACTCTCGGAGATCGATTGCTTTAATGCAATCTTATTGCCTGTGTTTACCACATTTACAACAAGTTTATGGTACCAATCATCATCATAGTCACACATGTAGTGAACCCGTAAAATGCACTAAGTCGGAGCTAGAGTATTGCCGACACGAATATTATCAATAGTTTTGAGAACTTTAGCTCGCCATCGATCGCGATTTACTGTCAGTTCAGTGGCGCTCTCAATACTCATATCCAGCAACTGTTTCGTCGTATCCACCCAGCGTATAGGGAAACGGCCACGAAGCCGCCCACTCGGGGCGTGACCCTGAACTACAAGTTTCTCCATATTATCGCTTCTGTGTATATGTCCGAAGAAAGTAAGCATTCTCGGCGACACAATGGAGGATAATCTCTCTGGATTACCGAGCTCGTCCAGTATGGAAACGTTAGTTCGATGGGCGGTATAAGGAACTCTCAGCATTCTCCTTCACGTACACATTTCAAAAGCATCTATGCGAGCTCGATCTGCCTTTTTAACAGTCCAAGTTTCCGAGGCATCAATGGATAACTAGAAATATGAGCATGTTTTTACCGCAAAGTGCACGGTTAGTTATTTGGCGACTTTTTGATACATTCATTTTTTGTCACGTTTTTTGAATTCACTTTTCAACAAAATATGCTAATTTCAACACTATCTTGCGAAGTGTTTGATACATGATCACTTTGTTTTAGTCGATAATGAAGTAATAGCATATTTTCGAAGCACTAATACCAAAAATTCCAAAAGCTAACAACAAAATTTTGTTTTATTATCGTTTTCGTTTGGAGGTCTGCATTTTAATGAAAATGTCTAAGATTCAATTTATCTCGGGAATTATTAGGAATTGGACATGATATTTTTATTATTATTATTAGCTTACCACCTACAACCTCTCCAAATTAATGTATCGAATTACCAATCACCCTGTATATTCTCTTTAAAGCACATTTAATTAAACAAGAACAGTATTTTGTCTACCGAAACCAAATCAAAGGAACAAAGAACGCGGTTGATGGGCAGCAGTGCGCTTTGACGACCTTGGTAAATTTCCTACATTGTCCCTCACGTTCATCCCGAGAGCGTTTTCCCGCCCGGGATTCAGCCACGTGCCGTGTTCCCGGGATCGATTTTCAAGACCGGTTTTAGCCGGCGGGAAACCTTGGAAAGTGCGCTGACACCCTCTACTTTAGTCCAATCGTTGTAGTCTCACAGTTGCTCAAAATTTCTATGCAAAGAATATGTTCCTGTTCCAATTTCCGTTCTCTGTACAATGTTTTGGGTAACATTTCGACTGATGTAAGACCCCTGTATATTTTCTAGCATTTATAATATCGAAATCTGTTTATGTCTGTATATCTCCACAAGTCGATAGCCATGAAATAGTTTCACACGCAGACTTTTGAGCAATTTAGAAAACGTTACCGCTGTTTGTTTATATTAGGAAAATGGCTGAGAAGGATCTTCGGTTAAGTATACCAGATAAACAGTAATATGTGCTTTATTTATGTTATGGTCACACTTGCACTATCGAGGCGGCGTCAAATAAAGCATGTTTAACATAAAAGGCCCGGTCAAACGGCGTTCTCTAAATGCCCGGTCAAACAGAGGGCGTCCTCTAGCATGGAGTTACGGCGTTCTCTAACGCCGCGTTACCACATTCCTTTGTTTGTATCAAACAGGCCTGTTTGACGGGTTGAGCAAAAGCGCTATGCCAATGTTTGTCAAGATGCCGAGTGATTCGCACATAGATGAACCCAACGCCGCGTTCCAGCGTTCCGTTGTATTGTTAGAGAACGCCGTAACACCGCGTTCTAGAACGCCCTCTGTTTGACCGGGCCTTAACGCCGCGGTACCGCATTCAGTTGTTTGTACCAAACAGCCCTGTTTGACGAGTTGATCAAAAGTGTTACGCCAATTTTTGTCAAGATGTCAAGTGGTTCGAACATAGATGAACTCAAGGCCCGGTCAAACTGATGGCATTCTAGAACGCGGTGTTACGGCGTTCTCCAACGCCGCGTTACAGCGTTCCGTTGTATTGACCTTAAAGGCCCGGTCAAACAGAGGACGTTCTAGAACGCGGCGTTACAGCCTTCTCTAGCAATACAACGGAACGTTGTAACGCGGCATTGGACAACGCCGTAACGCCGTGTGCTAGAATGCCCTCATCTGTTTTACCGGGCCTTGAGTTCATCTATGTTTGAATCACTTGACATTTTGACAAAAATTGGCGTAACGCTTTTGCTCAACCAGTCAAACAGGCCTTCTTCTTCTTCAGCTGCCATACGCTCTGCAGCGTGTAGGTGTTCAAATGTTCATTGCTTCTAATTAACTATCTGGAGAGAACCTTCCTCTGCACGTCGAAAAATGGTAGCCTCACTGTAAATGCCGCACCAATCTCTTTATGTTCCTCAGTCTGGAATGTTGTTTGCACCCTGCGCCTCTCCGTCCTTCGATCTTTCCTGTCAGCACAAGTTTAAGTAATGAATATCTCGATCCTCTCAGAATGTGCCCCAGATAAGATAATTTCCGGTGTTTAATATTATTGATCAGTTCTCTTTCCATGCCTGCTCTTCTCAGTACTTCTTCATTTGTAACATGCTCCACCCACGAGATTCGCAGGAGCCTTAGCAGCAGCCACATCTCCATCGCTTCAATTCTGTTCATGGATCTTACTTTCAAGGACCACGTTTCTACACCGTATAGAAGAATTGGCCATATATAGCATTCCACCACCCTCAATCTAAGGCTCAGAGGGACTTCACGACGAATTAGGAATTTTATAAAAGCTGTTTTTGCCATAGCCACCCGGATTTTTACTTCCTCCTTACTTCCTTCCTTACTCCTCACAATCCGACTTTTCGTTTAGTGTACATCCAAGGTATTTAAATTTATTGACTCTCTCTATGTTGCTTCCGTTAACTAGTAATTGAGCTTCGCCATGCTGTAATATACTTATGACCATAAATTTGGTTTTATTCGTATTTATTGTATAAGTCCGTATTCTATACCAACATCGCTTATAAGATTGAGTAGTGCTTGTAGGTCTTCTGCGTTTTCTGCTACGATCGCAGTATCATCTGCCTGTTTGGTACAAACAACGGAATGCGGTAACACGGCGTTAGAGAACGCCGTAACGCCGCGTCATAGAACGCCCTCTGTTTGACGGGCCCTTACAGTCAGTTCAGTTTTGGTCAGTTTTTGAAATAATGTTGAGCTACAGAAGGGGTGAACTTTCTCACGAGCTATATGTAGTTGTTACTGCCTACTTGGTATTACTATTACTAGTATTTTTATAGTTATTGATATTGAGACAATCTGATTTGAGTGATAGTTTAAAAATTATTATTGAGTGTCGGAATTATTAATTGTTGCGTTGTCAGCCTGAGGTTTGTTTTTGGCATGTTTTGTTGTTTCTTGTGAACATACCTTGAGCAGGTCCGGAACCACTGCACGTTTTATAAGGTATTTCCGCAAGGCTCCATGTCGTGGGGGGGCATCTCACATGTTTATGTCCATTGCACTCCTCAGCATTGGAGCGTTTATTGCCAAGTGGCTAGACCAGAGAAAGAGAGAGAAGGAGATTGTTATTAATCTCGGTATCATTGTCGCTACGGGTAGCGTTGTCGCTATACTGTATTGAGTGAGTACCTACTGTATTGCTCATTCACACCTCGATATGTATATGTAGTTCAGGCACCATGGCATTACATCAGTGTTCGGCCATACAGCCTTCTACATACTTCGAATGTCAGGGCGTTGTCGGCACTGTGCAACACAACAATCTAGCAAGAATATTATGGTTAATTATCGGCATAATTATTACTGACAGTTCTTGATATATTTACTTTGTCAAGTTTGGGGAGCAAGTGTGCTCAATGGCTTTATTATCGTTATTTTTTTCAGATGCGCTACTGACCATCCAGACATGTGATTCGCCCTAAGTCCATGTGCCCGTTAGAGGTATACTTATTTTATTATTATTGTTCTTACATTAAAATTTAACTACGTTGTATAAAATTTTACCATATTAGATACGTAGCATTTTATTATATGTTACTATGGCACGCCATCTATAATATTAGTTTGACACAACGTCTTATACCCGTTTTACATCGATGATTTCTTCCCGAATTTATTCGGATTAATCCATGGCCTTCTTCAGGGTCACAGTGACTGTGTTTTACACCTATGAATAAAGTCATGGATTTTGTGACAACATGCAATGCTGTCAGCACTGTGTCTCTCATATGGTTTGGCAGTTGACAAATATATTTAATTTGTATTTTGTGTGTGGTCTTAATAGTAAAACTCTCGATTTGATTGCGAATTTTTATTTAGAAAATGTTTAATAATATTCAAAGACGGATATCCAACATGCATGACATGCATCACATGATTTTATGGTTGACACTACTTAATTTGACGTCAAATTTGACCACATTGCAAATTAGAGCAGGTTCTAAATCCGTAAAGAAATCTATGGAGAAATCCATGGTTCCATTTAACATCAAATTTTTGTTTTGAACTTGTCAAATTTGACCACGAACTGAACGAATAAAGTCATGGAATTGTCGTTGATGTAAAAAGGGTATTACACTGTGTCAGGTGAACAGACCCACTGGTTCCTATTTCGATATGTAAGACACCAATATATTTTCTTAGAAAATCCAGATATGTTTATTTTGCTTAGAAGCCGATAACCATAAAATAAACACATACCGGGTTAGCGGAAAGTACAGGAACGCTTAACTGTCTCCAAAACTGCCAAAGCTGGAACGATGAAATTGAATACCTGGGGGTTTTTGAACATGCAAAAATGCTAACAGCATTTCCGTTTCACGTTAAAATTCTGTTATTTCGAATGGAATACTCTATTTATTTTTTGTTCAATGGATTGCACATGTCGAATTTAGTAAAGCCTCAAAATTTCAAAATGTTGTTTCTATTAATTAGAAAGATACCTCTTTTTCAGTAAAAAATACCGGAACGCTTAAATATCTCCAAAACTGCTACAGTTGTAACAATAAAATTCAACACCTGGGTGTTTTTGAACATGCAGAATTCCGGTCATAATTTTGTTTTTTCAAATGGAACTCCCTATATTTATGAAGATTTCCGTAGACATCTGAGAACACCGACTACGAACTGTTAGGTGGATTTTTATCACTTCTCAATATCTTGTTTTCCAGCATCACAATGTCCCTCGGACTGGACTAACTTGACGACTAGGACGTTCCCATTTCCACGGGTGGGCGGTAATCGTTGCTACAGCGTTCTACTATTCTATATAGATAGGAACCCGGATAAGAATATTGTTTGGTTTATCAGACCTTGGAGGGAGTTTTGAGATGATTTAACGTACTCTTCTGATTATATTTCATGCCCTAGTTCCGTCAGCCAAAAAAGTTACCTTCGTTGCCAGTGTTTTTTGTGTGCTTCGCAATATACGAGTATTTACACCACACACAGCGACTTTACACGGTTTGTGCAAACAAAACGGTATACCGCTGAGTGTCCATTCAAGTAAGCTAGCTCAATCCTCCATTGTTTAATAATTCGGAAACTGACTATTTCATATAGGTACTGCTATCCTCAAGACTGAACCCTATGGTAACACACACAGGCTTTACCTCGGGCTTTACTGTGGAGATCAGTTGGTGCAAGCCAAAACTTTCGGCAGACTGAAATTTACACAAGCCGTGCTTTCCGGTTTGCGCGAGCTACCGTCTTACCCTCCACACGCACGGACTTCTCTATGCAAGCTGGTTTGCACAAGTGAGTACGAGGTAAAGCATGCACGTGTGGCCAGGGTTTAAGGTTCCGCCACAGATATATGAATATGTTTTCTATGTCATGGTAACCCACATAATAAATACCATTTTCTGAAAACAAATAAATTAATAGTCCCTCAATAATTTATAACATTTAACGCTAATAAAATCCATGTGCAGGCTTATGATCAATATAATGTATAACTAGACCACAAATGACGGAACGAAAAACCCCTGTCATTTGCTTTTCTCTACACTCTCTCGGACTGGCGGTCTGCTTTGTCCTGATAATTGTTTGTTACTCAACTCTATAAATAAGTTAAAATTGGCACGGTAATTAAGAATTCCTAGAAATGTTCACATTGAAAAACACTGGATGTGATCCCGAATAACAAATCCCATACGGCAAACCTTGCTTTGTGGTTTTTTAGTTCCTGACATGTAACAGGTGTAGGGAACGACATTTGTCTCATTATGAGCGCATGTTCATCAAAAAAAGACCTTGAAATAGTCACACTATGGTAGATAACGTCTGACTAGTTAATGTGAGGCATACTAATAGAATAATTTTTGTATAGTCGGTTACCTTAGGAGTATTTCCTATACATTTATATTTCAAACTCGACTTCAAACGAGACTCCAAATTAGTATGATATACAGTCAGATATTATTGAATTTCAATAAAAATATAGAAGGATTTTTTTGTAAAAAATAATATAGGTATTTCAATATTTCAACCATAAAAAATGTAGTACTTCAATACTCCGAATAATACGAATAAAGGATGAAACCTATCATCATCATAGTCACAATGTCTTAACAGACATGTTGTGAACTCGTAAAATGCATTTACTCATTTTACGAGTTTCTCTTGGGATATCATTAAGATCTTTAATGCAGTAGTTTCCCATTTGCTTTCTGCATTCTCATGCCGTTGATCAGATGTATCTACTGGTTCATCCGCCTTTAGGGACAATTTCTCACCCCAAGGACAAGAAAGTGTCCTGACTCTTCTCAACTCGTCCACCCAAAGCTGTTGGTTGAGAAGAGGTTACTGCTTATACCGACAGTAGTTCGGTTCCTTTTAGTCGCCTTTTGCGACACGCAGGATATTCGATGGGAAATATTCTGACCCGCCCCCACACGGGGGGATGAAACCTATTGCTACATGTATTTAGACATCGCAAGTCAGGTATTGATTACGGAATAACTAGTCAACGCCTGCAAGTCATGATCTTGTCCACAAAATCTAGCAGAAACCATGTTGCCTTTTTATTGCAAGCAGCGTTTTTCGTATCTTCTTTCTTTTATGATGCCTCCGTAACGAAAATCTACATAAGTCTCTCATTTCCGTCGGTCTGTCTGTCTGTCTGTCCGTCGGCCTGTCTGTCGGTCGGTCTGTCGGTCGTTCGGTCTGTCGGTCTATCTGTCTGTCTGTTGGCGTTTTTCTAGCCTCGTAATCTCAGTAACCGCGGATGAATTCTGATTAATATGCTGTGGGGTCGTAATAGGCAATGCCGTTATAATTTTGGAAATCGGTACATGGGAGCAAAAAACTAATAAATCCAAATATTCATCAAACTTCGCATTTATGCGTTTTAGGGGTTCCTGTTCATTTTCTACTTTTTTAGGTGGGTTCGAAATTAGGGTGGTTCGGTGGTGGGGGTTGTCAAACTGAATTTGTTTTGTACTCATGATAGGCTGTGTATTAACCTGTGAAAGAAAAACAGGGGCATAATTTACTTTTTTTAGGTCCATCCGAACATTACCTGCCAATTACAGAAACCAATGGATTTAGAATTTTCTAATATACATATATAGGTAGAATACCATGTGCGAATACTGCTTTATAGTTAGATTGCTCTGTATTGTGTAATGGGGAAGTCGTTGAATTGATTTTATTGAAATTTGGACACAGTATTGTTACCGTAGCGAGGGTGGAAAATGCCTAGTGACCTAATAGGTCCATCGGAACATTGCCTTGTCTGTTAGAGAAACAAAGGGATTTTTTTTTATGTATTTTACATACGAGTATTGCTTTATATCGGTCTGTATTATGTAACTAGAAATTGATCTTGATTAAATTTTGACAGTATTATGCGAGGATGGAAAAAGCGTATGGTTTTTAGAAATCGTGTCAGTCGCAGCGCAACAATAATAAAAAAAGCTAAAAATATAAAAACAGCCCAAACTTCGATTTTATGCGTTTTATGGTGTCCAGATCATTTTCTACTTTTTTGGGTAGGGGAATTTAGGGTGATTGAGGGGTGCGGGGTTGTAAATCTGAAACAAAAATTGAACTCATAATAGGCTGTCTATTGACCTGTGAAAGAAAGATCTAAGGGCATAATTTACTGTTACGTTTTGACACAGTATTAACACGGTGGCGAGAATACGCGCATGGTTTTTAGAAATCGTGTCAGTGGCAGCGCAGGAATAATAAAAAACTAAAAATATAAAAATAGGTGAAACCTTTTTTATTCGTTTTAGGAATTCCTGATCATTTTCTGCTTTTTTTGAGTGAGGGTGATGTTGGCGTGGTTGGGGGATGGGAGGTTGTAAAATTGAAAATTTTGTTGTATGCATTCATAATATGCTATCTATTGACCTGTGGAAAAAAGACCTAGCGGCATAACACACTTGATGCTATGAGAAAATAAACTTGGCTAACGCCACCATAGTCGGTACGGATTACCTATCAAGAAAAGGGACTATATTTTAAGATAAATCCTGTTCGATAAAAGGGAAATACATTTTCAAATTGCGGTCTAAAAATGTGTCCCTCCCTCCCCACCCATTTTCACCTCCCGAAACATTTTTTAGTACTATATCAAAAATTACAGTCAGGCGTAATCGCACAGTAACCATCTGTTGCGCGATTCAGTGGACTACACAGTCGAGCAAGTTCGTAAGCACACAAGGCCGCGGCTCGCACTGTAATCACAATCAAATCGTGCAATTTTGGAAACCACTAAATTTTTGCCCATATTAATATCAAACCTCAAAAAGAACCCTTTTGGTTATAGCATCCAATCAACGAACTTCGTCCTAAAGAGGAGGCTCTTCTCCTTCCTTCATTCCTTTTTTGCCTTTATGATTTGTATCATAATTCCGATATCAGTACTACACTCGACATTACCGACATCACATTCACCTTTTCGTAAATCTTCCATTAATTCCTCAATATAGCTTTTGTGTTGGTTCTTTAGGCTGGGTCTAGCCCAAAAAAGTGTTTCGTTTTTTGTTTTATCAATAGAAAACCCGATTCGTAATTTTGAGCAGGCCATATTTTCTATCAGGGGCCACTATGACTAATTGCTGTTTATATATGGACATGACAATTTGTTTTTGTTTTCGAAAACTTGCAGTTTTGTTATGTGTTGTTATGCTATTTTGTTTTGTTGGCTGGTTGGCTATCGACTGACCAGTTTAGCACTGGTAACTATCTATTCATATACGTGCTTTGTTGCTTTTTGTTTATTTTGCAATCATAACAGATATCTCGTTTTTTTTGAAACCCCCCCCCCCCCTCCCCGAACGAAAGTCCTGTGTACGCGCCTGACATCTCGTTAATTCGAACGTTTTCTCCTACGCAACAGCCCTTGTTTTTACGGAACAGTTATATACTCGTAATGCTCTTGACGAGATACATATGCAATGGAGAACCACTTTTCTCAATCTTTTGACCTGTCCTTTCTCCGATTCTTTTAGATATTTGCCGCAAGTGTATCTTCAATTCTGGTGAAATATTTCGAATTTACATGTTGCAAACATGACAATATTGTCTCTGCGTTTGTCTTTTTTTTACAAGTAAATGTGTTTTGAATCAGTGGTCTTCGCCTAGTGGTAACGACCAAATATCCTACGATAAGAATTTCACTGATAAAAGATCAATCCTTTACAAGTTACAGATAGGCAAAAATTACCCCTTTTCAAATATAAATATCTCCGCCGCTGGATAAATCTCAGAAAGATATAAAACCTCTTCATTTTCCATTGTAGCAACCACAGGAGTAACCCAGCGTAAACAAATTAGCGACATTCACTTAGTACTTCCGCTGGGTTATAGCATTGATTAACTTATAACCCACTAAGGGCCGGTTTCTCAATGTCCAGTTAATGTGGCAGATAGGTATCTGCCAGATAGCGTTGCTATGGATACAACTGTCAGATAAGACTTACGTGACTTCGTAAGTTTAGCCTTCAATTGTTTAAACAATTTATCTAACAGTTGCTGTTATCTTGCAGATAAATATTTAACTCGACATTGAGAAACCGGTCCTTAATAAGTTAATCAATGGTTATAGATAGACCAAGGACTATCATACAAACGCTAGACAGACAGACACACAGACTGACAGAAAGGAGTCAAATAGTTTCACTTGATATAGATGCCACAAAGGGCCCAAAAAACATATTCTCTCAAATTCCATTTTTCGCCTATTGGAGTATGAATAATTAATAATAGATTAGGACATTTATGTTGACAAACCTTCTGCATTTTTATCGATAATTACCACTTGTCAAATGTTTATAGCGAACATTTTCAAGGCTGTTCGGGAATTGCAGTTATTTGCACGTAAACGAATTGCGAACGTTTAAAAAATTATGAACTGGATTGCCCCTGCCACTGTTCCACAGTGGCTGTCAGTTATTATAACGTCATGTTCTGTCTGCGAACCAGCGCGGCTTGTTCCAACCCAACAAAACAACCCAACAAGCTGGCGTCCAACGCAATTTTTGGAGTTGAACGAACTTGGTCTCGAGCCACGGCAAACTTTGCCAGTCATGAAACAGGTCAACGAAGCCTCTGCTGCCTGTGTCTGTATTCATCGACCGTATGTTAGATTCAGGATGAATATTTGCTATAATTTGGTAAAATGGGTAGTGAAAGTTTATTGCATTTAAGCCAATTTTCTACAGGCAATTACAATAGTTTATCGTAATATATCTGAAACTCTCGTGGTTGCCTATTCACGAGGATATGTCAGAACAATGTATAACAATGAAATACCTACTTTATAAATTTAAAAATCTTCAACAACTTAAATTTAAAAATCTTCAACAACTATCCCTCAAAGTACTTACCTTTTTGTTCAATACACTTAGCGTATTTCATCGCTTTATCCACTTCTGAAAAACCATATTTTGATACTTAGTGTGTTTAGTATATCCATCACAGAGTCACAGACTCAAATCTTCGACCTCTCGATTATTTTTTGACCAGGAAACTAATGGCAGCCACATGGAACAATTTCGAGAGAGTTGGGGGGGGGGGGGTGTAACATAATTTCCAGACCTAACTCTTCAATTGTTCGTTGACAAGTCTCTGATCTGGCAGTCAGAGCATTGTCGTAATGCAGCTTCCAACAGTCCAAGTCTTGATAAAACAGCAGTTTTTGCACTAATTTTGCCTTAAGGGATCCTCGAAGTACGCTGTACTGTTACTTTTACTCTTATACTAGGTTCAATGTGATCATAAATAATTCCGCATTTATTAAAAAAAGTAGGAATGAATTTACTAGCGTAAGTTCAAACGACGCTCTCACTCTGGAATTTGTTTGTAAAAAAATTTGAAGTTTTTTTTTAAACCGGAAGCGATTCTGTATTTAGTTTTTCTCTAGCACCTGTAGTTTTGGCTATCTTTTGTATACGGACAGGCGGACGGGCAGACAGACAGAGGCTCTGCAGAAGCTCTCTTCAGTGACTTCAGTGAGTCAGTGAGAGCTAAAAAAACTAATTTAACAGCATTTTGAAAAAGATGCTTCCCATATGGCATATGGTGCCCCAATTGACTGTCAGTAGAAATTAACATCTACATATCACTCACCTACATCTATCAAGGTCTTTTTGACATTTATTTGATAACACACACCTCACTAACCTCTTTGATTAGCAAATCAGCTTTAGCTATCAAACTGCTATTGAAATGCTTGCAGTCTACCCTTGAGAAGAATCTATGACACCAGCACCCCAAGATGTTGCTGGCACTCTTTATTATTTGTAGTATAACCTGTAAATTGTTGTTGCAGGACTGCAACTCCTGAAGACACTTCCCACTGTCCCAGCAGTGCTAGTCCCCTTCCAACAGGTGGAGCAGTGAACAGTGAATCAGAGTGGTCCAGTATCTCCTCAGCAAACTCTCTAGAATGGGACAATGTCCAGAATTCTATTCAAGCTAGCTCTCCATTGTGCGAAGTGAATGCAAAACTCTCAATTTTTGCTCTGTGAGATTGAAAGACTGACAAATAAAACCTTGGAGGAGTCAGGACAGGATTTGTTTAGCTGATTTAATGTTTTCCAAGGATCGATCTATATTGACAGAGTTGCTTTTTTACATGTATGAATGATAAATATGAAGCCAGATTTGAAATGTTTGTGTTGGTATTGTCCTTATTTGACGTTTTGTTTTAGCATTACATTTTATTGGCTACAGTGTGATCTCAAATATCATTTAAAAATGCACTAACTTAATTAGCGTTACTAGGGATGATTACTCAATTCTTATTGTGTAAAGTTAGATTGTAGCAAATAAAAATATTGCTAATTTCAAAAACTCGAATGCCATGTCCATATCTGACCTGAAGAAGAATGAGTATGATAAAAGATATAGACATAGGGCAAGGTACCATGAATTCTTCATTAGTTTGGGATGGTTGGACAAACAAGCATTCATTTTTGATATATCCCTTGGAGAAGACTGACAAATTGCTGAAGTGATGCGTTCTATATTACCCACTACCCAATTTATAAAATACCGATATACATACAAGTCGGCTGTAAGTATAAACGGGCGGACGGACAGAGAGAGGCTCTGCATAAGCTCTCTTCAGTGAGATTTAAAAATCCGGGACATCACTTTACCAGCGCTTCTAACATTTTTGGCCATCTGCGGTCTTGGGCTACCATCAAGCTTCCATTGCATATTTTGAGACTCAAACTCAGGGTCGCAATGGTCTATGTTCTGTATGTTCTGTGTTTGTCAACTGTGTGTTACATAAAGCTTGAACCCTTACCATAATTTTGTAAAATGGCTACTAGAAGTCCTTGATAACTAATATTTTTATGTTGTCAAACTTTAGTGCGTTTTGGACAACTTTTAACAGGCAATTGCATATCTATTAGTTTAATAGAATTTTTGAAACTAATGCTGTGGTTGCCTCTCTATTCCACTGTGTATTACCAGCCCATCATTAAAAACTGCATAAGCTGAAGGATGCTTCGTCCACCTGCGTGGCTTTTGTGAAAGTACAAAATTTTTAAAAAATCTTTCTCTAAATAAACAAATTATGTTTTTTTGCAGACTGACTTCCTAACTAAGCCTGTGACTCTGAAATATCAAAGAACACAAAATGTTGCATTGTATTGTTAATAAATCCAAAATGTGGGCCAGTATTACACATAATGTTACTACTCTGTGTTACACAGACCGCAGCCCCAAGAAGAGACAATACCGCATCTCATTCGGGATCTAATAATTAACCTCAAGGAAACCTACTAAGCACAAAAATGGAGTCTCTGATTCACTCGGTACTCCCCACACATAATGATGATACCATTTTATTATTTTCCCATTGCATGCAGCTATAGTCAGAGATCCCCTTGCAACCAAATAATCGCCCGTCTGTCCTCAAAACCTCAGAGTAACAACTGAACTTAGAGGTAGTAAACAAACCACTTCAACATGGCGTGCTCAAAGCCATCATCTTTGACACTTCAGCCTCCAAACATTGATCAGCTGTGACCTTGCAGTGACAGTTCAAATTGTAAACAATGCTATGTAACGCCAACTAACCTGAAAATTCGTCCAACGCAACTTGTGTTACAAACACTGCACTTTTTGAGTTCCATCTCGAAAAACTGTTAAACTACACTCGAATATAGCGCAGCAAGTCCGTAAGGCTTCACTACAGTTACCAACAAATAGCAAATTCGATTTTACTGACCGAGCATAAAAGACGCATAAACAATAAACAAAGCAAACGTTTGACAGTTGAGGGCATGCGGCGTTGTCAGCTCCTCAAAATTATGCAAGACTTCAGAATTTGCGTTTATGATGAAGAAATATGCAGTAACGCAGTAGAGGTTAACATATCTATTGATTTTGCTGTAATCATTCCTAAACCATCAAAATTCCGTCTTTCTTGATGTAGAATGGAATATTTCTGAATACTATACAATTAAGACGATAGTAAACAATTATGATTGCCGTATCTGGCAGTCAATATGATAACGTAAGAAAAGATGTCGAATTAGTTATTTACTACCTCTATGTTCAGTTGTTACTCTGAGCTCAAAACACATCCAACACCAAAGCTCTAGTAAAGTTTCTTGCATCTGTCTCCGTAGGAACTAGGACGACACAGTTTTTATTCTTCGAGCTTCAACTGGATCAAACGAAACGATCAGGATCCTCCAAATGTCTAAAAACGAAGTTTGAGCTATTTTTATGTTTTCAGTTTTTTTATTATTGCTGCGCCGCCACTGACACGATTTCTAAAAACCATACTCATTTTCCATCCTCGCCACGGTAGCAATACAGTAGTATAGATATGCCGATTCTGATCCTCCCGAGGTCATTTGAAGGTCATTTAAATGGGGTGTGGATAACCTTGAGATGTGACGTGGGCTTTTCTTATAGGTGCCGATTCTGATCCTCCCTGAAGGTCATTTTGTAACGTTGTGTTTTCAAATGTGATCGTATCTGAAGGGCTTGTTTCAGTGGGGTGTTGGGTAACCTTGAGTTTTTTTTTGTGTTAGTGTATAGCTGCTTATTTTGAACGTCCTTGAATGTGACTATTGACTGGATAACCTTGAGATTTGACGTGGTGGATAACCTAGAGATTTGACGTGAGGCCAATTGCAATCCTCCCTGAAGGTCACTGATATAGGGTGTGGATAGCCTTGAGATCAGTTGTATAATTTTCTTATGAGGCTTGATAGTGATGCTCCCTTAAAGTCATTCAACTGGGGTGGGAATAGCCTTGAGCTTGATCTCACAGAAGAACGTGTTCTGCTAACGTCAGACCTTGCCACCATAAGCAAGCAACCGGAGGTGGGGGTACGATGCCCTTGAGGATCTAGCTATAAATCGAGGAGGTTCGAGCATCGATGCTACAGTTGCCTGACTCACAGTGACTAACATATACTCTAATAAAATGCATACATGTAGTGATTGTGGTAAACATTTTACGCGTTCGGACAATTTGCGTCGGCATAAGAGAAATATTTGCAGTGTGAATCCCACAAATGGACCACCAGCTAAAAAAATTAAATTGGATAGTACACCTCCGAATATGATATGTCCTTGCTGCAATGTCTCGCTTCCGAACAATCGAATGGCTGCTCACGCAAGGACATTACAACATAGAACAAATTCATCGATCCCGATCAGTGATGGTGTGAGACTTATTAAAAGTGCATTCAAATGTAGAATTGCCAGCTATAGATTTAGCACATCAGAATTGTACACCGACTTTAAAGAGTTTTTCGAAAATATTAAGCAAAATACGCTAGATGTAATAGAAGAGAAACTTCGAGTGCACAGAGCTCTGAAAGTGAACATGGAAGTATTCGGGAAGTACGTATTACAGACGAGTGATGTAGCAGATATCAAATCCTTCAATACGGTTAATAAAGTAATAGACGAAAGCACAGAGCTGTCTGATGTTTATCAACAATTTGCTGATGAAATTACATCCCAGTCATCTGAGTTTGAGGAGAAGGATTCTGGTATGTTAAATATTTAGAGAAGTGCATAAATTAAGATAGTAACCTTTGTTGTTTTTTTCAGGGTGGGCGATTGAATGTATCCTTTATGCTGAAGTGAACATTAACAAGTTTTCACCATTGGGTGGATCATCTTATATAAAGTTACCATACTTTATAGAGAAGAAGAAGGCAGTGATAAATGTGCGAAATCAAGACCAGTGTTGTTTCGCTTGGGCCGTCACATCAGCGCTACTACCAGCAAGCACCCGAGTAGTGGAAGTGTCGTCCTACCCGCATTTTTCAACCATTTTGAATGTCCATGGTATGAACTTTCCCGTTACTCTTAAAGATATCTCATTGTTCGAGAGAAATAATAATATCTCTATAAATGTGTATGGGATTGAAAAAATAATCAAAGATGGTAACGTCACATATGAAATAGTTGGTCCATTGAGATATGCTCAGAAGAAATTAGCTTTACATGTCAATCTGCTCTATTTAACGGATGATAAAGGGAATGGTCACTATTGTTGGATAAGAGATCTTTCGCGATTAGTTGCAAATCAGTTAAGTTCAAACGGACATAAGCGGTACTTTTGTGATGGTTGTTTGTTATATTTTTCAACTAAGGCATATCTAGATATTCACCAAAGGAACGATTGCAATCATATATTCACAATAACACCCACAGAGAAACTACGAACTGATAAGTTTGGTAATCAGGTTCCAGAAAACATACTTAAATTCGAGAATTTTGAAAAGCAAATGCCGGTCCCCTTTGTGGTGTATGCGGATTTTGAGTCATTATTAAAACCAATCGATAGTTGTGAACCCAACCCAGAATATTCGTATACAAACGAAACCCACACACATGAACCATATTCATTTTCATATTTTATTAAATCTTCATTTGATTCTGACTTATCCAAATTCGTCTTGTATCGAGGTAAGGACGCGGCGAAAGAATTCGTGACAAGGCTAGAAGCTGATCTTAAAGAACTATATTTCAAATATTTGAAAGATGTAACTCCCATGATCCCTTTAACGCCGGAAGAGCAGATTGAGTTTGACACTTCAACGAAATGTAACATCTGTGAGAAGCCATTTTCAGGATCCGATATTAAAGTTCGCGATCACTGCCATATTTACCATCAAAGGCAGAGTTTTATGATAAGTTAAATGAGAAAGATATATCTGAGGAGGAATACGCGAGGGCAATAACTGTATGGAGAACGTTTAACTGTAGGAATCTGGGTGAATATTCTGATATTTATTTACGGACCGATGTTCTTCTCTTGTGTGATGTCTTTGAAAGGTTCAGGAGGAATAGTATGAATATTTACAAATTGGATCCAGCACACTACTACACAACCCCTGGATTGTCTTGGGATGCGATGTTAAAGTATACCAAAATTAGCCTTGAGCTCCTTACGGACATAGATATGATTGGGTTCTTTAAGAATGGTATTCGCGGGGGGATAAGTCAATGCAGCGATAGAATGCACGAAGCAAATAATAAATATTTACCAAATTATGATCCATCTAAAGAGTCAACATTTATATCATATCTCGACGCCACGAATCTTTACGGGCATGCTATGTCATCACCTCTTCCAACTGGGGGTTTCGAATGGTTGGGGGATTCGGAAATATCTACATTCGATTTAGAAAATGCCAAAATAGACGGTGAGAATGGCTATGTCTTGGAGGTTGATGTGCGATATCCTGAAGGGTTACACGATTCACATAGCGACCTTCCGTTTTTGGTGGAAAGTATTATCCCACCAAACGCCAAGACAAAGATTCCGAAACTAATCCCAAATCTGTACGACAAGAAAAAATATATTGTACATTATCGCGTCCTTCAACAAGCTGTAAGGTATGGTTTGCAAGTAACCAAGGTTCACAGGATCCTTAAGTTCAAACAATCGTTCTGGTTGAAGGAGTATATCGATCTCAATACGACAATGCGTAATAAAGCAAATAATAAATTTGAAAGGGACTTCTATAAGCTTCTAAACAATGCAATCTTTGGAAAAACTATGGAAAATGTAGATAATAGAAGAGATATAAAGTTGGTCACACATTGGGAAAATCATCGTAATAGCATCGGTGTGGGAGCACTAGTAGCTCGTCCAAATTTCAAGAGTTGTTCCATATTTAACGAAAATCTTGCAGCTATCCATTTAGGAAAAGTTAGGGTACATTATTTCAAGCCAATATACGTGGGATTCTGTATACTAGACATATCTAAAATAGTAATGTATGATTTTTTTTATGGTTTTCTTAAAAAGCAGTTCAACGATAAAGTATCTATGCTTTACTGTGATACAGATTCGCAAATTTTGAAAACTCATACAGACGACTTCTATGAATTTATGAGAAATAATATCAGCGAGTTTGATACTTCAAATTATAAACAAAACAATGAGTTCAAAATTCCAGTCAATGACTCTATTCTGGGTAAAATGAAAGACGAATTTCCAGAAGACCCTATAATAAGTTTTTACGGAACAGGTGCGAAAGCATACTATATCAAGTCAGTTAAGGGAGAAATGAAAAAAGCAAAGGGTGTTAAAAAAGCAGTAATACAAAATCAGTTATGTGGTAATGATTATAAGCATATAATAGAGAATGGTGGTCTGATTTTAAGAAAAATGAATACATTCAAAAGTAGGCTGCATGATGTATATACAGAAGTCAAAAATAAAGTAGCTTTAGCACACAACGATGATAAAAGGTTTATAATTCCAAATACAACAAAAACTTTACCCTGGGGGCACTCTGACATTGAATTTTACCAAACAGACCCCACAACGAATGTAAAATATGCTATCGATGCTATTAATGAGATGACAACGCGCGAAGCTCCTGAAGATGGTAGTTTGGATCTACTTATACAATTAATGTTAGCCGAAGTTTCTAGATATTAGATTTAAGTTACTGTACGCTTGTAAAGTAGGATAGTATTGAATAAATGCTTGAAGAATAAAGTTGGCCATTTTATTTCAACTTTTGCGCCTAAACTGACACTACTCATCACCAACGTCATATTCAGTGGCAAACGACATGACTACAGTTGTTGTAGATATTCAAGGATATCATATCGAATCAAAATTTGTTCCAAAAGAGATAGCATTTAAGAAAGATGGAATATTGTACCATTACATTGTTAAACCTATGGTTCACTTCAGTAGACTGAACGTGAAAGACCAGAGAACTGTTAAGTTTGTGGAAAAGTATAATCATGGTATTAGATACAAAGCAGGAAATACAGATGGTAACCAAATAATGAAAATAATCAAGCATCACGTTAACAACGGTGATATAGTCTTTCTGAAGGGCCATCAAAAATATATCTATCTACTCAAATCTGTTGCTGAGCTGAGCTTAGAAAACGTGGAGATAGTGAATTTGGAGACCGACAATGATATCCAGCTTAACGTGAACTTGAACAGAGAATCAATATGTGATGATGTAATAAGGTGTAATTATCACTCCCAAAACAGAAACGGTAGGTGTGCCTTGAGTGTTTGCACGATGATTGATTTGTGGATAAGGAGATACCGTTCAACCATCAAAGAGCAGAAAGGAAATCTTCATTTACTACAAGACGACCAATATTTTTGAATTCCAAGTTACATTACTAATGTTATTTTGTTGAATAGGTTGTATTAGTATTCCAATATATTCATCAGAAAAATATCAGACTGTTTCATTTAATACATACCACGATACATGCCAAAGTGTATAGGGTTGCTCATATTGAAGTTTTGTTAGCAAAATTAATTCATTTCTCGAAGTATAAAAATTAACCTTATTCAAGAAATGTTGTTACAGCCAGACGTGTAAGAAACACAGGGATTACCGAAAACGTCTGGCAACATGGCAGTAGATATGGCAGGGTTTTGGGGGCTGTCCCTCATTCCCTCCACTCAAGCGATTCGACCTATTAAAGTAGTGGGCGGATACCTCTATCCCACTCTTCCTTCTAACCAATCAAAAATGGGGAGAGGGCGATCAGCAAGCGATTAGGGTAGGAGTTTAAGGCATAAAACTGCTGGTCGGAACCAGGAGAGGTCATTCTGTTTAGCTTTCGATAACAGACAAGCAGCTACAGCCACCTTCCAGCAACAAGCGACTAATTCGAGGATGTCTGCAAAGATGAATGTAAGTATAAATAATTTGGGTATAATTTGAGGGACTGCTCTGCCAACTGTTGGCAATGATATACGTTTCTAAGCATTTTTTTCTTTTATTGTTACAGATGACCACCGATGCCCTGTACCATTCCGACGATGACGACTTCCAACCTTCACCAGCTAAGCGACCAGCACCGCAACCATCCGCCTCCGTGGCGGGGCCAAGCCCGACCACTAGGAAAAGGACGGCGCCGGTGAAGGTAACGACTGGCACAAAACGCCAGAAGAAGGAAGGTAGCGCTTCCGAAAATAAATTGGTTGCGAAGCAATCAAAGCCTTTGAGGAAGACGAAGGAAAGCCGACCGTCGACTTCGATGCCGCAAAAGAAGCGAAAAGAGGGTGCTAGAATGAAGTCGTGTAAGTCAGCATACAAGACTTACGCGGCTCAATACCAGCAATATGAGCCCTTCCTTTTCACTTCAGTTGCTGCACCGGAGTCGACAGTGGATTTCTCGTTTCTTAACGAGGCCCCGATTACGACGGATCCAAGTTGTTTTCGCAAGTCACCTATCCGGGTGTTGGCTGGACTTGAGGAGCCTGGTGTGGTGTCGTCGTCGATAACTCCACCGGAACGGTGTCAAGCAAAAATTGTGGTTCATGAAAATTTGCTAGTCACCGCTCCAGTAGAATTATCAACGAAGGCACCTTCAGAGCCCGATGAAAGACCGTCAACCCCGGAGCGGTATCGTACACCCTCACCGACGCCATCCCGTAAGCTGCCAGCTACACCGAGGACACCGAAGATACTAGCGACCGAACCGTCCCAGGAGTCGCTAGCATCTTCGGCATCTAAGGAGAGCGGCAGCTCTAGCAGTAGTGGTTGTAGTGGTAGTAGTAGTAGTAGCAGCAGTAGCAGTGAGAAAGTGGCTACTACGAATGAAACCACTATGCTTGGCCCACTAGTGTCCTTCTATGCTGGCCAACTGCAAAAGGTCGAAAGGGACCTGCAGAAGGCGGAGGCGGAAAAAATGCAGTTGTCCGAAGAAGTGCAGTCGCTGCAGACGCTCGTTGACTTAAAACGAACCGTCGTCGAGGAAAGGCAGCGACTGCAGGAGCGTCTCCAGCAGTTGGACCAGCGTTTGGCAGAGATGGATGGTGCGGAGCAAGCTGGTGAAAATATGAAGGAACGGGAGCGGATCGTTGGGGAAAGGGTAGCGCATCTGAAAGGAAAAAAGGAAAAACTGGTGGGACGGATGGCTACGGTCATAGCTTATGAAGATGACCCTATCTGTCTGTCCCAATCCCAGTAGTTTTTTTTATGTATCTTATAATTCAAAAATAAAGAAATTGAAATAGATATATATCGATTCTGAAATCTAGTTTATTTCTGATTAATAAATGAGAAAAAAAATATGCAAAAAAAAAATTGTTTATGAAAAAAAAAATATTTGTGAAAAAAAGTTCGTAAGTATTTGACAAAAACAAATAGGTTAGTTTATGAAAAATATTTGTGAAAAAAATTATAGGTTGGTTTCTAAGACAACAGGTTAGTGCGTAGTCTCCAATTACACATAGTGCTTACTGGGTCGTGCTAAGTTTCGGTAAAGGTGGAGGTTAGGTCGACTGCTGCGCCGTCGACTAACATCGACACGGGCGGTGGGTCGACGGCTCCGCCGTCGACCCACCTTATCTCGCCGCGCATACAAAGGCTCGGCGGAGGCCCATTTTGACGCATTTTGAGGGGCAAATGTGATCTTCAAGGGTCCTTCAAAACGGTAGTTTTTTCAGAAAAAAGACTGAAAAAAAACGTTAGAAGCATGAAAAAATCGAGATAGACAAAATTGTAAGACTGATAAAAAAGTACACCACTAAATAAAATTTTTAGAAAGATCCTTCATTGGTGAAGCCGCCCACGCTCGATGAATTTTTTTCTGTCACGGTGGTAAGGTTTTTGAATAAAGTACGATTTAAAAAAAAAACAAGTTTATTGGTTGATACAAACAAAAAATCTCTTTATAATTCACAAAAATAGCGCCTCATATCTCCTCCTCGCTATCTACAGGAAAAGGTAATTCCACTCTCTGGTTTTCTGGACCATCCGGACGATCAGGATCATCATCGTCGCTGTTATCAGATGAGCTGTCAATTGTAAACAGCAGGAACCCCAGTGGCTGTCTTGTGGAGTCGCACGGTCCATCGTCCATCGGTGACCTCGCCACCGCCCAATGTGATTGGTCGGGTAACTCACCATCAGGAACCGCAGTCTCGATACTCCATATGCTGGAGTTATCATTGTCGTCATCTAACCAAGACGTTGAGTCGCAAGGTCCGTTTGACTCTGTAGTCATTTCGCTGCTAAATGTGTTAATTCGTCACTTGATTGTACAGTATGATTTTCATTGACAAGAACTCTCGTTTTTATGTTTCTAGTTCCCCACACTAAAGCCCCCTCCATACCTCCTCCCCTCTTCATCTATACATCTTTAGAAGTAAACTTAGTGTGTTATTGGATGGAACGTCGATGGCATTGGTGGGTGGGTACTTATATGCGTGCCCCAAACCAAGACACAATAATCTCACAAACGCTCAAGGCGCATTTACCGTTTCTGTTAGCACACTGGCACTCATGCTTCATACTATTTTCAAGTATCACCAATTACTAAGTTACTGAGCGCTTATTGATAGAACAAGTAATTGTATTATTATATGAGGGGATGGATATAGAAAGGAAAAAATATTGCTTCTTTTTTATTTCATTCATTATTTATTTTATTCAAGATGAACATTACTTTATACATCGAAAAAAGATAAAACAGTTTCTTTTTCTTCATTCAATTTTGTCCTTTTCTGTTCAGATTTCATACTAAGAGTATCAATCCTCTTCTGACAATCATCTAACTGTCGCTTCCTTTTATTTCTGCACTCCTTGACACGTTTTCTTTCTTCATCTAACTGCTTTATTCTTTCATCATCCGCTGCCTGGGCTGCCTGAAGCTTGTCACAATGGGCCATCTCCTCTGCCAATTTCTTTTCTGCACTTATTATTTCAGCTTTAATTCGCTGAATACTACTTCTCAACGCATCCCTCTTCTCGTCGAAGTCGTCCATTGGAGGTTGCTTCGATTTAAGTAGTGTTTCTCTTAAAATGTTGCTAACTGGTTTGGATGCTGCCTGTTTCGACTTTCTCACTGCTGGCACTGTTGACGCTGTACCCGTTGATGTTCTCGCTCCATCTCCAACTACTGGCGGCATCGATGCTGCACTTGTTGATGCTATCGCTGCATCTGTTGATGCTCTTGGTACATCCATATCTATTTCTACCACCGCATTAGCATCCTCCGCGATTCTCCGGTCTGGCTGCTCCACATGAATAAACTCGTGAAGTTCATCCTGGACTTCTACTGCCAACTGTGTAAACTGCACCCCGTCACTCTGCAGTTCCTCCAGAATGGCTTGCAAGCAATCGCCACTAATAGCGTCTTCGTTCTTTGTTGGTTGGTTGGCCATGATGATGTACGTAATATGTAGTGTTTTCTACGGAACAGTATGATTCTTTGAAGACTGTAGAACTGATAAACCATTGAAAGTAGACTTGTATTTATACAGAAAACACTCTACACGAGAGTAGTAAAATCTAAGAGGGGGAACATTGAAATACTGATATGGGTGGTGTACGTGCAGCTGTTTAACGATGTACACTATAATAGACCAATGAGAGGACTGGTTGAAATGTATCACAACCAATAAGCGTTTATGGGCGGATTCACTTACAGTTCGGTCAATAACGATGTCCGTTAGAAGCCACCGATATCGATGCTACATGGCAGTAGTAAAATCTGAGAGGGGACCATTGAAATATCAATATGGGTGGTGTAAGTGCAGCTGTTTAACGATGTACACTGTAATAGACCAATGAGAGGACTGGCTGAAATGTATCACAACCAATAAGCGTTTACGGGTGGATTCACTCACAGTTCGGTCAATCACGATGCGCGTTCGAAGTGGCTGATATCAATGCGCGCATGCGTTGTCGGCGCGTATAGCGAAATGTTCTCTATTTCCACTAATAATCTTACGTACACCAGCTGGCAAGTAGGCGGATCTTCTTTTTTTTTGCTTTCTTTAACGATATACACTGATGGGGGAAGACAGTAGAGGAGGGAGGCTTACCTACCTGGAACTGTATAAATATGATGGTGAAATGAGAGTTCTTCAGTGCAGTTCTGCTACCGCTACTACTACTACTACTATACTACCGCTACTACTACTATTTTGAAAATGGAGTATTCGAGGAAGTTGATCCCCTGCCCGTACAATGGTGAACATGAGGTGCGGCGTGGGACAATTGGGGACCATTTGCTGGTTTGCCCTTTCCGGGGTTGTGGTCCGGTGAATTGGCCACAATATATTGCTACCTATCTAAGTAAAGGTAAGTTTCCTCATTTCACTATATATCCCTACACGAGCAAGCTATCAAATGACAACTAGTTTATAACAGAATAATCCAAAATTTACAGTTGTTCTACAAAATATCTCTTTATTTGCAGAGCCATCCACCCAGACAGGAAGCCATAAGGAAGCCGAGGCCAGCAACCCCACCACGCCACCGCAGGACCCATCGAAGTACGGACTAGTGCAATGTCCGCGTGTTGCAGCGCATTGGGTCAAACCTACGTCGATGGGAATGCACCTCCTGCGGTGTGCCAAGAACGTGCTGCCTACCAAGAACGTGCCTACCACGCCACCACAGCATCACCTCGCAAGCCGGAGAGATGTGGAGGTTCAGCCTGAAGGTACATAATTCGTTTCTGCGACAAAAACTTTTTTTCTTTTTTCATATATCTTGCACATCTTTATCCTAGAAGTCACAGAAAATTGATCTCTACTAAACATCATTGTATTAATTTTGCACTGATACAATCATATTGTATAACTCTAAATTTTAAATAAATCAAGCCACACAAAAATTCTTCAGTACATCCACATAGATTTTCAACCTTCTGAATCTTACCCACATTCACATAAATTACAAAACCATATTTTCTATTGTTTCAGAAAACTGGGATGATGATGATTATCCCACGTATAGGCCGAATCTCCAGAACAGAGAAGTAATCCGGGATCCTCCCCCTTGCCTCTCCAAGAGGGAGAGAAAGCTGTGGAGGAGAAGCGAGGTGGTGCGCTTCAACAATATAACTAAATAATTTTTATCTTAGGTTAGGTGTATTTTATGTATTAGAGATTAAGGTAGAATTAAATAATAAAAGTAAATTGAAAAAACTGCTATTTTATTTCCAAAAGTATCGAAACAAATATACACGTTGAAATTATTACTGCTAAACATAGTCTGCGCTCCGTCATATCAATCATCACAGTACATCTGCAGCGTCTATCCAGGAATTCTTGTTCTTTTGGAAACCTAACCATTTTACAAAGAGCTTGTTTCCTCTCCTTTTTAAGACTTTTTCAATGAAATACTCATTTGGAAACTGTGTTTTTCTTAGCTCAGCTTCATAGAAACAACCGCTTATTGGTCGCCGATCCATATCTTCTAGCATATATGTGACCGGATCTGTAATATTAACTTTGCGTATTTTGAAGAGCTCCGTGGAATAATTCGGAGTGTAACCTTTTTCAAATACACCTTTATATCTGCTTATTCTCACAACGTCTCCAAGATTAAGTTTGCTTTTGCCAGCAACCTTTGGATTGCGATACGCACTCAATCGAGTGTGAACATTAATTTCAATAGGGGCCAATCCAGTTGTTCGATGTATTCTATTGTTATATACGTTAGTGATATCATCCAAAATAGTGATCCATGTGTAACTTCCTCTTGCGGAAAATTCTTTGAACAGAAGGTGCTTTAGCGAACGGATAGCCCTTTCAGCAATTGCGGCCTTCTTTGTACTGTATGTGGAATAATGGTTAATTCCATACTTGTTCATGAGAGAAGCAAATTTTCTGTTGTAAAATTCGGTTCCATTATCTGTTTGTAGATTAATTGGATAATATCCTGCGTCCCTTATGATATCGCCCATTGCTGTCGTTACCGTTACCATATCTTTCTTCTTGATTGGTCTACACCATAGCAACTTAGAATAGCAGTCAATGACTACCAATATGTATCTATATCCATTATTTTCTTTATGGAAAGGTTGCATTTCCGCTAAATCAGCTTGCCATAAGTCAGCGAAACCTTTTATGATAGTTTTTCGACGGCGAAAGTTCTTCCGAACTGCCCTGTGTAACTCTTCTGCTATGCCACGTTTTTTTGCGCTGTTAATTGACATATCTACATGTAGAGGTCTGACTCAGGTGATTGTAGAACAGAAACTGATCATTAATCATGAAAAATCTACTGATCTATGGTCTGAGTTGATTTAAAGTGTAGCCTGCAAGCCACGCTGGTAAAACAGGGCCACCTTCAACATCGAATTCCCTTTTGACTTCACTAGCTAATTTCTGGCAAAAATTATATACAACCTCTAGTTGCTCTAAAATGGATATCAAATTGGTTGTTAATACATCAATCTTTTTCTCAAGGCCATCACTCAATTCTAGCGTTTTGCTATTCACCATACTTTCAAGCATATCAGTGGTACTTTTTAGTTTTTTTTCAACATACTTTATATGAACAGAGTCATTTTCATCTGTAGGATCACCAACATTCTTTAACTGCTTTCCATTGATATCATAATTTCCAGTTTGTGTAAGTTTAAAACCAATACCTGGAATACCACGTACAGTTGTATGCTTAGAACTGCGACGACCAAACTTATCTATCGTATTGTGCATCGCTACGAAAGCGTTATACTATTAGTGGGATCTTTCAACTTGCAAATATATACCCCAAAATTAGCGTATTACGCCCTCTTCACGCAATTCTTCTATTATAGATAAAATTTCGTTATCGTGGTTTGTGTGACCCGCGGATTTTGAGCTGTATAGCAATTTCAGTCGATCAATCAGCTCGTTGATGTCGTTCCAATACACAAAGTCGCGTTTATTAGTGTTAAATATCTTATACTTAGGTATCTTCATTTGTGTATGTCCCCTACCAACTCTGGCTCTCAAATGCATGGGGGATGATGTAGATAGGATATTAAATAATTTATTGAAATACTCAGATCCGTCGACATTGTAAATATTAAGAGGTGTGTAATCTTTGCGAAGTACATTAGTTAGATTCAATATGGACCTGAATGTGTGTAGAGTTTTCGAGTCGGAGTTTCGTGTATCTCCTACAAACATCATATCTAGTAAGTGTGGGGATATTTTGAATTTACTAGTCTTATCACCCGATGATAAATGAACCGCCTTATCATCAAATTCCACTTCATGTACACCCATTAACAGCTTCTGTGATTGTGGGTCGATCCTTACATTATAAACACTTCCATAGGCCGGATGTCCTGCTCTCAAATTATCT
Source organism: Callosobruchus maculatus (assembly GCA_951848785.1). Classification (NCBI taxonomy): domain Eukaryota; kingdom Metazoa; phylum Arthropoda; class Insecta; order Coleoptera; family Chrysomelidae; genus Callosobruchus; species Callosobruchus maculatus. The sequence continues at coordinate 8,387,276 of CATOUR010000065.1, read as the reverse complement.
ATATGACTTTTCAACACCTCAGCAACTGCCTCTCTATCCACACTTGAATTAGCTGTAGATACATACTGAGTGACTGAATCTCTTTCCCTCTCATTAATTGATGATGGTGTATCAGGTAACTCCTTTATTGGTGTTATACCGGAAAAAGCAGCGGAAGTCAAATCTTCGAATCTCGGCCCTTTTGGTGTGCTAGTAGAGGGAAGGGTTTGATTTGGATATGTAGATGGTGGTTTTTTAGGAGTGCTCGTAGGACCAACATTTTGAATTGGCTGTTTCGGTAGCGTAGGATTGGATGCATTTGCTATTGTCTTCAACTGTTTTGTAATAGGCTCATATATCTGTTCCAATGAAGTGTTACCGATTTCGCGGGCTTTCCTTACATAGTTGAATTTTCTCCGCACTGACTCTGTTGCATTAACTAATTCTTTTTTTAGAGCTACCTCATCATTGCTCTGTTGTTGTTTCATTCTGGTATATGTAATGTTGCCACTGTGATGTATGCTGATTGCAGTCTCACATTCAATTGATGATATTATTAGTCTTGCAGTGGATTTATGAAGCTATCGAATCCCTTCCGGTACCTGCCGTTTCTTATTTCTCTATCTTTGTCGATAACTAGGAATCCATATTTATCCCTCCAACATATTGCACACATATCTTGAAATTGCTTAAAAGTTACATCGGGAGCCACATGGTCAGAGAAAACATGTGATAAATTTGTATTATCGACCTTAAACAAAACTATCAGGTTTGCGTTGTCTCTAATCACTCTTTTCGGTACCCAACTGTAACTTTGCACACAGTAAAAGCAATCCACACCTTTGTGTCGCCCCATACTGAAGTATTCTCGTATAGCATTTTGATTCTCACATATCACATCATCAAAGATAAAAACTGAGTTTGGTTTGGCTTCTGACGGTGGTGGAACTTCGGAATTATTAGCAAATGCATAATATCCTAGTCCATCTATCGAACTCATTACTTTTTCAATGAATGCGTACTTGGGTTGGTTGAGCGACTTTGAAAAAATATATAAGTTCTCAAAAAACAGCCCATTCGGATGTAACAGGAGAGATACTAGTACATTGGTTTTTCCACAGTTTGATGGTCCAACTATAATACATCGAATTGTTGATGGTAGTAGTACCCCATGTCGACGACGAGAAGTATTATTTTCCGGATCAGTAACATTGACATCTATATTGCTAATGTCTAATTCCTGGTCCTGTTTTGTCACCTTCATCGTTCAACGACTTGACCATATATAAGCTGCAGTTGTTTATATGTGTTTTATTTAAATGCCGCTACTTCTTGAGAGAAGGTGTAGTAGCATCTCCAAAACTGGTGGTGGAATTGTTAATAAGTTGATAAATAAGCTGCCATTCGAAGCACATTTGCCTTTTTATCAGTATTGCGGCCCGGGTACTCGATTGGAAGAAAGGATCGCACTAGGCCAAAAAGGAATAAATAGATTAGACGCGGCCTGCTTACAACACGACCTTGCATACCGCAAATCCGATTTAGCTACAAGACATAAAGCTGACTACCAACTTGAGCAAGAAGCTTGGAAACGAGTCAAATCAGCTGACGCGAACCTTGGAGAAAAAGCAGCTGCTTGGTTAATTACAAATATTATGAAGGTCAAACGACGCACTGGAATGGGTCTTGCAACACTACGTGGACGGAATAAGAAGAAATGCATGCGTGAAAAATCGAGGAAATTAGTAGGTGTAAAACATCGTGCAGGAATGGGTTATGCATCACGACGACGAGGGCAGAATAAAAATAATATACGTAGGAAAATGAGGAAGGCTATAAAGAAGGTGCACTTTGGTTCAGGAATACTAAACAGAGTTCGCAAAAATATGAAACATTTTTCGAACCACAAGCAAGATAACAGTGTGCTAAGAAAAGCAACATCTGCTGCATTATTAGCTACCCGGAAGTATATCAAGTCCATTGGGGGCAAACGGCATATTCGTCTTCCGCGAGTTATACCTATCCCCAAAGTAGGTGGAATTCTTCCTTTGATTCCAATTTTTGCCGGTCTCTCAGCATTAGGTAATCTCGCTGGGGGTATTGCAAATATTGTTAGGTCCTCTAAAGCAGTTAATTCAGCACGACAAAGGAATACAACTGATTCAACATCTACTTCTGGTATAAGTAAAATTGGAAACGGTATATATTTGAAACCATACCGCAAAGGATTTGGTTTGTTTGTTAAACCTAGGACTTCAAAAAACTTTTAAAAACCCTACCCCAACGACCGCTTACAGATAATGACCTTGTGTATTACGCTAAAAAGCTAGAAATACCATATTTCAGAGGGATTTTTATGCGCGATGATCTGCCTAAGCAAGGTCCACTGAGGAATGAGTCAGCCATCATTAATTTAGACAGCAAGAGTGGGGATGGGTCACACTGGGTTTCATATATAAAACGCGGAGTGGTGGTATATTATTATGACAGTTTCGGCAACCTACCGCCAACCAGCGAACTGGTGAAATATTTCCTCAAAAAATCTAAGAAGATTCAGATCCTGTATAATCACAGACGACAGCAGAACTTCAATACCTTTTGGTGCGGGCACCTGTGTCTACGATTTCTTTCTGAAGAGAAGCAAAAATCTGTGAAAAATGGATCGTGAAACACTTAAAAAGATGAGCAATTCCCTTAAAGCATTTTCAAGAGAAAGAAGCCTGTTGAACATGACACAAGAAGAACTTGCCCACATACCCAAAGAAGTACTGATGGTATGTACACCTAACGAAATAGCACTTGTATGGAACAAACTGCCATTGCATTTGAAGGAAGATGTGGATATACAACGATTCCAGTTCTGTTGGGAGCACTATAATACACACCAGAACGGAGATGAAGCAGACGGGCCGCCACCAAGAAAAATATTTTGTTGTTACTGTAATTTGCAAGATATCTCTATGACAAGCAGTAATGAGTCAAACAAGTGTTGTAATCAATAAAATTTTGAATATATAAAAGTGTTATTTTTTTGTATCACCGCAGTCATGTCTTATACATTTACCTTGACGGGTTATGACAGTGTGCTGTCTGCTAGTTTTTATCCGCCAATAGAGCTGGATACCAATGCGCAGTACGGATTGGGGCTAATAGGTTTTTACTCCTACAACTCAATATTCAATGTTCATGAGGGTAATAATCTAATTGTGTTTAAACAACCTTCAGATGATTCTCAGATGAATATTACATATATTCCACCAGGCACCTACGAAATCGATGAACTCAACATATATCTACAAAAGATAATAAAGTCCATAGTTCGATACAAACATAATGTTACAACTGACGAGCTGTTTTGTCTGAAGGCCAACAACAATACAATGAAATGTGAATTATATTCAATATATGATGTTGATTTATCTTTCCCTAACTCAATTGCATCTTTGATTGGATTTGAGCCGGAGGTTTTCGAATGCAACAAAAAACATATATCAACCTTACCAGTTAATATAACGACAGTCAGACTAATAAAGGTCGACTGCGGATTGATATCTGGCGCCTACCACAATGGAAGTGAAATGCACACTCTGTATGAATTCGACATAGACGTTGAGCCTGGATTCAAATTAACAAAGGAGCCACAGAATGTAATATATATGAGCGTTATGCCTAGTGGTCGTCAGTTTATCGATAACATCACACTGAAAATTTTGGATGACGAGGGAAATCTGATTAACTTCCGTGGTGAAAAAATTATCGTTAAATTGGAATTGCGTCGGTTAGCTTGAGCAAACTCCACAATTGAATAGGATGGGTTTTCTATATAACATAGGTGCACAACAATTGAAAAAAGTCGATAAAGCCCTTACAAACAACCATAAAATACGAAGAACACATAGGAATAACCTTATTCGTCATTCGTCAGCTGCCAAAGGCACAACGTCGAAGCTATCACTACAAAATCGTAAGTTTCTGGAGTCTATAGGACTAAAGCTAACTGAAAAATATGGTTCTGCACGTATCAAGTGAGAAGCTGGATGTTTTTGAGGAACCGATTTTGGATCACTCCTTAGCAAGTTTACATGAATACACATACAAGCCGTATGGTTCACCATATTTCAAGAATTCTGACATTGTTCATATACCAATCAACTTCCAAGATCTCATTTTAAATATTGCTGACAGTTACATTTTCATCGAAGGAACGTTTACTCCAAGTGATGCCACGAAGTCCTGCTATCTATCTAACAATGCTCTGTCTTTTCTGTTTGATGAAATTTCTCTACATATGGGTGGTGAAAAAGTTGTCATTGTACGAAATCCTGGAATAACGTCAACAATGAAAACAATGATCTCTCATGGTAAAAGTGCCGCCCATTCACTATTATGTACAGGATGGGGCTTAAATGAAGACAATTCAGCGATATGGGATTCAACTAGTAAGGTCTTCAGTGGTAGAATACCTCTAAAACATATAATGGGATTTGCTGAGGACTATAAAAAAGGAATTCTAAACATAAAACAAGAGCTTGTATTAGTCATTGCAAGATCCTTTAAGAACTGCTTTGTCGGTGAATGTGACGCAGAGCTATCAATATCAAAGATTGAATGGAAAGTCCAACAGATTGTTCCTGAAGACCGCTACAAGGTCAAACTTCTACAGAGACTGAACAAAAGCAGTTTGAGTTCAAGGATTAAGGTGGCATTTCGCTCTTGGGATTTGTATGAACTACCATCACTTCGCTCAACATCAACAGACGTCTGGGCAATTCGAACAACCAACAAGCTAGAGAGACCTTTGTTTGTTATCGTTGGATTTCAAGACTCAAAATTAGCAGGAGATCCTAAGAAGGACATCACTAAGTTCATTCATGCCAACATAAACTCGATTCGATTGAAGCTGAATAACCAGGTATACCCATATGAAAGGTGGAACCTGGATTTTGAGAAGAAGCTAAACACTGCGGCTTACTATGCATTTGAGAGCTTCCAAAGTGCGTATTACAACAAGGGAATGGCAGAACCATTATTCAATATTAAGGAGTTCAATGATAACCCACTATTTGTAATCGACTGCAGTCATCAACCTGATAACCTTCAGCTGTCAACTGTGGATATATCGTTGGAATTTGAAACCAGAAAATCTTCTTTCCCAGCTAACACTAAAGTGTATGCATTAATCATTCACGATTCTTGTATTAGTTACAACGCTTTTGATGGATCTATTCAGAATGGACTTATTCATTCATATTAAATGTATTTTGATTTTTATTATAGCTGTCATGGCAAAAATAAAACACTTTTAATACATTTGTTTTTTTATTTATGCATAAATGATACAGAAGTGAGCCGGATGCGTACAAATGTCATTCTTTATCTACGAAACTATATTTGGTAATTATATGTTGAGGTAAATATTCCTCTATTGCATACAAAAATGGTTTGAGTTCATTACTAATCATCCCATCACATAGTTGATCGATGGTACATTCTTCACGTAAATATTGTCTGCATAACTTTTCCCCTTCTTCATATTTCCTGATTAGCATCCTCTTCCGTTCGACCTCTTCATCATCCCAGCAGATACTCAAGTCATAGACCGTGGAATGTTCCTCATCGAAAATCAAATCTACCAATTGACATGCAATTCTCTGGATGGCTGTACGTAGATCTTTTGCTTCAGGCCACCCCATTGCTGAATACTGCATCCACATTGTATAATGGGAATGAAAAGTTAGTCTGCTTCTGAAACAAACAGAACGTCTAATACCAACTAGGTGCAAATAAATGTTTTTATCTCGAATTTACCTTCTACATATCGCGGGTCCAATACATGGGAGTAACCATTATATTATTTATACCCAACACAATCTGTACTACCTCATCATCAAATATATTATTGTTGAATATAATCAAATTTCATCAAACATTTGGAGCGCGCGCCTGGTGTTTTAGGTGAACTTTGACCAATATATGTTAGTGAATATTTATTTTGAGATTCATTTATCTCTTTAATCACTGCTTCAGACATATGCTCCGATACTCTTTTAGGTAACCATACTTTGAACTCATTAGCATCATCTTCTAATAGTGTTGCTACTAGACATTCACCAAATTTTGATTTGACGGGTGACAGATTCTTAATTGTATGGGCTTTGTTTACAGTTAGTGAAGATAAAGTTCTGAAAAGTATTTTGTTATCGAGTTCACAGTTGATTTTATTGTTAATTTCATGCAATTCAGAGGTAGCGACAGACATTGTTTAAAGAAAAAACAAATAATGTTACTGTTGGATAAATAATATAAAAAGGGTGCTCACCAAGTTATATCTGTACACAATATACTTCGGGACTATACTCTGATCGTCTCTCGACTTTTACTGATCACTAGCCCGTTATTACACTATTTATACAGATACCTTCAAGGTCAAAATACGTCACCGTGCATTCTTCTCAAAACCATCAAGCCTCGTAAGAAAATCATACAACTGATCTCAAGGCTATCCACACCCTATCTGAGTGACCTTCAGGGAGGATTGCAATTGGCCCCACGTCAAATCTCGAGGTTATCCACCACGTCAAATCTCAAGGTTATCCAGTCAATAGTCACATTCAAGGACGTTCAAAATAAGCAGCTATACACTAACACAAAAAAAACTCAAGGTTACACAAACAACCAATTCAAACACTAACAACAAATATTTCAAAATCGTTATCTATAGGCACATTGTAAACCGAAAAAACTCAAGGTTACCCAACACCCCACTGAAACAAGCCCTTCAGATACGATCACATTTGAAAACACAACGTTACAAAATGACCTTCAGGGAGGATCAGAATCGGCACCTATAAGAAAAGCCCACGTCACATCTCAAGGTTATCCACACCCCATTTAAATGACCTTCAAATGACCTCGGGAGGATCAGAATCGGCATATCTATACTACTCAATACTGTGTCAAAATGTCATTAAAATCAACTTAAGGATACACAATACAGAACGATGTAAAGCAATACTCGTTTGTAAAATACATTAGAAAAATTAAGGCAATGTTCCGATAGACCTAAAATTTTTATTTATGTATCAAGGACGTAAAACAAGCGTTTATGGACAGCAACATGTAAATAAAAATATACATGTACGGTCCATAAACGCTGCGCTGTTTACACCCGAAATGCATACAAAGTTTTATGCACGATTTGTTTTGTACTCCTTTATCAATAAATAAATATGTTTTTTCTGTGGTATATATTATTGTTATATACACACATTGTGTAGTAATTTGCCAAATCATTTATATTCGTTTTACAGAAAATAGTTAAAAATAAAAATAAGTTCTACTGCAACTAATAACAGATTATAAAACAATAATCTGGACACCTAAGTCCGCGTTACCATATCAACTAAATAAATAAGACGGAAATATATGGTCGCCATTTTTAACTACAGTTGGATTGCAAATTGCAACTTCTATACGTCTGTACGTGAGAATACTTTCGAATTTTTTCGATATAATGGAAAATAGTGATGTTGAAATGGTTTACCGAACACGACCGGAGATTTTTAAGGCAGCGGAAGATGCAAAATTAATTTTACTACCTGCAAAATCAAAGAAAATGTACAAGGCCTACGGGCGGAATAGAAGTTGCACTTTACACCCGCTAAATATGTCAATAATGTGCACTGGTCAATGGAGAGCCTATTATGCATACAAAAAATTTTTCAGTTTTGCAACCCTCCACCCCCAACCACCCCAATTTCACCCCGATCAAAAAAACAACAGAAAATGATCAGAAACCCCTAAAATGCCTAAAAACGAAGTTTGAGCTGTTTTTTATATATTTAGTTTTTTTACTGTTACTGCGCCGCCACTGACAACATTTCTAAAAACCATACGCGTTTTCCATTCTTGGCACGGTAATAATACTGTGGCAAAGTTTTTCGCTAGTTGACTTGAGAGAATTCGATGCTTCTTGAGATCACTTCGCGGGCTGAGTTCCCATGACCGCCATGGCTCAGCTGGCAGAGCGTTGGACAAGAATTCCGGAGGCGCGGGTTCGAATCTCGCTGGCAGCCGGTCCTTTTCCGGCATTTTCTGGTAGCACCGTGATTTGAGAGCCCGATATGCGGGCGATAGCATGAAAAGTTGTAATACATTCATTCCCTACACAGAGCTGTCTGTGCTGGCTCCACCTAGTGGCATCTGGAGCCGAACGTGGTCGGAGATTAATAGTGACCCAACAGATTTTTTTCGATGTCACAGATACAAACCGCTCCGTGCACTTGCGTTTAGCCGGACCGTGCAACTTTCCAACCCGCAGTCCCGAAGACCGCCGAAGGTTTCCGATTACTATCCGATGATGCCGCAACGGCGCCAAATTTAAATCTAGCGTCTTGTACATCAATGATTCAAGACTTTATTACATGAAGAGGCTGATGTCATTTATTGGATAATGGATATTCGCTATTCTAAGGGGATGCTTCACCAAGGGAGAAAACGATAAAAGTTGCCTTTGTTGACAGTTCAAAATGTAAAAAATTAAAGTAGGACACTTTAATGAATAATGCAAAAGTTTTCTATCTTCCTGCAACATAGAATTGGGGATAGATGTGGAAGATCACTTGTGGCTAAAAAATAATATATTTCGTGAACAAATTTCAAAAGGAATGTCTGAGTCGTCCAGTAAATAGTAAAGTTTATCATCTTTAAAAAATTGTAAAAAAAAATAATTCGTCCTTAACATTAAGTGTAAAAAAGTTCTGGTCCCTTTGAATTACTGTAAAAAAAGCAAATGTACATATTAGTTGTTGTTGATTATTAGTGAAGAAGTTACAAACTGTCTCTGATCATACAAACGTAATATATGAGAAAGGGGGCCCCAATTCTGGAGGACAAAAACTCTCCCCATTAGGTACCCTTTGCATCAACTTTTCCTTATATTAGATATACTAATGTACAAAAAATGGAATGCTTCAGAAAATTGCTCAATTTGAATTAAACATATGCGACAGAAATTACGATACGATACCCAAAATGAATTTCAACCCTCACTAGCTAAACTTTCTAGGTTCAGTACTGGTCAAGTAATGCCAATAAAAAGGAAATTTCGGGGAAAGGACTTTCTAGACTTTGCTACACAATAGCATAAAAGCAGAAAACATTTTTCAAAACACCATTGCTGAATCGGGATGGTCCGATGGTGGATACAGAAAATGAAAACACAACGAAAACAAACAATACACATTTTTGTATTCTGCAAACGGCACACAGAACTGTCACCGTTAATGACAAATGCGCATGCGGGACTGCGGGTTGGAAAGTTGCACGGTCCGGCTAGACGCAAGTGCTCCGTGCTACCAGAAAATGACGAAGGTGGAGCTGTGAATGAAGAGAATTCGATTCTTCTTGGGATCGCTTGGCGGGCTGGGTTGCCATGACCGCCATGGCTCAGCTGGCAGAGCGTCGGCCTAGAATTTCGGAGGCGCGGGTTCGAATCCCGTTAGCAGTCAGGTATATTACAATAGACTATTGCAACTGCCTGTAGAAAATTGGCTAAAATGCAATAAACTTTCATTGCCCATTTTATCAAATTATAGCAAATATTCACCCTGAATTTAACATAAATAGTTAAATAAATACAGACACAGGCAGCAGAGGCTTCGTTGGCCTGTTTCATGACTGGCAACGTTTGTCGTGGGTCGAGAGCAAGTTCGTTCAACTCCAAAAAATGTGTTGGATGCCAGTTTGTTGTAAGTTATTAACTTGGAACAAACCGCATTGTTTCACAGGTAAAATCAGGATGAACATGATGTTATAACTGAATAGGGATTTGGGCACCTCATCTGTACTTCATCCAAAAACTTCTAATTTGGAAAACGCATACCAAATTTATGGCTTTTGGAATACTTATAAATATTCTCTTAAGGATACGAAATATTATTGGTTACCCAGAGTATTCAACTGCTAAAGATTTTCTGGACAAAACTCGTATCACCATGTGACAACTGAATTCATGAATAAAAATCGCAAAGGTTCAAGTATAGGCGTCAGTGACCGCCTCACATCGCCATGCTGTCTAGCGTCACCGGAAACACTAAACGAATAATGATTGATGGTAGAATAATTTGTTTCGATCACATTTCAGTATAAAATAGTTAATTAGCATCTGCCCAAGAAATTCCTTTGACTCTGTTATATTTTCGGACGAGAGAAACGAACGCTAGTGACGCGACGAAATACAAATTAAGCTTGGTGTTTGACACGTGATTGTCGTATGCCAATATAATTGAAATAGAAGTAGCTTGAATAGTATTTCTAATCCTAATTGAAACCAAGCAATTAGCAGGACGGTTCAGTAACCCCAGAAATCGTATATACATAGATAGATAGATTATGGGTTAAGTGGAAGAACAGCAGTGGAGGTTCACCTCCATAAGCTGAACTTCGCTTTTTCATACCGTAAATTTGGTAGATACTATACAATTTTAATAAGGTAAATTATTATTCTTATTACAGATGAGGGGGCCCATCTTAAAAATAACCATATGGCTCCTCGGGAGAAGAGAAGTTGGAAGAACAAAGCTAACATGGCTGAGAAGCATCCGTCACTGGACAGGAATAAGCGACTTCCAAGAATTACAGACCGCTACAGTGAATAGGATAATCTGATGAGAGAAAGGATGGCTCCTCTAGGACAAGGAAAACATATTCAGCTACAATAAACGAAATTAACGAGACCCCCTCCGCTAACTCAAACAAAACAACACAAGTCAGCATTGAGAAATGTATCTCTACTACCGGTTTTCTACTAAACGGACAGTTGGGTTTATGTTTTGTTTGTGTTTTCTAGAACCTAAAAAACAAAAACAAAACTGAAACAAACTTAAAACTTTTGTTTCCATCAAGCGGACCTAATACCAGGAAAATAAATATTATAAATGATAATTTATTGAAGGTAATTTTGCTAAACTTGAAATACAAAAAAACTTTAAAAAAATAATTTACACTCATATGCCACCTGGCTGAAAGACCTGCCGTAAATGATGAATAACAATAAAGACAAATTGGTGGTAAACATCGCTTGGAAAAAATATGTATTGGTCTCCAATGACGTAACTGGTGAAAACGGACGAGAATTCGTGTATATGCGTACAGCCAGTTTATAAAAGCGCGAGGCTCAAGGTCAGTCAGCGAACAAGATCGGGGGACCAGTTGCTGTTTTGTTTTGATTTTTTGGGGGATCACAAAAGATTATTTATTGAAGATGCCAGGGGTTGGCCAGTAGAGACGAATAGGACATACATTAATCCCTCTCATTTCTGACATGCTATCAGATAATAGCAGTGCCAACAGTAGTGCCAATGACTAAGCATTCATGTGTGTATGTATGTGTGTTTTGTGTGTAGGTCTCCTGGTAGTACTGCTTATTTTATTAATTTCTTGTTGGAATTGGAATTTTCGATATTAAGCTCTTGTAGTTTCTATTTTATTTTATTTCAAAATTTCAGCCAAATCGGAGTTTTTCAAATTTTTCTACCTGTAAGCTACCCAGCAGGCCATGAAAAATATACAAAAGGTTGTTCAGATAGAAGAAAAAATAAAGAATTTAGAAGTTCCGAAAATTATTACAAATTTTGAAATGAAAGCAAAAATACCAGCGAGAGTTGATGGCAGTCTAGTATCTTCAGAATGAAATTTTACATTTAATAGTACAAAAAATCATTTTCATCAAGTCAAAATTAAAGATACCTCTTAATGGAAGACTCCAAATTCTTCAGTACTTATTAATCTGAATTAAAGTATGTTTAAATCATAAAACATAATTTACTTGTCAAAAAATACATGAAATAAGCACAATTAAAACATGAACTAATAAATAATTCCAACAACTATTCTAATAGATGATCAGAATACTCCAGTGAGAGGTAATTTTGATTTGACGGAAATGACCACTGTCTTATACCATGAAATTTGAAATTGTATTCTGACCAGCAACATAATATTTCAGAATCTTCAATCATTTTTAAAATTAAATCTCTTAAATCATTTCTGTCATAGTCCAGCTTTTTATTGACCTTAGATATGTTACCGCTGTTGTTTCTGGTTAGAGCGAATATGGAATAAGGAATTCTTATTATCTTGTCTTGTTACTCTAGTTTGTTTGCATATTTCTGTTTTCTGTTAGTTTTCTTCCATCACGGGGTTGGTCTCGAAGTTACTCTTAGGTAGAAAAATTGAAAAATCCGTTTTGACTGATTAATTTCAAATAAAATGGAAACTACAAGAGGTTAATATCAACAATACTACATCGTTAGAAAGGCCATCAAATTTTACAGTTAACGGTATAAAAAAGATTAGGTATTCCCATTTAAAAAAATCAGGTTATCTGTGATTGAAGTTTCCTTAATCAACCTGCCGATTTCTCGAGGTACAAAAAGAATCCAAACTTGACAGTACGACCTACGCTGAAGCAATTCATGCTTAATCATGTCGTAAAGTTACAGCCTTCTAAATTTTATAGACGCTGCGATATTCAATTTTTTTCCAACATCTACTTATATCAAAAATGGCGATTTGCGCCTAAACAGTTCGTTTTATGTATCATGTATGATACATAAAGTCACACTAAAATCGACCAAGGTATCGAAATATGCAATAGTATACAGGGACTTCTATTTAAAAAATGTAACCATGATACGTAACACATTTTTTGGCCTCCGTGTATAATAGTAAATATTTTTGGAACATAGATTTTATTGCCCTCTACATTTTTTATTTGACACATTTTTTCTACCTCAAATAGGGCAGCAGTTATCGTCCACCCACCCATCGTTGATACACCCTGTAACTTGCTCCTGCTGTGTGGGCATTCAAAAGGATCTAAAAATGCAGAATGGTATGTCCATGCTCAAAATCTCCTGGAATCAATCGTTCTTGGAAATCAGATTGAAGGCTCTGCAAGTGTTTTCAGTAAACAGGTTATCACTGTCGATGGAAGATATTACTTATAAACTGGGGAAGTCATTAAATTCATTTCTTTTGTGAATTTTCCCTGGAATTTTCAGTTTGGCCACGAAAACAGCAATTACATGTTTTGCTTTAATCAAGTTCAAGTCGCCTTGAAGCTTTCCGATTTACATCATTCAATAATTTGTCCAGGTCTGTCAAGTAGGTAGTCAAACATACTGTAAAAGATGGTCAAACAAATATACCTCTTGATAATCAGCGCACTTCTATGTGAAGCAACAAACGGTTGGAATCTACGTCATGGGCAACAAAATCTAAGTAGTCTGTCATACAACCTGACAAGTGTAACAAGAGCCGTGAAAAATATGAAATAGACATGGATAGCAAGAGACGAGAGGATATGAAATAACGTGTGAATGTGAGACAGCGCCGAAATTCCCAAGTCTCTTGCTATACTTGTCAGGCTGTACATTTAGTTGCTTAAGGTTTTATTAACTGCTTTGATCACATATTGAAGTGAAGCTTGCGGTCCAGGGTGCAGTCGTTCACTCGGATATTTTGCACCTCAATGCTGGCTCATTTTATTAAGTATATATGCTTATGAAGAGGGCTATGAAGCCTTTGTGTATCTCGATCATAGAAGTGGAGAGAGCGCCATCGGTAGGAACTGATAGAATATTATAGAGATTCCCTTTTCATCATATAAATGTCAGTAGTTCCTGAAAAATAATAATTCTTTCCGTATTTTTCCACCTTCGACAAACCATATGACAACCCCGCAGTGCATAAAGCTGTGTAGTAACAAATGCGATCTGAAGGTGTATTGGATTGTTCGAACCAAAGAAGTGTAATAAAAAAAGTTATGGATCTTTGGGGATCAGAAAATGTTTTGATCTCGGTTTTGATGTAAACGGACTTGTGTACGATGATAACCTTGTTGAATTTCTTATTTTTCTTATTGTGTTTAATTATACGGTATGACGAGAGCACAGTAAATAACTAAAGAATAACGTATTATTCCTAATTTTTCGTATAACGCCTGCCGCTGGTTTGTGTACCACGGGAGTTATGACTATGAAAAAATGTGTAAAACGATCAAGAAGCTCCAAATCGCAAAAAAAGTCTAAGTCTGAACTGTTTTTATATTCTTAGTTTTTTTTATTATTATGATTATTGCTATTGCTGATTATTCGCGATCACAATACTCACCTATCGATGTGCGAAGTGAAATGAACAAAAAACTATTTATTTTGGAAGCACGTGTGCCTTTAGACAACTTACTGTTACTGTTACCGATGCCGAAATTTTTTTTTTATTATTATAGAGGGTTTAGGAAATCGGCTTGATCGCAAGGACAGAAGCACTCGCACACCCGAAAGTGTGAGAGAGAAACTGCCCGCCCGACGTTGAACCAGCTTGAGCCCTCTGATGTCATGTCCAACGGACGCAAATGCGTCCATTCGACATGTCACCACGGCCCGACCGGCTAAAACCCGTTCCCTCTTTTCTTACCTCTGTTCAATCTCCATCTGCACCGGGCATCATCGTGAACGATATTCTTCGCAGTGCAAGATGAGTTAAGTATGTTTTTTGTTCTCCTTCTTTCTACATGTCCCTACGCTCCCCTGCCTCTTTCGATTTTAGAATGCCTCGAACCATCTCATGTACGATCTTCCAGCTTTGCTCGCTAGATATCATTATGGGCACCATGTTGTCTGGGGTCAGGTCCTCAGGCAGGTTCGCTCTCGCTTCCTGCCTGTAGCCGGACCATCTGTCACACTCAAATAGGGTGTGCTCGACTGTGTCGCTCTGGCCGCAATGTCGACAACGATCGTCCGTCGTTCGCCCTATTTTGTTCCTGTATGCCCGAAAGGGACCATGGCCCGACAACGCCTGTGTGAGGTAGTAGCAGGTTGTCCTGTGTCTACATTCTGCCCATTCTCGTATATTTGGAATCAGGCGCTTAGTCCACTGCGCCACCTCTGTTGTACTGGACCAGATCCCCTGCCACTCGTCCATTGTTTTCTGCCTGGCGGTCCTCCTCCGCTCTGGCAAAGCACCTTTCGCGATATACATATGTCTCCTCTCCTTGGCCAATAAATGCAGTGGCGGTATTGCTGTTATAACATGCAGCGCTTTGGTGGAGACAGTACGATACGCACTGGCCACCCTCAGCAGCGACTTCCTTTGCACCCTGTCTACGGTTTGCTGGTGCTTTTTCCTCTCCATTGCTTTATACCATACTGGAGCTCCGTATAACATAACTGAGTGGATAACTCCGTTCAAGATCTGTCTCTTCCTCATACTTGGGCCGCCAATGTTTGGCATTATACGTGACAGTAATGCCACCTTTCTTTCTGCTTTCACCGCAACTCTCTTTATATGTTCGTTGAAACATCGTTCGTTGTCTACGGTAATCCCCAAGTACATTATAGATTTGCTGGGTACTATCTGCACCCCTCTAAGACAGAATCTCACTTGGTTTCTAGTGATCCTAGAACCCCGAAGAATAACAGCCTCAGTTTTGTTTGGTGCGAGCTGAAGTTGATGCTTGGACATCCACTCATCTATCCTTTTCAGCGCCTCGTTTGTCGTTTGCATCAAAGTTTTTTCGTCTCTCGTGGATGCTACCAGAGCAAGGTCATCCGCGAATGCCACAGTCTTTGTGTTTCGAGGAAGAGCTATCCTTAAAACCCCATCATACAGGACATTCCAGAGAAGAGGACCCAACGACGATCCCTGTGGAACGCCTGTAGACATCTCCAGCTCTATGTTTGCTATTTTTATAGCTCTGTCACTAAAATAGCTGCCGATCAGGTTTCGTAAATACCTCGGTATGCCACGTTTATTCAACTCCTCCATTATGATGCCCCACGACGCCGTGTTGAAGGCATTTTGCACATCAAGTGTGACCAGTGCTCCCCATTTATTGGAGGCTGCTTCTACGGAGCATAGAACTGCTTCCAATGCGTTGTTTGTGGACTTGCCACTGCGGAAGCCAAATTGGTTTGGCGACAAGCCTCCCGTCTCTTCGAGTGCCGCCTCTAATCTTTGCCGTTACCGATGCCGAAATGCTGATTAAAATAAACAGATTGGAATCGCTACCGCTACCAACAGGAATAATTATTGTAAATGGTCAAATTCGTACAAACCAATTATGACAGATATGCCTATACAACTCGTGCGTGACTGCCTCGGAAATAAATGTATTTGGATTTCACCATGATAGTACAGTAGGTTAACAATTCCGTATCGTGAGAGTTCAAAGTTTTGTGTTAATTTATGATTTTGTTCGCACCAAAAAAGTAATATACACTTCACACGTGATATTCTCGTAACAAAAAAAAGTGTAAACGAAAACTGAGTAGAATTATTGGAAATACAATAGGGTCTACTCGAGGGTCTATCATACTATGCGTACAAAACATTTTTTTTTTGTACTTCAACCCTTATAACTCACCCCAACATTTTTTTAAATATCAAACCGTAGTTTTTCCTCGGGGTTTTCCTACATAAATGAAATCCCTCTTGTCTTTTTCGTGAAATCCTAAGCAGAATATAAATGAAATCAGAATTTGTTTGACGGAAAAAATAAAACTAAGTGTAAGTGGGTTTTAATAGTATGTTTAGTTTAATACACGCATCCTTTTTATCCTTTTTTATTACGAAAAAATTACGCCTAATTCTCATTTTATTTATTTTTTGCTTATGAAATTACGAAAAAAATTGTTTTGTATATAAAATCAAAGGTATTACAAGATTTTAAATAAAATAATAACCTCATTTATTTAGGAAAAGCTGTGGGGTGCTATTTGAAAAAAGAAGTTGGGGGTGAGTATTAGGGGTAGACTCGGGGGTAGAAGTACAACAAATATTTCGAAAGCATGTCATAATAGACCATTCAGTACCCTTGTAAAGTTTTCCTTTTATGTTTTTGTTACGAAAATATCACGCCCCAGACAAATCCCTCTTTTATTTAACTTATGCTTATGACTTTACGGTTTGTGTATAAAATCAAAGGCATTACAACATGTTAAATAAAATAAGGGTTTGATTCGTGCAGAGAAAAGCATTGGGTGCTATTTGAAGGAACAAGAGTTGGGGGAGAGTTAAGGGTTGAAGTAAAACATACATATTTTGAGAGCACCTCGGAGAGCACTATATGATAGATCCTTTACTACTTTAAAAAATTCCACTCAGTTTTTGTTTGAACTTTTTTTTGTTACCAGAATATCACGTGTATAGTAATTATTACATTATTAATTAAAAAATGCAAAAAAAAACAAATATAACAAACACGGCGTGAGCAACGTATGTGTCAGTAAAACTATTTATAGAGCTGCCAAAATAAGTATTAAAACATAATTTGACAAGCATATATATCACCGAGCACATCCAAGCAGCTGAATTTGTAAGCGAATAATAGTCCTGCTTCGGTAAATTATTGAAGGTAATCCTCAAAATGACCATTAACCAATACTGAAAAGTACATTTATTAGAAATACTTCCGCCACACAGTCCAAAGGGAAGAATTTATTATTTATTGTTTTAATGCTATTTTCTAGTCACAGTAAAACTGAATTGCTACACAGCATTGATATGTAATACTTCTTATTGATGACTAGATGACTATTATACAATAAAACAATAAATACTTATAGAGAACAGGACTGCTATTTTATTCAACCAGATCAAGCGACTGGAAACAATAACAAATATAGATTGTATTTTTTATTGAGTATTTTTGTGTTATTTACTAGGGTGATCATTCATCAACCTTGTTGGTTGCAAGTTTCCAGTTCAAACGACCTATATATCGCAGCTCCCGACCTAGATTTTGCGAAGGTCACATTCATTTCAGGTCACACAGCTTTCTGAATGTAGCCTAGTTGACGTTATATATACATTGCATAATGGCTAATCAACCATTAGGGGTTCTAGAGCCTTTACAAAAAAGTACAAATATATGTATTTCCTACAAACTACATTCTGACATAATGGATGGCCAGGCTGAGGCGCAGTAATTTTTTTTATTACATTTTTGAAATACAGGAAATGAATCCCGAAGCAGTCAGTAAATTAAGTAACGTATCATTAATATAATTTTAAATTCGGTGAAATTGACTAAAATGTAGAAAAAAATTGCGTGATTACATTGGCCGTATCCAAAATTTATATTTCGATGAAACGGTCGATGAAACGTATCTGAATATTATGTAGCTACCTTATTTTCTGAGGTCAATATACATAAATATTTCAATTTCCCTGTTATATGGTTTTGCATTTGTATTAAAATAATTATATCGATCGAAATATTTAAATAGATTTACTTTTTTAATGTGATAAAATATTCATTTTATACAATATATAACTTCAATTATGATTGGTTACGGCTATTTTTATCCTGTATTATTTTAGGAATTCATCTGGCATCTAGAAAATAAGCTCAAAAATCTGAACAATTAATGCATTTTTTGACTATATGAAGTAAGTATGTTTACTTTTCAATATATATGCATGTCTGGATAAAATTAAAAATCAAATTTATTGAGCAATTAGTTACTTATATATCGTCGCCGTAAAGTCAAAAACTCGTATCTGAAAGATAGTAACTTCACAGGAAATAGAAAAAACTGTTCAAAATTTGAGTAAGCATTTTGGAAAAGCCTTAATATCGTGTCAGCTTAGAAAGAGGCAAAATACACGATGTACTCTTATACATTAGGTTAAAATTTTAACAAAAATATTGAAAATGCACTTTGTAACAAGATACGAGGTTTTACTTGTTTTTTTTAAATTTTTTTTGTAGATACGTGGCATGGAAGTAAAGCAAAACTGTATTTTGAACACCTTTATTCAAGAATAATGGAAAACTAACATCGGTTAAATTCACAAAAAAATACAAATAACAGAAATAAGGCTTCAAAGAATAACTACTGAAGTTTTCTCAGTGAATCATGAGTATTTAACACTCGCTCGTTGCAACTGCGCACCATGTACCATCTAGATATAAGGTTTTGCATTTCATGCGCAAGGTTCTATTGTATAATATTACGCTCGTAACTCAAAACCGCAAAAATTGAGATACGAGTTTTTGACTTTACGGCGACGATATCTCGATTTTTAAATACATTTTTTTGTGGACAATTTTATATTGGCGTATTAGTCTTGTTAATTGGCTCAGGCACCGTACATTAACAATCTTTGTTAATGAGCCACCGTACATTAACAATCTTTGTTAATGTACGGTGGCTCAGGTTATGAATAGTTATTTAATTAATTAGTTAATTAATTGATTTATAGGCACCTGATTTGTTATAGGTCCATCTGTTACGATACTGGCCCGTAAACATGTATGCGACAGTATCACGAAATTAGATGCCAAAAAATAGTTTGTATGAATTCTGGTCAAGCTACAAATAACATTGTACAAAACATTTTTCCCGTGCATACTATTTAAAATTAATAATGTTCGTTTCTTTTTTTAAACCCATACTCACTGCACCTTTTTGTTAGACAACATCTGTAGTTAATTAAATTCAAATTTTCGACTTATAAGTTGTGGTTAAACCAAAAGCGGTCCTTTAAGAAACTAAGAAAAGGGCTATGAAGTTTAGCAAATTAAAAATTACGTAATGGCCTCGCCTCGTAAAATATTATCTGATATCAACACAGGAACTGAAAATAAATAGGAAAAATGGTGTCAAGTAAAATTTTATGGATGCAGTTCATGCCTAAATCTAAACTTGCTCTTTCGGGCATTTATCATTACACTTTGTATCCAAATTGGAGTACCCACCTATGCCCTGAAGATAATCTGCAAAATTTCAATGACTGTTTGATCGATTTTATCGAAAAACAATACAATTTTCTATAAATTCTGTATTCTGTAACCTGTTCATTAACATTCACCAAATGGCAAATATCTTGACTATAAGTAACAAAAATACAATCATACTCATACCCTCGCTCATACCCGTCAGTGCTGTCGTTTTAGTACGTTTGTACTATTACTAGTATATTTTCGAAGTCAAAGTACAAAAGTACATTTCAGCCAAATTCTAGTACATTTTCGGTTTTCGAAAAATGAACCGAATAATCAAATTATTTGATCGTTCCGGTCCATAAATTCTTCATTTGTCAAAAAACTGGACGGTTGCAGAGGTTTCAGAGCTTTTTTTATTTTTTGTTTTCAGAAAATTATAGCGCTATTTGGTTCTTCATCAAGTCCATGTTGGTCCATTTCCAGGTCACAATGAAATTCACGGACTTCAGTACAATCTAGTACATTTCATTGCTTTGATTCAGTACATTTCAGAAACGCGAATTTATTCATGGATTAATACATGGTCGTCTTCAAGGTCAAACTGATTGTGTTTTATATCTGTGAATAAAACCATGGATTTTGTGGCAGCATGCAGTGCTGCCAACACTGTTGATGACATATGGTTTGGCGGTTTTCGCAAGATCTATTTAGTTCGTATTTTTTGTGTGGCCTTTTGACAGTACAACCCTCAACATGCATGACCTACATCATATGATTTTATGATTGGCATCACTAAATTTGACGTCAAACTTAATACAAATTAGAGCAGGACTTATTTGCCGTCGAATTTCAGTTTTGCACTCCGCGAATTTGACCACGAACTGAATCCACGAATGATTTGTTGTTGATGTAGAACGGGTGTAAGACAGCACTAAAGTAGGTACTTTCCCACCTGTCAAATTTTCATACCCACGATATGACCTCAAGAAATATTTTCATTCATTGAACAGCCTTCTTTAAAAGTTTTACAGCATTTTTTTTTTCGTGAAAATACATTTTCCTCTCCCCTTGATTTTTGCACACAGTGAAATTATGGTTTTTATCTAGCAGCGTCATGCACTGTTGGTTTTGAAGACATATGTATATTCAATCTCGACTCAAGTTTTCTTTTCCTCCCTGATACCATCTTCGCTCAAAAGCTATGGATCTTTTCATTTGTTTAATAATTATGAAGTATTGAAAAAAGAATTAATTCCAAAATATCATGTCACCCATTGTAATTTTAATACCTTCTACTGAACCAAAAGAACTCCTTTGAGACTGTTGGCCGTGAGAAACTTGCCCTCAACTACTCGCATAACCTATTCAAACTTTAAGCTTTAAGTGGACAGCACTCCTACCTTTTCTTCTTCCAAAAGGTCCGAGAAACGCATTGTTCTTTCCCACGATATTATCGTCTATATATTTGACCAGCTTATTAACTTCCTCGTTCTTCTTGGACAAACTGCCGGTACTACCGGCGACCGTTCCTTTTTGTTTGCTCAGTCGGAGAGGGTAGTCCTCCGGGAAAGCGTACAACCGTCGGTTTCCGTACGACTTCCTAATGGTGGTGGTCGTCGATGTCATTTTCTCATTTTACACAAAACAAAACAACACGCGGTTCACGGCACTCTCGTGGTTAACTCTGTTCGGACCGTCAAATTCGCTTGTATGCCCAACACGAATCAGTCGCGCAACTAAACATCTCGCTCTCGCAGGATCTGTAGCAGGCGAACGCGAACCAGTCAGCAGGACGACACGACGGCGCGCCATTGTTGCCAGACGTTTTACGTCGATCGTAGATTTGCAGACAGACTCCTTTGCTATTGAATAAAGGTACAACACATGCTCAAATCGAGCACATAAGCAGTGGCGGCGCATCGGGGGGCATGGGGGGCCAAGGCCCCCCCACTTTTTTGGAGGAGTTAAAAAAGTTAATAGGAAATTATTTTTTAGGTGTCCATTTTTTGACTTCATTATGTATATTATTAAATTTTATTGTATACGTTTATACCTATTTTTTTATTATTACAAAGTAGATTATAATTACACCCGCTACTGCATTATTTTCTAATTTCCAGCACTCTGCATCACTTATTCTCTTTATTTCTGGAAGATTGTCGTATATTGGTTGTTTTTGCACCCTCCCCCACTTTTTCAGCGCACGCGCCGGCCCTGCACATAAGCATGCTATTAATGAACAACAGCTACTTCGTAGCATGTGTATACGTATCTTGCTCAAAATAAGCATGCTAATTTCGAGCATGCTTAAAAATAGTGGTGTAAAGTAAGGGGCCGCAGGGAACGCAGCTGCGGGGGACCTCGTGGTTTTGGAGGCCCCGTAGTCTTGGAGGCCCAGGGTCCCCAAGCGCCATCATATGTGCAACAAAGAAGTACTAAATCAAAAAGTCGCTTTCCTTGTATGTTAGAATGTTTTACATATAATACTTCAACCTATGAACCTCTAATACCTATCATTGAAAATGTGGGACAGTATTGAGTTTTGATATACTACTTTCAAGTTATTTTGCCTTAATCCACTCCCATTTAACTTATGGTGTTGTGCTGTGGGGCAACTCTAGCCATGCCCGAAAAATATTTGTATTGCAGAAAAGAGCTGTGCGAGTTCTTCTGGAATTAAGCTGGAGAGAACACTGCCAGCAGCATTTTATTAATCTCAAAATAATGCCACTTCCTTGCATCTTTATTCACGCGTCTATATTGGAGGTACATAAGCAGCTAGATCAGCTTGCTGTTGGAGCTGACTTCCATGATTATAACACAAGGAACTCTAATGCCGCCAGAATGCCCTTTTATAGACTGAATAAGTCAGTAAAAAACTCATTGGAAATTGACTTGTATATAACTGTATTCCCCCAAACATAAGAAATCTTGATTACTGTCGCTTCAAGATTGCCACAAAGAAGCTTCTTCTGAAACATTGCTTTTATACTGTTGAACATTTTAAGGGTACACATTTTAATGTATAGACTCTATGTTGTTTTTAACGATTCACCTGTACATTGTACTTTCGTGAAAATAAAGCTACTTCTACTACTACTACTGCTACTTCGCTGGTATGTAGTCAAACTTGCGAAGTCTATAGATTAAGCATACCTATTTTTAAATGAAATTCTGTAAACATGAAAAGTGGAAACTGCTAATTTGGGACATATTTATTAAACCATATAAAGCAAAATATTAAGGCATTCCTAACAGCATGTATTCATGTAGTTATCTTTGCCCAATAAAAGCTTCCAATGATACGAACTATTGGTATTCCCAAAAAAATTCTTTCTTCTAAGCACAAAACTCCAGGAAGAGCAAAACTGACATTGGACTATTTGTATTTTGGCAGCCCAGATCCCAATATTCCCCTACACCCAGTATTCCATCCTCCTCCAAATTTCTATAACGTGCCTAACTCATTAATTAACTGTTTTGAAAATTAGAAAAGTTAAAACACTACTTAAAAAAATGGAGTATGTGTTGTGGCTACTAGATGATCGTTTAATTTTGTATGCTGTGCCAATAAAATATTCACGGATGATACGTATTACATACTATTTGTGTTCCGTAAAATTAAAGTTGATTAATGCATCAGTAGATTTTTTATTTCGTCTCCCTAAAATACCTGATACTCCACTGTGTCACTTGCTGTTTATATGTTCTTTTTATTTTAATACTATTAACATTTTCCTTTTCTCTTGCATCAACTTCCCTCACGAAGGTATTCCAAAAATGGTGAAAGCACACACAACTTAATGCCCCGCTACCACCCCCCCCCCCTAAGACTGAGGTCTGGATACGCCCCTGGTGGAAAATTATAATATCAAAAACGTCCAAAAGCAGTGTTTGAATGTATTTTAACTTTGTATCTTTTTTAGGGTCGTTCTCCCGTAGCAGACTAGCAGATACTTGAAGCCAGTTTTGACGCCCTAAAATTATCAAAAATTGGGGGACCGTTCACCCCGGGCCAGATCATTTTGGCAGCACCAAATGGCCCCTGTCGCTGTTAAATAAGAACCTGATTCAGCTAAACAAAAATTGCAGATTATCCGACGCATTTCAAAATTAAATGTCAATCACAATTGTTTCACTATCTCTTATGTTATTGTTGTATCTACAGTCGGGACGCGTCCCCGCCGGTGCATTTTAGTAAAGTACGACAAAAAATTTGGCAACACTGCGACTGACTAGACGCTTTGTCGTAGCAGGAGGAAATCGATAGACAACGTTGCCATTTCCTGTATCTGCGGAAACTTCCGCGATGATTAGCACTCCAGTGTTCCAGATTTTACGCATTTCGCGTTTTGCGGTTTTGCAACTTAGTTTATAATCTTGTTTTCATAGGCTAGGTTCTCATCAACAATGTAGTATTAATACTGAATGCATTATATTCATATAAAGGGTGGCTCCGGGCTCCGGGATAATCTCATAATCTGCACAAACGAAACTGGGCTACAACTTACCGACAAAAGTGATATTTAAAAAATCTAAAAAAATACTTTTCTTTGTTTAGCACCCAGTGGCGTGCCGAAAGGGCCCGCAGGGCCCGTGATGCGGGGGGGCCCCGGGCATCCAGGGGGCCCCCGCTCAGCCTCGACCTCGACTACTTGAGCAAGCTTTGTACATACTAATAACTATAATACATATACTTAATTTTATAGCGATTGAATCATAATTTTCCAAAATCAAATTAAATATATTTTGCCATATTTTGCCTTTTCAGAACTTATTTTGTTGCAAAATTTAACAACACGATAACGTAGTCGAACGTAGAATTCAAAACAGCAAGAATAAGTGCAACGTTATACTGACGCGAGGCATATTTGTGCCAACGAATTCGAATATAGGTTATAGAAAAATGCTCTAACAGGCATGTGTGTGTGTGTGTGTTTCCAAGACCTCGTTGTTATTACACAAACACGATGCTATTTTTCACAGAAAGTCGCAGTATTTAAATCTTGTGGAATTGTTTAAAATAGTCTTTTAACTTTTGCACTGCTTTAACCCAAAATATACTCAAAACTATAACAATAAACCCAAAACGATCAACCAAAACAAGGTTGCTATTTATATTACTCCACTATTCATACCATCCTTTTTAGAGTTCTTTGCCTGCTATCTCGAAGAGGGTGTAGAAACAAAGGGTATGTGGCAGTGACGTATATGAGGGGGGGCTGGGGGGCCTGGGCTCCCCCGAAACTAGCCACGCATTCAGTTTTGACGTCTGGAAGAGGCTGAAGTTAGGATTATAATACGCCAATATTATAACTTGAACATTTTTCCGATGCCCCCCCCCCCCCCCCGAAATCGCTTTCTATATACGCCACTGGTATGCGGATTTATCAAGCTGCCGCTGAATCACTACTTTGGATCGTTTACTTCTTCTAACCTATTCGAATTCGTTGGTGCCGACAAGTTATTTCTGGGAATCCCAAACAGTCGATGCCGATGCCTTGGCGCTAACGTTCGGCTCAAGCAGAACGATCATTTTCAAAACTAAAACTAATAAAAAGTTTTGCAAGATCGATAATGGGTGAATCGCGCCTAAAGTTCTTTGGCATTAATTTTTATAGAAAATGAACGGGCAGAAGGCATAGACTTAGATCAAATAGTTGATACATTTGTTGATTTACATACAAAAAAATAGTTTTTTTCTTTACATGAAATGCAAGTGCAAGTATAAAAATAAAATTTTTAGAGGTGCTTTATTTGTTTATTTTTGTTACATTCTTATGTGTTATAGAAATATAAAGTTGAGGTCACACCAATTTTTTGTCTATTTATAAACCGATTTGAAATATCATTTTTTTTATATAGAGGGGGGCCCCATGACAAAATGGCGGAGGGGGGCCGAAGATCTTGGCACGCTACTGTTAGCGCCTTTTAATAATAAAACATTGCTGTTTGGGCCCCCATTCTACCTACATCAGTAATATGAGTGGCGTATTCAAGAAGTTACTGAAGGGTGGTTTAATGAGGCGGATCCTGAAGAGCAAAAAAAAATGTTCTCTCACAAAGTCGATTTAAAAAAATGTACCTACTGTGAGAGAGGGATGGAGGGGGGTCTTAATGAGGAGCCACTTATTTGAAAAAAAAGAAACTACGAGTGGGGGTAACTCTACCTTTTTTCTGAGCTTTCCGTCAAAAGCGGAGGGAGTGGGACAATTATTACCACCACACACCACTACCGCCCCGCCCCCCCATAGATGCACCACTGATTGATAATTTATATATGTATATGTTTGCCGTCGACCCTCCCCCCCCCCCCTCCGGGATTACTCAAAGTTTAAGCCTATGACTCTAATTGGCCAAGAGAAATTTCTGGAAAAGCAATAATAAAAGCCGACTGATAGAAATGTTGAGAAATAAGCTATAATACACAGTAATAATATAATTTATTGAATAATACACAGTATAGTGGCAACAGCTATTCAAATGCATCTCCTATTATGTGCAAGTGAAATAGAGGCTGACACTAATGTAATGATTTTAATTTTAGGGTATGCACGATATTTGAAAGAAAATAAATAATTGTTATATACACTTTTTTATTATTTTACTTCCCACGCCGATAGGTGAGGGGAGTATCTATTGTGATCGCGAATATTTTCGATTTTGAGATAACACGCTTTTTGGGCGTTTTATGATAACTACATATCGAAAATCCACGTCACTCATTTCCGTCGGTCTGTCTGTCGTTCGGTCTGTCAGTCTGTCGGTCTGCTGGCGTTTTTGTAGACTCGTTATCTCAGCAACCGCTGCATGGATTTTGATGGAATTTGGGAAGCAATAATATGCTGTGGGGTCGTAGTAGGTAATGCTGCTACAATTTTGAAAATCGGTGCATGGGCGGCGGAGTAATTAGCAAAAAACGAAAACATTCAAATATTCTCCAAACTTCGTTTTTAGCCGTTTTAGGTGTTCCTGATCCATTTTCTACTTTTTTTTTGGTGGGGATGAAATTTGGGGTGGTTGAGGGGTGGGTGGTTTTAAAACTGAAAAGTTTGTAGTATTGTCAATAGGCTGTCTATTGACCTGTGAAGCTGTGAAGGAAAGACCTAGCGGCATAAGACAATATGGGAGGGGGGAGGACTGACGATGTTTTGGTTGCAAGGGGATCTCAGACTAAAGCTTCATGCTATGGGAAAATAATAAACTGGTACCATCGTAATGTGTGGGAAGTACTGAGTCAATCAGCTTGACGTCATTTTTTACTATTAAAGTTTAATATACATATATAATAAATCTATTTATGAATCATACTTGCACAAAACTGGCATCAAAAGCGCGTCATGCTTCAGATTATGTAAAAATTGTATTTTACTTCCCACACCGATAGGTGAGGGGAGTATTGTGATCGCGAGAATTTTCGATTTTGAGATAATACGCTTTTTGGGCGTTTTATGATATCTACATAACGAAAATCCACGTCACTTATTTTCGTCGGTCTGTCTGTCTGTCTGTCTGTCGGTCTATCTGTCGGTATGTCTGTCTGTCGCTTTTTTCTAGCCTCGTAATCTCAGCAACCGCTGCATGGATTGTGATGAAATTTGGGCAGTGGTATGCTGTGGGGTCATAGTAGGTAATGTTTCTATAATTTTGAAAATTGGTGCATAGGCGGCGGAGTAATTAGCAAAAAACAAAACAAAATTAAATATTGCTGAAGCTTCGCTTTTAGGCGTTTTAGGAGTCCTTGATCATTTTCTACTTTTTAGGAAGATCTAGCGGCACAAATCACCTTTTTAGGTCCATCCGAACATTGCCTAGCCTCTATTACGGAAACTAGGGAATTTTCTGTATACATACGAGAATTTATTGGTTTAAATCGTTTTGTATTTTGTAACGTGGACACTATTAAATTGATTCTAATGAAATTTTGACACAGTTGTTACCGTGGTGAGAATGGAAAACGCGTACGTTTGTTAAAAATCGTGTCACTGGCAGCGTCGCAATAATCAAAGAACGAAAAGTATGAAAACAACTGAAATTCGGTTTTTAGATGTTTTAGGGGTTCCTGATCATTTCCTACCAGTTTTTTGGGTGGGGGTGAAAGTGAGGTGGTGGGGGGTGGGGGGTTGTAAAACTGAGAAGTTTGTAGTATCGATAATAGGCTGTCCATTGACCTGTGCAGGAAAGACCTAGCGGCATAAGACAATTTTAGGGGGGGGGGCTGGCGGTTATTTGGTTGCAAGGGATCTCAGACTAAATCTTCCTGCTACGGGAGAATAATAAACTGGTATCAGCGTAATGTGTGGGAAGCACTGAGTCAATCAACTTGACTTCATTTTTTTTATTTATCTTACATTTATTTTATTTAAAATACAAAGCGAAACATTTTAAAGGGTAAGCTTTGTAATATACTGCAATACAACAGGTTTTACAATAAATTATTCATTGACAGTTAACATATTCTGAGGTTTTTATATTTCGGGCGCTTAAGGGTCTAGGGTATAGCGCGCAAAATTAAGGGCTAGTTGCACAATGCAAGCTAAAGCTTCGGTTTAAGGTAAGCCGACGTTAAACCACGTCAGTTGCAAAACGTCCATTGTACAATGCTCGCTTAGCCCCCCCACTCCAAGCTTAACACGAGCTTACGTAAGCCGAAGCTTAACGTGAGCTTAGCTGAGGTTTAAATCTAACCTGATACAAGTGACATAATATGTCAAGGATGAATCTTCAAATTGCTTGTCACTTTATTAGGTCATATTTTTTGAAAGATTTGTGTCTAATTTAACAAAGGGAGCAAATGAAAGAACAGAGACAGAAATTTGATACAAGCTGTCAAAAGTGCCTAACCAAAAAAGGTAATTTTTCAGATGATTATGTCAGTACGTATTGCTTCATTGATGCCATCTGTAGTGAATTTTATTACCAACCAGGTTTAACTAAGCCGACGATTGTACAACGGGTATCGATTTTAAGCCTGAGCTTAGTTAAGCTTAGGTTTAACAAAGCTCGTGTTAAACCCGCATTTGTACAACCGGCCCTAAGAATCCAAGAAAATACGTATACCCGTGTTAGCGAAGAGGCGTGGCCGCCTGCTCCCTTTCTTCAGTGTGTGTCTAAGATGAGGGGAGATAAGTCCAAAAATTCAAAGGTGAGGTCAAAAGGTCCAAAGGTAAGGTAAGATAAAGTCAGCATAAAAATGAATTTCGCATTTCGAAGCTCTTGACGTGACCTTTACACTTACAGTAATGATTCAAAACGAAAATTGAAGAAGAAAGCTTGCGCTTTGTCACTGTGGGGGCCTTTTTTGATATCTTATTTGGTTGTTAAATTACAGACATTTGAAAAATGCATGCTTTTGCGTTGCGAGTTTTTTTGCACACTAAAAAACTTTTTTGAAAATATTACTCTTAAAGAGGTGGACACACGTAGGTACGAACTTTAAGTACGCGGTTTTTAAGTTCGCGAACTTACTCGGCTCGACGCGGTGACACACGCGAAGCTGAAATCACTCATTTTGATAATTTTCCTAAATAAACAAGAGTTTTAACAAACGCCAAACACAACAAGCGTTGCGCATCGATGGCCTGCCGAAACAAAGTGGAGGCTCGCTGCTCGCAGCGAGAGCCGAGACAAGCTACGAGCAAGATTTCAAACCAATTGGATCGCCGACAGTTTGCGCGACGGTTTTAAAGTACGCGTACTTACGATGACACACAGGCGAAAAAGGTCGTCGAGCCATAAGTACGCGTACTTGCTCGTACGTGTATCAGCCCTTTAAGATGCCATTCATTAAGGTCTCAACTCACCTTCTGAAATACTGTGTATGTAGCAAGTTCTGTTGGAAATGGGAATCATCCGCGTTTTACATGGCAAAATACATATGTATAACTGTGTGTACCCAGGCCATCTAGGTTTTTTTTGTATGGTATTTTTCCAGCTGTGACAATGTTGTTATACAGGGTGAGTTTTTAGTACCGGATCGGTCGATAACTTCACTACTGCAGAAGATAGCGAAATAGGTAGTATACAAAAGTTATAGCCAAGGATATGCTCCTTGCGCAGAAAGTATTTTGATTTATACAGGGTGATCCATAACTACGTGGTGATGCAAATATACATTTTTTTAAATGAGACACCCTATATATTATTTCATATGTGGATTCTACTAATGATTCCTGTTCTTGAAATATAAGGTATTGTAACATTATACAGGGTATTTCAAAAGTTATGGCCATTTTTATACCCAAATCGCTACCAAATGAACGTACTGTATATTGAAAATCAACGTATCAAAATTTTTTTACACGGAAAGATAAAAAATATCCTCTAGTTTTGAAACAGGCTGTAAAAAGAATCGCCGACACATACTTATATACAGGGTGAGGTAGGTAAACTATCAACAGCCATATCCAGAACGGAGACACTCTAACTGATGCTTTTGAAACATTGAAGAATCGTTTTATTCGGACTGGGTCAGTTAATATTTCACAGCCTACCAGATAGATCTGCTCGACACGTCTATAAAATTGCTTCCTCAGCATACTTGAGTTATATTATATTATCTCAAAAATTATAATAGAAGGTATATTTAAGATTTTCAGAAAAATCGAAATATCTCAGAAACTGATGAATGTAAGTATACGAAATGCTATACAAATATATGAAAGAGCATATTAAAAGCATCTTTTTGGTATAATAAAATATGGGGGGGGTTTCATTTAAAGAAAGAGAAAATATACTTCCTGCATTCTACCTCACCCTGTATATGAGCATGCGTCGGCGACTTTTTTTACAGCCTGTGTTAAAGCTAGAGGATATTTTTCCATGTAAAAAAATAATTTTTGATTCGTTGATTTTCAATATCATCATCATCACAGTCACAATGTCTTAACAGACATGTTGTGAACTCGTAAAATGCATTAAATCGTAGCTAGAGTATTGCCGACTCGAAAATTATCAATAGTTTTGAGAACTGTAGCTCGCCATCGTTCGCGATTTTGCTATCAGTTCAGTGGCGCTCTTGATACTCATATCTAGCAACTGTTTCGTCATATCCACCCAGCGTATAGGGGGACGGCCATGGCGCCGCACACTCGGGGCATGACCCTGAACTACAAGTTTCTCCATATTATCGCTTCGGTGTATATGTCCGAAGAATGTAAGCATTCTCGTCGACACAATGGAGGATAGTATCTTTGGATTACAGAGCTCGTCCAGTACGCAAACATTAGTACGATGCGCGGTATAAGGAATTCTCAGCATTCTCCTCCACGTCCACATTTCAAAATCGTCTATGCGAGCTCGATCTGCCTTTTTAACAGTCCAAGTTTCCGAGGCATACAAAAATATGGAGAACACAAGAGACTGAACCAGCGACATTTTGGTAGCTTTAGTGATGTTATGGTCACGCCATATTTTAGTAAGCTTTGTCATGGCCACCCGTGCCTGTTGAATGCGCCGTCGAATTTCATTCTCATAGCTACCCGAATTGTCGATCAAAGAGGCAGAGGCGTATCCAGACCTCACTCTTGGGGGGGGGGTAGCGGGGCATGAAGTTGTGTGCTTTCACCATTTTTTTAAATACCTGCGTTAAGGACATTGATGCAAGAGAAAAGGAAAATGTTAATAGTATTACAACAAAAAAGAAGATATAAACAGCAAGTGAAACAGTGGAGTATCACGTATTTTAGGGAGATGAAATGAAAAATCTGTTAATGTGTTAATCAATGTTAATTTTACGGAATACAAATAATATGTAATACGTATCATCCGTGAACATTTTATTGGCACAGCGTACAAAATTAAACGATCATGAACTCTCAACAGTCAGGTACCCTAGTAGCCACAACAAGTACTCCATTTTTTTTTAATTAGTGTTTTAACTTTTCTAATCGGTGCAATTTTCAAACCAGGTAATTAATGAGTTAAGTAAATTTTTATGACAAGTTACCACGTTGTATAGGACATTCAACTGATTATGTAACAATGGGAATATATAATAATGCAAAACGAACCCTTTTTGTAATTTAGTTACTGCAAAAAAGATTTTTTTTCAATGCGACAATTGCTTAAATAAATAAGTCAAATAAGATAAGTCAAAGTTGTATTGAGTTTTTTTTTTCGAAAATCTTGGGAGGGTAATTACACCTGTTACCCCCCCCTTGTATACGCCTGTGGGTACACGAAACTTTGAACTGCCTCACAACGGCCTATTGACTTTATTTCTCGATGATTGTCATGCTCTCTATCTACGATCATAACATTGGTCTTGTTGTAGTTTTAATACCAAGACCGTATGCTGCACTGTGTTGTTCTAAAATGTTTAATAGAGCTACTAGTTCTTCCTGAGAAGCAGCAATAAGGGTTGTATCGTCAGCAAATCTTAAGTTAGATATTTTGCTTCCGCCAATAGTTATACCGCCATTCCAGTTGTCCAATACCTGTCTCATCACAAATTCAGAGTAAATGTTAAATATACAGTACGTTTATTTGGCAGTGACTTCATAACTTTTGAAATACCCTCTTCCCTGTATAATATAATGTATAATGTTTTAAGAACGTGAATTATTAGTAGAATCTAAATATGGAATAATATATATAGGGTGTCTCATTCAAAAAAATGTATGTTTGCATCACCACGTAGTTATGTATAAATCAAAATATTTTGTGACCAAGGAGCATATTATTATCCTTGGCTACAACTTTTATATACAACTTTTTTCGCTATCTTCTGCAGTAGTGGAGTTATTGACCGATCCGGTACTAAAAACTCATCCTGTATATTTCCTTTAGTGCTTGCAGTGCACTATCTGCAAGTTCTTTAATCAATTTAATCATTGTTTTGTTTTTTGGCCTGTCCATTAACTCTATTAGTGTATTATGGTATATTATGGCAACTATTTTTGATAAAGGCTCAAATTCCGTACATTTTACCGATTTTTGTGATTCCGCCCGGACACGAAGTTTTCCGGACGAATGGTCACCCTATATACATAGGTTGTAATTGTGTGGTTGTTGTCTGTTTTATATGGTAGGCTAAAGCAAAAGTTAATAGTCACAAAAGCAATATGACAGGGTTATTTGGAGTTACAAGTCAATTTTTAAGGTATGTGTTGGGGATTACCAAATACAGTTTTGAGGACAAAAAAAATTAACCTTATTGTCCAGACTGTTTCTGCTGAAAGGTAAAGTTTCTGACTTCAGTTATAATTTGTGGATCTATGTCGGCCTAAGAAAGGGTTTGGAAAGTTGCACATCAAAGAAGAGACTGTTAATGCTGTGAAGTAGGTACATTGACATTCTTGAACACAGTTTAATCACATTCATTGTAACATTAATAACAATAGAAAATGAGTACATATTTCAATAATACTGCATGCAAAGGAATGGTTGTAACTAAATAATATTATTAATACTGGATTGAGTATCCAATAGCCCTGATCTCTCACCAATCCAAACACTCTAGCATGCGCTAGACCTCCAAAGCAGTTCCAGAATAAAAAGAAAAATTTACTCACACTTGTAACTGGTTTAATGCTGAAGACTGCAAAAAGTTAATAGATACTAGGTATGCCAAAGCGAATTCAAGAAGTGTGCTGTGCTGAAGCAAAAAGGAAATATAACACAATGCAAAATTACTGATTCCCTGATATGATTATGCAAAGTGAAGTGATTCATTATTATATTATTTGTTTTAAGATACTTAGTATATTTCTGGTGTTCTAATATTATTATTCTTAGTACGAATTGTTTATAAAAACTTTTCAAATTACGATAACAATAGTTGGGTTTAGATTTTTTTAAATGAAATAAAATATAAAATAATGACTGGGCCAAATGATATGACTCTGGTAACATATATAGGTATATTATATTGTGGTCAAATAGACATAGACACCAAGTGGTAAAATGGTATAATATCAAAATGTTTTGTCACAACATTATAAATATAACAAAATTCTTAACAAATGATGCCTGAAAATAAATAATTGTTTTGTGTCACTCTTGTAGATACTGAATAAGATCTCTTGCCCTCTGTAGCTTCACTTGGTAATCTTCGTCTTCATTACTTCCTTCTGATTGTTCATATTTGTCTATCATCTTTATTGCATCTTTCAAGATTGCTTGTCTTGTTGCACCCTTTGACCCAGCAAAATACTCTAATGTAACATCCCAAAACTCCTTTGTAATCTTAGCTGTTTCATATAAATTTTGCTGCAACCATATCTGCTTCAATTTCTCAAACTTCCAATCTGGCCTACTGTGCTTCCATTTGGATAAATAGTTCAATACATTGTTTTGCATTTTTAGTTCAGCTTTCATCTTTTTTTGACTCAAAAGTTCAGCATGTTTTCTACGTTTTTGAGCTCTTATTGATTCTTTCTTTTCAGTTATTGGCTCATCAGCATCTAGAGTATTATCTTCATGTGGTACTTCCTCTACATCCTTCTTTTTTTTCTTCTTCAATGATGCATCTTCAGTATTCCCATCTACCAGATTATCAGAATCTAAATGTCTCTTTTTCTTCATCTTTTTTGAGGTTTTGACTTCAAGCCCATTTGAGGAAGATGAATTGTTACCTCTATCAGTAAAATCTCTACCTACGTTTTCATTTTGGTGTCTATCATTTTCCAAGGAAAGTTCTGCAGCAACCTCATCGATAACTTTATTCTTTTTCCTTTTTTGTTTCACACTGTCTACCCCTCTTTGAAGATGTGTTGCATTTATAGTAGTTGTACTTTGTGTAACTCTGTGGTCAGAAATTTGTTTCAATATTACCCTAGCATCTTCTTTTTTGACCATTTCATCTTCAAATCCAACTGTTACCTTACTTCTTTTGCTTTTACTCTTCTTTGAAGCCCCCATATTCTTATAATTTGTGCTCTAACACAAAATAATAGGTGGGAAGAAGCCACTTCTAAATTTATTTTTGAAAACTCTGATAGAAGGATATTTTAAGTGGTCGAGCACGTTTTCTTATTTGACAACATGACAATAATTGACAACAAATAAAACCCAGGTTATGTTTTGGGTTTTGGCATTGGTTTTGGACTTTGGAGCTTTGGGCAGCTGTCAGAATTGACACGAGAAGAAGAAGATTTTATGTTTAACCTTAGATAAGGAAAGAGGGGATACCGCACGCCCGTTTGATGCTATATGAATTAGCTGTCATTAGCTGTTACCGAAAATTTATAGCCACCAAAACATTTTTTTATATTTAGCGTTTTTAACACCAATCAATTGTGAAATATTGTGGTGCACATAATGGTACGGCGCGCGGCGTGCAGCTTACGGTTGTAAAAGCCACAGTAGCAGGAAGGAGCCAGGAATAACTTATCACAGGTAGATTTTGGTAGTCTTTTGGTGCCATTTAGTAACAGAAATGTCAGTCGCGCGTTCCGTCCTCTCTCTTTCCTTGTCTAAGTGAAATTATTGTCTTTATTCTTCTAAATATAATCAGCCCTTACGAAGAATACCTTTCACCCACTTCTGTTTGAAATGCTCGTCTTGAGGAAAATTGAACACCCAATAATATGTCCTTCATTGGAAGCACAATTGCTAGTGCAACCTGGTACTATACACTTTGCAGGCATCTTTTTATCTTTATAGTTTTGTTTGTGCAGGTAAATAATTAAAAACACATTAAAAATCACCTTCCAATCTTCTTTTTTACTCTGGAAGATTACACTAATGACTTAAAAACAAATAAAAGCTCGGCCCGCTATTCAGTGTTGCCATATTTCAATGCTCCGGCCTAGTGAGTAGAGTCGGCCATGCCTCTACTGCGTACCTGTTTTGTGCCACTACTGACAAAATGACAACGGTGACAACTGACAACTGACCCTACAACTCTACTGTTTGAAGACAAGTTTTAGGGTTTGATTTTTCTTTTAATCTGATAAATCACCAAAAATGAAAACGTCCCTATATTGTGAATAAAAGTGAAGAATTGTTCCCCCAGTCACACCCCAGTTCTTAAACAATCAGTATTATCTGTGTATAAAGCAGTAGAGTGCTAGACTGGTGTTTTTTTAGTGTATAAATAATCCACTTTTTTTGTGGTGAAAGTTTGTGTAGAAAAATGGTCAAGATATACTGTATCAGTATTTTACATAAAGGCGCAACAAATGCTACTTGGTTAAAGTCTGCCTTTGACTTGCAGAGCTTCAGTTTTTTCCAGCGCAGCTCAGTTCAAGAGTTCATGTCGTTTTTTTGTAAAACTATTGTGGAAAGGACTATACCTGCTTCAAGACAATCTGTTAAGGAAGGCGGTAAGAAAAGAACCATAGATTCCACTTAATTCAGCCAGTTTTAGAATACTGTGCAGTATCACTTGCACAGATGAAATTATTATTTGTTTCTTTTTTGTCCATAGAATACCTGTGCCATGTGTATGTACGAGCAGACAATTTAGCTGGTGTTGTGATAACAGACCATGAATACCCTGGAAGAGTATCGCATACACTTGTAACAAAAATCTTAGATGAATTTGCACAACAGGTTCCAGCATCTAGTTGGTCAACTCTTCAAGAAAAAGATGTTGCTTTTCCACAGTTGAATACTTATTTAGCCAAGTACCAGAATCCTCGGGAGGCAGATGCTTTAACAAAGATTCAAGAAGACTTAGACGAAACAAAAATCATACTGGTGAGTATATGTAATTATCTTGCCAGAATATCCAGAAGAAATGCTCAAATAATTATCATATACAGGGTCAAGAGGGGGTAAAAGGTAAAAGCTGACAATATTGCTTTCTTGACACTTCTGTCAAGCATACCCTTTTTTTTGTCAAAAATTACAATGTTATAACCCACTTTCTTTATAGTCCTTAATATGCTATACTCTATGTTAGCTGATACTTTAAATTGGCTTGATGTCTATTTGATATCAGCTGACAAAGAAGTGCATCTTAGATTTAATATTTTAGTAGTGGTCTGAATTAGCAATCCTGCAAGTCAGGACCATCTTAGTAATATTTTTACTGGATATCTCATTGCCAAAAAATAATGACTACTTTTGTGAACAAGAAATTGATTCAATATCTAAAAATTCAAAGCAAAATTGCTTCACCGAAACAAATATATTTTTTCGTTTATATGTTGTTAACGTTGTTAAGCATCAATTACTCATGAGTAGCGGTACAAGCACTGATTACTGCCCTATATGTATACTGTCAAACCATGTGTCAAGATTCATTCTGGGAGATTTTTAATTATCAGTAGCTGAACATCTGTTTGTTGTTGATACGGCTGACAGTCTATAAAGTATCAGGTAGCAGGGTATAAGTGAACACCCATTATTAATGAATTTATTACAAATATTACAAACATTTTTAGGGTTAGGTTAGTAGTTGATTAAAATGTGAGAAAAATGCAACTATAGAAAAACTGAAAAATTAATAATGAGTTCAACCTCCACGATATCTTATGCACTCAGAAACATGTTGGGGCATACTGTGCTTATAATGGTCAATTAAGTCTTGAGGTATCTCATCCTAGACAACTTGTAGCTCATGCTGAAGCTGTGCAAGAGTCTGTGGAGGATGGGTGAAATCTCCTTCCCATAATTTCCCAGAGTCTGGGTGAAATATTGGGAGGTTTAGGGGTCAAAGGCAACAAATACACTTGTCTTTAAAAATGCAACTTACCATCTAATTAATAGTACTAAATATAAGGACTGTGAACTAGTTAAGTTTATAAACATCAATGTTCCTAAAATAAACCTTTAAAGTATGAAATTTTTAACATTGATATATCCAGCACCTTAGCAATAAATAAAATGGTAAGAATATGCAATCAAATTTCTACAAGCACATCAATAGATACCTTTAACATGACTCTTTAGAGAATTAAAATCAGTTTGAACTAAATGTTACCCATTCAAGAAATTTTTTGACATCAAATGAATAATCAAAAGTGGTATAATAAAGTAACTGGGAAACTATGGACTGCATTGATTTGCAAAAAGTTATTACAATGGATAAAATATGGTGTCTATCCAAAGACTTTGATTCTTTCTGATATACATATTTTACTTAGAAGTAAATAATTCTGAACAAAGTTTTATAAATAGCTTGCATGATAAGTCTATATTATTACAAATACTTTTTTGACAACCTTCATTCTTGTTTCTTTGTTCACTACAAATCTTTCAAGCAATTTGGTACTTACTTCCCAGGAGCTAAGAGCTTGAAACATATGCCTCATGATTAGTAGACACTGTACAGGGTGTCCCATTTTGGGCACTTTCACAGGGTATCTTGGTTATTTTTGAAGATAGAGAGTTGCAGTTTTTGCTACAGTGTGCTACTTTTTTGTGAAAATAAAGATGCCTTTAACAAAATTATCATGGCCCTCTTGGTTTTTTGAGATACAGGGTGAAATTGAAAACTATCAATTTTGGGACCACCCTCGTACCTCTGTTGTATTTTATCTTACTGAAAAGTTTAAAAAAGGGTCTTATAGAATTTTTTTTTCTGTAGAATCCAGTGGTGTAGTTTGATTTTTTCTTGCTCTAACCATTTTTCAGTTATGAAGCAAACATATTTTTTTTAAATGGAACACCCTGTATATTATTTTTGACGTCAATCAGAAATTATTCAAGCTTTTCAAAAATATATATTAGTATTAAGTTATTTTGAAAATTGCGTTCAAAATTTGATTTTTTCATTTTTTACTTTATTTGTAGCAGTAGGCCATGGTTAATCAACTATAAATGATATGCATCTAAGCAGTTATTACTCCACAAGAGACTTGCTACTCAAATTCGAAAAAACAATCAAAATATCTTTTTTTTAAATAATGTCTCATTAAAGTGATGATTGTGTTATTATAATATTGAGTAGATAGTGCGCTATGACTCATCTATTAAAAACGAAAAAGCAAATCTGTAAAAAATTTGCGAGACTGTCAGTTTTTATTTATATTTTTATTAAATATAGCTTTGTTCTTTCTGTGTTTTTATTTTAATTATTGTCAATTTTCTATAATAAGGGCAGCTTAGATACCCAGAGAAACAGCAACCGTTTCCAGATATATTTGCCCATATAAAAATAAATATAGTTAGGTACGGAGCCTTTATTCAACCACTTCCTAAAACATATTTCAAGGAGAATAGGGAGCAAAGGGAAACAAACGTATTTGGTTACATAGAAGCAACGACTTCATCATCTTGTAAGCACATAGAAGAAGCTGTAGGGGTACCAAAATCAACTGGAGAAAGAATTCAAAAAACAAACATTTACCATCCATACAAGTTAAGATACTTCAACATTGCTCGTTTTAAAACTGTCTTATCTATTTTCCGAGATATTCACATTTTTTGTAAGTACCACAAATCGTCAAATTTTCTAAAGATTGCTGAATAACTTCGAAAATAGGCTTCGTAGACATAAACTATGGTTAACAAACTGGACCTAAAAATCGATGCTGAATTCAAAAATGTAATCATATACGGGGCATTCCATTTAAAATTAGGAAGTTGATACCTAGTTCCGGTATATCCGGATGTCCACCATCTTTGAAATTATTTTCTACAAGCAGACCATTTGAAAATAAAAGTTTTTGATCCAGGGCATTTTCTTCTAATTTAAACGATAAGAGGTCGCTAAAGAGCACCGCGCTTGCTGGACCGCTTGTATATAAATTCATTGCATGCCTAAAATACTGGAAAACTTCATAACAATACCCTTCTGATGAGAATTGAATAAAATGGCGTAGCTATCCTGATACTATATTATACCTGATGCTTCCTAGTCATATCTATCATTTCAGTCCAAGTTTCAAAATCATCTTCGACTTCATTCAAATTGGTTTTCATGATGTCTGAATGGTTATGATGTCAAATGAGACATTTTTCATATTTTACCATTTTTAAGGAATAGAAAATGCTGCTAACAATTAAACTTCTATATCATAAACATTAAGATAACCAAACAAGATTAGGGTTAGCTAAATTGATAGGTCACAATATTTTTTTATTTCAGCATAATACTATACAGGCTGTGTTAGAAAGAGGAGAGAAATTGGATGATTTGGTATCAAAATCAGAGGGACTTAGTATACAGTCAAAAGCTTTTTACAAAACTGCCAGGAAAACAAATAGCTGTTGTAATTTTTAAAGTGGAATTCAAAAAATATTCTTCTGATTCATCACTACATGGTAACTTATCAGGATGGGTGGAATATTATACATTTCTACATTATAAGGAGTAAATAGTCAGGTAAATACAATATCTTTTCCAATGTACATTAATAAATCTTTATTTATCAATTTCTCAAATATTCTTTGTAAAAATGTCTTCATGTTTGGCCTGTTATTTTATATGTCACTGAAAGAAATATATCTTTCAGGTAGCTAATGAAAAGCATGATAATATATGAGGAAAAAGTATACCTTCCACTCTGATTATTACCATAATTAATATATAGAGATTATATTTATCAAACTATTGACCATTGCTGCTCATAAAAATAGCAGTTTGTATGTATGTCCATGTATATGTATTTTACTATAAATTAAATGTGTAAAAAATATATTTGATTTACATCTGCGATCCCCAAAAACATTACTCCAAAGGTAAATTAATTTTTACACATCAGTAACTCAATATATTTTTAACCAATCTAAATTAAGGTTTCAAATCCTTTCTTTGACCTTCTTTCTAATCTGTCAATTTCAGATTTGGAGTAATATTTCACTTTGATGCCCTTTTTTGACAATAACACATCCCTGTATAAATATTTGTAATTTATGGGTGTGTAAATATTTACGTTGTTGAGAATAACACAGATCATTCCTCAACGTCCCTGTACCATTCCAATTGTACTACTCTTATTGAAATGTAAAATTACTTGTTTTACTGTACATGTGCGCTTAGATACATATACAGGGTGGGGCATAATAATCAAGCATTTTTGAAATAATCATAAAATTATCAGTTTTTACTCTAAAAAAAAAATTATTGGTAGTAGAACATAGCCGATAATAAACCATTTTGAAATATCTAAGTGCAAAAACTACATCTGGCATATGAAGCAGCCGTTCACGAAAATTGCACTCCACTGTTTCCAGCATGTCTCTGTTGATTTTTGAGAGCTTCCATGGCGAATCGCTTCCTTCTCTGCGTCTAAAGTACAGGGCTTGGCCCTTTAAACGCCTTCTTGAGTTACCCCCATAGAAAAAAATTACAAACTAATAAGTCGCGACACCGAGGAGCTCATGAAATGTCACCAAACCTCGAAATTGAATGATTTGGAAACAGGTGGCGAAGAACAACCATGGATGCTCTGGCGGTGTGTGCCGTGGCCCCATCTTACTGGAACCACAAATCTTTGATATCCACACCTCTTCTTTGCAATTCAGGTATGAAAAAGGTATTCAGCATATGAATGTAACGTTCAGATGTTACTGTAGCGGTGACCCCATTTTCTCCAAAAAAATATGGGCCAATGATGCCACGCCATATGCCACGCGTTGTTCTAGCGTCTACCGCACCATGATGGCAAGTGGCAAGTAAGAAAGTGAAATGGTTTGAGTCAAGGAATGGATTGTAATAAACCGCGCGCTTCTCCCTTTTCTAATATATGAGTACTACTCAAACCAAAAACACTTGGTTTTTATGCCCCACCCTGTATTATGCCCTTGCTTAGGACTCTTGCTTCTGGGACTTAACTTGAATGTGAGATATATTACTTTATACTTATACCAACATTTATAAATGTTATTTATTTGTGTATATATAAATGTTACTCAAAGATTGATGTTTTTTTTATAGCTTTCTCTCAGATGACTAAATAAGCAG
Source organism: Callosobruchus maculatus (assembly GCA_951848785.1). Lineage (NCBI taxonomy): Eukaryota > Metazoa > Arthropoda > Insecta > Coleoptera > Chrysomelidae > Callosobruchus > Callosobruchus maculatus. Next base: position 8,345,766 of record CATOUR010000065.1, on the reverse strand, counting down.
GGTAATTTTTAACATGATCATGATTTTGAGCAATGTAGAAATAAGCCAAAGATATTCAAGAAGTATGAAAGTTTATTAGTGGTGCAAATTTCGGTTTGGCTTGTGCGACTGTTTTAAGTTTCAGATGTTTATGTCTTGGGCGACCAGAATCGCCCTGTAGGACTTGTTTACTACAGCTACCGCGTACCCTACCCTATGCGAAAGTGAATACAAAAAGCCGGTGAGGAGAAGGTGTTTGCGGATTCAGTTGTGTCGCCCCCTCAGAGTAACAACTGAGCATAGAGGTAGTAAATAAACCACTTCAGCATGGCGTGCTCAAAGCCATCATCTTTTGACACTTCAGCCTCCAAACATTGCCAACTAACCTGAAAATTCTTCCGATGCAACCCATATTGCAAACAATGCTCTGCACTGTCCCATCTCGAAAAACTGTTAAACCACACTCGAATATAGCACACAAGTCCGTAAAGCTTCACTACAGTTACCAACAAATAGCGAATTCGATTTTACTGACCAAGCATAAAAGACGTACAACCAAAACAAACGTTTGACAGTCGGAGTTTACCGTAAACAAATCGCAGGAAAATCATGTAGGCGTTGCCAACTCTTCAAAATTTATGTAAGACAGAATTTGCGTTTATGATGAAGAAACATGCAGTAGCGCAGTAAAGGTCAACATATCTATTGATATTGCTGTAATCATTCCTGAACCCTCAAAATACCGTCTTTTTTAACGTAGATTTCTGGATACTATACAATTAAGACGATAGTAAACAATTATGATTGCCATATCTGGTCGTCAATATGACAACTTAAGAAAAGATGTTGGCCTATTAGAATTAGTTGTTTACTACCTCTATATTCAGTTGTTACTCTGAGGTCGCCCCTCACCGTAAAAAAGGTGGTGAGGGAATATCCCGGCCGGCTGACCAGGGCTTGGATGTCGAATGAAAAATCGCATAAAACTGCATTTCGTTTGCAGAAGCTCCTGACCTTAGCTTTAAAGAACACTAATGATTTGAAAAGCAATTTGAAGAAGAAAGCTTGCGCTAGGACAACACGGTACCCTTGTTTTGATATCGTGTTTGGTAGTTAAATTACAGACATTTGAAGAATTACTGATTTTGCACTGCAAGTTTTTTTGCACACTAAAAAATTTTTTTTAATAAATTACTGTTGTCCTTCATTAAGTTCTTAACTATTACTTTCTAAAATTTTATGTATGTAGTTTGAACAAGTGAGTTGTGCGTGTGCATGCGAATCCGTGCTTTACATGGCAAATACATATGTATGAATGTGTGTACCCAGGCCCCTTAAGTGGTTGAATAAGAGCGACGGAGTATACGGAGAAGATATGGTGGTGTCAGTAGGTACCGAACAGAGACATATCAAAGAAAAATCTCTCTAAGCAGTCTAAGCTCCGTTGAATTTCGCTCTTTGACGGTGCTCTTCCTCAAAAAACGTCAGCTCCTAATAAGCAGTATACAGGGTAAAGGTACATGCTTTCGTATCGCGCAAGACCATCGGCAGCTGGATACATCTGGTATATTGAAAAATAACAGCTATATTAAGCTCTGCTATTATTTTGATCAAGCTTATATTATACAGTGCTTTCCTTTAATGCATCCCCTCCCTTTATTTTTTGAACGGGTCAACTCAAAAAAATAAAACTTGGGATAATGAAATTGATGATTGAATATTTTGGGGTGAAATTGACAGATGAAACTTTCAAGTTGGGCGAAGGGAGTCTTTTGTGACTCATCTTTTTAAAAGCTTTATTTAACTTGCAATGTATGTACGCTTGTTCGGGTCGAATCTTGCAACTCAATTTTGAAGCAGATATCTTCAACCGACTGAGCTGAAATTTTATATACACGTTTAGTTTGGATGACAATGCACGATAAGCTGTATAATGTCGTTCTAAATCCAATAGTAAAATAGTTATTTAATGCATTTCTTCAATATGGGTATCCATATTGATATGAGAACGCCCAGTAGATGGGAATGACAATCTAATGAGAGGAACGTCATCACCAACAATAGATCCACTGTTGTCATTTTTAGTCAAACGATGAATTTTGCTGTGAGAGTTTGGGGAAAATGTACTATTCAAAGCCGGCAGGTTGTTTTATCACTGCATGAACCTGACGACCTGAGAGAAGAGAGTTTTTGCATTTGGCGCTCAACTAGAGGCTTGCGGGATTTGGAACAGGTTTTACATATGTAGTGACATCTAACCTTACGATATATAGCTGCTACTCTTCCGGGAATGGCGATATAGAAGATCTTGATAAGATGTTGGACGACATTAGTACCCATATTGCCCAAAATAATGGAAAAGCCATCATTACAGGCGACTTCAACGCAAAATCCGCACAGTGGGGGATGGAAGTAACAGATAACCGAGGAGTAATTTTAACGGAATGGGTAGCGACAAATGATCTTGTAATCATAAATCAATGTGATAAAGCGACGTTTGAAAGGAAGGATTATGGCTCTATATTAGATTTAACCATCGCAACTGTAAATATTGCAGGAGATATTAGAAACTTGGAAGTATGTGAACGAGAAACGTTGAGCGACCACAACTACATCACTTTTAACATAAATAGCAGCAAGGTACTGTCTCAACCAGCTTCAAGTCATAGCGGGTGGCATGTGAAAAAGCTAAACACCGAACGAGTTCAGCAGGCATTGTCCGATATGGGGAACAATATCGAGCAAACTGCCAGCGGATTCTCCAGTCTCTTATGCAAAATATGCGATGTAGGAATGCCCCGAAAGAGGACAACCAAAAGCAGGCGACCGGTCTATTGGTGGAGCCCAAATATTTCGGAACTTCGGAAAAAATGTATTCGATGCAGGAGAGAGTACACTAGGGCAGTAAAGAGATTGGGCCCATTAGAAAGCCAACTGCGGTGGGATGAGTGGAAACAAGCCCAAAAAACCCTCAGAAACGCAATAAAAGCGGCCAAAAAATCGAGCTGGAAAAAGCTATGTGAGGATGTAGACTGTGATATCTGGGGAGATGGATATAAGATCGTCACGAGAATGATGACTGGCTTTCCCCCAAGACCCAAGATGACGATGGAATTCACGAAGGAAGTAGTGAGTCATCTCTTCCCGAGACACCCAACTGTGATATTTAACTGTGATTTGAATGACGTGAGCTGTGATATAGTTAATAAGGATTTTATATTTTTTACTCTAAAAGAGCTACATGACGCTTGCACAAATATGAAATGCGGCAAAGCACCTGGCCCAGGATACATCCCCCCTGAAATTATTAAACTTGTGACACAAGAGAAGCCTGAGTATACACTAGCGGTGTACAACAGTCTAGCGGCAAATAAAGAATTCCCAGTTGAGTGGAAGGTGGCGAGATTGATTCTGCTAAAGAAGGCTGACAAGTCTTTAAATAGTCCTGAGGCGTACAGGCCAATATGTCTCTTAGATGTCGAGGGCAAGTTGTTTGAGTATTTAATACGCGAACGGTTGCATCAAGAAATAGAGAGTACCGGTGGACTCTCAGATCTGCAGTATGGCTTCAGAAAAGGACGTCAAACATTAGATGCTATAAAAAAAGTTATGAGCATTGCAGAAGCAGCAGCAGCATACCCTGTACGTCGACGAAAGCTTTGTGCCATGATTACCCTGGATGTCAAAAACGCATTTAATAGTGCTTCCTGGCAAGTAATCCTGGATGAACTAAAGAAAAGAGGCATAAACCGAAATCTCTTGGACCTTATTGCTTCCTATTTGTCAAACAGGAGAATAATTCTAGAGGCTGAAGGTCGAACAGAAGACTTGGAAATCACTAGCGGAGTACCACAGGGTTCTGTACTAGGTCCGACCTTGTGGAATATCATGTATGATGACCTACTACGCTCCAAAGTGCCGGATGGTATCACCTTAATTGGCTTCGCAGATGATCTTGCCATGGTAGTCATAGGGAGCTCAGAAGAGAGTTTGATGCGTACTGCCAATACCGGACTACAACAAATAGTGCATTGGATGGAAGGGAAGCGGTTGTGTCTGGCACCGCAGAAGACAGAAGCGGTCCTTTTAACTACTAAAAGGAAAATTGCACCTATCCAGTTTAAGGTACAAGACACTGTGATAAAGCCAGCCAAAGCAGTCAAGTATCTGGGGGTCTGGCTTGACTGTAAGTTAATCTTCGCCGAACATGTCACAAGAACGATCAGTAAAGCCGAAAAGAGGGTACTAGGCAGTGTCGTCCACTCGGTACTCCTGTATGGTGCACCTATCTGGGAGGCAGTAACGCGAAACAAGAAGCTTATCAGAAAACTGACCAGCTTGCAACGTACCATGTCCATCAGAATATGTAGTGCGTATAGGACGATCTCTGGAGATGCTGTAAGAGTAATTGCGGGCGTACCACCTATTGATCTACAAATAAAAGAACGAGCCGAGACATATGGTGGATCCGATCGAAGCACAGCCAGAGAAACTCTTATGGGCCGATGGCAGGAGGCATGGGAGAGAGGGATACATGGTAGATGGACATATTCCCTGATCCCCAAAATTGAGGAGTGGCTCAATAGGCCCGCCGGGGAGGTAGACTACTTTCTGACCCAGGCATTGTCGGGGCACGGTTGTTTCAGAAAGTATCTGTTTCTGAGGAATAGAGCTGCATCCAGTCAATGTAAATACTGTGGCCTAGATGACGACGCTCAACACACCTTGTTTGAGTGTCCTAGATGGGAGGACAGTCGCAGCCAATTTTGGAGAACAACTGGGAAGGTCTTCAACAGCTCAAACATGATGTCATGTCTCTTAAGTTCACTTGAGTCTTGGAATCAGACATATATCACCATCCGAAACATCATAGAGACCAAGGAAAAGGAATCCCGATTAGATTAGGCTAGAGATGGAGTAGCAGTAGAGACTGCCTATAGGACATACATATACACTGAGCTGAGGACCCTCCCGTACCGAAGTAATGCGCAAGCGGATGCCAGTGCTGGGAGGTTGAAAGAAGAGCAAGGGGTTTTAGTCGGAGTGGCGCCCGACACTGTTGGATGCATTTGAAGCAAAAAAATACCAGCATCCTTCGCCAAGCGGTTTCCCCTTGAAGAAAAAAAAAGAGGCTTGCGGTGTGAGCAAGAATCTGGCAGCAGTCACAGGAGATTCTGGATCGAATTGTACGAATTCCTTTATACAACCTACGCAGTGGCCATCACTAGGTTGTATCGACGACGGTGACGACATCGACATGAGGTTAGGGGGTAGCTAACAGACCGCTGGTGCACCGAGCAACCACGAAGGGTGGACCGAACAGCCGGTGTGTATGACTGCGACGCGACGTTAAGTGGTAAAGAAGATCCGCGGTGAGGATTTTCCAATAATAAGTTATAAAGGAACATTTTGGGTGCTGGACTGACTTTGGGAAGGTAATAGGGATAAACTCGTGTTGTTAGTAGGCTGACCAAATCGCAGCACGAGTTGTAGCGCTCTCTAAGGTCCCAACTAATAGACAGCACTGTAAAGAAACAACTGAAAGAACGTCGTCAAGCAACATTAGCTCACCCTGTATACTCCACGCCATTCACTGTTGAAGAAGTAAATAACGCCTTGGAAAACACTAAGCCTGGCAAAGCCCCTGGATTTGATGGAATCCACCCTGAGTTTCTCAAAAACTCTGGGAAACATACCAGAATGTGGCTGAGCAAATTTTTCAGTGACATCTTACAAACAGGAAACATACCAACGAAGCTTAAAAAATCAAAAGTTATTGCAGTGCTGAAACCATACAAACCAAAGAATCTACCTGAGAGCTATCGGCCTATATCCCTACTGAGTTCATGTTATAAACTTCTTGAAAGGATGATACTAAACCGGATAGGTCCAACAATACTGGAACATATTCCCATTGAACAGGCTGGTTTTAGGCCACACCGTAGCTGCACGGATCAGGTACTCAGCCTAACAACCCACACTGAGGCTGGGTTTCAGAAACGGCTGAAAACTACAGTAGTGTACGTCGACTTGACTTCAGCATACGACACAGTTTGGAGGGAAGGCCTTCTTTTCAAACTCCTGAAAGTAGTACCGTGTGGCCGAATAACGTCGCTATTAAACAACATGCTTTGCGATAGGCCCTTCCAAGTAATAACGGGTGACAGTAGAAGTAAAATGAGGCACCTAAATAATGGTTTACCCCAGGGCTCAGTTCTTGCTCCAGTCTTATTAAACCTATACATTTCTGATATACCCAACACCACTTCAAAGAAGTTCATGTATGCCGACGATATTGGTCTAGCCGCTCGTAGTAATACAATAGAGGAAGGCAGTAGTATCTTATCGGAAGACCTTAGTGTGATGGGAAGATATTTTGCAGACTGGAGGCTGATTCCAAATATGATGAAAACTGAAGTGGTATGCTTTCACCTCAATAACAAGCAAGCTAGAACTGAACCTCAGGTATACTTCAATAACAACTTAGTGCGCTACAATCCTCACCCAAAATACTTGGGGATAACAATGGACCGAACATTATCATTTAGAAAACATGTAGAAAACACAGCAGCAAAGCTTAGCACCAGAAACAATATTATTCATAAATTGTGCGGTACCACTTGGGGGGCCAACGCAACCACCCTCAGAATATCTGCTCTCAGTCTTGTTTATTCTACTGCTGAATACTGCGCCCCAGTATGGTTAAACAGCCCTCATGCAAAAATGATTGACACCAAACTGAATGAGACAATAAGAATAATTAGTGGCTGTCTAAAACTACCCCCCTACCGTGGCTGCCCGTTCTGTGCCATATCACTCCTCCTCATATCCGCAGACAGGATAAACTGGTGAAGGAATACAACAAAACACTATCCAATCCCCAACTTCCACTGCATACTGACCTAGATGATGCAGATCTTCGGAGGTTGAAGTCTAGAAATCCCCCATTACCATTTGCAGAACGGCTCTTGCGGGATGGCTTCCAAGTTGATGAGCACTGGAGGAGGAATTGGGAAGTCCAGAAGCCGGTACAGGCTCCACCCACTATGGACCCCACTTTAACCCTTCCAGGAATGGAATTGCCTCGCCATACATGGAAAACCCTTAATCGAGTCAGAACGTCGCATGGCATCTGTCGTGACTCGTTCTTTAAATGGGGGATATCCGAATCACCGTCCTGTGACTGTGGAGAGCCCCGGCAGACTGTTCAGCATATTGTCACCGAATGCCCGATTACCGCATATGCTGGACAACAGTGGGATTTCTTCGAAGCCTCGAAGTCTGTAGTTGACTGGATAAATGGTCTTAATTTTAAAATCTAAAAACTATATATTTTTGTTTGTTTTAAATTTAATATTTGTATTTTATTTTATTGTTTAAGACTTATTGCCAATTAATCCATGTAGCCATACGCTATAAATAAATAAATAAGTAGACTCTTATCACCAACACAGTTTTAAGGTTATGTTTAGAGTAGGTCCATGTTTTTAGTTTAGTTTAAGCATTGATTAACTTATTCACGGAATAAGTTAATCAATGGTTTAAGGTTTTCATGATGCCTAATAAAAGGAAAACTACGAAAATGAGTTTATATCACGATAGCGTAAATTCTAAATTAGAAACTGTCGTTCGAATGATGGCGAATAATATGTATTTTTAGATATAATACGATGTGTTTTGTTGTAAGAGTTTGGGGAAAATATACTATTCAAAGTCGGTGACTTGTTTTATCACTGCATGAACCTTAGGCCTTTACGGAAACTATGATCGGGTTGACCCGATCACTTGAATCACTGACCCTGATGTTCGTAAAGTGATCCGAGGTCAGTCAGAAATAGGGTCAGTTCACTCTTATAAAGTGAGTGATTACAATAAAGTAGCTGTTTTCCTTAACCATCTGTATTTTATTCTTAAACCAATTTTTCGTTATTTGATGTCTGTTAAATCCATGGAATCATAAATTCCATTTGACAGCTGTTTGACGTATAACTGATCTATCCGGATCCAGATCACTGTTTCCGTAAAGGCCTCCTGTTTAAGACCTGAGAAAAGAGAGTCTTTGCACAGTGAAAGGGCTTGTTGAGAGTGACTCGAAAAATAATGTGACGTCATTCTAGATCAACTATAATATATTATAACAAGTTAATAACCAAAAAGTAAAAAATAAATTAAAACAAACAGTTTTTTAAAAAAGCTTTTATTTATATATTCTAAAAAAAAGAAAATAAAATGTTCCTTTAAAGTGTTAACTATCAACTTATAGCCTCATTATACACAATTTATATGATCATGAAAGCTTGTCGCGAGGTTTACGTAAGTACCTAACAATTCGTTTAAACTGAAATTTTAACACAATTAAATTTAGGCGACCAAGTTAGTGAATTGAATTGTGTATAATGAGGCTATAAGTTGATAGTTAACACTTTTAAAGGAACATTTTATTATCTTTTTTTCAGAACATTTAAATAAAAGCTTTTTTAAAAAGTTTTTTGTTTTAATTTATTTAAGCTACTGATGCTAGCTACTGAAGCTATTGAATACTTCACAAATCTAGACTATAAAATCATCTTCACCTACTACAAAATAGCGAAATAACATGTAATCATTGCTTGAATACATAGTTACAAAAAGATCATTGTATAATAAACATTTTGATTTGCCTTTATTTAATATTTAAATAAAATTGACTTAACATAAACTTAACATTCTCTTTTAAACTTCTACATTCAACTTCAAACTTTAAACAAATATTTCTAGATGTAAGACGTTCGTTCGGTACGCCTAGAATCTAGAATCAAATGAGTGCTATTCATTTTTGAAATTTATTCGGGTTAGAAAAGTTGCAAAGTATATTGATAATCTGGCAATCATTTATAAATTATTTTTATATGTATTAAGTATTTATAAGTTCTCTATTTTAAAATATCAGTTAATCTGAATTAGTCATTACTTTGACTCCATTGTCCTTAATCAATGTGTCAACAGCGCGTTTCTCAGCATTGATGTCTTAGACGTCAGTGATTCTCAGAACTCAGATAAGTCAAAAGATAATAGCTGGGGAGCTAGCGGCAAATTTTCATGGGGAATTTACAGTTTCTTGTAGGTTAGTTTTTTGCAGAAAAACGAAAAAAACCTATGTCGGCTGTCGCGGCTCCGTGACCTGAAATTTATTGAAGTTGAAAATTTGCAGGTATACATAGTTAGTTGGTGAAAGTTCATCACGAAAAAATGTGTTATTATAGCTGCAAAATCTGTTTGACTTTAACCATTCTTTAACATATTAGCTGCGCGCATGGTCATTAAATAATGTTGATGATATAATAACTAACTCTGTGATACTTTTGATGGAGCTCTAACTTCCTCTGGTCATGTGGCTAAGCTAGTTCAGGCTAGAGATTGAATACGGGAATATAGTTACTGTACGTGAATCATACAGATTACAAAAAATACAAACTGCTTGTGACGTGGTTGAAGTTAGCTTCAGATTCAGATTCGAAAATCGCGAGATTACAGTCGACCAGTTCAGTAGCAAAAGCAAATGAAAAATACCTCTATATTCCAAATGATCGTAACTAAACTTGTTTGATGTTGATTTACGTATCGTAAATGGATAATAATTGGCCGAATATGCATAATAGATTACAGTACAAACTTATAGTTATACAAGGTGATTCCAGCCCCATGGGACAGGTTGATAATAGGAAACATCGTATAAAGTAAATTAAAATTTGTACCACCAACAAACCTACACAATTTATGCGCACCTAGGAGAGTTACATCGCTGTGGTATAGATTTGCAAAAATTCAGAGGCGTACAGGGTGATTCTGACCGCCCAAGAGATAGGCACCCGAAACTAAGATAAGTCGTATAAGCCAAACGGAAATTTGTACCACCAACAAACTTTCACAATTTATGCGCACCTAGGAGTGTTACATAGTTGTGATATAGATTTACAAAAATTCAGAGGCCTACAGGGTGATTCTGGCCGTCCAAGAGATAGGTACCTGAAACTAAGATAAGTCGTACAAACCAAACGGAAATTTGTACCACCAACAAACTTCTACTGTTTATAGGCACTTAGGAAAGTTACATAGCTGTGATACAGTTTAGCAAAAATTCAGAGGCCTACAGGGTGGTTCTAACCGTCTAAGAGATAGGCACCTGAAACTAAGATAAGTCGTACAAGCCAAACGGAAATTTGTACCACCAACAAACTTTCCCAATTTATGCATATCTGGGACGGTTATATAGCTGTGGTATAGATTTGCAAAAATTCAGAGGCCTACAGGGTGATTCTGGCCGCCCAAGAGATAGGCACCTGAAACTAAGATAAGTCGTACAAGCCAAACGGAAATTTGTACCACCAACAAACTTTTACAATTTATGCATATCTGGGACAGTTATATAGCTGCGGTATAGATTTGCAAAAATTCAGAGGCCTACAGGGTGATTCTGACCGCCCAAGAGATAGGCACCCGAAACTAAGATAAGTCGTATAAGCCAAACGGAAATTTGTACCACCAACAAACTTTCACAATTTATGCGCACCTAGGAGTGTTACATAGTTGTGATATAGATTTACAAAAATTCAGTGGCCTACAGGGTGATTCTGGCCGTCCAAGAGATAGGTACCTGAAACTAAGATAAGTCGTACAAACCAAACGGAAATTTGTACCACCAACAGACTTCCACTGTTTATAGGCACTTAGGAAAGTTACATAGCTGTGATACAGTTTAGCAAAAATTCAGAGGCCTACAGGGTGGTTCTAACCGTCTAAGAGATAGGCACCTGAAACTAAGATAAGTCGTACAAGCCAAACGGAAATTTGTACCACCAACAAACTTTCCCAATTTATGCATATCTGAGACAGTTATATAGCTGTGGTATAGATTTGCAAAAATTCAGAGGCCTACAGGGTGATTCTGGCCGCCCAAGAGATAGGCACCCGAAACTAAGATAAGCCGTACAAGCCAAACGGAAATTTGTACCACCAACAAACTTTCACAATCTATGCATATTTAATAGGGTTATATAGCTGTGGTATAGATTTGCAAAAATTCGGAGGCCTACAGGGTGATTCTGACCGCCCAAGAGATAGGCACCCGAAACTAAGATAAGTCGTATAAGCCAAACGGAAATTTGTACCACCAACAAACTTTCACAATTTATGCGCACCTAGGAGTGTTACATAGTTGTGATATAGATTTACAAAAATTCAGAGGCCTACAGGGTGATTCTGGCCGTCCAAGAGATAGGTACCTGAAACTAAGATAAGTCGTACAAACCAAACGGAAATTTGTACCACCAACAAACTTCTACTGTTTATAGGCACTTAGGAAAGTTACATAGCTGTGATACAGTTTAGCAAAAATTCAGAGGCCTACAGGGTGGTTCTAACCGTCTAAGAGATAGGCACCTGAAACTAAGATAAGTCGTACAAGCCAAACGGAAATTTGTACCACCAACAAACTTTCCCAATTTATGCATATCTGAGACAGTTATATAGCTGTGGTATAGATTTGCAAAAATTCAGAGGCCTACAGGGTGATTCTGGCCGCCCAAGAGATAGGCACCCGAAACTAAGATAAGCCGTACAAGCCAAACGGAAATTTGTACCACCAACAAACTTTCACAATCTATGCATATTTAATAGGGTTATATAGCTGTGGTATAGATTTGCAAAAATTCAGAGGCCTACAGGGTGATTCTGGCCGCCCAAGAGATAGGCACCCGAAACTAAGATAAGCCGTACAAGCCAAACGGAAATTTGTACCACCAACAAACTTTCACAATTTATGCATATTTAGGAGGGTTATATAGCTGTGGTATAGATTTGCAAAAATTCAGAGGCCTACAGGGTGATTCTGACCGCCCAAGAGATAGGCACCCGAAACTAAGATAAGTCGTATAAGCCAAAAGGAAATTTGTACCATCAACAAACTTTCACAATTTATGCGCACCTAGGAGTGTTACATAGTTGTGATATAGATTTACAAAAATTCAGAGGCCTACAGGGTGATTCTGGCCGTCCAAGAGATAGGTACCTGAAACTAAGATAAGTCGTACAAACCAAACGGAAATTTGTACCACCAACAAACTTCCACTGTTTATAGGCACTTAGGAAAGTTACATAGCTGTGATACAGTTTAGCAAAAATTCAGAGGCCTACAGGGTGGTTCTAACCGTCTAAGAGATAGGCACCTGAAACTAAGATAAGTCGTACAAGCCAAACGGAAATTTGTACCACCAACAAACTTTCCCAATTTATGCATATCTGGGACAGTTATATAGCTGTGGTATAGATTTGCAAAAATTCAGAGGCCTACAGGGTGATTCTGGCCGCCCAAGAGATAGGCACCTGAAACTAAGATAAGTCGTACAAGCCAAACGGAAATTTGTACCACCAACAAACTTTCCCAATTTATGCATATCTGGGACAGTTATATAGCTGCGGTATAGATTTGCAAAAATTCAGAGGCCTACAGGGTGATTCTGGCCACCCAAGAGGTATGCACCTGAAACTAAGATAAGTCGTACAAGCCAAACGGAAATTTGTACCACCAACAGACTTTCACAATTTATGCACATCTAGGAGGGTTATATAGCTGTGATATAGATTTGCAAAAATTCAGAGGCCTACAGGGTGATTCTGGCCGCCCAAGAGATAGGCACCTGAAACTAAGATAAGTCGTGCAAGCCAAACGGAAATTGGTACCACCAACAAACTTTCACAATTTATGCATATCTAAGAGGGTTATATAGCTGTGATATAGATTTGCAAAAATTCAGAGGCCTACAGGGTGATTCTGGCCGCCCAAGAGATAGGCACCTGAAACTAAGATAAGTCGTACAAGCCAAACGGAAATTTGTACCACCAAAAAACTTTCCCAATTTATGCATATCTGGGACAGTTATATAGCTGTGGTATAGATTTGCAAAAATTCAGAGGCCTACAGGGTGATTCTGGCCACCCAAGAGGTATGCACCTGAAACTAAGATAAGTCGTACAAGCCAAACGGAAATTTGTACCACCAACAGACTTTCACAATTTATGCATATCTAGGAGGGTTATATAGCTGTGATATAGATTTGCAAAAATTCAGATGCCTACAGGGTGATTCTGGCCGCCCAAGAGATAGGCACCTGAAACTAAGATAAGTCGTGCAAGCCAAACGGAAATTTGTACCACCAACAGACTTTCACAATTTATGCATATCTAGGAGTGCTATATAGCTGCGATATAGATTTGTAAAAATTCGGAGACCTACAGGGTGCTTCTGGCCGCCCAAGAGATAGGCACCTGAAACTAAGATAAGTCGTACAAGCCAAACGGAAATTTGTACCACCAACAAACTTTCACAATTTATGCATATCTAAGAGGGTTATATAGCTGTGATATATATTTGTAAAAATTCAGAGGCCTACAGGGTGATTCTGGCCGCCCAAGAGATAGGCACCTGAAACTAGGATAAGTCGTACAAGCCAAACGGAAATTTGTACCACCAACAAACTTTCCCAATTTATGCATATCTAGGAGGGTTATATAGCTGTGATATAGATTTGCAAAAATTCAGAGGCGTACAGGGTGATTCTGGCCGCCCAAGAGGTATGCACCTGAAACTAAGATAAGTCGTACAAGCCAAACGGAAATTTGTACCACCAACAAACTTTCACAATTTATGCATATTTAGGAGGGTTACATAGCTGTGATATAGATTTGCGAAAATTCAGAAGCCTACAGGGTGATTCTGGTCGCCCAAGAGATAGGCACCTGAAACTAAGATAAGTCGTACAAGCGAAACGGAAATTTGTACCACCAACAAACTTTTACATTTTATGCGCATCTAGGAGGGTTATACAGCTGTGATATAGATTTGCAAAAATTCAGAGGCCTACAGGGTGATTCTGACAACCCAGGAATAGTGTCGCATATATAAAAAGTTTCGACATCAACTAACTAATTTGATGAAAATAAATCAAAAACTTCATATAGACATATATCCTAAAATGCACACTTAGGGAAATACTCAATATGATACAGTTTTGCTCACTATAATTCCATAATTATACCAAATACATGCGAGAGCGGCGGCGTATCTACTGCTTACCGTACCTATCGAGTTTGCATCGACGGCGACGTGAGTTGGTTACGGCTGCGGCTGTTGCTTGTGGCGTTTCGCTATTGTGAATTAAGGCATTGAAGCTTTTTGATATTATTTTAGTTCTTTCATTTTTCATATTTGTTTTGTCTTTTATCGTCTTTTCTTGTCCTTTCTTGTCTGTGCGTACTTTCGCAAGGTGATCAGCGAATGAGTAGTAGTTGACGGGTTGAGGGTAAAGCTGTTTCAGGAGGAAAAACTAAGTTTTTTTCTGTGTTGTTACTTTGAGCGGTCTCTCTCCTAAAGCACTAAAATATATTTTTGCTGAATTTCTGTAGGTATACGATTGACATAGCTAAACAGAGATGGGGAAATTAGGACGGGTTCCAAAAGAAAGCATAACTACAGAGAAAATTTTGGAGCTTATACAAATATTTGGCTCTGATTTATTGTATTGCCGAAAAAGAGATAAGTTGTCCTTGCTGGCTCAGGCGTGTTTGCGTTTGCATCTAAAGAACACCCTTCAAAACAGAACTTTGCTCAAAATGAGGCTACAACGCGAGTGGCAGAAAGTTGGGCATGTGTGTAACACTCCAGCGCCGATTTCTCGCAGTGAAAAATATATCACTCCTGAAAATGTTGATTTGATAACCAAGGGCGGTTCTTTTGAGCAAACACGTGCGAAAAATGCCGCCGATTCTGTAATGACGGATGGTGTAGATAAACATATTACAGCACAAAATAGTCATTCTGAGCTAGAAGCCGCCTTGCGTAGAAATAGTCAAATAACGACGAATGTTGTAAGCTTGAAAGACTTCGCGACAAAATTTCAACATTCCTTCACTCTGACAGTGTGCCGTTTTACGGCTGCAGGACAAGATTTGTGTAACGATGCAGAAGCCAGACGCATATTTTGGAGAGGAAAACTTCCCGATATGGGTAGG
Source organism: Callosobruchus maculatus (assembly GCA_951848785.1). Taxonomy (NCBI): domain Eukaryota; kingdom Metazoa; phylum Arthropoda; class Insecta; order Coleoptera; family Chrysomelidae; genus Callosobruchus; species Callosobruchus maculatus. The sequence goes on along the minus strand of CATOUR010000065.1, from coordinate 8,330,742 downwards.
TATATCCTGCGTGATAGCTTTTAAGGGGCACCGTTACAATAAGCTCAGAAAACAGCTCGTGGCATATGCCATATGTAAGCATACTAATTGCCGTGATTACAAGTTTTATTATGAACTTGGAGAGACTCAAGTTATCGTACATCTAAAGTTTAGAGGTGTTACAATTGTGAGTCATACTGAGGAGTACGCATATCAGCTAAGAGGAATGGAAAGAGCGCAAGTTAAAGAAAAACTAAAAAGAATGAACCCAAATGTTTTACGGACATCTGACATCAGGGCTGTGGATCCTGATTTAATGCGAGAAGGTAATTGGCAGAATTTAAGATCATTGGCTGTATACCAAAAGGCCAAGTCTGAGGCGAACACAGAAGGTGACTTCCACGCAGACGCGTTCCTTGACGTCCTTTTAAGAAGTACCAACCAAGAAGGCAAAAAATATATTCAGGTCCCCGATGGCAGAACGAATATTCATATATATTCAAAAGAACAAATCGAGGTCGCTTGCAAGTCGGGAAGAATCGATGGATTTTTTGATGCAACAGGATCTGTTGTGAGGCCCAATGTGTTTGAAAAGGGAAGCAGACTTCTATATTATGCCATAGTTGTAAACCTGGAAGGGCAAATAGTTCCAGTAGCAGAGCTGATTTCAGCAAGTCACGATTCAGCGACAATAGCATGTCTTCTGTTAAAGTTTAAGCATTTCGTACGGACTTGCTGCAAAAAGACATGGCCGATATTCAATGTTATTGTCACTGATTGGAGTTTTCCGCTTATGGTGGCAACTTGTCAAGGTCTGAATGACATGACTCTTTACACATACCTGCAAGTGTGTTATAAATACGTAACGAATACAGTATTCCTGGATGGAAGAGTCATATCATTAATTGTATTAAAGTCCTGTTGCGCTCGTTTCATAAAAATGGTATGTAATCGCCTATCAGTCATCAAAATAAAAGGACTTATTCGAAATGTCATTGCTAACTCAGTTGCAGTTCTTGTTCAATGCAGTTCTCTAGAGGAGTTAAGTTTGCAGTTTAAAAATGTTGTGGTTATTTGGCTCCATCCAAAACTCGATGATCACGTAATTTCTGCTTTAGAAAGACTGAGCGGTACGCCATATGAGTCAGCGAATGAATTGCAAGGCTCAAATAACGACGACGAGACTGAATTTGAATTAAGCTTGGATGAAGAAATAACTAGAGGGGAGTACTCTACCTCTCCCTTTTTCATATACTTCTTCAAAATATATAGTCAGGTATTGGAAGCTACACCAAACATTTCAGGCGACACCGACATAAATATTAAGGTAAATCCTTATAGATCAGAGGAGTTTTGCCAATATATTTTGAAACGCCTGATACCCTTTGCACCTCTTTGGTCTAACATTTTAGATAATGGGCGTTTTAGTAATGCCAATGTAGAATGTTGGTTCAAAACGGTGAAAAGTGAGATTTTGGAGGGCCGCACAAACCTGAAGGCTGGTCGTTTCATTTCGTTAGTACGAAATTATGTTGAGACTGCTGTTAAAGCTATTGAGTTGAACATCAAGAAAGCACCAAGGAAAAATAAAAAAGAAAATCAAAACCAAAAAACCGAAAACAAGTCGCCTCAGCTAAACATCACGGAAATCGACAATCCAACGATCGACGAAAAATGGAAAAGGAACAAGCCTAGTAAGGGATTCTTCCACAGCAGATATTTAAAAAGGTTTAAAGTAGGAAAGGACTTCTGTAGTGCCAGTGATAATAACATTCTAAAAATTGATGTTCAACCCGATGTTAGTGAATCTGTAATGACAACCTCTGATAATGTCAATATCATGAAATGTGATATTCATAGCTATGTCAGTGAATCAAATAATACTGTCATTGAAGAACCTGATTCCAGAGCTTTTGAGAATGGTTTATTTTTCAGTGCTGACTATTATATGAGGTCAGCTGTAACAGGTGTGTCGTACACTTTGGGAATTTATTCGTATGGTGGTACTCAATTGAAACTACGTAGCTCGGAATTAAAGTCTCTTATTTCTCAGCACAATAGATCAATTGATCTACCTAACGGCCCTACTGATAGATGGATCAGCGATCACTGTGTTGATGCTTTTGCATTTTCCATTTTCACGGAGCGAAAGGATATAGATGCCATTTCATCGTATATCATTCTAGATGGCGATGTCCAAAATTATTCAAAATTTGAGCCACTAAATACATCGCTCAAGGGTGTTAAGCTCATAATATTACCTTGGTGCCATTCTCGGGTACACTGGATACTTATCGTGCTTGATCTGTCTAGCAGTAGGATATACGTATTGAATCCCAGCAAGAAATACAATGTTTCTGAGAGTGACATTTTTAGGAAGATCAAGAGGTTTTTCAGCACAAGGGACAGGCTGGCGAAGGAATTAGAAGACGGGGTAATCTTAAATGCGAGGAGGTGGACATTCGCTTATATGGACAATTATCCTCAGCAATCATCAGCTGATAATGAAAACTGTGCTGTGTACACAATGTACTACATTTGGACTTTATCAAAGATTCATATCTCAGAATCCAATTTGTCGTTTAAAGGTTGTCCATTTAGTCCCGAATACTTCAGAATGAATGTTCAAAATGTTTTGTTGATGTCATCCAGTCAAGTGTATGATTTGTGCCTTATATGCGGCGAAGGAGGAGGCAATGAAAAGTACATACAGTGCCGTACCTGCAGTCGATGGGTACACTTAGAAAGGTGTTCCGGATTGAATTATACGGAAATGTCCGTAGAACACATAGAAACCCCTGAGTTTATATACGGTTGTGCTTTATGTGCCATTCATCAGTTTCAAGATCCATTTGCAGAAAAGGAAAACCAATTCACTATTTATTTGAAGGATATTGAGCTAGAAAACCTCGTTATTCATTATAAGAATTATTTGATCAATTTGTACCACAATAAGGAAACTAACGAAGAATGTGCAAGATTCAGAAATAGCAAAGACCATAAGAAACATTTAAAATGGGACTACTCCACCGCATTTATCGAAATGCAATTGAGTATAAAGATCTGCCAGTATATTAGAAAGCATACTGGCATCTCCGATTATGACTTTATTGTGTATGTTTTGTTGTGCAAAGTCAATGAAAAAATAATAACCAGATTTTACGGCACAACATTAGGCCTGTATGATAAGTACAAACAGTTACACAATATCCAAGACCATCTGTTTAACTTTCCGTCACCGTACACACTCGATGAGATACTTAAGTACCTTTAACTAAAATATGTACAAAGAACACCTTTATAATAAATCACTACCGTCATCAATAGATTAAGGCTAGTTGCACAAAGACACAACGATTTTGGACGGCCGGAGAAATCTCGTATTTTTTTTTTATAGGCAGCGTCGACTACTGTGGTCATTGGCTGCCGTTATCACTATTTACAGTACTATAGCGAGTTCTACTTTACAATCTCCAGTAGAGTCCCAAATTTTTGATGTATAGCAGAACGTTCTTAATCTTATCTGGGCTATTAAAACAGCTATGTACGTCATGAGGTATTTCATACAGTTGACGCAGGTGACGCAGAGATGAACACTCCCAGATTATGTGGAGGATGGTCAGACGGGTACCACAGAAACTACAATCGGGAGGATTGGTGCCGAGCAAAAGATGGGAGTGGGTGAGGGCAGTGTTTCCGATACGCAATCGATGCAATCGGACTCCATCTGCGCGGGGAAGTATAATGGGGGGTGTCCATGGGGTAACTGTCCTTTTTGAGTTTTTGAGAAATGTGTTCTCAGTATCCCACTGTGATTGCCATATATCACGGATGCATAGTGGCGTACGTACTCAAATCTGAATTTGCACAATCACCGATTGTTGACCGATCAGCTGTCGTCCTCATTTCTCGTTGAGCATATAGGACCATAAGAATACACTATAACGGCCCGGCCCCACGTGCATGCTTTACCGCGTACTTACTTGTGCAAACGAGTTTGTATCGGGAAGCGCGAGCATGTGGACGGTCAGACAGTAGCTTGCGCAACCCGAAAAGCGCGGCAATAATATAGTGATAGATAATGGCACCCTCAATTCGTTAGCTGCAGCATTACCGGTATAATAATGAGATTTACTGGATCATTTTAACCAAGCAACTGACCGGTAAAAATCCGGCGTGTGCGAAAGCAGCGCGTCTCCGATATATTACCGGCTGTCCACAACCGGCGTGTCTGCAACTAGCCTTACTACAAAATAATAAAGGTTGACCAGAATCACCCTGTAGGCATCTGAATTTTTGCAAATCTATATCACAGCTGTATAACCCTCCTAGATGCGCATAAATTGTGAAAGTTTGTTGGTGGTACAAATTTCCGTTTGGCTTGTACGACTTATCTTAGTTTCAGGTGCCTATCTCTTGGGCGGCCAGAATCACCCTGTAGGCCTCTGAATTTTTGCAAATCTATATCACAGCTATATAACCCTCCTAGATATGCATAAATTGTGAAAGTTTGTTGGTGGTACAAATTTCCGTTTGGCTTGTACGACTTATCTTAGTTTCAGGTGCATACCTCTTGGGCGGCCAGAATCACCCTGTAGGCCTCTGAATTTTTGCAAATCTATATCACAGCTATATAACCCTCCTAGATATGCATAAATTGTGAAAGTTTGTTGGTGGCACAAATTTTCGTTTGGCTTGTACGACTTATCTTAGTTTCAGGTGCCTATCTCTTGGGCGGCCAGAATCACCCTGTAGGCCTCTGAATTTTTGCAAATCTATATCACAGCTATATAACCCTCCTAGATATGCATAAATTGTGAAAGTTTGTTGGTGGTACAAATTTCCGTTTGGCTTGTACGACTTATTTTAGTTTCAGCTGCCTTTCTCTTGGGCGGCCAGAATCACCCTGTAGGCCTCTGAATTTTTGCAAATCTATATCACAGCTATATAACCCTCCTAGATATGCATAAATTGTGAAAGTTTGTTGGTGGTACAAATTTCCGTTTGGCTTGTACGACTTATTTTAGTTTCAGGTGCCTTTCTCTTGGGCGGCCAGAATCACCCTGTAGGCCCCTGAATTTTTGCAAATCTATACGACAGCTGTGTAACTCTCCTAGGTGCACATAAATTGTAGAAGTTTGTTGATAGTACAGATTTCCGTTTGGCTTGTTCGACTTATCTTAGTTTCAGGTGCCTATCTCTTGGGTGGCCAGAATCACCCTGTAGGCCTCTGAATTTTTGCAAATCTATATCACAGCTATATAACCCTCCTAGATATGCATGAATTGTGAAGGTTTGTTGGTGGTACAAATTTCCGTTTGGCTTATACGACTTATCTTAGTTTCAGGTGCATATCTCTTGGGCGGTCAGAATCACCCTGTAGGCCTCAGAATTTTTGCAAATCTATACCACAGCTATATAACCCTCCTAGATATGCATAAATTGTGAAAGCTTGTTGGTGGTACAAATTTCCGTTTGGCTTGTACGACTTCTCTTAGTTTCAGGTGCGTATCTCTTGGGCGGCCAGAATCACCCTGTAGGCCTCTGAATTTTTGCAAATCTATATCACAGCTATATAACCCTCCTAGATATGCATAAATTGTGAAGGTTTGTTGGTGGTACAGATTTCCGTTTGGCTTATACGACTTATCTTAGTTTCAGGTGCATATCTCTTGGGCGGCCAGAATCACCCTGTAGGCCTCTGAATTTTTGTAAATCTGTACCACAGCTATATAACTCTCCTATGTATGCATAAACTGTGAAAGTTTGTTGGTGGTACAAATTTCCGTTTGGCTTGTACGACTTATCTTAGTTTCAGGTGCATACCTCTTGGGCGGCCAGAATCACCATGTAGGCTTCTGAATTTTTGCAAATCTATACCACAGCTGTATAACCCTCCTAGATATGCATAAATTGTGAAAGTTTGTTGGTGGTACAAATTTTCGTTTGACTTGTACGACTTATTTTAGTTTCAAGTGCCTTTCTCTTGGGCGGCCAGAATCACCCTGTAGGCCTCTGAATTTTTGTAAATCTGTACCACAGCTATATAACTCTCCTATATATGCATAAACTGTGAAAGTTTGTTGGTGGTACAAATTTCCGTTTGGCTTGTACGACTTATCTTAGTTTCAGGTGCATACCTCTTGGGCGGCCAGAATCACCATGTAGGCTTCTGAATTTTTGCAAATCTATACCACAGCTGTATAACCCTCCTAGATATGCATAAATTTTAAGAGTTTGTTGGTGGTACAAATTTCCGTTTGGCTTGTACGACTTATCTTAGTTTCAGGTGCCTATCTCTTAGACGGTTAGAACCACCCTGTAGGCCTCTGAATTTTTGCTAATCTGTATCACAGCTATGTAACTTTCCTAAGTGCCTATAAACAGTGGAAGTTTGTTGGTGGTACAAATTTCTGTTTGGTTTGTACGACTTATCTTAGTTTCAGGTACCTATCTCTTGGACGGCCAGAATCACCCTGTAGGCCTCTGAATTTTGGTAAATCTATATCACAACGATGTAACACTCCTAGGTACGCATAAATTGTGAAAGTTTGTTGGTGGTACAAATTTCCGTTTGGCTTATACGACTTAGCTTAGTTTCGGGTGCCTATCTCTTGGGCGGTCAGAATCACCCTGTAGGCCTCTGAATTTTTGCAAATCTATACCACAGCTATATAACCCTCCTAGATATGCATAAATTGTGAAAGTTTGTTGGTGGTACAAATTTCCGTTTGGCTTGTACGACTTACTTTAGTTTCAAGTGCCTTTCTCTTGGGCGGCCAGAATCACCCTGTAGGCCCCTGAATTTTTGCAAATCTATACGATAGCTGTGTAACTCTCCTAGGTGCACATAAATTGTAGAAGTTTTTTGGTGGTACAAATTTCCGTTTGGCTTGTACGACTTATCTTAGTTTCAGGTGCCTATCTCTTAGACGGTTAGAACCACCCTGTAGGCCTCTGAATTTTTGCTAATCTGTATCACAGCTATGTAACTCTCCTAAGTGCCTATAAACAGTGGAAGTTTGTTGGTGGTACAAATTTCCGTTTGGTTTGTACGACTTATCTTAGTTTCAGGTACCTATCTCTTGGACGGCCAGAATCACCCTGTAGGCCTCTGAATTTTTGTAAATCTATATCACAACTGTGTAACACTTCTAGGTACGCATAAATTGTGAAAGTTTGTTGGTGGTACAAATTTCCGTTTGGCTTGTACGACTTATCTTAGTTTCAGGTGCCTATCTCTTAGACGGTTAGAACCACCCTGTAGGCCTCTGAATTTTTGCTAATCTGTATCACAGCTATGTAACTTTCCTAAGTGCCTATAAACAGTGGAAGTTTGTTGGTGGTACAAATTTCCGTTTGGTTTGTACGACTTATCTTAGTTTCAGGTACCTATCTCTTGGACGGCCAGAATCACCCTGTAGGCCTCTGAATTTTTGTAGATCTATATCACAACTATGTAACACTCCTAGGTGCGCATAAATTGTGAAAGTTTGTTGGTGGTACAAATTTCCGTTTGGCTTGTACGACTTATCTTAGTTTCAGGTGCCTATCTCTTAGACGGTTAGAACCACCCTGTAGGCCTCTGAATTTTTGCTAATCTGTATCACAGCTATGTAACTTTCCTAAGTGCCTATAAACAGTGGAAGTTTGTTGGTGGTACAGATTTCCGTTTGGTCTGTACGACTTATCTTAGTTTCAGGTACCTATCTCTTGGACGGCCAGAATCACCCTGTAGGCCTCTGAATTTTTGCAAATCTATACCACAGATATATAACCCTCCTAGATATGCATAAATTGTGAAAGTTTGTTGGTGGTACAAATTTCCGTTTGGCTTGTACGACTTATTTTAGTTTCAAGTGCCTTTCTCTTGGGCGGCCAGAATCACCCTGTAGGCCCCTGAATTTTTGCAAATCTATACGATAGCTGTGTAACTCTCCTAGGTGCACATAAATTGTAGAAGTTTTTTGGTGGTACAAATTTCCGTTTGGCTTGTACGACTTATCTTAGTTTCAGGTGCCTATCTCTTAGACGGTTAGAACCACCCTGTAGGCCTCTGAATTTTTGCTAATCTGTATCACAGCTATGTAACTCTCCTAAGTGCCTATAAACAGTGGAAGTTTGTTGGTGGTACAAATTTCCGTTTGGTTTGTACGACTTATCTTAGTTTCAGGTACCTATCTCTTGGACGGCCAGAATCACCCTGTAGGCCTCTGAATTTTTGCAAATCTATACGATAGCTGTGTAACTCTCCTAGGTGCACATAAATTGTAGAAGTTTTTTGGTGGTACAAATTTCCGTTTGGCTTGTACGACTTATCTTAGTTTCAGGTGCCTATCTCTTAGACGGTTAGAACCACCCTGTAGGCCTCTGAATTTTTGCTAATCTGTATCACAGCTATGTAACTCTCCTAAGTGCCTATAAACAGTGGAAGTTTGTTGGTGGTACAAATTTCCGTTTGGTTTGTACGACTTATCTTAGTTTCAGGTACCTATCTCTTGGACGGCCAGAATCACCCTGTAGGCCTCTGAATTTTTGTAAATCTATATCACAACTGTGTAACACTCCTAGGTACGCATAAATTGTGAAAGCTTGTTGGTGGTACAAATTTCCGTTTGGCTTGTACGACTTATCTTAGTTTCAGGTGCCTATCTCTTAGACGGTTAGAACCACCCTGTAGGCCTCTGAATTTTTGCTAATCTGTATCACAGCTATGTAACTTTCCTAAGTGCCTATAAACAGTGGAAGTTTGTTGGTGGTACAAATTTCCGTTTGGTTTGTACGACTTATCTTAGTTTCAGGTACCTATCTCTTGGACGGCCAGAATCACCCTGTAGGCCTCTGAATTTTTGCAAATCTATACGATAGCTGTGTAACTCTCCTAGGTGCACATAAATTGTAGAAGTTTTTTGGTGGTACAAATTTCCGTTTGGCTTGTACGACTTATCTTAGTTTCAGGTGCATATCTCTTAGACGGTTAGAACCACCCTGTAGGCCTCTGAATTTTTGCTAATCTGTATCACAGCTATGTAACTCTCCTAAGTGCCTATAAACAGTGAAAGTTTGTTGGTGGTACAAATTTCCGTTTGGCTTATACGACTTATCTTAGTTTCGGGTGCCTATCTCTTGGGCGGTCGGAATCACCCTGTACGCCTCTGAATTTTTGCAAATCTATACCACAGCTATATAACCCTCCTAGATATGCATAAATTGTGAAAGTTTGTTGGTGGTACAAATTTCCGTTTGGCTTGTACGACTTCTTTTAGTTTCAAGTGCCTGTCTCTTGGGCGGCCAGAATCACCCTGTAGGCCCCTGAATTTTTGCAAATCTATACGATAGCTGTGTAACTCTCCTAGGTGCACATAAATTGTAGAAGTTTGTTGGTGGTACAAGTTTCCGTTTGGCTTGTACGACTTATCTTAGTTTCAGGTGCCTATCTCTTAGACGGTTAGAACCACCCTGTAGGCCTCTGAATTTTTGCAAATCTATATCATAGCTATATAACCCTCGTAGATGTGCATAAATTGTAAAAGTTTGTTGGTGGTAAAAATTTCCGTTTGGCTTGTACGACTTATCTTAGTTTCAGGTGCCTATCTCTTAGACGGTTAGAACCACCCTGTAGGCCTCTGAATTTTTGCTAATCTGTATCACAGCTATGTAACTCTCCTAAGTGCCTATAAACAGTGGAAGTTTGTTGGTGGTACAAAAATCCGTTTGGTTTGTACGACTTATCTTAGTTTCAGGTACCTATCTCTTGGACGGCCAGAATCACCCTGTAGGCATCTGAATTTTTGTAAATCTATATCACAGCTATGTAACACTCCTAGGTACGCATAAATTGTGAAAGTTTGTTGGTGGTACAAATTTCCGTTTGGCTTGTACGACTTATCTTAGTTTCAGGTGCCTATCTCTTAGGCGGTTAGAACCACCCTGTAGGCCTCTGAATTTTTGCTAATCTGTATCACAGCTATGTAACTTTCCTAAGTGCCTATAAACAGTGGAAGTCTGTTGGTGGTACAAATTTCCGTTTGGTTTGTACGACTTATCTTAGTTTCAGGTACCTATCTCTTGGACGGCCAGAATCACCCTGTAGGCCTCTGAATTTTTGTAAATCTATATCACAACTATGTAACACTCCTAGGTGCGCATAAATTGTGAAAGTTTGTTGGTGGTACAAATTTCCGTTTGGCTTATACGACTTATCTTAGTTTCGGGTGCCTATCTCTTGGGCGGTCAGAATCACCCTGTACGCCTCTGAATTTTTGAAAAATCTATACCACAGCTATATAACCCTCCTAGATATGCATAAATTGTGAAAGTTTGTTGGTGGTACAAATTTCCGTTTGGCTTGTACGACTTATTTTAGTTTCAAGTGCCTTTCTCTTGGGCGGCCAGAATCACCCTGTAGGCCCCTGAATTTTTGCAAATCTATACGATAGCTGTGTAACTCTCCTAGGTGCACATAAATTGTAGAAGTTTTTTGGTGGTACAAATTTCCGTTCGGCTTGTACGACTTATCTTAGTTTCAGGTGCCTATCTCTTAGACGGTTAGAACCACCCTGTAGGCCTCTGAATTTTTGCTAATCTGTATCACAGCTATGTAACTCTCCTAAGTGCCTATAAACAGTGGAAGTTTGTTGGTGGTACAAATTTCCGTTTGGTTTGTACGACTTATCTTAGTTTCAGGTACCTATCTCTTGGACGGCCAGAATCACCCTGTAGGCCTCTGAATTTTTGCAAATCTATACGATAGCTGTGTAACTCTCCTAGGTGCACATAAATTGTAGAAGTTTTTTGGTGGTACAAATTTCCGTTTGGCTTGTACGACTTATCTTAGTTTCAGGTGCCTATCTCTTAGACGGTTAGAACCACCCTGTAGGCCTCTGAATTTTTGCTAATCTGTATCACAGCTATGTAACTCTCCTAAGTGCCTATAAACAGTGGAAGTTTGTTGGTGGTACAAATTTCCGTTTGGTTTGTACGACTTATCTTAGTTTCAGGTACCTATCTCTTGGACGGCCAGAATCACCCTGTAGGCCTCTGAATTTTTGTAAATCTATATCACAACTGTGTAACACTCCTAGGTACGCATAAATTGTGAAAGTTTGTTGGTGGTACAAATTTCCGTTTGGCTTGTACGACTTATCTTAGTTTCAGGTGCCTATCTCTTAGACGGTTAGAACCACCCTGTAGGCCTCTGAATTTTTGCTAATCTGTATCACAGCTATGTAACTTTCCTAAGTGCCTATAAACAGTGAAAGTTTGTTGGTGGTACAAATTTCCGTTTGGCTTGTACGACTTATCTTAGTTTCAGGTGCCTATCTCTTAGACGGTTAGAACCACCCTGTAGGCCTCTGAATTTTTGCTAATCTGTATCACAGCTATGTAACTCTCCTAAGTGCCTATAAACAGTGGAAGTTTTTTGGTGGTACAAATTTCCGTTCGGCTTGTACGACTTATCTTAGTTTCAGGTGCCTATCTCTTAGACGGTTAGAACCACCCTGTAGGCCTCTGAATTTTTGCTAATCTGTATCACAGCTATGTAACTCTCCTAAGTGCCTATAAACAGTGGAAGTCTGTTGGTGGTACAAATTTCCGTTTGGTTTGTACGACTTATCTTAGTTTCAGGTACCTATCTCTTGGACGGCCAGAATCACCCTGTAGGCCTCTGAATTTTTGTAAATCTATATCACAACTATGTAACACTCCTAGGTGCGCATAAATTGTGAAAGTTTGTTGGTGGTACAAATTTCCGTTTGGCTTATACGACTTATCTTAGTTTCGGGTGCCTATCTCTTGGGCGGTCAGAATCACCCTGTACGCCTCTGAATTTTTGAAAAAATCTATACCACAGCTATATAACCCTCCTAGATATGCATAAATTGTGAAAGTTTGTTGGTGGTACAAATTTCCGTTTGGCTTGTACGACTTATTTTAGTTTCAAGTGCCTTTCTCTTGGGCGGCCAGAATCACCCTGTAGGCCCCTGAATTTTTGCAAATCTATACGATAGCTGTGTAACTCTCCTAGGTGCACATAAATTGTAGAAGTTTTTTGGTGGTACAAATTTCCGTTCGGCTTGTACGACTTATCTTAGTTTCAGGTGCCTATCTCTTAGACGGTTAGAACCACCCTGTAGGCCTCTGAATTTTTGCTAATCTGTATCACAGCTATGTAACTCTCCTAAGTGCCTATAAACAGTGGAAGTTTGTTGGTGGTACAAATTTCCGTTTGGTTTGTACGACTTATCTTAGTTTCAGGTACCTATCTCTTGGACGGCCAGAATCACCCTGTAGGCCTCTGAATTTTTGCAAATCTATACGATAGCTGTGTAACTCTCCTAGGTGCACATAAATTGTAGAAGTTTTTTGGTGGTACAAATTTCCGTTTGGCTTGTACGACTTATCTTAGTTTCAGGTGCCTATCTCTTAGACGGTTAGAACCACCCTGTAGGCCTCTGAATTTTTGCTAATCTGTATCACAGCTATGTAACTCTCCTAAGTGCCTATAAACAGTGGAAGTTTGTTGGTGGTACAAATTTCCGTTTGGTTTGTACGACTTATCTTAGTTTCAGGTACCTATCTCTTGGACGGCCAGAATCACCCTGTAGGCCTCTGAATTTTTGTAAATCTATATCACAACTGTGTAACACTCCTAGGTACGCATAAATTGTGAAAGTTTGTTGGTGGTACAAATTTCCGTTTGGCTTGTACGACTTATCTTAGTTTCAGGTGCCTATCTCTTAGACGGTTAGAACCACCCTGTAGGCCTCTGAATTTTTGCTAATCTGTATCACAGCTATGTAACTTTCCTAAGTGCCTATAAACAGTGAAAGTTTGTTGGTGGTACAAATTTCCGTTTGGCTTATACGACTTATCTTAGTTTCGGGTGCCTATCTCTTGGGCGGTCGGAATCACCCTGTACGCCTCTGAATTTTTGCAAATCTATACCACAGCTATATAACCCTCCTAGATATGCATAAATTGTGAAAGTTTGTTGGTGGTACAGATTTCCGTTTGGCTTGTACGACTTCTTTTAGTTTCAAGTGCCTTTCTCTTGGGCGGCCAGAATCACCCTGTAGGCCCCTGAATTTTTGCAAATCTATACGATAGCTGTGTAACTCTCCTAGGTGCACATAAATTGTAGAAGTTTGTTGGTGGTACAAGTTTCCGTTTGGCTTGTACGACTTTTTTTTTTTTTTTTTTTTTTTTATGGTCGGCCTCCCGCAAAGGCTGAAAGCCTATGGCGCTGTAGGAGCGCTGCGGGAGGACAAATGTCTGTTCACGTTAGATTTGAAACGCTGCAGGTTGTAGCCGTCGGGAAACAAATTCCCCGGCAGCTGATTCCACAGCGTCGAAGTTCTCCAAAAGAAGGAATGCTGGAGGAGACTGGTTCGGGGAGTAAGGACCTCGACCTGGTAAGGATGAGCTCGCAGAGCTTCTCTAGTATTCCTGGTTCGGACGGCCTTTGGTGTTATTATCTGGGAGAGCTCACTCGAACATCTTCCGTGATAGAATCTGTAAAACAGACATAGGTCAGCCACCCTCCTTCGATGTTCCAGGCTGTGGAGGTCCTTTGTGAGGTTAGGTGTATCGATTAATCTAATTGCTCTTTTCTGGATAGTGTCCAGAAGCTTTAGAGAGTGCTTCGGAGCACATCCCCATACATGGGAGCAATACTCCAGCGATGGTCGGATCTGTGCCTTGTAGAGCAGCAGCAGTTGCTCTGGCGTATACAACTTCCTACAGCGGAACAAAACTCCAAGCTTCTGGGATGCCGTTTTAGCAATACTGACGACGTGGTCGTGCCAGGACATGTTATTGTTGATGTTGATTCCCAAGAGCTTGACGGAAGGTGATTCGACAATGGGGTGACCCTCCATTTCCACGGTTGGTAAGCCATCGTGAGACTTCTTTGTCAGTGTTGTTGCCTGAGTTTTTTGTACGTTGAACTGTACTTTATTTGCTAATCCCCACTCTACAATTGTTTTGATATCTGCGTTGATCTGTGAAGCATGCTGCTGTCGCCGACGTAATTTCTCCTGGGATGATAGTGGCTTGCCTGGTTCCATGCAAGACACTAATGTACTGTCATCTGCGAAGCTGTAGATTGGATTGGATGTTATTTCCAGCAGCTCGTTGATGTACAGCAGAAACAGTGTAGGGGATAGGACAGATCCCTGAGGAACACCGGCGTTTATTGAAAATACGTCTGATGAACAGCCCTCGACTACAACAAACAGAGATCGATCGTTCAAAAAGCTGTTCAGCCACTGGCGCAGGCCAGGTGGTAGTCCATAAGCAGCAAGCTTGACCAGAAGTCCGTCATGCCACACTCTGTCGAAGGCTTTCGATATGTCAAGTGCAACAACACGGGATTCGCCATGTTTGTCTATTGCTCTGTTCCACAAGTGAGTGACGTAGGCAAGGAGGTCACCTGTAGACCTGTGCTTGCGGAAGCCATACTGGCGATCATTTATGATGTCATTGTTGTCCAGGTATTTCAGGAGCTGTGTGTTGATGACAGTCTCCATAACCTTAGACATGATGCTGAGAAGAGCCACAGGTCTATAGTTGGTGGGATCAGTTTTTTTGCCTTTCTTAGGGATAGGTTGCACGCAGCCAATCTTCCACGAATCGGGAAACACGCCTCGTTGATACGAAAGTTTGAAGAGCTTGCAAAGAATAGGTGCAAGCTCAGCGGCACAGCGTTTAAGGACAATGGCTGGAATTTGGTCTGGACCAGTAGCTTTATTGGTGTTCAGTTTTTGGAGGATGCTTTTTACATCTCGATGTTGAAATTTGACCTCTGCCATTCTCGAGTTCACGCTTATGGTGGTGGTCGGAGTACTTCCTTGAAAGTCTACAGTAGAATTGGCTGCGAAGAGCTTCCCCAAGATGTCTGCTTTTTCTTTAGGAGCAGAAGCGATGGACCCGTCCTCTCCGGTCAAGGGTGGTATTGACGAATAGGAAAAGTTCTGACTAACAGCCTTAGCTACAGACCAGAATGTTCTGGACGAACTAGGACATGAGAGGAGCTTGTTCTTAATTTTTTGGTTGTGTTCCTCCTTGCTGCTGTCAATCACGCGTTTGCAGTGATTTCTGGCGTCGATAAAACTGCGGTGGTTCTCGGCATTTGGATTTTTCCTCCATTCTTTGTAATGGTTGTTTTTAGAGGAAACTGCATCTCTACAGCGCTGATTGAACCATGGCTTGTTTTTGGAGGGATGCTTGACGACATGAGGAATATAGGCTTCCATGCCAGATATCAATACCTCTGTTATTTCTTGGGCGCAAGCTGATGGGTCTCGTGACTTGAAGCAGACGTCGTTCCAGGGAAAGGACTGATAGTATTCTCTTAGGTCGTCCCACTTTGCTGATCTGTAATGCCAGACGCGGCGAGGCTTTGCATGGTGGAGATCTGGCGAATCCATTCTGCATAGCGTTGAGACGGTGTTATGGTCAGACGATCCCAGTGGAGCAGTTACTTTCACTGTGTAGATTGTTGGAGTAGTTGTTAGATATAGATCCAACAAACTAGCAAAATCTCCGTGGCGGCTGGGGATCCTTGTTGGTTCTTTGACTATCTGCTCCAAGCCGCAGCTAATAGCGAAGGCTTCAGCTTCACGTCCCTCGTCGTCCGTTTTGTTTGAGTGTTTGAGCCAGTAGGAGTTGTGAACGTTGAAGTCACCCAGAAAGACTATCTCTGAACGAGGGTGATCAGATTGCAGTGCGTCCACAGTGGCTGAAAGCTTCTCGAAGAGCTCTTTGCAGTTGTTATTGCTTGGTGGCCTATAAATGCAGCATATAAACTTGGAATGATTTTGGAAGGATATTTTGAGCCATATGATGTCAAATCCTTCCAGTTCGAGCTCCTCTTCTCGATGACAAGAAATCCCAGATTTAACGTACACGCATACGCCAAACCTACGTCTAAATCGGGTGTATAAGTCATATCCGGGATATCTGAAGCAGTTATCCATTGTTGACGAGCCGACTTGAGTTTCCGTAAGAGCCAGAATGTGTGGCTTCTCTGCCTGAAGGTGTTGATGGACAGAGTTTATGTTGGAGGCAAGTCCTCGTATATTTGTAAAGTCGGCCCTGAAAAAGTTTCTCTGGCCTTCGGGCCGGTCGTCAGTGCGAAGTTGCTGCGAAGGGCGGCTTCTGTTGTTAGCCTGACGAGGAGTGGCAGCACAATTCTTTGAACAAACTTCGCTTAATGTTCCCCCCGGACCACCTGGCACCCGGAGATCCGAACGGCCAGGTATTTTACCTCCGGAATCTTTTGATCCTGGAAGAGCCATTGAGCATTTTTTACTTCTAATTAATCCAATTTGTCACTTATGAGAAACCGGGAACATCGGCCCAGCGACGGAACATGAACCATGAGGCCATTTGGCGCCGCCTATTTGCGGGAACCTATTTCTAGTTTCCCGGAAATATTCCGATGTGGGGGTGATTGCACCGCGGGCGAAGCTAAGTGACTCCACTTCTCCCCCCTGTGGCTGATTGCAGAGATAATAGTACAAGATGCACCGTCGTTGGCGCAAGGTGTACCATCACCTCTGGGCGATGGGGTCGCCACATCCCTACGCCCTAACTTATCTTATCTTAGTTTCAGGTGCCTATCTCTTAGACGGTTAGAACCACCCTGTAGGCCTCTGAATTTTTGCAAATCTATATCATAGCTATATAACCCTCGTAGATGTGCATAAATTGTAAAAGTTTGTTGGTGGTAAAAATTTCCGTTTGGCTTGTACGACTTATCTTAGTTTCAGGTGCCTATCTCTTAGACGGTTAGAACCACCCTGTAGGCCTCTGAATTTTTGCTAATCTGTATCACAGCTATGTAACTCTCCTAAGTGCCTATAAACAGTGGAAGTTTGTTGGTGGTACAAATTTCCGTTTGGTTTGTACGACTTATCTTAGTTTCAGGTACCTATCTCTTGGACGGCCAGAATCACCCTGTAGGCATCTGAATTTTTGTAAATCTATATCACAGCTATGTAACACTCCTAGGTACGCATAAATTGTGAAAGTTTGTTGGTGGTACAAATTTCCGTTTGGCTTGTACGACTTATCTTAGTTTCAGGTGCCTATCTCTTAGACGGTTAGAACCACCCTGTAGGCCTCTGAATTTTTGCTAATCTGTATCACAGCTATGTAACTTTCCTAAGTGCCTATAAACAGTGGAAGTCTGTTGGTGGTACAAATTTCCGTTTGGTTTGTACGACTTATCTTAGTTTCAGGTACCTATCTCTTGGATGGCCAGAATCACCCTGTAGGCCTCTGAATTTTTGTAAATCTATATCACAGCTATGTAACACTCCTAGGTGCGCATAAATTGTGAAAGTTTGTTGGTGGTACAAATTTCCGTTTGGCTTATACGACTTATCTTAGTTTCGGGTGCCTATCTCTTGGTCGGCCAGAATCACCCTGTAGGCCTCTGAATTTTTGTAAATCTATATCACAACTATGTAACACTCCTAGGTGCGCATAAATTGTGAAAGTTTGTTGGTGGTACAGATTTCCGTTTGGCTTATACGACTTATCTTAGTTTCGGGTGCCTATCTCTTGGGCGGTCAGAATCACCCTGTACGCCTCTGAATTTTTGTAAATCTATATCACAACTATGTAACACTCCTAGGTGCGCATAAATTGTGAAAGTTTGTTGGTGGTACAAATTTCCGTTTGGCTTATACGACTTATCTTAGTTTCGGGTGCCTATCTCTTGGGCGGTCAGAATCACCCTGTACGCCTCTGAATTTTTGCAAATCTATACCACAGCTATATAACCCTCCTAGATATGCATAAATTGTGAAAGTTTGTTGGTGGTACAAATTTCCGTTTGGCTTGTACGACTTATTTTAGTTTCAAGTGCCTTTCTCTTGGGCGGCCAGAATCACCCTGTAGGCCCCTGAATTTTTGCAAATCTATACGATAGCTGTGTAACTCTCCTAGGTTCACATAAATTGTAGAAGCTTGTTGGTGGTACAAATTTCCGTTTGGCTTGTACGACTTATCTTAGTTTCAGGTGCCTATCTCTTGGACGGCCAGAATCACCCTGTAGGCCTCTGAATTTTTGTAAATCTATATCCCAACTATGTAACACTCCTAGGTACGCATAAATTGTGAAAGTTTGTTGGTGGTACAAATTTCCGTTTGGCTTGTACGACTTATCTTAGTTTCAGGTGCCTATCTCTTAGACGGTTAGAACCACCCTGTAGGCCTCTGAATTTTTGCTAATCTGTATCACAGCTATGTAACTTTCCTAAGTGCCTATAAACAGTGGAAGTCTGTTGGTGGTACAAATTTCCGTTTGGTTTGTACGACTTATCTTAGTTTCAGGTACCTATCTCTTGGACGGCCAGAATCACCCTGTAGGCCTCTGAATTTTTGTAAATCTATATCACAACTATGTAACACTCCTAGGTGCGCATAAATTGTGAAAGTTTGTTGGTGGTACAAATTTCCGTTTGGCTTATACGACTTATCTTAGTTTCGGGTGCCTATCTCTTGGGCGGTCAGAATCACCCTGTACGCCTCTGAATTTTTGCAGATCTATACCACAGCTATATAACCCTCCTAGATGTGCATAAATTGTGAAAGTTTGTTGGTGGTACAAATTTCCGTTTGGCTTGTACGACTTATCTTAGTTTCAGGTGCCTATCTCTTAGACGGTTAGAACCACCCTGTAGGCCTCTGAATTTTTGCTAATCTGTATCACAGCTATGTAACTCTCCTAAGTGCCTATAAACAGTGGAAGTTTGTTGGTGGTACAAATTTCCGTTTGGTTTGTACGACTTATCTTAGTTTCAGGTACCTATCTCTTGGACGGCCAGAATCACCCTGTAGGCATCTGAATTTTTGTAAATCTATATCACAGCTATGTAACACTCCTAGGTACGCATAAATTGTGAAAGTTTGTTGGTGGTACAAATTTCCGTTTGGCTTGTACGACTTATCTTAGTTTCAGGTGCCTATCTCTTAGACGGTTAGAACCACCCTGTAGGCCTCTGAATTTTTGCTAATCTGTATCACAGCTATGTAACTTTCCTAAGTGCCTATAAACAGTGGAAGTCTGTTGGTGGTACAAATTTCCGTTTGGTTTGTACGACTTATCTTAGTTTCAGGTACCTATCTCTTGGATGGCCAGAATCACCCTGTAGGCCTCTGAATTTTTGTAAATCTATATCACAGCTATGTAACACTCCTAGGTGCGCATAAATTGTGAAAGTTTGTTGGTGGTACAAATTTCCGTTTGGCTTATACGACTTATCTTAGTTTCGGGTGCCTATCTCTTGGGCGGCCAGAATCACCCTGTAGGCCTCTGAATTTTTGTAAATCTATATCACAACTATGTAACACTCCTAGGTGCGCATAAATTGTGAAAGTTTGTTGGTGGTACAAATTTCCGTTTGGCTTATACGACTTATCTTAGTTTCGGGTGCCTATCTCTTGGGCGGTCAGAATCACCCTGTACGCCTCTGAATTTTTGTAAATCTATATCACAACTATGTAACACTCCTAGGTGCGCATAAATTGTGAAAGTTTGTTGGTGGTACAAATTTCCGTTTGGCTTATACGACTTATCTTAGTTTCGGGTGCCTATCTCTTGGGCGGTCAGAATCACCCTGTACGCCTCTGAATTTTTGCAAATCTATACCACAGCTATATAACCCTCCTAGATATGCATAAATTGTGAAA
Organism: Callosobruchus maculatus; assembly: GCA_951848785.1. Lineage (NCBI taxonomy): Eukaryota > Metazoa > Arthropoda > Insecta > Coleoptera > Chrysomelidae > Callosobruchus > Callosobruchus maculatus. The sequence goes on along the minus strand of CATOUR010000065.1, from coordinate 8,311,059 downwards.
GTTTGTTGGTGGTACAAATTTCCGTTTGGCTTGTACGACTTATTTTAGTTTCAAGTGCCTTTCTCTTGGGCGGCCAGAATCACCCTGTAGGCCCCTGAATTTTTGCAAATCTATACGATAGCTGTGTAACTCTCCTAGGTTCACATAAATTGTAGAAGCTTGTTGGTGGTACAAATTTCCGTTTGGCTTGTACGACTTATCTTAGTTTCAGGTGCCTATCTCTTGGACGGCCAGAATCACCCTGTAGGCCTCTGAATTTTTGTAAATCTATATCCCAACTATGTAACACTCCTAGGTACGCATAAATTGTGAAAGTTTGTTGGTGGTACAAATTTCCGTTTGGCTTGTACGACTTATCTTAGTTTCAGGTGCCTATCTCTTAGACGGTTAGAACCACCCTGTAGGCCTCTGAATTTTTGCTAATCTGTATCACAGCTATGTAACTTTCCTAAGTGCCTATAAACAGTGGAAGTCTGTTGGTGGTACAAATTTCCGTTTGGTTTGTACGACTTATCTTAGTTTCAGGTACCTATCTCTTGGACGGCCAGAATCACCCTGTAGGCCTCTGAATTTTTGTAAATCTATATCACAACTATGTAACACTCCTAGGTGCGCATAAATTGTGAAAGTTTGTTGGTGGTACAAATTTCCGTTTGGCTTATACGACTTATCTTAGTTTCGGGTGCCTATCTCTTGGGCGGTCAGAATCACCCTGTACGCCTCTGAATTTTTGCAGATCTATACCACAGCTATATAACCCTCCTAGATATGCATAAATTGTGAAAGTTTGTTGGTGGTACAAATTTCCGTTTGGCTTGTACGACTTATTTTAGTTTCAAGTGCCTTTCTCTTGGGCGGCCAGAATCACCCTGTAGGCCCCTGAATTTTTGCAAATCTATACGATAGCTGTGTAACTCTCCTAGGTTCACATAAATTGTAGAAGCTTGTTGGTGGTACAAATTTCCGTTTGGCTTGTACGACTTATCTTAGTTTCAGGTGCCTATCTCTTGGACGGCCAGAATCACCCTGTAGGCCTCTGAATTTTTGTAAATCTATATCACAACTATGTAACACTCCTAGGTACGCATAAATTGTGAAAGTTTGTTGGTGGTACAAATTTCCGTTTGGCTTGTACGACTTATCTTAGTTTCAGGTGCCTATCTCTTAGACGGTTAGAACCACCCTGTAGGCCTCTGAATTTTTGCTAATCTGTATCACAGCTATGTAACTTTCCTAAGTGCCTATAAACAGTAGAAGTTTGTTGGTGGTACAAATTTCCGTTTGGTTTGTACGACTTATCTTAGTTTCAGGTACCTATCTCTTGGATGGTCAGAATCACCCTGTACGCCTCTGAATTTTTGCAAATCTATACCACAGCTATGTAACTCTCCTAGGTGCGCATAAATTGTATAGGTTTGTTGGTGGTACAAATTTTAATTTACTTTATACGATGTTTCCTATTATCAACCTGTCCCATGGGGCTGGAATCACCTTGTATAACTATAAGTTTGTACTGTAATCTATTATGCATATTCGGCCAATTATTATCAAACAAATCAACATCAAACAAGTTTAGTTACGATCATTTGGAATATAGAGGTATTTTTCATTTGCTTTTGCTACTGAACTGGTCGACTGTAATCTCGCAATTTTCGAATCTGAATCTGAAGCTAACTTCAACCACGTCTGCTTGTGTACGTTTCATTACCAAAGCGTCAAGGCGTGAACACATATCATCTTGTCTGAAGGACCTTGGTATACTTACCATGTATCAGAGATAGCAGGTTCATATTTTATGCCTAGTAAGATCGGTAGTAGCCAATAGAAAGCCAAAGAACTTAGCAGAAAAGCTAATACAGAGAATTGATGCGAACCTTCGACTAGTGTTGGGACGAGCAAACTTTACCGCGATCGTTCCCATAAATTCCGTAATTTACGGTACGGTTCGCTATGGTTAAAGCGAAAGTTCTCATTTGGGGGAATGTTGAGAAGAATATTTTTCCTATTGTCTAGTATAGTGTGGCATTTGAAAAACCTCGCTTGCATGTTGCATACAGTTTCTGTTGAATTTTTAGTGATAAGATAATGGGGCATAAAATACTTAAAATATGCCGAATGATAAAGGTTTTGTTTGGGAATACTTTAGACAACAAAGTGTTAACAATAAAACTTTTTTTATTAACACGCTTATATTATTCACCATTCACCTGTATGTTTGTGGCTAACTCGCCTTTGGATTGACAAGTCAGACCGAACATTGAAGTCTCCCGGAAACGATTTTGATGGCTTCAAATCCGTCGGTCGTATCCGCTGACTACAGCCGTAGCGACGACAGCTTAAAGGGCGTGACATCCAACTGTTTGGGGGTTGGTACTTTTGTGAAATTAATTCAGAAAGTTCGACGGTTTTATTTATCGTTTATTTTGCAGTAATGGTAATGATTATGATGTATATATTTAATTGTACATCTTCATTACACAAATACAGTTTAAAAAAGCAAAAAACTAAAAAAAAACACTTTAGTGATAAAGTTAACTGAAAAATTAAAATATAGTTTAAACAAACCAAAAAACACGCTTAAAAACATCGGACTAAAAAGGTTAAAACAATTTTTAAAATAAGCTTAAAACTAATGAACGAAAAATACTACCAGATTACGACTATTACGAGCATGCCGCGTAGGCTAGAGGAGTGCATTCGTCAACATGGAGAGCCCACCCATTATTGATCTTCCGACAGCTTATTCTGTATGTTTCATGATTTGAGAATAAAGTTTTTGTTTAAATACGTTTGATCACCCTCCAAACTATCCAAGTCTATATGTGATACTTTTTAACAAAAATCAGGTTCTTGAATGTACCACATCCACTTGTGTGGGTTACAGAAATGAACTATTGCCTTTATCAATTGGAATATTTGGAAAAATACGTGACAATTTAGCAAAATAAACTAATTACCGACTATAAAGCTCAACAGTTAATCGGTCTTCATCCAGTATGTTTTTTAATTAGTAGACCTTTTTCTGAGAATGACCATATACCTTCTAAAAACTTATTTCGAATTTTAGATTTTTCGCCGTTATATTTATATTTCTTCCGCCTATCAGCGTGGGAAGTAAAAAGTAATAAATAATTTCAAATTTCAAGAATACCATATCGACTTGAGCAAAACAGCAGATCAAATAGTATTTTTATGTTTAATTTTTTAATATTTAGGTATGTACCTGCCTATGAATATTTTTACGGTTATACATTCTATATCACTATCTTGACGATTATTTTAATTTTGAACAATGTGTAATGAAACAAAACTTTTTGTAAATATTTATTTATTAAAACAGAAATACAAATTTATAAATGAAAATTTTTTACAAAAGAATCCAACAACATTGATAATTACAGCAAGCTGGGTATAAGTAATGAATAAATATAAAGCATAAATAAACATCGTTCTGTTTGTTTACATATATACATTCTAACAATAAGATTCTTCTTAGAAACTAGGTATTAAGAGATCTACTAAATATCCACATATTTTTACAAAATTTGTTTAGAGCCTATTAAAATTCACATGGTTCAGAGACCTAAAAGCTGTGAATAAATCTCAAAGAATATGAGATTCGGTTTGGTTTTTGTAACACTTAACATTTGGATGTAGCATATAATTTCTGATTTCAAAGATCAAATTTAATACATAGTGAGGTCATCGTTCGTTCAATTTTTATTTATCTGTATAAATGTGCATCAGTCAACTGATATAAAGACGTACAAGAACTGTGAATCGAAGCATTTCGAAAATTAACAAATCGTCACTCCTCTGTATTATGAGGTCTTGTCAATACTACAATTAGTAGCAGTGTGGTATGTGTATCTAGGAAAAGTGGAATATCAGAAAATTTGAGGATCTTGTTTAAGCTATACTGCACATCCCATAATGTTTTACACGGGCTGTAACTTTCAAATCATTCAAGGTGATAACAAAAACAAAGTTCAATAGTTGACTGAATAATTTATCTGCAATGATTTCAAAAATGTATCCTACACAAACCATTACCCAAGCGATAATAAGCTAGTTCACTTTTTCCAAAGAATTATTATTATTTTGGATATTTCCAGCCACCAAAATTGTCTATACAACTGTTTAAAAATATTCAAGCTCCAAAAAAGTCCATTACGTACAAATATGATAATCTTCCTCATTACTATTTCTGAATTAAGGAAATTTTAAGCTTTTAACTATTACGGATAGATATATAATCTAAACATATTATAACATAAGTAATCGTTCCTTCAAGTTTTCGGGATTCATCCTGCAGATACTCTGGCTCTGCCTTTGGTTAGGTGTGCACTGTGCAAATAAGGAGTTTATTTGGACGGTTTTTGACACTTTTTTTATTACAGATTTTTGGTATTCTATTCAACCTGTTTCTAATCCATTATTTTGTATGATTTGCGGTTAACAGAATGCTTAAAACATTATAGGTCGTCCGTTATCTGAACTACAAACATTTACAGTTACACGTGGTTCATTAATACTATGTAGATATCAGGATTAGAATGAATTGTGTTCAACTTTTTCATTTCTCTGTCAACTGATACCGCGGTAGTAGGCTAAGACGTTTGTAAAACGTTATCAGTTGCAGTTGGGAAAAAATATTTTACCCAAAACTATATAATGGACTACCTGTACAGTGAAATGGTCCATAAATGGACTACTTTTGTGGTGTCGCCTCCCGACTAGTTATTCTTATACGTTCTCTTAAGCCTGTTTTTGGGGATTCGGCTTCCACAATTCTGCAAAAAACTAGACAGCTACAATATAGACATATAGGATTAATAAAACCGCTCCATAATGCAGCTACCAAAAGAGCTTGTGGAAGTCAATTCCAACTGAATAGAATTTTAGTTGTAATTTATAAAAATGTTGCTCTTGTCGAATAGGATTTCATTCAGTTCGATTGAACTTCAAACAATTTAGTCCAATAGTAGCTGGTTAATTACATTTATAGACTAGATAATACATGAAGCTTTTCTGTAGGGTAATACTTATTATTTCCATCAAAGTAACAAAAATGTTTCAGCGGCGATGTGAAGTATGTTCAACCTTAATATTCAAGATAATATTGCTTACATGTCCAATGCAAAAACCAGAAACAATCGAAAAACGACTTAATATCTCTCCTTATTAAAACCTTTTACTTTTAAAATACTCGCGATAGTCATTTTATTGTACTTGGACCTCAATTAGCGTTGTAGTAGACTAATTAACAGATTAGACAATTATTGCATGAGCGTATGACCTCAACAGTAATTGTAAAATTACATGAATACTGGAAACGCTGAGAAGCAGATAAATAAAATCACCAGTTGCCCGAAGCTCTCGTGAATTTTAATACATTTACACAATATAAAGAACAAGTACAACTAAAGCACGATAAACATAGAAATATACTACCTTCAACAAAAAAATGCAAAAATAGTTATAACGCCACAATATCACAATCATTATTGATTCAAGCATCTGTCCCCTATTGGTATTATTTAAAGTATTGTGGTGAATACCTATTTAAAAAATGTAATTTAACCAACTAAATTATAAATTTTATTGTTATTGCTCACTACCCCATACTCCAAATCACTTCTTTATGTTCTATACGTTCCATTTCCAATAATATTTTGGAGAAATAGATCAGTAATAATTGTTACATTTCTAAAAGTAATTTATAAAAACAAACATATGTGGTGCAATTATAATAAATGAATGAATGAAAGAACTTTATTAAGTCCCCGGATCACTTTAATCTTGCATTTCCTTGCAAATTTTGACGGTTTGCTTGATAGCATGTCCGTAATATAATATTGAACACTTCCTTGTCCTACATTGTTCTTCTAATTATCTTGATATCACCACTCACTGATTTATTTCACTTCATTATCAATTACACGCCTAATGAATAGTTGCAATTTGCAATGTATTGCTTGCCATATTTCATGTGCATTTTAAGGACTTTTTTATCAATACATTGATAACCATTTTACACCTAGTAAAAAAATTAAAGTTGTATCTGAAAAAAGTTCCGAAATGTTTACTACAAAGTCAACTTTTCTCATAGGCTGGAGATCCAGTGAGATAGAAAGCTCAAATTTTTTTAAGTATTCAGCTTCGAGATTAAAAAATTAAGTTCACCAAAAGTTGACTACAACTTTGGTGAAATTTACAGTCAAACGGTCTTAGACAAGGAAAGAGAGAGGACGGAAAGCGCGACTGACATTTCTGTTACCAAAAAGCACCAGAAATGCACCAAAGCGCTATTAAATTTACCTGTGATACGTGATTCCTGGCTCCTTCCTGCTGCTGTGGCTTTTACAGCTGTAAGCTGCACACCCTACCGCTATGCACACCACAATATTTTACAATGACTGGTCTTAAAAACGCTAAATATCATAAAAAAATATTTTAACAGCTGTCAAATAGCTATTGATTTTCGGTCACAGATAATTCTTATAGCATCAAACGGGCGTGCGGTATCCCCTCTATTTCCTGATCTAAGCAAACGGTGAAGTTTGTTAAATTTTGTACTCTAGTGACATTGTATAAAATGCAGAAAAATTAATTAGGGCTGGTGACGTACAGCTTTAATTAAATATGGACAAGTACTTGTGCTATTTAATAATTTCTATATTATCACAGTTGTAGTGGTGAAGCTACGTAAATAACAATGTACTATATCCAAATTTAGGGTAATTTCACACCTTGTACCAGAATACAGTTTCTCCATAGGTGCATATCACTCTCATTACCCGAGATTCTGATCCCACTCCACAAAAACTAAAACGAGTAGTCCCTTTGGCTTTTTATTTTTGCAATTTCTGTATCAAGTAGTATACATCATGCAAAGTTGGTAGGTTCTGATTGAAACGCTACATCATCAGAACTTTGTCTTTTGCAGACTAGAAATACCTTGGCACTCCAATAACTAAGATGACTCAGTCTTGTGAGTTCTCGCGCCTGACAACTTTTTAGTGTAAAACGTTTGCGAACCATATTACGAAATTGCATAAGCAAATGTAACTGTCTGATAGCTGTATAAACTAGACAATGAGATGTTTTACATGGCAAAACATTTGTGGCCCATTAATGTAATTTAATCTGGACACGTAATTTATTCGTTTGAGAATTCTAATAGATATTTTTCTAGACAAGTTTAGTATTATGGATTTACCAATAAAGTGCCGGGAAAAAATGTTGCAGATGAATGAAAGAGTCAAGGGCAAATGCCACTGAAATAACCTGCTCTAACAAAGTCGTGCGAGAATTGTTTGTATTCAATAGATTTTTTGTTTAAATATTTCGTTAAAACAGTTACACTAAAATGATTAGCTTTGATCGTAAAATACTTTAAGATAATTCTTTAGGTTCCAGTCCATAAATCATTATCAAACAAATACGATTAATGTGGACAGAAAAATGCAGAATTGTTATAAGTTATATAAACAAAAAAATTCCCGGACCACACATGTTTCTAGCACATTTTGGTGGTGTATTGCAATAAACTATTTCTCAGTTTATTGCAATACACCAAAACAGGAAACAGTTAACAAAAATGCTTACATTTCTAGACTTTAGTTCTGACACTGAATTGACGGATTTACCTTATTGTACAAGTAGCATTAACATAAGTGTGTATAAAAATCTGATTAGTTTTGGTTATGTACATACAGAAAGGTCACCTTAACCTGGTGAGAAATTCAAGCGGGTGTATCTAAGCAGTATCTTTTCGATTTAGGCCATTGAACACACAAAAGCAACAAAATAAACACAAAATCATGCCAAAATGTTATGGATTTTTTGAAGTCTGATAGGAACATAGTTGAACACCTATGAAATAATGTGCGTTCGCTTTTTGATTATGCATTTTAAAACAAAATGAACATTTTGGCTTTAGTTATTCTAAAATCTATGAGAATACCTAGCAATTTAAAATAGGTAGCCAAGACGCAAATATAAAAAAAATGTTCTGCTAGTAATAGAGCACATATACAGGGTGGTCCACTTTCAAGGACGTCATAGAAAACGTTGAAATAATTATAAATTCCTAATATACTTATATAGGGGAAAGCTTCGCTTTCGACATACAGAGTATTCAAGTTTAAATGAAAATCTATATTATTTTGAATATTTCCTAAACGGCTGCTTAGAAAAAAAATTAATATTGGCACACATGACAAGCTAAGGATTCTGCATTATTTAGAGGGTATAGTGATAAATTACAAAAACCAGTGGTGGAGATATGGGTATACAATTAACCTTTTTCAACTCTGAAACCAGTGACCGTGTTACAAATAGCTATAATACTATTTAATGGTTGGTGCTTCTTAAAGCACAGTTGTTCTTTCGTACAACGAATTGCTTTCGAGATATTTGCTATTTTCTCGGGTTGGCTGATTAATTTTTGACATTTTCACCAATTTTATACTTCTGAAGTATCACTAGGTTAAAGCAAGTCTGTATATTATTTTTTAACTGGCCTTACCTTTCGAAATTTTCTAATCAAAAATATGCTGATGTACATTTCATTTATGGATTTTGTGCATCGGAAGGAGTTAGAGAATATCACAGATGGTTTCCTAACTGACGACAGCTACATCGTAATGTTTTCTCAAATGTGCACAATCAGTTCGTTTGTCAGGATTGAGCACCATTCCCATTGTTTTACTAGACGTGAGATTGTAAATTTCCATAATACCGCGAATGTTTGAGCATGATTTTAGCATTAATATTTGGCTGGGAATTTTACAATGGTAACCTTTTTGGCCCTTATGTACTTCCAAAGTGATTGAATTCTAGAAACTCACATTAAAACTTATTTGATTAGATGGTGCATGCCTTGTTTTTTCTCAACTACTAACAGTACCTGAGGAAAACGGCAAATATCTGAAAACGGTGCATCGTAAGAAAAAATCCATGAATCCTTTAAATGTTTTGAAAGGCATGTATCATCGAACAAAATTATTATTTGCAAAAACAAGCAGTGGCGTAAGAGTTTAAAAAAGGGTAATTGTATAGCCATATCTCCATCACTGGTTTTTGTAATGTATCATCATATCCCCTAGATCATGGAGGATCTTTAGTTTATCCTGTGTGTCAAATTTGAATTTAATTTTCCCTAAATTTGAACACCCTGTATCTTGAAAACGAAACTGTCCCGTATATAAGTGTATTGGGAAATTGTGATTATTTTGACATTATCTATAATGCCCTGAAGTTATGCCATTATAAAGCGGACCACACTGTATTATCAAACATATTGCGCAACTGCATGGTAATGTTTACTAGTGCGCTGTACGATGAGTGTTCGGAATTCAACCCATTCAACATTATCAACATGTTGTCCAACAATGCACGTTGCTCAAAATAATCTCAATAATGATATACAGTATCAAACTAAATGTATCGCGGTATGTGTCAAACATATTTATTTGATAATTGGGGTTTTGAATTAAAAAAATATATTTTTTTGTGAATAATGGAAAGATTATATGTATGTTTTATAACAAAACTGTTTTCATTTCTTTTTTTCAGTAATTCAAATGTTATATCAAAACAAAAATGGGTTTTTGAATCCAGTGCCGAAGACACGCCGACACGACAGCTCCCGAAACCGTGTGACGACACTACGGTGGTCAGAATGTTCTTTGATCAACGACGTCCTCCGATAGTAGATTCTAGATTCCCAGCCAATCGTGAAATAGTAAATAGTTAACTGTAACCAGTGTACATTTATTGCAACATAGACGATGAATGAAGTTTGCAGCTCGAGACGAAGTCTACGATAGAAATAAATGTTCTTGAATGTCTGAATATATGTTATGCCTATTTCGCCTGTATAGCTGTTGTGAGAATGTTTTTCAAACGTTCTTGCAGCAAATAGTGCTGTGACAGGAGAACGTTCTTAAAACTCTAAAAGGACAGAATTGTTAGTTGGGCGTCGTTCGGGAGCTGTCGGCGTGTCTTCGGTACCTGATTCAAAAACCCATTTTTTGCACTTTTGAATTATTGCGAAAAAAGAAAACAAAAATATTTTTTTTATAAAACTTTCCATTTATCACAAAAACATTTTAATTCAAAACTCCAATTTGATGACATCAATGAATCGTCGTTGTACAACGACACGAAAAAAATCAAACGTGTTGCAGCTGCACCACCTGGTTGCGCAGCAAGCACTACAATGAATTGCGAAACATATTTACATTGTTAAATTATTTAGCGATCTATTACCCAACTTTTTTGATGGTGTATGGTCTATTAGATAGGTTTATTCAATTTGCAGGGCCTGAAATTTAATTTTAATCAAACATAAACATGTTATATGGAACAATTCCACTTGTGATTTGGAATTAGTCAAGTTGAAATAAGCACCTGAATCTTTCCATATTTGATTTATATTACGTGATTAGCAAAAAATATGACGATTGAAGTCATATGGAGCTAGCCGTTAGTTGATGGAAATATTGTTCAAAGGGCAACCAGAATGTTTATGTCCGTACCATAATTTAACATGACAATTGTTTCGACACACAGTAACTATCAACTGAGTATAACAGTAGATTTAATTTTCATTTTTGATCTTTATCGTATGTTCTCGAACAATTCATGTATTACATGGGTACATTCTCATAAAAATATATAAAAAGTACCCTCTTGAAGTATCAAATTAATGCAGTTCAGTTCAATATATTTATATATATTTTTATGACACCATATGTTTAAGTGTTTTTCAGTATTTGATTCCTATAATAAAAAATGTATGAAACATTGCAGTATTTCCAATATAACCAGCATTAAATATATATTTACCTTCAGTGGCTATGTTTGAATATGGCTCCATGAACGCTTAAAGATGTAGAGATATATTCGGCCTCTCCCATAAAATGGCATGAAAACGCAAAGCAGTGGCTAAATTACAATTCATTAAAATTATTTAATTGATAAAAATACTTAAATATCTTTAAAAATCCTAAGTTTATAGCAGTGCTTAAAAAATTTACCTCAACACAAAAATTACATAACAAAAATAAAATTTACAATGTAAAATTAAAAAAATATATAATACACAAAAATCAATAAATATATCTAAAGAGTGCGGTTTAAAATCACAATTTCCACTGTGTGACGGTACGAGCAAACGAGTATTGAGATTGAAAAACAAAAATCTGATCACAATTATTGTCATGTTATATGAAATTGTTGCCAGGGGTTTGTAAGCACCAATTAAGTAATCAGACATAATATACGTAACTACCATCATATAGTTACACTGGTAAGTTATACAGATGAAATACCTTTGCAATATGTGAATTTACAGTAACACTGACGATATTCTTAGGGTACGGACATGTCGAATTGCATCGATGAGTTCGATCGCGGTTTAAGTCGCTCTACATCGAAGCTAAAACAAACCTATAAATTCTTATGAGAGCGAACATACCGAAGATGCTTTCACCCAACCACCCTCGCGGTTTACCATGTGGTTTACAGCGATGTCGACTGGAGGGCAAAATAGTTTGTTTTTACATCGAGGTTTATCCCCGGAGGTAAAGCCTCTTTCGGTATGTTCGACCCGACCTCGATGTAAACGCTCAATGATGTAACTCGGCATGTCCTTACGCTTACATTGAAAAAAATAATGTTTCTGCACAAAGTAAACGACTATCCTACAGCTTGAACTTTATAACATTTTTCTGCAAAATGATTTATTTGTTATAGCACTTTTATTATAAGTACCATTCATTGTTGTATAGAATTGAACTATAAAGGGAAATATTTAACTTTTTATTCTCAGTTCCAACAAAATACCAAGACATAAAATCAAATGTTGTGCTCTTCTACATGCTTGAACTTGAACAACACTTTCTTAAATTATAAGTACCAATATATCAAGGCTGGAAAATCGTTCGCTTACAGAAGAAACCGATTCGCTCTGAATGCTCCAATACATTTATCAGATACTATAGACTCCAAAGTGCCTTTTCATATTGTACAGTTAAGAACTCCACACACACCTACCATAAAACACATTAAACACGCAACATTGAACGCATATGCTTGTTTGCATTATTTTATATATGTACAGTTATTCCTACAATTCCTGTAACTTTCAGCTAGTTCTGGACGCAAACGAAATAGTCGACATATATATATATAAATGTCAACATTCGAAAAGTATTCATTTAATACATTTATTTTGACCGTCTGTACTGAGGAGAAAGAGGATGAGGAAAAGGTTATTTGTAACTTCCGAAACACCCTATGATTGTTTGTCTCTGTATCCCATCACATTGTCCATCATATAAAACAACTTTCATCGGATAGAAAAGAGTCCTGTCGTTTCGGTGATCTCTAAGGTCTCTTTCAAAGTACAACAAATTAAAAACAAATTAAACTTGGAATAATACTGATATTAATAGAGTGACTGTGAAGGACAGGTGCATTTAGTTTTGAATTACTAACCTCGCCGTTGAGTTCTTGAATACGATCTCTGCATATACATTATTCATAAAACCACCGCTTTTCCATAACGCCTAAAAATGTATAAAGACAAATCATGTTCCCTCAAGACCAATAATGTTCAATCAACCCACACATTAAAGTGCACAGCGTAAATTTTGAAATAACAATAGAATGAACAATCAAATTTTTAACAGAAGAATAATAACCAGATCAATTTTTTATCTTACGAGTATATAAGTATGGGAGCATCAGCCAGAAAAGGACAAGTCGCTGCAAATAAGTGTTACAACTGTTACAAGAATAAGGTATTATGAGGCAATGATTTTTTTTACACACTATTTGCAACGATACACGAAAAAGGTGTCCAGATTTCAAGGACAGTGCGCATAACGCCGCTTAAGTTGAAAAAATATGCAATCACCATTTTGTTTTTGGAGATGCCAAATTTAAAGAAAATATCCTCAGATCTAGTAATATACAATATATTATTATTATATAGAAGACCAATTCCAAATTCAGACTTGCTACTTTATTGTATACAAAAGAAAAGAAAGAAGGACTTCACAATAAGGATCTACATAACCAGCAAACAAAATAATATAATACGTAAGTTACATTGAGGTAAAATGTATACTATAATATATATGATGTGATAGGTTAGGTATATATATAGAAAGTTATTTGATAGTACAGCAGGTCAAGATAAATATATATGAAAAGAGAAGCAGATACAGGGGCCAACATTGATTACTGTTTTCAGTCTATGAACAGGACAATGATAGGAAAATAAAAGAGATACGATAGAGTATACCGGATACCGGAAATGGGGAAAGATGACTCGTCCTAACATATGTGTTTTATACTTTATCTTTCTATCATACATTAAACCATAAGAGAAGCCCGACACTGTCAATATAGCTTTATATCCAAACTGTAACCTACAAATGATAATAATGCTATATTGTACACAGCTTTGAACTGCCGACTTTCAATAGTTGTGGTATCGACGAACACTGAATATTGCAAATCCACACAAATAAAATATTTTAAGCTCACAGCGACGCTATAACGGTGTATTAGGAGTTTTACATGGTTAAACATGTATGAATTCAAAGTTCCAAAAATTTCGTAATAATTTATACTTTTCCAGAAGCTTTAGTGTTTTCATACATCTTTTAACCACACAAATTGAAAAATGACACTTGGAGGGGTATCGTGTTCGTAAAAAGGTTTCGGCCAATTTATTGTAGTCAAGATAAAATGTATCACGTAGTATGATATCGATATCAAAAAAGAATACAACATTCACTACCCTACTACAACAACCCATTCATTTGGATACATTAAGACAGTGTTCTCATATGAATTCTATTAAAAAGTTTTTCACAGCAATATTTCGAAAAACTCCAATCTATGAATTGTAAAAATACAAAGTACCACTGGGTCATCACACATTTAACAAAAGTGAGGGTACGGCTTCACGAAAGTTTACTCTAGAAAATGGTTTTGAGTCGCTTGATCACAAATTCGTATGAAAATTCATCAAATTTGGAGAAAGGTTCATGATCAATTATTGATAATAAGTTTTTTCATTAGCACAATTTACGAAAAACATTTATATCCCAATGTTTGGCAGTGAACGGATAAATAGCGATAAATGACAAAAAAGCGATGTAATTCCTAACACCGCCCAGCAGTGATGATGTTAACGAAAAAGAATTTATTAAATTCATATTTTTTGCTTCAAAATTATGAGAATTACAAGTTCTTGTTGAAGCTTACAGGTATCCGTCACTGAAATTTGTAGATGTTTTTATAACACTGTCAAATAAGACGTAATTTTCGTTTGAACTTGTTGATGATTTGGAAAATTATTTTTTGTTCAGTGGTCTACAATGCAAGTCAATATACAATGTATGGAGTCTTTAGGCGGATAAAATACTTTAATTTTTATCGACAAATAACCCCTTATAAAAGTAGTTTTTCTCCCGCCATAATAAAATGGTAGCCATTTTGTTTTTTGTGTTGTACTAATTTATCCATAACTACCTATGTAGAGGTTCTAAAAACACAAAATAAGTCTCATTCAATACCGAAACATGTAGACCATAAACTAATGAACATTTCCCAAATTTCATTTCATATGAGGGCAAAAAAATTGTTGAAAGAAAATATTTGTGTAATTTTTTGCGTTTTTTCACAATTTTAGTTTCTTCAAAATATCTAAGCCGTTAACCTACATTTAATTAAAGTAGTTTAGAAGCTATGATGGTTTAAATATGACCCTTTATTGTCTAATCCGGCAGTTTAGGACGCAATTAAACAAGATACTTAGTGATCACATTTTTTTTGGGAAAAAAAGAATGTTACAACTATTGTAATGTAAATGTAGTCCGCGGATGATTTTCCAACTGGCTCCGTCCAGTTGGAGAATCATCGCTGACCTATAGGCCAGTGGTGATTCCATAATGGCGTCCAGGAAGTCGGTTTCCAAGAACTCTAGAAATCTAGGGCCATTCATCGTGGCTGGCAATATGAGTGGGCATATCAAAATATCATCAATAATTCCTGCCTGCACATTTACCGAGAATTTGCTACAAATGTATGAAGCCATTTAAATGAACGATATTCGCCGTAGATTGGACACGATCGGTGGAACGATCGCTTGTCCACCGCGTTCACCGAAC
This sequence comes from Callosobruchus maculatus, assembly GCA_951848785.1. Taxonomy (NCBI): domain Eukaryota; kingdom Metazoa; phylum Arthropoda; class Insecta; order Coleoptera; family Chrysomelidae; genus Callosobruchus; species Callosobruchus maculatus. The sequence goes on along the minus strand of CATOUR010000065.1, from coordinate 8,295,862 downwards.
TTGACCCCACTTGATTTATTTTTCTGGGGTACTATGAAACAGATACACGCGAGGAGCTTATTAGCAAAATTATTCAAGGAAACATGTACTATCGCTTAGAATTAAAAAAATGTAGGTTTACAGCTCAGATTTTTTGAAAAAGCTATAATTGTAAAAAAACGCAAAAAATTACATAGTTATTTTCTTTTTTGCCGTCAAATTTATACAACAGCGCCACTGACCAGATTGGTATGTTGCATGGTATTATAATTTAAATAATTAGGCCATTTTTAATTCATATTTTCAAGTAAGGATTACTGGTCACTAAATAATCTGTGTTATAGAGCACTGAGTAAGAAAATAATGTATCCGCCATATCATCGAATTTTGTAACAAAATTGTGTCTTAACCATTAGCCTGACATAATGAAGCAGGCTGACAGGTTGTATTTTTTTAAATGATTATAGATGCATACATACGTAGATGGATAGTATAATAGAAAAATCGACAAAAAACCATATCCTATCCTCGTGAGGCGTATCCTATGCTACCTATGGGCAAAATGCCGTCTAACAAATATATCAACAACGATACAAATTTGGTGGGGTACACCGATACATGATAGAGGCGCAGTAGCATGTTGTGCGTGGTTTACATTTATTCATAAGCTTATTATACCATAACGAAAGCTTCTTTGCCACAGAACAAGAACGGGTACTGATCGATCATCGTCTGCACGATGTCCTCCAAATAGGGTCGCATCTGCTCGAAGCGACCCATATCGCTGAACTCGATGGGCAATAACGTAGGCCACCAGCATATCGCCAGATTTTTGCTGTCCATACTGTTCAGCTTGGAGTTCTCCGTCACTTTCACGAAATGCTGGAATATGAACTTGAGTATCTGGAAGTTGATGGGAGGTAGTTTGTCCAGCATGCTTCGCAAAGCCAATAAGCGACAACTGCGGTCCGTCTTGACTTCCACGTTCCCCGTAGTAGTGACCATAGGTTTGATTCTGGTACCGGCGATTTCCTCCATTTCCGACATCACTTCGGCATCGAAAAGCGGTGGAAGTCTCTTGGAAACGAAATCCTTCAGGGCAGTCGCTACCGCATTGACTGGGATATCAAGTTCGTGAATATCTACGTTCGAATCCTCTTCGAACTTATGGAATAAGAGGTCTACATGAGCTCTGTTCCCAGGCACCCTATAGATACCCTCAGAGTCCAATCCTTCACTTTCGATGAACCTCACGCACTTCTCCATGAATATGGGAACGAAATTCTTCTCAGATTGGATATAATCGGCTAGTTTGGATGGAGCACCGGGGGGTGGCATGCTTTTCTGCTTGCACTTCATCTGCTTCTTTTTGTCTCTCTCCTCGGCAACTTTTCTCAACTTCTCTTCCTTCAGTCTTCGTTTTTCTAGCTTGGAGTCGTCTTTGGCTTTTTGCTTTTCTCTCTTCCTCAGTATCTTCTCCACGTCGGACTCTTTAATCTTAGGCAAAACACCGAACATGGTCGAGTTGTCTCTTGGTGAGGAAACGTCAACGCTAGATTCATCGTCGTTCATCAATCCTTGCCCCAGGTACAAATCCAACGAATTCAGCTGCACGTTGAAATGATGGGAGTTCTGCAAATCAGGCAGCCTCTTTTTCAAGCTCAACGACCTTTTCTGTGAGAACTTATGACGGATATCGGCCACGCTGGCCGGCGTAAACTGCTCTGCGTCGCTGACCTCCGAGGAGTCAGAGTTGGACTCTGTCGCTTTATCGGCTTCCACGTCCAACGAAGGCCCGTGGGTGGACGGCAAAGTGAAGGACCCCAACTGAGGGACTCTCGGAGGCTGTACGGGTATGGCAGTTCTCTTTTTCCTCTGCCTCTTATGGGTTCCGCCCTTCCTGCTCACTTTAGAATATATCTCACTGGCTCTTTGCCTTCTCTCTAAGCTACTCCACTCGCTATCCGTATCTGAATAGGATGGCTGGCCCTTTTCTCTACGTTGCCTGACTTTGGATTTCCCAGTAAGGGCGTCTTGTACCATGGTGTACATGTATTCAGGGTCGTGATCTGTATACACGTTGTGTACCATGTCCTTGACCTGAGCATATTCACAACCTAGATCCACAGGCTCGGGTGTGGCCAATGGTGCATTGCCAAAATTACCAGATGTGACATCACTAACGTTCATTCGAGCAATGGCCTCGGTAACAGCAGAGTAATTCTTCATGTTTAGCTTCCCTGGTTGCTTCAATGTCTGGGACACGCCTTTCACTCGTGTTTTGGGAGCTGGGGCATGTCTTCTACCAGTGGTAAAAGCGTGTTGATGATAATTATTCCAAGTGCTACCAGGTATAGACATTGGGGGATCTCCATAAGTCATGTCATCCAAACTGGTCTGAGATGTGGACATCATTGATTTCTTAGAGTACCTGGTATTCAGAATATTATCTGGAGGTGCAGGTTCCGGAGGAGTAGCAGGAGGTGGGTACACGTGAAAGCCAGAATGCATACTTCGTTTCTTCTCACTACCTTCACTTCCGTACATGTATATACTAGAGAATTTCTCGCTGTGATCGCTGGAGCTTAATCTTTCATCCGGACCACTTAGTTCAAAGTTTTCGCTTTCACTACCATCATTCAGTTTCAAATAATAGCTCTCGTGTCGAGGCGGTGGCAAAGGATGACTGTGCCTTTGGCTCCTAGACCTTTCCAAGGTTCCTTCCCCACTGTCCAATCCAGACGGTTCTTCCATATGGAAAGCCTGTTCGATTTCCGGCTTCTTCTCCCAAACTTCCTTAAAAAAGGGAGTGAAAAATGCAGTTTTATGCTGCATTGATGACGTGGAAGTCATGTAGTGTGCCTGCAGTCGGTCTGCAATAGCATTGCCTTCGGTTATTAACATTTGGCTCAGATCGTCGTTGAAAAACGCAGATGCACCTCCACCATCTGTCACAGCTAGTATTTGAATTGGCAAGTTTGGAATATTCATAGAAAAGGCATTTAAAGTAGCTAAAGATGCCTTTCTTTTGGTGGAGTATACAAGTATAAATCCGTGGACTAACTCGTCTCTGAAAGCATTAGCTCCGTGAAATGAGGAGATAATCACCTCAACTTTACGCTTGGAGTCACCTAGGAAGGTTTCTAAGATTATACTATGCGATGAAGACAAGAAACAGAATTGATGAGATAATAAAGGTCCTAAAACGTTCTCTACAGAATACGGATCGCCACAAAACATGCACATTATGATCCTGATATCTGGTTCCACGCATTCAATCACAGACTGGTTGATATTCAAAAAGCCGGAGCGATGGTTGATACTCTGCACCAACTGGTTTAAAGCATTAGCAACTAGTTGATCTTCAGGTACTTGATCCACATTAACATTCATGAAGGGGCATTGCAAACTATCTGCTAAGTTTTGACCATCCTCCTTCAATCTCAAAACTTCTTTCTCATCTACTGATGAATCTTGTAGGAACATCAACACGATTGGCAAGCCTTGAAATGGCAATTTATCGTCTTGCTCCAAATTAGACAACAATTTCTTCTCCAAACTTTCCCTGATATATTCGAAAGACTCTGCGTTGGAGTACACGCAAAAGCTTCCGTGCGGGATAAAATCAGATGTCCGAAAAGAATTGTGAGGAAGGCTGACATCTCCATTGATGATTCTATAATCCATGTTGTAGAACTGGCCATCGATTTCATATTCATCATCGTCACATTGGGCTCGTATCTTCGATGCTAAATGCTCAGCTAGGTTGTTCAAGCCTAGTATGAGAAGGTTTAGTTGATTATTGTCGGAACTCATAAGCCAATGATTATTGTGATTCCACGACGTCGGCCTGTGAGCCTTAGATACCAAACTTCGTTCAATTAAAGCATCCATACAATTTGGAAACGCTGGGCAGTGTTCCCTAATAGGATAATGAATGAACCCAAGGTGCTGGAACAGGGTCAACTTTCGGTCTTGGTCAAGCCTGTCCAGAATCTTGTAACGAAAATCGTCTTGTAAAACATCGGTTATTTCTTTAATATCATCTTGAGTTATTGTACCAGTAGGAGCTATGCTCTTGAAGTGATAGAACAGATCCGCATGTTCCAAAAGTAGCTCTTGAAAATTATGTTTGGCAGTTTCGATGAGCTCTCTCTGGTGGGTGTCGTAAATCTGTTGGCAGTCTTGCTCTGATAATGCTTCAAAACATTCTCTACCCATAAACAACACTCTCACTTCCGACAGATGTTTTCCTGGAGTAACATAACCGGTATCCTCCAAAAGCTGCTTGAATTGTTTCTTGTACTCTAGACGTTTTTGTTCCTGTTGTAGGACGTTAATGTGGTTCTTGAATACTGTTTCGGCCTCGCTAGTATCTAAAATATCAAAAGGTATTCTAGTCTCTTGGTTGTCTTCACCCAGACACTCAGTCCACGGCAAGTCCTCCGGACGTTCATAGAAATACTGGGAAAAATTGGGATGGTTTTTGATATATTGCTGTATTGACGCCCAATCCGTGTCGGTCAACGCGTTAAAGCCTGGAAGTAGATCGTGCAGGACGTCAGGAAGCATTTCCATATATCGCGCCACCTGCTTAGCTAGCTGCTCATCCTTAAGTCTCTTTATATGTCTCCTAAACAATCGCTGAGTACCGTCTAGGCCAAACAACTGGACGAAGTGTATCCACTCCTTGTGGGAATTTAACTTTTTAACGGTTTGCGACCACATGGCATGGCAATCGGTCACATGTATCCTGATCAGTCTCATGAAAGCTTCGCTAGCCGCATCCATAATCTCTTTCTTGGCAAACGCCGCCTCGGCGTACGACGGCACTTTAGATCTAACTTTCGTCTTCTCGACCATTTGCGCCAATACCATGAAGCATATGTCGATGTTGACGTTATCATGGGCGGACGATTCCACCATGGTGATACTGTTCTTGTATTCGTTCCTCTGTATCAGCCTGTGAGCTTCCTTGATGTAGGAATCATTCGCGTCGTCATTCTTCGTGGTAACAAATACTATAGGTTTCTTTGTTTTGATTAAATTATTCAAGATGGCCGCCACGAATTCTACCTGTTTCTCTATGTTTCTACTGGGTACAACGCTAACATCGAACAAACATATGAAACCGTCGATGTTAAGCTTACCTTCGGGCAACACCCGCTGCTCGTACTCCTTTTCTATGCCTAGTTGATTTTTACATATGTACATCAGTTTCTCTGCGGACGTTATTTTCGTTGCTGCACACCGTTTTACGTAAGGCTCCATCTTGCCTGCGAATAAAAAAGAGTCATAAAAATAATGTCGCTGGCAGAGGAACAGTACGAAGCATCGACGTATGTAAAGGGAGATTTTAGAGATTTAAATTATCCTATGCAAATATCGAAATGACTTCCTTAAGGGTCTAGGGTATAGCGCGCGAAATTGAGAACCAAGAAAAGACGTATTCCCGGGTTAGCGAAGAGGCGTGCCGCCTGTTCCCTTTCTTCGGTGTGTGTGTCTAAGATGAGAGGCGATAAGTCCAAAAATGCAAGGGTAAGGTCAAAAGGCCCAAAGGTCACCATAAAAATGAATTTTGCATTTCCAAGCTCCTGACGTTACCTTTAAATTTACAGTAATGACTCAAAGAGCAAATTGTAGAAGAAAGCTTGCGCTTGTGCAACTATTTAGCCTTTTTTGGTATCGTGTTTGGTTGTTAAATTACAAGCATTTCTAGAATGTATGATTTTGCATTGCGAGTTTTTTTTTACATTAAAAAACTTTTTTGAGAAAATCGAAAATAGTTGTCATTCATTAAGGTCTTAACTAGAGCCTTCTGAAATATTATATACGTAATTTGAAAATAGAGTGAGTTATGCGAGAAATTGTGAGTCCGTGTTTTATATGGCAAATACGTATGTATAAATGCGTGTATCCAGGCCCCTTAGCCCTTAAGTGAGCCTCATTTTCACTGTGATAACTACTATCATGAAAGTACTCTCATGATAGTCAGCGCGATAGTCGTGTCATGAAAGCCAAATGTCTATACGTTAAAGGAGATTGTGATAGTAGCAAGCACAGAAAACAGATTTCACAGAGCAAGACTAGTAAGAAATAGCAATATGGCGGACATGGTTGCAGCGGTGGCTGCTGCCATTGGTGAAATCGTTAAAATCAAACGTAGACAAGCTCAGCATCTTTTATGCAAAACAACAGAAATTTGCGCCAAACAAGAGACGGATTTCAAATGAACTATCATGCTGCCAGTGTTGTATGCACGGTGACAGTAGATGTGATAGTTGAGAAACTATCGTGAGCGTACTCTCAACTATCTGGTCAAACGAGATAGTGTGATAGCTCTGTCGCGACAGTGTGATAGCGACTATCACGTTGTCTACACGATGACATTTTTTGCATGACAGCAACTGTCGCAACAACTATCGCCGTGAAAACGAGGCCTCCATGTCACAAAATCATATGTGCTAATCATTCAAATAAAAAAGGTTGCATAAAAATGGAATACTTTTCCCTTTTGCTCTTCTACACTTTAAATCAAAAGCATCATACTCTGAAGCTGTAACCAGAGGATTTAAAAAAAATAGCAATGTTTCAACTCTGAACAGTACAAAACACGTGTAACCAATGTGTATATATGTTACGGTTAAAGTGTTTACTTTGATAATTTATACACTAGCTGGATATTATATAAACTATGCAAATGAGTCGTTATTTTCGATGGAAAATCATATTTCAACTAAAATAGCTATGAATATTGGTTGGTTTGTATACTATCCAGCTAGCTTACAAACTATACAAGATATGCCGCTAAAGTATAAACCACAAAGGTATCACACATATTAACCAGTGTTTCTGGTCAGTTTACAAGCTATCCACACCATTTGGATAAGGTATGCACCTAATATCTCTAGTAACGCATAATAACCGACTCGTTGGTTAGTATGTAAATTAACCAACTTCTTGGGTGGTATGAAAACCAACTAATTTTCTGTGGTCAACTTAACACAAACATGAGGTTATGTTTATGACAAGTGCAAGTGTGAGGTGTTGATAATGTTTACTGTCGTGCCTTGTAAAATTTGTTTAAGAACTGGTATCTAGTTACCAAAAATGGTTCAGCAACAGCAATTTGAAAAGATACTATTAGAATTTTACGAGAAAAAGTCACAAAATTCAAAATTAATGAATGACAGTGATTATAATGTACTTCTTCAACATACAAGGACCTAACACTAATAACAAGAATGATTATCATGTAATGAATACTTATGATTTATAGAGAATTGAATCAAATAGCAATTGTATGTTTTATTTATGAATAAACGTTACTTTTGACTAAAAATTATTGTTCTAAACTAAAGTAACCAAACTGGATTGGTTAGCTTACATACTAACCAACGAGTTGGTTATTATGTAGTAGTGGATAGTTTGTAAACTGACCAGAAATACTGGTTAATATGTGTGATACCCTTGTGGTATGTACTTTAGCGGCATATCTTGTATAGTTTGTAAGCTAGCTGGATAGTGTACAAACCAACCAATATTCATAGCCATTTTAGAGAAATATGAGTTTCCATCAAAATAACGAGACATTTGGATAATTTGTATAATATCCAGCTAGTGTATAAACTATCAAAGTAAACACTTTAACCGTAACATATATAATAAATAGGCTGCCCAACCTCTCAGTTCAACTTAGTTCACAAGTACAGAGTTTTTTGTGGTGCATAACAGACTCAGGTACTTGCCTTTATCAAAATCAATTCCGTAGTTTGTATTTTTTTGGTTGAAGTTGATGAAGTTACACGCAATTTCACAAAGTAAAATATGATGAAATCTTGTTTCTTTCAGTAAATGTGAGAGTTGTACTATGTCCTGAAAGGGATCGGAAATTTCCACAACTTGTTGGATGCAACACTGTTTGCCGTGAGAACCAATCATTCAGCTTTGCAGTGGTTGATGAAGTTCAAAAATTCAGAAGGGTAGCTTGCACGATGGATAGAATACCTCCAAAGCTATGACTGAAATTCGTCATCCTCCCGGAAAGCAACACGGAAATGCCGATTCGTTGTCACATAAGCCCTGTGGTGAAGGTTATAAACACTGCTAGAAAGAAGAACTTAAACTGGGAGGAACCAAGGTTTAATTAGAAAGCAAGCAAGCTGAGTCACAAGAGCTAGGCTATTCAGTGGCTATTAAAATGGAGACAAGTCTAATCAACACGAAATATGTGCCATGAGTTCCATTAAGAACGCCTACATCGCACAATGGGAATCACTGCAGGTTAGGGGCAATCTCCTGTATCGATCTGGGACAAATTACTAGTCCACATGCCGTAACTCAAGAAAAGGCCCATTAAGGATCACATATGCAGCAATACAATGTTGCACCGCCGCTTGAGACAATTGTCGTAGACATATAAATCCTTTGCCGGAAACTAGCCTTGGAAACAAATATTTGCTGATTGTGATGGATTATTTCTCTAAGCGGCCAGAAGCAATCCCCGTGACCAATCAAGAAGCAGACACAGTAGCGCAAGGTCTTTAAAAATACGCTGTTTTCAGATTCGGAGTACCAAACGAACTACATTCAGATCAGGGACGTAGCTTTAAATCGGAAGTCTTCATACAGATGAGGAGAAAACTCGGAATTCGAAAGATTAGGACAACTGCTCTTCATCCTCATGTCCGATGGTATGGTTGAACGCTTCAACAGGAGAATCGTGGATTACCTGTCAACATTCGTTAACGAGCATCGGTCTGGCTGGGATACGAATATACCTGTGGGAATGTCGGTCTATAGATCAGTAGCGTACGAGTCAACGTTAGTTCAGCCCGGCGACGATAATCTTTGGTCGAGAACTGCGGCTGCCTCTTGACTTAGCTCGTGGTCCACCTCAAGAAACGGATCGCCCTCTTCCGTGTGAAAGGGTCACCGAGCGTCAGGAAACGCTTTGGGATAGCCAATAAACTTGACAAGCCTCGCGAGTGTTGAACATTGAGGGGGTCCGTTTTAGCAATGCGCTAATACTTCCAGCACGAAGTTTACAATACTGTAACTTTTTTGCTGGAGCTCAGACAGAGTCGAAATTCATAGTACATAATAGCACAAACTTTCGTCTACAATGTATCGGAACGACAAAAACTGTGGAAAGTCATAAGTCAAAAAAGCTCCTTCATCTGGATCCCTGTCTGGGTCTCCGAGTACGCAACTAGTATGCGGTGTAGACGCCTGCAAGATTAGTTTCATATCACTTTGACAGCTCAACTTTGACGGTTTCAGTAAGGCTGACTCTAGAGCTTCAAAGATTTACTCTGCCGTCAGTGCCGCCTATAGATATTGTACAGCAGGTATGTAATCATTATTTTATAGCTAATGAGTGTTACAATGTTTTTACAAATTACAATGCTTTTTGTAACTATGTTAAGACATAGTTAAGACATACCTCAGTTCTTGTCGTTCCGATACTCTGTAGATGAAAGCTTGTGGTATTATGCACTATGAATTTCGACTCTGTCTGAGCTCCAGCAAAAAAGTTAGTATTATTTAATAATGTTTAACACTCGCGAGGCTTGTCAAGTGGCTATCCCCAGTCAAAATAGAGATGAACGGACTACAGCGACATATGTTGCGTGGTAGTATTACGTCACGGAGGTTGTTGTAAACCTTTCCACCGAGAAAACGTGAAATGTAACAATGGAGCAAAGAGGAAAGCTGAACGCTGATACTAAGATATGGGCTAGGCATCTAACATTTATCATATGTCAGTTTCAGCCTATTTAGATAATTCACGGGGATTCCAATGGTGGGCAACCATAGAGGAGTCGTGGTAACGCGTTAAGTTCGCTCATTTCGGTGATAGTCATCTCTTGCAATCTCTTTGTACTGGAAATGTTCCTTTTCACACACTCACGAAGCGAGATTTCTCGGATAAAATTTGAAAATGCAGGGTGGAGGTAGAGGTGAGTAAGAGCCCTGGGGGTCACATACGGCGCAAGATGATAACAGTTGTGGGCGACATCATACCATTATAATCATTGCAAAAGAATATAGAAAGTGGTTCGCAACTTAGTGAATTTGATGGTCAAATTCGGATATTTTGAACGCCTAGTGTCGCTACATGTCTAATCAGCGGCACATTTTACGCAATCGCGATGCAAATCACACTAGCGTTTAGAGGAAACTCAGAGCTATATTCACGTTTGTCACGCAATGAGTAATTTTGAATTACCGCACTGCGGACAACCCCGTAGGTGGCGCTCGTGAAGTGAGCAACACCTACGGATATCGCGGGTTCTATCTGTTGAATGGGCTTTGTTCTGCGAAAGAATTGATTTGTGTTGTTTGCGTCGTGCCTATGTTGTTGTTCTGTGTCACTTGCCAAGAAAGTAAGGTTAGCGGGTGTCCAACACAAAAACAAAATGTTCAAAGGTCAAAATAATATGCTATATTACCGGGATTTAGGCGAGATGAGAATGATTATGAATTATATGATTTGTTACCATCGAGGGTTCACACCTACCTATATAGTAAAGATCACTACAGTTCGTTCCTGGTCTCTAATCTTTATAAAGGCTTATCATAAACATAACACCAAAGCCCTTACTGAAGAGCGTTTACAGCGCATTACCACTAAAACATCCAGAGTGGACTAGATACTAGAGATGGGGCCCATCTAACGCATGGAACAACCTAAACATTGCTAACTACCAGGTAAATGAAATGCTTAAATAATTCTTATACTTAAATCTTAACTATATGTATGCTTCAGATAGTCCTGAGGGCGAGTAGTCTGATCAATAGAACTTATGGACTAATGTCACCTGGATTCCACTAGTACTCCTTGGAGTCCATCAGGCTTAGAACGGTGAGTGATGGTTGGTGCGAAGCATGCACTAGGGTGCGAAGCATGAACTAGGGTGTGAGGGGTTTCATGCAAGCTGGGGGATGACTGGCATGCAATACGGTAGCAAGTAGGGTATGATGCTGGTGTAGCCTCTAGACGGCAAGCTCTGCGATGAGGTAAGAAGCCATGCAGCGTATCAAGCAGAGGTAGAATTAAGTGTATGAAACAAAAAGGCCTGCAGACAATAAACATGTATAAGCCGCCAGAATATTAGTAAAAGCGTGTATAGAGAAGAATAAAGGGCATTAAGCCTGTTATAAAGCATGGTGTATAGAGGTTATATACTGACCTTGGATGTGAGGTGGCCTTAAAGAATTTCCTTTGTGTAAAGAACTCAGCAGATTTCAGAATCCCAAAATTTGGTTGCCAACAGGCTAATAACCTACAAGTTCTTACACAGTTGGTTAATTTGTCCAGAAATAAATCCGCAAAATGCGTTAAACCAGCTTCCAGAAAAATTCCAACAAGGAGAAGAAAAAACCCTCCTTTTTCTCCAATTGGCGGAAAATCTATGTCATCAGTCATAATTGACTGCTGTCAACACTGTCGAACAAGACAGCTCGACAGGTGTCTGCCAAGGTAAATCCAACCTTACTTTCAACCAGGTTGAAAATGTAAACAAAACATATCATCTAAGGTATGATATAAATAAGGGGATGCCATGTAAAATATGATGTAAATCTACCATCATTAAGACCAAGACAATTCTAATGAACTTTTCTGTTTCAGGGAATGCAGGAAGGACTCTGCGACTACAGCGAAGATGTTCTAAAGGTGTCACCGAAACATACTTATAACTTATTCCTAAGATCTATTTTATAGATGGTAACCTATTACATATGAGTTACAGATTTACAGACTACTAAATCATATTGTCCTTGTGAACGATGAAGACCCTAAATTTCATTCAGAGCTATAATATCTGGAATCATAAGGTCAGTAACCTAATATTACATACCCAATATCATTTCTAAACATACTGTAAGTGTGAACCTTCGAGAGTGTAACAACACCCTCCTTTCCAGGGAGGAGTTTTTATCTCTATGAGAAAAACTCTCTATCAAAAATAATTAAACTAAATGAGGAAACTATACAAAAAAAATTTAAACTAATCTGCTGTCGTTGGGTCATCAGGGGGATGAGCCTTAAGATCATGAGCAGACCATATACCTTTGGTTCGCCCTTGATCGTCGGTAAGTTCGTATGTCCAGGGGGAGACAATTCTGCTAATTTTGTATGGACCATCATACTTCAGACACAGCTTGGACGTGCGACCTTTAGCTGCATCAGACAGGAGGTAGTTCCTCTTCCAGACCTGTTGGTCCAGTTGGAAAACATCCGGTCTATGACGCAGGTTATAGCGACGTCGACTCCTCTCATAGGCTTGGCGGAGGCAAACTTGGACATCCTTGAATACAACTTGTAAAGCATTATGGCGCTTTAGCGGATCAAAATCTGAATCGTTTAGCTGGCGTTGGTCGTCTCCATGAAAGAGAACTTCTCTCCCAAAAATGATGAAGTTCGGGGTTAGATCAATCGACTCGTGCTTGGACGATCGCATTGCTGCACCAACCTGGGGTAATAGCTTAGCCCAGTCACGATTTTTGTCGTGAACATACGCGGTGAGCGCTGTTTTCAATACTCTGTGGCATCGTTCAACCGCATTAGCTTGGGGGTGGTAGTTAGCTGTAAAAGAATGCTTAATGTGATATTTGTCCATGAGTCGGGCAAAGATCTTGTTCTTGAACTCCTTACCATTATCGGTAAGAGTTTTCGCAGGAACTCCAAATATCATGAAGACATGTTCTTCCAAAGTTCTGGAAATACATTCGGCTGTGGCTCTACGAAGAGGATAGAATAGCACAAACTTCGAGAATCCATCTAGCACAGATAGAATATAACAATATCCGTGGCTCGAACGTGGCAAAGGTCCGACAGTGTCTATATACAACATCTGCCAGGGCCTAGATAATGTGGGAGAAGCACTCAGCAATTGACCGATAGGAGGCTTCTGTTCCGGTTTCGTCTGAAGACATACAGAACACCGATTTATGTATCTAGAAACATCGGCGAGTGACTTGGGCCAGTAATATTTTTCGGCAATTCGAGCATGGGTCTTGTATATTCCCAAATGCCCACATGTTGGAGGATCATGGTTGGATTTTATAATCTCCATCCTATGCTCCTTAGGAATGACTTCCAGCCACATCTCTTGATCGTCAAAGAGATCTGGGTAACGACGATTTGAACGTTTGAACAGCTTCGATCCTTCAAGTCTCCACAATGGGTAAAGTACAGGATTCTGGTGTACTTTATCTACCATTGCCAGATACCACCTATCTGAAGTATTCGCACCTAAATCGGGAGTAGTCGTTCGTTCATCAACAAGATCAACCATAGGCACCGCTCTAGAAAGTGCATCTGGGACCAAATGGTTCTTCCCTTTCCGATGAACAACGTCAAAGCTATACTGCTGCAGACGAACCGCCCACCTTGCGATTCGACCTACAGGGTCTTTTATATTATTTAGCCATTTTAAGCTGTAGTGGTCCGTCACTACAACAAAATGAGTGCCTTCGACATATGGTCGGAACTTTTCGATGGCATGAAGTACGGAAAGAGCTTCCTTTTCTGTCGTAGAATACCGTCTTTCATTTTTATTCAATGATCGACTTAAATATGCTATCACCACTTCATTTCCTTCATCATCAAGTTGAGTTAAACAGGCTCCTAACCCATAATTGCTGGCATCGCACTGGATGATGAAAGGCTTGGTGAAATCAGGGCGACTGAGAACAGGAGCAGAAACAAGCCGTTCCTTGAGTTGAAGGAAGGCATTTTCGCAGTCCATGGTCCACTCAAATTTTTGATTCTTTCGAAGCAGATTGCACAAAGGGGCTGTCAGAGTCGAATACTCCGGCACAAACTTGCGATAGTAAGAAGTGAGCCCTATAAATTGACGTACTTCTTTGACCGTCTTTGGAGGCTGAATATCGAGGATCGCCTTGATTTTTTCTGGATCTACGGTCAGTCCCGCAGGTCCTACCATGTATCCAAGATAACGCAATTCGGGCTTACAAAAATGGCACTTCTCTTTGTTGAGAGTGAGTCCAGCACTAACCAAGCGATCAAGTACCTTAGAAAGAATTTCTAAGTGCTTTTCATAGGTCGACGTACATATGATGATGTCGTCTAAGTACACAAATACGTTTTCAGCTAGATCCATTCCTAGGACCGTGTCAATAAACCGTTGCCAAGTAGCTGGGGCATTGTGAAGGCCCATAGGCATACGTCTGAACTGGTAAAGACCTCGCCCAGGGATGACAAAAGCTGTTAAGGGTTTTGACTCTTCCGATAAGGGAATTTGGAAGTAGGCTGACTTAATATCTAAGGTAGTGAGAAAATGTGCGTCTCTTAGTTTATCTAAAATGGCGTTGACAAGAGGTAAGGGATATGCGTCTCTTGTGGTGACTTGATTCAGCTTCCTGAAATCTACCACAAATCGATACTTATTCTCGCCTTGTTTAATGAGAATAATAGGAGACGACCAGGGAGAGTTTGATGGTTCAACGACACCATCAGCAAGTAACTTGTCAAGCTCTTCATTAACTTGGCGCTGCGAAACCGGAGAAAGGGGATAATACCTTTGGCGTATAGGCTGTGACTCGGTTTTGATAACATGCTGCACTCGATCCGTACAACCTAACTTGGTTCCCATACGATCAAAAGCCTTGTCCACCACTGCAAACAACTGACTTCTCTGCTCGTCGGTTAAATGATCTAAATCTGAAATCCCCCTAATATGGACATCATCAACCTGAGGTACCCGAAAAGACCAAACGTCTGAAAAGAGATCTGGAACAATTTTCCAACGTTTCCAGAAATCTACTCCTAAGATTAACTTATGAGGTAGAGAGGGGATAACTAAAATTTCCATAACTTTAACCTTATCTAATAACTGCACTGGAACACATATTGAACCTAAAACTAAACAAGGTTGACCATTAGCCACAAAACAAGATTCTACACGAGAAGCTCCTAGCTTACACACATGCTTCAATAGATTCCATCCTGGACCCCCTAAAATAGTACGGTTGGCCCCAGAATCTAATAAGGATAAAATGCTTACACCGAAAATCTGAATTTGGAGATAAGGTCGTTCGTCTCCCTTCGCATGAGCGATTACGTAGTCGAGTATGGCTGTTTGCGGAGGCGCTTCCAGACTACAGCCTACGTCCGGCTCCTTTGTCCATTTTTTTGACAATTTGGACAACGGGGATACGTTACATCCTCTTTCCCGCACTTGAAGCAGAATGTCCTTCGAGGCTCCGGGCATCTTTTAAACTTATGCTCTCGAGAACAACAATTCCTACACTGAGACCCAGTTGTTACAGCTTCAACATGTGTCGAAGAGACAGGCGGGGAAGGAGGTATAGAAGAAACCATCGCCTTGGTATTTGCATGAAAGTGCACTCCATCAGGCTTACGATATCGAAGCTCTGGCTCTACAAGACCTCGAATGTTTGTTGGAGGAGGCTGATACTTTTGGGCTCTTAGTTGAGCTTCCTCTATGGACCTAGCTACATCCATCAGCTGTGAAACCGTAGTACAAGGATGTAGAGCTAGTTGAGTCTGTATATAGGGTAAAAAGTTACGCTGGATGATGCTGATCATCTGAGGTTCATCCACAGGTTGAGACAACTTGCGAAACAGGCTCTTCATCACCACCACAAAATTAACGACGCTCTCCTGCGCTCCTTGCGTCCTATGACGAATTTCATCCCATAAGGAGTATTCGTAATCAAAGGGCTGAAATGTGCGCCTTAGTTGCGTACACAGTTCGTCCCACGAGGAAAAACTACAAGTTCTGTACCAGAGCAAGGCTTCTTGCGTAAAAAGCTCAGCAGCTGACTGCAACAAACGTTCCTTGGAAACCCCTCTGGAAACCCTTAGTTCCTCTATCCTTTCAAGAAACTCTGTGACACTACCACGACCACTAAAACGAACATTCCATCTGAAAATGTCTGGGTTACATTTTGAAATGCAGGAATAGGCTGACGGTGCAGTTGCGGAAGTATGATAGGGAGAGTTATGCTCTTTGGGTAGAACGACGGTGCTATTAGCAACAGGATTGGCAACTTGTCCATCGCCAACCGACTGAGGATATGACGGATGAACATATACACGAGGAAACAGATTACTCGAATTCTCTCTTTCCCTTTGAGTGTGTCGGAGGAAACCTGCATTACCGACTGACTCGGAGGAATAAGCAGCCTGTGACATGTAATCAGGCCACTTTACCTGTCGTCCTTGAGTAGCCACCAACGTGCCTTTCTCTTTCGCGTTCTCCTTAGTTCCTAAATCCAAATCCCTAAACCCTTTCCTACACTCATCAATTGAAGCTGGAATATCCACCAGATCAAATGACACCGCATTTTGTTGTTCTACCTGATGCACAACCTCTGGTAATAGTTCAATAGGTGCGTCCAATAAAGATGCGTGTTCTTGCTCGTGAGTCTGAGATCTTTCAGCATCTATTTCTACCGTGTCCTGATAAACCAATTTGAGTTCACCCATGAGCTCTGTTGCGTGTGATACCATCGAAGACCTGCGTGCTTCTAAGTCTGGAGTGACCTCTAATCGTGATAACCTCTCCAAAACGTGAATTAAGCGACTCGAAATCCTTCGAAATTCATTATCTCGGTTATCGCGATCAAAATGAGCAATAGACCTCTTAAGATCATCAAGCTTGCTCTCACAAATCTGTAATTCCGGACCTGGAGGAAAAGTACATGTCCTTGGGGGTTGAGCTATATTTAAACGCTCTGCTCTAACTGCATCGTAGAGTAAGGTTCTTTTAACACCTACAGTGTTTCCTATGGGAAGTCCCCTAATCTGTAATTCATATGTGAGCTCGTCACCTAGCAATCTGTTAACTTCCATATTGAAACCATGTATACAAACCCCACCCCTTCCTATAAGGAAAAAAAACAGCGAAAAATCACCAACAAAATCAAGCAATATCTCGCACAAATGCGGAAGCGTATGGCTACTCTGTAAAAAAATGTAATATACCTGTAAATAAAGTGTGTATATATTTATGACACTGTCTTATTCCTTGCAACCCTAATCACTTTGAAATACTAAGAGTGTATGGACACCTTTAATAACTCAAAAGTCACAAATGCATAGCACAACGAATCTGTTGGGTGGTAGATTTATGTTGAAACATCTAACAAACTGTAAAAAAAAATGGTCGCCAATTTTTTCCTACTCTTCAACAAAATAAAAAAAAACGGGTGTCAGATTTCTCCTACTCCTAAACAAATAAAGTCGTTGGGCGCTACTTTTTTGCTACCCATCAACAAATAAATACGTTGGGCGCCACTTTTTTGCTACCCATCAACAAATAAACACGTTGGGCGCCACTTTTTTGTCACGCAAAGAGTAATTTTGAATTACCGCACTGCGGACAACCCCGTAGGTGGCGCTCGTGAAGTGAGCAACACCTACGGATATCGCGGGTTCTATCTGTTGAATGGGCTTTGTTCTGCGAAAGAATTGATTTGTGTTGTTTGCGTCGTGCCTATGTTGTTGTTCTGTGTCACTTGCCAAGAAAGTAAGGTTAGCGGGTGTCCAACACAAAAACAAAATGTTCAAAGGTCAAAATAATATGCTATATTACCGGGATTTAGGCGAGATGAGAATGATTATGAATTATATGATTTGTTACCATCGAGGGTTCACACCTACCTATATAGTAAAGATCACTACAGTTCGTTCCTGGTCTCTAATCTTTATAAAGGCTTATCATAAACATAACACCAAAGCCCTTACTGAAGAGCGTTTACAGCGCATTACCACTAAAACATCCAGAGTGGACTAGATACTAGAGATGGGGCCCATCTAACGCATGGAACAACCTAAACATTGCTAACTACCAGGTAAATGAAATGCTTAAATAATTCTTATACTTAAATCTTAACTATATGTATGCTTCAGATAGTCCTGAGGGCGAGTAGTCTGATCAATAGAACTTATGGACTAATGTCACCTGGATTCCACTAGTACTCCTTGGAGTCCATCAGGCTTAGAACGGTGAGTGATGGTTGGTGCGAAGCATGCACTAGGGTGCGAAGCATGAACTAGGGTGTGAGGGGTTTCATGCAAGCTGGGGGATGACTGGCATGCAATACGGTAGCAAGTAGGGTATGATGCTGGTGTAGCCTCTAGACGGCAAGCTCTGCGATGAGGTAAGAAGCCATGCAGCGTATCAAGCAGAGGTAGAATTAAGTGTATGAAACAAAAAGGCCTGCAGACAATAAACATGTATAAGCCGCCAGAATATTAGTAAAAGCGTGTATAGAGAAGAATAAAGGGCATTAAGCCTGTTATAAAGCATGGTGTATAGAGGTTATATACTGACCTTGGATGTGAGGTGGCCTTAAAGAATTTCCTTTGTGTAAAGAACTCAGCAGATTTCAGAATCCCAAAATTTGGTTGCCAACAGGCTAATAACCTACAAGTTCTTACACAGTTGGTTAATTTGTCCAGAAATAAATCCGCAAAATGCGTTAAACCAGCTTCCAGAAAAATTCCAACAAGGAGAAGAAAAAACCCTCCTTTTTCTCCAATTGGCGGAAAATCTATGTCATCAGTCATAATTGACTGCTGTCAACACTGTCGAACAAGACAGCTCGACAGGTGTCTGCCAAGGTAAATCCAACCTTACTTTCAACCAGGTTGAAAATGTAAACAAAACATATCATCTAAGGTATGATATAAATAAGGGGATGCCATGTAAAATATGATGTAAATCTACCATCATTAAGACCAAGACAATTCTAATGAACTTTTCTGTTTCAGGGAATGCAGGAAGGACTCTGCGACTACAGCGAAGATGTTCTAAAGGTGTCACCGAAACATACTTATAACTTATTCCTAAGATCTATTTTATAGATGGTAACCTATTACATATGAGTTACAGATTTACAGACTACTAAATCATATTGTCCTTGTGAACGATGAAGACCCTAAATTTCATTCAGAGCTATAATATCTGGAATCATAAGGTCAGTAACCTAATATTACATACCCAATATCATTTCTAAACATACTGTAAGTGTGAACCTTCGAGAGTGTAACACGTTTAAACCGTAATTTCATTGAGTATCAAAAAGCGTTCCTTTAGGTTGGGCCGTTTAATTGTATACTATTTATCCTCCTAACCGTTTTAGGTGTGCAAAAAATGCCTCAACGAGCCCCTAGGTGAAAAGCATGTGTCCCTTGTACCTACAATAAAGGATCATATCCTTCGTATTAGAATTTTTAGACATAAGATGATAAGCCCTTTAGTTACATCTTATTAACTGATTTAAGTTGAATCAGATCCCACCGCGCGCAGGTTCGTAACCGAATATAAAAGAAATGACATTTTTTTATTTTAATTTATTTAATAGAATGACCATAAATATATTTTGGCAAAAAAATAATTTCAAACTTCTTCGCAACATAATGCTGGTTGTCATTCCAAAATTATTATAAAATAAATTATAACATCAAATTACTACTCTATATGGCTATAAAAACGTGTCTCGCGAATGAAAACACCTCCCACTGCCCTCTCAAAAAAAATTATATACTGGGAAAGGGGGTGGGTTGGCTCAATGGTTAGAGTCGAGGGCTCGTGACCGAAAGGTCCCTGGTTCGATTCCCGTCAGAGGCGGAAATTTATTTCTGTTTTTTTCAATCAAAAATAAATAAATGTATGTTACAGCTTTATGAAGCATCCTACACAAACTACTGAATTACGGTTGTCTCCACAATTCCTCAAACATACTAGTAAGCCATAAGCTGTTTCCAGAGTTATTTGTATTTTGAGTCCGAAGTGACAGGTGTTTTGTATATTTTTCTTGGATTTATATTCTATTGTTGCATGTTGTATTCTTCTCTAACAGGACAGGCAACATAACTCATTTACTCATTATAATTTTCGATTTACCAACAATGCGCATCATTTGATATATTCGCATTTTAGAATCACCAATGACATGTGTAAATTTAATTTTAATAATTCGTACTTTGATCAAGACTGCCAAGAAGAAAATGTGTAACGTGCCAACGGATCGTTATTTTCCTCTTACTTTGGAAAGTGATGCCTCTTACGATTGACGCTGCGTACGCCACTCGCTGTGCGATTTGTGCGTCAAATGAGGATCCACCTTCACCTTGCTGATCTCGGGCCGTATAGGGTCGTTGCTGTTTACCTTTTCCAACATGTAAAGACAATTGCCCGTCTCGTCTATCGAAATGCGGACACATATTTTAGGTTCATTGTGATATTTTTATGGCCACTCATCTATTTGTAGAGAAACAATTTTTGTTTGAAATTCTTCACTCTTACAAATATATTTTTTGGCGATTATAGGAGGCTACCTACTTCTCTTTTTACGTGATGCTTGTGCTCACAGAGGTTTTCAAGTTATTAAGGTGTCCCTGTTGTTTGCAGGAACCCACATTTTTTTCCCATTTCCCGTTTTTGCCGTTTAGGGGGTCCTACCATTTTCGTCATATGAAGCCATGGACACGAAGTAGCCATTGGAGGGACATTCGTGGCTTGTTTTAGGGGCCTTAACGATCTGAGATGAAAGGCGCCCTGGATGGATATGCAGTATTTTTTTTGAGCCCCAGTAGTGGTCACCACCCTACCCTACTGGTGGTGACTGAACATTTTTTTTTAATACGTCAATTTCAAATTAAAATTTTCACTTCCAAACTTTTCATTATTATAACATTTATAACTTATTTCGCATTTACCAATTTGTCGTAATACCTATATTTGGGATAACTAAATTGTAATCATCAACTAATCATTTCATAACAGAGGCCCCATCGCATTTTTTTTTATAATTTACTTGTTGATAAAATTATATCATTTTATGCAATAGTTTCATTTCATACCGTGGACCAAGATGACAATGTTTTTAATATGCACTTTTTAATATTTTGCCTTTGTATAAGCCTATTTTCAACCGTGCTTGGCACGAACTCATCCGCTAAATTTTTAGTAGCTGGAGATAGCTTTTGGTCACTGATTGTAGCGTGGTTGGGCGAGGTTGTAATTATTGTTATCACGCGTGTTAAGGCGGCCATAGACCGGCGTACATGTGTGACATACAGGACTGTCAAACTAGTATGCGAAACACAAACTAAGCATTACGGTAAGAAAGCTGTTGTCCACAAACAAGGCTGGTTGAGTGGCAAACATACAGTTTGATTACAAACGATGAGCAGTGAAGACGAGTTAATTTTGGTGTCAGTGGCGTACACGCGTGCATTGTCAAAAAAAGAGAAACAAAATCAAACAACGACGGACTCGCACAAAGTGGGTGAAGGAATGGCTTTCAAAACGACAACTTTTCCCACATATAAATTTACTGGAAGAATTACGATTACAACCGGATGACTGGAGAAACTATTTAAGGATGGATGAAGCTAGTTATCGTATGCTGCTTGATAAAGTAACTCCAGTAATTGAGAAGGAGGACACAATACTGAGGTCTGTTATATCACCATCACCTCACGAACGATTATCAGCCACGCTTCGCTATTTAGCGACTGGAAGGAATTACGAATCTCCCGTAGTTTATTCAATAATACAACATACGCTGCATCTTTTTTTAATTCTATTCATGTAATTCTTGCATTTCATTTCATCATCATTTCATCACAGACAGTCATTTATAAAGTTCAATGAATTCTGTCATGAAACCTCTTGAGAAACCTCTCAAATCAGACATTTTGAAAATAGTACGTTATATATAATCTATGATATTACCTACGCGACACTGAACAGAATAATCACGTTAAGACAGAGTGAGGTTAATCCACATACCGACATACATGTATGTTCATTCATGTATGGGCGTGCAAGAATTCAAGTTGAAACAGAAAATTTGTATGTCGCACATGCATGTCACTTTTTGCCCACACACCAGCGAACATCAATGTAGAAGCAAGTACATGTATGTCACACATGTACGCCGGTCTATGGCCGCCTTAAGAGATGAGCATTTTAATTGCTACAAAAGTAATCTGGATGACAGGTCATCGATTCTTACCTATCTTGAATGGCTGGAACGAGGCGTCATCAATGAACTCAGTCTGTTCGATGACGCTGAACTGGTACTCGGAGCCGTCTTCTGAGGTCTTGATGACATCGCCCCAATAGAGGAAATGGTCATTATTGACCACCCGACCGCTGAAATCAGTCTGGCTGAGCACGGAGATGTGGTCCACATTGTAGTCCTCGGCGTGAGGACGCATGAATCGATTGCAGAAGCAAGACTTTCCTACGCCAGCATGGCCTTTATCTTTCTCGACGCCTGAAAGACCTACCACCGAAACGTTGATGTTCCTGATCGTGTCTCCTTTTCGAGCCATTATGCTTCGAGATTAGGTTCTGCAATTGAAAGTGATTATGATATTATTATTCTCGTTCAAGGTAAATACATAAAACGTGAATGACTGTATTTGATCACTATCTCAGAAATTTATCAAAAGTAATGTATACTCAAACGTTCTTTTCTCAATTTTAAAACTAAAAAATGTAATCAGGTTGATTGACTCAGTACTTCCCACACATTACGGTGATAGCAGTTTATTATTTTATAGCATGAAGCTATAGGTTGAGATCCACCTGCAACCTAACAATCACCCGCCCACCCACAAAGAAGAGTGTGTTATGCCGCTAGGTCTTCTTTTCACAGGTCAATAGGCCGAATATTAAAAATAAAAATAAAAATAAAACAACCGCCCCCGCCAACTACCGCCAACTACCCCAATTTCACCCCCACTCACAAAAAAATAAAAATGATCAGGAGCCCCTAAAACGTCTAATAACGAAGTTTGAGCTGTTTTTCTATTTTTAGTTTTTTTGTCTATCCTCGCCAAGATAATAATACAGTGTCGAAATTTCATTAAAATGAATTCAATAGTTTCCACGTTACTCAATACAGAACGTTCTAAAGCAGTACTTGTATGCATACATTAGAAAGTCCCTTGGTCTCTGTAATAGACAAGATAATTTTCGGATGGATTTATTGTCGTTTTACATCGACAATTTCTTCGCGAATTTATTCATGGATTTATCCATGGTCATCTTCAAGGTCAAAGTGATTGTGTTTTACATCTGTGAATAAAATCATGGATTTTTTGAGAGTATGAGCACTGCCAATACTGCAGCTGTCATATTTTTTGAGAGTATGAGCACTGCCAATACTGCAGCTGTCATATGGTTTGGCGGTTTTCGCAAGATCTTTTCAATTCGCATTTTTTGTGTGCCTTTTGACAGTAAAACTCTTGATTGCGAATTTTTATTTAGAAAATGTTTAATAATATGTACAGAGACGGATATGCAACATGCATGACATGCATCATATGATTTTATGGTTGGCACTACCGCAAATTAAACCAGGTTCTAAATCCGCGAAGAAATTCACGAAGAAATCCATTGACTTATTTGACGTCAAATTACTGTTTTACACTAACTTGTCAAATTTAACCACCAATTGAATCCACGAATAAAACTATGGATTTGTTGCTGTTTTGATTGTTGCTACCCACCAAATACCCCATTTTTACCCCCTCCCAAAAAAAAGGTAGAAAATGATCAACGCCTAAAAACGAAGTTTGAGGAATACTTGAGAATGTTTATTTTCTGCTAATAACTCCGCCGTACATGCACCGACTTTCAAAATTGTAGCGACATTACCTACTACGACCCCGCAGCGTATCGCTTCCCAAATTTCATAACAATCCATGCAGCGGTTGCTGAGATTACGAAGATAGAAAAACGCCAACCGACTGATAGACAGACCGACGGAAATGAGTGACGTGGATTTTCGTTATGTAAATATCATAAAACGTTCAAAAAGGTTATTAACTCAAAATCGAAAATGTTCGCGATCACAATACTCCCCTCACCTATTGGTGTGGGAAGTAAAAGATTGTAAGTTAGGTAATACTTGTATCGTGCGCAGTGCAGATTCCACCAGGGGATCAAAGGTCTTAACTACTCCTTCAGGACTATGTTCATCTTGACAAGGTCAAAACATTGATAATGAATTTTTTTTTGGTCAAGTACTTCGATCAATAGGAATGAGTCGTTCCAGTACACCAATATCCCCTGTCCTCCACAACAATTTCATATCCCCTGAAGAATAGAGCAGCAATAACCTCATATATGCTGAAAAAGTTCCTAAGATGAGAGAACAAGAGAGAACATGGCGCCTGTTGCCATGTCCTACAACTGACATATGGCACCTCTATACCCAAAACTCTACTATGGTATACCTTCTAACATGTTAAAGTTTCTTGAAGCTCTATTTTAACTTCATCATCAAAATACTTATCTCATTATGTTGGTCTGTCTGTTGCTTTTAAGCCTACTACAGACTATGAGATATGTACAAGTATACTGTAGATACACAAGGTGTTTATATGAAGACTTCCCACCACGGATTTATCGAAAACCACTGATTAAAAGAAAAAACGCCGAGACAAGTCAAAAGATTTGTCAAGGGGGACAACTTTTTAACTAAAAACTACTTCACCCCCTTGTACCCCCTGACGCCCATACTCCTAAAAATTTTAAGTGACAAGGGTTATCGAGAAATATCCTGTTTCAAGGGTATATTATTTATTTTGACGTTTGATTTTTTTATATCAGTCGATTAGTTTTCGAAAAAATTAGAAAAATCTTTATATATATTAATTTGCTCAAATAGAACAAAAACACAAGAAAATATCACTTTTTATTGCAAGAAATATTCAAAATATTACCCGTTATTAGCCAAACGATGATAGGCGACGTCTAAATTCCTGACGGCCAGTTGCAAAAACATGTTGTGGGATATCACGAGAGCTTTCGATAATGCGTTGTCGAAAGTCATCCAGACTTTCAGTTTGCCGACTAAACACAATAGATTTTAAATGGCCTCGTAGGAAAGTCTAATGGCGTCAAATCAGGAGATCTAGCAGGTCATTCTATGAGCCCTATTCGCCCTATGCATTTATCTAGAAACGCGTCGTCCGGCCATTGCCGAACTGAAAGAACATAATGAGAAGCAACGCGGTCTTGCTGAAAATAGATTTCAGCCTCATCAAGTACGTGGTTTCCATCCTCTACGATTTGCTTTTCAATAGTTTCGGTGATGGATGATATTTTCCAACATATCCAAATAAATGTCTCCATTTAAATTTCCAATAATAAACAATGGCACAATCACTTTGGTTCCTAAAATGCCTGCCTATACATTAACTTTTTTAGGGTACTGGGTATGCCACTCTACAAAAGCATGAAGATTATTTTCATTGCACCAATATCTACACTTATGCTTATTAACAAATCCAGTTAAATAAAATAAGCATTCATCAGTGAGGCAGATATTCTTTACGTTAATGGTATTATCACTAATCGCTGTAACCATTTGTTCACAAATCTCAACTAGCTAATCAAAACATTTTCGGTTAACTCTTGCACTATTTTCATTTTGAATGAATAGATTTTATAGAGTTCAGTAACTGTATGTATAGGACCAAATCAAATAACAGTCGTATTCACAATTTTGCGTAATGAAGTATTAGGATTTATGCCAAAATTATCCAAAACCTCAACTTGAGCAGCTTCATCCTAAACGCTCCGTTTTTTTATTTGCAACAGATCCAGTTTGAACAAATTTCGTAACAAGGTCTAAAACATACCTATGCGAAATTATCTTCCCCGGATGTCTGGCCTTAAACGAAATGGCAGTCCGCCGAGCACATTGATTTTGGGCACCATAAATTGCAATCATTTCCACTGTTATTGCAACTGCCTGTTAGGAATTTGAACATCACACTTATTGCAATAAAAAGTGATATCTTCGTATGTTTTTATTCTATTTGAACAAATTATGTTGTGATTTTAATTTGCCCCAAACTGATTTTATATTCTGTATGAATGTATGTATATGATACAATATCAATATAAACATGCATTGTGTGATATAACCCAAAAATGCAAAATTTCGTCAAGGAATGGTTACACCAACGACGTCATACTGATAGACTACGCTTTGTATACCGAATGTTTGTAAGCGTTTCTGGCGGTGCGACGGAAGGGGGGAACATCAGCTGTATTGACATAGACACACCCGACGTTGCCAGTTGTGCATTAGGGCATGCTTGGTGCATGCAGCAATGTTTATAAAATATAAAAATGGCGTTAATTCTTGACAGAATTGCAAAATTAAACGTGTTTTACAAAAGAGTATCTTCAGAGTACTTTTTCTATTACAGATAAGCAAGCCACAATCATATTTTTACTTTTTTACAACATACGTTCCATACATTTTTCTAAAAATTCATTCCAAATGATTGTCAACTTGGCATGCTGCGATGTAACTTGTAAACAATGACGTCGTTGCTTGTAAATATTCCGTTGACATTCCCAATGTTTGGAATGCCGACAAACAATTTGCCTTGGATGCGTAGTCTATCAGTATGACGTCGTTGGGTTACACAGTAGCAAAAGCAAACACTGCCAGCGATCTGTGAAGCTAAGCAACAAGAAGCAAGGTTAACACTTTGATGGGTAAGCCCTCAGGTAATGGAGAAGTAAATTTGGAAAATTCCTTATTATCTGATAGTCTATTCCTTCACTTGAAGAACTTCGAAAAAATAATCTGAATATTCCAAAAAACGGCGGACTTATTCAATTTTATATTTGCGTAAAGCGACCACGTAAGTGAAAAGCCGTATGACGTCACATGTTATTAATTGCGGCAGCCACAGTCTGGTCGGGACTACGCTATGCATACGCTGCGCTATACAGTATGCGTCATTTAGACTTGAGTGGAACGGCGAAGGTGTTTGTTGTAACGGGCAGACGACAGTATATTTTTGAAGTATGGAGGAAGGTTACGTTCGTGGTGATTCTAGTAATCTTCCTAAACATGATTATGGACTTTTACTTCCCACACCGACAGGTGAGGGGAGTATTGTGATGGTGAAAATTTTCGATTTTGAGATAATATGCTTTTTCGGTGTTTTATGATATCTACATAACGAAAATCCACACAACTCATTTCCGTCGGTCTGTCTGTCTGTACGCGTTTTTCTAGCCACATAATCTCGGTAACCGCTGCATGGATTGTTATGAAATTTGGCAGTGATATGCTGTGGGGGTAGTAGTAGGTAATGTTCCTATAAATTTGAAAATCGGTGCATGGGCGGTGGAGTAATTAGCGAAAACCCAAAAATTTTAAATATTCCTCAAACTTTGTTTTTAGGCGTTTTAGGAGTTTCATGATCATTTTCTACTTTTTAGAGTGGGGGTGAAATTGGGGTAGTTGGGGGGTGGGGGGTCATAAAACTCATTTTTTTGTATTCATAATAGGCTATCCATTGGAATATTTGTTTGGTGTTTTTATAGTGGTGTTAGTACACCTGAGTACAATGCAATATTTATAGTTTCTCGGTCTGCTAGACATATTCTAATAATACGAGTACCAATAAACTGCAGTGTATCGTTTTGTCACCGTCGGCGTCGCCTACCCTACTGAAAACAAGGAATCACCTTTAGTAGTCGGTGCAAGGAATAACAACAAACAACATGAACGAGGAGGCTGGCGGCGGCGGCGCGGTGGCTTGCGGGAGCAGCATCCTCGACAGCCGCGTTGTGTCGTGTGACGTCACAGCGGCTTCGCGCGGAAGATACGGCAATTCAAACTTTGAAGGACTGTAACTTTTCTATTAATGGAGATAATTACAAAATTTTTTCGCTGTTGTTCTCTAACTCTTTAGGACTATCTGATTAACTGAAATTTGAAAAAATGGAAACTTCCTCATTGATAAGACTGAAGTCGTTTTTATGAAGTACCATTAATGATGAGAGGCTAAGTAAATAAAATTAACATAATTGAAGTTTAATGCAATAACTGAATAGAATTTATTGAGCACTACAGTAAATAGTAGGTGCAAGTCAATTTGATATAACACATTTTTTACAACCTTCATAACATTCATGCACAACACATGACATTTCACTCATTTTCATCAATCTGCCTGTCCACCAGTCTGCAACTTATCTTTTGGGCAATTTCGAAATCACAGATTAAAAAAAAATGAGTTAGTGAGAGGGTTTGGTTTACTTTAAAAATAAATTGTTTTATTTATTTATCTGCCCTGTTGGTACCTTTCCAAAATTAGCTGGACATATGCTCTCCATTCCATTTCCTTCCAATATGAAAATGATATTTTTAAGCAGCCTTGGACTTTAATCGCATGACATTATTTAAAAGTGTAGCCTTTTGTATGTCATCTGTATAATATGAATTTTCACATTTTATTATTTGTATCATGTCATACACTAAGAGTTGGCTGTACAATGCAAGCTTAAGCTTTGGTTTAACATAAACCACTGTTAAGCCACTGAAGTTGCAAAATATCTGTTGTACAATGCTGGCTTATCTAAGCAGTAGGTAATATATACCTTAATAAATCGTTTATGTAATAAATGAAAAATAAGGGACCCCGGACTGAACCCTGAAGTACCCCATATCTAAGTGATATAACCTGAGATGTATGACCATCAACTCCAGCTCAGAGTGATTACCTACTAAGTATGGCTTAAACAAATCAAGGCTCAAGCCCCTAAAGCTGTAGTATTCCAGTTAACATACTAAAATTTCAAAAGACACGCAATCAAATGGTTTAGATGAATCACATAAAGTTAAGGCTACATGCTCTCCTTTTTCTAAACTGTATAGTATCAACAGCCTTGTTTACCACTAACACAGTGGAACATTTAGTTTGAAATCCAAATTAACAAAAATGAAAGAAATTGTTATTTTCTAAGTAGAAAATTAGAGGCTACTTAAGTATCACCTCAAAATAAAAAAAAACAGTGTTATAGTGATAAGTCTATAATTGTCCAAATGGTATTCACCTTATTTAAATATGGTATGACAACACCTACTTTGATTGAAATCGGAAAATGTTGCTCTGTTATATGAAGAATATATAACTGGTTTGTCAATGAAAATTTCAATAGTTTCTTTAACAAGTTTAGTATTTATACAATAGAAGTCAGGTCATGGAGAAACTTTTAAACATCTCACCACATCTAAAACCTCTTTTGTTACAGGAGTTTAAAAAAGTTAATACCATGGCGTGGGTATATTGCTGAGTGTGAATATCTATAGGAACCTACTGGATCTCAATGAGTCTACTATTCTATCAGCAGTAGTGGCAAAAAATGTTGCAAATTTGTCAGCTTTCATATTGCCATAAGAATTTGATGATGATGTTTTTTATTATGCTCAAAATTAACAATTTTCTAGGTAGCACACATTTTATTACTTGAAGAGTTTATGTAATTATTGTGAGTCCCCTTTTTTCATCCTGAGCAGCTTGGCTATAAATATCTGTATAAATATTGTATGCACCCAAATCTCTCATAACTTTTCTTATAGTCATGGTTTCTAGTTTTGATTTTTCCCATTGTGTTGGAGCCTTGTTCTGAGTGACTAGGGTATTGCACCAAAAATGTAGTAAGTATTTCAGAATTATGCTCTAAATCATCACAAATACACCAATCAACCTTAGACCAATCATCTTTAAAGTGTTTGAAATATGCCTATCAATAATTTTCTTTTTTATATAATTAAGTATAATGTACTGCCCTATATGGTCTGTGATACATAGATCAACAACACTATAACAGGAGGAATCTACTATGATATTTGACAATGACATAATAGTGTCTATGCAAGTTGCAGAGTTATCAGATACCCTCACAAAAGAATAATTGATCAAAACATGTAGGCGATAAAATTCAACTGTATGTAGTAGATCATCTAAAATTTATGACTTTTCTCTAAAGCATAGTCTTGTGTATCTAGCAGTAGGCATATCTTTGTGACTTATAACTTTATTTTTACTTCTAACTACCAGCTTATTGGTGAGTGGATCTCCTAATAGCTAGTAATTTTTTGCCAAATCTTAGGAGAATAAAGAGATTATAGATTTTTTATATCATCTCTATCACTGAGTTTGGCATCTTATCAAACAAATAATTTCTAAAACCAAATGTATATCTCAAAACCTTAAGTGGTGGCAACCCTCATATCACTGTTGACAATATGTAAAGGTGTATCTTGAAATTTGGTGAAAATGTGAATGATATGCCAATGCACATAAATTTGATGGTGCTTCAAATAGTGATGTCAAGGTGTACTGCAAAAATGCACTGTCCAAAAATAGAAAATGAAAACTGTGGGGTGTTACATTTAAAATATGTATAGTTACTCTTCTTTAAATTGCTCTCCTTAAAAATGAGATATGCCTTTACAGATTATCAGCCACAATATGAATGTTAATATTTATGGCTATTTAGTATAATCCCTTATATTTACAGAACTGCTATACTAATAGCTGGAAGCCCACATCAATGCCTAAAACAATGAAGTATGCTGCATCTGGATCTGAATAGATGTGTCAAACTAGAATACTTAAATCAGATGTTCCTTAATTTTACATTAACATGTTAATAGATAATGCTACTCGATACTGAAAAACACTAAGATGACAGTGGATGATATACTATTAATTGTTTAATAGATAAAATTAGCAACAAATAATTAAGCAGCATTTGTAATTATAATAGACATACTTATGAAATCACCTTTAGGGCGTCCAATACCGAATGGACTAAGCTATTTACAAATTAGAGATTGTAAAATCCAGAACAAGCATCAGATTTTCCCGTGAATGAAGCGTTCACATTTGACAACATAGGGTAGTGAAATATCATGCAAACTACTTACACAATTGAAATTGTCTGCAGGTGGGCTTAAAGGAAGTACATCGTGATACTATTACATCATCAGCTTCCACACATCATTACTTTGAATGGCAAATTATATTTTTGTATACTCCAGGACATTCTTCGTGGAAACGACAACGAGCACTTGATGTAGAATCGCACTGTGATGATCGCACTCTATATGGCGCTAGCTGCTAATATGTACAGTTATGCTGATGGTATTAGATGGTTTTTGGTGGCGAAGTTTAAGTAGAATATATAAAAAACCACCCACCGCCTCAGCAAGTAGCCATTGCAAATTTACAGCCACCTTACGACTTTGTCATGAAACGTCAAAAACGACAAAAATAGTACACAAACCATCAAGAAATGACATCTTGCTATGGACCACACAAAACAGGTACGATGGACAATGGACCACCACAGAAAGGAAACTCATAACGGAGGAGAGAAAGATCAAAAGCTACCCCATCACTGCGCCCATGGTAGGAGGTTGCCAATTACTCGCTTTACGATTTAAGCGTGGCTCACGCAAAACTAAAATTTCTCGTTAGCCACGATCATGGCCGACTCTACACTAGGCCGGAGCCTTAGATGTGGCAACGTGGCTTAGCTGTCAAATAGTTGGCCTATAGTTTCAGAATAATTATTACATTTTATATGTATTAGAGTTTATCTGGGTTAATAAATTAAGAAAAATACTTTTTGGAACTACTACTACTAATACCACTTACATCTGATGTCTGTTTCATCACAGTCAGATACTACAAAATAAAAATAAACGCAACCTGTTTCCTGCTGCCACTTCCACTTAAATGAACACTCAATTTACTTTGTAAATTGTCACTTGAGCTAGAAAAATTCACTATTAGGTCACTATGAAGCCATTCTTGCTGGTCTTGATTCACTTTCACTATCAAATCCTTTCGTAGGGATGCCCCAGATGCATGTCCAGATGAGTTCTATTAACTGTATTTTTCTGTGATAATTGGGAGGTCCAGAAAACATTATAGGTACCACATTGTGCTTTAAAATAGGTCTTATCCTTTGAAATGTTTGTAAATTATTGTCTTTATCCTTATAAATATAACCAGCCCTTCCGAGGAATACCTTTCACCCACTTTTGTTTATGTCCCTTATTGGACGCACAATTGCTAGTGCAACCTGGTACTACACACTTTGCAGGCATCTTGTTATCTTTATAGTTTCGTTTGTGCAGGTAAATAATTAGAAACACATTAATAATCACCTTCCAAAACCATATTTTCTGCTCCTGGCAGAATACACATGACATAACAACAAATGAAAACTCGGCCCGCTGATTCAGTGTTGCCATATTTCATGCTCCGGCCTAGTGAGTAAAGTCGGCTATGTCACGATTTAAGCGACCTTTATATAAAGTAGCTGTACGTTGGCTATTTATTCTGATTAAGTAGAAAATGTTTCTTGCAACACCTGTGGTTTTAATTAACTGGCCAGTAGAGCTCGATGAAACAGATACAGAAAGTTTTTAAAATTACATAAACTATCTCAGAGCAGCTTGATCACAGCTTGATCGTAGTAAGTGATAAGTATGCCATCATCAATACGTCAAATCTGAAATATGACTTGTTCGATCACTCAAAAGTTTCAAGTGCACCATGCACGTTACTATGCATGGGTGGAACTGGAACAGGCTATTTGAAATATAACAGGTACAAACTGTTTCAGTTTCATGAAAGCTGTTTTAGTTCAAAACTGTTCCAAAGCCTATGTTTCGGTAAAACCGGCGCCGGCAGCTGGCATGCTGATATTGTTGGTTGCAGTTGCAGCACCTCTGCGAACCCATGTTTGACATTTGTTTCACACAAAAAGGGGAGCGAGCAGGGTGGCCAGATTGGGCGATGTATCGGAAATTGGGCTACTTTCGAATGCAAAATGCGACTAGAAACTTAACGCTAAGATCACGTTAATATCACATCACATATCACGCATCTGACGACTTTTCTATTTATAGTTATAGATATAAAAATGCAGCGAATGAAATAACTGTTTAAGGATTTAGCACTGTTTTCATTTACTCTTTTAAGCTCACCATCATCCAATGCATTTGTGGAAAGGGTAGTTTCATTGATGAATATGAATATTGTTTACTGTAAAATCCTGAAAAAAATGATGCCAAAAATGCTTAATCCAGTTGTATCTATTATTACCACCGAGTTATTTCACATCTCATTCCACAATATGTCAAATATAATTCCAATATGTATCAAAACCAATGCACATCATCAAACACGGACAAATGTAATGATGATGACGTGTTGACGTTTTGTGAACAGTTTGTATGAAATGAAGATATTTAGTAAAGAATTGTAGTTTTGAGTTTTAATCCTAGAAGGAATTTACAATAATTTACCAATAAGTCCAGAATCCATTGTCTTTTTAGTCAAAGTCAATTAATGGACCCTGCAAGTCCAAAAAAACAGTCTGTATCTGGTACTCTCTAGACATGTTACATTCACTGGATCACTGGTTTTTTCACTGTACGGTAACCATATACTGCAAATAATTATTTTAAATTGCATTTTTGGGCGACAATTTTTGCAGAAAAATCCATATGCAATAACTTCTGCAATAAGTAAATTTATATTTAAAAAGTACATGTTAGAATTTTTTCTTATTTGCGAGTTTTGCAACATATCGCAATGATGGTTGCGCATTTGGGCGCTATACGGCGTGAAAGATCTGGCAACCCTGGGAGGGAGTGAATGTGGAGTTCACTTCACTTTTTGTATTTTCTCTGTTCTCTGTTTTGTATTTGTAGGCCTTTACGGAAACTGTGATCGGGTTAACTCGATCAGTTGGATCACTGGTTCTGACGTTCGGAAAGTGATCTGGGATCGGCCAGAAATAGGGTAGTTCACTCTTGTACAGTAAGTGATTGCGATCGGATGATTCAGATCAGTAGCTGCTTTACTTTACCATCTGTTTTTTATTTTTAAACCAACTTTTTCGTTGTTCGATATCCGTTAAATCCATGGAATCATAAATCCCAATTGACAGCTGTTTGACATATAACTGATCTATCCGGATCAGGGGTGGGATTCTGTGTGGTGTAGTGTTCTACATATCGAATTCTACAATAGAAATCTACTTTCGAAGTCGACAGTGAGCGTTTTAAGCCGATTCTGTGTCACTATCGACAGCGACTTCTCTCCGGCAAGACTCGGTCGTTTACGAGTTATGGTGGAAAACTAGTAACTGGACAGTGGCTTAGCGCCCATCGATGCGGGTGACGCGTTTCGCATTCCTTCAAAGCAATGAAATAAGAAAGTCACTAAGATCTCTCATATTAACTAAACATTCTGAAAATACAGGGGTGGCCATATTAGATGGACCCATTTGTTTCAAAAAAATAATAACAAATTAAAACAATGTTTGCTGTTCAAGTGAAAAATCATGTATCTTAAGCCTAGTTTACATGACTTTTTGAATATGATAGCACTCAAGTGGTCGCTTTGAGCTCAAGTGACCAAATGGGCCCATTTTTCAGCGTTTTTCATTGTAGCTGCCAATGTTTCGGCCGATATGGCAGCTATTTCTTGACGGATGGTCGCCTTATGTTCACGATCAAATAAATATTAAATTTGTGAACAAATTACATATTTGTTATGTACGCGAAGAGTACATATATATGAATTTAAAAGAGAACCGTCAAAATGCGTCAATGATTTCCAGAGATATATACATAAATAACAGATCCAACTATAATTGTATATTTAATTTTTTGAGCCATGGATTTCTACAAATCCAGTCCATTTGAGCTGCATTTTGGGCATAAGGGAACTTGCAATGTCTTAAAAAATTTTACAGGAAAGCTTTTGATTCGTATCTTTTAAATGGCGCAAATTAGGTTCCTTGGTTGTTATAAACAAAGAAGCTGTAAATTTTAAAAGAAAACCGGCTACCTTTTGCTCAAATTGACCATTGACCTACGATATTTTTTTAAATTTAAAGTACGTATAGTAATACCAGCTTTTCAGACATGGAAAAAATTGTAGGTGCGTAAAAATTTTGCAATATTTGAAATTATCTTTTTACCATTTTTTTAATCAGGTGTAAAGCTTGAGCTTTTTCTTTGATATTCTGCCCATGAAATTTCTGAATCTATGTTTTTCTATAATATAGCGTACAAAAAAATCTGCGTGGTATAAACAAATTCAATATTGTTTAGACTAAGTAATTGATGACCCAAATTTTGATCTCATATTCTGTACCAAGAGACCCCACTTAATGCCATATGAGAGTCCTATATTCTTTTTGTCAATGTTACGGTAAAATTGCTTTTTATCAATTTTAGTCAGTTTTTTACAATTTTATAAGCAATCAATGAATTTTTCAAAATCTAGTAACCGCCATTTTATAGTTTAATGCATCTTTTTTAAGACACTTTGTCTTAAAAATACCTACTTACAATTTAACACGTTTTACTTGTAACCACTTTAAGATGAAACTTGCCATTTTTACGCTTTATTTGTTTATAACTTTTATTTGTACAAAAATCTCACGCAGCAAAGAGTTAGGTTTTGTTTCTGTATGTGACCCAAAAAAACCCGTCAGATTGCTGGTTAAACGATGAGTGTTACGAGAAAATCCTTATTTCTCCTGGAGTATAATTTTTTAGGCCGCCGCTGATCCTATTTGAATTTGACGTCGCGCCATCACCGATCCGTTTCCGTGCCATAGGCACCGGCGCGCATAAAGCTAGATTCAGATGCATACGACATCCGACGATACGACGGTACGAAACTGTTCCTATTGGTTGAAATATTTTGATTTGACATCATTTTGAATATTTCAACCAATAGGAACAGTTTCGTACCGTCGTATTGTCGGATGTCGTATGCATCTGAATTTAGCTTAAGTATGAAATGCCATACAATGTCATTCTGAATAGAAAAGCCGGTAGAAACAAAGCGAGGCCTCATGTCGATGTCGATGACACACAGAGTACCAATTGCGTAGACTACAGTCGATATGTAGAATACTATACCACACAGAATCCGGCCACTCATGTGTTTCCGCATGGCCGACTCTACACTAGGCCGGAGCCTTAGATGTGGCAACGTGGCTTAGCTGTCAAATAGTGGCCCTATAGTTTCAGAATAATTATTACATTTTATATGTATTAGAGTTTATCTCGGTTAATAAATTAAGAAAAATACTTTTTAGTACTACTACTACCAATACCACTTACATCTGATGTCTGGTTCATCATAGTCAGACACTACAAAATAAAAATAAAGCAACCTGTTTCCTGCTGCCACTTCCACTTAAATGAACACTCAATTTACTTTGTAAATTGTCACTTGAGCTAGAAAAATTCACTATTAGGTCACTGTGAAGCCATTCTTGCTGGTCTTGATTCCCTTTCACTATAAAATCTTTTCGTAGGTATGCCCAGATGCATGCCCTCGTTGGCTTGCCCAGATGAGTTCTATTAACTGTATTTTTCTGTGATATTTGGGAGGTCCAGAAAACATTGTAGGTACCACATTGCGCTTTAAAATAGGTCTTATCCTTATATCGTTTGAAATGTTTGTAAATTATTGTCTTTATTCTTATAAATATAACCAGCCCTTACGAGGAATACCGTTCACCCACTCCCCCACCACACCACCCTATGTTTGGTATGTCCCTTATTGGAAGCACAATTGCTAGTGCAACCTGGTACTACACACTTTGCAGGCATCTTTTTATCTTTATAGTTTCGTTTGTGCATGTAAATAATTGGAAACACATTAAAAATCACCTTCCAATCTTCTTTTTTGCTTTGGAAGATTACACTAATGACTTCACAACAAATAAAAGGTCGGCCCCCGATTCAGTGTTGCCATATTTCAATGCTCCGGCCTAGTGAGTAGAGTCGGCCATGGCTGGTTATATTTATAAGAATAAAGACAATAATTTACAAACATTTCCAAGGATAAAACCTATTTTAAAGCACAGTGTGGTAGCTACAATGTTTTCTGGACCTCCCAAATATCACAGAAAATACAGTTAATAGAATACATCTGGGCACACCTACGAAAAGATTTTATAGTGAAGGGGAATCAAGACCAGAAAGAATTGCTTTAAAGTGACCTAATTTTTCTAGCTTGTGAAGTGAAAATTTACAAAGTAAATCGAGTGTTTATTTAAGTGGAATTGGCAGTAGAAAACAGGTTGCGTTTATTTTTATTTTATAGTGTTTGACAACGATGAACCAGACATCAGATGTAGGTGGTACATTCAGGACATTCCTTTAAATCAATAAATCATAATTTGTTGGTGATTTGAGTTAGATTTTACCACTGTCATTAAGAATATCCTGTTGGTCTTAAATAGAAAATATTTTGGCACACTATTTTCAAATAGGTTTTCTGTTGATTTAATGTTAAACCCTTTCCTATGTCCAGCCAAAGTTTACAATTTTGTGAGAGAGAATAAGTTGCCGATTTTACCACCATCTTAAATATTCCACAAAACTTTGCAGTTCTTTAAAAATTGCACCTGACAGAAAATATGCCTTACATTAAAACTGTTTGTTGCAGAGGGTTTATTATTTTCGGAGAAGTATAATGTTTTACAAATTGATGAAATATCAGCCTGTATAAATGTTCTTGTCATTACAAAAATTATAGGTAAAACATGAAGGACAAAATTCTTTGATAGGTATATTAAATACATACAGCTTATAGTTGGTAGGCGTAACCCTTCCATTAGAGTATACAGCTTAAATTACAGTCCTTATTCACAATAGGTATTGTTAAAATTTTTATTTCAG
Organism: Callosobruchus maculatus; assembly: GCA_951848785.1. Lineage (NCBI taxonomy): Eukaryota > Metazoa > Arthropoda > Insecta > Coleoptera > Chrysomelidae > Callosobruchus > Callosobruchus maculatus. The sequence goes on along the minus strand of CATOUR010000065.1, from coordinate 8,258,305 downwards.
GCCAATTGGTATAAAAGTAAGTTTTTGGGCATTTTCACAAAGCAGTTTTAATGAAAATTGCAAAAGAATACATCGATATACATATAGATGAGTTTGTTTTAGACACATATGTTGATGTATATCAACCCCAAACTGATGAAATTCTGCTTTAATTAATGTTGTTAATGTAGCAAATATTTTTATTAATAATTACACTGAAACAGTTCAAGACAAAACACAGACTGACAAAACTAAAAAGAGGAAAACTAATTCAGAGGGGAAAATCTCTAAATCTAAATACATGTACATTTTTGTACTGATACTACTGGCATTTTTCACCATTCTTATTTTTTCAAAATGCATATAAAATGTAATAATTATTCTGACACTATAAAACAATTTAAATTTTCCACGTAATGCCCACTGTTCGGCTCACGGTAACCGGCCCACTATTTGACAGCTAAGCTACGGTGCCACATCTAAGGCTCCGGCCTAGTGTAGAGTCGGCCATGATCTAGTTCTATACATTGTTCAAGTTTTGTGTTGTTAGTTGTTCTGTTGTTCAATCACAAAACACATACCCAGATGTTCATTGTCATTGTTTAATTTGTGTGTTCAATGTTCAACGAATTTGTGTAAAGGAATATTTTTTTTAGTTTTACTAAGATGTAACTTTTTAAACCATACAATTTAATTATTTACAATATTATATACTTCTAAAATGCCTATAGATGAATTTCCAACAGTCGATCCTGATGAAGATCTCACGCAGGTAAGTGTTTTAAATAAAACATAAAACTTGAAAATCAAACAACTTTTTTGTATATAGATATTACCTATACAACAAAAACGTACAATTACGTTTGTAAACCATTTTATTATGAAAACGGTGTCATTTCTAAATCAGTTTGCCCAATCCTGTGAATCACGATTTATGGAATTTGAGTACAAAATACAGAAAATTGAAGCTTCACTACTGATCCTTGAATCCCAAGTAAGTATCCAGTCCTATAAAGACTATAACTTGAATCAATCCAATTTATTAGTTTTTATTTCTAGTTATCATCAATACCAGGTTTAGATGAAGATGAAAAGTATTCTTCCAGTACACATGCAGAGCAAAATGAAACTGTTTCTCTAGAAGGAATTTCTGAAGTAGATACACAAGATGACAAAATAGAATCTGATCCAGCACATGTTGAGGCTAGACCAGCTAATGTAGAATCAGAGGGGATTAAGGCTAAATATGATCCAAGATATTCAAAGTTTTTCAAAATGCTGCAAGTTGGAGTTCCAGAGCCAGCTATTAGGCTTAAGATGAAAAATGAGGATGTGGATCCAAATATACTTGAGTAAGTTTGTATTATTTTATTTAATTTATTTTTATTGAATAATACAATTGTGTGGCTGTGTACTTAGGTGGGGATTTATTTTGGTTCTTTTTTTTTGTAGATGCCTCTTATAAAATTCTGTACCCAGGTGGCATTCACCTCTTATTAGCTTTTATGTGCTAAAGTTAAAATTCAAAGAGGGTTGTGTTAATAAAGTATTAAATTATTTTAGAATGATATTAATAATAATTGTCTTTATTAGGGTGAAATTTAGCCATAGGATAATCTTACATTTAACCCTATACCTATAAAAAATATTAAATTACGACAGGTAAAAGTAATCTAACTGTGAATGCAATTTTGTATTCAACCATTAGTAAAATTCTCATCTTCTTTGAACATAGAGTGAATATCTCTTAAACAGATTTACTTGAATAGAGTTTCACAGCATTATACAAGAAGGATCTCATAAATAATGCAGAGAAGTGGCATGGAATAGTGGAATTATCTATTTACCCTAAGCTCAATGGTGTGCATTTTTATGATATGAGCTTTTCAAACCAAGAATAAGATGTGGGCATAGCAACTAATTGTACAAAAATGTCATGTAGCTTCACAGTTTCCTCAACAGTTAGTCAACCTTTTTTCCTAATTTTAGCCAAGATATGATCATGCTTCATTAAACCACAAATCTGCTAAGAGAGTTCTGGACCTTTATAGATGTAACTTGGTTATACTGTCTAAACAAGAATAATATGTACAAGATCACAATAGTAAACTGCCAACAGCACTAAATACTCACAAAGAACCCTTTTTACATTACCTTAACACATACTCTCTAAAATATAAAATTTTCAAACTGAACTGTGATTTTTTTTAGAACATTAGCAACTTGACAGCTGCATCTCACATTCTGTTGAAGTGTGACTCCTGGTACCTATTTCTAAACTGTCTGCTAATTGTAGATCATTATTCAACTTATTAAAAAAAGTGTGTTTATACTATAAGCTTAATAAAGAGAGGAAACATAAAATAACTAATATGTCTGTATGTTAAAACAAACAAAAATGTGTAGCAAAATGGTAAACTTCATTGATGCTAAGCACACAGATGACAAATCTTATGTTTTTCAAGCAGTATGGTGGTTGTGATTTTTTTTTCTGGTCCTGGAACCCCAAGTATTCTTCCACTAGTACTGTGATCTGCCACTAATTGCTGTGCTGACTCCAATCCAAAACCATTTTCTGTTTGCTGGGAAATTTTTATAACATTGGTATAGCCTATACAGGGTGGCCCAATAGTGTGGATGGAAGATTGTGGGCTTACTAAAATATATTTCAAAAATCTGTTACTTAATCACAGTAGGGACCCTTGAGGGCTATAATGTAAAAATATATTCACTTAAATTTTGACATGGGTGATTCATATGAAACTTACATTTTTTAGAATGGAACCCCCTATATATTATTGCATGTTTGGATTCCTTGGTCAATTCTAGTGTGACTTTACGAACCGTTTAGGTGCAAATCACCAATTTTGGTATAAGTAGGTATCAGAAAAAAATTGAATATCACAGCTATTATAAAACTTAGAAGGCTGTGACTGCGGTATGACTAAGCTTGAAATGTACCGGACGGCTAAATTCGAATTCTTTTTGTACTTGGAGAAATCAGTAGATGAATTAAGGAAACTTCAATCGCAGATAACTTTATTTTTTCAAATGGGAATTTTTGGTTTTCATTTTATTCCAAATTTTTAGTCAAGTCGGTGTTTTTCAATTTCTCTGTGTGCAAGCAACCTAGCAGGCCATGAAAAATAAACAAAAGTCCGTTAATATGGAAGAAACCAACTAACTTAGTAGAAAGATGCAAACTAACTAGAGTAACGAGGCAAGATTATGAAAATTCCTTACAAAATATTAACTCTAACCAAAAAACAACAGTGGTAACAAGAATGCTCTTATTTCACAGCCTACTAGCTATTAGTCAATTTCCAAAGTCAGTAAAAAAATATTTAATCAAAGGAAAACTACTAGTGATTGTTGCTGGCAGTAGAATATCTATGTCTTCTGGATAAATTTTCACATTTAATGCTATAAAAAAGTAGCCATTTCCAACAGTCAAAAGTAATGATACCTCTGACTGGAACCCTTCAAATTCTTCAGTAGTTACTTTTACCTAATAGCAAAATCGCGGAAAATGAAACTTGAATTGCAGTCTGTTTGAACTGTAAAACATAAATTAGTTTGTAGAAAACTACATGAAATAAACACAATTACAACATAGCTAAATAAAAAATTCTAGCAGATTTTTCAATAGATGTTCAGAATGCTCCAGTTAGAGATATCTTCACTTTTGACTTAACTAAACGGACATGACTATTTATCCCATTAAATGTGAAATTTCATTCTAAACATGTTAGACTGTAAGCAAAAGTCGCTGGTAGTTTTCCTTTTGTTTCAAAATTTTTAATCGTTCTGGAAAGTTGTCAAGCTCTAATAGACCTCAATAGCTAGTAGGCTGTGAAAAACAAACACTCCCATCATATCCCAGCTACTCACTGACATTAGATATCTTGCCGCTATTGTATCCGGTTAGAGCTAATATGTTGTAAGGAATTTTCATAATCTTGCCTCGTTACTCTAGTTAGTATGCACCTTTCTACTAAGTTTGTTGGTTCCTTCCATATTAACGGGCTTTTATTTATTTTTCATGGCCTGCTAGGTTGCTTGCACGCAGGAAAATTGAAAAACACTGATTTGACTGAAAATTTGAAATAAAATGAATACCAAAAAAGATTGATATCGAGAATGCTATATCGTTAGAAAGGTAATCAAATTCTACATTTGATTCTTTAAACCAAAATAGGCATTCCCATTTGAAAGATCAAGTTATTTGTGATTGAAGTTTCCTTAATTCATCTACTGATTTCTCCAAGTACAAAAAGAATTAAAATTTAACCGTCTGAACTAAGGTGACACATTTCATGCTTAGTCGTACCGCAAAGTCATGGCCTTCTAAGTTTTATAATCGCTGCGATATTCAATTTTTTTCTGACACCTACTTATACCAAAAATGGTGATTTGGGCCTAAACGGTTCGTTTAAAGTTCCATATGTGATACATAAAGTCACACTAGAATTGACCAAGGAATCCAAATATGCAATAATATATAGGGGGTTCCATTGAAAAAATTGTAAGTTGTTATGAATGACCCTGTATAAACGTCTAAATTTAAGTGAAAATATTTTTAAGTTATAGCCCTCAAGGGTCCCTACCATGAAGTAACAAATTTTTGGAATATTTTTTAGTAAGCCCACAATCTTCCGTCCACGCACTATTGGCCCACCATGTATGTATTTATTATTGCAATTTCTTCAAAATTTAAAACACACCAAAAACTTATGAAAACGGTCAACATCGACTGCCAGACTGTTCGGACTTTATAAACTGTGCTTGCTTGCAGAAGTTAATACAATAATGTTCTGTAAAGTATTCTAGATATCAAAAATTATATGCTGTTCAAATTACAATTTTCCAATGATATACTCAATTTTACTACTAATTAATCTTATTTCCATCTTTTAAGCCTTGTTTCATTCATAAAAGAAACTGCAAATAATTTATCTTATTTATCTAGTCCATAAAAGATAACAACTGGCATCACCAGATTTTCTTCCCCACCTTAAAAATGATGCAGCATTGTGACAATCACTACCAAAGCGAACCTCCTTTCTGCCTACCTAATGCTGCCCTAGTTAATTTATGATGGCCACACAATTTCCAAAAGCCATAAATTTTAAAAATTATTGTCACTTTATTCCAATTTTGAAATTTTCAGTCATTAGATTTATGAATGGTACTTCATTTTAATACATTCAAAATTTACCTATTTCTCATTTTGCTGAGATATACCAGCCTAACAATAATTTTGATTATAAATTCTTCCCCAAAAGAAGCACTCATAAAAACTGACTGGTTGTAAATATTTTTCCCTTAAAATTATACTTTTATGAAAACTGATATCTAATGTCCCAGATTTTTTCAAGGTCTCATTTTCTAAAGTGAATATGAAACCATAAAACATTATTACTAAATAAAGTTTAGGTGATCAATTTTAACTGTAATGATTCTTTTGAATACATATTTTAATCTAGATATATTTTTTTACAGTAAACCAGATGAAGTTATTCCAGGATGAGTCAACTTTATCTAAAACATGATAAATATGTAAGGACTAAAATATAATTTTTTATAATATACACAAATAAAATGCTTTTTCGTAAGATGTTTATTTTATTTATTTAATTTAATTAACAACTTAGAACTGAATCATCTGTCCCTTCCTCTTCTTGTCACCACCAAGTTCGAAGTGCTTACAACGTTTTAATGGTATCTGCTTCCTATATTTACAGTCTGTACATTCCATCCTCAATACAATCTTTTTGGTAGTCTTTGCCTGTAATAAAATATGAAGGGTAACAACTCGGAAATATTGCATGACAATTCAAAAATATTTAAGTGATTTCATAAAAAAAGAGTTGCTGAGAAAACATTTTGTGCTAGCCTATCAAATAAAATGGAAATACTGCCTAAAATGGAAGCACCCCTGAGGTGTAATTGGAATATACATTATGATGTTTGATAATCATATTTTTATTTCTCTAGGAGAACATACAGGGTGAGTTTTTAGTCCCGGCTCGGTTGATAACTCCACTACTGTAGAAGATATTGAAGAAAGTTGTATACAAAAGTTGTAGCCACAGATATGCTCCTTGCTTAGAAAATATTTAGATTTATACAGGGTGATCCATAACTATGTGGTGATGCAAAAATGCATTTTTTTAAATGAGACACCCTATATATTATTCCATATTCAAATTCTACTAATGATTTACGTTCTTCCAAAATAGGATATTGTTACATTATACAGGGTATTTCATTTTTATATCCAAATCGCGGTAAATGAATATGCTGTATATCAAAAAGTAATAAATCTAAAAATTATTTTTTTTACATGAAATGAATGAAAGATTAAAAATATCCTCTAGTTTTAAAATCGGCTATAAAAAAAGCCCGTGACGCATATTCGTATACAGGGTGATGTAGAATGCTCATCCAGATTTTCTCCTTTTTTTTTTAAACAAAACTCCCAATATTTTATTATACCAAAGAATTGCTTTTAATGTGCTCTTTCATCTTTGTATAGCACTTGTTGTACCTACGTCTACCAGATTCCGAGATATTTCGATTTTTCTGTAAATTTAAAATATAGCTTCTATTTATGTACTGAAATTTATTTATTTTGACAAAGTACTATCAAATTTGTTTTTTATTTAACGAACAACTAAAATATAAGGTCATGATACTATTTGATGAAGTCAAAACCCTAAATCATCGAGATAATAAAGTCAAGTCTGCTGAGGAAACAATTTTGTAGGCATGATGCATAATTATCAAACAGATTTATCAGGTGGGCTTTGAAAAATTGGCAGTTTTCATAACCTGCTCAATAATTCCGTGCTGTGTGAAAAACCAGCTTTAAAAATTAATTTTTCCATTAAGGGTATTTAAGAGAATCTTTGAGAGATTGCCTACTTGCCTCAAGAATATATCAACTATGAACAGCAATATCCAGAACGGAGGCACTCTAAAGCTAGTGCATTTGGAAGATTGAAGAATCGTTTTATTTGGACTGTGTCGTTTAATATTTCATAGCCTACCCTGTATTATGTAACAATACCTTATATTGCAAGAATGGAAGTCGTTAGTAAAATTTGAATATGGAATAATATATAGGGTGTCTCATTTAAAAAACTGCATGTTTGCATCACCACATAGTTATGGATCACGCTGTATAAATTAAAATATTTTATGAGCATGGAACATATCCATGGCTACTTTTTTCGCTATCTTCTACAATATTGGAGTTATCGATCGAGTTGGTACTAAAAAATCACCCTGTATATTTATATATTTGGATTTTAAGCACAAATTAAATAATTGCAGTGCCAAGCTAAGCTTTCTTCAAGTTTTTATTTTAATCAGTAATAATACAATTATTTATAATTTTTATACAATATGAATAATTATTGTGGTGTTAAACGAATATGGCACATTTATTTGAATGAGTTAAGTTTATTTTTTTGTGTATGTTAACATCCTCATTGTACATTTAAATGTCATTAGGAGAGTAGATATATAGTTTAACATTTGAGACTACTCTCAACTGTGATAAAAATATTTGAATAAAATCATATTTGGCCAAAATCATTGTCTTTTCCTTGTCCTTGAACTTTACTATCTAAATTATTTACAAGTAAACATCACAATTCATTAATGATTTTAAACTTCACCAAAACTAACTGAGAAACAATTAAGTGTACTGGTATATATTATGTATTAAAAAGAATGGGGGGAGGGTGTATAAAAGCATTAAATTTTTTAAATTAATGTCAATTTTGATTTTTTCATTCAATTTTTTTTAAAAAAAAGGGATACATTTTTCAAAGCCTTCTAGATGATATGACAAATCATATTTTTCCTTAACTTTTGACTCTCCCTATGTATTAAAAGCATAGGCGTAGTTGGGGGGGCCAAGAATGAAATTAGCCCCCCCCCCCAAAAAAAATAATTCAAATCATTAACGTTCTGCTGAATTCATTGTACCTAGGGCAGGGGCTTAAGCCCCCCAGATCGAGAGACTTAACTACGCTTATGGTTAAAAGTACACATAAAAGTAATGAATCTCAGTGATTACTCAGTTGTTAGTTGTTTAATATTTTGTGGTCTAGCTATCACATGCAAAAAATAGCAAAGCTGTAAATAATAACTAAAATGATACCACTGACTTTATAGGATCTTTGTCGGAATAGATATAAGGAAGTTATGTTTATAGAAGTTTTCAGAAAGGAAAATCTGTCAACAACAGGTAAGTGAGTTTACTTACCTTCTTTCTAAAAATGGGTTTTGTTTGGCCACCAAAGCCCTGTTGTTTTCTATCGTAACGCCTTCTACCCTGGGAAGCATGACGTTCCTTGGACTTCTTATATTGGGTTACCTTGTGTGGCTTATGAACTTTACATTTCTTGCAAAATGTACGACGTTGTTTTGGTACGTTAACCTGAAAACATATTTACTACATTTTTTATCTGTACTAAAATGTTTAAAAATACGTATAATTGTAAAAGATTTTGAATCCAAAAACACTTTGTTTATAACCTCAATTTTTTTTGCCAATACAGAACGAATAAATACTAGTCCTGAAGGCTCTAGTACGTTTATTACCAAATGTAACAATCACAATTGTGTCGGATAGAGATAAATTAACTAGGATGTTTGAAGATTTGCATTTTTACAAAATACTCACCATTTTTAATAAGTCAAAAACAAAACTTCTATGTAAAAAGGTTGACAGATGTCATAAAAAGAGAAAGATAGAAAGATGGCGATTGGCGATGCGCAGATGCGCTACGTGCTGGGAGTGGGAGCAGCCGCCAGTGAAAAGTGAAACGGAAAGAGCGTGGTTGTCAGGTTTTTTTAATTTCCCTAGATTTTTGACAAAAAATTCCCTAGTTTTGCCTAGACAAATATAATAAACGTCGCTGTCTTAATTTTACGTCTTTTTAACAGGTTTCTTGCTTATGAACTCTGCTTTCTAATGATTCTATTTTCAGGAGCTAAAATCTTATCTTCAGCACGCTTTTTAAGTCTGTACAGGGTGGCCTAATAAGAATGGACGCAGGAAATATCTTGTTAACTGTTAATCTTATAACTTCGAGCAAAATATATTATTAGGTAAATCGGCTAAGAGAAATCGCTGGAAATTATTTTCAAGTTCCGCAAGTAGCCGCTGTTACAGCCAATGAGAAAAACGGCTTTTTCTCAAAAAATATGCAAATGACGGTATATTATAAATTCTACAATCATGTAGACTCAACAATTCTAGATTTTTTTGTTAATCGTTTTTTGCTCTATTTTGTAAGATGTAATGGTGGGGAATGTCATAAATCTTATTATTTAAATGGCCATAACTTTGGTATAAGTTAACGGAATTAAACAAGTTAGGTCTCGTTTTAAAGAGCTGCTGTTAGCTAGTAATCTGCTATATAAAAATTGTCCCATTGTATCTTGACTTAGTAGCTACAGGGCGATATTTGACACAATAACAATTATTACGCATTATTACGAAAATTTTAAATGGTATGCTATATATCTTTTAACATAGGTATATAGAGGACAACATTCTTAAAAGGTCAGCGAAAGATTCAACCTCCTAGCTATTATCAAACCGGAGATATCAGTAAAACAAGTATTCTGACAAGTGTGCTGTGAGCTTCAGAAACAATTGCCGCTCTATAGGGATATAGCCTCCGTCTAATCATTTTAGTAATAATTTTATAGATAATACTCAAGTAAAAACACTAAAAATCATATTTTGACTTTCTGAAACAACCACTAGGTGCGTAGTAGGCGCCAATAAGTGCTGTATACAATTTTCATGATAATGGAACTTCTAAAAGTAACAAACAAAAATAAATAACAGTATAAAATTGATTATTAGTTTAGTCATTATTAAAAGTCAATTTGAGCTGATCGCATATGAACTCAACAAGCAAGGCTACTAAAACAAAAAATCAATGTGAATAGATCTTAAAAATTAAGACCAATTAACAGCAAAATAAAGCAAAATAAGGTGGCATAATAACAAGGAAAACAAACAAAATTTGTTTTATTTAATAATGATACACAGACGTAATTCACATGCGCATACCATACCTACCAACCTACCTATTCTCAGTGTTGCCAGTGTTCGATGACGTCTATCGTGTTAGATGCACTTATGCATCCATTCTAACGTAGATAAACCTGCCAGTTTAGGTATCTATAGCAACACTGAAAATAGGTATGGTATTCGCATGTGATTTAGGTTTGTGTATTTTATCTATTAAAATTGTGGTTATACCACGTTATTTTGCTTTATTTTGCTGTTAATTGACCTTAATTTTTAAGATCTATTCACATTGATTTTTTCTTACTATCATTGCTATCGAATTCATATAATACCTTGTGATCAGCTCAAATTGACGTTCAATAATGTTAAACATAATAATCAATTTTATACTGTAATTTGTTTTTGATTGCTTCTTTAAAAAGTTTCATTATTATGGAAACTGAATACAGCAGCTATTGGCGCATACTACGCCACCTGGTCGTTGTTTCAGAAAGTCAAAATATGATTTGTAGTGTTTTTACTTCAGTATTATCTATAAAATGATTACTAAAACAATTATACGAAGGCTATATCCCTACAGTGCGGCAATTGTTTCTGAAACTCACAGCACACTTGTCAGACTACTTGTTTTACTGATATATCCGGTTTGAAAATAGCTAGGAATTTGAATCTGTTGCTGACTTTTTAAGAATTTTGTCCTCTATATATTTATGTTAAAAGAGATATATACCATTCAAAATTTTCGTAATAATGCGTAATAATTGTTATGATGTCAAATACCGCCCTGTAGCTACTGAGTCAAGATAAGCTTGGACAATTTTTATGTAACAGATTATTAAGTAATAATATCTCTTTCAAACGAGACCTGTAGGGGCACTCTCTAACTTAGAAACGTTTTTCTATCTACTATCTACTATCCGATCGGGATTGTTCGGGATTTTATCCTGACCTGAAAACATTGACTGTAACAGGAAATTTATAAGGGCTATTCCAATCTACGGCTCTATTACCGACCTAGAACTGTTTTTATAGTGCCCCGTCCATTTTACAGTTCTAAAAACGGTGATTGGTTGGTCTGCCAGCGTACCAACTAATCATCGATTCTATAATCACAAAATGGGCGGGGCATGACGAAAACAGTTCTAGGACGGTAATACAACCGTAGATTGGAATATCCCTAAAGGCGGGCGATCGTACGATCTGTCAAAGTGTCAAAATAATCCAAAATGGCTTGTTGTCATGTGAGACGTGTGATTAAAAGTTGTTTGTGTATTTATTTTTTGTAAATTTCTTTATGTGGAGGGTATTTTGAGCATTATTTTGATTACAACATAATTATACTATAGTATACGTGTCTGGTGGTTGGGTGTGGATCTTGATCTAACCGAGAAAAACTTAGCTTTGACTCGCAAAAATGAACTATCCCAACAACGCAGGAGTTTTGTTTATAGCTGCAATTAAACGAGATGATCTCTTAGAATCAAAACTGAAACATCAAAAATTCATCAGCAAGCATTTTATCACAGGTAAGGCCCTCATCACCTTACAAAGGCAGTCATTTTACTGTTTCGTTTATATATAGTAAATGTGGTTTGTGTTGTGCTTATCCTTCAATTTAATTCAGGTAGACCTACAGATTTGGAGATGATTTGGAGGATAAAAACCATCCTGATTGGGTACCATCACAGAACATGAGACACACTGCTCTAAAGGTTTTAAAATGACATGGAGACGTTGAAAGAAAGGAGAGGCTAGAGAAAAGAAGAAAACTGCAAGCTTCTAAGGTCAGTCTTAGTAATAAAATTAGCAGAAAATATTGTCTCATATTGTTCAAACCAAGCTAGGGATCATTTCATACTGGTATATTAAGATATTCATTTCATAGATTTACGGGAATGCTTATGCTTTGGGGTCTGAGCCCTGTGAGGTCTCTCTCTGCAGGCCCATAGCCAGGATTTCACTTCGGGGGGCTTACTAGCTTAACTTTCTGATCTGCGTCAGGGGGGGAGGGGTTAAAAACTGGGAGCAGTCAGGTATCACCATTTTTCGCAAGCAAAAAAGGGGTCCAGATAGTTAGGTTTCCATTTCTCAAACTTTGTGGAGGAGCAGTAGAGAAGCGTCACCATTACAGCTGCTATGAAATAATTGTGAGGTGGTGGCCCTTCCTAAGGGCAACCTATTGTGTATTCAAAATATTCAAAGCCTGTTTTTATCTACATACCTCCCAAGCCCCTGGGAGGACTTGAGCTCAATATATTTTTACTGGCTATTATCTATTCTTTGAAATCAAAGAATAAACTATATCAAATATAGAATTATCAAAGGATATGAAAATAATGCATGTTTTAAGGGTGTTTATATTTTATATTATCAATAACTAAATTCAACAAATATTCTTTATAGCGTACTTGGGTGTAAAGGTGAAACGTAAAAATGATTTCTTCTCTAAATTCTGAGTGTAAACTTTATGCATCATAATACATAAATAGTAGTACATAAATTCAACTGTTTCAGAATTTTCTTATTTTTATCAACACCAAAAGATGCAAATTAGTACATCTAGCTTTTCATCGATGTATCACTAGTTAATAATATCATTAGACGTAGTTGTTATTATTGTTTATTTGTCAATTATTTTAACGAGCATCACTTATTACAACTTAGATAGTTGATACCTAGAAACCCCAAAATTTTTGTTTAAATTTGTTTTGTTCCCTTGAATATTTTACCCAGTAAATAATATTGAGATGGTTTTTTCTAAGCTTGTAGCCCAGTAATTTTAGCATAAAAGTTTCAACAGTTTAGAAATATATAAATCACTAAGATAATTTGTAACCTTCGCCCCCCCCCCCGGGCTACGTGCTTGGCTCTCTGTCTCGTTTTCTTGTATAGAAGGCTATTATTTATAAATGTAAAAGACTATTAAATGGTTTTATATTTGTATTAGTTACTGGAAAATGGTGAGAAAAAGGGAAGGGGCCTAAAAGTTACTAATTATATTTCTAGAAAAACTCAAAGCTGTGACAGTGTGGCGGACAGTGTTGAACCAACTGAAGAGTAGGGTGTGCAAGCAAAGTGGAGTTTCTTCACAGACTGACATGACAATGAAGGGATTGATAAAACGATTTGAAAGACTTGGTAAAGCAAAAAAAATGCAAACCTAGAAGAGAAAGTGGAAAATTCATTATTTGGCCTTATTGGTGCAGATGAAGTGAAATGGAAATATTACACAGGTTTTTCATATTATATAATATAGTGAATTGAATAATTTTCCAAAATGCTAAAGATTTTGTTATTTCTAGCAGTACAACTACCCTATCTTCATTTGCCTTTACTAATACTAATGCTTATTAAATTGAAACTGGATGTAGATTTTAAGGACCTTGAAAATATTATTCACTTATTATATAACAAATTTGTTATTTTAATAAAGTGGCCAGGCCATTCTACTTTAAAATTAATATCCTCAAATGCTTCAGGGAAGTTTTTCATGATAAAACAACTGTCATTATAAATTTTTATAGGTATTTACTGAAAAACTGAACAGAATTGTTGGTCAAATTATAAACATCACCAGACAATAAATTAAATTTAGATAGCATCAAGCCAGGTGACATTGTTCTGGCAGATAGGGGATTTTTATTCAGCAATATTTTGAGCATGTACAGGGCAAAACTTGTCATTCCAGCATTCACAAAGGGAAAAAATCAACTGCATCCAATAGAAATCAAGGAGACTAGGCAAACTGATCATGTACGAATACATGTTCAAAGGGTTATCAGTCTTCAAAAAATAAGTTTAGAATATTTAGGGGTACTATTCCAATCAGTATGTCGAAAAAAGGTAGTAGGTCTGAAACGTTTAGCACGCTTGATAAAATTGTCATTGTCTCTGTACTCATAAATTTAGGCCTTCCTATTATTCCATTATAAAAATCTTTGTAGAATTCTGGAAACAAGTCTATAAATGTAATTTTAAGTAAATTCATTGAAAACTTGTTTTTTGTTGTGATCTGGATAGCTTTTAGTGCACTATATTTAAAAACAACAATTTTGCAGATGACATCGCCATCCTGTGTAGTGCTAAGGGATAATAAAAATACAAGTAATTTAAAAAAATATTATTTATTAACCCTGTTCATGCCATTTTAAAATACCTAATTCAATATTAATTTGGTACCAGTAGGTGATATTTTGTCAATAACAAGGAAAAAGATATTTTTTTATAATCTGCAAACACATGTATTTGTTATTATTACGTTATCTATATTATTAATTTATTTGTAATATCAATGAGTAAGTTTTATTAATATAAAAAAATAAATCGATAAAAGTCAATGGAGTTTTAATAATCTTATTGTATAACTGAAAATATAAAAAATATAATGTTTGATTGACAATACTGATGGTGCTATGAGCGACTCAATAGTAATTAAATGGTCATAGTACTGGGAGTAATCATTTTGACATTATATATAAACCATCTAGTAAATTATTAGGGCAATATTATCAAATACATGCTGCAAAAATATATCTGAATGACAAACATAACAAGCTGTCATTGAATAAACAGAAAAAAAGATTCATATTCATTATATTTACAACTTGCAAAAACAAATTACCAAATTTGGGCTCACTAAATATAGTTTCAAATATAATAACTAAGGAATCTAGTGCAGTAAAACACCTCATAACCCAAATGTAAAGAGCACTTTTCCTACCTTGATAAAACATTTAAAGGGGTCATATCAAAATTTTGATCAGTGACAGGAATTTTATGTACGAAATAATTGTGAATACACGTTGTCAATTATTGTTTTTAAAATTTGTTTTCATTTTTATACATTCGACTTGCAGTTATAACAGTACCATGAAAAATTAGTGGTATCTTCTAGGTCTACGCATTCAAAATGAAACCATCCTACACAACATTCATCTCCATCATATCTAATGATTGGCACCACCACTACAAATACTATATGTCTATAACTGTATACCCCTCTAAGCGCCGTCTTTTTTGCCTACCTAATAATGCAGGCATTATAACTTCTTTATGAAACTTCATACCAATTTTTTTTATTTTCCTCCCAGAATTTAAAATCAGGTAAAATTCTATTTTTGAAAAAAAGATGAGACGACACAGTCACAATAGTTTGTATTTGATACAGAAATTTTCATTTGGCGCTGGTAATATAGCCACCACCTTCTTCTATTAGTCATGGCGAGTTCATTTTTGGAAAAGTTTTATATGCAAAATATCACTAATGTGCAATAGATATGGACATGTTAGAAATTTTACAAGAATGGCACATTGCCTTTTGTGCATTTTCTAACTGTTCATGGAGTTGTCACGGGCGGAAGAACGAAATCTACTTCAATTACCTACCTATTTCAGAGGATGATATTAAATGCCAAAGACCCATTTTCTATTCCTAATCCAGCTTCTAAATACAATTTCAGACTGAGTAAAGATAAAGAAGCATGTTGGTGTTTGGAAGACACGTTGGAGCTTTTCATGAGGAGTTGCAGTTTGCTGATAATATAATTTTGTAGGTACTTGCAATGTTAGATTTTCTGAGTGTCTGGAGGAATAATTTCAGCATAGGTGCTAATAATAGCTTATCTTTCATCCATGAGCAAGACAGTACTCACTAGTTCAATAGAGGAAGTATGTGATTTGGAACCACTGCCGCTTCAGTGGTTGCTTGCATTGAGGCTGCAAGGACAAGATGCCTGAATGTTGAAAGATATTACGGACCCAAATTATTCAACAAAAAAATTCCAAGAAATTAAAATTGATATAAAAATTTCGCGTGTTTAAAAAAGAAATCAAAACATTTATACAAAACAATGAAGAAAAATTCATTATTTAAATTTATACCGATTTCTGTATATTTTTCTGAAACACTACTCCTTGGCAGCTTCATTCACTAGTTCCTTAAAGGTTAGTAGGTGTAGTTAATATATAATAGTAATTTTGTTTCTGTATTTTAATTTAGGTTACATACTTAATATTAATATTCTGTACATGATTTGTGGGATTGAGCAATACACTATTACGAAACAGACTTCCAAGCCTAATGTGATAGCTGTATTAGTTCAATCCCCACTTGACCCACAGATTTATATAATATTGACTTATACATATTATTACATGACATTATTTTGTACAGAATATTATTCTAAATTGTGATTGTATTTGTAAGGAACAATGTACAATAAACAAACAAAAAAAAATTCTGAACAAGAGGTGATCCATAAATGTAACTTATTCTGGCTGAAAACTACATTCAGTGCTATGATAAGAAACACTAATAGATGATCATTTGCTATTGAAATTTCCAAAGTATTGAAAGGAGCATGTCCAATAATACATAATTTGGCAGATAGACAAACTTACAGAGGATTTTTCAAAGAAAGCAATTTATTGACTTTACCTGGACCTTAATAAGTGTATATTATTTCTTATAAAACAATTTCAAAATTATGTCAATTATCCTATTCATTTTTGTCATACACAGAGAAAGGTCCTTTATTCTATGCTATTCTAGCATGAAATTATACTACCAACTGCCTAATGAGATAAAAATTATTTCTAACGTAACACATTTCAGCTTTTGATTATTCCAAAACTTATGTGATATGAAACCATATGCTAAAGAGAATCTTTCTAGATACAATTGTTTGTATAGTCCAGTGTGCTTTATTTTATGTATGCCTATTAGTTTAGAAACTCCTTCAATGGCCTATTTAAAATTTGTAATTATACAATTATTTTGAAATTCATCTGTCTATCCAATGAAATTACAAATTAACTGCTAAAAAAAGTGACATATGAGATTACAGTAAAAGATTAGTGAATGACATATTATATTTTGGAAACATAATTGATGATTATAGATTCTAGAATATACTTGATGATTTGAATCTTATAATCCAAAATATAAGGAGTGATGCATCGGCAAGGCATATTTTATTGCTGAGGTACTGATACTTCTGTGAATTCGTTAACAATGGTTTTATAACAGTCATGTGTTAGAAATTAATGTCTTATTGTTAATTTTTCAACCAAATGCAGAGAATTAGTGTTTTCCTTGTGAATCAGCAATCTAACAAACATTCTGGTGATACCTACCTTTGCAAACAAATTAAGGAAAGGAAACATCATCAAATTTATCAATAACTTTTAATTATAATAAAGCGATCCAATTTGAATGTGATATTTCACTTTTTGTGGGTTTCCCACACCTATCCAAAGCAAAATCAATTTGAGCTTCACTTTGGAAGCTCTACTCTACATATGAAAATATTGTTGTGTAAAATCAAAAGCTAAAAAGTTATTACATTTATTTATGAGCAAATAATTAGGGCATTAGTTGAATCATATTGCACAGATAAAAATTATTCTTTTCTTTCTTCTACTTTGATGTTGTATCTTCATTATTTTCTGTCTCATAAGATTACAATGTCATATTCATACATTATGTACTGCCAATGGCAAAAACTAGTTTTATTTTCTCCATGGTGTAGGTATGTAGTTTGTATTACACACTAGATGAATATAGGTATTATTAAAACAAAATTCGATTTTCTTTAAGATAAAGGTTTCAAAATTATACCTATCAGAGGTAATAGATACATACACATTCTTTCAACTCACAAACTCATGAAGATCTTTAAATGCCAGACCAGAAAAACATTGATTTAACATCACTGCTTTTAATATGTTAGAAATAAAAAATAACAGATTGTTTAATTTTTCCTTCATTTCTTCTAGCTCCCTCCTTAAAAAATAATTTTAAGCTTCTGTACCTCCATGGTATTTAAAGGCAGCGCATGTTGGGATATGCTATAGCTTTTGGAAGGGTTGATTGCTAGCCATTATACTTCCATACTTCTTAAGTTATGAGTGTTTCATGAAGCTGTCTCCTGTAAATAATGAGATTTAAGAAACAGTTTATACAGAGTCTGAATCGCTACAGTATACACATAATTTGTAGCCAGTACCTCTATTTTTAAATTTTTTATTCATACAACATACCAAATATTTCCTCACGTCTGCCTCTTAGGCTTAGATAATATCAAAAAAGATTAATTAGCAGATGCTTTCTACTAACTTGCAAATAAAATAGTTCAATTTCCTAGGCGTTTTTGTGCCCCTACTTCATAGATTTATGTTCAAAATGGTTGGTCCATTTTTTTATATCCCTGTCCTTGAAATAGCAAGATTAAGAGAATAAATCGAATGTTCGATTTGTTTCCCTGAAAAAATATTATTTTATTAAATCATCAGCGACAAAAGTCAAGGAAGTAGATTCATGAATCAACCCAAACAATTAAATAACCTATTTTTATCTCTTAATTAGAACCGACGTGAGGAATAACAGACAGGGCAATACAACCAAGGTTCAACAATATATAGGTAATAATAATTAATATTCGATTACTTACCGAAGTAAGGAAATATTCATTTTTCCTTTTCGTTTCATCTTTGGACAAAACACAGAATCTACTCCATTATTTTTCACAGTAATGCTTGCAATTGAGAGCATAAGGCATCACCGTATTGTAAAATATGATTTTCTCTTCTTGAATATTTTTAAACAAATCAATTAATGCCCTTATTTCAAAGTATCTCAATTTTCAAAAACCTCTGTATTGACATGACCCATTGGCTTACATCAGCCGAACAGATGTTTGTCACCTCACAAGTCACAGAGACACAGAAGATGACGTTAGGGAATAGGGACAGCAGTCCCAAATTCAAAAATTTATTCCACCAACCCAAAACTAATTAAAAAACTATAAAAATCCCCCACCGTCGGAATTTGGTGAGGCCGAAATAAGTTGAGCCGTCGAAATGAATTAAAGTAGACCCTCATTATTCATTTTAATAATTTTAAATAACAATAAACAAACAAAATCTAACTAATCAATCATCAATCAGAAATATCAAGTTGAAAACATTGACACATGTGCATCCACTTTATTTTCGATCCATGCACAAAACAGAATTCTCCGGCAGACATAAAACAACATATGCTTCTAACAATTATTTTCCATCCATGCTCACAGGCTGGGCTGAGGCAAATGTTTTCAGTAGGGTAGTACACGTAACCCGAAACTGCCCGATCGTCATGGTTGCCATGGTAATAGAAACACGTTTCTATTGCTTATCTTAGAGAGTACCAAAACTGGCTTGTTTAAATCCGTTAAGTTATACCAAAGTTACGGCCATTTAAATAAAAAGCCTTATTACATTCCCCCACCACTACATCTTACAAGATAGAGCAAAAAACGATTAACAAAAAAATCGAGAATTGTTCAGTCTGCATGACGGTAGAATTTATTTGCATATTTTTTTGAGAAGAAGCCGTTTTTCTGATTGACCGTAACAGTTACGGAACTCGCGGAACTTGAAAGTAATTTCCAGCGATTTCTCTTAGCCGATTTACCCTTTTTGCTCGAAGTTATACGATTAACGGTTACAGAGATATTGCCGGCGTCCATTCTTATTAGGTCACCTTGTACATACATGGGTTGTGTTTCGCTCATATTGATAAGTCGCACTATCAATCAGTGTCTTCATCTGTAGTAAAATATTCAATAAGAAACAGTTTTATTTAAGGAATCTTGAAAAACAAAACATTTTTAAACAGTAACAAAGTTATATTCAATATCTGAACTAAATTCACAAACAAGTCTTGTTTATTCATTTTTGTATCAAGTTTTGGTGTGCAAAATTGCACACAACGTATCTGGACTGAGTTTATTGCGTATATTTGTTTTGTTTTGCCTAATTACTGATTTTCACTAATTTTTTTGCCTTGTCTTAAAAATTCCTTTGATTAGGCATTAAAAAGGAAATATTCCCTAGACCTGGCAACTCTGGGAAAGATGATAATCGTGGTGGTACTGCGCACGCACATAAACGGTAGATCTGCGCGAGCGCGGGGCCTACGAGAGGATAGAAGAGCGTAGTTGTGTATAGTCATAGCCCAGTAAAAATAGATTATTATGAAAATGCGGTTGTTTCATGATGACAGTGGCGTATATAAGGGGGGGGGGAAACCAGCCACGCATTCAGTTTTGACGTCTGGGAAGAGGCTCAAGTAGTTGTCAAAAAATATAGTACTGAATAAAATTAGCACCGACATCAAAATGTAATCTAATAATAAAGCAAATAGGGCAACTTTAACGATCATAGATGTCCGATTAGGAAGTACACCTTGGTTTCTTTGCTCTAATTTATAATTATTATCTATAAAAATAGAAATTTGTATTTCTAATATGCATATATGTTATATACAGGGTGAGTTCTTAGTACCAGCTCGGTCGATAACTCCACTACTGTAGAAGATAGCGAAATAAGTTACATATAGAAGTTGTAGCCACGGATATGCTCCTTGCTCAGAAAATATTTAGATTTATACAGGGTGATCCATAATTGCGTGGTGATGCAAACATGCATTTTTTAAATGAGATACCCTGCATATTATTCCATACTCAAATTCTACTAATGATTTCCGTTCTTCCAGTATAGGGTATTGTTACATTATACAGGGTATTTCAAAAGTTATGACCATTTTTATATCCAAATCGCTGTCAAATGAACGTACTGTATATCAAAAAGTGTAGAATCAAACATCATATTTTTTACACGGATGAATAAAAAATATTCTCTAGTTTTAAAATCGGCTATAAAAAAAATCCCGCGACGCATAATCGTATGCAGGTTGATATAGAATGCAAAATCTAGATTTCCTCTCCTTTTAAATATAACCCCCAATATTTTATTATACCAAAGAATTGCTTTTGATATGCTTTTTCATCTTTGCATAGCACTTGTTATGGCTGCATTCATTAGTTTTTTAGATATTTCGATTTTTCTACAAATTTTAAATATACCTTCTATTTGTTTACATTTTTTATTTTTGAGAAAATACTATCAAATTTTATTTTTGCTTAACAAACAACTAAAATATAAGACCATAATAGTACTTGATCGAGTCAAAACACTGATTTAACGAGATATTAAAGGTCAATAAGTGTGCTGAGGAAACAATTTGGCTACGATTCACTTTAGGGTACAGCCGCTAGGTGGCGCCCCTATATGTCAATCGAAAGGGCTCGAGGTGGGGAGCAATAATGTCCCCGGGCGCAACACCCGGAAACGAAAGACAAAAAAGTTATGTAGAAAACAATTTCCCATGTTAAGTTTATGGGAATTTTTGAAAAAATTTGGGGTACAGCGGCTAAGTGGCGCCTCTATATGTCAATCGAAGGGGCTCGAGGTGGGGAGCAATAATGTCCCTGGGCACAATACCCGGAAACGAAAGACAAAAAAGTTATGGAGGTAACAATTTCCCATGTTAAGTCTATGGGAATTTTTCTTTCTCGTTAAAAGTGAATGAAATCTTCCACGTAGGTTAGGTTAGGTTTAGGTTAGGTTAGGTTAGGTTAGGTTAGGTTAGGTTAGGTTAGGTTAGGTTAGGTTAGGTAATAAATAAAATAGACATGTTCCTTTTGATTCCAATGACTTTTAATGAAAAATTTTTTTTTTCGAAAATTACCAAATTGTTTCCTGCATAACTTTTTTGTCTTTCGTTTCCGGGTGTTGTGCCCAGGAACATTATTGCTCCCCACCTTGAGCCCTTTCGATTGACATATAGCGGCGCCACCTAGCGGCTGTACCCTAATTTTTAGAAAAATTCCCATACACTTAACATGGGAAATTGTTTCCTCCATAACTTTTTTGTCTTTCGTTTCCGGGTGTTGTGCCCGGGGACATTATTGCTCCCCACCTTGAGCCCTTTCTATTGACATATAGCGGCGCCACCTAGCGGCTGTACCCTAAAGTGAATCCTTACCAACAATTTTATAGACGTCATGCATAATTATCAAGCAGATCTATCAGGTAGGCTATGAAATATAAAACGATTCTCCAGTCTTTCAAACGCATTAGTTTTAGAGTGCCTCCGTTCTGGATATTGCTGTTCATAGTCGATATATTCTAGAGGCAAGTAGGCAATTTCTCAAATACCCTCAATAGGAAAATTAATTTTTAAAGCTCGTTTTTCACACAGTACGGAATTATTGAATAGGTTATAAAAACTGTCAATTTTTCAAAGTCTACCTGATAAATCTGCTTGATAATTATGCATCACGCCTACAAAATTGTTTCCTCAGCATACTTGACTTTATGATCTCGATGATTCAGGGTTTTGACTTCATCAAATTTAATACTATCATGACCTTATAATTTAATTGTTCGTTAAATAGAAAACAAATTTGATAGTACTTTTTAAAAATGAATAAATTTCAGTACACAATTAGAAGCTATATTTTAAATTTACCGAAAAATCGAAATATCTCGGAAATTGATGGACGTAGGCACAACAAGTGCTGTACAAAGATGGAAGAACATATTAAAAGCAATTCTTTGGTATAATAAAATATTGGGGGTCAAATTTAAAAAAAAAATGGCGATAATCTGGATTTTGCATTCTACATCACCCTGTATACGAGTATGCGTCGCGGGCTCTTTTTATAGCCGATTTTAAAACTAGAGGATATTTTTAATCTTTCCGTGTAAAAAAAATAATTTTTGTTTCTTTACTTTTTGATATACAGTACGTTCGTTTGACAGCGATTTGAATATAAAAATAGTTATAACTTTTGAAATACCCTGTATAATGTTATAATACCTTATATCGTGAGAACAGAAATTATTAGTAGAATCTAAAAAATGGAGTCAAGTTGATTGACTCAGTACTTCCCACACATAATGATGATACCATTTTATTATTTTCCCATTGCATGAAGCTATAGTTTTAAATCCCTTGCAACCAAATCATCGCCCAGCCGCCCGCAAAAAACAACCAACACAAAAACCTCTCGTAAATAGTTTCTTGCGTCTCCCTCCTTAGAAGCTAAGACGCCACATTTTTTTTCTGCGTGCTTCAACTAAACGATGCGAAATGATCAGGAGCCTCCAAACCATCTAGAAACAAAGTTTGAGTTGTGTTTTTATATTTTTAGTTTTTTATTATTGCTGCGCCGCCACTGACGATTTTTCAAAGACAGACGCGTTTTCCATTCTCGCCGCGGCACTAAATTTGGTGTCAAAATTTCATTAAAATCAATTCAATAATTTTCGCTTTACGCAAAATACATAGAACGAAATAAAGCAAAACTCTTATGTATATGTTAAGAGCAAACACCGATTTCGGCCAATGGACGAAAAATATGGCCAAAACGCGTTTTGGCTGCTACCGTTTTACCAATGTCCGAATTATCGCTTTCTGACTGTTTAATGTAGACCAGAACGTGTTTTGGCTCAACTACGATTGCCAAAACGCGTCCTGTTCTACTGCGATTGCCATAACGCGTGGTGGATTTTGTGAGTGTCTCAGCTTGTAAACGATACCTCTGGAGCTAGTGTATTCATTTAGTATTTGATCTTTGTGCGGGTTAGACAGTAGCTAGAGAGTGCCATGGAAGACCTAAGGTTGTGTTTTAATGACGAAATGCAAAATGTCATAAGTGGTAGCAATGATCGTAGTAATATTTGTACAAGAGAAAGATACGACCAAACACTCACAGAGGTAAAGGCGGCAAAAGCTTGTAAAAGTAACGGTGATACAATATCTTCGAAACAAAGACATCGATCGAAAAGGTATGATATTTTAAAAATTGGCTATATCGAAAAGCTAATTGAAAGAAGGACAGACGAAACAGCCGAACTGCGTTATTTTTGCATGACCCACGAGTTATTTGACATTATTCATTCCGCTCTTGTGGGAGTTGGACATAAGAGATTGTGAGATATGTTTCTTTCAGTTTTTTTTTTGACGGACCTAAGATCTACAAGTGCTTTTATTCATTTTAGTTATGGATTCTAAGCTCAGAGGAAATATTGTAACACAAAACGGCAAATAATTGAGACTTATTTATTCGTAGTAGAATATAGAACGTGCTCTGGCAATCGTAGTTGATCCAAAACGCGTTCTGGGCTACATTGAACAGCCGGAAAGCGACAATTCGGACATTGGCAAAACGGTAGCAGCCAAAACGCGTTTTGACCATATTTTCCGTCCATTGGCCGAAATCGGTGTTTGCTCCTAACATATACATCACAAAATTGGTTTCTGTAATAGGCAAGCCAATATTCAGATGGACCTAAAAAAGTGTAATATGCCGCTACGTATTTTTTTCAACAGGTTAATGGACAAACTATTATGAATACAACAAATTTTTTCAGTTTTACAACCCCCCACCCCCCAACCGCCCCAATTTCACCCTCACCCATAAAAGTAGAAAATGATCAGGAACCCCTAAAACGCCTAAAAACAAAGTTTGAGATGTTTTTATATTTTTAGTTTTTTTATTATTGCTGCGCCGCCACTGAAATGATTTTTTCCAAAACATACGCGTTTTCTATCCTCGCCGCGGTAGTAATACTGTGTCAAAATTTCATTAACATCAATTCAATAATTTTTGCGATACGCAATAGAATAATATATCGATCTAAAACAACACTCGTATGTATACACCACAAATTCTAAGTCCCTTGGTTTCTGTAATCGGCAAGGCAATGTTCGGATGGACCTAAAAAAGTGTATTATGCTGCTAGGACTTTCTCCCTCAGGTCAGTAGGCAGCCTATTATGAGTACAACAAATTTTTCAGATTTACAACCCCCCACCCCCCCAACCACCCGAATTTCACCCCCACCCAAAAAAAAAATAGAAAATGATCAGGAACCCCTAAAACGCCTAAAAACGAAGTTTGAGCTGTTTTCATATTTTTTGTTTTTTTAATATTGCTGCGCCGCCACTGAGACGATTCCTAAACATCAGACGCGTTTTCCTTCCTCGCCAAAGTAGTAATACTGTGCCGAAATTTCATTAACATCACTTCAGTAATTTCAACATTATAAAATACAGAACGATCTAAAGTAATACTCGTATGTATACATCGGAAAATTCTCAAAGTCCCTTGGTTCCTGTAATACAAAAGGCAATGTTCCGAAGGACCTAAAAAAGTGTATTATAGCGCTAGGTCTTTCTCTCTCAGGTCAGTAGACAGCCTATTATGAGTACAACAAATTTTTCAGCTTTACAACCCCCTACCCCCCAACCACCCCAATTTCACCCCCACCCAAAAAAAAGTAGAAAAT
The DNA here is from genome assembly GCA_951848785.1 of Callosobruchus maculatus. Lineage (NCBI taxonomy): Eukaryota > Metazoa > Arthropoda > Insecta > Coleoptera > Chrysomelidae > Callosobruchus > Callosobruchus maculatus. The sequence goes on along the minus strand of CATOUR010000065.1, from coordinate 8,233,084 downwards.
AATCAGGAACCCCTAAAAGACCTAAAAACGATGTTTGAGGCATATTCGAAATTTTTCGTTTTTTGCTAATTACTCCGCCGCCCATGCACCGATTTTCAAAATTGTAGCAACATTACCTACTACGACCCTACACCATATCACCACCGCAATTTCATCAAAATCTATGTAGCGGTTACTGAGATTAGGAGGCTAGAAAAACGCCAACAGACAGACAGACCGACAGACAGACAGACAGACAGACCGACAGACAGACCGACAGACAGACCGACAGACAGACCGACAGACAGACCGACAGACAGACCGACAGACAGACCGACAGACAGACCGACAGACAGACCGACAGACAGACCGACAGACAGACCGACAGACAGACCGACGGAAATGAGTGACGTGGATTTTCGTGATGTAGGCATCATAAAACGCCCAAAAAGTGTATTATCTCAAAATCGAAAATTTTCGCGATCACAATACTCCCCTCACCTATCGGTGTGGGAAGTAAAATGGGATAATACATAGGTGTTTCTTTTTAAAAAATACTTGTTTGCATCACCACGTAGTTATGGATCAACCTGTCTAGATCAAAATATTTTCTGAGCAAGGAGCATATCTGTGGCTACAACTTTTATGTACAACTTTTTTCGCTATCTTCTACGGTAGTGGAATTATCGTCCGAGCCGGTACTAAAAACTCACCCTGTATAATTATTTTCGTTAATATTAGTACATTGTTATTTTATATTTAGGTTAGGATTATAATATGCCAATATTATAACGTATGAGATAAACTTTAATTTTTCCGATGCCCCCCCCCCGAAATCGATTTCTATATACGCCACTGCATGATGATCGTAGCTAAATAAGTCGTTACGTGTTCATTAAAATACGGACGAATACTAATTAGTCAGTGAAAACATTTTTGAAATCCTTCAATAAATGGTACAGAAAATCAATGATTAAAGTAAGCATAATTATTCAGTATTCAGCGCGAAATAGTTTCCGCCTTCAACTCGGCTGTGACGTCACGTCTTCGCATGGCACGTCTGGGCGAGTGTGGCCGACTACTGTCGTAGATCCGTGGATCTTGAAAGCGTTTGAAGCTTAGCTCTGAGCTAGTGTAGTATTAGTAATACCTCTTAATATCGATCTATAGCAATATTTTAATGCTTTCCTGAGAAAATAAACCTCTTCAAATAAAAACCATCATTTATTGATATTTTAATTTGTACCTCTGCAATATTGACGGACAATTGTTGTATTGAAAATATTACTAACTGAGCTATGATGTTCGAGTGATTGGGGGATGGTGATCATACCTTATTTTCCTTCGCTTGTCTTTGATATAATTATACCATGTAGTTTCCGAATAAACCTACTCATCAGTAACCTTTACAGTAAAAAGAGTCTACACTAATTCCTTCCCTGCCTGCCAGTGGTCAGGGTACTACCTAGGCCGCACAGTAAGACGGGCCGGCATATATATCTATCTCTGTCGTCGCCTACGTCACAAATATCGACCTAAACCGTCTTCCGCGCTGTCCGATTTCCGCGGGATAACACTGGCAGTACTGGCACTTGTGACTAGCACGTTGTATTCCTGTCCAGACAGCAGACGAGTGACGAGTGTGCATTTGAGTAGATTTGAGCAACACGTGTTATTTTATTATATCGGTAAGGTGAAAGTTTTATTTGATATTCTGATTTGATCTTGTGTTTATTTCCGGTATATCAGGCTTATATAGAGAAACTATACAATAATGCCATCAATGACAATTGTGTAAAATCTAGTAAGAAAAGAAAAACTGATAAGCTGTCCAGTACTTAGTTCTTCCGAGAACTAAAATACTATTTATCCTTTCGTTCTCATTTTTGATTACTTTGTGATTTATATGTTTGTTTCCATATTTTGTGCTACCTAAAGGCTTATGTTTCTGTTATTGTTGTTTCTTACTTTAATTCATATAACGTACATATTTTTTTATTTTTGTTCATATTTTGTATTCCTTCGTGATTTATATGATTGTTCCTATATTTTTTAATACCATAAGAGTCGTTTTGATTTTATAGTTTCTTATTTATTTTATATGGCCCGAAAATGTTTTTTTTTATTGTTTTTAGTTCGTATTACTTTGTGATTAACATGTTTATTCCTATATTTTCTAATAGCTGAGAGTTACTTTTCTGTTATTGTTATTTTTATATGTCCTGAAAATATAACCTATTTATTTTTTGTTCCTATTTTGTATTACTATTTGATTTGTATGTTTGTTCCTGTTTTTCAACACCTAAAGAGTTATTTTTCTATTAGTGTAGTTTTTTATTTTTCTATATCACCTGCTTAATAAAATAGTTTGAACCAGAATGGGAAATGCCTTATTTTAACTGAAAATCGACATTTTCATTGTTTTATAATAGCCAATTAAGAATTATGGGTAGATATCATTATTTTTTTTATGCTTCACAATATAACAGAACTCCTAATGAGTAAATTATATATGCAACTATGCCAAAAAATCGATTTGCGGCAAGCTGATATAATAAAAATACCGCGCGCCCCATATAAACACATATAAAAGTCGGTCGAAGTTTGTGACGTCACGCAAGCTGCCTGCCGGCCTGTCTTACTGTGCGGCCTAGGTACTACGTGGTACTACTGTCACCGGTCATTCCATTGGACTGCCTAAAAAATTGCCTTCCCCTAAGGCCGCTTTCTAATTTGTCGATTCTAGAGCGGCGCGGGATCTGTTAGCTCGGCACCGAAACGATGCCGCGCTGCCCTCAGCTACTCACCTACCTGTATATTCTTGGTAAAAAATCCTGCAGTATCGCTTTGAGCGTCCTACGAAAATGTCGTTTTCAAGCGATGAAGATATTTTAGTGTGTTATTTATATCGTCTACGTAAACAAGAAAACGTTATTGGCGTCATCCTTACATCGAGAAGAACATTCATTGTCGACTTTTTGTTACGGCTCAAGAACTTTCCCAAGACGACCAAAAATTTTTATCGATGTATAGAATGTCAAAAAAAACGTACGAAGAGCTTTTGAATTTGTTATCACCAGTGTTAACAAAGCAACATACTAGATTTAGAGAATGCTCGATAATCTAGGAAAGGATTTACATGAGGAAATTGTTGTTCGTTGGAACAATAAAAAAAAGGATTACCCAAGGACCAATGGGAAGCCTTAATGGCAAAGCATAAAATACCCTATAATTGTAAGGCGAGGCAATCTCCACAAATCAATGCTGAAGTACAACCATGCCTTATAAAATCGATTCTTGAACATGATCGCTTCATAAGCGCTCTACAACAGCAGTTGTGAGCCGTAGGGATTGTTATTGGGACTATGATGTCTAACAAAGATCAGGAGGATACAACACAATCATTGGCAGAGGCCTGCCAACTATTTGCCAACATCCATCGTGGGCTTTCACTGCTTTCAGTTCATCGCAATCTAAGATCATACAACACCTAATTCCAGAATGTAAAAATGTGGCAAATACCTTAGAAATGGATGAGTTTTTATGCAACACAAAATTTGCTGAAGCGATGAGAAACGAACAGGCAATAAAGAAGGCCAGCGTAGATTTTCAGAGGAAGACTTGGCAGTTCAGTTTACCTGGACCTTCATCATTTAAACTACCGGCGATCACTTTCCAATTAGCGAATGAAAGAGAAGAAGAGAGAGGAGGAAAGAAGGCTAATGGAGTAACTAAGGAAATAAATGAGACCCTAAGAAGTACCTGCATCAGAAATAGCCTCTAGAGCAAATGTGAGTAGCTGGTAGACTTTCAAGTTTTCTCCGGAGCTGGGAGAATATTATAGGAAACCGAATAATTTTGCCAGGACAACTGTAAATATAGGGACTAATTAATTCGTACTTTTTATTGTTTAGTTATTTACATAAGATACATGGTTATATATTGCTTATTTTATAATAATAATGGACTTATGCCTTATTTAGACTTAACTACGTTTAATGTTGGAAGTACTATATATTCTAACTAAGAAATCAATTAAAAAATTGTCCCCTTTGAACATCTACATATTATAATTATATCAAGGACAAGCGAAGGAAAATTAATAGATGAATCGACTCACCTGAAGGAAGATTAATTGTTATTTTCCGAGCTTGTCCGAATATATAATTACTCAACCCTCTCTATATTACTTAGGGGTAGGCAATTTTTTAGGGAATCCAATGGAATGACCGGACCGGTGACAGTAGTACCACGTAGTACCCTGACCACTGGCAGGCAGGGAATGAGTTAGTGTAGACTCTTTTTACTGTAAACAATTAGTGCTGATGAGTAGGTTTATTCGGAAACTACATGGTATAATATTATATCTTCGGACAAGCTCGGAAAATTACGATTAATCTTCCTTCAGGTAAGTCGATTAATCTATTAATTTTCTGTTTCTTTGGTTTTTGCCTTTTCATAATTGTTTGCACTTTTTGGTCTTTCTGTTTAACTTTTTTATCGAGATTACCTGCACATTTCACAGTGCAATCCGCAGATATGGATGAGTGGATCTCCTAGTACATCTGAATCTTCGTATATTGAATCACAGTGAATGACTGAAATTTTACCCATTTGATCATGTGACCACACTTCTGCAAAAATTTTCTGCATGACGGCTTTTTCCATTTGCTGCGATTTCTCTTCTAGGATGTACAACTTTTTGACAAACTGATGAGGGCATATACTTGGGTTTTAAGCTTTAATGTTCCAGCGACTAGTTTTGTATTTTATCAAATTTTCAGTAACATTTTCAAGTTTTAACAACAAAAACATACGTTACGAAATCGGAAATATAAAATAGACAATTGCTATCTACAACAAACAACAAGATTATAAATGTAACTAAACAATTTAACTTAACATCAGATAAGGTAACATTTAGTAATCAGTAAAGCTGATTCATACAGCTGATAATTAATACTTATCAGTAGAACATAAGTAGTATAGGTACACATATCAAAATTATCTTCACAAACATATTGTACGAGTATACTTTCTGGTCCAATTAAATCACTCTGCACATGGCCGACTCTACACTAGGCCGGAGCCTTAGATGTGGCAACGTGTCTTAGCTGTCAAATAGTGGTTCGGTTACCGTAAATTGTTTTATAGTTTCAGAATAATAATTATTACATTTTATATCTATTGAGAGTTCATCTTGGTTGATAAATTAAGAAAAATCCTTTTTGGAACTACTACTACTATTACCACTTACATCTGATGTCTGGTTCATCGTAGTCAAACACTACAAAGTAAAAATAAACGCAACCTGTTTCCTGCTGCCACTTCCACTTGAATGAACACTCAATTTACTTCGTAAATTTTCACTTGAGCTAGAAAAATTCACTATTAGGTCGCTTTGAAGCCATTCTTGCTGCTGCTGGTCTTGATTCCCTTTCACTATCAAATCTTTTCATAGGTGTGCCCAGATGTGTTCTATTAGAACTGTATTTTTCTGTGATATTTGGGAGGTCCAGAAAACATTGTAGGTACCACATTGTGCTTTAAAATAGGTCTTATCCTTTGAAATGTTTGTAAATTATTGTCCTTATTCTTATAAGTATAACCAGCCCTTGCGAGGAATACCTTTCACCCACTTCTGTTTCTGTCCTTTATTGGAAGCACAATTACTAGTGCAACCTGGTAGTACACACTTTGCAGGCATCTTTTTATCTTTATAGTTTCGTTTGTGCAGGTAAATAATTAGAAACACATTAAACATCACCTTCCAATCTTCGTTTTACTCTGGAAGGTTATGTTTGGTATGTCCTTTATTGGAAGCACAATTGCTAGTGCAACCTGGTACTACACACTTTGCAGGCATCTTTTTATCTGTATAGTTTCGTTTGTGCAGGTAAATAATTAGAAACACATTAAAAATCACCTTCCAACCTTCGTTTTACTCTGGAAGGTTATGTTTGGTATGTCCTTTATTGGAAGCACAATTGCTAGTGCAACCTGGTACTACACACTTTGCAGGCATCTTTTTATCTTTATAGTTTCGTTTGTGCAGGTAAATAATTAGAAACACATTAAAAATCACCCTCCAGTCGTATTTTTTACTCTGGAAGAATTACACTAATGACAAAAGCTCGGCCGACTATTCAGTGTTGCCATATTTCAATGCTCCGGCCTAGTGAGTAGAGTCGGTCATGCTCTGCACCATTTCTTTCTTATGTTGCCGAGCAAAGTTATGTGGAAAAAAGTGTTTTTGGTATGTTAATCGTTGTGTCCATAGACTTTGAAATAATACAATATTTATAGCCTCCCTTTTTAACATCTCTCGTCATAGCAATTCGATCTTCACTTTGAAAGTTGTCAAGAGGAGATTGCAAAAGTAGTTTTTGGATATACAAAATTTATAGTGATGCACTGCAACCCCTACTTAAAAATCTTAAATGACACTACCATACTTGTGATACATCATTTTGAAGGGAATTTATTGACAAATGCAACCGTGTAATCGGATTGAAGATAGATTCACTATTATGGAAGTTAATAAAAAATATGATGATTATCAAAATGAAATATTATTTTCATTTTCTGAAATATCGTAAGAAAGGTTCCAGATGTGACTCATTTCGTTCCATACAGACGTACAGGCGATATTCCAAATATCTTCGCACATTTCTCAACATCCCCATAGTCAATTAGTCACTGTGGAGATCGTCTATAGAATCGAGCTGCGTAATGCGTATTATAAACTTTGGATTTCAAATGTCTCCATGAAAAAAGTCACGACATTTTTAATTTTCCAGACCAGATCGACCCATATGCGGAGGCGCTTATTCGTACAAAGGATTGTCTTTTGGCCTCTTGCAATGACTATGAATATATTTTTTGGGTCATTCTTGAAAAGAGGTACATTTATATTCTGTATTTTTTTATAAAATAAAAATTAAGGTATTTCTATAAAAATAGTATCATCTGACTGATAGTGTTGTAGACTTGTGAGGAGAAAACAGGTTGTCAATCTTGTTGCTTCCTTTAAAGCGTTTTTTGTCAATTAGTGAATTTGCGCTGATAACGGCAATGACGTCTGTATAACGGGGATGAGGTTACTTCATCATTATTAACCTAACAAGTGAAAAATAGTTGGTCTACCTTCAATGCAAAAATACATATTGTAATCATCCCATGCTTAATGCAGATTGATAAAATTAAAAATACATGCCATGGAGAAAAATTCTGTTCTTCTTCATCTCAAATAGGTATTGCAAAATACCAATTAACAAAACTAAGTTCTGAAAAACAAAATAAATATCTCAAATAATATTCATCGTCAAAAGTATACAATCGATATAACACGAAGGCTACAAATATAAAAAAATACATAGAATTTACACAGAAAAATGAATTAACGTCTTGAATCAGACTCTGAGAAACAACAAAGAAGGATTCCACATAAAAAATACAGGAAAGCACAAACGTATTCCATTACTAATTATAAATATTGAATACTGATTATGAATACAATAACAAAAATATAAGGTACCACCTCGAACCAAGTTCTTAAGTGATCCGATTTCATCTAGTACTGGCCTCTTTTTTCATACGGATTTTTTTTGAAAAGAGTAGAATATCCTGGCTAGGTATTGTAGCAATGTCTTCTTGCATTTGAAACGCCATATTTAAGCCTGAAAGAACAAAAAAAAACACACACTCACACACAAGTATTATTTAATCAACTCCGTTATCATTCAGATCACCACCGTTATCGTTATCCCATTTTGATAACGGCGATGATATAACGGAGTTGGTGGTCATGCGTGTTATATATTTTTTGTATCACTATATCATGATATTATTGTATTTTGTTTGCATAATGCATGGCCGACTTTACTCACTAGGCCGGAGCATTGAAATATGGCAACACTGAATCGGGAGCCGAGCTTGTGTCATTAGTGTAATTCTTCCAGAGTAAACAATAAGATTGGAAGGTGATTTTTAATGTGTTTCTAATTAATTACCTGCACATACGAACTATAAAGATAAAAAGATGCCTGCAAAGTGTGTAGTACCAGGTTGCAATAGCAATTGTGCTTCCAAACAAGGACATACCAACATAACCTTCCAGAGTGACAACGAAGAGTGGAAGGTGGTTTTTAATGTGTTTCTAAGTATTTACCTGCACAAACGAAACTATAAAGACAAAAAGATGCCTGCAAAGTGTGTAGTACCAGGTTGCACTAGCAATTAGTGCTTCCAATGAAGGACATAAACAGAAGTGGATGAAAGGTATTCCTCATAAGGGCTGGTTATATTTATAAGAATAAAGACAATAATTTACAAACATTTCAAAGGATAAGACCTATTTTAAACCACAATGTGGTACCTACAATGTTTTCTGGACCTCCCAAATATCACAGAAAAAGACAGTTAATAGAACTCACCTGGGCATGCATCTGGGCATACCTATGAAAAGATTTGATATTGAAAGGGAATCAAGACCAGCAAGAATGGCTTCACAGTGACCTAATAGTGAATTTTTCTAGCTCAAGTGACTATTTACAAAGTAAATTGAGTGTTCATTTAAGTGGAAGTGGAAGTGGCAGCAGGAAACAGGTTGCGTTTATTTTTATTTTGTAGTGTCTGACTATGATGAACCAGACATCAGATGTAAGTGGTATTAGTAGTAGTAATAGTTCTAAAAAGTATTTTTCTTAATTTATTAACCCAGATGAACTCTAATACATATAAAATGTAATAATTATTCTGAAACTATAGGCCCCCTATTTGACAGCTAAGCCACGTTGCCACATCTAAGGCTCCGACCTAGTGTAGAGTCGGCCATGCATAATGGTAAAAACTTTGATAAAATACATACAATAAATCGAAAATTAAAAGATATGCAAAACTACTTACTTCTATATAATCATAACGGTAATGACGATTTAAGATTGGACAACCTTGTTAGCATATGTTCCCCACTGCGTTTTTGTTAATAAATGAAACGTCAGCTCCCTCCGGTAGCTAAATTTTTACTAACCGGTTTTAAAATGGGAACTACCGACGAGCATAAGTTAGCTCGTGCTGCCGTTAGTGTGGATATTGCGAATTATAACTTGATAACGGTGTTGATGTCTATACACAGTGACACGTTCAAAATTGATTCTTCCTCGAAATTGGAAAATGAAATTGGTATTTTATGAACAGCAAAGCTTATTTAATACTATATACAAGAAGTATGGGGCAGTAGAATTCGTAGATTGTCGTTTCAAATTAGTATTTTTGCTAATGATATTTCAAAAATATACTGGGTGACCATAACGGAGTATGACGCCCGGGCCAGTTGTACGTAAAAAATGTATGTAAAACAAAAGTTTTGTTTAAAAACACATAGAATGTTATATAACACTAATAGAGTTTCTTGAGATTTTAGAAAAAAGGTTGCTAATATTAAAAAATAGGTACTTTAATTATAGATGGTTACATGAAAATGTACCATTTTTGAAGAATGACCCTTTTACGAGATATTGTGACCAGTAGCACATTGATTCTGGACAGTACTGGACACCAGTGTTGTCCCCGTATACAACGGCCTTAAAGGCCTGACAGCAATCGGGGTTCTACTTCTCTATTACTTCAATCGTAGATATATTTATATAAAAATATGCATCTCAAAATAATTTATACAACGATGTCAATGCATGCCCCGTCTAGAATTAATGACACAAGGGTTTTTCAACTACGTCCAGTTTTCAGTTGAGTTTCGTATGAAACGCAGATCGATGAACTGTGGGTAGTAGGCAGGACGTAGGAAGCCTCTGCTTTTCTCATGTTCGGTAGAAACGCGTACACAGAACATTGTGCTGATGTGTATCATGTATTATTTTATCGCTTTATGTAATATACGGTATCTAAATCCAATTCAGTGGCGTACAAATCAAGGGGTATGGGCTTATATGAAATGTGGGTTTTATTGAGTTGCAGGTAGCTAAGTTACGAAACATATATATTTTTAAAATTTTGAAGTAGAGATACTGCAGGTTGATCTTTCGGGCTAACATATTTCCGGGATAACGCCATTTAGCGTTTTACTGGAGCTACTTTTAACTCGTTTCTTTCAAAAGACAGGTCACTAAGTCTCAAATACCAGTCATTTCACAGTTATTTGCGAACTCACGAATGATTTAAAATCATCTGGGGAGGAAGGGGGGTCTATTATTATTATGTAACGGTCCAACGGATTCAGAAAATAAGCTAAAAATTGTCGATCTGAAAAATAAAAAATAAAGTTTTCAAACGGGGCATCGTTAATAAATGGGATCAAAGCTGAAGTAGATTTCAGCACCGAATCCGAGAAGCTAGAATACTATACATAGGCCCGATTTTATAAACACAGACATTTTAACAAAGGCTTTGACCAATCAGAGCAGCCCATTCAGGAACATGCGTCTGTCAAAGTTCTCTGAAAATTATTGATTTCTCTTGAAATTTACTTCAAAAAGGTGAAAAAGACATGCTTTATATGCATACATGCTGTATAATCGACCATTATGAACCCTCTAGTATCTTTTCAACTCTGATTTTCCATCCTAAATGGGTGAAAACTTGCATTTTCCTGTTTAACAAAGAGTTTAGCAATTGCTAATCTCAACCAATCAGATTCTAAAAAAACCGATACATTTGATCACTGGTTCAAATGTACTGTTAATGTAATGATAATAAATTCAAATTACCGCATTATTTTGATAAAAGAATAATTTACAATCGATGAAAATAATTATAAATTCCTGCAATATACCTTTGTATTATAGGAAAAAGGGGTAAAAATAACATTTTATTGCATTTCACAAACTAGACACACACGATTTAACAGGTGTGCATTACTGATTGCCTATCCTTCTTAACAGCAAAGCTTGTGAGCTGCCAAAAGTATAACGTATAACCTTATTTTTCCTAAGCTATAGAAACCTTTCGCGCATAAGGAAGTGAATAAGGTGCTTTATATAATTTTCAGAGAAAGGGCGGAACCAGCAGGGGGGATTTTTATCCATATTTACAATGTGTTTCTGCGCTACGGTGCCTTTTACGCAGTGCCTTTACAATCGTTACATCCTCTGTGAATATTTCTATAAGAAGGTCTATAATAAACATGCATCCAGTCTATAATGAATCTGACTGCAATTGCAATTGGTAATCATACAATAATTATAAGGTAAACATTAAAAATCTAGCATTAATTCGCAAATCAATCGCTTTGTTCTGATTTTCTGCTATTATGTTGTTAAATAAAATATACAGTGCGTTCTATTAATAAAAATTGGGGATGTGTTTGTTTGAAATTATCGAAAAATAATTTATAACTTGGCAACGTCGCAAACGCGAAAAAAAAATATTACAAGGCGAGATAGCGTATTAGTAGGTACTTCGATTTAAAATAAAACATACAGGGTGTTACATTTGAAAAAACAAAGTAAAATGACTTTCAAATTGCCATAATATAAAATTCTGCCAAAAACACCCTGTAGATGCACATAGTAACATCCAAAATAATATTCATTTAATATTCAAATAACTTGCTGTATAGTATTATTGAGAAAAGTTGAAGGAATTTGGACGTATTACTTGCAACCTTGCAAATCCAGAAATTAATAGAAAATGAGTTATAACTTGGCAACGTCGCAACCGTGGTAGAGATCAATGATGGAAACTAGAAGATTTAAAAAAAGTTATAGTTCCATATAAAAAAATCAAATTGATCACTATCCTGATTTCCTGAAACACTCTGTATATTCCAAAATATTTTTATGATATGCATCTTAAGTAAGTAACCAATAACCATAACTTTTGTATTTGAAGTTTTCTTGCATTTGCAGTTATTACGAGGGTTGATCCCTATGTTCCACCTTTCAACTGGTTCTAGTTTATGTTCCACAACTTTGGATTTACAAGTCACAGCTTGCAAGCGTCATGTGAGGTATGATTGAAATCGATGCGAAACAGCAAAACTGTGTGAGATTAAATATTTGTTGAAAAAGCAGTCATCCCCAAAATAAAGGCATGCCCATTAACAGTGACATTAGGGCTGCTGTGTCTTATGACATAGTCTCGCGAGCTTAGGTGTGGAAGTGAAACCTGTGAAAACGAACACATGACGGAGGTCCCTCAATCACCGTCACAACCGATGAAAACGTCAGAAAAGTCCACGATATCATTCTAGAAGATAAAAGGGTGCGTCAAATTTTAGAACAAATAGGCTTTTTATTACAGTAAACATTACAACATATTTTATCCACGAAAAAATTGACGGCTAGACAGGCACGTATCCAGGATTTGGTTTTGGGGGGTCCAGATTATGGGTGTCTCACTTGGTTGACCCCCCCTAAATACGTGCTTGCGGCTAGATGGGTTATTCGAATGCTTTCTGCTGTTAAAAGCATGTTAAACGGCTGTCAAAAGTGTCAAAGGCCTTTGGACACTTTCCGCAGAGTTAAGAAAAACTCTATATTGACCGATATGTAACAATGGAAAAAGCATAATGGGTTACACGATTATGATTCGAAGACAAAAACTCAAAGCAAGCAATGAATGCATCGCATCGGAGTTCTCCACCACCGCGCAAGTTCAGAGCTGAGATTACAAGATTATCGCTTCAGTTTTTTGTTGTTGGTTGATTACTCGGAAAAAGTACAGGCTCTTACTATGCACAACTACGAGAAATAGCGAAATTGCGTGAAGCCATAGAAGACAAGATGAGACGGGGAAAATTAACGAAAGGTTAGCTTCTCCATCAGGACAACGCGCCAGCACACAATAGTCCCTGATTGCATTTGCAATTGCTGCAATTCGTTATGTAAGGTTCGACATCATTGACAATCCACCATATTCGCCAGATTCGCTCCCCAGTGACTACAGACTATTCCCAAAGCTCAAAGAAGACATCGGTGGAAAAATATTTTCTATCAATTACAGGCTACAGACGATCAGTTAACTGACAGTTTTCACTGAACACTATAAACTGTCAGTGAAAACTGACCGTGTTTCATAAAAACTGACAGTTTTCTTAGTGTCAGTTAAAACTGATGTTATACTGTGGAAACCATAATTTTAACTGAAGTGACGGAACTGTTTAGTTAAAACTGTCGTGTGTATGTGGTTTATATCAGTTCTAAGACAACGATCTGTGGTTACAATTCGATCAATAAGTAATTGTAGCCAATTGTGAAGGACCAACTAAAATGGCAAATACCCGCAAATGACTCACGAGAATCGAAAGTTAATCAGGCATCGGTTGACTCACCCCTTGTTGGTTGGCGTCGGATGTCTTCCCCAGCTGGGTACTGCGTTGCTCTATCCAGATTCCTAGTTAGCTGAGCGATGTAAGGCTGTGGTCGCCGTTATTGGAGGTACCCGCTACACACGGGGTGACGGATATCACGCACACGTCCGTTCACCTCGGTAGTTGAAGTACGACTCTCTCTTTCTTCCGCGTCAACCGTCAGACTTCAAACTCGCAAGTCAAACGCGGGAGATTCGAATACAAAATTTTTTAAATGGTAAATACCAATCGTAACCATTTTCCGCCCACCAAAAAATATAAAAAAAAAAAATATTTTTTCCAATCATAGTAATTCCTATATTACCCACAAAAGAAAATTAGTGGAATTATCCCACCCATAACACAACACGAAAAAAAAAAAAAAAAATTATCATATACAAGCAAATCATGGCCTATTGTGCCGGCAAAGGGCACAGTTTCAATAAAGGACGGTCTAACAGCCCTTTACTCGTCTTAACTTGGGCGACTCTCGAAATGTTTCCCGTACCGGGATATAACTTAATAATCCTGCCTAATGGCCACTGTAAAGGACGGGTATTTTCATCCTTGAGAAGAACCAACTGGCCGACCGAGGGAGGATTATGTGGTGTATTCCACTTATGTCGTTGCTGAAGGGTGTGGAGGTACTCCATATGCCAGCGCCGCCAAAAATGTTGCTGCATCTGTTGCACTAACTGCCACCTGTTCAACCGACTATGTTTCACACACAACAAATCTTCGTCAGGCGGAGCATTCAGGGGCTCTAATGTCAAGAAATGACCCGGAGTCAAGCTGCCTACATCGTTAGGATCAGAACTCAAACTACACAAGGGTCTCGAATTTAACATTGCCTCAATTTGGATTAAAGTGGTGCTCAATTCCTCATAAGTCAACACTTGCGCACCTATCACCCGCCGCAAGTGAGTTTTCACAGATTTCACTCCGGACTCCCATATACCTCCAAAGGAAGGACTAGCTGGAGGATTAAAATGCCACTTAATTTGCAAAGCTTCAGAAGCTTTAGCACCCAATAACTGTAAAGTTTTATAAGCACCAACAAAATTCGTACCTTGATCACTATAAATATCACTGCAACGTCCTCGCCGCCCTATAAAACGCCTAAGTGCTGCAAGAACAGCTTCACTAGTTAGATCTGACACAACTTCTAAATGTATTGCTTTAGTAGCCATACACACGAAAAGACACACATACACCTTTTGAGAACTAATGCCTCGTCTTTTACCTAAAGACATCCTCAAAGGACCAAAAAGGTCTACGCCACTATGGGAAAAAGGTTTGACTTCCGAAATTCTAACGGAAGGTAAATCACTCATTATGGGGACCACTGGAGGAGGCTTAACTCTAAAGCATTTTATGCAACGAGATAACACTGAAGCTATAGCCCGTTTGGCAGATAGTATCCAATATCTCTGCCTTAACAGATAATGCAAAGTTTGTGGTCCAGGATGACAACTCCTATTGTGCACACTTTGGATAATGAGATAAGTCAATCGATGCTTCCTAGGGAGCAGAATTGGATGCTTCCGATCATAGCTTAGACTTGACTGTCTCAAGCGACCGCCCACCCTCAGGACACCCTGGGAATCAATGAAAGGAGCTAACTTCTGTATAGCTTTGGGACAGACCTCCGCTCGACGAACTTTCCGCAGTTCATTATCCAATTCAACTCTTTGCACGTCTTTGACCAGAACCACCATAGCCTCATACAATTCAGCCTCGGATAAATTACCTATCTCACGCGGGTAACCCCTTTTTCGACACAAACAATTTTTACGAAATCTCAAACAATAAGCAACAACACGCTCAATTTTGCGTAAGGAAGAATATCTATTCAACAATTCTGAAACAATACTAGAGCCGTGAATAGTAATACAAACAACCTTTGCTTCTTCTTGTACATCTGTACAGGAAGGCTCACCTACACAAGTTACAGGCCAATCATCCCGAGGAAGCTTAAGCCAAGTTGGCCCCTCCCACCACAAGGGTTGTTCTAGAAATTGCCGAGGAAAAGTCCCCCTAGAAGCACAGTCACTAGGATTCTCTTTCCCAACCACATGATACCATGAATCAGGAGCTACCTTCTCCTGGATTATAGCTACACGATTGGCTACAAAGCTCCGCCACCTATGCGGAGAAGATTTGACCCACGTCACAACTACCTTCGAATGTTACCATTATATGGGATACACAATCAATCAGCTCTGCGGCTAATAAGGCTGCACACAATTCCAGTCGTGGAATCGACAGTCTTTTCAAAGGCGCCACTCGAGTTTTGGCACACACCAAATGTACAGAAATACTGTTCTCCGTGGAAACCTGTCTCAGATAAACTACAGCTGCATACGACTTCTCCGAAGCATCGCAAAAAGCATGAATTTCTGTAAACTTTGCCTCTATATGAAGTATATGTCTAGGAATTTTCAACGAAGATAGCTCAGGTAACTCAGCCACAAAAGTTTTCCACTGGTTTGCAACTTCCAGCGGTGGCTCATCATCCCAACCTATCCCTAAAGCCCACAATTGCTGAAGTATTTGCTTGGGAACAATGATTACTGGAGCTAAGAATCCTAGAGGATCATACAGTCTTGCTATTTCTGACAAAATATTCCTCTTTGTACAGGACCGTATCTGAGGATGTACAGAATAAGAAAAACAATCCGTAGTGGGACACCACTGCAAACCCAACACTTTTATTCCAAGAGAATCCTTATCAAATACAAGTGGCTGCTGATGAACCTCAGGTACCTGAGCAAGTACTTCAGAACAATTACTTGCCCATTTCCTCAGTTCAAACTTTCCCAACGCCAATAATTCAATCAACTGGTTTTGAGTATCCAAGGCAATTTCCTTGGAGTTTGCTACTCCAATGGCGTCATCAACATAACAGAAATTCTCCAAAATATTTACAGCTAACGGAAACCTTTCACCCTCATCCCTACACAGTTGCAGCAACGTCCTAATCGCTAGAAAAGGACTAGACGTTACTCCATAGGTAACGGTCTTCAACTGATATTTCCTTATAGGCTCGTCACCGTTAGGTCTCCACAAAATAGTTTGATAACTAGTGTGAGACTCCTCAACTAAAATCTGTCGATACATTTGCCGTATATCCGCGGTAAACACATACAAATACAACCTGAAAGATAACAATATTGAGACGATATCATTTTGTAACTTGGGACCTGCTAGAAGAACATCATTCAAGGACTTTCCATTGGTAGTTTTAGCTGAAGCATCAAAGACAGTCCGAAGCTTTATTTCACCATTCGCATTCCTTTTCACCACCGCATGATGAGGAATGTAATACTCACTATTAGACCCCACTTGGTTCCCAACTTCAGACATGTGGCCTTGCTCCAAATAGTCAGCCATAAAATCACAATATGCTTCATGTAAGACGGAATCACGACGAAAACGTCCTTCCAACAGCTTAAATCTATGTAAAGCCTGTGAATAGGAATCACCCAGAACTGGGGGGAATTCAGAAAAGGGAAGCTTCACCACATATCTTCCTGAGTCCATACGCCAACAAGATGACGTAAAGAATTCCTCAGCCTGCTGTTCCTCTTCAGACAATGCGACACACTTAGGGATACTTTCAATTTCCCAAAACTTTTTCAATGTACAATCCAATTCCCCCACAGAAGTTAGAAAATTCAGCACACTATTAGTGGAAACACCACCCAACTTGCCCATTAACACCCACCCAAATACGGTGTTAATAGCATGTGGCCCACCATTCTGTCCTCTCACATAACCGGAACGTAAGATCTCACCAAATACTTCTACCCCTAGAAGCAGATCAATTTCCATTTCATCATGTGCAGCCAAAGGCTCTGCGATGCAAAGATTTTCTAAATACTTCCACTTCTGAACAACAGCAGGAATTTGAGGTACCTTCTCACAAATCTGAGGTATCACAATAGCTTCCAAATTGAAGCTAGGATACGGTTTGCTGTAGGGAAAGATAACACAAGAGACTTTTCCCGAACTCACATTCGATGACATTCCATTAATGCCAACAACAGGGGTTGAATACTCCTTACGAGTAAGATTCAACCTTCTCACACAAGATTCACTAATAAAATTGGCTTGACTAGCAGAATCTAACAAAACACGACATTTGGTGGATCTACCCTCAGAATCCAATATTGAGACTAGTGCAGTAGCAAGCAACATTCTAGGCTGCACAGACAACTTACTTGCCATGACTTGAACATGACTCTCAGATTCATTAGAGGTACTACCACTGACATCACAATCTGTCACTTTAGTGTCCGGAAAATGCAATAGTACATGGTGTTTTCCACCACAAACCCCACAAAGTTCTTTTGATTTACATTTATTTACTAGATGAGTAGCTCCCAAACAATTAAAACACATTCTAGTCCGCTTGACAAAGGCATGCCTCTTACGACATTCTGCCTGCAAGAATCTATCACATTTGATCAACGAATGTGGTGAACCCTTGCAAAAATTACACTTTTCCTGTGTTAATGTGCCAGTCGAAAAACTAAGTGTCTGCCTTCCCTTGGGATTAGCAGGACTATTATTCTTTCTAAACCCACCACTAGCATTAGACACATTACTCCCTTGATATGCGGAAGTAAGGGATGTATTTTCCAGAGCTCGACAGGTTTTCTCAACAAATCCAAAAAGCATGTCAAACCCCGGAACATTATTCCCATTATGTTCTAGTTCAAATCGCGTTTTAAGGGAAGAAGGGAATTTCTGCAACAATAAATTGAATTTGGTAAAATCCCATAGGTTCAAGTTACTCATCTCTAAAGCCACCAAATTTTCAGAAAATATTGACAACAATTTTCGAAGTTCAACTGCAGAATCATGCCTAGAGGGAGAAGCATTATAAATTGAAAACCAATAATTGCTCAATAAAACACGTTCATTCTGATATCGACTCATTAATGCATTATAGGCTATTTCATAATTATCCTCAGTAATGGGCACATTCCTTACTATTAGACCTGCCTCTTTTTCTAAATAAGAAATCAAGAACTGAAACTTTTCTATTTTTGACAGCGAATTATTTCTATGAATAAGAGTATTGAATAAGTCGATGAACGTAGGCCACCTTGTAAGGTCACCATCAAACTTCGGTATTTCAATTTTGGGAAGCCTCAAACAATTTTCTCTTACGACCACTGCAGATGTTTCATGCTCACTACGAGCCATCATCTCATCAGAAAGATCTTTATGAATGCCCCTTATTGAATATCTCATATCATCAAACATTGTATGAACTGCTTCCTCCTCCTCTAAGGCAGACTCATCTACCAAGGCTATTATTTCATATTGCAAATTCTCAAACCTCGTTACATACCCATCCAGCTCTCCATACCTGAGAAAAAACTCCGTCCGATACTCGCCATTATCACGAGCCTTCTTGGCCGCCTCAAGAACATTTTTAATAGATTTTAAAACTAGCGCGCGTTGCCGTTGCAACTTCACAACATTTGCATTAGGCATGTTCAGGTATCAGGTAACGATTCAATGTAAACACAAGACCAAAATAATCAAATTTAGAATCAATCTGCTAGTAAACACAACTTCTTTACACAAACAATACGGCAACCACACACAAATCACAAAATTTTCAGTTGTTATTCTTTTTCGAAATCTCCGTCGACTACACCAATTGTCGAAACGCCGGTTTTCGAACCCCCAACCGAATGTAACCAACTGAATCAAAACAACTTTTGCGCTCACGCAATTCGCAAAATGTCAATTTCAAATGCCCAGAAAACTCCCCAGATATGTATTACCAACACAATACACCAAAAGTTGCTTGTTTTCGAATATAACCAATTTTTACAAACAGCGCGCAACACTAACAAATTCCGATGTCACAAAAAAACTCCGTTTTTTGTCAAGGATACGTACCAATTTAGATTTTATGTAGACTATTTTACTATAGCGCGATTTATTTATCCGGCTCGAAGGACCAAAAAATGGTTACAATTCGATCAATAAGGTAATTGTAGCCAATTGTGAAGGACCAACTAAAATGGCAAATACCCGCAAATGACTCACGAGAATCGAAAGTTAATCAGGCATCGGTTGACTCACCCCTTGTTGGTTGGCGTCGGATGTCTTCCCCAGCTGGGTACTGCGTTGCTCTATCCAGATTCCTAGTTAGCTGAGCGATGTAAGGCTGTGGTCGCCGTTATTGGAGGTACCCGCTACACACGGGGTGACGGATATCACGCACACGTCCGTTCACCTCGGTAGTTGAAGTACGACTCTCTCTTTCTTCCGCGTCAACCGTCAGACTTCAAACTCGCAAGTCAAACGCGGGAGATTCGAATACAAAATTTTTTAAATGGTAAATACCAATCGTAACCAATCTGTCAACTGCGGTCTTCTACTCGTATTTTGTCATTATTAATGGGGGTTACGAGAGATAGCAGTTGTAGGTAATTTTCTTCACTCATTCTGATATAGTTGTGCCACTCCTTTGGAAATATTTTAAATTCTGTTAATAGGTTAACGTGTGAATAAGTAGACCTTTATCCTTTAACCATTCCATGCAGCGTCCTTTACGTTTATTTTTCCTCTTCTCATTATTCGAAATTAACAAAATACCACATATAGCTAGGGCATCTGATCATCTGACGACATGAAAACTGATTCACCGTCAGTTAAAACTGAACGCGTGTAGAGAGAACAAAGGTCAGTTTTTACTGACAGTTTATAGTGTTTAGTGAAAACTGTCAGTTAAAAGTGATCGTCTGTAGCCCGCATAAGTGGTTTGACCATTGATTAAAGTATAGGTCTGTTTTTACAGCAATCACAAACTAGTCAGCGTCAATTTGATTGGCCAGTACTAGTCAGAAATAGTTTGACAACTGCAATGGGGAATACTGATTGGCTCTGACTGGTTTGTGATTCTCTGTAAAAACAGACCTACTAATACTTTAATCAATGGTTTGACACAAAACGTTCGATCAGTATTATCAGTTATGGTGAATGCCTCAAACCTTTCGTGGAATATGATTTCCATAAATAACTATAGGTATATTCACTATTTTTTGCGATTTTTTGCTTTGTCAAACCAATAGTGTTTAGACTCACAGTCTAAATTAGACTGACGTGGTCAAGATGCTCTGCATCATAGACGGTGCTAAAGCGGCCTACAGACGTGGATGCATGCAGCGATTCCTGAATCGACCCAAGGTTTCATGAAACTTGCATCAGTGCATGAGTTCCCACTCAAATTGAAACCTGTTGCGATGCCTCAATCGACTTGATATTTTATGAACGTTTCATGCAACACAAGAATAGTAGGGTGGAGTTATTCTTTGCACCGACGCAATACTACACGTTGACACACTGAAACCTGCATCAGCGTCACCGACTCGGCGTCATGGCTCACCGACCAAAATGGGATTCCAGACTCTGCATCGCTGAAAGCCGCAACTGATACCAAATACGTGATTCAGTACTACCAAAGTTTACGGAATACATATCATAAACTTTGGTACTACATACACGCTGCTACTTGCGTCATGAAACGTTGTAGAAGTGGATGCCTGCATCGCAGCATGCATCAACGTCTGTAGGCCGTTTTAACAGTGCTCGTGATGCGAAGCTCGAGACCTCATAATTATCGTAGAGAGCCACGCTGCTTGTATGTGGTATGTTTTATACCGGGTTATTCACGTTATTTAAAACAGAGCATTATGGTTAAAGTATTCGATGAAAAAGAAAATAATAATTTCAGATGGATAGGGACCCATTAAGCCTACATTTTAAAATTATTTTCATGTTATACAGGGTGTCCCCAAAACACGAAACATATCAAAGTCATATTTCTTAAATAGAACACCCTGTATAATATTGCATATTCAGATTCCTTGGTGAATTTTAGTGTGACTTTCTGTATTACACATGGGACCTAAAGCGAACCGTTTAGGTGTAAATCACCATTTTCGGTATAAGTAGATATCAGGATATATATAAGTATTAGATGTCAGAAAAAAATTAATATCACAGAGATTATACAATTTAGAAGGCCGTGACTTTGCTGTGTTACTAAGCATGAAATACGTCAGCGTAGGATAGACCGGGACCGTCGAGAGCTATCTAGACGTTCAAATTTGAATTACGTTGGTGCTTGGCGAAATCGGTCGATTAATTAAAGAATCTTCAATCAAAGATAACTTTATTTTCCCAAAAGTTTGATAGTCTTTCAAATGATATAAGGTTGTGACTATCAATCTCTAGTAGTTTTCATTTAATTTCAAATTTTCAACCAAATCGGTCCTTTTCAATTTTGCTACCTATAAGCAACCTAGCGGACCGTGAAATATAAACAAAAACCTGCTCAGATAGAAGAGAACAACTAACTTGGGCGAAAAATACAGAGAAACTAGACTTTAGATTAGAGACAAGATTACTTTTCAACTCTAACCAGAAACAACAGCGGTAACATATCTAACGCCAAAGAGAAGTTGGAGTACGACAGAATATGTCGTCCTACTTACTACTGCATTGTACTAGACATTACCAATTTCCAAAACTATGAAAAATTTTGAAATGAAAGGAAAACTACTAGCGAAGGTTGTAGGCAGTTTATTATCTTCAGAATAAAATTTCACATTTAATGACATAAAAAAGTATTCAATTCTGTCTAATAAAAGGTAACGATACCGCTGACTAGAGTTCTAAGAATTCTTCATACCTATTAGCAGGGTCGAAGAGAATGAAGAATGAATTAAAATTTGGGGGGGGGGGGGTAGTGGATACGGTGAGAATGTGAAGAGAGAGGTAACATCAGGCTACAGTAGAGCCTGATTTTTGGCTGTCTATTAACTGTATCACTGTATTTTACAGCATATTACTTTTGTGATTCCGCCTGGACACCAATTTTAGCTCCAAAATTCCGGACAGGTACGGGATTTTCCGGACGGATGGTCACCCTATCTCTTAATGAAGTTTCCTTAATTAATCAATTGATTTCGCCAAGCGCAAACGTAATTCAAATTTGACCATCTAACCTAAGCTGACGCATTTCATATGGTTAGTAATACAGTATTTACAGCCTTCTAAATTTTATAATCTCTGCGATACTCAATTTTCTTCTGATATCTACTTATACCGAAAATGGTGATTTACACCTAAACGGTTCACTTTAAGTCCTATGTGTGATACATAAGGTCACTCTAGAATTCGAAAAGTGTTCTGAACAGAGCATATATATATGCTCTGACAGCCAATCAGCTCTGAAAGCGGTGGCAGCTTCGAGGGCCAGATCAGCTCTGGCACAAGAATGCTCTGCGGCCCTTCAGAAGTTGGCAAGACATAAGAAGGTGACCCTACTGTGGGTCCCCGGACATATTGGTATACCGGGTAACGAGAGAGCGGACCGATTAGCTAGGATAGGGGCCAACAGCCCCTGCATTGGCCCAGAACCTATGCTGGGAATTAGTAGACGCCAGGTCAATGTGGCCCTGGATAACTGGGCCTACAAGGAACTGGCGAAAGCCTGGTTAGAGAGAGACGACCGCAGGCAAGCCAAAAGATTCATAGCAGGCCCTGATAGGGGCCGAACGCAATGGCTTTTGAGTAAAGGCAGAGAGACGCTCAACCTTCTGGTGGGGGTTCTCACTGGCCATTGCCGGCTGAATAGACATCTGTCACTTTTGAGAGTGGTAGGGGACCCCATTTGCTCCAGATGCTGGGAGGAGGACGAGACAGCGTTCCACTTCCTGGGCAGATGTGCAGTTTATCGCAACCTTAGGGTGCAGATATTCGGCACGACGGAGTTTGGGGAGGAGCCACTATATTCAGCGAAATGGTCGGACATACTGACTTTCATCAGGAGGTCTGGTAGGTTCGACAAGGAGCTTGCTAGGGTGTAGAATTTTAGTGTTTTCAGTGATTGGTTCAGTGGGGTTGGCAAAAAGGGCCAAAGGTGGCCTACTTGCCTGGCTTCGCCTACCCATCACTACTACTACTACTATACCGAAAATGGTGATTTACACCTAAACGGTTCACTTTAAGTCCTATGTGTGATACATAAGGTCACTCTAGAATTCAGCAAGCAATCCGAATATGCAATGATATACAGGGTGTACTATTTAAAAAATATAACTTTGATAAGTTTCGTGCCTTAGGGACACCCTGTATAAAATAAATATGTCCTTAATGGGACCCCTATCAATCCGAAATTACTTTTTTCTTCTTCATCAGATACTTGAGCCATAATGCTCCGTATCGAATAACGTGAATAACCCGGTATTATGCCCATATCACAGACTAACAGCTCGTATGCTTAGTTGTGGTAGTTAGAGATTATTGTATCTTTGCGGCTTGGAAACATCCTTGCGTAGTTGCGCGGCCTACAGACGTTGCGGCATGCTGCGATGCAGGCATCGACTCCTACGTTTTATGATGCAAGATGCAAGTATAGCAGCATGTGGAGTACTGAATCACGTATTTGGCATCAGTTGCGGGCGTGCAGCGATTCAGTTAGAGTCTGGAAATACCATTTGGTCGGTGAAGCATGTGCATGATGCCGAGTCGGTGACGCTGATGCAGGTTTCAACGAGTATAGTATTGCGTCGATGCAAAGACGATATCTGGTCTTGTGTTGCATGCAACGTCCCTATTAATATCAAGTTGATTCAGGAATCGCAACTGGTTTCGACATAGATATGAGTAGGAACTTATGCTACTCTGATGCAAGTTTATTCATGAAACCTTGAGTCGATTCAGGAATCGCAGCATGCATCAACGTCTGTAGGCCGCTTATTTACATTTACAATTTTAGAAAAAGCTGTAAAGACTAATAAAATCGAATCCTTGAATTCAAAGACTATTGATACGAGTACCTATCATCTATTTCACTTGCACAGCATGACGCATGGCGATTCATCCTGAGAAAAAACAAGCATACCTAGGGCGATAATATTTGCTTTGCTGGCTTCAATCGTTTTTAGACTGTACTTAATAGTAGGTATACATATAGTTTTACTACTCCTCCTCGGTTTCCCCCGACCAAGGGCGCTTCCCTGGGGGGGGGGGGGGCAGAGGGGGTAATTACCCCCCCCCCCCCCGAAACACGGAACAAAACTGATTAATTAAAAATCAGATGCAATAAGATGCACTGAAAATTTAACTGTTTATGTTTATTGCTTTAAATATATTTTTCTGTTTATTATTTATAATAAGTCTGGTTTTGTTATATGTGTTTTGTTTTGTTAATTTGCCTTATAATAAAAAATGGAAAATACCTGTGTAATGTTTAATTTGATCTTTGCAGCTGAAAAATCTTAATTTCATAAATAGTCATCTCTTACCGTATTATATCTTCATTTGACAAGATGTTCATTGTACCCCCCCTCTCCTTGGCGGCGCCCAGTACACCAGAGATAACATAAAACGCTTTTGTTTTCCCTATGCACTACACTATCCATAAATTAAGTAACTACCCCCCCCCCCAGACAAACTTCCTAGAAGCGCCACTGCCCCTGACTATAAAAACATATTTTCCCAGTCTGTATATCTACACTACAGTAATATTTTTAAATTTCACCTAGATAGGTATAGGGTATAGGTATTCAGCAAAATAAGGTTTTTCTCGTGACTCGTGACACTCATTCGTTCAGCAATCTGACAAGTTTTTCTTTAGTCAGTCATTCCTACCTATTTACCTACCGAAACAAAACAAAACCTCTGTTTTTGTTTTCTGCGTGAGATTCTTGGGCAAATAAAAGATATAAACAAATAAAGGCCAAAAATGACACGTTTTGGCTTAACCCTTAACTAGTATGGCGGGTTCAATTTTGACCCCAGCCGAAATAATCAATGAAATTATAGGAAAGCAGAACGACCTGGCAACCCTACCGTCTTCACCGACAATTAAAGCACCTACGTACTGGAGTTTCTGTCAACCTTTCGCCCAGTCAGGTCATACACGTCCCTTGGGTCAAAATTGACCCCGGCATACTTTTAACGTAATTTTTTCTATGTCTCATTTGTGAGAAGTAATGGCTAATCCAAACAGTGATAAATGACCTCTGACTCAAGAAGAGTTACAACAGATTGTTGATTCATTTGTTACTGAAGATGACATTTCTGGCTCTCCCACTATTGAAGTGAGAGCTATTATTTGTCGAGTTGGTAACATTCCTGAAGAGAACGAAAACCAAAACAGGCGTATTGGGAGAGCCTTAGGCCGGTCGTCCTTTGGATGCGTTTTCGTCCGAACTATCTTCGTCAGAAATCGGATGAAGACGTGCGAATAATCCCTTTTCACTAAAACCTATTAGAGGTCGTACACTGCGTCCGAAATCTTCGTACGAATTCGGACGAAAACATGCGATGTGCGATCTATCCGAAACAAATGGGATTTGTTCGCACGCTCGCAGTGTTTCTGATCTGATATCAAGATGAATATTGAAAAGTTAATCGGTTTGATTTATGAAAAAAACCTTTGTGGGATATGACCAACAAATCATATCATATGAGAGATTTACAAAGAATCGCTCTTCAGGTGAAAAAATGGTCTCACGGAAGTTTGATGTTTTTTCTATAGTTTCTCTTATAGCATCTAATAAGATGTAGTTGAACGTATCCTGATTCATACGATAGTAATCAAAAAAAGTTTTCTCGTCCTTTCTTAAATCAACATATAAATGGTGAAATTCTCCGAATTCTTTTCGTTTTGCTAATATATCATTAGCAGAACACTTTTTTCTTTTTAACTTTAATCGGCGTCTACCAAGATAACTATTTTCCAAAAAATAATGATCATAATCATCCATCTTTATTAACACACAGTACGCTGATTTGATAATAATAAATATTCGCACAATGCTAAAACACTTCCAGTGGACGATATCAAATATGCGAAATCTGACGAAATTATTCGTCCGATTTCTGACGATGATACTTCGGACGAAAACGCATCCAAAGGACGACCGGCCTTAAGCGTACAAGGTGTTATATTTGACCACGTAACGATAATAAACAATGACTCATGTGTTACAAATGTCATAAACATATTTGTAGAAATCATTGTAGGAATAAAAACAAGTATTCGTACCAGATGTAACGACTAAAAATGCCAAACTTGTTTGTCAGGATTTTTATTTTCTTGAAAAAGGTTTGTTTTCTTTTGCTTCTCAACTGATTTTGTATATTTAAACAAGGTTTGTTCATTTTTGATACAAAAACACACTTTGTAACTTTTATCATTGAAAAATTTTTCCTCAACTACTTTTCAAATGTACCCTGTATTTTTTCCATGCGGATGTCTGGAATGGATTTTTTTTGTTTTTATAGCAGCAACTTAAGAATACAATACAACTTTCTTTACATTCATACCTGTTATTTTCATTTTTTTGCACAAAAATTCTAGAGGTCTAACCAGACCCCGCAATACTTTGAGTGTAATTTTTTTTCGCCATACCAGTTAAGGGTTAAAGTGGTTACCAGTATAGTGTTGAATTGAAGAGTCTAATACAAGAATCGGTTAGTTCATTTTTAGCGAACTTGCGCTAATCAGGTATTCTTATCTGGTTTCTGGAAATCTACATCGTTTAGTGCAAAAAAAACTTCTGTCTTATACTATATGAGATACAGAACTGAGAACTGTTTTGTTGGTTGACTGGTTCTTTATAGTGTGCAAGAATGCTACACAGTTAGACTTGACTTGTTCGTGCACAATATTTACTGTAATGGACTTAACCGATTATTGGATTGGACCCTTCAATTGTAAGTATTTTTAGGACAAACTACCTATCTAAGAAGATGCCTTCAGCTATAAAATGGCAGTTTTTAGAGTTTGAAGAATTACTCATTAATAACTGCTTCGAATAACATTTTCCCGCCATTGGGTCCAGGAATCCTTGATTTCCATTGATTCAAATAAAGTAACATTTTTGAATAATATAATAAAGGACAAAATACAAATAAGAGGTAGGTAGGTACACCGTACCTGCGCACAATAATGCCAATGCCAAGCGTCAACGAATACCTAAATAATTTCTAAACTATCCGACAGGCACGTATCTGCGATTGAAAAATAAATAACTAAATATATTTTATTAATAGATATCCAACTTATAAATATGCTTATATCTATCTTATTTAAATTTGTCCGATTTTATGGAGCCAAATTATGGGAGGGAAAATTCAAATAGTACGCCTAGCGGAGACATATGAAACATGCACGTCTAATCTCGAACCAAAATCAAAACGTGCTTGCTGACTCTCGAACCCCTCATTGTGTGCGAAATAATAATTATTTTTAGCCAAACCGCAATCGGTATTTCAACAGCTGTCGACTTAAAAAAATGAGAATTGATTGACGATTAATTATTTGTGAGTATTTAATATAAAAACAGTCGATTGTCGAAAACCGGCTGTTCGGCTGTAAACGGTTCCAATCGGTTTGAGCGGCGCCATCTTAATTTTTGAACAAAGCTGGTGAAGAGCCGGTCAGTAGTGCGTCGACTTTTCATCGTTTCAAGTGGGATCAGTCCTAATAAAAACATAAACAAAATGAGTGCAAAGGAAAATAACGAAGTCGCAGTTGAGAAACTGGAAAACGACAAAAACGCAGACAGCAAATGTGAGATAAAAGGCACCAAACGAGCGGCAGAGGTGAGTTTATAATGTATAAATTTGTCAATTTTTACAAATATTTTAACAAATTTTCTTGCTGGTTTGAAGTACATTGCGAGACACTCTTATTGTAACAAGTTCTTCATGTTTCAAATGGAATTGCAATTCTTTTCTCTAGAATCAGAGAATGTTCTAGTTTTATCGACAATTGCTTGTTGCCATGTGAGATGTTTTTCGCTTTTCACGCCGGTTGCCTTTTAATTGTGACGAACGGATGTAGTTCGCCATTATAGTCAACGTCTTTGTATTTTCTATTATGAATTATTGTAAAATGCCACTTGCAAATGTGTTTTCCGTCGTGTAAATATAATACTGTATTTATTTTTCATTTCTGAGCCTCTTTACATCCCGCCATATATCTTTCATACCCGTTTGGAGGCTAGCATAGCTGCTAAATTCAACATGGCGAAATCAATATCCCGATTTGACGCACCCCGCGCGAGGCTAGGTACATATCTATGTTCCTATTACATATTGTTTTACCGTTTTTTAAAGTTGTGTCAGTCATCGCACAAAAATGTAAATTAATATCCATACACGATTTTACCTTTATTTGATCTTTTCATGTTATTCTCTGCACTTCCTAAGAATTGAAAAATTTGGGATAACAAAATAATGTAATGTAAAAACAATACCTGACACTAGACATGTCGTTCCTCACATGATTAAATTGCATATTAATTATATTATTTGTAAAATTGTATCTATTTCCTAGTAGGCGCCAATACGCGAAATATGTCATCTAAAAATTTCAAAACCAGCCAAGTTCATTCACAGTTCATTCGCTTTTAATATGTTTGAAATGTTATCTTTAACCATTCCATATGTAAATATAAATATTCCGAAATTTATTTCGAAATTGTTTCCGTAAGAGATTATCAAATGTGGTATTTTTTTATATGGAAATTGCTACTGTCACATTGCATTTGCTAAATACCGGCGTTGCCCGTAATCGGTTCTATCCCTATGGTAATCACTGACAGTAGATCCACGATAGATGCACCTTTTTGCTGTAGTATGTATGTGGTACCTATGTATATGTGTGCGGTATGTTTTGTCATTTCTAATTATTCAACAAGTATCTTCATATCTAAAAATGGCGGTAATATCTGCAGCTGGTTTTCAAAAGATTATACAGGTATGAATGCACCAGGCAGATGCACAGATGGCATCCTACTTCCTGTTCTCCATTGGCGCGTCTCTTTACTAAGGGTCCAATCAGCATTTAGTCCAATAGTAAACCAGTGGCCAGTGGCGTACTACGGTTATAGGCCAGACAATTCAAGGAACAGTTGAAAATATCTGGAAAGTCTAGGAAAAAAAAAATGATCGTAAAATGCTAGGCAATTATAATATGGATTTGGATTTTGCTGCTTGATATCTATATAAAAATTTGGAAAAAAAGTTGTTAAAAAAATAAAAATGGCCAAAAAGATGTGAATGCTGATATGCCTTCTACTAGTGGTATAGCTAAATTTCCAAAAATAAGTGATGATTATTTTGAGAAAACACCTTACAGCAGTATGTCAAATCAAACTGAGGCAGTGAAAGCTCATAGCAACTTACAAACGAACAAAGTAGCGAATCCCAACATTTCCATAAATAACTGTTAAAATTTTGTTATAAACATAAAATTTTAATTAAATTATGTTTGAGATATATTTTATTAAATTCGTATGCTGTTAGCTGAATGGAATATGTCTTAGAAATAAAAATTGTGTTTTACTAACTTGCTGTGAATTATTAAAACGAATAATTTACTTTAGCGCCCGTGAAATTTTGTTTTAGCGCCCGGGGACGCTAAAGTGGCACTTACAATACTGACAATAATGTGTTCTTTACCGCCCGATCGTGCATAAAATTGTATTATGCCGCTAGGTGTTTCTTTCATAGGTTATAGTGATATGAGCCAGGTCAATATACCTAATAAGATTCAACCTTGAAAGTCTAGAAAATGAAAGTAAAGTGTATCCGAAGTCACTTGGAACAGCAAAAAATGTTTGGGTGGCTTCTCCTTAGTGAAATGCCCCAGGGACCCTGTATATTTCCCACATTTCACAAAGGAGATGCCGCCCAAGCATTTTTTGCTGTTCCAAATGACTTCGGATACACTGTACCACATACTAGTGATGTAAAATAATCAAGTAACTATTACAAAGTAATTAATGAGTAATTAAAGGTAACGAGTCCTCCATTTCGGAACGACTCGTTGCTTTCATTACTTTTGCTCTTGTTATTTAGAGTCTGATACAGAGAGTCCTAAATCTGCGCTAATAGTCATACCAATCGTGGCACGTCATCCACAACTAGTAAATCCCAGGACTGCATGATAGCATATTGGACTGGGAATGTAGTACCCACACAATATTCAGAATGCACAACACATACAGAAATACATTATTGATAGTGGTGGTTTAAGTAGGTTTTAGTTTGATTTTTATTCTATCAGTTTTGTTTGCTTTGTTGTCCCTGTTTTCAAAGAAATGTCTTCAAACATACTGTTTTTTAATAAAATACCATCTTTGTAGTATAAATACCTCCTAAATATACTTGCTGATCTCAATGTTCCACATATAACTAAACTAAGTCAAAAGTAGTGTGGTCATCCATTTAAACTGTTTAAAGTAACTAAAAAGTAACAAGTAACAAATTCTGAAGTGGAAAGTCATGACAAGTCCTGCAAAGTAACTAAAGTTTACATCACTACCAGATACCTGCTTAAAACAAGATTAGAACAAAATTTACACACAGCAGATAAAACAGAAGATGAGTATAAACATATTGAATCATGCCTTATAAATGCAGCACGTGAATCTCTGGGAGAATATCAGGTGGAGAAAAAACCAGAATGATGGGACGAAGATATAGAAAACAAGATTAAAAGGAAGAAACAACTATATCTAGACTTACTTCAAAAAACAGGACAACAAACCAAGTTGTGACTACTAACAGAGCAATATAATTATGGGAGGAAGACAAAGCTCAGAAGCATGGAAGACCATTAAGGCATTAAGAACGTCAAGAAAGCAAGAGCAGTATCAGAGTGGTATTAGAAGTAGAGACTGTGGCAATCACTTCAAAGAACTATTGGAAGAAAGATGAGGAGAATACTTACAGGAAGCAACAACGATACAAGAAACTCCATATATAAATTTAGAAATAGGAAAAGTCCAAGAGGCAGTAAATTTTACTACATTGAAGACTTCCAGGACCAGGAAGTATATATCCGAAATTTATCAAATACATACCCAAGAAATTCAAAGAAATACTAACTGCCTTATACAAAACATGCCTAAAATGGCAAAGAAGTGAATGGAGAACCACATTTATATCCACCATAAAGGCTCCAAAGACAACGAAATGGTTCAGGCATACAAAGAGTACAGGAGAACAGAGATGGCCAAGAAGCTTAGAATGGACACTGCCAGAATAAAGAAAGAGGGGAAGACTAGAAGAAGCTGGAGGGATGATGTTGAATGAGTATATGTGTATGGAGACTGGTTATGGAGAAGCGGCGACCGCCGTAGAAATCCGTGTATATACTATATATATGTAATTAATCTGATTTGTTCATCAATAATGACTCCTCTACTCATTTTTAAAAGTTACACTGACTTCAATACTTCAGAAATGTAACTGTCAGTGAAAAAACATTTTGTTATCTAGTGTTTGTGCACAGCTTACTTTGTTATTACCGAATTTTAAATTTGAATCGGCGGGAACGACGTGTAAACAAAAAATCTTTTTAACCTTTTTCAAGAGGCCTATATACTTATGCAATATATAGTTGCAGCATAGTGATTACAGGATTTTATATCTTACCAGCAGCTCCAGATACGCTCCTACTATGATATTTTATAGAGATCTTATTTATATTATACAGGGTGGGCCAATAGTGCGTGGACGGAGGATTGTGGGCTTACTGAAAAATATTTCAAAAATCTGTCACTTGACCATGGTAGGCACCCTTGAGGACTATAACGTAAAAATATTTTCACTTAAATTCTGACGTTTATACAGGGTGATTCATATCAAACTTACATTTTTTTGAATGGAACCCCCTATATATTATTGCATATTTGGATTCCTTGGCCAATTCTAGTGTGACTTTATGTATCACACATGGAACTTTGAACGAACCGTTTAGGCGCAAATCACTATTTTTGGTATAAGTAGGTATTAGAAAAAAATTGAATATCGCAGCGATTATAAAACTTAGACGGCCGTGACTTTGCGGTACGACTAAGCATGAAATGCATCACCTAAGGTCAGACGGCTAAACTTGAATTCTTTTTGTACTTGGAGAAATCGATAGATTAATTAAGGAAACTTCAATCACAGATAACTTGATTTTTTCAAATAGGAATGCCTATTTTGGTTTAAAGAATCAAACGTAAAATTTGATTACCTTTCTAACGATATAGCGTTCTTGATATCAATCTTTCTTGGTTTTCATTTTATTTCAAGTTTTCAGTCAAATCGGCGTTTTTCAATTTTCCTGCATGCAAGCAACCTAGTAGGCCATGATAAATAAACAAAAGCTCGTTAATATAGAAGAAAGCAACTAACTTAGTAGAAAGATGCAAACTAACCTGAGCAACGAGGCAAGATTGTCAAAATTTCTTACAACATATTAGCTCTAACCAGAAACAATAGTGGTAACAAGAACGCTCATTTTTCACAGCCTACTAGCTATTAGCCAATTTCCAAAGTCAGTAAAAAAATATTTAATCAAAGGAAAACTACTAGTGATTGTTGCTGGCAGTAGAATATCTATGTCTTCTGAATAAATTTTCACATTTAATGCTATGAAAAAGTAGCAATTTCCATAAGTCAAAAGTAATGATACCTCTGACTGGAACCCTTCAAATTCTTCTTCTACTTATTAGCAAAATCGTAGAAAATGAAACTTGATTTGCAGTCGGTTTGAATTGCAACAAATAATTTAGTTTGTAGAAACCTACATGAAATAATCGCAATTACAACATAGGGTAATTAAAAAATTCTAGCAATTATTTCAATAGATGTTCAGAACGCTCCAGCTGGAGATATCTTCAATTTTGACTTAACTAAACGGAAATGACTAATTTTTTTATCCCATTAAATGTGAAATTTCATTCTAAACATGTTAGACTGTAAGCAAAAATCGCTGGTAGTTGTCCTTTTGTTTCAAAATTTTTAATCGTTTTGGAAAGTTGTCAAGCTCTAGTGATCTCAGTAGCTAGTAGGCTGTGAAAAACAAACACTTCTGTCATACCCCAGCTACTCATTGACATTAGATATCTTGCCGCTGCTGTATCCGGTTAGAGCTAATATGTTGTAAGAAATTTTCATAATCTTGCCTCGTTGCTCTAGTTAGTTTGCATCTTTCTACTAAGTTAGTTGGTTTCTTCCATATTAACGAGCTTTTGTTTATTTTTCATGGCCTGCTAGGTTGCTTGCATGCAGGAAAATTGAAAAACACCGATTTGACTGAAAATTTGAAATAAAATGAAAACCAAGAAAGATTGATATCAAGAACGCTATATCGTTAGAAAGGTAATCAAATTTTACGTTTGATTCTTTAAACCAAAATAGGCATTCCCATTTGAAAAAATCAAGTTATCTGTGATTGAAGTTTCCTTAATTAATCTATCAATTTCTCCAAGTACAAAAAGAATTCAAATTTAGCCGTCTGGCCTTAGGTGACGCATTTCATGCTTAGTCGTACCGCAAAGTCACGGCCTTCTAAGTTTTATAATCGCTGCGATATTCAACTTTTTTCTGATACCTACTTATACCAAAAATGGTGATTTGCGCCTAAACGGTTCGTTTAAAGTTCCATGTGTGATACATAAAGTCACACTAGAATTGACCAAGGAATCCAAATATGCAATAATATATAGGGGGTTCCATTCAAAAAAATGTAAGTTTGATATGAATCACCCTGTATAAACGTCAGAATTTAAGTGAAAACATTTTTACGTAATAGCCCTCAAGGGTCCCTACCATGATCAAGTGACAGATTTTTGGAATATTTTTCAGTAAGCCCACAATCCTCCGTCCACGCACTATTGGCCCACCCTGTATAAAAATGTTATATACAACATTGTTCTGGCCAACCCTTCACTTAATTCACTAGAGCTACTACATATGCATACAAACCTATGACATTTATCACCACTGTATCAGGTAGGATTAAAAATATTTCAGACCATTAAACCAAAAACTATTTTAGAGTTAACAGTAAAAGTTTAAAGCACATAATTAATATACATATTCTTTGGTAGTTTTTGAATAAAGTCTGATAACTTCGAATTTCACTAAACAGGCCAACTGAAATGAGAGAAGGCTCTTATAATAGCTATTATTAGTTACACCTTAAGCATTATAGTTACTACCAAATAGCAGCGATGATCACTGTTGCACATTGCAGTGAAGCAGTTTGAAGCATTCTAAAACAAATGATTTTTAAATCTTGAAAGGAAAAAACGTGTATCATTTTGCTAAAAACTTAAGATTTCTCAAAATATTGCAACAATACAAATTACTGGAATTCTACCTTGCTTCAATTCCCCCATGTTGTTCTGAAGTCCATACATGTATCACCTGTTTTTGAAGTTAAGTGGAGGTTATCGTAAACTGCTAGGAGACTACATATTTGTGGGGTAAGGGGAGAGGTAAAAAGTTGAGGTCCAGTGGGTGTAGCCTATTTACTATAAATTCTACTACAAGTCATAAAAAATATTTGCAAGCGCTGGTCCCCTTTGCTTAAATGCCCCTGTCACTAGACGGGTTGCCCTTGCACAAAAAGTATTCAACCTTTTTTGATCGTTGGTCATTGAGAAATAGACATTGTATAATTTATACCTGCCATCACAGTTGATCCCTTTTCTGTGTATTTCAGGCATATACACAATAATAATTAATACAATATGAGTAAAAATAGTTGTTTATAAGTGCAACTGAGTTGTCACACAAAAAATGAATTTATCGTATGTACGAAAATAAGACTGAAAATAAGGTGAAAGTGTGAAAAATCAACAAGAAGTACCAATGACAATATTATGAGTGTATACAGTTATTTGTAAAGCAGCTAAATTCAGTGAAGTTCACTTTACATTTCATTTCAGTTCTTTAGACATATAGACACATATGGACATATTACAGAATTGGAACTATAAATTAAAAGAACTATCATGTCTCATACTTTTTGCCTATAGCACCCCCAGAAGGCACCAGCAAAATTATTGTTGGATTCACAACAAACTTCAGAAAAATAAACCAAATTATGCCTGCCCCCTCCCCCACCCGTAGGCCTCCAAAGATATATCCCCCCATAGTGAAACTATATCTACATGCATTCTGACTTACAGCCGCCAAATTCGGCATTTCGATGCAGTACATATTCAAAAAGAGGATGCATTTTAACAACTTTGTGAAATCTATAACACCTCCAACACAGGTATACCTATGCACCTATACCAAGACAATTATGTACTCTGAAGAAAAAGAAAAATTTGCTTTCTCGATGTTGAATGATTAATAAAAAAGTATTAATTGCGGACTATAATAGATGCCTATATGACCTCTAATGCTGCCACACCATACACCAAGATGGTGTCCTTATTTTACCTGATATATCACACCTGATGAAGAAGGTATTCAGAGAAGAAAAATGACTTTGGATGAAAAATTGTGCGTTAAAGAGAAACCGCAATTATTGGTTTTATCAAGTTCAGTGGCAGTTCCATGTCACAAAAATTTACTATTGCTACTTTGCCATCTGAAACCAAAAATCGCGAAAGGTGAGAACTTAGCAAAGGAACATGACTTCTGGAATGAATAAACGAAAATACAAGTTTTATGTTTATGTTACAAAGTAAAAAATGTAATTTCTATTCGCGGCGCAAAAAAAGTGTGGGCCCAAGACTCTAGACTTGGGCCTGTAAGCAATTTAAATCTTAATAACTTACAAATCTGGTTGAAAATTGTAAGATTTCGTAGTAATCCTGAAAATGATAACTAATATAAACCCAATTACCTCGTTTTGTTTAAATTTCAGTAGTTCCTAACTTTTGGCCTGCAGTGTATATAAGTAAGTCACCCACCACTGACTACAAATTTAGTCAATGCCCAAAACAAAATCTATCCCACTTCAGAAATGAATGAATCTCAACTCGTTCATAAACAGTAGTTTGCATACTTTTGTATTGGTGGCGCTTTTATCAGTGTCCCAATAGGCGCGCGATTGTTCAATGCAAGGCTCTGGCTGTAACCATTTTTGACCCTGTAAATTAATAATTTTTGGCACAAAAACGTAGTTTTCGTTTTTTTTAAACTTCAATCTATGTTAATGTCGATCCCGATTTTAGAATAAGTTTATACAGGGTGATTGACGAGACCGTGAATTTAGTCAAAAAAGCGTCACTTTTGGCAATTTTTGAATAATTGTCTATTAGGAAATTTCAAAAAATACGTCGCCATTAACATAGAACTGCCCTTTTTCTTCATGCTCATATTTTTTTCAGTTCAGTTATCTCAAAATCAATAGTCAAAATGGTTACAGCTGAACCATTGCAAACAGCTCTCATGTACGTACTATAACCCTCTCTTAAGCATTTATATATAATCGTGGCAAAAATTCATCATCAATAAGAACATGTCAACCTTGTTAGAAAACTAGACAAGAACAAAAACGAAAATCTCAGGAATACAGAACGCAAACCTGTGAATTGAAGTGGTATTTTCACTTCTAGGACAAAACGGACGATGCGAAAAAAGCGAAAAAAGAAGAAAATGGTGCAAATTCAGAGGGTGAAGAGCTAGATGAGGAAGAAGAAGAGGGGATAGAAGAAGAGGAAGATACAGGTGAAGAAGAAATTCCAGATGGTGATGATGAGGAGATTGAAGGGGAAGGTATGTAAATTTTCTGTTACTTTGTAGAAGGTTCTTACAGGAAGAAATCTAAGAAAATTATATAGGATATTAGAAAAATGTCAGAAAACTTAATGGCTACCAAGGCTGTAACATACTGTATAGTGATTTGTTTATTATCCTTGTCATGTATGATGTTGCGTCAAAAATACAGGTTAGATGTTAGATGCTTAAAGGTCAAGGAATCATCTAGAAATTTTGAGTTAATTAATGATAGACGGTAATTTCAAGGGCATATTTATGACTCAAATTCAAATAGAAAAGCTCATACAGGGTGTCCAGATAATTGACTGACAACACTCGACAGGTGATAGACCTCACATTTTACTATCTGGAAAACGGTTACCTCTAGGGACTTAAACAAAGTATACCTTTTTTACAGAACGCATACTGAGGAAACGATTTTTTTAATATTCACGTTGATGCACCAAAACAGAAAAAATTTAAATCGAATTGAATTTGGTTTTCTATCCTTAAAAAAAACCCCGATGCGTAATTTTAAATCGTTGTGCTATTTTATTGTGGAATAATTGAGAAAAAACCAAAACAAAAGTGAAATGTTGACACCCTGTATCTTGAAAATTAACCATATTAAGGCTTCATGTCCATAGTGTGGTCACCATGGATAAATAATGAATAAACATGTTTACAGCAAGTGACAGAAGGTTCTGCCCATCTGTCACTTGTTACAACATGCTTCACATGTCTGGGTGACATGAAATAATTGATGCTCTCTATTTCCGTTAATCGACCTATGGCGCACTGATGATCGCTAATAAGCGTGAAACAGCTGTCTGCGTACTGGTGGATTGAAGGAGGTATAGAGCAACCCTCGTAAACATGTTTACTCTTAAAATTCTGGATTTCAAGATGCAGGGTATCAAAGATTGGAAATAAAATTGTTTTTTGTCAATGCCTTAAACATTAATGAACCGTTTTTTAAATTTGTCACTATTTTTCACTGTATTAAGAATCTAAGTCACCACTGACTAGAGGATAATTGTC
This sequence comes from Callosobruchus maculatus, assembly GCA_951848785.1. Lineage (NCBI taxonomy): Eukaryota > Metazoa > Arthropoda > Insecta > Coleoptera > Chrysomelidae > Callosobruchus > Callosobruchus maculatus. The sequence continues at coordinate 8,195,205 of CATOUR010000065.1, read as the reverse complement.
CTTTCCAGTGGCGTGTCAGGGGTTGGGGGGCAGCCCCACGAAAATATTAGCAAAGAGATGTGCGCCACTGACCTTGGAAAAATTAAATGCTGTTTTTCAGATTAAACAGATAAAAACACATTTTTTTCTTTTAACGCCTTATCGTACCTCACTTTGTTTTGGAACAAATAAAATGGTCTATGAAGTGGTTTTTATTTTTTTCCTCCAAAAGTCAAAAAAGTTGGGTTTTCATCTGTTTCGTCTGAAAAACAATATTAATTTTTTTTTTTAAGATCAGTGGCATGCATTCAATATTTTCCAAACTTTGACACCATTATATCTTGAACACACCAGACTTTAGGACTATGTTTAAGTGAACTTTTCTACTTGAAACATTAAATTGTTTGAAAAAAACAGGGGAATACAAAAGCGAAGACGTCTTGATTCCACGCATCCCTATGGTTCCAAACAACATGCCATTCGACTTTAAATGGTTGCAATTTTTAGTGTGGCTTGCATTTGCAATGACAATAACTAGATCGCAAGGGCAGTCGTTGAACATTTGTGGGATTAATCTTGATCCATGTTTTCCACATGGTTATGTAGTTGCTTGTTCCGTGTTGACTAAATCACCCGCTCGAAAACAAAACATGTTTGATATATTAAAGTTATTTCAATGAACACTATGCTTTTCAGATAATTATTTATTTCAGATGTAAGTTCAATTTCAATATTCATAGCTTAAGACAGGACAGCGTCTGTCGGGTCAGCTGTCACACACAAAAAATACTTGATTGTACTGTTATTGTTCCTGACTGTTACAGCATTTTAATGCTGAGAGTTATATTACTAGACCACAATGATCCTTTCATCAAAATTGAAAATTTAATTGCTTACAATGGCAAGAGTAGAAAAAATTACAAGTTTTCTCACAAAATGGACTTAGGGCTAATTTGACAAAGATGTTGAATGATATAAAATGTATGTCGGTTTTATTCAATAGTGTTATTTAACATTTTCATGTAGTTGTATACAATGCCTCAGTAAGACAATCCATTTCTTCAGTTTGTAATTAATAGCTATTAATGCCAACCTTTAGAATGGCAATTTAAATATAAGGAGAAAGGTATAGGAATGAAGCCATTTTAAGTGGTTGGTTACCTAGAATAAATGACACAAATCAGTTGTCTAGAAGCAAAAACTGACATGTCACACATTGTTCAAAATAGAGTTTTACATAACATTTCATTATTTAAAGAGCTACCATTTTCTATATTATTCACTTACAAAACCTGACATTGGACATAAGATACCTATTTGGTGAAGAAAATTAGGCTTATGTGCAGACACAGACTAGTCCAAGCAGTGCTTAATTTCAAAAGTGACATGTCCATAGGAGCCAATACAAACAACTATAGCAAGTCACATGTCTATCACAGCAAGTTATTCTACCCGTTTTTTGTTTTATCCTTTCATTGAGAATACCTGAATTCGTTTTTTTCAGTTACGATTGATTTATGCCGTAATGATAACCTATACATTATTGGTTTATTGGCTTAAATGACCCTGACACCACGTAGATGCCATAAATAATTTTACAAAATTTTTCTATCGTATTTATAACCGAAAAAAATGGCTCTAAATATTGAATTTTTTGGAATCCATACACTTCCCGCCCAGTTCGTGACGTCACGTGTAGGGAGCCAATAAGAGCTCACTGGTACAAAACAATAGCATCCGCTCGTAGTCATCGGACCACGAAAGGACGCTTCTCATTGGTTCCCTATAGGTGACGTCATCATCGGCTATTTCAAATTACAGTACAATTTTCTTTTTAGTGTTATTCTCATTTGGATCAAGTTTTCTGCTGACTTTTTACAGTAAACGGTCCTATGTATCATCAAAAATAATACCGCAGTAAATAAATTGATCAATTTGAGATCACCGTATAGGCCCATTGTAAGAACCATGTGACCAAAATATTGACCCGTCACGACGCGTCGCAAGGTAATACGGCTCGAAAGATTAAGACCCGGTGAAAACGCTGTTGCTAGTTTTGAATAATTTTGTTTGTCAGAAAATTGGATTAGGGCATTTAAATTTAAACCTCTTAAAATGTATCCTTTTTGATATCTAGCATTATGTTTATAGTTTCTGTTGTTGAGCTGAGTGTTTGTTTAGCTTTCTTTATTCAGTAAAAAAATCCAAAGTGATAAGTTTTTCATTTATTTTGATATAATTCAACAAAAATAGCGCTCAAAACATGACATGTCACAGTTCCTATCGGACGCGTCCAAATTTAAAATCTAGTTAGTATTATTTTCACTAGAATCGGTTTTTCTCGATTTCTGTAAAATTTGATTCTGTGGACTTGTCGGGTTTTGCATTTAGACGACTGAAATGTAAAACGTAATTTTTTTATTCATAATTATTTGCAAAAACAACAAATTACCAAGAGTCTACAATTCAAAACAGCAACAACATATTTTAAAGTAGCTATCTTGAGTTTCGAAAAGGTGTATAATCAACCATAGATGTTTATCAACATTCATATTTAAACTACATTTTAAACTAGTTAATAGACTCCATTAAAACCCATAACATTCGCGCGCTATATACACCCGTGTCCCAGGACAAATCCCGAAAAGTTCAAGGGATAATTTCTGGCACCAACCAGCTAAAAGGTTGAAATGCTCTTAATTAGATCGCGAAATGGTTAATGCCTGACCACCCTTATCATATTCGTAAACAATCGACAGAAGCATTAAAAAAGGCCTGTTAGCGTAACTAAACGACCCTCGCCCTTTTTTTTGTGTAAAATCGAAAGTGTTTTTCCCAAAAGTGAAAGCGAAATAAGTAAAATAAAGTGGGCCACGCACGTTTCATTCATCTTTAGAACAAAACTTCAAACGTTGATTTCTTTGCAACAAATGCGAATTTAAGAAAATTTCTTTTGATACCAGCTTCACATTCGGAAACCTAAGTGCGATTTCTTTTTTTGGGATTCGTATATTGAATTTAATGTTGTGTTTTATATGATACATGGATATTTTCATGCGAGTTATCACTGAATTAAGTTCTAATTTATCATTTAGAGATAACCTCATTATTTTATGAGTATTTCTAAAATACAGGGTCTTATCAAAATATCATAAAATTACAGGTTCCCAAAACAGAATAATAATTCTTTGCCATAAATGAAACTTTTGTCAATTCATAGTTCCAATAATTATAGTATGTTACCCAACCTTTGGGCCGAACCCCCTACAGTTATGAAGAGTATCCAAGTTCAAGTCTTATCAGCGCGAAAACCGTATAAAGGAAGTATCAGACACAGCTACTTTTGCTGCGCATGTGTGAATTTGAATACACATGCAGCCTGCAAGATTGCGGTCGCAACCTGTCGGTTGCAGTAAATATTCTATTGCACGCAGTTCAAGAAGTAACCAAGTGTGAATAGTTTTTGGAGAGGGTTGCACGCGCAGAAAAATATATGTATTAAATCGGTTGAAACTTTTAGCGACAGCCGATGGCCGGTGCAGTATTGTTTTGGCATCGAAATGAACAGCAAGATTATTCATCAATAAAATTGTGTTAGTGAAAAAGATACATTAGTAACCTACGTATAGCTGTCGCGTGGAAATTATTTTTCTAGTTAACACCTTAATAAATATCGAAGGAAATGGCCTACCTGTTGCCAAATATGATGTTATGATGAGACGTTCTTTTGGTGTAATAGCTCATCTCGTCGAAGTATCATTCCTCCTAATTCGAGACTTTATTTTCCTAAGATTTTTATGCGCAGGAAATTTTCGAAGTGCATCTCGTTTTGGTCGCGCAATTCAGTAACTATATTATTCAGTGCACGCAACTGCTCACGTTTCTTATTCATTCCCTGACCCACACTCTAGTTTTTTATTTGTCCTTTTTTTTGTTTATTGCCAAGGCTACATATAAATATGCTGCCGCTACTACCATTTTAACTATGTGGGAGAACGCACACACGACTGAGATGCGTAAAACATAGGGCCTGGCCACATCTCCACGTCACGACGTCGTCAACGTGGAACGGTGCGGTGTCGCTGCAGGGTACAGTTTCCACGACGTGCAAGTGACGGTACGGCAACGTCGCCGACGTGTGGCTGGTAGGCCCGATTTTATCAACAGGCGCATTTTAACAAAGGCTTTGACCAATCAGAGCGGCCTATTCAGATGCATGTTCTTGACTGGGCTGCTCTGTTTGGTCAAAGCCTTTGTTAAAATGCGCCTGTTTATAAAATCGGGCCTACTAGCCACACGTCGGCGACGACGTTCGACGTGGCATTTGCCGTACCGTCACTAGCACGTCGTGGCAACGGTACCCTGCAGCGACACCGCACCGTTCCACGTTAACGACGGCGTGACGTGATGTGGCCAGGCCCATACACGTACGAACTACGTGTTGAAGCTGCAAGCAACCACAATATGTACGATGTAGTGTGAACACGTCTGCAATCTCTAGTCTCGACCTGCAACTTTTGTAGGCAGCTGCAGCTTAAATACTACGCTCTTCGCGCTACTTTTGGCTGGTGTGTGAACGCTTCATCCAACTTTTGCGGCCGTTGAAGAAAAAACTGCGCAGCAAAAGTAGCTGTGTCTGATACTACCTTCACCACTACCAACTACCACTGACATTAACTTATTAAAAAAAGGTCAATAAATTCTCCCCCTTGGCTACGCTATTGATATTATCCAATCTACTTTCTCGTATTGCTAACAATAGAGAGTGTAGAGGGTAATTATTAATAGGGTTGTTGTTGTTATGTCTAAAACACTATTCCAAAACTTTTGTTTAAAACACGAACTCCTGTTTTAAACAAGTTATTTTCAATTCATGTTTTTAATTATAATTGGTAAACAGGTCAGAATTCAGCTTCATCCTTTCACAATGCTTTTGAATAACCATCAACCAAATATTTGGAGTCAGAAGATATAGCTGTAGACGTGCAGGCCCTACAGCAAACTTTCACATGATTTTTCATTCCATCTACCAATGCAACCAGTTCAATCTTGCATTTCTTGTTACGAAATGGACCCTAAGAGGATCTTTTTTTTAGCCAGTCATGGTATATTAGATTGTATAGACGGAGAACTCGCGACGTAAAAAAAGGTCACTCGGTAAAGTAAAATTTTTGTCATTTACAGATTCGGTAGGTATCAACATGGGGGTAGGTGGGTCGTCAGAACGCGCCGTGGACGGATAAAGTAGGGGTGGGGTGGGGGGTTATTTATGTATGCATTTTTTGCATAATAAAAGATGCAGTAGAGCTCTGAAAATTTGCACTACAAACGGAAATATTATAAGAAGGTAGGGAAAAAATTGTCAGAAGTGTAGGCGAAAGGTCAGCCGTCAGAGGGCGCTGAAGGTGCGAGAAATTTTGCAGCAATTATGTCACTCGGTGACTCGGCACACTTCTGACAATTTACTTACTCATTCTATGAATCAAAATGAACCTAATTACAAATCGTCAGAAGGCTAGATGGAAGAATATCGGAGATATTATCATAGTAAGAACGTCGGCTCTCCACCCAATTTATCATTATATCTACCAGGTTATTCACGTTATTCGACGCGGAGCATTATGGCTAAAGTATCCGATAAAGAAAATAATCATTTCGGATGGATAGGTGCCCATTAAGGCTACATTTTAAAAATATTTGCAGGTTATACAGGGTCTCCCCAAAATGCGAAACGTGTGAAGTTTTTTAAACAGAACATCGTTTATATTATTGTATATTCAGAATCCTTGGTAAACTCTGGTGTGACTATGTATCACACACGGGACTTAAGCGAACCGTTTAGGTGTAAATCACTATTTTCAGTATAAGTAGATGTCAGAAAGAAATTGAATATCTCAGTGATTGTGAAATTTAAAAGGCCGTGCCTTTGGCATATTACTAAGCATGAAATGCGTCAGCTGAAGTTAGACGGTCAAATTTGAATTACGTTTGTGCTTGGAGTTCTGGAAATTCTTCAATACTTATTAGGAAGATCACAGAAAATGAAGAATGAATTAAAATTTCTTCAAATTGTAAAGCATAATTTACCTGGCAGAAAATTAAAATCTGATTTGTGAGTAATCCTTCTATACGATCTTACTAATAGTGAAAAAATGGAAGGGCTCCAGTCAGAGGTATCGTTACCTTTGACTTGACAGGACTGGCCTTTATACCATTAAATGTGAAATTTTATTCTGAAGATAATAATAAACAGCATACAACGATCGCTAGTAGTTTTCTTTTCATTTCAATGTTGTTCATCCTGTACACTTGCGACCTCTCTAGCGTCTTCAATTCGACCTATTCCTGTTATGCTGACGATACCAAACTTTTTGTCAACCCTTTAACCTGTGCACAAACTTTGCAAAACGACCTCACCTGTATCGCAAATTGGTCAAGGGATTGGAACCTACCCATGAACGCATCTAAATGCTGCGTTCTACACATTGGTAAGAACAACCCAATGATGAGTTTCTCGCTCCTTAATGAGACGATTCCCGCTGTCAGTAGTCATTGCGACCTTGGAGTAATTATCAATACTACTTTAACTTGGTCTGACCATGTGAACCACATATGCTCCAAAACCAAAAGGTTCATCTACCTACTAGAGAAGTCGTTTAATGGTTGCGACACCTCGACGTGTGGCCTACTCTATAAAACATATGTCAGACCTCTGTTGGAATTTGCTGGGCCAGTTTGGTGTCCAATCCTTGTTCGCGATCAAGACCTCCTGGAATCTCTGCAACGCAGAGCGACTCATATTCCGTATGGCGCAACTCGCCCGGACTATAGCGAGAGGCTCAGAATATTCGGTCTAACTTCATTTTCTGACCGACGCCGTCGCGGTGACCTGATTATCACGTTCCGAGCCATTCGTGGTCTCTTTGGCATAGATCTGTCCCATCTTTACAAACTGAGCACTAACAATCTTCGAGGACATAACTACAAATTGCAGAAAGAAGCCTTCAGGACAACCGTGCGACAGCATTTTCTGTCAAACAGAATCTTTGACGACTGGAACAGTTTGCCTGACTATGTAGTGAACTCCGGGAGTGTGAACTGTTTTAAGAACAACCTAGATAAGGCCCTTAGCTCTTAAGTTTCTTTTTTTTTCTTTATGTTGTACACCGTACCTTTACTTTTTTTTCTCACAGTTTCTGAGTTTATAGCCATTGTTGGCTCAACTCTTTTTAAAATAGTAATAATAATAAATTTGCAATCTCCAGTACATTGCCGTAACTAGTAGGCCGTGAAATGTATATCTCATTTCTGTCGTACTCCAGCTTCTCTTTGACCCTTGATATATTACAGCCGCTGTTTTTGCTTAGAAGTGATTCGTTGTAATTTTTACATTCACTGAAAAAAAGGAGTAAAAAATTATTTCAAAACCCATATTTTGGGGCTTTACTCGGATAAATGGAACTTAATTTTTCTGTTTATAATAACATCACTGCTCTCAGTATGCGGTTTGTAGACGGTGTGGATATAACCCTTGTCCATACAGTAAAAATTTACATATATTTTGCATGGATACTCCGTTTGTTCGGTGGATAAGGTATAGTTCTTATGTATTTTTCTGCTAAGTTAGTTGTTCTCTTCTGTTTGAACAGGTTTTTGTTTATATTTCACGATTTGCTACGGTGCCTATAGGTAGGAAAATTGAATAACGCTGATTTGATTGAAAATTTCAAACTAAATAAACTACCAGAGATTGATATTCTCAACTTTATATCATTAGAACGGCTATCAAATTTTACATTTAATCGTATAAAAAATTAAGTATTCCCATTTGAAAAAATCAAGTTAGCTCTGATTGATCTTAAAATAATCGAACGATTTCTCCAAGCACAAACGTAATTCAAATTTGACCGTCTAACCTAAGCTGATGCATTTCATGCTTAGTAATATGCCAAAATTACAGTCTTCTAAATTTTATAATCACTGAGATATTCAATTTCTTTCTGACATCTACTTATACCGAAAATGGTGATTTACACCTAAACGGTTCGCTTTAAGTCCCGTGTGTAATACATAGTCACACCAGAGTTTGCCAAGGATTCTGAATATACAATAATATAAAGGATGTTCTATTTAAAAAACTTTGACACGTTTCGTATTTTGGGGACACCCTGTATAACATGCAAATATTTTTAAAATGTAGCCTTAATGGGTACCTATATATCCGAAATGATTATTTTCTTTTTCATCGGATACTTTAGCCATAATGCTTCGTGGCGAATAACGTGAATAACCCGGTAGACATAATGATGAATTATTGAGTAGAGAACCGACGCTCTTACTATAGATAATATCTCCGATATTCTTCAATCTAGCCTTCTGACAATTTGTAATTAGGTTCGAGAAAAACGAAATCCCAAATGAGGAAAACCACCGTAAAACAAATTTGTTTGGAAAGTGATCCTTGGCATACCTCAACAAAATGACAGATGTGACGTCACGACTCCAGCTGTCTTTTTCCCTACTTAATATTTTCGTTTGTATTGCAACTTTTCAGAGCTGTACTTCATCATTTATTATGCGAAAAAAATGCATATCTAAATATTTAACCCCCCACCCTTCCTTTATCCGTCCAACTCGCGTTCTGACTACCCATTTATCCTTATGTTGATACCTACAGAATCTGTAAATGACAAAATTTTCACTTTACCGACTGACCTTTTTTTACGTAGCGAGCTCTTAGAACAGTATGATAGCGATGAGGGTAGCGGGTTTTAACATTGGGTGCATTCAGCAGACTCAACAGTTGCGGAGTAGCTACCAAATTTTCTGAACGCGTGCGCTACCTAGCAGCTACTGCTCCAGCGGTCGCCATTTTTTGTAGCGATAGAAAAGTACGCTCACTTGGAGCGGAGCGGAATAAGCTACTTTTGACCTTGTGAGTGTTACATGTTATGACACTGTTATAGGTTATAGGTTATGTTGTCATATTTAAAAGAAAAAGTCCACACTACTTACACAGTCCAAAACTGTGATACAATTTGACATACCTTTCTTATTTTTAATAACCTCAAATGTGACCACTCATTTGACAGTTGTACAAATAATGCTTTTCAGCAGAACGCCAACTGTTGAGATGTAGCGGCTACAAAAGTAGCGCCTCCCGATCTTTCTGCTGAATGCAACCTTTGTTAGGTTACACTTAACAGTCTTACACAGCACCTCACCCTCAGACCTCACATGCACTATGTGATATGTGACAGCGAATGAATGCCAATTTATTCATAGATTGTTCGGAACCTCCCTGACTTCAGAAATTCCCGATACCTGACATTCGGTACCTTTTCTATACAAATCTTGAAGCCTAGCGCCATCCGACGGAAATGTAGTGAAGCTTGGTACTAGCTACTCGTTAGTTACTGCATTACCTTGTTGCCTACACAGTTATGTTTTGAAGATGTTTTTTTTTTGTTTTTAAGCTTTTAAACAGTTTTTGACCGAAAACAGTTTTAAACAAAAAACACCTTGTTTGTTTTAAATTAAAAGATATATTTTTCGTTGCAGAAGATGACGAGGATGTGGAAGGAGAAGAAGGAGTGGACGAAGAAGAGGATGACGCATAATGAAGTGGCATAGTCAATTGCCATGTGAAATGACTATTCCAACGGACTATCTTAGTGCAAAAGCTCGAGCTATTTTGTGGCATTGAACTGTCGTTCGTCTCGTCGTTATTCGTCATCCTTTCAGTTGTTACTCAGTGCTCATCTCATCACATACAGCTCGCCAAATGTCACCCTGTCATCCAGTACACATCGCTTGGAATCATCCCCCCACAAACTATCTCGCGACTTTTGCCTATTACAGCCAAGTACTCTCAGTGACCGTGCGTAAATACAGTGACGGCGGTACCTGAAATGCAACCTAACTTATTACGTATCCCCTTCGATTTGTAAAAAATGTCCAATTTGTGTAAAGATAGATATAAATTTAGTTTAAGTTTGTCATGCAGATTAACAGACATCCATTTCTGTTTTTATCAATTTTTTACGTTGAATGATTGTACAAAATGATAAAGTTTTTTAGAATGCATAACATAAACCACCACTTCCAATTTGGAAGCTCAAAAACTATTTGAAATCCAAAAAATTGGTGTATCATTATTGTGTAATGATGAAGCCAATGCTGACAAGGAGTATAAGAAGGGCAATAAAAGCATTACTTGTAAGCTAAAAAGAATACAGATAGAACTTAGACTAATCCTGTTTTTAGATCCGTGTGTTTTATTTGTTTGTACGATATATTTGTAATTATTTTCTATTAATTATAATTTTTAGGAAATTGCGTCTATGAAGTTGGTGCTACTTCGGCACTTTTTTAACTCACTGCCAAATATGTGCTATTAATCGTCTAGAAAACTCCCAAGGCTGAGCTTCAAATTAGTTTAAATTTGAAAAAATGTATCAATATTTCACAATTTCGCATGTTCTTCCTCATTTTCCCTTTTCTTTGTTGACAGTTCTATTCATTTACCTTTCCAAATCTAAAAAACATAGTAAATAGGAAGTGGATTGAACCTACACTGAGAAAAAGCAACATGAAGTTGAACAGAAATACCCGTGCATAATTTTTTGAACAGCACTTGATTATTCTTTTGAAGTTGCAGACATTTGAGTTGTTTTTATTCATCGATTATTCTTATTCCTTAAGAAGTGTTTTACCTACATAAAAACAAATTTGATTACAGTTATCAAAATTGCCACGGAGTTTTGTACATGATTGATTCATTTGGCGCCATTTTCATTCCAACGTAATTTTTTTATGAATGATAAAATTTGGTGGTTGCGCCTTGGTTTCGATATTTTTGCCAGAGGACATCAATGAACTACTTAACAAAATGATCTTGTAGACAATTTTTGATTTTGTAATTGTGCTGTATGATTTTTTGAGTGATTATAAATGATGGATACAAATTGTTTCATAATATTTTTGTTTTATTTCATATTACCTATATAGGTAGTAAACAATATTGTTTACTTGTAAACAAGCATAATCCCTTGGCACAGTCGCACGAAGAGAGTGGTTACCAGATTAATTTGTGCCGTTTTTTGTAACACATTTTTAAATATGTACAAAAAACGGTTTTGTATGCAGTTCATGAAATGCTTTAAGATTTCATTTTTAGTTTTATACACGTTATTCAGTGCTTTACTGATCCCATCATTAACAGATCAGAACAGAAAGATCAGATTTTCACAATGGTTGCGCGTACAGCCTGACCAGTGTAACAAAGAGCCGTGAGAAGTATAAAATAGAAAAGGATAGCAAGAGACGAGAGGATATGAAATAACATCTACGTGTGAGACATCGGCGAAATTCCCAAATCTCTTGCTACACTTGCCTCTGTGGCGTTTTAAGTAGATGTTTGAAAAATAACCTAAATATAGAATATGTAACTGATGTCAAAAACAATAGTTGCTTTGTTAAATCGAAAATGAGTCTCTTAATATATCTGTTATTTGTCTTTTGATCTAATAATAATTTGGCCACCACCACACAAAGTTCGATACCAAAACCGTATCTTCCGCGTCTTTTGGTTACAGTATTTACGTTTTACATTTTTGCTTACATAACTAAACAACATTGTGCTCCTTTTTGGGATATATTACACTCATTTTAAATTTGTGTAGAATGTACGTAGATATAAAATAATAGACGTAGATATGGATAGAATAATAAAAGATACAATAAAATTCCAGCGTAACACCCTGTACCATAAAATTTGTTTTGCGTGTGATACGAAAAGAACGATACTCTCGAATAGTCGGGATATTGAAAAGACCACTTACTTGGTGAAAAGACGACAGGAAGGACCTCTTTGATAAGAGGTGGCGGAAACTGTCCGAGACTGGCCTGTATTTTGAAAACGCTCATGTGTAACTTCCACATTCAACCAGTGACGGCTGGTGAGGTAGTACCACAGTACCATGGAACTACCTTTATTTTAGACAAAAACATTTATCTATCTCTTAAACTTTTCTTATTCTATCTTAGTTTCCAACGACTTTTTCTGTTTTATATGAAATGACAATAGCGCCTCAGCGCATAAATGCTTGCACCAGGCATCGTGACAACTCACACGATGGGAGCTGACGACGCGACCGTGCCGTTTCTTATAAAGCACACAGAGTGAGAGAAATCTTATCACAAACGCTTATGAGTGACAGAGATAACGCTATGCTGGACGTTTGGATAGATTTTAAATACGAAAATACGAAGTAGATAGTGCCGGGCACATTAACATTACCCATATTTCCATTCATGGTTCACTATTTTTGTTTTGTTTCAGCAGTTTTCGATTTGTTTAATGTTTGTTGCTGATGTCGGCTTTTCTCGTTAATGGTTTGAAATTTAGATCTTATTAGTTTGAGTGAGTTGTGCGCTGTAAAATTGGTGCATTAATAAACTCGTTTAGTAATCTTCGAAGAAAAACTGCAGATTAAGGAATTATGACGTCCAACACCTGCTTTAAAAATTTGAAAACTTATTGGTAGCGGACAGAAATCGCGTTGTAAATTTAATAAAACTATTTATGATAAAAACAATTTGATAAGTGACTCTGACAAAACAACTGTTTTCTTTTGTATGTGTTCTATTCGGAGGCAATGACACTTGGGCGAAAAAAGGCACGGATGATCTTATTCATATATAGGAGAAAATGAAGACCCATGAAAAATCTGAAGTGAATATGATAAATGTTAATTATAGTTATATACGTATTTTTTTCAATTTTATATCGCTATATACGTATTTTTTTCAATTTTATATCGGTTTGAAATTTTCATTCTGGCACTACCTCTCTAATAGCGTTTTCGACTTACTGCACTGATCTTAACTACGATTGCACTACAGTGCACATCGAAAACTCGTTTGGTGCCCAGAAGTGCAATAAATCTGAACTAGTAAGTCGAACATGCACCAAATTTCAGTGCAATTGAAGTAACTGTTCTGTCAGTCAACTGACGACAATTTAATGTCATTTTGCATCCCGACAGCTCAATTTCTTTATGTAGTGGTTTTAGAATTTGAGTAGTTTGAATCCTCCTTGTTTAATCATTTATTGATTTATCGACATAAAATCTAACAGCATTTTGTGCAATATGGCTTTTGCACCACCCTAGGGTTTGCCCACTAAAAATGAATATCTTTCTATATTTGTAAATACTTATGTATATCTTGTTATATCCCTTCCTCCGTCATCCGTCAATTTATGAACAACATCTCAGCAAACATACTGTTACAAGTCTTTAGTCCGATTGGGCACGAAAACACTTGGTACGGATTTCACTATTTATCTTCACTAACTATGTACACTACACCTAGCCTAATGCTTAACAGTTTAATTTATCTAAAGTCACTACACTAATTTATATTGGTCCTTAACTTCACTAATTTATATCACACTTCATTTATTTCGCGCGCGCCACTGGATGCGGGTCGCGTATTACTACCGAACGCTGACTGTAACTGACTCACTGGTCGCCTGTGCGCGGTTTTATACTAGGTGTGCCCTCTCTCGATTGTTCTCGAGAACATAAAACTCATAAAACAGGGATCTAGAAGTTGGTTTTCTAGATCTCACGAGATATCATACAGGGCCGGCCTGGCTGAAATAGCCGATCACCACCTCTCGACCAAGTTGTATCTGCGACAGAACTGAACCTATCACCACGTTGCTCGCATCGGTGTCTAACAAAAATTTGCCAGTAGGTAGGGGATAGCTTAGTACTGGAACTGTCGAGAGAGCCTTCTTCGGTAGGTCGAAAGCTTGCTGCCAGTCATTTCCCTACTGGAACCTGCGGGCTTCCTCCGTAAGCCTCGTCAGCGGCTTGGCGGTGGTAGCAAATCCAGCCACGTATCGACGGTAGTATGTACACAGACCTAGGAAGTAGGAAGCTTCTTACGTCATGTTTGTTCTTGGGTACCGGCCATCCTCTTACTGCTTCGATCTTCTGAGGATCCACGGCTATGCCTTCTTGGGAAACCACATGTCCTAAATATTGCATCTTCTTCTGGAACAGATGGCACTTCTTCGGGCTCAGCTTGAGGCCGGATTGGCGCAGCCTCTTAAATACCTGTTCCAGGTTCTTGAGGTGATCGTCGAACGATTTCCCAACCACGATAATGTCGTCTAGGTAGACCAAGCAGGTTTCCCAAGACAGCCCCTTCAAGACAGTCTCCATAGCCTCTCAAATGTAGCTGGTGCATTACACAGCCCAAACGGCATAACCGTAAACTGCCATAACCCTGAGCCGACGGTGAACGCAGTCTTTCTTTATCCCCTGGGTCATGGCCGACTCTACACTAGGCCGGAGCCTTAGATGTGGCAACGTGGCTTAGCTGTCAAATAGTGGCCCTATAGTTTCAGAATAATTATTCCATTTTATATGTATTAGAGTTCAACTCGGTTAGTAAATTAAGAAAAGTACTTTTTAGAACTACTACTACTACTAATACCACTTACATCGATGTCTGTTTCATCACAGTCAGACACTACAAAATAAAAAAAAAACGCAACCTGTTTCCTGCTGCCACTTCCACTTAAATGAACACTCAATTTACTTTGCAAATTGTCACTTGAGCTAGAAAAATTCACTATTAGGTCACTGTGAAGCCATTCTTGCTGGTCTTCATTTCCCTTTCACTATCAAATCCTTTCGTAGGTATGTCCCAGGCCATGCCCAGATGAGTTCTATTAACTGTATTTTTCTGTGATATTTGGGAGGTCCAGAAAACATTATATTATTATAGACATTATTATATAGGTCTTATCCTTTGAAATGTTTGTAAATTATTGTCTTTATCCTTATAAATATAACCAGCCCTTCCGAGGAATACCTTTCACCCACTTCTGTTTATGTCCCTTATTGGACGCACAATTGCTAGTGCAACCTGGTACTACACACTTTGCAGGCATCTTTTTATCTTCATTTGTGCAGGTAAATCAGTAGAAACCCATTAAAACTCACCTTGCAACGTTCTTTTTAATCTGGAATAAGGTTATGTTGGGCCATGGTTTGGTAGTCCTCTACCCATGCCTCTACTGGGCTGCAACCTGGTACTACACGCTTTGCAGGCATCTTTTTATCTTTATAGTTTCGTTTGTGCAGGTAAATAAGTAGAAACCCATTAAAAATCACCTTGCAATGTTCTTTTTAATTTGGAATAAGGCGATGTTGGGCCATGGTTTGGTAGTCCTCTACTGGGCTGCAACCTGGTACTACACGCTTTGCAGGCATCTTGTTATCTTTATAGTTTCGTTTGTGCAGGTAAATAATTAGAAACACATTAATAATCACCTTCCAACCATATTTTCTGCACCTGGAAGAATACACATGACATAACAACAAATGCAAACTCGGCCCCCAGATTCAGTGTTGCCATATTTCATGCTCCGGCCTAGTAGTGAGTACAGTCGGCCATGCCTGGGTCCATCTCGACTTGCCAGTAGCCGCTCTTCAAATCAAGCGTAGAGAACACACCTTAGAACCCGCCAAAGTGTCTAAGGTGTCGTCAATTCTTGGCAGAGGGTAGCTGTCCTTCGTCGTTACATTATTGAGCTGCCGATAGTCCACGCAAAACCGTGTCGACCCGTCCTTCTTCCTCACGAGTACGACCGGCGATGACCAAGGACTCGCTGATTGCTCGATCACTCCCTCTTCTTCCATTTCCTTGATCCTATCCGCTTCTTCTCGCTTGGCCAGTGGTAGCGTCCTTGGTGGTTGCCGATTAGGTGGTACATCGCCCGTGTGGATCTTGTGTCGGACCACATTTGTCCTCCCCTTCTTTCCAATGCCAACATCGAAGATATCCTGGTATTCTGCGATGAATACCCTCAGCCTCTTCTGTTGTTCCCTGTTCAAGCCTTTCGACGAATCAGCCACCAACTCACTCAGCTTCTCATGCAGCCGCTCATTCCGTTGGCCTGATGAGACTGGAGAACAACAACCCAGTTGTGTTCACTTCTTGAGGTGTACCGGAAAGCCATTCGCGTTCAGCAACCTCACCGGAACTGCATCATTCGCTCGTACCAGGCATTTTCCAATGGCGATGCCACGGCCAATCAGCTCATCATCCGGTTTAGGTTCAAACAACATGACGCTCCCTCGATCAGCGTCATCAATCAGGCAGGCTTCAATTACCACCTCGCATCTTCCTGGGATGACAGTTTCTGCTGAGAGCACCACCTGGACAGCCTCTTCTTGACGTCGGTGGAGGACTGCCTCTTCCTCTTGGACTAGCAGGGTACCATGTCTCAGGTCCAGTTGGAATCCGTAGGTGTCCATGATGTCCATTCCAACTATCACCTCGTTCTCGATGTCGGCTACCAAAACTCGACGTTTGATCTTGGTGTTCCCAAACTGGAGCTGTATGTCGGATTCCCCATGGATGCTTGGGGGCTCTCCGGTAGCAGTGCGCAGCCGCCATCTTGTTTGTCTTACATCAGCACTCTTCTGGAGCGCATCCGGTCGGACGATGGTCTTCGTCGCACCCGTATCCGGAAGCATCAGCTTCTGCTTGCCGTTCACGAAGCCATCCACATACAGACTGTTCGCCTGCTGCCCCACGTAGGCTACACGAGCAGTTCTTCCTGAGGCCTTCTAGACGCGGGTCGAGGATCGCCTCTTCTCTTCGACCCGACTTAGTTTTCCGGCATTGGCAGTGGCTTCTTCTCCTCCTTGTAGCCAAGGGCGTACCCAGGATTTCAGTTAGGGGGGGGGCAGGGGGCTGCTTAGTGCTTATACCTGTTTCGAAAATTGACTTTTATTCATTAACTTTTATGATGACACAAAACAAATATTATAAGTACATAATAATTATACTATACATTATGTATAATATATAATATTATATATGTTTATTTTAATTTAACAGTAATCTTCTCGGATTTGCCGAAAATTTGTCTATGACAATCTTTTCAATAAACTCACTGTTGTCTTTTAAATAATTGCGATGTACGCTCATCAGACATAAACCCGTAAGCCTTTCTTCACCCATGGTGCTTCTTAGCCACGTTTTAACTCTTCGCAGCGTACTGAAGGACCGTTCTACGGTCGCCGTGGTGCATGGGATAGTGCTTAAAATAATTAATGCCTTTCTGACAGCAGGGTAAAAAATGTTCGCTTCTTTGAACAGATCAACTACTTCTATGTCCTTTAATTGATCATCTGATAAAGCCTTCGTCACCCATAAATTATGCCAAAGGTTCAGTTCCCCGGTGATATCCAGGTTATAAAATTCTTGGAATGATTCTGCGTTTTTGTGTAGGTCTGCAATGCTGGTTTTTGTCATATACAAGGGATGTAGCCTGCTTAAAGCAAACGCCGGAGTATTTTCTTGGGAGAATCGAATATTCAATGATGAAATGAGTGAATCAATGTATGGTATTATCAGGGAACGCCGCCAATATTCGTTATCATTGTCTGATGGCGGATTACTTCTATGTGTTTGCTTATGAGCAAGACGTGGAACCGAAATTTCTATGTTCAAATCCATTGCAACAGCTCGTGCTTTTTGAAGTATTTCATTACTTATTCTATCAGGAAACTCGCGGTCATTTCTGAGAATGTCCTTGATATTTTTAATGTGTTTTCCTACCGAGATCATGTCGATCGATTTAGCTTGCAGTGCGTTAACTACTGGTTCTATAACTGCTGAATATTTGGCTATTGTTTGTAGAGAAACAATAAACACTGGTTTTGTAACGGCTGAATGCAACTGATATGCAGATTTTCTGGTGGCATAATTTCCCTCTACAGATAACGTTTCTAGAGATTTCACGAGCTCTGAAAAATGTTGAGAAAACTTTCTGATTGATTTATATTTTTCGGACCATCTCGTCTCACATAATCGTGATAGGTTTGGAGCGTAGTTTCGACGTGTAGTCGATTCTCTGAAAAACGTTATAACATCCTTTACAGTGGCGACAGTATTTCTAATTTCTGGCACTGCGTTCGCATCATTCACAACAAGGTTGAGTTTGTGACTTGAGCAATGAAAATATAAAGCACGAGGATATTTTTTTCTCAAAATGGCTTGTACGCCACCCTCTTTTCCTGCCATTGTAGAACAGCCATCGAATCCAAACCCTACGCAATCTTCTTTGGAGAGGTTAGAACTAATTAAGAAATTGTCAATTGCTTCGGCGATTGCGGAAGCATTTTGTGCTTTTAGTTCAACGAACCCTACAAATTCTTCTCTGATTTTACTTTTGCTTTCGTCGTAGAACCGCACGCCTATTGACAGCTGTTCTTTCCCAGATACGTCTGCTGTTTCATCAGCTAAGATTGAGTAAGCCATGGTCTTCCGAACCTCACTAATTACATTCTCCTGAATAACTTCGCCACATAAATTTATTAGTTCGTTTTGTATTCTTGGCGAAGTATAAATTGCATTTCGACGGCACTTTTCAAAGTGACTCTTTAATTTGTTGTCCCCTGAATCGATTCTCAACTTCAATAAATCTAATAAAACACCCTCATCTGCTTGTTTGCCCCTAAGAGGCATATCATGTGTACCGCAAAATACTATACAAGAAATAATTGATGACAATATTTGTCTGTTTTCATCGATTGCTTTTTGGTGTCCACTTTGCAGTTGGATGTCTACAGGAACATTTTCAAGAAAATTTTTTGCAGCATTTGTCGCCGTTTGGTGAAGGTTGGTCGTTGCATGCTTTCGGCAGTCTTCATGCATATTTTTGAACTTTAAATATGGCCTGACCATAAACGATCCCAAAATTCCTCTCACAGTGCTAATGGGCGGAGGAAACAAAACACAATACTTACAAAGAGCACCTTTTAGTCGCTTGGAATATACTAGCCATGGTGAATATTGATCCAACCAAGCATGATTAAATTTTCTTTTTAAATGGCTTGCATCACTTTCAAAATCGTAATTTCTGGGCGGGATCCAAGGATTTTGTAACAACTCCCTCTTCTTTTCCGTCGATAGCTGGGTAGCCAATCCAACATAACGACCCAGATCATTTTCATGACAGCCATCGTCCACTATAATTTCAGGATCGACGTTGACGTCATAAGTTTGTTGGGATGTCGATGGAGAAGAATAGTCGGCAACAGATATATTAAGAGGTTCTACTGAAGAATTTGACGCTTGTCCAATGTTAGCATGCAATGATATTGGCATTACATGAGTGGTTTTATCATGGTTGTCATTTTCGTCGCTTCCACTGCTACTTTCCCGACCTTTTTTTCTTTTTTCGCGTGGCCTCCCTAAAAAATGGATACACAGAATTACCCTTACAGTGTTTAGGCGGGTTGCATAGGACGAAAATCAAAGATCAAGTTTCACATTCTCTTGCATATGGTTTGAACGCCAAATAATCAAAACTAGGTAAGTAATTTGAAATAATACACTTGTTGTGACGTTAGAGAAAAGGGATTTTGTTGTCGGTATGATCTTATTAATAAATCCAAAATATTGCAAGGATCTTTCTTTTATGTTTTTTTTTAACTTTTTTATCACAAAATATTCACAAATGTTATTTTAGCTATTATAACAAAACCACGTGTTGTAATTAATAAATTTAAATATTGTAAGTAATGCCTAAGATATACACTTACAAGAGAGTCATAGCCCCCCTTAAACAAATCAAATAATCATATTAAGTATGTACTTAAGTGTTTTGTTTTGACTCACCTCTTTCAAAGAATTTCCTGATATCCATTTGACGGAGTAATATTTCCAGTTGTTGCGCAGTAAACGTAAATCTCGTGTCTCCGCAACGAAACTATAAGACACTATCTATGGCGTATGAAATATTCGCTCGTATTCCACTCCGAACTGAATTGTATTCGAACTAAATTCACGTGCTCTGCCTTACGTTCCGCTTATATATTGAAAATATTCTCGCTCCCGAAATATGTAGAAAATACTCGAGCTCGACTCTATTTCCATCCTTGTCTTATAATACATGCTATCACTGTCTTTTCTTTCCGGAATAGTCCATGCTAGAATATTCTTCGTGGTATTGCTATTCAATACTAGATGTCTCTATTGACCGTATACAGTATACATTGAGCCTATTTCTTTTTACTGTAAAAAGTACTGCCGTCCGAAACTAGATGGCGTTAGATGTTATTTTCTTCCAATTATATTCAGCTTTAATCCTATATGGCTCTGATTGTCTCGTCGGAAGCGGAAACTACGAGATACCACGGTTTTGTGGGAGATTTAAATTATATTGCATCGCTAACAGTATACTAGAGTCTGTCTAGTGAGTCGCGGCACAGAAATAACCGCGGCAAATTTAAAAATAATTTAGTTGTAAGCACTGAATAGAATATGCTATGAAATTTGAGTTTGATACTTTCACTATTTTATTTTATGAACACTAAGAATCTTAAACTAAATCTGTACAGATATATACTACTTAAAATAATATGCAACATATTGAATATTATTTTATTTTAGCATAGCATTGAGAACAAAAATTATATAATAAAACCAAACTTGCATCAAAACCGTACTTAATTTTTATTTATTCTGTCTCGTAATCAAAATCAGATTCTAGAAATTAAATTATCGACTATAAATCATTACTGACACTTTCATTTGTTAGTGATAACTAACAAATAATAAAAACGAAATAAAGAAATAAATAAAGTGTATCAAAACTTGATCAAAACATTTTGCGTTTCGTTTGACGGCGGCTGAAGGTCGCCATATAAAATATTCTAATAAATACGTTGTGACACGACCGACACGACTCACTATACAGACTCTATATCGAATGTTGTAGAATATTTAACTATAGAAAATAAAGAACAAATCTGGCTGAAAAGATATTTTGTTTCCAACACTTCATTTTGCGCAGAGTAGGTAACACGTTTTTAATTTTTATTTGCCAAAAAAAATTACATTTATTTAATCTTCTAGGGGGGGCAGCTGCCCCCCCTGCCCCTACCTGGGTACGCCCTTGCTTGTAGCGGCTTCTTACATGACCCAGCTCGCAATTCCAGCATCGGATCTCTCTCTTCTTCTTGGAACGGGCCTCGCTAATTACCCGCCGCAGTTTCTCAACTAGGGCAGGCACTTCTGTCTCACCTTCACACTCCCGAACTCGGGCCTGGTACTGGTAAGTCTTTTTCACAGCCTCGAATTCTAAAGCTTTGGCTAGAGCATCCACGAGACGTTCCGAATGTGCGAGGGCCACAGCTTGACGCATTTCGGCATCACGAAGACCACCCACAAATGCCTCTACAGCTAACCGCTCCATTAGATCTTCCTGAGCCGTCGGATATGTCAGTCGCACCAATCGGGCTATATCTGCTTCAAATTCCTGCACCGTATCGTTTGGTCATTGGGAGCGATTCTTCAGCTGAGCGTGGAAGACGTGACCAAATCTGGCTTGACCAAACCTCATTTCCAGGTCTCTGACTAGCTGTTCGTAGTCCCCTCGTTCTGTCGGTGATAGCGTCTGAAGAACATCTGTAGCTTCGCCTCTCAGTCCTAACGTCAAAGCTGTCCCCTTCTCACCAGGTAACCAACCATTTGCGTTTGCGGCCGCTTCAAACTGGAGGAGGTAGTTCTCCCAGGATGCTTTCCCATCGTACTAAGGAGGTTTCAATCTCGGCTTGCACCAATCCCCTGCCTTCAGGTCACTTGGTGTGGTTACGCTTGCAGCCTGAAGCTCCATTCGCAGCTTGTCCATCTCTGAGTTGAGGCGTCGGATGTTATCTCGTAGATCTCCTTTTTGTTCTTCCAGTCCCCTCTTGAGATCTTCTCTTTCATCTGCCATTTTAGATTCTAAAATGTCAATTCTGGTGCCGATTCGTTCTTCAATGTCCTTTTTAAAAGCAGTAATGTCGCTGAGAGAATGTTCGATTTTTGATTGGAGCGATTCCGACTGTTTGGAGATTGCTTCGATTTTTAACTCGAGCGACAGTCGAGCAGATTCCGACTGTTTGGTGCTTGCTTCGATTTTTTCTTCGAGCGACAGTCGAGCAGATTCCGATTGTTTGGAGCTTTCTTCGATTTTTTTGGAGCTTGCTTCAATTTTTGCTTCGAGCTTCTTGGCCCACTCGAATTCAGGTGACTCGAATTCGAGGGTATCTGGATCCTCACCCTCTTCAATCATTATTTGTCGGAGTCGATCCTGGAGAACGGCCTTCAGCCCGCTGCTATCGGCACCGCGTTCATCGGGCTCTCTCCTTAAATCCGCAACCTTCGAATCTCACCATCTTGACAGTTTATTCACTCCACTGTCCATACCACGTTGCCCAATCAATCAGTCTACCCCACACCTGACACCACTGTTACAAGTCTTTAGTCCGATTGGGCAAAGAAACACTTGGTACGGATTTCACTATTTATTTTCACTAACTGTACACTACACCTAGCCTAATGCTTAACAGTCTAATTTATCTAAAGTCACTACACTAATTTATATTGGTCCTTAACTTCACTAATTTATATCACACTTCATTTATTTCGCGCGCGCCACTGGATGCGGGTCGCGTATTACTACCAAACGCTGGCTGTCACTGACTGTAACTGACTCACTGGTGGCCTGTGCGCGGTTTTATACTAGGTGTGCCCTCTCTCGATTGTTCTCGAGAACATAAAACTCATAAAACAGGGATCTAGAAGTTGGTTTTCTAGATCTCACGAGAATTCATACAGGGCCGGCCTGGCACAATATGTGTTTTTGGGACACACGCAGCCGTTGTTTGCAATTTAACTAGATATGCTTCAATTTCCTCATCATCCGAGGATTACGATGTTCGCATTTCTTTCAACTACACTTCCCGTACCTTCCGTAACTGATCCTAGCATCCATACTACTATGTATGCTACCCCGTACCTTCTGTAACTGATCCTAGCATCCATACTACTATGTATGCTACCCCACTACCCAGTTCTTGATTCAAAAAATTATTTTCTTTGACAAATAAAATAGGTTATAATTAATATTTTATAGACGTCAAAAATGCACTAAAATCGCCACGAGCTTAGAGAGTCAGTGGCGATAATTTGCACTCAAGTGCAATTGAGCGGATAAGTCGAAAACAAAAAACCACACTAGTTTTTCACTCAAATGTAAGACGAACATAATTTTGACACTTAGTTCCTATGAGTGCACTGATAGGGCAATAAGTCGAAAACGCTATAAGTTGGCACGAGCCGCCACTGCATTCAACCGCTAATTACATGCA
The DNA here is from genome assembly GCA_951848785.1 of Callosobruchus maculatus. Lineage (NCBI taxonomy): Eukaryota > Metazoa > Arthropoda > Insecta > Coleoptera > Chrysomelidae > Callosobruchus > Callosobruchus maculatus. Next base: position 8,171,992 of record CATOUR010000065.1, on the reverse strand, counting down.
CAATTCAACTGTTATGTTAGTCTGCTCTGATACTGATATTATCTCCCAATCGATGCTGAGAGGCCCAGGATGCTGTCGAACTACATCAGAGGCTTCGAACATAGCTTGAGGATGATCTCAGTATTTTCTAAGATATAAGGCGCAATACCGCCACTTTGGTATGTACTCGTGCGTTATATGTGCACACCAGAGGAGAGCGCAAACCCAAAGGTGCCACACGGACGGTAAAAGTGTGTCTTGGCTTCACAACTGACCACACCCGCCACATCGATTTACGGCGCCTTACCTACGAATGTGACTCCTAACTCATATCTGCTTAGAGATAGATCTATCTAGGTGCGCACCTCTATAAATATATAAAACTTATTTAAGTGAACACTTTGACCTGGGAGCATGCCCTACAACTGACACGTAGAATTAGTGCAATCCAACTCCCATATCAAGGAGAACGATAGCTTCCTACCGCATGATATGAATCCAACTGGCTGATGCAGACTAGTACCCACATGCTGTTCGCAATGGTAGTGCAATCACCTCCCAGGATCCCGCTATCCTGCAACGGCGTCCAACAATACAGAAAGATGGGCGTTCTCCTGTTTCCAGAGTGCAATAGGTTCGACGGAGGACCCCGCCTCCCCATCGAATCTCCCAGAGTGCCCTGCACTTCGAATCAAGTGTTGTATAGTTAAGGTGACCATTCGTCCCGGATTTTGCGGGATTTTCTCGTTTTCAGACGAGCCATCCCGCATTTACACACACCGTCCCGGAAAATGTCCCGGATTCTGTATATTTGTTTTTTGTATATAATTTCTTGATTTATAAAACAATTTCATCCCCACTCTACGGCTGACACAGCAGAAGATGGAAACACCACCGCCGCCGCGTCATTTTGACTTTGACGTCACATAACCCAAAGTGACATATAAATTTTGACATGTGACGTCACAATAACGCGTCGGTGGCGGCGTTTCTATCTTTAGCTGTGACGTCACACAAGCAGTGTCCGGGCAGTGTCGCCATTCGTAGCGACTTGTTACGAAAATAGCGACATTGTGATTACGTTGCGACGTAGCGGCGATTTTACAAAATAAACCGATTTGTAGCGACTTTTTGAAAAATTCTGTTACTATCGCACCCCCCCCCCCCCCCCCCGTCGGGGATAGATCTTTCTCCGCGCCGCGCCGTCCCGCATTGGCGTCAGAATAAAAAAGGTCAGTTTATGTATAGTACATTATACCTCCACCTCCCCAATAATCGCATGATCCGTCCCATACTGTGCAATGCGTTGGCAATGCAGTACCCCAGGTCTAGTTAGGAGCGTCCCACCTGCAGAGATTATTAGTTGGCTACCCTTTATATTTATATGTAAATGACTTTCAGATTCCAAGCTAGTTAATAGCTTTACCAATGCGGCTTATATCAGTAATTATTATAATTGGCTTATGAAACTCAATAACGCATTTGTAATGCTTAAAAGTCATAAACACATAATGAGCTACGGCGAATAAATAGCTACTCGCGTGAAAACTCACCAAATTAGCTGCACTCCCATCCACTGAAGCACTACGCGTTAGATAGTTAGCCGTACACTATGTGTTTTCACTTTTTCATATTTTTCTCACAGGCAAAAGGCACAGGACTCTTAAATCAAGACCTACAAACTCGCCGTCCTATCTTTATTAAGTGCCATAGAAAATAAACACATGGTACCAAACTTTTCGTAAACATAGGCGGGTACTTACAGGGTGAGTGTTATGCAGAATGAAGGTTTAAAGTATGCTTACATTTGTAATCATTTTAAAATAATACATATGCAATCCTACTGTGTTCTTTCGATTTCAGAATCGACTTGGGAAGGCAGTAAAAAACCCAAGGTGCTTCCTAGGGTAGTTGTCTGACTTACCTTTTTCCAATTTATACGCCAATCAAATTTTTTCTGGAATTAATTCCTAGCAGGCCGGAAATCGTCTTAATACCTTTATTGGGTCCTAGATACGTGTAGTCTGAGTTTGCACCGTCGCAGGTGGTGAGCTTAACTTTTGACAGCCCAAAAACTGTCAAATTTTTACACTTTTTATAGTTTATTGGTTATAGCTGGAAAAGGATGCGTCGGACGGAAAATATAGTTCTGTGCAATATTAAAAAGGACTAGATTTTGCGTCGAATGACATCTAAAACGTTTAAGTCTGTTTAGCAGTGGATCCCAAGTCTATTGACTATTGTTAGAGCGGTGATTTTTTTTCACTTCACTGCAAACTAAAATTTTGCGGTTATCTAAGACTACATTAAAGCTGATACTCCTATTGAAAAAGCCAATGGAATAAGAGATGTAGTAAATAGAATTTTACGTTACATAGATACTCCAGTTTTAAAGTTCAATCATATTGACATAAATATAATTTTACAACAATTTCAGTTCTGTTTGCTTTTACTTTACCCTTTTGGCTGGACTTCATTTAACCCCTGGTATATGGTCAAGCTATATAGGGTTATTCACATTATTCGACGCGGAGCATTATGGCTAAAGTATTTGAAAAAAAAGAAAATAATAATTTCGGATGGATAGTGACCCATAGAGGCTACATTTTAAAAATATTTTCATGTTATATAGAGTGTCCCAAAAACACGAAATGTATCAAAGTTGTTTTTTTAAATGGAACACCCCGTATATTATTGCATATTCAGATTCCTTGGTGAATTGTAGTGTGACATTATGTATACATGGGACTTACAGCGAACCGTTTAGGTGTAAATCATCATTTTCGGTATAAGTAGATATCAGGAAAAAATTGAATATCGCAGAGATTATAAAATTTGGAAGGCTGTAAATTCGCCGTATTACTAAACATAAAATGCGTCAGCTTTGATGAGACTGTCAAATGTAAATTACGTTTATGCTTGAAGAAATCGGTCGATTCATTAAGGAAACTTCGATCAGCGATAACTTGATTTTTTCAAATGGGAATGCCTAATTTTTTTATATGGTTAAACGTAGAATTTGATAACCTTTCTAATGATATAAGGTTGTGGATATCAATCTCTGGTAGTTTTCATTTAATTTTAAATTTTCAAACAAATCGGCGTTTTTCAATTCTCCTATCTATAACGTAGCAGGTCATGAAATATAACAAAAAAATGTTAATTCAGCTGGAAGAAAACGAGTAACTTGGAAAAAAGCTACATACGAAATAGAATAAAGAGACAAGATGATAAAAAATGTTTACAACAAATCAACTCTCCCAGAAACAACTGCGATAACATCTCTAAGGTCAAAGAGAAGCTGGAGTATGGCAGTAATAGATATTTTTTACAGTCGACTGGCTACCGCAATTTACTAGAGGTTAAAAATTCCAATACAATTAAAAACCTGATATGAAACAAAAACAACCAGCGACTTTGCTCCAGCACGCAATTTCGATCATATGTAATGGTGTAAAAAAGTAGTAATTTGCGTCGAAGTCGATACCTCTGACTGCAGCCCCTCTATTTTTCAATATCTATTAGCAATATTGCAAAAAAGGAATACTGACAAATCAGATTTAAATTTTGTGCCAATTAAGTTATGTTTTATAACTTGAACAAATTTTAATTCATTCTTTATTTTCTGCGATCTTGCTAATAGGTACTGAAAAATTTTCAGAACTCCAGTCAGAGGTACTTTTGACTTGAGTTTTGACATAATTGCATACTTTTTTATATCATTAAATGTGAAATTTTATTATGAAAATAATAAACTGCCAACAACATTGTTTAGTAGTTTTCGTTTCATTTCAAAATTTTTAATGGTTTTGGAAAACGCCAATCTCTAGTACATTGCAGTAGCTATAGTAGGCCGTGAAGAATCCATTTCTGGCATACTCCAGCTTCCCTTTGACCAAAGATATGTTACCGCCGTTGTTTCTGGTTAGACTTTGATGTGAGTAATTTTTATAATCTTGTCCCTTTAGTCTAGTTCGTGTGTATTTTTTTGCTAAGTTAGTTGTTTTCTTCCACTTGAACAGGTTTTTGTTTATATTTTATGGTCTGCTAGGTTGCTTATAGGTTGGAAAATCGAAGAACACCGATTTGGTTAAAAATTTGAAACTAAATAAAAACTGTCAGAGATTGATATTCACAACCTTATATCATTAGAAAGGTTATCAAATTCTATGTTTAACCGTATAAAGAAATTAGGCATTCCCATTTGAAAAAATAAAGTTATCGCTGATCGAAGTTTCCTTAATTAATCGACCGATTTTTCCAAGCGTAAACGTAATTTAAATTTGACAGTCTCGACAAATCTGGCACAGCCTTCCATATTTTATAATCTCTGCGATATTCAATTTTTTCCTGATATCTACTTATACCGAAAATGTATGATCATTGATTAACGTATTTAAATGTGTTAATCAATGGTATTATACATAAAGACACACTAGAATTCACCAAGGAATCTGAGTATGCAATAATATACGGGGTGTTCCATTTAAAAAAAAAACACAACTTTGATACATTTCGTTTTTTGGGACACCCTGTATAACATGAAAATATTTTTAAAATGTACCCTTAATGGGTCTCTATCCATCTGAAATTATTTTCTTTTTTATCAAATACTTTAGCCATAATGCTCCGTGTCGAATAACGTGAATCACCCTGTATATCTTTCGGAAGCATTTTACGAGTATAGTACAATACAATGATACCAGACGTAACACCTCAAAACGAAAAATGAAAAAGTTATGGTACTTTGAATTTTTAAGTATTTACAGCACCCATCGTACGACACCAATCGCAACTCCTGGAAGTGAAAAATAAAAAAAAAGGTTCATTCTCCATTTTTTATGTAAAATCTGCTGGGGAAATGTAGATAAACAACATCAGGTTAGTTTGGCTTGAATTTGGCTTATGCAGGCGCAGTTACTAAATACCTGGAGGTCCAGATGACAGTAGAAAAAAACTCACTATGATATTTCAATACTCTAAAGCAACAGATACCCTCAGATAAGATTGTCGCCTGTACGGTCTTTCTTATAGCGTGTCCCGGCAGGCCGCAGATTTTTATTTTGCTCTTTGAAAATGATGATACCTAATTACTCCTCCCGGATTTTTGAGAAACTGGGTTGGCCCCTAGGCCGCCTTAACCATCGTTTTTGATGGTTATCCTAATGCGGCATCAGCAAAGAGTACCCAATTAGCTGAGCGGCTTCGCCGTAGAAGCAAGTACTCTTCTGCAAATGTGGTATTCACTGATGTGCGGATTGCAACCATGCCAAAAGAACAATTTCTCTCCAACGAAAAGAACAAAGGGCGGATTATTTCTATGCTGTGTGAGAAGTTGCTGCAGCATGGATTTAAAATAAGGCAAAGTGTTGAGGATGCTGAAACCCTTATCGTCAACACTGCCATTGAATTGGCTGGTAAATTTGCTACGGTCATTGTAATTGGAGATGACACTGACTTATTGATCCTATTAACCGCCAAAGCACCAAATTCGTCCAACATTTTCGTTATGAAACCTATAGAAGGGGAACCTCTCAGAATACGTACTACTTTTCCAAGAACTTCAATTTCTCGTCTGTTGTCAAACAGAATATTATCCTGTTCTTACATGCGATCAGTGGATGTGATACAACCTCTGCATTCTATCGCCAAGGTAAGTTTTAGTTTGTCAAGCTTCTTGACATGCAAGACACTGTCTGGGTCTTCCATGATGAAGATGCAGATCCTGAGGTTCTCATTTCAGGAGGTCATCTGTTCTTGGCAGCCCTCTATTCGCCTAAGGCAGATGTGACATCCTTGGACTAAATCTGTTACGAGATATTTTCTCAAGCTTTATCAAAGCCAACCTTCGAACTGGCTTCCCTACCTCCAACAAATGCAGCTGCCGCTCAACATATTCTGCGGGTGTATCTTCAATTCCAGGGCTGGTATGATAGATCGAAGGATCCTCTTAGCTGGGGTTGGAGGAGGACGGATCTTGGCCTTCTCCCCATTACAAATACCAAGGAGCCAACTCCAGCTGAAATTCTTAATACTGTGTCCTGCAAATGTACAAAGGACCGTACAGGGAAGTGCAGCTGCCGAAAAGTAGGCATAAAATGGTCAGTAATATGCCTCAATTGCAACGGCCAATCATGCTCTAATTGAGAATGACATTGCCGAAGAACCAGAAAAAGTTGAAAATAGTTCTTTTGAAGATGATCCAGCTGAAGAGGATCTCAATATGCAACCGCGCTTTCCGAGCTTTTCAGATGAAGGACCATCAACGTCTAAGAAAATACGAATGTGAATGCTGCCACAGAAACATCTGTCGTGTCATCAAATACTCACACTTTGATTCAATGACATCACACATTCAGTATTCCTTAAAATACAACAATATTTTATCCAATGGGAAGAGTATTTAATAACTAACTACAGCCTGTTGTCGATCCAACGACAAGCATCATTGAATTCAGTATAGTTCAAATACTGCTTACTAATGTCTCAAATAGCAGAGGGAGGTACAAAAAGTTAGTGCGGAAGTGCAAGAAGGAGACCAGAAAGGCCTCTAGGGAGTCATGGAGGAATTTCTGTATATCTGTTAATGACATTCTGGCAACTGCGAGGACGCATAGAATTTTATACAAGGACAATAGGTCAAAGATAGGGTCCTTGACTTACTTCTCTGGTCATATTACGACCAGTGAGGGAGAGACGTTGAAGCTGCTTTTGGAAACACATTTCCCTGGATCGGTAGCAGCACGACCGTAGGGAAGGCAGCTGGAAGGAAATTAGAGGCGCGTTGGCAGTCCTCTCTAGAGAGAGGACTGGATGATGGTACGCGAGATCGTAACATACGACAGAATAGTATGGGCAATAAATACATTTGCACCACATAATAGCCCAGATCTGGACGGTGTGATTTCAGCGATGTTACAACAAGGGCAGGAACTACGACTTTTGAGGATATTTCAAGCTTGTCGGACCGCCGGCTTCACACCTGGAAGCTGGATACTTGCCAAAATGGTTTTTATACCAAAACCAAAAAAGTATTTTATGCCGCTAGGTCTTTCTTTCATAGGTCAATGGATATCTTATTATCAATACAACAACATTTCCAGTTTTGCAACCCCTCACCCCCCCACTCCAATCTTACCCCCACCCTAAAAAAGTAGGAAGTGATGAGGAACCCTTAAAATCCCTGAAGAGGAAGTGTGAGCTGTTTTTATGTTTTTAGTTTTTTTATTATTGCTGCGCCGCCACTGACATGATTTCTAAAAATCATACGCCTTTTCCATCCTCGCTACAGTAATGATAATGTGTAAAAATTTAATTAAAACCAATTAAATAATGTTCAGGTATGCATGTATATATAGGAAAATTCAGAAAAGTCGCTTGGTTTCTGAAATAGGGAAGGCAATGTTTGGATGGATCTAAAAAAGTGTATTATGCCACTAGGTTTTTCTTTCACAGGTCAACCCCCCACCCCTCAACCACGCCAATCCCACCTCTACCCAAAAAACCGTGGACAATGACCAGCAGCTCCTAAAACGCCTAAAAACGAAGTTTGACCTATTTTTATATTTTTAGTTTCTTGATTATTGCTGCACCGCCGCTGACACGATTTCTAACAACCATACGCTTTTTTAATCCTTGCTAGCTTGCTACGGTAATAATTTCCACAATACACAATATAGAACGATCTAAATCAATACTCGTATGTATACATTAGAAAATTCCCCTTCCCTTTTGGTTCCTGTATTAGGCAAGGCAATGTTCGGATGGACCTAACAAAGTGTGTTATACCACTAGGTCTTTTCTTTCACAGGTCAATGGACAGTCTATTATGATTACAACATATTTTTCAGTTTTACAACCCCCCACCCCCCAACCATACCAATTTCACCCCCACCCAAAAAAGTAGAAAATGATCAGAAACGCACAAAGCGCCTAAAAATGAAATTTGGAGGAATATCTGAAATTTTTACGACCTCTCATTGACACACGAGTGAAAATATACGGATACATGATACAACGTGGCTTGCATGTTCTGCTTGATTACATAGCAACTTTTAAGAGATTGCCTAGCGACTTTTTAAGGTGAATCCATTTTAAATTAAAACTTGAAGTGATCTTCTAATAAATTATACACTTTTGAGACCATGAACAAAAATTAAAAATCCTATAAGAAGCTTTTGCCAAAGGGTCTGTTGAAATTTTGTGCTCGCGGAGATCCAATATGCCTGAGCTTAAATGCAATCTTATTGCCTATGTACGTCATTTACAACAAGTTTGTGGTACTAATGGATAACTATAAGGATGGGCATGTGTTTACCGTAAAGTGGACGGTTAATTATTTGGCGATTTTTACTTTATATAACGTTTTTTGTTGGAAATGAGCTGTACAGTATTCTCCTTCTAAAGTATTTTCCATTCGTCGTAGCACACCTTGTATATTGAGGCAACAAAATAAAGAAACAATTGTTACTGCCACAACCAGAACTGTCAGTAGAACCTCTGTTAAGCTAAAACCACGTCCTTTTGGTTGATTACAATATCTACGTAAAATTTAACTCCCTTTTTCACGTCATACTTCACTACTACAAATTTGACGACACCCATTTCTTGTATAGTTCCTTCGTTTCTTCTTCTGTTTCTTCTTTCTCTCTTCTTTCTTCCTCTGCTTCTGCTCTTTTATTGCCTCTATCACTTCTTTCTGTGTTACGCTCCCTCTTGTATGTTATATGTATTCTTTATCGCAGATGTTTCTTTGTTTAAATTATTTTCTGTATCAGAACAATGTTCTTCATCTGAACTCTCGTCTTCGTTCCATGCACTAGAATCCGAATCTGCAAAGACACTACATCTTCAGAACTTTCATCGCTTTCCAAATGGAACAGACTCTTTTCTTTGTTTTTTACCTGTTTGTTTCCTAATGTTTTATTCAGTTTATTTTTTCTTTAGGTTATCTGGGTTGCGCGCCCCTTTTCCTGACACAATTTCGTACCATCCAGAATAAGTACTCGAGTAAATATTTTGGGGCAAATGTAATAATTTCTACATTACAATTTCCACAAGTCAGCAAAACTAAGGGGTAAATGTAATGGAAGCTATACGATATAAACAACTGCAAATTTATCAGAAATACACGATACTAAAACTGTCTTACACTTAACGTTATCATCTTACTATAAAACAAATCAAAAACTTACCCCGTAATTTTAGACGGGACTCGATTTAAAGTTGGGTGCTCAAGTAGTATGACACGCGAGGATGAACGTTTATATGTTGGTCGGTAAAATAGCTTTTATAAGTGCTGAACATGGAGCTAAATAAGTACAACTCGACAGGAATAGCTAGAGACGTGAGAAATATGAAATAAGCGCAGTGGTCAGCGAACAAATTTGTCATTTGCACTCTGGGCAAAATCATGTAGGTAAGATGAATGGGTGATATGGGTTTTATAGAAAATGCATGTTTAAAATTTAAGTCTGGCACTAAGTCGAGGGACTATCACATCGAAATGAATTA